>CP125975.1:413806318-416306318 GCA_030063025.1 Avena longiglumis | reverse complement strand
AGCTATTGAGATGGGCAGCAGGATCATCAGAACCAGCACCAGCAAATTGCTCTCTCATCACAAGATTAAACAAAGCAGGCTTAATTTCATAAAAGGTAGCATTAGGAGCAGGTGGAGCAATAGGAGTGCTTAGGAAATCATTGTTGTTGGTGCTAGTGAAGTCACATAACTTGGTGTTCTCAGCAGAGTTCATTTTGGCAAAGGTGGGCAAGCCAAAAACAGCAGCAGCTAGAGCAGGAACTATTTTTTTGTGTGTTTTTAAATAAAGAAAGCAAACCAAACTAGACTATTTTTGGGGGGTTTTTGAAAAGAGGCAAACAAAACCAAGCAAAAGAAACAAATCAAACTAAAAACAAAGTAAAGAGAAAGAAGTGAAGGACTCCCCTTGTGAAGACGTCCTAAGCCTCCCCGGCAGCGGCACCAGAAATCTTGATGCGTGCACCCAGTGTTGACGTGGGACACTTCGTTGTAACCCCAAGAGCAAGGTGTGATGAGCACAACAGCAAGATTCCCTCAGTAGAGACCGAGGTTATCGAACCTGAAGGGGAAGGAAACGTCTCAAAGGTGTTGCAAGCAACATGGAGACCTGCACAACAAAAACTCAAGACTTTGTCCCAATGAATCAGTGAGGTTGTGAAGCTCATAGGTTTGCTGTAACAAACGATTAAACATATGGTGTGGAAGGTAATGGTTTGCAGCAAGTAAACAAGTAACAGTGGAAGATGTATCAATGGTAAAGATTGGACCGGGTCCATAGTTCACTAGAGGTGCTCTCCTTAGATAAACAACATGGCATGCAGGGTAAACAAATTACAACAGGGCAATTGACAGGAACTAAGAAAGGCATAACAATACAATTACTAGTCAGAAAGATCCTATGAGATTCGATTGGGCAATACAAAAAGATACATAGACCGCCATCCAACTGCATCTATGACTAGAAGTCCACCTTCAGATTATCATCCGAACCCCCTCCAGTATTAAGTTGCAAGCAATAGACAACTGCTTTAAGAAAAGTGTGTAAGGTAAGCAGTCAACATGTTCCATGAACAAGAAATCGTTGTTTTCTCCCTAGTAGCAACAACACATCTACAACCGAAGAGATTATTGTCACTTCCCTTGGAAACTAGAGGCATGAACCCACTATCGATCATAAATACCCCCTCTTGGAGTCACTAGCAACTACGTGACCAAGATAGCTACTAACAACGGAGAGCATGCAAGATCACAAACAACACAGATATGGTAGAATCATAAATACAAAACCATTAATCAAACCAACATAATAATCTCAATATCCATCGGATCCCCACAAACACATCATGCATGATTACAAATAGATTAGATCTTGATCATGAACGGAGCTCACAAGATCTATACATGAAAGCACAAAGGAGGAGATACAACCATCTAGATACTACATGGACCCATAGTCCAAGGTGGAACTACTCACACATCATACCGGAGAGAAGGCCTCCGGGATGATCTCCCCTCTAGCATGGTGCCTGGAAGAACTTTTGATCCCCCGATCTAGGGACGATGGTGGCGGTGGATACAAACGGTTTCATGGAGATTTGATCGGGTGCTTAGAGTTTCTGCATCGGGGGATTCTTATAGGCGAAGGGGGAGGCCGAGGTGGCGGCCGGGGGCCCCACACCCCTCCAAGGCGTGGGGCAGGGCCCACCCGCGCCTACGTTGGGTCTGGCCGCCCTGGCCGGCCTCTCCGGCTCCCCTCTGGACTTCTTGTTCCCCACGGAAAGTAAGTGACTTTGACATTTGTCCCGTCCAATTCCGAGAATATTTGTTTACTAACTTTTCTAAAACAAAAAACATCAAAAAACCGGCATCTAGCACTATTGCAACTTGTTAGTAGGTTAGTACCAGAAAACATGTAAAAAGCACCATAAAGTGTAGACAAAGCAAAGCAAATCAAAGTAGATACTAACAAGCATGGAGCATTAAAAATTATAGATACGTTTCCAACGTATCAACCGCCTCATTGTGGAGCAGGCTCATGAGATACAGTCACTTGCCAGGGAGCTTGAGCACTTCACTTGTGTGTTACTGGACAAGTTTGTTGCCAGAGGCATTATTGCCAAACTTCCCCAATCATGGAGGAATTTTGCTACTTCTCTGAAGCATAAGATACAAGAGTTATCCATGACGGATCTCATTGGGACTCTTGATGTGGAAGAGAAGGCAAGAGCAAAAGACACACGTGCTCGAGGTACCGAGGGAGGTTCTGATGCCAATCTGGTACAGAAAAGGAACTTCCAGCCTCACAAGTTCAAGAACAAAGGAAAGTTTGACGGCAAAGGAAAGTTTGATGGAAAGAACAAGGCCTCACAGTCTACCAGCTTCAAGAAGAAGACTGATAAGAGGAAAGGTGTTTGTCACGTGTGAGGTGACCCTGATCATTGAGCTCCTCCTTGTCCCAACCGCTTTGATAAGCACCAGTATGGGAAGGGCAGCAAGACTGCTAATGTTGTTATGGGCGACGTTGACATGAAAGATGTTGGGTATGGTATATTACCTACTGTTCTTTCATTATGTCATTGTCCTGATTGGTGGATTGACACGGGTGCTAATGTATATGTCTGTTTTGATATTTCCATGTTTTCTTCATATCAGGTCAGAGGGACTCAAACCGTCTTTGATGGGGAACGCAGCTCGCTTACATTCATGGTGTTGGTACGGTCGATCTGAAGTTCACTTCGGGAAAGACCGTGCGCATGAAGAACGTGCATCATGTTCCCTCAATAAATAAAAATCTTATTAGCGGATCTCTTCTATGTCGAGATGTCTACAAGATTGTATTCGAGTCCAATAAATTTGTAATTTAAAAGTATGGAACCTTTGTTGGTAAAGGCTATGAGTGCGGAGGCTTGTTACGCTTATCTCTATCAGACATTTGTAATAAAGTTGTTAATCATATTTACACGAATTTTGAATCAAACGTCTGGCACTCTCATCTTTGTCATATTAAT
The DNA here is from genome assembly GCA_030063025.1 of Avena longiglumis. NCBI lineage: Eukaryota > Viridiplantae > Streptophyta > Magnoliopsida > Poales > Poaceae > Avena > Avena longiglumis. The sequence goes on along the minus strand of CP125975.1, from coordinate 416,303,331 downwards.
TTTGGTTGTATGACGCGGCTAGCCAAAATGAACTTAATCCCTGATTTCACAACTGTTAAGGGATCTAAGTGCCAAGTCTGCGTGCAAGCTAAACAACCTCGCAAGTCACATACGACTGCAGAAGTGAGAAATTTAACACCACTAGAGCTCATACATTCTGATCTTTGTGAGATGAATGGTGTGTTGACAAAAGATGGAAAGAAATATTTTATGACTTTGATCGATGACTCTACGAGATATTTACATGTGTATCTTCTGAAATCAAAAGATGAGGCTTTGAGTTTCTTCAAAATCTATAAAGCTGAGGCAGAAAATTAACTTGATCGAAAGATTAAGAGGCTTAGGTCTGATCATGGTGGAGAGTATTTTTCCAACGAGTTTGATTTCTTTTATGCGGAACATGGCATAATTCATGAGAGGACGCCTTCCTACTCACCCCAGTCAAATGGAGTAGCCTGAATAAAGAACCGTACTCTAACAGATTTGGTTAACGCCATGTTAGACACATCGGGTCTCTCTAAGGAATGGTGAGGGGAGGCACTATTGACTGCGTGTCATGTCCTAAACCGAGTTCCCACAAAGAACAAAGAAATTACTCCATTTGAAGAATGGGAGAAGAAAATATTAAAACTCTCTTACTTACGTACTTGGGGTTGTTTGGCAAAGGTTAATGTACCAATCACCAAGAAGCACAAGCTTGAACCAAAAACCATTGATTGTGTTTTTCTGGGCTATGATTTTCATAGCGTTGGTTATAGATTCTTGATAGTAAAATCTGAAGTACCTGACATTCATGTCGGTACAATCATGGAATCGACTGATGCGACTTTCTTTGAGGATATCTTTCCTATGAAGGATAAATCTAACTCATCAAATCCGGAGATACCTAGTTCATCTAATCAGGAATTTGCTACATTTTCTAAACCTATCATTCCAATTGAACACTCTGAAAGTCCTAAGGAGGGTGATAATGAAATTCCTAAAAGGAGCAAGAGACAAAGGACTACAAAGTCCTTTGGTGATGATTTCTTTGTGTACTTTATGGATGACACTCCCACTTCCATTTCAGAAGCATATGCATCTCCTGATGCTGACTACTGGAAGGAAGCCGTCCATAGTGAGATGAATTCCATCTTAGCTAATGGAACATGGGAGATTACTGATCGCCCTGATGGGTGTAAACCTGTAGGATGCAAGTGGGTGTTTAAGAAAAATCTTAGACCTGATGGTACTATTGAGAAGTACAAGGCACGGCTTGTGTCCAAGGGATATACTCAAAAAGAAGGTGAAGACTTCTTTGACACTTACTCACATGTTGCCAGATTGACCACCATTAGAGTATTACTCTCATTGGCTGCCTCTCATGGTCTTCTCATTCATCAAATGGACGTTAAGACAACTTTCCTTAACTGAGAGTTGGATGAGGAAATTTACATGGATTAGCCAGATGGTTTTGTGGTAAATGGCCAGGAAGGAAAAGTGTGCAAGTTGTTGAAGTCTTTATATGGTCTAAAACAAGCCCCTAAGCAGTCACATGAGAAGTTCAAAAGAACTTTAACTGCTGCAGGCTTTATTGTAAATAAAGATGATAAATGTGTGTACCATCGCCATGGCGGGGGCGAGGGAGTCATCATTTGTTTGTATGTTGATGACATACTGATTTTCGGAACCAACCTTAATGCAATTAAGCAGGTCAAAGATTTCTTATCTCGTTCCTTTGAGATGAAGTATCTGGGAGTAGCTGATGTCATCCTAAACATCAAGCTATTGAGAGATGATGACGGTGGGATTACATTGCTTCAATCCCACTATGTGGAAAAGGTCTTGAGTCGTTTCGGGTATAGAGACTTCAAGTTTTCTCCTACATCGTATGATCCTAGTGTGTTGCTTCGAAAGAATCGAGGAAATGCTAGAAACCAACTGAGATACTCTCAAATTATTGGCTAGCTTATGTATTTAGCTAGTGCCACGAGGCCTGACATCGCCTTTGCTGTAAGCAAACTCAGTCGATTTGTTTCAAATCCAGGAGATGATCACTGGCATGCTGTTAAGAGAGTCATGCGCTATCTAAAAGGCACTGCGAGCTATGGCATTCACTATACCGAGTATCCGAGGGTACTAGAGGGTTATAGTGATTCAAATTGGATATCTGATGCTGACGAGATATAAAGGCCACGAGTGGTTATGTATTCACACTTGCTAGCGGCGCTATTCTTGGAAGTATTGCAAGCAGACCATCTTAACGAGATCAACTATGGAAGCAGAACTCACAGCATTAGACACATCCACTATTGAAGCAGAGTGGCTTCATGAACTCTTGATGAACTTGTCTGCGATTGAAAAACCAATACCCGCAATCCTTATGAACTGCGATAATCAAACTGTGATTTTCAAGGTAAATAGTTCTAAGGATAATATGAAGTCATCAAGACATGTGAAGAGGAGACTGAAATTTGTCAGGAAAATGAGAAAATCCTGAGTTATTGCATTGGATTATATCCAAACATCTAAAAACTTGGCAGATCCCTTCACAAAGGGTCTATCACGCAACGTGATAGAAAATGCATCGAAGGATATGGGTATGAGACCCACAATTTGAGCTTTCCACAGTGGTAAACCACTCTATGTGATCGAAGATCCCGTGAATTAGAATTGGAAGGCAAGCCGTTGGTTAGCTGAGAGGAAAGTATCCCTACTTTAATAAACACCACTCCATAAAAAGATGCAATACTTTCCTATTCTGCATGGCAGGTTGATTTATTATCTTAATGTGTCCTAATTGGCTTATCCTAAGAAAATATGTTGTCCTGCGGAACATCTTTTGAAGAACACACCTATATGAGTCTGACTGTTAAAACGTCGCAGTCTATGAGAGTAGGGTGCTCTTTAATAAACTTATGAAAGGTCATGGAGTATGATGTATAAGATCCACCCGCGGGGAAGTCCCACGATAGCCTAGTATCGGTCAAGACTTTTTGTAAAGCTAGGTTCGTAGCAAACTTGTAGTTCAAGGCATAGTCCATTGTACAAGTTGCAGTCTAGTATAACATAAAGCTCTAGGTGGAAGTTAAACTTAACAGTCTCCACTACAGTACCGGTATATAAATAATATTTTGGAACCAAAGGCAAACTTCATGTGCCTCCGGGATCTGGTGGGGGATTGTTGGAATTTTTTCCTAAATAGGCTCAGCCCATTTATTATGTGCCAATAAATTCCTGAAATCCTAGAGGCCCATTTGGGCCATTCATGCAAGAGCTGGGACAAATGTTTAGTCTCACATTGCTAGTTGAGTGGAAGTTGGACCAGCTTATAAGGAGAGCTCTTCCACCACTTGTACGAGCTTGAGAAGACATATACACACGCGCTTCTCCTCCTCGCTCGCCTCGCCATGCCACGCCTCGCCTCGCCTTGTCACGACGCGCGTGGGTTGCGGGTTGCGGGAATCTCGCCGAGTCGAGCTTTATTTTGCCACACATGAATGGTATATGAACAGTTATACAGAAGATGAAATGTTTTTCTTGAGTGGATTTTTAATACGAGTTAAATGAATACGAACAGAGTGGAGGCTGTCCGGTGGGCTGTCGCCTGTTCGCTTCAACTTCCGTCCACTTCCACGCATCTTTTCTGTCTCCAGTTCTAGAGCACTGCGCTACTTAGTCTTCCCCATCCCGTCCTGCAGCGTGCACCGCGAGCCGGGACAGTAGGCCTCCGAGACCCCGCTGCTTCGAGTCCTGTACGGGAGAAGGGCGATGAGGTTTTTGGGGAGCGCTATCGGCGCGACTACTGGCTTCATCACGGACTCCCTCACGGATAGCGATTGCGCCGATGTCTTCCCCAACGAGGACTTCTTCCCCGACATCACCACCCTCTTCCTCGACGACATGGCTAACGATGGTTCCAACACGAACACCGGTGGTTCCTCATCTGCTGCTCCCATGTATATTTTCTGTCTCAATCTTGTTTTGATCGCATCTCAAGTTCTACGTCTTGCAGTCTGTTTGATTATCTGCCATAATATGTATTCGCTATTTCACATGATTAGTATATTGTCTATTATTCTAATCATGTTTTATCTAGCGTTTATTATGGGTAATTCGCTTGGTAAATTGCTCTTTGAAAGAGTAATTGCCCCTATGTGTGGTTTTGGTGATTAATGATAATCCCTATGGACTAACGTTTTCACTGAGTTTTATATGAAGGAATATTCCATAGGTCATGCTTGTAGTCTATGTGTTGGATTCAAGTATGGATGCCATGAAGATAAAGATATACCTTGAGTATTGGCATCAAGATCATCGAGTTGAAGAGAAGAATATGATATGATCAAGATCTTGAGAGTGTGATTTCAATAGAAGAATTCAAGATATGGCTCTAAGACGGTGTCATGATAGCCTCATTAGTTGATCTATGATTGACTAAGATTTAGAGCATGTAATAAAATTAAGAGTTTTTTATATACCTCAACATATTGAGATGGATCATTATAAGATACATGGTTGACCTATAAAAAGAGTAAAGAGTGATTTCAAGTTGGTCAACACATGAAGCATAAAGAATGTACCACATGATCTTGTGGTATGGTAAGCCTTGTCAATTATGCATCATGAACTAACCCATTATATATGTGCCTTTGCGTTTTCTATATGGGATAGATATCTTTCCATGGTTATGCTTCAAAAGTGAAGATCTTATATAGCCCATGAGAGGATGACATCAAGTGGTGATCGTCATCAAGGTTGAGAAGGGCAAGTTCAAGATAAGCATCTCGAGAAGATCATTTGCTTGAATCTTGCCATCCATATTGGTGATAATGGACATGTGAAGACATGTATTAATGAAGCTATCCAATAATGGTGTATGGGAGAGTAAATTAGGAGCCTTCACGAAGCAACAATGATCAAGTGATGCATTCCGGCTTGGATGGAGATTGAAGTGTTGTCATCAAGATCAAGCGGGATGCGCAAGGCAAAGGTATGGCCTTGCTAGGTTTACCTTTTACCGGTCTCAAGGTGGTTGTTGGGAGACCAGGTTATAGGATACATAGCCGCACTATTAAGAGGGGCTTTTGGTTGGGTAACTTGATCACCGTCATAGGGAGCTCAATCCTTTGCATACTTTGCATCTTCCTATTTTGTTGCTTATTGGTGTTTATCCATGTGAGGTTCTTGAGATTGTTTCTATACCTTCAACAAGACCAAGTTCATCGAAAACGGAATTCGTATGCGTCTTCTATGGCGTTTTCGAGTTTGAAGGTTTTATCGGTTCTTCGTGTAGGGAGGCTTCTTACCTTTCTTTATTTGGTTCTATCCTTCTTTGCTGGACTATGATGTTTCTCTGCACCATCTTGTAGGGATTGTTGTCCTCGTCAAAACAAGCCCAAGATCATCGAAATCGGAGTCCAGACGCAGAAGTTATCGCCGTTTTAGTGTGCCATGTTTGGTTCCAGCGGAATTCCGGCGGACCGAGTCTGTGGCCGGAAATTCCGGCGACCGCCGAAAAACGGTTCTGTATGTTGTTTTGGTTTGTACCGTAACTTTTGATTTTGACCGGAAATTCCGGCGGCTGATCCGGCGGCGCCGGTTTCGTCGCCGGAACGTGTTCGCCCAGCGCATCTTGCCTCCAACGGTCACCCCCCTCGAAGGGGTATAAAAGGGGGGGCTTCTTCCCCAAAGTTCGAAGGCTCTTGAGCACGTTTTTTACCTCCATTATTGACCTCTTTGAGCTTTCTTCCTCTCCCTTCCCTCATATGATTCTTGCATCTTTTTGAGGGCTTTGGAAGAGGAGATCTAGATCTACAATCCCCACCAATCAATTCCTCCTCTAAGTGAGCGGAACCCATTGGATCTAGATCTTGGAGTCATTTGTTGGTTTCCACCATTGTTCTTCCTCTCTAATTCCTCCCTAGAACTTGTTGCTTTGGTGGGATTTGAGAGTGAAGGATTTGAGCACCCTTGGTGTTCTTGCTTTGCATTCTTGCATAAGTGTTGAGCTCTCCATTACGATTTGTTCGAGTGAGAGACCGTGAGCTTGTTACTCTTGGAGGGTGACCTCCTAGTTGGCTTGGCGGTTAGTACCGCGGTGTCCTCTTCGTGGAAGATTGTGAAGATACCCGGGCTTCTCCTTCGTGGAGCTTGTGAATTGGTTGTAGAGCTTGCCATCTCCGGAGTGGAGGAAAAGCTAGCCATAAGGAAAGGGCCTATTCCTTCGTGGGATAGACTCGGAGAAGAAGGTGAGCCTTTGTGGCGCGTGAGGAATCCTGCGTGGAACCTCACACCTCTCCAACATGACGTATCCCCCTTCCCAAAGGTGGTGAACATGGGAATACATCTTCGTCTCCGCGTGTGTCGGTTATCTCTATATCCGAGCTTACTTTCCTTGTGATAGCCATCGAGCTTGAAGTACTTATATCTTTCTTATCACTTGTGGTATATTTATCTTGTGCTATCTTGCTTAGCTTAATTTGTTGTTGGTGCATTTAGTTGAGCCTAGTGTATTTAGGTTTTGTGCTTGTAAAATAAATGTTAGTTTAATTCCGCATTCTATCAAGTCAAAACCGTAACAGTTTTGAAATTGCCTATTCACCCCCCCTCTAGGCGACATCTCTATCCTTTCAATTGGTATCAGAGCAAGGTCTCTCCTTGTTTAGGCTTCACCGCCTAGAGTGCACAATGACACGATTACCTTTGATAGCACAAATTATGCTTTGTGGAGAAATTGCTTGCTTTGTAATCTTAGGACCTTGTGTCCAAATATTGAGCGATTTCTAGATGTAGGTTTTTCTCCTCCGATGGATCCTAAAAATATATCTTTAGCGGATGAGAAACAATTACATCTCGAAGCTCAAGTACCTAATGAGATGATTTTCTCTTTGAGCCCCACGGTTAATTTGTTCTTGAAGATTGTAAAGCGCAAGTCGTCTCATGAGAAGTGGACCAAGCTTAAAGAAATATTTGGTGGTTCCATCTATAATATTGTCGATGGTTTCTCCGAGGAGATCTCTTTTCCTTCACATCATGAAGAGCTCCAAGTTGCTTCCACCTCCGGCCGCGATGAGTTATCATCCTCACCCACTTCACCAACATGTGGCAAGACACAAGGTAAATATATGGTGAGTGGTGTTGGGAATTGCAATGTTGATATTGTGCTCGCTAATGATGATCCTTCATCTCTATCCCATTGCAATGTTTCTTCTTCGGACTTAAGCACTTCTTGCAATAATAATGATATATCCCCTTTTGTTGCTAGTCCTTGTATATCATCTAGAAATTATTTGAATACTAGTGTAGATGATATGCTTTATTTGCCTTGTTCCCGTGAACAAAATGCTTCTATTTCCTCTAGTTGTTTATCTAACATTGTAGAGGAAATCAAACATTCTATGGAGCAAGACATGATCATGAATGAAGATTCAATAATATTCTCATCTTCATCCTCCTGTGCTCACATGTGCCTTATGGCAAGAGGATCAAAGGTATCTCCTACTTTGGATCCCAATATATCTTCTAAAGATAATAGCAATGATAATGATGATAGTGATGATGACATTGATGAGGATACTAGTGCTCTCTTGCTTGAGTTGACTTTTTTGTGTACCTCTCTTCTTGGTAATAATAAGGCCGTTACTTGTCTCAAACACGTTATGGACACCATAACTAAACAAATGGGAACCATAGAGGAGTTGGGTTTCCAACTTGATGATGGGAGTTGGAGATTTAATCTCCTTAAGCAAGAGCTTGCCGAGGAGAAGCACACTAATTGTCTCCTCACACAAAAAATTGAATCTTATGAGCTTGAAAAGGAAAATTCCATTAATGATGCTTGTGCTACTAACTCTACTTATTGTGAAGCATCTACCCAAAGGAGAACGTTGAGCTAAGGGCTCAACTTGAGTTGCTAAATAGCAAGTATAGGAAATTGGAAGAAAGTCATGAAAAGTTCTCGGGCTCTAATAATGATCTTCTAATCTCCCATGATGGGATAATGTTAGCTCGTGAGGAAAGTATTACCAAGGTAACATCTTGTGAGCCTCTTTTGAACATTAGCACAACTTCTACTCAAAATGCTATTTTGCCATGTGCTAGTCCTAGTAATCCATCTAGCCATACTATTGATAAACCTTGTGCTGGATCACTTGCTTTGCCTTGTTGCTCTAACAATGAAGCTTATACTTCCTCTAGTACTTGTATTTCTACTAAGCATGTAGAGGAAATCAAAGAGATCAAGGCCCAAGTCACTTTCTTGAGGAATTACTTGGAAAAGAGTCATGAAGGGAAATCCACACTCGATAATATTTTGAGTGTGCAAAAATCCCCTAATGATAAATGTGGACTTGGATTCAAATCCAATAACAAGAACAAGTCCAAAAGAAACAATAAGAAGGGCCAAAACCAAGTCAAGAATTCGGCCAAGATTATTTGCTTCAAGTGCAAGGTTGAAGGACATCATGTAAGATCTTGTCCATTGAAGAAAAAGCACTTGAGTGAGAAGCAACAAGGGAAGCGGCCACAAGTACAAGGTCAAGCCCAAGTTGAAGTTAGGACACTTCCGAAGAAGAATCAAGATAATGCTCCCCAAGCCAAGAAATCAAGGAAGAAGAGAAAGGGGAGCACTTGTTGCTACATATGTCGTGTGAAGGGGCACTTTGCCTCTTCATGTTCAAACGGTACCTTATCTAACCCTATCATTATTGATGATGATTATTCTCTTAGGAAGGATAAGGATGGCAATGTGTTTGCCAAGTTTGTTGGAACTCAAAGTGGTGTCAAGAAAAGAACCATTTGGGTTGCCAATCCTATTATGACTAACCTCTTAAGACCCAACTTGGTTGGGGACCAATAAGCTCAAACTTGATCAATAGGTGTTTATGGAGGGCATTGGAGACTTGGCTAACTCATGAAGAATTAAGGGATCTTCATATATTATATTTTATCAAGCCAAGTCATAAGGATTATCATTTACCTATCTTATATCCAATGTGCCTCTTTGCGGTAACTTGTACTTAACTCATTTTTTGTAAGTTACTTGCCCCCTTTACATTTTTTGGTTTTGCACCAAGTATGTGTTTATATTTGGTGTGCCTCATGCTTGATTATTTTGTGTATTCAAGTATGTATAGGTGTTTGTCACATCATTTACTCATGTGTTTTGCTTGGAGCCTCTAATTCATCTTGATGATATCTTATGTGGCTCTTTTCGAGTTGTTAATGGAACATACCATTTTTGTGGAATGAAATGCCTCGCATCTCTCAAACCTTAAAATGTGTGAACATGAGTACTACCACTTAGTATTGATATTCCAAGCTTATCTAGTCACTATGTGGTGTGTCATACTCATGAGAAATTCAAATTCTAAATGTCCATTAGTTCTCTCTAATTGAGGTTGCTTTGCCTCTTATTAAGAAATATTGAATATCACATTATGGGGGAGTAATATGCTACTTTTGCATATCACAATCCTAGGGAATGTGAACACATGAGGTAGTGCCACTTAGAGTTGATATTGTTGATTATCTTGTTTCTAGGTGGCATGTTGGCTCAAACAAGGTCCTATTTTTGTTAGAAGATTTTATTGCTCGTCTTTTTTGGTCTTTGTTTGAGCAAGAAATTCTTAATGCGGTCTTCCTCAAATACATATCTCTATATCTTTTAGGGAGACCATTTGCTTCAAGTTATTCTAATCATTGCTTTGCATGATTGTGTGACTAGATTGAAGCTATAAAGAATCTCTATCTTTGCATAGTGCTTAATCTTTTTATTCATATCCTATGTTTTTTTGTGAAGATTTATCTTTAATATCCGTGCAATATACCATCGGAAATCAATTCCAATACACTCATTGTCTTCGAAAATTGATATACTTATGTGTGGTAGCATTTATGGATCATCTTCACCTTAGATTTCACCTCTTATTGCCTTCTTTTCTTTTCAAAAAATTGTTGTGGATCCCATTGTCTTCCTTGGTTTTTTAACATCTCTTTAATGATGTTTTTGATTATTATAAAATGTGTTTTAGTGGAAGACAAACCTTTTCTTCTCGAAACCTTGTGCCATTGTGAAAAGTGTTAAGGGTTTGGTTTATTTGTTGAAACCTTGCTCTTTTGGGAGTTTGTTATATCATTCTTTCTTCTCTATTTTATTTGCTTGAATGAGATAAATCGTTGAGTATTTTTATTTTTATTTCATCTTTTTGCTCAATAGTTTTTGCTTAGTTTATTGGTTGAACTTCGTTGAACAAATCTTGTGTTGATTTGATTCTTTGATATAGTTTGGGCAACAAATGTGTTTTGTCACACCTTGTATGCCTTCTTGAATATTTTGGTGTTTTTCCAAATTATATCTTCTTTTGATATTGAAAGTCTCCATGTGTTTGCTTTCTTTGATCTAATATATAGGGTATACTCCATCAAATCCTTAAACGGCTAAGATGTGCATGAAATTCAAATTTCATCTCTAAATATGTACATATTTTTATGGAGTGTGTCCTATGTGTTGTGGTTAGTCTAACCACTTTGGACCCAATAAGTTTGGGTACCAAGATGTACTTGAATGTTGTTTTAGGTACATTGGAGATGCAGTGGATGCTTGTCTCGTCTATAAGGAAAGTGTTGTCACCACATGATAATTGGAGCCAAGCTAGGATGATCGTAAAATTCTTATCCACTACATCATACCATTGCTATCTCGGTAACAAGTATCTTATTCATGCATACTATTCTTTCATCCAATCTCTTGTAGGTTGCATCTTGGCATGAATTTATTTGTTTATAAATGTTGCGGTTCTTGCAAGGATCTTTGAAAGACTTCTTTATCCTTATTGCTTAGGTGAGTAATTTGAGATGATGCATATAATGGGGAGTATATAAAATCAGGTTCATGATTCACCAATTCCAAATATGTCGTCTAGAAATTTATTGATATCAATTCCTCAAGGTACTCTCATGTGCAATATTGTTGAAATTGCTTTGAATCCTTCCTTTTTCTACTTGTTGCCTTTCTCAAAGTATCCCAACTAGCATTTGTTCCCTTAGTGTTAGTTGTGATGTTTTTGAGGTTTTTATTTTTTCTTTGGTGAAGTTCCTTGATATACCATAAGAGAAAATAGAGCCATGGGCTATATATGCACTTAAGCAAAAAATATCATGTTTGGTATATCTTATGACTTCCCCTTGGATATCATGTTTTCTTATTTTATTAACCTCTTACGTATGGTTGTTTATTTGTGGATTATTCTCATGTTTTGTCCACTTATAAACTTATATACACGAGAGTGTTAATCTCTCGCCTTGATATCATCGCTCTTTGCCGACCATATCTCTTATCCTCTTGGTTTTTAATGGTATTGGTAAGGTCTTGATTTATGTGTGCTTGGTTTACTTTTATTGCATCTTCACACACTCATATCTCATATTTGGTTTCTTTTGGACTTAAGCTTGTCTTGACAAGTGTATTTATTTATATCTACTCCTTGTATCTTTGTTGTGTTCTAAATAATATAGAGGGAGTGAGGATTCCATGTTTGTGCATATTGTATTCAAATACAATAATTAAAATTTATGCACGAACCTTGGGGAGCTTCCTTATTTCATTTAGAGCACTATTTGTCCATTTGATTTTTTGCATCATTGGATTGCTTGCTTCATCTGTTGAAGTTTCTTCACCGTTTTATCGTTGTAGCAATCTTTGGTCCTCAATATAGCTTGATTTCCTCCAAATATTCATCATTGGGTACGTGCATTTCATTTCACTCAAATTATGAGAAATGCACAGCTTGGGGATGAACTCATACTATATTGGCCTTCTAACTTTGTCATCCATTTTGGCACTTGTTGTCAATGGGGGAGAAGTTTAGAGGGTTTAAGGGAAATGGTTTTATACTTAAGATTGGTTTATTCTTAAGTGTTTGCCTTTCATGCATTTCATCTTTATTATGTTTTGCATGGTTGTATATATAGTGTAAACTCTCCCAAAGTTTATTCTTGACAATGTATGCAATGAAATTCAAGTTCATCACACATGCATATTTGTGGGGGAGTTTGCTCTACATATGTTGGTTCTACTCACATCTCTTACATTAGTTGTAGTTTGTGTAATTAGAATCATTTTTGATATGTGCTAGTAGCTTTGTGTTACTTGACCATATCAAATGCAACCTCTTGTACACAACTTATTTTTGGATAAGCTGTGTACTTGTTTCTAATATTCATTATATAAACCCTCTTGTTGTGATTGTCATCAATTACCAAAATGGGGGAGATTGAAAGAGTAATTGCCCCTATATGTGGTTTTGGTGATTAATGATAATCCCTATGGACTAATGTTTTCACTGAGTTTTATATGAAGGAATATTCCATAGGTCATGCTTGTAGTCTATGTGTTGGATTCAAGTATGGATACCATGAAGATAAATATATACCTTGAGTATTGGCATCAAGATAATCGAGTTGAAAAGAAGAATATCATATGATCAAGATCTTGAGAGTGTGATTTCAATAGAAGAATTCAATATATGGCTCTAAGACGGTGTCATGATAGCCTCATTAGTTGATCTATAATTGACTAAGATTTAGAGCATGTAATCAAATTAAGAGTTTTTTATATACCTCAAGATATTGAGATGGAGCATTATAAGATACATGGTTGACCTATACAAAGAGTAAAGAGTGATTTCAAGTTGGTCAACACATGAAGCATAAAGAATGTACCACATGATCTTGTGGTATGGTAAGCCTTGTCAATTATGCATCATGAACTAACCCATTATATATGTGCCTTTGCATTTTCTATATGGGATAGGTATATTTTCATGGGTATGCTTCAAAAGTGAAGATCTTATATAGCCCATGAGAGGATGACATCAAGTGGTGATCGTCATCAAGGTTGAGAAGGGCAAGTTCAAGATAAGCATCTCGAGAAGATCATTTGCTTGAAGCTTGCCATCCATATTGGTGATAATGGACATGTGAAGACATGTATTAATGAATCTATCCAATAATGGTGTATGGGAGAGCAAATTAGGAGCCTTCACGAAGCAACAATGATCAAGTGATACATTTCGGCTTGGTTGGAGATTGAAGTGTTGTCATCAAGATCAAGCGGGATGCGCAAGGCAAAGGTATGGCCTTGCTAGGTTTACCTTTTACCAGTCTCAAGGTGGTTTTTGGGAGACCGGGTTATAGGATACATAGCCGCACTATTAAGAGGGGCTTTCGGTTGGGTAACTTGATCACATCTTCATAGGGAGTTCAATCCTTTGCATACTTTGCATCTTCCTATTTTTTTGCTGCTTGGTGTTTCTCCATGTGAGGTTCTTGAGCTTGTTTATAGCTCTTCAACAAGCCCAAGTTCATCGAAAACGGAATTCGTATGCATCTTCTATGGCGTTTTCGAGTTTGAAGGTTTTATCGGTTCTTCGTGTAGGGATGCTTCTTACCTTTCTTTATTTGGTTCTATCCTTCTTTGCTGGACTATGATGTTTCTCTGCACCATCTTGTAGGGATTGTTGTCCTTGTCAAAACAAGCCCAAGATCATCTAAATCGGAGTCCGTACGCAGAAGTTATTGCCGTTTTCGTGTGTCCTGTTTGGTTCCAGCGGAATTCCGGTGGACCGAGTCTGTGGCCGGAAATTCCGGCGACCGCCAAAAATTTCCGGCAAACCGCCGAAAAACTGTTCTGTATGCTGTTTCGGTTTGTACCGGAACTTTCGGTTTTGACCGGAAATTCCGGCGGCGCCGGTTTCGTCGCCGGAACCTGTTCGCCCAGCGCATCTTGCTTCCAACGGTCATCCCCCTTGAAGGGGTATAAAAGGGGGGATTCTTCCCCAAAGTTCTAAGGCTCTTGAGCACGTTTTTGACCTCTATTGTTGACCTCTTTGAGCTTTCTTCCACTCCCTTCCCTCCTATGATTCTTGCATATTTTTGAGGACTTTGGAAGAGGAGATCTAGATCTACAATCCCCACCAATCAATTCCTCCTCTAAGTGAGGGAACCTATTGGATCTAGATCTTGGAGTGATTTGTTGGTTTCCACAATTGTTCTTCCTCTCTAATTCCTCCCTAGAACTTGTTGCTTTGGTGGGATTTGAGAGTGAAGGATTTGAGCACCCTTGGTCTTCTTGCTTTGCATTCTTGCATAAGTGTTGAGCTCTCTATTAAGATTTGTTCGAGTGAGAGACCGTGAGCTTGTTACTCTTGGAGGGTGACCTCCTAGTTGGCTTGACGGTTGGTACCGCGGTGTCCTCTTCGTGGAAGATTGTGAAGAGACCCTGGCTTCTCCTTCGTGGAGCTTGTGAAGTGGTTGTGGAGCTTGACATCTTCGGAGTGGAGGAAAAGCTAGCCATAAGGAAAGAGCCTATTCCTTCGTGGGATAGACTCGGAGAAAAAGATGAGCCTTTGTGGCGCGTGAGGAATCCTTCGTGGAACCTCACACCTCTCCAACGCGACGTAGACCCCTTTCCAAAGGTGATGAACACGGAAATTCATTTTCGTCTCCGCGTGCGTCGGTTATCTCTATATCCGAGCTTACTTTCCTTATGATAGCCATCGAGCTTGAAGTACTTATATCTTACTTATCACTTGTGGTATATTTATCTTGTGCTATCTTGCTTAGCTTAATTTATTGTTGGTGCACTTAGGTGAGCCTAGTGTATTTAGGTTTTGTGCTTGTAAAATAAACGTTAGTTTAATTCCGCATTCTATCAAGCCAAAACCGTAATAGTTTTAAAATTGCCTATTCACCCCCTCTAGACGACATCTCTATCCTTTCACTCTTTTACTCAACAACAGTTAGATATATAATCAACGATGAGATTAAAAGATCTAATAGTTACGTGTGTATAAATATATAGTCCGATTCATGTCATATGCCCTATACCTGATACGTACTAAGAGATAGATTATTTGTCCAGATTTAAGCCTAATAAACATATAATAAGATAAATATACGCTGCTAGAAAAATTGGAGATGCACGCACTGACATGTTGTAGCCTGTGCGTTAAAATAAAACATGTTGCAACTCGTACTAAGAACACCAGGGGAAACACGACACAGGCAAAGGGTGTCATGTATGTGATGACATCATCGATGACATAGGCTGATTAACACAATATATGGTGCTTAGTTAAATTGCTTCGTATCACACCTCTATTAAAAACTATACTTGGACATGTTGCTATTACGTGCATGTAGGATTGTAGCAACATGTAGAACATGTGCACGTATCAGGTGACAACACAAATAGTCCAAAATATGATTTAAAAATCTATCAATGCAATTTATAAAAATAAGAAAAAAATACGAATATAATTGGTGTTATTTTACCGCCTCGTGAGCTCTCACCGAGAGTCTAAATCAGTAGAACACTATATTTGTGTTGACCTCTCGGGGAGTTGGGCATGCTTATCTTCAAATTACCATTTGAAGTTTTTAGTAAAAGAAAAGTATAGCCAAACATGGTGGTGAGCTTTAAATCATAAATTATAAAGTATTGTCTAAGCCTTCCTCTAACGTATTTTTGTAAAAGGCTGACATATACATATAATGATTTTAGGACGCAAAAGAAATGGGGGATCACATTGACAAAGAATGATACTAGGGCCCAAAATAAATGGTTTAGATACTATAGATAAAAAAGAACAACTGAGATTTTAGTCATGGATGAAGGAAAAAGCAACGAATATTCACATAGAAAGATATCTTTTGATATTCATAAAGCTTCATGTCATACTATAACACCTATATTATTATGGAGGCATACACACTTCTCTGACACTTGTAAGTTGAAACCATGCAATTTCTTTTGAAATCCAAACCACGCAATTTCTTTTGAAATCCAGCTTGTAATCTAAGATTACATGCATATAAACTAATCTTTTAAGTAGTTTATAGAGATCTCAATTTTACGTACATATAAAGTAATTTGGCACCTCGCAACTACAAAAAAATCAATTGGTTAGGTTAAGTGTGAAGGTTAAATCTGATCATTTTTTTCATCTATATACAAGTCAAAGACATGTACATATAATATCTTAATCTTTGATCGGTGAATTTAACACTAGCAAAGAAGTGAGGCAATGTCACTTTATATTAAGAAAATGGGTATACCAACCAAGTTTAATTCTTGACGGATACTTTAATTCTCTTTCAAAAACAAAAACAAAAATAGCGTAGGTTCCTCCCATAATGCACTCTTTAAAAATTTAATACTACTAAATAATTGTTAATCACCTGAGATATTTAAAATTCTTCATGAAGCTTGCAAAATTATAATAAAAAAGAACTATTAAGTGGATATAGGTATAATTTATATGTAATAAAAACTATATCACTATTTTAAAGAATGTAGATCAATAATTATATTGGCTAATGAAATGTTAAAACTGTTGAATAAAGCATATCCCAGACACTCACGAAGGTTAGATCTAGAGTTTTCACCTTGCAACTAGAGATTTGGTATTTAAAGAACAAAACCGATAACAAAATCACCTTGATTTGCTATTCTGGGAATGTCATAAACATGATTCACCAACAAATTAAAGATGAATAAATATTTTTTCACACAAGCAATAGTACATTGAGCTTTACATTTACTATGACAATAGAATTGGAGTATAATTCTATGATGCAAAATTGAAATAACCACAAACGTTTCAAATTTATTCTAGAAACAATTTCAATGAAATGCAAAGGCCACCTTGCTAGTTGTATACATCTACACTAATATTAAAGACCCAGAGGGTCTAATCCCAGTAATTTAGACCGTAAGATACAACAATCGGACGCACACAATTAACCCCATCTTTAACGGAACTCAACACGCCCGAGCGGACACTCCCGCGAGGAGCGCCCCCCGCGACTCGCTTTTTCTTTCTTCTTTCTGTCAAAAAAAGGCAGTTCCACCCCACGCCATCCACACGCCGAAGACTCCACCGTCCCCGCCGCCGCAGCAGCAGCAGTTCCAGCCCAGCCGTCGTCCCCGCCGCGATCGGCCAGCCGCCACCATCCCCCAGCCGGCGTCCCCGCCGCCACCGCCGCGCTCGTCCAGCGCCGCCAGCCCCTAGCCGCCGTCCCGCCGCCCGTCACAGCGTCGCCACCGACAATGCAGGACCCGCCCGCCCCGCCCGGCGTGCTGCGCCAGCGTACCCGGCGCTGCGTCTTCAGCCGCTAGCCGCACGACCCCGCTAGCCACCGCGTGCTTCCCCTCTGCATGCGCTGTCCCTGTCGCGCGCGACTCCTTCCCCGCCTGCACACGTCGTTCCTGCCTGTTGGAGGATTCAAGGAGGAAGCCTGTAGCAGAAGAATAGCCACATAAAGATTTTTGTGCCGTGATCTCACATTTTGGTATTGTCATCGATTTTTTCTTTTCTTTTTCCCATTTGATTTATTGCCGCCTCTTTTGACTACTCATCGGGATCAAATATGGGTAGTGGGGTATGGGGAGTGATGTCAAGAACTGAAGGAAATTAGATTTGTAGCTGCACACCTTCAGGAATCAGTCTGGTCATAGCTAACCGAGGAGAAGGTGCAGGGCATTAGTTTTCATATATTCTGCTATGTCATCCTATTTCCTGCCATAGTACGCTATGCCTTTTTTTCCCACCTTATCCACTTAGCTCCATTTGTCTATATTTCAATGGCATTGTTTGGAAGAATTCCATGTCTCAACATGCACCACTTATTAGTGGTACTAATTTCAATACAATTGTTTGGAAGAATTCCATAGCTCTTTGCATGCTTAGCTGTGTTCAGATCTTTGAGCAAATTCACACTTCTAATGTGAGTTGGAGGTATACATGTACAAGGCACCAATTAGAGGTGTCGGAGAGTGACTGCAGTACGGTGATAGTGTGATGTTCACAAGCTGAACGATTTACAACATGGATACTTTCCTCCTCCTCCTCAGCGAGTTTCTTAACCAAAGAATTTCAACTAATATTTTTATGTATAAGGATGGAAGCATACTAAGGTAGGATTAGTGTCTGAATCCATTATTACGTGAGGTTCTGAAAACTACATACTTCCTATTTCATCATTGCATTTGGATTTCTCTGCCAGCTGAGGATGGTGCTGCAGCCGGTGATGTTAACATGAGATTCAAATGTTTAGGTTCAAGGATGCATAATTTAGGTTATTCAACACGAGACTATATTTTTTAACACATTTCTTTCTTATTTTGCTTGTCAGTTTAGCTACCACACGAATAGACCGCCCGTCATTATTTTCATTTTTCTATTCTAATATATGTGATAGTTCGTACTATTTGGGGCAACATTACTTATTCATAAGTCTGTCGGTTGAGCAGGGGAAAATCGTTGGCGGCAAAACATCGTCAAGCATATTAGTATGTCATCTTCCAACCACGCTCCATTTCAGGATATAACCAACGGGCAAATCATAGGTACTTGAGACTTGAGAACAACCGCATATTAGTCTAGATGGTATTTATCGCATATTATACTTAAGTTTTGTGTACGCAGATCCTAGAGAATTGAAGAGGCAGAGGGATAGGGAGCGGTATTCAAAAAATAAAGATGAGATTTTGAAGCGGCGACGCCAATTGCGTGAACTCAAAAAACAGTCAATGGCACCTGTCAATGACGAAAACTCATTATGTGATACACATAATGTTGGAGAATCTGTACTCACCCAGCTACAATTCAGAGCTACCGAAGGAGGTCTTGTGTACTATACTTGCAGCTTCTAGTAGATCTGTATTTGCAACTTATAGGTCTTCCGGGCTAAAACCCATGTTTCTTATTTGGTAATATATTTATAGATGTGGCTCCGGATGTTCAGCACTATGCATCTCCAGATCCTAATGGCAGTATCTCTTTTGAGGGCAATGACGATGAGTCCGAATGGTTGCACGGATGCGATGCATACCATATGAATGAAACACAAGGAAAAATGATATACCAAACAACTACCCCAGCAGAAGGTTCTTCCACCTAATTCAAAGGTAAGATATACATACTGAATTCATGTTGTTATAAGCTCTTATCATTAGTACAGTTTTAATTATTGTACCGAAACATTGAGGTGTTCAGGTCTTGAAGATATTGTGGGCAGCAATAATGTTTCACTCCAACAAATGGGTGCATTCAAGATGCGGCCTCCTATTCCTTCGGCCCTAAATGGTGAGTTTGAAGCTACTTTTTAAAATTAACGGTGCTGATGTACGGGTCACTGGGTCATTGTCTCAACATGCGGCCTCCTATTCCTTCGCTTGCATGCAAGAACGATGGAATCGGCTATGCATGTAAGAAGAAATGTATGGTGGAACTCGGCTTAAAACTGAAAACGTAACTGTCACTGCCTATCCCTATTATATATACCAGAGTTAGCGTTTCTCTACGGCCACAACTGATCGGTCTCTAAGCCAGAACTGGTAGATCTTTTCCACCCTCGACGTGGGTCGCCGCAGACACTTCTCTCAGTTGGTGTTGTTTCCAGAGTCTGTTTTGTCGAGGTAAATCATGCACTGTTTTACATAGATTACAAATAATATTTGGTGATTTTTTTTGGTGGATCAAATTGTTCGCACAATCTTTTGATAACTAACAAGAAAATTATGTCTATTTTTTCTCAAACATATGTTATATTATGTTTTTTTCCTAATTAATCATATACACTTCTTCATTTACAGGAACATTATGGATAACATGTTCAAACTTCCAAATGGATCATACACTGGTATTATTTAATTAAATAATATGTATAGATCATTGCATGCTTTTTACTAGGAGTCGTTGTTTCGTTCACTAAACCTTGGTGCATAGAAAAAATGCTTTGTTTCTTACTTTCGATTTCGAATAGTAACTGCTATGTCTCTCACACTGTTTGGCTGAATTGAAAATGTTTAAAAGCTTTTCTTAACTAATAATATACCTTTTTGTGTTTACATGAACAGACATGTGTGATGTGTTCAGTTTACCCGATGGATCTACCACGGGTATTTAATCTTATCTAGATTAGACCCTCTGGGTCTTTTAATGTTAGTCTAGACTAATAAAATATTCATACATCAATACACTGTTTCTAGCCGGTGTCAACTTCATATTTTATATAATAATACAGTTTATGAATTCTAGATATCGTGGGCGTTATCATGTTTGTTACTCCTCTGGAGCACGAGACATATTTCCCTGTATCCATGAGGGAAGTAGCTGTGGTCGATTCCAATAATTATACTGTGTTCCTCCGCTTTTTGGGTGAACTTGTGCTGAGCGCCACAGGGAACAACTATTATATGGAGAAAGGCATGCTACATTTGTCATGGCAACCTCTATGAAGGTTGACCAATCCTCAAGTAAGCCTAAATTATGAAAACTGATATACCTCATTCATTTCTCATATTTTACTTATCGGAGGTTTCATAAACAGGAAGTCTTCTAAGTACGGTTGCATCCACTATCACCTTTCATCAGAGCTTAAGACACAATGACTTGCTTCAAGGTGACTAGAGTTTTTATTAGTATTTCAACATTTTTGATTACTATATGTACTAAACCTTCTATATTCTAGGTGTGCATGAACAAATTGAAAATGATTCATCTATCCGTGAGGCGGTAAAAAATGTAGTACTTCTTAGGAGGGATGCTCAGAAGCCGGCGAAAGAACAAGACACCGTTGAAGTAGCTGTGCAAGTGCGATCCGTGAAATATATGTTCAACTATATATTTCAGAGGACACCTTAGCCCTCTGCAAAAAGATGGCAAATAAATTCAAAAAGATCGACATCGCGAAGGATGTCAAATAAATTCAGGAGATTATATGTCAGTGTACAATCACATTTTACCGAAACAATATATGATTGAAATGAGCATGACATGTAACTCTACGGATGTGCAACCGGACATAGATATTATATAATTCATTTTTAATTAGATCTTTGTGTTTCAAATACAGACGTGCACCTTTACTAGTAAAAGAAATCACAGACAAATGGATTCACCTCAACTTTGGATTATGTAAGGACCGGAAATTCACAACCAAGTGAACACTTGACAGTTCACTGATCATGACAATGTAATGCTTGCAAGTAAATAGTATGCCCATTGGTAGATATCAACAAATTGATAACCTCACATGAATAAATGTTACTGAAATTACACTTGTCATTGTCCAAATTGCTAGAGTAGTAGTTTAATAAAGTTGTCGTGCTATCAGGAAGCGTTAACTAAAATTACGCACTACGGTCTACGGCCGCTATCATCGTTAGCGACGGGAGATTTGATTATAACCCCCCCAGCTCGTTGCATTTTGATCTTATACCCCCTTGTTCGTCTGCTTCGATTCTAGCCCCCCAATTCAGCTAAACTCTGCCCTATAACCCCTTTTAACATGTCTGACAGAATTATCAACATATAACTAACTTTGGTCACATGAATAGACAGAAATACCCTTCATCTCAACGGGAACATATGTGCTGCTCCAGCGACACAAAAAATGACAACAAATATTTATTTGGTTCAAATAAAAAAAGGCTATAATTTTTATGCAATCTAAACATTCACAAACTGATAGCACATAATATAGCAATCTGAACATTCAGAAAATGACAGCACAACATAGCAAGAGCAGGAGTTCAACAGGTTCTAAAGTAGTTCAATGACAGCAAAATAAGTGAGTTTTCTACTCACATACATCCAAATAAGTGAGCTTTCTACTCACATACACGGGAAACAGGTTCTAAAATAGTTCATGACAGAAAAATATCACTTAGTTTCTTCCTCTTTGGAGTCAATTTCTTCTTCTTTTCATTTGCTGGACGCTTTGTTGGTGTAGTAGCATCTTGGCTCCTTGTAACAGGTCCTGGACTACTAGTGTTGGCTGTGCTCTTGCTCTTGGTTGGTGTACTGCCAGTTTGGCTCCTTGTAACAGGTCCTGGACTACTTGTTGTGGGCATGCTCTTGCTTTTTGCTGGTGTAGAAGGGATTGCGTTACTAACCGAAACATCAAACCATGATGATGCATTCTTTTTCCCCCACTCTTCCTACAAGAAGAAGAAATTAGAAACAACAAGTATAGAACAAGTACAGGACATGTTATTAGAACTAGAAACAAGTATATGTTTTTTACCTTTTCTTTGTTCCATTTATAGGACATCCAGCTTCTCTATGTCCTATCTCTTCACATTTCTTGCATTTGTTCAATGACCCCTTCCTTGATCCACCTTCCCACCAACTCTTTATCCTTTGTTTCCTTATTCTTCCGGCACCCTTTTTCTTGCCTTTTGGAATTGGTCCACGCAACACAAAACCGGTATCCACATGTGGCCATTGATTCTTATCCGTAAGGGGCTGAATTACACCTTTATATGCTGCCCTAAATCTGCTAACCGAGTAGTACTCATGCACAAAATCCTCCATGTTTACAAAGTTTCGAGCTTGCAAAACATTAATGAAGGCTAGTGCATGGTCACAAGGCTTGCCCGTGTGCTGCCATTGTAGCATGTACACTCATGTGCGAGTGTGTTCACCACATGCCTTTCATCATCTCTGTTAATGTTTCTCACTTCCCCACTAAAATCAGCAGATGCTTTGGCCTTGAGATGTCCTAGTCCTCTAGTCTTTGCATTTAGTTGATGTATAACAAATGGTAGTGTTATCCCTTTAAATCTTTCTCCAATCATTCTCCTCTTTCTAAATAGCTCCATGATCATCTCTCTAATCTTGTCGGCTAGCTGTACAATGGGAAAGTCTTTAATATCTTGCACCCAATTGTTAAAGCATTCAGCGAGATTGTTATTTATATAGTCACACTTGATTTCTGGATTGAACATACACCTCATCCACAACAGATTATGGTAGTCCCTAAGATAAGGATATACTTTCTCCGATGCCTCAAACACCTTTTTCATGTGATGCTAATATTCTTCTGTCCTATATGCCCTAGCAGCAGGCCACAACCGTCCAAACACATCACCATAAAAATATTTCTAAAAATTGTGCCACATATGCCTAAAGCACTCCCGCTGTTCCGCTTGAGGAAAAACACTTTTAACAGCATTTTCAAGACCCTTGCAAGCATCGGTACAAACAGCTAGTACCGAGGGGTCCCCTATTGCTTTCTTCACTTGATTCATGAACCAAGCCCAGTTATCTCCATTTTCGGACTCAATAAAGCCATACAAGCTTGTTGCAGCCTTGTAGTTGTATAGCATCCGGAAACTTTCTTCCCAACTACCATACAAGCTTGTTGCAGCCTTTTTTTCCCTTTCCACACCGTGTGATAATCTAGAGTGACATGGTGCTCATCTTGCAATTCTTTAAGAATCTTGACAGCACCAATTGTTGGATCCTTCTTAAGCATAGCTGTTGCCTTATCAGCCACCCAAGATTGGGAAGTCATGCTGGTCACTTTGCCACTGGTTGAGCTACAGATATGCTCTGTCTGATGCTTCACAACCTATAGCAAACAATGCTACAGATTAGTACAAATGAAAAATGGTGTTGATTATTATTATTATAAATGAAAAACAAATGAAATAAGAAATATACAAGTCTCAGAAAAATTTATTACCATCACACAATTTTCGACTCTTTGCCAACAAGCAGTTAAGGACCATTTGCAAGGTTCACCTTTTATTGATTCACCTTTACAAAAAGCCCGAAACCTCTTTGGCTCATTTTTTTAGTGCCATATTCAAACTCCCCATTGATAGCAAACTGTTTCATAGCCTTTCTAAATGCAGCCATATCAGGATAAGGAGTTCCTATATCCATCTTTGGCTTTCGTTCATCCCACACAATAAGTGGCTCTTCTGGAGCCTTATCATCGACAACAATATCTGCCTCTTTGATATCATGCAAAGCATAGTCAGCAATAGGAGCAATAACAGGACCCGACTTAGTTTCTCGCTCGTTCGCCTCTGTTTTTAAACCCAACAGAGCAAACAGTGCATTCTCATTCACCGGATTTTCATCCAGGATTCCCTTTTCCTCCCATTCATTTTCGGGTTCAATCTGGAACTCAATCAGAAGACTAGACCAGTCAACAATGGTGCTATAATTTTCTACTCCAGCACACGAGATCAATCCCGTGGTTAGGTTTGTCACACTTGATTGATTAGAATCATGCACAGACATTGCATCGATCCTATTCAATATAAACAAAAAAATCAGAAATTCCACACCAAAAACTCATGCATAAATCGGGCTAAAATTAAGAAACAGTAAAATGGAACTACTAGGGCCTTCTCACAGCGATTTAGACTTGGGAGCCGTCGGATCATACATAAGAACGCACAGGATGGATTCTTCCTTGCACAACTTCGCTTAGGCATGTGTTACCGTGTTGCTTCGTTCAAGACGTCGGTGCAACATAGCAGAGTGCTTCTCCAAGAATCGGCCTACATATTTTCTCGTGAACCGGGCCAATATGTCCAGGGTGGCCAGATATTCCTCCTCGACATATCTTTGTTTGAATTTGTATGGGCCTCTAAATCCTGGGTGCCGTCCTTCTCGTCCGTCGGACTATGGCTGTGACCGTGGCCCAGCGTCGTCTCCTCTTCTCTTTTATCTCCTGTACTAAGTGGGTCCTGAAACCGGCGCTGGTGAGAAGCTTAGGATTCATCCTCCCATAAGCATCCATGTCTGTTTGCCTACCCCTAATCAAACTTGGGGTTCCTCCTATATGCTGCTTGCAACAGGGTTTCTCTCTCCAATTTATCTGGGCGCCGCCTGCGAACTTCACTTTCTCTGCCAGCCATGTTTCTTGCTTAGTTTCATTTTCCCTTCGGATGTTACCTTTTCAGATCCATCACACCCCTTAGCGAATCCAGCCCGTCCCCCTCAAATCCCCATGTAAATTACCTAGGGTTTGACCCGATTTAGAACGGCAGTAACCAAGAACAATCAAATCCGGAAATATAAGGTGGGGAGAAAGATTGCCTTACCTCTGGGCGGCGATGGAGGGCGGCGGCGGCCGGTGTGGAACCGTGGCGGAGCGATGGTGGTTCCTGGCGGCGGGGCGCTGCTCCTGGCTTGCACGCGATAAGAACGGGCGGTGTACTGTGCGCGAGAACGGAACGGGACGGGGAGCGCTCTTATGTCCTGTGCGGGCTGTTCCACAGGCAGGGATACTTTAGTCAATTTGTGAAATATTAGCACTAATTTATCTGCGTCACATCTAACTGACGAACTAACAGCCTAAAGAGGGGAAATCAGCAAAGTTTAGCTGAATTGGGGGGCTAGAATCGAAACAGACGAACAAGGAGATCAAAGTGCAACGAGCTTGTGTGTGTTATAATCAAATCTCCCGTTAGCGACTAGTCAAAATACGCTTTCAGAGGTCTCGCTCTCGCTCAACGCCCACTCGGCCAGTCCGTTCGTTTCTCGTCGGCGCCGCCGTCCTGCGGCGGAGCTTCCGGCCGGCACCGGCGAGAATTCGTGAGGCGGATCTAGGTGTGGCGATGGCTGCGGCAGCAGCGGCGTGAGGCATCGCAGCTCGACGATTGAGCGGCGGCGGGCGGCGGCTCCATGAAGACCCCGGAGTTTGGGCAACTCCTGTGCTCGACGCGGCGGTCGGCTGCGTGCGCCGGATCCGTCGCGCGAACCGGAACCGTGCGACGCCGTAAAGAAAAGTGCCGCATTGACCCGTGCGCTCCGGGGGCCGTTGGGTTGGCCGCGGCGGCGACGCCTAGCGGCGGTTGGAAATGTCCCGCCACTGGACCGGCGGAGAAGAGACCGACGCGGGCGGATGACGTGCCTGCGCGTCGGACTTTTATTACACTCTGGTAAATTTATTTAAATCCACGGGTGTGCCTCCCGCGCGTGTGCCTAGTTGGTCGAACTGGTTGGCAAATTCACGGGTGTATTAGACGAATCTTTCTCGGTTTAATGAGTTGATTTCTAGGGGGTTTTCTTGATAGGGATTAGTGTAGGGATGTTTCGCCTCAGAGGAAAGGAGGTCACTTAAATTCCTCATTTGTTCATAGCTAGCTATACAGATTTATCACGCCGATTGCAAATTGCACGTTCCTGAATAATTATGAAAATTTGGATGAAATGATACATAGGTCTCTTCCATATTCTCGACACGAAGAAGAGACGTGTACATACTAGATATACTAGTTCAAAAGACACATTCATACATATAGAAATATATCAAACTGACCGAACATATACAAGCTGCAAGGTATAGTATGGATCACACCAAAAAGTAATTACTTGCTATTATACCCCGATAAAATAAAGATTAAAGATGCAGTATCATCTTGCCATGTCTACATCCAATACTAATTTGACTGTCTCCATGCTCTCGTATTGCATCTTGCCTGAAGAGGCAGTCACTAATGATCCTCCATAAGAGTAATGTACTGCGGTAAGATTTGATTTTGCTAAGAGCTGCATATGCATTCTGCTCAACATGTGTAGCCGCTCCGCAACTTCTTTCATTGTTGGCCTCTCGTCTCCTCTTGGGCTCAGGCAATGCATGGCAAGTTCAGCTAGTTTCAGGAGAACTATCATTACTTCATCTTCTATTATTTCGTAGTCCAGTATATTTCTGAGCTTGCTTTCGTGGAACATCAATATGAAATTATGAGATAGTGATTTCTTGTCATTAAAACTGGTGTTGTATATAGCCTTCTTTCTTGTCATTAGCTCCAGAAGCAGAGTTTGACATCCATAATTTGTACCATCTGTTCTTCTTCCTCTCATGCATCTGCGTATATAGCCTCCTGGCAAGTTTTGGCGCACTCTGTTGTTGCATCGATATAATTGTTCATAGTTTGGGTCCTTCTTACGCAAGCGGCACACATTGATGCCTGTCGCCCCATTAAAACAGATTAGCACATATTCTGGATAAAAGAGGCAAACCATGAAATTTGCTGTGTATTAAGGAAGCCTAAGAAAAAATGATCAAGTAGCAAAAATATACTGAATCATGCTTGCAGTGAAGGAGTTGGCTATAAGTTGTTCCTGGCCCTTGTCTAGACAGCTGGCTTCCAACAGCTCACTAAGCATAGCCCTTGGAGGGCTGGAATGTGTCGTTGCAGGTGATGGTGAAGTAACTGCTCAGGCTGGCCACAGAACAGCGATCGCCGATGCCAAAGGGGTAAGGGATGAAGACATCGCCACACTTGTCCAGGCAACCTGGTAACGACACAGAACGTCTAGAGGTGGCTGGGGCATCACGGGGAAGGTGATGAGTTTGAGGAGGGCTGATGCTCCTTGCATGGTTGCAGGTACAGTGGTCACTTGCTTGTGCTACAGCACTATCCTTCTCACCCCTGCTAGCTCAATGTCTGTGCACTCTCCACTCCTGTCTAATTTTAGTGGCATCGTCTATAGGGACAAGTCATAGGTTCTAAGGGAGTGCGTGTAGCTCAGTTATTCCATCTCGGAAAGTTTCTTGTCTAATGCTGTTTGACTGGATATTATTATCTATGCTTTAATTAAAGGTTATCGTGTTTGTTACGGAATGAGACTTTGACTTGATTTTTGTGCTGCATTACCACTGAAAGTTCAAAGATCTCTTCACAATTTAGAGCGGGATAAGTATAAAATCCACAATCACAGAAACCAGAAGTTGCTGAGTTGGCTAGTTGATTTGTGCATTTTGATTAAATGGTTGCTGAAATTGAAAAGGACACATCTTCCTGTCCTTCTTTCATAGGTTGAGACTTGATACTTTCCTCTGAAATAATAAACTATCTCTGATAGCTACAGTTGATTAAAATCGTGGTAACTTAGACAGCAAGAATGAATTAGTTGATTGATTATTTTGTCTCTGACGTCAGAGGATGATGCTGATTAAGGTTCTGTTGTTATACTGCAGAGTTCCAGGTGATCACTACATAGCTATGCGTAAACCACGTGTGCCACTGTGTTGCGTTGCCTAAACTTAAGCTCTATACTCACTAATGACTATCGTGGCAACCACCAAGACTGATTCTTTGCTGTTGATTTTTGTTCTCTTTCATGAGTGGTTCTATGTGCTTAGCTGCAGAATGGACTTACCATGGCTGAAATTTACTGTTGTTTAATTCACAACCATAGCATGAATAAAGTATGAGTAAATTCCAGTTTTTACCCTCTTGTTTCAATCTTTTGACACTAATTACCATATTTAACATATTTTCATCCATATTACCCCATTTAGCGAAAGTTTTGCCATTTTTTACCCTCTGTAAGATTTTGCACATGATTTGTCTTCCAATCGGCACTTTTTTCTCGAGTTTTTTCACACAGCCGAAGAAAATCTTGAACCCAAAAACATGTACTTAATCGCCATCTTGTTGTAAAGCATCACAAGACACCCAGTGTGTCTTAGATTCATCATCGAGTACTATTACGTCTTGCCTTAGCTATGTAAGTATATAATGACATGAAGTAGTCATGTAGTCTTTAATAAATCGCAAGAAATACAAAAAAAGAAGCACACACGATTACTTGTATGTGGTTAATCTACTTGTTGAAGGGTAGAGGGAGAGAGAGAGATTGCGGAATATGATGGATGTATTATTGGCTCCTCGGAAAGATATATAAAGTCTGAGAGACCGACTTGGAGTACAAGACAAGTAACCTACTTGGAACAAGACAAAGAACCTAGTCTATATCCTAACAGACACGATACTCTAACATCCCCGATCGTGGCGGTAGCATCGTGAACAACCGAACGTCGCGAACGGTCGACCGAGAGCCGGCAGACCAGGTGTCTTGACATACCCTCGCGGTGGTAGCGGAACGTTGTAGACGGTGTCACGCCGCGGAAGCTTGGACCGTAGAGGATGCTTGGTGAGGAGCTCAGCGAGGTGGTAGCCCTTATGCCGGTGTCGAGTGAGCCGAGAGCGGTGGTGCCGCAACCTTGGTCGAGGTAGCCGCGCGAGGGGTCGCCGTGGTCGGCGTCGTGGTCGGGGTTGCGGTGTCGAGGTAGCCGCATATTAAGCCGCTGCGCGCATAGTGCAGGAGAAGGACAGACGCGTTAGGGCGCCGGAGAGAGCGCGCCGTCGATGCGTCCGAGCCGTCGAGGACGAGGCGCGCCATGGCTTTGCCAAAACCAGCGCACGTCGGGACGAGCATACTGGTTGTGCCAAAACCGAGTATGCAAAGACGGTATGACACAATCGAGGCGTAGAGAGGTAGTCGATGGCGATGAAGACCTTGTCGAAGCCGATGAAGACGAGGGCGCTACAACCGAGCTTTCCAGACTTCGGAACGCGTCGGGACGAAGGCACGCACCGGTGTTGCCGACGGGCATGCGAAGAACGGGACCAAGAGAAACAACTTCACGCCATGTCGGAGGAGACTAGCGGAGAGGACTCTGACGGTTGCGTTGCGCAGATCGGCGAGGTCGATGCCGCGGTTGTCGGAGTAGACGAGTAGGTGTGGTCGAGGACGAGGCGATGGCGGCGAAGTCGTCTTGACGAAGACGTAGAAGGCGGCGAACCAGCGACCAAGAGGGTCATCTTGGATGCCTAGACGGAGGGCGGCGGGACCTATGACGGCGAGGTAGCCAAAGCTACCTGTGGAGACGCGCGGCGGTGCTCGAAAGGCGAGGAAGAACCCGCGACGTGATTTAAGACCATGCGCGACGGCGACCAGCGCCGAGGGAGGTGGCGCGGTGGAGGCTGCGACGCCCTTGGGTGACGGCGATGACGTGCGCGACGCCATCGCCTGATGGAGCGGCGAGCTGCGGGCGCGAGTCGGTGCAATGCATGAGAACCACCAGCGATGGACACGCTGAGAAGGCGCGTCGGTAGTCGGCGGCGGGACCAAAGGCGGCGACGCCACGGCCGGCGACGCTTCGACAAAGGCGACATACGCAGCAGCCGATGCTCGATCGGTAAGGCGCGTGCTCGGGACGCATTTCGGCGGAGACGAGCGCCACATCGGTTGATCGCATCGACCGGCGGCGTGACGCCGCCAAGTCCGTGACGACGAGATCGGAATCTGGCGTCGTTGTTTGCAATCCCGGACGATGACGACGAAGACAATCAGGGGTCGGCCGCGACAGCCTCGAGGAAGCCACAAGGCCGGCCACGGCGCGGCAGCTGTCATGAGGCCGCGACGGCCTACCGAGGAAAAGGCACAAGCGGTGACAGCGACGGCACGGTGTAGATCGTCAATGCCGATGGTCAGAGTAGAGGCGCGGCGATGACGACGGCGATGGGCGACTCAATCTGATCTAAGATCGGTAAACCAAAAAAAACCGATCAAGAGATCGGAAAAAAAAGACTTGCAGGGCAGCCAATCACGGATCGGCGAAACCTCACAGCAGAGGTTGCTGCCCCGACGGAGATCATGGAGATCAACCTCCCCGGGGGCGGCGCGGCGGAAGCGGAAGCGGCGGCTAGGTCAAGGACCGTGCCGCTGTGATACCATGTTGAAGGGTAAAGGAAGAGAGAGATTGCGGAATATGATGGATGTATTATTGAGCCTCTCGGACGAGTATATATAGGCGTACAGGGACCGATTTGGAGTACAAGACAAATAACCTACTTGGAATACAAGACAAGTAACCTAGTCTATCCCTAACAGATACGTATACTCTAACACTACTAGCCACACCCAACTAGCGGATGGCTATCGAATTTTTGAAGGGGGTAAACCTTGACAGAACTTTTACTAAATGGGATAATATAGATGAAAAAATATTAAATGGGATAATTTATGTCAAAAATGCGAAACTATGGGGTAAAAACTGGAATTTACTCATAAAGTATTTGTGATGTTGCCAATTCATAGAACAGTTTGTCGAATATGCAGGAAAATCAGGAGCAGTCCAGCCACGTCCTGAGTGAGCGAATATTTACCCGGTCGATCACCGAGATGTTTTCAGAAATAGGATGTGGCGCAAAGGTGCGTATTCGAGAACAGAAAACCTATTTTGCTCTTACAAAGATAGCAAACTGACGCGTTCCCAAATCAAAGGATGCGGTGATAATGAATTTTGACTTTTCCATTGTATTTACACATGTACTGTCCCGCAAATATAATTTGGATCAAACACTTTCCTAAACTTGTGAGGATTTTCTCTACGGTTACTGTTAGGTGACCCCGTGGAGCCATTTGCTTAAGAAACGTTTGAGTGCCCATAGATATCTTCCTGGGCCTGAGTTGTAGTTGTTCTTTTATCCTGCTAAGGCTAGCCTGGGATAGAGTTGTTTTGTTTGTGACCTGGCCTGGTATTGGATTAAGAGCCAATTGTTAGGAATATGTAACTTGTATTCCTTTAGGGGCCAAAGACCATAATATATAATACATGTACAAGTGCAAATATGTAGGAAGCCTCCTAACATATGGGGAAATTACAATATAGAAATATATACATCTAATACCTCCCTCAAACTCATGGTGGATCCATAACACTGAGTTTGGAGAGTAAGAAATCATGCTGCGCTCTGGTCTGTGCCTTCGTAAAGAAATCCGTCAACTGTAAATCTGAAGGCACATACTGAAGCGCAATAAACTGAGCCTGCACCTGAGCACGTGTATAGAAAGCATCAACACCAATATGCTTGGTAAGTTTATGCTTGACCGTATCACGTGCAACACTAATAGCACTTGTACTGTCCGACAAAACCAGAGTGGGTGTGGTAAGAGAGACCCCAAAATCCTCAAGTAACCACCGTAACCAGGTCACCTCAGCAGTCAACAAGCCCATAGCACGCAACTCAGCCTCAACACTCGAACGGTAAACCGCTGTTTGTTTCTTCGTCTTCCAAGCAATGAGTGAACCACCAAGAAACACACAGTAAGCAGAAAGTGAACGGTGATCCGAAGGATCACTCACCCACGTAGCGTCCGAATAGCACTGCAGCTGGAGGGAGCTGGAACGAGGAAACAAAATGCGACGAGTGATCGTACCACGAAGATAACGAAGAACACGGAGAAGATGACTATAGTGAACGGTGGTAGGAGCAGAAACAAACTGACTCAGAATATGAACAGGATAAGAGATGTCAGGACGAGTGACAGTAAGATAAACAAGACGCCCAACAAGATGACGATAACGCGTCAAATCAGGAAGAGGATCACCATCAGTAGGTTGAAGCTTAACATTAAGCTCCATAGGGGTCTCAACAGTGCGCTCATCCCCAAGAGCAGCACGAGCAAGAAGATCCTGAATATACTTTTCCTAGGAGATGTAAAAGCCATCAGAAGTGGAGGAAACCTCAATCCCAAGAAATTATCGAAGAGGACCAAGATCGGTCATAAGAAACTGATCACGAAGACGAGCCTTAACAAATGCAATATACTCAGAATCATCACCAATAATGATCATATCATCAACATAGAGAAGAAGAAGAGTGCGTCCACGAGGAGAAGTGTGAACAAACAGCGCTGGATCATGAGCACTAGGGGAGAAACCAGGAGCAGTCACTACAGAAGGAAAGCGCTCAAACCAGGCACGAGGGGCCTGTTTGAGACCATAAAGAGAACGTCGAAGACGACAAACCATCCCCCCGGAACAGAATATCCAGGAGGAGGCTGCATATAAACCTCCTCACTCAACTCACCATTGAGAAAGGCGTTCTGAACATCAAGCTGGGACACAGACCAGTGACGAACAGAAGCAACAACAAGAAGAGTATGCACAATGGTCATATGAGCCACAGGAGCAAAGGTCTCATCATAGTCACGACCATGCTCCTGCTGAAAACCACGACCCACAAGATGCGCTTTATAGCACTCAAGAGATCCATCAGAGTGGGTCTTAATCTTATATACCCACTTACACGTGATAGGACGAACACCGGGAGGGGGAGAAACAAGATCCCAGGTGCCAGTGCGCTCAAGCGCAGCAATCTCCTTAGCCATGGACAACTGCCATTCAGGATGATGCTCAGCATCCCGATAAGAAGTCGGCTCGGAGGCAACAGAAAGACCATAATGACTGGGAGAGTAACGGTTGGGGGCACGACGCTGACGAACAATACGAGTAGAGGGAAGCTCATCGGAGGAAGACGACTCAGGAGACGACGATGAAGAAGGAATAGCAGAGGAAGACTCCGGAGAACGAGGAGAACTAGGAGAACTAGACGAAGCAGAGGAGGACGGTGTCGAAGAAGAGACATCAGAGGGAGGAGATCCTGAAGAAGCAACAATAGGAGTAGAAGGAGGTGTGTCAGGAAAGAGAAGAAAAGAGATATCTTCCACCGGGTAGGTACCAGCGGTGGGACGAGGATAGAAAGGACGCGTCTCGTCAAAAGTAACATCACGAGAGATACACATCCGACGACCAATGGGGTCCCAACAGCGATAGCCCTTATGCTCATCACTGTATCCAAGGAAGACACACTCAACAGACTGAGCGGTCAGTTTGGTGCGTTCGCGAGGAGCAAAGAGAACATAGCAAACACAACCAAACAAGCGAAACATGGAGTAGTCTGGAGACTGCCCAGATAGGCGCTCAAGAGGGATACCACCCTGCAGAGCGGCAGAAGGCTGAATATTGATGAGGTAAGCGTGGCGGCGACCTCGGCCTAAATGCGACGGAAGAGAAGAAGCAATCATCATGGCACGAGTGGTCTCAAGAAGATGGCGATGCTTACGCTCAGCAACGCCATTCTGGGCATGTGCACCAGTACAGGAGAACTGAGCAAGGGTACCTTGCTTAGCAAGAACCCCTCGCAACATCTGGGAGATATACTCACCAGCTGCTGACGTAAACTGGGATCCCGTGTATAACAGGTGGCTCAAGTGTGGCCATCCTTGTTACAGTAAGAGCAGTGACGAAGAGAACCACGACGACCCTGACCATGAGCCTGTTGGTGCTGAATCTGACCCTGATGTGGCATCCCGCAAAACCACTACTAGAAAATCGCGTTGTTTTTGTGCTTTGCATCATCATGACCGCATGCTCATGTCATCATGCCGCATTGCATTTGAGCATCGTCATCTTGCATTTGCTTGCATAAAACTATTTTGAAAAGCCCGGTTTTGTTTTCTAAACGCCCCATCTTCATTCAAACACGCAACCCGGGTCCCCGGATTATTTTGTTTTGTCCGCTGTCGGATTGCAAAAGCGCTGGTTAAAAATAAATATTTTAATTAATTATTTTAGTGGGGCAGTCGAACGGGCCGAATGACCCGAACGACCACCCCAGAAAAATACAAACGGTCCACCTAATTCCTAAACCTACCAACCTATCTACCCAGCCCTCCTCTCCACCTCACCCCAACCAGTAGCAGCTCGCCACCTCAGCTCCCCTCTCTTCCCCCCCAATTAAACCCTGCCACCTCACCCCCAACACCCCTCTCCCCTCCACCTAAACCGCAGCCCTTCTTTTCTCACCCTCACCAACCCCCCACTCTCCTCCCACCTGGGCCCGCCCACCTCACCGCCACTACCCTCTACCTGCGTTCCCCCCCACAGCCCCACCGCCACCGCCTCCCTCTCTCTCCCACATCCTCTTCCCAACCGTCCCGCCTCTTCCCAACCTCGAGCCTCCGCCTCCGCCGCCAAGCTTCCGCCGCCACACCATCTCTCCGGCTCCTCCGCCATGAGCAAGCGCCGCCTCATCTCTCACGGCATTGCCGCCCCGGCCCGCTGCTCCGCCGCGCTCGCCGCCTTCCTCCACCAGCCTCCTCCACCGCCTCCCCGTCGGCTCGCTCCCGCTCGAAGCTCTCGCACGCTGCCCTCCTCCTCCTTCCGAAGTCGCCGCCTTGTTTCTCCTCCTCTCCGGTGCCCTCCTCCGCTGTCATGCAGACGCTGCTGAAGCCTTTCGCCGTCTCTGCGCCATGGCATTGCCCTCCTCAAGCGCCAGAACCCTGTCGCTGCGCCGCCCGGGCGGCGACCACGACGCCCACGCCACCGCCTCGCCCCGCTGTGTCGCGTCCCTCCGGCGCCAAGCGCCGCCTCTGACCGCCCCGCCGCATCAGCCCTCCTCCGTCGCCTGACCGCTGAAGCCCGCCGACGCCGCCGCTCCTTCCGCCGCTCGCCGCCGTGCGTTCGACCTCGCCGGCAGCCGCTATCGCCATCGGCCTCCTCCGGGTCCCTGCCGTCACCCCTGCCACAGGCGCCTCCCGACGGTGCTACCCCCGGGCTCCCTCGTCCGTGAACTCCAGCAGCAGGCCAACCATGCCAAGTACCACAGCGTGGCATAGCTGCTTATTACCATGCAAGAGAACCGCTCAACCCGAGGCTCATCGCGACAAGATCTTCTGAACATCCTGGCAGACAAGATTGACATCGATCGAGATAAAACCCGGAGGACCTCCGGTATCGAGCCCGAGTGCGCCATCGACACTGAAGACGGGACGCTAAGACCGTGCCCGGATCCGGAGACCGAACCCGATACCGCCAAGGCCGCCGACACGGAACCGCTGAGTGCCTTCACGCACACCACGTTCTTCGACCCGGATCCATAGAACGTCCCGCCGACGCCACGGACCCTCGGAATGACAAGTTCTTCACCCACGGTGTCGACAAGGCCTTCTTCATGGATTCCAAGACCCTGACATCGAAGCGACAAGATCATCGTCATGGAGCTCGAAGACCACATGTGCGACAAGTACTCCCTCGAGGGCGCCGAGTACTTCACCCCGGACCTCGAGACCGAGCAGCAAGTTCTCCGTCCCGGAAGCATCGGCGCTCGTGCTACCAGATCTACTACCCCGATCCGAAGACCCTAACCCCGGAGTCCGAGAACGTTTCCCGTCGAACCCTGGAACCCCAAGACCGTCGAGACCCCTAATGTGTGACCCTTATCCGAACCCCTATTTTTATAAATGATAAACATAAAACCTGTTGCATATCAATTGCCATACTTGCATGCATATCTGTGTGGTTTGGGGGCCTTATGACGATTCACCTCTAATTAAATATGGGGCCCATATGCGGACAAATCTAGCCTTATATTGGCCTCATTTAAACTTGTGTAGCGAACCCGTATTATCCTTTGCCATGTAATACAACACTTAAATTGCGGGGGTTAGCTAAACAACATGAACCACCTAATTAATCGTCGGGACCCCGGTTCCGCTTAATATGACCTAATTGCATCGCACCTTTGCCATGCCATGCATCATGCATGCATCATGCCGATCTTCTGCCGTTGTATTAAATAGTGCATCCGGTGTTTATTCTAGTGTTTTGCTTCTTCGCGGATAAGGCCGTTGAGTTGATGTGAGCTTCGTCCCGATCTTCGGTTGAACCCTTCGACAATGTTTTCAGGCGAGCATCTCCCCCCTTTCTACCTATCTTAATTTTCTAGTATTTATTCCCTCCTGTTGATCTATTGCTATCTGTGTTGCGATGCTTTAGTTTTCCGTACCCGTGATATCCCTTGCAACCTTATATTGCCTTGGACACATCCTATTACCTGTTGTTTGGTAGATAGTTGGACCTGCGCGTCGTAGTCGCTTGCTCAAGTGCTGTTGCGTGTCGTCAAGTGCCACAGTTGTTGGTGTATTGCCGCATGTTGATGTTGGAGATGATCATAGTTTTACTTATCGTCCACTTTAATTCCTGTTTAACAACTAAAATTGAAGTAAGCAGAGGCATCGGTGGGTGATAGAAAATATTTGGTTTCCGAACGCCCACTTGTGTCCCGTAGGACCCCGAGTACTTGATACATGTTCCTTGATTTATCGCGCTATCCACATCCGGGAGGTATATGGGACCCCCGAGCGAGCTTGATTCATCTTATTTCTTGGGGCCACAAACTAGTTGAGGTTTTATTTACGATCCTGTACTTATGCCATGCTACTTATGTATTTACGATTGCGAGGAGCACACTGCATCGCTTAGGTAAGCGGAATGTTTTCGGTATCGACAAGCCCAGCCACACTTCGGGTTCCCGATCGTTTACAACCATTGACGCAAACCTTGAGTCCGTCTCAAGCTTGCTTACTGCTATGGGTCTACTCAATGGGGTGGCCCCCTGAAATATTTCTGAATCCTGTGATTGCTTAGTCGTGAAAGCCTCGTTGGGTTTTGATTTGGTTTTTCCGAGGTTGATCGAGCGTGTGTTGCTATTGGTGCACCCCGGCCGGGTAAAACTTTCTGAAAGCCGTGTCATGGATATGGACGACTTGGAGCACAGTATCTCGACCATAGACAAGCATAACTAAAGTTTATTGCTATAAATTTGACTTTATAATGACTAGTAATCAGCTTCACTATAATGGAATGGCTAATTAATACTGCCCACAATTGCTTGTTTTGGAGTGTCGCTTGCGACCATTGTACCTGACTAGTAAGTATTGCAACTACAACGGAATGGCTGAATAAAAGTACCAACAACTGCTGGGTTTTTGGGTTATCTCACGCTATTTGTATTTGATTAGTAAGTGTTGCAACTATAACGGAATGGTTAACTAAAAGTGCCCACCGCTTATTTTATCAGGATGATTATCCATACTTGACTAGTAATTGCTGCAACGATAACCGAATAAGTAAAACTGCCAACTGTGTGAGTTCCTCGGTTGACTTCCTCGATCGGTGTCGAGGGGGAAACACCAGGATGGGTTTGTTTGGTGGTAGTATCAGGCTGGTTCCGGATAGGTCATCCTACCCCCTCCGATAGCCGCCAGTTGTATCGAGTCTCTATAGGTTGTTTAGTGCATGCTGCCGCTGTCGCTCAGTCCACCATACCTTTGTAGGCGAGGACCGCCGAATTCTAGTCTCGCCGTGTACTGGCCTCGATCGACGCCTCTTTTTCCTTTGCCCTTTGTCGGCACCCCTTTTGTTTAAGTAGGTTTTGAGATCGACGCCGTTAGCAGGGTTACCCTTCCGGCTTGGCCTGGGCAGGGTTATGGACGCCATTGGTTATTCTTCAGGGCTCTTAGCCCCATTTGCATCTTGTCCGTAGTCGGACGCACTATCGTTTTCAAGGTGATTTGGATCTTTGTATATTATATTTGTATTCTTGACTCAGTGAGTCGCTGTTATATATATCTGTTCTGTGGGTCCCATCGAGGACTGTTGTGTAATGTTATTACTTCGTTTTCCACCCGCACGAAAGTGCCTGGTGGGCACCTTTGAATCGTTTCTATGCGGGTTTGGCGGGGATCGCTAAAACTTGCATAGGTCCGATTCTGAGGGTGTTACAGAGTGGTATCAGAGCTCAGCAGTTGCGATACCCCACGAGTCCAGCCTGTAGGATAACCTAGCTAACGGCCGAAGTAGAGTGTCAAAACTATTTTTGCAAAATCGGTTGGATAGTTCTGATTAGGTCTGATTTTACTTCTTACCCCTCTGCTGCTCTCCTCTCACCTCTGCGTGTTTTGAATCCGCTCTCTTTTCTCTCTTCGAGTCCAGGATTTCTCGTGGTTGGGTTCCGTCGTACATTCAGGGTTTCGCTTCCTCCTTTGGTAACGGTGTTCTACCATCCGGTGTTCAAGCTGCCTGATGAATCCGTCTATGGTGTTACCATTCTTTGTTCCTTGTTAGTGCCTTCCGGTGTTTCCCGACGCGACGACATCATCTACGCCATATCCGATGCAGAGTCTGCATCCCTCCTTTGTTTCCGAACCTCGCTTGTCGAGATCTTCAGTCTGATTCCGAGAATGGTTGCACTCTTTTCTACTGATTGTGCAGAGTAATAGTTTGGGTGCGTGATGGATTGGCCCCCATGCCGACTACCCCTTCTATTCGCTTTTGTACATTGAAGTGGATGAGAATGCATCGGTTCCCTCCTTCCATCGAAGATATAGGTGGCTTTACTTGTGGATACCTCTACCTTCGACCTTTTGTTCCGGAGTGTCCTCTCGACGATCACGGACAACGACCTCTTGTTAGTGGTGTCGCGAGGATCTACACGAAGCGAGAAGATGCAGATCGCCGACCTTCCCTCCGGTACCATGAGGCGGATCTCGAGGGCGAGATCCATTGTTAGTGGTGTCGAATTGTGGCATCCCGCAAAACCACTACTAGAAAATCGCGTTGTTTTTGTGCTTTGCATCATCATGACCGCATGCTCATGTCATCATGCCGCATTGCATTTGAGCATCGTCATCATCTTGCATTTGCTTGCATAAAACTATTTTGAAAAGCCCGGTTTTTTTTTCTAAACGCCCCATCTTCATTCAAACACGCAACCCGGGTCCCCAGATTATTTTGTTTTGTCCGCTGTCGGATTGCAAAAGCGCTGGTTAAAAATAAATATTTTAATTAATTATTTTAGTGGGACAGTCGAACGGGCCGAATGACCCGAACGACCACCCCATAAAAATACAAACGGTCCACCTAATTCCTAAACCTACCAACCTATCTACCCAGCCCTCCTCTCCACCTCACCCCAACCAGTAGCATCTCGCCACCTCAGCTCCCCTCTCTTCCCCCCCCCCCAATTAAACCCTGCCACCTCACCCCCAACACCCCTCTCCCCTCCACCTAAACCGCAGCCCTTCTTTTCTCACCCTCAGCCAGCCGACCCAACCCCCACTCTCCTCCACCACTGGCCTGGCCCACTACTCTGCCACTCCCCCCACCCCCCCACTGGCCCCACCGCCACCCGCCTCCCTCTCTCTCCCCACATCCTCTTCCCAACCGTCCCCGACGCACCCCTTCCCTCCCCATGAGCCTCAGCCTCCACCACCATCCTCCCACCTCTCACTGCGCCTCGCCGCTTTTCCTCCACCAGCCTCCTCCACCGCCTCCTCCGGCCGCTCGCCTCCGCTGAAGCTCTCGACGCTGCTGCCCTCCTCCTTTCCGAAACGCCGCTGTGCTTTCTCTCCCTCCTCCGCTTCTGTCATTGCAGACGCCCATGCCGCTTTCTCGCTGTTCGCGCCAGCGCTGTCTCCTCCAAGCGCTGCCGCCAGAACCCGCGTCGCTGCGCCCGGGCGGCGACGACGACGCCCACCAGCCACCGCCCTGCTGTGCCGGGTCCCTCTGGCGCCCTTGGCGATTTCGCAGACTGCCTGCATCAAGCCGCTCGCCGCTTCGCCTCGACCGCTGAGCCGCTGGCGCCGCCGCTCCTTTTCCGCTCGGGCTCGCCGTGCCCGACCTCGGCATTGCCGCCATCGGCCTCCTCGGGTCTCGCCGTCGCCACCGCTCAAGGCGCCCGACGGTGCTACCCGGCTCCTCGTCGTGAACTCCAAAGAAGCCAACCATGCCAAGTACCACAGCGTGGCATAGCTTATTACCATGCAAGAGAACCGCTCAACCCGAGGCTCATCGCGACAAGATATTCAACATCTGGCGATAAGATCGACATCGATCGAGATAAAACCCGGAGGACCTCCGGTATCGAGCCCGAGTGCGCCATCGACACTGAAGACGGGACGCTAAGACCGTGCCCGGATCCGGAGACCGAACCCGATACCGCCAAGGCCGCTGACACGGAACCGCTGAGTGCCTTCACGCACACCACGTTCTTCGACCCGGATCCATAGAACGTCCCGCCGACGCCACGGACCCTCGGAATGACAAGTTCTTCACCCGCGGTGTCGACAAGGCCTTCTTCACGGATTCCAAGACCCTGACATCGAAGCGACAAGATCATCGTCATGGAGCTCGAAGACCACATGTGCTCCAAGTACTCCCTCGAGGGCGCCGAGTACTTCACCCCGGACCTCGAGACCCTGAACGGCAAGTTCTCCGTCCCGGAAGCATCGGCGCTCGTGCTACCAGATCTACTACCCCGATCCGAAGACCCTAACCCCGGAGTCCGAGAACGTTTCCCGTCGAACCCTGGAACCCCAAGACCGTCGAGACCCCTAATGTGTGACCCTTATCCGAACCCCTATTTTTATAAATGATAAACATAAAACCTGTTGCATATCAATTGCCATACTTGCATGCATATCTGTGTGGTTTGGGGGCCTTATGCCGATTCACCTCTAATTAAATATGGGGCCCATATGCGGACAAATCTAGCCTTATATTGGCCTCATTTAAACTTGTGTAGCGAACCCGTATTATCCTTTGCCATGTAATACAACACTTAAATTGTGGGGGTTAGCTAAACAACATGAACCACCTAATTAATCGTCGGGACCCCGGTTCCGCTTAATATGACCTAATTGCATCGCACCTTTGCCATGTCATACATCATGCATGCATCATGCCGATCTTCTGCCGTAGAATTAAATATTGCACCCGGTGTTTCTCCTAGTGTTTTGGTTCTTCGCGGATAAAGCCGTTGAGTTGATGTGAGCTTCGCCCCGATCTTCGGATGAACCTTCGACAATGTTTTCAGGCGAGCATCTCCCCCCTTTCTACCTATCTTAATTTTCTAGTATTTATTCCCTCCTGTTGATCTATTGCTATCTGTGTTGCGATGCTTTAGTTTTCCGTACCCGTGATATCCCTTGCAACCTTATATTGCCTTGGACACATCCTATTACATGTTGTTTGGTAGATAGTTGGACCTGCGCGTCGTAGTCGCTTGCTCAAGTGCTGTTGCGTGTCGTCAAGTGCCACAGTTGTTGGTGTATTTCCGCATGTTGATGTTGGAGATGATCATAGTTTTACTTATCGTCCACTTTAATTCCTGTTTAACAACTAAAATTGAAGTAAGCAGAGGCATCGGTGGGTGATAGAAAATATTTGGTTTCGAGCCACTTGTGTCCCGAGGACCCCGAGTACTTGATACATGTTCCTTGATTTATCGCTATCCACATCCGGAGGTATATGGGACCCCCACAGCCGAGCTTGATTCAGTCTTATTTCTTAGGGCCACAAACTAGTTGAGGTTTTATTTACGATCCTGTACTTATGCCATGATACTTATGTATTTACGATTGTGCGAGGAGCACACTGTACTGTTTAGGTAAGCGGAATGTTTTCGCGGTATCGACAAGCCCAGCCACACTTTCGGGTTCCCAAATTCTGACCATTGACGCAAACCTTGAGTCCGTCTCGGCTTGCTTACTTCGCTATGGTCTACTCAATGGGGTGGCCCCTGAAATATTTCTCAATCGTGATTGCTTAGTCGTGAAAGCCTCGGGTTTTGATTTGGTTTTTCCGAGGTTGATCGGCGTGTGTTGCTATTGGTGCACCCCGCCGGTAAAACTTTCAAAGCCGTGTCCATGGATATGGACGACTTGGAGCAAGATCTCGACCATAGACAAGCATAACTAAAGTTTATTGCTATAAATTTGACTTTATAATGACTAGTAATCAGCTTCACTATAATGGAATGGCTAATTAATACTGCCCACAATTGCTTGTTTTGGAGTGTCGCTTGCGACCATTGTACCTGACTAGTAAGTATTGCAACTACAACGGAATGGCTGAATAAAAGTACCAACAACTGCTGGGTTTTTGGGTTATCTCACGCTATTTGTATTTGATTAGTAAGTGTTGCAACTATAACGGAATGGTTAACTAAAAGTGCCCATCGCTTATTTTATCAGGATGATTATCCATACTTGACTAGTAATTGCTGCAACGATAACCGAATAAGTAAAACTGCCAACTGTGTGAGTTCCTCGGTTGACTTCCTCGATCGGTGTCGAGGGGGAAACACCAGGATGGGTTTGTTTGGTGGTAGTATCAGGCTGGTTCCGGATAGGTCATCCTACCCCCTCCGATAGCCGCCAGTTGTATCGAGTCTCTATAGGTTGTTTAGTGCATGCTGCCGCTCATCCACCATACCTTTGTAGGCGAGGACCGCGAATTCTAGTCTCGCTGTCTTGGCCTCGATCGACGCCCTCTTTTTCCTTTGCCCTTTGTCGGCACCCCTTTTGTTTAAGCAGGTTTTGAGATCGACGCCGAAGTGGTTACCCTTCCGGCTTGGCTCAGGCAGGGTTATGGACGCCATTGGTTATTCTTGGGGCTCTTAGCCCCATTTGCATCTTGTTCGTAGTCGGACGCTATCGCTTTCAATGTGATGTGGATCTTTGTATATTGTATCTGTATTCTTGACTCCTGGAGTCGCTTATATATATATCTGTTCTGTGGGTCCCATCGAGGACCGTTGTGTAATGTTATTACTTCGTTTTCCACCCGCACGAAAGTGCCTGGTGGGCACCTTTGAATCGTTTCTATGCGGGTTTGGCGGGGATCGCTAAAACTTGCATAGGTCCGATTCTGAGGGTGTTACACCTGACCTGGAGGAGTGGGTAGTATCGGCGGCGGCACAAAGGACCGCGGCTGAGTCGAGGGAGCAGACGGCATAGGAGGACCACGAGTAGCAAGCACAGATGGAACCGCAAGAAGACCAGCACCACGGAGACGGTCTCCTCAGCCCGAAGCTCAGACAATACCTCAGAGAGCGGAACACGACCACGAGCATTCAGCTGAGCACGCCGGGGCTCAAACTCCTGGCGGAGCCGAGACAGAAACTCCTGGCAGCAGGGTGATTCCACTATCCAAATCCGAGCGCACAACCTGGCAGCACGAGCATGTGCCACAAACAGCAGTGCGGAGAGAATCAAGCTGACGCCAGATAGCAGCACTCTGAGTATAAAACTCATCAATAGTGGAATCACCCTGCTGAAGAGCATGCTCCTGGCGAACCACAGACAGGTAAAGAGCATCCCTAGACGGCTGATAGCGCTGACGAAGATGTGCCCACTGAGCGGCAATAGTAGGGAGACTCATGAACTCAGCAGTATACTGGGGCAGAACACTGGAGGTGAGAACAGCAGCAACACGAGCATCCTCATCGACCCACTGAGTGTAGGCAGTCAGAGCGTGGCGTTAGGCCTCGAGATCCGAAGAGTACTGCTTGAACTTCAGGTCATAAGCAGCAACAACACTATCATCAGCACTCTGAGCGGCATCCTTGGTCTCCTGAGAAGCATCAGCGCCGAGAACAATCGGCGTCGGCGGAAGAGGAGCCACAGGAGCAGGGAGTACGACGGACATGAGACCTCGCCGGAGAGCACACCCCAAAGACGGAGACCGTGCATGTGAACGCGCATAAAGGCAGCGAAATCAGGGTAATTCGTGCCATCGAAGATCAGCGGACAACAAGAAATCGCAACATAGCCCGATGAAGAAGACATCTTTTTTTCCCTCAAATCTGGTCAACGACAGCTGCAGGAAGATGCCGGCGAAATTCTGGCCAGCCGGGAGAAAAGACGGCGGCTAAGGGGCGTGGAAGGGCAATTCAAGCCGCCGGGGATCGACTCCCGGCAGCGGTGACAGCCGGCGGCGGAGGTCCGGCAAGTTGGGTTGCGGGCAGAGACAAGTGTCGGAGCGGACTGGCAGGCACACGCGAGCTAGAGGGGCGGAGCGGGCGGGCGCTCCATGTAACACCCTCAGAATCGACCCTATGCAAGTTTCAGCGATTTCCGCCAAACCCGCATAGAAACGATTCAAAGGTGCCCACCAGGCACTTTCGTGCGGGTGGAAAACGAAGTAATAACATTACACAACAGTCCTCGATGGGACCCATGTAGCAGATACATATTCAACACGACTCCACGAGTCAAGAATACGATATAATATACAAAGATCCAAATCACCTTGAAAATGATAGAGCGTCCGCCACGACAAGATGCAAATGGGGCTAAGAGCCTCGAAGAATAACCAATGGCGTCCATAAGCCTGCCCAAAGCCGGAAGGGTAACCTCGCTAACGACGCCGATCTCAAAACCTGCTTAAACAAAGGGTGCCACCAAGGGCAAAGGAAAAGAGAGAGCTCAAGATCGAGGCCAAGACAGCGAGACTAGAATTCGGCGGTCCTCGCCACATAGGTATGGTGGATCAAGCGGCAAGATGCACTAATCAACCTATAGAGACTCGATACAACCGGCGGCTATCGAGAGGGGTAAGAAAGACCTATTCGAACCAACCTGATGCTACCAAACATACCCATCCCGGTATTTCCTCGAGACCAAACGAGGAAGTCAACCGAGGAACCCACACCGCTGGCGCTTTATTTATTCGGTTATCGCTGCGAATTACTAGTCGTATAGATAATCATCCCGATAAAATAAGCGATGGGCCATTTTAGTTAACCATTCCGCTAGAAGTTGCGACACTTACTAGTCAAATACAATTAGCATGAGAGATCCCAAAACCCAGCAGCTTGTTGGTACTTTTAT
The DNA here is from genome assembly GCA_030063025.1 of Avena longiglumis. NCBI lineage: Eukaryota > Viridiplantae > Streptophyta > Magnoliopsida > Poales > Poaceae > Avena > Avena longiglumis. The sequence continues at coordinate 416,258,443 of CP125975.1, read as the reverse complement.
TTAGCCATTCCGTTATAGTTGCAATACTTACTAGTCGATACAATGGTCGGCGACAACCCAAACAAGCAATTGTTGGCAGTTTTATTTAGCCATTCCATTATAGTGAAGGTGATTACTAGTCATTATAAAGTCAAATTTATATCACTACTTTAGTTATAGTTGTCTATGATCGATATACTGTGCTCCAAGTCGTCCATAACATGGACACGGCTTTGAAAGTTTTACCGCAGGGTGCACAAATAGCAACACACACTCGATCAACCTCGAAAAACCAAATCAAAACCCAACGAGGCCTTCACGACAAAGCAATCACAGATTCAAATATTTGGGGCCACCCCATTGAGTACACCCAACAAAGTTAGGCGACTCGAGACGGACTCAAGGTTTGCGCCATGGTCAGAACGATCGGGAACCCAAACTGGGCTTGTCGACATGCAAAACACTCCGCTTACCTAACAAAGACAGTGCTCCTCGCACAATCGTAATAAAGCAGTAAGCATGGCATAAGTACAGGATAGTAAATAAAACCTCAAACTAGTTTGTGGCCCCAAGAAATAAGAATGAATCAAGCTCTGGCTCAGGGGGGTCCCATAATCCTCCCGGATGTGGATAGCGCAAAAATTCAAGGAACAGGTATCAAGTACTCGGGGTCCTACGGGACACAAGTGGACGGTTAACAACAAAATAACATCTATTGCCCACCTGTGCCTCTGCTTACCTACTTCAGTTTTAGTTGTTTAAACAGTAATTAAAGTAAGCGATAATGAAAGCCATGATCATCTCCAACCTTAAACATGCGGCAACACTCCAACAATGTGGTAATCGATTTACACGCAACAGCACTTGAGCAAGCGACTACGACGCGCAAGTCCAACTATCTACCAAACAACAGGTAATAGGATGTGTCCAAGGCAATATAAGGCTGCAAGGGATATCACGGGTACGAAAACTAGCGCATCGCAACACAGATAGCAATAGATCAACAGGAGGGAATAAATACTATAAAAGTAAGATAGGTAGAAAGGGGAAGATGCTCGCCTGAAAACACTGCCGAAGGATCATAACCGGAGAACTTGTCGATACTCGCATCCACTCAACGGCCTTATCCGCGAAGAAGCAAAGCACTAGTAGAAACACCGGATGCACTATTTAATACTACGGTAGAAAATCGGGCATGATGCATGTATGGTGTATGACATGGCAAAGGTGCGATGCATTTAGGCCATATTAAGCGGAACCGGGTCCCGACAATTATTTAGATGGTTCATATTGTTTAGATACCCCGCAATTTAAATGTTGTCTTAACAAGGCAAAATCATATCACCGATTCGATGCATAAATTTAAAGGGGACCAATATTAGCCTAGATTCGCCCGCATATGGTCTTCATATTTAATTTAGATGATTCGACATAAGACCCCCAAACCACACAAATATATATGCAAGTATGAATGATTTAAATACGCTAAGATGTGTGACATATTTAGAAAGTATAGATTAAGGACGGGGTCTCACGGTTTGGATCGGACTCGAAGAGATGGTCTTCAAATTACACTGGTGGTAGCAGAAGTGGCCAATGTCATGGAAGGTGTCGAAATCGGGATCTCCGGGTCCATAGGATCGTCCTGAGTTGTTACAAAAGTTGACGAAGTAGCTAAAGGAGTACTTGAAACGACCCCCAAAGTAAACAAGCATGTAGCCGTGTCCAAACTCTCATGGACATTTGGTCAAACATGTACCAGTCGTCTAAAAACACCTGAGAAAAATGGTGCAGGCGCAGAGTCAAAAATGCAACAAGAGAAGCATCAACAGAACTGGTCAACGTCGAGACATTCGCGCGCTGGACTGCTACTGTCGACCAGGACAAGCATAAGGAAACAAAAATGCAGATTTAGACGGAGTGGATCAAGACGAGCCGCTGGCCAACACGCTGGAAGGAGGCGCAACTGACAGGAGCTAAGGATCTCAGGTTGTATACATGTGTCATTGCAGCGCCGCTGCTCTTACGGCTCAACTTGACGGCGATGTGGAGCATGGCTCCTGAATGCTTTAAGACGGGACAAGCTGCTATTGCTCTGCGCACACGGCGACCGAGAGGCGCAGGTGACGGGAAGAAGCTGGAGACCTGGCAGCATTGGGCACCAAGGGGCGCAACTGGTAGGCCGGCCGCAACTGCTACTACGGCACCTGCGATGGCCAGGGAACACGGGCCAGTCCAGCATCGATCAGTGGTGTAGTGTTAAGCTCACTACAGGTTGAATAACAAAAGAACATGGGATCTGGTGATGGGAATTGGAGACGTGAGTACCTGGGGACATACATGCATGAATCCATGGAATCTTGCTGGTAAAGAGACAAGGCGGCGATGCAAGGAAGAATCTGAGCATGAAAACAAATCGCACGCCGGCGGCAGGGAGGAAATACATGAGAGAAAAGTGTTGATCGATTTTGGAAAAAAGAGTGGGGATTTTATCTAGATCTCAGATTTGGGGCTAGGGCATGGGAAAGAGAAAGAAGGGGATTGAGATATTTATGTAGTCCAAAGTAGACTAAATGAGTTTTGAAATTTAAAACTTTAAACTACTTTAAATTTAATTTTATTTTAGTCAAATAAGAAAATCATTTATGATCACGTATCGGACCAAAATATTATTTGTTTTAATTTGAAAATAAGCAAAGAGAGATAGGTTTAATAAAATCATAGGGATATTTTAGTAAATAAAAATAGGTTTTAGCAAAATAATTTGAGGTTAAAATATACAAATAAAATATGCATTATGTTGCAATGATGATGTCATTATGATGCATAGAGATCCAGGCAGTGAATTTTCTAGTAGTGGTTTTCTCGAGATGCTACACTCCAGGCAGGAGGCAGGCGGGCAGCAGGCCGGCGACTGCAGCAGCGTGCGAGCCTGGTGGCTGCAGCAGCGATCTGGAGACCAAGAGCAATACAGGGACCTGGTGAAGATCGATACAAAGATCGACCTGAAACCGATCTGGATCAGAAAACGGAACGAGCAACGACGGCCAGAAAATAGGCGGTGACAGGCGGCGACGACGACGGCAAGGCCGTCGGCGACAGGGACGGTGACGGCTGCAGCTACGAAGTTGCGAGTAGGAGGAGGCTAACCTAGCTTTGATACCAGTACAGAAAATGACGGCCTGGGATGTACATATCACAGACGAGTGGGGTTAGGGACTTGCCTGTGATGGAAGTCATATCTGACACAGCCCTGTAGAAAACCGCCTGTGATAAGAAGCATCACTGACGGCTCATTGAAGGCCACTCGAGATGGATGAGACTTATCACAAGTGGATTATCCATTCGTCTCCTATGGGCCTAGCAATCATTGAAACAGGTCAATGACGATTTTGACCTGTCAGAGATAACCCACGATGTTTGTAGTGCTAGCCATGTATATCAGCAGGGCCATGATTGGTGCCAACGTGGAAGCGCGGTTCAACACCAGATAACCATGTAGAGTCAGGTCATTTTTTGCTTGAAATCTGGAAGAAGACTTACATCTGGTATTATCCTGTACTGCTGGCGCATTACAGGCCCTGCACTCTAGATGGATGGACACCATGGAAACTTCCCTCTGAAGTTTGGCTACCTTGTTGTGTGCAACGACTTGACTCATGACTATGACCCGTTGGTAGTAGGTTCAGCGGATCTTCCCTCTCCACACCAGCTAACCACTACCCCAGCTCCATGATTAGCAAATTTCATGCTCATTGCTGTCCCTCCTCTCACACGAACACACACACAGACATGGCTACCTCTGCTGCACTCGTTTTTGCAGGGAAATCTGTGGCAACTCCAGCTATATCCTTCTTGATCAACAAGGCTTTCAGCTACATCAACGAACACTTCAAATCTGAAGAGATGGACGAGGTGAAGAATCGGCTCCTGCTGGCCATGCCACAGATCCAGGCGGTGTTGGATGTCGTCAGCCCGGAACGTGTCAGGGAGCAGAGCAGCGCCCTGGATGCGTGGCTCTGGCAGCTCAGGGACGCGGTCGAGGCGGCAGAGGACGCCATCGACGAGCTTGAATACTACGAGCTCGAAGAGAAGGCCAAGGACCGAAAGGTTAGTGACTGGGGTTCTCCTTTTGGTAAGATGAAGCACAAGTTTGTCAGATCTGTCAAGAGTGTCCCTGTTTTCAACAAGATTCTCAAGAAAATTACTCATGGTGACACTCTGAAAAGTCTGATGAAATCTGTGGATTGTTTGGACAAGGCTGCTGCAGGTGTTGTCAATTTCCTGAATCTCACAGACCATCTCAATAGAGGTTCTTCAACCAGCACTCAGCAGCAAGTGCTGACACTTGTGGACAATGATCGCCAGACAGGTTCTACATTAAGTGCAACCATCTTTGTTGGACGAGAAAAGGAGAAAGAACAGATTATTGGATGGCTGGCCAACACGTCAGTTGAATTGGCTGAAACTAGGAGGACAAGGACCAACACCATCCCTATTATTTCAATTGTTGGTCATGGTGGCATGGGGAAGACTACTTTGGCTCAGAGCATATGCGAACAAGATGAGGTGCTGAAGCATTTTAAGGTCATCTGGATTACTGTATCTACTAGATTTGACGCAACATCATTGACAAGTAAAATACTGGAATGCGCTATGGGTGCAAAACCAACTGCTGATCATTTGGAACCACTACAGCAAGATCTCAAAGAGAAACTCAAGTCTATTAAATTTTTGCTAGTTCTGGATGACGTTTGGGAAGATAAGAAAAGAGATGAATGGGAGAAACTACTTGCACCTCTGAGGAAAGTGAACACTGCTGGGAGCAAAATTTTGTTGACAACCCGAATGCAATCTGTAGCAGACATGGCCGCAAAGGTGATGGGACTCGAAAGGGATCGGCGCTTGATATTACAAGGGCTGGAAGAAAATGAAAATCTCGAGCTCTTCATACATCATTGCTTTTCCGGGTTGAATCCAGAAGATTATGTATATTTAAATTCAACTGGAGGACAAATTGCAAAGAAGCTGAGAGGATGTCCCTTGGTAACAAAGGTTGTCGGTGAGCATTTGCGGGGTAATATGACGCTTGAATACTGGAGCAGATTCTTGGATCAAAGATTAGAACATTTTGAAGGAACCGAAGATGATATAGTGAAGGTTCTCAGGTTAAGCTACTACCACCTACCAATTGAGCTACAGATTTGCTTTCGGTATTGTTCCATGTTTCCGCAGGACCACGAGTTTGAAAAAAAAGAACTGGTGCAACTCTGGATTGGTTCGGGATTGATCTCACGGCCTGCAAGTAATACTCAAACTTTGGAGGATACGGCAGAACACTTCTTGGCTCAGCTAACTAGAAAATCATTCTTTGATCTGAAAACCAAAGCTGGTGGATTCTTATTAAATGAGAAAACTGGTGGATTGAAACAAGAAAGTTATGTAATGCATGACTTGATGCATGAATTAGCAAGGAATGTGTCCACCGGTGAATGTGCAAGAATAGATGATCCTGTCCAGCTTCAAGATGAGAATGATACTATCAGATACCTATGTGTTGTCAATATTCGTAGTTTCTCTGCTGATGATGTGAAGAAAATCTCCCATTTTAAGAACCTGCGCGCTATTATCATTTATAATAACCACAGTGTAGAACATGATATAGTTTGCACACTTGAAATGATTCTTAAGAGCTCAAAATCATTGCGTCTATTCCATTCAAAACTGAGAAACACATTCAAGTTTTCTGACAAGTTTGGTAACTTAAAACATGTTCGCTATATCTACGTGTTTGAGATATCACCAGACATGATATGTGGGATTGCAAAACTTTATCATTTGATGGTACTTCGCTGTGGTTCGGGGGGTTTGGAGACAGAAACACATCAAGTGAGATATTTGGGGAACCTTGAGCGTTTGAGGTATGTATCCTATGGAGTGCGTGGATTTGGTAATTTCGGTATAAGCAGGCTCACTTCTCTTCAGGAATTACATGACTACCGGGTAGGAGGAAGAATATGCAACGAAATAAGTGCAATCGGGAACTTCAGAGATCTCCGTGAATTGGTTTTGGGGGGTCTTGACAATGTTGAGAGTTATGAAGAAGCTAAGAATGCCAAGTTGAAGGAAAAACAACACCTCGACTCGTTATTTCTAGAGTGGTCGGCACCTGATCAAATCATAACGGATGACCTGGTTCTTGACCACCTTGAGCCACATGTTAATATTAGGGTATTGGTAATTCGGGGTTATGATGGTCCCAAAGTTCCATTTTGGATTGAGAACCACTCTGTCAAAAACCTGGTATCACTCAGGTTAATACGCTGCATAAACTGGGAATACCTTCCCTCTCTTGGTGGGTTAGTATTACTGAAGCTTCTACAGTTGGACAAACTTCCGAAGCTACGGCAGATTGGTCGATCATTTGATATGGAAAGTAGTAGCTCAATGGATTTATTGTTACCTCAAAGCCTTTATACTCTGGAAGTAACTGCATGTCGAAAACTGATGGAATTACCTATCCTACCTCCAGGCCTAGTAGTATTGACAATACATCATGCTCGGCTGACCAAACTTCCTATGATTGGCAAGATATCTGGTGAGATCGTTGAGTCCAAATCCTCTAAGTTGGCTTGCGTAAGTGTCACCAGATGTCGATATTTAACTTCTCTGGAAGGGAGCCTTTTGGAGCAAAAGCTGTACATGGGAACTCTCCAGGTCCTAACAGTTGATGATTGTATACATCTGGAGTCCATATCCTCCATACCATTTGAAGAAATGAAAGAACTTCGGGAGCTCACAGTAAAGGGATGTCCAAAGTTGAGGACGCTGAGAGATGCCAATGATATGCTCGTGCCATCGTCACTAAGGGAACTAACTATTGCCTTCTGTGGTGATGTGGAACTTCCACTTATTGGGCGACGACGACTGCTCACCAATTTGTCTTTGCTGACGCTGCAGAACTGCTCGAGTCTGGTATCTCTCCCCTCTGCGGATGTGTTCAAGAATCTTGGGTCGATGCGGTACATGTACATAAAGGAATGTGAGAATCTCTCGTCCTTGGGAGGGCTCGGATCACTCCCATCCCGCATCTGGTTAGAGATCAGCGGGTGCATTAAACTAACTGAGGCTGCTGGTTCGTTACTAACTCGGGTTGCATTTGGTTCTGGTTCTGGTGGCGAAGAAGAGCATCTGGTGGAGTCTGCCAGCTCACTGCAGATAACTGGTCTTGACATTGATCTGCCTTCCTTGCTGCTTCTTGAGCCACTCAAGAGTCTCCGCCACACTAAATATTTGTCCATTAGTAATGGGTCAGAGATGGAGAGCTTACCTGAACGATGGTTGCTACAGAACGGTCCATCGCTCCAACAACTGAATATATCTAAAGCAGATTCCTTGAAATCGCTCACACCGAGCATGCAAGACCTCTGCTCTCTCGTGCTTTTTCACCTCTTTGGTGCTGCGCAACTCCAGTCACTTCCATATATGCCCCCCTTCTTGAAGAGTCTCATTCTTCCAAAATGCCATCCAGGCCTTGAGAAGAAGATCAGAAAACATGGAAGCCCTGAATGGGACAAGATTGCCCCCATCCCTTGTGCGCGAATAGGTACCTCCAGCCATCCACTCTCATCATCAGTTCTTAATTTACGGTTTGGATCCTACTAATATCTGATCTGACTGTGAACCAATGACAGGAGGGTTGGTATTTCGTCATGGGAAAATTTAGCGAAGAAGCTTTCAACAAACTAAGGTAATTAACAAAGAAGCCTTCAACCTTCAATATAGTTTGACAATCATAGTTTTACTTGTTTGCTCTGAATAATGGTGCTCCTTGATATCATCTTTATGTCCTGCTTAAATAAATATGAGACTGATGTGAAGTATGTTTTGCTTGAATGCATTAACATTGTACACTGCCAATCAAAGTCTGTTTTTTTCTTTATTTTTTGTTAACTGTGATAAGCCATTTTCCAGTTGTTTCAGAAGAATAAGTATATATCAAAGAGAAAAAGGGGAGGAGGCAAAATGGATTTCAGGTACCCTTCTCAGTTTTGGAAAAAAAAAAGTTAAAAAATAGGTGCACGAAAATATGATCCAGAAACAAACCTTACAAAGATACGCATTGGCCAACACATAGCAAAGGCGGGTGTAAGTTATGAAATTTTTAGTGATTCACTCACTAGATGAGTATCAGAGAGGATAAGCGTCTGTCTTACTTGCCCCCTTTTTTTTTGTTGAAAAGGCATAGAGCCATGAACATCCTTACAAAAAGAAATTAACAATAAGTCCTTGAAAAGTTCAGCACCATCTTCCTTATGCATCCTTCAACGGCATGCCCTTTGAGCACCCCTTTTGCAACAGCAACTGTGCAGCTGAAGTGTAACCATCCTTATTTCTGCGTTTGAACATGTTTATTTTTAGTATGTAACACTCGAACTGCATGGTATTGTTAAAATTATTTTCCTTTGCTGTAAATAAAACCTTTTGTTCTTGGACTGAAACTTCTTTTTGGTTATCAGTTATAGTGGCAGCAATAGACTTGCCTACAAGGCTACAAGTGCTAGCTTCCCTAGTGGAAGAAACGGTTCTGTCTCAAGAATGCTTCCTATCCTAAACCAGTCTCGTTCAAAAGAATGCTGACTAGAAGCTTCAGTGCCATCCGAAAGGTCTTCATCAGATATTTCACCTTGTGCCGCTGACAAGATGCCATGTTCTGCCGGATGATACTTGCTGAGTTCAAGAATATGAGGGAAAGGAACTAATGTTTAGTTCAGTTCAGTTATTCGTTTGTGCAGACTGCAGCCTTGTGCCCTTGTTACATTTCAATCTGTGCGTAGAAGAATCTCCATTTTGTTGTAATTGTGTCGAATATATGTTTAGGTTAGGATATAAGTACTAGGTCCGATCCAAATTAATGTTTTTTGAGTTGTCTAGATTCGGATCGTACGTAGCACTAAAACATGACTAGATACATCCGAATCTAGACAAATCTAAGAACAACGTTAATATGGATTTTGGAGTTGTAATAGGGACACGGTAGAGGCTTTGTATACATGAGCCCAGACTCTGAGAAATGGCTAGAGACCATGAAATCCGAATTGGGATCCATGAGCGAAAACCAAGTATGGACTTTGGTGGACCCTCCTAGCGACCGAAAGGCCGTTTAGTGCAAATGGATTTTCAAGAAGAAAACGGACGCGGATGGTAATGTTACTGTCTATAAAGCACGGCTTGTCGCGAAAGGTTTTCGACAAGTTCAAGGTGTTGACTACGATGAGACTTTCTCTCCCGTAGCGATGTTTAAGTCCATTCGGATTTTATTAGCAATTGCTGCGTTTCATGATTATGAAATATGGCAGATGGATGTCAAGACTGTGTTCCTCAATGGCAACATTGATGAAGAGTTGTATATGATGCAACCTGAAGGTTTTGTCGATCCTAAGGATGCTGATAAGGTGTGCAAACTTCAGCGTTCCATTTATGGACTGAAGCAAGCATCTCGGAGTTGGAACCTTCGTTTTGATCAAGTGATCAAGAGCTTTGGATTTGTTCCAAATTGCTATGAAGCTTGTATATACAAGAAAGTGAGTGGGAGCTCATTGACATTTTTGGTACTATATGTGGATGACATATTGATTATCGGAAATGACATTGACATGCTTAACGATGTGAAGATTTATTTGAACAAATGTTTTTCAATGAAAGACCTAGGGGAAGCTGCTTATATATTGGGCATCAAAATCTATAGAGATAGACAAAGACGCCTGATAGCTTTAAGCCAAAGTACATACCTAGACAAAGTTCTGAAAAGGTTCAGAATGGATAAGGCAAAGAAAGGCTCAGTGCCTATGTTGTCAGGTAAGATATTGAGCAGGGCTCAGTGTCCAGCTACGGTAAACGATAGAGAAGCTATGAGCAAAGTGCCTTATGCCTCGGCCATAGGATCTATCATGTATGCCATGCTATGTACTAGACCGGATGTGTACAATGCTCTTAGTTTGACGAGCATATACCAAAGTGATCCAGGAGTGGAACACTAGACAGCCGTGAAGAACATCCTAAAGTATTTAAATAGAACTAAAGAAATGTTCTTAGTCCGTGGAGGTGATGAACAACTCGTCGTACGTCAATGCTAGTTTCGACCCCGACAAGGATGATTCTAAATCTCAGACAGGATACATTTATATTTTGAATGGAGGAGCTATGAGCTGGAGAAGCTGCAAGCAAAGCGTGATCGCGGGATCTACAGTAGAAGCGGAATACATGGCTGCTGCAGAAGCGTCAAGTGAAGGAGTTTGGATCAGGAACTTCATCACTGAGCTTGGTGTGGTTCCAAGTGCCTTGGACCCACTGGAAATATTGTGTGACAACACTGGCGCCATAGCACTGGCTAAGAAACCAAGATACCATCCAAAAAACCAAGCATATCAACCACAAGTTTAATATAATTCGAGATTATATAACAGATGGAGATCTGAATATTAGCAAAGTACATACGGATCTGAATGTCGCAGATCCGTTGACTAAACCTCTTCCACGAGCAAAACATGATCAGCACCTTAGTGCCATGGGTGTTATATTGTTGCTAGATGTAAACTAGATTATGGACTCTAGTGCAAGTGGGAGACTGTTGGAATTATGCCCTAGAGGCAATAATAAAGATGTTATTATTATAATTCTTGTTCATGATAAAATTTATATTCCATGCTAGAATTGTATTAAGCGGAAACTTTGATACTTGTGTGGTTTATGAACAACACCGTGTCCCTAGTACGCCTCTATGGACTAGCTCATTGATTAATGATGGTTAAGGTTTCCTAACCATAGACATGAGTTGTCGATTAATAATGAGATCATATCATTGGGAGAATGATATGATGGACGGACACAAAGCAAGCATAGCAAGTTGATCTTGTCATCTTGTTCATCTTTGCGAAGCTTTTTCTTATGTCAAATATTGTATTCCTTAGACCATGAGATAATGCAACTCCCTGGTATCGGAAGAAAGCTTTGAGGTCATCAAACGTCATCCTATGAGAGGGTGATCATAAAGGTGTCTCTCAGGTGATCGGAAAGTACTTGTTGGGTTGTATGTATCGAGATGGGATTTGTCCCTCCCAAGTCGGAGAGATATACTTCGGGCCCACTTGGTAATCGATATCAACACCGCTTGCAAGCACGTGGTTAAGGAGTTAATCACAAAGTGATATCAGATTACGGAACGAGTAAAATACTTGCTGTGAACAAGATTGAACTAGGTATGCCGATACCGACGATCGAATCTCGGGCAAGTAAAATATCGCGTGAAGAAGGGAAGATATATATGGGATTAATTGAATCCTGGCATCGTGGTTCATCCGATATGATCATCGATGAGTATGTGGGAGTCAATATGGGTTTCTAGACCCCGCTATTGATTATTGATAGAAGATCATGTCTGCATATTCTCGAACCCGTAGGGTCACACACTTAACGTGCCTCGACGCTAGGATAGAATGGATAATTGGTTTATGAGTTTTTGTTCGGAGTCTCGGATGAGATCCATGACGTCACGAGAGGTTCCGGAATGGTCCGGAGAATAAGATTCATATAAGGGAAAGCAGTTTTTGGATTTCGGAATTGTTTCGGATTGTTCGGTATTGTACCGGAAGCTTCTAGAACCTTCCGGAGTGGTACCAACGTGGCCCCACTTGTCGGGAGGGGGAGTGGGCCTACGATGGAGTGCCCTGGCCGCATTGGGCCAGGGGAACAAGGCCCCATAGGCCCAGTCGGCCAAAACCCTAAGGAAACCTTCTAGAAGGAGGGGAAAACTTGCCCCCCACTCCAACCCTTGGGGCCGCCGCCCTAGGGCTTGGAGGAGGGGCCAAGGGGGCCGGCCAGCCCCCTATATATAGAGGGAAGGGGCGCATCCCTCCTCCCCCACTCATTCAACCCTAGCCGCCATACTGCTGCCCTCCAAATCTCTCTCTCTCTCTCTCCCGACTGCGCGTAGGCGAAGCCCTGCAGCAGAAACTCTCCACCGTTTGCACCACACCGTCGTGTTGTAGATCCAACCTATCTCTCCACCCCCACTTGCTGGACCTAGGAAGGAGGAGACGTCGAGGTGCCGTACGTGTGCATCTCTCGGAGGCATCGCCACTTGCGGTGTTGGATCGGATCGGATCGCGAGGAGGAGAAGCTAGTACGACTACATCAACCACGTTCTGTTAAACGTTCCGTTGTGCGAATCTTCAAGGGTATGAAGATCTCATATATTCCCCCTCGTTGTTTGTATCTCCTAGAATAGATCTTGGCTTTCCCGTTCGCATCCGTAGAATTTTTTTGATTTACTATGCTGCAAAACCCTTCAGTGGTATCAGAGCCAGGTTTATGCGTAGATGTGTTTCACGAGTAGAACGCAACATGCTTGTTGCGGGCGTTGATGTTTTCTATTGCAAGCCTCTTGTTTGTGTACTTCTTATGACGCGGAATAGTGAGATCGAAACGGTCCAGGCCAACTTTACGCGACCTCGTTCGCGAGACCGGCTCCGCACTTGATGTGTGGCTTGTTCCACACATGCGGCTGGTGGATGCCAGTTTCTCTCACTATAGTTGTCATAGGATTTGCACCGGATGTTGGCAACCATAATATCACCGTTTTGGCTTTCCGTAGGTAAGAATCTTTCTTAGCTTGTTACTCCCATAAGCCACGTAAAACATGCAACAACAAAGTAGAGGCGTCTAACTTGTTTTTGCAGGGAGTGTTTAGGTGATATGGTATGGCTCAAGATGTGATGTGTATGTTGTATGCAATGATCATGTTTTGTAATGTTTCACGACTTGCATGTCGATGAGTACACAACCGGCAGGAGCCATATGGTTGTCTTTATAATTGTGTATGACCTTTTGTGTCAACTTCTTATACGCCATATAATAGCTTTACTTTATCGCTAAGTAGTTATCCATAGTTGTAGTTGCTATTCGTGGTTGAGGCAATTATGGTGGAGTGATGGAGATCATGCTGGCACACACAAGATGGAGATCATTGCGTGGAGATTGGCTATACCATGTCACATAAAATTATATGCATGTGATGTTTATCCTTTTATGTATCTTATTATGCTTAGATCGCGGCGGTAGCATTATAAGATGATTCCTCACTTAAAGATCAAGATAAAACTGTGTTCTCCCCATGTATGCACCGTTGCGAAAGTTCGTCGTGTTCAAGCATCACGTGATGATCGGGTGCTATAAACTCTACGTTCACATACAACGGGTGCAAGCCAGTTTTGCACACGCGGAAATACTTGGGTTTGACTTGAAGAGCCTAGAATGTACAGACATGGCCTCGGAACACACGAACCGAAAGGTTAAGCATGAGTCATATGAATGATATGATCGACACTTTGTTGTCCACCATTGAAACCACATCTCTTCTCGTGAAGATCGGATTAGGTGTGGTGAATTTGGATCATGTTTCACTAAACAATTTGAGGGATGTTGAATTTAGTGGAAGTTCATCTAGTAATTTGATTAAGTTGAACTAGTTATCATGAATATAGTCTAAATTGTACTTGCAAATTTTGTAGATCAAATGGCTAAGTCCAACTTCAACTTCAACGTTTTTGCTGAGAAAGAAAAGCTTAAGAACAATGGGTCTAACTTCACCAACTGGTTCATGATCGAGAATCATTCTCTCTAGCGGACAAAGGACTATGTCCTTGAGAAAGCGCTAGGTGACGCCCTCGTAGATGCGGTGATGAGAAAGCTGTTTATCAGTCGCGCAAGGATGATTATGGTGTGATTAAGAGCACCATGTTGTTTGCTATGGAATCAGACCTTCAAAATCGTTTTGAGGAGTTCCCCGGGCCCTTTAAGATTCTTGAGGAACTGAAAACTATGTTTCAGACTCAGGCCTGTTCTGAGAGATATGAGATCTCTGAGAAATTCTTTAACTGCAAGATGAAGGAAGGGAGTTCCGTTAGTGAGCACGCCATTAAGATGTCGGGATACACTACGCCTTGAGCAACTGGACTGCAAGATTCCAGAGGGGCTCAAGATTGACAGAGTTCTGCAATCACTCCCTCCTAGCTACAAAGGTTTTGTAGTTACTCATAATCAGATTGGTTCCACTAATACGATCACTGAGCTCTTCGCTAAGCTGAAAGCTGCGGAGGTGGACATCAAGAAAGATAATCATGTGTTAATGGTCAACAAGCCCCCCAGCTTTAAGAAAGGTAAGGGTGCAAAGAAGCCCTTCAAGAAGGGCAGCGGCAAGCGCGTTGCCCCTGCATAGAAGAAGCTCAAGTCTGGACCTAAGCCGGACACTGAGTGCTTATATTGCAAGGACAAGGGTCCTTTGGGCATAAGTCCGAAGTACTTAGCGGACAAGAAGGCTAGCACCATCAAAGGTATATTTGATATACATGTTATTGATGTTTTCCTTACTAGCCCTCGTTGTAGTGCCTGGGTATTTGATACTGGTTCAGTTGCTAATATTTGTAACTCGAAACAGGAGCTACGGAATAGACGGCGGCTAGCGAGGGATGAGGTGACGATGCGCATTGGCAATGGATCAAGGGTTGATGTGATGGCCGTCAGCACGCTCTCCTTAGTTTTACCTTCGGGATTAGTTTTAAACCTCAATAAATGTTATTATGTGCCTTCGTTGAGCATGAACATCATATCTGGATCGTGTTTATTGCAAGATGGTTATTCATTTAAATCAGAGAATAATGGTTTTTCTATTTACATGAGTAACATCTTTTATGGTCATGCACCTGCTATGAATGGTTTATTTCTTCTGAATCTCGAAATCAATGAAACACACATCCATAATATTGAGGCTAAGAGATGCAAGGTAGATAGTGATAATACGACTTATTTGTGACACTGGCGTCTAGATCATATTGGTGTAAAACGCATGAACAAACTCCATTCTGATGGACTTTTGGAGTATCTTGATTTTGAATCATTTGACACGTGCGAGCCATGCCTCATGGGCAAGATGATCAAAACCCCGTTCTCCGGAATAATGGAGCGAGCAACAGACTTGTTGGAAATCATACATACCTATGTATGCGGACCAATGAGTGTTTCGACGCGCGGTGGTTATCGCTATTTTCTCACTTTTACTGATGACTTAAGTAGATATGGGTATATCTATTTAATGAAACATAAATCTGAAACATTTGAAAAGTTCAAAGAATTTCAGAACGAAGTGGAAAACCATCGTAACAGGAAAATTAAATTTCTACGATCCGATCGTGGAGGTGAATATTTGAGTTATGATTTTCTCACGCATCTTAAAGCAAGCGGAATCGTTTCGCAACTCACGCCACCCGGAACACCACAACGCAATGGTGTGTCTGAACGCCGGAATCGAACTTTATTGGATATGGTGCGATCGATGATGTCTCTTACAGATTTTCCATTATCATTTTGGGGTTATGCATTAGAAACCGCTGCATTCACTTTAAATAGGGCACCATCTAAATCCGTTGAGACGACACCGTATGAACTGTGGTTTGGTGCTAAACCTAAGTTGTCGTTTCTTAAAGTTTGGGGATGCGAAGCTTACGTCAAGAAGTTGATGCCGGACAAGCTCGAACCCAAAGCGGAGAAATGCGTCTTCATAGGATACCCTAAGGAAACGATTGGGTATACCTTCTATCACAGATCCGAAGGCAAAGTGTTTGTCGCAAAGAATGGATCCTTTCTTGAGAAGGAGTTTCTCTCGAAAGAAGTGAGTGGGAGAAAAGTAGAGCTAGACGAGGTTATTGAACCTTCTCTTGAGTTGGAGAGTAGCGCAACACCTAAAATTGTTCCAGTGCCGTCTGCACCAACAATAGAGGAAGCTAATGACAAGGATCATGAAGCTTCGGACGATGCTACTACTGAACGTCGCAGGTCGACAAGATCGCGTGCCCCTCCTTAGTGGTACGGCAACCCTGTCTTAACTGTCTTGTTAGTAGACAACAGTGAACCTACGAACTATGAGGAAGCAATGATGAGCCCAGACTCTGAGAAATGGCTAGAGGCCATGAAATCCGAATTGGGATCCATGAGCGAAAACCAAGTATGGACTTTGGTGGACCCTCCTAGCGACCGAAAGGCCGTTTAGTGCAAATGGATTTTCAAGAAGAAAACTGACGCGGATGGTAATGTTACTGTCTATAAAGCACGGCTTGTCGCGAAAGGTTTTCGACAAGTTCAAGGTGTTGACTACGATGAGACTTTCTCTCCCGTAGCGATGTTTAAGTCCATTCGGATTTTATTAGCAATTGTTGTGTTTCATGATTATGAAATATGGCAGATGGATGTCTAGACTGTGTTCCTCAATGGCAACATTGATGAAGAGTTGTATAAGATGCAACCTGCAGGTTTTGTCAATCCTAAGGATGCTGATAAGGTGTGCAAACTTCAGCGTTCCATTTATGGACTGAAGCAAGCATCTCGGAGTTGGAACCTTCGTTTTGATCAAGTGATCAAGAGCTTTGGATTTGTTCCAAATTGCTACGAAGCTTGTATATACAAGAAAGTGAGTGGGAGCTCAGTGACATTTTTGGTACTATATGTGGATGACATATTGATTATCGGACACTACTAGGAAAACAGCTATAGGTAATCAGCACATCCGTGGCTCACATGGTTGAAGTGCCCCACGGCTAAAACAGGCGTCGCTCACCTGTGGGCAGTGCCCTACTAGTAACTAGAACAACCGTGGCGCACATGACTATAGTGCGCCACAGATGTGTGTGGGCCAGGCCTGCTGGCCTACGCCAAACATCTGGCGCACTACAGTCATGTGCGCCACGGTTGTTAGGGTCATCTGTGGCGCACATGTGCCTGGTGCGCTACGCCTAAGCGCATGCCCCCCTCTGCTCTGAAACGGCCACAAACTTCTGTGGCGCACTCGGCCTAGTGCGCCACAGGAGTAAAGCATCTGTGGCGCACGTGGCAGAGTGCGCCACATAGGTTTGTACGCCCTGTTGCGCACTACGGCCGTGTGCGCCACGGATGTGTCGATTCTTTTAGGACAGCACTTTATGTGCACATGTGTGCCCACACATCCACCACCCCACACTTCACTTTCCCCTTCTTCTTCCTCCTTAGATCTAGTCGGGATCTTCTCCTTCCCACCTCAATTTCTCCACACATTCACCATTTTTAGCATGTAAAACTTGCTTTGGATGTTACATAAGTAATAGAGGAGGTCTCCGGTCTCTCATCTATCCGTCTCCGCTGCCAAGCACCTCTCCTTTCCATCTTTCTCGCGATCGATCGGTCTCTCATCTCGGTAAGTTGTCCATGTAAGGATGTGTTCATGTGTATATGGATGATGTGCTCATATGTATGTAGATGATCGATGCTCATGATGTGTGTATGTGTGGAGAGGATCGATGGTCATATGTGTGTGTATATGGAGAGTATCGATGATGCTCATGCATGTGTGTATGGAGAGGATAATGATATGTTCATGTGTGTATGGATCGGTCTCTCTCTCGTGTTTATATGTGAACAAGTTGCCATTTGTTTTGCCAAAATGTTGATTCATTTCCATTTTGGCAAGACTTTGGCATTTCGCAAAGGTCCTAATTTTAGGATAGGTCATGCCGAAATTTTCTATCGACCATTGCATGCATGCATTCATTATGTGGTTCTAATAGACTTCAAAATTGTACCGTGTACATCGCGAGCAAAATGGTCTGCATAATGAGCGAAGGCATTGTGGCTAGATTTTTGAAATGTGCGGCCGACATGATACGTAAATAACAAGATGATATAAGATGTCCGTGCGTAAGATGCAAACTCAATCGGTGATCGACCAGATTCCGGAATCTGCAGCGCACTTTCGCCATGGTTTCATGGATGGATACACTCGTTGGATAAGCGATGACGTAGATGATGTAGACCGTGAAGGTGGCCAACATAACGATGATCATCATCACGGCGAGAACGGGCGAGATGATGAAGAGTCTCCCGGAGATGGTGAAGGTGTGGAAGCAGACCGGGATGATGATGATCTAGATGCCGGAGGAGCGACGATGGAACAACGTCAGTCATGCGGGACCCTTATGTGCAAGAGCTGCTTCTCAAGCATTTAGTAACGCCAGGCTGCCGCTAGAGAGAAAGCCAAGCTTGCGCAACTTGAGAAAGACGTGTAACACCTCGAGAATCGGACCTATGCAAGTTTTAGCGAAACCCGCCAAACCCGCATAGAAACGATTCAAAGGTGCTCACCAGCACTTTCGCGGGTGGAAACGGTAATAACATTACACAACAGTCCTCGATGGTACCCATGAGCAGATATATATAAATGACTCCATGAGTCAAGAATACGTATATAATATACAAAGATCCAAATCACCTTGAAAGCGATAGTGCGTCACTACGGACAAGAAGCAAATGGGGCTAAGAGCCCAAGAATAACCAATGGCGTCCATAACCCTGCCTAGGCCAAGCGGAAGGGTAACCTCGCTAACGACGCCGATCTCAAACCCCTTAAACAAAGGGGGGACAAAGGGCAAAGGAAAAAGAGGCGTCGATCGAGGCCAGTACACGGCGAGGCTAGATTTCGGCGGTCCTCGCCTACATAGGTATGGTGGACTGAGCGGCAGCGGCAGCATGCACTAAACAACCTATAGAGACTCGATACAACTGGCGGTTGTCAGAGAGGGATAAGAATGACCTATCCGGATCCAACCTGAAGCTAACTCCAAACAAACCCATCCTGGTGTTTCCCCCTCGAGACCAAACGAGGAAGTCAACCGAGGAACTCACGCAGTTGGCAGTTTTACTTATTCGGTTATTGTTGCAGCGATTACTAGTCAGGTCTGGATAATCATCCTGATAAAGTAAGCAGTGGGCACTTTTAGTTAGCCATTCCATTATAGTTGCAACATTTACTAATCAGAAACAGATAGCATGAGATGAACCCAAAACCCAGCAGTTGTTGGTACTTTTATTCAGCCATTCCGTTGTAGTTGCAAAAATTACTAGTCAGGTACAATGGTCGCAAGCGACACTCCAAACAAGCAATTGTGGCCAGTATTAATTAGCCATTCCATTATAGTGAAGCTGATTACTAGTCATTATAAAGTCAAATTCACAGCAATAAACTTTAGTTATGCTTGTCTATGATCGAGATACTGTTCTCCAAGTCGTCCATATCCGCGGACACGACTTTCAGAAAGTTTTACCCAGCCGGGGTGCACCAATAGCAACACACGCTCGATCAACCTCGGAAAAACCAACTCAAAACCCAACGAGGCTTTCACGACTGAACAATCACCGGATTCAGAAATATTTCAGGGGGCCACCCCTTAAAGTAGACCCGCAACGAAGTAAGCAAGCTCCGAGACGGACTCAAGGTTGTGGGGACGGCTGTGAACGACTGGGAACCCAAAACTGGGCTTGTCGACACCGCGGAATCATGCCACGATCCTAAACAGTACAGTGTGCTATCTGTCGCACAATTTAAATACAGAAGTAGCATGGCATAAGTACAGGATAGTAAATAAAACCTCAAACTAGTTTGTGGCCCCAAGAAATAAGACGGAATCAAGCTCTGGCTCAGGGGGGTCCCATATACCTCCCGGATGTGGATAGCGCGATAAATCAAGGAACATGTATCAAGTACTCGGGGTCCTACGGGACACAAGTGGGCGTTCGGAAACCAATATTATCTATCACCCACCGATGCCTCTACTTAATTCAATTTTAGTTGTTAAACAGGAATTAAAGTGAACGATAAATAAAACTATGATCATCTCCAACATCAACATGCGGCAATACATCAACAACTGTGGCACTTGACGACACGCAACAGCACTTGAGCAAGCGACTACGACGCGCAAGTCCAACTATCTACCAAACCACAGGTAATAGGGTGTGTCCAAGGCAATATAGGGCTGCACGGTATATCACAGGTACGGAAACTAAAGCATCGCAACACAGATAGCAATAGATCAACATGAGGGAATAAATACTATAAAAGTAAGATAGGTAGAAAGAGGGGAGATGCTCGCCTGAAAACATTGCCGAAGGTTCAACCGAAGATCGGGGCGAAGCTCACATCAACTCAACGGCCCAATCCGCGAAGAAGCAAAACACTAGAAGAAACACCGGATGCACTGTTTAATAAAACGGCAGAAGATCGGCATGATGCATGTATGATGTATGGCATGGCAAAGATGCGATGCGATTAGGTCATATTAAGTGGAACCGGGGTCCCGACAATTAATTAAATGGTTCAAGTTATTTAGAACCCCCGCAAATTAGATGTTGTATTAACAAGGCAAGATGAGTTACCGGTTCGCTACACAAATTTAAATGAGGCCAATATGAGACTAGATTTGCCCGCATATGGCCCCATATTTAATTATATGGTGAATCGGCATAAGGCCCCCAAACCACAGATATGCATGCGAGATGTCAATTAAATATGCAACAATTTATATAGTTGACGATTTATAAAATAGGGTTCTCGGAAAAGGGGTTCACACATTAGGGGGGTCTCGACGAACTTGGGGTTCCGGGGTTCGGGGTCGGTCTCAGGGGTTCGGTCTCGGCGGGATCGTTCTCGAACAACGGGGCAGATCTTGTCGTGCTTCAGGTTCGGGTGTGGTCCTCGGCGAACTGGTCGGTATCGGCGGGAGGTCTTGGCGCTCGGGGCGAAGAACTTGGCGTTCGGCGTCCTTATCGTCCGTGTTCTCGCGCATCGCATCCGTGAAGGAGTACTCGTCGTTCAGGGTCTCGATGTCCGAGGCAAAGTACTTGTAGTTCCATGGCGAAGTGCTTGTCGTACCGGAATGAAGACCTTGGGGTGCCATCTCGATCATTGGTCAACTCGTTGGAGGCCGAACTTGGCATCCGACTCCCGGGCGTCGGTGCGGGAAGGCGGTCTTGTCGTACCGGGTCGGCGACCTTGGCCTTCGGGTTCTCGGGGTCCGAGGATCTCCGGATCGGTCTTCGGGGTTCGGCTATCGGATCCGTGAAGGAGTTCTTGGAGGAGAACATGATCAGGTTTGCTTTCTTCGGGAAGGCTTGATTCACAACATCAAATCACCACACGAGATGACACCGGAGCTAAGGGGTTAGAATATTAGAGCGTTGGTCATCGTGGAGCATCTCTTGGGGGGGTTTGAAGATGGAGAAGACCAGAGCGTGGCATGGGCGACTCGGGGACGGGCTCGAGAGGAGGCGCGAGGACGAGGCCTGCAGGGGATGGAGCCGGTTGGCGGCGCTGCAGGGGTCCTCTCGGGGAGGCGCGCCGGCGAAGGGGAAGCGATGCGGGTGGCCGCGGGTCACCGCAGGAGAGCGGTGGAGGGAGGCCCGCGTGGCGGCGCAGTTCGCGGGAGGCGCGACGGGTTGGCGGAGCTCGGGGCCCTCCGTGGCGGCGGACATGGCGCGGCGGGCGGAACCGTGGCGGCGCAGCTTGAGCTGGCGCGGTTCTGCCCGCGGCTGCGTCGGGGACGCGCCTGTAAGGCGCGTCGGGAAGCGGCATGAGGCGCCAAGGCTAGGGAGGGCTCTGTGGCGGCGCGGCGGGCAGGGCAGCGGAGGCGACTGGGGCAGCCTTGAGGCACCAAGCGGAGGCGGCAGCAAGGGAGAGCGGGCGAGGGCAGCGGCGGCAGGCGAGGCCAGCGGCGGGCGGCTCGGGCGGCGAGGAGGCGGGCGGGCGAGGGAGGGTCGGCGAAGGAGGCTGGGAAGAAGAGAGCCGCGCGGAGGGGAGAGAGAGACGGGGCGGGGGCGTGGGGTGGTCGCGGTGGTGCGGTGGGAAGGGCGGCGGAGGCGGGCGCGAAGGTCGTGAGAAGCTGCTGGCGGAGGCGAGAGAGGAGAGCAGCGTCGGGGCCAGGAGAGGCTGGGAGGAAGATGAGCAGGGCCTGGGGCGGCTCGCGCGTGGCTGAGGGAAGGGTGGGACTGGTGGGGCCAGTGTGCGTGGTGGGAGGTGTGTGTTGCTGTGTGGTGTGCGTGTGAGGGAGGGGGAGTGGGGTGGTGATGTGGCAGGGGGATTGGGTGAGGGAGAGAGAGGGGTGAGGTGGCATCTGGCTATTGGAGGGAGTGATGTGGAGAGGAGGGTTGGGTAGGTAGTTTGGTAGGAATAGGATTAGAGGTGGACCGATTGGAAAATCCTGGGGGTGGTCGTCGGTCGAACGGCGTTCGATCGCCCCGCTAAAACAATTAAACTTTTTATTTGTTTTAAACGGGCCGTGTGCAAACCGATAGCGGCCAAAATAATTAAACCGGGGAACCGGGCTTGCGTTTGAATTAAGATGGGGCGTTTAGAAAACAAATCGGGCTTTGCGAAAATAGTTTTGGACAAACAACACATGATGATGACGATGCAATGCACAAATTCAACGCGATTTTCTAGTAGTGGTTTTGCGGGATGCCACACGCGGTTACTCCATTGTATGAAGGATGCAGGCCCGATGATACCCGGTTGAATGTAACGCTCAAGGCTATGGAGATGAAGGCAAAGCACAAATTGAGTGACGCAAGCTTCGACGATATGATGGCATTCTGGAACGATCGTCTCCCGGAGGGGAACACATGTCCAACTAGTATCGAGGATGCCAAGAAAATCGTCTGTCCTCTCGATCTACCGCACGTTAGATATCACGTATGCATCAACGATTGCATCATTTATCGGGGCGAGGACACGGAGAAAACCACATGTCCGGTGTGCGTGAGTCGATACAAGAAAGGGAAGAAAGCACCTCGAAAGTGGTATGGTACTTTCCTATCACTCCTCGTCTGCAGCCGCTATTTCGCGGACCCTAAGGCGAAGCTCATGAGATGGCATGCGGAAAGGAAGAAGCCAGAGATGATGATGACCCGAAAAGGATGAGCTGCCGACGACCCTTCAGATGCTAGCCGCTGGAAAGCATTGGACCTCGAATTCCCGAATCGGTGGAGATTCGAGGAACATCAGGCTTGGTGCGAGCACCGATGGACTCAATCCGTTCGGTAGCCAGAGCAGCACGCACAGCACTTGGCCCGTGTTTGTATGGATGTACAACCTCCCTCCATGGTCGGCAAGAATGATCGATGGAGAAAACGTGGAGACCTGTTCGATGGCAAATCAGAGACCCGAGGAATCCCAGAGCGTAGGAGTAGCGAAGAAGTGGAAGAGTTGCTGAAAAATGGAAAGATTGTCCTAAGCCTAGAAAGAAGCGAAAGAGGCAGCAACAAGACAAGCCGCTGATGAAGGTATGGAAAACAAGGTCTATTTTCTGGGAGTTGCCATACTGGAAGTTTCTCCGCACGCCTCATAGCCTCGACATCATGCATATCACGAAAAACGTGTGCGAGTCGTCGCCACCATAATCAACATGCCGGATAGGACGAAGATGGTCCGAAAGCAAGGCACGACTGATATGCTTGGGTATCCGGAAGGAGCTTCACGGAGGGCACTACTCTCGATGATCGTGAAGATGACGATGATCATGAGTCGGAGACGACACAAGGTCGTCGGAAGGGTAAAAAGTTCAAGAAGAACAAATATTCGCCTCCTTCTTGCTTCACTCTAAGCCGTGATGAGATCAAACAGTTATTCAAGTACCTTCCAGAGTCAAATTTCCTTACGGCTACGGGCAAGATAAGCGGATACCTAGACGAGGCGAGAGGTTCGATGGCATGAAGTCTCACGATCGCCGTGCTAATGACGCAGGTACTTCCGGTCGCACTAAGAGGGATAATGGACGAGCACGTCCGTGAAACGTTATTTGGCCTATGCAAGTTTTTCGACGTCATCTCTAGGAAGTCGATTGGCTTGAATCAGCTCGGAAGGCTACAGGAGGAGATCATGGTGATACTATGTGAGCTTGAGGTCTACTTCCCACCCGCATTCTTTGATATTATGGTGCATCTGCTGGTCCATGTCGTGGAGGACATCGTACAACTCGGGCCGATGTTCCTCCACATCATGATGGCGTTCGAAAGGATGAACGGACACATCAAAGGATACGTTCGCAACAGGTCCCGTCCAGATGGAAGCATAGCCAAGGGCTTTCTGTCCGAAGAGTGCATCTCTTTCTGCACGAATTATCTAGACATCGAGAACCCTGTCGGTCTTCCCGTCAACAGACACCTTGGCAAGCTCGACGGATCTGGTCACCGAGAGGGTCGTCGCATACTGCATGCAAACTTCGATTTTCGACGCGCAGACTTTGATCGAGCAAACCTCGTCGGCGCTCTGACATTTAGAACTGGTCGATCCTTGGGTACAGAAGCACAAAAGGTTAAACGAGAAGAAGTACAGTGACCGGGGTATACAGAGGACGCAGGGAGAAATAATCAAAGAGCACAACTCAGATTTCACGCGTTGGTTTAGGCAGACGCTCCTTGATAATCCCCCGCACTCGCATTCTTCTGACACGGAAAAGATCATATTCACCTTGTCGCAGGGACCGATGCAAAACCTGGTGACCTATCAGGCGTATGATATCAATGGCTACACATTCTACACGGAGGAAAAGGACAACAAGTGTGATTATCAGAACTCAGGCATAACGTCGGAATTCTACACCGATGACAACATGAAGGAAAGATTCTACGGAAGAATCGAGGAGATCTGGGAGCTCGACTACTGTGGAGAAAAGGTGCCGATGTTCCGTGTCAGATGGGCAAAGAGCGTCGAAAGAGAAGACCGTATTTCACAACCATGGTTATACCCGAAGCAGCCAAATCCAAGGCCACCGGTGCAAACGTGGCCGCGAAAAATGAACCGTGGGTACTGGCTACCAAAGTGGACCAATGTTTTTTCATTACCGACCTGACAAAGCCTAGCCGTGTTGTCGTGAGGAGAGGAAAAAGAAACATCATCGGAATGGATGGAGTCGCCAACGAGCAAGACTTCGACCAGTACGGCGATCCAAAGATTGAAGATGACGACGACTACGATGCAGCAACATACATCACAAGAAGAAAAAGGACAACCCTACCCAAAAAAGGTAGCCCGTTCGAAAGAAGAAACATTAAAGTGCCTGGGCTAAATTATTCAACCGCGATAAAGAGGGGCATTTTTGGAATATTTAAAAGTATTTTAAAAACAAAACAAAACTTGTATGGCATATATCACCACTTTTGGCATTTTTTTGGAACATTTAAAAGTATTTTTAAAATAAAAATAAAAAAGTGGGGCACCAGGATTCAAACCTGGGTGCTCATAGTTTAGAATAGAGTAGTGGGCAGAACCAGTGGGATAGACAAGAGTTCTTGCTAGAAGGAGCGTTGGACTCTTGTTATAGAGTGGTTAGATCCCAGATAGGCATAGCGCACTAGCCCGAGTGCGCTACAGAATCCGTAGCGCACTCTAGCATAGTGCGCTACGCCTATCTGGGTTTTATCCACGTCATCGATCTCTCTCACACTCGCTCATCCCCATCTCCCTCACACTCGCTCATCCCCATCCCCAGCCCGATCGGTCCCCTCCGCCGCCGCCTCTAGCCGATCCGTGGAGGAGACGCCCGCGCCGCTGCCGATCCGTGGAGGAGGAGGAGGCCCGCGCCGCTCGTGGAGGAGGAAGCCCGCGCCGCTCGAGGACGAGGAGGCCCGCGTCTGCCGATCCGTGGAGGTCACCGCTGCTCGAGGAGGAGGAGGCCGCCGCCGATCGATCCCCTCCGCCGCCGCCTCGCCCGCGCGCTCGTCATCGTCCTCGTCTTAGAGGTGAGCCTTCTCCCCTCTCTCCCTCTCTCCCTCTCTCCCCTCTCCACTTCTCTCCCTATCTCCACGGGTTAGGGTTCAGAGTACATTACTGATAGCACAAATTCTAATAAGTGGATCAAGCAAGATCCCTCTCCACTTCTCTCCCTATCTTCCAACAGAATTCTAGTGGATCAAGCACATAGTACTATATTCTGCAGCAAATAGCCAAATTACCTTCTGTTTTCTTTGCAGTAGCACTCTGCTAGAAATCTCTCCCTCATCTCTGTGTTGTTCATGGTCTCCAGCAGTAGCAAGATCCTTCTGTTTACAGTAGCAAGATCTTTCTGTTTACTATGAATTGAAACTTCCCAGGATTTCATCTAAAAAATGAACTAGGACAGTTAGGGTGAAGTAGAAGATGCATGTTTGAAACTATTTACTACTGCCACAGGATTTACATCAAGTATATTTTGTATAATTGGTTCATTGTGTTAGCTAGTCAAGTAGTAGATGGTAGTTGGTAATCATACCAACATGGTTAGTTGCAAATAGGCATGAAAACAAGAGTAATTACACAAGGTTTGTGTGTAGAGGATTATTAAGTGTGCTAGTCCAAGAATGGATCTTAGGGGCTTTGGTTCTATTTCGCTACCTAGGCGTCGTGGTGTGGATTCCCACACCTTCGTGGTAGCAACTATAAGAGGACAATGCAAAGTGAAGTCAATTCGTGAGTTAGAGGCTGCATAGTTCAATCCACTTTCAAAGTTTCGTGCCATCTAGTTGAGTTTATGACTTCACACCAATGCACAAATCCACTTTCGAGTTCCGTGCCATTCAATGGTGTGGTAACTTGTTGATATTATGGAAGTGAAATATCCTGATCCTTGATGTATCAGCATATATCATGGGTTTAGGCATGTCTATGGCCTGTTTTCTTTATTGAATTGAAGACTGTGGAACTTGATGACAAAGGGTAGGTTCTTGTGCTTTGTTATACATCTGGGGATGTTCGTATATTTTGATTAATATTGGGCTTATATTTTTAGCTATGGTCTTGGGCAACCGCCGTGACTAGGCAAAGCTGTGTAGACTTACTTCACCTCAGTTGTACATTCATATGCACCACAGAGATGTCAAGGCTATGCTCATATGTGTTGTTTCCCCTCAATAATTCCAATCAAGCTTCTTAAAGCCTTCACCTGCATGAAGGAATTAAGATAAACAACCAAAGAACAAAAACACTTCAAGTCTGAAGAGATGCATATTATCATAGGTTTGAGATTTTGGTTGATTGTGTTGATGCACAAAAGTTATTGTAGCAGTTGTGGGCATCCATTGTGGTTAGAACAATGACATTGCTTCATTGGAATCATACAATAAGTGGCATGCTTATGTAAGATCATTCTCATTTTACCTTTACTTATTCACAAGATTTATTTTAATTGGGTTGTCATTGTTGCTTAAAGAGATAGCATCATATGGCTATGCTTAAATTGATAATTAAAGTTTATATGGTTGTGGCAATCGTCTGGGGACTGGATGGATGTGGTTGTGAAATGGTTTGGAAGGAAAAATAGAGTAGTGTTGGTTTTGCTACTATCTGTCTGGGACAATAGCACCTTGAAATTGTGCTTGTGCTTGTATATGAAGCACTTTATTATGTGTGTATGCAGGTTCTTGTATGAAATGAATCCGATTTTGCCTAATGTTGATTAACTTCCGTTTTGGCGTAAATCGGGCACTCTAGTTTAAGAAAATTAGCAAAGGTCATGCCGGATTTTCCGCATTTAACCAATTATTTGTGTTTTATTAGTGCAAAGATGTGTGACAACGACGAGGCTGGATGTTCTAAGCGCGCCATGAAGGAGAACTCAGACCTCCAAATAAACAATTGACATTACGAGGCGGCCCAGAAGACGATGAAGAATACCATCCTTCGGAGAGCGAGGATGATGAGATGGAAGACGCGGAGGAAGAAGCCGAAGGAACGGCGGACGATGAAACCACTGATGGCGGCGAGGGCATAGAGTGGTAACCCTCCTAAGAAGAAGAAGCCGAAGGACCGGCCCAACACGGCGGCACGGTCAGGAGAAAATTACAAGTGAGCCCATCGGGGTTCCTTTGGAGCCCGCCTTGTCGCCAAAGTGGTGGACAAGTGGCGGCGATCACCGGACAACCATCTCGATCAACACCGAGAATCTCGGCATAAAGATAATGGCCATGCACTCCTCTTGAGAAGTCGCACGCCGATACAAGTTCCGCTAAGTATCGTAACACAAATTATCATGGGAAAGTAACAAATCCGCCATCACAAAGATGAGCACCGCCTGGCCAGTGGAGAACCCGGATAAAGAAGAAGATCTATAAAGAAGGCAAAAGTCTCGAGGAGATCCGGAAGATTGACCCGCAGATCACCAAGATCAGTTCCGGGAGTTCAAGGAGAGGTGTGAATCGAAGAGCCCCGCCAATAGTAATCGGGGAAAGGTGCCGCAGCGATGAATATAGGTCATCACCATCTCGGATCCGTGGATCTGTAATCGCGGAGGCCAAATGGAATAAGGAGGACGAAGAGTATAGATCCAAGGGATAGAAAACCCTTTGCTAAATTCGAACCCGGCAGGTTCGAAACTTCATCGAGGCCCGCTACCATGTGGACCCAAAAACCAAACAACTCACCGGATCCTGCGGTGAAGGAATTCGAGGAAATTGTGGTAAGTATAATCTAATTACGCGGATCAACACGATTGCAATCTAATCGATGATCTAAATGATTCATCATTACTTCTTCCGGGAGGAGGAAATTGTTGCTAGTCATGGATCCTGTGGTTCCTCATCCTGTGGGTCGACGGCCACCGGTGGGATAACCCTTTTAAGGCGATGGCGAACCGCCAAGAAAATAGAGCGATTCTGAAGAAGCCGTCGTCGGCTGGCCGTCTGCTGGCCTCGGGGTAAGAATTGGGTGGATCATTTTGGTCCGCCGAGGACGCATGTGGCGCCGTCGGGAAGGAGCGAGGAGGAAAAGAGAGGTTCAAGAACTTAAGGCACAAGTGGCGCGGATCCCGCAGATCGTCCAAGACAACCTAGCAATCACCCTTACGCCCTTCCCGCCTACCTTGGTGGAGTCAATAGCGGAGTGCGGGTGGTCGAGTAGGGCCGTGCGATTCAAGCATGGTCGGCAGCCACTCGAACAACGCGGCCGACGAATCAGCGAACTACGTGTTCGTGACTCCGCCAGCACCGCTGGGCGCCGCAAGTGTTGGTGACTCCCCTGCCATCACCGCGCGCCGAGTACATGTTGGTGCCCCCTCGCCATCGCCGCGGCACCGGAGCTCCAAGCACCCGTCGGTAGGGAGAATACACGGCCAAAGACCGCGCCATCAAGCAGCCTTCGTCTCTTGCACGCCCGTCGCCAGATGCGGTGCGTCGAAATTAGCCGATCTCGACGCCATCACGGTAAACAAATTGCTTTAATTACCGCCTTTCATGCCATCTATATATTACTCTTGTTGCATCTCGCTCTTACGACGCCGTATATGTTTTCTGCAGACGGATGTTCCTTGCACTCTCTTATGCTACGTGAACAACGAGTGAGGATGTTGCCAAGGTACCATCGTTCAACCCTTGCAGCAAGACGTTCCACTCAAAACCGATGCGGATAGCGTGCATAGGGTTAAAATTAGTCGGGTGCTAAGGCTGCGACGACTGGAACCTCCCATTCAACCCCGAGCGGATGAAGAAGAGTAAATCTGTCCTCGAAGTTGCTTCGCTTGTTCTTGCTATGGCCAAAGAGCATGATCCGTTTGGGGACAGCGGGGGCCATCACGCCACAGACAGCAGCACCTCTTGTCGTGCCAGCGACAAGCGGTGGCAAGCCCCCCTTACCGCCCTCGCCGTCACCTCCACGCGCTGGGTCGGATGATCATGTTGATGATATGCACATGGCGCAGATCCGCCAAGGACGACGAAGACCGACCGATCACTTCTTCAAGACTCGGTTTGGCAACGAAGAAGACCTAGCTGGTGGCCCCATAGAGAAAGCCACTATCACCAAGCGCCTAATTGGTTCTCGAGACGCCTCAGCCTTTTACAGAGCCAGCTGATACAACCAACCGGCCCTTTATTCTAAGACCTGACACACTACATAGGGCGGCCGGTGCTCAGATTGCGATGCCTGCCCGCTCTCCAAAAGGAAAAAAGGGCAGGAAAAGAAAATCTAGCAGCTCGAGCCAGCCGGTGGCGTCAACAACTGCGAATCCGATCAGGTTTCGGGACGGGCCACCAAGACCCGAGGGTATTATGTGGAGGATTCATGTGGCGGTGAGCCCATGCTACCTAAGAATTTGCGAAGCTCGCCAGTCGAATCGCAGAGTGTGCATGACGGCGTCTTGACGATAGAGAGACGCCTTCTATCGGAGAAAGATCCTCGCACCCGGTATTCGTGGTTAAGGTGCCACCAGGCTTGGGCTTCACGACACCGCCTCGGATCTGTTCTTCCCGCGTTCGAGGACATCTTCAATATGTTCCACCTATACCCTCTGCACTATACCATGGTCCGCCTTTTCTCTCACCGCCACGCAGATCATTAGAGAGAACACACCAGCATCGCTATAGTGGACCCTACTACATGCGTGATTTTGCTGTTCCCTTGAACGACGTATCGCGGGCCTCGCACTAAAAAGAATCCTCGTGGCGAACAAGACAAAGGAATACATTCTCGTGCCTTACTTTCCCGAGTAAGTCGTTATTCACGCCACCGTCGATTGGCTTTATTAGATCATCATCATTCTTTTTCAACACATTCCATTTGAATTTTTGCAGAGATGAACACCGCACGCTCATCTCCTTATCGCCAAGCATTCCCACGCCACGATTTCGACTCGGGAGTCTAGAAAAGAAGAAAACTACGACAAGATCAAGGAAGTTACGGATGATGCTCACCGGCTTTGCCTCGACGGAAGGCACCAGCCGTGCGTAAGAAGGTCAAGTTCGCGAGCACGTCTTCAACCACGTAACGAGTTCCCTGCGTGAAGCAGCCGGAAAACAAGAAGAAGGAAGCCTACTACGCACTCCATCACATGAGGGCGTTCCTACTTGACCAGCAGAATCCTACGCTGCCAGATCATCTCAAACAGTGGGCCGAAGCAAAGGCCAAGATCAATGATTCGGATATTAGACAAGAGATGTATCGCATCCAGCAGTAGTTTGGGGCAATCATCTTTCATGATGTCATGACTTGGGGATCTTCTACGGAGGAAATATCCCGAATAACCGTGTAGAAGATCGCCTAGAGATGCGTGGTGACTATAGGAAGTTCATGACGAGACGTATGCCTCCCTGCTCCTAAGCCGAGCGTAAGGCTTGATGTTGGCCTAGTTGTAGTTGCAAACTATAGATGACCTTTGTGTGTGTGTGGACGACAAGTGTACTTATCTTATTAGGTTTATGAATCACCGCTTACTTATTTTGCTTATTATTATTATTTATCAATCAATGCTTGGTTTTTTGCTTACTCTTTGGTTTTTTGCTTACTCTTTGGTTCTCGGACGACAAGTGTGAGTTATTTTGTCTTTTTCGAGAATATGCCGATGATTGAAATGTCGTGGCACAATATATATGTGAATGTGCTATGACGGGATTGTTAGCCTTGTGATATGCACAAGTCCGTGAATTGTGCATCCTACTTGGCTAATAGTCCCGCCATAGCATATTCCGTGTCCAACGACCTAGCTAGTTATATATGAGGCATTCTTTTCGAGTTATTTTGTCTTTTCGAGAATATGCCGATGATTGAAATGTCATGGCACAATATATATGTGAATGTGCTATGACGGATTGTTAGCCTTGTGATATGCACAAGTCCGTGAATTGTGCATCCTACTTGGCTAAATTCCGTCATAGCATATTCCCGTGTCCAACGACCTAGCTAGTTATATATGAGGCATTCTTTTCGAGTTATTTTTGTCTTTTCGAGAATATGACGATGATTGAAATGTCGTGGCACAATATATATGTGAATGTGCTATGACGGGATTGTTAGCCTTGTGATATGCACAAGTCCGTGAATTGTGCATCCTACTTGGCTAACAGTCCCGTCATAAGCATATTCGTGTCCAACAACCTAGTTATATATGAGGCATGCTTTTGAGTTTGCTCTTTTGATTTAAGAGTACTTTCTATAAGTGTATCTTCATATGCGACTTTAATTATACATGTTTTTCAATCATCGGTTAGTTATTATTGTCAACTTGTAGATGACGTGTACGTCGTGTACAAGGGACGGGTTCCGTGAGTCTCGATGATTGGGAAGACTGCCGGAGACAGTGCACCGCCAGCAATAATAGCTACAAAGGGTACAACACTATGGCGGAGGCGGAAGCTAGATACACGCTATCTAGCGGTAGTTAGGACAAGGAACCGGATGAAGACCTACACCTTCGTCGTCGGTGATCATGCTTATCTTCTTTGGTTATTTATCCGCTTTGTGTCTAGCTAGCTAGTTTAGATGTCTAGGCGAGCCCGAGCTCTAACTTGTTCGATCGATACATGTATTCGCATGTCACCAACTACTACTTTGTAACATGATCAAAACAATGTAACTTAGACTATGTATTCATGTATGAGACTTATCTATATGTATTTGTTTCAATCTTGTTTTTCATATTGAGTATTTATATATATAATTGTATATCTTGTATCTGTGTGTGTATATCTGCTGTAATATTGTATATAATCTGTATTGCATATAATCTGGCTTGGAAATTAAAAAAAAACAAAAAATACATCTGTGGCGCACATGGTCTACCTTCTGTGGCGCACTACACCTAAAGCGCACCATGGATGTTTAGTGGCGCACTAGGTAGTGCGCCACAGAAGATCCAAGGGGTAGCGCACCATGCCAAACTTCTGTGGCGCACTAGGAGGTGCGCTACGCCTATCTCTACACAACCGTGGCGCACTAGGCAGTGCGCCACGGCTGAGAGATAGCCGTAGCGCAAGGCCCGTGGTGCACTGCAGGTGCGCCACAGATGATGGTTTCAGGTGCGCCACTAAAGGCCGTTTTCCTAGTAGTGGGAAATGACATTGACATGCTTAACGATGTGAAGATTTATTTGAACAAATGTTTTTCAATGAAAGACCTAGGGGAAGCTGCTTATATATTGGGCATCAAAATCTATAGAGATAGACAAAGACGCCTGATAGCTTTAAGCCAAAGTACATACCTAGAAAAAGTTCTGAAAAGGTTCAGAATGGATAAGGCAAAGAAAGGTTTAGTGCCTATGTTGTCAGGTAAGATATTGAGCAGGGCTCAGTGTCCAGCTACGGTAAACGATAGAGAAGCTATGAGCAAAGTGCCTTATGCCTCGGCCATAGGATCTATCATGTATGCCATGCTATGTACTAGACCGGATGTGTCCAATGCTCTTAGTTTGACGAGCAGATACCAAAGTGATCCAGGAGTGGAACACTAGACAGCCGTGAAGAACATCATAAAGTATTTAAATAGAACTAAATAAATGTTCTTAGTCTATGGAGGTGATGAACAACTCATCGTAAAAGGTTACGTCAATGCTAGTTTCAACACCGATAAGGATGATTCTAAATCTCAGACAGGATACGTTTATATTTTGAATGGAGAAGCTGTGAGCTGGAGAAGCTGCAAGCAAACCGTGATCGCGGGATCTACAATAGAAGCGGAATACATGGCTGCTGCAGAAGCATCACGTGAAGGAGTTTGGATCAGGAACTTCATCACTGATCTTGGTGTGGTTCCAAGTGCCTTGGACCCACTGGAAATATTGTGTGACAACACTGGCGCCATAGCACTGGCTAAGAAACCAAGATATCATCCAAAAAACCAAGCATATCAACCACAAGTTTAATATAATTCGAGATTATATAACAGATGGAGATCTGAATATTAGCAAAGTACATACAGATCTGAATGTCGCAGATCCGTTGACTAAACCTCTTCCACGAGCAAAACATGATCAGCACCTTAGAGCCATGGGTGTTATATTGTTGCTAGATGTAAACTAGATTATGGACTCTAGTGCAAGTGGGAGAGTGTTGGAATTATGCCCTAGAGGCAATAATAAAGATGTTATTATTATAATTCTTGTTCATGATAAAGTTTATATTTCATGCTAGAATTGTATTAAGCGGAAACTTTGATACTTGTGTGGTTTATGAACAACACCGTGTCCCTAGTACGTCTCTATGGACTAGCTCATTGATTAATGATGGTTAAGGTTTCCTAACCATAGACATGAGTTGTCGATTAATAATGAGATCATATCATTGGGAGAATGATATGATGGACAGACCCAAATAAAGCAGAGCAATTAGATCGTGTCATCGTGTTCATCTTTGCGAAGCTTTTTCTTATGTCAAATATTGTATTCCTTAGACCATGAGATAATGCAACTCCCTGGTATCGGAAGAAAGCTTTGAGGTCATCAAACGTCATCCTATGAGAGGGTGATCATAAAGGTGTCTCTCAGGTGATCGGAAAGTACTTGTTGGGTTGTATGTATCGAGATGGGATTTGTCCCTCCCAAGTCGGAGAGATATACTTCGGGCCCACTCGGTAATCGATATCAACACCGCTTGCAAGCACGTGGTTAAGGAGTTAATCACAAAGTGATATCGGATTACGGAACGAGTAAAGTACTTGCTGTGAACAAGATTGAACTAGGTATGCCGATACCGACGATCGAATCTCGGGCAAGTAAAATATCGCGTGAAGAAGGGAATATATATGGGATTAATTGAATCCTGGCATCGTGGTTCATCCGATATGATCATCGATGAGTATGTGGGAGTCAATATGGGTTTCCAAACCCCGCTGTTGATTATTGATAGAAGATCATGTCTGCATATTCTCGAACCCGTAGGGTCACACACTTAACGTGTCTCGACGCTAGGATAGAATGGATAATTGGTTTATGAGTTTTTGTTCGGAGTCTCGGATGAGATCCTGGACATCACGAGAGGTTCCGGAATGGTCCGAAGAATAATATTCATATAAGGGAAAGCAGTTTTTGGATTTCAGAATTGTTTCGGAATGTTCGATATTATACCGGAAGCTTCTAGAACCTTCCAGAGTGGGACCAGCGTGGCCCCACTTGTCGGGAGGGGGCGTGGGCCTACGAGGGAGTGCTGTCGCATTGGGCAGGGCACAAGGCCCCATAGGCCCACCCGGCCAAAACCCTAGGGAAACCTTCTAGAAGGAGAAAACTTGCCCCACTCCAACCCTTGGGGCCGCCCTAGGGCTTGGAGGAGGGCCAAGAGGCCGCCAGCCCCTATATATAGAGGAAGGCGCATCCCTCCTCCCCCACTCCTTCAACCCTAGCCGCCATCGCTGCCCTCCGATCTCTCTCCGATTGCCAGTGGCGAAGCCCTGCCGCAGAAACTCTCCACCGTTTGCACCACGCCGTCGTGTTGTAGATCCAACCTATCTCTCCACCCCTCTTGCTGGACCGAGGAAGGAGGAGACGTCGAGGTGCCGTACGTGTGTATCTCTCGGAGGCATCGCCACTTGCGGTGTTGGATCGGATCGGATCGCGAGGAGGAGAAGCTAGTACGACTACATCAACCACGTTCGGTTGAACGTTCCGCTGTGCGAATCTTCAAGGGTATGAAGATCTCATCTATTTCCTCTCGTTGTTTGCATCTCCTAGATTAGATCTTGGCTTTTCCGTTCGCATCCGTAGAATTTTTTTGATTTACTATGCTGCGGAACCCTTCAAAGCCAACCCAAATTTGAGCTAGAAATGTGTCGTTCGTGGACGTGGTCGGGACTATCGGTCTTTTTGGGTCACGCATTACATAAGGGAGAAGGAGGGGTGGGTTGGGGCATGGATTCGTCGGGGACGTGTGTCCGACTACACATAACTGAACCGAAATTGAAAACCAAATTTAAAAAAAAACTAACCAAAACCGAATTTCTATTTTTTCCGATTAGTTGTTAAGGTTTTAGTTAGCAAAAGTTCTAACCGGATTTCAACTCAGTTAATTCGGTTTATAACCAAAAAACCACGTTTTAACTGAATAAAACTGAAGATAAAAAAATATCGTTCTAGGCCCGTCAAACTTGTTTTCTATTTGGCCATAACTTTATTGTTTTCTATTTCTTTCTCTCCGCAGTACATTCAGTTCATTCATAAAAAAATACAAAACCGAAATATATTTATATAAATCTTAGGTGCTATTCAAGAATTCGCGTCAAATTTGGTTATTACCAAAAAAAGAACCAAATTTGGTTGGTTATTACCGAAACCTAATCATGTTTTTATACAAAACCGTATTTTACAGAAAAGACCCTATGAACCGGACTGATTTAACCGAATACACAGCCGGAGACTTGTGTAGGGAAGCTGCTGGAGTTTTTTTTCACTCTCTTCCCTGTAGGAGTACTTCTTATCGGGGGACCTGCTGGACTTGATCTAAGCAACGGAGGTTTTGTTCAATTTGCTACAACTCGTCTGAGTAGTCGTAGTTTGTTGAAAATTTTACCAAAAGTGATAGTACCGATCAGTTAACTTAGCACCAAGTGTGGAGTAGTTTTTTCGTAATTTACTCCACCACGGTAGCTAGCCTCTAGCTTAGCTGCAAGGGACACGGCATAGCCCTCGCGCGACCATCAATATACTACGGCCAAGGGAGGGAGAGAGACGGACAGGGCCAGCTTTCTGGGTTGCGCCGAAGCGACGGAGACGGACGGTGCCATGATTAAATATCGAGGAAGCAGGATAGGAAGGTGGCGCAGCTGACGGAGCGGGACGTGCGTACAGAGTTTGCCTTTTCTTCTTCTTCACCTGATCTGTAGACTGTAGTAGCTGCTGCTCCTCTCCAGCTCCAGGCTCCAGCCAGAGCCAGCCTTTTTCTTCGCTCTTCAACGCACGCGGCTGCTGCCGCGCTGCCGCGATAGGTAGGCTACAGGCTATTGGAACAACTAGGTGGGCAGGGCCGCAGGGGTACTGTACTGGGGCAGAGGCTTTTTGCGCTGCATGGGGGCTTCTGCGCCTCGATCCTCCCAGGCTCCCAGCATGGTGAAAGCTCTCTGTATGACTGTACAAGACGTGGTTAATGCAACCCACATGACGCCATCACAGCAAGCCTATAGTACGTATAGATGTCCTGTCTTAGTGCTAGTAATCCATCACGTGGCTGCACGTACGTAGTCACGTTGTTGATTTGATCCTTGCGAGGAGGAGGATGGCAGTAGGCTAGGCCGGCCTCAGCGCGTAGCTCACAACAATGGCGAGGAGTTTATATAATAATCATAAAACTACCAGTTTACTAGTATTTAAATTTATCATATAATACCACTTTACGTTTGCGGGATAAAAAACCACCGGATATTGGTCCCTTTTTACGGAAAAACACTAAACACAAATTGAACACGAATTGACACTGTTTTTAATTGGTGGGACCCAACTGCCAGGGCCAATTTAGTGAGGTTGACTGGGACCCACATTTTAGTGCAATAAAACAATAAAGATATTATTAAAAAAGGAAGGGGGGAGGTTGACTCTTGCAGCACCCCGCCGCCGCACTCCGGCGAGGTGTGCAACGAGCGGGTTTTGTTTTCTCCCATGGCCACAAACGCCGTTGCACACTTCCTGTCTGTCTCCGTCTTGTGCTGCTAGCCATCAACGTGGTCACCGCCAAGCGCGGCCACCATGTCAGCAAGATCCGTCTCAACGTCGCTGACCTCTAGCAGCAACCTTCGTGCCGCCATCCGGGGCTGCGTCGGCTGCGCTGCCGCCCATGCGCCACCGGCGCTCATCGGAGCGCCGCCCGCGCATTCTGGCGATCGAGCGCTGCATCGCCGCTTGACGCCGTTGCCAGACGCTCTGCGCTGCCGCTTGCGCCATCGCTTCTGCCGCCAGATTGCCGCGCTGCCCGCCGTCGCGACGCTGCGCCGCTTGCTGCGCCGCGTCATCATTTCGCACACCGCTTGTCGCCGCGCTGCCCGCCCGCCGTGTCGTGGCGCTCGCTTTGCGAGTGTGTCGACGGTGGGGAGCGCAGGGGTGGTGTCGTGGTGTTTTTTGAACGGGACGGATCGTGTAGCGTGGCGTGGATGGCGGCGTACGGTGGGAATGGCGCACAGGAATAGCACACGGCGGCGTCAGGGAGCACAGTGACGGCGGGAAAATGGCGCACGGTGACGGCGACAAGCATGCGGCAATAGGAAAGGAGGCGTAGGCGCGTGGTGACGACAACAAGCAGGGGCAGCGTGCGGTGGCAGCTTGCCTCGCGCCCTCGCCGGAGTGTGGCAGCGATGGGGGTGGAGCAAGGCGGCGATGATGGATGGAGAGAGTGGTGGTCCCGGGAGGTTTGGAGACGATGACCCCACTTTTTTTTAAGATTCTTCCTTTTTTATTTTTTAGGTAATATTTTTTTATTGGACTGATAGGTGGGCCTCAGTCCATATCAGCAAACAGCCTCTTATCACTGGAACCCACCCGTCAGAAATCCTATCAATTCTTGTTTAATTTATATTTAGTGTTTTTCATAAAAAACGATCAAAATTCGGTGGTTTTTTGTCCGCAAATGTAAAGTGGTATGATATAATAAATTTAAGTAGTAAACTGTTAGTATTATGCTATAAACTTCTAACGGCGAGACCAGACGGGCGCGCGCCGCAGTAGGTACCTCGTGATTAATATGCAAAATTCATTAAAATATACTACGGAGTAGTAGTACGTAAATATCTCAGCAAAAATAATCAGCTACTTACAGCAGAAATCAATCGATCCTCTGGCCGGCCGGTGAGCGGTGACAGGAGATGGCGTCTGGCATGGCAGCGCGACCCGATCGAGGCAACTGGGTTTACCAAGTTTGGGGTTAAGCCCCTGCTCTGCTCTGCGCAAAGGCTGCGCGTCCATGGCAAGCGTGCGTGGAGGATGCATCCATCCGTGACCGGCCGGGGCCCTGTCGCTGGGGGTGGCGTGCGCGCCCGAGCCCAAGGTGGTCAGGTGGGCCCCAGGGACACGCGCGGCGCGGACGCGGTCCTGTACTGTACAGTATGTACTGGAGAGAGAGAGAGAGAAGCCAAGCCGGGCAGGCACGCCATGTCGCGTCGCGTCAGGGTCTCACCCGGCAGGCTTGCCGCGGCGAAAGCGGGGGCGCTCGATATACGGGGTGCAATATATGCCGCACGGCGACCACGCCGCGCCGGCCAAGGACGCGCGCGTGGCCAACCCCTACGTTGCAGCCACCACCCGTTGATGAGTAGTGCTCGTTGCTGTTCTTGCCGTGTCGCGCGCGCCAAAGCGAACGAACACTGCCTGCCTGTGTTCCAAGGTCGCCGCCGCTTCGCGTCACACGCGCGCTGGTCTCTGTCTCTCCCCCACTTACACATGACTGACATGAGGCCCACGCTTAGGAACTTGTTTTTTTTGAAAAAGGGATTAAGAACACTATCATCTAAAAACTATTAGGGGCATCCACAAGGCATCCCCTTCTTAATCAATAAAAAGCTTAGATCTGTCTAGACACTTCGTTTTTATTGTTTCATGCACAGTTGTATTGTTTTTGGAGCGTCTTAGTTTTTGTTTGTTTTGCTTAGGTTGTTTAGTTTGCTTGAATAAAGTAGTTTGGACCCGTGTTCTCCCTGTGTTGTTTTGCAAATAAGTTGCTTGGTATTGGAAAGGAGTAGTAAGTTCTTGCTTGAAGTGCAAAAGGAGCTTGCATTGACTGTGACATAGACTTTAGCATGACATGCTAGGTGTTGTTTTGACCTTATACTTAGTGATTATTGTTGTAGCATGTCTTGTTCCAAACAACTGGGATTGCTTAGTGTGCCTTGAAAAAATTATACGTTGTTTTAGCATGCAAAAGCATAGTATTATGGTATTCTCCTTTAATGCTTTATTTGGGTTGACTTGGCACATTCTCACATCATGTTATGACTATGACAAGTCACCATTAGCCTCCATTATCATTTAGTCATTGACTTGTAGTACCACTCTTTGCTTTAATTAATAATGCTTTGTTGCCTGCATGATTATGGCCATTATGCTCTCTTATTTGGTTGCTCCCAGTATTTTGCTAGCGTCCAGTTGTATGAGTAATCTCTACTCATGCTTCCAACTCCCAAGAAACCAAGTTATTACAAAGTGTCCACTATAAACTCCCATGCATGGTGTGTTACACCATTCCAAGTATATTCTTGTTTTCAGCTATCTTCCAATTAAAAACTATTTTGTTATGTGAAAACTTAGTGATTAAATCCCTCACAAACTTGATGGCACACTTTATATTCCTTGCCCCTAATAAACTTGAACCATTGTGTCATCTTTGTTGTATATGCTTGCACTTATACGCTGGAATTAGCAGAACTGTGATGTCACGGGGAATGTTTTCAATATTGCACTTGTACTTTGTACTCAGTTGATATCATGCTATTTTTCTATGAATGTCACCGGTGTGAAATAAAGAGGGAACTTTTAAGTCCATGGAGTTTGTATCCTGTGTTAGAGAACGCCTGGGTCGCTAGCCTAAGTCATGCCTAATCATGATGGAAACTTGCAGCATCACCGTAGTGACATCTATGAAGCATTCTTCTTATAAAAAAAGAGACACATTGAAAACAGAGGAAAGAGAGAAAAAAGCACCATATTCCCATGGTACATAAGAAGATTGCTGAGATGCTTATTGTCTGCTTTCCTTGTCATTTTGGTTATGGGATAGCTCCTGTACCATGTACAAGGGGTGCCCCGTTGGCGGTTCTCAATGATATGCAAATACTTACAATGACAAGAACTTACAGGTGTCTAAAGTTGAGTAGCATGAGGTGTGGCCCTCGTATTCAAGGGACTTGAGATTGCCAACTTTTACTTCGTCAAACATATACTCCATCTTTGTTAACTTTAACCTTAATCACTTTAAGATGCTTATGATAGGGGCAATAAGGGCTGAAAGCTAACAAGTACCATAATTTTTGGAAGCTCTTTTTGAAACTTGAAATCCCTGCTACCTTTATAAAAGGCCTTTCTTCCACCACTATTGAGTTTCCACTTTCTATCTTTAGGCACCATTAAGAGAGCATAGTTGTCATTATGTGTGCACTGTTCCAAAGCTTATTGATTGATGCATATTGTGATATTACTTGTTCTTGTGCTATTTGTTTCTAGTCACCCTTGTAAACTTTGAAGGTGTACTATGCATCTATATTGCTACTCTATGAGGGACAAGCTGATTGCCACTATGCCATGTTTTTTATATGTGAAACAAACAAATGTTTTTCAATGCATGTTATTCATGCTCTTTATTTATAGTCTTTCATGTTGCATGCATAGTTACTATGTCCTATTGTTAGAACTCCATCTTTCATGCATATGTTTAGAATTCTTTGATCTCAGCTTTTAATGCTTGCAAATGGTTGGATCTTTATTGTGAGGGTGCATGTCATCTAAAAAATTATCCTTTTATCACTTACCTACTTGATGACGAGCAGGTGTTAAGCTTGGGGATGCTTGATACGTCGGAAATGTATCTATAATTTTTGATGCTCCATGCTTGTTTAGTATCTACTTTGCTTTGCTTATCTACACTTTGAGGTGATTTTTACATGTTTTCTGGTACTAACCTATTAACAAGTTGCCATAGTGCCAGTTGCCTGTTTTTGGTTCCAGAAAAGTTAGTAAATAAATATTCTCGGAATTGGACGGGACAAACATCAAAGTCAATTACTTACTTTCTGTGGGGAACAAGAAGTCTAGAGGGGAGACAGAGAAGCGGGCCAGGGCAGCCAGACCCCTCCTAGGCGCGGATAGGGGTGGGCCCGTGCCTGGGAGGAGTGTGGCCCCTCTGGCCGCCTCCTCGGCCTCCCCCTTCGCCTATAAGAAGCCCCCGATGTAGAAACCCTAAGTACATGATCAAATATCCACGAAACCGTCTGTAGCCGCCGCCACCATCGTCCCTAGATCGAGGGGATCTAAAGTTCTTCCCGGCACCCTGCTGGAGGGCAGATGATCCTGGATTCCTTCTCTCCGGTATGATGCGTGAGTAGTTCCACCTTGGACTATGGGTCCATATAGTAGTTAGATGGTTGTATCTCCTCCTTTGTGCTTTCATGTATAGATCTTATGAGCTCCGTTCATGATCAAGATCTAATCTATTTGTAATCATGCATGTTGTGTTTGCGGGGATCCGATGGGTATTGAGATTATTATGTTGGTTTGATTAATGGTTTTGTCTTTATGATTCTATCATGTCTGTGTTGTTTGTGATCTTGCATGCTCTCCGTTGTTATTAGCTATCTTGGCCAAGTAGTTGCTAGTGAGTCCAAGAGGGGTATTTATGTTCGATAGTGGGTTCATGCCTCTAGTTTCCAAGGGAAGTGACAATAATCTCTTAGGTCGTAGATGTGTTGTTTCTACTAGGGAGAAAACAACGGTCTCTTGTTCATGGAACATGTGGACTGTTTACCTTACACACTTTGCTTAAAGAAGTTGTTTGTTGCTTGCAACTTAATACTGGAGGGGGTTCGGATGATAACCTGAAGGTGGACTTCTAGTCAGTTGGATGGCGGTCTATGTATCTTGTTGTATTGCCCAATCGAATCTCATAGGATCTTTCTGACTAGTAATTGCATTGTTATGCCTTGCTTAGTTCCTGTCAATTGCCCTGATGAAATTTGTTTACCCTTCATGCCATGTTGTTTATCTAAGGAGAGCACCTCTA
Source organism: Avena longiglumis (assembly GCA_030063025.1). Classification (NCBI taxonomy): domain Eukaryota; kingdom Viridiplantae; phylum Streptophyta; class Magnoliopsida; order Poales; family Poaceae; genus Avena; species Avena longiglumis. The sequence continues at coordinate 416,216,140 of CP125975.1, read as the reverse complement.
GTGAACTATGGACCCCGGTCCAATCTTTACCATTGATACATCTTCCACTATTACTTGTTTACTTGCTGCAAACCATTACCTTCCACACCATACGTTTAATCCTTTGTTACAACAAACCAGTGAGCTTGACAACCTCACTAATTCGTTGGGGAAAAGTCTTGAGTTTGTGTTGTTCATGTCTTCGTGTTGCTTGCAACACCTGTGTGACATTTCGTTCCTCCTTCTGGTTCGATAAACTCGGTCTCTTTTGAGGGAAGACTTGCTGCTGTGCTCATCACACATTGCTCTTGGGGTTTCCAACGAAGTGCTCCACGTCAAGCACCATCATGCTCCCGGCTGTCGTCCTTCCTCCGAGGCACATCCTTGCCGCCTCCGTCGCGGCCACCCCGTGTGGAGGACTACCTGCCACTGCGGGACCGACGCGGCTGGCGGTACTTTCACGTGGTGGAGTGCGAGCGCCGGTGGAGGGAGGGCCGGGGCATCAAGCACATGGATGTCTCCCTCCTTACCGGCTAGCACCTCAACCGGGACCGTGTCTCGGTGCAGCCCGTGCCCAAGGCTAGCAAAGGGCCGACAGAGGAGATCCGCCGCCGAATCAGCAACCTCCCGTGGTGCCAACGTTGGGAGAGGGCTACCACTCCGAGGAATACTAGGTGAAGTTCCTCGAGAGGGAACACAAGGTGCGGCGCATGACCACCATACACCATGACCTGATGCCAGGGGAAGTCTATGACGTCCCGATATCGACTCGGACGATGAGGGCGCCCTCAACCACTCTGATGCCGACCTGGACAGCGAGGACGACAACGACAAGGAGGGCGACGACATCGTCGTCAAGCATGAGGTGGTGGACGACATCGCCGTGAACCTTCCCCCGGAGTACCGTGAGGTGCTGGAGCGGGGCTACGACAAGGACGCCTTCACCGAGTAGGTCATTGCGGCTAGCGCGCTGGACGAGGACGCTAGTGGGCCGGATACGAAGAAGCCGTCTAGCTCACCGGCTTGGTTTACGCTTGAATATGAAAATAATGCCTCGTGTTGGCCGGACAAATGGATCTCGCCGCTGGGTGCGGTCGGTTGGACAGGCCGGACCATGATCCAAAAGCGCACGGACCAACCCAAACGGAAAGAACCGTTTGAATCGACCGAATGGGTCGAACTCAGTGAAGATGCCCTTAGGGTACCTCCACCGGGCCGACCCATCCAGTCGCCCCAAACGGTCCGTTTCTGTCCTTTTGGGTGGGGTCATGGTCCGGCCTGTCTGGCCGACCGTGCCCAGCGGTGCGAACCATTTTTCTGCGCCTGGCCATCGCCAACGCCGGCGTATTTCTAGTGGCTTCCCGCCGCCACGCCGTCTCTAGCCTTTTTTTCCTGCCGCTTCCCGCGAGTTCTGGGTATTTCCCGCAGCGTCCAGAGGCAACCATAAAAAGGGGCGGCCGCCGAGATATCTTCGCCCAGACTCGCACCACCCACAGCACAAAAAACACCATGCCTGGCCGCCGGCATCGACCCGACGAGGTTCGTGGCAACCCCGACGCCGGCAGAGAAGAGGGTCCCGAGCGGCCATAGTAGTTGGCGTACCCGTCGTTGCCACATCGCTCTCACTACAACTACAATAGGACCACCGACAACAGTTTTTTTGGGAGGTGATGGAACACGTCTTTCTGTAGGAGCACCGGCGGCATCTAGCGCTCATGGAAGTGCGTGACGAGCTTCGCGAAGCATTACAAGCCAATCCCGATGACGCGTACATGCATGACCGCCTCCCCAAAGACAAACAAGAGCTGCAGACGCAGGAAACGATCTACCTCTCTCTCAGTGTAGAGTGGGGCCTTACCGACCCGTAGGAGGCGCCTATCTGAATGGCCAATGCCGGTCGAGCCGTAGGCGACCCATTGTACTCGTGTTTGTAATATGTTTGCCGGTTTAATAAAGTTTTTCATTGCAAATGGCCAATGCCTACACTGATAGATCATACATTGCGCGCGCATAGCCTAGCCTACTCGTCGGAGTCGGAGTGGTAGCAGCGGCGGCACATGATGTGGTCGAAGACGCTGACGCAAAACTTTCCTTCGCCGTCGTACTTGAACACGAGGATGTTGCCCGCCTCGATCTGGTGCGAGCGGACGAAGCACTCCCAGCCGTTGCCAAGGTACATCTGGCCGAGGTGGTCAGACTGAAGATCGACCAGGTACCTGGTGGTCCTGAGGCCGTTCGCCCGCAGTATGACAAGCGGCGGCGGCTCTTCAAGACGAACCTGCGGGGGAGGAGCAGCTTGTCGCGTGGCATGCCGAGGTGGATGGCCACGGCGAACTGGGTGCCTGGGTCGAAATCTTCGAGCGACGACGGCGGTGAGGGAGAGCGTGGCGGCGCGGTGATTTGACTGCGCCTTCCATGCCTCCCTCGACGTCCATGTACACTGCACCCTCGATCCAGCACCGCCGGCCATGGCTAGTTACACATAGTGGAGAACGAATAGGAAAAGGCAGAGAGGATGGTCTTCTGTGGGGAGAAGATGGCCGCGAACGGCCAGTTAAAAGGCCGTCATCGGATACCGGAGCGGAGGCCGAAGAGACGGCATTGAAGTGTCCTGCCAGTCAGTGTGTCGTCTCGTCGCCATTGATGGCGCAGGCTACCGTCGGTCAGCCTTCCGCGGTTATGTCTAAATTGGTGCCGCTGCGCGCGTCTGAATCAACGTCGTGGTGGCTGACGGGTGGGCCATCGACACTAATAGGCAGGACACCCGAGTTGTCTGCGCGTGTCCGGGCCGACGTAACCGTTGCCGAGATTAGATGCACGGATGGATAGAGCCGGACGCCTTTGTCCGGAAGGGTCGGCCCGCTGGGACGCCGAGCACGCCCCGCGCATCCGCGCAGATCGGTTCAGACATGCTTGGATGGGATGCGTCGGCCAGGTGGAAATGAGAAAATGATGCAAAACTAACACATTTAAGACACTCTTGTTAAAAATCTACCATCTTAACGATTTTTGACACATAAAACCACTTTTAGGGTAGGGGTGTGACAGATAGCACTAACTTGCCGTGTTTAGCCGTTTAACAGCCTTCCTGGCAGGTGGGCCCCGCTGTTAGTGCTGACGTGGCACGGACATAATGGAGGGAGCCAACGCCATGAGGTAGTGCTTTTCTATCTCTCCAGTTTTTATTCTTTTATTTCTTTAAACCTAATTTTGTTCACCGCGTTGACCGATCTTGGCTAGAGGTTGTACATGAGCAGCTGGTGGCTGCCGCCCGTGCCGCCGCTCACCGGCCGCCTCCCCGTGGTCGCAGCTTGCTGGTCGCAGCTTGCAGATCGCCAGCTGCTGCCCCGTGCCCGTAGCTCGTGCCGCTCACCGCCTGCTCGGACGTAGCTCGTGCAGCTCGCCGTTTCATGCTTGTCGACCGCTATGAGCTGCATCTCATCGTTGCCCTTCCTTGCTCTGTTCTGGGATACTGGTCGGAGTGTAGCTCGGCTTGGAGATGCCTCCGGATATGACAAGAAGGTGGGACGTGGTGGCGCCTCTACTACTGTGTTGCGAGGTCGTAATGGCATGCATGGGCGGCGCGCTTGCTGTTGACGCGCAGGGCGCGGCGTTGCTGACATGAAAGCGCACGCTGGGCGGCGGCGGTGTTGGGGGACTGGGACGCCGCAGACGCGTCGCCTTGCTGGTGGACGGGCGTGTGGTGCAATGCCAATGGCGACGTCAGGGAGCTGAGCCTGTAGTTCGTCGACCTGCTCGGCGGCGTGCCGGACAACCTGTTCGCCACCATGGGCTGGAGCGGTTGCTGCTCACCGGCACCAACCTCTCGGGCCCCATCCCACCGCAGCTCGGCGACCTGGGCAGCCTCAAGAAGCTCGAGGGCGCCATCCCGGACGCCATCGGAAACCTCACCGCGCTGTGCGAGCTTATCTTCTACGAGGTGGTTGACCTCGAGGTGCTCCGCGGCGGCGGCAACAAGAACCTCCGTCAGCCGGATGGCCAGCCTCGAGGTGCTCCGCGGCGGCGGCAACAAGAACCTCCAGGGCGTGCTCCCGTGGGAGATTAGTAGATGCTCCAACCTCACCATGCTCGGCCCGCCAAGACTAGCATCTCCGGCCCGCTCCCCGCGATCCTCGGCAACCCCAAGAATCTCGACACGCTCGCCATGTACATGGTGATGCTCTGGTCCACCTCTGCTGTCTCCCTCCGTTATGTTCATGCGACGTCAACACTGATAGCGGGGCCCACCTGCCAGGAAGGCTGTTAAACGGCACACGGCGAGTTAGTGCTATCTGTCACACCCCTATCCTAAAAATGGTTTTTATGTATGAAAAATCCTTAAGATAATAGATTTTTAATAAGAATGTCTCGAATATGATAGTTCTGCGTCATTTTTTATCTGAAAATGGACTCAAGTTGGCTAAAGGGCCAGGTTTCTGGCGCCCGACGCTGCGGAGACGAGAGGCGAGATAGGAAGGTCGCGCAGCTCACGGAGCGGGACGTGCGTATAGAGTCTTCCTTTTCTTCATCACCTCTGTAGACTGTAGTACTAGTAGCTGATGCTCCTCTCCGTCTCCATCTCCAGCCAGCCTTTTTCCTCGCTCTTCAACGCACGCAGCTGCTGCCGCAATAGGTTGGCTACAGGTTATTGGAACTAGCTAGGTGGCAGGGGGTAGAGGCTTTTTTTGCTCTGCATGCATTAGTATAGTATGGTGCTTCTGCTGCTCTCGATCCTCCCAGCTCCCAGCATGGTGAAAGCTCGATTGCCCAGGACGTGGTTAATGCAACCCACATGACGACATCACAGGCTATACCTATATGTATTCGAGCACGTGGCTGTACGTAGTCATGTTGTTGATCCGGCCTTGCGAGGAGGAGGACAGGCCGGCCTCAGTATAGCTCACGCATCGATCGATGGCGAGACCAGACGGGCGCGTGCCGCACTGCATGACATAGCTAGGGACTGTACCTCGTGATTAATAAGTAACTTAGCAAATTTCATTGAAGTGTATCCCAGCAAAAGTAATCGGGATTAGTTAGTGACATGCATATGTCGCTCGAGCCAGGCAATTTGCACCAAACTAACTCAAACTTTAAAGAAACTCATAGAGTGAACTTTGGTCGGAATTTTTTCATTAGATCTAATCCTTTTTTTAGCGTCGTATAGAGTGGCGCCGCACTCTATAGTGCAACGACATAAGTCCACAACTCACGGCGGTGCATTGTGTTGTGCAGCGCCATGACATGTGGCACCACACTTTGAAAGTGCAACGCCGTGAACGAGGGCGTCACACTGTGTTATGCAACACCACGAACGATGGCATTGCACTGTAAAGTGCAACGCCACAAACTATAGCGTTGCAAAAAAGGTTAGATCTAGTGAAATTCTTTCGGCCAAAGTTCAATCTGTGAATTTATTTCAAATTTTGGTTATTTCGATGCAAAATTTTTTTGAAACAAGGCAAAAAAGACTTGCCATGTTCATTTATAGAGAAGGAGTTCAAGAGGGTGTCTTACAAACATGCTCAAAGCCAATGGCTCGAGCCAGTGCCATAATACAAAACACAGCCTACTCTCACAGCAAAATATTACAAATCGATTTAGCACATGCAAGGCTCCACAAATTTGCGTCTTCTTTAATCTTGGATATCATCATATTGATGGTAGAGTATTCGTTTCGAATAACGCGACCATTCCGCTACTTCCAAACCTCCCAAGACACCAACATGGCTAACGACGTCAATGCTCTTCTTGCCTAGCCCTTCTTATGGATGGCCAAACTCCACCACTCCTTGGCACTTGCGATGTCATGCCACTCATTAGGCTCAAGGTCTAGAAGCCCGAGCAAATCCTTTAAACTCTCCAAATTCTACTGGTGAAGCGACACTTGAAAAGAAGGTGTGACACCGACTCTTGGACTTGCTTGCATAGCTTGAAAAGCCCTCCATTTGGCCGTCCAAACTCTATTTCGTAAGATCAACCATGCAAACATCTTGCACTTTGGCGGTGCCCAAGACTTCCAAAAAAAGGAAGGCATCAACGAATATGTGTGTCCATGGAATAGGCCGATTTAGCCGAGTAGGCTTCATTATTAGTGAGCTTCCAAGAAATAGTATTCGAAGAATTTGGCTCAAGATGAATATCTTGAAGCATCTCCCAAAGTTTTGAAAATTGGACAATGTGTTAGGTTGATAGACCGTCTTGCATGTTAATTTGGGCCACCCAAAAATCATCAATCGAGGCCTTGGCCACCGTGCTTTTTTTCTTCCTTAAAATGTCAAAAATAAGGGGGGCAACATATTTTGGTCTCAAGCCATTCATCCAAGATGATTCCCCCAAAAAGGGCCTTCTTGCCATTCTCAATAGTAACCTTGGTAGCCGTCGAAAAGAGATCTTTGTCTTATGGAGTACAAGGGTTCCCAAGACCGACCCAAGGTTTGATTTCCTCCTTCTATTCATAGCAAAGCCACCTCATGAGAAGTGCGGAAGCAAATTTTTTGAGGTTGATAAGGGCACCTTGTAACACCCCAGCATTTTAGGAACCAACGAAGGGTAGAAATAGGATTTTGATCATGTGCATGCATTCATCTGTTAAATACGGGTAAATTTTTCGCCAAACAAAAAACCTAAAGAGATCAGAGTTTCTTTCACTATCAAGAGGTAGGAATAGCTCTTTATAGTGATTTTTATAAAATTTTACATGGACTTTATAAATTAATGTGTTTTGAGAGGAAATAAAATGAATTCAAACTTGGAATTTGAATCATTTGGAAAACATTTAAAATTTAAAGGTTAGTATTTTAAAAAGTTTTCCAAAATTATTTAGTAATATTGTTTGTTATATTAAAGATATAATAAACTATAATAAGAATTTAAGACAAATAAATTCAAATAAGAAAGGAATTCTTATTTCTTTTCTTTATTCCATAATCATATTTTACAACAAATAAAGTAACTCATTACAATAAGAGAATTACAAGAAATCAAATTCTATAATAACAGAATTATTACAAGATTCTTACAAAGGAATAAAATGAAAATTACAATAAAAATCTATAAACATATCTATTCTTATACTACATCTTGAGCATCCAGATCTTGTACCTGCAAAATACAAATAAAAGAAAAGAAAAATGAAGGTATTATTTTTGTTAGTTTAACTCTCCATAGAGAACAGTGAAGTGCATTATTCAAATTTACATCATAGAGTATATAAAAAGGGCAAATTTCACCCACTACTAGGAAAACAGCAGTTAGTGGCGCACCTGAAAAGATCATTTGTGGTGCACTGCTAGTGCGCCACGTGCCTTGCGCTACGGCTATATCCCAGCCGTGGCGCACTGCCTAGTGCGCTACGGTTGTGTCGAGATAGGCGTAGCGCACCTGCTAGTGCGCTACGGCTACGTGGGCAGGTGCGCTACGCGTGGGATCTTCTGTGGCGCACTTCCCAGTGCGCCACTAAGCTTCTATATTGCGCTTTAGGTGTAGTGCGCCACAGAAGGTAGATCATGTGCGCCACAGGTGTGTTTTTTGTTTTTTTTTAATTTCCGAGCCAGATTATATACAATACAGATTATATACAATACAGATTATATACAATATTACAGCCGATATACACACACAGATACAAGATATACAATTATATATATATAAATACACAATTTGAAAAACAAGATTGAAACAAATACATATAGATAAGTCTCATACATGAATACATAGTATAAGTTACATTGTTTCGATCAAGTTACAAAGTAGTACTTGGTGACATGCGAATACATGTGTCGATCGAACAAGTTAGAGCTCGGAAGCTCGCCTAGACATCTAAACTAGCTAGACACAAACGCGGGATAAACAACCAAAGACGATAAGCATGATCACCGCCGCGACGAAGGTGTAGGTCTTCATCCGGTTCCTTGTCCTAACTCCCGCTAGATAGCGCGTGTATCTAGCTTCCGCCTCCACCATATTGTTGTACCCTTTGTAGCTATTGCCGCTGAAACGGTGCACCTGTCTCCGGCAGTCTTCCCAATCATCGTAGATCCGGGAACCCGTCCCTTGTACACGACGTACCACGTCATCTATAAGTTGACAATAATAATTAACCGGTGATGATTGAAAAAAACATATATAATTAAAGTCGCATATGAAGATACACTTATAGAAAGTACTCCTAAATCAAAAAGACCAAAGTAACTCGAAAAGCATGCCTCATATATATACATAGGTCGTTGGACACAGGAATATGCTACGATGGAACTGTAAGCCAAGTAGGATGCACAACATCTAGACTTGTGCATAACACAAGGCTTACAGTCCCGTCGTAGCACATTCACATATATATTGTGCCAAGACATTTCAATCATCGACATTATTCTCGAAAAAGACCAAAGTAGCTCGAAAAGAATGCCTCATATATAACTAGCTAGGTCGTTGGACATAGGAATATGCTATGACGGAACGGTTAGCCAAGTAGGATGCACAATTCCTGGACTTGTGCATATCACAAGGCTAACTATCCCTTCATAGCACATTCACATATATATTGTGCCACTACATTTCAATCATCGGCATATTCTCGAAAAAGACAAAAATAACTCGAAAAGAATGCCTCATATATAACTAGCTAGGTCGTTGGACACAGGAATATGCTACGACAGAACAGTTAGCCAAGTAGGATGCACAATTCCTGGACTTGTGCATACCACATGGCTAAATATCCCGTCGTAGCACATTCACATATATATTGTGCCACGACATTTCAATCATCGGCATTATTCTCGAAAAAGACAAAAATAACTCGAAAAACATGCCTCATATATATACATAGGTCGTTGGACACAGGAATATGCTACGATGGAACGGTGAGCCAAGTAGGATGCACAAGACCTGGACTTGTGCATATCACAAGGCTCACAATCCCATCGTAGCACATTCACATATATAGTGTGCCACGACATTTAAATCATCGGCATTATTCTCGAAAAAAGAGTAAGGAAAAAAAAGGACCAAAGTGAGCAAAGGACCAAAGAGTAAGCAAAAAAACCAAGCATTGATTGATATATAATATTAATAAGAAAAATAAGTAAGCGATGATTCATAGTTTGTCCACACACACACAAAGGTCATCTATAGTTTGTAACTACAACTAGGCCAACATCAAGCCTTCTGGCTCGGCTTAGGGAACGGGAGGACGCCTTGTCTCGTCATGAACTTCCTATAGTCATCCTGCATCTCTAGTCGATCTTCTATGTCACGGTTATTCGGGATATTTCCTCGAGAAGATCCCCTCAAGTCATGACATCACGAAGATGATTGCCTGGCAAATGCCGGATGCGATACATCTCTTGTCTAATATCTGAATCATTGATCTTGGCCTTTGCTTCGCCCACTGCTTGAGATAATCGGCAGAGAATTCTCTGGTCAAGTAGGAACGCCTCATGTGATGGAGTGCGAGTAGGCTTCCTTCTTCATCGTTTTCCACCGCTTCACGCAGGGGAACTCCGTTACGTGGTTGAAGACGTGCCTGCCGAACTTGACCTTCGTACGCACGAAGGTGGTGCCTTCCGTCGAGGCAAAGCCAGTGAGAGCATCATCCAGAACTTCCTTGATCTTGTCGTAGTTTTTCTTCTTTCCTAGACTCCCCGAGTCGAAATACGTGGCATGGGAATGCTTCGGCGATAAGGAGATGAGCGTGCAGTGTTCATCTCTGCACAAAAAATTCAAATGGAATGTGTTGGAAAAAGAATGATGATGATCTAATAAAACCAATCGACGGTGGCGAGTGAATAACGACTTACTCGGGAAAGTAAGGCACAAGAATGTATTCCTTTGTCTTGTTCGCCACGAGGATTCTTTTTAGGTACGAGGCCACGATACGTCGTTCGGCCGGGGAACCCAAGCAGCCGTCACGCATGTAGTAGGGGTCCACTATAGCGATGCCCGGTGTGTTCTCTCTAATGATCTGCACGGCCAGGCTGAGAGAAAACAGACGGACCATGGTATAGTGCAGCGGGTATAGGTGGAACATATTGAAGATGTCGTCGAACCGCAGGAAGAACAGATCCGCAGGGGCATTGTCGACGAAGCCCAAGCCTGGTGGCACCTTAACGAATACCGGTGCGAGGGATCTTTCTCCGATAGAAGGCGCCTCTATCGTCAAGACACCATCATGCACACTCGCAGCTCCGAATCGCGAAGCCAGAAATTCTTAGGTAGCATGGGCTCACCCGCCACATGAATCCTCCACATAATACCCTCGGGTCTTGGTGGCCGTCCCTAAACCTGATCGGATTCGCAGTTGTTGACGCCACCGGTGGCTCGAGTGCTAGATTTTATTTTCCGCCTTTTTCCTTTTGGAGAGCGGGCATGCACATAATCGAGCACCGCCCTATGTATTGTGTCAGGGCTTAGAATAAAGGGCCGGTTGGTTGTATCAGCTGGCTCTGTAAAGGCGCAAGCTGGAGGCGTCTCCTGAGAACCAAACAGACGCTTGGTGATAGTGGCTTTCTCTGTGGGGCCACCAGCTAGGTCTTCGTTGCTAAACTGAGTGCTAAATAAGTGATCATTACAGTCTTCGTCATGTCTGTGGTGCACTATGGTCATGTGTGCCACGGTTGTTCTAGTTACTAGTAGGGCACTGCCCATAGGTGAGCCACGCCTGTTTTAGCCGTGGGGCACTTCAACCATGTGAGCCACGGATGTGCTGATTACCTATAGCCATTTTCCTAGTAGTGACCAATCAGTAATATCTGTTCTTTTATATCCAATAAGCCTCAGAACCACATCATCAGCAAAGTTAAAGGGGCAAGTTTCACCAGGACAGTAATTAGCAAAACGATAAAAGGTGAAACCATTTCACTTGATTTGATCCATACCCAGCCCAAGCAGCCAGGTAGCATAGTCAACTAATTGCATGCTGTGGGTTGTAGAAACAACAGCAACAACGCAAGCAGTCAAAAGGAAATGCACAGTCGTAGCACAACTACCAGCAGTTCATTTCCATTGTCAAGCACACAACAATAACACACTAGAACTACCAACCTTTCCAAACAAAAAACCACCAGCCTAGATACACAACAGATCATCGAACCATCTACTTGATGGTGACATAAGGAGAGGGTGGAGCGGGTGGATAGCAAGGTCAAGAACTAGATCACAAGAAATAGGAGGAGAAGGAGCAGGACCAGGAGGTGTAGAACCATATCAAGCCAACAAGGACAAGTGAACAAGATCAAGCCAGCAAGAACAAGCTAGCAGGATCAACTTGCACCACATCATCATCATCATCATCATCATCATCATCATCAACAACAATCAAGTTGTGTGGTGAGTACACATAAATCAATCACATGATCCATCTATATTAGATCATCAGAGTATATGTTACTTTACATACATCTTCTTATTAAAACACCCAAGTGGGGTGTATCCATCACAGAAGAAAATTTAACAAAAAGGCAATGACCAATCTTTACAAGTAAATCCAGGATCTCAGCCTATGCATCATAGATCCTGAATATAAATCTATATCTCCACATCCCAATATAACAACAATCCTAGATCATGATTTCTAGGCACATCTCTTGAGAAGTAGCACCTCAGAAAGCAATAGATCTTAAGGATCTATATTAAACAGTAAGGATGTCAATCATTTTCTTAATGAATTCAAGAATCAATCACTGATACCATGTATCAGAACACATCTATAATGGACAGATAGTAACCAACTTAGTTTTTACCTAGCTATGCCTCAGACCAGCAACACAGGCTAAGAGAAGTATATCATCTGTGGATAATAATCCAGCTGAGGATTTCAATGCATTTAGCCAAGCCACACTTGGACACAGATAGGATTTATACCAATATTAGAAGGTATACTTGTGTACCATTCCAAAGAAAGTGTCACAAGTATAAATTCTAAACCAAGCAATCTTACACTCAAATTCTGCAAGTAAACTTGCAGAAAGTAATTAATCATTTACCTGATATACACAACCAAGAATCATAACCATGGTTGGAATATACACAATCAAAGAATAATCTGAACATATCAACACAGGCCAATATATCAAACACAGTGAACCATTACTAACAGTACCACCGTCAGTACTAAAATCATGGAACAATAGTGAAATCCATATCACTAGAATCAACAGGCAATAGTTTAACACAGTAGGATCACTACATAGACCGTACCCAATAACCAATTGGAATCAGATTAACAAAGCCACTAATAATTTTACCATCTTTAGTATGCAATCATCCAGAAATGTATAACCATCAATACCAATTCCAATTCGTTCATCATAATCAAATCAAAGGGATGAACCCTAATCAAACCATGAACCCTAATAAGGGATTGCCACTAGAAGTACACAGAAGCTAACAAGTAGAGGACAGAGAGACAGAGAGGGAGAATAAGAACACTTACCTGTTGTCCTCGCTGAAGATTAGAAGAGGAAGCAGAGGGGCCGACGAACGCGCATGACGACACGGGGAGCACCCGAAGGGCGCTGCAACCCGCGCCAAGCCATGGAGGTGGCCACAGCAACACCAGTGGTCAAACATCGCCACCACACCACCAAGAGCACAACACCTTATCACATGAGCGGCTGAGAGGTACATCGCTGGCAACCACAAAACCCTGGGGTTCGGGGTGGAGCTAGCCTGGCTAGAAGAAGGGTCTAGGTACAAATCAAACAGGACCAGATGATAGAGCGGCGTCGACTACCCCACCTTACACCATGGTAGCAGCCTGAATAGCCCAGGGCAGCATGAATCGAGCGGAGACGGCTTCGGCAGCGCAACGCCACCGCGATGACGAGAGAGAGGAGTGAACGAGTGAGACGGAGGAAGAGAACGAGTGTACTGGGCTGATGTGGGCCAGTACAACTCGTTACGAGTGGGTTTGACCAGCCCAAATGGGCCTGGTCAGGGTTGGGCCGGCCCATGGGCTATGTCTAGTTTGTATGTAGAAAATCTAAAATAACAAAAGACCAAAATACCCTTAGGAATTAATAAATTCTAATAAATAAAATAAAAACCCTAAAAATACAAGTGAAATAATTTTAGGTTCATAATAATACAAGCTACCTAATAAAATTAAGAATTCTCTTTTTAATAGAATAACTTTAGGTTAAAGATTTTTATACTATATATTCTTTATGGAATTTTATAAAAATAAATATAATACCTAAAAATAAATAAAAATTACTTTTATCATTCTTAATAAGTGTAATATTTTATAAAAACACTAACTTACTATTGAAGGTAATGAGATAAAATCTTCTAATTTAAAAGACTTATTCTTTAAAAACAATATTAAGAAAATAATAATAAGGGTTAAAAATAAATAAAAAATTAGTTTTTAACTCTGTTACTAATATATTATATTACAAAAATATTGAATATAATATTTAAAAAATATTAAAGGATATTCCCTAAAACAAATTTCTTTATTACATAAAGAAATTTGAGAAATTACTATAATAGGGTAAAACACACAAAGAAGATAAATAACAAATGATGCATTGCATTACTATGCATAATTATTTTTGCTTCTTTAAATATTGTCCTTACCGGGCAATAATGGTGTTTTGTAGAAATAGAAGCTCAAGGTCGAGTGCAAGCATCCGAATTCACTACCTTGCAATCACAAGGCAAGTTCATCACTTGCTCATGTCCTTTGATGAGTCTTTACCAAAGTAAATTGCAAACTAGTGTGTTATCATCTATGTTTCAGAGAAATAAAATATTATTTTCTCAAAACAAATAAATTGTTGATATCATCCTAAGTGGTGATCTGTATAAGGTGAGCAGTGAAACTTAGGTTTCCAGTTGCAATGAGTATCATCACATAGGAATAAATAACCAATGGCATCAGTGATTCTAGCGCCGTATATTACGCGTTAACCATGAGATTTGGAATGGGACAGGACGGAGAAGTCAGCTGTATCCTTTCCCTTTCGTATGTATGGCAAGACGACCTTAACGTGACGCTGTGTTTCCTTGCAAGGATCCAACAAATGGGTGGGCACACTTAGGCCCCACGATTTTGGTGTCTAGATTATCTATGAGTGTCTGCCAGTGGTATAGTCAGCCCTATATGGAACTTGCCAGGACATCACCAGCTCATAGAGACTTTGGAAATTCATCATGGTTATAGCTTACCCGGGAGGGGGCTTAACGGAGGTGTAGTCAGCCCCGGAGGATCGGGCAGACATGCGGGGTCGTGGAGAGGGAAGTGATTGGCTTGGATCACCTACTAGGCACAACATCATGGAATTATGGAAGGGAAAGTACGCCCAGTTGTGCAACAAGGAGTTGATCTCTCATGTGTAAGGTAACTGTAACATCCGAGCATTAGAGACTAGATATAAGCTGAACCCAGATGTGTGCATTGCATTCATTCATAGAAAATTCGAATAATTTTCGCGCTTTTAAAACAAAACTTGTCAAAGTGATTAAGCTTCTCTTAACTTGATGGAATTGAAGTAGATCATCAAGTTAACTGTGATAAGTTCTAATATGACCTTTGCTAAAACTTTATTTGGTTAAACATAAATAGGCCTAAGGGTAGACCAGAGATAATAAATCTCACTCATAATACTTTGCTTAAATAATTCAATTATGATCCTTAAGGGATCATACCATACTATTCATCATACCAACCTATGAATACTAAGTTAAGATGACCACTAGAATAATAAAAATGAAATGTTTAGTGCTGACCTATCTTATTTTTATCTATTCATATTATGAGTACGATAGTAATACATAACCTTGAACTCTTAAATGAGTTGGACTTGGAAAGAGATTAAGACAAGATCATTCACTATATATATATCTTTCTTTCTATACAATCTTTATGGAACTTATTTCAACATCTCTTGTTCATCAATGTTGGATAATTTCCCATTGACTCACAAATTCTTTAACCATTAGTCTTTGACCTCTTATTTGATCCTATCAGAACATCTACTTAAATCTTCTAATGAGGGCATAATCCATTAATAACCTTAACACAATATACAATACTAAGAAGATAATTTCTAGGCATTAAAAGATAGGATTGATAAAGCCCTGCTTAGCCAACTAAAAACTTCAGTAATAAATGATTAAAGTATTATAAAGGTAATGTTTGGACACCAACATGGAATGCTTATGTTTAGTATAGGTAATAATGGTGGGTAGAGGATGATTGAAACCTTATTAAAGATAAGTGATCCTAGAGAAGTCTTTGCAAACCACATAAATATAATTCAGGGATTGAAGTGTAAGTCATGAGGGTTAAGTACTTATAAGATGGTGTTATTCAACTAAAGCTAGTGTAGCATAGAGTCATAAAATTGGTGTTATTCATCCTGAAGGATAGTTTACTTTAGAGAAAGATTAGTGATGGAGGATTAAGGAAGTCCGGGAGTAGAGTTTGAAGGAATTACTGTTTGGATGGAAGATTATCAACAGTAGAATAGTTAATACAACCAAGCAAGGATATGAGAAAGCTATGAAGTACCTTGTATCAAACTCATTGGATTCATCCATGAGTTTAGAAGAATAAAAGGTGAATAAGAATTTTTGGTGAGGTAAAGCTCATCCTGTTAATCATGATGATGGATAGGAAGAAGTATTCTATCTAGGAAAGGAATTCCTTAATTAGAGATCCAAGATTGTGAAATATAGTTATATGTTGTAAATCATTTTCTTATTTAATCTTGGTAAGAAATCAAATCTAAATCTCAACTCAAACATAATATCCATCTTATACCATTGATCCATCATCTAATGTCTATAACACTTTATAGAAATATTTTACTATAGCAAATTACATAAGCACATCTCTGTTAACTCCAAACATTCTAACTATATGTGCTTAAGTATACTCACTTCTATAAAACACTATAATTACAACTTCCTATTAAAAAGAAGATTTCATCAAATACTATATACATAAGGCAATATGCTCAGCCATTAAATCTTAACTCTTAAGAGGAACCTAAGCTTATACAAAAACCTAAAGCCAAGGGTAGTACTCATAATTCAAAACCCTAAAACTTCTTTGTTTATCACATACATTGTTGTTTTCCAAATTAATGGGAGTAATAATCACCATATCAATGTCTTTATATTTCAAGCATCAAATAATGGTATAAAATCATTATACTTATATATAAAGTTTCCATTCAAACTATGAACTCACTAAAATTAAGTTTAGTTATAAACAAATAAGAATATATTACTCAAGAAATCCCTAACTAAAATAAGGAGAGAAAAATAATAAGAAAAGCTTATATAAAATATTAACAAGGGGGGTCACATTAAGTAAATACAAGAAATACAAAAAGAGGATATAATAAGAATTTATAAATGAGACTAGGTATATTTTTGTATTGTTATAATTGACCAGGAAACAAGTTACACAAAGAAAGATTCAAAATATAAACCAAATTCAAATCTGAATAAGAAAACAGAAAATAGAAAAAGGATAAAACAAATAAAAACCAAACCTGGCCGTAGCCCAACAACTCTACACCTATCCGACGCCTGCAAATTCCACAACAGCAAGTAATCACCGTGTCCTTTTCCATCCGTGACAAGTGGCAATGTGAGGACCGTGGGTTGAGCTAAAGAAATCGTTAGGGGGTTATCCGCAAAACGACCATCGTCGTTACCGTCACGCACACAGGCATCTCGCTGGCGGAGCTGGCCGTCATCGCCGTCATTGCGCCAAGATACTCGCTGACGTTGCCAGAAGGGGATAAGAAGGCCACTGCGACACATTGCTTCCATCCCTATCCCCAAATCCCTCCTTATCCTCTCAAATACGAACGAGACCGAACCCTAGCTCACCAGAGCCACTCCTCGCCGTCGAACCACGTCTCCCCACACCATTCTGAGCCGTCATGGAGAAGCACCGTCCTCCGTAGATCCTTTGGGTAGAAGCTTGCGTGAAGGGGAGCACTGGAGCGGGTGAATTTGGTCATTCCCCTTCGCAGCAGTTCGTCGGAATCCTCGTCGGAGAGCTCGATTCCGATCGCGCATGTCCTTGTCTACCACTCTATCGTCATCAGGGTAAGCATACGCATCTCTGGATCCTAGTTTCGTTTGCGGATTCGCACCATAGGTCTAGTTTTGTTGAGCACCGCCGCTGGCCACCGCAGTAGCTCATCGTCGATGACCCTCCGATGACCATTTTCGAGCGGCGCTGCCCGTATTAGGTTCAGTAGGTCATGCTGGTTAGGACTAGATCTATTTCGATTGCTGGGGTCCCGTTGATCGTCGCCGGTGACCACTCACCGACGGCGGTGGTGGTGCTGACGCCATCATTGCATCATGATCGCACCACGTCAGCTAGTTTGACTAGTCTTTGCTAACGTGGCAAATGACGTGGCCTAGGGCCCATATGTCATTGACTGGGTAGATAACCAATCGGTAACAAATGTAATTCTTTTAACCTGAGAGCTGAGGTGGACAATGGCCCGTCAGTGACTGGGGCTAGCTCTAGGCGTGGTGTAAAAAGTAATTTTCTGTTTAGAAATAAACAAAATATTATAATCCAATTAATAATATTCCAGAAATCAAATAAATGATTAAACTTTGTTTAATTAATAACTTTTGATTTATAATTCAGAAAAATATGTGTAATATATGAAAATTTTCAGAAAAATAAAATCAACAACTTAAAACTATTATTAAATAATATTATGAAAATTATTTAAATAAATATTATTGAGTAAAGGTTTTATAAGTAATAAAATTTTGATAATTCATATCTTTATAATGATAAATGTTAATAATATAAATAAAATACCAAAAATCTTAGAAAAATAAGAATTCTAATTTAAAACTATAATCATGTATTATTAGTTCACTTAATTAAATATTTGTTATCTATTAAGTAACTATAAAGTAATAAGAATTATAAAAATCATATCTTATTATTTATAAATCACAAAAATAAATGTAATATACCAAAATGATCACAAAAATAATATCTACATATTAAAAACTTAATATTCTACTTTTGAGTTAAATAAAAATTCAAATAATTTAATAACTCAAATTTAAACTTATTTACTTTACTAATAATTCATATAAGGATAAATAAAATTAATTAATATTTCTAAAAAGAGTCAAATAAGTCTAATAAATAGTATTAGTCTTAAATATTAATAATATAAAGACATAATGGTTTAAAACATAATAAACATCTTTGTATTAAACTATCTTCAACTCTAAGTGAAGATTATATTCTCAAAGGATTCTAATTCATGATAAAAACCTTAAAGAACATCTTGTGAATAAATCAGATCCTTTCCATTTACTTTAAATTATCAAATTACATCAATTACCACAACACTATAAAAAGTTCAAAGGTAGTTAAGTGAAAATATATCTGGAATTATAAACTCTAGTCACTTATCTATAAAAGGTAAATGATACTATTCTATCATAGAATTAAGAAACCATTATCCCAAGTAAAAGAATAACCATTCTTAAACAACTTAAAAAATACCTTTCAGATATACAAGATAGCAATGTGTAAGTATTATACTTTCAAAACTATCTATATTTTAAAGTTAACTTTAGTCTCCAAGAGTCTAAATATAATACCATACACATTACTATATGTTTTATAGTTAATGTAAGATCCCTCCTTTATAAAGGAAAAGGATCCCTGTGATTGCAATGCTAGTCCCTGGATCAATGCTAGCATCCACAGGTTAAGATGAAGTACACAGAAACAAAGGTCATTATTACAGTCATTCCAGAGACAAACATAGTCTTTACAACTCCATGGCCATAGGCCTGGTACAAGAGTTTCAATAAGTAAATAGATAAAAGTCTTCATCTTAATGTTCCACAGGCAAACATGTTGAGTGTAGACTCATGACTCCTAATCCTCATCAGAATAACCTGCAACATCATAAGTTACAGCCACAATGGGTCAATACATTGGAATAGTATTGACAAGTGATACCTTAGTAGAATATTGGTGGACTAGATACTATATACAATTTGGCTAAGTGTAGCTTAGGCTTGCTTTGCTCAAAATAGGTTTTGCCTATTAGTTGAAAACACTAAATTTTTCTTTGTCAAAACTTTTCCCAAGGAACCACCAATAGACATTGGGGTCCTTCACCCCTTTTCAACCACAAGTTTTACTTAGAAATTGGGATGAGGATATTCTTGATAGCTTCCATGTCTTGATGCTCAAGTTGTCCTTTCCAGGGACATGGCTAAGTACTTAGATTCTTCCATTTGCAGAGGTTGTGCACTTTCCCCACAAGACTTTATTTTCACCAAGACAAGACCTTTCAGAAGCCTTCCCTTAGACCAAATGGACGCGTTCCAACCTATCATCCCACTACCACCAACTGTCCAAATGGCTAAGTTATTGCAACCTATGTGATCCAGGCAGAGCCCATATTGCCAAGTGGCTGCACTAGAAGCTTCTTAACATTTGGCCTCTCAAATCCCTTTGTTCCCGGCTGGCTTTCCACAAGTGAGATACACAAGGTAAACCATAGAAATGGGCCTTGTGTAACCACTCAACATAACCCATTCACAACCATTCCACCCAGGTGATTCATTCACTTAGTTGTTTTATTAAACAAAAACATAGTCCAAAGACTTAGAAATATTTTATCATAGCATGAATAATTCACCACCCTTGGTTGATACTAGCTAGGCTAAGCATGGCATAGATAAGCATCTTAACTTAGAAATTTCTAGCAATTCTACAACTACTAGGATTTCCCAAGCATAGCATATAAGTAAAATATAACCATGCAAGACTAGCAAAATATTTCTAATGCATAGTAGAAAAACATAGGAATAAAATCATGAAGCACCACTTGCCTTGGTAGTTTGGAGAGTAGCTACACTCCTCACAATCACAATCACTATTGGCACCAAAATCTACACATAAAATCATTGCAACAAATCACATACAAAATAAATACAAGAAAAAATATATGGATGCATGCAATATGATATGTGATGATTTCCTAAACTCAACAAGATAAGTGCACAGTACTAGTTCATAAACCAGTTCAAAAATTTCCAAACAACATTTATTTAAACACTAAATCATTTCTCAAATAATTTATATACACAAAATAGGCCTACACATGTTTCTGTAATTAAAACCATTTTAACAGAAGCAAAACATTAAACACATTGTATATTTGGAAAGGGATTTCTCTCCTGATTCCATTGATATAAAATTCATCAAATTTGGACGTGGGAATCAAAAGTTATGATTAAAACAAAATCAAACATCTAATAGATTCAAAATCTGATTTTAAATCTAAATCCTAGCCACGCGTCATGTTCTGATTGTTGCGTACCGGTTCGCTCAGGATCGCGTCTGTGAGCCGTCAGATCTAACTTAAACTGCACGGCCCAGATCTATTCGTACCTCTTCGCTTAAGTGTTCTATCCATCCCGTCAGATCTGGATCCAACGGTGCGCGATCAAACGACCACGGATGGGCGGTGCTGGAGGTGGCAACTGGTGGCGGCGTGCTCTGTCTACGGTGGCGCGACGCTACAGGGGGTTCTGGGGTCGTCGAAGACGCTTACCAGACTCGCGACGATGTACTGCTCACCCATACCATCTGTAAGATCCCTCCTTTATAAAGGAAAAGGATCCCTGTGATTGCAATGCTAGTCCCTGGATCAATGCTAGCATCCACATTTTAAGATGAAGTACACAGAAACAAAGGTCATTATTATAGTCATTCCAGAGACAAACATAGTCTTTACAACTCCATGGCCACAGGCCTAGTACAAGAGTTTAAATAAGTAAATAGATAAAAGTCTTCATCTTCATGTGCCACAGGCAAACATGTTGAGTGTAGACTCATGACTCCTAATCCTCATCAGAATAACCTACAACATCACAATTATAGCCACAGTGGGTCAATACATTGGAATAGTATTGGTAAGTGATATCTTAGTAGAATATTGGTGGACTAGATACTATATGCAATTTGTCTAAGTGTAGCTTAGGCTTGCTTTGCTCAAAATAGGTTTTGCCTATTAGTTGAAAACACTAAGTTTTCTTTGTCAAAACTTTTCCCAAGGAACCACCAATAGACATTGGGGTCCTTCACCCTTGTTCAACCACAAGTTTTACTTAGAAATTGGGATGAGGAGATTCTTGATAGATTCCATGTCTTGATGCTCAAGTTGTCCTTTCCAGGGACATGGCTAAGTACTTAGATTCTTCCATCTGCAGATGTTGTGCACTTTCCCCACAAGACTTGATTTTCACCAAGACAGGACCTTTTAGAAGCCTTCCCTTAGACCAAATGGACGCGTTCCAACCTATCATCCCACTACCACCAACTGTCCAAATGGCTAAGTTATTGCAACCTATGTGATCCAGGCAGAGCCCATATTGCCAAGTGGCTGCACTAGAAGCTTCTTAACATTTGGCCTCTCAAATCCCTTTGTTCCTGGGTGGCTTTCCACAAGTGAGATACACAAGGTAAACCATAGAAATGGGCCTTGTGTAACCACTCAACATAACCCATTCACAACCATTCCACCCAGGTGATTCATTCACTTAGTTGTTTTATTAAACAAAAACATAGTCAAAGACTTAGAAATATTTTATCATAGCATGAATAATTCACCACCCTTGGTTGCTACTAGCTAGGATAAGCATGGCATAGATAAGCATCTTAACTTAGAAATTTCTAGCAATTCTACAACTACTAGGATTTCCCAAGCATAGCATATAAGTAAAATATAACCATGCAAGACTAGCAAAATATTTCTAATGCATAGTAGAAAAACATAGGAATAAAATCATGAAGCACCACTTGCCTTGGTAGTTTGGAGAGTAGCTACACTCCTCACAATCACAATCACTATTGGCACCAAAATCTACACATAAAATCATTGCAACAAATCACATACAAAATAAATACAAGAAAAAATATATGGATGCATGCAATATGATATGTGATGATTTCCTAAACTCAACAAGATAAGTGCACAGTACTAGTTCATAAACCAGTTCAAAACTTGCCAAACAACATTTATTTAAACACTAAATCATTTCTCAAATAATTTATATACACAAAATAGGCCTACACATGTTTCTGTAAATAAAACCATTTTAACATAAGCAAAACATTAAACACATTGTATATTTGGAAAGGGCTTTCTCTCCTGAGTCCATTGATATAAAATTCATCAAATTTGGACGTGGGAATCAAAAGTTATGATTAAAACAAAATCAAACATCTAATAGATTCAAAATCTGATTTAAATCTAAATCCTAGCCACGCGTCATGTTCTGATTGGTGCGTACCGGTTCGCTCAGGATCGTGTCTGTGAGCCATCAGATCTAACTTAAACTGCACGGCCCAGATCTATTCGTACCTCTTCGCTTAAGTGTTCTATCTAGCCCGTTAGATCTGGATCCAACGGTGTGCGATCAAACGACCACGGATGGGCGGCGCTGGCGGTGGCAACTGGTGGCGGCGTGCTCTGCCTACGGCGGCGCGGCGCTACAGGGGGTTCTAGGGTCGTCGAAGACGCTTACCAGACTCGCGACGATGTACTGAATCTCAACGTGGCGACGACTTGACAATGGGCGTGTTGCAGTGGCCGTGGGAGCTCGTCGGAGTTGATGATAGCGTCGGGCTCGGGAGTACGGCGACGTTGACGACCTTCCTGGTCACCCTAGCATGAATCAATGGTATCAGGGGGTGCACAAGGCTACGACAAACACGTTCGTGTGAGTCAGAAACGAAGGGGAACACGGGGCTCACTGAATTTAGTCGCCGGAGTCGAAGACGTCGTCGGGATCTTGCTGCGCTTGATGGATTCGTCGACCTGGGGCAGTATAGGACGAACCAAAGACGTCAGATGGAGCGCAAAGAGGTTGTGAAGCTGTTCGTATGAACCAGAGAGGAAGGGGCGCACGGTGCTCACCGGGATTGGTCGCCGGAGAGTATTCTGCCTGCGGCGGTGCAAGGGCGATTACGGGCAGCCTGGTGGCAGAGTGGTGGCGCTAGGTGAGGGGAAATGTTCGCGGTGCAGAGGGGGTTAAGTAGGCAGGAGAGGGGCGGCGATTACGCCCAGAATCAATGGCAATTAAGCGCGCAGTGACTGCGGCGAGGTAACGGCGGAACGAGCGCCTCGGGCGCGTCTGATTGACGACGATGACGACGTGGTCGCAGGGTCCACTTGTCAGCGAGTGAAACAGTGAGGGGTGGGGTCAGGTGTTCAGTGACTTGGCGGGTTTTTCTGCGAGTGAGAGAGAGAGAGGGGAACCCGGGTGGGCTTAGTGGGTTGATTCTGTTGTGTAACATCCCAAAAATACTAAGCTTGGATCATCAAATTCTAATCATCAAAATTAGGGTTAACAAAAACTTTTCTAAATGAAATCATGAATGCATGCATATGTGTATGCATTGATTTTGAATTCTTTTAAAACCACCTTGTTTGTTTGTTCCATTGCTTGTAAAATGTTTCTTAGGTGAATAAACATCATCTAAAACATTTCCCACACTTTTCCTAAAGACAAGTAAATCAAAACACATATATGAAATGAATGGTCATTTTGGCCAATTTAACTCACATGCCTACTTTGGCTGTCTCAAACTTTCAGAACCTAACAGAAACTTTTTTGGATCTTTGCACACCTTGAATGTACTCATAACAAGGTATCAAGGCCCACTTTGTGATCATCCAGAAACTTTCAAATGCATAGTTTAAATGACAATTCAAAATTGAATCTTTATCATATGGGAAGATCCCACTTTTTAAAAAACCACTCAAACAAGCTCAATTTTCAAAACCCAAGCATCTGCAGACTCACCAGCACCAATCTAGCAAACCCACCAAAAATCATTTCAAAATTCAAAACTTGATTTCATGCGGCCATTTTATCAAACAAAGTTGCACACAAATCAAACAAACATCAAACACTATTGTGAGTGTGATTCTTGCCTAACGGTTCCCCATTTAGCTCACACACAACTCAAGAGATCATCTAGGAAGTTTAGCCAGGCACTAGCACCATCGTGAGCTTGCCATTGTCATCAATGGTGAATAGCCGAGCACCCTCTTGCCACCCCATAGTCGACAAGAAGCTAGGAGCAAGAAGCCGAGCCAAGATGTCCGGGAGGCAACACCGCCCACCGCCACTCACTGTCCCACCATGCGGCGCCAAGCCTCGACCACGCACAAGCCGCCAGACCATGCCGAGCGCGCGAGCGCCACCTCGACCATCACCACGCATCACAAGCGCCAAGCGGCATACACAATCCCCACCCCAGAGACCGCCAGACATCCCCTGCTTGCCGCCTGCAAGACAGCCCACCGCCGCCGTCGACGCCGCCTGCCAAGCAGAGCACCGCCTGCTCAGACCAAACCACACCGCCCCATGCCTCGAGACCATGTAGTTGAGCATCGCCTGGAGACAC
Organism: Avena longiglumis; assembly: GCA_030063025.1. NCBI lineage: Eukaryota > Viridiplantae > Streptophyta > Magnoliopsida > Poales > Poaceae > Avena > Avena longiglumis. Next base: position 416,191,713 of record CP125975.1, on the reverse strand, counting down.
CGCACCGTCCCCTACCCTTGCCCATGCCTTTAGCCGCCTGTAACATCGCCCCCGACAAGCTCACCGGCGCCTGATGGTCCCTCGCCGACTATAAATAGAGGCCACCCCGCATGATTTCTTCACACCATCTCACTCCCCTCTCCTCACTGATCGTGCCACACCATTCTCAGAGCAAGGCGAGCACCACCTCGCCGAAATTTCATCGAGCCCGCCCTGGAGAAGAAGGGAGCCAGCGATTGAGCCGCCCAGAGCCGCCACCCCGAGTTCGCCGTCGTTGACTTCGTCGTTGCCGCCTCGCCGACCTCGCCAAGACCGGTGAGCCCCCAGCGACCCTCACTGGCCGCGCTAGGTTTCGTTCTCGCCGGAGTTGTCTCGCGTCGACGATGACTCCCAGCTGTTAGATTAGAACTAGATCGAACGATCCACGTCGCCCCATACCGCTTCGCCCAGCCCCGTGTCACTGACGAGTGGGGACACCCACTTAAGCAGCCCGCGGGAGCACTGCGCTCAGTAGGCCGACCCAGTAATTTTTCCCGCGCAGCCCAGTTATTCAAATTAAACTTTTTTTATTTCAATTCAAACACACTTCTGTACCCAACTTCAAAAATCAACCCAGATCGATTCAGTGCACCAAATTGAATGAAACCAATTTTGTTGGAAAGGTCTGTGAATGCTGAATCCAAGCCCGTTGGATTCAAGTCATTTGGACCTATATATCACCCATGGTAAAAATAACAAGGCAGAAGCTTTTCTGCATTCAAACATTTTTTCAAATTTAAACCATAATAGATTTTGAGTTGATTCCAACTCTCAAAAATCACATTTAACCATACCTTTCAGAATATATAAAAATATATAGGTTTACTTGCAGAAATAATGTTCAAGTAATAAAAGAATGCTACATAAGCATTTCTAGCCACTTTAATTAAATAAAATAAAAGGGTAAAACCTTATTAAATTGTGACACCACTTTAAATCACATTCCCATGGACTACAATATGTGGTGATGACATGTGTGAACATGATCCCATGTTGGGTTTGGAGAATATTAAATCTTAAGTAGTTTTTCAATGAGTAGAAATTACTTTTCTAAAAATAAAAGGAATTAAATCAAGCCTTAACCTTGTAATGTTAGAGATGATGCTAGATCATCCATAGGACCCTTGTGTGTGATGATTGCAAGTAGTTAAGTATTGTTTGGTGATTGTGTACCTCGTATTTATTCATAGACGCTAGTACCGACCAAGGATACGAGGAGGAAGGAGGATACTACGAAGAAGAAGCCGAGGAGAACTTCAACCACTGCTCTGCACAAGGCAAGCTAAAACTTGCAAGACACTCTACTTTAGCAAGCTAGTAACTATGCAAGCCTAATACTACTAGTGAATGTGCAAGCTAGTAACCCTGCAAGCTAACACTTGCAATTTAGCAAGCTTATACTGATATTGTGCAAGCTGAGACTATACCTATGCAAGCCCATACTTGTTACTATGACTACTATATGCCTTAAGCATATGTGATCATACCCATTTGATAAACCAATCCTAGTTTTATGTGCAAGCTTCTTACTTTTTTTTTCTTTGTCAAAGCTTACTTAGAGTTTACTTAAGTGACTGGTAGATATTGGAAAGATGCTGAAGGTTGCATAAAGAGCATAAAATTTGGCCTAAGTTAGAAACCTTGACATCAGCCTGAGACATAAGGTTGTACTTAGTTGAAACTCCACTAGTTACCACCCCTCATCATTACTACCCCCACCTGTAGATGCTAGTGCTAAGCATAAAACTTGATCAACTTTAGATGGGAATACTTGGTGGAAAAATGGTTATGAAAACCTTGGAATTATGGATCATTCTATTGAAATGTTTTGGACATGTGTTTCCAAACACTTGAGAATTTTGGTGATAAAAATGTTGAGGCATGAGCCTTAGCCCTTTATTAAACTGATGGTTGTCTGGATGCGATACCATTCCAATTTTATCGTACAACCACAATACCCGAATATTGGGTAGGGCTTGACTGGAAACTTATATTCCTTAGTATTAGTTCCCTCACGGCCAAGGTTTGAGCTGAGGCTACCTTGTGAAGATTGTCCACCTGTGCAGTACCCAAGATGACAGTTGGTCATGGTTGGGAGGCTAAACTCACAGGAGAGGTGCTTATACTAGGGCGTGTAATCGAAAGGTTAGGATTGATTATCCGCATACTGAGTATGGTGAATTCAGGATTTGTTCCTGACGGATGTATCGAATGTTGTGGTGAAAGTGTACAATCTCTGCAGAGTGTCAAACTATTCGAATAGCCGCGTTCGCAGTTATGGACAGTTGGAGTGGCCATACTGTTCCCCCGTCAGACTTTTCAAAATGACCTGTGAAATGAACTAAGACTTTGACTTGACCACAACAGAGTTGTGATACGAAATACAAGTTCCCGCTTAGGATTTATAAAATTGTGACTAGCTTTGGAGCTTAGTAGAGATAAATCTAGCTTTTGCAAAACAACCCTAGAGCCTAGTGTCCTATTATCCAAAAAACCCCTTTACCTATTAGTATTAGTTTGCGAGTACTTAAAGAGTACTCATGGCTTTGTCCCTGGCTATTCCCATGGCCAGACTATGAAGAGGAGTACCTGGAAGATGGACCCCAGGAAGGTTACAACAACTAGGATCATCTCCCATCGTCAGCACTGCATGTGACCCTGAAGATGGAGCTTCGCCTACGCTACCGTTATTATTACGTATTCCGCTGCTTGATGTTGTATTAATAATTGGATCATGAGATACCTATTTGTGTAAGAACTTATGTATCGTTTGTAATGGATGATGTACTATGGTATCCAATTCTGTTATGTCTCGCAAAAATGGTAATCCTGGGATTGCGATGTATGGCATAACAGGCATCTAGGATTGAAAAATCCGGGTGTTGACATGTTGTTGGGCTAGAAAGGTGGCGCCGGCCCTTTTCTAATACTTTTCTCCTTTTCTTTTTCTGTTTGCAATTTCAGGAATCAAATTCAAATGATTTCAAAAGCTGTTTGAATTCAAATATTTTCAGGATTTTTGTAGAATGCAACACTCACAAATCTGGACACAAAATCCAAGTGGTCACTTTGAACTGGCCTGGTCACTTGGTATAAAACAAAATAAGCAGTGGCATAGCACAAGTTTAAATAGGTTTTAAAATTGGTTTTCAAATCATATTTGTTTTGAAACTTTGGTTTAAATCCTAGAAATTCTAGAAATACAATATGAGAGCAATAAGACAACAAGGTTTGGTTCAATGAACAACAATCTCTCATTGGAGAATAGAATTTGTTTGAAATGAACTCTACATGATCATGGATGCATGGATGATATGCATGAGTTTTGAAACATGATTTTAGGGATGTTACAAATCTAACCCCCTTAAGGTGAATCTCGCCCTCGAGATTCGGATTGGCTAGCAAATAGGTGAGGGTGGTCTTTCCGAAGATCATCTTCTCGTTCCCATGTTGCTTCCTCTTCGGAATGATGGTTCCATTGGACTTTGCAAAACTTGATGGTCTTAGTCCGGGTGAATCTTTCTACAGTCTCAAGAATCTTGATAGGTTTTTCCTCATAAGTGAGATCACTCTCCAATTGAACCACTTCCAAAGGTATAGTATCCTTCAAAGAAGTTTCTTCCATTTCTGGATGACATTTCTTAAGCTGACTCACATGAAACACATTATGAACAGCTGACAAAGACTCTGGAAATTCAATCTCATAAGCTACTTCTCCTTTGCGACTTAGAATCTTGAATTGCCCAACATACCTTGGGGCCAATTTACCTTTGACACCAAATCTCTTCACTCCACGAAGTGGTGACACTCTAAGATAAGCTCTATCACCAACATCATAGGTGACTTATCTACGCTTAGGATCCGCGTAGCTTTTCTGTCGGGACTGTGCTATCTTCAATCTGTCTTTAACCAGCTTGACTTTCTCTTCCGCCTCTTTGATTAGTTCTGGTCCGAACAAACTTCTTTCTCCCACACCATTCCATAGCAATGGGGTGGTACACTTTCTCCCATAGAGAAATTCAAACGGTGCCATCTCAATACTGGCTTGATAGCTATTATTATAAGAGAATTCTGCGTAAGGCAGACTTTCATACCAACTGGCTCCATAGTCTAGAGCACATGCCCTCAACATATCTTCAAGAATCTGATTAGTCCTTTCTGTTTGTCCATCAGTCTGAGGATGAAAAGTGGTGCTGAATTCCAACCTCGTTCCCAATGACTCATGTAATTGCCTCCCAAAATGAGAAGTGAATTGAGTTCCCCTATCAGACACAATACTCTTGGGTACTCCATGTAGACATACAATTCTACTCATATAGATCTTGGCTAACTTAGCACTTGTGTAAGTTGTCTTCACGGGTATGAAATGAGCCACTTTAGTTAGGCGATCCACTACTACCCAAATAGAATCATATCCTGACCAGGTCCTTGGCAATCCGGTAATGAAATCCATACCAATCTTGTCCCACTTCCAATCAGGAATAGGTAGTGGTTGAAGCAAACCCGCTGGTTTCTGATGTTCCGCTTTCACTCTACTACATACATCACACAAAGCAATATGTTCGGCGATGTCCTTCTTGAGATTATTCCACCAAAATCTTTCTTTCATATCCATGTACATTTTGGTGTTACCCAGATGAATGGAATACGGTGAGTTGTGTGCTTCTTGTAAAATCAGTTTCTGAAGCTCCGGATCTTGTGGAATACAGATACGTTTTCCATGCCATAAAGTACCCTGTTCGTCTTCATGGAACCCTTTGGCTTTTCCCTTACCAATCTTTTCCTTAATCTCTTCAATTTCCTTATCAGTCTTCTGGGCTTCTTTGATCTTGTCCAACAAAGTAGGTTGAACATCCAAATACATGAGGTGTCCTTCAGGCACAATATCCAATCCGAGGTCTCTAAATTGGGTACACAGATCATCTGGCAATTCCCCTTTAGTAAGGCCATTCACAAAAACCTTACGGCTTAGAGCATCCGCTACAACATTTGCTTTACCGGGGTGGTATTGCAAACTCAAGTCATAGTCCTTGATGAGTTCTAGCCATCTTCTTTGTCTCATGTTAATTTCCTTCCGGGTGAAGATATACTTCAAACTTTTGTGATCTGTGAACACTTCACATCGCTTTCCCAAAAGATAGTGTCTCCATGTTTTGAGTGCATGGACAACAGAGGCTAACTCCAAATCATGAGTAGGGTAGTTTACTTCATGAGTTTTGAGTTGTCTCGAGGCATACGCCACAACTTTTCCTTCTTGCATAAGTACTGCACCCAATCCGTGATGAGATGCATCACAATACACTTGGAAATCTTTTTCCTGTAGGGGTTCGTAGCATGGAAAACAAAAAAAAATTCTACCGCATACAAACAAATAAGACAAGATCTATCTACTAGATTGTAGCAATGAGTCGATGGAATAACTCACCCTCGAAGATTCCAAAGTGTTTAACGAGAGCGGATTCTCGTGGGTGATGTAGTCGTACTCTTGCCGATCTCAAGATCGCGTAGACGATCCTTCCGTGCGTTCAAGGCTCAGCCGGTCACAATGCCTGCTCGACGAAGACCTTCCTCTCCCTTGTTCCGCAGCCGGTGGAGGTTGTAGCAATCTCCTCGATTCGACAAAGACAATGGCGTGGTACCTAAGTAGAGGGAATCTCGAGGGCTTAAGCCGGAGCGAGTATGGTGGACTATGAGAGAGAGCCTCGGTGATCTAGGGTTTACACGCACCAAGGAGGAGCAAGGCCGACGACTAGGGTTTGCCTAGGCGGCGGCGGCTTGCCCTAGGAGGCGGCAGCAGGAGGTGGCGGCGCCGGCGGCTAGGATTAGGGTTTGCGGGGCGTGGTATTGTGTGTTTGGAGGGGGAGCCCTGCCCCTCCTTATATAAGTGGAGGGGGCGCACCAAGGGGAGGGGAGTTCCTCCCCAACTCGGTCTCCAAGTGGGCCGGCGGTGGAGGGAGGGAACTCCTCCTCAAGTAGGTTTCCTACTCTCCCTCCACCTCACAAAATAGCCGTTTGACTTTTCAAATTGGCGTTTGACTTTTCAAACTAGGATTTGATTAAACCCTTTATTTTGTTCAGCGATGACACCTAGTACATGATGCAATCATTCCAACTTGTTATGACACATTCATGTACCCTTCCCCTCTGGAGTGCCGGACATTCCGGAACCTTCTAGAACATTCCCGATGAAAACACCGGAACCATTCTCCAACCCCGAAACAGGACTTTCCTTATATGAATCTTATTCTCCGGACCATTTAGGATCTCCTCGTGATATCCCGGATTCCATCCAAGACTCCGAACAACATTCAGTCTCTTACTCATCATTCCATAACTACTCAAACAACGTCGAATCCTTAAGTGTGTCTCCCTACGGTTCGTGAATTATGCGGACATGATCGAGACACTTCTCCGAACAATAACCAATAGAGGAATCTGGAAATTCATATGGCTCCCACATATTTCTACGATTACTTTGCGATCGAATGAACCAATTACATACGATACCAATTTCCCTTTGTCTCACGATAATTTACTTATCCGAGGTTATGATCGTCGGTATCTCTACATACCTAGTTCAACCTCGTTACTGATAAGTACTCTTTTCTCGTTCCCGTGATATGTGATCCCTTGTGAGCCAGTCACACGCTTGCAAGCTGATTGGATAACATTCCACCGAGAGGGCCCAGAGTATATCTATCCGTCATATGGATGGACAAATCCCACTCTTGATCCATGTGTCTCAACCAATACTTTCTGAACACTCAATGCCACCTTTATAGCCACCCAGTTACGGTGTGGTGTTTGATTTCATCAAAGCATCCTTCCGGTGAAGGTGATATGCACGATCTCATGGTCGAAGGAATTAGGTTACTATGTATCAGAAATCATATAGCAATTGAACTATGAAAATGACTTGATCTTTATGCTACGCTTATCTATAGGAGTATGTCCACCATATCATTCTCCTAACGATATGATCCTGTTGTTAATAACATCTCATTGTTCATGATAGGGAAACCACAATCATTTATTAACCAACAAGCTAGTATTTATAAAGAGGCTTTACTAGGGACTCTATTTTAGTTTACAAATCACACAAGTATTAATGTTTCCTTGTTAATACTATTATAGCATGAATGTAAACATTTATCATAAACACAAAGATATAATAATAACTACATTTATTATTGCCTCTAGGGCATATCTCCAACAGTCTCCTACTTGCACTAGTCATCTAATCCAGATTACATGGTAATATACCGAACACCCATGGCAGTTTGGTGTTGGTCATGTTTTGCCCTCGGGAGAGGTTTAGTCAACGGATCCGCCACATTCAGATCTGTGTGTACTTTGCAAATATTTATGTCCCCATCTTGGACATGTTCTCGAATAGCGTGAAAACATAGCTTGATGTGCTTCAGCTTCTTGTGTGACCTTGGTTCTTGCGCATTGGCTATGGCGCCCATGTTATCACAGTAGATTGACATAGGGTCCAGCGCACTAGGAACCACACCGAGCTCTGTAATGAACTCTTTCATCCATATTGCTTCTTGTGAAGCCTCCGAAGCAGCCATGTATTCCAATTCAGTTGAAGATCTCGCCACAACGCTTTGCTTTGCACTCCTCCAGCTAACTGCTGCACCATTCAAAGTAAATACGTATCCAGATTGTGATTTAGAATCATCCGGATCGGTGTTCCAACTAGCATCGGTGTAACCATTAAGAACGAGCTGTTCATCACCTCCATAAGAAAGAACCATATCCTTAGTTCTTCTCAAGTACTTAAGGATGTTTTTGACCGTTGTCCAATGATCCAATCCTGGATCACTTTGATATCTGCTAGTTAAACTAACATCATATGCAATGTCGGGTCTAGTACATAGCATGGCATACATCAGAGATCCTATGGCTGAGGCATAGGCAGTTTTACTCATACTTTCTCTATCTTCTGCCGTTGTCGGACTTTGAGTTTTACTCAAGGTCGTATTGGGCAACATGGGCAAGAACCCTTTCTTGCTATCTTCCATTCCAAACCTCTTAGAACTTTGTCCAAATATGTACTTTGTGACAATGATATTAGGCGTCTCGATCTATCTCTATAAATCTTTATGCCTAATATATTAGCTGCTTCGCCAAGATCCTTCATTGAAAAACTATTATTCAAATATTCCTTGACACTATTAAGAAGGTCTACATCATTCCCAATCAACAATATGTCATCTACATATAGTATTAAGAATGCTACAGAGCTCCCACTCACTTTCTTGTAAATACAAGCTTCTCCATAAGTTTGTATAAAACCAAAACTTTTGATTACTTTATCAAAATGTTGATTCCAACTTCGGGATGCTTGCTTCAATCCATAGATGGACCGTTGAAGTTTGCATACCTTGTTAGCATCTTTAGGATCGACAAAACCTTTGGGTTGCATCATATACAACTCTTCATCAATGTCTCCATTGAGGAACGCTGTTTTGACATCCATCTGCCATATCTCATAATCGTAATATGCAGCGATTGCTAACATAATCCTCACAGACTTTAGCTTCGCTACAGGTGAGAAAGTCTCATCGTAGTCAACTCCTTGAATTTGTCGAAACCCTTTTGCGACAAGTCGAGCTTTATAGACAGTAACATTACCATCAGCATATGTTTTCTTCTTGAAAATACATTTGTTCTCGACAGCCTTCCGGCCATCCGGTAAGTCCACCAAAGTCCATACTTGGTTTTCGTACATGGATCCAATCTCGGATTTCATGGCTTCTTGCCATTTATTGGAATCTGGGCTCATCATCGCTTCCTCATATGTTGCAGGGTCATCGGTGTTGTCCACCAACATGACACTCATAACGGGATCAAACCAATCAGGAGTGGTACGAGTTCTCGTTGACCTGCGAGGCTCTGTAGCAACTACAACCGAAGTTTCATGATCATCATCATTAGCTTCCTCTCTTATTGGTGCAGGCACCACAGGAACTTCTTCCGGTGCTGCGCTACTCGCAAGTTCGAGATAAGGTTCAACAACCTCATCGAGTTCTACTTTCCTTCCAGTCACTTCTTTCGACAGAAATTTCTTCTCTAGAAAGGATCCATTCTTGGCAACGAAGATTTTGCCTTCGGATCTATGATAGAAGGTATACCCAATAGTTTCCTTTGGGTATCCTATGAAGACGCATTTTTCCGCTTTGGGTTCAAGCTTGTCCGGCTGTAACTTCTTTACATAGGCTTCGCAACCCCAAACTTTAAGGAACGACAATTTAGGTTTCTTCCCAAACCATAATTCTTACGGTGTCATTTCAACGGATTTAGATGGTGCCCTATTTAAAGTGAATGCGGCTGTTTCTAATACATAACCCCAAAATGATAGCGGTAAATCTGTAAGTGACATCATAGAACGAACCATATCTAAGAGAGTTCGATTACGACGTTCGGACACACCATTACGCTGTGGTGTTCCTGGCGGTGTCAATTGTGAAAGTATTCCGCATTTCTTCAAATGCTCGCCAAACTCGTAACTTAGATATTCACCTCCACGATCAGAACGTAGAAATTTAATCTTCTTGTTACTTTGATTCTCAACCTCACTTTGAAATTCCTTAAACTTCTCGAAAGTTTTAGACTTATGTTTCATGAAATAGATATACCCATACCTACTCAAGTCATCCGTGAAGGTAAGAACATAACGATAACCACCGCGCGATGCTACACTCATTGGACCACACACATCGGTATGTATGATTTCCAATAAGTCCGTAGCTCGCTCCATCATACCAGAAAATGGAGTCTTAGTCATTTTACCCATCAGACATGCTTCGCATCTTTCAAGTGATTCGAAATCAAGTGATTCAAGAAGTTCATCGGAATGGAGTTTCTTCATACGCTTCACTCCAATGTGACCAAGGCAGCGATTACATATAGTTCGAGTTATCGCTCGATTTCAAACATTTAGCTTCAATGTTATTAATATGTGTATTTCCACTATCAAGATTCAATAAGAATAGACCATCTATCAAAGGTGCATGTGCATAAAACATATTACTTATATAAACCGAACAACCATTATTCTCGGACTTAAACAAGTAACCGTCTCGCAATAAACAAGATCCCGATATAATGTTCATGCTTAACGCAGGCACCAAATAACAATTATTTAAGTATAAAACTAATCCCAATGGTAGATGAAGAGGTAGAGTGCCGACCGCGATCACATCTACCTTTGATCCGTTTCCCACGCGCATCGTCACCTCGTTCTTTGCTAGCTTCCGTTTATTCTGCAGCACCTGTTTCGAGTTACAGATATGAGCAACCGAACCAGTATCAAATACCCAGGCACTACTACGAGTACTAGTGAGATACACATCAATAACATGTATATCGGATATACCTTTCTTCTTGATGTTGCAGTTCTTCAAATCCGCCAAGTACTTTGGGCAATTCCGCTTCCAGTGACCTTCTCCCTTGCAGTAAAAGCACTCAGTATCAGGCTTAGGTCCAGCCTTGGTCTTCTTCTTCGGCGAGGTAACTTTCTTACCACCGTTCTTGAAGTGTCCCTTTTTCTTAGACTTGCCTTTTTTGAATTTGGTGGTCTTATTGACCATCAACACTTGGTGCTCTTTCTTGATCTCCACTTCTGCAGATTTTAACATGGCGAAGAGTTCTGGCAACTGCTTGTTCATGTTTTGCATATTGTAGTTCATCACAAAGTTCTTGTAACTTGGTGGTAGTGATTGGAGGACACGATAAATCCCCAAAGCATTAGGAATCACTATACCCAAGCCTTGAAGTTTGTTTGCGTGCCCAGACATCTTAAGCACATGCTCATTGATGGAGTTGCCCTCTTCCATCTTGCAGTTAAAGAACTTTTCAGAAGCCTCATAGATCTCAATTGCCGCGTGAGTCTCAAAGATCAATTTGAGATCACGGACAATATCATGTGGGTCTGAATTCTCAAACCTTTTCTGAAGCTCCGGTTCTAAACCATACAAGATAGCACACCGAACTGTGGAGTACTGAGTCTTCTGAGCGAGGTAAACATTCTTTACTTCATCGGTAGCAGTAGCTGCAGGTGGGTCACCATGTGCATCCAAAGACATAGGTCAAATTACCAGCAGTGAGGATAATCCTCAAATTGCGGAACCAATCCGCGAAGTTGCTTCCATTGTTTTTCAACTTTTCTTTCTCTAGGAACGCATTAAAATTGATGGTAGGGGCCGCCATTGATTTACAACATATTTGCAATAGTTTAGACTAAGTTTATGACAAATTGAGTTCTAATTAATAGTTAAATTAATCTAGGTGAACTCCCACTCAAAACAATATCCCTCACATTGTTTTAGTGATCACACGAACCAAATCCACCACATCAACACCGATCATCATGAGAGTCGATGTAGCTTCAATGGCGAACAATCGACATGTTCATCATATCTTACTATATGATTCATGCTTTACCTTTCGGTGATCCGTGTTTCGAGACCATGTCTGTACATGCTAGGCTCGTCAAGATCAAACCTTAGCTTCCGCATGAGCAAATCTGGCTTGCTCACGTTGTATACACTTGCGGAATCTAACACACCCGATCATCATGTGGTGCTTCGAAACAACAAGCTTTAGCAACGGTGCTTACTAAGGGTGAACACTTTAGAACTTGATATTCATGTGCATGAGGGATCATCTTATAATGCTACCGTCGTTAACTAAGCAATACAGGATGCATAAAGGACTAACATCACATGCAATTCATAATATGTGATATGATATGGCCTTTCTTCTTTGTGCTTCCGATCTCCATCTTCAAGCACGAACATGATCTCCATCATCACCGGAATTGCATCAAGGTCAATGATGCCGCTCCATGGTTGTCGTCCACCAGCTTCAACTATTACAACTACTTTGAATAGACACGCGTGAAGGGAATATGCCCGAGAGGCAATAATAAAGTGGTTATTATCGTTTTTCTATTTATGATAAATGTTTATTTTACATGCTATAATTGTATTAATACGGAAACGTTAATAAATGTGTGTTTAATAAACAAAATAAAGTTCCTAGTTATGCCTCTCTTATAAACTAGCTCGTTGATTAACAAGATGATCATAGGTTTCCTGATCATGGACATTGGATGTTGTTAATAACGAGGTCACAACATTAGTGTAATGGTGTGATGAACATTCATCCGAAGTATAGCATTACGATCAAAGTCATTGAGTTTATATTGCTATAACATCTTACGAAGTGATCCTAATCCTTAGACCATGAGATCATGTCAATCACTAACACCGGAAGAGTTTCTTGATAACATCAAACGTCACACCGTAACAAGGTGATTATAAAGATGGATTAAGAACTACTAAAGTGTTATGTTGAGGCCCATGGATTGAGAGTGGAATTTGTTCATCCCGATGACGGATAGATATACTCTGGGCCCTCTCGGTGATATCACATTGGTTAGCTTGCAAGCAAGTGATTTGATCACTAGAATGTTATATCACGGGAACGAGAAAAGAGTGCATGTCAGTAACGAGATCAAACTAGGTATGGAGATACCGATGATCGAATCTTGGACATGTAATATATCGCGAAACAAAAGGATTAAGATACTAGCGTAAAAGGTTCCGACGATCACAAGAAAGTCATTGTTGAATGTGTGGGAGTCGATGGGTCTCAGATCCCGCTTCGATTATTGATCGAGAGGGGTCTCGATCATGTCCACATTATTCGCGAACCGTAGGGTGACACACTTAAGAGACACCGACATCCAATTGGAGCAAAAGTTTCATGCCGAAAAGAAAAGGAAAGCGCGAATTTATTTCACTAGACACCGAAAGCTTTTGGTTGAAATTGCTTAAACTGGTTACGCATGTGAAATGGAATACTAGCAAGGGTTTTATGTGAATGTTTGTTAATTAAAGTAATTAACAAAATTCTGAATAAATAAATAAAAGAGTTTTATTTAAATGAGAGCTTGCATTAAATTTGGTGGAAATTTAATGCATGTGAGTGGATTTTTGAGTGGAGGCTTTTTAATGGAGTGGAGGCTTTTCATTTTGAGTGGGAGCTCCACCCACATGAATGTGGAAGAGGTGGGGGCAGCCCCATGGCTGGGCGCCATGCCCCTTGGGTGCCCCCCTCTCCCCTATAAAAGGCCCCCCTCTCCTCCTCTCACACCACACCTCCTCGTGAAGGATCTCTCTCCCTCTCTAGAATTTATCCCCCATGGTCTCGGACTAGCGAGATACATGTTCCCGGTGGCTATTCGGAAAGAAAAAGTTGTGCTTCCGCTGCATCGCTGGAGCGAGGAGGCGGAGGTTGCTCGGTGCCTCGAACGTGTGTGCGAGCACAGATGCGCTGCTGTTTTGCGGCGCTAGGACTTCCTCTCGATCTTGAGATCGACAAGAGATCGTATACATCAACCACGAGTTTGGACTCGTTAAGCTTTGTCGGTCTTCAAGGGTATGTTCTCTACGGATATACATCCGCCCGTTGTTTGTATCTAGTAGATAGATCTTGGTACATAGTTGTTCCCATCGTAGGAAATTTTTTGTTTTCTATGCTGCGAACCCTACAGTGGTATCAGAACCGAATCTATGCATCGATACTTTGCACGGGTAGTACACATATGAGTATGTGGGCGATGATGATCATTTTATTGCTTCTTAGTTGTACTTTGGATATTGGTGGCATAGTGGGATGAAGCGGCCCGGACAAACTTTACATGTCCTCGCACATGAGACCTGTTCCACGCTTGACATGCAACTAGTTTGCATAAGTGGCTAGCGGGTGTCTGTCTCTCCTACTATAGTCAATATCTAATTTGCAACGAGTTTTCAACAATTTGGTTATCCTCGTTGTGGTTCATGTTCGTAGGTAAGAATGGTTCTATCTTCGAAAGCCCTAAGCCACATAAAATTTGCAATGGATAAATTAGAGGTGTCTAGTTTAGATTGTTCTTTGGGCTAGGTTATGATATGGTAGTGTTGTAAGTAGAAGTATGAGATGATACTCTTAACACACATAGCGTGTAAAATCCATAGACCTTGGATTTACACATATAGGTATGATAGTGATCATACCACGGTGCACATGATAGAGATCATCTCAAGGGAACCATATCATTTCACTAATAAACATATGATGTTTGATAGCATCTTATATTGCTTGTTTAGCGCTTTGTTAGCATAATAAGGTGATCCCTCTTTAGATATCAAGATAAAATGTGTTCTTCCTTAAGTATGCACCGAATGTTTTTCGCTTCAAGACATCACGTGATGATCGGGTGTACTTGAATCCATGAGCATATCTCGGTGTAAAGCAGTTACACGCGAATACTAAGGTTCTTACTTGGCGAGCCTAGCATGTACAGACATGGCCTCGGAACACGGACCGAAAGGTTAAGCATGAGTCATATATTTTGATATGATGACCATATGGATGCTCGCCTTTGAAGCTACACCGACTCACGTGATGATCGGACTTGGTGTAGTGGATTTGGTTCATGTAATCACCAAAAAGACACGAGGGATGTCGTTTTTGAGTGGGAGTTCATTTCTAATTTGGATTAGTAGAACTCAATTTATCATAAATTAAATCAAAGTGAATTTGCATAATTTATTGTAGTTATTGGCATTCGTTCACCACCTTATGCTTAGTTGTAATTGAGATAATAGAACTATAGAATTCTGGATATATACTTTACGAACTGGTAACGTACTGTGTTGAGTGTCAATCTAAAGTTTAAGCCCTATTGCAAACTTTCAACAAACTCTATTTACTCCGTGAAATTTAATAGTTGGTATTAAATCGAGAGTAACAATTCCAGTGTTAGTATCTTAAGTATCATGTTTGCCTCCATGATACTTGATTTTTTTAATATCAAGTTTATCTAGGAGCTGAAAGAATTGTTTCAGAAACCATCATGTGTGGCAGATATAACGATATCTGAAACAATGTTTTGGTTGCAATATGATAGAGTATAATATATGTTCTCATATTGGATGAGAATTTACAAAGGTTGGAGATGCTAGACATCCTAATCATCCAAAAGGGTTTTGGAAAGTAATGTTATACTCACGATTCGCCTTTATAAGCTACAGTAGCTTGATCATGAAAGTCATCATGATAAGGATGAATAGAAGATGTATGTAAATTGTTTACTACACTAAAATATTACTAAAGAATGGATTTTGAAAGAATACCGATCATTTTGATGATAGTGATCTACTTCAAAGTGCAAGTCCAAAGGTATTATTATTTGAATATACACGCTTTGGACTATGTGTCATATATATGGCGCCACTTTTGATGTTGATAAATTCTTTTAAAAAGGAAAAGGAAATGCTGAAAGAGAATCTATAAAATATACTTGGCAGAAAAGAAAAGATTGGAAATATCCAATTTAGGTATATATATGATATACATGTTATGGTTGTATTCTTTGCTTGTTAAACAATGTGGTTCTTGGGTATTGGATACCGAATTGGTTGGTATGAAATTTCATACGGAACGATGCAATTCATGAACCACAATGGCCTAAGTAACTAGCAAGAGAATATGTGATGATGTTCATCAAAAACAAACAAACCGTTGTTTGTATTTCTCGTTGACATCAAGGCTTGACTTCAAGATTTGTTTTAATAATTGTTATTTGAATCAGGTATTATGAGAACAAAGGTTGTTCAAATAATTACCGTATTCCATATAAGATGGATGATTTACAAATCTAGTTGAAGAAATCACATCCATAAAACCTAATGCTAAAATGTCGCAAGACAAATGATTGAAAGATCACTTATGAAGTGACATTGCTGTTTAAATTATATTGGAAAGAAAACATGAAGAATCTCCATATTCATGGATTTTTGGAGTCTTTGATTTGATCAAGTGACGCTTGTGAGACTTTCCACGTGATAATTAAAACTTCGTTCAAAGGCTAAAGAAGAACGAACGACTAAATTATTGGAATTTATACATATCGATGTATGTAGTCCATTATGTGTAGTAAATGGCGATGGGTTTCAACTTCATATGCTTTCTCCGGAATTTTGAGTGAATGTTCACTTAATGAGAAAGAAGTATGAAATATTTGAAAATGTTTCAAACACTTTCAAGATGAAGTGGAAAATCATTGTAACAAGAAAAATAAATGAATTATGATTTGATCATAAAGGGATTTATTTGAGTTACAAGTGTAACAAGAAAATAAATGAATTATGATTTTATCATAAAGGGATTTATTTGAGTTGCAAGTTTAGCAAAACACCTAGATTTACATCTCCCTAAACACCATAGGAGTATGGAGTGTTTGAGATTTGTAATGAAACCTTGTGAGACATGGTTGGATCAAAGGTGTTATTTATAAAACTGCCATTATGTTTTAAAAGATTAAAGCTTTAGAGACTACCGCTTTTACACTGAAAAGAGCTCCATCTAGATCTGTTGAAATGACACCATGGAAGTTATGGTTTGGGGTAAAACCCAAGTTGTTATTTCTTAAATTTTGGTATGCTAAACATAAGTAAGATGTTTACAACCGAATTCGGATGAGCATGTCTTTGTATGTTATTCCGAATAAAAATTGGTTATTCCTCCATAACACCGAGGACAAAAGGGTTTGTCGCTTGAAATGTGAAGTTTCTTGAAAAAGGATTTTTTCGCAAAAGTTAAGTGGGAGGACAATAGAACTTTGATAAGGTTAACGAACCTTAGCTAGATGTGCTGAGTTGCGCAGCGCCAGAAATCGTTCTGAAGGCTGCCATAATGCTCATAGCTTATGTGCCTCAAAGGTTGTGGTCACGGAGGTCTAAAGTTCCTATTGAACCAAGAAGGTCGGTTAAACAATCAAATGCTAAGATTTGAGAGTAAATCATTATTGTTTGACAATGATGAACCGAATACATACAAAGAAGTGATGATGGGCCCTGACTCCGTCAAATGGCTTGAAGCCATAAAATACGTGATAGTTCCATATACGAGAAATCAAGTTTTGAACTTGGAAGACCCTCCGGAAAGGTGTAAAAACCTATCGGTCGTATTTGGATCTATAAAGAAACAGACATGGATGTCTCACATCTATGAAATATTCGACATGTCGTAAAGTATTTTATGACAATGTTCAAAGAGTTGACTGACAAGATTTGATCTTTCATAGCGATATTTAGTCTGAACGGATTAAAGTAGCAACCACTACATATAATTTGGTATATGGTAGATGAATAAACAAAACAAAGTTCTTCTAATAGAATGGTTACCTAGGACGTGTACATGACACGGTCCAAAGGGTTTTGTTAAATTCAAAGGATGCTAAAGGGCATGCAAACTTCAATGGTTGAAGCATGCGCATCGGAGTTGGAATCATCACCATGATGAAAATGAGTTTTCATCCGAGACGATGAAGATGCTTGAATTTTCAAGAAATTAAGTGGGAAACCGAGACATATTTCTAATACATTATGTGAAGGACATCTTGTTGATTAGAAATGATGTATCTTTTATTGACAAAGGTTAAGAATTTCATTTCGATGAAAGACTTAGGAAAAACCGAATATTTAGCATGAATGTCTATAGTGGATGATCGTAACACTAATATGTTTATGCCAAACGTACATATATGAGATATTGAAGGAGTTCAATATAGAAACGACAAGAAAGCAGTTCTTGTTGCATGGAAAGGAATTGAATCAAGATTCAAGTGTATCGACACTTGATAAGTGAAACAAGATTCAAGTGCTTTGACACTTGATGAGTGCAATCACGAGAATGTTTTGATCAATCATACCATGATATGTACACATCCAGATATGTCCTATGCTCTAAGTTTTATGAGCATATACCAGAATGAATCATAAAATGATCATTGGACGATAGTGAGGATATTCTTATGATCTTTTGGAAGAACTAAGAATATATTTGTGTAGAGGTGACAAACAATTACAAATAGTTCATTGTAAAGCGTTACATTGATACTAGTTTTGTCACAAGATACAAATTAAGTTTATCTCAATTTAAACTATGGGTGGCACAATGTAATGGAAACGAGATTCCATGATGGATTTGGAAGAGTTCCAAAGTTAAAGACATTGTGATGAATACTACAACAAAAGGCTAAGTATATGACTGCTATAGTAGCAGCAAAGGAGAGAATTTGTGTCAAGTAGTTTGTTATCAAACTAAGGTGTGGTTCGCAATGGGCTAACACTAAAGATATATTGTATGACAATAGTATCGATGTGTTTTAACCCCAAGGAACTAGAGGTCTCACCAAAAGACCAAATTTATACAATGCCATCTCATTGGAGAATGAGTGATGCGTGGAGACGCAAAGACATGCAAATACACACGGACCTGAAGCGTCAGATCCGTAGATTATGTTAACCACTTGCAATTGCGTATTTGGAACACCAGAAAGCCATAGGTGTTCAATACACAAAGTTTTCAAACTAGATTATTGTCTCTAGTGCAAGTGGGAGACTGAAGGAATATGCAGAGGCAATAATAAAGTGGTTATTATCGTATTCCTATTTATGATAAATGTTTATTTTACATGCTATAATTGTATTAATACGGAAACGTTAATACATGTGTGTTTAATAAACAAAAGAAATTTCCTAGTTATGCCTCTCTTATAAACTAGCTCCTTGATTAACAAGATGATCATAGGTTTCCTGATCATGGACATAGGATGTTGTTAATAATGAGGTCACAACATTAGTGTAATGGTGTGATGAACATTCATCCGAAGTATAGCATTACGATCAAAGTCATTGAGTTTATATTGCTATAACATCTTACGAAGTGATCCTAATCCTTAGACCATGAGATCATGTCAATCACTAACACCGGAAGAGTTTCTTGATAACATCAAACGTCACACCGTAACAGGGTGATTATAAAGATTGATTTAGAACTACTAAAGTTTTATGTTGAGGCCCATGGATCGAGAGTGGAATTTGTTCATCCCGATGACAGATAGATATACTCTGGGCCCTCTCGGTGATATCACATTGGTTAGCTTGCAAGCAAGTGATTTGATCACTAGAATGTTATATCACGGGAACGAGAAAAGATTGCATGTCAGTAACGAGATCAAACTAGGTATGGATATACCGATGATCTAATCTTGGACATGTAATATATCGCGAAACAAAAGGATTAAGATACTAGCGTAAAAGGTTCCGACGATCACAAGAAAGTCATCGTTGAATGTGTGGGAGTCAGTATGGGTCTCCGATCCGCTCGATTATTGATCTGAGAGGGGTCTCGATCATGTCCACATTATTCGTGAACCGTAGGGTGACACACTTAAGAGACACCGACATCCAATTGGAGCAAAAGTTTTATGCCGAAAAGAAAAGAAAAGCGCAGGAATTTATTTCACTAGACAAACTGCTTCGGTTGAAATTGCAAACTGGTTCTGCATGTGAAATGGAATACTAGCAAGGGGTTTTATGTGAATGTTTGTTAATTAAAGTAATTAACAAAATTCTGAATAAATAAATAAAAGAGTTTTATTTAAATGAGAGCTTGCATTAAATTTGGTGGAAATTTAATGCATGTGAGTGGATTTTTGAGTGGAGGCTTTTTAATGGGAGTGGAGGCTTTTCATTTTGAGTGGGAGCTCCACCCACATGAATGTGGAAGAGGTTGGGGCAGCCCCATGGCTGGGCGCCATTCCCCTTGGGTGCTCCCCTCTCCCCTATAAAAGGCCCCCCTCTCCTCCTCTCACACCACACCTCCTCGTGAAGGATCTCTCTCCCCCTCTAGATTTTATCCCCCATGGTATCGGACTAGCGAGATACATGTTCCCGGTGGCTATTCGGCAAGAAAGAGTTGTGCTTCCGCTGCATCGCTGGAGCGAGGAGGCGGAGGTTGCTCGGTGCCTCGAACGTGTGTGCGAGCACGGATGCGCTGCTGTTTTGCGGCGCTAGGACTTCCTCTCGATCTTGAGATCGGCAAGAGATCGTCTACATCAACCACGAGTTTGGACTCATTAAGCTTTGTCGGTGTTCAAGGGTATGTTCTCTACGGATATACATCCGCCCGTTGTTTGTAACTAGTAGATAGATCTTGGTACATAGTTGTTCCCATCGTAGGAAATTTTTTGTTTTCTATGCTGCGAACCCTACAACGCGGGTCTTAACAGAAATTAAAGACAACCTTATGGCTCCTGCCGGTTGCCAACTTACAATAAGGAACATTGCATACATCAAATATAATCACAATCATGGCCATATCACATCACAGCACACCCCTGCAAAACAAAGTTAGACGCCTCTACTTTCTTTGCATGTTTTACGTGGTTTGGGGCTTTCAATAAGTGTCGTTCTAACTTACGAACAAGAACCACAACATTGATACTAGTATTGTCAATCACCCATTGTAAATTGAATCTTAACTATGTTGGGAGAAACAGGCACCCGCAAAGACACTTATGCAATACAAGTTGAGCAAGATGCAAAGTACACAAGAACGATGTCAAGCGTGGAGCAAGTCTCATGAACGATGTCATGTAAGGTTAGCCCGGGCCGCTTCATCCCACCATCCCGCAAGATGCAAAGTACACAAGAAGCAATCTACAACAAAAGCATCAATGCCCACAATGACCATTGTGTTCTACTCGTGCAACAGATCTACATATAGACACGGCTCTGATACCACTGTAGGGGTTCGTAGCATGGAAAACAAAAAAAAATTCTACCGCATACAAACAAATAAGCCAAGATCTATCTACTAGATTGTAGCAACGAGTCGATGGAATAACTCACCCTCAAAAATTCCAAAGTGTTTAACGAGAGCGGATTCTCGTGGGTGATATAGTCGTACTCTTGCCGATCTCAAGATCGCGTAGACGATCCTTCCCATGCGTTCGCAGCGCTTCATGATCGGTCACACGCGTTAAATTTTCGGCGAAGACCTTCCTCTCCCTTGTTCCAGCAGGCAGCGGAGATTGTAGCACTCTCCTCGCAATTCCGGCAGCACAACGGCGTGGTACCGGAAGTAGAGGGGAAATCTCGCAGGGCTTCGCCTTAAGCCGGAGCGAGTATGGTGGACTATGAGAGAGAGCCTCGATGATCTAGGGTTTAGACGCACCAAGGAGGAGCAAGGCCAGCGGCTAGGGTTTGCCTAGGTGGCGGCAGCTTGCCCTAGGCGGCGGCAGCAGGAGGTGGCGGCGCCGGCGTCTAGGATTAGGGTTTGCGGGGCGTGGTATTGTGTGTTTGGAGGGGCAGCTCTGCCCCTCCTTATATAGGTGGAGGGGGCGTGCCAAGGGGAGGGGAGTCCCTCCCCAACTCGGTCTCCAACTCGGCCGACGGTGGAGGGAGGGAACTCCTCCTCAAGTAGGTTTCCTACTCTCCCTCCACCTCACAAAATAGCCGTTTGACTTTTCAAATTGGCATTTGACTTTTCAAACTAGGATTTGATTAAACCCTTTATTTTTTTCAGTGATGACACCTAGTACATGATGCAATCATTCCAAATTGTTATGAAACATTCATGTACCCTTCCCCTCCGGAGTGCCGTACATTCCGGAACCTTCTAGAACATTCCCGATGAAAACACCGGAACCATTCTCCAACCCCGAAACAGGACTTTCCTTATATGAATCTTATTCTCCGGACCATTCCGGATCTCCTCGTGATATCCCGGATTCCATCCGAGACTCCGAACAACATTCGGTCTCTTACTCATCATTCCATAACTACTCAAACAACGTCGAATCCTTAAGTGTGTCTCCCTACTGTTCGTGAATTATGCGGACATGATCGAGACACTTCTCCAAACAATAACCAACAGAGGAATCTGGAAATTCATATGGCTCCCACATATTTCTTCGATTACTTTGCGATCGAATGAACCAATTACATACGATACCAATTTCCCTTTGTCTCACGATAGTTTACTTATCCGAGGTTATGATCGTCGGTATCTCTACATACCTAGTTCAACCTCATTACTGATAAGTACTCTTTTCTCATTCCCGTGATATGTGATCCCTTGTGAGCCAGTCACACGCTTGCAAGCTGATTGGATGACATTCCACCGAGAGGGCCCAGAATATATCTATCTGTCATATGGATGGACAAATCCCACTCTTGATCCATGTGTCTCAACCAATACTTTCTGAACACCCAATGCCACCTTTATAGCTACCCAGTTACGGTGTGGTGTTTGATGTCATCAAAGCATCCTTCCGGTGAAGGTGATATGCATGATCTCATGGTCAAAGGAATTAGGTTACTATGTATCAGAAAGCATATAGCAATTGAACTATTAAAATGACTTGATCTTTATGCTACGCTTATCTATAGGAGTATGTCCACCATATCATTCTCCTAACGATATGATCTTGTTGTTAATAACATCTCAATGTTCATGATAGGGAAACCACAATCATTTATTAACCAACAAGCTAGTATTTATAAAGAGGCTTTACTAGGGACTCTATTTTAGTTTACAAATCACACAAGTATTAATGTTTCCTTGTTAATACTATTATAGCACGAATGTAAACATTTATCATAAACACAAAGATATAATAATAACTATATTTATTATGGCCTCTAGGGCATATCTCGAACATTTCCAAATCTGGCAAACACAAGACTGGTGCTGTCACAAGTATCTTCTTTAATTCTTGAAAGCTGAGTTCACAACCTTCAGACCAAGCAAATTTATTGTCTTTCTTTAGCAATTCTGTCATAGGTTTGCTACCTTGGAGAAATTCTCAATGAATCTTCTATAGTAACCTGCTAAGCCAAGGAAACTACGAGCTTCTTTCACTGACTTAGGTGATTCCCATTCAGTCGCAGCTGAAACTTTAGCAGGATCAACTGCTACACCATCTCCTGACACAACGTGTCCAAGAAATCCAACTTCATTCAACCAAAATTCACACTTGCTAAATTTGGCATACAGTGTGGCTTAGTATATTGAAGAATTCAACAATCTGGCATGATATGCACCAGATGAAGTTGACATAGATGCTAAGAGAAAGGAGAAATTTCTTGAAGTACTTAATGATGAGTTGAACCTACAGCTAGCTGTTGCCTATGTCCCAACTTATCAATCACTCTGTGACAAAGCCACTATATTGGAAAACAAGATGAATCAAGTTGAGAACAGAAAGAGGAAGCAAAAACTCAAGAAACACTCAGGATCATCACAAAAGAAGCATTCATTCAAAAAGAGCAAGGAAGATTCTGAACCACATCAGTATTCCCACAACAACAATGGAAGTGAGAATAATGGAAATGATACTGACAATGGAGATGACCTTGGTCAGAACCAACATGACACTTTCAGGAAGAAAGACATTAGCCAGTTGCAATGCTATAATTGTAAGGAACTTGGACACTATGCATCAGACTGTCCTGAGAAGAAAAAGAAAAAGGATGCTAGAAGAGCCAATGGAAATGACTCCAATGTGACCCAGAAAGGACATGCGAACCACATTGACATGGATGGAGACTTTGAAGAGATAGAAGAAGTGGATGTCAGGAACTAGTTAACTCAGTTGAGTAGAATAAGGATTCCTTATCTGGATATCAAGTGTTGAACCCATAGTCCAGTGAACCATCAATGTAATCCTATGAGACTTTATTTTAAGGGTGGTAGTATCCTAGTTGCCTTGAATCCAACTTGTAACCCTAGCCTTCCCAAATCTTGGGACGAAATTTATTTTAAGGGTGGTAGCCTGTCACATCCCAAAATTTTCCAAATTTTGAAATGTGAAAAAATAAATAAACAAAATAAAATTTTGTTGAAATTAGGGTGAGAAGAAACTTTTTGATTCCAATTGGAAATATCAAAACCTATTTTGATCAAATAAAATCCTAAAAGGATTTAAAAAGATAAACAATTAATAAATAAAATTATGATAGTTGGTATTACTATTTTTTTAATAAAAAGATTTGGTTTTCAAAAGAAAAGGAAGAATTATAAATAAGGATTATTTTATAGAGCCAAATTAAATCTTGGCCAAGCTTTTGAAATAAAATATTTCTATTTGTTAAAAAGAGTAAAGGTTTATTTAAATAAAATAATGAGGTTTTATTAATATCCAATTTTATTTAAGTAAAGACTTTTCCATTTTAATAAACACTAAAACTTGTTAATTTATTTTAAATAAGATTTCCAAGTGTTTTATATTTTCAAATAAAACCTACTGAAATGGTTTTGATAATATTTAGACTTCAAATAGAGTTTTAAAATAAATAAAATCCTATTTGAATTAATAACTAGGGTCTATTTATTTAATTATTAATGGATCCTAAAAAGAATAAAAATTATTCTATTTTGGTCTTTCGATTATGTTTTTAATCGGAATTAAAATAAATACAAAGTTTGGTGGTGGTTTGATTTGATTTGTTGTTTTAATTGTTTGTTTGAAAATCAAAACAGAATATTCAAACAGAAAAAAGAAAAACTTTCTGTAAAAAAAAGTGAATCAAACCCAGCCCAGGTAACAGGCCCAGCAGCCCAACTCGCAGCCCAACTCTCCCCCCTCTCAGCGAAACGTTTTTCACCCGGAAAAGAACCCACCCAGTCACTAAGCGCTCGGTCCCACTCTTTCTCTCCCTCTTCCGTTGTCAGCACGGCCCCACTGCCACGCAATCGTCTTCAACCCCCCCGCGACCATGTCCCCAGCCGTTGCTGCCGATTAACTCTGGCGTTGAATTCGCGTTGATGGCGGCCTTAAATCCTCCGGTGACCACGCGTGTATAAGCGCCCCTCTCCGCTCTCTCTTTCCCCCCAAACAGCGCCTCCCCTCTGCCCCTGGGCTGCTCCGATTTTGAGCTCAACCACCTCTGTCTCCGACGAGGTCTTCCGTCGATTCAGGCGCCGACCAACCGCCCCTCGCCTTCCACTGCACCCGAGCCTGTTCCCCATCGCCTGGCGCATATCCCAGTTCCAGCTGCTAGGCCGCGCTTGCTCTAGAACATCGACAACCTCAACGCCACTCGCCACCGTCGTCAGTCACGTCTCCGTCGAACTCCCCCGGTAAACTCCGACCGCCCCGAGCTTTCCCGATGATACTCCTGCACTCCCCACGCTCGCCTGCGTCTAACCGTGCCCCTATCTAGCCTTATAGTGCACTGCAGCCTCGCCCCCGACGACCTCCAGAGACACCCGCCGCTCGCAGCAACTCCAACGAGCGATTACTCCCGTCCCTGTGCGCCCCTCGCCTCCTCGCGACCACGTTGAGCATCGCCATGATCCCCTGAGCATGGTGAGCCACTTCTCTGTCTTCCTTGCTTCTTGGAATCGCCGCGACGCCACCGCCAGAGCGTGCTCCGCCGCTCGCCGCCGCGCAGCGCCTCCAGTGTTTGACCACGCAACTATGTCCGTTAGATCAGGATCTGTTGGCTGAGATTAGAACTAGACGAAGGGGTACGAGTTGATCAGCGCCGTGCGATTTAAGTGAAATCCTACGGTCCAGAGAGCTCGATCCACCTGAAGCGGTATCGGCCAATAAGAACAAGCCACGTGGACATGGTTTAGTTTAAAACAGAAAATGGAATCTGTTTGAATTGCAAACTTGTAAAATTCATAACTTTAATTCTACACGTCCAAATTTTGCAAATTTTATATCAATGGAATCAGTAGAACAATTACTTTGCAACCATGCAATTTGTTTAATGTTTTGCTTCAGGAAAATTGGTTGAATTTGCAGAAACTTGTGTAGGCTTATTTTGAATATAAAAATTGTTCTAGATATAATATTAATGTGAAATATTTGCAAAATGGATTGTTGTGAACCTACTGATCTTAGGAACCAACTCATGGATTTAAAATGTATTTTGTGAAGTTAGGGAATAAATATTTGAACTAGCACATTTCTAGTCAAATAAAAATATTGTTTTGATTTAGAAATTATTTTTGAGTGAAACCTTTGGGAAATGATTTGATTCAAACCTTCTGACCCTAAACACTAAGTTTTGAGGTTTAAAAATATATTTGGTGAACCCTTTAAAGAATATTGCTTTACTAAAAGCATTTTCAACCACATAAAATATTGATTTGATTTAGAAATGGTTTATAGATAAAACCTTTTGCAAATAGTTTTACCACTTTAGTAAATGACCACTTTTGAACTTTAAAATGTTTAGAGCCTAGTAGAAACCACTTTTGCAAATAAAACTATCTTTTGCATGCTTGCATGCATGAACTTATTTCTATTATTTTATGTGTGGTAAATTAGTTGGAATGCTAGTTGAATTTGTGTTTGCTTGATTGAATTGTAGTGAAGTTAGAAGAGTGTGATATTAGCAAGATCAAGAAGTGAACCAACATTCTCTACTAAAAAGGCAAGTGACACTATCATCCATGTCCTACTATTTTCATTATACTTAGTGGATTTTTTGTAACATGCATGATAAGGACTACTATATTTTATGCTATGCTAAATCCTAATAGGATACCTTATATATTCCTTAGTGGAAAACAATGTAGTTGTAGTATGCTTAGCCTAGCTATATATTTGGGATGGGATACATGTTATGATTATATGAAGAGTTGAAAAGATATATGTTTTATATAATAAAACAAGTACTCAATGAACCACCTGGGTGGACAAGGATACTCAAGTTTTGGACAAGGTGGCAACAAAAGGAACCATGTTTATATGGCTATCTCTTTTTGTATGTGCACTAGAAGAAAACCACCCAGGGACTTAGAGATTGAACATGTTTCTCGTATAGTGGCTTCCGTGTACAGCCACATGCTAAATGGGCTCTGGCTTAGTCAACTACATAGTGGAAGACCCATGCATTGGCATCTTCAGGTTAACTAGAATTGTGTAAGGGAAATTTCACCCTACATTGGTGCCTGGTTGACAAGCTAGCATTGTGTATTGGGAGGACTCATATGGAAAGACTTTGTCACATTCTCAATCTGCCAGTACTCCATCTTGGTGAGTACTTATCCAGCGGCCACTGGTGGCATCAAGATGAGATTGTGTCATGTGGGTAAAGTGTAAAACTTCTGCAGAAGATCAAAATTCTATGTACTTAGTCGTGTCCCCGGTTATGGACAATACTAAGCAACTAAGGCCTGAAGCTATGGAAGATCTCGACATTCCAATTTCTCAAAGTAAAACTTGATGGTCAACAAGGGATTTGAAGCACTTGGAGTTTTCCAAGAAGTTCAGAAAGATTTGACAAAGATCAAAAACTATTTTGAAAAGATAGGATAAAACTATATTGCTTTCTGCAAAAGAGCCTAAACCCTACTTAGCCAAATATGCATGTAAATGATAGGATCCACTTATTCCTACATAGTAGTGAAACTTGCCAATACAATTCAAATGTATTGACCCTTGTGGCTGCAACTTATTATGTTGCAGGTTTGTTTGATGTTAGTGAAGTTTATTGATTAGGATTACAAGTCTACAAACCAACATGACTGCCTGTGGCACTTTGAAGATGAAGGACCCCATGCTTTATAGATTTCTGCTGCAATGTAATGTGATAGCCAAATGAGCTATGTAAGATGTAATAAATTATTTTTATTCCTGGTTATAAAGTTGTATTATGACCTTTGTTTCTTGATATTACATCTTAACTGTGGATGCTAGCTATTGATCCAGGGACTAGCATTGTAAACACAAGGATCTCTACCTTATTAAAGGTTGGGAACCTTGCAGTTAACTTTGGTCTGAAGATGTTAAAACTATAAAGCCACTCAAGCCAAACCATTTGAGAAAACAAATAACATCAACCACCACTAACTAACCCCAAAGTTGTTTAGACCTTAGAAGATAAACCTTTTCTCCGAAGGTTATCCTTTTTGCCACTTTAAATAAGAACTCTTGTATATGAAATCCTAACTAGTATGTCATAAGTATGTATACTTTACTCCTACATATGTGTTGTCTACAACCACTCATAAACTCTAATAAAATTACAACTATGAAACTTATCTAAAAGGACCACATTTTCCAAAGTAACCACTTTCAGAATCCAAACCCTAGAACAACGTTATTCCCAGGATTTGCGCTTAGGACGTGCATCACATTACTTATGCATAAAAGCATATTGCTTCTTTAAACATTAGTCCTTACCGGACCAATGATGCTGATTTCAGATTTTGGATCTCATACTGACTCGAAGACCGTGAGTGCATAATCTTGCAATCACAAAAGTCAAGTTCACACTTGCTCATGTCCTTTTTTATATTTTTTGTAAAGTATTTTACAAATCCAGTGTTGTTATCACCTGCATTTGAAAAGGGTCTTAAAACACTATTTTTTATAATAATGTGAACTATTGGTTACTGATCCATGGTGATTAGTTAATCTATTAAATATGACAGTTGGAATACCACTGTTCAGAACTATATCACATAGGACTTAACAACCCATGTCGCTAGTGATTCTTGCGCCGTATATTACGCGTTGACCATGAGATTTGGAATGGGACGGAGAAGTTAGTTGTATCTTCTTCCTCTCGCATGAAGCCGGATGTGCAGGTCGTGGCTGTTATCCTCGTAGCGTGCATATTAATTGGTAATTGGTAGAGGATATGCAGCATATGGGTGGGAACCCTCATCGTCCCACGATAGTTCTGGCATCTAACGGTTTGTACAAACCATTGCCGTAATTCTTTATGTGGGCATGGTGTACACCAAGGAGGCATGCGAGGTCACGAAGGGGGAAGTGATTGGCTTGGATCATCTTCTGGGCCCCACATCATGGAATTGTGGACGGGAATAAGCTGCCCGGTTGTGCAACAAAGAGTTGATCTCTCATGGGTAAAGTAACGCACCTCTGCAGAGTGTAAAAACTGTAACTTGTTACTCCTGTTAGGGAAGGAGGCTATGACGTGGCGGGAAAGGAACTCCATGAAATTTCAGGTAAACCCATGAAGGCTGGCGGACATAGCTTTTCAGAATAAAAACAACCTTTAAAGAAATGTTTATGAAAACTTGCATTGCCTACGACCTACGGTCTGTGGCTGTAGATATAGTGCATCAAACACTCCTTTTCTAGTGAATTTGTTGAGTACGCTCGTACTCGAAGTATCTTCTTAACCCTTGCTAGATTCTGAAGCCCTTGAAACGATGACTACATCAAGATATGCTCCAGGACTTATCCAGACCAGTTAAAGCTCTTCAATGAAGACAAGGAGGTCAACATATATCGCAACTCAAGTGAAGACGAAAGTTATGGATTAAATAGGAATATTATCCCTAGCCAAAGAACCTATTTCTGTAGTGCGTTGCAATAGCAGCAATGCCAACCTCTTAATCTGAATATTAGACTTAATAGTATAATCATCCGTGCGTTGTTTATTTTTGATTCTTCTCCGTAAGAAGTCTTTCTCTATCTTGAACCTAGAGTGTTCTCTGGATCTTATGTAAAGAGTGAGTTGTAACCTTTAGCCATGTATTGGACCCGCTGTGTTTCTGTTGTGCCATTCTGAGGGATGTAATACTAGTGAATGGTGTTTAATTAGTGTTATGTCAACGACTATAATATACTACATCATGCAGTGGTATGCTGGGTCACCGCAGTTGGTATAAGAGCATGTGCTTTGACCTTAGGTTGGAAACCTAGTAAATGGGTAGAACCTGTAGGACACACCCTAGCAATAATGAAGAGTTCTCTAGTGATATGAGGGATATTCACTTGAGAATAATCCTGTTATGTTACTAGTGCGATAACCCTTTTATATGATTGCAATTTCCAATCATTACCCAAGAGTTTTAAGTCTATGTGATTGATGATAATTTCTTATCCACAGTTCCACATGGCACCTCGGTATCCACCCCGGAATGTTCAAGTGATGAACAGGACGTTGGATGACTACGGAGGGGATTGGACCGACAATCTCCGACAACTTCTATGGAGTTTGGAATGTGAATCAAGACTTTTGGTCAAGATTTACAGTTACTATGATGGGCAGGTATTAGATAAATACCGTGTCATGATCATGTTACCCAAGAAGTTAGGACTTAAGGGAGAAATGCCAGCAGGAGAGGCAAGGTGCATGGCATCTGCATATCAGATTGTCGTAGCAGCAGCCATAACCATGATCCGAGAGCATAAATCTCAAGCTCTAGAAGGTAGTACTCACACCATTATACCACATGAAACCTCAAACTCAGAGCATGAGTTAGATCACTCTACCTTAGTCCAAGCTGAACCCACTCTAGCTATAGAGTATATGGATCGTTATCGATCTTTGCTAAACACTTATTATAACACTCACCAAGTCTTAGTTCAGGAGCTGAGAATTTTACTGATCCTGATAAAGCAATGGCTCGTAGGAAGAAGCTAGATAAAGAAGCTAGGCATCCCAAATACATACCTTCAGGAGAAGTGTTTGAGGAAACTGAGTTTGATGACCCAAACTCAGAAAATTATGCCTATTACCAGAATGACTTCAAGCCACCTGAAGACCTATGGACCAAGTACAATTCCGAACAACAGGAATGGAATAAAGTTATTCCAAATAAACCGGAGCCTAACAAGTATGGATGGGAAATAGAATCTCAAGGTAAAACCATAGGGAATCCTATACCTTGTGATACAGGTATTGAAGAAGAGACCAACTATAACCATAGAGAACATTATGGACCATATGGGGGTAATACGAATCCAATAAACTTAGAAGAGTACTCCAATAGATACTATACCAATATATATGACTGGATCCAAGAAAAATCTAAGGAACCAACTTACTATGAGGAAGCGTTGCCGGAAAACCCGGATTATTCAGTGGAAGATTACGCCAACTCTAGTCATTTTTGAATGACTAATCTTAGTCTCGGTACTCCTAATCAAGAATACGCACCTCCTGGATGCTCCTATGCTCCAGAAGGCAGTCGTAGGACTTCACGTCATCATGGACGGAACTCCAGGAAGCACTAGAGGACGATGAAAATGAGAGAGAAACAACATCCCAAGGGATGCGGGCTTGAATAATGTATATAGAGGGTAATGCATATTCTAGTTGGAAGAGTTTGCCGAAATAAGTGAGGATATATCGAGAAGAGCAAGAAGTTCCTGTAAGATAGTTGTGTAAATAGGTTTGGAGCAGACCGTGGGAACTTCTAGTACATTTGTAAATTATTTAAACCTATGTATAACACATGATATCTGTTCTATTGTTTATTGACTTTTGGATCTTTTTGATTCTTCTTGATTGACTAGATCTGTACATGAAGTGTAATTCGGTGTGCAAATGCATGATGTAACACCAGTTATTACTTGATGTTATGGACCTAGATAGAAATGGGAATTCGTTTAAGGGAGTGACGAATTTCAAAGATCATAAGGAAGGTCAACTTGAAGGATGTAGCATGATAGAAGGGGTATTTACACAATTTGGGGAATAGATAGAACAAAAGCCATATTCTTGGCCAGTTTAGGAAGAAAGCATGGTGGAGGAGATTAAGGAGTAACAAGACATGATAAATTGTAAGTTCATTCAAAGTAGGTGAGATGCTAAGAAGTCAATGGATATTTGTATCAAGTTCATGTAAGTATCATGAAAAAGTACCAAGAAGATGCCTTAGAACCAAAAGGGTATTCAAGCTCTGACAATTCAGAGAGAATATAACTTGTAGGTCGGAAACTGTAAGATAATACCTACCACTTAG
This sequence comes from Avena longiglumis, assembly GCA_030063025.1. Lineage (NCBI taxonomy): Eukaryota > Viridiplantae > Streptophyta > Magnoliopsida > Poales > Poaceae > Avena > Avena longiglumis. Next base: position 416,160,075 of record CP125975.1, on the reverse strand, counting down.
AATGTTCCGCCTTGGGTACCTAATACCTTGCCGGCATTCTAATCCGTAATCGGTATTCTGTCCACAGCTGGTATTGGTTGACATAGTTAATAAAATTATCATAAAGGTTGCATAAAGAGCATTAAATTTGGCGTGAGTTAGGTAAAACCTCAGGAGGCATCAAAATTCTAAGGTGATATACTTTCGAGAGGCTTCACAAAGTTAGACCTACCTAGCGAAAATATTCAATGGTAAGTATGATATATAGTGCTGAAAGATTTGTCTCGGAGATCCACAATTGTGTGGATATACCGTACAATCTTTCATCAGACCTTAATTAGGTGAAGTATAAACTGAATCGAGACCAACCTTTTAGATATTAAGCCAATAAAGGCTACACCGCCAATTTAAAAGACCATTAGTAAACCCTAAGGGGGAGAGCAAATACTGTAAATGAAAGTTAAAGAAGTACTATAAGTAACACTGGAAGATTATCTAAAACTTAATAAGGTAAAGGTTTGAAAGTGATAAAGGATACATTTAACCGATCAATTCTAAAAGAAAGAACTCTTAAGTAAACCTTAAGAAATAATAGAGAACTTCCAATTCTAATGGGTATGGACTAAATGGGTTTAAATCCAATCTTGGAAGGAATACCAGTATCGACTATACTATGGTAGGAATAGAAGGGTAGTCTTTCGACTACTAACACGGGGATATAGAATCTTAAAATTTATTTTTTTAAGGAAACCTCTAAACTATACCTAAAATAATAATAAAGTTTGATGTTTAGATAAAAAAGAATTGGACTAGAATATCTAATCAGGTTATGGATACTCCAACTAATTCCATTTAAGGCCATCATGAAGGGGGGATGTAGCACCCACTACAAAACAATTTCTTACTCTGAAATGTGAGAGTTTGTGAACTTTGAGGACAAAGTTTATTTTAAGCGGGAGAGTTTATAACATCCCAGCATTAGAGCCTAGATATAAGCTGAACCCATATGTGTGCATTGCATTCATGCATAGAAAATTCGAATAATTTTCGCGCTTTTAAAACAAAACTTGTCAAAGTGATTAAGCTTCTCTTAACTTGATGGAATTAAAGTAGATCATCAAGTTAACTGTGATAAGTTCTAATATGACCTTTGCTAAAACTTTATTTGGTTAAACATAAATAGGCCTAAGGGTAGACCAGAGATAATAAATCTCACTCATAATACTTTGCTTAAATAATTCAATTATGATCCTTAAGAGATCATACCATACTATTCATCATACCAACCTATGAATACTAAGTTAAGATGACCACTAGAATAATAAAAATGAAATGTTTAGTGCTGACCTATCTTATTTTTATCTATTCATATTATGAGTACCATAGTAATACATAACCTTGAACTCTTAAATGAGTTGGACTTGGAAAGAGATTAAGACAAGATCATTCACTATATATATATATATCTTTCTTTCTATACAATCTTTATGGAACTTATTTCAACATCTGTTGTTCATCAATGTTGGATAATTTCCCATTGATTCACAAATTCTTTAACCATTAGTCTTTGACCTCTTATTTCATCCTATCAGAACATCTACTTAAATCTTCTAATGAGGGCATAATCCATTAATAACCTTAACACAATATATAATACTAAGAAGATAATTTCTAGGCATTAAAAGATAGGATTGATAAAGCCCTGCTTAGCCAACTAAAAAATTCAGTAATAAATGATTAAAGTATTATAAAGGTAATGTTTGGCCACCAACATGGAATGCTTATGTTTATATAGTTAATACTGGTGGATAGAGCATGATTGAAACTTTAGTAAAGATAAGTGATCCTAGAGAAGTCTTTGCAAACCACATAAATATAATTCAGGGATTGAAGTGTAAGTCATGAGGGTTAAGTACTTATAAGATGGTGTTATTCAACTAAAGCTAGTGTATCATAGAGTCATAAAATTGGTGTTATTCATCCTTAAGGATAGTTTACTTTAGAGAAATATTAGTGATGGAGGATTAAGGAAGTCTGGGAGTAGAGTTTGAAGGAATTACTGTTTGGGTGGAAGATTATCAATAGTAGAATAGTTAATACAACCAAGCAAGGATATGAGAAAGCTATGAAGTACCTTGTATCAAACTCATTGGATTCATCCATGAGTTTAGAATAATAAAAGGTGAATAAGAATGTTTGGTGAGGTAAAGCTCATCCTGTTAATCATGATGATGGATAGGAAGAAGTATTCTATCTAGGAAAGGAATTCCTTAATTAGAGATCCAAGATTGTGAAATATAGTTATATGTTGTAAATCATTTTCTTATTTAATCTTGGTAAGCAATCAACTCTAAATCTCAACTCAAACATAATATCCATCATATACCATTGATCCATCATCTAATGTCTATAACACTTTATAGAAATATTTTCCTATAGCAAATTACATAAGCACATCTCTGTTAATTCCAAACATTCTAACTATATGTGCTTAAGTATACTCACTTCTATAAAACACTCTAATTACAACTTCCTATTAAAAATAAGATTTCATCAAATACTATATACATAAGGCAATATGCTCAGCCATTAAATCTCAACTCTTAAGAGGAACCTAAGCTTATACAAAAACCTAAAGCCAAGGATAGTACTCATAATTCAAAACCCTAAAACTTCTTTGTTTATCACATACATTGCTGTTTTCCAAATTAATGGGAGTAATAATCACCATATCAATGTCTTTATATTTCAAGCATCAAATAATGGTATAAAATCATTATACTTATATATAAAGTTTCTATTCAAACTATGAACTCGCTAAAATTAAGTTAAGTTATAAACAAATAAGAATATATTACTCAAGAAATACCTAACTAAAATAAGGAGAGAGAAATAATAAGAAAAGTTTATATAAAATATTAACAAGGGGGATCACATTAAGTAAATATAAGAAATACACAAAGAGGATATAATAAGAATTTACAAATGAGACTAGGTATATTTTTGTATTGTTATAAATGACCAGGAAACAAGTTACACAAAGAAAGATTCAAATTATAAAAAAAATTCAAATCTGAATAAGAAAACAGAAAATAGAAAAAGGACAAAACAAATAAAAACAAACTTGGTCGCGACCCAACAACTCTACACCTATCTGACGCCCTGTGCAGCCCACAATAGCCCAATAATCAGCCCAGGTCCTTTTCCATCTGTGACTGACAAGTGGGGTCAGGTGAGGACCGCGGGTTAAGCTAAAGAAATCGTTAGGGGGTTATCCGCAAAACGACCATCGCTTGCACCACACGCATATAGGCATACATTGGCCGGGCCGTCAGCCGATGTCGCTATCGTCATTGCGCCAAGATACTCGCTGTCATTGCCAGGAGGGGATAAGAAGGCCACCGCGACACATTGCTTCCATCCCTATCCACAAATCCCTCCTTATCCTCTCAGATACGAACGAGACCGAACCCTAGCTCACCGGAGCCACTCGTCGCCGTCGAACCATGTCTCCCCACACCATTCTGAGCCGTCATGGAGAAGCGACGTCCTCCGTAGATCCTCTGGGTAGAAGCTTGCATGAAGGGGAGCACTGGAGCTGGTGAATTTGGTCATTCCCCTTCACAGCAGTTCATCAGAATCCTCGTCGGAGGGCTCGATTCTGATCGCGCCTATCCTCGTCGACCACTCTATCGTCATCAGGGTAAGCATACGCATCTCTGGACCCTAGTTTTGTTTGCGAATTTGCACCATAGGTCTAGTTTTGTTGAGCACCGCCGCTGGTCGCCGCAGTCGCTCGTCGTCGATGACCCTTCGATGACCATTTCCGAGCGGTGCTGCCACTATTAGGTTCAGTAGGCCGCGCTGGTTCGGACTAGATCTATTTCGCTTGATGGGGTGCCGTAGATCGTCGCCGGTGACCACTCACCGACGGAGATGGTGGTGCTGACGCCATCATTGCGTCATGATCGCACCACGTTAGCTAGTTTGACTTGTCTTTGCTAACGTGGCAAGTGACGTGGCCTAGGGCCCATATGTCATTGACTGGGGTAGATAACCAATCAGTAATAAATGTAATTCTTTTAACCTGAGAGCTGAGGTGGACAATGACCCATAGGTTAGTGACTGGGGCTAGCTATAGGCATGGTGTAAAAAGTAATTTTCTGTTTAGAAGTAAAAAAATATTATAATCCAATTAATAATATTCCAGAAATCAAATAAATGATTAAACTTTATTTAATTAATAACTTTTGATTTATAATTCAGAAATATATGTGTAATATATGAAAAATTTTACAAAAATAAAATCTACAACTTAAAACTATTATCAAATAATATTATGAAAATTATTTAAATAAATATTATTGAGTAAAGATTTTATAAGTAATAAAACTTTGATAATTCATATCTTTATAATGATAAATGTTAATAATATAAATAAAATACCAAAAATCTTAGAAAAATAAGAATTCTAATTTAAAACTATAATCATGTATTATTAGTTCACTCAATTAAATATTTGTTATCTATTAAGTAATTATAAAGTAATAAGAATTATAAAAATCATATCTTATTATTTATAAATCACAAAAATAAATGTAATATACCAAAATGTTCACAAAAATAATATCTACAGATTAAAAATTTAATATTCTACTTTTGAGTTAAATAAAAATTCAAATAATTTAATAACTCAAATTTCAACTTATTTACTTTATTAATAATTCATATAAGGATAAATAAAATTTATTAATATTTCTAAAAAGAGTCAAATAAGTCTAATAAATAGTATTAGTCTTAAATATTAATAATATAAAGCTGTAATGGTTTAAAACATTATAAACATCTTTGTATTAAACTATCTTCAACTCTAAGTGAAGATTATATTCTCAAAGGATTCTAATTCATGGTAAAAAACCTTAAAGAACAACTTGTGAATAAATCAGATCCTTTCCATTTACTTTAAATTATAAAATTACAACAATTACCACAACACTATAGAAAGTTCAAAGGTAGTTAAGTGAAAATATATCTGTAATTATAAACTCTACTCACTTATCTATAAAAGGTAAATGATACTATTATATCATAGAATTAAGAAACCATTATCCCAAGTAAAAGAATAACCATTCTTAAACAGCTTAAAAAATACCTTTCAGATATACAAGATACCAATGTGTAAGTATTATACTTTCAAAACTATCTATATTTTAAAGTTAACTTTAGTCTCCAAGAGTCTAAATATCATACCATACACATTACTATATGTTTTATAGTTAACTTTGGTCTAAAGTAGTTAAAACTATAAAGCCACTCAAGCCAAACCATTTGAGCAAACAAATAACATCAGCCACCACTAACTAACCCCAAAGTTGTTTAGACCTTAGAAGAGAAACCTTTTCTCCGAAGGTTATCCTTTTTGCCACTTTAAATAATAACTCTTGTATAAGAAATCCTAACTAGTATGCCATAAGTATGTATACTTTACTCCTACATATGTGTTGTCTACAACCACTCATAAACTTTAATAAAAGTACAACTATGAAACTTATCTAAAAGGACCACACATTCCAAAGTAACCACTTTCGGAATCCAAACCCTAGAACAACGTTATTCCCAGGATTTGCGCTTAGAACATGCATCACATTACTTATGCATAAAAGCTTATTGCTTCTTTAAACATTAGTCCTTACCGGACCAATGATGCTGATTTCAGATTTTGGATCTTATACTGAATCGAAGACCGTGAGTGCATAATCTTGAAATCACAAAAGGCAAGTTCACACTTGCTCTTGTCCTTTGTTTATTTTCTGTAAAGTATTTTAAAAATCCAGTGTTGTTATCACCTGCATTTGAAAAGGGTCTTAAAACACTATTTTTGATAATAATGTGAACTATTGGTTATTGATCCAGGGTGATCAGTTAATCTATTAAATATGACAGTTGGAATACCACTGTTCAGAACTATATCACATAGGACTTAACAACCCATGTCGCTAGTGATTCTTGCGCCGTATATTACACGTTGACCATGAGATTTGGAATTGGGACGGAGAAGTTAGTTGTATCTTCTTCCTCTCGCATGAAGATGGATGTGCAGGTCGTGGCTGTTATCCTTGTAGCGTGCATATTAATTGGTAATTCATAGAGGATATGCAGCATATGGGTGGGAACCCTCATCGTCCCACGATAGTTCTGGCATCTAACGGTTTGTACAAACCATTGCCGTAATTCTTTATGTGGGCATGGTGTACACCAAGGAGGCATGCAAGGTCACGAAGGGGGCAGTGATTGGCTTGGATCATCTTCTGGGCCCCACATCATGGAATTGTGGACGGGAATAAGCTGCCCGGTTGTGCAACAAAGAGTTGATCTCTCATGGGTAAAGTAACGCACCTCTGCAGAGTGTAAAAACTGTAACTTGTTACTCCCTGTTCCGGGAAGGAGCTGCGAACACGGCGGGAAAGGAACTCCATGAAAGTTCTGGTAAACCCGTGAAGGCTGACAGACATAGCTTTTCAGAATAAAAGCAACCTTTAAAGAAATGTTTATGAAAACTTGCATTGCCTACGACCTATGGTCTGTGGCTGTAGATATAGTGCATCAAACACTCCTTTTCTAGTGAATTTGCTGAGTACGCTCGTACTCAAAGTATCTTCTTAACCCTTTCTAGATTCTGAAGCCCTTGAAATGATGACTACATCAAGATATGCTCCAGGACTTATCCAGACCAGCTAAAGCTCTTCAATGAAGACAAGGAGGTCAACATATATCGCAACTCAAGTGAAGACGAAAGTTATGGATTAAATAGGAATATTATCCCTAGCCAAAGAACCTATTTCTGTAGTGCGTTGCAATAGAAGCAATGCCAACCTCTTAGTCTGAATATTAGACTTAATAGTATAATCATCCTTGCGTTGTTTATTTTTGATTCTTCTCCGTAAGAAGTCTTTATCTATCTTGAACCTAGAGTGTTCTCTGGATCTTATGTAAAGAGTGAGTTGTAACCTTTAGCCATGTATTAGGCCCGCTGTGTTTCTGTTGTGCCATTCCGAGGGATGTAATACTAGTGAACGGTGTTTCATTAGTGTTATGTTAACGACTATAGTATACTACATCATGCAGTGGTATGTTGGGTCACCGCAGTAACACACCTATGCAGAGTGTAAGAATTGTAACTTGTTAGTCCCTATTCCAGGAAGGAGCTACGAACAAGGCAGGAAAGGAACTCCATTAAAGTTCTGGTCAACTTGTGAAGGCTGATGGGCATAGTTTTTTTATAATGAAATCAATCTTTAAATAAATGTTTACGAAAACTGCATAGTGCCAAGGAATGATAGTCCGAGGTGGTAGATAGAACATCAAACTTCCCACCTTGCATATAATGAACTTTCTGGGTAATGTTGTTACTCACTCTTTCCTTTGATACCCTGCTTAGACTCTGAGGAACCAGAAGACACTACATTGTACGCAGCTGAAGGACAAGAGGATGTCTACTACGAGAAGCCAGATCTGTCCGGAGGAGTGGAAGGGGTGGACTATGAGATACGTTATGCAGTGGAGGGCAACGAGTCAGAACAGTGGCCGTAGCTATTAGTAACCTATTGAGCCGAGCAGCAGAAACTTTATATAATAAATTGTTGAGCTCATTTTGGAGTATAAGTTTGAAACTTTAAATCTTCCACTGAAACAATTTAAGTTTGGTTTGCAAGTTGAATCTTTTGAGGATGTGATATGGATTCACAATGTTTCTGTTATGCCCCTCTGAGGATGTGATATTTACATAACGGTGTTCTGTGGATGTCATGTCAACGACTATAGTGTACTACACATGCAGTGGTATGTTGGGTCACCGCACATCTCCACCGGGCTGACGCATCCCGTCCGAGCATGTTTGAACCGGTCACCGCAAACGCGTGAGGCGTGCGCGGAGCCCCAGCGGGACGACCCATCTGGACAAACGCGTCCGGCTTAACCCATCCATGCATCTAATCTGGGAAATGGTTGCGTCGGCCCGGACGCGCGTCGACGTGCGGGTGTCCCCCAATAATTCGTCCGGCCCCTCTCGCCAGTGGCAGAATAGACGCTCACCTCCTCCAAACCCTCGCACTCCACATCCTGTGCCACGAGCAGGCGCAATCTTTGCCGCCACCACCACCGCTCACTGGCGCCGATGCCCCCGTGATATCGAGTGCCACCACCGGCCACACGTGTTGCCAGAGTTGTCTGTACGCGCTGCAGGCAATCCTGCCGTCGTCGCCTCCGCCTGTGGACTAGACGCGCGACACCCTCTGCATGGCACACAACCTGCTCGATCATTTACCTAAGGTACGTTCGCCGGTCCTTTCTAGGTTTTATCCGGCCCACTACTTTAGTTGGCATCACCATTAACGGCTGCATACTTTGCAAATGGGCAGCAGCCGAAGGGCAATGGAGTTCTTCTACAAGAATTTCGTGGAGTCATCTTTCGAGAAGGAGTCCAAAGGTGAGTGTCGTGGTGTGGAACACGGCAGCGCCATCGGGGATGGCAAAGAAGGGACACTCGGATGCATTTGGTGGCTCACGCAACAGGTTGGGAACGGTAAACTGCAAACACAGTGACGTACCCAGGTTCGGGGCCCTCTTGGCGAGGTAACACCCCTACTCCTGCAAGATGAACTATATGTGGGAGCTGATGCTCAGTACAGATGCTCCTAGAGTTGTTTCCTTAGCGACTATGGAGAGCTAGAGGAATATGGGAACTTGATGCTAACACTTCTATCCTTCTATTGTTGCCTACCTAGAACCCTAGCTCTGCCCTCCCTTATATACTGGTCTGGGGGGCAGATTATAGATCGGGTCCTAGGGTTTACTGTTTGGATATGGGTTTACAGGACAGGGTCGGCTGCAGGGCCCAACCGGTAGGCCAGGACCCACTCTGCCCTTCTTTTAGCGTCATCCTTCTCTTTAGTGGTCACCCGGGCTTCCTTTGGGGCGTCATCCTTGCTTTAACGGTCACCTGGACTGCTTTCGCCAGTGCAGCCGAACGCCTTGCTTTATCTTCATCGGGTAGCGCTGGCCATGACGGCATGCCAGCTTGCCCGATGACGAGGGAGAGCCAGAGGCGTACCCTGCACGGAGTGTCAGCCCTTCCGTGCCCTCCATCGAATATGAGGTGAGCCGGGTGGAAGCGGCCACCCGGCCGGTTCTTCTGGCCACCGGCTAGCGGGCGAGCCGAGAAGGTTATAAGCCCAGCCGGGTGTGTTAGCCGGTTAGATAGAGTTGTCCTTCCTGATGGCCAGGCAGCCTGCATCTTCTGGAGCCGGCCTACTTGTTCCTGGCTTTCCCCACCCGGGGGTTATCCCCCTGACACTAGTCCCCGAGCATGTATGGGCTTAGCCCGTGGGCAAGATCTTCCGTGCTCCTTCTTGTCCTGAAAGAGTTGTTTTGTTGCATCCGGATGCGGCTTTTGCTTTTGCTTTCCGGCTGGATTCAACCGACTGCGGAATCGATGGCCGTCCACTGGGTGTAAACAGCGGAGGCAGGTACCGGCTGGCGCAGCTGAAGATGAAACGTTTAGCTTGATGACGCCATTGATGTCGTCACCCACGACTGCGCACACGTCGCGTAAGTTGGACTTCCGCGTCGTTGTGTCAGTTTTTGGCAAGTGCGCACGCAACTTGCCGCAGCAGTTTCTCGAGGCGAGCGCGCACACCTCGTCTCCTAGTAACGCCTGCGAATCTTCTGTGGCGATTATGACGGTGCAAAGGATCTGGAGCCGAAGCGTCGTGCGGCTATGGTTCTATGATGCCACGCATCGCACAGGAGCCGAAGAGGCGACGATGCCGTCCATAGGGATAAATAGAGCCCTGAGGGGGATCGGTTCCCACACTTATCCATCCTCCGGCTCATCTTCCCCTCGTGCTCCAGCGCCCTTTGCTCTTCCACGCCTTCTCCTTGCCGTCGTCGTCCACCTCTTACCTGTCCACCATGGCCACCTCTTCTGCCGAGATGCTGCCGGAGCAACGTGGCGGCTGGTGTGGGTCCTTCGTGACTGACTAGCTCGTCAACAAGTACCGGCGGGGGAGGTTTCTTACCTCGTCGATGCTCGTGAAGCATCGGCTCGCGCCGGAGGGGGATCCGGTGCCGGATCATCGGCCGGGGGAGCGCGTTGTCTTCCTCGCGCACTTTGCCCATGGCTTCGGTCTTCCCGTCAGCCCCTTCCTCCTCCGGCTCTTTCTCTTCTTCGATCTCCAGCTTCATCACCTGGGCGCCAAAGCCATCGCGCGGTTGTCGCATCATGCAGCCTGCTGCGAATCATATCTTGGGGTGTGGCCCGAGGTGGCGAACTTTCTCAAGTTCTTCCACTTCAAGGCACAGAACACCTCCAAGGGTGGTTCGCTGACGCAGACGGGCTGTTGCGCCATCTACCCGCGGTCCTCCTCGCCGATGCCGCGGTTCGAGCTCCCCAACACCGTCAAACTGTGGCAGCGTTCATACTTTTATGTGAGCAATGCCACAGAGATTGACTGGATCTGCCTTCCACCTTTCACCAACTTGCCCTCGACGCAGAAGGGCTGGGCGATGAAGGGCATGGGCGCAACGGCGGACCTCGACTGGATGGCCACCCGGTTGGAGACGATAGTGGAGACGGAGAGGCTCACTGCCCGGGACATCACATTGTCATGGATGGTGCGTCGCGTGCTTCCGCTGCAGAAGCGGTCGCACAAGATGTGCCACATATCGACCGCCAACGATCCGATGAGGACGTCGCGGAAGGATGTGTCCTACCAGGACCTGCGGAACTGGGTCTCCATGATCTCCAAGTTCCGTATAGAGGCCACCTGTGCGTATTCCTGCCCTCCGTACCACCATGGCCGCCTGCTGCCTCGGGTAAGTTTTTCTCTAGTTGTCTTGCGTCTTGTTCCTTGTCGTTGCTAGATTTCCTTGGGTGCCTTATGCTCCCCTTTTTGATTAGTTGTTCATGGCGCAGCTAGCCGAGGACGGTATGGGTGACTTCCCGCTTCCGTCCTTGGAGGACAGGAAGTCGAAGAAGTATCCCCAGACGAAGACTGAAGGGTTTCCCGTCCGAGCGGACGATGGACCCTCGGATCCTCATGGTAAGTTACCGACTACAGCTCTTTCCTTCATCCTGGTTCTTGAGGTTGTGGTCTTGATTCTTTGCTTGTGTCACAGTCGATGTCACCGAAGAGGAGGGTGGCAGAGAAAACCCTGCGGCGAGAGCCCGGGGAAAGAGGGTGGCACCTGTTGCTGCTCCCGCTCCAGTTGAAATGAAAAAGACGCACCGAGGGCGTTAGTTCGTTGCTCCGCCGTCTGTCGCTTGGTTAGTATTTTCCTTGCCCTTCCTTGCCTTTCAGTGGTTGTGCTGGTATCTCCTTTGATTCTTCACTCTGCGCAGCGAGGCGATGCTGCTTGGCGATGGTGGCGCCATTGTCGTTGCTCCTCCCCCTCCTCCGCCGGTTGAGGAGGTGGCGAGGTCGCCGGCTGCGCCCGCGCCGGTAGCGACCGGCCCAGCTGCGCTAGCCGCGCCATCTCCGCCCAGGGCCCGTCAGGATTCTCCGACCACAGGGCTGCTGCACCAGGCGCCTGCATCTTCGCGGTTGGGGCAGTTGTTCGCGGCTACGCAGGACCCGGAGACACCCATCCTTTGTCTCGGGGCTGGCGTGAACCCGTCCTGGAGTGATGCTCCAAGCAGCTCCGCCAGGCCCGTGATTACGGAGGTGACGAAGGAGGCTGGGGCTACGCAGGCGGCTGCAGCCGATGGTTGCAAGCCGGGTGCTTCTGCATCGGCTGGGAGGGAGTTGGTGGTGTAACACCCTCAGAATCGGACCTATGCAAGTTTGAGCAAATTTCGCCAAACCCGCATAGAAACGATTCAAAGGTGCCCACCAGGCACTTTCGTGCAGGTGGAAAACGAAGTAATAACATTACACAACAGTCCTCGATGGGACCCACAGAACAGATACATATATAACGGCGACTCCATGAGTCAAGAATACAAATATAATATACAAAGATCCAAATCACCTTGAAAACGATAGAGCGTCCAGCTACGGACAAGATGCAAATGGGGCTAAGAGCCCTGAAGAATAACCAATGGCGTCCATAACCACCGAGCCAAGCGGAAGGGTAACCACGCTAACGACGCCGATCTCCAACCTGCTTAAACAAAGGGGTGCCGACAAAGGGCAAAGGAAAAGGAGGAGCGTCGATCGAGGCCAAGACACGGCGAGGCTAGAATTCGCGGTCCTCGCCTACATAGGTATGGTGGATCAAGCGGCAAAGATGCACTGAACAACCTATAGAGACTCGATACATCTAGCGGTTATCAGAGAGGGGCAAGAAAGACCTATTCGGATCCAACCTGATGCTACCATCAAACAAACCCATCCTGGCGTTTCCCCCTCGAGACCAAACGAGGAAGTCAACCGAGGAACTAACACCGTTGGCAGTTTTACTTATTCAGTTATCGTTGCAGCAATTACTAGTCAGGTTTAGATAATCATCCTGATAAGATAAGCAGTGGGCACTTTTAGTTAACCATTCCGTTATAGTGGCAACAATTACTAATCAGATACAGATAGCATGAGATAAACCCGAAACCCAGCAGTTGTTGGTACTTTTAATCAGCCAATTCCGCTGTAGTTGCAATACTTACTAGTCAGGTACAATGGTCGCAAGCGACACGCCAAACAAGCAGTTGTGGGCAGTATTAATTAGCCATTCCATTATAGTGAAGCTCATTACTAGTCATTATAAAGTCAAATTTATAGCAATAAACTTTAGTTATGCTTGTCTATGATCGAATCATGCTCCAAGTCGTCCATATCCATGGACACGGCTTTGAAAGTTTTACCGGCCGGGTGCACCAATAGCAACACACGCCGATCAACCTCGGAAAAACCAAATCAAAACCCAACGAGGCTTTCACGGTGAACAATCACGATTCGAAATATTTGGGGCCACCTTTGAGTAGATCCATAGCAAGCAAGCTTAGACGGACTCAAGGTTAGCGCCAATGGTCATAGCGGCGGGAACCGAAACTCGGGTGTCGATACAGCGTAATCACTCCGCCTTCCTAAACAGATGCAGTGCTATCCGTCGCACAATTTAAATACGTAAGTAGCATGGCATAAGTACAGGATCGTAAATAAAACCTCAAACTAGTTGTGGCCCCAAGAAATAAGATGAATCAAGCTCGCTCGGGGGCCCCATATACCTCCCGGATGTGGATAGCGCGATAAATCAAGGAACAGGTATCAAGTACTCGGGGTCTTACGGGACACAAGTGGGCGTTCGGAAACCAAATATTATCTATCACCCACCGATGCCTCTGCTTATTTCAATTTTAGTTGTTAAACAGAAATTAAAGTGAGCGATAAGTAAAACTAGGATCATCTCCAACATCAACATGCGGCAATACATCAACAACTGTGGCACTGGACGACACGCGACTTGAGCAAGCAGCGACTGACGCAAGTCCAACTATCTACCAAACAACAGGTAATAGGTGTGTCCAAGGCAATATAAGGCTGCGGGGATATCACGGTGCGAGAACTAGAGCATCGCAACACGTATAGCAATAGATCAACAGGAGGGAATAAATACTATAAAAGTAAGATAGGTAGAAAGGGAGATGCTGCTTTGAAAACATTGCCGAAGGTTCAACCAAGATCGGTCAAGCTCACATCAACTCATCGGCCTTATCGCGAAGAACCAAAACACTAGAATAAACACCGGATGCACTATTTAATACAACGGCAGAAGATCGGCATGATGCATGTATGATGTATGGCATGGCAAGGTGCGATGCAATTAGGTCATGTTAAGCGGAACCGGGGTCCCGACAATTAATTAGATGGTTCAAGTTATTTAGATTCCCCGCAATTTAAGTGTTGCATTAGCAAGACAAAAGATGGCACCGGTTCGCTACACAAGTTTAAATGAGGCCAATATAAGGCTAGATTTGCCCGCATATGGGCCCCATATTTAATTATTAGGTGAATCGGCATAAGGCCCCCAAACCACATGGTGATATGCATGCATGAACAATTAAAATGCGACAAGTTGGATTGTGTTATAAAATAGGGTTGCGGGAAGGGGTTCACACATTAGGGGTCTCGGCGATCTTGGGGTTCGGGGTCGGTCTCAGGGTTCGACGGAAACATTCTCGGATAAGAGAGGTAGATCTTGTCGCGACCGGGAAGCAGAACTTGGGTCGGTGTCGGGGCGCGTCGGATTCTTCCGGGTCGGTGTCGTTCTTATCGTCGGGCAGATCTTGCCGTTGCGAGGGCCTTGTCGGGTCCGCGCTTCGGATTCCGTGAGGCGATCTTGACGCTCCGTGTCGAAGTCCTTGAGGTTTTATCCTTATGCACCGGTGGCGAACTCGGAAATGGCGCCAGGGTCCTCGGGGAGTACTAGTCGCACTCGGTCGGAGTCCTTGGATCCGGGAAGGCGAACTTGATACGACGCCGGGTGCGGGATCGGGCTTCGGGTCTTCATGTGGGCGAACTTGGCATCCTCCTGGAAGGAGATCTTGGAGTTTTACGTCGAAGTTCTTGGTGACGACGTCGGTTTTGGGGTCCGGGGTTCGGGGTTCGGGTGTGGCGTTGATGGTTCCCTGTAAGAGACTCACGGGTACAACGGCGGAGTTCTCGGGTTCGGCGAGATCGGCCTTCGGGGTATCCACCTCCGGGTTCGGTCTTCGCGGGTCTCGGTGTCCGAAAAGGCGTGCTTGGAGGACGAACTTGGCGGATCGACGGTGCAACTCCAGAAGGGGACGAGCCCGAGGCGAGGTGGGCCCGCGCGGCGGCGGCTTGCGCTGCGGAGGCGGCCGGGTCCGGTGAGCTTGGCGGCGGAGATGCGGGGGAACACGGCCGACGGGCGCGCACGGGCTGCGGGAGGCTAGGGCAGGGCGGCGCGAGGCGGGGGGGCGAGCTTGAGGTGGCCGGCAGCGTTAGGGCCCAGCGGAGGCCTCGGGAAGCGGGGAAAGCTTGGCGCCGGTGGCGGTCTGGCCAGCCGGCAGAGCGGAGGCGCGAGGCCTGGTCTGACGTCAGCGGAGGTGGTCCATGGGCGAGGCCTGAGCTGGCGGACAGCGCCGGCCGGAGCCGATGCTGGCAGCTGTGACGCGGCCGACGGAGGAGCAAGGCGGGCGCGGAGGTTGGCCGTGGCGCCACGGGTCGGGCGGCATAGGCGCCAGCGGCATGGGCGCCTGGAGGGCCAGCTCGCGAGGTGGGGCGAACGGGCGGCCTCCGTCTTGGCGAGGCTGAGCAGACCAAGGGAGCGAGGCGGTGGCTCGGTGGAAGCGAGCGGCGGTGGACGAGCGGTGGGGGAGGAGGCTGAGAGGTAGCAGGGGGCGCTGCTGCGGTGAGGAGCTCGTCGGTGGGATGGGGAGATGGGGCTGGCAGCGTCAGGCGGGGAGGAAGAGGAGGGCTGTGGCGTGTGGAAGAAAGCAGGCGCAGTGGGGGTCGTGGTGGGCCCGCTGGGCTGGGGCGGGGCCACGGGGCAGGGCGTGTGGGGCGCTGCCGCGCGCTGTGTGCGTGTAGAGCGTGTGTGGGGCCGGGGGTGGCTCGGTCTGGGGGAGTGATGTGCTGGGGAGGGCCGGCTGTGAGGTGGCCACAGGGGAGAGAGGGGAGAGGGCTGGCCAAGGGTGACGTGGCAGCTTTTGGTTGGCTAGGGGGAGGGGAGAGGGTGAGGTGGCATCTGTTGATTGGCCAGGGTGATGTGGCTGGGGTGTGTGGGTAGGTAGTTTGGTGAACCTAGGAATTAGGGGGCTGGTTAGGTGGGGCGATTTAAATCCTGGGGCGGTCGTTCGGGTCATTCGGCCCGTTCGACTGCCCCGCAAAAAAAATAATACAATAATTTATTTATTTAAACGGACCGTTTGCACAACACATTTAATTAAACAAAATATTCCGGAGTCTCGGTTTGGTTTTGATTTAAAGACGGGGCGTTTTTAGAAAACAAAATCGGCTTGTGAAAATAGTTTTTATGCAAACAATGCATGATGATGACGATGCAATGCACAAATTCGACGCGATTTTCTAGTAGTGGTTTTGCGGGATGCCACAGTTCGACACCACTAACAATGGATCTCGCCCTCGAGATCCGCCTCATGGTACCGGAAGGAAGGCCGGCGATCTGCGTCTTCTCGCTGCGTGTAGGTCCTCACGACACCACTAACAAGAGGTCGTTGTCCGTGATCGTCGAGAGAACACTCCGGGGACAAAAGGTCGAAGGTAGAGGTATCAACAATAAAGCCACCTCTAGCTTCGATGGAAAGAGGGAACCGATGCATTCTCATTCACTTCAATGTACAAAAGCGAATAGAAGGGGTAGTCGGCATGGGGGCCAATCCATCACGCACCCAAACTATTACTCTGCACAATCAGTAGAAAAGCGTGCATCCATTCTCGGAATTAGACTGAAGATCTCGACAAGCGAGGTTCGGAAATAAAGCAGTGATGCAGACTCTGCATCGGATCTGGCGTAGATGATGTCGTCGCGTCAGAAAACACCGGAAGGCACAAGCAAGGAACAAAGAATGGTAACACCGTAGACGGATTCCTCAGGCAGCTTGAACACCGGATGTAGAAACACCGTTATCAAAGAAGGAAGCGAAACCCTGAAGGTACGACGGAAACCCAACCACGAGAATTCCTGGACTCGAAGAAAGAGACGAGAGCGGATTCAAAACACGTAGGGGTAAGAGGGGAACAGCAGAGGGGTAAGGAGTAAAATCAGCCATAATCAGAACTATCCAACCGATTTTCAAAAATAGTTTTGACACTCTACTTCGGTCGTTAGCTAGGTTATCCTACAGGCTGGACTTGTGGGGTATCGCAACTGCTGAGCTCTGATACCACTCTGTAACACCCTCAGAATCGGACCTATGCAAGTTTGAGCAAATTTCGCCAAACCCGCATAGAAACGATTCAAAATGCTCACCAGCACTTTCGTGCGGGTGGAAAGCAAGTAATAACATTACACAGTCCTCGATGGGACCCACGTAAGATACATATATACGGCGACTCCATGAGTCAAGAATACAAATATAATATACAAAGATCCAAATCACCTTGAAAAGCGATAGAGCGTCCACTACGGACAAGATGCAAATGGGGCTAAGAGCCCTCAAGAATAACCAATGGCGCCCATAACCCTGCCTGGCCAAGCCGGAAGGGTAACCACCTAACGACGTCGATCTCCAACCTGCTTAAACAAAAGGGGTGCCGACAAAGGGCAAAGGAAAAGGAGGAGCGTCAGTACTGAGGCCAGTACACGGCGAGGCTAGAATTCGGCGGTCCTCGCCTACATAGGTATGGTGGACTGAAGCGGCAGCGGCAGCATGCACTGAACAACCTATAGAGACTCGATAAATCTAGCGGTTATCAGAGAGGGGCAAGAAAGACCTATTCGGATCCAACCTGATGCTACCATCAAACAAACCCATCCTGGCGTTTCCCCCTCGAGACCAAACGAGGAAGTCAACCGAGGAACTAACACCGTTGGCAGTTTTACTTATTCAGTTATCGTTGCAGCAATTACTAGTCAGGTTTAGATAATCATCCTGATAAGATAAGCAGTGGGCACTTTTAGGTAACCATTCCGTTATAGTGGCAACAATTACTAATCAGATACAGATAGCATGAGATAAACCCGAAACCCAGCAGTTGTTGGTACTTTTAATCAGCCAATTCCGCTGTAGTTGCAATACTTACTAGTCAGGTACAATGGTCGCAAGCAACACGCCAAACAAACAGTTGTGGGCAGTATTAATTAGCCATTCCATTATAGTGAAGCTGATTACTAGTCATTATAAAGTCAAATTTATAGCAATAAACTTTAGTTATGCTTGTCTATGATCGAGATACTGTGCTCCAAGTCGTCCATATCCGCGGACACGGCTTTCAGAAAGTTTTACCCGGCCGGGGTGCACCAATAGCAACACACGCTCGATCAACCTCGGAAAAACCAAATCAAAACCCAACGAGGCTTTCACGACTGAACAATCACAGGATTCAGAAATATTTCAGGGGGCCACTCCTTTGAGTAGATCCTGCAACGAAGTAAGCAAGCTTCGAGACGGACTCAAGGTTAGCGCCAATGGCTGTAAGCGACTGGGAACCCGAAAACTCGGGGTGTCGATACCGCGTAATCACTCCGCCTTCCTAAACAATGCGATTGTGCTATCTGTCGCACAATTTAAATACGTAAGTAGCATGGCATAAGTACAGGATCGTAAATAAAACCTCAAACTAGTTGTGGCCCCAAGAAATAAGACTGAATCAAGCTCTGGCTCAGGGGGGTCCCATATACCTCCCGGATGTGGATAGCGCGATAAATCAAGGAACAGGTATCAAGTACTCGGGGTCTTACGGGACACAAGTGGGCGTTCGGAAACCAAATATTATCTATCACCCACCAATGCCTCTGCTTATTTCAATTTTAGTTGTTAAACAGAAATTAAAGTGAACGATAAGTAAAACTATGATCATCTCCAACAACAACATGCGGCAATACATCAACAACTGTGGCACTTGACGACATGCGACAGCACTTGAGCAAGCGACTACGACGGGCAAGTCCAACTATCTACCAAACAACAGGTAATAGGGTGTGTCCAAGGCAATATAAGGCTGCAGGGGATATCACGGGTACGAGAACTAGAGCATCGCAACACAGATAGCAATAGATCAACAGGAGGGAATAAATACTATAAAAGTAAGATAGGTAGAAAGGGGGAGATGCTCGCCTGAAAACATTGCCGAAGGGTTCAACCGAAGATCGGGTCGAAGCTCACATCAACTCATCGGCCTTATCCGCGAAGAACCAAAACACTAGAATAAACACCGGATGCACTATTTAATACAACGGCAGAAGATCGGCATGATGCATGTATGATGTATGGCATGGCAAGGTGCGATGCAATTAGGTCATGTTAAGCGGAACCGGGGTCCCGACAATTAATTAGATGGTTCAAGTTATTTAGATTCCCCGCAATTTAAGTGTTGCATTAGCAAGACAAAAGATGGCACCGGTTCGCTACACAAGTTTAAATGAGGCCAATATAAGGCTAGATTTGCCCGCATATGGGCCCCATATTTAATTATTAGGTGAATCGGCATAAGGCCCCCAAACCACATGGTGATATGCATGCATGAACAATTAAAATGCGACAAGTTGGATTGTGTTATAAAATAGGGTTGCGGGAAGGGGTTCACACATTAGGGGTCTCGGCGATCTTGGGGTTCGGGGTCGGTCTCAGGGTTCGACGGAAACATTCTCGGATAACAGAGGTAGATCTTGTCGCGACCGGGAAGCAGAACTTGGGTCGGTGTCGGGGCGCGTCGGATTCTTCCGGGTCGGTGCCGTTCTTATCGTCGGGCAGATCTTGCCGCTATGGGGCCTTGTCGGGTCCGCGCTTGGATTCCGTGAGGCGATCTTGACGCCCGTGTCGAAGTCCTTGAGGTTTTCTCCTTATGCCGTGGCGAACTTCGAAGGCGTCGTGGTCCTCGGGAGTACTAGTCGCACTCGGTCGGAGTCCTTGGATCCGGGAAGGCGAACTTGATACGACGCCGGGTGCGGGATCGGGCTTCGGGTCTTCATGTGGGCGAACTTGGCATCCTCCTGGAAGGAGATCTTGGAGTTTTACGTCGAAGTTCTTGGTGACGACGTCGGTTTTGGGGTCCGGGGTTCGGGGTTCGGGTGTGGCGTCGATGGTTCCCTGTAAGAGACTCACGGGTACAACGGCGGAGTTCTCGGGTTCGGCGAGATCGGCCTTCGGGGTATCCACCTCCGGGTTCGGTCTTCGCGGGTCTCGGTGTCCGAAAAGGCGTGCTTGGAGGACGAACTTGGCGGATCGACGGTGCAACTCCAGAAGGGGACGAGCCCGAGGCGAGGTGGGCCCGTGCGGCGGAGGCTTGCGCTGCGGAGGCGGCCGGGTCCGGTGAGCTTGGCGGCGGAGATGCGGGGGAACACGGCCGGGTAGCACGGGCTGCGCGGAGGCTAGAAGCGAGGCGGGCGAAGCGAGCTTGAGGTGGCGGCGCGTTGGGGCCGCGAGGCGGAGGCCTGCGGAAAGCTTGGCCGGGCGCCGTGGAGGCGGCCTTGGCAGAGCGGAGGCGCGAGGCTCGGGTCGGACGTCGGCGGAGGTGGTCATGGCGAAGCCTGCGTGGCGGAGGCGACTGGCGAGCCGCGGCCGAGCGGCCGGGCGCAGACGGAGGAGCAAGGGCGGCGCGGAGGTTAGCGGCCAGCAAGGCGGAGAGAGCGGCGGCCTTGGCGCAAGGGCTGGGCACGGAGGGAGCGCTCGCGGAGTGGCGAGAACGGCGGGCGGCCTCCGAGGCGGCTGTGAGGCGGCCCGGCGTGGGGAGAAGCGGCGGCGGTGGATGAGCGGTGGGGGAGGAGGCTGAGAGGTAGCAGGCTAGCTGCGTGAGGAGCTCATCGGTGGGATGGGGCGGAGATGGGGCTCGGGCGCGTGGCGGGGAGAAGAGGAGGGCTGGCGTGTGGAAGAGAAACAGGGCGGTGGGGTCGTGGTGGGCCCGGGCTGGGCCAGGCGGGGCGTGGGCAGGGCTGTGTGGGTGTGGGGGGTGTGTGGGGCCGGGGGTGGCTCGGTCTGGGGGAGTGATGTGCTGGGGAGGGCCGGCTGTGAGGTGGCCACAGGGGAGAGAGGGGAGAGGGCTGGCCAAGGGTGACGTGGCAGCTTTTGGTTGGCTAGGGGGAGGGGAGAGGGTGAGGTGGCATCTGTTGATTGGCCAGGGTGATGTGGCTGGGGTGTGTGGGTAGGTAGTTTGGTGAACCTAGGAATTAGGGGGCTGGTTAGGTGGGGCGATTTAAATCCTGGGGCGGTCGTTCGGGTCATTCGGCCCGTTCGACTGCCCCGCAAAAAAAATAATACAATAATTTATTTATTTAAATGGACCGTTTGCACAACACATTTAATTAAACAAAATATTCCGGAGTCCCGGTTTGGTTTTGATTTAAAGACGGGGCGTTTTTAGAAAACAAATCGGCTTGTGAAAATAGTTTTTATGCAAACAATGCATGATGATGACGATGCAATGCACAAATTCGACGCGATTTTCTAGTAGTGGTTTTGCGGGATGCCACAGGTGGTGGTAGCGCCTTCGGGTGCGGCTATCGATGATGACGAGGTTATCATCACCGGCTTGAGGCCAGCTCTGGCTGTGCTGACACCGGGTGCGATCCTTGCCCAGCTCTTGGGCGCGGCACCCGTTCCACTCAGCCAGGTTCGCCACCTAGTTGAGGGAATGGAGAAAGGCCTTGGCGAGGCCAAAAATTTGTCTGTCTTGATGGAGGTAGGTTGTTTCCCTTCACACCTTTCTGTTCTTCCAGCCGGTTTGTCGTTCTGTTGTTCATTTATTTTCTTGTTGCAGAGAGCTTTTGCAGAGTCTGTGGAGAACACCCAGGATCTTGGCCGTACGATTGCTTCTTTAGATCTGTCTTGGCGATTGGCTCCCTTTTCCCGTTTTTTGTTGACCATCGGGTATCCTCCTACAACCATGATCCAGGACAAGGAGAGGGAGGTGGAGCGCCTCAAAGCTGAGGTCGCCCGGCTGGAAGAATCAAACAAGGCGCAACAGGTGCAGTTTGATCAACTTGCCGCGGCCAAGCATCATCTTGAGGTTAGCATGGAGTAGGGCAAGAAGGCATCTGACATCCGGGTGGAGGCGCTGAAGAATTTTGAGATGGTCTCCACCCAACAGGAGGAAACAATCAAGATTCTTTGCTCCCGGGAGGGGGAGCTGACTCAGAACCTCCAGAGTATCTCGGAGATGGTCATCAGTAAGCTCTTTAGTGTCCTTCTTCCATTATGTCATGGCTTGGTCGATCTTGTCTGATTATTCTGCTTTGCTCTTGGCTGCAACTCATTATCCTGAGGCAATCGAGATGGCCATGGAGAAGCTGCCCGTGGATGAGGTTGGACGCGACCTGACTGCCCTCAACCTGGTTAAGGTGCTGGCGGAGGAGAGCAATGGCCTGCGCGCTGTTGGCAATGATCTCTTCCACTACATCTGGTCGGACGCGGGCGAGGTGTACGACATTGCCAGCATGGCTGTTACTCTGTCCAGAGGCATCGACGTGCTGGACATTCATAAGGAGTGGGCTACTCGAGGCGGAGTGGAGATTGCTCTAGCCCTGGTGAAGTCGTGGTACCCGGGTGCCGACCTGAGCGTGCTCACTCGTGGCTTTCGTCTTGGGACAAGCTACGAAGGCCGTTGCGCCAGCACTCCGGCGCTCCAGGCCTGTGGGGTGAAGATTGGCACCTATGTGGACTTGGAGAGCGACTTCAGTGCCCTCGTAGATCAACGGCCGTTCCAGTGGGCCCCGGCGCCTTGGAATCCCATTGACATCACCTCCAGCAGCCAACCTCCCTAAACTGATGATGGCGCCGCCCATGCTGATCCGTCTCCTCCTCCCGCTCCTTCCGCCGCTCTGGCTCGAGAGTCTTGATCCTCGGAATGCCGGGTGTACTTGTTAAACTTATTGTTTTGTTGTTGATACATTTTGGCTGACTTTTGTCACCAAATTCTGAATCTGCGCGGAGCCTTCGTGCTTCGCTTTATGGATTGGTGCCTCTTTATTTCCTTGGGCTCACTCTGCCTTTTTGTTTGTCTTTGGCGTTTCTATGTTTATGCCTATGTCGTTTGCGGTCTTTGATGTTCGAGTTGGTTGAGATGGCCAACCGGGTCGAGGCTCTTTTGCCATCTCGACTTGAGTTTGTGTGTGCACGGTAGCGCATCCACTAGAAGTAGTCCCCGAGGTTCGGGCCGGCTGGGGTAGCCAGCCGGTTCGAAGCTCTTTTGGCTACCTTGACTTGAGTTTGTGGGTGCGCGGGAGCGTGTCCATTGGGTGTAGTCCCCGAGGTTCGGGCCGGCTAGGGTAGCCTGCCAGGTCGAAGCTCTTTTGGCTACCTTGACTTGAGTTTGTGGGTGCGCGGAAGCGCATCCACTAGGTGTAGTCCTCGAGGTTCGGCCGACCGTAGCCCGGTCGGGTCAGCTTTGGCTACCTTGACTTGAGTTTGTGGGTGCGCGGGAGCGCGTCCACTAGGTGTAGTCCCCGAGGTTCGGGCTGACTGGCGTAGCCAGCCAGCTCGAAGCTCTTTTGGCTACCTTGACTCGAGTTTTTGGTGCGCGGGAGAGCGTCCACTGGGTGTAGTCCCCGATGTTCGGGCTGGATGGGGTAGCCAGCTGGGTCGAAGCTCTTTTGGCTACCTTGACTTGAGTTTGTGGGTGCGCGGGAGCGCGTCCACTGGGTGTAGTCCCCGAGGTTCGGGCCAGATGGGGTAGCCAGCCGGGTCGAAGCTCTTTCGCCACCTTGTTTCCTGTCAAGTTGTGGCTCGGGTCGTGCGAGACATAGCGTTGCTTTGGGTTAGTTTTTTGTGCATATGCTCATTCGTTAGTTGGTACTGATCGTAAAAATAAAATAGAGGTGTGCCCCTTCGAGTTAGGCCGTTAGCAGCTCCCCTTTTCTCAGCGAGTATTGGCCCTTCGAGCGTTATCCTTGCCAGCTGGCAGCAGGGTTACGGTCCGTAGCAAAACCCGAAGGAGTGGCTACGCTGGCGTGCCTCGTGATACTTCGGTTCGTTCTTGTTGGCTTATCTCATGCGGGGCGCGACCGGTTCGCCTAGACGCCCTTGCTTTCTGCCTTGGCATTTTATTGCAGCGCGTGCTTTGAGTTTTTGCTCTTGCCGGGTCGACATCCGGCGTGCGGTCTAAAGCAGGAACCGAAGAGGTTGCTCTAGGCATTGTGTGCAATATTATGACGCCTGTAGAAATCATGGGGCTTAGGTCATTCCGTACGAAAATGCAGATGGTGTGCGGAATTGGGACAAAGTCCTCAGTGTCGTGTCGAGGCTTTCAATCTTGTTCACTTGTTACATGAAAAGGGAAGATACATACACTTCTTTGCCTAAGTGTAAATGGCCGGAGTAGGCTTGCATTCCATGGGCGTTCTGTCTCCTCGTCTGAGCGATCTACCTTGTTCTTCACCGGCTGCTGGGCGTCGATCAGATAGTATGAATTGTTGTGAAGCGCCCGGCTGATGATGAATGGGCCTTCCCATGGTGGGGACAATTCGTGCATTCCTTTGGTGCTCTAGACCAGCCGCAGCACCAGGTCTCCCTCGCGAAAGGAGGTGTGCGGGATCCGGCTGGCGTGGTATCGGCGCAGGTCTTGCTGGTAGATTGCTGATCTGGACAGAGCCAACTCGCGTGCCTCCTCGAGCAAGTCCACGTTGTCCTCTCTTGCCTCCTTGGCTTCCTGCTCCGTGTAGATCTGCTTGCGAGGTGCGTCGAACTGGATGTCTGTGGGGAGAATGGCCTCTGCCCCATAGACGAGGAAAAATGGTGTGAAGCCAGTTGAGCGATTGGGTGTGGTGCGCAGGCTCCAAAGTACTGCTGGCAGCTCCTCGATCCTGCATCCGGGTGATCTGACGAGCGGTTTGATGAGACTTGGCTTGATTTCGGCCAGAACCAAACCGTTAGCACGCTCGCATTGTCCGTTGGACTGTGGATGTGCGACCGACGCCAGGTCCAGGCGGATCCCTTTTTCCCCGCAGAAGCGAGCGTAGACTCCTTTCGCGAAGTTGGTTCCATTGTGAGTGATGATGCTATACAGTTAACCGAACCGGATGATGATGTCTGTGAAGAACTTGATCACTGTCACTCCGTCTAGCTTCTTGATCGGTTTCGCCTTGATCCACTTGGTGAACTTGTCCACGGCTACGAGCAGGTGCGTCATGCCGGATCGAGCTGTCTTGAATGGCCCAACCATGTCCAATCCCTAGACCGCGAACGGCCAGGTGATTCTTATTGTCTTGAGTGCCGCAGACGGTGTGTGCTTCAGCTGGCTGAATCGCTGGCAGCCGTTGCATGTCTTGACTATCTCTTCGGCGTCCTTCAGCGCTGTTGGCCAGTAGAAACCATGTCGAAGGGCCTTGGATGCTATTGCCCTTGACGAGGCGTGGTGGCCACACGCGCCCTGGTGTGTGTCCATTAGGATCTTGGTTCCTTCTTCTTGGCTGATGCATCGTTGATAGATACCCCTGAAGCTTCGCGTGTACAGTTCGTTGTTGATGATGGTGTAGGCGCTTGCCCTTCGTCGCACTTGTCGTGCTTCCACCTCTTCTGTCGGGAGTTCTCCCTTGGCCAGGAAGTCCATGAACGGATTTGCCCAGTCGGGCACTTCCCGAATGGTGTGCACCGTCTGTATGATGAGCTTGATCTCCTCACGAACGGTCGGCTCCGGAATGTCGGGAGGCCTTCCGGGTGGAAGCGTGCTGATGCCGACCATGGGCGTCAGCGGTAGCGCCGGTGATGAAAGTCCCGTGTGTCGCATGGCAGTCCCCGGGCGGAGGCGGTGCGGCAAGGCAGTCCCTGGGTGCGGGGAGGCTCCAGCGGTTCCTGGGTCCGTGCTGAGCACGATGGAGTCGGACTCTGGTGAGGTGGTGATGGAGGGTTTGCGCATGTGCTCGAGGGAGACTCCAGGCGGTATGGCTTGTCTTGTTGACCCGACCCTAGCCAAGGCGTCAGCAGCCTCGTTGTTGGCTCTGGGCACATGGTGAAACTCGCATCCTTCGAAGCAGGCACACAACTGCTGGACGAAGAAGCGGTAGAGGGCCATGTTCGCGTCCCTGGCGTCCCACTCGCCAGATACCTGTTGTACCACCAAGTCTGAATCTCAAAAGCATAGCACCCACTGGATGGCTATTTGCTTAGCCATCTTGAGTCCATGGATGAGTGCTTCGTACTCAGCGACGTTGTTGGAAGCCTTGAAGTGGATCTGGAGGACGTACTCCAGCCGGTCGCCTTTGGGCGAGGTTATCACTATTCTGGCTCCGAGTCCTCCTCGCATTTTCGATCTGTCGAAATGTAGCTTCCAGTAAGTTGGATCCGGCACTGGAGGCATGTACTCTGTCTCCGCCCAATTGACGATGAAATCAGCCAGTGCTTGGGACTTGATTGCGGTTCGTGGCTCGTATTGTATGTTATGCGCAACGAGCTTGATGGCCCATTTTGCCACGCGGCCAGTGGCGTCTTTGTTGCCAATGATTTCCGCGAGTGGGGCCAATGTTACTACCCGGATGGAGTGCTCTTGGAACTAGTTCTTGAGTTTCTTGGCGGCCATGTACACGTCGTACACCAGCTTCTGGTAGTGGGGGTAGTTCTGCTTAGAGAGTGAGAGCACCTCGCTTAGGTAGTACACGGGGCGCTGGACCATCTGAGCCTTCCCTTCCTCTGGTCGCTCCACTACCAATACCACGCTAACCACTCTGTTTGTGGAAGCGATATACATCGGCATGGGCTCCTTTGCCACTGGCGCCGCCAAGATGGGTGGTGAGGTGAGCATGCGCTTGAGGTTTCGGAAAGCTTCGTCCGCCTGAGCTGTCCAGACGAACTTGTATGTCTTCTTCATCAGCTGGTACAGGGGAATGGCCTTCTCTCCCAGCCAGTTGACAAACCGGCTGAGGGAAGCGAGGCATCCAGTGAACTTCTGCACGTTGCGCAGGTTCTGTGGCAAGTCCATGCGCTCGATGGCTCCGATCTTCTCCGGGTTCACCTCGATTCCTCGCTCGGAGACGAGAAAGCCCAGGAGCTTGCCGGATGGGACATCGAACACGCACTTCTTTGGGTTCAGCTTGATCTGGAAACATCGAAGGTTATCGAACGTTTCCTTCAGATCCTCAATGAGTGTGTGCTGCTCCTTGGTCTTGATAACAACGTCGTCGACGTAGGCGTGCACGTTTTTTCCGATATGCGTCTGCAGGCATTTCTGCATGCAGCGCTGATAGGTTGCACCTGCGTTCTTCAACCCGAAGGGCATGGTGGTGTATGTTGGAGATATGCCCAAGAGGCAATAATAAAGTGGTTATTATCATATCTTCACACTTATGATAAATGTTTACATACCATGCTATAATTGTATTAACCGGAAACATTAATACTTGTGTGATTTGTAAACTAAAATAAGAGTCCCTAGTAAAGCCTCTTGTTAAACTAGCTTGTTGGTTAATATATGATCATGGTTTCCTGATCATGAACATAGAGATGTTATTAACAACAGGGTCATATCATTAGAGAATGATGTGATGGACATACTCCTATAGACAAGCGTAGCATAAAGATCAAGTCATTTCAATAGTTCAATTGCTATATGCTTTCTGATACATAGTAACCTAATTCCTTCGACCATGAGATCATGCATATCACCTTTGCCGGATGGATGCTTTGATGACATTAAACACCACACCGTAACTGGGTGGCTATAAAGGTGGCATTGAGTGTTCGGAAAGTATTGGTTGAAACACATGGATCAAGAGTGGGATTTGTCCATCCATATGACGGATAGATATACTCTAGGCCCTCTCGGTGAAATTTCATCCAATTGGCTTGCAAGCATGTGACTGGCTCACAAGGGATCACATATCACGTGAACGAGAAAAGAGTACTTATCGGTAACGAGGTTGAACTAGGTATGCAGAGATACCGACGATCAAAACCTCGGATAAGT
Organism: Avena longiglumis; assembly: GCA_030063025.1. Lineage (NCBI taxonomy): Eukaryota > Viridiplantae > Streptophyta > Magnoliopsida > Poales > Poaceae > Avena > Avena longiglumis. Next base: position 416,132,569 of record CP125975.1, on the reverse strand, counting down.
AAACTATCGTGAGACAAAGGGAAATTGGTATCGTATGTAAGTGGTTCATTCGATCGCAAAGTAATCGTAGAAATATGTGGGAGCCATATGAATTTCCAGATTCCTCTATTGGTTATTGATCGGAGAAGTGTCTCGATCATGTCCGCATAATTCACGAACCGTAGGGAGACACACTTAAGGATTCGACGTTGTTTGAGTAGTTATGGTATTATGAGAAAGAGACCGAATGTTGTTCGGAGTCTCGGATGGGATCCGGTATATCACGAGGTGATCCGGAATGGTCCAGAGAATAAGATTCATATAAGGAAAGTCCCGTTTGAGTTCGGGAATGATTCCTGTTTTCATCGGAATGTTCTAGAAGGTTCGGAATGTCCAAGACTCCGGGAGAGAGGGTACATGAATGTGGCATTACATATTGAATGATTGCATCATGTACTAAGTGTTCTTGCTGTTCCAAAAACTGAAAAGTCAAACTACCAGTTTGAAAGTCAAACGGCTAAAACAGGAAACTGTGGAAAAGCGAAACTGTGGGAAGCAGGAAACTGGGGAAACAAGCAAGAGGTGGTTGGAACCGACTTGGGGAGGAGTCCTCCAAGCCGGCGCCAACCAAGCCGACTTGGGAGGGACTCCTCCCTTGGCCGCCCTCCCACCTATAAAAGGAGGGGGGCCTCCTCCTCTAGACACACAAGTTCCTATCCTCTAATCTCCGGTTTAGAGTCGCTTTTGGTTTAGAGCTTCTAATTGCACTAGCCTTCGGATTAGAGCCTTCTAATTGGTGTGTCTAAACCCTAGACCACTAATAGCTCTCTCATACTCCACCATACTGCCTCCGCTTAAGGCGAAGCCTGCGAGATCTCCCTCTACTTCCTGTACCACGCCAGTCACTTGGAATCGCGAGGAGAGTGCTACAACCTCCGCTGCCTGCTGGAACAAGGGAGATGAAGGTCTTCGTCGAGTACCGAACGTGTGACCGACTGCGGGAGCGCTGCCGGAACGCAGCGCCGGAAGGATCGTCTACACGATCTTGAGATCGGAAAGAGTACGACTACATCACCCACGAGAATCTGCTCTCGTTAACCGCTTTGGAATCTTCGAGGGTAAGTTATTCCATCGACTCGTTGCTACAATCTAGTAGATAGATATTGGCTTGTTTGTTTGTATGCGATAGAAAATTTTTGTTTTCCATGCTACGAACCCCTACAGTGGTATCAGAGCTAGGTCTATATGTAGATCTGTTTGCACGAGTAGAACAGAATGGTCATTGTGGGCATTGATGCTTTTATTGTCGATTGCTTCTTGTGTACTTTGCATCTTGCGGTATGTTGGGATGAAGCGGCCCGGGCTAACCTTACATGACATCATTCATGAGACTTGCTCCACGCTTGACATGCAACTTGTATTGCATAAGTGGCTTTGCGGGTGCCTGTTTCTCCTAGCATAGTTAAGATTCAATTTACAACGGGTGATTGACAATACTAGTATCAATGTTGTGGTTCTTGTTCGTAAGTTAGAACGACACTTATTGAAAGCCCCAAACCACGTAAAACATGCAAAGAAAATTAGAGGCGTCTAACTTTGTTTTGCAGGGGTGTGCTGTGATGTGATATGGCCATGATTGTGATTATATATGATGTATGCAATGTTCCTTATTGTAAGTAGGCAACAGGCAGGAGCCATATGGTTGTCTTTAATTTCTGTTAAGACCCGCGTGTCTATTCAAAGTAGTTGTAATAGTTGAAGCCGGTGGACGACAACCATGGAGAAGCATCATTGACCTTGATGCAATGTCGGTGATGATGGAGATCATGTTCGTGCTAGAAGATGGAGATCGGAAGCACAAAGAAGAAAGGCCATATCATATCACATATTATGAATTGCATGTGATGTTAATCCTTTATGCATCTTGTATTGCTTAGTAGGCAGCGGTAGCATTATAAGATGATCCCTCATGCACATGAATTTCAAGTCACAAAGTGTTCACCCTTAGTTAGCACCGCTAAAAGCTTGTTGTTTCAAGCACCACGTGATGATCGGGTGTGTTAGATTCTACAAGTGTATACAACGTGAGCAAGCCAGATTTGCTCATGCGAAACTAAGGTTTGATCTTGACGAGCCTAGCATGTCATGACATGGTCTCGGAACACGGATCACCGAAAGGTAAAGCATGAGTCATATAGTAGATATGATGAACATGTTGATTGTTCGCCATTGAAGTTGCATCAACTCTCGTGATGATCGGTTTTGATGTGGTGGATTTGGTTCGTGTGATCACTAAAACAATGTGAGGGATATTGTTTTGAGTGGGAGTTCACCTAGATTAATTTAATTATTAATTAGAACTCAATTTATCATAAACTAAATCAAAGTGAATTTGCATAGCTGTTGTAGTCATTGGCATCCGTTTACCACCTTGCGCTTAGTTATAATTGAGATAATAGAACTATAGAATTCTGGTCAGTTACTTTACGAACTGGTATCGTATTGTTTTGAAGTGTTAATCTAAAGTTTAAAAGTCCTATTGCAAACTTTCAGTAAGTTCCGGTTACTCCATGAAGTTTAATAATTAGTATTAAATCAAGAGTAACAATTCCAAGTGTTAGTGTATAAGTATCTTGTTTGTTTCCATGATTATTGATATTCAAAGGATTGTCTTAATATCAAAGTTATCTAGGATCTGAAAGAGTTGTTTCAGAAACCATGCTGTGTGGAAGATATTGTGATATCTGAAACGAAGTTTTGGTTGCAACATGATAGAGTATAATATGGCAAAAGTCATGTTCTCATATTTGATGAGAATTTGCAAAAGGTTGGAGACACTAGTTGTCCTAAACTTCCAAAAGGTTTTGGAGAGCAACATTATACTCGCGATTCACCGTTACAAGCTAAAAGTAGCTAGATCATGGATAAATCCATGATGAATGTGAATATTTGATGTAGGTAAAATGTTTACTACACCAAGAGATTACTAAAGAAAGGAATTTGAAAGAACACCAAATATTTGATAATGGTGATCTACTTCAAAGTGCAAGTCCAAAAACATTGGTATTTAACTATACACGCTTTGGACTATGTATGACTCCACTATTGATGTTGATAGATTCTTTCAAACAGAAAAGGAAATGCTGAAAGAGAATCTCATAAATATATGGCAGAAAAGAAAAGACTAGAATTGTTCAGTTTAAGTATATAGATGATATATGTGTTATGGCTATATTCTTTGCTTATTAAACAATGTGGTTCCTAAGTATTTGATACTGAATTTGTTGGTGTGAATCGTCATACGAAACAACACAATTCATGAACTACAATGGCCTAAGTAACTAGCAAAAGAATATGTGATGATATTCATCGAGAACAAATAAAGGGTTGTTGTGTTGCTCGTTAAACATCAAAGCTTGCCTTCAGGATTTGTTTTATCGGTATTATGAGAACAAAGGGTTGTTCAAATAATTTCCGTAATCCATAAAAGATGGATGATTCACAAATCTCGTTGGAGAAATCACATCCATAAAATTAGTGCTAAAAATGTCGAAAGACAAATTGATTGAAAGATCGCTTAGGAAGTGACATCGCCGTTTAAATTATAATGGAAAGAAAACATGAAGAAACTCCATGTGGATGGAATTTTGGAGTCTTTGATTTTTGATCACATGACGCTTGTGAAACTTTCCTAGAGATAATTAAAACTTCGTTCATAGGCCAAAAAGGAACGAATGACTAGCTTATTGGAACTTGTACATATTGTTGTATGAAATCCATTATGTGTAGTCAAGAGCGATGGATTTTAACTTCATTTGCTTTTTCCGAAATTTTGAGTGAATATATGAATATTTACTTAATAAGGATGAAGTATGAAACATTTGAAAAGTTCAAAGACTTTCAAGATGAAGTGCAAAATCATTGTAACAAGAATATAAACAGTTTATGATAAAGATCATAAAGGAAGATATTTGAGTTACAGAGTTTAGCATAATACCTAAGATTTAAGGAATCGTTCCGTGGATTTGCATTTACCGAAACACCATAAGGGTATGGAGCGTTCGAGATATGTAGTTAAACCTTGTTTGACATGGTAAGATCAAAGGTATAATTCATAAAACTGCCATTATATTTTAAAGATTAAAAGCTTTAGAGATTACCGTTTTTCCACTGAAAAGAGCTCCATCATTATCCGTTGAAATGACACCATATAAAGTTATGGTTTGGGATAAAACCCAAGTTGTCCTTTCTTAAACATTGGTATGCTATGCATAAGAAAGATGTTTGCAACCAAAGTGGGATGAACCTGTCTTTGTATGTTATTTCGAATAACTGTTAAGTATTCCTCCATAACACCGGAGACAAAAGTGTTTGTCACTTAGAACGTCAAGTTTCTTTTAGAAGGAATTTTTCGTGAAAAGTTAAGTGGGAGGACAATAGAACTTTGATAAGGTTAAAAGAACCTTAGCTATATGTGCAGAGTTGCAAAGACCGAAAAGTGTTCAGGAGGCAAAGAACAATGCTCATGGCTCACGTGCCTCAAAGGTTGTGGTTATGAAGGTCAAAGTTTCTGTTGAACCAAGTAGGTCGAGTAAACAATCAAATACCAAGATTTGAGGGTTGAATCATTATTTGAGGATAATGAACATACTACATGCAAAGAAGCGATGATGGGCCCTGACTCCGTAAAATGGCTTGAAGCCATAAAATCCGTGATAGTTCCATGTACGAGAGATCAATATTTGAACTTGAAAGACCCTCTGGGAAGGTTCAAAGGTTGTATATGACAAGATTTGATCTTTCATAGCGATTTTTAGTCTAGACGGATTAATGTAGCAACCACTACATATAATTTGTTATATGGTAGTTGAATAAACAAAACAAGTTCTTCTAATAGAATCGTTACCTAGGACATGTGCATAACACGGTCCATAGGGTTTTGTTAATTCAAAGGATGCTAAAAGCATATGCAAACTTCAATGGTTAAAGTGAGCATCGCGGAGTTGGAATCTTCACTGTGATCAAACTGTTAAAGGAGTTTAAAAGTTCATTAGAGACGATGAAGATGCTTGCATTTGCAAGAAATTAAGTGGGAGCGCTAAGACATGTTTCTAATACATTATGTGGAAGACATATTGTTGATTGGAAATAATGTATCTTTTATTAACACATATTAAGAATTTCATCCCGATGAAAGACTTAGGCAAAACCCAAATATTTGGCATCAATAGACGCTAATATGGTTGTGCTGAAGTACATAGACAAGATATTGAATGAGTTCAATATAGAAACTACAAGAGAGGTTCTTGTCATACGAAAAGGATTGAATGAGTTCAATGTTGATGATATATTCAAGTGTATTGACATTTGGTAAAGTGAAACAAATAATCAAGTATAGATTGATACTTGATGTATGAAATCACAAAGAGTATTTATATCAATCATTTGTGATATGTACAAATCAGATATGTCCTATGCTCTAAATGTTGTGAGCATATACCGTAATGATTATAAGATGATCATTGGACAATAGTAAGGATATTCTTATGATCTTTTGTAAGAACTAAGAGTATAATATTTGTAGAAGTGACAAATAGATGGTTAGTTCATTGTAAAAGTACTACATTGATACTAGTTTTGTCACAAAGTACAAATTGAGTTTATCTCAATCTAAACTAAGGGTGGCACAATATAATGGAAAGTGAGTTCCATAATAGATTTGGATGAGTTCCAAAGTTAAGACATTGTGACAGATACTACAACAAAAGGCTAAGTATATGATCGCTATAATAGCGACTAAAGAGGGCATTTGTGTCAAGTAGTTTGTTATCAAACTAGGTGTAGTTCACAGAGGATAATACTATGAAGATATATTGTGCGACAATATTATCAACATGTTTTAACCCCAAAGAGATAAAGGTCACACCGAAGACCAAATTTATACAAAGCCATCTCATTAGAGAATGAGTGATGCGTGAGACGCAAAGACATGCAATTACACGGACACGGAAGTGTCGGATCCGAGATCGATTGACCACTAGCAATCGTGTACATACAACACCGGAAAGCCATAGGTGTTGAATACACAAAGGTTTGAAACTAGATTATTGACTCTAGTGCAAGTGGGAGGCGTTGGAGATATGCCCAAGAGGCAATAATAAAGTGGTTATTATCATATCTTCACACTTATGATAAATGTTTACATACCATGCTATAATTGTATTAACCGGAAACATTAATACTTGTGTGATTTGTAAACTAAAATAAGAGTCCCTAGTAAAGCCTCTTGTTAAACTAGCTTGTTGGTTAATATATGATCATGGTTTCCTGATCATGAACATAGAGATGTTATTAACAACAGGGTCATATCATTAGGAGAATGATGTGATGTACATACTCCTATAGACAAGCGTAGCATAAAGATCAAGTCATTTCAATAGTTCATTTGCTATATGCTTTCTGATACATAGTAACCTAATTCCTTCGACCATGAGATCATGCATATCACCTTTGCCGGATGGATGCTTTGATGACATCAAACACCACACCGTAACTGGGTGGCTATAAAGGTGGCATTGAGTGTTCGGAAAGTATTGGTTGAAACACATGGATCAAGAGTGGGATTTGTCCATCCATATGACGGATAGATATACTCTGGGCCCTCTCGGTGAAATGTCATCCAATTGGCTTGCAAGCATGTGGTGGCTCACAAGGGATCACATATCACGGAACGAGAAAAGAGTACTTATCGGTAACGAGGTTGAACTAGGTATGCGAGATACCAGCGATCAAAACCTCGGATAAGTAAACTATCGTGAGACAAAGGGAAATTGGTATCGTATGTAAGTGGTTCATTCGATCGCAAAGTAATCGTAGAAATATGTGGGAGCCATATGAATTTCCAGATTCCTCTATTGGTTATTGATCGGAGAAGTGTCTCGATCATGTCCGCATAATTCACGAACCGTAGGGAGACACACTTAAGGATTCGACGTTGTTTGAGTAGTTATGGTAATATGAGAAAGAGACCGAATGTTGTTCGGAGTCTCGGATGGGATCCGGGATATCACGAGGTGATCCGGAATGGTCCGGAGAATAAGATTCATATAAGGAAAGTCCCGTTTCGGAGTTCGGGAATGATTCCGGTGTTTTCATCGGGAATGTTCTAGAAGGTTCCGGAATGTCCGGCACTCCGGGGGGAGAGAGGGTACATGAATGTGGCATTACATATTGAATGATTGCATCATGTACTAAGTGTTCTTGCTGTTCCAAAAACTGAAAAGTCAAACTACCAGTTTGAAAGTCAAACGGCTAAAACAGGAAACTGTGGAAAACAGGAAACTGTGGGAAAGCGAAGCTGTGGGAAACAAGCAAGAGGTGGTTGGAACCGACTTGGGGAGAGTCCTCAAGCCGGCCACGCCAAGGCCGACTTGGGAGGACTCCCTCTCCCTTGGCCCCTCCCACCTATAAAAGGAGGGGCAGGGCCTCCTCCTTTAGACACACAAGTTCCTATCCTCTAATCTCCGGTTTAGAGCCGTTTTGGTTTAGAGCTTCTAATTGCACTAGCCTTCGGATTAGAGCCTTCTAATTGGTGTGTCTAAACCCTAGACCACTAATAGCTCTCTCATACTCCACCATACTCGCTCCGGCTTAAGGCGAAGCCTGCGAGATCTCCTCTACTTAGGTACCACGCCGTTGTCTTTGGGAATCGCGAGAGTGCTACGACCTCCATTTTCTTTGGAACAAGGAGAGGAAGGTCTTCGTCGAGTACCAAGCGTGTGACCGATGGGGGGAGCAGCTTAACGCGGAAGGATCGTCTACACGATCTTGAGATCGAAAAGAGTACGACTACATCACCCACGAGAATCTGCTCTCGTTAACCGCTTTGGAATCTTCGAGGATAAGTTATTCCATCGACTCGTTGCTACAATCTAGTAGATAGATCTTGGCTTGTTTGTTTGTATGCGATAGAAATTTTTTGTTTTCCATGCTACGAACCCCTACAGTGTAGCAGTAGGCTCCATACGGGGTTATGAATGATGTCTTTATTTGATCGGTTACATTGAGCTTGATCTGATGATAGCCCGAGTAAGAGTCCAGAAAACACAACAAATCGCACTCGACAGTGGAGTCGATGACTTGATTAATCCGCGGGAGAGCGAAAGGATCTTTGGGACAAGCCTTGTTGAGACTGGTGTATTCGACACACATGCGCCATGTCTTGTTCTTCTTCAGCACCAGCATCGGGTTGGCGAGTCATTCAGGGTGGAAAACTTCCATGATGAAGCCGGATGCGAGCAGCCGTGTGATCTCCTCACCAATGGTTCTTCTTTTTTCTTCTGTGAAGAGGCGTGAAGATTGCTTGACCGGCTTCACGTCTGGTCGAACATGAAGGGAGTGCTTGGCGAGTTCCCTCAGGACACCTGGCATGTCTTTGGGGCACCATGCAAAAATGTCCCGATTCTCACGGAGGAAATCAACGAGCGCTCTTTCCTATTTGTTGTCCAGGCCATCTCCGACCAGGACGAACTTGCTTGGGTCTTCCTCGTTCAGCAAGATCTTCCTTGTTCCTTGCGAGGGCTTGAACTGTGATTCTCCAGCTGGTTTGGGCTCTCCGGCCTGCATATCCTTCTACAGAGCCGCCATGTTCTGCATTATGACACGCTTCTCTTCAGCGATGATCATCGCTTCGGACAGCTTGGAGCCGTCTGAAGCACACTCGATCGAACGCTTGTAGCATCCGTCGATAGTGATCACTTCCTTTGGGCCCGACAGCTTCATCTTGAGGTATGCATAGTGCGGTGCTCCCATGAACTTGGTTAGAGCTGGGCGCCCTAGGATGGCGTGGTAGGCACTGGAGAGATTCACGACCTTGAACCAAATTGGCTCATGGCGGAAATTGTTCTCGCTGCTGAAGATGACGTCCAGCCGGATCTTGCCGATTGGGGAGTGCGACGGTCCTGGTACTGCTTCGTGGAACAAAGTGCTCGAGGGTTGCAGCTGGGATTCGCTGATGCCTAGCCTCTCGAGGCTGCTCCGGTAGAGGAGGTTGATGTTGCTTCCTCCATCGATCAGTACCCGGGAGAAGCGGCACGAGTGCTTCTTGGAGATGATGATGGGGTCGAGGACCAACGCGTAGCTACCAGGGCTTGGCAACACGGACGGCTGATCCTCCTTGCTCCAGGTGATCGCGTGGTCGGACCAGTGTAGGTACTGGGGAACAGGGGGTACGATTGCGTTCACCTCCGCCTCGCGTCTCCGCTTGGCATGCTTCGTTTCCGCCTCCTCCAGGAATATGTGGTAATTACCCACTTGCTGTGGGTAACCGTCCTCGTCATCCTCGCGGCGGTTACGTCGTTCCCTATTGTCTGATGGGCCTCCGGCTGGCGGTGGAGGTGGTGGTGGGAGACCACCGGCTTCGGACATTTTCTTCGTCTAGCTGCATTGGCGCGTTGTGTGATTCGCGGGCTTGCTGCCACCACTGTGGAACTTGCATGTCCCGTCGAGCATGGACTCCATGGTGTACTTAGGCCGAGGCGGCCTATCGTCTGGCGTCTGCCTCCGGCTGCCTCCTGCCGCCGGATCTTCATGCATAGTGGCTACTTGCTTGGTGCCGTACCGGCTATCCGGTTGGTCGTCTTTCCTCTTGTCGTGGTGGTTGTCGTGATTGTGCCGCCTAGGATGAAGGTCACCCGGCTGGTGCCGCTCCGCCTGCTCGTCCGTGACGATTTGGCCTTATTTGTCCACCATGATGGGTTTCTTCATTGCTGCTCAGCGGTGGCGTGCTTATCCGCTATGGCCATGACCTGTGCCATGGTTTGCGGGTCTGCCCGACTGATCTTATGCTTCAGCATGGTGCCGTCTTGGCAGCCGTTGGTGAAGAAGTCTATCGCTTGGTGCTCACGCACCCCTTTGCACGAATTGTGCATGCTGGTCCACCGGGTGAGGTAGGCACGATCCGATTCGTCCTTGCCCTGCACGCAGAGGGCAAGCTCGCGAGGTCGACCCGGTTGCTTGTATGTTCCGGTGAAGTTATGGATGAACGCTTCTTCGAAGTCCAGCCAGGCATTGATGCTGTTGTCGGGGAGGCTATTGAGCCATGTCCTTGCCGAGTCGACGAGCATGAGGGGGACGTAGCGAACGGCCATTCGGAGGTTAACGTTGGCGATTCTCACTGCGGTGGTGTAATCGTCCAACCAGTCCTCAGGTTTGACGGTTTCGTTGTACTTTGGCATGTCCCTTGGGAGCGAAAATCCCTTCGGAAATGGCTCGTTCCGGATGCGCGGGCCAAAACACTTTGGGCCAGCTGGACTTTCCTCCTCCAGAGTGCGTGACTGCACCAGGAGGTCGATGCGCTCCCGCGCGTCAGTCGGCTCTCGGGGACCGAGCCAGCCCTTCAGGCGTGACACAGGAGGGTCCTTGTTTGCGTCTCTTCCCTCCTATGGTGCTCGCGCTTTTTCCCCTGGGAAACTCTAGCTGTCGGAGCACGGCTTACGCTGGAGGCGGCGGCGTCCCAGTTGTGGCGACCGCGATTGCCGGATTCGCCACGCGTGCGGCTGTTTTGCCCGACCCCTCCTGGAGAGGATGCATGTTGATGTTTTCTTCCTCCGTGTACCGTCTGGTCCGCGCCTTTGCGGACGACGATGTTGCGGGAGTTGCCCACCTGGCTAGGGATGCCCTCGGCTTGCTGCTTGTTTGCAGTGGCCACGAGGAGCTGTACGCGCTCCTGCTGGCGACGAAGTTTCTCGCCCTCAAGGTGTTTCAGCTCCACAGCTTCCGCCTCGGCTGCCCTCATGTTCTTGGCGGGAGTGCTGTAGACGGGGTGCACCACACCTGCATGCGAATCAGCGGCGCGGTCCAGCTCCGACGCCAGGTCGCGCCCCCGGTGCTGGATTTTCCTGGCGAATCCGTGAGCCGCATTGTATTCGTGCACGGTGGCGTTCAGCCGACGCTGGTTAGTCGCGACCTTGGTGGCTTCCTCCAGGAGTTTTTGGCGTGTAGCTTCGAGCACGACTGTTGTAGTCGCTGGATCCGTCTCGATGACGACCGGGGCGCGCAAGTGTTGGATGGAGGCGGTGAGAGGGTCTTGCTCTTGCTCGGGCGTGGAGTTTTCTCCTCCCGCCCGACGTTCTTGAGGTGGCCGGTGGTTTTCGCGAGCGTTTACCACCATGACTTCGACGCAACCACTCCCTACGGCTGGGCCGCGGGTGAGGGGCACATCGAGGATGGGGGTGACCATGCTGGGGAAAGCCTCAGCGACAGTGGCGACATAGACGCGGACGTCTCCAAAATGCAGGATGGCGCCGTCGGTGGGGAAGGTGTTGCCGGCAAAGCACGCTGCATTGTCGATGATGCAGTCGAAGGCACCCAGCGTGAGAACGAGGCCAGAGGCCATGCGTTCGCCGGCGACGAGCGGAAGTCCCGTGCGGAAGATGATCCCAGTCGAAGCGTTGTGCCCCACGATGGGCGCCAACTGTCGTGGTGTGGAACACGGCAGTGCCATCGGGGATGGCAAAGAAGGTACACTCAAATGCATTCGGTGGCTCACACAACGGGTTGGGCACGGTGAACTGCAAACACAACAACGTACCCAGGTTCGGGGCCCTCTTGGCGAGGTAACACCCCTACTCCTGCAAGATGAACTATATGTGGGAGCTGATGCTTAGTACAGATGCTCCTAGAGATGTTTCCTTAGCGACTATGGAGAGCTAGAGGAAGATGGGAACTTGATGCTAACACTTCTATCCTTCTATTGTTGCCTACCTATAACCCTAGCTCTGCCCTCCCTTATATACTGGTCTGGGGGCAGATTACAGATCGGGACCTAGGGTTTACTATTTGGATATGGGTTTACATGACAGGGCCGGCTGCAGGGCCCAGGCGGTGGGCCAGGACCTAGTCCGCCCTTCTTTTAGCGTCATCCTTCTCTTTAGTGGTCACCCGGGCTTCCTTGGGGCGTCATCCTTGCTTTAACGGTCACCCGGACTGCTTTCGCCAGTCCAGCCGACCACCTTGCTTTATCTTCGTCGGGTAGCGCTGGCCATGACGGCATGCCAGCTTGCCCGATGGCGAGAGCGAGGCGTACCCGCGCGGGCGTCGGCCTTCTGTGCCCTCCATTGAATCCGAGGTGAGCCGGGTGGAAGCGGCCACCTGGCCGGTTCTTCTGGCCACCAGCTAGACGGGCCAGCCGGGAAGGTTATAAGCCCAGCTGGGTGTGTTCTCCAGTTAGCTAGAGTTGTCCTTCCTGAAGGCCAGGCGGCCTGCATCTTCTGGAGCCGACCTACTTGTGTCTGGCTTTCCCCACCCGGGGGTTATCCCCCCGACAGTGAGACCAAGATTCTGCTGGCGGCTACATAGATGGTGCATGACCACTACCTCCTGTCGCCGCGCAGAGGTGGTTCGTCCAAGCGGCGCGAGGCCAACCAGGAGCGCGGCCGAAATATGGCCATATACGCCTTTACGAGGACTAATTCCATCCAACTGATCCAGTTGTTAAAGAGAAGGCATTCTGTCGCCACTATCGGATGTCGAGAGACCTGTTCTCGCAAATTCTCAATGGTGTGACGGAGTACGATAACTACTTCTAGGCCAAGTACAATTGCACCCGTAAGATTGGCTTCTCCTCTTACCAAAAATGTTCTGCTGCCATTCAACAGCTTGCATATGGAGTTCCCGGTGACATCCTCGACGACTACATGCGCATGAGCGAGTCCACATGCCATGAGGATATGTACCGATTTTACAGCGCGATTATTGTGGTGCTTGGCAAAGTTTACCTGAGAGAGCCAAACATCGAAGACACTGCCCGTCTTTTGTCCATCAACGAGAGAAGGGGTTTTCCTGGTATGCTTGGCAGCATCGACTGCATGTATTGACAGTGGAAGAACTGTTCCTTTGGTTGGCAAGGGAAGTTCAAAGGACATGTAGAGGGGTGCACCGTCATACTAGAGGCTTTTGCATCATAGGATCTTTGAATTTGGCACTCCTTTTTTGGCATGGCTAGATCAAACAATGATATCAATGTGATGTAGCGGTCTCCGATGTTTACTAGGCTAGCAGAAGGTAATGCCCCACATATTTCTTATCAGATCAATGGCAATCCATGTTATATGGGTTACTATCTTGCCGACGGTATCTACCCCTCCTCGGCCACCTTTGTGACGATAATCCGCAATCCTGGAGATGAGAAGTGCAAGAGGTTTGCGAAAGAGAAAGAGGCCGCTAGGAAGTATGTGGAGTGAGCATTTGGTGTGCTTCAGTCAAGATGGGCTATTGCTCGATACCCTTCTAGAACCTGGAGCATAAAGATAATGTGGGATGTGATGACTGCTTGTGTCATCATGCATAACATGATTGTCGAGGACGAGTGTGATGATAACATCTTTGACCAAGGCTGGGTCATTCAGGATCAGTTGGTTGAACCAGAGCCAAGTCTAGCGTCTTAGGAAGATTTTATGCAAGTGCATGAAAATTTGCGTCACAGGCAAACTTATAAACGGCTTCAACTAGATTTGGTTGAGCATATATAGGCTCATGCGGAAAATCTTAATGTTTAATCCTTTATTTGTTTTGTGTAATTTGAATGACGGTTTAGTTGTTTTGTATCGAACCATGTGAGCCTAAACTATTTATATGTAATCACTATTTCAATTTGATTACATAATCTATTTTATTTGTATTCACAAAAATTATTTTTTGATAAAATTTGCAAACGTATGAATCCCTTGCCAGCACTGGCCAAGCACAGACAAATGAATCACACGGACCGCTGGTCGCGGTCGGCCGAAAAGGCCAAACAATGGCCCCCAATCAACATTGACTGGACCAGACTGATAAAGACCATTTAGAACGACCGGAACGGGTGGACCCAACGAAGATGCCTTAATCCAAGCCCTCCAAATGGATGGATCGTTGACACGAGATGGCGTCTAGCATGGCAGGGCGACCCAATCGAGAAAACTGGGTTTACCAAGTTTGGGATCAAGCCCCTGCCCTGCAGGCTGCAGCTCTGCGCAAAGGCTGCACGGCCATGCCAAGCGTGCGTGGATGCATCCATCCAGGACCGGCGGGCAGGGGACCTATCGGTGACGGTGGCGTGCGCGCCCGACCCTTAAGGTGGTCAGGTCTCACGGACACGCGCGGCGCAGACGCAGACGCAGTCCAGTCCACGCAGGTCTCACCCGTCAGGGCTTGCCGCGGCAAAAGCGGGTGCCGATCGATCGATATACGGGTGTGAGGGCATCTCCACCGCGAGAGGCAAATTCAGTCTGTTTAGGTGCGTAGTTTGGTCTGTTTGGTCGACCGCGTATAATAAGGTGATCTAAACGGACAAAAATAAAAAAGACAGTAAAAAAGGAAAATGATACAGATCCCCCGGGGATAACGCCTCGCGATCCCCCGGGTCGCTGCCTCGCGCGTGACAACGTGGGTGGGACCCAGTCCTTCTTCTTCGTCCCAAATCCTCTTTCCAGCGAACACAACGATCAGCGCCGTCTGCCGCTTGCCGCCGCCGCCGCTGCTGCCAGCGTTACCGCAGCCTCGCTACCGCCGCTGCCGCTGCCTTGGCTACCAGCTGCGACCGCCGCTTGCGTCTTGAATGCGACCTCGCCGCTTTCTTGCCGCCGCCGCTACCGCAGCCGCCTTTGGTCTCCCCATATCCGCATGTGCTCGCCATGGGCGGCAGTTCGTCACCGACGAGCTATACGTGAGGTCGCTACAAGTAGCGGCTTGCTACCACTATGGCGACGCTTTGCTACAAGGCGTGGTAGGGCTTGCTACCACAATGGCGGCGGGGCTTGCTACAACGATGGTGCTTTGCTACAAGCGATGGCGCTTGCTACCGATGGCGGTGCTTTGCTACCAGCGGTGATGCTTGCTACCATGTGTTAATGTCTCGATGAAGTCTCTTTTTGCTACATGTGTTAATTTTTTTGCTAAATCTGCTTAATGGTTTTGCTACAATATAGTAATTTTTGCTACAAGTTCTCCGTGAGATATTCCGCGAAAGTCTCGACGAGTCTCGGCGACATCGGTTTTGCTACATTAGAACGAAACTTGCTACAAAGTCCGGCGAGGTCTCCGAAGTTCTCCGTGAACGGTCTTTTTGTTCTATTTTACGGACGAACCGTTTTTTGCTACAATGGAGCAAAAGCGGGACCAATGTAAGAAGCGGGACAAATGTAAAAACGAGTAAAGACACGTGAAGATCTGGGCCATCGATCTGCGGCGATCTAACGGTGAGGCCGGGGATGGAAAGTTTCATCCCGGGGCCTCTAACGTGCCCGCCGCAAAAAGGGTTCATGTAGGTCTGCATCTAGCCGGTGTCCGCGTCTGTTTATGCAAACTCATTCGTTACTTAGATCTGGGTCAGAAATTAATCGAATCGTTCAAAATAATCTAAATGGATCTTATCGCCGGGCACCGCGTCTCGTATAGACACGCGCGGACCGTTTGCGTCTCCGCGGTAAAGATGGCCTGATGCATGCAGCAAGGCGACCACGCAGCGCCGGCCATGGACGCGCGCGCGTGCACGTGGCCACCCCTACGTACGCTGCAGCACGGTGCTGCCAGCAGCAGCCACCAGCCCGCTGATGATGTGCAACTAGTAGTAGTACTACTTCTCGCTGTTGCTCTTGCGGTGCCGCGCGCGCCAAAGCGATCGAACACTGCGCGCCAAAGTCTGTGCCTGCCTGCGTTCCAAGCTCGCTCGCTCGCCGCCGCTTCGCGTCACGCACGAGCTGGTCTCCCCTTCCCCGCTTACACGTGACTGACATGGAGGCCCACGCTCAGGAACATCTGCCCACGCGAAAACAGTGTGTCCCAACCCAAATCTCTTTCTCCTTCCCATCACATACAAGGAGCAGTGTGCCACTTATGTATGCATGTCCTCATATCAACTCTCGAATATTCCCGAACTTTTTTCCAACACCAAGTCAAAAACTTTGTGGTCTATCAGGAGGACGTCCTGTTAATTACAGAAAATCAGACAAAAACCAAACAAACAACACGAACACCACACCCACTCAAAACCCGCATCAACGAAACAACGAGCATCACACTCGCTGAGACCGATCATCGTCCCACCGATGCCAGAGAGAAGACGCCACGACCACTATGGGCCGAGCAGACATGGGACACTCCACCGTAGACGAAGAGGACGAACCTCTAGGAGAACCGTGCCAAATCGACCTTGTCGCCCATGACATGAGATCAATGCCATCAACACTACCAAAACTTCGGGGCCGTCGCCCCGACATCCAGCTTCCCCGCCACGCCGAGCAGACCGTCAACAACTCCTTCCGAACAGGGGCAAGCATAGGGGGACGAGGGTGTAATGAACGTATACTTTTTTATCCACGATAGATCTAAGAGTGTATCATCTTGTTTTAAAAGAAAATATGAAGAACTATATCATGATATGTCTAGTCTCACTATGGCTTTGATATTATACATAACAGCTTATTTTGAGTTACATCAAGTTTATTTCTTTGACTATAAAGCTCATTGGAGAATTTCATAATCTAATTGAAGATGACCGGGTAACGATTTCTTTTCCGGTATAACAAATATCATGTAATAAGTCATCTCTCATCAGATCTTAATAATAAATTAATCAATCATATGTGCAAAGGCAAGGTGAACCAATCAATTAGAAAATGTTATGCAAACCCTGAACAAGAAACTAAGGATGTGGTACCTATAATTTGAAACCCTCAACTAGACCGCCCCCTAACGGTTGAGGGGGGCCGACCGTTAGGGGGGTCTAGCCCCTGCTAGCACCCCTTGTCTTCGCCCCTGCTTTCGGGACCGCTATCTCAACTTATCATTGCTCGCACTCGAGCCACGACGATGCGCGAACTCAACCACTCGCAGCCCTAGACGCACAGAGTAAACCGCTCGCAGACCACAATTGTCGTGCCAACATTTGGGGCAAATGCCCTGACCTAAAAGTCAATCGCCATCTCGGACGCATCGGACCGAGCCGATAGCCTCGGCGTACTAACGACACAAGATTGTCCCCCCAAGCCAAGCGAGCAACAGATCCGCCTCGTGAAACGGTTGCCCACCATGGTTCCCAAGGCCGTAGCCTCAATATACCACTGTCGCTTGGGGTTGTCGTCCCGGTGTCCACCTCCTGCGACAAGACAATAGAGCCATCCTTCCGAGCCGTTGCAAACCTATCATACCGTGAGGTCCCAACAAGGTGGTGACGCGTAGGTCACCATCGCCTGCTCCGAAGGAGCTTAGGTTTTCGCTCGAAGATCATGGGTTCACTCGAGTCGGTCGGGATCATCACTCCACAACGACGCGATCAATAAGGAGAACAACGCTCGAAGGCGCAGCCGTCATCAGCACCGACCAAAGTACGTGCAAGGATTTCTGCCAAAGTTCAACATGATCGTGAAAATGGTAACATGTTGGGCCACACAGAGATAAATAAAACTTTTCTGCAGGTACTCCCAAGATCTAGCTTAGGTGATATACGATTCACTCGACTAACACTTAGTCCGACTCCTCAGTTAACACTTAACTGAGTCGCGCATATCCATGTTTCCAAACCATATCACACGAGAGGATCCAGAGAATATCTCTCATTAGGGAGGGGCAAATCCCATCTTGGTTATCCACGCCACGCAGCTTGATTCACGGTCGTCCCGAATTCTACCTTTATGAGTGCCTTTTACAGAACAATATTTGATAGAATCTAAGTCGGTTGATCCACAACTCGGATCACACGATCACCTCAGGTCAGGGATTCCATTGCTTGAGACTACAAATGAGAACATGCTCGTTGCATCTCAACGCTGGGTCAGCCCATTGCTAAACACTTTAGCTGAATCGGTGTAAGTCAGATTAGCATCACTATGCACATGACAAGTGGAACCGTGTTATCGGCCGACTTGCACATTGGTCTATGTTGTGTGTCTAGCAGAACCTCGATGACCAAGAAGAATTAGTATGATCAACATGAATATATGTTCCACAACCAAATCCTGTATTCAACGATATATATTTGATATTCGTATAAGAACAACTTAATAACTTTATAAATACTTTAGGAATAACATCATACACCTCTAGGGATCTTTTCCAACGGTCTCCCATTTACACTAAGTAAATCATTACGACATCACATGTTGAGGCATCTAATGTCCATGGCTCTTGTGTGCGCCATATGCTTGGGCTATGTATTTATCATAACTTGATATCACCTTGTTCGACAAACTGGCCAATGAGATGGTATCACATGAGTATATGTTTGTTCTTCTGCTATTGTCTAAGTCTCTTGGCATGTGCAATAGCATTGTGGTTATCACAATATACGTCTAACAGATAGGACAAGCCCTGAACCACACCAAGATCGGTCAGGAAGTTTCTGATCCAAGCATCTTCCTTTGCTACCTCCGAGGCAAAAATATACTCAGTCTCTGTCGTAGATGCAGAGACGGTCTCTTAAAACTCTTCCATCTCATAGCCCCTTCATTCATAACAAACATACATCCATATTGCGAACGAGAATTATCTGAATCGGTTATATAACTCGTATCTGTGTAACCCTTTACACTGAGTTCATCCCCACCTCCATAAACTCAAAATATATTCTTAGTCGTTCTTAAGTACTTGAAGATATTTTGAACTAGAAACATATCCTTAGCCGTTCCCAAGTACTTGAAGATATTTTTAACCGTTGCCTGGTGGCTTTCGTTAGGGTTAGCCTGGTATCTAACACTTGGAGAATAGGAAATATTTGGCCTAACACGAATCATGGTAAATATGATGGATCCGACTGCCGAAGTATATGAAATCGCATTCATCCGACTTCGCTCATCATTAGCCGAAGGAGACTGAATCTTGCTTATTAGTTTTAGACCATGAAACCCTGGCAAACTACCTAAGAGACCTAAGAGGTTAGTTTCATGAATTTCCCGCGGTATGTTTAGTACTTTCTCTGTCTCAAAATAGATATCATAGATTTGACAAAATTTAGATATATCTAGAATAAATACTGTCAAGGTACATCTAAATTTTAACAAATGTGTGACGACTGTTTTCAGCCCCTTGGTCACATGGATATTTATGTCTTTGCGAGGGACTAAACAAACCAGCCATTTGGTGAGAATGTCACGCTTCTCCCCGGCAAGCAGAACCACTCCACAAACCAACTGTCACTGAAACTCACTCTGGTGGCCACATCTTTTGGACAAGCCTAGGGACAGAGGAGACATACGCAAGGGACAGGTCAACGAGCCATTAATGGAAATGGCGAACCTGTAACCAGACAACTCCACACCCATGTGATGCCTGTCTCGAACCATACATCATCGCCACACCTACAATATACCTTGATCATCATCAATAACCACCGTCAACCCTTCGATGACTCACTGCACACTAGCAAATCTCTTCGCTTCAGAAAAAACAGAGCGATAAATCCGCGGGATTAGACAACTGTGACCTCGATGATTAGATAATTAAGCAGCACATACCAGAACGTAGATGACACTGGAGTTTTTTACTACGACTAATTAAGAGCCGTGATTAACGCTGATTGTGTTTACAACGGCACACTGGAAGCTAGTGCTAGGTCAATGCATGCATGCGCTAGCTAAGGTAGAGAGGGTTAACGTCGCGGCCGGCGACATGGCCGGAGCGCTCTCTCTCGGCAACGGTCAGAAGAGGGCGAAGCGGGTGTCCGCCCTGCGCGACGCCGGCGCCTTGCAGGACTGCGACCGGTGCATCGGGGCCCCAGCTGGGACGACGGGCGGGCGCGACGACCGGAGCAGCGCGAAGTTGAGGCCGCGGAAGAACGGGTGCGCCTTCAAGTCGGCGGCGCCGCGCAGGGACCCGACGCGGGCGGCGGGGTCTTTGACGAGGAGGCGCGCGATGAGGTCCCTCGCCGCGGCCAGCTCGGCGCTGATGCCGGAGCCGGTCGAGGAGATGGAGGGGAAGGCGAGCGGCGCGCGCACGATGTTCCGGAGCGTCTCCTCGTTGGTGGCGCCGGCGAACGGGGTGCGGCCGTGGAGGAGCTCGTAGAGGAACACGCCGTAGGCCCACCAGTCCACGGCGGCTCCGTGCGCGCCTCCGCTGGCCACCTCTGGCGCCACGTACTCGTGCGTCCCCACGAAGGAGATCGAACGCGCCGACACCGGCTCCGCCACGAACCGCGGGGGCGACGTCGCGCACCGCTGGCGAGGACGCCTCCCTCGCCGCCTGAAACGCAACGGGAAGCAGGAGGACGTGGTGCTCGGCTCCTCCTCGTCGTCGTCCTTGCAAGCGGCTTCGGGAGGAAGCTCCAGCGACGGCGACGAGGTGGACTCGAGGGAGAGGTCGAAGTCGGTGAGCATGATGTGTCCGTCTGCCCGGATGAGCACGTTCTCCGGCTTGAGGTCACGGTACACGACGCCCATCATGTGGAGGTACTCGAGCGCGAGGAGCACCTCGGCGGCGTAGAAGCGTGCGGAGGCGAGCGGGAATCGGCGGGCGGGCATGCGGTGGCGGAGCGAGTGGAGGTCGCCGCCGGGGCAGAACTCGGTGACGACGCAGGAGAAGCGGGGCGCGGCGTCGAAGTCGGCGAAGAGGGTAGGGAGGAACGGGTGGTCGAGCATGCGCAGGATGCGTCGCTCCGCCGCCGCGCGCTCCAGCTTGCGCTTCCTGGCCACGAGGCGCCGGTCCACCACCTTCATCGCGTAGAGGCAGGTGCTGTCCTCCGGCGTGGTGCGGAGCCGGCAGAGGTACACCGTGCCGATGTCGCCGCCGCCGACGCGGCGCACCAGCTTGAAGTCCGCCGCGCCGAGCGGGGTCGCTGGGGTGGAGGAGGAGGACGCGGAGAGCGCGCGGATGGCCGCCCACGCCGCGTCGGATGACCGGTGCGGGCGGACCGGCGCGACCGGGCGTGGCGAGCAGGAGGCGGCCGCGGCGACGGCCGCGGTCGGGGAGCAGTCGAAGGAGAGGCGCGAGAGGCTGGAGCAGCGCGCGAGGCTGCCAGCGCTGCTCGCGGAGCTGAGGCTGGAGTTGGGCGCGCCCGTGGAGGACGCCGTCTCCAGGTCTGAGAGCCCCTCCTCCGCCACCGCCGGTGACGGCACGCCCAGCATCCCCTCCTGATTGTTCTCCTTCGGCGCCGGCGGCTTCATGGGAACCGGAGCTCGAATCGCGGCCACCATCAAAGACCAAGCTACTGGCTGCTTCTTTCTGCTGTTCTGAACTCAGACACAGTGACACGAGACCGAAGCTTCTCCTCTTCACTCTGCTGGTGCTTTGGACGGTTGCACGGTGGCGGTCTCCGGGCGTTTTATACCAACGGCGACACCACATCGGGCGCGACACGCCACCTCTGGGCCCACTTGTTTTCGACACTCACCCCCAGGTCAGCGGCTGCACAGTGACCTGGCACATCCACGTGGCCCGAACCAGCCAGGAGCCGGAGCCGCAGGAGGAGGGGGATCGTCGTAGGCCCGTGAGCCTGGCCTGCCAGTAGGGGCATGTCCGTCATTTCGCACCGCCGCAGGAATGCCTCCCGCTTTTTCTACTTTTATTACTGCGCATTCACTGGAGTTGAAACTGGGAGAGTGAATGCGGATGGGGGGTGTGGCGTGCGAACGGGTGGTGGCCACATGGAGCGAGACAGCCAACAACTGGACGGCAGCCGGGCATTGTACGTCTGGCGTGGCTCCCTCACTGCTAGTAAGTAGTACGTACTAGCAGCAGCAGTGTCTTCTTGGTGGGGGGTTTTGTACGCGAGTGTCGTCGTGTCCACGGTGTCGTATGCATGCGTGCAAGACATGTACCGCCCGGTCGTCCTGGACGACGCGATCGACATCCGTGCATAGTTCGTGGACAAAGGCCGGGCAGTACGTGGAGATGTGCTTGAGCTCGATCGTGTGCCCGTGGATGGGGTCTAGGATAGCGATGTTGTCTTTTGGTCTTCTACCATCCATTTGGTAGTATAGTTCATTACCAAAAACCAGGAGTATAACACAATCTCGAAAGAAAAATACCACTCAAACTTTCACTTGGATGCCCGTACTCTTGGTGAAAAAATATGATGTTTCTACTGACATAATGGTAGACGAAAAAGCCCACTTCTGTCTCTCTCTCGCACGAAACGAGAGACATCCTCTGAGAGTCCTCCAACGCCTTACGGCTCCTTCCCTCCCTTCGCCGGAGGGGGGGAGGTGGGGTGCTTCTTGTAGATAGGGCTGGCAGGTTGCCGAGTCGATGCCCGATGAGCGGTCTTGGCCGTCTTGGATCCGAGCAGGATCCGTAGGAGTAGGGGTTTTCTTTCTCTTTCTTCTCATGCTCGATGGCGGGCAGAGGATGAAGGAGGAGACCACAGCTTCTGCAAATAAAGCTGCTTTCAATAGCGGGGTAGGATTGTTGTTGCCAAAGCCCTCTCTTCTGCTGGCCGGCCGTGGTGGCGGGGGGGGCGAGGAGATGTCGACGGCAAGCGACATACCTATCTGCTATCGCTGAGCTACTCCTTGGCGCGCTGGAGCAGCGCCAGGAGGTTGCAGCGCGACTCCCTGTTCGACGCTCCTCCGGTGGGAGCCGACGACGGGTGGGGTGGCGCCTGCAGCTCGGAGGATCTGCTCGAGCTTCACCAACGGGGCAACAGGAACAACAGCTTCTCTTGGCTCGTGGCCGGCCATGGCGGCGAGGGCGAGCAAGGAAGAGGTGCTGGGAAGGTGGCTCTGTTTGGTGAAGATGATGACCCGGTGACTCCGGGTGACTCTGCTTCTCTTCCGGCGATCTCCAAGTGGAGCCCGAGATGGGTAACCACTATCTTTGGCCAGGAACTAGGCCAAGCCAGGCTCGATGGCCATGATGGCCAGAGCGTCTTCAACCTCCAGCATGGGAGGCCTTCTTTCTCCCTCTGTCTGGCTTTCATCGCTGCTGCATGCCGAAGTGGTGCCGTCCCCGGTGCTTGCAGTGGTGGCCAGAATCAGAGGCGAGCTTGCGGCGGCATTCATGGACTCGATCGCGTTTCTGCGGTCGCCTGTAGGGTGGTAATTGTAAAAGTTTGGGACCATGTTGTATTTTTCTTTTTCTTTAGGGTCCTCCTTGTAACTTGTACACCCCTGCCGCTTAATGCAGAGTCTAGGCCCTTCGGGGCGTTTCCCGTTCAAAAAAAAAAACCCGACATAATAAAGATTTAGAAAAAAACACATGTCCATTTCCATGTCCATGTTTGTATGCACGTGTAAATTTTCGATCAAACAAGACACTTTGGTGGCTTATGTTAGCGAATTTTGGTGCTTTTAAATTTCTTATGGGCAGCTGAGGATTTTTGTTTATTTTTGCCCCGTGCAATCGTATATGTCTCTTCTTCATGAAATATGGCAGGCACGTAAAAAGCACAAGAAGTGTATTATTTTTCTATGCTATCAAACTTTCTTACCGTTTTAATGATTTCATAGTTCGTCCTAGGAGCAAACACGCCTCGGAGTAAAAACACCCCGAAACAACGATCTCTTATCCAAAATAGTAGACCTATATCATGCTCATTTTATAATTGTGAGTTAATTAAGACATATGATCTGGATCTTTTAACCTGAATAATGATTGCGTTGATCACTAATGCTAGCTTCATCATATCACTTTGGACTAAAAATAACGCGGTATGCATAATTCTTTTTTGGTACAATATAATACTCCCTCCGTGCAAGAATAGATGTCTTAGTTTTTTAAAATTTGGATGAATCTATATACTAAATAGTGTCTAGATACATCTAAATTTTGACACATTTGAGACATCTATTTTGGGACGAAGGGAGTAGAAGTTTTCAATTTAGGAAATGCGCAGAGGATGATGGATGACGCTTTCAGTAAAAGTTAGAGTGTATTTACTCTCTAATGCAACTCTAAGTAAGTACGTTGTTGTTAGTTAATAAAAGGTTAGTTATTGAGACTGTGAAGAGGGAGAATATACATGTGAACTAGTAGTACTATCTCTCAACAAGATGTGAAAGCAAACCGACTTGACACGATGTAGATGACAATAATCCAAGAATGATTGATAGAAGAATATGGTAGTGCAGTCCTTGTAGACAACCTCGAGGTAGTACAAATTATTGTGAAGGAAGTCGATCGATGGTGTACACGAGAACAACTCAAATATCTAGGTCACGGGCCTTGACTTTCTATTCTTTCTCTCTCAACCCTCAAAGTCTGAAAGATCGTTTCTGTTTTACACGTAGACGTGGTACTCGTACATGTGTAGAGTAAGCATGCAAGATCTCGATTAGATCAGTCATGGTGGGAGTAATATGCAACTATATACCGTACCAACTAGGCGTTTTAGTGATGTTATCGCGCATGTGTGGTTGGACGCTAGCTCAATTATCGTACGTATCCCCTTCGTTTTAATAAGATGTTTTAGTCTTGTGAAGAAGATGAATCTAGACTTATTTAGTATATAGGTTTACTTACCTTTAGGATAAATCTACACACTAAAAAAAGTCTAAATTCATTTTTTCACAAATCTAAAATATCTTATATTTTAAAACGGAGGAAGTAGAAGCAAAGCGCCTGCAGTTAACACCCGCACCAATTATCGGCACGAGGTTTGACGATCGAGGATGGCTTGCAGGGTACGTAAGGACATTAGTGAAATGGAGATTAGTACGCTGTGTCAAGAGTTGGTACTTATGTCGGGACAAAGCAAAATGGAGCAGCACTAGCTAAGAGTAGTAATTTCAACTGACCGGGCACATGGTGTAATTAAGGCCCAGTTACCTAAACTCCAAGGCACCACAGGATTAGTTGTAGTAGTAGTACACGGGTCTACACTGGTGTCAAAAGGTCAAGCTTTAAGCATCAATGCTAACTTAGATTTTTCTTCACTTGGCTCTTGTTCCCTTGACTAATAATACTACTACTCGTAGTAAAATCTTGGGAGGGGAGATTGGCGACTGGGTGCAGCACTGGTGGAAACAACCCCATGTGTCCCGGTTGGTAAGCGGCATTAGTCCCGGTTGCCCAACCGGGACGGGGCAATCGGGACTAAAGCCCGAACCTTTAGTCCCGGTTGCCCCACCAACCGGGACAAAAGATCATACACGTGGCAGCTGCAATGCGAGGAGGGGCTTAGTCCGGTTCGTAATACGAACCGAACTAATAACCTTCGCCGCAGATTTGCCATTTCTTCGCCGCGAAGAATTCATTTTTGCACATTTTGTTGCCATGCAAGATTTTCGCCACTTTTGTGCCGCGCGAGAATTCATTTAGGTTGTTTTATTGTTTATTTAGTGTTTTGCACTTATCAATGAAGGAACCTTATATTACACAAGATCATCATGACAATACACGGATCGAGTTCATGCACTACATACAAAAGTTCCCTTGTCTATACACGGATCGAGTTGCTATTTTACAATCCCTATTGTCTATACACAGCAGAATAGTATTCCCTTTCGGTCTAGGACTTCGCATCCAAGAATCCCGCCAATTCCTCCCGAATTGCTCGACGCGATCCTTTGGCGTAAGACCGTCCGTAGACGCTCGATCTGATTTAAAAAGGAGTCATCTATATGAATGAAACTAAACACAATTTGTTTGAAAATAAAACTATATAAATTGTTTACATACGTGGAGTTGCTCTAAATTTCTGCCCTTCTCATCGCACGTCTCACGGATGAACTCGCATACATAGTATCCACATAGATTGTTACACGGTCCTCGTCGCACTTCACCGTAACATAGTTCAATCAAAATAATAATCAAGCATGATAATAATCGTATCAAAACTAGAATCAAAGAGATGCGGATATAGCTAGTGGTGCTTACATCTAGTGGTTGAAATGTAAGCTCCTCTTTCCAAACACCCTAGCCTTCTTGGTGAACTGCTTTCCAAGCTACCGCTGAAGAAAAACGAATAAAAGAAGTTATTAAGTACTTGATATCATAAAATTCACGAACGTTGCCGATATAGTGTCGTAATGATTAGAATTACCGGAGAAGTATCTGCATGTCCTTCCACGTCTCAAGGGGTTTATGTTTCGAGTCCATGACTAGTACACGCCTTTGTCAAGTTGAATGATTAATGAATATAGTGGAAGCTGCGAATGCATAACTAATCAATTATATACTTAACATCGAGTAAGCGAAATAGAAAGTGTATACAAGACAATAACACTCACTCGAAGTTGTAAGGAAAAAGTATTTCCTTTTGGTTTCTTGAAACCTTAACGCGGTACTATATTATCCTCCGTATCCCGGGGCTTATTTTGAGATTAGCTTCATGAACCCAATATGGGTCAATGAAGCCAATATCATAGATTTGTCCTCCGCTGCATTCGAGAATCTTCATTCGCATATTACAAGATGATTATATACATGCAATAAACAAAGTGAGATAGTGGAGACTAAGTTAATTACGAATTAGTACTTACAGCACAATAGGCAATCGATGAGCGATTTGTCCAAGGCGTCTTGATTGAATAATTGAAATAGCTCAACAAATTCAATGGATATCATGTCATCACTTTCTTTCCCATGATGCTTTTTGTAACCCTCGGACTATCCAGATTAGCCCGGCACTTGTGGCGTGCATGTACCAGATTATGCAATCTTCGCATTTTTGTTGAAAGATTATTTACCTCCTCGGGTTTGACGAGAGGTTTGCCGTCTTGTATTTGTATGCTACTTCACTCACGGGAAGAACTCTAATCGATAAGTATCGGCAATACTCATACCTTGAGCAGCGGCATTCTCCGTGACAGTAACTACCTGGATCATACCGCTTCGCCCCATATTTGCTCGACCCCACATTGGTTTGAGAAATCACCTTGAGAGGGCGCAAGACTGTTTTGCTTGTTCTCCGGGCAATGATTTCCGCTTGCATCAAGTGATCGCTCTCGAGGCTTGTTGTGCCGCATGTGACTTGAGAATAGAACGCTCATAGTCCGATGACACTTTGGCTCGGGTTGATGAAGAGTCTTTAGCATTTTCAACACTTTGGCTTTTTCTTCTTTGGTCTTTGGGGAACTCGGCTCTTTCGGCCGCCTCACTTAGCTTAAAACGCTGCTTTCGCATCAACGATCGCCTAGCCTCCTCTTGATACCATAAGCTCTCTTGGGAGGAACCGTTGGTACTTTTGGAAGAGGCTCTTGTTTACGTTCGGCGATCGCTACGACGACAAGAGCGACGCTTCGCTTTTTATCCCGAGGCGCCGCGATGGCTCAGCGGCGGTCTGCACCGGAGACGGTGAGGCGACGGAGCGGTGAGGCGACGAAGACGGCTGGCGGCGGCGACCTCGCCGAGACGGGTGAGGCGAAGATGGCCTTGGCGTGTGATTTCAAGCACGATACAATCCTTCGCCATAGAATGGTGACGTTTTTGCGTCACCCAAAGATCACATCCCCTTCACCGCAGGTAGTGAAGATCCAAAACCTCAAAGGTGGGCATGATTTCATCCACGCCGACAACAACAGAGCCCTCCGAACCGGACGACGGTGGTAAGTTGGTGTGGGTCCAATTGGTAAGGCATAGCCGACCGCCACCTTCATTGATATGTTCACAACTTTGACATGTAGCTCGCAGTGTCATCTCGTGATATCATCCACTGGGTAGCCAACAGAGCCATCGTCGGCATCATCGGCATCGCCATTGTCATCACCGGGACCTCGGTGGAAGCCACATCGCTTTTCGATTATTCGATAGGCCGGTAGCATCGAATGCGGTGTCTTGAGATGGGGCGCTAGTACTTTGCTCTTTAAGTGAGTTAATTTCATCTTGTTGTTGCTTTAATCGTTCTTCAATTAAACGCATTCGCTCTTTCTCGACTTTCGCTTCAACCGCCGCCTGTCCTTACTCCTCGACGGCTTCTATCAGATATTTCTTCCTCTCTTGAAACCAGTTCTCCATGATTGGGAGCCTATTGTGCCTCGTGTTCGTCCATCATGTTCCTTATTTCCAAGGGCGTGTGAGCTCATCATTCTCTATCGGGAATGAAGTCCCCATCTTTAACAGCCTTTACCGCTTTTCTCATCCTCTCGATTGGCAAGGGTCTTCTTTATGTCGTATGGTATATATACACCTCCTTCCGAGTCCAACGTGCCCCCATGCCCGTAAAACCAATTCCTTGCACGCTCTACCCAATCGCCCTGCCTCGGGTGATATTTTTATCACGCAGCCTCGCTCAAGTTTCTCCCACTTAGGAATGCCAGCCTGAGCCACCTTGCCCCATAGTATGGTGATACTTCTTGTTAGCAAGATTCACTTATTCTTTGCGTACATTTCCTTAGCTTTTTCCGATGTCTTGTATTCCACAAACTCAGCCCGTAATGGTTTTATCTTCTCAAACCGAGTCTTCTTGAAATCGAGTCTTCTTTCACGACATAGTCAAGGTGCAATCTTTTCTTCCGATTGGTGAAACATGGGCCATCTTCTTCAAAGCCCACTCGACCTTAGCCTCCATGGCTCTCCCAT
Organism: Avena longiglumis; assembly: GCA_030063025.1. Lineage (NCBI taxonomy): Eukaryota > Viridiplantae > Streptophyta > Magnoliopsida > Poales > Poaceae > Avena > Avena longiglumis. Next base: position 416,104,165 of record CP125975.1, on the reverse strand, counting down.
GTTGTAAGGCGTCCTCAATCGATCCTCCATTTGGATCCAGCTCTATCTTCGTAGTTTGAAATTAACCATGAGCCTCTTCCACAAGAAATCTTTGGCGTGGTTAGGGACAAATAAACATGTTCCTCTTCATCCGCATTAGCAGCCTATTCCAATTTCTAATCGTGATCGGGATTAAGTCCCTAACGATTACTCCGCATTGTGCCACAAATTTGGTTGCGACAACTTCGAGCCGTCTTCTGCCTTCATGACATCTTCGATTCGAACCTCTCATGGTCTTCCAACTTTTGGTTGGGCCTCAATGCTTTTTCAAGAGATTCCTTCGATCCGGAGGGCTAAAAGAAGAAAGATCGTTACTATTTCTATATAGATAGCGATGATTAATTAATGAATTGATTTATATTACATGCACCTCCGGAGCGGTCGTCTTCTCGGTTACAAGGCATCGCCTTCTCTCGCGAAGGCAACACCTTCAACCTCAAACAAGTTGTCTACTCCGGTAAAAAGAGGATCACCCTCACCGGAGTTGTTCAGAAACGTTGATACGTCTAAATTATCTTCCCCACGGATCACACGGATCAACTCTTCCTTTTCTTCGTCTCTGACGTGTGGGTCCATATTTTCCGCATAGGTGGAAAAGCGAATAAGTCAAAGCGGCTAAAGGAGAAAGTTACGAATAAGTCAAAGCGGCTAATGAAGATGAAACCCTAATATATACATACACAATAATAAAATGAAGAGAAACCCTAAACCCTAAGGCTATGAGAGGGAACATGAGTATAAGGCTACAAAGGTCTTGATCTATCTATGGTCTTGATCTCGGTCTTCGATCTCAATCTCGATATCGTATTCTACCGAGAAGAACCAAATCACCGGAAAGAAAGGAAACAATCAACACATGGCATCGATGCAATGCTCAAGCAATGGTGATGATACAAGTTAATGTGCATTGGAATGTAACCCTAAAGCATTCTCGACAAGTTAATTGGGGTTCCGAGGCGCAAACCCTAACTCAAGGAACTCCGAATCACCGTTAGGGTTACTAGGGTGTTCTAATTAAACTTGTCATTTAAGTTGTTGAACATTTTTCCGAACAATGCGGCTTGACCGGTGGCGACGTTTCCTATAGCGACTAGCGACGAGAGAGGCGAGCTGGACGAAGGAGTTGAGCGATGAGGCTTCTCACGGACTCGTGGTCGAGCAACAGTAAGATGGGCCAGTCCTGGGTACACTACGGGCCAAATTTCTTTTATCGTTATATGGTATGGCACGGGATTTTCGGCGCCCGGGCCATGGCCCAGTTGCCTGGGCCCGGATCCGCCGCTCTACCTCGCTCACGCGCCAGTGGCGGCGCCCTCGCCTCCTCTCGAATAGGCTTTCGCCGCTATATTAATATAGCAAGCAACAAACCGACAATCACGAGAACAAAGTGGCCCTCCGGAGGATTCCCACCACACTCCGGTACAATCACGTCAACGCCGGATCGACAAAAGCGCTGATGACTCACAACCCATGTGCCCTCCGGAGGATTCCCACCACACTCCTACGCCTTCGGATCGTCGTGTACCAAGCAACACCTTCAAGAAGGGGGACGATGGACGACGACGCCGCCGGACAAGTCCTAGGATTTCTCCCACACGGAGGAGAATAGGAGGGTACACCCGACGCCCTACACAAGGAAGGTGGCGCCAGACGTCACCGCGTCGGTATCAGTGGCACCGACGGGGATTTCTCCCGACCCTAGAACCGGCAGGCCCGTGAAGCTTCCGCCACCGTGCTGCAACAGACGAGGCGCCGGTGCCACCAAGGGCAGCGCCCTCCACTCCGCCGCCACCTGACTTGCGCCAGAACGCCGCCCGCCTAGCAGAGATCGGCCACGCCGGCCGACGAGGCCCGCAGACGTGCAGCTCCCCGCCAAACCCTAGCGCGCCCGACCCTCGCGGAGCTCCACGCGCTGCACCACGCCGCCGCGCCAAATGCCGCCGAGCCGCAGACAGCCGCCACAAGACCACGCCGCTGCCGCTGGCCACGGGCTATGGCCCGCGCCATGCTGGGGACGGGGCCCGCCACCCACGCCGAAGCGGCTTGCGGCGCCGTCGTCGGGCCAAGGTCGCTCGACGCCGCCGTCAAGGCCATCAAGCCGCCAGCGGCCAGAGCGGAGGAGGCGAGGCAGGGAGGGGAAGAAGAAGAGAGGCAGTTATAACTAAAGGCCTTTAGTCCTGTTGGAGCCACCAACGGGACCAATAGTCCAATTTTCAGCGGTGAAGGCTGCTAGGGATTTCTCCGTTGGTGGCTCCAACCGGACGTATTCCCTGCTTTCAAATTTTTTCAGTTATTTTCTCTCTGTTCCTTTTTTTTTTATTTTGGGGTTTAAATTTGTAATGTTTTTAAATGATAATTAATTTGGAATTTAGAAAACTTTAAACATAAAAAGTGTTTGGATTTGAATAAATAATTGAAACCATTTTCTGTTTGGAAAATAATTAATGTAACCATTTAAAATATGAACCATTTACAATTAAAAATGAATTAACTTATATTTTTTAATATCAATTTGGAATTTAGAAAACTTTAAATATAAGAAGTGTATGGATTTGAATAAATAATTCAAAACATATTCTATTTTTAAAAATAATTAATGTAACCTTTTAAAATGAATTATCTTATATTTTTGAATATTAATTTGGAATTTAGAAAACTTTAAATATAAGAAGTGTATGGATTTGAATAAATAATTCTAAAACATATTCTATTTTTAAAAATAATTAATGTAACCTTTTAAAATGAATTAACTTATATTTTTGAATATTAATTTGGAATTTAGAAAAACTTTAAATATAAGAAGTGTATGGATTTGAATAAATAATTCAAAACATATTCTATTTTTAAAAATAATTAATGTAACCTTTTAAAATATGAACCATTTACAATTAAAATGAATTAACTTATATTTTTTAATATCAATTTGGAATTTAGAAAACTTTAAACAAAAGAAGTGTTTGGATTTTGAACTTATATGCCGTTTTTTTGAATTTGTTATGCCCGTTTGAATTATCTCAATTTCTAACTATGGTCGAACCGGTGTGCATGAAGATAGGGACGGCATCGTTAGAACTTGCATTGGATCTCAAGAAACCACATATTGCGAGTCTAAAATGATTTTTTCAAAAATCACGGGCGATAGATCATGTACCGTAGTACAAACCGGACCACTTCCGATTCTACAGACATTTGTTCTTTTACCCGGATGGACGAAAAGGTTTGAGATGTACCGGTTGGGATATAGTCCATGTAAGGTGGTCTAGTATTTTAGGAAAATAGGACGGTAGCATTCAAACGGCATTTTGGTGGTTACTTCAAAACGATTCGCTTGCGCCGGAAAATGGAAAAGGGTTTTCCGCATGACAAAAGGAAAACTTCCTCCGCAACATTGTTCTCCATACCAATGTCCACACACATGCATAATATGGGCACAACATCACAAACTATGCCGTGATTCAAGACATAACATCGGTCATTTGGACCGAAAGCCATGAAACCTCGAACATGATAGGTCATTTTGTGAAGGTTTTTCAAACATGATCAATATACCAAGTCTGGTATTTTTCCTTTCAACTATGTAACATAATATGACACCACGCCAAGGATTTTCATTGTTCGGATTTTTTGAATTTATTATGCCCGCTTTGAATTATTTGAATTTCTAACTATGGTCGAACCGGTGTGCATGAAGATAGGGGACGGCATCGTTAGAACTTGCATTGGATCTCTGAAGAAACCACATATTGCGAGTCTAAAACGATTTTTCAAAAATCACGGGCGATAGATCATGTACCGTAGTACAAACCGGACCCACTTCCTGCCGATTCTAGACATTTGTCCTTTTACCGTGGATGGACGAAAAGGTTTGAGATGTACCGTTGGGATATAGTCCATGTAAGGTGGTCTAGTATTTTAGGAAAATAGGACGGTAGCATTCAAACGGCATTTTGGTGGTTACTTCACAAAACGACCCGCTTTTTGCGCTCGGAAAATGGAAAAGGGCTTTTCATGACAAAAGGAAAACTTCCTCCGCAACATTGTTCTCCATACCAATGTCCACACACATGCATAATATGGGCACAACATCACAAACTATGCCGTGATTCAAGACATAACATCGGTCATTTGGACCGAAAGCCATGAAACCTCGAACATGATAGGTCATTTTGTGAAGGTTTTTCAAACATGATCAATATACCAAGTCTGGTATTTTTCCTTTCAACTATGTAACATAATATGACACGACGCCAAGGATTTTCATTGTTCGGATTTTTTGAATTTATTATGCCCGTTTGAATTATTTGAATTTCTAACTATGGTCGAACCGGTGTGCATGAAGATAGGGACGCATCGTTAGAACTTGCATTGGATCTCTGAAGAAACCACATATTGCGAGTCTAAAACGATTTTTCAAAAATCACGGCGATAGATCATGTACCAGTACAAACCGGACCCACTTCACCGATTCTACAGACATTTGTCCTTTTACCGTGGATGGACGAAAAGGTTTGAGATGTACCGGTTGGGATATAGTCCATGTAAGGTGGTCTAGTATTTTAGGAAAATAGGACGGTAGCATTCTCAAACGGCATTTTGGTGGTTACTTCACAAACGAATTCGCTTTTAGCTTCGAAAATGGAAAAGGGCTTTTCCGCATGCGACAAAAAGGAAAACTTCCTCCGCAACATTGTTCTCCATACCAATGTCCACACACATGCATAATATGGGCACAACATCACAAACTATGCCGTGATTCAAGACATAACATCGGTCATTTGGACCGAAAGACATGAAACCTCGAACATGATAGGTCATTTTGTGAAGGTTTTTCAAACATGATCATTGTTCGACACATTTAGTCCCGATGTAGTCACAAACTGGGACTAAAAATATTTTCCGCCATTTCCCACCTCTTCCCGCCAAGTTTTCCGCCCTTTCCTTTCTACTAGAGCTTTTAGTCCGGATGTAGTCACTAACCGACTAAAGATATTTCCGCCATTTCCCAAAGCTTCATGCCAAGTTTTCCCCCTTTCCTCTATATTTAGGGTGATCGTGTCATGGCTATCCACACATCCACACCTTCCTCTCTTAGAACAATGGACAACGCCATCGGGCCATTCTCGACCTCGAGGAGACCGAGGCTAGGCGCCCAACTATCCTTGTCCATCGGTACCCACGGCCGGATGCCGAGCGCCGAGGGGTTCTGTCCCTCCTGCCCTCAAGGTTCCGCACGCCAGCGGCCATCACAAACCACTTCTACCACGAGCTCACGCCGAGCGCGGATGGATCCCAGTGGGATCCCGACAACTATGACACTGGAATGCCTTCTTCGCTAATAGGGGAAAGGGAGCTCGCCAGTACGAGGGTGATGGCCCGCCACCGGTGAACAACAACGAAGTCGGCCGTCGTGTGGTGGGAGAACCGATTATCATCAGTGATGCGCTACATCGCCGGGAGACCATCTCGCCACGGTGCCCACGAGTCCACCCGCCACAGCCCCACATCGCCCGGCGGTAGCGCATCGTCTTCCAGAGACCCTCTCCCACCCGCCGTGAATCCAAGGCTGGAATGGCCTGGTATATGCCATGGATGGGCCGAGGATCCCTGAGTGGCGGTGACGATGACGATGATGACGACGACGATGAAGACCAAGCTGCGTACTATAGGACTAGGCATGATTATGACTAAAGGGGCGCTTTAGGCCCGAGTGTTAGCTAGTCCCGATTTGTCCCGTTTTAATATTAATAAATGTCTTAAGTGTTACCTAATAAATAGAGGGAAATGCCTATATAAAGAGAGGGTTCATATTTAGTCCCGATTTGTACCGGTTGGGATATAGTCCATGTAAGGTGGTCTAGTATTTTAGGAAAATAGGACGGTAGCATTCAAACGGCATTTTGGTGGTTACTTCATTAAAACGACCCGTTTTTGCGCTCGGAAAATGGAAAAGGGATTTTCCGTCGACAAAAAAGAAAACTTCCTCCGCAACATTGTTCTACATACCAATGTCCACACACACATGATCATTGTTCAAGACATTTAGTCCCGGATGTAGTCACAAACCGGGACTAAAGGGATTATGCAGAGTGGGCGACAACACTAATAATAGGGGTGAGTGTCGACATTATGTCGGCGGTTAGGACCTTGTCCCGGATGGTGTCACCAACCGACTAAAGATGAATTTAGTCCTTGGAGACACCAACCGACTAAAGATGAGTCAAGACTAATAATAGGGTGAGTGTCGACATTATGTCGTGAGTGTCGACATTATGCCGAGCCTTGTACTATAAATATGCATCCTTGTGAGTCCAGTCCTCCAGCCTTTGAGGCATCTCCAAGATGGTTTTAGAGAGCAGGACACCACTACGGGATTCGTGGAGATGCCGACGGAGCCCAGCCTCCGGCATCTCCGAGAAATCGGTCATAGAGGCACTCTAATATGTGAAATTAGTTAGCCCGAGGCGTATTGATCTAGTTAGTGAAGTTACAAGTCGCAAGATGGTTTTCGAGAGCAGGGACACCATCAAGCGCCAGTTTGAGGAGATGCCGACGAGCCCGCCTCCCATCTCCGAGAAATCGTCATAGAGGCACCCTAATATGTGAAATTAGTTAGCTCGAGGCGTATTGATCTAGTTAGTGAAGTTACAAGCTGCAAGATGGTTTTCGAGCAGGGACAGATCACTGCCAGCCTGTGGAGATGCGACGAGCCCAGCCTCCCAAGATCTCCGAGAAACTGGTCATAGAGGCACTCCTAATATGTGAAATTAGTTAGCTCGAGGCGTATTGATCTAGTTAGTGAAGTTACAAGCTGCAAGATGGTTTTCGAGAGCAGGGACACCATCAAGCGGCCAGTTTCGGGAGATGCCGACGGAGCCCGTCCTCCCAAGCATCTCCGAGAAACTGGTCATAGAGGCACTCCGGTCCAGCCACAAAATGGGACTAACACTCAAGACATTTATTAATATTAAAATCGAGACTACAAAACCGGGACTAAAGGCCACAAACATGAAAGATATCCTTCTCAAGCCACAAACCGCGAAAGACATGAACTAGAGTTACATAATATGAGCATGAACTTTGGCATATGTCATTCCTTATGACCGCTTCGACGTAACCATGGAGCATCTTCTTTACTTAACGGAATGCTTGGCCGTTTTCCACCGTGAAGGGCGGAATTTCATCAAACTTATTATAATCTTCGACATGTCATCTTGCCCTCGATTCCCACGATGTTTCTTTTCCCCGAAAGAACTATGTGACGCTTTGGATCATCATATGATGTATTCGTTGCATATTTTTTCTTTTTTCATTCCGAGGACATGTCCTTCACATAGAAAACCCGAGACACATCATTGGCTAGGACGAATGGTTCATCTCTATAACCAAGATTGTTGAGATCCACTGTTGTCATTCCGCATAACCGGTCTATCTTTACCCCTTCCCCATTCAAAGTTGACCCATTTGCAAATAAACAAAGGGACCTTAAAAGAGACTCCATAGTCTAGTTCCCATATCTCCTCTATGTAACCATAATATGTGTCCTTTTGTCCATTCTCGCCTATTGCATCAAAGCGACACCACTATTTTGGTTGGTGCTCTTTTATCTTGGGCGATCGTGTAGAATGTATTCCCATTTATTTCGCACTTTGGAAATTCAATACAAGAGAAGATGGTGACGCGCCAACAAGTATAGCTGATCTCCAACAAGGTGTCATTCAAGAGATGTGTCCGCATCCAACCACCGGCAGACTTCATGTGTTCATCTCAGAATCCATGATTCGAGCTTCCCGGTTTTTGAGCGCATAATATTCTTGTGTTCCTCCATATCTGAGCGCCAAGGTGGAATTATGTAGAACTGTAGTGTGCTTTAGTGAAAGAATCGTCCCTACATATCGTTGCTTTCTTTCCCAAATGGTTTTTTCCACTTAGTCTTCCCTCATGCCGCGAGTCGAAACACCAACCGCTTAAGGTCGAATAAAGTCAACACAAAACTCAATGACCTCCTCTGCTCCATATCCCTTGAGATGCTTCCTTCCGGTCTAGCACGGTTATGAACATATTTCTTTAAGACTCCCATGAACCTCTCAAAGGGGAACATATTGTGCAGAACCGGACCGAGAATGGCAATCTCTTCCACTAGATGAACCAGAGATGCGTCATAATATTGAAGAAGGATGGTGGGAACACCAATTCAAAACTAACAAGACATTGTACCACATCCTTCAGAACCTTGGCGAATATCTGGATTGATTACCTTCGAGATATTGCATTGAGGAATGCACACTTCACAATGGGTACTGAACATTTTCTCGGTAGAAGCCCCTCAATGCAATCGGAAGCAATCACGTCATAATCACGTGATCATGAGACTTCAGGTTTTGGAACTTTTTCTCGCCATATTTATTATCCCCTTTATATTAGATGAGAAGCCCGACGGCACCTTGATACCGTAAAGGACTTCAAAAAGATTTCCTTCTCGCTTTGGTAAGAGCATAGGCACGACTTAAGTGACGCCTTTATCCGCCTTTGTTATCTGTATGCATGTTCTTTGGGTCTTTCATAATTTGTTGGTCCTCCCGTGCTTCGGTGTATCTTTTGTCTTCCCATACACGCCTAGGAATCCTAGCAGTTCACGCAGAGATTCTTCGTCACGTGCATCACGTCGATTGAAGAGCGGACACGCAGGACTTTCCAATATGGCAGCTCCCAAAATATAGATTTCTTCTTCCACATGGGTGCGTGTCCTCAGCGACGCCGCTCGAACTGATTGACCGCGGGACCCTTTCCAAAGATTACTTCTATGTCCTTGACCATACCAAATACATCATCACCACCGGGAGTTCAGCTTCTTCCTGATCCGCCTCACCTTTGAAATGCTTGCCTTTCTTTCTTACGGGATGATTGGTCGGAAGAAATCGTCGATTCGCTAGGTACACAACCTTCTTGCATTTATGCAAATATGTACCTTCGGTCTTATCTAAACAGGGGGTGCATGCCTTATATCCTTTGTGTGTCTCGAAGGTTACTAAGAGCAGGCCAATCATTGATGGTTACGAATAACAACCCTCGTAGATTAAATGGCTCCTGTTTGTTCTCATCCCACGCACGTACACCTGGTTTGCCCCACAACCGTAAGAGTTCTTCAACTAATGGCCTAAGGTACACATCAATGTCGTTGCCGGTTGCTTCGGCCTTGGATGAGCACCGGCATCATAATGAACTTACGCTTCATGCACAACCAAGGAGGCAGGTTGTAGATACATAGAGTCACGGGCAGGTGTGTGGATCGCAGCTCCCCAAAAGGATTCATGCCATCCGTATTTAGACCAAACCATAAGTTCCTTGCGCCACCGCAAAGTCCGGGAAGTCTCTCTCGATTTTTCTCCACTGTGACCCATCGCCAGGTGTCTCAACTCCCGCCTTTCTTACGGTCTTCTTTGTGCCATCGCAACAACTGGCATGCTCTTTGTTTCGAACATGCGTTTCAACCTTGGTATTATAGGAGCATACCACATAACCTTAGCAGAACCCTCTTCCGAGGGGCTCTCCTCAACATCACCAGGTCATCTCGTCTAATCTTATACCGCAACGCTGCATACCGGCATTTATCTAAATTCTCATACTCCTTATCATGTAGAGGATGCAGTCATTAATGCATGCATGTATCTTTTGCACATCTAATCCCGAGGACGAGAGTCTTCTTTGCTTCAGAGGTACTATCGGGAAGTTCGTTATGTTTTGGAAACTTGACTTCATTATTTTCAGATCTTTTCAAATGAGGAGTCGGTTAGACCACACTCGCCTTCCATCGCAACAATTCCAAAGGTCATCGAGCTTTGTGCTGCCATCTTCACAATTTGGGTACAACAATTTCTTGTGATCTTCTAACATGCCCTCTAACTTCAACTTCTCATTTTCGCTTCACGTCTCGCTTTGCATCGAAATGACCCTACCAAGTTCATCACCGCTCATCCGATGCCCGTTCTTCACCTTTTTCCTCCATTGTCTTCCATTGCAGATATCAAGATTCAGGAAACATATGATGATAGTTGTTATCATCATCTTCTTCTTCACCATCTTCCATCATAACCCCTCTTTCCCGTGCTTGGTCCAGCAATTATAGTTGGGCATGAAACCTTTCATAATCGTGTGGCCGAATGATTTTCGAGGAAGAGTACTCCTTGTTGTTCCGACATTGAACACATGGACAACGATAAATCCATTCTCTTTGTTTGCCGTAGCCACATCGATAAATTTATCCACGCCTTTGATATACCTGCCACCGGTCACCGTACATCCATTCCCGACCGCTCATCCGCATCATATAAGTAAGTTTATCAAAAACAGGACATCATAAATAGTGAAATAACCAATTCACACCGACACATGAATTGTATCAATGACCTAGAAAAGATAAGATTGCTAACCTCGATCGAGGGAAATAAGCTCAAGCTGCGTCTCGGACACCTTCTATATTTTTGTTCTATGAGAAATTCAACGGATTTTTCACTCAAACATTTCAACAAACACCTTCCATGCATGCATGAGAAAAACTAGCACACACCCTCACAGCTTACACCATTCGAAAAACAGAGTGGAGGCAGGAGGGGTCATGCATTTATAGAGAGGCAGGGTTTAGTCGGTTGGAGCCAAGAACCGACTAAAGCAGGCGTACAGCCACGCTGTGGCCAAACCTTTAGTCCCTTGGTGGCTCCAACCGACGATGCCCTTACCAACCGGGACCCATGCCCCGGCCCGCTCCAACCGACGCTGCAAGATTAGTCCCGGCGCAACCCACTAGTGCTCTGAGGGGGCGTGGACGGATGGCCTGTTTTCTACTAGTGCAGTGTGACTCGTGTGTGGACTGTGAAGTCTCTTTTGACAATCAGTAAGCAAATCCCATTAGTAATTGTCTTCAGAATACTAGCAAACGAGACTAGTCGACAGCGCCCTACGCACAAGATGCATCTAGCTAGGTGGTTGCACCGGCGGAGCTAGCACAGAATTCCTGGGGGGCAAAACTGAAAAGATGAATGTTTGGGGGACCAGATTACTCTATTTCTTCACACCAAAGTTTCTACTAAAAATTTTCTTCACTAATTCTTTAAAATCTGGAGGGGGCGGTGACATACACATAGCTCCGCCGCTGGGTGGTTGCCGGTGCAAATGGGCAAATCATTAATAACCATGATGATGATTCGAATCAAAACCGACCTCTCTCCTGCTTCTCATCGTTTTATTACCTAGATCGAGTACGTCGGCGACGGTGGTTTCCATATTCCTTAGCGGCCGCCGGGACCCTGCTACGCATCCGCGCGCCGTGTCTCCGCCCTGCGGTACGTGTACCTAGGCGTCCGCGCGCGGCGCGCTGGACGCCGGCCGGCGTCGATCGGCATGCGGCCGCGGCACCAGCGATATCGTACGTCACCGGCGATATCGTTCAAGAATATAGCATTTCGTACGTTGCAGGCTGGATTTACTGTACAACTGTATACCATACAGTGAGGAGGACTCGACATGTATGTCCCGGATATGTACGTGGTATACTGCTAGACAGTACGTACGTCGCTGTTGTCACGTATGCACGTAGTACCTAGCTAGGGAACCAGCTCGTCTAACTTTGCTTCTACAAAGTCAGGAGCCTGACTTAGACCATATCCACCGTACAAATCAAATCCAACGCCTCTCCTCCTTCCAGTAATACTTGCTGCTGCTAATTTGTTTTGGAGGTAACGGGCACACAGGCTCCTCAGTTTGGCGCCAAAATAGACCACATCTTGCTGCTCATGCACTTTTCCCTTCCCCTTGCTCCTCACTTTTTGTTCCTACCAATATGAGCATCCAGATTAGTGCAAAGCTTTGATTTGCTAAATTTTCAAATCTGTTGCTGTCAGTCAACAATGGAGAATCAATCCAGTGCAGATTCAAACAAGTGAGAATAAAATATTTCGTTGTTTCAAAAGGTGCATGTTCCTTTTACAGATTTCTAGATGCATGTCCTTTTTTTCAAGTAAGTAGCAATTCTTGTTCCGAGTTGTGCTTTCTTTCTTGTTGTTTCTGCAATTAAATGACAAAGCTTTTGCTTAACTTGTGCATTCTACAGATAAAATGTACTACCTAGTTGGATACCTCAGATTGGCATGATATTTAGCACCCTAGAGGAGGCTCGGGAATTTTGGAGGTATTATGGTTATGGAGGAAGGACAGGGTTCAGCATATAGCAGGGGGAAGAGAAGGGCAAAAAGGAGCTGAAGGCAAAAGAAAATCATCCAGCGGAGTGAACTTTAGAAGAAGACTCGCATAGATATGAAAGCATCACAAACTTTACTGAATTACTCAACATGCCTAGCTTCGAACCTTTCATTGGAGATGACATATTTTGATAAAGCAACCATGAGGCTGTTTTGTGCTAGATCACTATATTTCTGCGCCATTTTGTTGAACCAATATGCCTAGCTCTGAAACTATTTTGTTGAACCAATATGCTAGATCTGAAACTATTTTGTTGAACCAATATGCCTTGCTCTGAAGCTATTTTAATTTGATAGTGTCAAGTGAAAATACAATGTACAGGGGCACTGCTAGCTGCTGTTACTAAATCACAGATCAATCGAAAATGGCAGGTTCGTATATTTTCTACCTTTGTACCCGGATGAGCATGGAGATCTGCAGCGACGAGAGCCTAGGGGATCCAGGGACGCGGAGGGAGAAGGGGAACGCCGGAACCGTCCAGGAGAGGCTCGTCTGTACTGCGGCCGGATTCCACTGCGGCCATGGCGGCGAGGCTGGATAAGGAAAAAATCGTTCCCAACTCATTGTTATCTGACGGAGAGTTCTGTTGAGGCCGAGAAGTAGTACTATGAGGAGGAGAGGCGTCGGATTTGATTTGTACGGTGGATATGGCTTAAGTCAGGCTCCTGAATTTGTAGGAGCAAAGTTAGACGAGCTGGTTCCCTAGCTAGGGTGCTAGCTAGAGGCCAATATACGTCAATCAAACGTCTCTTCGTGCCGGCTGGTCGGGATTTTCTGCAAGTGGAAGCACCAAAGTTGTTTCAGGTTCCAGTCGCTTCTAATTTCGGTTAGGATACTTCTTAGTACTCATCAAATAACAAAGTATCCATTTTCTCCCCCTCTACTAAGGGCTTGTTTGATTCATAGGATAGGAAAAGTATATGAATAGGAAAAACATAGGATTGAGATGTTATGCCAATGTGAATCCTATAGAAAGAGGGATTTTGTTTGATGTGGCAAAGGAATTTTTCCACGAGGTGTGATCTAATGTTGTTTTCCTATAGGAATTGCACTACAAGATTCCTATAGTATTAATTCCTATGGGATGTGTTCCTATGAATCAAACACTAACATAGGAAAAAATCCCATAGGATTCAAATCCTACACAATTCCTATGTAATTTCTATGAATCAAACAAGCCCTAACTTTAATTGCTTATTATTATTCTCAAATATATTGCGCACCTGGCTTATGGGCTCTCTTTACACTAGTAGAAAATTAATCTTCCGTCCGGGACTAATGCACTGGTCCCAATGGCTAAAAACGGCCGCAGACCTAGAAGACATTAGTTTCGGTTCGTAGGGGATCTTTAGTCCCGGTTCGTTTAACAAACCGGGACTAAAGGGTCTGGCACTGGAAAGGGCCTGTCGTGTGGACTATTAGTCTCGATTTGTTAAACGAATCGGGACTAAAGGTCCCGACTATATATTCTTCCTCTCCCTGCCCGAGCCATTTCAAGCTCACACAAGCATCTCCCTCAAATTTCTTTTCTCAAGCTCGATTTCATGCCGTTTTTTCTCAAGATTTGTGAAGATTTTTTTGGCTCCACATCTATCTAAGGGTCCTAAGAGGTTAGAAACTTCATCCTTTCATCTTTCATCGCTAGTTTAGCTCATTTCATGTTGTGGTAGAGGCAAACAAGCGGAATGGTTTTATGTGTTGTCCATGTGGTGAGTGTCGGAATCAGAAGGAATACTCTTCCTCAAGAGTCCTTCACGTCCATCTGTTTCGGTCTGGTTTCATGTCTGGATATAATTTTTGGACCAAGCATGGAGAAAGAGGGGTTATGATGAAAGACAACGAAGATGAAGAGAATAATGAAACTATCCTATGTCCCCTAAATACGGTGGTACTACAATGGAAGACAACAATGAAGAAGAAGCAGAAGAACATGCATCATATGAGCCAGATGATGATCTTGGTCGGGCCATTGCTGATGCAAAGGGATAATATGATAGCAAAAGGGAGAGGTTGAAATTTGAGCAGATGTTAGAGGATCACAACAAATTGTTGTACCAAAATTGCGAAGATGGCCACAAAAATCTAGGTAGCACACTGGAATTGCTGCAATGGAAGGCAGAGATCGGTGTGCCTGACAAGGGATTTGAAAAGTTATTAAAGATAATGAAGAAGCTTCTTCCAAAGGATAACAAACTGCCCACCAGTACTTACGAAGAAAAAAAGGTTGTCTACCCTCTAGGATTGGAGGTACAGAAGATACATGCATGCATTAATGACTGCATCCTCTACCGCGGTGATAAGTACGAGAATTTGGATGCATGCCCGGTATGAACTGCATTGTGGTATAAGATCCGACGAGATGACCCTGGTGATGTTGAGGGGGAGCGCCCCAAGAAGAGGGTTCCCACCAAGGTGATGTGGTATGCTCCTATAATACCATGGTTGAAACGTTTGTTTAGAAAGAGAGAGCATGCCAAGTTGTTGCGATGGCACAAACAATACCGTAAGAAAGATGAGATGTTGAGACACCCCGCTGATGGGTCGCAGTGGAGAAAAATTGAGAGAAACTACCCGGACTTTGCAGGTGACACGAGGAACTTATGATTTGGTCTAAGTATAGATGGCATGAATCCTTTTAGGGAGCAGAGCTTCAGTCATAGCACATGGCCCGTGACTCTGTGTATCTATAACCTTCCTCCTTGGTTGTGCATAAAGCGGAAGTTCATTATGATGACAGTGCTCAGCCAAGGCATGAAGCAACCCGACAACGATATTGATATGTACCTAAGGCCATTAGTTGAAAAACTTCTACAGCCGTGGCACGAACAAGGTGTACATGTGTGGGATGAGCACAAACATGAGGAATTTAACCTACGAGCATTGTTGTTCGTAACCATCAATGATTGGTCTGATCTTAGTAACATTTCAGGACAGACAAACAAGGGATACAATGCATGCACACACTGTTTAGATGACACTGAAAGAATTTATTTGGATAAGTGTAAGGAGAATGTGTACCTAGGGAATCATCGTTTTCTTTCGTCCACGCATTTCCTAAGAAAGAAAGGCAAGCATTTCAATGGTGAAGCAGATCACCGGAAGTAAGCCTATCCATCGCAGATGAATGAGTCAAACATGGCGAACTTAGAGGCGAGCTCAGATGGCAGAGGGGTGGTTTATAGAGGTGACTATAAGCACCTCTGGCGAGCTAGGGTTTTTGTGTTCATGCGGAAAAGACATGGAGAGAACGAGGGCGAGTGATATGGGTATGGATGGATAGAGGAGAGCGTGTCCGATCTTATCAGCAAGGTCCAGGGCAGCGGCGAGCATCACGACGGTTCAATTTTGCTGACGAGGTTGATTGGCATCGAGCGACGGCGAGGCTTCCAGAGAGCTGCTTGTGACATCGAGGAAGACGACTATGAACCGGTATGGGTTGATGCTAGGCCGCGCATGGGACAACTCGGGCTGCAGCGTGGTGCACGCGAGCGGCGAGCAAATGAGAGGAGGAATGGGCCGTGGCCAGATCTGATTCCTCTGTTATTTTTTCTTTCTATTTGTTTTTCTTTTTTGATTTATATTTTATGTTTTCTTTTCTTACCCTTTTATTTAAGCACTAATTTAGACTTATCTTTATGGAATTACTTTGCTAATACTTGCAACAAAGATAAATAGTATATAAATTCATTTTGTGAGTTTTTATTATATAGTGCTATAGTTTCCTTATTTTTTATCCATATACTTTTCTTATTATTATTTGTAAGGCTTTTGATATGAATTTAGTTGAGCTAAAATTCATAAACTTATTATAGAATGCATTACTATTAACTCATGGGATTTGATTCTCATTAACTCACAATATTTAGGAGAATTTTACATGGTGATCCTTTATTTTTATTTGATAAATAGAGTTTTAGGGAATTAATATGATTAGTATGATTCCCATGAATTTAGGAAATAGCAATAGATATATTTTACTATAACTAATATAGAAGTTAGGGTTTGAATTGAAAATGCTTACCCTAGGGTTTAGGGTACTTAATATATTTATATTCTCTTGTTAATGAATAAAGATTAATGGCTCAAACAGATTGTTTTTATGTTTGTGATCTTGAATGATATCACCATTTAAATTTAAATAGTGGGATTGTTTTCTAGGCTAACTTATGAGACAGAATTGATAAAGATAGTTCTTAAGCACCTAGGATAATGATGGTTGAGAATGTCCAAGGTGTGCTGAAGTGATTGATATAGGAAATTATTCCTATCAACCATTGTGGAAACAAGATGATTGATACAACAGATGGAATGGATGTTAAGCTTGATTATAGATTTAGGGTTTAATGTTTACCCAAAATTCCTATCATCCATAATTCATAATCCTGGACTTCTAATTAAGGAATTCCTTTCCTTGGTATACTACTTCTTCATATCTATCATCATGTGTTAACATGATGAGCTTTACTTCACAAAATATTCTTATCCATTTTTTTATTCTTCTAAATCCATTTATAATTCTAATGAGCTTGACCCTAAAGCTTTTCATAATCTTCTCATATCCATACTTGGTTATATCAAACTATTCTACTATTAATAATATCCAATCCATCAAGTGGTTACTTCTAACTCCATTCATACTCTTCCTTAATCATCCATCACTAATATCACTTCCATATATGTATACATCAGATCCTACTTCACTTCAAGTGCTTAGTGTTTCCAAAGAGAAAAATACTACTCCTTTAATCCAATGTTGCGCTGACATCATCTTAATCATACTATCTTATCTCTACTTAACTCCAATATCTTATATTCAAACTTCACACCATATGATGGTGACTTGTCATGGCTAACCTAGAATAACATATCTATACTAGGGTTCAATCATGTTCTATCCACCAATGTCACTTATACATGATATAAGAATTCAATCTTGGTGACAAAAGCATGATCATTAGAATCCTTTAATCATTTATTGCTTAGGTTTTCTGTTGGCTAATCAAGGCCTTCATCCATACAACACTACAGTTGTATTATAACTATCTTCTCATAGTATCTATCTGACTAAGAGAGATTATTCGTTTACTATTCCTACTTTATTCAATAGGATTACTCCTGGTAACTTATCTTCAGAATTCATCCTTGTAATCTTCTTTGTTACCATATTGATTTGATTTCCTCCAATCACTCCCATCATATAGATGATATATAAAACTAGCATTATTATTTACTTCTTCTTACTTATTTCTTTATAGGCCTTAAGTGAATGCTATAATTAGGACAAGAGTTGATAGGTTAAGAATTTGTGAATCAATAGTTGATTACTCAACATTGATGAACAACAATTATAAGAATAGGATTCAATAGGGATGGTAAGGATTGATATGGAAAGAAAGATATATGGTGATTGATCTTGTCTTGGTTTCTTTCCTACTCAATCTCACTAAAGTGTTAAGGTTTAGATATTTCCATGATCCTCATGGGATAAGTAGATGAGATTAAGATAGATCAAGATTTAGTTGTTACTTTCCTATTACTTAAGTTATGTTTATAACTTGGTATTCATGGTTTGTGTCATGAATACTGTGATATGATCACCTAAGGATCAAATATAATCCATTAAGTAATGAATTAGGGTTTAACTTTTATTACATTTGATCTACCCTTAGATCAAATCTCCCTTACCCAAAATAAGGGTTTAGCAAAGGTCATATTGAAACTTATCGCAGTCAACTTGATGATCTACTTCAATTCCATCAAGTTAAGAGAAGCTTCAATCACTTTGACAAGTTTTTATTCAAAAGAGCGTAAACTATTTGGATTTTCTATGCATGAATGCAATGCACACATCTGTGTTTAGCTTATTTCTAAGCTCTAATGCTGGGATGTTACAGACTCTCCCCCTTAAAATAAACTTCGTCCTCGAAGTTCGTATACTCTCATGTCTCAGAGTAAGGAATTGTCTTGCAATGATTACGATATGTCTTAACTCCATCGTAACCTCAATGGAAATAATTGTAATATCCCATATCCAGATCTTTTCCTTGAATCCTCATCATACTTGGCAATTTTAATCTTGTTGTCTCCAATACTCCAAAATTCCTTTTACTTTACTCCCTTAGGAATATTTCCTTATTATACAATTCTTTAATTGATGTCTCTTATCTAGTTCATTTCCCTAATTAGGTATCCTAATCCAATTTCCTTACTTGATCATCGAACTTCCTTACTATACTATGTAAGATATGGGAAGTCTCATTAAAATAGAGTTTTAAATTTCTATTAGTCAACAATTGTGGCCAAAAGACTAATCTTTAATTTGTCATTGTATGAGTTGTACTGCTAATCCTTTCGAATATTGGTTTTAAACACATTTAGTCCAAAACCATTGGAATTTCTTATTTCTCTACACATGTATAATTGGATGTGCTATGTTACCTCTTAAGGATCACTTAAGAATTGTTTATTTTTGAATTAGTCGGTTAGGATTAATCTTTTATCACCTTCAAGCTTTTACCTTATTAAGCTTTAGATAATCATTTGTTATTACCTTAAATACTTTTATAATAATGACTTTCTTTTGACCTTATGAAAATAAGGCTTAATGTTGGCATAGGTTAGTATTTCCTCTTCAACCTTTACTTGGAAAGTCAGATAACAATACTTCCACAAATTGTTTACTCTCCCCTTAGGGTTTACTAATGGTTTCTAAACTGCCTTATAAAGTATTTCTTGATTTTATAAATAGGATCTTGGTCCCTATCCAGCTTATACTCTGCCTAGTTAGGATTTTATGAAAGATTGTATGGTGTATCCACACAATTGTGGATCTCCGAAGTGAATCTTTTAGCATTATTTGTCTTACTTACTATTGGGACACTTTCGCTTTGATAGGTTAATTTTCGCGAAGAATCTCGAAAGATGATCGCTTAAAATTTTATACTCCTTTAGATCTTACTTAGCTTACCCAACATTTCATCTTCCCTAACTCGACGTCGTCATTGCAGTGCGCTCAGCTGCCGCCTCACCCATGCCGCCGCCCTTGCTTCGCCTCTTGCCACCGCCTGGCGACCTTGCCACGCGCCACGCCGCGTCTCCCGCCTCACAGTGAGCTCTCCTACCCTATATTTAGTTTTTTGTTATTGTTTATTTGTGTAAATTAGTTAGATAGTTAGTATTTTAGGGATAATTAGTTAGTTAGTATTTTAGGGTTATTTTAGGGTTAATTATATAGTTAGTTTGAAGCTTAGGGTTAATTTACTTAGTTAGTTATAATTCAGTTGATGAATTTTAGTTAGTTAGTTTATTACAAATTTTAGGAGATTTTTGTTAGTTTAATTTTGTTTAGTGATTTTAGGAGATTTTTGTTAGTGTAATTTTGTTTAGTGATTTTTGTTAGTGTAATTTTGTTTAGAGATTTAGGAGATTTTACTAATTAGGTAGTTAGTGTTTAATATAGTTTATTTTAGTTGATACTATTTACTATCATCATGTTTAATTAAGTTTATAGGTTTAATTTAGTGTTTAAGCTTAGTCCTCATCGTTCACTCGACAGGAACAACGAAGGACTACTAGGCACTGTCGTCGGGCATCCACGGAACTAGGATCCGCTGGACTGGCACTAGGAGGTGCTACTAGTCGGGAGGCGTAGTTTGGTGAGGAATCCGGGTGTCGTCTGATACGTTGCAAATATATTTATAATTTTTGATGCTCCATGCTTGTTTTGCACCAATTATATTATGTTTTTGTCCACACTTTGTGGCATTTTTATGAATTTTCTGGAACTAACATATTAACAAGTGCCACAAAGCCAGTTTCCCGTTTTCTGCTGTTTTTGGTTTCAGAAAAACTAGTAAAGAAATATTCTTGGAATTGAATGAAACAAAAGCCGAAGTTCCAATTTTTGCCGACACAATACGGAGCCCGAAGGAGAGGGGGAGACACACCCCAGGGCGACAACACCTGGGCCAGGCGTGGCTAGGGGGGCGCCGCCATAGGGTGTGGGCCCCCTGGCGCTCCACCGACCTTGCCCCTTCGCCTATATAAACCCCCCAAGATGAAAACCCTAAATACCATATCAGAATTCCATGAAAAAGTCTATAGCCGCCGCCACCATCGTCCCTAGATCGGGAGGGATCTAAAGCTCTTCCCGGCACCCTGCCAGAGAGGGAAGATCATCCCGAAGGCCTTCTTCATCACCATGCCTGCCTCCGGAGTGATGTGTGAGTAGTTCATACTTGGAGTACGGGTTCATACCAGTAGCTAGATGGTTGTTTCTCCTATTTGTGCCACCATGTTTAGATCTTGTGAGTTGCCTCTCATGATCAAGATCATCTTATTGTAATGCTGCATGTTGTGTTTGTAGGGATCCGATGGATATTGAGTATTAATTCAGATTGATTATTGTTCTATCATGTCTATGTTATTTGTGCTCTTGCATGCTCTCCGTTGCTAGTAGTTACTCTAGCCAAGTATTTGCTTGTGACTCCAAGAGGGAGTATTTATGCTCGATAGTATGTTCATGCCTCTAGTAATCTAGGAGAGTGACAAAAACTTCTAAGATTGTAGATGTGCTATTGCTACTAGGGATAAAACAACAATCCTTTGTCCAAGGGCAATTGTATCATTTACATTACACACTTTGCTTAATGAAATTATCTGTTGCTTGCAACTTAATACCCGAGGGTTGTTTGGATGATATCCCGGAGGTGGATTATTAGTCATAGATGCAGTTGGAGTATGGTCTATGTATCATGTTGTAATGAACAAAGTGAATCTCATAGTGATCATCATGTCATGTACATGCATTGTTATGCATTCTCTATTTGTCAATTGCCCCGCTGTAATTTGTTCTCCCACCATGTTATTTATCTTATGGAGAAAACACCTCTACTGAACTGTGGACCCTGGTTCATTCCTTCCCACCGACACTCCATCTATTGTTTACCATTTACTTTCTGCAATTACCACAAGCAATTACTTTCTTCCACATTATACGTTTAATCCTTTGTTTTCAGCAAAACCAGTGAGCTTGACAACATCACTGATATGTTGGGGCAAAGTATTTTAGTTGTGTTGTGTGCAGGTTCCAGGTTGCTAGCAACACCTTCTGAAGTGGTTTATTTCTCCTACTGTTTCGATAACCTTGGTTCCATAACTGAGGCAAAACTTGTTGCTGTGCTCATCATACCTTGCTCTTGGGGTTCCCAACAGGCTCTACATCAACTGAGCCATCATCAAGCTTTTCTGGCGCCGTTGCCAGGGAGAAAGAAGATTTCTGCAAGGGGAGTCTCTCACAACCAATCTCTTTTTACTTTTTTTGTTTTGTTTATTTTTTTTGCTTTGTTTGGTTTGCTTATTTTTATCAAAAATACAAAAAACTTAGTTCCTACTTAGTTGCTATTTTTGTTGGCTTGCTTTAATCTTGCAAAAATGACTACTCCTGAAAACACTAAGTTCTGTGACTTCACTAGAACAAACAACAATGATTTCATTTGCACACCTATTGCTCCACCTGTTCATGAAGCTACTTTCTATGAAATTAAACCTGCTTTGCTGAATCTTATTATGAAAGAGCAATTTTCTGGTGTTAGTACTGATGGCTGCTGCTCACCTTAATAATTTTGGTGAACTTTGTGAGATGCAAAAATATAAGGATGTAGATGGAGATATTATTAAGCTTAAATTGTTTCCTTTCTCTTTAAGAGGAAGAGCTAAAGATTGGTTGCTATCTTTGCCTAAAAATAGTATTGATTCTTGGATTAAATGCACAGATGCTTTCATTGGAAAATATTATCCTCCTTCTAAGATTATATCCATGAGAAGTGACATAAGAAATTTAAACAATTTGATAATGAACATATTACTCAAGCTTTGGAAAAGAATGAAATCTTTAGGGAAGAATTGCCCCACTCATGGACTGACTACTTGGATGATTATCCAAACCTTTTATGCAGGATTGAATTTGTCTTCAAGAAACTTGTTGGATTTGGCTGCTGGAGGTACCTTTATGTCCAACACTTTGGGTGCTGCAACAAAGCTCCTTGATGATATGATGATTAATTATTCTGAATGGCACACTGAGAGAGATCCACAAGGTAAGAAGGTAAAGGAACCTCCTCCTTGAGTGATAAGATTGATACTATTATGTCTATGCTTGTTAGTGGAAAAGCTCATATTGATCCAAATAATGTTCCTTTAGTCTCTTTGGTTGCTCAAGAAGAGCAAGTTGATGTGAACTTCATTAGAAGTAATAATTTTAGCAATAATGCTTATAGGAATAATTTTGGTAATAATAATTCTAGGCCATATCCTCCTAATAATAGCAATAGTTATCATGGTAAATCTGGAATACCTAGTGAAGAAAAGATTTTGGAAGTTGAAAGATGAAGGGAATATGCCCTGAGAGGCAATAATAAATTGTTTATTATGTGTATTCCAAGTATATGATAGATGTTTATTTTGCATGCTATAATTGTATTAATACGGAAACGTTAATACATGTGTGTTTAATAAACAAACAGAAAGTTCCTAGTTAAGCCTCTCTCATAAACTAGCTCGTTGATTAACAAGATGATCAAGGTTTCCTGATCATGGACATTGGATGTTGTTAATAACGGGATCACAACATTAGTGTAATGATGTGATGAACATTCATCCGAAGTATAGCATTACGATCAAAGTCATTAAGTTTATATTGCTATAACAACTTACGAAGTGATCCTAATCCTTAGACCATGAGATCATGTCAATCACTAACACCGGAAGAGTTTCTTGATAACAGCAAACGTCACACCGTAACAGGGTGATTATAAAGAGGGGTTCAGAACTAATAACGTGTTATGTAGAGGCTCATGGATCGAGAGTGGAATTTGTTCATCCCGATGACGGATAGATATACTCTGGCCCTCTCGGTGATATCACATTGATTAGCTTGCAAGCAAGTGATTTGATCACTAGAATGTTATATCACGGAACGAGAAAAGAGTGCATGTCGTAACGAGATCAAACTAGGTATGGAGATACCGATGATCGAATCTCGGACATGTAATATATCGTGAAACAAAGGGATTAAGATACTAGCGTAAAAGGTTCCGACGATCACAAGAAAGTCATCGTTGAATGTGTGGGAGTGATGGGTCTCAGATCCCGCTCGATTATTGATCCGAGAGGGTCTCGATCATGTCCGCATTATTCACGAACCGTAGGGTGACACACTTAAGAGACACCGACATCCAATTGGAGCAAAAGTTTCATGTCGAGAAAGAATAAAGCGCAGGAATTTATTTCACTAGATACCGAAACAGGTTTTGGGTGAAATTGCATAAAGTGGTTATGCATGTGAAATAGAATTCTAGCAAGGGTTATTTGTGAATGTTTGTCATTAAAGTAATTGACAAAATTCTGAATAAAATAAAAGAGTTTTATTTAATGAGAGTTTGCATTAAATTTGGTGGAAATTTAATGGGATCTTTGAGTGGGATTTTGAGTGGAGGAATTTGGAGGAGTTTTGTGAGTGGAGTGTCCACCCACATGAAGAGGGAGGGCAAGGGGCAGCCATGCGCCGGCCACCCCTTGGGGTTCCCCCTCCTCCTATAAAAGGAGCCCTCCTCTCACTTCTCACTCACACCTCCTCGTGAAGGATCTCTCTCCTCTAGAATTTATCCCCATGGTCTCGGACTAGCGAGATACATGTTCCCGGTGGCTATTCGGCAAGAAAGAGTTCTGCTTCCGCTACATCGCTGGAGCGAGGAGGCGGAGGTTGCTCGGTGCCTCGAACGTGTGTGAGCACGGATGCGCGCTGATTTGCGGCGCTAGGACTTCCTCTCGATCTTGAGATCGGCAAGAGATCGTCTACATCAACCACGAGTGGGACTCGTTAAAATTTGTCGGTCTTCAAGGGTATGTTCTCACGGATATACATCCCGTTGTTTGTATCTAGTATAAATAGATCTTGGTATATAGTTCACATCGTAGGAAAATTTTGTTTTCTATGTTGCGAACCCTTCAAAGTATCGAGCGGATCTATGCGTAGATACTTTACACGGTAGTACACATATGAGTATGTGGGCGATGATGATCATGTTGTTGCTCCTTTCTTGTGATTTTGGATATTGGTGGCATAGTGGGATGAAGCCGGACAAACTTTACATGTCCTCGCACATGAGACCTGTTCCACGCTTGACATGCAACTAGTTTGCATAAGTGGCTAGCGGTGTCTGTCTCTCCTACTATAGTCAATATCTATTTTGCAAGCGAGTTGTCAACAATTTGATTATCCTCGTTGTGGTTCATGTTCGAGGTAAGAACGGTTCTATCTCGAAAGCCCTCACCACGTAAAACTTGCAATGGATAAATTAGAGGCGTCTAGTTTAGATTGTTGCTGGGCTAGTGTTATGATATGGTAGTGTTGTAAGTAGAAGTATGAGATGATACTCTTAACACACATAGCGTGTAAAATCCATAGACCGTGGATTTACACATATAGGTATGATAGTGATCATACCACGATGCACATGATAGAGATCATCTGCGGGAACCATATAATTTCACTAATAAACATATGATGTTTTGATTGCATCTTATATTGCTTATTTAGCGCTTTGTTAAGCATAATAAGATGATCCTCATTTAAATATCAAGATAAGAATGTGTTCTTCCTTTAGTATGCACCGATTATGTTTTCGCCGCTCCAAGACATCACGTGATGATCGGGTGTACTTGGATCCTCGACCATACTTGGTGTAAGATGCTTACACACGCAAAAATACTAAGGTTCTAACTTGGCGAGCCTAGCATGTACGGACATGGCCTCGGAACACGTAAAAAGGTTAAGCATGAGTCATATAGTTGATATGATGCCCATTTGATGCTCGCCTTTGAAGCTATACCGACTCACGTGATGATCGGACTTGGTGTAGTGGATTTGGTTCATGTAATCACCAAAAGGACACGGGGGATGTCGCTTTTGAGTGGGAGTTCATTCGTAATATAGATTAGTTGAACTCAATCTATCATACACTTAGTCTAAACTTTACAAATTCTGTTGTAGATGGCACCACCGCTTTTAATTTCAATGCGTTCATGGAGAAAGAGAAACTAGCAACAAACGGTAGCAACTTTACGAATGGGCCATGAGTTTGAGGATTCTCCTCTCTGCGCAAAAAGCAATATGTGCTAGAAGCGCCGTTAGGCCCCCACCTTTGATGATGCCCCCGAGGAGAAGAATGTCTATCGACTCGTCGGAGGACCACAACTTAGTTCATTGCGGCATATTGTATGGGCTAGAGCCGAACTTCAAAGCGTTCAAACGGCAATGCTTTTGATACAATGGGTGAGTTGAAAATGATTTTCACACACATGTCAGCTGAGAGCTACAATGCTTCGAAAAGTTCTTTAGCGCATGATGGAAGAGAACAGCTCGTTAGTGAGCATGTACTCAAGATGTCGGGTTACGCCGATAAGCTTGTGTCCTTGGGAATAACGATTCCCATTGACTTAGGCATCCATCGTGTTCTGCAGCCTCGCCACCTAGCTATAAGAGCTTCGTGATGAACTATAATATGGGGCATGAAGAAGTCTCCCCGAGCTTACCAATGCTTAAAACCGCAGTGGAGATCAAAAGGAACATCAAGTGTTGATGATCAATAGGAACACCGGTTTCAAGAAAGACAAGAAGGGAAAACGGAAGGAAGTAAGGACGGCAAGCTTTGTTGCGCTGAAAAGAAACCCCGAGTTGGACCTAAGTCCGATACCGAGTGCTACTATTGTAAGAGGATCCATCGAAGCGCAATCGCCCCAAGTATCTGGCGCATAAGAAGGCCAAGGCAAACAAAGGTATATATGATATACATGTTATTGATGTGTACTTGACTAGTGCTCGCAGTAGCACCGGTATTTGATACGGTTCGTTGCTAATATTTGTAACTCGAATCGAGGCTGCAACAGGCGACCGCTAGCAAGGGTGAGGTCAAGATGCGTGTCGAATGGATCAAGTGTTGATGTGATCGCCGTAACGCTACCTCTCCACTTACCGGGATTAGTCATAAACTTAAATAATCATTATTTGGTGCACTGAGCATGAACATTGTATCTGGATCATGTTTGATGCAAAGTGGTTTTTCATTCAAATCTGAGAACAATGGTTGTTCCATTTATATGAATGAAATCTTTTATGGTCATGCACCAATGTTGAATGGTTTATTTCTGTTGGATCTCGATGATAATGTTACACATATTCATAATGTTGATGCTAAAAGGATTAAACTTGATGATGATATATCCGCATATATGTGGCACTGCCGTCTAGGTCATATTGGCATTAAACGCATGAAGAAGCTCCATTTGGATGGACTTTTGGAATCACTTGATTATGAATCATTTGATACATGTGAGCCATGCCTTATGGGCAAGATGACTAGAACGCCGTTTTCCGGTTCAATGGAACGGGCGACAGATTTATTGGAAATCATACATTCTGATGTATGTGGTCCAATGAGTGTGTCGGCGCGAGGTGGATATCGTTATTTTGTTACTTTCACGGATGATTTGAGTAGATATGGTTATATCTACTTAATGAAACACAAGTCTGAAACCTTTGAAAAGTTCAAGGAATTTCAGAATGAAGTGGAAAATCATCGTAATAGAAAGATCAAATTTCTTGATCGACCGTGGAGGTGAGTATCTAAGTTACGAGTTTAGCACTCACATGAAAGAGTGTGGAATTGTTTCACAACTCACACCGCCGGAACACCACAATGAAATGGTGTGTCGAACGTCGTAATCGTACTTTATTAGATATGGTTCGATCTATGATGTCTCTGACGGACTTGCCGTTGTCATTTTGGGGTTATGCACTAGAAAGCGCTGCATTCACTTTAAATCGGGCACCATCCAAATCCGTTGAAACGACACCGTATGAATTGTGGTTTGGAAACAAACCTAAGTCATCATTTCTTAAAGTTTGGGGTTGCGATGTTTATGTGAAGAAACTTCAACCGGATAAACTCGAACCCAAAGTGGAAAATGCGTCCTCATAGGATACCCTAAAGAAACTATTGGGTATTCCTTCTATCACGATCCGAGGGCAAGGTTTTTGTTGCCAGAATGGATCCTTTCTAGAGAAAGAGTTTCTCGCGAAAGGTGTGAGTAGTCGGAAGGTAGAACTCAAGAGGTTGTGGAACCTTCTCTTCAAAGTATGGCGAGTAGCGCAGCCGAAGTTGTTCGAGTTGGCTCCACCTGTTGAAGAGGGAACTAATGATAATGATCATGAAGCTCGAAAGAGAATACTACCGAACCTCGCAGTCAACAGACGCTGCAGCTCCGAGTCACGGAAATCCTGTCATAAATTTCATGGTTGATGAATATAATGACCCTGCGACGTATGAAGAAGCGATGGTGAGCCCGGATTCCAACAAATGGTTAGAAGCCATGAAATCCGAGATGGAATCCATGTATGAAAATCAAGTTTGGAACTTGGTTGAATTACCTCCTCACGAAAGGCCGTGGTGAACAAATGGATTTTCAAAAGGAAAACTGATGCTGATGGTAATGTGACCATCTATAAAGCTCGACTTGTCGCAAAGGGGTTTCGACAAATTCAAGGAGTTGACTACGATGAGACTTTCTCTCCCGTAGCGATGCTAAAGTCAGTTAGGATTATGTTAGCAATTGCTGCATATTTCGATTATGAAATATGGCAGATGGATGTCAAAACCGCGTTTCTCAATGGTAATATTGAAGAAGAGTTGTATATATATACAACCAAAGGGTTTTGTCAATCCTAAGGATGCTAACAAGATGTGTAAGCTTCAGCGATCCATCTATGGATTGAAGCAAGCATCACGAAGTTGGAATCTCCGCTTTGATGAGGTGATCAAAGAGTTTGGATTTGTCCAAACTTATGGAGAAGCTTGTATTTACAAGAAAGTGAGTGGGAGCAATGTGGCATTTCTGATATTATATGTGGATGACATATTATTGATCGAAAATGATATAGAACTTTTAAACAGTGTTAAAAGTTATCTAAAGAAATTTTCAATGAAGGACCTAGGTGAAGCGTCATACATATTAGGCATAAAGATCTATAGAGATAGATCTAGGCGCCTAATAGGGCTATCGCAAAGTACATACCTTGATAAGATTTTAAAGAAGTTTAAAATGGACGAAGTAAGAAGGGGTTCTTACCTATGTTGCAAGGCAAGACATTGAGTAAGACTCAAAGTCCGGCTACGGCGGAAGAAAGAGAGATAATGGACAAAGTCCCCTATGCTTCAGACATAGGCTCTATAATGTACGCCATGCTATGTACAAGACCGATGTGGCACATGCTATTAGTTTGACTAGTGGGTACCAATCGGATCCAGGTTCGGAACACTGGATAGCAGTCAAGAATATCCTTAAGTACTTACGAAGAACTAAGGATATGTTTCTTGTATCTGAGGTGAAGAAGAGCTCGTCGCTAAGTGTTATGTCGACTTAGCTTTGACACCGATCCGGATGACTCTAAGTCTCAATCCGGATCGTTTTTCTCATGAATGGCGAGGCGGTTAGTTGGAGGAGCTCCAAACAACCTGTGGTAGCGGGATCAACTACGGAGGCGAATATGTTGTCGCTTGAAGCTCAGAAGCGCTTTGGATGAAGGAGTTCATATCCGAACTAGGAGTTGTGGCAAGCGTTGGACCCAATGGTGATCTATTGTGACAACAATGGTGCCATTGCCAATGCCAAAGAGCCAAGGTCCCACAAGCATTCCAAGCATATTAAGCGGTTTCACTCCATCCATGAGCATGTCAAGGATGGAGATATAAAGATTTAGAAGTACATACGGATCTCAATATAGCAGATCCGTTGACTAAAACTCTCCCTAGAGCAAAACATGATCAACACCGAACTCAATGGGTGTTAGATATATCACTATGTAACTAGATTATTGTCTCTAGTGCAAGTGGGAGATCAAGGAATATGCCCGAGAGGCAATAATAAATTGTTTATTATGTGTATTCCAAGTATATGATAGATGTTTATTTTGCATGCTATAATTGTATTAATACGGAACGTTAATACATGTGTGTTTAATAAACAAACAGAAAGTTCCTAGTTAAGCCTCTCTCATAAACTAGCTCGTTGATTAACAAGATGATCAAGGTTTCCTGATCATGGACATTGGATGTTGTTAATAACGGGATCACAACATTAGTGTAATGATGTGATGAACATTCATCCGAAGTATAGCATTACGATCAAAGTCATTAAGTTTATATTGCTATAACAACTTACGAAGTGATCCTAATCCTTAGACCATGAGATCATGTCAATCACTAACACCGGAAGAGTTTCTTGATAACATCAAACTTCACACCGTAACAGGGTGATTATAAAGATGGGTTCAGAACTAATAAAGTGTTATGTTGAGGCTCATGGATCGAGAGTGGAATTTGTTCATCCCGATGACGGATAGATATACTCTGGGCCCTCTCGGTGATATCACATTGATTAGCTTGCAAGCAAGTGATTTGATCACTAGAATGTTATATCACGGGAACGAGAAAAGAGTGCATGTCGGTAACGAGATCAAACTAGGTATGGAGATACCGATGATCGAATCTCGGACATGTAATATATCGTGAAACAAAGGGATTAAGATACTAGCGTAAAAGGTTCCGACGATCACAAGAAAGTCATCGTTGAATGTGTGGGAGTCAGTATGGGTCTCCAGATCCCGCTTCTGATTATTGATCTAAGAGGGGTCTCGATCATGTCCGCATTATTCACGAACCGTAGGGTGACACACTTAAGAGACACCGACATCCAATTGGAGCAAAAGTTTCATGCCGAAAGAATAAACAAGCGCAGGAATTTATTTCACTAGATACCGAAACAGGTTTTCGGGTGAAATTGCATAAAGTGGTTATGCATGTGAAATAGAATTCTAGCAAGGGTTATTGTGAATGTTTGTCATTAAAGTAATTGACAAAATTCTGAATAAAATAAAGAGTTTTATTTAATGAGAGTTTGCATTAAATTTGGTGGAAATTTAATGGGATCTTTGAGTGGGATTTTGAGTGGAGGAATTTGGAGGAGTTTTGTGAGTGGGGTGTCCACCCACATGAAGAGGGGAGGGCAAGGGGGCAGCCCCCATGCGCCGGCCACCCCCTTGGGGTTCCCTCCTCCTATAAAGGCCCCTCCTCTCACTTCTCACTCACACCTCCTCGTGAAGGATCTCTCCCCTCTAGAATTTATCCCCATGGTCTCGGACTAGCGAATTACATGTTCCCGGTGGCTATTCGGCAAGAAAGAGTTGTGCTTCCTGCATCGCTGGAGGCGAGGCGGAGGTTGCTCGGTGCCTCGAACGTGTGTGCGAGCACGGATGCGCTGCTGATTTGCGGCGCTAGGACTTCCTCTCGATCTTGAGATTGGCAAGAGATCGTCTACATCAACCACGAGTGGGACTCGTTAAACTTTGTCGGTCTTCAAGGGTATGTTCTCTACGGATATACATCCGCCCGTTGTTTGTATCTAGTATAAATAGATCTTGGTATATAGTTCACATCGTAGGAAAATTTTTGTTTTCTATGTTGCGAACCCTTCAAAAGATCCACTAAAAACTTCATGAAAATACAATATGAGCAGAATAAATTATTCACTAAAACCATGGAGGAACAATCTGCCATTTTGAAAAATATTAGTTGTCAACTTGAGAATTTAAATAGGGAAATTCCTGGTTTGCAAGCCAAAATTTCGAATGCTGAAAATAATACTTCATCTTTGTGTGAAGCACAATATTCTTTGATTAATAAAATGGCTGCTAAACCTGAAAATATGGATAATCCCTTTGCTGCTACTAATGCCATTCAAGTTAGAATTGATGAAAATGTTAGGATGTTAGCTGAAATGCATGCTAGGTGGGAAAGAGAAGATGAAATTGCTAGAAATAATAATATGACTAAAATTTGTACCATTACCACCACTAGTGATGTTGAAGCTAGCAAACCTCCTACTATTAATGGTGAAATAATTGGTGTAGACAAAGTCCCCATTCCTTTTGCAACATTGCCTAAACCCATTGGAACTTTTTCCAATAAAAATGCTGAAATTTGTCGAAATATGGGAGACAATAGTTCTACTACCTTGAATGATAATTTTGATTTTGATCTTGACAGTTGCAATATTTCTGAAGTAATTATGTTCTTGCAAAAGCTTGCTAGAAGTCCTAATGCTTGTGCTATGAATATGGCTTTTACAAAACATATTACAAATGCTCTCATGAAAATTAAAGAAGAAAATTGAAACATGAAGCTTCATTCCTAGGAAATTAGAAGATGCTTGGGAGCCCATCATTAATATGAAAGTGAATGATTTTGATTTCAAAGATTTAAGTGATCTTTGTGCTAGTATCTCTATTATGCCTAGAAAAATTTATGATATGCTTGATTTACCACAATTGGAAGATTGTTATTTGGATGTCCATCTTGATGATAACGCTAAAAATAAACCTAGGGGGAATTAATGATGTTATTATTATGGTTAACAATACCTTTTTCCCCGTTGATTTCTATGTTTTGGATGTTGAATGCAATGCTTCTTGTCCTATTATTTTGGGAATACCTTCTTTTAGAACTGTTGGTGCCAGTATTGATATGAAGGAAGGCACCATTAAATATCAATTCCCACTCAAGAAAGGTATAGAACACTTCCCTCGAAAAAGAAATAAGCTATGTTTTGAATCTCTTATTAGATTTTTTTTTGATGTTGATGCTTCTTCATTCGAAAATACTTGATTCTTGCTTTCTGTGCCTAGCTGAAAGGCGTTAAAGAAAAGCACTCTTGGGAGATAACCCAATTTTTATTTTCAGTAAGTTTTTCTTTTGTTGAGTCTTGGGATTTATTACCTCTGTAATAATCTCTCCTTATCCTTTTTGTTTGGTTTTTGTGCCAAGAATAGCCTCTAATGAGAGGGAGGTAAGATTTGGAGAAGTTGCTGTCCCGAAATAGATTTTTGTGCTTCGCTGTAAAAAATCGTGAAAAATCCCAGAACGTCATATTGATCTGCAATGTTTTATGCGCATGCCCCTGGTATTTACCCAACTTTCGTTAGTTTTGCACTTTTTGATTTGAGCAACAGAAGATTTTAGAAAAAAATTGGTCTTTACTTATAGGTCTGTTTTGACAGATTTCTACCATTATTTCCATTTTCCTCTTAATCGATTTCTTTTGAGTTCTTTTGATCACTTGAGATTTTAAAAGGAGTTGCTACAGTATATTATGTCTTAATGGATGATTTACTTGAGTTGAAACTGAACCCAAAGGTTCATTATCTTGCATACACTAATGTTGCTAATTAAGATTGTGTGAAGTTTTGTATGAAGGAAGTTTTCAAGTGTAGGGAGAGAATGATGTGATGATATGAAGTATGGACAAAATCTCAAGCTTGGGGATGCCACCCGTGTCACCCCAAGAAATATTAAAGAGGTACAAGCGTCAAAGCAAGGTATCCCCTTCTTCATCAACAAAAATCTCAGGTCTTCTTTCAAGATACTATATTTTTATTTTCTTCATGCACTATGTGTTGTTCTTGGAGCGTCTTTGTTTTTGTATTTATTTTTATTTTTCTTTGTTTGCTGCAATAAGTTGGTTAGATCCCAGCACACTTCTTTTGGATAAGTCACACCCTATTCTTCATTGCTTAGAACACACTAGTTTTCACTCTTATTGTTCTGTGAGTGTTCTCCTTTGCTAGCATTGCGTTTAGCTTTAGCTTTCTTCTTCTTTTTGTTTAGAACTTTTTTAGTTCTTCTTTGTAGTTAGGTGAGACAATCTCTCTAGTCTTTATTTTATTATTACCTTTGTCAGTTGTTTCAAATAAGCTGATTGGTGTTGGAAAAGAGTAGAATGTTTCATGCTTATGGTGGTACAGAAAGAAGCTTGGTTTGACTGTGACTTAGACTTTATCATGTCATATTAGATGTTGCTTTGACCATATGCTTAGTTATTATTTTTGTAGCATGAATTTTTTCAAACAATTGAGATTGCTTAATGTGCCATGAAAGAATCATGCATTGTTTTAGCATACAAAAGCATAATATTGTGGTATTCTCCTTTGATGCTTTATTTGGGTTGACTTGGCACATGCTTAGACCATGTTATGACTATGAACTAGTCACCTTAGCTTCTATGATCATTTAGTTTTTGAATTGTGATATCACTTTATGCTTTGATTAATAATGTTTTGTCGCTCTGCATGATTATGGCCATTATTGCTCTCTTAGTTGGTCGCTCCCAGTCTTTTGCTAGCCTCCACTTGTAACGAGTATGAGCTCTACTCGTGCATACAACTCCCAAGAAACCAAGTTATTCCAAAGAGTCCGCTATAAATTCCTATGCATGGTGTGTTACACCATTCCAAGTATATTCATGTTTTAATATATCTTCCAATTTAAATTTTTGTTATGTGAAAATTAGTGATTAATGCTCTCACGAACTTGAAGGCACATTTTATTTCTTGCACTTAATAAACCTGAACCATTGTGACTATCTTATGATACTTATATGCTTGCAAATTATAAGTTGAGAGTTAGCAAAACCATGCTGTCATGGGGCATGCTTTCAACATTGCACTTATTTTATTTAGTTGATATCATGTTCTTTTGTTTATGGATGCCGTCAGTGTGAAATAATATGGGAGCTTGCAGGTCCATGGAGTTTGTATATGTGTTAGAAAAACGCCTGGGCGGCTAGCCTAAGCCATACCTAATCATGGTGGAAACTTGCAGCAAAACCATAGTGGAATTCTATGAAGCATCTTCAATAAAAAAACTATGCAAATAGCAAATAAAAATATTGCTGAGATACTCACTGTCTATTGCCTTGTCATTTTAATATGGGATAGCTCTTGTGTCATGGGTAAAGGGGTACCCCGTTAGCGGTTCTCTATGATACACATATACTTATAATGACAAAAACTTGCCTAGGACCAAAGTTGAGTAGCATGAGGTCTCGGTACTCGTACTCAAGGGGCATGAGATTTTCAATTTGTGATTTGTAAATCATATAACTCATATTTTCCCTTACTTTAACCTTAATCACTTCAAGATGCTTATGATAGGGGCAATGAAAGCTCAAAGCTAATAAGTACCATAATTTTTGGAAGCTTTATAAAACCATTTAATCCCTACTTCCCTCTGCGAAGGGCCTTTCTTTTTTACTTTTTGTTGAGTCTCCATCTTCTATATTTATGCACCAGTTAAGGGAGCATATTTGTCATTCTGAGTTCGATGTGCATTGTCCCAAAACTTGTTGATTAATTCATAATTATGGTATTGATTATTCTTCAATTATTTGTATCTAGTCACCCTTATGAACTTTGAAGGTGTCCTATGCATTTATGTTTTGCTATTCAATGAAGTAATTTGAATACCACTCTTGCTATGTTTTCTATATGTGAAACAAATAAATGTCTTTCAAAGCATTATTCATGATCTTTTGTTTGTGTTGTCTTTCATGTTGCAACATAGTTGCTATGTCTTATTGTTAGAAATATATCTTTCATACTTATGTTTAAAGTACTTTGATCCCAGCTATCAATGCTTTGAAATTCCTTTATCAAGATTGTGATGGTGCATGTCACCTTAAAAATTATTCTTTTTATCACTTACCTACTCGAGGACGAGCAAGAGTTAAGCTTGGGGATGCTGATACGTTGCAAAAGTATCTATAATTTTGGATGCTCCATGCTTGTTTTGCACCAATTATATTATGTTTTTGTCCACACCTTGTGGCATTTTTATGAATTTTTTGGAACTAACATATTAACAAGTGCCACAGAGCTAGTTTCCTGTTTTCTGCTGTTTTTGGTTTCAGAAAAACTAGTAAAGAAATATTTTCGGAATTGAACGAAACAAAAGCCGAAGTTCCTATTTTTTCCGACACGACACGGATCCCAAAGGAGAGGGGGAGACGCACCCTAGGGCGGACACACCTGGGCCAGACGCAGCCAAGGAGGGGCGCGCCGCCCTAGGGTGTGGGCCCCCTAGCACTCCACCGACCTTGCCCCTTCGCCTATATAAATTCCCCGAGACGAAAAGCCTAAATACCATATCAGAATTCCATGAAAAAGTCTGTAGCCACTGCCACCATCGTCCCTAGACCAGGAGGGATGTGAAGCTCTTCCTGGCACCCTGCCAAAGAAGGGAGATCATCCCGGAGGCCTTCTTCATCACCATGCCTGCCTCCGGAGTGATGTGTGAGTAGTTCATCCTTGGACTACGGGTCCGTAACGGTAGCTTGATGGTTGTTTCTCCTATTTGTGCCATCATGTTTAGATCTTGTGAGCTGCCTATCATGATCACGATCATCTTATTGTAATGCTAAATGTTGTGTTTGCGGGGATCCGATGGATATTGAGTATTATGTAAGATTGATTATTGTTCTATCA
This sequence comes from Avena longiglumis, assembly GCA_030063025.1. NCBI lineage: Eukaryota > Viridiplantae > Streptophyta > Magnoliopsida > Poales > Poaceae > Avena > Avena longiglumis. The sequence goes on along the minus strand of CP125975.1, from coordinate 416,068,443 downwards.
TGTCTATGTTATTTGTGATCTTGCATGCTCTCCGTTGCTAGTAGTTACTCTGGCCAAGTATTTTCTTGTGACTCCAAGAGGGAGTATTTATGCTCGATAGTAGGTTCATGCCTCTAGTAATCTGGGAGAGTGACATAAACTTCTAAGATTGTATATGTGCTGTTGCTACTAGGGAGAAAACAACAATACTTTGTCCAAGGGAGATTGTATTGTTTACATTACACACTTTTCTTAATGCAATTATCTGTTGCTTGCAACTTAATACTCGAGGGGTGTTCGGATGATATCCCGGAGGTGGATTATTAGTCATAGATGCAGTTGAATTATGGTCTATGTATCATGTTGTAATTCCCAAGTGAATCTCATAGTGATCATCATGTCATGTACATGCATTGTTATGCATTCTCTATTTGTCAATTGCCCCGTTGTAATTTGTTCACCCAGCATGTTATTTATCTTATGGATAAAACACCTCTAGTGAACTGTGGACCCTGGTTCAGTACTTTCGGCTGATATTTCATCTACTGTTTACTGTTTACTTTCTGCAATTACCACAAGCAATTAATTTTTTCCACACTATACGTTTAATCCTTTGTTTTTAGCAAAACCAGTGATCTTGACAACCTCACTGATAAGTTGGGGCAAACTATTTTGGTTGTGTTGCGTGCAGGTTCCACGTTGCTAGAAACACCTTCGGAAGTGGTTTCTTTCTCCTACTAGTTCGATAATCTTGGTTCCATAACTGAGGCAAAACTTAATGTTGTGCTCATCATACCTTGCTCTTGGGGTTCCCAACAGGCTCTACATCAACTGAGCCATCATCATCGTCGTCGACCTGGATCTTCTGTGGTCGCGAGCGAGTGGTCCAGGCGCGGTGCAGAGGGAGCCGGCCCCCGACGAGGTGGTACAGCGTCGTGTCAGGGAGGAGGACGAGCACGTCCGACGTTACATGTATATTTTGGAAGTCAGGGTCTCCGATACCTGGCAGGTTCTTCAGGCACCTTACCCAAGATATTCTCCGATGATGGTTCCTACTCTTTGGGTGCACACCTCCCACGGCTCAGTAGCCAGGGGTCGACGTCTTGGTTGAGCTAGATGTGTAATAGGGATATACTATCTTTTATTATTGTTGTACTAGATGGATTATTCGAGATGTATTATTGTTTAATCGGTACCTTATCTTTCTTCATCGCATTGTTTAATTGGTACTTTAATGTGTAATAGGGTATATTAAGCTGAATTACTTTATCTTCATTTATTTATCGCATTAGTTAAGGTATGGACGGTAGAGACGATGAAGAGCGCATGTACAAGTTCATAGATGAGGGTACATGAGGTTACAATTATGAAGGAGCAGACGGCGGTGGTGGTGATGATGGCTCCCAATACCTCAACTTGGATGAAGCCGACGGTAGAGATGACTTTGATGAAGATTTTGGTGGAGACGACGATGGAGACACCATAGAAAAGTCCGGCGAGGTATATAAAGCCTCTGCCGATATGAGCTAGTAGATGCATTAGTTGATTCATATATATATACCAACGACTGTTTCTTCTCTTAGACCTCCGCGTCAGTCCAATCATCTGCTAGGAAACGAGGCCCGACCAAAAAGTTGGCCGACGGTGCGCGTTTCACTATTGATGTAGTTTCTGAGCTGGGCGAACCTTTGGAGCCGACAGAGGCCGCAAGTGCATTTGTATATCAATGCGGAGTGATAGTCAGGGACACCATCCGGATCACCACTCAGAAGTGGAATAAGCCAGGAAAGAAAAGCGATCAAGTTGAAGCAACTTTTGTCGATGACAGAGCCAAAGAGTGTCTTTGGAATTCGCTCATGACACATTTCTCTTTACCTGAATTGGACACTCGTGAACTCAATGAGGCATTGAGGTTAATAGTCAGAAAGTGGGCCCTTAAGAATATGGACGAACAATTAAAGGACTGGAAGAAAAGATTGTACAACAAATTTGTCAAGAAGGGCCGCATTTGTGACGTACAAGGACTCAGAAGAAGCTAAGGCCAAGTCAAAAAAGAATCAGAAAAATACGGCCAAAAAGAAATATCACCATACTATGGGGACATGTGGCTACAAGACGTCCATGCCTAAGTGGGCAAAAACTGAGAAATCCATGCGTGATAAAGGGGTTATTCCAGCTACAAATCAGTGGCCCGTGAGGTCAAAAATTTCTTACTTGGGAATGGTGGATCGTATGACACTAAAACCAGGGACATTATTGTTGCAAAGAAGGCCATTGTTGAAACCAAAGATGCACTTATTAAAGTGATAAAAGAGGATCAAGAGGGAAAGTTTGTTCCCGACAGAGAGAACGATGAGATGACATATGCCCTCGGCAATCCTGAAAAAGTTGGACGGACACGAGGCTTTGGCCCATCTGTTCCATGGAAGACTGGGTTTCCCCAGGACATTGACACTTATAGAAGCCGATCGAGAAAAACGAACCGACAGAAGGTGGAGGAGGCAGCACTGTTGGAGGCGGTTGAAAAAAGGAACGAGGAATTTCAAGTCATGTTCAAGATGCAGCATGAGAAAATTAATGAACTTAGAGTACTGGCCCGACAGCAAGATACTGCATTCGACAGTCCGGTGGGTCCATATCAGCGGAGAATCAGCGTGACTTCCACGGAGGTACAAGCTAATAATATACTGCTGATGGAGAATAATCACTACAAGGAATCTGGCAATATATGACCCTCCATTTTCGTCACAAAATCGTCATAGTAGTCTGTCTATGACGATTTTATGACGATTTTGAGATCGTCGAAAGCTGGGCGTCGCAAATGAACTATAACGACGTTATTGGTAAAATCGTCATAATCGCATACATGACGATATTGGATCGTCATAACCGTTATGACGATCCAATATCGCATAAGCGATCTAGCCCCACCACGCCGATCCTACGTGGCTTGTCCTACGTGGCAAAATTGTGACGAAATAAAATCGTCATGGTGCAAAATAAGCCCGGTCCATTTAGTTGGTACATATGGGCTGAGCCAATAATTCCATCCTTGTATTTACTATGTCTTGGCCTTTTATGGTCCATTTCAATTTTGGGCCTTAGCCTTTTTCGAGCCTTTTCTATTCCAGGCGTTGGCCTATCTAAGGTCCATTTCTTCATGGGCTGGTCCTACCAGCCAGATGGGTCCCACTTGTCAGACTATTCAATAAAATGATATTCCTTTTTCTACTGGTCCACTTGTCAGGTTTATTTCACAACAATCTGACAGCAATTAAACCATACATAATTTAGTCAAAACCAAAGAAATACATGAAATCCTTTTGATAACAACCATAAGTCTATTAGAATATTCCGGTTCAAATCCCATACATACAATAATAACTGCGCTATCAAAGTATTACACAAAATGGTCTTCAAGAAAGAGGCTACAACAGAATGAAGCCCAAAATGGAGATCCCCAGGACCATATCCCTACACTAGGAATAATCGATCATCAGTTGAAGCATCATCAGAACCTCCCTCTCCACCAATGCCAAGGAAACATGCCTGACTACTCCCAGTGCACCACTCCTCCTCCACGCCCCAAAGAATGGTCACATACCACCACTGGTCGAAGAACAAAGCCTTTGTCAGCATTCAACCATCCTGCATGATAACGACCACCAAAGGCAAATTATTCCATGGGTTTATTCTTTTACATGTGACCAAGCTATGATGCCTAAACCTGGAGCATCTAGCTAGGTGAATGCACACACCAATACACAGTGATCAATAGTTGAGGCAAAGCTATGAATTAAGTGAATTAACAACAGTAGACTGTACACAAGAATCAATATAAGTAGAATTGAGATAAATCTCTACAGAGTAATGACATAAGGCATATGTTATTTGAGCACATGAATCTTATCAGTAGAAGTCAAAAGCAGCATTATACACAACCATGTAGTTCCATGTGTAACTCAGTGTATCAGTAATTTAGCAAGATAATACATATTGTGCAAACAAAAAGCAAGCATATACTCTAAACTTTTCAAGCAATTGGCTAGGAATGCTACAGGTCATTTCATTTCAAGTCAAAAGATTCATGACCAAAATGCTACAGGAATGTTGCATATTTAAATATCTGGACATGAATAATTCAATCGCAAGTAGATAGTAAAATATCTTAAGTTACAGAATAACATTTATTAACCATCGCAAGTACATAGTCAAATATTCCACAAAAGGACGATCACTTATCAGTAGAACAAACAAAAGGACGATCACTTATCAGTAGAACAAACCAAACAGGCAGAAAGGAAACATTCTACATGGCAAAAAGATAACTAACAAACCAAGATCTTAGCCTTCTCTTATGAAAAAAAACTGGTGCTAGAGACACCTGGACAAGAACTAAGCACAATAGTAATAGAAAAAATGTACCCTCATGTTTCCAATAAACTAGACAGATGCACACCAAAGCAAATGAATCAGTTTGCATGAAGAAATAAAGCGAAGAAAGTACAGAGATGTCACTTATACATATGCATGAGAATCTATATATGCACTACTCCATGATCATGTGCCACTCCTACTAATCAAAGAAATCTTCTATTGATAAAAGAAATCTTCTATTAGCAGTATAATGACAGTACAACACTTGATCCGATAGCACAAGGCTTATCTCTACTATAACTAATTAATGACAATACAATTTTGGTCCAAGTTTGCAAGCATTCTTCTACCACAAACACACAGGAACAAAAAATCTTCAAGTCTACTTGCATGGAATGAATGAAACTGTATTAGAAAGGTAGTCTGGTATTCCAATTGAAGCTAACATTTAAATACATAGTAATAAACTGAATAGGTTTATTAAGTAATCTGTAAATTCATATCAGCATGCATATATGTCCAGTTATCAAGTTTTAAAAGAATATGAATGATTACTTGATATATCTTCGCCCGTTGAACATGATATTGTCCTACACTAAATTCTTGACACAACCAGGCAACCAAATCAAACAAGGGCTACAAAACCAATAACCTTGCTAGGAGACAACATTCTACTCTATCAATTAGGACTACATACATGAATCGATAAAACATGATGGCCACCACAGCTAGTATATTATGATAGAGCATAATGAAGGGAACCACACAACAGGAAACTAGGACAACTACAGTGAGGGAGTGGGAGACTGTGATCAAATCACACACTTACATAATTCGGAGAGGCAATCAGGATTCATGCAACAGATGAACAAGGTAGAGGATGCAGGGAGGAAACAACACTGGCATCGGAGGCATGTAACTACTCACCATGAGCATCTCGGGCTCGAGTAGGAAGTCCCAAAACCTGGCGTTATGGATCCGATGTATCCCTTCTTGGCCACCTCAACCTCCAACTCCTCCACGGTTATTGATTCATCACATCTCACCATCGCATCTAGGGGCAGCTGTAGAGAGACAGAGGAAGATCGATAGAGAGGCCTCAAGAGAGAGAGAGGTAGTGTGGGATAGAATGAATCGTGGTTGAGGGAAGCACGGGAGTTACCTTGATGTGCCCGAACTTCGCTGAATCTCGTCATCCTTCTTCCCATCATCGAGCACCTTGCCGGATCTGCCTGAACTTCGCCATCATTGACCCAGCCGGGGTCCTCCCCACTAGTCGCCGCCAGATCTCCGCACTAGTTTCCACGCGGTCGATGTGGGCAGGTCGGATCGACAGAGCGCCGTGCACGGATGCACGCGCGTGCCGGCGAGCCAACCCACCACGACACCGTGGCTTGTTGAGGGCCGCCACCGATCTGGTCTGGTTGGGAGAGAATGTGGTGCGGGGTCGGATTAGGGTGGAGGCGGTGCATCTGGGTTGCAGGGTAGGCCTTGGCCTTGGCTGTGGCAGGGGAGGACGAGACTGTGGCCTTGGTTGTGGCAGGGGAGAACGAGACCGTGGTGGTAAGGGCGGGGAGTGGCAGTAAGGGCGAGGTGAGGAGGAGGAGGAGGAGATCGCGATCTGGAAGACGAGCAAAGTGGCGGCGGGGTGCTGGGAGGGAGGAACGGAGGTCAGGGTAGGGTTAGGGCTGGAAACCTGGGAACCACACGAGGTGCGATGGGTTTCTGGTCGTTGGATCAGTGTCGTGGACGTCTCAGATCGTTTTTCTAGGGCTGATCCGTGGGTATGCCAGTCCTCCCTCCTGATTGGCTGGATTTGGGTGTTTATTTTCCAAGTGCAAAAACAGTTTGTTCTGTTAAATATCTACCAAATGAATTTTGCAAAATGCCACCATTCTATTTTTCAAAAATACTAGACCAACTTATATGGACAATGTCCCAACCGGGGTATCTCAAACCTTTCCGTTCACCCCTGGCGAAAAGATAAATTCGCCAAATCGTGGAAGTGGGTCCGGTTTGAACTACAAGTACATGATCCGATGCCCATTATTTTTGGCAAAAGTCATTTTTAGACTCACAATATCATTTTTCTTGGATATCCAACGCAAGTTCAGAGGCTCAGCCCCGAGCTAAGAACCTTCGTGCTCGCCGTTTTGACCATAGTTTGAAACGGGCATAAAAAAATAAAAAACGGTCCGATCAACGCAAATCCTTCGCGTGGTGTCTTATTATGTGACATATTTGCAAGGAAAAATAACAAACTTGGTAAATTGAGTATGTCTCGAAAAACCCTTCACAAAATGACCTATCATGTTCGAGGTTTCATGGCTTTCGGGTCAAATGACCAATGTTATGGCTAGAATCAGGGCATAGTTTGTGATAATGTGCCTGTATTATGCACACATATGTATCATGGTATGGAGAACAATGTTGCAGGAGAAAGTTTTCCTTTTCGACGCACGGAAAATCCATTTTCTATTTTCCGAACGCAAAAAACGGGGGGTTTTGTGAAGCAACCACCAAATGACAGTTTTAGAATGGTATCGCCACATTTTGTAGAAATATTAGACCACCTTACATGGACAATGTCCCAACCGGGGTATCTCAAACCTTTCCGTTCACCCCTGGCGAAAAAGACAAATTCCTGCCAAATCGGCAGGAAGTGGGTCCGGTTTGAACTACAGGTACATGATCCGATGCCCATTATTTTTGGAAAAAATCATTTTTAGACTCACAATATCATGTTTCTTCAGAGATCCAACGCAAGTTCAGCGAGGCTCAGCCCCGAGCTAAGAACCTTCGTGCTCGCCGTTTTGACCATAGTTTGAAACGGGCATAAAAAAATAAAAAACGGTTCGATCAACGCAAATCCTTCGTGTGGTGTCTTATTATGTGACATAATTGCAAGTAAAAATACCAAACATGGAAAATTTAGTATGTCTCAAAAAACCCTTCACAAAATGACCTATCATGTTCGAGGTTTCATGGCTTTCGGGTCAAATGACCAATGTTATGGCTAGAATCAGGGCATAGTTTGTGATAATGTGCCCATATTGTGCACACATATGTATCATGGCATGGAGAACAATGTTGCAGGAGGAAGTTTTCCTTTTCGACGCACGGAAAAACTATTTTCCATTTTCCGAGCGCAAAAAACGGGGCGTTTTGTGAAGCAACCACCAAATGACAGTTTTAGAATGGTACCGACACATTTTGTAAAAATATTAGACCATCTTACATGGACAATGTTCCAACTGGGTATCACAAACCTTCCGCTCACCTGGCAAAAGACAAATTCTGCCGAATCGGTAGGAAGTGGGTCAGTTTGAACTACAGTACATGATACGATGCTCATGATTTTTGGTAAAATCATTTTAGACTCATAATATCATGTTTCTTCAGAGATCCAATGCAAGTTTAGCGAGGCTCGGCCGAGCTAAGAACCTTCATGCCCGCCATTGACCATAGTTTGAAACGGGCATAAAAAATAAAAAGCAGTTCGATCAACGCAAATCCTTCGTGGTGTCTTATTATGTGACATAATTGCAAGGAAAAATACCAAACATGGAAAATTTAGTATGTCTCAAAAAACCCTTCACAAAATGACCTATCATGTTCGAGGTTTCATGGCTTTCGGGTCAAATGACCAATGTTATGGCTAGAATCAGGGCATAGTTTGTGATAATGTGCCCATATTGTGCACACATATGTATCATGGCATGGAGAACAATGTTGCAGGAGGAAGTTTTCCTTTTCGACGCACGGAAAAACTATTTTCCATTTTCCGAGCGCAAAAAACGGGGCGTTTTGTGAAGCAACCACCAAATGACAGTTTTAGAATGGTACCGACACATTTTGTAAAAATATTAGACCATCTTACATGGACAATGTTCCAACCGGGGTATCACAAACCTTTCCGTTCACCCCTGGCAAAAAAGACAAATTCCTGCCGAATCGGCAGGAAGTGGGTCCGGTTTGAACTACAGGTACATGATCCGATGCTCATGATTTTTGGCAAAAATCATTTTTAGACTCACAATATCATGTTTCTTCAGAGATCCAATGCATTTTGAGACAAATGTTTTCTTTTCGTCGCACAAGAAAAGCATTTTCCATTTCCCGAGTACATAAAACGGGGCATATTGTGAAGCAACCACCAAATAAAATCCACTATTTTAAAATAAATAAATATTCATAATTAACACCCTAAGAGGATCTACTAATTTTTATAAAAATTTAGAGCCAAAAATCAATTATTTTGGATTTTTATTGAAAAAGATACAAAAGAATTAACAAAATAGGAAAAAGAAAAAAACTTTCTGAATAGACCAACACATCGGCCTAGGACTAAAACTGGACCACCAACTAAAAGAAAATGCGAGCCCAACAAACCACAAGCCCATCACCGTACAAGGAAAAGATAAAAAAATAGGTGGAGAAAACAGAGGCCTCGTGTCTCCTTGGCCTGAGCCCAACAAAGAAAACGTTGTTTAAAAGGGCGAGCTCCATTCCTTGACACAACGACTAGTGGCCTGGTGGTTAACCACCATCGGACCTAGCTGGGCGTATGGTTCGAACCCCGTCTGCTCCACCCTTTTTGCTCTATTAATTGACAATGCTCAACCGAACGTGGCCATATTCATAAATTTGTAGCGTGGGATGAAAGCACAAATGCCATCGTGGCTCAGTGGTTCTAGTCCTCCTTAGTGGGATAGAGAAATTGGTTGCGGGTTCGAACCCCGCACCTCCTTTTTTTCCATTGACACATAAAAATGACACGTAGGCATAAATGATGAGGTGGCAGACAACTCATGTCAATTTATGCTAATTTGGACAATATGACGATTTAAAATCGTCATAGTGAGCTACAAGTAACACCATAGGCTTCTTCCATCAAATTATGACGATTTCATCTAAAGTAACTATGACAATTTTTGGCAAAATCGTCGTAATTTTCCAGGGTATAGGTCCTCTTGAACTGCTTACGACCATCTCATGCAAAATCGTCATAACTCTATGACGATTTTGTTCACGGTCACTATTAGAAGGTCATAGAATAACACATTCCTTGTAGTGAATGCACCGGTGATAGATGATACGGCCGGTGCAATGATGGTTCGCTACCCCGTGGATGAAGTCGAGGCAAGGAAAACTTGTGAGCTACATGTGATAGTGAAGAACATTTCTATTAAGGTGGCGCTCGGCTTTGCTTTACATTGTCCACCAGAAGCGACCTACCATGGAAGTCAGATTCCAGCTGGCTATGCTCGTGTCGGTGTGGATGAAGTTGAAATGACATGTTGATCACTGGAGCTTGACATCCCTGAAGGTGAAGGGGAGCAAACACTGGGAGAAGTGGAGGGTGGGATCATGCTTTGGAAAAAAGCATCACATCGTGTTTCCAGGCTAGGAGCCAAGGCAATCTTCTCCTCCGAGAAGCAATCCATCACCTCCGAGGCCACCATCACCTCCAAGTCCACCGTCTCCACCGAGAAACAATAGCCCACCCCTCCCTGAGAGGGAGCACAGCGCGAGTGCATCTCCATATCTGGTGCCTCCGCCTCCGCCCACTGAATCAAAGGGAATAAAGCGGAAGAATAGCACCGCTACGTTGAGGGATAACCGACGCCGAAAATGACAAGAGCCCCTCCCAAGAGTACTGTCGTCTCCTCCCAAGTTAGCTTATCACCGGACTGATGAGGAAAGCATGATGATCTCCCAAGCCGAAGTGAAGGCCCATTTTGCACCAAAACAACCCGAGCCACATGTACAAATTGATCCAAAAGTCAAGAAGCACTTCAAGAAATTCCTTGCACAACCACCCCAACATGTGTTACATAGGAAAGATGACTATACATGCTGTCTTACGAAGACACTGAAAGAGAAGTCATCAAGCAGTACTTCAAGCGGGAGAAGATCAAAAGAAGTTCCCTAGCTCGACAAATAGGCAAACCAATCGATCATGCCGCTCAAGGTGTTACCCTAGCCCACTCAAGGTGCAATAGATATGAAAGAAGCTATTAAATTAGCCAAGGAGTGTAATGTGCCTGTCGAACAAATTCTAGGCGGCAAAGATGTCACCATGGCACCAATAGCACGGAAATTTGTCTACGGGGAGCCTCTGGTCAGCGATGAGGTATTCGATGATCTGCCAACACATATGCGGCTTTTGCATGCCTTGTACTTGAAAGTCACAAAGGAAAAGCGACAATTTATGCTATGTAAAGTTCGAGAGGAGTACTTCCGTCCAGACATGATCTCTATTGAAATTTGTGAACTATTTCAGTTATTTAACCTATACGTCCTCGACAAGTCCCTCTTCAGCTGCTATTGTCTATAAGTAATTAAGTCTCTAACTCAGCTCGTTCAATTCATTGCCTGTAGTTATCCCCACTATATATCCTTCTGTATGCTATTATATATACAGAATGAAGATTCAGGAATGTATAATAAAGTCAATCTATGGTATTGGGTTCATTGACCCAAACATAGTTAATGGACATACGTTAATAAATAACCCTGAGGAAACGAAGGATAACTTGCTAATATTTTTAATGGAGCAACATTACAAGACACAAATACTATTTCCTTACCCCCTACGGGTGAGAGTCTTACTGTCTTATACACATTCACTTTTTGTTTACTTGATGTTAAGTGTATATAAACGTGTCACTGGATTCTTCTAAACATTGACGTTGACCGTGCAAAATTTGAAATCTCGAAGTCGTTAAAGAAGCCGATGAAAAACTACCACAACATACTTGATATGCTCCAAAACTAATTTCAATCATTATCGCACTATATCTGTCTCTTTCGTTTATTCTCTGAGATGTCAAGTAATTAATAACTCATTCATTTCTTTTTTGTCGGATAGGATTTGGAAAAATTTCACGAAGGAGGTTACGGGTGAATGGCGTAAGGAGCTGACTTTTCATCCGATCCCGGTAAGTAGTACGAGAGCTAGGTCCTCGCATCTCTTCAATTCTAGTCTTCATACAATTATCATACTTGATTATTATTTGATTGAATTATATTCTCGAAAAGTGTGCGACACAGCCACAAGGGACTAATTTATGTGGATATTACGTATGCGAGTTCATTCGTGGGTGTATGGAGCAGGGCACAGACTTTCTTCGAGTACGTAAAAAATATATTCACAATTTATTTTATACCATATTTTTTGTTGATTTCCGTTTATAATGATCTACTTCTTTATATATAGTTGGATGCGATACGGGATAAGTTCCTACCACATCAACGCTTACTAGCAATTCAAGAGGAGTAGTCGGGATTTTTGCTCAGGGACGTCCTAAACACAAAAGGACAGTCCAACATGGATAGACCTTAAAGTATCCATGTAATATAATGATCTTCGATCAAATAGACGAGCTCTAGTCTCGGTTGGCACTAGTATACCAAGTTGTGTGTATATATATGTCTGTATATAATCTGTATATAATCGTGAGAGAAATTATATTATATATGTATCAACGTATACAACATGTAGTAGCATAGAATAATATGTATATGAAAACTTGTTTAAAATGAAAACACAAAATGAAAAATAATTGACCAAAAAAAAACCCTAAAACCGCATCTCCTGCCGCGGCAACCGGTTGCACCAAAACGTTGCCGCGACAGAACAACTATAGTCCCGGTTCTATTACGAATCAGGACTAAAGATCCTCCAACCCAGCGCATCCAGCGGGACCACATGGAGACCATCTTGTCCCGATTCGTAACAGAATCAGGACTAAATGCTTAACGTTTAGTCCTGATTCCTTAGTCCCGGCTTAAAATCCGGGACTAAAGCCCCTTACAAACCGGGAATAGATGTTTGTTTTGTACTAGTGTTATTTTTAGAAATAGAAAAGAGTTTAAAGCAAGTGAAATCCAAAACAAACCTCTCATGATTTTCTTGCTAGAAGGATCTCTCTGTTTTCAGGGGTCTTTTGTGTCAAGTTAAATACGTTCGTTCATTCCTAGTATGCATAAAAAAACACAACAATGATGAGCTAAAAAGGCATTTTTAGGTGTTTAAGTTTTTTTGTGCACATGCCTCAGAATAAGTGGAAACCCTTCTCAGGAAACTTGAAACGAATAACACTTCTTAAATTTGTGGGAGCACACGACTTTTTAGTTCGAGCTCCGGTACACCATTGAGATTTGGAAACTTTATAGTTTTTGGATTTTTGTACTAGCACTGATGATTATTGATAGATCAGTGATTTTTTTCAAAAGTTACAATCAAAAGCAATTTGTTAGACTGGCAAGCGCTCTTTCCCCCCCCCTCTAGCTGCTTTCTAGTTACCGTCCGATCTTTGAAAATACTCCATTAGTTGGATGTTTTTTTAAAGGTTCTGACTGTTTTATAATTTCTAAAGAAAACGTACGTGTACACACATTTACATATATGTGCTTGTTTTGAAACTAGAAGTAGCACATCCAGACTTCCCAAAAGCAGATCCTAGTCTCAAAGCAAATCAGCACGAACACCGCACCCCCTACTTAATTTATTTGTCCGTTCAGATTAGACTTTGACAAAACAATTAACTAACACTATTAATGCGACTTAGCGCCCTTGATCCAAATTTGTCCGGTTAAGTGCCAACAGAAAGTACAGCAAGTCGGGCCAACATAAAAGCAAGCTCACCTGTTTTATTATTATTTCCCTCTTGATTAGAGGTGCTTCTGATGATAATTGATGAAGGAGCTAGTGTGGCAAAAGCTATAGTTCTTTTATCACTTTAATCATGCATCATTGTAATAAACAATGCAAAAAATCTGTATAGTAGTACTACTTTAAACACAAGAAACATCCATGCATGCGTCGAGTGTTATATTAGTAATTTAATGTGATTTTTTAATCAAAGGGGTTTCCCTAGCTTCATTAACAAAGCACAAAGGTTCTACGACATTCAATTATTACATTATATATGCATGCATCCACAATATGAAGATGCACATAGAAAGTGAAACCAAAAGTAGGTAATTGCAACATAAATTAAACTTCAACATCCTTCCCAGACACTTCCCTCCATTAACCCAAAGCCCACACACACGGATTCTTCACAAAGATGATCCACTTCTTTGACATAGGGGTGCCCATTCCCTAGTCCTGCTAAAGATCTCCCTTATGGTCATCTTCAAATATCATTTTCTTGTTGCCGCACCTCTTGACTTTTTGGTTTCTGCAATTCACTCCAATAGTTAATCAAGTGACAAATCATATAGATAATATTACATGGATAATTTGGCATGACATTATCAAAACATGCTTTATTTCTAGTTTTCCAACTAGACCAAAAAAATGGCAGGTAAAAAACTCTCACTATCGCCATACCTTAGCTTTGGAAATTGTTTAACCATCTACTCATATCAGCCATGTTTTTCCTGGACTAGAGAGTTAAACGCACATTGAAACATATTAAAAAAATCTAGCAACGGTATAAAAACAATCAAATAATCTATGCGTTCATCTGCTGCACAGAACATACATTGTCTAGACCCTTCACACCCCCTCTTTTTCAAATTGTCCTTAATCAAAGTTCTTCCCCACATGAAACACCACATTTTTTTATCTTTGCAAGATGTTTCAAGAACCAAAGCTGCTTAAACACTTAAACATGTCCTGGTTTGCAAGGCATTGCACAAGTATTTGACATTAAATCCTTTTTGACCTAGCTTCGAAGACATCATGTCATCCCCTTATCTCAGATTCACAGCATATATGATGTCTAAAATTTACAATGCTCAGTGGCCAAATCTCCCGCATGAACATGTGAGTGCACTCCTCTGTCCACAGTAATATCTTTATTGAAGAAAATGCCAAACAATTTAAGGAACATTGTCGACTATCGTACTATAAGCGCACCGGGTAAAGCAAAGCACACTAGATATTTCGGGTTGTGATTAGTATTCCTAATTGCAATAATTGCTACAACACTAGCACAAGCAAATTAGAAACTAAAAGCGTATGTAATTTACAACAACTACTAAGAACATTACAAAAAGTTTGATAAATTATTAACCTGTCAAGATTGAAAAACGATGTAAAAGAATCCAAGGTCACAAGCTTTTTCAAAAAACCGTGAATTCATATAACTTTGTCTGAAAAAATACACATATAAATCAAATCATGTTTTTTTCTTTACTAGAAGTATCTAACACATGCTCGAAGTATGCATGTATGTTTTTTAAACAAGGAAAAATACTTGCCATTTTTATTGATAAATAAGAAGTTTAAGAGATGTTGTCACAAACCAAAGCCTGGCCTCTTTGGCCTGGCACATCACACAAGGCTAAAATACTAAGCGATTTAGCCCCGGCGAGACCCGATATTACCGCCTCCTCTTTAATTTTGAACGGGAGCATGGTGGAAGTAGTTGATTGACTTCGGAACACCCTCGCATTGCGCTTATTCCATATCTTCCATGAAATCAATATGGCCAGTAAAGCCATAGCTTTTCTTGGGTCTCCTTGTTTGTTGATGGCCTCATTCCACCATCGTGGAAGTATCCATCCATGTGTTGCAGCGAAGAAATACTTTCGCCCTCCCAGTGTCAAACAAACCCATTGGAGACGTACGTGCAGCACTTTCTTAATTATTTTTCGTTAGATTAGTTTTTACTTCGCGTAATTAGCGGCATGTTAGCACCACAGAGGCAAATCTGTCCGGCTTAATGCCAACCAAAACTATCCACGAAATGGCCCAAAAAAAAAAGAACATTAGAGAATGCCAACCGAACGTACACCAAAGTCGTGCCAACGACAAAACCCCCTTGCTTTTATACCAGATAATATTGACTAAAGACGATTCTTAGATGATGATACTATCTACAACTAGCTAGCATTGCATACTTTAGTACTTTATAATTAAGCACTCTAGCTATGACTTTCTTTTGCTAAAGAGATTACTACTTATAGTTTTAAATTGAAGTGTATAATCCCCATGTGGATCTCCCTTTACACCTTTTTGATTAAATTGGTCGCTTCCAACTAAAGGAGGACTTAGTACACAACTTTTACCATTTTTTATAAAAAAATGTTCATCGGTATATTTGTAACACTAAGAAATCTACTATCATCGTTAATTTTTAAAGAAAGCACAACGATATTTATGCACAAGATTGACGAGACGGTTCCAGCACAAACAGCCAGTAAAAACAGTCACAGAACCTCATACTATGTGTTCTGTATAGAGTATGAACCACGCAGCTGAGAAAGATAATTCATCTCAAAGAACAATGTTGAGAAGAAAAACGGTGTTTAGATTGCAGTTAACAAAAATATGCAATATTGAATGAACGCACTCGAGAAGGAAGAACACGGCCGTAAAGAAAAATTGCAAGCCTACCACGTCGCCCACTGGTAGAAAAAGGACGATTCGTCCCGATTGGTAAGGGTCATTAGTCCCGGTTGCCCAACCGGGACGGGGCAATCGGGACTAAAGCTCTAACCATTAGTCCCGGTTGCCCCACCAACCGGGACACATGAGGCACACGTGGCGGCATCAGAGCGCGGCATTAGTCCCGGTTCGTAACAAGAACCGGGACTAATAACCTGCTGCCGCGGCAGAGATTTGGCTCATTTCTCTGCCGCGGCAGAGAATTCATTTTGGCACATTTTGTTGCCGCGGCAGCATTTTCGCCACTTTTTGTGCCGCGGCAGCATTTTCGCCACTTTTTATGCCGCGGCAGAGAATTCATTTAGGTTGTTTTATTGTTTATTTAGTGTTTTGCACTTATCAATGAAGGAACCTTATATTACACAAGATCATCATAACAACATTTTACATTCAATACACGGATCGAGTTCATGCACTACATACAAAGTTGCTATTCGATGCTACCGGCCAATTTCTTGAAAGTTGCTATTTTTACAATTCCTATTGTCTATACACAGCCGAGTAGTATTCCCTTGTGTTTAGGACTTCGCATCCAAGAATCCCGCCAATTCCTCCTGTATTGCTCGTGCGATCCTTTGGCGTAAGACCGTCCGTGACGTTCGATCTGATTTAAAAAATGAGTCAGCCTATATGAATATGAAACTAAACACAATTTGATTGTAATTAAAAACTATAGAAATTGTTTACGTACGTGGAGTTGCTCTAAATTTCTGCCCTTCTCATCGCACGTCTGCTGGATGAACTCGCATACATAGTATCCATATAGATTGTTACCTGGTCCCTGGGTCAGGCACTTTACGACTACAGAGTTCAATCAAAATAATAATCAAGCATGATAATAACTGTATCAAAACTAGAATCAAAGAGATGCGCGGATATAGCTAGTGGTGCTTACATCTAGTGGTTGAAATGTAAGCTCCTCTTTCCAAACACCCCTAGCCTTCTTGGTGAACCGTTTCCAAGCGCTGCCCGATGTAGAAAACGAATAAAATAAGTTATTAAGTACTTGATATCATAAAATTCACGAACGTTGCCGATATAATGTCATAATGATTAGAATTACCGCTGGAGAAGTATCTGCATGTCCTTCCACGTCTCAAGGGGTTTATGTTTCGAGTCCATGACTAGTACACGCCCTTTGTCAAGTTGAATGATTAACAGAATATAGTGGTACCTGTGAATGCAGAACTAATCAATTATATACTTAACATCGAGTAAGCGAAATAGAAAGTGTATACAAGACAATAACACTCACTGGAATTTGTAAGGAAATAGTATTTCCCTTTTGGTTTCTTGAAACCTTAACGCGTGTACTATATTATCCTCCGTATCCTGGGGGCTTATTTTGAGATTAGCTTCATGAACCCAATATGGGTCAATGAAGCCAATGTCATAGATTTGTCCTCTGCTGCATTCGAGAATCTTCATTCTGCATATTAAAGTATGATTATATACATGCAATAAACAAAATAATATAGATGGAGACTAAATTAATTACAGAATTAGTACTTACACACAATAGGCACTCATGATCGATTTGTCCAAGGCGTCTTGATTGAATAATTGAAATAGTTCATCAAATTCAATGGATATCATGTCATCCTTATCTTTCCCATGATGCTTTTTTGTAACCCTCAGCACTATCCAGTTAGCCCCGGCCCTTGTGGCATGCATGTACCAATTATGCAATCTTCGCATTTTGTTGGAAGATTGTTTACCTCCTCAGGTTTGACGAGAGGTTTGCCGTACTGGTATTTGTATGCTACTTCACTCACGGGGAAGAACTCTAACTCGATAAGTATCTTGGGCAATACTCATACCTTGAGCAGCGGCGCTTCTCCGTATTAGTAACTACCTCTGGATCATACCTGCTCTTTCGCCCCATATTTGCTCGACCCCACATTGGTTTGAGAAATCACCTTGAGAGGCGCAAGTCTGTTTTGCTTGTTCTCCAGCTGGGCAACAGATTTCCTTGCATCAAGATCGCTCTTGAGGCTTTTGTGCTGCATGTGACTTGAGAATAGAACGCTCATAGTCCGATGACAGCTTTGGCTCGGGTTGATGAAGAGTCTTTAGCATTTTCAACACTTTGGCTTTTTCTTCTTTGGTCTTGGGAACTCGCTCTTTCGGCCGCCTCAAAGCAAAACTGTCGTTTCCGCATCAACGATCGCGCAGCCTCCTCTTGATGATCATAAGCTCTCTTGGGAGGAACCGTTGGTACTTTTGGAAGAGGCTCTTGTTTACGTTTGGCGATCGCTTCGACAAGATGGCGATGCGCTTCGCTTTTTATCCCGAGGCGCCGCGATGGCTCCATGGCGATGGCTGCACCAGAGATTGGTGAGGCGACGGAGCCGGGTGAGGCGACGAAGACGGCTGCCGCGGCGACGGCGACCTCGCTGGAGACGGGTGAGGCGGCGGCGAAGATGGCCTTGGCGTGTGATTTCGAAGCACGATACAATCCTTCGGCCATAGAATGGTGACGTTTTTTGCGTCACCCAGCACAGTCACATCCCCTTCACCAGCAGGGTAGTGAAGATCCAAAACCTTAAAGGTGGGCATGATTTCATCCACGCCGACAACAACGTAGCCCTCTGGAACCGGACGACAGTGGTAAGTTGGTGTGGGTCCAATTGGTAAGGCATAGCCGACCGCCACCTTCATTGATATGTTCACAACTTTGACATGTAGCTCGCAGTGTGTCGTCTCTGTGATATCATCCACTGGGTAGCCAACAAGAGCCATCGTCGGTGCATCATCGGCATCGCCATTGTCATCACCCGGGATCTCGGTGGAAGCCACACTGCTTTTTCGATTATTCGATAGGCCGGTAGCATCGAATGCAGTGTGCTGCTGAGATGGGCCGGTAGTACTTTGCTCTTTAAGTGAGTTAATTTCATCTTGTTGTTGCTTTAATCGTTCTTCAATTAAACGCATTTGCTCTTTTCGACTTCGCTTCAACCGCCGCCTGTCCTTACTCCTCCGACGGCTTCTATCGGGATATTTCTTCCTCTCTTGAAACCTCCTCCATGATTGGGAGCCTATTGTGCCTCGTGTTCGTCCATCATGTTCCTTATTTCCAAGGGAGTGTGAGCTCATGATTCTCTCTATCGGGAATGAAGTCCCCATCTTTAACAACCTTTACTTTTCTCATCCTCTCAATTGGCAAGGGGTCTTCTTTATGTCGTATGTTATATATACACCTCCTTCCGAGTCCAACGTGCCCCATGCCCGTAAAACCAATTCCTTGCACGTTCTACCCAATAAATCGTCTTTGGGGTGATATTTTTATCACGCAGTTCCTGCTCAAGTTTCTCCCACTTAGGAATGCCAACCTTGTAGCCACCTTGCCCCATAGTATGGTGATACTTCTTCTTAGCAGCATTCAGCTTATTCGTTTCAGACATTTTCTTAGCTTTTTCTGATTTCTTGTATTCCACAAACTCATCCCAGAATGGTTTTATCTTCTCAAAATGAATATTCTTGAAATCGGGAGTCTTATTTTTCACGACATAGTCAAGGTGCAATCTTTTCTTCCAGTTGGTGAAACACTGGGCCATCTTCTTCAAAGCCCACTCCCTGACCTTAGCCTCCATGGCTCTCCCATGTTGTAAGGCGTCCTCAACTGGATCCTCCGCATTTGGATCCAGCTCTATCTTCGGTAGTTTGAAATTAACCATGAGCCTCTTCCACAGTAAATCTTTGGCGTGGTTAGGGACAAATAAACATGTTCGGTAGTTTCGAGGAAGAGTACTCCTTTTTGTTCCGACATTGAACACATGGACAACGTATAAATCCATTCTCTTTGTTTGCCGTAGCCACATCGATAAATTTATCCACGCCTTTGATATACCCGGCTACCCGCCGGTCACCGTACATCCATTCCCGACCGTTCATCTGCATCATATAAGTAAGTTTATCAAAAAACAGGACATCATAAATAGTGGAATAACCAATTCACACCGACACATGAATTGTATCAATGACCTAGAAAAGATAAGATTGCTAACCTCGATCGAGGGAAATAAAGAGGAGAAAGCTCAAGTGCGTCTCGAACACCTTCTATATTTTTGTTCTATGAGAAATTCAAGGATTTTTCACTCAAACATTTCAACAAACACCTTCAATGCATGCATGAGAAAAACTAGCACACACCCTCACACCTTACACCATTCGAAAAAATAGAGTGGGCAGAGGGGCGTTGCATTTATAGAGGGCAAGGGTTCTTAGTCGGTTGAAGCCAGAACCGGGACTAAAGGTGCGTACACGCCACGCGTGGTAATGGCCTTTAGTCCCGGTTGGTGGCTCAACCGACGACGCCCCTCTACCGGGACCCATGCGCCCTGTGCCGCTTCCAACCGGGCAGCGTCAAGCATTAGTCCCGGTTGGTGGCGCAACCGGGACTAATGCTCCGAGGGGTCGCGATCGGATGACCATTTTTCCTCTAGTGGCCCATGCATGCATGCATCTGGAAGCTCGGATGCATGCACATATTTGTATGTCAAAGACCGAGATCTCAAGTTACTTAAAACTAATCCCAAGAAACCTGGGCAATCTTGTGAGTTGAAATTAGACATGGGCGCCAATATTCGCGCTGCATGCATGAGTTGGTTGGGGGACATGCAGGACACGGGGGTGATGCCCCCGGCCGTTGGTATCACCTAAGAACCCTACAACAATCAAGCAAAGCATCACTTCTGTCTGCAACTAATTATTTTCTATAATCGCAAAG
Organism: Avena longiglumis; assembly: GCA_030063025.1. Classification (NCBI taxonomy): domain Eukaryota; kingdom Viridiplantae; phylum Streptophyta; class Magnoliopsida; order Poales; family Poaceae; genus Avena; species Avena longiglumis. The sequence goes on along the minus strand of CP125975.1, from coordinate 416,047,951 downwards.
GAATCTTAAAATCCTAATTATCCTGCGATGTTCTCTTCTCTTTTGCTAGTTTAAGCAGTCTTGCATCGGAAGCCATTGACATGTTCACATGGCTCACGTAAAGTTACTACACAGTTTTGTTCTGTTTATTAATTTGAGTATATGTATACATGTGCAAACCAAAATTGTGACTGGCTGACCCCTGCATTGTTGTACTATCCCTCTCGAAATAGATGTTTTAGACTTTTCGAATTTTGGATAAATCTATATGCTAAATAGTGTTTATATTTATTTAAATTTTAAAAAATATAAGATATCTATTTTGAGTAAGAGAAAGCATTACTATTGATGAAAATACATGTAAATTTTTTCCACACAAACGTGATGGATAATGTGGTGCATGTACTAGCCGACTGGCTGCTTCCCATGCATGCGAAGAAAAGCTGAATCTAGCAGAGGAAGGCAGATGAAGGAGACAGACGCTGTACTACGTACGTACGTGGACTTCTCTTCTCACTATCGCAATTTGCACCATGCTGGTAATATACTGGCACACTGCTCGACCGACTAGCTCCAGCAGACAGAGTGCAGTGCGCGTGTGCATCACGCTCGGAGCAGAATAAGACCGTCATCCATGCTCGTTGGGCCGATCCCAGGCCGATTCTTTCCGACCGATTTTTGGTCAGACGAAATTTGATTTCGGTCTGAGAACGCCGAGTTTTTCACTCGCGTTTCAGGCCGAGTTTTCGCGTTCGGCTAATATTCATACGAGTTTACCAAATTCAGGCGGATTTTATTAAATATGGGCGAATATAGACGGATTACATCGAATTTAAACCACATTACTAGATAATAAACTAAAACATTAAAAAAGGACGCCGCCGTTGCTTTCGCCGATGCCGTCGCCGCTTCTACATGCCGAAGTTGCCATAGAAGGACGTGTAGCCCGGATCGGCCCTGCCATTGTCCTCGCCGCCATCGTCGTCGCTCGACGGCTGTGGCGGGCGGGAGCTCCCCTGGCCTGCGTCGCCGCACCTCTAGGGCTGGTAGGAGGGGCTGTCCTCCTCGTCGTCGTCGAGGACGAAGAGCGGGATGCCCTGGTAGGTGAGTGTGCGCCTGGACCACGCCTGCCTTTCGGCCTCCTACTGCAGGCGTTGTACGCGGAGGCGTTCCTGCTCCATCCAATCCGCCCTAGACCAGGCCAGGATATCCGGCGACGATGGCTCCACAGGCGGCCGCGGCGTCGAGACACGGAGTGACTGCTCCATCGCCATCCTTATGACGGAGGTATCCTCGCCATCCTGTGCCGACCAATCAGCCGGCTCCGGCTGGCGAAGGCGAAGGCGGCCAGTGAGCGCCACCATGTGTGGCTCGCTGATTACGATGCCCCGCGAGAGTGTCCGCGGCGGTGAGCGGACCGGCAAGACCGCCTCGTGCTTGATTGGGCGCAGCGTCGGAGAAGGCACTAACATGGGGCCCGACGAGTGGGAGGCCGAGGCGGAGGAGGAGGAGCTCAGGCTGTCCATCCTCCTCGGCAGCCAGTTGGCCGAAGGACGCTGCCCCGACCTGGACGCCGGCGTGGATGTGCGCGGGAAGCCAAGACGCGGAGTGTTCCTGGCGTGGATGTGCTGTAGCATCGCTGTCAACACCCGGATTTTTCAATCCTAGATGCCTGTTATGCCATACATCGCAATCCCAGGATTACCATTTTTGCGAGACATAACAGAGTTGGATACCATAGTACTTCATCCATTACAAACGATACATAAGTTCTTACACAAATAGGGATCTCATGATCCAGTTCTTAATACAACATCAAGCAGCGGAATACGTAATAATAACGGTAGCGTAGGCGAAGCTCCATCTTCGGGGTCACAGGCAATGCTGACGATGGGAGATGATCCTAGTTGTCGTAACCTTCCTGGGGTCCATCTTCCAGGTACTCCTCTTCATAGTCTGGCCATGGGAATAGCCAGGGACAAAGCCATGAGTACTCTTTAAGTACGCGCAAACTAATACTAACAGGTAAGGGGTTTTTGGATAATAGGACACTAGGCTCTAGGGTTATTTTGCAAAAAGCCAGGTTTATCTCTACTAAGTTCCAAAGCTAGTCTCAATTTTATAACTCCTAAGTGGGAACTTGTAATTCAGGTCACAACTCTGTTGCGGTCAAGTCAAAGTCTTAATTCATTTCACAAGTCATTTTGAAAAGTCTGACGGGGAAGATGGCCACTCAAGCTCCATAACATGACGCGGCTATTCGAATAGTTTGACACTCTGCAGAGATTGTACACTTTCACCACAACATTCGATACATCCGTCAGGAACAAATCCTGAATTCACCATACTCAGTATGCGGATAATCAATCCTAACCTTTCAATTACACGCCTAGTATAAGCACCTCTCCTGTGAGTTTGGCCTCCCAACCATGACCACTCTCATCTTGGGTACTGCACAGGTGGACAATCTTCATAAGGTAGGCTCATGCCTCAACATTTTCATCACCAAAATCATCAAGTGTTTGGAAACACATGTCCAAAACATTTCAATAGAATGATCCATCATTCCAAGGTTTTCATAACCAGTTTTCCATCAAGTATTCCCATCTAAAAGTTGATCAAGTTTTATGCTTAGCACTAGCATCTACAGGTGGGGGTAGTACTAATGAGGGGTGGTAACTAGTGGAGTTTCACTAAGTCCAACCTTATATCTTAGGCTGATATCAAGGTTTCTAGCTTATGCCAAATTTTATGCTCTTTATGCAACCTTCAGCACAACTGTCTAGTATCTACCAAACTCTTAGGTAGACTCTAAGTAAGCTTTGATAAAGAAATAATGTAAGAAGCTTGCACATAAAACTAGGATTTGGTTTATCAAGTGGGTATGATCACATATGCTTAAGGCATATAGTAGTCATATCACAAGTATGGGTTTGTGGCATAAGTAGGGTATCTGGCAAGGGTTAGCTTGCATCAATATCAGTATAAGCTTGCATAGGTATAGTATCTTGCAAGTGTTAGATTGCCTTATGCAGAGCAGTGGTTGAAGTTCTCCTCGGCTTCCTCTTCGTAGTATCCTCCTTCCTCCTTGTATCCTTGGTCGGTACTAGCGTCTATGAATATATACGAGGTACACAATCACCAAACAATACTTAGCTACTTGCAATCATCACACACAAGGGTCCTATAGATGATCTAGCATCATCTCTAACATTAAGCTTGGTTTAAATCTTTTTTATTTTTAGAAAAGTAATTTCTACTCATTGAAAAACTACTTAAGATTTAATATTCTCCAAACCAAATATGGGATCATGTTGACACATGTCATCACCATATATTGTAGTCCATGGGAATGTGATTTAAAGTGGTGTCACAATTTAATAAGGTTTTACCCTTTTATTTTAATTAATTAAGGTGGCTAGAAATGCTTATGAAGCATTCTTTTATTACCTGAATAGTATTTCTGCAAGTAACCTATATATATATTTTTATATTCTGAAAGGTATGGTTAAATGTGATTTTTGAGAGTTGGAATCAACTCAAAAGCTTTTATGGTTTAAATTTGAAAAATGTTTGAATGCAGAAAAGCTTCTGCCTTGTTATTTTTACCATGGGTGATCTACAGGGGCTTGGATTAAGAATTCACAGACCTTTCCAACAAAATTGGTTTCATTCAAATTTGGTGCACTGAATCGATCTGGGTTGATTTTTGAAGTTGGGTACAGAAGTGTGTTTGAATTGAAATAGAAAAAGATTTAATTTGAATTGCTGGGCTACGCGGGAAAAGTTATCTTGGGGCACTGCTAAGCGCATGCTCCCTGCTGCTTAAGTGGGTGTCCCCACTCGTCGCTGACACGGGCTGGGCGGCGGTATGGGGCAACGTGGATCGCTCGATCTAGTTCTAATCCAACGGTGTGGGTCATCGTCGACGCGAGACAACTCCGTGAGACTAAAACCTAGCGCGCTGAGGGGTGCGGGGCTCACCGGGTATGGGCGAGGGTCGGCGAGGCGGCACGAAGTCGATGGCGAACCTCCTGGTACCGGTGGCTTCTCCCGGGCGGCTCAATCACGGCTCCTTTCTTCTTGAGGAAATTCGGCGGTGGTGCTCGCCTTGCTCGAGAATGGTGTGGCACGATCAGTAAGGAGGGAGTGAGATGGTGTGAAGAAATCGTGCGGGTGGCCTCTATTTATAGTAGAGCGAGGGACCGTCAGGGGACGCAGTGAGCTCGTCGGGGCGACGTTCTGGCGGCTAATGGCATGGGCAAGGGTAGGGGCGATGCTGTGTCTCTGGCGATGCTCAACGACATGGTCGCGAGGCATGGGGCGGTGTGGTTTGTCAGAACGGCCGGTGCTCTGCGCGGCAGAGGCGGCGTCTTCGACGGCGGGCGGTGGCTGTATGGCACGGGGCGGCAAACGGGGATGTCTGGCGGTCTCCTGGGTCGGTGGTGATCGTGTGTGCATGCGGTGAGGGCGGCGCGCGGTCTGTGGATGCTGGTCGAGGGTGGCGCTCTGGCGCACGCTCGGCATGGTCTAGGCGCGGCTTGTGCGCATGGTACAGGGCTTGGCAACGCTTGCGGCTGGGACAGGGAGTGGCGATGGACGGTGGGCTGCCTCCTAGACAAGGTTGGCACGGCTAGTTGTTCCTCTAGCCTGCTGTCCATAATGGGGTGACATTGGGGTGCTCGGCTGTTCACCATTAATGGCAATGGCAAGCTCACAGGGGTGCTAGTGTTGGGCTAATATTTCTAGATGATCTACTGAGTTGTGTGTGAGCTAACTAGGGAACAAGTTAGGCAAGATTCACTACACACTATAGTGTTTGATGTTTTGTTTGATTTGTGTCTGCAACCTGTTTGATGAAATGGCCGCATGAAATCAAGTTCTGAATTTTGAAATGAATTTTGGTGGGTTTGCTAGATTGGTGCTGGTGAGTCTGCAGATGCTTGGGTTTTGAAAGTTGAGCTTGTTTGAGTGGGTTTTGAAAAGGTGGGATCTTCCCATATGAAGAAGATTCAATTTTGAATTGTCATTTAAACTATGCATTTTAAAGTTTCTGGATGATCACAAAGTGGGCCTTGATACCTAGTTATGAGTACATTCAAGGGGTGCAAAGATCCAGAAAAGTTTCTGTTAGGTTTTGAAAGTTTGAGACAGCCAAAGTAGGCATGGGAGTTAAATTGGTCAAAATGACCATTCACTTAATATATTTGTTTTGATTTACTTGTCTTTAGGAAAAGTGTGGGAAATGTTTTAGATGATGTTCATTTCACCTAAGAAACATTTTACAAGCAATGGATCACACAAACAAGGTGGTTTTTAAAGAAATTCAAAATCCATGCATACACATATGCATGCATTCATGAGTTTATTTAGAAAAGTTTTTGTTAACCCTAATCTTGATGATTAGTGTTTGATGATCTAAGTTTGGTATTTTTGGGATGTTACAAAACTTCCCCCCTTAAACAAAATCTCGTCCCGAGATTTGAAAAAGGACGAAAAGATTACCTAGGATTTGAAGAGATCTGGAAACTCCGTCCTGATGTGATCTTCGCGTTCCCAGGTACCTTCCTCTTCTGTGTGGTTGCTCCACTGAATCTTTAGAAACTTGATGCTTCGGGTTCGGGTAGTTCGAAAGGCTTCTTCCAAAATACGGATGGGTACTTCGGGATAGGTTAGGTCATCGTTGATCTCTATGGTCCGGTGATCGATATTATTGAACACTTAGGTCTTCTCGGGGACTTCGAGACACTTGCGAAGTAACAATATATGGAACACATTGTGCACAGCTGACATCTCTTCAGGTAGTTCCAGTTGATACGATACTTCTCCTCGATGGTTCAAAATTTTGAAAGGTCCGATATATCTGGGAGCTAACTTTCCTTTGAGTTGGAAACGCCGCATTCCCTTCAATGGCGACACTTTCAGATAAACAAAATCTCCGATGTTGAAGGCGAGGTCTCGATGTCTCTTGTCGGCCTAACTCTTCTGTCGGGATTGGGCTATCTTGAGGTGCTCACGAATCTTGTGAACCTTCTCTTCTGCTTCTCGTAGGATGTCGGGTCCGAAGATCTGACTCTCTCCTACTTCCGACCAGTTCAAAGGGGTGCGGCACTTTCTTCCGTACATAAATTCAAATGGGGCCATTTGCAAACTGGCTTGGTAACTGTTGTTGTATGAAAATTCTGCAAACGGCAGACATTTTTCCCACTTGGATCCATATTCTAGCACACATGCTCTAAGCATATCTTCGAGTATTTGATTTACTCGCTCCGTTTGTCCATCAGTCTGAGGGTGATACGCGGTACTGAAATCTAGGCGGGTTCCTAAACCTTCTTGGACTTTCTTCCAGAATCTCGAGGTAAACTGAGTTCCTCGATCCGATACTATGTTCTTGGGGACTCCATGTAAACTAACGATTCTAGCGATGTACAACTCTGCTAGCTTTATACTCTGATAGGTGGTTTTGACAGGCAAGAAATGGGCGATTTTGGACAATCTGTCCACTATGACCCAAATAGAGTCATTTCCCCTACTAGAAGTAGGTAGTCCAGTGATAAAGTCCATTCCTACAGAATCCCATTTCCATTCCGGAATTTGCAAAGGTTGCAACAATCCGGCGGGTCTTTGATGTCCGGCCTTGACTCGCTGACATATATCACACGGCGATATAGCTTCCGATTTCTCTCTTCATCTTATGCCACCAAAATTGCTCTTTCAAATCTTGATACATCTTAGTTCCTCCGGGATGGATAGAATAAAGAGTATCATGAGCCTCCTTCAAGATAACTTCTTTTAACTCGAATCGATGGTACACAAAGGCGTCCTTTGTACCACAAAACTCCTTCTTCGCCTCGGTGAATCCGGTACTTTGCTGTACCGTCGACGCTTGATTCCGTCGATACTGGCATTTACTTTCCGCGCCTCTTTAATCTGACTGATCAAAGTGGGCTGAAGTTCTATGCTAGCCAAAAATCCTTCACTTACTAATTCCATTCGAAAATCTTCCATCTCTTTGTGCAAACTTGGTTGCTCCTTCAAAATCATGGAGTTCAAGCGGCACGACAATCTACTAAGGGCATCGGCTACCACATTGGCTTTACCAGGGTGATAGTGAATGTCCAGGTCGTAATCCTTGATTAGCTCAATCCATCTTCTCTGCCTCATATTCAGCTCCTTCTGAGTGAATGTATACTTTAGGCTCTTGTGATCCGAATAAATCTCACAACGGTTTCCCATCAGGTAGTGTCTCCATGTCTTCAGGGCTAGAACTACGGCTGCGAGTTCGATGTCATGGGTTGGGTAATTTTGTTCATGTTGCTTCAATTGTCGCGATAGATAAGATATAACTTTGCCTTCTTGCATTAGCACACATCCGAGACCAATCTTGGATGCGTCACAATACACATCGAAGGGCTTCGTGATATCCGTCATGATCAAGATTGGGGCTGAAATCAATATCCTTTTGAGTTCTTGAAAACTCGCTTCACATTTGTCGGTCCATTCAAACTTCTTGTCCTTCTTCAACAATTGGGTCATGGGTCGGGCGATACTAGAGAATCCTTCTACAAATTTGCGGTAATATCCCGCCAATCCGAGAAAAGCACGAACTTGGGTTTGAGTGGTTGGGGCTTGCCAATCTTCTACATCTTTCACCTTGGCAGGGTCAACGGCAATTCGTCCGGCTGATACAATGTGACTGAGGAATCCTACTTCCTGTATCCAGAATTCACATTTGCTAAATTTTGCATACAGCTGATGCTCTCTAAGGGTTCCAAGAATGGTCCTTAGGTGTAGCTCATGTTCTTCTTCTGACTTGGAATAAATCAGAATGTCATCGATGAAAACAACAACAAACTTATCCAGGAAGTCCATAAAAATCTTATTCATGAGATTCATGAAATAAGCGGGGGCATTGGTTAATCCAAAAGACATGACTGTATACTCATACAATCCATATCTGGTGGTAAAGGCAGTCTTTGGAATATCTTCTGCACGAATCTTGAGTTGATGATAGCCAGTCCTAAGATCAATCTTAGAAAACACCTGGGCACCGGTCAACTGATCAAACAAATCTTCTATCTTAGGCAAGGGGTACTTGTTCTTGATGGTGACATCATTCAACTTCCGATAATCCGTACACAAACGGTTACCTCCATCCTTCTTGTCCACAAACAAGACAAGTGATCTCCATGGGGACGCACTTGGTTGAATCAATCCGATTTTCAACATGGAATCCAGTTGCTTCTTCAGTTCTTCTAGTTCACGGGTTCATACTATAGGGTCTACGGGCTATGGGTCTTGTTCGGGATTAGTTCGATGATAAACTCGATATCCCGATCCGGGACATACTGGCAAAACATCTGAAATACATCGGGTATTCATGCACTATCCGGACTTGGTCAATGGTAGGTTGGTCTAGACTCTTGTTACACTTGAATTGGCGAGGTAAGGTTTCGGATATATGCTCGATCGATATTCCGCGATCTTGGTCATGGTGATGGCTTTCTTGGCACAGTCAATCAATCCTTTATGTTTGGACATCCAATCCATTCCTAGTACTACTTCCAAACATTTAGTTCCGAGTACTATTAGGTTAGCATAAAAATCTATGCCATGGATTCGGATAGGGACGGCCTTGCAAATTTGCCTAGCCTTGGTGGTTGATCCGGGAATTTGTACAATCATCACATGCTTCAATTTGGTTGGTTGAATTTTACTAGTGCAGGCAAATTCTTCGGTGACAAATGAATGCGATGAACCAGAATCAAACAACACTCTTGCAAGTACTGAATTAACAGAAAACATACCCATCACGACGTCTGGCGCTTCATGAGATTCTTCAGCATGCATGAGAAAAAGACGGCCATTGCGGTTGAGTGAATTCCCTGGGGCAAATCTTCTCCCTGGCTGGACACGACACTGCTGCTGAGCTGGGACATTGGCGTTGGGGGCTGTAGCATTCTTCTTGTTGGGGCACTCGTTGGAATAGTGGCCTTTATTTCCACAGTCATAACAGGTCACTTGTGACTTGTCCTTGGCTGCGACAGGCACAACATTGCTTCCAGTCCTCGGGGCAGTGTTGGGGTTGGCGGTAGCATTGTTGGTGTTGAAGTTGGGTGGGTCACGGGTGAAATTGCTAGAGTTGCCGGGGATGTTGTGATTTCCTCCGGGTCTAGGGTTTCCATGGTTGGGATAGGTTGGACGGGTCATAGGGGGTCTGTTGGTTCTTGGGGCAAATCCTGGAGATGGTTTGGGGCGATACTTTGGAGTCTGATGGGTTCCTGGTTGATGCATCATGCGACGCTTGCGGTTCTCATTGGCCTGGTTGATCTTTCCTTCCATCTGGATAGCAGAGTCGACAAGGGCTTCAATATCAACAAAGGGGATATTGACTAACACTTTCTGCATCTCGTCAGGCAGACCATTCAGGAATCTTTCTTTCTTCTTGGCTTCAGTGTCTATCTCGTCCGGGGCATACCTAGCTAATGACAAAAATTTGTCACGGTATTCCACTACAGTCATCCTTCCTTGCTTCAACTCTCTGAACTCGTCTCTCATTCTCTTGATCAAACCTGGTGTCACATGGGTTATGCTAAACTTGACCTTGAATTCCTCCCAGGTCATCATCTGGCCTCCGGTCATTGCACGAACACTGTTCCACCATGCCCTGGCATCTCCGGCTAGATAATGGGTGGCGAACAGGACTTTCTCGTTGGCTTCCACTCCGGCGACTTCTAGGTTATTTTCCATGGTTTGCAGCCAATCATCAGCATCTAAGGGTTCTTCTGACTTGGTGAAAACGGGTGGGTTGGTATTATGGAAATTCTTGATCTTAGATCCGTGGTTGTCCTGATTTCCATGGCCTTGGTTGTTGTGGGCTAGCTGGGCTATCTGTTGCAGAGTGGATAGGTTGACGCGTTCGCTCTCACGACTTCACGGTCAGAAGTCAACATTTGCAGGATTTGCAACATCGGGTCCGGGGCTGAACCACTTCCTCCACGTGGCATCTGAAGATTGATATAGATCATGATAAAAGAGGGAAATTTCTAAGGTTTTGGGTTTTTGAAAAGTTTTTAGAGTTTGACTCAGTTTTTTTTTCTAGCAACTTGCTTTTTCATTCATTCACTCATAGCAGACAGTACAACACACACCACAACAAGGAAAAACAGATGGTTTTAAGAACCATTCTGAAATCTACGATACAGTGGGACCGACTACTACTCACTACGCTAGTGCTTAGTGCTACTACTCCTCAGAGTCTGTGGCTTCATCATCTTAAGCATCATCGATGAAGGCGAAATCATCCTCATCGGTGAAGAAGTCCATGGCCTGATCCTCCAGAAAATCATCGTCATCGCTGAGATAGGAGTAAGGGTCTCCACGACGATCTTCTCCGGCATTCTCCCTTTCCTCTAACTGCATGTCTCTCTCGTGGATGGTCTCTTATAGAGATGAGATGCGATGGCGAAGACGGGCAATAATGCGCTCCTTCTTGTCGAGCTGACGGCGGCGAGACTTGCGATCCTTTGCTAGCATGGCGATGGTCTGATCCTTCGTCTTGATGATGGCAGACTTGTGGTTGCAATAGTCACGACATTTGTCCAATTCCTGCTGACGATCATACATCATGAAGCTAAGGTGGTCCAATTGAGTCTTCAACTCAGGGTGGTATGGGGCTTCCAGTGGCTGGCCATTTGCATCACGCCTTGGGCAAAAATCAAAGCGATTACCCTTGATCTGATTGATGCTCTGCCCACACAGACGGGAAAGAGCTTCCTGCATTGCTCTGGCAAGTCCATCGAGCCAGTTGTTTTCCCTCATGGTAAACTGAATTCCCTCCGCAGTGGGAGGTTCAATCTTTCCTCGGAGACTTGCAACAATTAGCCACTGCATATCTTCTCCTCCTTGATCATTGAGCTGAGCTCCGAAGAACTCGGGATGCGGACGCTCCAGAAGTTCCGAAAGCTGATCCAGGTCCCTCTCAAAGATAAGGTCTCCTCCATTCCTAAGTTGGTAAAACTTGCTGTACTTCACGTCCATCTATAAAAATAGAGGATGAGTAGATTAGCAAAGTGATCAAGTGTGTCAAAATTTTATCTATTTTGCAAGAGTTTTTGAGGAACATGAATTTTTATGAAAGAATCAAAGAGATAAGAATGAGAATAGGTTTTTGTAAATATTTGTTCTTTGGTTTTGAAACTAAGTTTTTGGTTCAACGTACAATCTAACTAGGGTCTCCTATGGTCAGGATGGCTCTGATACCAACTTGACAACACCCGGATTTTTCAATCCTAGATGCCTGTTATGCCATACATCGCAATCCCATGATTACCATTTTTGCGAGACATAACAAAATTGGATACCATAGTACTTCATCCATTACAAACGATACATAATTTCTTACACAAATAGGGATCTCATGATCCAGTTCTTAATACAACATCAAGCAGCGGAATACGTAATAATAATAAGATGGCGTGGCGAAGCTCCATCTTCGTGGTCACGAGCAATCTTGACGATGGGAGATGATCCTAGTTGTCGTAACCTTCACAGGGTCCATCTTCCGTACTCCTCTTCATAGTCCGCCATGGGAATAGCCAGGACAAAGCCATGAGTACTCTTTAAGTACTGCAAACTAATACTAACAGTAAGGGTTTTGGATAATAGGACACTAGGCTCTAGGCTTATTTTGCAAAAAGCCAGGTTTATCTCTACTAAGTTCCAAAGCTAGTCACAATTTTATAACTCCTAAGTGGGAACTTGTAATTCAGGTCACAACTCTGTTGTGGTCAAGTCAAAGTCTCAATTCATTTCACAAGTCATTTTGAAAAGTCTGACGGGGGAACAGTATGGCCACTCCAACTGTCCATAATCATGACGCTGCTATTCGAATAGTTTGACACTCTGCAGAGATTATACACTTTCACCACAACATTCGATACATCCGTCAGAACAAATCCTGAATTCACCATACTCGATGTCACGGATAATCAATCCTAACCTTTCAATTACACGCCCTAGTATAAGCACCTCTCCCGTGAGTTTGGCCTCCCAACCATGACCACCGTCATCTTGGGTCTTGCATGTGGACAATCTTCACAAGGTAGCCTCACTGCACCTTGGGAGGAACTAATACTAAGGTATATAAGTTTCCAGTCAAGCCCTACCCAATATTCAGGTATTGTGGTTGTACGCTAAAATTGGAATGGTATCGCATCCCGACAACCATCAGTTTTAGAAAGGGCTAAGGCTCATGCCTCAACATTTTCATCACCAAAATCATCAAGTGTTTGGAAACACATGTCCAAAACATTTCAATAGAATGATCCATCATTCCAATGTTTTCATAACCAGTTTTCCACCAAGTATTCCCATCTAAAAGTTGATCAAGTTTTATGCTTAGCACTAGCATCTACAGGTGGGGGTAGTACTAATGAGGGGTGGTAACTTGTGGAGTTTCACTAAGTCCAACCTTATATCTTAGGCTGATATCAAGGTTTCTAGCTTAGGCCAAATTTTATGCTCTTTATGCAACCTTCAGCACAACTGTCTAGTATCTACCAAACTCTTAGGTAGACTCTAAGTAAGCTTTGATAAAGAAATAATGTAAGAAGCTTGCACATAAAACTAGGATTTGGTTTATCAAGTGGGTATGATCACATATGCTTAAGGCATATAGTAGTCATATCACAAGTATGGGTTTGTGGCATCAGTAGGGTATCTGGCAAGGGTTAGCTTGCATCAATATCAGTATAAGCTTGCATAGGTATAGTATCTTGCAAGTGTTAGCTTGCCTTGTGGAGATCAGTGGTTGAAGTTCTCCTCGGCTTCCTCTTCGTAGTATCCTCCTTCCTCCTCGTATCCTTGGTCGGTACTAGCGTCTATGAATAAATACGAGGTACACAATCACCAAACAATACTTAACTACTTGAAATCATCACACACAAGGGTCCTATAGATGATCTAGCATCATCTCTAACATTAAAAGGTGAAAGCTTGGTTTAAATCTTTTTATTTTTAGAAAAGTAATTTCTACTCATTGAAAAACTACTTAAGATTTAATATTCTCCAAACCAAATATGGGATCATGTTGACACATGTCATCACCACATATTGTAGTCCATGGGAATGTGATTTAAAGTGGTGTCACAATTTAATAAGGTTTTACCCTTTTATTTTAATTAATTAAGGTGGCTAGAAATGATTATGAAGCATTGTTTTATTACTTGAATAGTATTTATTCAAGTAACCTATATATATATTTTATATTCTGAAAGGTATGGTTAAATGTGATTTTTGAGAGTTGGAATCTACACAAAAGCTTTTATGGTTTAAATTTGAAAAATGTTTGAATGCAGAAAAGCTTCTGCCTTGTTATTTTTACCATGGGTGATCTACGGATCCAAATGACTTGAATCCAACGGGCTTGGATTAAGCATTCATAGACCTTTCCAAAAAAATTGGTTTCATTCAAATTTGGTGCACTGAATCGATCTGGGTTGATTTTTGAAGTTGGGTATAGAAGTGTGTTTGAATTGAAATAGAAAAAGATTTAATTTGAATTGTCTTTGGCTCTTGGGAAAAGTTCTTGGGCCGCCTGCTAAGCGCTTGATGCTCACGGGCTGCTTAAGTGGGTGTCCCCACTCGTCAGTGACACAGGGCTGGGCAAAGCGGTATGGGGCAACGTGGATCGTTCGATCTAGTTCTAATCCAACGGCTGTGGGTCATCGTCGATGCGAGACAACTCCGGCGAGAATGAAACCTAGCGCGGCTAGTGAGGGGTGCTGGGGGCTCACCGGGGTATGGGCAAGGGTCGGCGAGGCGGGCGAACGACGAAGTCGACGACGGCGAACCTCCTGGTACCGGTGGCTTCTCCTGGGGCGGCTCCAATCGCTGGCTCCTTTCTTCTCCGGCAGCGGAAGGCTCTAGTGAAATTCCGGCGAGGTGGTGCTCGCCTTGCTCTGAGAATGGTGTGACACGATCAGTGAGGAGAGCGGAGTGAGATGGTGTGAAGAAATCGTGCGGGGGTGGTCTCTATTTATAGTCGAGCGAGGGGACCATCGGGGCCCACGGTGAGCTCGTCGGGGGCGACGTTACAGGCGGCTAATGGCATGGGCAAAGGTAGGGGACGGTGCTGTGTCTCCTGGCGATGCTCAACAACATGGTCGCGAGGCATGGGGTGGTGTGGTTTGGTCTGGAACGGCGAACCTCCTGGTACCGGTGGCTTCTCCTGGGGCGGCTCCAATCACTGGCTCCTTTCTTCTCCAGTGAAATTCCGGCGAGGTGGTGCTCGCCTTGCTCTGAGAATGGTGTGGCACGATCAGTAAGGAGAGGGGAGTGAGATGGTGTGAAGAAATCGTGCGGGGTGGCCTCTATTTATAGTAGAGCGAGGGGACCGTCGGGGCGCACGGTGAGCTCGTCGGGGGCGACGTTACAGGCGTCTAATGGCATGGGCAAGGGTAGGGGACGATGCTGTGTCTCCTGGCGATGCTCAACGACATGGTCGCGAGGCATGGGGCGGTGTGGTTTTTGGTCGAACGGCGGTGCTCTGGCAGAGGGCGGCGTCTTCGGCGGGCGGTGGCTGTATGTACGGGCGGCAAACGGGATGTCTGGCGGTCTCCTGGGTCGGTGGTGATCGTGTGTGCATGCGGTGAGGGCGGCGCGCGGTCTGTGGATGCTGGTCGAGGGTGGCGCTCTGGCGCACGCTCGGCATGGTCTAGGCGCGGCTTGTGCGCATGGTACAGGGCTTGGCAACTCTTGCGGCTGGGACAGGGAGTGGCGATGGACGGTGGGCTGCCTCCTAGACAAGGTTGGCACGGCTAGTTGTTCCTCTAGCCTGCTGTCCATAATGGGGTGACATTGGGGTGCTCGGCTGTTCACCATTAATGGCAATGGCAAGCTCACAGGGGTGCTAGTGTTGGGCTAATATTTCTAGATGATCTACTGAGTTGTGTGTGAGCTAACTAGGGAACAAGTTAGGCAAGATTCACTTCACACTATAGTGTTTGATGTTTTGTTTGATTTGTGTCTGCAACCTGTTTGATGAAATGGCCGCATGAAATCAAGTTTTGACTTTTGAAATGAATTTTGGTAGGTTTGCTAGATTGGTGCTGGTGAGTCTGCAGATGCTTGGGTTTTGAAAGTTGAGCTTGTTTGAGTGGGTTTTGAAAAAGTGGGATCTTCCCATATGAAGAAGATTCAATTTTGAATTGTCATTTAAACTATGCATTTGAAAGTTTCTGGATGATCACAAAGTGGGCCTTGATACCTTGTTATGAGTACATTCAAGGGGTGCAAAGATCCAGAAAAGTTTATGTTAGGTTTTGAAAGTTTGAGACAGCCAAAGTAGGCATGGGAGTTAAATTGGTCAAAATGACCATTCACTTAATATATTTGTTTTGATTTACTTGTCTTTAGGAAAAGTATGGGAAATGTTTTAGATGATGTTCATTTCACCTAAGAAACATTTTACAAGCAATGGATCACACAAACAAGGTGGTTTTTAAAGAAATTCAAAATCCATGCATACACATATGCATGCATTCATGAGTTTATTTAGAAAAGTTTTTGTTAACCCTAATCTTGATGATTAGTGTTTGATGATCTAAGTTTGGTATTTTTGGTATGTTACAATCGCCGCGAGCGTCCGGCCTGGAGCACTCCACCAACCCAGACGACCCGCCGCGTTGTTGCGCTTCGGCGAAGAGTCGGGAGGGGTGCAGCGGTGAGGGCGGGAGGGGTGTAGCGGCGACGGCGGGAAAAGGGGAAACAGCGGAAAGTTAGTACTCGCCGGTCCGTCGCGGGAGCCGAGGGGGCGGCGGTGGCGCGGCACTATGGTGACGCATGGCCGACACGACGGACAGTTATTGTCCAGCGGTCGCCGTGTAGTTCCGAGGATGACGACGACTCAGCTTCCATCGCTGACTCGATGGGTCCACATGCCGCTTCTTTTTTTTCGCCGTGTTCGCTTCATACGGCGTTCCAGGACGTTCCCAGGATCCTAGAAATGGCCTGGGAAGTCCGGACTAAAGTTGACCTAAATCTAGACGAAAAAAGGTTTGTGAGAACGCGACTGGACCAAATTTCGGTGTTCAGATCTAATTTCGATGTTCGGATCGGCGTCCCAAGAATACTAATGGAGATGCTCTAAATGAGACCGTACAACGCCACATAAGAAGCCAAGCACACCAGTTTGAGAGGGAAAGAGCTCATCTATTTTTCGTTTAGGGTCGATGTAGATCATTTTTCTTGAAAGGGACGAGAATGATGATGATGATGACGACGACAACGACAATGATGATGATTCGAATCAAAATCGGCCCTAAACCCAAAACCCCGATTCCCATCATTTTCCCCCTAGCCCCTGATTTCTCAGCACGCCCGACACGAAGCACGTACGCATGTAGCTTCATGCACTGTCATGAAATATTAATAACTATTAGAGCTTGTGTTTGTGTTATCTTAGGACTCAGTTTGGGTCTAATCCTAGGCTGGCCGACCCCCTCCTCTCTTTTATATAAACATTGTAATATTGTCTAAATTAATACAAGTTTTTATTCTTCTAAAATATCATGGTATCAGACGTTTAGGTTTTCCGTACCTGGGATGGCCCCTCCACCAAAACCATCGCCGTCGTCGTCGGCTCCGCTATGGACCGCGGCTGAAGCTCGCGCCGCCGGCATACCACCCTCCTCTTCCTCCTCTACTCCTACCCACCAAATACCCCAACAAATACCTCAACTATCTCTTGCCAACACGATCGCCGACGTCTCTCCCTTCGTCCCGATTGTCTTGGATCTCGCCAAACACAACTTCTACCACTGGCGCCACCTGTTTCACGTGCATCTCGGGCGATACGACCTTTGCAGCCACATCGTTCCCGCCTCGACACCACGCTCCTATGATCCATGCTGGGTGAAAGACGATCACACCATCATCCAATGGATCTATACGCGGATCTCCACCAAGCTCTTCAACCTCGTCTCTCCACCGACGACGCCATGGCAGTGCAACTTTGGGCTGCCCTCTAGCAGCTCTTCCAGGACAACTCTGACTCACGCGTCAACGCCCTACACATCGAGCTCTGCACCAGTACTCAAGGCGACTCCCCAGTCCCCATCTTTTCCCAACACATCAAGGCCATCGGCAATGAACTTCGGGAGCTTGGTGATCACGTTGACGACCATGCACTCATGAACTCCCTTCTTGTCGGGATCGGCGATCAATTTGAAAAGCAAGTTTCCTTTATTCCTCTGTTGAAACCTTACCCTAGCTTCGCCGAGGTGCGATCTATTTTGCAGCTCGAGTCCCAGAACCAAGCACGCAAGGCTGCCCGTCCTCCTCGGGTGTTTCACATGGCGCCTCGCCCGCCACTCCTGCCTACTCCTGCTGCACCACCGATGGCCCCTCCTAGATGGCGTCCAAGCCCCAATTACCATGAAAAAAATCCCGTGTATCGGCCACCCGCCCTAGCGCCAACTCCTCAATCGCGACCACCTGCTCCTGCACCACCTCCACCAGCGCCTACTCCACTAGTGCTGCCACCACCCTCCTTCATGGCCCCTTGGTAGCCGCAGCATGACCCATGGACGGGTCTCGTTCAGGCCTGGCCGATGCCCTGGTTGGCCCCCTCTCCGTACGACGCCCCAACGGCTACACCGGGCACTGGAGTCCCGGCCTCCGCCCCTCCATCGGCGCACCCGGGCCTCTTGCACCTCGTCCTCCGCAGCAGGTCTACACCGCCCAAGCTCCATCGACGGCTCACATGCTGTCGCCACAGCAATACATGGCTCCGCCGACGTTGCTGCCCCACATGTACCACGCTCCTCCGGCTCTTCAGTACATGCCTGCATCACCTGCTCCGTCAATGCTCCACAAAGCTGGGACCAAGCCGCCTTCATCGCTGCCATGAACAATTTCACACTCAACAACCACGAAGGTACGGATTGGATTTTTGATTCTGGTGCTTCCTCGCATATGTCTTCAAATATGGATTTTCTGTCAGCTTGTTCTTCCTCTCCCTTTTTTACCATCACCATTGGCGATGGATCCTCTATTCCAATATCATGCACCGGTCACTCTTACTTCATTAATCCAAACACAAATGTTATCCTTCAAAATATTTTAGTTGCTCCATCATTAATTAAAAATATAATATATGTTCGCAAATTCACAATTGGCAATTATGTTTCCATAGAATTGATCCATTTGGTTTATCCGTGAAGGATCTGAAAACGGCGGTGGTCCTCGCTCGTGACAATAGTTCGGGCGATCTTTATCCTCTCCATGGCGCACCCACCTCCACACCTCAAGCCATGATTGCCTCCGTCGATCTATGGCATCGTCGTCTCGGTCACCCAATAAAAATACCGTGTCATCCATGCTGCAAGAGTTTAACATCTCTAGTTCTAGTTCTTCTCATGACCCCTCTATTTGTAATGCCTGTCAATGCGGCAAACATATTAGATTACCTTTTGGCACATCAACTACCTATAGTACTTTTCCGTTTGAGTTATTACATTGTAATTTATGGACCTCTCCCGTCCCAAGTGTTTTAGGGTTCAAATATTATCTTGTTATTTGAGATGATTATTCTCACTATGTTTGGACCTTCCCTCTTCGTGCCAACTCAGATATTCACAAACTCTTCATTAATTTTAGGCAATATGTTCTAACTCACTTTGGTCTCCCTATTCGCTTCATACAATGTGACAATGGAAACGAATTTGATAATAACCAAAAACGAAATTTCTTTCTCTCCCAAGGTATCCTCTTTCGTTTTTCCTACCCATACACATCTCCTCAAAATGGCAAGGCTGAACGTTCCTTTCACTCTATTAAAGACATCTTGCGCACCTTACTAATTCAAGCCTCTCTCCCACCATGTTTTTAGGCTGAAGCTCTATGGACAGCCACATATATTTTGAACATCCGACCAACTAAAACATGTCCTTTTTATTCTCCCTTCCAATCTCTCTTTCTATCTTACCCTGATTATTCTGATTTGCGTGTTTTTGGTTGTCTATGTTTTCCTAACACATCCTCTACTTCCGCCCATAAACTAGCTCCAAGATCTTTGCCATGCATATACTTAGGTCCATCCGATGATCACAAAGGATCATGATGTTTTGATCCTTCCTCCGGTCGTGTTCTTATATCTCGTCATGTCACCTTCAATAAAAATACTTTCCCATTTTCAAACGGTCAGTCCCCGCCGATCCCTAAAACCATGCCACCTTCTCCTGCCCCTATAGCGCGTCATTTTTTAGTGCCAACCGTCACCCCCACCGTAGCGGCCGAGCCCTCTGCTGCGGCAGCACCACCTCCTGCCGAGAGCCCGTAGCATCCTGCCGTGAGCCCGTGGTAGCCTGCCGAGAGCCCGCGGCAGCCTGCCGTGTCACCTTCCCCTGCCGCGGCAGACTCTCCTATCAACACGTCCTTTGGCTCGGTCTCTCATGTGTCAACCACACCTTCTTCTTCAGCAACTAATCCACTTCCTACTAATGTCGTTCCCATACCTATTCCCATCAATGATCATGCCATGTGTACTCGTGGCAAAAAGGGTTTCCATATTCCCCGATGTTTTCTCAATCTTTCAGCTACTCCATCGATCTCACCTATCCCAAGCTCCTACAAACGTGCTCTTCTTGATCCACTATGGCACTCTGCCATAAAAGATGAATTCCATGCTCTTATTCAAAATAATACATGGGCACTTGTTCCTAAACCATCCGACGCCAATATTGTCTCGGGGAAGTGGGTGTTTTGTCATAAGTATAACTCTGATGGGTCTTTGGCTCGCTATAAGGCCCGTTGGGTTTGCAGAGGTTTTTCTCATCAACAAGAAATTAATTTTGATGAAACCTTCTCCCCTGTTGTCAAGCCAAGCACTATCTGCATCATCCTCAGTCTTACAGTTTCTTCATCCTGGCCTATTCACCAACTTGATGTAAAAAATGCTTTTCTTAATGGTATTCTGAATGAAACTGTTTATTGTAAACAAGCATCTGGATTTGAAGATCCCTCTAATCCAAATCTTGTCTGTCTTCTAAAGAAATCTCTATATGATCTTAAACAAGCTCCTCGGGCCTGGTTTCAACGATTTTCTACATTCATTCAAACTATTGGTTTTATCCCTTCCAAATCCGACACATCTCTCTTTATTTTCCAATCTTCCTCTCACACGACATATCTTCTTTTATATGTAGATGATATTGTTCTTACAGCTTCTTCTGATTCTTTTCTTCAACATATCATCACTCTTCTTAATAAAGAATTTTCTATGACTGATTTAGGATCACTTCATCATTTTCTTGGTGTCACCGCCACTAGAACATCTTCTACTCTTTTTCTTTGTCAATGACAATATATTATTGATCTCTTGAACCAAGCTGACATGATTGACTGTCAACCCTGTCGTACACCGGCTGATGTTGGCACCAAACTTTTGGCTGACGATGATCCTGTTCCAGATCCAAGGTTATATAATAGTCTCACTGGTGCTTTACAATATGCTACTCTCACCCGACCCGACATCTCTTGTTCTGTTCAACAAGCATGTCTCTATATGCATGATCCTCGTTTACCTCATCTTTCTCATGTCAAAAAGATTCGTCGCTGCTTAAAAGGAACTCTTGATCATGGTCTATTACTTAACTTATCTTCTCCAACAAGCTTGACAGTTTATTCTGATGCAGACTGGGCAGGATGTCCAAACACTTGATGATCCACATCCGTCTTTTGTGTTTATTTGGGTGATAATATTTTTTCTTGGTCATTGAAAAGGCAGGTTACGGTATCCCGATCTTCGGCTGAAGTGGAATACAGGGAGGTTGCGCATGCTGTTGCTGAAGAAGTTTGGATACGCCAACTACTTGTAGAACTCCAGCGCCTCGTCGAGCACGCCACTATTGTCTACTGCGACAACATATCAGCCGTCTATATGGCCTCTAATACCGTGCAACATCGCCGTACCAAGCACATCGAGATCGGCATTCACTTTGTTCGGAAAAAGGTTGCTCTTGGAGAAGTTTGTGTTCTACATGTTCCAACAAGTGCACAATTTGCAGATATTTTTACCAAAGGACTCCATCCTGCGTCCTTCATCGATATACGCTCTAGTCTCAACATTCTGGCGCCTGATGTTGACACTGCGGGGGTATTAGAGTTTGCATTTGTGTTATCTTAGGACTCTAGCGTAAGTCGGTTTGGGTCTAATCCTAGGCTGGCCGGCCCTCCTCCTCTCTTTTATATAAACATTGTAATCTAGTGTAAATTAATACAAGTTCTTATTCTCCCAAAATATCAATAACGATCAATTAATCACAAGCAGATGGGGTACTCCGTTTAACAAATTAATGGCCTAGCGAGCTCTAGCTAGCTAAGGCTAGCCCAGGTTACGTAGGCTCAATTCAAGTGCATGTTCTGTCCATGATACTGAAGGGAATATGCCCTGAGAGGCAATAATAAAGTGTTTATTATGTATATTCCAAGTATATGATAGATGTTTATTTTGCATGCTATAATTGTATTAATACGGAAACGTTAATACATGTGTGTTTAATAAACAAAACAGAAAGTTCCTAGTTATGCCTCTCTCATAAACTAGCTCGTTGATTAACAAGATG
This sequence comes from Avena longiglumis, assembly GCA_030063025.1. Lineage (NCBI taxonomy): Eukaryota > Viridiplantae > Streptophyta > Magnoliopsida > Poales > Poaceae > Avena > Avena longiglumis. The sequence goes on along the minus strand of CP125975.1, from coordinate 416,026,346 downwards.
ATCAAGGTTTCCTGATCATGGACATTGGATGTTGTTAATAACGAGGTCACAACATTAGTGTAATGGTGTGATGAACATTCATCCGAATTATAGCATTATGATCAAAGTCATTGAGTTTATATTGCTATAACATCATACGAAGTGATCCTAATCCTTAGACCATGAGATCATGTCAATCACTAACACTGGAAGAGTACCTTGATAACATCAAACGTCACACCATAACATGGCGATTATAAAGATGGGTTCAGTACTACTAAAGTGTTATGTTGAGGCCCATGGATCGAGAGTGGAATTTGTTCATCCCGATGACGGATAGATATGCTCTGGGCCCTCTCGGTGATATCACATTGATTAGCTTGCAAGCAACTGATTTGATCACTAGAATGTTATATCACGGAAACGAGAAAAGAGTACATGTAGGTAATGAGATCAAACTAGGTATGGATATATCGATGATCGAATCTCGGACATGTAATATATCGCGAAACAAAAGGATTAAGTTACCAGCGTAAAAGGTTCTTGCGATCACAAGAAAGTCATCGCTGAATGTGTGAGAGTCAGTATGGACCTCTAGGTCCCGCTTCTGATTACTGATCTGAGAGGGGTCTCGATCATGTCCGCATTATTCGCGAACCGTAGGGTGACACACTTAAGAGACACCGACATCCATTTAGAGCAAAAGTTTCATGCCGGAAAGAATAACAAGCGCAGGAATTTATTTCACTAGATACCGAAACAGGTTTTCGGGTGAAATTGTTGGAGATATGCCCTAGAGGCAATAATAAATGTAGTTATTATTATATCTTTGTGTTTATGATAAATGTTTACATTCATGCTATAATAGTATTAACAAGGAAACATTAATACTTGTGTGATTTGTAAACTTAATTTGAAGTCCCTAGTAAAGCCTCTATATAAATACTAGCTTGTTGGTTAATAGATGATTGTGGTTTCCCTATCATGAACATTGAGATGTTATTAACAACAATATCATATCGTTAGGAGAATGATATGGTGGACATACTCCTATAGATAAGTGTAGCATAAAGATCAAGTCATTTTAATAGTTCAATTGCTATATGCTTTCTGATACATAGTAATCTAATTCCTTCGACCATGAGATCATGCATATCACCTTTACCGGATGGATGCTTTGATGACATCAAACACCACACCGTAACTGGGTGGCTATAAAGGTGGCATTGAGTGTTCGGAAAGTATTGGTTGAAACACATGGATCAAGAGTGGGATTTGTCCATCCATATGACAGATAGATATACTCTGGGCTCTCTCGGTGAAATGTCATCCAATTAGCTTGCAAGCATGTGACTGGCTCACAAGGTATCACATATCACGGGAACGAGAAAAGAGTACTTATCGGTAACGAGGTTGAACTAGGTATGCAGAGATACCGACGATCATAACCTCGGATAAGTAAACTATCGTGAGACAAAGGGAAATTGATATCGTATGTAAGTGGTTCATTCGATCGCAAAGTAATCGTAGAAATATGTGGGAGCCATATGAATTTCCAGATTCCTCTATTGGTTATTGATCGGAGAAGTGTCTCGATCATGTCCGCATAATTCACGAACCGTTGGGAGACACACTTAAGGATTCGACGTTGTTTGAGTAGTTATGGAATGATGTGAAAGAGACCGAATGTTGTTCGGAGTCTCGAATGGGATTCGTGATATCACGAGGAGATCCGGAATGGTCCGGATAATAAGATTCATATAAGGAAAGTCCTGTTTCGGAGTTAGAGAATGGTTCTGGTGTTTTCATCGGGAATGTTCTAGAAGGTTCCGGAATGTCCGACACTCCGGGGGGGAAGGGTACATGAATGTGTCATTGCAAGTTGGAATGATTGCATCATGTAATAGGTGTCATCACTGTCCAAAATAAAGGGTTTATTCAAATCCTAGTTTGAAAAGTCAAACGGCTAGTTTGAAAGTCAAATGGCAGTTTTTGGAAAGAGGAGGAGGAGTGGGAAACCGAGTTGGGGAGGGTTTCCCTCCTCCAACCGGCGGCGCACCACCCAAGCCGAGTTGGGGAGGGACTCCCCTCCCTCCCCTTGGCCGGCCGACCCCTCCACCTATATAAGGAGGGGCAGGGCTCCCTCCAAGAGACACACAAGTCCCTTGCCCCGAAAACCCTAACCCTAGCCTCCGCCGCCCTCCAAGCTGCCGTCGCCTAGAGATCTCCTTGATGCCGACTTGGGAACCTCCAAGCCCTAGCCGCCGGCTCTAGCACCTTTTCCTCGGCGTGTCTAAACCCTAGATCGTCGAGGGATTTCTCATAGCCCACCATACTCGCTCCGGCTTAAGGCGAAGCCCTGCGAGATCTCCCCTCTACTTCCGGTACCACGCCGTTGTGCTGCCGGAATCGCGAGGAGAGTGCTACAACCTCCACTGCATGCTGGAACAAGGGAGAGGAAGGTCTTCGTCGAAATCTAACGCGATGTGACCATTGGAGCGCCAGGGAACGCAGCGCCGGAAGGATCGTCTACGCGATCTTGAGATCGGCAAGTGTACGACTACATCACCCACGAGAATCCTCTCTCGTTAAACACTTTGGAATCTTTGAGGGTGAGTTATTCTATCGACTCGTTGCTACAATATAGTAGATAGATCTTGGCTTGTTTGTTCGTATGCGGTAGAAATTTTTTGTTTTCCATGCTACGAAACCCTACAGTGGTATCAGAGCCGTGTCTATATGTAGATATGTTGCACGAGTAGAACACAATGGTCATTGTGGGTGTTGATGCTTTTATTGTCGATTGCTTCTTGTGTACTTTGCATCTTGCGGTATGTTGGGATGAAGCGGCCCGGGCTAACCTTACATGACATCGTTCATGAGAGTTGCTCCATGCTTGACATGCAAATTGTATTGCATAAGTGGCTTTGCGGGTGCCTGGTTCTCCTAGCATAGTTAAGATCCAATTTACAACGGGTGATTAACAACACTAGTATCAATGTTGTGGTTCATGTTCGTAAGTTAGAATGACACTTATTGAAAGCCCCAAACCACGTAAAATATGCAAAGAAAGTAGAGGCGTCTAACTTTGTTTTGCAGGGGTGTGCTGTGATGTGATATGGCCATGATTGTGATTATATTTGATGTATGCAATGTTCCTTATTGTAAGTTGGCAACCGGCAGGAGCCGTATGGTTGTCTTTAATTTAAGTTAAGACCCGCATGTCTATTCAAAGTAGTTGTAATAGTTGAAGCCGGTGGACGACAACCATGGTGAAGCGTCATTGACCTTGATGCAATGCCGGTGATGATGGAGATCATGTTCGTGCTAGAAAATGGAGATCGGAAGCACAAAGAAGAAAGGCCATATCATATCACATATTATGAATTGCATGTGATGTTAATCCTTTATGCATCTTGTATTGCTTAGTAGACGACGGTAGCATTATAAGATGATCCCTCATGCACATGAATTTCAAGTCATAAAGTGTTCACCCTTAGTTAGCACCGTTGCTAAAGCTTGTTGTTTTGAAGCACCACATGATGATCGGGTGTGTTAGATTCCGCAAGTGTATACAACGTGAGCAAGCCAGATTTGCTCATGCGGAAGCTAAGTTTTGATCTTGACGAGCCTAGCATGTACAGACATGGTCTCGAAAAACGGATCACCGAAAGGTAAAGCATGAATCATATAGTAGATATGAAGAACATGTCGATTGTTCGCCACTGAAACTATATCAACTCTCGTGATGATCGGTGTTGATGTGGTGGATTTGGTTCGTGTGATCACTAAAACAATGTGAGGGATATTGTTTTGAGTGGGAGTTCACCTAGATTAATTTTATTATTAATTTGAACTCAATTTGTCATAAACTTAGTCTAAACTATTACAAATATGTTGTAGATCAATGGCAGCCCCTACCATCAATTTTAATGCCTTAGAGAAAGAAAAGTTGAAAAACAATGGAAGCAACTTCCCGGATTGGTTCCGCAATTTGAGGATTGTCCTCACAACTGGTAATTTGACCTATGTGCTGGATGCACCGTTGGGTGACCCACCTGCAGCTGATGCTGCCGATGAAGTAAAGAATGTTTACCTCACTCGGAAGACTCAAGATCTCCACGCTCAAGGTGCTATCTTGTATGGTTTAGAATCGAGCTTGTAAAAGGTTTGAGAATTCAGACCCATATGATATTGTCGAGGATCTCAAATTGATCTTTGAAACTCATGCGGCAATTGAAAGCTATGAGGCTTCTGAAAAGTTCTTTAACTGCAAGATGGAAGAGGGTAGCTCCGTCAGTGAGCATGTGCTTAAGATGTCTGGGCACGCAAACAAACTTCAAAGCTTGGGTATTGTTATTCCTAGTGCTTTGGGGATTTACCGTGTCCTCCAATCACTACCACCAAGTTACAAGAACTTTGTGATGAACTACAACATGCAAAACAAGAACAAGACGTTGCCAGAACTCTTTGCCATGTTGAAGTCTGCAGAAGTGGAGATCAAGAAAGAGCACCAAGTGTTGTTGGTCAATAAGACCACCAAATTCAAGAAAGGCAAGTCTAAGCAGAAGGGACACTTCAAGAAGGGTGGTAAGAAAGTTACCACGCCGACGAAGAAGACCAAGGCTGGACACAAGCCTGATACTGAGTGCTTTTACTACAAGGGAGAAGGTCACTGGAAGCGGAATTGCCCAAAATACTTGGCGGATTTGAAGAACGGCAACATCAAGAAGAAAGGTATATCTGATATACATGTTATTGATGTGTATCTCACAAGTACTCGTAGTAGTGCCTGGGTATTTGATACTGGTTCGGTTGCTCATATTTGTAACTCAAACAAAAGCCGCAGAATAAACGGAAGCTAGCGAAGAACGAGGTGACGATGCACGTGGGAAACGGATCAAAGGTTGATGTCATCGCGGTCGGCACGCTACCCCTTCATCTACCATCGGGATTAGTTTTATACTCAAATAATTGTTATTTGGTGCATGCGTTAAGCATGAACATTATATCGGGATCTTGTTTATTGCGAGACGGTTACTTGTTTAAGTCCGAGAATAATGGTTGTTCAATTTATATGAGTAATATGTTTTATGCACATGCACCTTTGATAGATGGTCTATTCTTGTTGAATCTCGATAGTGGAAATACACATATTAATAACATTGAGGCTAAACGTTTGAAATCGAGCGATAACTCGACCTATATGTGGCAATCGCTGCCTTGGTCACATTGGAGTGAAGCGTATGAAGAAACTCCATTCAGATGGACTTCTTGAATCACTTGATTTCGAATCACTTGAAAGATGCGAAACATGTCTGATGGGTAAAATGACTAAGACTCCATTTTCTGGTATGATGGAGCGAGCTACAGACTTATTGGAAATCATACATACCGATGTGTGTGGTCCAATGAGTGTAGCATCGCGTGGTGGTTATCGTTATGTTCTTACCTTCACGGATGACTTGAGTAGATATGGGTATATCTATTTCATGAAACATAAGTCCAAACTTTTGAGAAGTTTAAGGAATTTCAAAGTGAGGTAGAGAATCAACGTAACAAGAAGATTAAATTTCTACGCTCGATCGTGGAGGTGAATATCTAAGTTACGAGTTTGGCGAGCATTTGAAGAAATGCGAATACTTTCATGATTGACACCGCCGAACACCACAGCGTAATGGTGTGTCCGAACGTCGAATCGAACTCTCTTAGATATGGTTCGCTCTATGATGTCACTTACAGATTTACCGCTATCATTTTGGGGTTATGCATTAGAAACAACCGCATTCACTTTAAATAGGGCACCGTCTAAATCCGCTGAAACGACACCGTATGAATTATGGTTTGGGAAGAAACCTAGATTGTCGCTCCTTAAAGTTTGGGGATGCGGCCTATGTAAAGAAGTTACATCCGACAAGCTTGAACCCAAAGCGGAAAAATGCGTCTTCATAGGATACCCAAAGGAAACTATTGGGTATACCTTCTATCATAGATCCAAGGCAAAATCTTCGTTGCCAAGAATGGATCCTTTCTAGAGAAGGAATTTCTCTCGAAAGAAGTGACTGGAAGGAAAGTAGAACTTGACGAGGTTGTCGAACCTTCTCGAATTATAGAAGCGCAAGACCGGAAGAAGTTCCCGTGGTGCCTGCACCAATAAGAGAGGAAGCTAATGATGATGATCATGAAACTTGGTTGAAGTTGCTACAGAGCCTGAGGTCAACGAGAACTCGTACCACCTGCATTGGTATGATCCCGTTATGAGTGTCATGTTGGTGGATAACACCGATGACCCTGAGACATATGAGGAAGCGATGATGAGCCCAGATTCCAATAAATGGCAAGAAGCCATGAAATCCGAGATTGGATCCATGTACGAAAACAAAGTATGGACTTTGGTGGACTTACCAGATGGCCGGAAGGCTGTCGAGAACAAATGGATTTTCAAGAAGAAAAAAAATGCTGATGGTAATGTTACTGTCTATAAAGCTCGACTTGTCGCAAAAGGGTTTCGACAAATTCAAGGAGTTGACTATGATGAGACTTTCTCACCAGTAGCGAAGCTAAAGTCTGTGAGGATTATATTAGCAATCTCTGCATATTATGATTATGAGATATGGCAGATGGATGTCAAAACAGCATTCCTCAATGGAGACATTGATGAAGAGTTGTATATGATGCAACCCAAAGGTTTTGTCGAACCTAAAGATGCTAACAAGGTATGTAAACTTCAACGGTCCATCTATGAATTAAAGCAAGCATCCCGAAGTTGGAATCAACGTTTTGATAAGGTGATCAAAAGTTTTGGTTTTATACAAACTTATGGAGAAGCTTGTATTTACAAGAAAGTGAGTGGGAGCTCTGTAGCATTCTTAATACTATATGTGGATGACATATTGTTGATTGGGAAAGATGTAGACCTTCTTAATAGTGTCAAGGAATATTTGAATAATAGTTTTTCAATGAAGGATCTTGACGAAGAAGCTTACATATTAGGCATAAAGATTTATAGAGATAGATCGAAACGCCAAATATCATTGTCACAAAGTACATATTTGGACAAAGTTCTAAAGAGGTTTGGAATGGAAGATAGCAAGAAAGGGTTCTTGCCCATGTTGCCCAATACGACCTTGAGTAAAACTCAAAGTCCGACATCGGCAGAAGATAGAGAAAGGACGAGTAAGACTCCCTATGCCTCAGCCATAGGATCTCTAATGTATGCCATGCTATGTACTAGACCCGACATTGCATATGCTGTTCGTTTAACTAGCAGATATCAAAGTGATCCAGGAGTGGAACATTGAAAGGTCAAAACATCCTTAAGTACTTGAGAAGAACTAAGGATATGGTTCTTTCTTATGGAGGTGATGAACAACTCGTTGTTAATGGTTACACCGATGCTAGTTGGAACACCGATCGGATGATTCTAAATCACAACTGATACGTATTTATTTTGAATGGTGCAGCTTAGCTGTAGGAGTGCAAAGCAAAGCGTTGTGGCGAGATCTTCAACCGAATCGGAATACATGGTCGCTTCGGAGGCTTCACAAGAAGCGATATGGATGAAAGAGTTCATTACAGAGCTGGGTGTGGTTCCTAGTGCGCTGGACCCAATGTCTATCTACTGTGATAACATGGGCGCCATAGCCAATGCGCAAGAACCAAGGTCACACAAGAAGCTGAAGCACACCAAGCTACGTTTTCACGCTATTCGAGAACATATCCAAGATGGGGATATAAATATTTGCAAAGTACACACAGATCTGAATGTGGCGGATCCGTTGACTAAACCTCTCCCGAGGGCAAAACATGACCAGCACCAAACTGCCATGGGTGTTCGGTGTATTACCATGTAATCTATATTAGATGACTCTAGTGCAAGTGGGAGACTGTTGGAGATATGCCCTAGAGGCAATAATAAATGCAGTTATTATTATATCTTTGTGTTTATGATAAATGTTTACATTCATGCTATAATAGTATTAACAAGGAAACATTAATACTTGTGTGATTTGTAAACTTAATTTGAAGTCCCTAGTAAAGCCTCTATATAAATACTAGCTTGTTGGTCAATAGATGATTGTGGTTTCCCTATCATGAACATCGAGATGTTATTAACAACAATATCATATCGTTAGGAGAATGATATGGTGGACATACTCCTATAGATAAGCGTAGCATAAAGATCAAGTCATTTTAATAGTTCAATTGCTATATGCTTTCTGATACATAGTAATCTAATTCCTTCGACCATGAGATCATGCATATCACCTTTACCGGATGGATGCTTTGATGACATCAAACACCACACCGTAACAGGGTGGCTATAAAGGTGGCATTGAGTGTTCGGAAAGTATTGGTTGAAACACATGGATCAAGAGTGGGATTTGTCCATCCATATGACGGATAGATATACTCTGGGCCCTCTCGGTGAAATGTCATCCAATTAGCTTGCAAGCATGTGACTGGCTCACAAGGGATCACATATCACGGGAACGAGAAAAGAGTACTTATCGGTAACGAGGTTGAACTAGGTATGCAGAGATACCGACGATCATAACCTCGGATAAGTAAACTATCATGAGACAAAGGGAAATTGATATCGTATGTAAGTGGTTCATTCGATCGCAAAGTAATCATAGAAATATGTGGGAGCCATATGTTTCCAGATTACTCTATTGGTTATTGATCGGAGAAGTGTCTCGATCATGTCCGCATAATTCACGAACCGTAGGGAGACACACTTAAGGATTCGACGTTGTTTGAGTAGTTATGGAATGATGAGAAAGAGACCGAATGTTGTTCGGAGTCTCGAATGGGATTCGGGATATCACGAGGAGATCCGGAATGGTCCGGAGAATAAGATTCATATAAGGAAAGTCCTGTTTCGGAGTTAGAGAATGGTTCCAGTGTTTTCATCAGGAATGTTCTAGAAGGTTCCGGAATGTCCGGCACTCCGGGGGGGAAGGGTACATGAATGTGTCATTGCAAGTTGGAATGATTTCATCATGTACTAGGTGTCATCGCTGTCCAAAATAAAGGGTTTATTCAAATCCTAGTTTGAAAAGTCAAACGACTAGTTTGAAAGTCAAACGACAGTTTTTGGAAAGAGGAGGAGGAGTGGGAAACCGAGTTGGGGAGGGTATCCCTCCTCCAACCGGCGGCGCACCACCCAAGCCGAGTTGGGGAGGGACTCCCCTCCCTCCCCTTGGCCGGCCGGCCCCTCCACCTATATAAGGAGGGGCAGGGCTCCCTCCTAGAGACACACAAGTCCCTTGCCCCGAAAACCCTAACCCTAGCCGCCGCCGCCCTCCAAGCCGCCGCCTAGGGATCTCCTTGCCGCCGACTTGGGCACCTCCAAGCCCTAGCCGCCGGCTCTAGCACCTTTTCCTCGGCGTGTCTAAACCCTAGATCGTCGAGGGATTTCTCATAGCCCACCATACTCGCTCTGGCTTAAGGCGAAGACCTCCGAGATCTCCCCTCTACTTCCTGCAGTTGCCAGGCCGGAATCGCGAGGAGAGTGCTACAACCTCCGCCTGCTGGAACAAGGGAGAGGAAGGTCTTCGCCGAGTACCGAACGTGTGACCGATCATGAGCGCCGGAACGCAGCGCCGGAAGGATCGTCTACGCGATCTTGAGATCGGGAAGAGTACGACTACATCACCCACGAGAATCCGCTCTCTGTTTAAACACTTTGGAATCTTTGAGGGTGAGTTATTCTATCGACTCGTTGCTACAATCTAGTAGATAGATCTTGGCTTGTTTGTTTGTATGCGGTAGAAATTTTTTGTTTTCCATGCTACGAAACCCTACAAAAATTGCAGAAAGTGTTTTTGCATATGAAATGAAATACTAGCAAGGGGTTATATGTGATTGTTTGTCATTAAAGTAATTGACAAAATTCTAAATAAATAAAAGTAGTTTTATTTAATGAGAGTTTGCATTAAATTTGGTGGAAATTTAATGGGAATTTCAGTGGGTTTTTTGAGTGGAGGGAATTGTAAGGCATTTGAGTGAGTGGAGTGTCCACCCACATGAATGGAGGAGGGGAAGGGGCAGCCCCAATGGCCGGCGGCCACCTCTTGGGTGCCCCCCTCCTCCTATAAAAGGATCCCCCTCTCCTCTCTCTCACTCACACCTCCTCGTGAAGGATCTCTCTCCCCCTCTAGTATTTATCCCCATTATCTCAGACTAGCGAGATACATGTTCCCGGTGGCTATTTGGCAAGAAAGAGTTGTGCTTCCGCTGCATCGTTGGAGCGAGGAGGCGGAGGTTGCTCGGTGCCTCGGACGTGTGTGCGAGCACGGGTGCGCCGCTGATTTGCGGTGCTAAGGACTTCCTCTCGATCTTGAGATCGACAAGAGATCGTCTACATCAACCACGAGTTTGGACTCGTTAAGCTTTGTCGGTCTTCAAGGGTATGTTTTCTACGGATGTATATCCGCCCATTGTTTGTATCTAGTAGATAGATCTTGGTACATAGTTGTTCCCATCGTAGGAAATTTTTTGTTTTCTATGCTGCGAACCCTACAGTGGTATCAGAGCCAGATCTATGCGTAGATTCTTTGCACGGGTAGTACACATATGAGTATGTGGGCGATGATGATCATGTTATTGCTTCTTTGTTGTACTTTGGATATTGGTGGCATACTGGGATGAAGCGGCCCGGACAAACTTTACATGTCCTCGCACATGAGACCTGTTCCACGCTTGACATGCATCTAGTTTTGCATAAGTGGCTAGCGGGTGTCTGTCTCTCCTACTATAGTCAATATCTAATTTGCAACGAGTTGTCAACAATTTGTTTATCCTCGTTGTGGTTCATGTTCGTAGGTAAGAACGGTTCTATCTTCGAAAGCCCTAATCCACGTAAAACTTGCAATGGATAAATTAGAGGCGTCTAGTTTAGATTGTTGATGGGCTAGTGTCATGATATGGTGATGTTATAAGTATAAGTATAAGTTGATACTCTTACAACACACATAACTTGTAAGTTCCATAGACCTTGGCCTTACACACAGAGGTATGATAGTGATCATACCACGATGCACATGATGGAGATCAAGTGCAAGAACCATATCATTTCACTTACAAACATGTGATGTTTGATTGCATCTTATATTGCTTGTTTGGCATTTTATTAGCATAATAAGATGATCCCTCATTTAAATATCAAGATAATAATATGTTCTTCCTTAAGTATGCACCGATAATGTTTCTCTCCAAGACATCACGTGATGATCGGGTGTTCTTGGATCCACGATCATACTTCGGGTGTAAGACAGTTACACACGCGAATACTAAGGTTCTTACTTGGCGATCCTAGCATGTACATGCATGGACTCGGAACACGGACCGAAAGGTTAAGCATGAGTCATATGGTAGATATGATGCTCATTTGGTGCTCGCCTTTGAAGCTACACCGACTCACGTGATGATCGGACTTGGTGTAGTCGATTTGGTTCATTTAATAACCAAAAAGGCACGAGAGATTTCGTTTTTGAGTGGGAGTTCATTATTAATTTGGATCAGTTGAACTCAATCTATCATAACTTAGTCTAAACCTTTACAAATTCTATTGTAGATGACACCACCTGCTTTTAATTTCAATGTGTTCATGGAGAAAGAGAAACTTGCAAGGAACATAGCAACTTACCGAATGGGCCATGAATTTGAGGATTCTCCTCTCTGCTGCACAAAAGCAATATGCGCTAGAAGCGCCGCTAGTCCCCCACCATTCGATGATGCCCCTAACAAGGAGAAGAATGTCTATCAGACTTGTCAGGAGGACCACAACTTAGTTCATTGCGGTATATTGTATGGGCTAGATCCAGAACTTCGAAAGCGTTTCGAAAACGCCAATGCATTTGATACAATGGGTGATTTGAAAATGATTTTCGACACGCTGTAGAGAGCTACAATGCTTCAGAAAAGTTCTTTAGCTGCATGATGGAAGAGAACAACTCTGTAAGTGAGCATGTACTCAAGATGTCGGGTTACGCCGATAAGCTTATGTCCTTGGTAATATCGATTCCCATTTACTTAGGAATCCATCGTGTTCTGCAGTCTCTACCACCTAGCTATAAGAGCTTTGTAATGAACTATAATATGCAAGACATGAAGAAGTCTCTCCCCGAGCTTCTATCAATGCTTAAAACTGCAGAAGTGGAGATCAAGAAAGAACATCAAGTGTTGATGATCAATAAGACCACTGGTTTCAGGAAAGACAAGAAGGGAAAACGGAAGGGAAGTAAGGGCGGCAAGCCAGTTGTTGTGCCTAAAAAGAAACCACGAGTTGGCCCTAAGTCTGATAGCGAGTGCTTTTATTGTAAGGGACTAGCCAGTGGAAGCGCAACTGCCCCAAGTATTTGGCAGACAAGAAGGCCAGCAAGGCAAATAAAGGTATATATGATATACATGTTATTGATGTGTACTTGACTAGTACTCGCAGTAGCACCTGGATATTTTATACTGGTTCAGTTGCTAATATTTGTAACTCGAATCAGGGGTTGAGGAACAAGCGACCGCTAGCAAGGGGTGATGTCAAGATGCGTGTCGGAAATGGATCAAGTGTTGATGTGATCGCCGTCGGAATGCTACCTCTGCACTTACCATCAGGATTACTAATAAACTTGAATAATTGTTATCTGGTGCCAGCACTGAGCATGAACATTGTATTTGGATCGTGTTTGATGCGAAGTGGTTATTCATTTAAATCCGAGAACAATGGTTGTTCTATTTATATGAATGAAATATTTTATGGTCATGCTGTTGGAATTATGCCCTAGAGGCAATAATAAAGATGTTATTATTATAATTCTTGTTCATGATAAAGTTTATATTCCATGCTAGAATTGTATTAAGCGGAAACTTTAATACTTGTGTGGTTTGTGAACAACACCGTGTCCCTAGTACGCCTCTATGGACTAGCCCATTGATCAATGATGGTTAAGGTTTCCTAACCATAGACATGAGTTGTCAATTGATAATGATATCATATCATTGGAGAATGATATGATGGACAGACCCAAACTAAGCGAAGCAATTAGATCGTATCATCGTGTTCATCTTTGGGAAGCTTTTCCTATGTCAAATATTGTATTCCTTAGACCATGAGATAATACAACTCCCTGGTATCGGAAGAAAGCTTTGAGGTCATCAAACGTCATCCTATGAGAGGGTGATCATAAAGGTGTCTCTCGGGTGATCGGAAAGTATCTCTTGGGTTGTATGTATCGAGATGGAATTTGTCCCTCCCAAGTCGGAGAGATATACTTCGGGCCCACTCGGTAAACGATATCAACACCGCTTGCAAGCATGTGGTTAAGGAGTTAATCACAAAGTGATATCGGATTACAGAACGAGTAAAGTACTTGCTGTGAACGATATTGAACTAGGTATGACGGTACCGACGATCGAATCTCGGGCAAGTAAAATATCGCGAGACGAAGGGAATATATATATATGGGATTGATTGAATCCTGACATCGTGGTTCATCTGATATGATCATCGATGAATGTGTGGGAGTCAATATGGGTGCCCAGACCCCGCTGTTGATTATTGATAGAAGATCATGTCTGCATATTCTCGAACCCGCAGGGTCACACACTTAACGTGTCTCGACGCTAGGATAGATTGGATAATTGGTTTATGAATTTTGTTCGAGTCTCGGATGGGATCCGGGACATCACGAGAGGTTCCGGAGTGGTCCGAGAATAAGATTCATATAAGGCGAGGCAGTTTTGGAGTTCGGAATTGTTCGGGTTAATCGGTATTGTACCTAAGCTTTAGAACCTTCCGGAAGGGGACCAACGTGGCCCCACCTTCCGGGAGGGGCATGGGCCTATGAGGGAGTGTCCTGGCCGCATTGGGCCAGGGCACAAGGCCCCATAGGGCCCAGCCGATCCTAGAGAGTTTAAATCGTTTAAACTAGAGATAGGGTTTCTAGAAGGGAGAGTCCATGCCCCCACTCCTTATCCTTTGGGCTTGGGGAGGGCTAGGTCTGCGCCTCTATATAAAGAGGGGTGGGGAGCACCAACCCCCACACCTCTCCTCCAAACCCTAGCCGCCTTGCTAGCTTTCCTCTCTCTCCGACTATTTGTAGGCGAAGCCTGCCGCGAAATTCTCCACCATATACACCACGCCGTGTTGTAGATCCAATCTATCTCTCCACCATACTTGCTGGTCCGAGGAAGGAGGACGCCGAGGTGCCACGGTGCATCTCACGGAGGCACCGCCACTTGTGGTGCTAGATCGGATCGGATCGCGAGGAGAAGAGCACGACTACATCACCCACGCCCGACGAACGCTCACTGCGAATCTTCAAGGGTATGAAGATCTAATCCAATCTCTCTCGTTGATTGCATCTCCTAGATTAGGTCTTGGCTTTCCCTCTGTTCGCATCAGTAGAAAATTTTGATTTACTATGCCGCGAAACCCTTCACATGCACCGATGATGAATGGTTTATTTCTGTTGGATCTCGATAATAGTGTTATATTCATAATGTTGATGCTAAAATGATTTAACTTAACGATGATATGTTCGCATATATGTGGCACTGCCGTCTAGGTCATATTGGCGTTAAACGCATGAAAGAGCTCCATTCGGATGGAATTTTGGAATCACTTGATTTTGAATCATTTGATACATGTGAGCCATGCCTTATGGGAAAGATGACTAGAGCTCCGTTTTTCCGGTTCAATGGAACGGGTGACAGCTTTATTGGAGATCATACATTCTGATGTATGTGGTCCAATGAGTGTGTCGGCGCGAGGTGGATATCGTTATTTTGTTACTTTCACGGGTGATTTTAGTAGATATGGTTATATCTACTTGATAAAACACAAGTCTGAAACCTTTGAAAAGTTTAAGGAATTTCAGAGTGAAGTGGAAAATCATTATAATAGAAAGATCAAATTTCTACGGTCTGACCGTGGAGGTGAGTATCTAAGTTACGAGTTTAGCACTCATATGAAAGAGTGTGGAATTGTTTCACCACTCACACCTGCAGGAACACCACAACAAAATGGTGTGTCGGAACATTGTAATCGTACTTTATTGGATATGGTTCGATCTATGATGTCTCTGAAGGACTTGCCACTGTCATTTTGGGGTTATGCACTAGAAACTATTGCATTCACTTTAAATCAGGCACCATCTAAATCCGTTGAAAAGACATCATATGAATTGTGGTTTGGAAACAAACCTAAGCTGTCATTTCTTAAAGTTTGGGGAGGCGATGTTTATGTGAAGAAACTTCAACCGGATAAACTCGAACCCAAAGCGGAAAAATGCGTCTTCATAGGATAGCCTAAGGAAACTATTGGTTATTCCTTCTATCATAGATCCGAGGGCAAGGTTTTTGTTGCCAAGAATGGATCCTTTCTAGAGAAAGAGTTTCTCGCGAAAGGTGTGAGTAGTCGGAAGGTAGAACTCGAAGAGGTTGTTGAACCTTCTCTTCATAGTATGGCGAGAAGCGCAGCACCGGAAGTCGTTCTGGAGTTGGCTTCACCAATTTAAGAGGGAACTAATGATACTGATCATGAAACTCGAAAAGAGAGTACTACCGAACCTCGCAGGTCTAGCGGGACGCGTGCAGCTCCCGAGCTGTATGGAAACCCTGTTATGAATTTCATGGTTGATGAAATTGATGACCCTGCGACGTATGAAGAAGCGATGATGAGCCCAGATTCCAACAAATGGTTAGAAGCCATGAAATCCGAGATGGAATCCATGTACGAAAACCAAGTTTGGAACTTGGTGGACTTACCTAATGACCGAAAGGCCGTGGAGAATAAATGGATTTTCAAATGGAAAACTAATGCTCATGGTAATGTGACTGTCTATAAAGCTCGACTTATCGCAGAGGGGTTTCGACAAATTCAACGAGTTGACTACGATGAGGCATTCTCTCCCCTAGCGATGCTAAAGTCAGTTAGGATTATGTTAGCAATTGCTGCATATTTCGATTATGAGATATGGCAGATGGATGTCAAAACTGCGTTCCTCAATGGTAATATTGAGGAAGAGTTGTATATGATACAACCAAAGGGTTTTGTCGGTCCTAAGGAAGCTAACAAGCTGTGCAAGCTTCAGCGATCCATCTATGGACTGAAGCAAGCATCACGGAGTTGGAATCTCCGCTTTGATGAGGTGATCAAAGAGTTTGGATTTGTCCAAACTTATGGAGAGGCTTGTATTTCCAAGAAAGTGAGTGGGAGCAATGTGGCATTTCTGATATTATATGTGGATGACATATTATTGATCGGAAATGATATAGATCTTTTAAACAGTTTTAGAAGTTATCTAAACAACAAATTTTCAATGAAGGACCTAGGTGAAGCATCATACATATTAGGCATAAAGATCTATAGAGATAGATCTAGGCGCCTAATAGGGCTATCGCAAAGTACATACCTTGATAAGATTTTAAAGAAGTTTAAAATGGACGGAAGTAAGAAGGGGTTCTTACCTATGTTGCAAGGCAAGACATTGAGTAAGACTCAAAGTCCGGCTACGGGGGAAGAAAGAGAGATAATGGACAAAGTCCCCTATGCTTCAGCCATAGGATCTATAATGTACGCCATGCTATGTACAAGACTGGATGTGGCACATGCTATTAGTTTGACTAGTAGGTACCAATCGGATCCAGGTTCGGAACACTGAATAGCGGTCAATAATATCCTTAAGTACTTGCGAAGAACTAAGGAAATGTTTCTTGTGTACGGAGGTGAAAAAGAGCTCGTCGCTAAGTGTTATGTCGACGTAAGCTTTGACACCGATCTGGATGACTCTAAGTCTCAATCCAGATACGTATTTCTCATGAATGACGGATCGGTTAGTTAGAGGACTTCCAAACAACCTGTGGTGGCGGGATCAACAACGGAGGCCGAGTATGTTACTTCTTCGGTAGCGGCTCAGGAAGCGTTTTGGATGAAGGAGTTCATATCGAACTAGGTGTTGTTGCGAGTGCGTTGGACCCAATGGTGATCTATTGTGACAACAATGGTGCCATAGCCAATGCCAAAGAACCAAGGTCTCACAAGAATTCCAAGCATATTAAGCGCCGGTTTCACTCCATTCGCGAGCATGTCAAGGATGGAGATATAAAGATTTGTAAAGTACACACGGATCTCAATGTAGCAGATCCGTTGACTAGAACTCTCCCTAGAGCAAAACATGATCAACACCAGAACTCCATGGGTGTTAGATTTATCACTATGTAACTAGATTATTGTCTCTAGTGCAAGTGGGAGACTGAAGGGAATATGCCCTGAGAGGCAATAATAAAGTGTTTATTATGTATATTCCAAGTATATGATATATGTTTATTTTGCATGCTATATTTGTATTAATACGGAAACATTAATACATGTGTGTTTAATAAACAAAATAGAAAGTTCATAGTTATGCCTCTCTCATAAACTAGCTCGTTGATTAACAAGATGATTAAGGTTTCCTGATCATTGACATTGGATGTTGTTAATAACAAGGTCACAACATTAGTGTAATGGTGTGATGAACATTCATCCGAAGTATAGCATTATGATCAAAGTCATTGAGTTTATATTGCTATAACATCATACGAAGTGATCCTAATCCTTAGACAATGAGATCATGTCAATCACTAACACCGGAAGAGTATCTTGATAACATCAAATGTCACACCATAACAGGGTGATTATAAAGATGGGTTCAGTACTACTAAAGTGTTATGTTGAGGCCCATGGATCGAGAGTGGAATTTGTTCATCCTGATGATGGATACATATGATCTGGACCCTCTCGATGATATCACATTGATTAGCTTGCAAGCAAGTGATTTGATCAGTAGAATGTTATATCACGGGAACGAGAAAAGAGTACATGTCAGTAACGAGATCAAACTAGGTATGGAGACACTGATGATCGAATCTTGGACATGTAACATATGCGAAACAAAAGGATTAAGTTACTGACGACCCACAAGTATAGGGGATCGCAATAGTCTTTGCGGGTAGTATTACCCAATTTATTGATTCGACACAAGGGGAGCCAAAGAATACTTGCAAGCCTTAACAACTGAGTTGTCAGTTCAGCTGCACCTGTAAATAGTTCTTGCTCACAGATGTTTATCAATAGCAACAGTTTGTAGTGGCAACAATAAAGCAACAACAACAGTGAAACGGTAGGAATAGTAATAGTAACGGTACCAGTAGGATTCGAGTGCGGTAGGCATAGGGATGGATGAACGGGCATTGCATGGACGAGTCTAAACATGTAACTTTAGGACCTAGGGCATTCCAGATAAATAATAACAAGCATCCAAGTACTAAACAATCCTAGGCAAGTGCTCCAAATATAGTCATAAGTGCTCGCAATGAGAACTTGCACAACATCTTTTGTCCAGCCCGCAAATTGCCGGCCTCTAGGGAACTACTGGCAATTAAGGTGCTCCTTTTAATAGAGCACCGAAGCAAAGCATTAACACTCCGTGAGCACATGTGATCCTCACACCACATCCATCCCCTCCGGTTGTCCCAATTATTGTCACTTTGGGGCCTTTGGATCCAGACAATGATATGTGTACACAACTTGCAGATAAGATCACAAACAATACTATCATAATGATTCAATAATAAGTTTAGATCTGAGATCATGGCACTCGGGCCCTAGTGACAAGCATTAAGCACAACAAGTTGCAACAAAGTCAAATAGCACTAATAGAGATACTAGGCACTATGCCCTAACAGATCTTATTCGATTACATGATATAACTCATCCAATCCCTACCATCCCCAAGCCTACAGCGAGGGATTACTCACTCATGGATGAGGTAAACATCGGTGGTTGATGGAGATGCGTTGGTGATGACGATGGCGATGATCCTCTCCAAATTCCCTGTCTCGGCAGGGTGCCAGAACGAAGTTTTTGGATCCAAATCTTGGTTTCTGTTGGTGGCGGCGGAGCGGAACTCTTTCTGGAAAACTATCGAACCCCCCTTGGTTTTTAGGTCGAAAGGAAACTTATAGGCGCTGAGGGAGGCCGAGGGGGTGCCTGGGGTGGCTGCACCCCCTCCAGGCACGGCCAGTGGTGGGCCTACGCCTAGGGTGGGTGTGGGGCCCCCAGGCCTCCTCTCTGTCTCGTCTTCTGGCTCCGTGGATCTTCTGGTGAAATATAATTTTTGGTATATTTTCTGGGATTTTTCCTAATAGTTGATTTTCTGCACAAAAACAAGACACCAAGGTAATTCTGCTGAAAATAGCGTCAGTCCGTGTTAGTTGTGTCCAAATGACACAAGTATAGAGGAGAAACAATATCAAAGTGTTCGAGAAAGTAGATACATTTTGGACGTATTGAAAGGATCGTATGGGCACCTAGAGGGGGAGGGTGAATACGTGTTACTTCAAATTTTCTTCCTTTTCAAATTAAGGTTTGACAAGAAAGGTAAATTCTCTAGATTATGAAACTAAGGTGAATTTACCTATATGTCAAACAAGCACTAGCTAAAACAACACTAAGCAAGAACAAGTAAATAAAGTGCGGTAAAGGATAGAAGTAACGAAAGTGGTGGACGCGGAGACACAATGATTTGTTTACCGTAGTTCCTTCCTTTTGAGGGAAAATACGTCTACGTTTGGAGAGGGGGTGGTTTCAAACCACCAACGCCACGAGAGGCCTCCCTTGTTCTCCGATGAACCTCACCCCCAGGGGATCGATTCACCTTCCACTATATCGGCAACCTTCGAGGTGGAAGCCGGCACCTTTACAACGAGTTCAGGGCACACATCCACAACTTAATTGGAGGCTCCCAAATACAAGCAAGATGTCAAACAATCAAAGACAACCTTTTAAGAACCAAATCAAAGCTAGGGTTTCCAAAGAAACACTAGAGCAAGGGCCCCTCAAGTGAATGAGGGGGAAATGAAGATCTCTCTTGGTGAAGTTGTAGATCAAGGCCTCCTCCTTCGATTCTCCAAAAATCAACGACTTTGGATGGATGAATGAAGAGATCTTGTGGATTTGTTGGCTCAAAATGTGCTAATGTTCTTGAACTGGACGAGCAAGTTCCAAGGTAGAAGAAGGGGTTCTTTTATAGGGCCCTAGAATTTAGAGTCGTTGGAGCCACTCAAGCCGGACAGTCCGGCCTATGTGAGCCGGACAGTCCGGCCAGACCGGACATTCCGCTTCACACCAGCCGGACACTCCGGCCTAGCCAAGTTTCCGGCCAGAACCCAGCCAGTGCCCGACCAGTGTCCGATTCGCTATACTGGTTGTCCACAGCTGGGGAGAAATCCTGGCGAAGATTCACGGCCGGACATTCCGGTTGTTTTCAGGCGGAGTTTCCGGATGGGTCGGATAGTCCGACGCACTCCAGCCGGACAGTCCGGCCAAATACAGATCTTTTCCCCCTTTTTGTTCCTGTTAAGTTATCCCACCATATGTATATATATTGGCCACAATAAAACTGATATCTCCTGAAACATCTAGCAAAGCATTAAACTAATACAAGTGTTGTCAAAAAACATCAAAATAATGTGAAAGGCATAAAATGCCCTTCTCACGTATCAACACCCCCAAGCTTAGCTTATTGCTTGTCCTCAAGCAATTTAGTTGAAAACTGAGTGTAATAAAAGAACTTTCACGAACACTTTGCTTCATATGATGTAAATATTCTCAGCACAGGAGTAGATGCTTAGACAATTCATAATAAGGAGTATGCAACTAAGTTTACTCAATAGTCATTGCAAGCTATGAAGAGATACCAATTCAATAATAATATATAGCATGAAACATAAACATAAGCAACATTGCAATGTTCATAATAAGGTATGATAGAGTGGTATCTCACTTGCCTTTGTTTGAAGAGCACAATATAAATGCCAAGGCACCTCTGAAGTTCACATGAAGACTAGAGATAAAGATATTAGAGATACAAGCATCAAAGTCATGACATAATTAACCAAGTTTTGGAACAAACACAAAAATGAAAACTATGCTCTCAAGAAGGTGCTCATAGAATAAGTGGTGACTCAACAAAGTTGTGAAAATGGTTTTGTGAAGGTTTGAAAGGCTTCCCAATGATGAAAGGAAGGTACTCATTAGCTTTGAGCTCTCATTGCCCCTATCATAGGCATCTTCATTTGGTTAAGGTGAAAGTGAGGTCCACTCTGAATCAAATGCTTGACAGACCATAAACTAGAAATCCCAAGTCCCTTGAGTACGAGGGTCACTCCGCATGCTACTAAACTTTGGTCACCTGAAAGTTCTTGTCATTGTAAATACATGCATATCATCGAGAACCGCCAATGGGGTACCCCTTGCACATGGTACAGGAGCTTTCCCATAACCAAAATGACAAGGCAAGCAGACAATGAGCACCTCAGCAATCTTTTTATTTACCATATGCATAGCTTTTTATTGAGGATACTTCATAGATGCTCATTATGGTGATGCTGCAAGTTTCCACCATGATTAAACATGGCTTAGGCTAGCGGCCCAGGCGTTTCTCTAACACAATGTATAAACTCCATGAACTCACAACCTCCCCTTTTATTTCACATCGTCGACATCTGTAAACAAAAGAGCAAGGAATCAACTGGATGAGATATCCAAAAAGTGTTGAAAGCGTTCCCCGTGATAGCACGGTTCTGTTGACTCCCAGTATATAATTAGCAAGCATATAACTTTCATGGACTAGTCACAATGGTTTAGGATTATTAAGCGCAAGGAATAAAGTGTGCCATCAATTTCGTGAGAGCTTTACTAACTAAATTTCTCAAAACAGACAAACATTTTATTTTGGAAGAAAACACGGCATATGGAATATGCACTGAAATAGCAAATGATGCTAATACGTAGATATGGTGGACACAACTGGCAATATTGGTTTTGGGGAGTTGGAAGCACAGGTAGAGCACGTACTCAGTGCAACTGAAGGCTAGCAATAGAGAGGGTGCGACAAACGAGAGAGCAATAGATGTCATAGTAATGCTTGAAACAAAACATGACTAACTATGGCATGAAAGTGATACAAGAACTCTGAGGCAAAATAAATCATCGAGACTTACTGACTATAGATTAGTCATATGCATGCGTGAGCATGTGCCAAGTCGATTCACATGAACAGTCAGAGGAGGATACCACAATATCATACCAAAGTATGAATAAAACAATGCAAGCAAACATTCATATGACATGCTACAAACTATTAGCAAGTTGGAGCTAATCATAGACAAGCAAAAACTACTAAGCATCCATAATGACATACACCTTACACAAACAGGCTAAGAATTCTCACAACGATGAGTATATGTACAAAAATGAAAAAATAGAGTTCGTTACCAGCCTCTTACCACACCTCGAGTTGTCTTAATATTCATTATTGCTCTTCACTTGTGTGACTTGAATAATTAACATGAAACCAAAATCCACTAAGGATGGCTGAACCCTGCAAAGAACTCACAAAACCAAAGAAGAAAATCAAATTTTTTTGGTGTTTTTGATTTTTTTTAGAAACAAGCAAACAAAGAAAAACCAAACAAAAACAAAGCAAACCAAACAAAGCAAAATCTTTTTGGATTTTTATTTTAAGGCAAACCAAAGCAAAGAAATAAACCAAAAGAAACAACAAAAATATTTTTGGTATTTTTGGGTTTTCAGAAAGAAGCAAATAAACCAAAATGAAAGCGAAACAATGGATATACAAAGAACCGACCAAAAATGATATATAGATGAGTGTGATGTCGGTGTACCTCCCCCCAAGCATAGACTTTTGGCCTAAGTGGGGTTCAATCCTATGGTGTCCAAGAGGATGAACCGCCGTAGTATGTCGAGGAAGCTCCCTCGTCCTGGTACGAGCTTGAGGCCTCCCCTGTGTAATGCATAGGGGGGGGGGGGGTCGTATGATGGTGCTTCCTCCTGATAGTGCCCGTGGAAGTTAAGATAGAGCAGATTGTCATCCATCTCTGTCTTCGAGCGTGACCATGGTCCCTGAGAAATACTGAATAAAGTGGTTTGGGGTAGAGGGATCTCTCTCTCTTCCCCGTCAGTAAACAACATTCTATAAACCAAGTTTTCAAGGGTAGAGCTAGTGGTGACAAATTGGTGTGCCTTCATGGCAGCAAGATCAAGCCTCTAAGGGGTCAAAACTATATCATGTGGATCAACAACAATGTTCAAGGCAGCAGCAACACGAGTAGCAATAATTCCCCCATAAATGGGTCCCTTAGCAGCTAGACGACGAGCAATGAGAGAACCAAGATTATACTTATCCTCATTGTTGAGCGCCGCAGCTAAGAAGGCCAATTGATAGTTGGAAATATTACTAGTGTTCTCCCTACCAAGAACACTGGTGGCAAGATAGTAGGCAAAATACCTGATGGTTGGAAGTTGAATGTTCTTTATGTTCCCTCGCTGAGCTCTACGGTCATAATCATTGGTTATTCCTCGGTAAAGATCTAACAAATCAGCGGGTAGAGCTTGAATCTTCTTTGATGACCTAGTTGTACCAAGTCCAAGGGCCTTGCAAAATTGGTTCAACATCATAGAATGAGCCCTACCATAACTTTTGAAAGACACAGAAGGCTTGAACATACTATTAGTAAAGGAGAAATTCTCCACAAATGTTTTTGTAAGCAAAGCATATTGTGCACTCTCATCCTGCATGTAACTTGTTAGTCCATCCCTCTGCACCAAAGTCATAAAATCGTTGAGAGTCCCAACAACTTGCAAGAAAGTTTGGTGGAAAGGTGGAGGGGTGCGCATCCCCTTCATCTCCCTCGTCACCAAATCGCGGAGTGATGAGATCCTCATTGTATGAGGGTCTAGTACTGGTAGATGACCTTGGAATCCTTACCCTTCTAGGTGCATCACTCTCAAATATATCACCAAATGTCTGGTGGTCCATGGCTTCACTTTTCTGAAATTTTAAACAACCATCAAACCAAGTGATTTCTAAGTAGATAAATGATGAGCAACTACTATAGGAACTTGCTAGAGGACTACACATGCATCAAAACAAAGTTTCTAAGCAAAGAACAAGTATGCAAGCTCAAACAACATGTCACCTATAGCAGCAAAATACTCAAGATACAATTTACCAATCACAAATATAATTGGACAAGTGGAGGAGGCACATACCAAGGAACAATCCCTCCAAAAATCAGCACTTGAGATGGGCTAAACAAGGAGATCAAAAATTGCGAGAAAGAACAGCAAGAACTCGATCTTGAGCAAGTTTTCCGGTGTTCTTCGGGAGAGAGAAAGAAGGTGGCTTTGAGGAGGCAGCCTGGAGGGGCCCAGGTGGGCCAGACCCCCAGGCGCCACCACCTGGTAGGGCACGCCTACCAGGGGTGTGGTGGCCTGGGGTGGCCCCCTGGGTCACCTCAGGTGCCACTCTGCCCCTTTTTCGAGGAAAAATTTATTTTGAAATTTCTGGGATTTTTCGGGAAACTTTATTTTTGGCCAATTTTCAGGGTATGAAAATTGATTTTCTCGCAGAAACAGTTTTTTTAGAAGAAGCAAAAGCAAACCAAAAGCCAAACTACAGGAGCTCTAAGAAACTCAAACAAGCAAACAGCTAGCAAAACTAAAGCTAAAGCCAAGACTAGGAAGGAGAAAGGAAAAAAAGAAAGCAAGTATAACCATAGTGGAAACATTATTTTGTTCATTAAAATACTTTTGTTAACAAGGTTGATCAAGTCTTGTTACCAAAACAATATTATATGAAACAAACCTTTGCATTCCACAAGGTGATTATGTTACCTCATACTTGATAGCAATGGTCCCAATCATAATAGTTTCAAAATTTTCTTGTGGAATGGGACAATATATTTCTCCAACCTTGATGCCCTCAATATTTTCAATGGAATTCAGGCAACAGCTCTTATCAACCTTCTTGTGGAAATATATAGTGTGCTATTCGTCATTAATATTGAATGTTACTTTTCCTTGATTGAAATTGATGACAACACCTGCAGTATTAAGAAAAGGTCTCCCAAGAATAATAGACATATTATCATCTTCAGGCATTTCAAGCACAACAAAATCAGTTAAGACCATGCAATTATGAGCAAATTGAACAGGAACATCCTCACATATACCAACATGAATAGTAGTTGACTTATCAGCCATTTGTAAAAAAATATCAGTTGGTATCAACTTTTCTAGTTGGAGTCTCTTATAGAGAGAAAAAGGCATAACACTAACTCCAGCTCCCAAATCACATAAAGCAGTTCTAACACAATTATACTTAATAGAGAAAAGAATAGTTGGTATACCTGGATCACCAAGTTTCTTTGGAACCTTACCATTGAAGGAATAATTAGCAAGTAGAGTAGAAATCTCCTCATTAGGAATCTTCCCTTTATTAGAGACAATATCCTTCATATACTTTAAATAAGGAGGCAACTTAATAGCATCAGTCAAACGAATTTGCAAGAATAAAGGTTTCATCCACTCACAAAACTTTTTGTAGTGTTCCTCCTCCTTTGACTTGTGTTTCTTACCTGGAAAAGGCATAGGTTTCTGCACCCAAGGTTCTCTCTCTTTACCATGTTTATTAGCAATAAAATCTTCCTTTGTGTACCTAGTGTTCTTAGTATGCTTCTCAGGTTCTTCCTCACCTTCCTCCTTATCAGGAGACTCATTTTTATCATTACCACTCTCAGTTTCAGCATCAGAGACAGATATACTATTAGGATCTATAGCAGGTTCAAGTGGTTCCTCAACTATCTTATGTTTATTTTTCTTTCTCTTACGAGGACTACCACTATCTTCACCTTGTTGAGAATCCTGCTCAATTCTTTTAGGGTGTCCTTCAGGATATAAAGGATCTTGAGTAGCTATATCACTCCTAGTTCTAATTCCATAAGCATGTTTATCTCCTGAAGTATTAACTAGCATATCCTTTTGTACCTTAGCAAGCTGATCAAGTTGAGTTTGAACCATTTGAAAGTGTTTACAAAGCATTTTAATATCATTAGAAGTTCTTTCACAATATCTTTCAACTCATGGATAGCTCTAGAGTTTTCCAATAAATGATTTTGAACTTGTTTATTAAAATACCCTTGCTTAACAATAAAAGTGTCAAGTTCCTCTAAACATTGATCAGGAGGCTTATCATAAGGAATATCACCTTCATCAAAGTGTTGGAGAGGGTGTACCTCAATAGTAGATGAGTGGGGAATTGGCTTACATAATTCTTCTATAGGAGGTAGATTCTTCACATCTTCAGCTCTAATACCTTTCTCCTTTAGACACTTCTTAGCTTCCTTCATCACTTCATCATTTAATGCAATAAGCCCCCTCTTCTTTGTTGTTGGTGCTGGAATTGGTTCAGGGACAACTGGTTCAGGAGTAATAGGCTCAGGTGTATTCAGCTCAGTTGAAGTCCAATCATCATAATTCTTGCTTATCTTAGTCATTAATTCTTTAGCATCTGTAGGAGTCCTTTTCCTGAAAACACAATCAGCAAAGCTATCTAGGTAGGTCCTAGAATCATCAGTTAGTCCATTATAATAAATATCAAGAAGCTCATTCTTAGGTAATGCACATCCAGGATGTGCATGAATCAAGGCACAGAACCTTTTCCATGACTTAGGCAATTTCTCTTCTTCTCCCTGTTTAAAATCAAAAAGTCTCTGCAAAGCAGCATGTCTAGAACTGGGAGGAAAATATTTCTGGAAGAAAGAAGCAATCAAGCAATCAGGGCTATCAATGGAACCAGGAGGTAATCAATTAAACCAAGCCCTAGATTCTCCTTTTAGTGAAAAAGGTAAGATCTTAGCAAAAAAGTACTTGCGCATCTTAAAATCATCAGAGAATAAAGCAGTCATAGTAGAAATCTCATTCATATGAGCCACATCACTCTCATTTTCAGTCCCACAAAAAGGTTCTTTCTCAACAATATCTAAATAAGATAAATCAAGAGAGAAATCATAATCTTCATCTTTAATATCTATGGGAGAAGTGGCAAACTTAGGATTAGAGGACAACTTAGGCATAATAGTACATCTAGCAAGGAGACTCTTAATAGCACTAGTACCATGTGTGTTTCGGCACTCTTCAACAAAATCATGAGTGAACTCAATGTAACCATCATTAATATCATAACTCTCACTAGCCTCAGGTGATCTAACAGGTGTAACAGTGTCTTCACTAGGAGTTTTGGTATTTCCTAGACCAGCCATAGTAGCATCTAGAAAAGGACCTAATGAACCACTCGCATCAAGCACACTAGAAGTAACATCATGAGTATCAAAAGCAGTTTCAGACTCAGCAGTAGTAGCAGTGTGTGTAGAATGAGTATGTGGTGGTGGTGTGACAAGCTTACTTATAACATATGGTGAATCAAGAGCAGTAGAGGTGTTTAGGACTGTACCTCTTCTTGTAGTGGATGGTAAAATAGGGAACTTTCCATCACGGGACTTCCCCATGATGAAAGGAGTAGCAATGAACAATAATAGATCCAAGGGAACTTACAAATAAAGTTATGCTCCCCGGCAACGGCGCCAGAAAATATTCTTGATGACCCACAAATATAGGGGATCGCAACAGTCTTCGCGGGTAGTATTACCCAATTTATTGATTTGACACAAGGGGAGCCAAAGAATACTTGCAAGCCTTAACAACTGAGTTGTCAGTTCACCTGCACCTGAAAATAGTTCTTGCTCATAGAAGTTTATCAGTAGCAACAGCAACAGTGAAACTGTAGCAATAGTAATAGTAACAGTACCAGTAGGATTCGAGTGCGGTAGGCATATGGATGGATGAACGGGCGTTGCATGGACGAGTCTAAACATGTAACTTCAAGACCTAGGGCATTCCAGATAAATAATAACAAGCATCCAAGTACTAAACAATCCTAGGCAAGTGCTCCAAATATATTCATACGTGCTCACAATGAGAACTTGCACAACATCTTCTACCCAGCCAGCCCGTGGCAGCGGGGCCTCTAGGGAACTACTAGCAATTAAGGTGCTCCTTTTAATAGAGCACTGGAGCAAAGCATTAACACTCCATGAACACATGTGATCCTCACACCACTGCCATCCGCTCCGGTTGTCCCAATTATTGTCACTTTGGGGCCTTTGGATCCGGACAATGATATGTGTACACAACTTGAAGATAAGATCACAAACAATACTATCATAATGATTCAATAATAAGTTCAGATCTGAGATCATGGCACTCGGGACCTAGTGACAAGCATTAAGCACAACAAGTTGCAACAAAGTCAAATAGCACTAATAGAGATATTAGACACTATGCCCTAATAGATCTTATTCGATTACATGATAGAACTCATCCAATCCCTACCATCCCCAAGCCTACAACGGGGGATTACTCACTCATGGATGAGGGGAACATTGGTGGTTGATGGAGATGCGTTGGTGATGATGATGGCGATGATCCTCTCCAAATTCCCTGTCCTGGCAGGGTGCCAAAACAGAGTTTCTGGATCCAAATCTTGGTTTCTGGTGGTGGCGGCGGAGCGGAACTCTTTCTGGAAAACTATCGAACCCCCCTTGGTTTTTAGGTCGAAAGGAAACTTATAGGCGCTGAGGGAGGCCGAGGGGGTACCTGGGGTGGCTGCACCCCCTCCAGGTGCGGCCAATGGGGGGCCCGCGCCTGGGGTGGGTGTGGGCCCCTAGGCTTCCTCTCTGTCTCGTCTTCTGGCTCCATGGATCTTCTGGTGAAATATAATTTTTGGCATATTTTCTGGGATTTTTCCTGATAGTTGATTTTCTGCACAAAAACAAGACACTAAGGTAATTCTGCTGAAAAGAGCGTCAGTCCGTGTTATTTGTATCCAAATCACACAAGTATAGAGGTGAAACAATAGAAAAGTGTTCAAGAAAGTAGATACATTTTGGACGTATCAGTTACTAGCGTAAAAGGTTCTCGGGATCACAAGAAACTTGTCGCTGAATGTGTGGGAGTCAGTATGGACCTCCAGGTCTCGCTTCTGATTATTGATCTGAGACGGGTCTCGGTTCGAACCGGAACTAATGATTGCATGCGTCCCGGTTCGAGCGGATCGGCCTGTCGCACGGGGGCTGGAGGCATGCGTCCCCGTTGGTGAGGGAGCATGCGTCCTAGTTTGTAACACAAACTGGGACTAAAGTGTGGGTTCCAGTCATGTGGCCTGCCACACACCTGTTGGAGATATGCCCTAGAGGCAATAATAGAAGCAGTTATTATTATATCTTTGTGTTTATGATAAATGTTTACATTCATGCTATAATAGTATTAACCGGAAACATTAATACTTGTGTGATTTGTAAACTAAATTAGAGTCCCTGGTAAAGCCTCTTTATAATACTAGCTTGTTGATTAATAGATGATCGTGGTTTCTCGATCATGAACATTGAGATGTTGTTAATAACAAGATCATATCATTAGGAGAATGGTATGATGGACATACTCCTATAGATAAGCGTAGCATAAATATCAAGTCATTTTAATAGTTCGTTTGCTATAAGCTTTCTGATACATAGTAACCTAATTCCTTCGACCATGAGATCATGATAATCACCATCACTCGAAGGATGCTTTGATGATATCAAACGCCACACCGTAACTGGGTGGCTATAAAGGTGGCACTGAGTGTTCAGAAAGTATGGGTTGAGACACATGGATCAAGAGTGGGATTTTTCCATCCATATGACAGATAGATATACTCTGGGACCTCTCGGTGGAATATCATCCAATTAGCTTGCAAGCATGTGACTGGCTCACAAGGGATCCATATCACGGGAACGAGAAAAGAGTACTTATCGGTAACGAGGTTGAACTAGGTATGCAGAGATACCGACGATCAAAACCTCGGATAAGTAAACTATCGTGAGACAAAGGGAAATTGGTATAGTATGCAAGAGGTTCATTAGATCGCAAAGTAATCATAGAAATATGTGGGAGCCATATGAATATCCAGATTCCTCTGTTGGTTATTGATCGGAGAAGTGTCTCGGTCATGTCCGCGTAATTCACGAACCGTAGGGAGACACACTTAAGGATTCGATGTTGTTTAGTAGATATGGAATGTTAGTAGGGATAACGAATGTTTTTCGGAGTCTCGGATGGGATCCGGGATATCACGAGGAGATCCGTAATGGTCCGGAGAATAAGATTCATATAAGGAAAGTCCTATTTTGGAGTTCGGGAAAGTTTCCGATGATTTCATCAGAGAGGTTCTAGAAGGGTCTAGAAGGTTCACCGGTCCGGATGGAGAATGTTCCATTAATGTGTCATGGGTATGTGGAATGATCGGATCATGTCCAAGGTCACTTGGTGTTGGCATATGAAAGAGAGAAATAAAGCTCTAAATTGAAAGTAAAACGGGAAGTTTGAAAAGTCAAACTGGAACAATGGTTTCCTAGTGGGAGAAGAAACAAGTCCTTCTCTCAATCCAACTTGGGTTTGGGTTTGGATTCAAACCCACCCCTCCCAAGGCTGCCCCCCTCTCATAAATAGAGGGGGAGGGCTGACCCAACACAACATAAGCCCTAGCCCCTCTCCACGAGCCGCCGCCGCCGACCCGCCGCCGCCCTAGCCGCCGCCGACACCTCCTCCTCCTGGATTTCGAAACCCTAGATTTCCGGGAAACCCTAATCCACCATAACTCGCATCCGGCTCAGGCGAAACCATGCGGGATCCTCCCTCTACTTCTGACACCACGCCGTCGTGCTGCCGGAATCACGAGGGGAGAACTACAACCTCCGCTGCCTGCTGGAACAAGGAAGAGGAAGGTCTTCGTCGAAATCTTAACGTGTGACCGATCGCTGAAGCGCTTAACGCAACGCCGGAAGGATCGTCTACGCGATCTTGAGATCGGCAAGTGTACGACTACATCACCCAAGAGAATCTTCTCTCGTTAACCGCTTTGGAATCTTCAAGGGTGAGTACTTCTATCGACTCGTTGCTACAATCTAGTAGATAGATCTTGGCTTGTTTTTGTGCATGCGGTAGAAATTTTTTGTTTTCCATGCTACGAACCCCTACAGTGGTATCAGAGCCGTGTCTATATGTAGATCTGTTGCACGAGTAGAACGCAATGGTCATTGTGGGCGGTGGTGCTTTTATTATCAATTGCTTTTTGTGTACTTTGCATCTTGCGGTATGATGGGATGAAGCGGCCCGGGCTAACCTTACATGACATCATTCATGAGACTTCCTCCACGCTTAACATGCAACTTGTATTGCATAAGTGGCTTTGCGGGTGTCTGTCTCTCCCATCATAGTATAGATTCCATTTACAACGGGCACTTGATAGTTCAAGCATCAACGTTGTGGTTCTTGTTCGTAAGTTAGAACGACACTTATTGAAAGCCCCAAACCACGTAAAATATGCAAAGAAAATTAGAGGCATCTAACTTTGTTTGGCAGGGGTGTGCTGTGATGTGATATGGCCATGATTGTGATTATATATGATGTATGCAATGTTCCTTATTGTAAGTTGGCAACCAGCAGGAGCCATTGGTTGTCCTTTAAATTCCGTTAAGACCTGCGTGTCTATTTAAAGTAGTTGTAATAGTTGAAGCTGGTGGAAGACAATCATGAAATGGAGATCATATTCGTGCTTGAAGATGGAGATCAGCAGCACAAGAAGAAGGGCCATATCATATCACATATTATGAATTGCATGTGATGTTAATCCTTTTATGCATCTTGTATTGCTTAGTTCACGATGGTAGCATTATAAGATGATCTCTCAAGCACACAATTTCAAGTTTTAAAGTGTTCATCCTTAGTAAGCACCATTGCTAAAGCTCGTTGTTTCGAAGCACCACGTGATGATCGGGTGTGTTAGATTCTTCGAGTGTATACAACATGAGCAAGCCAGATTTGCTCATGCGGAAGCTAAGGTTTGATCTTGACGAGCCTAGCATGTACAAACATGGTCTCGAAACACGGATCACCGAAAGGTAAAGCATGAGTCATATAGTAGATATGATGAACATGTTGATTGTTCGCCATTGAAGCTACATCAACTCTCGTGATGATCGGTTTTGATGTAGTGGATTTGGTTCGTGTGATCACTAAAACAATGTGAGGGATATTGTTTTGAGCGGGAGTTCACCTAGATTAATTTAACTATTAATTAGAACTCAATTTGTCATAAACTTAGTCTAAACTATTGCAAATATGTTGTTGAGTTTTGCAAAACCCCAAACACCTCAGAGATAGATATAGAGGTAGGAATTTGTCGAACGAACCACACTCCTTCGTAGACGTCAGGAGTCCATTGATGAAAAGGGGCTGGGGAAAGCTTGAACCGTTATGTCGAGGGGTTCCCTCTGGATCCATTTCACACCGATAACGCGCCCTCTTCCACCTATAGGTAATTTGAGAGAAGTTTCTTTTGAAGTGGATACCTCAAGGCCATAGCTCTCCACGGGGCTTTTGCACTAATAGGTTTCATGTTACGCCAATTTGAACTTGCTCGGTCTGTTCAATTGCGGCCTTATAATGCAATCTCATTCTCTGGTCCAATCGCTTACCATTATCATCTTCTGGAACTTTTCTGGAACGAATCATCTTTTCTAGGAAGATGGAACATATTGGGATAATGATCTTAAACTTAAGAATGCAGGTTTTAAGAATGAGTGATTGCCCTTCTCCGACCCTTAATGCCCAACCGGAGAGCGGACGGCTAATGTGTTCCACTTATTGAACAAGGTCTATGGTCGGTCCGTGACCCCATTTTGGTCAACCCGCTGTGGAAGCCTTTACTCGAGGAGGTGCTGCTGGTCCAGTGAATATCGTCTATTCTGGAGTTTATCAGATCAATGGCGGCCCCTACCATCAATTTTAATGCGTTCCTAGAGAAAGAAAAGTTGAAAAACAATGGAAGCAACTTCGCGGATTGGTTCCGCAATTTGAGGATTGTCCTCAATGCTGGTAATTTGACCTATGTGCTGGATGCACCGCTGGGTGACCCGCCTGCAGCTACTGCTACCGATGAGGTAAAGAATGTTTTCCTCACTCGGAAGAATTAGTACTCCACAGTTCAGTGTGCTAACTTGTATGGTTTAGAATCAGAGCTCCAGAAAAGGTTTGAGAACCATGACCCACATGATATTGTCCGTGAACTCAAAATGATATTTGAGTCTCACGCGGCAGTTGAGAGTTATGAGGCTTCTGAAAAGTTCTTTAACTGCAAGATGGAAGAGGGCAGCTCCGTTAGTGAGCATGTGCCTAAGATGTCTGGGCACGCAAGTAACTCCAAAGCTTGGGTATAGTGATTCCTAATTCTTTGGGGATTCACCGTGTCCTCCAATCACTGACACCAGGTTACAAGAGCTTTGTGATGAACTACAATATGCAAAACATGGACAAGTCGTTGCCAGAACTCTTCTCCATGTTGAAATCTGTAGAAGTGGAGATCAAGAAAGAGCACCAAGTGTTGTTGGTCAATAAGACCACCAAATTCAAGAAGCAAGGCAAGTCTAAGAAAAAGGGAAAATTCAAGAAGGGCGGTAAGAAAGTTACCGCGCCGGCGAAGAAGACCAAGGCTGGGCCTAAGCCTGATACTGAGTGCTTTTACTGCAAGGGAGAAGGTCACTTGAAGCGGAATTGCCCAAAGTACTTGGCGGATTTGAAGAACGGCAACATCAAGAAGAAAGCTATATCCGATATACATGTTATTGATGTGTATCTCACTAGTACTCGTAGTAGTGCCTGGGTATTTGATACTGGTTTGGTTGCTCATATTTGTAACTCGAAACAGGTACTGCAGAATAAATGGAAGCTAGCGAAGAACAAGGTGACGATGCGCGTTGGAAATGGATCAAAGGTTGATGCGATCGCGGTCGGCACGCTACCTCTTCATCTACCATTGGGATTCGTTTTATACTTAAATAATTGTTATTTGGTGTCTGCGTTGAGCATGAACATTATATCTGGATCTTGTTTACTGCGAGACGGTTACTTCTTTAAGTCCGAGAATAATGGTTGTTCGATTTATATGAGTAATATGTTTTATGCACATGCACCTTTGATAGATGGTCTATTCTTATTGAATCTCGATTGTAGTAATACACACATTAATAACATTGAAGCTAAACATTTGAAATTGAGCAATAACTCAACCTATATGTGGCACTCTCGTCTTGGTCATATTGGAGTGAAGCGTATGAAGAAACTCAATTCCGATGGACTTCTTGAATCACTTGATTTCGAATCACTTGAGAGATGTGAAGCATGTCTGATGGGTAAAATGACTAAGACTCCATTTTCTGGTATCATGGAGCGAGCTACGGACTTATTGGAAATCATACATACCGATGTGTATGGCCCAATGAGTGTAGCATCACGCGGTGGTTATCATTATGTTCTCACCTTCACGGATGACTTGAGTAGATATGGGTATATCTATTTCATGAAACATAAGTCCGAAACTTTCGAGAAGTTTAAGGAATTTCAAAGTGAGGTAGAGAATCAACGTAACAAGAAGATTAAATTTCTACGATCTGATTGTGCAGGCGAATATCTAAGTTACGAGTTTGGCGAGCATTTGAAGAAATGCGAAATACTTTCACAATTGACACCGCTGGGAACACCACAGCGTAATGGTGTGTCCGAACGTCGTAATCGAACTCTCTTAGATATGGTTCGTTCTATGATGTCACTTACAGATTTACCGCTATCCTTTTGGGGTTATGCATTAGAAACAGTCGCATTCACTTTAAATAGGGCACCATCTAAATCCGTTGAAACGACACCGTATGAATTATCGTTTGGTAAGGAACCTAAATTGTCGTTCCTTAAAGTTTGGGGTTGCAAAGCTTATGTAAAGAAGTTACAGCCAGACAAGCTTGAACCCAAAGCAGAAAAATGCGTCTTCATATGATACCCGAAGGAAACTATTGGGTATACCTTCTATCATAGATCCAAGGACAAAATCTTCGTTGCCAAGAATGGATCCTTTCTAGAGAAGGAGTTTCTCTCGAAAGAAGTGACTGGAAGGAAAGTAGAACTCGACGAGGTTGATGAACCTTCTCTAGAACTTGCGAGTAGCGCAGCACCGGAAGTAGTTCACGTGGCGCCTACACCAATAAGAGAGGAAGCTAATGATGTTGATCATGAAACTTCGATTGAAGTTACTACGGAACCTCGCAGGTCAACGAGAACTCGTACCACTCCTGATTGGTATTATCCCTTTATGAGTGTCATGTTGGTGGACAACACCGATGAACCTGTGACATATGAAGAAGCGATGATGAGCCCAGATTCTAATAAATGGAAAGAAGCCATGAAATCCGAGATTGGATCCATGTACAAAAACCAAGTATGGACTTTGGTGGACTTACCGGATGGCGTAAGGCTGTCGAGAACAAATGGATTTTCAAGAAGAAAACGGATGCTGATGGTAATGTTACTGTCTATAAAGCTCGACTTGTCGCAAATGGGTTTCGACAAATTCAAGGAGTTGACTACGATGAGACTTTCTCACCAGTAGCAAAGCTAAAGTCTGTAAGGATTATGTTAGCAATCGCTGCATATTATGATTATGAGATATGGCAGGTGGATGTCAAAACAGCTTTCCTCAATGGAGACATTGATGAAGAGTTGTATATGATGCAACCCAAAGGTTTTGTCGATCCTAAAGATGCTAACAAGGTATGCAAACTTCAACGGTCCATATATGAATTGAAGCAAGCATCCCGAAGTTGGAATCAACGTTTTGATAAGGTAATCAAAAGCTTGTATTTACAAGAAAGTGAGTGGGAGCTCTGTAGCATTCTTAATACTATATGTAGATGACATATTGTTTATTGGGAATTATGTAGACCTTCTTAATAGTGTCAAGGATTATTTGAATAATAGTTTTTCAATGAAAGATCTTGGCGAAGCAGCTTATATATTAGGCATAAAGATTTATAGAGATAGATCAAGGCGCCTAATATCATTGTCACAGAGTACATATTTGGTCAAAGTTCTAAAGAGGTTTGGAATGGAAGATAGCAAGAAAGGGTTCTTGCCCATGTTGCCCAATACGACCTTGAGTAAAACTCAAAGTCCAGCAATGGCAGAAGATAGAGAAAGGATGAGTAAGACTCCCTATGCCTCAGCCGTAGGATCTCTAATGTATGCCAAGCTATGTACTAGACCCGACATTGCATATGCTGTTAGTTTGACTAGCAGATATCAAAGTGATCCAGGAGTGGATCATTGGACATCGGTCAAAAACATCCTTAAGTACTTGATAAGAACTAAGGATATGGTTCTTTCTTATGGAGGTGATGAACAACTCGTTGTTAATTGTTACACCGACGCTAGTTGGAACACCGATCCGGATGATTCTAAATCTTAATCTGGATACGTATTTACTTTGAATGGTGCAGCAGTTAGCTGGAGGAGTGCAAATCAAAGCATTGTAGCGAGATCGTCAACTGAATCGGAATACATAGCTGCTTCGGAGGCTTCACAAGAGGCGATATGGATGAAGGAGTTCATTACAGAGCTCGGTGTGGTTCCAAGTGCGCTGGACCCAATGTCTATCTACTGTGATAACATGGGCACCATAGCCAATGCGCAAGAACCAAGGTCACACAAGAAGCCGAAGCACATGAAGCTACGTTTTCACGCTATTCGAGAGCATGTCCAAGATGGTGACATAAAGATTTGCAAAGTACACACAGATCTGAATGTGGCGGATCCGTTGACTAAACCTCTCCCGAGGGCAAAACATGACCAGCACCAAACCGCCATGGGTGTTCGGTATATTACCATGTAATCTAGATTAGTTGACTCTAGTGCAAGTGGGAGACTGTTGGAGATATGCCCTAGAGGCAATAATAAAAGTAGTTATTATTATGTCTTGGTGTTTATGATAAATGTTTACATTCATGCTATAGTAGTATTAACCGGAAACATTAATACTTGTGTGATTTTTAAACTAAATTAGAGTCCCTGGTAAAGCCTCTTTATAATACTAGCTTGTTGATTAATAGATGATCGTGGTTTCTCGATCATGAACATTGAGATGTTGTTAATAACAAGATCATATCATTAGGAGAATGGTACGATGGACATACTCCTATAGATAAGCGTAGCATAAAGATCAAGTCATTTTAATAGTTCGTTTGATATAAGCTTTCTGATACATAGTAACCTAATTCCTTCGACCATGAGATCATGCTAATCACCATCACTGGAAGGATGCTTTGATGATATCAAACACCACACCATAACTGGGTGGCTATAAAGGTGGCATTGAGTGTTCGGAAAGTATGGGTTGAGGCACATGGATCAAGAGTGGGATTTGTCCATCCATATGACGGATAGATATACTCTGGGCCCTCTCGGTGGAATGTCATCCAATTAGCTTGCAAGAATGTGACTGGCTCACAAGGGAGATACCGACGATCAAAACCTCGGATAAGTAAACTATCGTGAGACAAAGGGAAATTGGTATCGTATGTAAGTGGTTCATTCGATCGCAAAGTAATCGTAGAAATATGTGGGAGCCATATGAATTTCCAGATTCCTCTGTTGGTTATTGATCGGAGAAGTGTCTCGGTCATGTCCGCGTAATTCACGAACCGTAGGGAGACACACTTAAGGATTCTAAGTTGTTTAGTAGATATGGAATGTTAGTAGGGATACCGAATGTTGTTAGGAGTCTCGGATGGGATCCGGGATATCACGAGGAGATCCGGAATGGTCCGGAGAATAAGATTCATATAAGGAAAGTCCTATTTCGGAGTTCGGGAAAGTTTCCGATGATTTCATCAGAGAGGTTCTAGAAGGGTCTAGAAGGTTCATCGGTCCGGATGGAGAATGGTCCATGAATGTGTCATGGGTATGTGGAATGATTGGATCATGTCCAAGGTCACTTGGTGTTGGCATATGCAAAAGAGAAATAAAGCTCTAAATTGAAAGTCAAACGGGAAGTTTGAAAAGTCAAACTGGAACAATGGTTTCCTAGTGGGAGAAGAAACAAGTCCTTCTCTCAATCCAACTTGGTTTTGGGTTTTGGATTCAAACCCACCCCTCCCAAGGCTGCCCCCTCTTATAAATAGAGGGGGAGGGCTGCCCCAACACAACACAAGCCCTAGCCCCTCTCCACGAGCCACCGCCGCCGACCCGCTGCCACGCCGCCGCCGCCAGCCACCGCGCCGCCGCCGACACCTCCTACTCCTCCCGGATTTCTAAACCCTATATTTCCGAGAAACCCTAATCCACCATAACTCGCATCCGGCTTAGGCGAAACCCTGCGGGATCCTCCCTCTACTTCCGACACCACGCCGTCGTGTTGTCGGAATCACGAGGGGAGAACTACAACCTCCGCTGCCTGCTGGAACAAGGGAGAGGAAGGTCTTCATCGAGTACCGAACGTGTGACCGACTGCGGAAGCGCTGCCGGAACGCGGCGCCGGAAGGATCGTCTACGCGATTTTGAGATCGGCAAGTGTACGACTACATCACCCACGAGAATCTGCTCTCGTTAACCGCTTTGGAATCTTCAAGGGTGAGTACTTCTATCGACTCGTTGCTACAATCTAGTAGATAGATCTTGGCTTGTTTGTGTGCATGCGGTAGAATTTTTTGTTTTCCATTCTACGAACCCCTACGACACCTTTAGTCCTGGTTTGTGTTACAAACCGGGACGTATGATCCAACCCTCTATAAATACGATGCCTCAGTCCTCTGCCTCCCCTCTGTTTTTTCTTGGTGGAAGGTGTGAGAGGTTTGCTAGTTTATTTTTTTCCTATGCATGCATGCGAGGTGTTTGATGAAATGTTTGAGTGAATGATCCGGTTCAATTTCTCACAAAACAAAAATATAGGAGGTGCTCGAGACGCACTTGAGTTTACTCCTCTTTCTTTCCTCCTCGATCGAGGTTAGCAATCTTATTCTTTTATTTGTCATTGATACAATGCATGTGTCAATGTGAATTGGTCATTTCACTATTTATGATGTTCTGTAATGCTTTTTGATAAACTTAATTATATGATGCAGATGAACAGTCGGGAATGGATGTACGGTGATCGGCGTGAACCCCGGTACATTAAAGGCATGGATAAATTTATCGATGTGGCTACGGCAAACAAAGAGAATGGTTTTATGCATTGTCCATGTGTTCAATGTCAGAACAACAAAGAATACTCTTCCTCGGAAATCATTCGCGGCCACCTGGTTATGAAAGGTTTCATGCCCAGCTATAATTGTTGGACCAAGCACGGGGAAAGAGGAGTTATGATGGAAGACAATGGAGAATAAGAGGATGATGATAACAACTATCATCATATGTTTCCTGAATACGATGATATTGCAGTGGAAGACAATGAAAAAGAAGGAGGTGAAGAACGGGTATTAGATGAGCCCGCTGATGAACTTGGTAGAGTCATTTCTGATGCAAAACGAGACTGTGAAACAGAAAAAGAGAATTTGAAGTTGGAGGGCATGTTAGAAGATCACAAGAAATTGTTGTACCCAAATTGCAAAGATGGCAGCACAAATCTCGGTACCACACTGGAATTGCTGTGATGGAAGGCAGAGTGTGGTCTAACTGACTCCGCATTTGAAAAGATTCTGAAAATAATGAAGCCGAAGTTTCCAAATCATAACAAATTTCTCGAGAGTACGTACAAAGGAAAGAAGATTCTCTATCCTCTAGGATTACATATGCAGAACATACATGCATGCATTAATGACTGCATCCTCTACCGCGGTAAGGAGTATGAGAATTTAGATAAATGCCCAGTATGCAATGCATTGCGGTATAAGATCATACGATATGACCCTGGTGATGTTGAGGGAGATCCCCCCCGGAAGAGGGTTCCTGCTAAGGTTATGTGGTATGCTCCTATAATACCAAGGTTGAAACGCATGTTCAGAAACAAAGAGGATGCCAAGTTGTTGCGATGGCACAAAGAAGACCGTAAGAAAGACGGGAAGTAGAGACACCCCGCTGATGGGTCGTGGTGGAGAAAAATTGAGAGAGACTTTCCGGACTTTGCAGGTGACGTAAGGAACTTATGGTTTCGTCTAAGTAAGGATGCCATGAATCCTTTTGGGGAGCAGAGCTACAGTCACAACACCTGGCCTGTGACTCTATGTATCTACAACCTTCCTCCTTGGTTGTGCATGAAGCGTATGTTCATTATGATGCCAGTGCTCATCCAAGGCCCGAAGCAACCATGCAACGACATTGATGTGTACCTAAGGCCATTAGTTGAAGAACTCTTACAGCTGTGGGGAAAACCAGGTGTACATGTGTGGGATGAGAACAAACAGGATCCATTTGACCTAAGAGGGTTGCTTTTAGTAACCATCAATGATTGGCCTGCTCTTAGTAATATTTTAGGAAAGACAAACAAGGGATATAAGGCATGCACACATTTTTTAGATAAGACTGAAGGTACATATTTGCAAAATGCAAGAAGGTTGTGTATCTGGGGAATCGGCGATTTCTTCCAACCAATCATCCCGTAAGAAATAAAGGCAAGCATTTCAAAGGCGAGGCAGATCACTGAAAGAAGCCTGAACTCCTTGTTGGTGATGATATATTTGTTATGGTCAAGGACATAGAAGTAATCTTTGGAAAGGGTCCCTGCGGTCAATCAGTTCCGAACGATGTCGCTACCGGACACGCACCCAATGGAAGAAGAAATCTATATTTTGGGAGATGCCATATTGGAAAGTCCTACGTGTCCGCTCTTCAATCGACGTGATGCACATGCCGAAGAATCTTTGCGTGAACCTGCTAGGATTCCTGGGCGTGTATGGGAAGACAAAAGATACACCAGAAGCACGGGAGGACCAACAGGTTATGAAAGACCAAAAATACATGCATACACAGAACAAGACGGATAACGGGCATCACTTAAGTCGTGCCAGCTATGCTCTTACCAAAGCAGAGAAGGAAATATTTTTTGAAGTCCTTTACAGTATCAAGGTGCCGCCTGGCTTCTCATCTAATATAAAGGGTATAATAAATATGGCAGAGAAAAAGTTCCAAAACCTAAAGTCTAATGAATGTCACGTGATTATGACGCAGTTGCTTGATGTCTATGTACTTATATTCTTGTAGACAGTTGTTGGGCCTCCAAGTGCAGAGGTTTGTAGAATAGCATAAAGTTTCCCTTAAGTGGATTACCCAAGGTTTATCGAACTCAGGGAGGAAGTGGTAAAAGGTATTCCCTCTCAAGCAACCCGGCAATCAAGATACAAGAAGTCTCTTGTGTCCCCAACACACCCAATACACTTGTCAGGTGTATATGTGCACTAGTTCGGCGAAGAGATAGTGAAATACAAGTGGTAACGGTGCCAAAAAATAGCTTCTGACTTGTTGTTGACGTGGGGTAACGGTGCCAAAAAAGAGCTGATGTCTTGGAGGAAAGGTAAAAGCCCAAAACCTCTCCGACAAACGGAACAAAGATGGAAGCAAGCAAACATGCAACAGATCTAGATGCAAATGGTGTTTCAATGCTTAGGAACAAGGCCTAGGGATCATACTTTCACTAGTGAACACTCTCTCATATAAATATCCTCTCTTAATGATACTACTCTTAACTACTCTCCGGTTGTACACTCTAATCATCGGTAGGGCTATAACAGCACTCCTCAAAGTCCGCCTTCCCCAATCTAGATAACCCCATACTGTCACCTTGAGCGCTAGATGGTTCCAACAAACACCACAATTTCATAGAGACATCCAACTCCAAATATAACTCATAACAAATATTCAATCTAGCCAAAGTGCCACACACGGTGTGCACGCTGTCACTTTCACACACGTGGGGAAAAGCATAGATCTATTAAAGCACAAAGAGTATTTATGTATACTCAATCCTAAGTGCCACCATGGCGTGCATGCTGTCACTTTCACAAACATGGGGAGAGCAGAGATCTAATGAAGCACTTGAGTAGCAAGGTAGATCTACTTGATTACAACGCTCATGATCACAGTATGACCATGCATAGAGAGAGATGAAAACATAGCTACCGTAGATCCCTTAGCCTCGAGGAAGAACTACTCCCTCCTCATCATGGGAATTAGCAACGGTGATGAAGATGGCGATGGAGATTGATGGAGATGGTTCCGGGGGCACTTCCCCATCCCGGTAGGGTGCCGGAACAGAGACTTCCTGTCCCCCGAATCTCCCCTTCGGTCGCAGTGGCGTCATGGAGGTTTTCGTGGATTTCTTCTGGATGCCCTAGGGTTTTTGGGTCGGAGGCTTCTTATAGGCGCAGGAATCAAGGTCGGCGGGGGTCCAGGGGGCCCACACCCCCTGTGGGCGCCTCCAGGGCTTGCCCACGCCTAGGGGGTGCGGCCACCCTGTGGCCCCCCTCCGGCTCTGCTTTGTGGTTCCGTGTTGCTCTAGGAAAAATAATGACTTTGGGTTTTGTCCTGCCCAATTACGAGAATATTGATTTTCTGCCTTTCTGGAACCAAAAATAGAAGAAAACAGGCAACTGGCACTGTGGCAACTTGTTAATAGGTTTTTTACGGAAAAGATATAAAAACACCTCAAAGTGTAGACAAAGCAAAGCAAAGTAGATACAAAACAAGCATGGAGCATAAAAAATTATAGATACGTTTCCGACGTATCATTGCTTCCGATTGCATTGAGGGGGCTTCTACCGGAAAATGTTCGAGTACCCATTGTGAAGCTCTGTGCTTTCCTCAATGCAATATATCAGAAGGTAATCAATCCAGATATTCTGCGAAGGTTACAGAAGGATGTAGTACAATGTCTTGTTAGTTTTGAGTTGGTGTTCCCACCATCCTTCTTCAATATTATGACGCATCTCCTGGTTCACCTAGTGGAAGAGATTGGCATTCTCGGTCCTGTA
Organism: Avena longiglumis; assembly: GCA_030063025.1. Lineage (NCBI taxonomy): Eukaryota > Viridiplantae > Streptophyta > Magnoliopsida > Poales > Poaceae > Avena > Avena longiglumis. The sequence goes on along the minus strand of CP125975.1, from coordinate 415,983,581 downwards.
TTTCTACACAATATGTTCCACTTTAAGAGGTTCATGGGAGTCTTAAAGAAATATGTCCATAACCGTGCTAGGCCAGAAGGAAGCATCTCCAAGGGATATGGAACAGAGGAGGTCATTGAGTTTTGTGTTGACTTTATTCCTGACCTTAAGCCGATTGGTGTTCCTGACTCGCGGCATGAGGGAAGACTAAGTGGAAAAGGCACGCTGGGAAAGAAAGCAATGATATGTAGGGACGGGGAATCTTTCACTAAAGCACACTACACAATTCTACATAATTCCACCTTGGCAGCTCCGTATATCAAGGAACACAAGAATATTGTACACTCCAAAAACCCGGGGATGCCTGACTCATGGATTACAAATGAACACATGAAGTATTTCGGCGGTTGGATGTGGACACATCTCTTGAATGACACCACTGTTGGAGATCAACTATACTTGTTGGCCGCATCACCATCTTCTACTATATTGAATTTCCAAGGGTACGAAATAAATGGGAATACGTTCTACACGATCGCCCAAGATAAAAAGAGCACCAACCAAAACAGTGGTGTCGCTTTGATGCAATGGACGAGAATGGGCAAAAGGACACATACTATGGTTACATAGATTAGATATGGGAACTTGACTATGGAGTCTCTTTTAAGGTCCCTTTGTTTCGCTACAAATGGGTCAACCTGAATGGGAAAGGGGTAAAGATAGACCAGTTGTATGGAATGACAATAGTGGATCTCAACAATCTTGGTTACAGAGATGAACCATTCGTCCTAGACAATGATGTGTCTCAGGTTTTCTATGTGAAGGACATGTCCTCCATACCGAAAAAAATAAAAAAATAAGCAAACGAATACATCATATGATGAGCCAAAGTGTCACATATTTCTTTCAGGGAAAAGAAACATCGTGGGGATCGAGGACAAGACATACATGTCAGAAGATTATAATAAGTTTGATAAAATTCTGCCCTTCACAGTGAAAACTGACCCAAGCATTCCATTAAGTAAAGAAGATGCTCCATGGTTACGTTCAAAGCAATCATAAGGAAGGACATACACCAAGAAGTTCATGCTCATATTGTGTACCTGTAGTTCATGTCTGGCCTGTCGGCCGCATATTGTGAACCTAAATTCCATGAGACATGATAGCTCATTTTGTGAAGGATATTTTATGATGTTTGCAATTTTCCAAGTTTAATATTTTTCCCTGCAACTATATTTTTCCTTGTATTTTTGATAAATGTGAAACTTTAACTCGGTTGTTCCTTCACAAACTATATATTTCCCACCATTTCCCACCGCTTCCCGCCCTTTCCCTCTGACCGGATATTTTAGTCCCGGTTGTAGGCACTAACCTGGACTAAAGATATTTCTCGCCATTTCCCACTGCTTCCCACCAAGTTTTCCCGCCCTTTCCCTCTATATCTAGGCTGGCCGCACCATGGCTATCCACACATCCACACCTTCTTCTCTCACACCAATGGATAGTGCATACTGGGCAATTCTGACACTCGATGAGACTGAGGCATTGTGCGCCTCCATCTACCCTTGCCTACCGGGCTACCGGCTGCCCGCCAGCTGGATGCTGAGCGCTGGAGGGGTTCCTGTCCCTCTTGTCCCTCAAGGTTCTACACGCCAGGCGGCCATCACGAACCACTTCTACCAGGAGCTCACGCCGGATTAGCGGATGGATTCCTAGTGGGATCCCGACAACTGTGACACCTGGAATGCCTTTTTTGCTAACCGGCGAGAAAAAGAGCTCTCCAGGTACAAGGGTGACGGCCCTCCCCCGGTGAACCACAACGAAGCCGGCCGCCACCTGTGGTGGGCGAACCGACTATCATCGGCGTGATGCGCTACATCATCGGGGAGACCATCCTCGCCTGCGGTACCCGCAGCTTCCACAGATCCATAAGAAGGGTGGCGGTGTTGAAGGCGTCGTCATCCGGGAGACCCCTCCCCCACGTGTCGTGAATCCGAGGCCGGATTGGCAGGTTCCCCCACAATATTCCATGGCTGGGCTGAGGATCCAGCTGCGTGCACCTAGCAACGACCACGACGACGACGAAGACGAAGATGATGATGACGATTAAGACGACCCTGAAGCTGTGTACTATAGGTCTAGATATGAGCATGACTAAAGGAGGGCCTTTAGTCCCTCTTTAATATTAATAAATGTATTAAGTGTTAGTCCCTGTTTGTGGCTGGACTGAGACTAAAGGGGGGCCTTTAGTCCCGATTATGTACTCTTAGTTTTTAATATTAATAAATGTCTTGAGTGTTAATCCCGTTTTGTGGTTGGACCAGGACTAAAGGGGGGCCTTTAGTACCGATTTCGTAGTCTCCGTAGCAACCACCAAAATGCTGTTTCAGAATGCTACCGTCCCATTTTTATAAAATACTAGACCACCTTACATGGACTATCTTCCAACCGGGAGATCTCAAACCTTTCCGTCCATCCCGGGTGAAAAGGACAAAAGTCTGTTGAATCGGCACAAAGTGGGTCTGGTTTATACTACAGGTACATGATCTAACGCTCATGATTTTTTTAAAAAATCATTTTTAGACTCGCAATATGTGATTTCTTCAGAGATCCAATGCAAGTTCTAACGAGGCTCGTCCCCTATGTTCATGCACGCCGATTCAACCTTAGTTCGAAACGGGAAAAATTCAAAACGGGCATAAGAAATGCAAAAAAGGTCCGAACAATGTAAATCCTTCGCGTGGTGTCATATTATGTGACATAGTTGCAAGAAAAATTACCAGACTTGGTATATTGACCATGTCTCGTGTTCGAGATTTCATGGCTTTCGGTCCAAATAACCAATGTTATGTGTTGAATCGCGGCATAGTTTATGATACGGTGACTATATTATGCATGCATGTGGAATTGGTATGGAGAACAATGTTGCAGGAAGAAGTTTTCCTTTTCGTCGCACGAAAAATCTATTTTCCATTTTCCGAGCGCAAAAAAGGGTCGCTTTGTGAAGCTAACAACCACCAAAATGCTGTTTCAGAATGCTACCGTCCCATTTTTCAAAATTACTAGACCACCTTACATGGACTATCTCCCAACCGGAAGAACTCAAACCTTTTCGTCCATCCCGGGTGAAAAGGACAAATTTCTGACGAATCGGAAGGAAGTGGGTCCAGTTTGTACTACAGGTACATGATCCAACACCCGTGATTTTTTATAAAAATTATTTTTAGACTCGCAATATGTGATTTCTTCAAAACGGGCATAAGCAATTCAAAAAAGGTCCGAACAATATAAATCCTTTGTGTGGTATGTGACATAGTTGCAAGGAAAAATACCAGACTTCGTTTATTGATGATGTCTCGAAAAAACCTTCACAAAATGACCTATCATGTTCGAGGTTTCATGGCTTTCGGTCCAAATGATCGATGTTATATGCTGAATCGCGGCATAGTTTGTGATACTGTGTCCATATTATGCATGCATGTGGACATTGGTATGGAGAACAATGTTGCAGGAGGAAGTTTTCCTTTTTGTTGCACGGAAAAGCCATTTTCCATTTTCCGAGCGCAAAAAACGGGTCGTTTTGTGAAGCAACCACCAAAATGCTATTTCAGAATGCTACCGTCCCATTTTTCTAAAATACTAGACCGCCTTACATAGACTATCTCCCAACCGGGTGATCTCAAACCTTTCCGTCCATCCCTGGTGAAAAGGACAAATGTCTGCTAAATCGGTAGAAAGTGGGTCCGGTTTGTACTACAGATACATGATCTAATGCCCGTGATTTTTTTTAAAAAATCAATTTTAGACTCGCCGGTTTCTTCATAAACCCAATGCAAGTTCTAACGATGCGCGTCCCCTATCTTCATGCACGCCGGTTTGACCTTAGTTCAAAACAGGAAAAATTCAAAACGGTTCAAAGTGGTTAATAGTTTAAATGATTACATTAATTATTTTTAAAAACAGAAAATGGTTTTGAATTAGTTATTCAAATTCAAACACTTTTTATGTTTAAAGTTTTTCAATATTCCAATTAATATGCAAAAAATATAAGTTAATTCATTTTTAATTTAAAATGGTTAATAGTTTAAATGGTTACATTAATTATTTTTAAAAACAGAAAATGGTTTTGAATTAGTTATTCAAATTCAAACTCTTTTTATGTTTAAAGTTTTTCAATATTCCAAATTAATATGCAAAAAATATAAGTCAATTCATTTTTAATTTAAAATGGTTAATAGTTTAAATGGTTATATTAATTATTTTTCAAAACAGAAAATGGTTTTGAAATAGTTATTCAAATTCAAACACTTTTTATGTTTAAAGTTTTTCAATATTCCAAAATAATTATCATTTAAAAAACAATACAGATTTAAACTCCAAAATAAAAAATAAAGCGGGAGTAGAGAGATAATTTGTGAAAAAATTTAAAAGAGGACCTTTAGTCCCGGTTTCTGCCCCAACCTGGACTAAAGGACCCCTGCGCGTGCCGCTTGGGCTCAGCCCAAAAAAAGAAAAAAAAAATAGAGAATATGTCCCGGTTGGTGCCACGAACCGGGACGTATGACCCTTTAGTCCCGGTTGGAGCCACCAACCAGGACAAAAGGTCCTCCCTTTATAACTAGCGCGCCTGTTCTTCTTCCACATCTCATTTATCTGCTTCATCGACGCGCACACAGGAGACGCCGCCCTGCCGCCGTGTCATCCGCAGTAAGCAGAGGAGCGTCGCCCGGTCGCGGCCACCACCGCTCCGCCATCGTCCCGTCCTCCACCACTAGCATCGACGCATCGCCGTTGCCGCCCACGCGTGTGCCCGGCCCTGCGTCGACATCGTCGTCGCTCCAGAACTCGCGCGGCCTCCCTGAGCCCTTCATCCGATCCACGGTGAGCTGCTGGTCCCCGTGGACCCTTCCCCTTCCTCCCTCTCGCCCTGTATCATCCTAAGTGTGTTAGACCGGTCCCTCCGCCGCAGAAGCTCGTCGCCGGCCGTGCTCCGTTGACCTACAGGTAGAGGCGCCACCACCCTTAGGCTCGTCATCCTCCCCTATGTCGAACCCACCTATCTACGCAGTCCCGAGAGCCCCCTATCGCTGTTCCCACCGCCGATCTATGGTCACCGCCAGCGTGACGTCGCGCTAACGTCATGTTGACGTCAGCCGTGCACGGTCTGACCCGGTCAAACCCAGCCCGGGTCCCACCTTCCCGCGTGGACGATGAGGTGGCTCTGGGGCCACTATATCAGCCACTGCGGCTAGGTGATGCCTCTGTATAAAAGGTAATTCCCATTTGGTTAATATATTCAGAAAATGAATTAAATCTTATAAAATCAATATCTTATTAATTATAAGTCAGAAAAATATGAATAATATATCAAAATGTTTAGAAAATTGAGACCTACCTATCTAAGCTATCATCATACATTGTCAAGCAACTTAAAAACCCTAGATTAGATAAGGAAGCATCAATACCCCTTAGGTGCATGTGGGTTCGACGATGAGCCTTCGCCAGGGCATTCCGAACCCTCTTAAATTGATGTTGCACTTAGGGTTAATGTGTAGTCTCTAATATGACATGTCTTGATTGTCGCCTTTCTTTCCGGTATTGGTTCTTTGCGATAGGATCCGAGCCCGAGGCTGAAGTCAACGACACCGAAGATCCATATTTGTCTACTGAAGGACAAGGCAAGCGTAGCCTCTCATTCTGAACCTATGTTTTATAAAGTATTTACTTTCTCGCTATGATGCACATGATTCCAATGTGGTGTTTTTTTAGTAGCTAGTGTTACCTATCTGCTGCATAGTTTCCCTTTTGTAGCCTTATACGCATGTTCCCCTCTCATATGCATCCGAGGTTTCTCCGAACTAGGTTTTACACCCTAACTCCTAATATTGATTTTAGTTGATTTTTATTATTGTAAATATTGTAAATTCATTTTTATTATTGTGTATGTATATTTTAGGGTTTCTTCGAATTAGGGTTTATATCTCTCAACACCCTACCTAACCTACTCCCTTAACCGCTTTGACTTATCCGTTTTTCCACCTATGCAGAAAATATGGAACCACATGGCAAAGACGAAGAAAAGGAAGCGTTGATCCATGGTGTGATCCGCGGGGAGGAAAATGTTGATGTATCGATGTTTTTGAACAACTCTGGTGAGGGTGATCCTCTTTTTGCCGGAAGAGACAACTTCTTGGAGGGAGGAAGTTGAAGAAGATAGCCCAACAATGCACCAACTAGAAGAAAAGATTACACCTTGACTATGTCGTGAAAGAGAAGACTACGTATTTCGAGAAGATTCAGTATCAGAAGTTAAAACCACTCTGGGCTGAGTTTGTGAATTACGAGACATCAGAAAAAGCTAAGAAAATATCTGAAACGAATAAGCTAAATGCTGCTAACAAGAAGTATCACTATACTATGGGGCAAGGTGGCTACAGGGCTGACATTCCAAAGTGGAAGAAACTTGAGGATGATCTGCGTGATAAAGAGGTCATCCCAGAGACAGACGATTGGATCGAACATGCAAAGAATTGGTTTTAAGGGCATGGGGGAACATTGGACTCAGAAGGGAAGTGTATATATAACATAAGACATAAAGAAGACCCCTTGCCAATCGAGAGCATAAGAAAAGAAGTAAAGACTGTTGAAAAGGGGGAGTTCATTCCCGATAGAGAGAATGACAAGCTCATACTCGCCCTTGGGATTAAGGAACACGATGGACGAACACGACGCACAATAGGCTCCTAACCATGGAGCATTGGGTTTCCCGAAGACAAAAAGAAATATCCTGATTGAAGCCGTAAGAGGAGAAAGGATAAGGCGCAAGTTGAAGCAAAAATTCAGGCAGACCTGATGCGTATAATTGAAGAACAAATAAAGCAACAACAAGATCAAATTAACGCACTTAGCCAGCAAGGTACTACCGGCCCATCTCAGCAACACATGGTGGTAGAATCTGCATTCGATGCTACCGGCCTATCGAATAATCAAAATAGCAGTGTGGCTTCCACCGAGGTCCCGGGTGATGACGATGACGATGGTGCACCGACGATGGCTCGTGTTGGCTACCCAGTGGATGATATCACACAGATGACACACTGCGAGCTACATGTCAAAGTTGTGAACATAACTATGAAGGTGGCGGTCGGCTATGCCTTACCAATTGGACCTGCACCAACTTACCATTGTTGCCCGGTTCCACAGCGCTACGCCGTTGTTGGGGTGGATAAAGTCATGCACAACTTTCAAGGTTTGAAGCTTGACTATCCTGCAGGTGAAAGGGATGTGACTAAACTAGAAGAAGCAACAAACGTCACCATTCTATGGCCAAACGAATGTATTGTGCTTCCAAATCAGACGCCAAGGCCATCTTCGCCGCCGCCTCACCCGTCTCCAGTGCAGTCGTCGTCGTGACAGCAGCCATCTCTGTCGCCTCACCCGTCTCTGTCACCTCACCCGTCTCTATCGCCTCACTAGTCTCCGTCGCCTCACCAGTCTCCAGTGGAGCCATCGCCGCCGCGGCAGCCATCGCTGGCGCCTCGGGAAAAAATCTTAAGCGTACCACCGCTACTCTATGGAGTGGTAAGCGATCGCCGACACGTAAACATGAGCCTCTTCCAAAAGTACCAATGGTTCCTCCCAAGAGAGCTTATGACTGTACTGAAGAGGAGACTACGGCGATCATCAAGGCGGAAACGACACCATTTTTCGCTAAGCTGAGGCGGCCGAAAGAGCCAGAGTTCCCCAGCACCGAAGAAGATAAAGCCCGAGTGTTCAAAATGCTAAAGGGCCTTCACCAACCTGAGACAAAGCTATTATCAGACTATGAACGCTCTATTCTCAAGTCACATGCGGCACAACAACTGTCGAAGAGCACTAGTGCAAGCGGAAAATCTGTTCCCTAGCTCGGAGAACAAACAAAACAATCTTGCGCCCATCTCAAGGTGATTTCACATACCAATGTGGGGTCGAGCAAATATGCGGACAAAGAGCAGTATGATCCAGATGTAGTTGCACTATACGGAGAAGCGGCCGCTGCTCAAGGTATGAGTATTGCCCACTACTTATCCCAGTTACAGTACTTCCCCGCGGGTGAAGTGGCATACAAATACTAGTACGGAAAACCTCTCGTCAAACCTAAGGAGGTAAAGGATCTACCAACAAAAATATGAAGATTGCATAACAGGTACATATATGCCACAAAGGCCGGGGCTAACTGGATTATGCTAAGGGGTAGAAAAAAGCATTAAGGGAAAGAAGATGACGTGGTAGCCATTGTATTTGTTGAACTATTTCAATTATTCAATCAAAACGCCTTAAACAAATCGATCATCAGTGCCTATTGTCTGTAAATACTAATTCTATAATTAATTAAGTCTCTAGCTATCTCACCTTGTTTATTGCATGTATATAATTATACTATAATATGCAGAATGAAGATTCTCGAATGCAGCAGAGGACAAATCTATGACATTGGATTTGTTAACCCATATTTTTTTATCAAGCTAATCTCAAAGCAAACCCCCAGGATACGGAGGATAATATTTTACACGCATTAAGATTTTAAGAAGACAAAAGGGAAGTATTATTTCTTTACAACTTCGAGTGAGTGTTATTGTCGTGTATATATTTTCTATTTTGCTTACTCGACGTTAAATGTATAATTGATGAGTTATGCATGCACACCTTCCACTATATTCTGTTAATTATTCAACCTGACAAAGGGCGGGTACTAGTCATGGAATTGAAACATAAACCCCTTGAGACGTGGGCGGACATGCAGATGACGCTCCATCGGTAATTCTAATCATTATGGCACTATATCAGCAACGTTCGTGAATTTCATGATATCAAGTATTTAATAACTCCTTTTATTCGTTTTCTTTGCCGGGCAGCTCTTGGAAACGGTTCATCAAGAAGGCTAGGGGTATTTGGAAAGAGTAGCTTACATTTAAACCACTAGATGTAAGTACCACTAGCTAGATCCGCGTATCTCTTTGATTCTAGTTTTGATACTGTTATCATGCTTAATTATTATTTTGATTAAACTCTGTTCTCGTAAAGTGTCTGACGCAAGGACTAGGGAACAATTTATGTGGATACTATGTTTGCGAGTTCATCCGTCAGACGTGCTATGAGAATGGCAGAAATTTAGAGCAACTTAACGTACGTAAACAATTTTTATAGTTTTTATTACCATCACATTGTGTTTAGTTTCATTCATATAGGTTGACTCTTTTTTAAAATCATCTCGAACGGCTGCGGGACGGTCTTCTGCCAAAGGATCGCATACGAGCAATTCAGGAGGAATTGGCGGAATTCTTGGATGCAGAAGTCCTAAATCTAAAAGAAGAATACTATACGGAACCGGGTGTATAGGCAATAGGGACTATACAAAGAGATTATTTTGTATGTATATATGTGCATGAAACCCGTGTATCGAATGTAATATGTTCGACACTTGGATCTCTGTTGTCATGATGATGTTGTGTAATATAATGGTTCCGTCATTGATGAGTGAAAAACATAAAATAAAAAATAAAACAATATAAATGAATTTTCTGCCGCGACAAAAAAATATGGCCAAAATGAATTCTCTGCCGCGGCAGAGAAATGTTCCAAATCTCTGCCGCGACAGAGAGTGATTTGTTCCAGTTCGTGTTACGAACCGGAAAACCCCTTCGTGCGGAGCAGCGGCCACATGGAGCACATTTTGTCCCGGTTCATAGCTGAACCGGGACTAAAGTGTGAGGGTTTTAGTCCCGATTGCCCAGTCGCGGTTAGGCAACCGGGACTAAAACCCCTTACCAACCGGAACACATTGCCCGTTCTCCACTAGTGTGTGCAGTTAAAAAACGAGTGTGTTGGATACCATCGCCTTCTAATTTCGGTTAGATAGGGGTAGGCGAATACGGTTTCATGGTTTGATCGGTTTGGGCTTAGTTCATTTTTTTTTGCATTAAACTGGCTGTGATGATTTTATTTGTGAAAGGAAATGAACTAACCTCACCAGCCCGTTTGCCAAGGTTTCACCGGTGCTAAATTTTGCACACCCCTACGTCTAGGACACTTAAGAAAACGATCCACATTTCCTCCTCCAAACTATTGATTTTGTTTTTCTCCAACTCCTCGTCTCGTCTTTGACCAGCAGGGCCTCGGGAGGGGGCGAGGAGATGAGGAATAGAGCAGATGGCGGGTAGTGTCCATTTTTTATGCGAATTTCACCGATCTATTAATAATCATCAACAACGGTACAAAAAGTTCTAAAAGTAATAAAAATTACAAATAGATCAATGGATCATCTAGCGACGACTACAAACACTGGCACGAGCCGAAGGCGCGCCGCCGTCCTCGCCCCTCCATCATCGGAGCCAGACAAAGCTTGTCGTAGTAGAGATTGTTATAGTAGACAGACGGGAAGTCGTCATGCTAAGGCCCCAAAGGACCAGCGCACCAGAGCAGCAACCATCGCCGAAGATGACCAACATAGATCGGAAGAGACTGACCTCAAAACACATCAACGAAAAACGATCAGATCGCAATGGATTTGTCGGACACACGACTTCACACGCCCTTCGTCGATGCTAGACGCACCACCGGGACGAGGATAGGACAGGGAGTACCTTATTCTGACTTCAGGACGTAGCCGCCACCTCAACATCCTAAAAGAAGACACTAAAAATAGTCTAAATAAAACACCGAAACATCCTTAGATGGGTTTCAGGACCCTAAGCCACGTGTCCAAGGCCCTAAGCCACCGGATACGGGACGGACCGGCGTCGCTGGCGGAGGTAAGATACCCTAGATGGGTTTTGCCGCCGCCTTAGGAGAGCCTCTCTCTATGTCCGTACCGGTTCGTACCTGGACATAATTTGTACGTTGTTAACCGGCGATTCCTCTCATAGTGGGTAGCGTCCATTTGTCCTTGCAGTTGGATTTTTTTCTGGGTTCCTTGCAGGTAGAATTACATGTCATATTGTTTTGGAGAATTGTTTTCAATTCCTTTTCTTTTAAATAGCCCGTGATGCCCAATATTTTTGAGAATAGGCAAGAAAAAAGTTATATAAAAAAACCGTGAATTATTTTCTCATGGTGAAATTCGAACCAAATGCGATATTAGGGTTATAAACTGAACTTCATGACAACTTAACTACACCAACTTAAAATGTTACAAGAAGTTTTATCAATTATTCACCTGCCAAGAAATAAGAATGATGCAAAAGAATCAAAATTTGTCACAAGCTTTTTCCTAATTTCTGCAATTCATATAATTTTTTCTGGAGAAAATACACACAGATATATCAAATAATATTTATTTTTTCTTTATCAGAAGTAGCTAGATCAATTTGGCAGCATGCATGAGCGCGTGTGTGCAGCAAGGAAATGTCTTCCCAAAGCACTCCTAGCGTCAAACAAACCGGTTACAGAGATCAGTTAGCACTATAGAGGCAAATCTGTCCCGCTAAATGCCAACTATTGCCAAAATGGCCAGAAAAAGAACTTTAAAGAATGCCAACCAAAAGTACACCAACATCGTGCCAACAACAAAACTAACCTGATATTATTGACTAAAAACTATTCTTAGATGAAGATGCGATCTACCTAGCACTCTAGTTCTTTAATTAAGTACTCTAGCTACGGCTGCTTTTTGTTAAGAGGTAACTCACCTCTTATGGGGAGTACTTAATTAAGTACTCTAGCTAGGGTAGAATTACATGAGAGAGTTGTACTTATAGTTTTAAATTGTAGTGCACAATTCCCATATGGATCTCCCTTCACACTTTCTAATTAAACAGATCACTTCCAACAGAAGGGCTCAGTACACAAACTTTATAATTGTTTAAATAAAGATGGTAATCAATATATTTCTAACACTAGAAAATGAACTCTCATCGGTAATATGCAAAGAAAAGATAACAATGTTTACGAACAAGATTTAGACAGTTCCACCACAAACAACAAAACAGTCACAAATCATCTAACTATATGCTGGCATACATATCAACATCGTAATATCTTTGAAACACTACAAGTGCCTAATGTGCATATAATTAGTTCAACTGAACAATTTTCTGATCCGGAAAACACTTGTAAAAGTGATGCAATTGAAATACTCAACTATATCGCTCTTAACAGAATCCTTGTCCAACTGTAGACCTCTCGAGAACATTATTTTGAACTAAACTGCTCTAAACCGTAGGTTCCAAATTGCATCCTTGTGACTTGCACAATTCTCAACTAGTGTAACTTTGTCATCTGCACCGTTATCAGCTGGACTGCACCGCTCACAACTACATCTTTCTGAACTGCACCGCTATCAAAACCGTTGTAAAAAAACTTAGTTATGAAGAAAAAGATTGTACAAATGACGCGGATGAAAAGAAAAACATTGTTGAAAGGAAACATTTGAGAAGAAAAACGAAGTTTAAAAGGATGCACGTAGGGAAGAAAAATGAAATTAAAAGGATGGTATTGAGAAAGAGGAACGTGGCCTCCAAGAAAAAACATAAATGCAATTGGACCAAAACTGGAGAACAATTTACTTAAGTTTTATGGTGTGCCCAGATAAGCAAAACCCAAGATTAATCTAGCCTGCCACGTTGCCACTCATGCTTGCATATCTAGCACGGTGGGACTCGGGGCGCCGGTCGCCGGACGGATGGTTTCCTAAGCGAGCACGTGGAGGGCGAGGGGATAGGGTCAAAGCGCTGATCGCGAGTTCGACCTTAGATCTAGGCCAAGATTTGTTGTGGATACGCCAGTGACGTTATGCGACGGCTTTCTGGTTTGTCGTCTTCTCCACATGCTCGGCTTGAATAAAAGGTGGTGGTCCTAGGCTTCCTACTCGTCGCCTAGGTGAAGACCTGCCAGTTGTCTTTTGCCTTTCTTCATCGATCTGGCTGAAGCGTCGTGTTTTGGAAGGCTCCGTCGGCGAACTCCACAATGTGCATATGCCGAGAGATTGCTGGATCAGATAGGATTCGGTTGTGCGCACCATGTTTTTACTCTTGCCGTTTGGTTTCAGAGGGAGTACTTCGAAGCTCTGTTGGCTGTTAATATCATAGGGCATATTATCATCCCATGGTGTCGACGGAGAATGTCATGAAGGCCGAGATCTGAGGACTGACAATGGTGGTTCGAGTCTAGATGGTGATGATGAATTGGCTTGGTGACTTGTGACTTGGAGCAGTGGTATGCAAGCGGGGGCGACAGTCACTACTAGAGAAAAGGCTATAGGAGACATGCTTATGCGAGGCACATTTAGACATATGCGCCTCCTATAAAAATAGGCGAGGCGCATTTTGCGATATGCGCCTCTAGTATAAAAATAGGCGAGGCGCATATGATAAAATGCGCCTCCTATAATCCCTGTACGGACGGAATCTAGCAGCCCCATATTATGCGAGGCGCATTCTAGTCATATGTGCCTCCTATATATCAGATATGCGAGGCGCATATGGGCAAAATGCGCCTCACATAAGTTGCGTGGACCCAGATGAAAATCGGTGGTCGAATATACGAGGCGCATATAGTCATATGCGCCTCCTATAGTTGACAATATGCGAGGCACGTATTGTCACATGCGCCTCCTATACTCTGCCGGCCCCACCCCATCTCCTACCACAGCCACATGACCCCACCCCGCGTGTCCACCTCGTCCCTCACCAGCCATGTTCGCGACCCCTCCCTCGCTCGCTAATCCCCGCCGCCGCCAGGCTCCCTCGTCTTCCCTCGCTCGCTGTCCACCCTCGCCGCATCCTCGTGGCCGCACCCGTAGCAAAGCTCCCCCGCCCCGAGCTTCTCCCCCGGATCCAAGGCACTCCGCCGCGTTTTTTTCCTCCCTCCCTCACCCGAGATCGGGATCAGAGATCCTTCTCCTCGGATCAGGAGGCGGCAGCTGTACCCGGCGGCGATCCATCCAGCGGATCGGGAGGCGGAAGCCTGACCCCGAAGGTGAGACTCCGTCCCTCTCCTTGTCGCTCGAGGAGGACGTGGCCGCCTGCGCGCTCTACAAGGACCCCCTCAGGCAGGCAAGCCGTCGTCGTGCAGATCTTGCTATCCATTTTTTTTCCTTTTGTCGTAGCAGTGCACTGAATCTTGCGCGCGCTGCAGTTCTTGGTGCGGCTGGTGAGCTCGTACCGGTACGGCGGCGACCACGTCGACGAGGAGCTGGCGAGGGCGGAGGCGGCCGAGCTGCACGGCGCGGTGGTGAGGAAGAAGGAGGCGCTGCACGGGGACGTGGTCCGCATCGTCAGCTCCAGGAGCAAGCCGCAGCTCAGGGCCACGTTCCAGCGCTACAAGCAAGACCACGGTCAGCAAGAAGATGGCCTTCGTCGTGCTGCGACCACACAACAGGTGAGCCATCTGGGCCAAATTGGTTCTTCTTGTCATTCGTAGCAGCCAAATCTAAGGTGGATGGTGAATAAATCATGTTAGATGATGGTTGAGCCTCTTAAATTTGTTTTCTCCTAATCGTTAATTAATCTTAACCGTGCTACATCCGTGGTTTCTTTGGGTTATTTGGGAATCTTTGCTAATTTACCTTTGTCTATGATGAACGAGCAGAGAGACCGGCAGACATGTTGAGGACAACCACATCGACTACTCCTTCATATTTTGTTGTACGGTAAAGCAGCATGCTTTGATCTTCGATGAAACTCAGCTATTGTTGTTTATATCCATTACATTGACAAGGAAATCACTGTAAAGAAGAATTTGTGAATGACTTGGGTCGATACAATTAAAAAAACTGCTTACTTATTCCATTATATGGGGCCAAATTTAGGAATCCGCTTATGCAATAGAGACTAAATGTAATGAACGACCACACTTATTCTGAACAAATGAAAGTAGCCAGTTTTTTTATGTGTCTGCCTAATTTTGCTACCCACTTGATTCTTGGATGGATCATTAGAATTCGTTACACCACACTAGCATCATTAGAATTACATGGAAGAGTTTGGTGACCAGTTGTCTGACAGTAGATAGCAGGCTAATGTAATGAACGACTCAATCTGCTTAGTTTGTGGTTCATCTGTAGTAGTAGCAGTAGTTCTGCACATTATGCTTTATGATGCCCTACTGTAAACTGGAACCTCTGGTAGCAAACGGTGTGTTTTGACATTCAATGTAAAGCCGAGCTTCATTCATTCCTCTGAAAAATTCAAAATAAAATAAAATTCATTCCTCTGGTCTAATCGATCATCTCAAATGAGATGCTATGCGGTGCAAATTGGTAATAGAATTACCACTGATGACAGTGTTGGTGGACTCTGAATTTTCTGGCATGATGCATCGAGCAACAACAGGGGGAGTTCTCAAGTTATTATTCTGACTTATGCGCATCTGTTTGCAACATCTATTTTCAATCTAAATACGAGCTACATTCATTCCTTTGAAACATTCAAAATAAAATAAAATTCATTCCTCTGGTCTAATCGACCATCTCAAATGAGATGCTATGTGGTGCAAATTGGTACTAGAATTACCACCGATGACAGAGATGGTGGACTCTGAATTTTCCGGCATGATGCATTGAGCAACAACAGGGGGAGTTATCAGGTTATTATTCTGACTTACGCGCATCTGTTTGCAACATTTTAAAACACTTCTAGATCTAGTAACTTTGATAAGTGACCCAGCTCAGCTGTGTGGGCAGCCATTGCAACCTGAAACTGTGACTGGAAAATGGAACTGTAATTGCTGGAGATGTGTCATCCAAATGGAATCTAGTGATACTAGTTTCCATTTTTTTTATGCGTGCCTTACTTTTTGACGAACCTAATTTTACTATCCATAGAATTTTTTACATGTGTATGCCTAATTTTTTTTATGTATAGAAGTTTTGACATGTGTTTGCCTAATTTTTTTTTTTGATGTATAGAAGTTTTGACATGTGTATGCTCAATTTTTAGCCATTGTCATCATGTGTTATGCAGGTGTTGACTTTGCCTCTATATAAACGCTCCTCTCTCCCAGAGTCCTACTAAATAGCTACCTTGTTTCAGCAGCAGCTAGAGCGAGGCAGCCGGCCATGGCGATGTTCAAGAACATTCGCACGCAGCAGCTGGGTCTGTTGTGGTACATCTTCATGGTGGGCGCTGTCTCGGTGCTTCCAGGCGCCATCCCGGCCAACGCCTGCGGGACAGAGCTTCTCTACCAGCGCGTCGTCCTCGCCAACTACTTCCTCGTCCGCGCCACCTTTGCCGCCGCTGTGCTCCTCCTCACGGTTAAGATTTGCGTCGGCGCCGCTGAGGACAGTGCCATCACCGCTGCTTGTGTTGCCGCCGCTGGAGACAAGGCCTTTGACGCCGAGGCCGGCACGATGGCCGCCGGACACAAGGCCCGCGACGAGGCCGTGATGGAGGGGCTTGGCTGTATCACGGCAAAGTGGAAGAGGGTGTTGCTGCGTGGGATGCTCCTCCTTGCTGTGGCCCTCTCCGCCGCTGCCTCCTTCCTCGCCATCGTCATCTTCGAGGACTGGTGCCAGTACGGGAGTGGCTGCAATGCCGGGTACGGCTTGGGCTCGCCGGTTAGCGTGCTCATGATGTTGGTCACGACGCTCGTGCACGGCCACTTCGCGTGGGTCGCCGTGTGCAAGAACTGAGGCGGGAACAGTGAGCAGCGGGTGAATTTAGCTAGCAGTCGTGTTGGGGAGGAGTCCTGCTAGGGAATCGTGTCAAGGGTGTTTAATCTGTTGCTAATTCAGTGACTTGGTTAATTTGGAAGGGAAACATTTGTTATCTGTGTAATGTATTGTATTCATGTTGGTTCTATTATGCTTTGGCAAATTGTAAGTTTTTGAAAAATTTTGTGCTCTTTATACTGTATTCTAGACTATATTGTATATTTGAATATCTGTATATTATTATTTATAGTGGTCTGTAAAACTTGAATTTCGAAAATATTACCGGAGGCGCATATAGAATACTATAGGAGGCGCATATACTATAAATATCCGAGGCGCATTGCAAAACATTTATTATGCGAGGCGCATATCGATATGCGCCTCGGATATGTGAAGTATAGGAGGCGCATATCATATGCGCCTCGCATAAGAAATACCCGAGGCTTGAAGCTAGAGGCGCATATGATATGCGCCTCGGATAGGCTTTTAGGTGCGCCTCGCATAGGCTTTTCTCTAGTAGTGAGTACAGGAGAATCTCATGTTCCTATCAAAACCCAGGGTCTGGCCTTCATTGGTTGTGCCTGACAATGGCCTTGTTGAAGGTATTGTTTTGAGAGCATGGATTTTCTTCAGGATGAAAACCTATATCTTTGATCGGGCGATGACCGTGTTTGTGCACTGTTTCCTTCTTAGAGGCGTCGGTTTTGGAGAAGATGGACTTCTGGTGCTGTCTTGGTGGTGGTAGTACTGCTGTTTCAATGAATGAGGAACTCTAGCGGGACTTTTTTTTCTTTTTTTTGGTTGTGTGCATCTGTATGGCCGCTATGGCAATGCGTTGTTGCAGAGGTTGAATGTAATTGATATCTTTTGATATTAATATATGCTTCTTTCCAAAAAAAAAGTATGAAATCAACGCATCGGCTCAATTGCCTAACCGAGGGTAGCCATAGCCGGATTCCATTGAGTACTTGTGACTTTGTGAGTTGTGAGGAGCCACAGCCCTCAGGCCTACTGCAATCGTGTAACATCCCAAAAATTCTAAACTTGGATTATCAAACTCTAATCATCAAATTTAGGGTTAACAAAAGCTTTTCCAATTAAAATATGAAAGCATTCATATGAGTGTGCATTAAAATTTGGATTCTTTTGAATTGCCATGATTATGTTTTTTTTGCTTGTAAAATGATTCTTAGGTGAAATAAGCATCATCTAAACAATCCCCACACTTTTTCCAAAGACAAACAAATCAAAACAAACAAATTAAGTGAATGGTCACTTTGGCCAAATTAACTCCCATGCCTACTTTGGCTATCTCTAACTTTTAGAACTTAACAAAAACATGTATGAATCTTTGCACCCCTTGATAGTACTCATAACAAGGTACCAAGGCCCACTTTGTTATCATCCAAAAACATTCAAATGCTTAGTTTAAATGACAGTTTAAAATTGAATCTATTTCATATGGGAAGATCCCACTATTTCAAAAACCACTCAAACAAGCTCAATTTTCAAAACCCAAAGCATCCACGGTATCATCAGCACATGCCTAGCACACCCACCAAAAATATTTTCAAAATTCAAAACTTAAGTTCATGCGGCCATTTCATCAAACAGGTTGCAGATGCAAATTAAACAAAATCAAAACACTATGTTGAGCAGTGTTTTGGGCCTAACTTGTTCCCTCTCTGGTTATACTAGCCTCAGTAGATCATCTAGCAACCTTAACTAAGCTCTAGCACCACTGTAAACTCGTCAATATCATCAATGGTGAACAGGCCGAGAGCACCCATGTCACCCCAGTATGAACAACAAGCTAGGAGAAGAACTAGTCGTGCCAACCTTGTCTGGAAGGTAGCCCATTGTGGCATCCCGCAAAACCACTACTAGAAAATCGCGTTGTTTTGTGCATTGCATCGTCATCATCATGCATTTGTTTGTCTGAAACTATTTTCTATAAGCCTATTTTTGTTTTCTAAAAATACCCTTCTCTTATTTCAAATAAGTCTTATAATTATCTGTTAAATTAATTGCCTAAAAATCATTTGCTAAAAAGATTTAAAACAAGACAACACCATAAATATTTTACAAACTAATAAAACCCAAACCCTAATCTATTCCTACCCAAACCTAGTCTACCCACCAACCAGTGCTTGCCACCTCACCGTCCCTCCACCTCACCCTCAGCCCAGCCACCTCACCAATCCACAGCCCCCACCTACACCCCTCTCTCTCTCTCACCTAGCCCCACCTACCCCCTCTCCCTGCCACCCTGGCCCCACACCACACCGGTCCCACCCCGCAGTACACACACCAACCCACCCCTGGATCCCCACCACACACGCACACAGCACCTGCACACAGCCCACTCCCCCACCTCCTTCTCTCCCTGCCTGCGGGCCCGCACCAACCCCTCTCCCACGCACGCCACCCCGGCCCCACCAGCTAGAGGCCCCCTCCCCCACCTCCCGTTCTTCTCTCCCTTCCTCTTCTTCCCGAGCCGCCAGATGCTCCTCCTCCGCCACCGCCTCCTCCTCCCAGACGCCTCCCACATGGCCGCCGGCCTTCTCCACCTCGCCGCCGGCGCCGAATCCCTCCTCCCGAAGTCGTCCGCTGGCCCGGCGCTCCCCCGTCCTCTCCTGCGCTCAACGCCCTCCTCTCCGGCTCGCTGGCGACCCCAGCCGCCGCCTCACCGCGTCGGCCTGGACCTCCTGCCCCGCGCCCTCCTTCCTCTCCAAGCTCGCCAGCGCTTCTCCACATGCAGCCGTCCCCGTGCCTCCTTCCGCCAATCGACGCCACCTGGGCCTCCTCGCCGGTCCCATCCTCCTCCGGACGCCATGGCCAGCCCGCCAGCGCCACCATCCCGCCAGACGCTTCCCCGTCTGGTCTCCTCGACCATGCCGCCTTCCTCCCGGCCAAGCTCACAGCGCCTCGCTGCCTCCCGTCAGCGCCTGCGCCGCCTCCTCCGTTCGCCCCGCCCGGCCGGTCCTGCCGACGCCTGACTGCTTTCCTCCTGCCTCCCCGTCCCTCCTCCCGGCAGCCTCCGCCGAAGCTCCCTGCAAGGCTCGCCAACGCGACCCGCCTCCCCGACGCGCTCGAGCACCCTGTCCCCGTCGCCCTCCTCCTGAGCGTGCTCTGCCGCCGGTCTCCCCGGCGCAGCTCCCGTCCCCGCGCGTCGGCCTGTGTGCTCGTCCTCGCGGGAGGGTGCTACCCTGCGGTCTCTGTCTCACACGCGCACCGCCCGTCTTTCTCATGTTTGTGTTGTCCACAGACCCTCGTCCCTGAGCCGTTCTCGAGATGTTTGTCCGGTGCTTGATCCGAGAGGACCCTGTCGAGAACCCGTGCGATCTGAAGACCGTACCGAACCCAGTGGCAAGTATGAACCCCCGACAAGATCTCCATCACGGAACTCCGATGCCTTCAACACAGGGCATTGAGGATGCCGTCATGGACCCGGAAGAATCCCCGGACCCCAAGACCGACATCGTCACCCGAGAACTCTGACAAGGACGCCAAGCTCGTCGAAATCCCAGACGCCATGATCTCCTTCCCAGAATCCGGACTCCTGGAACACCGAGAACTCCTCCCTGAACGCCAAGGTCGTCGACACGGATACGCCATGTTCTTTCTCTCGGACCCGAAGACGCCGTGACTCGGACGCCAAGATCTACGCGTGAGACGACAAGACCGACAACATGGCCCGACTACCCCGGATGCGACAAGATCTACTCCGTTGTCCGAGACCGATCCCGTTTCCGTCGAACCCTGAACCCCGAGACCGAACCCGAACCCCGAGACCAAACCCGAACCCCGGAACCCCAAGATCGCCTTTCGAAGTGTGACCCTCTTTTCCGTGACCTATATTTTATAATAATATCTAAACTTGTTTCATATTAAAATGTTCATATTTGCACACATATCATGTGGGTTTGGGGGCATTATGCCGATTCACCATATAATTAAATATGGGGCCCATATGCGGGCAAATCTAGCCTTATATTGGCCTCATTTAAATTTGGGTAGCGAACCGGTGCTATCTTTTGCCATGTTAAGACAACATTTAAATTGCGGGGTAGTTAAACAACTTGAACCATCTAAGTAATGTCGGGACCCCGGTTCCGCTTAATATGGCCTAATTGCATCGCACCTTTGCCATGTCATACATCATACATGCATCATGCCCGATCTTCTGTCGTAGTATTAAATAGTGCATCCGATGTTTCTTCTAGTGTTTTGCTTCTTTGCGGATTGGGCCGTTGAGTTGATGTGAGCTTCGCCCCGATCTTCGGTTGAACCTTCGGCAATGTTTTTCAGGCGAGCATCCCCCCTTTCTACCTATCTTACTTTATAGTATTTATTCCCTCATGTTGATCTATTGATATCTGTGTTGCGATGCTCTAGTTTTCGTACCCGTGATATCCCTTGCAGCCTTATATTGCCTTGGACACCTCCTATTACCTGTTGTTTGGTAGATAGTTGGACCTGCGCGTCGTAGTCGCTTGCTCAAGTGTTGTGCGTGTCGTCAAGTACCACAGTTGTTGGAGTATTGCCGTGTGTTTATTGTTGGAGATGATCAAGACTTTAATTACTGTTTAACAACTAAAATTGAAGTAGGTAAGCAGAGGCACATGTGGGCAATAGATGTTATTTGGTTGTTAACCGTCCACTTGTGTCCCGTAGGACCCCGAGTACTTGATACCTGTTCCTTGAATATTCGCGCTATCCACATCCGGGAGGATTATGGGACCCCCCTGAGCCAGAGCTTGATTCATTCTTATTTCTTGGGGCCACAAACTAGTTTGAGGTTTTATTTACTATCCTGTACTTATGCCATGCTTTACTGCTTTATTTACGATTGTGCGAGGAGCACACTGTACTGTTTAGGATCGGGACACGATTTCGCGGTGTCGACAAGCCCAGTTTTGGGTTCCCAGTCGTTCACAGCCGTCCACCCAAACCTTGGGTCCGTCTCGGAGTCAGCTAACTTCGTTGCGGGTGTACTCAATGGGGTGGCCCCCTGAAATATTTCTGAATCCTGTGATTGCTTTGTCGTGAAAGCCTCGTTGGGTTTTGATTTGGTTTTTCCGAGGTTGATCGAGTGTGTGTTGCTATTTGTGCACCCCTGCAGGGTAAAACTTTCTGAAAGCCGTGTCCGCGGTTATGGACGACTTGGAGCACAGTATCTCGATCATAGACAACTATAACTAAAGTAGTGCTATAAATTTGACTTTATAATGACTAGTAATCAGCTTCACTATAATGGAATGGCTAATAAAACTGCCAACAATTGCTTGTTTGGGTTGTCGCTTGCGACCATTGTATCTGACTAGTAATTATTGCAACTACAACGGAATGGCTAAATAAAAATACCAACAACTGTTGGGTTTTGGGTTATCTCATGCTAATCGTATCTGACTAGTAAGTGTTGCAACTACAACGGAATGGTTAACTAAAATTGCCCACTGCTTATTATATCAGGATGACTATCTATACCTGACTAGTAATTGGTGTATCGATAACCGAATAAATAAAACTGCCAACTGTGTGAGTTCCTCGGTGGACTTCCTCGTTTGGTCTCGAGGGGGAAATGCCAGGATGGGATTGTTTGGTGTTAGATTCAGGTTAGATCCGAATAGCTCTTTCTTATCCCTCTCTGATAGCCGTCAGTTGTATCGAGTCTCTATAGGTTGTTTAGTGCATGCTGCGCTGCCGCTTCAGTCCACCATACCTATGTAGGCGAGGACCGCCGAATTCTAGTCTCGCCGTGTATTGGCCTTAGTACTGACGCTCCTCTTTTTCCTCTGCCCTTTGTCGGCACCCCTTTTGTTTAAGCAGGTTTTGAGACCGACGTCGTTAGCAGGGTTACCCTTCCGGCTTGGCCTGGGCAGGGTTATGGACGCCATTGGTTATTCTTCAGGGCTCTTAGCCCCATTTGCATCTTGTCCGTAGCTGGACGCTCTATCATTTTCAAGGTGATTTGGATCTTTGTACATTATATCTGTATTATTGACTCATGGAGTCGTGTTGTATATATATCTGTTCTGTGGGTCTCATCGAGGACTGTTGTGTAATGTTATTACTTCGTTTTCCACCCGCACGAAAGTGCCTGGTGGGCACCTTTGAATCGTTTCTATGCGGGTTTGGCGGGAATCGCTGAAACTTGTATAGGGCCGGTTCTGAGGGTGTTACACCCATGCCTCACCGTCCCCTCTTGACCAGCCCTAGCTCGAAGACAATGCCCAGAACCGCCAGAAACGCCGCGCCCGTGCCGCTGTCGACCATGCCGACGCGCACCGCAGAGCACGCGCCGTTCCCACGCAACCCGACCACCTCGAGCCCTTGCCGCCCGCCAGCATGCACCCCACCGTCCCAGAGGAGCCGTTGATTTCGTCCACCCCAGGAGCTGCCGCGACCACCCCTGAGTTCGCCGTCGTCGACTTCATCGTTTTCCCGCCTTGCCAACCTTCGCTTGAGCCCCGGTGAGCCTCCCACGACCCCCACTGAGCCGCTAGGGTTCGAGATCGCCGTGACCTGTTCATCATCGCCGACGACCCTCAGTCGTCGATCTTCATTCTAATCCAATGCACCACATCGCCTCGTGCCGCTTCGCGTTTAAAGAGTCACTGACCAGTAGACCCCTCCTATCATTTGCGCCCCGCGCTGCGGAGTGACACTGGGCCGGCCCATTACCCCTTCCCGCGCAGCCCACTAGTTTGAATTTAGATTTTTCTATTTTTATTCAAACTCAGTTCTATACCTAGTTTCAAAAATCAACCCAGCTCGATTTAGTGAACCAAATTGAATTAAACCAATTTTGTTAGAAAGGTATTGAGATGCTTAATCCAAGCCCATTGGATTCAAATCATTTGGATCTGTAGATCAACCTTGGTAAAAATAACAAGACATAACCTTTTCTGCATTCAAACATTTTTCAAATTTAAACCATAATAGCTTTTGAGTTGATTCCAACTCTCAAAAATCATATTTGATCATACCTTTCAGAATATATAAAAATATATAGGTTTACTTACATAAATAATGTTCAAGTAATAAAAGAATGCCACATAGGCATTTCTAGTCAATTATTTTATTTAAAATAAAAGGTTAAACCTTATTAAATTGTGACACCACTTTAAATCATATTCTCATGTACTGAAATATGTGGTGATGACATGTGTCAACATGTGTTGGAGATATGCCCAAGAGGCAATAATAAAGTGGTTGTTATCATATCTTCATACTTATGATAAATCTTTACATACCATGCTATAATTGTATTAACCGGAAACATTAATACTTGTGTGATTTGTAAACATAAAAGAGTCCCTAGTAAAGCCTCTTGTTAAACTAGCTTGTTGGTTAATATATGATCATGGTTTCCTGATCATGAACATAGAGATGTTATTAACAACAGAGTCATATCATTAGGAGAATGATGTGATGGACATACTCCTATAGTTAAGCGTAGCATAAAGATCAAGTCATTTAATATAGTTCATTTGCTATAAGCTTTCTTATACATAGTAACCTAATTCCTTCGACCATGAGATCATGTTAATCACCATCACCGGAAGGATGCTTTGATGACATCAAACACCACACCGTAACTGGGTGGCTATAAAGGTGGCATTGAGTGTTCGAAAATTATGGGTTGAGGCACATGGATCAAGAGTGGGATTTGTCCATCCATATGACGGATAGATATACTCTGGGCCCTCTCGGTGGAATGTCATCCAATTATCTTGCAAGCATGTGACTGGCTCACAAGGGATCACATATCACGGGAACAAGAAAAGAGTACTTATCGGTAACGAGGTTGAACTAGGTATGCAGAGATACCGACGATCAAAAACTCGGATAAGTAAACTATCGTGAGACAAAGGGAAATTGGTATCGTATGTAAGTGGTTCATTCAATCGCAAAGTAATCATAGAAATATGTGGGAGCCATATGAACTTCCAGATTCCTCTATTGGTTATTGATCGGAGAAGTGTCTCGGTCATGTCCGCATAATTCATGAACCGTAGGAAGACACACTTAAGGATTCGATGTTGTTGAGTAGTTATGGAATGATTAGTAAGAGACCGAATGTTGTTCGGAGTCTCGTATGGGATCCAGGATATCACGAGGAGATCCGGAATGGTCCAGAGAATAAGATTCATATAAGGAAAGTCCTATTTTGGAGTTCGGAAAGTTTCCGATGATTTCATCGGAGAGGTTCTAGAAGGGTCTAGAAGGTTCACCCGTCCGAAAGGAGAATGGTCCATGAATGTGTCATGGGTAAGTGGAATGATTGGATCATGTCCAAGGTCACTTGGTGTTGGCATATGCAAGAGAGAAATAAAACTCTAAATTGAAAGTCAAACGGGAAGTTTGAAAAGTCAAACTGGAACAATGGTTTCCTAGTGGGAGAAGAAACAAGTCCTTCTCTCAATCCAACTTGGGTTTGGGTTTGGATTCAAACCCACCCCTCCCAAGGCTGCCCCTCCCTCTCATAAATAGAGGGGGAGGGATGCCCCAAACAACACAAGTTCCAAGCCCTCTCCACGAGCCGCCGCCGCCGCGCCGTCGCCGCCGCCTTAGCCGCCGCCGACACCTCCTCCTCCTCCTCCCGGATCTCTAAACCCTAGTTTTCCGGGAAACCCTAATCCTCCATACTCGCTTTGGCTTAAGGCGAAGCCCTGCGAGATCTCCCCTCTACTTCCGACACCACACCGTTGTGCTGCCGGAATCACAAGGAGAGTGTTACAACCTCCGCTGCCTGCTGGAACAAGGGAGAGGAAGGTCTTCATCGAGTACCGAACGTGTGACCGACTGCGGGAGCGCTGCCGGAACGCAGCGCCGGAAGGATCGTCTACGCGATCTTGAGATCGGCAATTGTACGACTACATCACCCACGAGAATCTGCTCTCGTTAACCACTTTGGAATCTTCGAGGGTGAGTTCCTCTATCGACTCGTTGCTACAATCTAGTAGATAGATCTTGGCTGTGTGCATGCGGTAGAAATTTTTTGATTTTCCATGCTACGAACCCCTACAGTGGTATCAGATCCGTGTCTATATGTAGATCTGTTGCACGAGTAGGACACAATGGTCATTGTGGGCGTTGATGCTTTTGTTGTCGATTGCTTCTTGTGTACTTTGCATCTTGCAGGATGGTAGGATGAAGCGGCCCGGGCTAACCTTACATGACATCGTTCATGAGACTTGCTCCACGCTTGACATGCAACTTGTATTGCATAAGTGGCTTTGTGGGTGCCTGTTTCTCCCAACATAGTTAAGATTCAATTTACAACGGGTGATTGACAATACTAGTATCAATGTTGTGGTTCTTGTTCGTAAGTTAGATCGACACTTATTGAAAGCCCCAAACCACGTAAAATATGCAAAGAAAATTAGAGGCGTCTAACTTTGTTTTGCATGGGTGTGTTGTGGTGTGATATGGCCATGATTGTGATTATATTTGATGTATGCAATGTTCCTTATTGTAAGTTGGCAACCGGCAGGAGCCATATGGTTGTTTTTAAATTATGTTAAGACCTGTGTGTCTACTCAAAGTAGTTGTAATAGTTGAAGCTGGTGGACGACAACCATGGAGCGGCGTCATTGACCTTGATGCAATGCCGGTGATGATGGAGATCATGTTCGTGCTTGAAGATGGAGATCGGAAGCACAAGTAGAAAGGCCATATCATATCACATATTATGAATTGCATGTGATGTTAATCCTTTTATGCATCTTGTATTGCTTAGTTCACGACGGTAGCATTATAAGATGATCCCTCAAGCACAGAATTTCAAGTTTTAAAGTGTTCATCCTTAGTAAGCACCGTTGCTAAAGCTCGTTGTTTCGAAGCACCACATGATGATCGGGTGTATTAGATTCTGCGAGTGTATACAACGTGAGCAAGACAGATTTGCTCATGCGGAAGCTAAGGTTTGATCTTGACGAGCCTAGCATGTACAGACATGATCTCGGAACACGGATCACCGAAAGGTAAAGCATGAGTCATATAGTAGATATGATGAACATGTTGATTGTTCGCCATTGAAGCTACATCAACTCTCGTGATGATCGGTTTTGATGTGGTGGATTTGGTTCGTGTGATCACTAAAACAATGTGAGGGATATTGTTTTGAGTGGGAGTTCAACGGCAATATGATTAAAAGTTGAACACTATTTATCATAAATTAAATCAAAGTGAATTTGCATAATTGTTGTAATCATTGGCATCCGTTTACCACCTTGCGCTTAGTTATAATTGAGATGATAGAACTATAGAATTCTGGTTAGTTACGTTACGAACTGGTATCGTATTTTTTTGAAGTGTTAATCTAAAGTTTAAAAGTCCTATTGCAAACTTTCAGTAAGTTCCGGTTACTCCATGAAGTTTAATAACTGGTATTAAATCGAGAGTAAAAATTCCAAGAGTTAGTGTATGAGTATCATGTTTGTCTCCATGATTCTTGATATTTAAAGAATTGTCTTAATATCAAGGTTATCTAGGATCTGAAAGAGTTGTTTCAGAAACCATGATGTGTGGAAGATATTGTGATATCTGAAACGAAGTTTTGGTTGCAACATGATAGAGTATAATATGGCAAAAGTCATGTTCTCATATTTGATGAGAATTTGCAAAGGGTTGGAGACACTAGTTGTCCTAATCCACCAAAAGGTTTTGGAGAGCAACATTATACTCGCGATTCATCTTTATAAGCTAAAAGTAGCTTGATCATGAATAATTCCATGATAAGGGTGAATATTTGATGTAGGTAAAAATTTTACCACACCAAGAGATTACTAAAGAATGGAATTTGAAAGCACACCAAACATTTGATGATGGTGATCTACTTCAAAGTGCAAGTCCAAAGACATTGGTATTTAATTATACACGCTTTGGACTATGTGTCATATGTATGACTCCACTATTGATGTTGATAGATTCTTTCAAACAGAAAAGGAAATACTGAAAGAGAATCTCATAAATATATGGCAGAAAAGAAATGACTAGAATTGTTCAGTTTAAGTATATAGATGATATACATGTTATGGCTATATTCTTTGCTTATTAAACAATGTGGTTCTTAAGTATTTGATACTGAATTTGTTGGTGTGAATCGTCATACAAAACAACACAATTTATGAACTACAATGGCCTAAGTAACTAGCAAAAGAATATGTGATGATGTTCATCGAGAACAAATAAAGGGTTATTGTGTTGCTCGTTAAACATCAAAGCTTGCCTTCAAGATTTGTTTTATCAGGTATTATGAGAACAAAAGGGTTGTTCAAATAATTGCCGTAATCCATAAAATATGGATGATTCACAAATCTCGTTGGAGAAATCACATCCATAAAACTAGTGCTAAAAATGTCGAAAGACAAATTGATTGAAAGATCACTTAGGAAGTGACATCGCCGTTTAAATTATATTGGAAAGAAAACATAAAGAAACTCCATGTGGATGGAATTTTGGAGTCTTTTGATTTTTGATCAAATGACGCTTGTGAAACTTTCCTAGAGATAATTAAAACTTAGTTCATAGGCCAAAAGGGAACGAATGACTAGCTTATTGAAACTTGTACATATTGTTGTACGAAGTCCATTATGTGTAGTCAAGAGCGATAGATTTCAACTTCATATGCTTTCTCCGAAAATTTGAGTGAATATATGAATATTTACTTAATAAGGATGAAGTATGAAACATTTGAAAAGTTCAAAGACTTTCAAGATGAAGTGCAAAATCATTGTAACAAGAATATAAATAGTTTATGATAAGATCATAAAGGAAGATATTTGAGTTACAAGTTTAGCATAATACCTAAGATTTAAGGAATCGTTCCGTAGATTTGCATGTCCCGAAACACCATAAGAGTATGGAGCGTTCGAGATATGTAATTAAACCTTGTTTGACATGGTAAGATCGAAGGTGTAATTCATAAAACTGCCATTATATTTTAAAGATTAAAAGCTTTAGAGACTACCATTTTTCCACTGAAAAGAGCTCCATCATAATCCGTTGAAATGACACCATATAAAGTTATGGTTTGGGATTAAACCCAAGTTGTCCTTTCTTAAACATTGGTATGCTATGCATAAGAAAGATGTTTGCAAACAAAGTCGAATGAACCTGTCTTTGTATGTTATTTCGAATAACTGTTAAGTAATCCTCCATAACATCGGAGACAAAAGTGTTTGTCACTTAGAATGTCAAGTTTCTTTGAGAAGGAATTTTTCGTGAAAAGATAAGTGGGAGGACAATAGAACTTTGATAAGGTTAAAAGAACCTTAGCTATATGTGCAAAGTTGCGCAGTGCCGAAAAGTGTTCCGGAGGCAGCAACAATGCTCATGGCTCACGTGCCTCAAAGGTTGCGGTCACAGAGGTCTAAGTTCCTATTGAAACAAGTAGGTCGGGTAAACAATCAAATACCAAGATTTGAGAGTTAAATCATTATTTGACAATAATGATCCGACTACATGCAAAGAAGCAATGATGAGCCCTGACTCCGTCAAATGGCTTGAAGCCATAAAATCCGTGATAGTTCCATACACGAGAAATCAAGTTTTGAACTTGAAGGACCCTCGAGAAAGGTGTAAGACCTTACAGTTGTGTTTGGATCTATAAAGAAATGGACATGGATGTTTCGCATCTATGAAATGGTCGACATGTTGGGAAAGAGTTCACAACAATGTTCAAAGGTTGACTATGACAAGATTTGATCTTTCATAGCGATATTTAGTCTAGACGGATTAATATAGCAACCACTACATATAATTTTGTTATGTGGTAGTTGAATAAACAAAACAAGTTCTTCTAATAGAATTGTTACCTAGGACATGTGCATAACACGGTCCATAGGGTTTGGTTAATTCAAAGGATGCTAAAAGCATATGCAAACTTCAATGGTTGAAGTGAGCATCGCGGAGTTGGAATCTTCACTATGATGAAATTGTTAAAAGAGTTTAATTTCATCAGAGACAATGAAGATGCTTGCATTTGCAAGAAATTAAGTGGGAGCGCTAAGACATGTTTCTAATACATTATGTGGAAGACATATTGTTGATTAAAAATGATGTATCTTTTATTAACACATATTAAGAATTTCATCCCGATGAAAGACTTAGGCAAAACCCAAATATTTGGCATCAATAGACGCTAATATGGTTGTGCCGAAAGTACATAGATGATGTATTGAATAAGTTCAATATGGAAACTACAAGAAAGGTTCTTGTCGCACAGAAAGGATTGAATGAGTTCAATATTGATGATATATTCAAGTGTATTGACACTTGGTAAGTGAAACAAAGATTCAAGTATAGATTGATACTTGATGTATGAAATCACAAAGAGTATTTATATCAATCATACTGTGATATGTACAAATCCAGATATGTCCTGTGCTCTAAATGTTATGAACATATATCAGAATGATTCTTAAGATAATCATTGGACGATAGTAAAGATATTCTTATGATCTTGTAAAAGAACTAAGAATATATTATTTTGTTGAAATGACAAATAGATGGTTAGTTTATTGTAAATGAATTACATTGATACTAGTTTTGTCACAAAGTACAAATTAAGTTTATCTCAATCTAAACTAACGGTGGCACAATATGATGGAAAGTAAGTTCCATAATGAATTTGGATGAATTCCATAGTTAAGACATTGTGACAGATACTACAACAAAAGGCTAAGTATATGACTGCTATTATAGCAGCAAAAGAGGGTATTTGTGTCAAGTAGTTTGTTATCAAACTAGGTGTAGTTCATAGTGGGATAGTACTATGAAGATATATTGTACGGCAATATTATCAACATGTTTTAACCCCAAAGAACTAAAGGTCACACCAAAGGACCAAATTTGAGCCATCTCATTAGAGAATGAGTGATGCGTAGAGACGCAAAGACATGCAATTACACACGGACCTGGAAGTGTCAAATCCGAAGATCAGTTGACCACTAGCAATCGTGTACATACGACACCAGAAAGCCATAGGTGTTGAATACACAAAGGTTTGAAACTAGATTATTGATTCTAGTGCAAGTGGGAGACTGTTGGAGATATGCCCAAGAGGCAATAATAAAGTGGTTATTATCATATCTTCATACTTATGATAAATGTTTAAATACCATGCTATAATTGTATTAACCGGAAACATTAATACTTGTGTGATTTGTAAACATAAAAGAGTCCCTAGTAAAGCCTCTTGTTAAACTAGCTTGTTGGTTAATATATGATCATGGTTTCCTGATCATGAACATAGAGATGTTATTAACAACAGGGTCATATCATTAGGAGAATGATGTGATGGACATACTCCTATAGTTAAGCGTAGCATAAAGATCAAGTCATTTAATATAGTTCATTTGCTATAAGCTTTCTGATACATAGTAACCTAATTCCTTCGACCATGAGATCATGTTAATCACCATCACCGGAAGGATGCTTTGATGACATCAAACACCACACTGTAACTGGGTGGCTATAAAGGTGGCATTGAGTGTTCGGAAAGTATGGGTTGAGGGCACATAGATCAAGACTGGGATTTGTCCATCCATATGACGGATAGATATACTCTAGGCCCTCTCGGTGGAATGTCATCCAATTATCTTGCAAGCATGTGACTGGCTCACAAGGGATCACATATCACGGGAACGAGAAAAGAGTACTTATCGGTAACGAGGTTGAACTAGGTATGCAGAGATACCGACGATCAAAACCTCGGATAAGTAAACTATCATGAGACAAAGGGAAATTGGTATCTTATGTAAGTGGTTCATTTGATCACAAAGTAATCGTAGAAATATGTGGGAGCCATATGAATTTCCAGATTCCTCTATTGGTTATTGATCGGAGAAGTGTCTCGGTCATGTCCGCATAATTCACGAACCGTAGGGAGACACACTTAAGGATTCAATGTTGTTAAGTAGTTATGGAATGATTAGTAAGAGACCGAATGTTGTTCGGAGTCTCGAATGGGATCCGGGATATCACGAGGAGATCCGGAATGGTCCGGAGAATAAGATTCATATAAGGAAAGTCCTATTTCAGAGTTCGGGAAAGTTTCTGATGATTTCATCTGAGACGTTCGAGAAGGGTCTAGAAGGTTCACCGGTCCGAAAGGAGAATGGTCCATGAATGTGTCATGGGTAAGTGGAATGATTGGATCATGTCCAAGGTCACTTGGTGTTGGCATATGCAAGAGAGAAATAAAACTCTAAATTGAAAGTCAAACGGGAAGTTTGAAAAGTCAAACTGGAACAATGGTTTCCTAGTGGGAGAAGAAACAAGTCCTTCTCTCAATCCAAATTGGGTTTGGGTTTGGATTCAAACCCACCCCTCCCAAGGCTGCCCCTCCCTCTCATAAATAGAGGGGGAGGGCTGCCCCAAACAACACAAGTTCCAAGCCCTCTCCACGAGCCGCCGCCGCCGCGCCGCCGTCGGTCCGTCGCCGCCGACACCTCCTCCTCCTCCTCCCGGATCTCTAAACCTAGTTTTCCGGGAAACCCTAATCCTCCATACTCGCTTTGGATTAAGGAGAAGCCCTGCGAGATCTCCCCTCTACTTCCGACACCACACCGTCGTGCTGCCGGAATCACAAGGAGAGTGCTACAACCTCCGCTGCCTGCTGGAACAAGGGAGAGGAAGGTCTTCATCGAGTACCGAACATGCGACCGACTGCGGGAGCGCTGCCGGAATGCAGCGCCGGAAGGATCGTCTACGCGATCTTGAGATCGGCAAGTGTACGACTACATAACCCACGAGAATCTGCTCTCGTTAACCGCTTTGGGATCTTCGAGGGTGAGTTCCTCTATCGACTCGTTGCTACAATCTAGTAGATAGATTTTGGCTTGTTTGTGTGCATGCGGTAGAATTTTTTTGTTTTTCCATGCTACGAACCCCTACAACATGATCCCATGTTTGAGTTGGAGAATATTAAATCTTAAGTAGTTTTTCAATGAGTAGAAATTACTTTTCTAAAAATAAAATAAATAAGACAAATGCTTTAATCTTGTAATATTAGTGATGATGTTAAATCATCTATAGAACCCTTTTGTGTGATGATTGAAGTAGTTAAGTATTGTTTGGTGATTGTGTACCTCGTATTTATTCATAGACGCTAGTACCGACCAAGGATACGAGGAGGAAGGAGGATACTACGAAGAAGAAGCCAAGGAGAACTTCAACCACTGCTCTGCACAAGGCAAGCTAACACTTGCAAGATACTCTACTTATGCAAGTCTATACTGATACTAATGCAAGCAAATACTTGTTTGTTACCCTGACCACTAGATGCCTTAAGCATATGTGATCATATCCACTTGATACCCCCTCCTAGTTTTACTTGCAAGCTTCTACTTTATTTTCTTTATTAAAGCTATTACTTAGAGTCTACTTAAGTGATTTGTAGATTCTAGGAGGATAATTGAAGGTTGCATACAGAGCATTAAATTTGGCCTAAGCTAGATAATCTTGATGGCATCCTAAGGCATGAGATTGAACTTAGTTAAACTCCACTTGTTTACCACCCCTCATTAGTACTTACCCCCACTTGTATATGCTAGTGCTAAGCATAAAACTTGATCAACTTTAGATGGGAATACTTGGTGGAAAAATGGTTATGAAAACCTTAGAATGATGAGTCATTCTACTGAGATGTTTTGACATGTGTTTCCAAACACCAGATGATTTTGGTGATGAAAATGTTGAGGCATGAGCCTTAGCCCTTTATAAAACTGATGGTTGTCTAGATGCGATACCATTCCAATTTTACCGTACAACCATAATATCCGAAAATTTGGGTAGGGCTTGACTGGAAACTTATATACCTTAGTATGGGTTCCCTCACGGCCAAGGTCTGAGCTGAGGCTACCTTGTGAAGATTGTCCACCTGTGCAGTACCCAAGATGACAGTTGGTCATGGTTGGGAGGCCAAACTCACATGAGAGGTGGTTATACTAGGGCGTGTAATTGAAAGGTTAGGATTGATTATCCGCATACTGAGTATGGTGAATTCAGGATTTGTTCCTGACGGATATATCAAATGTTATAGTGAAAGTATACAATCTCTGCAGAGTGTCAAACTATTCGAATAGCCGCGTCCGCGGTTATGGACAGTTGGAGTGGCCATACTGTTCCCCCCCGTCAGATTATTTTAAAATGACTTGTGAAATGGATTGAGAATTTGACTTGACCACAACAGAGTTGTGATATGAAATACCAGTTCCCACTTAGATGATTTAAAATTTCAACTAGCTTTTCTTGCTTCTGAACTTAGTAGAGGTATATCTGGCTTTTTGCAAAACAACCCTAGAGCTTAGTGTCCTACTATAAAAAAAACCTCTTAACTTGTTAGTATTAGTTTGCGAGTACTTAAAGAGTACTTATGGCTTTGTCTCTGGCTATTCCCGTGGCCAGACTATGAAGAGGAGTACCAGGATGATGGACCCCAGGAAGGTTACGACAACTAGGATCATCTCACATCATCAGCATTGCCTGTGACCTCGAAGATGGAGCTTCGCCTACGCAACCTTTATTATTACGTATTTCCGCTGCTTGAGTTGTATTAAGAACTGGATTATGAGATCCTTATTTGTGTAAGACCTTATGTATGGTTTGTAATGGATGATGTACTGTGGTATCCAATTCCGTTATGTCTCGCAAAAATGGTAATCCTGGGATTGCGATGTATGGCATAACAGGCATCTAGGATTAAAAATCCGGGTGCTGACAAATCGGGTGGTGCCGGCCGATGGTCACGTGACAGAGGACTGGGGAAGGGCGGCCAAGAGCCGCAGGAACCAGGCAGGACGGGCGGCATCTTGTGGAGGAGAGGCGGTGACAGAATATTAGGAGCGCAAGGAGCGGTGGAGGCCGGGGCCCGGGGATGGCTGGGGCAAGCGGCCGGCGTGGTCGTGGCCTCGTGGGGGCGCGCCCCTACGGTGCGAGAAATCAAGCGAGGGGATGCGAGCGAGAGGCAGCCGTCAGCCAATCCACGGTCACGCTCGAGCGATGGGTTAGCAGCAAGTCGGGCAAACTTGGGCTGCGACATGGGCCAAACATTCTTTAGTATATGGGAGGCTGAAATATTTCCTGCGCCCCGGGCCATGGCCATTGCCATTGCCCTGGGTCTAGATCTGCCCCTGAGCGCGCCGACTGTGCTGAGTGGGGAAAAGGTGGTGCGGGGTGCCGGAGCAGAGGAAGCTTGTGGCGGGCGCAGAGGAGCGAGTAGTGGGCATCGTTGCTGCTGTTGCATGCTCATGGGCATAGCTCGCTCCCGCACACCGGTCCTTCTCGCTGTGTCGTTGTCGCACGCTCTTTGACACAACATGCGCGTAGGTGATATCCTTTAAATCAATTGGATTAGATTGGATCGATAATGTGCATCCGCCCGAACGGCCTCTCACATTACTCTTTTGTTTGTTTTTAGTCAGGTAAATCCATATGCAATGAGAGGAGTGTGATGCTTGGCTGTAATTGAACGAAATTGTGGGTTTGCACGCATGGGTGCAGAATTATGAGAGATGAGTGAAAGAAAAATGGCATGAAAGGCACATCTCAGTTGCGGTCACGGAAATGGCCATCAAACAAGCGAGATATCCCGGCGGCTCTTGAGTTTGACGAAGTCATCGTAGGCGTCTCGTTAACGA
Source organism: Avena longiglumis (assembly GCA_030063025.1). NCBI lineage: Eukaryota > Viridiplantae > Streptophyta > Magnoliopsida > Poales > Poaceae > Avena > Avena longiglumis. The sequence continues at coordinate 415,948,322 of CP125975.1, read as the reverse complement.
CAGGAACGTTGCCTCTCACTAAATGAATATTCCGTATTTATAAGACACCAATACGTCAAACCTGAGGTTTGAACTCTAATAGGCTGAAGGTATCACTGCCCCCCTAACCATCCAACCACGGATTGATTCTCAAGAAGGAAGAGATTTAGATACCGTCGGAGTCTCAAAGGAGACGCAAATAAATAACTTATAGCAATGCACAACGTGGATTTTTCTCTCACTCTCTCCGTGCAACCTAGTAGCCCATAAAAGAAAAGAAGGGTCAAACATTTCTAGCTACGGCTGTATTGGTTTGCCCCTCGCTCTTGATAGGATTATAAACCAATCCGGTTATTTTATATTTCCCTAAAAGGTACTCGCTCTGATCCATATTAAGCGATGCTGATTTAGAATAAAGCTGTACTATCTCTATGAAAAAATAAATGTCGGAAATTTATCAAATTTGGATGTATCTATATCCTAAAATATGTCTAGATTCATCTAATCTTTTACAAATGTGAGACATCTATTTTAAGACAAAAATACTAAATTAGGGACACTTATTTTTTTATCGGAGGGAGTACTAGATTATCCTTGTCCGTGACTAATATTGGCCATGATGTATATGTGCTTGACTGGAAAACATGGTATGTGGGCTTTCGTAGGTTATACTCGACCAGAATGACACCTGGTCCATCCCATCACAAACTCGATTTATCATTTTAAGCAAGCTAAATAATTTATCTGTATCGAGTGGGATAGAAACTCTTGTGAGCTGTTAAATAGAAGCGGTGCCGCAACTTACAACTGACCTGTCTCTCACTTGAAACAGTAAATATTCTCTTCTGTCTATATTAATAATCTTAACTTTATCAAGATATTCATATATCTAGTTAAATATTTAACTAAATATATATAAATCTAGATAAAATTGAAACCATTAATATGTACATGAGTGAATATATAATTGTATTATTTCTTTGTTCAACAGGCCTTTCGAATCGTCCCCTTGCCGCCACTTATCCCCATTGACTCTAAACCGTTTACTACAGTACATATGTTGCCTCCTCTGTTTAGTCCGTTGTCTTGATGCTACTGCTAGATTTAGCATTCCACTCTTAGCTGGCAGAACTGTCAAATTGGGGCGCCGATTTTTTTCGTTATTCCACCCCAAAAGTGAGAACTCTTTCAAGTACATGAGTAGGAGATGGGGCACCATTTTATTTCTTTATTTTGTCAAAATATATCTTCATACTATATATACATTTGGTGCTAGTGTATATATAATGGTTCTCTGATTTAGACAATTAATCTATGGGACAAAATTATTCCATCGTGGGTTACCAGATCTATCTGCGGGCAGCAAATGCAAATATACTACTCCCTTTATTTTAATTTAGTTATCTTGGACCTGTCGTGATATGAATTTATCTATCTATATACATGAATTTATCTATCTATATACATGCCCAACTAATTTAAGACGAGTAGATGCCGATGAAAAGCAAAGACCACACTAAAAATGCCTTTTGGACCGCCGGGCAGCTTTGTGATCCAACGCTAATCCGAACTGATTATAAAACTTATCTTACAACAACTGCTTTCACTTTTAGCTGATTAAATAAAACAACAAGCACATATAGCCTATATTGATATGTCATGGAAAATTTCAAATTCAAGTGAGAGATAAGTGAGAGAATTGTACTACTACTACTCCATCTCTTCCTAAAAACAATTTGTATAAATTTAGTAAAAAATAAACAATGTCAAGTTAATAGAAAAACCTATCAACCTCTACAGTGCCAACCAATACATTGATTTCTATAATTTACAAATGTTTTCTATTCTTTCACAATTGATTTTTCCAACCTTTTTTCTTGGTGGAGATTTCTCACATTGATCATTTTAATGTTTTATTATCGATTCCTAATAGCCTATCACGTGAAAGCTGCTCAACTCAGTGGTTAGATTACGATAGTCCGTCAAACATATCATGATTTTGCAATTTCTTCGCAGCTTTAGTTGACACAAATGCAAGCTAGACGAAGGTTTCTATCTGAATTTCCTCCATTTTTTTTACCGGCTGATCGCCGGCTAGGAGTATTTTTAGGTGGTACGGATGTCAACCGTACACGGCCATGCCGTGTCCATGTCACACAATATGATTTTTGGAAAAACAAATACTACAGTATATGTTACCGTACGATCCCGTGCAGATGCAGAGCTGCACCTACCAGACACTCCACGTGTTGGAAATATAAGCAATAATCCATATGATTTAATTCGAATAATAAACTGATAAATTCTGTTTATACAAATGGTACTAAAACCAATCATGCAGATCAATAAAGTAGATGAACAGATTACATCTATACAAGATAAATATATCACATCTACACCAAACGCTAGAACAAAGAACTCTAGCATAATCTGAAAAAAACAGTTGAGGATCACATACAGTGTAGGCTGAATAGCAGCCGCAGCGGTTCCAGCAGCATGGTCGACCATGTTGAGGTTGTCGAAGAGATTGGTGACGTTTGGGAAGAAGTCGTCGTTCGAAAACTCGTCGTCGGATGACGTCGTGGTTGCCAATAGTCGCGCTTGAGCGCTCCCCAAAACCCTGATCGCCCCTCACCCGTACAGGTTCACGAGAGGCAGGGTTTCGGAGGCCTACTGTCCTGATCTGCGGTGCACGCCGCAAGCCGGGATGGGGAAGACGAAAGCGGCAGCGCAAGGTTCTGGAGGTAGGCGCGTGTGTGGATTGATTCACCGATTAGGTTTAGCGCAGACGCTTATATAGTGAAGGTTAGGGAGATCGTGGGGCTCAACCTACGTCCGAGTCGGTAATAGCACACGCCCATAAAAACTGGAAACGGCTGTAATTAACGCGTCCGTTAATGACTCATAAATAATTTTTTCAACTAGAAAAATAAAGCTCGACTCGGCGAGATTCCCGCAACCCGCGGCACGCGCGCGTCATTGCGAGGCGAGGCGTGGTGAGGCGAGGCGACGTCGGAGGAGGAGTGCGTGAGGGCTTCTCTCCTTGTCACACCTTAGTGAGTGGTGCAACACTCTACTATATAAGGTAGTCCAACTCTCCTTCCACTAGCAATGTGGGACTAAACTTTAGCACCACTAGCACATCCATATGCTGTCATACACAAGTGGGCCAAAGGGAATTTAGAATTTGTCTAATGGGCCAGCAACCCAAAACTCAGCAAATTCCAACAATCCCCTCACAAAGTCTCGTTGGCACATCACATCGCTTTTCTTTCAGAACATTGTTTTATTTACCGGTGTGTAGTGGAGACTTTAAATTTGAACTTCCATGTTAAACTTCATGCTACACTAGCTAGCAACTTGAATAGTGGACTATGCCTTGAACTATAAGTTTTCTGCGCGCTAGTTTCACATAAAATCTAGATCGATACAGGGCCGCCGTCGACTTTCCCGTGGTTTGGAGCTTATGCGTCATACTCTAGGGCCTTTCATGAGTTTATTAGAGAGCACCCAACTCTCACGGACTGCGACGTTTGACAGTCAGACTCATATAGGTGTGTTCCTCAAGAGATATTCTGCAGGACCACATCTCTGCTTATAAAAGCCACTTGGAACACATTAAGATAAATATCAACTTGCCATGCAGATTAAGAGAGTATTGCATCTTTATGGAGATGTAAATATAATATGGGGATACTCTCCTCTCAGTTGACCAACAACTTGTCTCCCAGCTCTAATTCACGGGATCTCCGATCACATAGAGTGGGTTGCCACTAGGATCAACTCATAGCGTGGGTCTCAAACCCATCTCCCTCGATGCATTATCTATCACATTGCGTGATAAACCCTTTGTGAAGGGATCTGCCAGATTTTTAGATGTTTGGATATAATCCAACGCAATAACTTCAGAGTTTCTCAGTTTCTTGACAGATTTCAATCTCCTCTTCACATGCCTTGAGGACTTCATATTATCCTTAGAACTGTTTACTTTGACGATCACAGTTTAATTATCACACTTCATCGGGATGGCGGGTATTGGTTTTTCAACCACATGTAAGTCCATCAAGAGATCACGAAGCCACTCTGCTTCAACAATGGTTGTGTCTAATGTTGTGAGTTCTGCTTCTATTGTTGACCTTGTTAAGATGGTCTGCTTGCAAGACTTCCAAGAAACAGCGCCACCACCAAGTGTAAACAAATAACCAGTTGTGGCCTTAATCTCATCGGCATCAGATATCCAATTTGAATCACTATAACCCTCAAGTACCCGTGGATACCCAGTATAGTGAATACCATAACTCGTAGTGCCTTTCAAATAGCGCAAAACTCTTTCAAGAGCATGCCAATGATCATCTCCAGGATTTGACATAAATCGACTCAGATTGCTTACAGTAAATGATATGTTAGGTCTAGTAGCACTGGCTAAATACATGAGAGAGCCAATGATTTGAGAATATCTCAATCGATCTTTAGCATTCCTTCGATTCTTTCGAAGTAGCACACTCGGATCATAAGGCGTTGGAGAAGAATTGCAGTCGCTATACCCGAAGCGACTCAATATATTTTCCACATAGTGAGACTGAAGCAATGTAATCCCACCATTGTCATCCTTTAGTAGCTTGATGTTTAAGATTACATCAGCCACTCCCAAGTCCTTTATCTTAAAGCAGCGAGATAGGAACTCTTTGACCTCCTCGATAACAGCGAGGTCGGTCCCGAATATCAATATGTCATCAACATAGAGACACATAATAACTCCCTCGCCCCTACCATGGCGATAGTACACAGATTTGTCAGCTTCGTTTACAACAAAGCCTTCAGCAGTTAAACTTCTTTCAAACTTCTCATGACACTACTTAGGAGCTTGCTTAAGACCATACAAAGACTTCACTAACTTACACACGTTTCCTTCTTGACCATCTACTACAAATCCGTCAGGCTGCTTCATATAAATTGCCTCATCTAGCTCTCCATTTAGAAAGGTTATCTTAACGTCCATTTGATGAACGAGAAGACCATGTGAGGCATCCAAGGAGAATAGTACTAAAATAGTGGTCAATATGGCTACAGGTGAGTAGGTATCGAAGACGTCTTCACCTTATATTTGGGTATAACCCTTGGCCACAAGACATGTCTTGTACTTTTCAATAGTACCATCAGGTCTAAGCTTTTTCTTGAACACCCACTTACATCCTACAGGTTTGCACCCATAAGGACGATCAGTGACTTCCCAAGTACCATTAGCTAAGATGGAGTCCATCTCTCTACGGATAGCTTCCTTCCAGTAGTCAGCATCTTGAGATGCATAAGCTTCTGAAATAGAAGTGGGAGTATCATCCACAAGGTACACAATGAAATCATCACCAAATGACTTTGCAGTCCTTTGTCTCTTGCTCCTTTTGGGAGCTTCATTGTCTTCCTCCACAGGATCATCAAAATGTTCTATCGACATAGTGGGTTCAGGAATTATAACAAATTCCTGACTAGACGAACTAGTCATCTCCTGATTTGATGAGCTAGACATACCTTTCATAGGAAAGATGTCCTCAAAGAAAGTCACATCATTCGACTCCATAGTTGTACCAACATGCATGTAGGATACCTCAGATTTTACTATCAAAAATCTATAGCCAATGCTATGAAAAGCATATCCCAGAAAAACACAATCAACGGTTTTTGGTCCAAGATTTCGCTTCTTGGGTATTGGAATATTGACTTTTGCCAAACAACCCCAAGTTCGTAAGTAAGAGAGTTTAAGCCTTTTCTTTTCCCATTACTCAAATGGATTCATGGTTTTATCATTTACGGGAACACGGTTTAGGACATGACATGCAGTCATTAGCGCCTCCCCCCACCATTCCTTGGAAAGACCCGATATATCTAACATGGCGTTAACCAAATCAGTTAGAGTGTGGTTCTTTCTTTCGGCCACCCCATTTGAATGAGATGAGTATGGAGGCGTCCTCTCATGTATAATACCATGTTCCGTACATAATAAATCAAATTCATTTTAAAAGTACTCTCCACCATGATCCGACCTTAACCGCTTGATTTTAAGATCAAGTTGGTTTTCTCCTTCAGCTTTATAGATTTTGAAGTAGTTCAAAGCTTCATCTTTAGATTTCAAAATATAAACATAGCAGTATCTAGTGGAGTCATCAATCAACGTCATAAAGTATCTCTTTCCACCTTTTGTCAACACACCATCCATCTCACAAAGATCTGAATGTATAAGTTCTAGCGGTGCTAAGTTTCTCGGTTCCACAGCCGTATGAGACTTGCGGGGTTGCTTTGCTTGCACACAAACTTGGCACTTAGAACCTTTGACAGTGGTAAATTTCAGAATTAAACTCATATTGGCGAGCCGCGTCATGGAACCAAAGTTAATATGACAAAGTCGTGAATGCCAAACATTGGACTCATTATCATTGCAAACATAATTAATAACTTTAGTACATGAGTCCGACAAAGACAAGCGGAACAAACCTCCACACTCATAACCCTTTCCAACAAATTGTAAATACTTATAAATTACAAATTTATTGGACTAAAAAACAACTTAAAACCATCTCGACATAAAAGCGATCCGCTGACGAGATTCTTATTAATGGAGGGAACGTGCTGCACATTCTTCAGCTGTACGGTCTTCCCCGAAGTAAACTTCAGATTTACTGTACCAACAACATGAACAGAAGCACGTGAGCCATTTCCCATCAGCACGGAAGAAGTCCTTGAGACCTGATAAGAGGAAACATAGAAATATCAGAACATACATGTGTATTAGCACTCATGTCTATCCACCAATCAGGAGAATGCCATACTGAAAGGATAGTAGGTAAAATACCATACCCAACATCCTTCATCTCAGTATCGCTAATAACAACATTAGCGGCCTTGCTGCTGTTCCCATGTTGACGCTTGTCAAAGCGATTAGGGCAGCTAGGAGCCCAATGATCAGGATCACCACAAACATGGCAAGAGCCTTTCCTCTTATCATTTTTCTTCTTGAAGTTGGTTGAGTGTGTGGCCATGTTCTTGCCATCAAACTTCTCCTTTCCTTCAATTTTGTTCTTATTCTTGAACTTGTGGGATTGGAAGTTTTTCCTCTGCACCAAATTGGCAGTAGAACCTCCCTCAAAACCTCGAGTAGTTTTGTCCTTTGCTCTCGCCTTCTCTTCCACATAAAGACACCCAATGAGATGCATAACGGAAAACTCTTGTCTCTTATGTTTCAGAGAAGTATCAAAGTTCCTCCACGAGGGAGGAAGCTTGGCAATAATGCCAACAGCCACAAATTTGTCCGGTAAGGAACACTTGCACTGCTCAAGTTCTTTGGCAAGTGATTATATCTCATGAGCTTGCTCAATGACGGAGCGCTCATCAACCATCTTGTAGTCATAGAATTGCTCCATGACATACAACTCAGTACCATAGAAACCAGGAGTATGACAAGTTAAAGCAACCAACACAACTAACCTGATACTAGAATAAATTCTAGGAGGTTAGGAGGGGTCATTATAACTATATCCTTCTCATATTCCCAAATTAATGATCATGGGATCATTTCCTTATAAATTTTCTTTATAAACATAGGCTCGGGCATATGAATGCTTAAGTAAACCTCCAGCACTAAGATCAATAGTCTAAATTTAAAATACCATCAACAAAGATCATATGCTATCATCTGTTCCAGCAAACCATGAACATAGCTTCAGTTCAGCAATGCACTGAATCAAAAATTCAGATAAACAACAGTACCAATGATTAGGGTTTTATCACTAAATACTTCAATTACAGTAGTGAACAAGTAGTTCAGAAAAGAACTTTGTATCACATCAATTTAAGCAAACACCTGTAGATCATCTCATGCCAAGAATAAATAAACTTTCCTCCAACTGAAGATCATTGCAGCACATAGCCACAGATTCTCTACTGGATTAACAAGTGATCCCATATCACTGGTTTTGAACAACATTCAACATGTGATACTAAGCAGAGAGAGATAAACAAAGGGAGAAGTAGATGTGAGATAGAGGGGGTGTACCTGGCGCCCGAGAAGCATTCACCACGGCGTGGCGGGGCAGTGCCCGCGCGGCCAAAGTGGCGGGTAAGTCTTCAAACCCCATCAACACCACCACGGCCACCGTAGTTCTGACACCGGCGTTGCACCTACTGCCGTCCCACCGGCATCGGACTAGAAAAGAATGAACCCAACTTCACCACCATCATATCACCACCAACACCGCACCAAACCACCCCGAATCACCATCAGAACATCACAAAAATACAGTAAAGTAAGGCACTAGAAACCTAGATGCACACAAGATGGATGGGGCGAGCTCGAGGGGGTCTTTAAGAACAAATCCAATTGGAGAGCCGGGTCGGCCTGAGGGAGGAGAAGCCCCGGCGACCATCAGCGGCGTCCACAACGGCCTACCTCGCCAGAATCGGGCGGGCGACGGCGTCGGCGGCGCCAGCAGCCAGAAGGGGAAGTGAGTGCGTGAGGTGTAAGAGGGGGTGGATGAGGGAGACAAGCCGGGGTGGGGTTTGACCCTGAGCCAAATGGGCCCATTGGTAAACCTGGCCCAATTCAAAAGAAAAATAAATAAGAAAATAAAATATTTATCAAATCACTAAATGATCAAACTACCCATGAACATAAATTATACCCTAGAAAAATATAGAAAAATCCTAAAAATAGATTTAATATATTAAAATTATCACAAAAATAATATCCACCTAAAAAATATAACTTTACTTATTTAAGTTCATAAAATGCAAATAAAGATTAAACACTATTAAATATTAAGTAAAAATTCATAAAATAAGAAAAACTCCTAAAAATTTAATAAAAATCATTTTTGTGTATAAAAATAACTTTACTATTTTATAAAATACTAACTTAGAGTTTTTACAAATAGAATATAAATCAAACAATTAAAGACACTTAATTCTTTGATGAATTTTATAAAAATAAATAAAATACTTAAAAATAAATAAAATTCATTTTTAAGATCTTGAATAAATATATTACACTAGTAAATATTAAATATACTATTAGGAAAGTATTTAATATTTTAAATAATAAAGCCTTACCTAATACCTATTTTGTGAATTCTTTAAAACAATTCTTAAGTAAGAAATAATTACAATTCTTATAAAACCTTGAGTAATTAGTGCCTTGGTATTAATTCCAAACCCATCACTTGAATTCATAATCAAACTTAAGTATAACTTTTAACTTGAAAACATTCTTTTAAAAGTATTATTAAGAATCCTTTTAAATAAACATTGGGTATCACCCATTTATATAATATGGTGAATAATCATTATATCTTAACCACTACTAACATAACTTTAAATTCTAACAAATTACTAAGACCATATAATTATGATTCCATTAAATAAATACATATTCTTTTCATAATAACAAAACAAATTTAATCTAAACATTCACTCAAATAGAAAGTGAATAATTCCACACCTTAGTTATACCTATAATAAAACTAAAACTTGGGAATAATTAAAACATATTACATCTTAAGTTTACTTACCCTTTTAAAGTTAACTTTAGTCTCAAAGCTTATAAATATTATGTTTAATAAACTACTTATGTTTTTATAGTTAACTTTGGTCCATTTAAATTAAGACATAATGCATCTCAAGTCCAAGCTAATAAATCAAATACCAGAAGGCATTGATCACATTTTATTAACAATGAAGATTGCTTAAACATTATAAATAAAATCTTTTCTTCAAATGTTATTCTTTTTGCCACTTCAAATAATAATCCCATAATAAATTCTTCAACTCTTAACAATTAAAACCAAGGACTTTTATCTTAGTCACCAAATAACAATTAATCGTAATCACATTACTTTATACTTTATCTGTATATTTAAAAATTTTATCACTTAAGTTCCTTATAAATGACGTTACTTATGAAGTAAAATTTGAAGATAAACCAACTCTTAAAAGAATCACCTAGATTCACTTCACTCAAAACATTGGGGATTCACTTTGGGAGTTTTACAAAATGCATATCATTACTTATGCATAACTGCATCTTGCTTCTTTAAACATTAGTCCTTACCGGACCAATGATGCTGATTCCAGATATTGGATCTTATATTGTTCTGAAGACCGTGAATGCATAATCTTGCAATCACAAAAGGAAAGTTCACACTTGCTCATGTCCTTTGATTATTTTCTGTAAAGTATTTTACAAATCCAGTGTTATCATCACCTGCATTTGAAAAATGACAGAAAACACTATTTTAATAATAATGTGATTATAGGTTATCTACCATGAGGTAATAACCTACTATAAGAGTTCCGGTGGTAAAGGAACATATTACCTAGGATTTAACAACCAATGTCGCCAGTGATTCTTGCGCCGTATATTACGCGTTGACCATGAGATTTGGAATGGGACGGAGAAGTCGGCTGTATCTTTTCCCTCTCGCATGGAGCTGGATGTGCGGGTCGTGGCTGTTATCACTCGTAGCGTGCATATTATTTATGGTAATTCGTAGAGGATATGCAGCATATGGGTGGGAGCCCTCAACGTCCCATGATAGTTCTGGCATCTGAACGGTCTGTAAACACCATTGCTGTAATTCAAAAGGTGGGCATGATGTACACCAAGGAGACATGCGGGGTCGCGGAGAAGGCAATGATTGGCTTGGATCTTAGGTTGGGCCTCAAACCAAGGAAGTTTGAACGGGTACATACTCCTGGCCGTGCAACAAAACCTAAGGTCTCTCATGGGTAAAGTGACGCACCTCTGCAAAGTGTAAGAACTGTAACTTGTTACTCCCTGTTCCGGGAAGGATCTGCGAACGCGGCCGGAAAGGAACCCCATGAAGGTTCTGGTAAACCCGTGAAGGCTGACGGACATAGCTTTTCAGAATAAAAGAAACTTTTGAAGAAATGTTTATGAAAACTTGTATTGCCTACGACCTATGGTCTGTGACTGTAGTTATAGTGCATCAAACACTCCTTTTCTAGTGGACTTGCTGAGTACGCTCGTACTCAAAGTATCTTCTTAACCCTTGCTAGGTTCTAAAGCCAGTACAGACAACGTCTACATCAAGTTATGCTCCAGGAATCATCATCAAAAGCTAAAGCTCTTCAATGGAGTCAAGAAAATCAACATGTACATCAACCCAAGTGAAGACTAAGTTGTTGATTAGATAAGAATAGAATTTCTAACCATAGAACCTACTTCTGTAGAGTATTGCAATAGTAGAAATGCAAGCCAGTAGTTCATCTATTAGTTTTATAAGTATGGTAGCTATGAGTTATTTATTCTTGATTCTTCTTCGTAAGAAGTTTCTTTCTCTCTCTTTAACCTAGAGTGTTCTCTAGATCTTATGTAAAGAGTTGAGTTGTAACCTATAGTCATGTCTTGGACCTGCTGTGTTTCTGTTGTACCACTCTAAGGGATGTAATACTAGTGAACGGTGTTTCATTGGTGTTATGTCTACGACTATAGTGTACTACATCATGCAGTGGTATGCTGGGTCACCGCAGTTGGTATCAGAGCATATGCTTTGACTTTAGGATTAAAACCCTTTTAGGAAGATCTGTAGGTTGGAGTGACGATAGGAGCCATCTTATCTAAACCAAATAGTCTAATGACTTGTGATGAGTATCCACTTGAGGATAACCTTGTCACACCTAAGTCACATGCTTAAGTCATTCTTTCTTAGGAGTAATTATTTATCTTTGCTCAAGTATAGTACTCTTTAGTGTCTTCCGAAGGAGACATAAACCACGAAGATACTTTAGGAAAGCTAATTGGTCATAGTAAATTAGGATCAAGTGTAAGATATTAGTGAAAGTAGTTTTAATAGTGTAGCCTAATCCTAGAATTTAAGTAAGAATAGTAAAATCTTAGTGTCAGTTGATAACCAAAGACAACATAATGAAGACCATTAGAGTATGTATAGTTGTATTGGCTAGTAAATCATGTGGTATTCATTTAAGAATTCTACATGAAGGAGTGAAATTATGTCAAAGATCAATGATCATACTATGAGAAGTAAAGTCATCAGGGTGAGATTAGTTCTTAAATCATGATGAATAGGTAGAACATAATAAGATCATGGTGAGATTAGCTCCAAAACCATGATGTAGGTGTAAAAATGATAAATAAATTAGTAAATTATCTGAAGTAGAGTAAGGAAATAGCATAGTAGAACTATGATAGAATTCATAGGTATTAGAAAATTCAAATATGCTTTGGTTTAAGGTAGTAATAAAACCTAGTTAGTCATTTGGAGAGATTATGTGAGATTAAATTACTAATAAAGAAAGATTGGTTATAGTTAATCCTTTCGTAAGTGAGACAGGAGGTTAGTTGAAACCAGATTGAAAACCACTTTGTTTAAGATTATCCTATTGCAATTGAGCAATTTGGGTAAAGGTTGAGACAAAGAATAGTTTGACCTTATGTGCTAAGTATCACAATATAAACTTATATGAGGAGGTGCCATATACTACACAACTAAGCCTAAATTCTAGAGATACTATACTCAACTACTATATTCCGGGCTTAGAATATTGTGTGTTATATGTACCACATTTGAATTTATTTGTTTTTCTTGGATCTTCTTGATTGACTAGATCTGTACATAAAGTTTGAATTGGTGTGCAAATGCATGTTGCATCATCTAGTTATTACTTGATGTTATAGACCTAGATAGGAACATGAATTCGTGTAAGGGAGTGACGATTTTCAAAGACCAAGATGAAGACTTACATGAAGAATGAAACCAAGTGTAAGGAGTATCTACTCAATTTGGAGGATGGATCAATCTCAGGTTATTCTTAGCCAGTAATAAGAAGAAAGTCTAGTGTAGAAAATACATGGAGCAACAAGAAGTGATGAACTTAAGGTTCAATCAAAATAGGTAATTTTGCTAAGAAATCAATGGAGTAATTATACAAGTTCATGGAAGTATCATGAATACATACCAAGAAGTAGCTTTGGAACCAAAATGGTATTCAAGCTCTGACAATTCAGAGAGAATGCCAAAGGTATGTCGGAAACCATAGGGTAATACATACATCCTAGGATAGTTCGTAGCTGGTATTGATCCACAGTTGGTATCTTGTTCGCAACTGGTGTTGGTTGACATAGTTAACCATATCTTCGTAGAAGTTGCATAAAGAGCATAAAATTTGGCCTAAGTTAAGAAAGACATGAAGGAGAATAAATATTAAAGCGACCATCTTTCGAGACTCTTCGCGAAGTCAAACTTATCAAAGCGAAAATGTCCAATAGTAAGTAAGACAAATAATGCTGAAAGATTTGTTTCGGAGATCCACAATTGCGTGGATGCACCGTACAATCTTTCATAAGACTCTAATTAGGTAAATGATAAGCTGAATAGAGACCAATATTCTAGTTATAAAGCCAATAAATACTATATAGACAATTTAAAGACTATTAGTAAACCCTAAGGGGGAGAGTAAACATTAGAAATGATAGTATCATTATCTAACTTTCCAAATAAAGGTTGGAGAAGAAGGACTAACCTGAAACAACAGTAAGCCTTATTTTCATAAGGTTAAAAGAAAGTCATTATTATAAAAGTACTTAAGATAATAACAAAAGATTATTTAAAGCCTGCTAAGGTAAAAGCTTGAAGGAAATATAATAGATTAATTCTAACGAACTAATCCTTAGAGGAAACAACTCTTAAGTGATCTTTAAGAATGAATAATCACATCAAATTAGACATGTATAGAGAAACAAGGAAATTCCTATGGGTATGAACTAAATGAGTTCAAATTCAAATTTTCGAAGGACTACCAATATAAACCATATTATCACAAATCAAAAGTTAGTATTTTGATTTTAGTTATTGTTTAATGGATTTAAAATCCTATGTTAGTGAGACTTCCTAAACCTTGTATAGTATAAGCAAGGAGGTTTAATGATCAAGTAAAGGAGTTGGATTAGGATACCGAATCAAGGAAATGAACTAAATATGAGACCCCAATTAAAAGGAGTTTATAACAAGGACATATCCCTAAGTAAGTAAAGTAAAAGGAACTTTGGAGTATTGGAGACAACAAGATTGAAGATTGCCAAGTATGGTAGGAATTCAAGAAAAGGATCTGGATATGGAATACTACCATTATTTCCATTTGAGGTTACCATGAAGTGGAGAAATGCAGTACCCAATATAAGTAAATTCCTTACTGCGAAACGTGACAGTTTACGAACTTCGAGGACGAAGTTTATTTTAAGGGGGGGGAGTCTGTAACATCCCAGGATTAGCACCTAGAAATAAAGAGGACACAGGGTTGTGCATTGCATTCATGCATACGAAAATCCGGGGAATTTTCACGCAAAACTAAAAGAGCTATGAAGGGATCAGGATCTCTCTTGTACTGAAGGAAACTTCGGAGCAAGTGCGATAGATTTCGACATGACCTTTGTAGAGTTCTTTGTTTCAGGAAAAATTTGTTCAAACATGTTTTTGAATTTCAAATATGAAATTCAAATGAATTTATAACATTCACAAATAGAATTGGAAATATTTAATAACTTGAAATAAAATGATTACATAAATAATATAACAAGGATTCTTTATTAATATAAATATATATATATATACATATAGTAATATTTTACAATAGATAAATAAAAGAATTCTTTATATTAGACATTGTCTTTACAATTAGAAAACAAATAAGTAGGGAAAAGAATTAAAATTGAAATAAATAACAACATTCTTTATTACAATAATATATTTGACATTGTCCTTACAAAAGAATTGTAAAATAAAAAAATGAAATAAGTAAACTTTATTGAACTGAATACAATAATACAATGTTTTTACAACATATCAAACAGAAAAATAAACTACAAAATTTATTACAAAGGAATTCCTAAGCTACTGTTCTTTGATGTCCTTCAACAGTTGACATTTTTCTTCCTTCTCTTCATTTCCTGAAAACAAAACAAAACAAAAACAAATAAAAGAATGGTTAGTTGGTTAGTTTGCTCTTAGAAGTGAATAGTGAGTTGCACTGTTAAAAATTCATCATTGAGCTTTTAATTAAAGGGGCAAGTTTCACCAAATAAAGCATTTGTTCTTATCAGATGTGTAGCCTCAGTACAACCTCATTGGCAGTAATTTATGGGGCAAGTTTCACCAGAAAAGTAGAAGAGTGGAAGTAAGATATTTTTTTGTCTTGCACTGATCCAGAACAGTGCAAGCAGCTCACACATACATGCAGGAATGTGGTGCTATCAACACAGGAAGCAAACAGGACAGGGGATAAGTATCAGCCGAAGTAGAGTGAGGATACTCTGCTAAACACTAGCTACAACACTCAGAACAGCAAGAAACCATTTTATCATTAGCTCTCATCAGATTCACATCCACTCATCCCCATCTCATCAACCTAGATATTAGTCAGATCACCACCACATCACTTACAACTCTGGGTGCTCCCTAAAAGCCATCCAAGAGCTAGAACAAGAAGAAAATCAGGACAGGATAATAAGCTAGCTCAAGAGGAGGAGGAGCAGGCCAGTAGCTAGGAATAAGGAAGGATCCACAACATACCAAGGTGGAGCAGTACAAGCCCAAGAGAAAGAAGATCTAGCTGATCAAATCCAAACACATCCACAACACATTTCAGCAACTTGTGTAGTATCAGGTGAATATCCATTCCTATGATCAATCATAGCATCTGTTCTTATATGAAAAGATTTTTAAAAGGGGAAAGCTCTCAGTCTTGCATATAAATGCTATGCAAGGCTCATCATAGAGCTTTGGAGCACTCAAACATCTGTTCTTATTTAAATCTTGTGCCTCAATCTTTGCATCATAGGCTAGAACTAGTTACACCCATAAATCATCAAGAACAAATGACCTTTGACCAGTTACATTAGTCAAAGTAGTAGCAGATCATATTCATTATGGACATGCTGTTGTGCACCCGTTAATAAGGTCCCACAATAGCAATATCATAACTAATAAGGCCACTATAATAAACTAAATCATCTCATCATCAAAAGATAGAATTTAAGCTCATGTGCAAGCAAGTAAAAATACCAAATAAATCATCTTCCTAGACAAATAGTTTAGGAATCATTGATAAGATCACCTTCTTTACATAAGATACCATGTGCTTACAGCCTCAGTTTATGCATCCTTGCCTGGGAAATATTTCCAGTCAGTTGTAACACAACAGTAAGCCATGCTACCCAGCTGCTGCTGTGCACACTCCAGGTAGAGGCACCACAACAACAACCAGTGCATTACATGTCACTAGATCCAGACACTATACCCATTTCATTATGTAGCAGAGATCAATTAAATGAATCTAATCATCTTCCTAGCCACCAAACTAGGAATCAAATCTTACATATGTGTTGTTGTCAAAAATATACACTTCACTTCATCAAGTGATAAACCATAGAAACCAGGAGTATGACAAGTTAAAGCAACCAACACAACTAACTTGATACTAGAATAAATTCTAGGAGGTTAGGAGGGGTCACTATAACTATATCATTCTCATATTCGCAAATTAATGATCATGGGATCATTTCCTTATAAATTTTCTTTATAAACATAGGCTTGGGCATATGAATGCTTAAGTAAACCTCTAGCACTAAGATCAATAGTATAAATTAAAAATACCATCAACAAAGATCATATGCTATCATCTGTTCCAGCAAACCATGAAGATAGCTTCAGTTCAGCAATGCACTGAATCAAAAATTCAGATAAACAACAGTACCAATGATTAGGGTTTTATCACTAAATCCTTCAATTACAGCAGTGAACAAGTAATTCAAAAAAGAACTTTGTATCAAATCAATTTAAGCAAACACCTATAGATCATATCATGCCAAGAATAAATAAAGTTTCCTCCAATTGAAGCTCATTGCAGCACATAGCCACAGATTCTCTACTGTATTAACAATTGATCCCATATCACTGGTTTTGAACAACATTCAACAGGTGATACTAAGCAGAGAGAGATAAACAAAGGGAGAAGTAGATGTGAGATAGAGGGGGTGTACCTGGCGCCCGAGAAGCATTCACCACGGCGTGGCGGGGCAGTGCCCGCGCGGCCAGAGTTATACTAACCCGAGGAAGTCTTCAAACCCCATCAACACCACCACGACCACCGTAGTTCCGACACCGGGGTTGCACTTACTGCCGTCGCACCGACATCGGACTAGAAAAGAATGAACCCAACTTCACCACCATCATATCACCACCAACACCGCACCAAACCACCCCGAATCACCATCAGAACATCACAAAAATACAGTAAAGTAAGGCACTGGAACCCTAGACGCACACAAGATGGATGGGGCGAGCTCGAGGAGGCTTTAAGAACAAATCCAATTGGAGAGCCGGGTCGGCCTGAGGGAGGAGAAGCCCCGAAGACCATCAGCGGCGTCCACAACGGCCTACCTCGCCGGAATCGGGCGGGCGACGGCGTCGGCGTCGCCAGCAGCCAGAAGGGGAAGTGAGTGCGTGACGGCGTCGGGCGGGCTAGGGTGGGGTTTGACCCTGAGCCAAATGGGCCCATTGGTAAACCTGGCCCAATTCAAAAGAAAAATAAATAAGAAAATAAAATATTTATCAAATCACTAAATGACCAAACTACCCCTGAACATAAATTATACCCTAGAAAAATATAGAAAAATCCTAAAAATATATTTAATATATTAAAATTATCACAAAAATAATATCCACCTAAAAATATAACTTTACTTATTTAAGTTCATAAAATGCAAATAAAGATTAAACACTATTAAATATTAAGTAAAAATTCATAAAATAAGAAAAGCTCCTAAAAAGTTAATAAAAATCATTTTTGTGTATAAAAATAACTTTACTATCTTATAAAAATACTAACTTAGAGTTTTTACAAATAGAATATAAATCAAATAATTAAAGACACTTAATTCTTTGATGAATTTTATACAATAAAGATAATACTTAAAAATAAATAAAATTCATTTTTAAGATCTTGAATAAATATATTACACTAGAAAAATATTAAATATACTATTAGGAAAGTATTTAATATTTTAAATAATAAAGCCTTACCTAATACCTATTTTGTGAATTCTTTAAAACAATTCTTAAGTAAGAAATAATTACAATTCTTATAAAACCTTGAGTAATTAGTGCCTTGGTATTAATTCCAAACCCATCACTTGAATTCATAATCAAACTTAAGTATAACTTTTAACTTGAAAACATTCTTTTAAAAGTCTTATTTAGAATCCTTTTAAATAAACATTGGGTATCACCCATTTATATAATATGGTGAATAATCATTATATCTTAACCACTACTAACATAACTTTAAATTCTAACAAATTACTAAGACCATATAATTATGATTCCATTAAATAAATACATATTCTTTTCATAATAACAAAACAAATTTAATCTAAACATTCACTCAAATAGAAAGTGAATAATTCCACACCTTAGTTATACCTATAATAAAACTAAAACTTGGGAATAATTAAAACATATTACATCTTAAGTTTACTTACCCTTTTAAAGTTAACTTTAGTCTCAAAGCTTATAAATATTATGTTTAATAAACTACTTATGTTTTTATAGTTAACTTTGGTCCATTTAAATTAAGACATAATGCATCTCAAGTCCAAGCTAATAAATCAAATACCAGAAGGCATTGATCACATTTTATTAACAATGAAGATTGCTTAAACGTTATAAAGAAAATCTTTTCTTCAAATGTTATTCTTTTTGCCACTTCAAATAATAATCCCATAATAAATTCTCCAACTCTTATCAATTAAAACCAAGGACTTTTATCTTAGTCACCAAATAACAATTAATCGTAATCACATTACTTTATACTTTATCTGTATATTTAAAATTTTTATCACTTAAATTCCTTATAAATGACGTTACTTATAAAGTAAAATTTGAAGATAAACCAACTCTTAAAAGAATCACCTAGATTCACTTCACTCAAAACATTGGGGATTCACTTTGGGAGTTTTACAAAATGCATATCATTACTTATGCATAACTGCATCTTGCTTCTTTAAACATTAGTCCTTACCGAACCAATGATGCTGATTCCAGATATTGGATCTTATATTGTTCTGAAGACCGTGAATGCATAATCTTGCAATCACAAAAGGAAAGTTCACACTTGCTCATGTCCTTTGATTATTTTCTGTAAAGTATTTTACAAATCCAGTGTTATCATCACCTGCATTTGAAAAATGACAGAAAACACTATTTTCATAATAATGTGATTATAGGTTATCTACCATGAGGTAATAACCTACTATAAGAGTTCCGGTGGTAAAGGAACATATTACCTAAGATTTAACAACCAATGTCGCCAGTGATTCTTGCGTCGTATATTACGCGTTGACCATGAGATTTGGAATGGGACGGAGAAGTCGGCTGTATCTTTTCCCTCTCGCATGGAGCTGGATGTGCGGGTCGTGGCTGTTATCACTCGTAGCGTGCATATTATTTAAGGTAATTCGTAGAGCATATGCAGCATATGGGTGGGATCCCTCAACGTCCCATGATAGTTCTGGCATCTGAACGGTCTGTAAAAACCATTGCTGTAATTCAAAAGGTGGGCATGATGTACACCAAGGAGACATGCGGGGTCACGGAGAAGGCAGTGATTGGCTTGGATATTAGGTTGGGCCTCAAACCAAGGAAGTTTGAACGGGGACATACTCCTGGCCATGCAACAAAACCTAAGGTCTCTCATGGGTAAAGTGACGCACCTATGCAAAGTGTAAGAACTGTAACTTGTTACTCCCTGTTCCGGGAAGGATCTGCGAATGCGGCCGGAAAGGAACCCCATGAAGGTTCTGGTAAACCCGTGAAGGCTCACGGACATAGCTTTTCAGAATAAAAGCAACTTTTGAAAAAATGTTTATGAAAACTTGTATTGCCTACGACCTATGGTCTATGACTGTAGTTATAGTTCATCAAACACTCCTTTTCTAGTGGACTTGCTGAGTACGCTCGTACTCAAAGTATCTTCTTAACCCTTGCTAGGTTCTAAAGCCAGTACAGACGACGTCTACATCAAGTTATGCTCCAGGAATCATCATCAAAAGCTAAAGCTCTTCAATGGAGTCAAGAAAATCAACATGTACATCAACCCAAGTGAAGACCAAGTTGCTGATTAGATAAGAATAGAATTTCTAACCATAGAACCTACTTCTATAGAGTATTGCAATAGCAGCAATGCAAGCCAGTAGTTCAGCTATTAGTTTTATAAGTATGGTAGCTATGAGTTATTTATTCTTGATTCTTCTTCGTAAGAAGTTTCTTTCTCTCTCTTTAACCTAGAGTGTTCTCTAGATCTTGTGTAAAGAGGTGAGTTGTAACCTATAGTCATGTCTTGGACCTTGCTGTGTTTCTGTTGTACCACTCTAAGGGATGTAATACTAGCGAACGGTGTTTCATTGGTGTTATGTCTACGACTATAGTGTACTACATCATGCAGTGGTATGTTGGGTCACCGCAAACGTTCTCCTTGGCAGGTGTACGGTGGCGGCGCTCCTGAACCCACTTGACGCCGAGCTCCGCGCGGAGATACTCAAGTACGGCGACTTCGCGCAGGCCACCTACAACGCCTACGACCACCGCCACTGGTCCCCGCACTGTGGCACCTGCCTCCACGGCCTCCGCTGCATGCTCCTGGCTCTTGGGCTCGCCGACCGCGGTTACGTCGCCGCCACGTTCATCTACACGACCTGCGACGACCTCACGTTGCGCGGCGTCGTCGTCCTACGTGTTGTGTCATCAGGCATGACACCCTGACGTTGATGCCGAGCGTCCCCAGAGCTATGCTCGACGCCCCGGTCTCTGCGGTGCTGGGCAGGCTGTGGGCGTTGGACGGCCGCACGCCGGCGTGGGTGTATGTGCACATCGGCGACGAGCTTGTCCTTGACGTGGCCAAGTCGCCACACCTCAAGCACTCCTACGACGCGCTTGGGTTCCACAACCTGGAGCTGGGCGTCCACCTGCTGGACGGCCACGAGAGTGCCGCCGGCGAGTTCAGGAAGGAAGGCGCTCCTCGGTGTGACGTGGCGCTGGTGAACAAGCGATGCGGGATGCTGCGTGATGAGGAACGTTTCTCGGAGTCGTGGTGCGAGCCGGCAGCGAACAAGGGGCTCGTGTGCAACGATGTGTCTGGGCGGTGGGCGGTGGACGTTGCCGGAGCGGGAGCGCGACGACTTGCCGATGGCAGACGACGGGCTTCCGCTTTCGGAGCTGAACTAAGGTTCTGTTTGTTTGGGCTGTAGCTGTTGAGAATCAGATGTAGAGAATCAGTTGTAGAAAGCAGCCGTTGAAATAGAGATTTGGTGTTTGGCACGAGTGCTTTTGATTACTGTTGTTGCTAGTTTCAGGATTGAAATGTCTGAAATGCCTTAAGTGCAGACCATATTGTATAAGTGTTGATTTGAAATGAATTATTTTTTTTGACCATTTTTACTTAAGTATTCTACGTAAGAGCTAAATTATCTCATTTTATTTGAATTGTAAATTGGCTTTATTTTGGCTTCTAGCTTTATTTACCATTGGATTCACCTTTCTTTGCTAAGTAGTTATGTAACACCTTCTTATTTGGAATAATTTTATTTGTGTCCACATTAAACTTGCTGTGTAATTAGTTCACAAAAAAACTTGCTGTGTAATTCCCCTAGTCCAATTTCAACACGCACGAACATGCGGTCTGGGAACGGTGGTGACAGTTGTGGAGTACGGCGGCGGTTGCAGGGAACGGCGGCGGCGACGGGGAGGTCAACCTCGGAGGGGACGGCGACGGGAAGGTCAGCCTCGGAGGGGACGGCGGCGGTTGCGGGGTACGGCGACGGCGGCGGCGATGGTGGTTCATCGATCTACCGATGGCGACGGCGGCGGTGGTTCTGTGGAATGGTGGAGGCGTCGGGAGGGGTGGTGCTACAGACGAGAACGGCGACGACGACGGTGGTGGGAAGGATGGAGGGGAATGGCGATGACCACGATGGTGGTGGTTCCTCGATCTACCAATGGCGACGGCGGCGGTGGTTCTGCGGAACGGTGGAGGCATCGGGGAGGGGTGGTGCTGCCGTCGAGAACGACGACGGCGGCCGGCGGCGGGAAGGACGGCGGGGAACCCTACTCCTTTGCTTCCATGACGGACGGGAGGGGATACATTAATGGGTTGGGGAGAGTGGCTGTGGCGAGTCCGTTTGGTCTTTGTGGCAGTTACATTGTAATTTTTCTGAACTATAGAGGGCAATTTCAGCCTTTCAATATGAAAAGCGGACTAGCGGCCTAGGAAGCGACCGTCGCCCCACTTTTGCCTGGCCGCGCTCGCTAGTGTGTTTTTTTATCCCGATTCTCTATAGCTTTGTTGAAAATTTAGACGTTTGTTTTCTATACAGATTTTACATCTCAAAAGCGCCAAAAGGTAAAGCCCAAGCTGAAACAAACAGAGCCTAAAGCGTGGCAGGATTTTCCCAACTTATGCTTACGAGTGTCACATTTCAACAGTTTGCTTGTACTACTTACTCTGTTCAGAAATAACCGAGTTGAGTTTGTCTAGATTAGAGCCGAACCAGCAAATACGGGTAGCTGCGCATATTTTCGGTTTTGTGCGGCTAATCTGCATCTAACCGAACACGCATCAGCGTTAGCGGCACAAAAATTTAGGAGCTCCTCCAAAATCGGCTCCAACTCTCCCATTTTTACACGGTGGACGATTGGATGAGCAAAACCTTCTCTTTTTTTTCCCACCGATAAAATAGCCGTCCTTTCATCGTCGGAGCCACCATCGGCACTGCACCGCTCTGAATGGGGCTGCCGGAAGATTTCGCCTCGCCACCTAAGCTTTTCCACGACGCGACGTTGCCGGAATCGACGCATGCGACGCCTCCAAAGCCGCGGAAGAGGCTCGGCACCACCGGCGTCATGCGGTCGAAGGCGCCGTAGGGCAAGGCCGGTGGGAAGGCCGGAAATGCCACAACAAAGGCGGCGAAGGTGGGCAAGCCGCCCCTTCCGTCGTTGCTGAGCGGCCCGCGGGCGTGGAGGCCGACAAAGGTCATGAAAGCTCTCGCCGATGCGGCGACACAAAGTTAGAAGAGGAAGGATATGGTGTCAGCCACGCACTGATGGCCAAGGTTTCCCACAAGGCGCTGCCTATCAGGTCCATCGCCAGGCCGATGATGCATACAGCCGACGCAGCTTCCGGCCGACATGATGGCCGCCAGGTGATCGACGAAAGGCTCGAGGAACCATGGTATGAAATTCTTTGCGAATTACATTGAGGTTTGTTTGATGCATTGTTTAATTTGTAGTGCCACTCGAGCATGGCATCGCCGAATTCCTGTCAACCTTGGATGACTCACGCGTGGAAGGCATCAATGATCTCAACTATGACATTGATGATCAAGAGGTGGTCGAGGATGAGAAAGAAGAGGAGGTGGCTGAGAAGGAGCAAGAGGAGGAGGTAATCGAGGTGACACAAACCTCACAAGCCAAGGGCCAAAGCAAAAGGAGCTCCAACTTGCCGCGGTGGAGCAAAGAAGAATTGCACTAGAGGAAGAGAGAGTGGCCAAGGAGAAGAAGATGGAAGAACAAAGGCTTGCAATTGAGGCTGCCAAATTGGCAAAGGAGAAGATGTTGTGACCAAGGTGGTGGCCGGGGAGGTGATTGAGGTGGTGATGAATTACACAACATAAACTTGAAATGTTGTGCTTTTGGATCATGTGGCCCCTTTTTGTATGGTCCATATGTGTTTGAAAATGGTAGTTGTAATATGTTGAACTATGTCTCATTTGATGTCTAAACGATTTGAAATTTGAGGTTAATAAAATTTGGGGAGTTAATTTTAGGAGTTTGGTTCCGCCACCCTTTAGATGAGAAAAAATAGGATAGGGAGCTTTTGTACGGCTAACCGATGCGCGTTTGGCTAGAGAAGCTCTTAGGATGTATCTAAACGTATTTTAGTGTATAAATATATTTAAATTTAGACAAATATAAATCGGTTATTTTTGGACGGAGGTAGTTGTAATGTGATCTGGCCTGAGAGTTCGCTGCTAAATCAGAGAGCGGAAATCGGGACACGGATTTATGTAAGCCTGATGTGGACCACTAGGAAGGTGGACATGTGTGGGCTGGACAAAAAAAACTAGTCCATACATGTAAATTAGTCATTTTATTCGTATAACTTACTCATCCATGCACGTAGTTTACCCCTGTACCCACCACGTGGGTGGTTGCACTCAACCTTGCTTCCCGTTTGCTTTTCCGGCTAAATCGTGAGTTGCTTGTTGCAAGAAGTTTTTCCTGGCTTGGTCGGTGCCAGCGTCAGCGGCACTGGAGGGCGTCCTTTTCCTCCTTGGAAGTTTGGTCAGCCAAAAATCTCTTATTTTCAACGATACTAGGCTTGAATGCAGGATAGGTAATCCACTTAGTTTCTAGCATCCAGTAACATTAACAAAGTATCAAGGCTCTGAGGTAACAGAACTCCATGGAGCTACCACTGGACATATCAGATGATCCACCAATCTTCTGTAGCTTAGGAAGATTCTACAGCATTAGAAACTTCAACAATACAGACTAGGGGTATTCCCAGTTTATGCAGTTTATTACCAATACACCAAGTTTTTGACAGAGATGTACTCAATCCAAAATGGAATTTTGGGACGCTCATAAACCTCAATTTGTAATAACCTTAACATTAACTTGTGGCTCGAGTTGGTCAAGAACCAAGTCATCTGTCATGATTTGATCAGGTGCCGACCACTCTAGAAATAACGAGTCAAGGCGTTGTTTTTTTCCTTCAACTTGGCATTCTTAGCTTCTTCATAATTCCCAACTTTCTCAAGACTCTTCACTTCTAATACTATAAGGACCTCACATGGTTGCGCTTATTTTTGTTGCATATTTTCCTCCTACTTGGTAGTTATCTAGTTCCTGAAGAGATCTGAGCCTGCTTATACCGAAATGACCAAATCCAGGATTTCCATAGGATACATACCACAAACTTTTTAATGTTCTCTATATATCTCTCTCTTCATATGTTTTGTCTCCAAACTTGAACCACGAGAAAGTACCAACAAGTGATGTAGTTTGGCAACCCCACATACATTGTACTGTTATAACGAAGATGTTTTAAGTTGCCAAGCTGGTCAGCAAAGGAGAATGTGTTCTTCACTTTTGAATGGAGTAGACGCAATGATTGATATGTCTCATGAATCGTTTCAAATGCGACATCATTTTCAACCCTGCGGTGATTGAAAAAGATAATAGTGCGCACATTCTTAAAATGGGATATTTCTTTTTTGAACTCGTCAGCAGCGAAACTGTGGATATTGACAATGCATACGTGTCGAACTGTATCCTTCTCATCTTTAAGCTGAGCAAGGTCATCTATTCTTGCACATTCACCTGTGGACACATTCCTTGCTAATTCATGCATCAAGTCATGCATTACATATTTTTCTGGGTGTTCCCATCCACAAGCTTTGGATTTCAGATCAAAGAAGGACTTTCTAGTAAGTTGAGCCAAGAACTGTTGTGCACTGTCCTCCAAAGTTTGATTGTCACCTGCAGACTGTGAGATCAATCCTGAACCAATCCACAGTCGCACCAGCTCTTCCTTTTCAAATGGATAGTCCTGTGGAAATATGCAACAATACCGGAAGCAAATCTGTAGCTCTGTTGGTAGGTGGTAGTAACTTAGTCTGAGAACCTTCATAATATCATCTTGGGTTCCTTTAAAATGTTCCAATCCTTGGTCCAAGAATCTGCTCCAGTATTCAAACGTCATACTTCCTTGCAAATGCTCACCAACAACCTTGGTTACCAAGGGACATCCTCTCAGCTTCTTTGCAATCTGTCCTCCAATTGACTTTAAATGTACATAATCTCCTGGATTCAACCCGGAAAAGGCATGATGTATGAAGAGCTCGAGATTTTCATCTTCTTCCAATCCTTCTAATGTCAGGAAGTGGCCTCTTTTAGCTCCCATCACCTTTACAGCCATGTCCGCTACAGATTGCATTCGGGTTGTCAACAAAATTTTGCTCTCATCAGTGTTCAATTTCCTCAGAGGAGCAAATAACTTTTCCCATTCGTCTCTTTTCTTATCTTCCCAAACATCATCCAGAACTAGCAAAAATTTAATAGACTTGAGTTTATCTTTGAGATCTTGCTGTAGTGGTTCCAAATGATCAGCACTTGGTTTTGCACCCGTAACACATTCGAGTATTTTACTTGTCACTGATGTCGCGTTAAAGCTGGTAGATACAGTAATCCAGATGACCTTAAAATGCTTCAGTACCTCATCTTGTTCGCATATACTCTGAGCCAAAGTAGTCTTCCCCATGCCGCCATGACCAACCACTGAAATAATAGGAATACTGTTGGTCCTTGTCACCCCAGTTTCACCCGATTCAAGTGACGACGTGTTGGCCAGGCATCCAATAATCTGTTCTTTCTCCTTTTCTCGTCCAACAAAAATGGTTGAACTTAATGTCGAACCAGTCTGGCGACTATTGTCCACAAGCTTCTGCAAGTTGCTGGTAGAAGAACATCCACTGAGACGGTCTGTGAGGTTGAGGAAACTGACAACACCTGCAGCAGCCTTGTCTAAACCATCCACAGATTTCACCAGTCTTTTCAAAGTATCACCATGAGTAATTTTCTTGAAAACAGGGACACTCTTAACAGATCTGACAAACTTGCGCTTCATCTTAGCAAAAGGAGAACCCCTGTCACTAACCTTTCGGTCCTTGGCCTTCTCCTTATGTTCGTAGTACTCAAGCTCGTTGATGGCGTCCTCCGCCGCCTCGACCGCGTCCCTGAGCTGCCAGAGCCACGCATCTAGGGCGCTGCTCTGCTCCCTGACACGTTCCGGGCTGACGACATCCAACACCGCCTGGATCTGTGGCATGGCCAGCAGGAGCCGACTCTTCACCTCGTCCATGTCTTTGGATTTGAAGTGTTCGTTGATGTAGCTGAAAGCCTTGTTGATCAGGAAGGATATGGCCGGAGTTGCCACAGTCTTCCCTGCAAAAACGAGTGCAGCGGAGGTAGCCATGCCTGGGGCTTGGGGATGGAGTCCTTTTGGTGTGTGTGTGTCTTCGTGAGCAAATGATGAATTTTGCTAATCCTGGAGAGGGGAATTTCGTGGAAGCTCCTGTTAATGCGTCATTGTCATGAGTCAAGTCGTTGCCAACAACATGGTGGCCAAACTTCAAGGGAAGTTTCCATGGTGTCCATCCATCTACTAGAATGCAGGGCCTGTAATGTGCCAGCAGTACAGGATTAGACCATGAAAATTTCCTCTACCAGTATCAGTATGTGGCTTACCCGTCTATGGGAGGTACTACAGGGGGTCAGCTCCCACAGACACAACAATACACATACAAGCAACAACGCATAACAGATTCACATCATCATCATGATTTCAGGCCCCCAATGGACACACATGACAAAGACAAGGTCACTAAGATTTCCCATGCTAATGCAACTGTCGATATAACATGAAACTGAACAATGATTTTACCAGAATAGATTATACATAACACTGAAACTAAAAATATAGTTTTTTTTGCATCATTGGACACTAATCGAATTAGCTGATGGCCTGGCACCTGAAGATAACATTAGTCTGGCCATCAGCGAGCTCCGGCCGCCTGTCCATGCCCATCAAGCACGCCCGCCGGCATGTCTACCGCCAGGAGTCCATCAACAGTGCGAGCTCCATCTCCTTTGCCGATGTGTCTTCAAGCAACGAGCTCTAGTGCCTCTGACCGTCTAACAATGATCTGCTCTAGAGAATTGGGTGACAGAGAGCGGTGGCCACATTGAGGGAGATTAACAACACATGATGTCTATGTGGAGACCACCGTGCCAATGGAATGGATTAACAGAATAACGATTGTTTTTTTCCTTCTTTTCTTCTGCTCAATTTGTTTTTCAGGGGGAAAAGTACAGCTCAGGCCCAGGTTATGCACCACTTTTGCCTGGAAAGACATCTAAGGACACTAACCAATCTAGCCATGAATGCCTCAAACGGTTTTATTAAGAAAGTGGCTCCACAGGATCATGTAACAGTAACCATAGAGAAACTCCTGACAAGTTCAGGTAAGAATTCGATCCCAAAGGAACCGCTCGTCTCGCTCGCCCCCGCGGGCGACGGGGCGAGCTCCTGCCTCCGGCCGGCCGCAGCGCCCTTCTCCACCCTCCCTCCTCCCGCCGTCGCTTGCGCCACGGGCGAAGCCCGGCCAGCCACAAGGGTCCTCTTCTCCCGGCGGCGGTGGCAGAGATGCGGGGCTCTCCTTCGACGGCGGTGCTCCTCATGGTCCGGCAGGGACGGATGGCCGGCGCAGCAGACCGGTCCCTCCGCAAGGCGTGGCGTGGTTGGCCCCTTCAGATGGGCGTCGAGTGAGTGAGGTGCTCCGGCGGTGGTCTGCAGGCGATCTGGCCAGGTGGGCCGGGATCTAGGCTCGCGGTACCCTCCGGCCCTGGTCACCAGACGGTGGTCGGTTTCCTCGCCAGGCGTCGGCCGAGAACTGGATCTGGCTGGCGGGCCTAGATCCGCGGCCGCCCGATAATCTTGCTTTCGAGGACCCGTTACGGAGGTCAGGTTGACCTTGCTCGTCCTCCGTGCTTTTGCAGGCCCATGTGGTGCTTCTCGGGCGATGGTCCGGTTCGTCCGGAGTGCGATGGTGGTGGTGCTGCTACTTGGCGGCCGGATCGACGGTGGCGTGTTATCCTCGTGGACGGCGGTAGGGGCTAGCGGGGTTGGCTTGACGACGGTGCCTTTGCCGCAGGCGCGGCGGGGCTTCACGGGCCCTCTTGGGCTCGGCCAGTCGAGGGCCTGGTTTGTCCTGCAACAGATCCGGCTACCGCTCAGCGTGGAGGTAGTCCTCCTCACAGCGCCAACAACCCCTACCGATGCTTCCTCCTTCCTGCTCTATCGGCCCTACTTCGTGTGTCTCGGTGCGACAGCGGGGGCGGATGCAAGACCGTGGTGGCGTGCGTTGGCGGGCGACGAGCATGGTGGAGCACTATGTAGCGTCCGGGTGTGTGGTTTTTTTGAGGGGTCGGGAGAAATCCTTGTCTTCTTGACACCGATGTGGTGACGCCTGCGGGCGCCATCGACCTTCTTGAAGGGCGTCGGGTGTACCTCTTTTCCACCTCCTGGAGCATACCGGGGGAAACCCTAGGACCTGTCCGGCAGCGCTGCCATCGCCGCTTTCCTTCCCGGAGGTGCTTTGCTTGGTGTGCTAGGCAGTGCTAGGCAGCTGGGGGCACAACGGTTGCGGACCCTCCTCTTTTTCGTCAAGCCACTGTTTTCGGTTTTATTTTCTTTTCTTGTTCTTCTTTGGTTTTTTCTCTTTTGGGCGTTGTGCTGTCTGGCCCAGCAGCAGTCTGAGATGGTTGCTATATTTATATAGCTGGGCGTATGCCTGTTTCGAGGAGAATTCGATCCCAAATATATTTTCATGGATTTTGCGCGCATCCTCTGACTTGGTTTGGTATCTTTGTAAGAACCAAAAAGGTTTTCTGATCTCGAATACGCACCTTTGAGCTGCCTCCTGTTTCTGCAAACAGTCTCAGGGATCAGCCAGGTAAACACTCACTTGCTCGCTCAGGAGTCAGGATGGGGCTGGACTGCTCCTGATTTTCCTGTATATCCTCAAACTGTTTTATGAATTGACGACGTCACGAAACAATTTGTTCATACTATTGTTGTGAACTAAACAACAGTGAAATCTCAGCCATGGTAAGGCCATTCTGCAGGTAAGGGCATAGAACCACTCAAGAAAGAAGAATAAAAATCAGCTGCAAAGAATAAGTCTTTGGTGGTTGTCATGATACACACATCAGTGAGTACCAAGGTTAAGATAATTCATCAATTAGACGGCGCAACACAGTGGTACACATGTGGTCTACGCATAGCTATATAGTGATCACTTGGAACTTGCAATATAAGAACAGAACCTTAATCAGCATCTTCCTCTGACTTCAGAAGCAAAATAATCGATCAACTAATTAATTACTGCTGTCTAAGTTACCACGGTTTTTATCAACTGTAGCTGTCAAATATAGTTTATTATTGCAGGGAAGTCTCAAGGTCTCTACCTATGAAACAAGGACATGAAGTTATGTCCTTTCCAGTTTCATAAACCAATTAATACAAATGCACAAATCAACTAGCCAACTCAGCAACTTCTGGTTTCTGTGATCGAGGTTTTTATACTTATCAAGCTAGCTCGAAGTCGGATCATAGATCAGCCACTTCCTTGGCTACTGCTAATGGATGAATCCCTCCTCTGTTTTTTGACTTTTTCTTGCGGATCACATGACTCGGAGGCTGCACTGCATGAATCCCTCCTCTTTTCGAGAGAGTTTGCACTGTATAGCTATCTTTCGCATGTCGATGTCAGCCAAGGGAAAAGCAGTATCAAGACCGCTGTGGTTGAAATCTTCCCGGCACATCCCATTCCTAAATCTACGTAAACACTTGTACGCTTGTAGTTGATCAAGCAAGAAAGGATCGAGTAGGATAATGTGAAATAATAAACAGCTTAGATCTGATTCCTCTTATGTTAGTTGCAATAGAGGGGGGTGAGATGAGATTATAGAGAAAAGATACTTGTATGGAGGTTTTGCTGGTGGTGGCCATCTTAAAGATAATCCAAACTCGTGAGTTAATGTTGCATCTGAATGAAATTTCATGACTAGATGAGGTCTCACAATGTTACTAATGTAGGAGTACTTGGCATGCTATACAATTTGTTAAAAAATCAATGCTAGACATACCTGGATTGACTACACTCAGCCCCACCAATTAATTTGGGCTCCAATAATCATGATCGGGATATCAATGTCAAATAAGCATGGTTGAAGGCAGCAGGATAACTATTTATGAGCTGAATTTTGTGCAAATAGAAATTGGCCTTCAGGATGTGACCAGTAGCAGCGGAGAGAATCAAACATGTGCACTTTGTCGACCGAACGGTTCTCTGTTTTTTTTTTTGGCTTAGAAGAAGGATCCTGCTGTCTTGGCGATTTTTTTTAAATAATACATTTTTTTAATATTTTCTAGATTTATTGCACGTTTTAAACATTTTACAAAAATAGTACTTTGTCGGCCTGGAGGAGGCCGATTGGGCCAGTCGGCCTGGAGCAAACCGACTGAGCGTCGGCGCGTGAGACAGCTGGGGCAGCGTTAATCGGCTGAGCAGCCGATCGCCTAATCGGCTGGCCAGACTGCCCTACTCTGCATGCATGTGTTGGCCATGCATGCTTGAGCCAGTCGGCCTGCCCCAGGCCGATTGGCCGACGCAGCCCCAGGCCGATTGGCCGACGCCCAGTCGGCTTGCCCCAGGCCGACAAAGTGCTAGATCTATAAATTACAAAAAACGTATAATAGAACTCAAATTAATTAATTAATTCGTATTATTTTAAAAAAAATCGCGCTGTCTTGTGTCTGGCACATTAAAAACTTGTATTTTTAACTTTGTATAAGGAATCCAGGGGTTATCTTTATTTTTAGTATATAAATGAAAAAAATGTTAACTTGGTAAAGGCTTAATGCATTCCATGCACTCATCATTTCTACATGAGCACAACACACCATGAGAAGGTGTTGGTAGAGGCAGAGTTACTTGACCAAGAGGGTGCTCCCTATCGTACTAGCAGATGGAATTTAATCTCTTCCGTATTGTATACAATGTGATCTTCTAGTGTTTAATTTGTAGAACAAAGACTTGATACCTCCCAATCACCTCGACACGACGCATGGGTGGCAACATAGTCTGTGGATTGGTCCAGCTTCACCATAGTATTTTTCCGTGTTGTCACATTACCGAGCCTATTACAGATATGCCTTGGATGATGCCATTCTAATCGCCTGAAATTTCTGTGGATCGACCCATGATGCCATGCTAATTATTTTGATGCTAAACTTTGATGCTTGCAGCAAGTACATATATGGTGACATTGCAGGTGGCAAACTACGTGGATTATTTTGCCAATAACGATGACATGTCAGAAACCCCAGTCGCGGACTCGGCAAGGAGGCAGCGTCTTCTTGTCCCTCTAGCTCCCTACTTCCACCACTCCTTGCAAGTATCACGATGGAACAAGAAGTCGCAATTATATCCTATTAATAACGTGAGCGCAATCTGATCAAACTCCTACCTAGCAAAAACAAGCAACTTAGTTTTTTCAAAGGGGTGGAGATCACATATTTGATCAAAAGTAGCGATACAAAATATCATATAATCTGGAACAGAAAGATCATAAATTCGTGTTGTAACTTATTCTTGGTTTAAAAATAAACAACTAATTAATAGAAACTTTGCCACCCCTGTTCAGCATGGCTGCACGGACCTTGATCTCGATGTGCGGTCATGCCTCTCTGAAGCACCTGTAGACCTCGACACGGTGCTCAGCCCACAGAATGGGTGCTTGTGCTTTCCGGCGGTCTTGTTCGGTTTGGAGAAATTCTTTTTAAGGTTGCGACTAAAGACACGGACCGTTTGGACAGTCAAGTTCGTGCGGATGAGCGCGCGGTTCTTGAAGGAGCTTCGGTGTGGCCACGTTGGTGCCTCCGTTCTCATCGAGGAGCTCCCCGTCCGTCCTCACCAGCGTGAGGTTGTCCTCTAGGGGCCATTTGAAATATTTTTGCAGCCAACAACACCACTTCTTTTTGTTGGTGGCAATAACAATGACGATGGAAGATGTGACATTGTCTTCTTTGTTAGGAGATGTGATATCCTAGTCATCGAATGAGGCGCTATTAGTGATGTTGCCGTCATCGCTGTCATTCGTGATGTTGTCATCTTCAAAAGTGGCACCGAAGGAGCGATCGTCGCCTTCGTTGGTCTATGTAATCTTCTCATCTGAAGTGGCGCCACCGGTAGTGTCATGGATGTCGTTGTCGCTCACCTATAGGCGCTTCATCCTCGGATAAGAAAAAGGATCATGTCCCTATCATGGTACTGATGATCACGGTGATCAAAATCAACGTCATCATCATCCGTTACGATGATGTCTTTCTAAGTAGTAGGATTGGAGTTGGAGGAGGTGAGAAGAGGAAGTGTAAGAGGCATGGAATAGTGTGTAGAATGTATAAGATAGTCATATATGTATGCCATGCCTCTTACACTTCCTTTTCTCACCTCCTCCAACTCCAATCATGCTACCTAGAAAGACATCATCGTAACGGATGATGATGTTGATTTTGACCACGGTGATCATCAGTACCATGATAGGGCCATGATCCTTATTTCCTCATCAGAGGATGAAGCACCTCTAGACGATGGAGACGGCGATAACGATATCCACGACACTACCGGTGGTGCCACTTCTGTTGAGGAGATTACGTCGTCCAACGAAGGCGACGATCGTTCCTTTGACGCCACTTTCGATGATGACACATCACCAAACGGCTGCGGAAACAACGACGATAACATTACTACTAGCGCCTCATTCGATGATGAGGACATCACATATCCTGACGAACAAGACGATGTCAAATCCTCCATCATCATCGTTGTTGCCGCCAACAAAAAGAAGCGGCGTTGTTGGTCGCGAAAATATTCTAAATGGCCCTAGAGGACAATCTCACACTGTCGAGGATGGACAGGGAACTCCTTGATGAGAACGGAAGAACCAACGTGGACACACGCTAGCTCCTTGAAAAACTGCGCAAGGCGAATCCATCGCTGATCCACAAGGCGAATCCAACTTGACTGCCCAAACGGTTCGTGTCCTTAGGCGCAACCTGGCAAACAAGTACTCCAAACTGCACAAGACTGATAGAAAGCACAAACGCCCATTCTGCTGGCTGCGCACCCATGCCGAGGTCCTGCTCTACACGTGCTTCAGAGAGGCGTGGCCGCACATCGAGCTCAAGGTCCATGCAGCCATGGTGAACAGGGTTATGAAGTTGCTATTAATTAGTTGTTTATTTTTTAAACTAGAAATAAGTTACGGGCACGAATTTATGATCTTTCTGTTCTAGACTTTGTAATTTGAGATTTTGTATCGCTACTTTTGATCAATACATGTGATCTCCACCCACTTAGAAAAAATACACTTATTAGGATTTGTTCTGAGTTTGTTTCCAGGTTTCACAACGTGTGTTGCTTGTTTTCGCTAGGTAGGAGTTTGATCAGATTGCGCTCACATTATTAACCGGGTATAATTGCGATTTTCCATTCCATCGTGATATCGTGTCTCCTTCCTTAGCCTTATGTAGTTCTCCTAGGTGCCCTAGGGGTTCCTCGACAACGTCCTGCCATAGCGTCAACTGAAACACCAACATCTCAAGGACAATACGCTGCCTCGCCGACATGCTGCTCAGGGAATCCACAAGGAGTGGAAGTAGGCGACGAGAGGTACGAGAAGCCGATGCCTGCTTGTCGAGTCCGCGACTGGGTCTGACATGTCATCGTCATTAGGAAAATAATCTATGTAGGTTTTCACCTACAATGTCACCATATGTGTACTTTTGTACTTCCTCCGTTTCAAAATATAACATGTTTTAGCTTTGTGAAGCAAATGTATTTAGACTTTTTTTAGCTGCAAGCATCAAATTTTTGCAGAAATTTCAGGCAATTAGCACCGCATCAATGGTCCATATACTAAGCCATCCAAGTCATATCTGTAATAGACTCGGAAATGTCAGGCATTACAACCAACCAACATTGCATGTAATTTTATGTCTAGTCCGGCACCTTCTCCTTGTTGTCCATCTAATAATGAGATAAGGCCACTAATACAAACAACGGAAAAGCAAAACTAGTACATAGTATTTCACGTCTATGACTTAGAGCATCTCTAATGCGGCAGTAGCGCCAATAACCGTCTTATGCAGCAGCAAACATCAAAAAAGCACTACAGCAGCTGCCGCATCGTAGTTTCGTGCTGCAAATTTTTGCGACAGCGAGGCCTTGTGCTGCATATTTGCGACAGTGCCGCATCCGTTCCCCTCGCTCGCGCGTGCAGCCAACCGCCACCGAAACTTCATTTCTCCCTCCTGCCGCTACCACCAACCATTCCCACCGCACCGCCCCCCGCCCGCAAATCCACCGTAGCCGCCCAGACAGCTCATAGCCTCGCCCGGCGACCCGGAGCATCTGGGCCGTCCCCTGCACCATCGATTTGCCACACCCTAGCAGTCTATTCGCCGTCCCCACTCTAGCGACTCTCCGCCGCCGAGCCATTTCATTCGCCGTGCCGCGGCGCACCGTCAATTCACTGGCCAACATCGTCGATATGCCTCCCCCTACCGTCCGGCGGCCACCACCGCGCTACACCAAAGGTGAGGTCCTTTTTCTCAAATTTTCATTTTTTTTGTTTTATTCTTTTATTCAATCCATTGCAATGAATTTTTAGATGATTTCATCGAGGCTATCAATTTTGTCGCTTTCGTACTCAACCTGCTCGGTGTTCGGAGGACAGGTGATTCATCGGGAAAGGATTGAAGCCGACGAGTGGCTCATGCGCAGCTACTTCAACAAACTTCCAATCTTCAAGGAGAAGCATTTGCATCGCTACTTTCGGATGTCAACCAAGTTGTTTCGGCAAATTGCCGAGCGGATGAAGAAGTCTTCGAGCAAAGAAGGAATTGTGCCGAGCAACTTGGCCATAGCACCTACCAAAATGTGAATATTGCGTTGAGGCGGATGGCATATGGCATCCCGGCTGATCTTGTGGATGATCACTTGGCGATGAGCGAGAGCTAGAGCATCAAGTGCGTCAAACGCTTTGCAGTTGCAATGGTTGGAGCATATGGCGATGTGTACTTGAGAGCTCCCAATGAGGAAGACACTGCAAGCATCTAGAAGACGAACAAGGACCGAGGATTTCCAGGTAAGCTAGGCTCAATCGACTACATTCATTGGAGGTGGAAGAAGACCGCATTGCTAGATTTCTAGAAGCATACCATGGCATTCAAGACTTGATGTGCTTGAGGGGCTTCAAAAGGATGTCATCGAGGAGTGGTGGAAGTGGCATGACACCCAATAATTCTTTCTTCATTTGCATGTTGTTGTTATTGTTGTGTGATAATTTGTTAGCTACTTTTTATGCACAATTTGTTTAACTATTTGTGTTGGCATGTAATAACGAATTAATTGTTGTACTTCTCATATTTTACTTGTCATTGCATTGCGAATTTTTGTAAATATGTTGAAATTGGGGTGGTGGCGCTGCTGCCATGTGCTGCAAAATGCGGCAGCTGCTGGAGCAGTCGCTGCTGCAAAATGCAGCAGCTGGTAAAGCGGCCAGCATTTTGCTGCCGCAAAATCACAATTCTGCTGCCGAATCGCTCAAAATTGCTGCCATTTTCCCTCTTATCAAAAATGCAGCAGCTGATAGAGATGCTCTTATCACATCCCTTTATTCCCACCATTTTCCTCAAGATGCTTGCCGATTGTTTTGTGGAAGGGGCCATCAAGAATATTCATTTGTTATCCGACAGTCCTTCATCTTTTGCAGAATGTACCGTTCATGTGAAACATCATATTTTTGGTTTGGATTAGTTAATGCAAAATTAGTATATGTAAGATGTTATTAGTACATAATAGTCCCTCCGTTTCAATATATATATATATATATGATGTTTTATCCTTTTTGTAAAATACATGTATCTAGACACATTTTAGTGTTTAGGTTGACTCATTTTGCTCTGAACCTACACACAAAGGTTTCTGTATACCTGCATTTCATAAAGGAGCTAAAACATCTTATATTTTGAAAGCGGAGTGAGTACAAATCATACTAGTTTTGCACAGATCATTTACATGATCCAGATCAATTATAACAGTGAAAAGAATTTGGGTTTAGAGCATATATCAAGAATTTCATGGATCATGAGCTCATGTATTTTTGGTTTCCATCTTTTTATGTACTACCATTCTATGGATCTCAGAAAGAATACTTTTAACTGAAGAAAATGCACAATTGAGTGCACATCCAAGTTGTTTTGAAGAGATTCGTCACATTTATGCATCTAGTTAGGATAAGAAATTTCCATCAATCGAGCCGAACAATTTGTATAACAGATTCCTACCCAAGAAAAAGATCACAAAAGACAGAGATACGACACAATTTGCATAAGAGAATTGGAAAATCTAAAAATCATACACAAAATATGTACTCCCTCTAACCCATATTAGTTGACATGGATTTGTCTAGATTCGAATGTATGTAGACATGTTTTAGTGCTAGATACATCCGAATCTAGACAAATCAAGTCAATTAATATGGGTCAAAGGGAGTACAAAAAATGGAATCTTACAAAGAAGAAATCAGATAATCTTGGATCGAAGGAGCGGGTGCGGGTCGGCGGAGACGTATGCGGGTACGGGTGCTCTAAGAGCATCACTAGTAGTACCCTCAAACCCTCAAATAACCGCTTTTTTATAGTTCGCGAGCGGAAAAACCTGTAGACTAGAATCCCTTAACCCTCAAACCCTTAAAAAAATTGAGGGTCCAACCCTCAAACCCCATCCCAACCTGTAGAAGTGAGGGTTGGAGAGGGGAAACGACCCCAACCCCTACTCCTCCATTGTGAACGCGAGGGAGGGAATTTTCAGCCCCGTCCCCAACCTCCCGCCGCCACCGGCCACCGCGCACCATGGAGCCACCGCCTGCCTCCGTCCTCCCGCCCGCCTCCTCCCTCGCCCTGCCCGTCGCCCCGCCCCCAATCCCCTCCTCCGCGACGCTCGCGTTGGCTGTCTCGAGCCGTGCGCAGGTGGCCTTGGTGGTCGCCGCCACCCACGTTGGCGCCAAGCGGCAGCGTGCTGGCTAGCACGTCGTCCCTCCGCAACCCGTGTTTGCCCTAGCCCCCGCCTTCTCGCTCGCCCCGCTCGCCTCCTCCCTCGCCCCGCCGCGGCTGCCCACCACCAAGCGCCCTCGGAAGACGTCGGCACTTGGGACGAAGGGTGATGTGGCCGCCAAGCAGGCCTTGGGAGGGACCCCGGCCGTGAATAAGACCACCTCCCAGAAGAAGAACGCGCCCGTGCCCCCAATCGCCGACCCTCCGCCCGTCGTGCACGAGGTGTTCGACGGAATGCCCGCAACGACGTCGTCGTTCATGGGGCTTCTCCAAGAAGCGGAGGTGGACATGAGGACATCGCGGAGAGGAAGAGGATATTCGGTGGTACGTCCTCTACTCTTCGAGGTGACACCCTGATGAGTGGTGGTGGCGATGGCGGTGTGGAGGACTCCACCACCGGCGCCTATGGAGGTGCTTGATGGACGTGGAAGTGGTCTAGGAGATGGCGCTGAGGTGCAAATTTTTGGTCACGGTGCCGATAAGAGGGGGAAGATGATGATTTTGTGATGTAAACTATTAAACCATGCATCACTGATTTTCATTTCCTAGTTTGTTTCATGGTTGATTGTGTTTTTCTAGTGATAATTGTGATATGTCAAATGACAGTTTTAAGGGTTGGGGTTGCGGCAAAGAATAGAACCCTCAAACCCAACCCTTATAATGGATTTGCCCATGTTTTTTAACCCTTAAAAATGTAAAAAAATACCAATTCTTAACCCTTAAACATTTGAGGGTTTGAGGGTACTACTAGTGATGCTCTAAGCTTGGGAATGACCACATCCGATGGTGGTTGCATTCGTGGAGGCTAAGTTTGTCACACTAGGCCCCGCTCCATCCCGGCCCGACCTGAGGCGAACTAACCCCTAGTAGCAAGTATGGACACATGCCGCCCGTCATGTTCCTCCCCGACTGGAAGCAATTGATTGGAGCAGAGCTTCTATTTTGTGGAGGTCGGACTCGGCGAGGTTTGTGGGTATGGTGAACAGATGGGATTATAGCTCCCATGCGACGTATTTACGTGGAATTGGAAGGAACACGACATAGTTGCAAAGAATAGCTCTCATGCGACGCTTCTGAAGCAGCAAATAGCTCCTGTGCGACACCTCCACTTAACCTCACGAGACCGTCAACAAATCCGAATCAGCTGAGCAGAGCAGGACCCACAGCCTGTCCACGTCATGGTGAGACCCACCTGATGTCCACCTCATATCGTGGGACCCACGCTATGGTAGAAGAGAGCCGTTAGCCCGATCCGTCCCCGCACCCGAGCCCTCCCACCACCGTGCCAGCATCTCATTCCCTTTCTTTTTCTTCTCCGGCGAGCAAACGCGGCAACGCCGGCGAGGGATGTCGAGCTCTGCTTCAGCCTCCCTCCGCTCATGGCCTCGGTATGGTGCGGTGCCGATGACGAGGTGCCCCGATTTCCCCCGTACCGCGTCCCTGAAGCGGCTTGTCACATCCACCGATAAGAACGACAACATTGACCGGGAATTTGTGAAGTGTGAGAGCAAGACCAAGCCAGGAAAGGTGAGATCGGAGTGTTCCGAGCGTCAATTTCTCACTTTTCTTTCAAAATTTCAGGCATTTCATCAAATTTGGGATTTAGGGTTCATCTCTGCGATTTCAGGAACTGCCAAAATGTGGGCATTTTGAGTGGCTTGATGAGTACATCGAGCGAATAGGGGTAGAGGTAGCATCCCGGAAGCTCGAAAACCTGTCCACGGTGGAGCAATTGGGATCTGGCAACCCCATTTGCGCTGGTACTACGTTGGATGCGGAAATGAAGGCCGAGCTAAAGAAGATGAACAAGCAGCTAAGGCAAATCATCGAATTGAAGAAGCAGGACAATCTGATGGATTTTTTTATTTTTGTGTAATTTCTCTCGGATTTGTTTATGTCCTGATCATTAGTCATTAGACAACGCAATCAGTGTTCGAGTAAAAATCGTGATGCTTTGTTATCGTAGAACCTGGGGAGATGGATGTAATGGTCTATGTCTTTGGCTTGAATAAAATGCAACACAAATTCAGGCAAATTTTGAGCTGCTCCGTTTTGTTCCTTCAGTTTCGTCAGTGTGCAGGGGAGGGGTTGAAAAGTTAAAAAAAAATCGATGAGGAGTGATTGAAAAAGGACTGTCCCAAATAGAACTTAGCCAGACCAAAATGGTCGTATCCAGACCCAATAGTAACTACTTGTATATTGGACAAAAAAAAGTACTCACGTTACAATCTAACTAGGGACGTGTGGATCTGCAGATACTCGTGCTCGGGTCGCAATATTTTATTTATTGCGAAAGTAAATATATAAATGAAGGTCAAAGGCATCCATTTAACTTACAAGCCGGGCACTTTAACTTAGACACCAAATATGTTATTTGAAAATGTAGCATGTGTTGCATGTGTTGTTTAAAAATAATCAACCATCATAAAGTTAACTTATTCTTCTTTTAAGCTTTTCTAATTTCACTCATTTTATAAATATTGCACGAGTCTTATATGAGAACTTTTTTGTGTCTTTTGTTTTATGTACTTGTTGTTTTGGGTGTTTTGACAAATGACAATACAATAAAAAACAAGTCGACCACATAGATAATATATTATATAATATAAGGGGTACAATATAGAGAGGGGCCTCACATTACATAGTGTGGCATCCCGCAAAACCACTACTAGAAAATCGCTTGGTATTTTTGTTTTGTGCATCATCATGACATCATCATGCATCTCATTGACTGAAACTATTTTGTTAAAACCTACTTTTGCTTTCTACAAAGATCCCTCTCTATTTCAAAATAATCCCCGGACCCTTCCGGATATTTTATTTGTCTAAAAATAAACTGCACAAGTCTTTTAAGCAACACATAAAATTTTATATTAATTTTAGGGGGCAGCCAAACCAGGCCGATCCGACCCAGTCGGCCACCCCCAGTACAAAAATCGGACCACCCAAATTCCTTTCCTACCCCAATCCTAGTCTACCCAGCCCCCTCCACATCACCCCCTCCTATCACGAGTCGCCACGTCACCCTGCCCCAATCCCCATCCAACCAAACACTGCCACCTCACAAGAAATCCCCTCTCTCACCCCACTCCCCACTCCCTCTGCCAGCCTGGCCCCACCCCGCAGTACACACACGCACCCAACCCACCACACACCCACGCCTGGTCAAACCGACCCCACCCTGCCGCCTGTCCCCCACCTCCTTCTCTCCCTGCCTCGCGGGTCCCACCCTCTCCTCCACCAACCACCGCCCCAGGCACGCTCCCCTCCCCTTGCCTCGTCTCCTCCCTCCTCTCCCACGCGACCCCGCTCCTCTCTCCCCCGACCCCTGTTCCCCCTCGCGACCTCCTCCTTCCTCACAGGAGGGCGGCGCCGCCGCTGTGCCCCGCACGCCCCCCTCCTCCTTCCGCTCTCCCGCCGTTGAGTCGCCTCCCCGACGCGAGTCCCTGCAACCGCCGCCATCCCCGCACCCTCTCTCCCCCGACCGCGTCCTCTCCCCACCCCTCCTGCTTGCGCTCTCCCCTCCCTCACGCCTTGAGATTCCCCTGCCTCGATGGACGGCCCGACGTGGACACCTCCTCGCTGCCAGCGCCTCCTCGCGATCTCAGGACGCTGCCGCCGTCGCCGCCGCCGCCCTGCGATTCCGAGCTCCCCTTGGAGCCTCGCCTCCACCTCGACGGCCCCGAGCTGCGCCGCCGCCCTTCCCCTCTGTGGGCTCACCTCCCCGGTGTCTCTGTGAGCACGAGGGCTCCCCCTCGGATACGCATCGTGCCCAGCGCCATCCCAGCGGCCCTGCGATGGCTCATGGGCCGACGCGCCCCCGCACGGAGAGGCCCTCTGCCCCGACCTTGACGTTCCCGCACCAGGCCGCAGCGCCCTGTCGCCACCCTCCAGTTCTTTGTTTCCATTCATTGTTTTCCCCCTCTGTTAAGCAGTGTTACAAAAGGGTGCGAGTTGCTGCAACGATGAGATGTTGTTGACAAGGTAGTACTTTGAGTTGGTGAAGAAATCCTCCTGCGAAGTGTCAAGGGGTGGCACTGTTGTTTTTTTGGTGATGCCTGCGCCATGAAGGCGTTGGCTCGGTGGACATGCCTTGCTACTATAGCAGCCAGAGACCTTCGCCAAGCTCTTCCGAAGAGGAACCGATGACACCG
This sequence comes from Avena longiglumis, assembly GCA_030063025.1. Classification (NCBI taxonomy): domain Eukaryota; kingdom Viridiplantae; phylum Streptophyta; class Magnoliopsida; order Poales; family Poaceae; genus Avena; species Avena longiglumis. The sequence goes on along the minus strand of CP125975.1, from coordinate 415,906,314 downwards.
ACAATCAAGCTCCCAAGCCGAAGTTCTCCATTGGCAAACCAAGTCGGAACCTCTGAATCGTCGGTAGGGAGCCGAAGATTCTCGTACTCGAACCACCAAGATCGCCTCATGGATTCCGAAGCCCGTTCCCGGCGTCCGAACTCGAACCACATCGAACCAAGATCGCCGATGCGGATACGCCAAGTTCTTCGCCCCGAATGCCAAGACCGACTCGATGGCGCGGACCCGACAAGATCTCTGCAACGACAAGTTCTCCTTCCCGGAAGTATTGACGTCCGTGTGACAAGATCTACTTCCCGGATCCGAAGACCCCGGTACCCGATCCACTCAAGTTCGTCGTCAGCGTCAACGTCGACCATTGGAAACCAAGTTCTCCTCTTGTATCCGAACCTCGCCGATCCCGTCAACCCTGAGACCGACCCCAAACCCTCGGAACCCCAAGATCGCCTTTCGATGTGTGACCCCTTTCCACAAGACCATATTTTTATAAATGCCATCTATATAAATTGTTGCATATTAAATTGTCATACTCGCATGCATATTGTCATGTGGTTTGGGGTTATTTAGGCGTTTCACCTAAATTAAATATGGGGCCCATATGCGGGAAAATCTAGTCTTATATTGGCATCATTTAAATTTGTGTAGCGAACCGGTAACTTATCTTGCCCTGTTATTACAACATTTAATTTGCGGGGTAGATAAATAACTTGAACCGTTTAATTAATTGTCGGGACCCCGGTTCCACTTAATATGACCTAATTGCATCTCATCCTTGCCATGCCATACATCATACATGCATCATGCCTGATCTTTGCCGTAGTATTAAATAGTGCATCCGGTGTTATTCTAGTGTTTTGCTTCTTCGCGGATAAGGCCGTTGAGTTGATGCGAGTGTCGACCCGATCTTCGGATGAACCTTCGGCAATGTTTTTCAGGCGAGCATCTCCCCCTTTCTACCTATCTTACTTTTATAGTATTTATTCCCTCCTGTTGATCTATTTCTATCTGTGTTGCGATGCTCTAGTTTTCGTACCCGTGATATCCCTTGCAGCCTTATATTGCCTTGGACACATCCTATTACCTGTTGTTTGGTAGATAGTTGGACTTGCGCGTCGTAGTCGCTTGCTCGAGTGCTATTGTGTGTCGTCCAGTACCACAGTTGTTGGAGTGTTGCCGCATGTTTAAGGTTGGAGATGATCATGGCTTTAATTATCGTTCACTTTAATTACTGTTTAACAACTAAAATTGAAGTAGGTAAGCAGAGGCACATGTGGGCAATAGATGTTATTTGGTTGTTAACCGTCCACTTGTGTCCCGTAGGACCCCGAGTACTTGATACCTGTTCCTTGAATTTCCGCGCTATCCACATCCGGGAGGATTATGGGACCCTTTGAGCTGAGCTTGATTCACTTATTTCTTGGGGCCACAAACTAGTTTGAGGTTTTATTTACTATCCTGTACTTATGCCATGCTTTACGCTTTATTACGATTGTGCGAGGAGCACTGTCTTGTTTAGGTAAGCGGAGTGTTTTCGGTATCGACAAGCCCAGTTTGGGTTCCCGATCGTTTCTGACCAGCGCAAACCTTGAGTCCGTCTCGAGTCAGCTAACTTCGCTATGGTGTACTCAATGGGTGGCCCCTGAAATATTTCTGAATCCTGTGATTGCTTTGTCGTGAAGGCCTCGTTGGGTTTTGATTTGGTTTTCCGAGGTTGATCGAGTGTGTTGCTATTTGTGCACCCTGCAGGGTAAAACTTTCTGAAAGCCGTGTCCGCGGTTATGGACGACTTGGAGCACAGTATCTCGATCATAGACAACTATAACTAAAGTAGTGCTATAAATTTGACTTTATAATGACTAGTAATCAGCTTCACTATAATGGAATGGCTAAATAAAACTGCCAACAATTGCTTGTTTGGGTTGTCGCTTGCGACCATTGTACCTGACTAGTAAGTATTGCAACTACAACGGAATGGCTAAATAAAAGTACCAACAACTGCTGGGTTTTGGGGTTATCTCATGCTAATTGTATTTTACTAGTAAGTGTCGCAACTACAACGGAATGGTTAACTAAAATTGCCCACTGCTTATTATATCAGGATGATTATCTATACTTGACTAGTAATTGCTGCAACGATAACTGAATAAATAAAACTGCCAACTGTGTGAGTTCCTCGGTTGACTTCCTCGTTTGGTCTCGAGGGGGAAACACCAGGATGGGTTTGTTTGATGGTAGCATCAGGTTGGTTCCGAATAGGTCTTTCTTATCCCTCTCTGATAGCCGATAGTTATATCGAGTCTCTATAGGTCGTTTAGTGCATGCTGCCGCTTCAGTTCACCATACCTATGTAGGCGAGGACCGCCGAATTCTAGCCTCGCCGTGTACTGGCCTTAGTACTGACCGCTCTCTCTTTTCCCTTTGCCCTTTGTCGGCACCCCTTTTGTTTAAGCAGGTTTTGAGATCGACGTCGTTAGCAGGGTTACCCTTCCGGCTTGGCCTGGGCAGGGTTATGGACGCCATTGGTTATTCTTCAGGGCTCTTAGCCCCATTTGCATCTTGTCCGTAGTCGGACGCTCTATCGTTTTCAAGGTGATTTGGATCTTTGTATATTATATCTGTATTCTTGACTCATTGAGTGTTGTTGTATATATATATCTGCTCATGGGTCCCATCGAGACTGTTGTGTAATGTTATTACTTGCTTTCCACCAAGACAAAAGTGCACGGTGGGCACCTTTGAATCGTTTCTATGCGGGTTTGGCGGTTTCGCTAAAACTTGCATAGGGTCGATTCTGAGGTGTTACAGTGGTATCGAGCTCAGCGGTTGCGATACCCCACAAGTCCAAATGTAGGATAACCAAGCTAACGGCCGAAGTAGAGTGTCAAAACTATTTTTGCAAAATCGGTTGGATAGTTCTGATTAGGTCTGATTTTACTCCTTACCCTCTGCTATTCTCTTCTTACCTCTGCGTGTTTTGAATCGGCTCTCTTATCTTTTCTTTGAGTCCAGGATTTCTCGTGGTTGGGTTCCGTCGTACCTTCAGGGTTTCGCTGCCTCCTTTGATAACGGTGTTCTACCATCCGGTGCTCATGCTGTCTGAGGAATCCGTCTTCTGTGGTACCATTCTTTGTTCCTTGTGTGTGCCTTCCGGTGTTTTCCGACGCGACGACATCATCTACGCCAGATCCGATGCAGAGTCTACATCACTCCTCTGTTTCCGAACCTCTCTTGTCGAGATCTACAATCTGCATTCCGAGAGTTGGTTGCACAATTTGCCTATTTGTGTGCAGAGTAATGGTTTGGGTGCGCGATGGACTGATCACCATCCGACTACTCTTATCATTCGCTCTTGTACATCGAATCAGTGGATCCAGCGATTTTACTCCGTCCACGGAAGCTAGAGGTGGCTTTATTGGTTGATACCTCTACCTTCGCCTTTGTTTCCCGGAGTGTTCTCTTGACGATCACGGACAACGACCTCTTGTTAGTGGTGTCGCGAGGATCTACACGAAGCAAGAAGACGCAGATCGCCGCCCTTCTTTCCGGTACCATGAGGCGGATCTCGAGGGCGAGATCCATTGTTAGTGGTGTCGAATTGTGGCATCCCGCAAAACCACTACTAGAAAATCGCTTGGTATTTTTGTTTTGTGCATCATCATGCATCTCATTGACTGAAACTATTTTGTTAAAACCTACTTTTGCTTTCTACAAAGATCCCTCTCTATTTCAAAATAATCCCCGGACCCTTCCGGATATATTATTTGTCTAAAAATAAACTGCACAAGTCTTTTAAACAACACATAAAATTTTATATTAATTTTAGGGGGCAGCCAAACCGGGCCGATCCGACCCAGTCGGCCACCCCCAGTACAAAAATCGGACCACCCAAAATCCTTTCCTACCCCAATCCTAGTCTACCCAGCCCCCTCCACATCACCCCCTCCTATCACGAGTCGCCATGTCACCCTGCCCCAATCCCCATCCAACCAAACACTGCCACCTCACTAGAAATCCCCTCTCTCACCCCACTCCCCACTCCCTCTGCCAGCCCGGCCCCACCCCGCAGTACACACACGCACCCAACCCACCACACACCCACGCCTGGTCAAACCGACACCACCCTGCCGCCTGTCCCCTACCTCCTTCTCTCCCCGCCTCCCGGGTCCCACCCTCTCCTCCACCAACCATCGCCCCAGGCACGCTCCCCTCCCCTCGCCTCGTCTCCTCCCTCCTCTCCCACGCGACCCCGCTCCTCTCTCCCCCGACCCCTGTTCCCCCTCGCGACCTCCTCCTTCCTCACAGGAGGGCGGCGCCACTGCCCTCGCCGCCCTCCTCCTTCCGCTCTCCCGCCGTTGAGTCGCCTCCCCGACGCGAGTCCCTGCAACCGCCGCCATCCCCCCACCCTCTCTCCCCCGACCGCGTCCTCTCCCACCCTCACCTTGCGCTCTCCTCCTCCCGCACGCCAGGATTCCCCCCTGCCTCGATGGACGGCCGCCGACGTGGACACCTCCTCTCCTCGCTGCCAGGCGCCTCCCCTCCCCGCGATCCCGTGGACGCTGCCATCCGTCGTGGCCGCCCGCCCCTGCGATTCCGAGCTCCCCTTGGAGCCTCGCCTCCACCTCGACGGTCCCGAGCTGCGCCGCCGCCCTTCCCCTCTGTGGGCTCGCCTCCCCGGTGTCTCTGTGAGCACGAGGGCTCCGCCTCGGATCCGCATCGTGCACAGCGCCATCCCGGCGGCCCTGCGATGGCCCAGCTTCTCGCGCGCCGACGCGCCCTCCCCGCTCGCCGGCGAGGCCCTCTGCCCCGACCTTGACGTTCCCGCACCAGGCCGCAGCGCCCTGTCGCCACCCTCCAGTTCTCTGTTTCCATTCATTGTTTTCCCCCTCTGTTAAGCAGTGTTACGAAAGGGTGCGAGTTGCTACAACGATGAGATGTTGTTGACAAGGTAGTACTTTGAGTTGGTGAAGAAATCCTCCTGCGAAGTGTCAAGGGGTGGCACTGTTGTTTTTTTGGTGATGCCTGCGCCATGAAGGCGTTGGCTCGGTGGACATGCCTTGCTACTATAGCAGCCAGAGACCGTCGCCAAGCTCTTCCGAAGAGGAACCGATGACACCGACAATCAAGCTCCCAAGCCGAAGTTCTCCATCGGCAAACCAAGTCAGAACCTCTGAATCGTCGGTAGGGAGCCGAAGATTCTCGTACTCGAACCACCAAGATCGCCTCATGGATTCCGAAGCCCGTTCCCGGCGTCCGAACCCGAACCACATCGAACCAAGATCGTCGACGCGGATACGCCAAGTTCTTCGCCCCGAATGGCAAGACCGACTCGATGGCGCGGACCCGACAAGATCTCCGCAACGACAAGTTCTCCTTCCCGGAAGTATTGACGTCCGTGCGACAAGATCTACTTCCCGGATCCGAAGACCCCGGTACCCGATCCACTCAAGTTCGTCGTCAGCGGCAACGTCGACCATTGGAAACCAAGTTCTCCTCTTGTATCCGAACCTCGCCGATCCCGTCAACCCTGAGACCGACCCCGAACCCTCGGAACCCCAAGATCGCCTTTCGATGTGTGACCCCTTTACTCGAGACCCTATTTTTATAAATGCCATCTATATAAATTGTTGCATATTAAATTGTCATACTCGCATGCATATTGTCATGTGGTTTAGGGTTATTTAGGCGTTTCACCTAAATTAAATATGGGGCCCATATGCGGGCAAATCTAGTCTTATATTGGCCTCATTTAAATTTGTGTAGCGAACCGGTAACTTATCTTGCCCTGTTATTACAACATTTAATTTGCGGGGTAGATAAATAACTTGAACCGTTTAATTAATTGTCGGGACCCCGGTTCCACTTAATATGACCTAATTGCATCGCATCCTTGCCATGTCATACATCATACATGCATCATGCCCGATCTTTGCCGTAGTATTAAATAGTGCATCCGGTGTTATTCTAGTGTTTTGCTTCTTCGCGGATAAGGCCGTTGAGTTGATGCGAGTTTCGACCCGATCTTCGGATGAACCTTCGGCAATGTTTTTCAGGCGAGCATCTCCCCCTTTCTACCTATCTTACTTTTATAGTATTTATTCCCTCCTGTTGATCTATTGCTATCTGTGTTGCGATGCTCTAGTTTTCGTACCCGTGATATCCCTTGCAGCCTTATATTGCCTTGGACACATCCTATTACCTGTTGTTTGGTAGATAGTTGGACTTGCGCGTCGTAGTCGCTTGCTCGAGTGCGTTGCGTGTCGTCCAGTACCACAGTTGTTGGAGTGTTGCCGCATGTTTAAGGTTGGAGATGATCATGGATTTAATTATCGTTCACTTTAATTACTGTTTAACAACTAAAATTGAAGTAGGTAAGCAGAGGCACAGGTGGGCAATAGATGTTATTTGGTTGTTAACCGTCCACTTGTGTCCCGTAGGACCCCGAGTACTTGATACTTGTTCCTTGAATTTTCGCGCTATCCACATCCGGGAGGATTATGGGACCCCCCTGAGCCAGAGCTTGATTCAGTCTTATTTCTTGGGGCCACAAACTAGTTTGAGGTTTTATTTACTATCATGTACTTATGCCATGCTTTACTGCTTTATTATGATTATGCGAGGAGCACCTGTACTGTTTAGGTAAGCGGAGTGTTTTCGCGGTATCGACAAGCCCAGTTTTGGGTTCCCAGTCGTTTACAGCCAGGGACGCAAACCTTGAGTCCGTCTCGGAGTCAGCTAACTTCGCTGCGGGTGTACTCAATGGGGTGGCCCCCTGAAATATTTCTGAATCCTGTGATTGCTTTATCGTGAAGGCCTCGTTGGGTTTTGATTTGGTTTTTCCGAGGTTGATCGAGTGTGTGTTGCTATTTGTGCACCACTGTGGGGTAAAACTTTCTGAAAGCCGTGTCCGTGGTTATGGACGACTTGGAGCACAGTATCTCGATCATAGACAACTATAACTAAAGTAGTGCTATAAATTTGACTTTATAATGACTAGTAATCAGCTTCACTATAATGGAATGGCTAAATAAAACTGCGAACAATTGCTTGTTTGGGTTGTCGCTTGCGACCATTGTACTTGACTAGTAAGTATTGCAACTACAACGGAATGGCTAGATAAAAGTACCAACAACTACTGGGTTTTGGGGTTATCTCATGCTAATTGTATTTTACTAGTAAGTGTCGCAACTACAACGGAATGGTTAACTAAAATTGCCCACTGCTTATTATATCAGGATGATTATCTATACTTGACTAGTAATTGCTGCAACGATAACTGAATAAATAAAACTGCCAACTGTGTGAGTTCCTCGGTTGACTTCCTCGTTTGGTCTCGAGGGGGATACACTAGGATGGGTTTGTTTGATGGTAGCATCAGGTTGGTTCCGAATAGGTCTTTCTTATCCCTCTCTGATAGCCGACAGTTATATCGAGTCTCTATAGGTCGTTTAGTGCATGCTGCCGCTGCCGCTTCAGTCCACCATACCTATGTAGGCGAGGACCGCCGAATTCTAGCCTCGCCGCAATCGGCCTCAAGATCGACCGCTCTCTTTTCCCTTTGCCCTTTGTCGACACCCCTTTTGTTTAAGCAGGTTTTGAGATCGACGTCGTTAGCAGGGTTACCCTTCCGGCTTGGCCTGGGCAGGGTTATGGACGCCATTGGTTATTCTTCAGGGCTCTTAGCCCCATTTGCATCTTGTCCATAGTCGGACGCTCTATCGTTTTCAAGGTGATTTGGATCTTTGTATATTATATCTGTATTCTTGACTCATTGAGTCATTGTTGTATATATCTGCGTGGGTCCCATCGAGGACTGTTGTGTAATGTTATTACTTCGTTTTCCACCCGCACGAAAGTGCCTGGTGGGCACCTTTGAATCGTTTCTATGCGGGTTTGGCGGGTTTCGCTAAAACTTGCATAGGGTCGATTCTGAGGGTGTTACACATAGAGGGCCCCATATTACATAAACCCTAAGGGCGCCCAAACCCTAACCCTAGCTACTACGTGGGTTTAGGGATGCCGGCCAACCTCGCCGCCGGGAGGCTGCCCTACTCCATCAGCGGTGGGGGCGGTGCCGCTCGGGCAAACGCCGCCGCCGCCCTTCAGTCCGCCTCCTTCAGCCGTCTCTGCTCCTCGTCGAGGGCCCAGAGAGCTGCTGCCTGTTGCTCCTTCTCCTCCCGTTCCCGCCTTTTCTTCCGGGCGCGCTCGACCTCCTTCTTCGCCGCCTTCTCGGCAGCAGCCAACTCCTTCTACTCCGCCATGAGGGCGTCGTCAGAGGGGCCCGAGTCAGGGAGGTTACCGCGGCGGCAGGGTCAGGGGTTGTGGACGAAGGGCCCTTGGGCCCAGGGGTCGGCCGAGGCTTTGCGTCACGCGCATCGCTTGTGACGCCTCGGGGCCGCCTGCTTCTCCCAGAACTGGCGATGCTCTGGGTGAAGGGTTTCGCGGCATAGTAAATCAAAATTTTCTATGGAGCGAACAGAGGGAAAGCCAAGATCTAATCTAGGAGATGCAAACAACGAGAGAGATTGGATTAGATCTTCATACCCTTGAAGATTCAAGACAGCGAACGCTCGTTAACGTGGATGATGTAGTCGTACTCGCTTCTCCTCGCGATCCGATCCGATCTAGCACCACAAGTGGCGGTGCCTCCGTGAGATGCACACGCAAAGACCTCGACGTCTCCTCCTTCCTCGGACCAGCGAGTATGGTGGAGAGATAGATTGGATCTACAACACGACGGCGTGGTGTATATGGTGGAGAATTTCTGCAGAGGGCTTCACAAACAATGGGAGGGAGAGAGGAAGGTAGCAAGGCTGCTAGGGCTTGGAGGAAGGTGTGTGTGTGGGGGGGGAGGGGACGCACCACCCCTCTATATATAGAGGGGGGGCGGCCATCCCTTTCCCCTCCTCCAAGCCTATCTCTAGTTTAAACGATTTAAACTCTCCCTTATCTAGAAATCCTATCTCTAGTTTAAACGATTTAAACTCTCCCTTATCTAGAAATCCTATCTCTAGTTTAAACGAGTTTAAACTTATCTAGGATTGGCTGGGACCTATGGGGCCTTGTGCCCCTGGCCCAATGCGGCCAGGACACTCCCTCATAGGCCCATGCCCCCTCCCGGAAGGTGGGGCCACGTTGGTCCCCTTCCGGAAGGTTCTAGAAGCTTCCGGTACAATACCGATTAACCCGGAACAATTCCGAACTCCAAAACTGCATCGCCTTATATGAATCTTATTCTCCGGACCATTCCGAACCTCTCGAGATATCCCGGATCCCATCCGAGACTCGAACAAAAATTCATAAACCAATTATCCAATCTATCCTAGCATCGAGATACATTATGTGTGACCTGCGGTTCGAGAATATGCGTATGATCTTCTATCAATAATCAACAGGGTCTGGGCACCCATATTGACTCCCACACATTCATCGATGATCATATCGGATGAACCACGATGCCGAGATTCAATCAATCCCATATATATTCCCTTCGCCTCGCGATATTTTACTTGCGAGATTCGATCGTCGGCACCGTCATACCTAGTTCAATCTCGTTCACGGAAGTACTTTACTGTTCCGTAATCCGATATCACTTTGTGATTAACTCCTTAACCACATGCTTGCAAGCGGTGTTGATATCGACACGAGTGGGCCCAAGTATATCTCTCCGACTTGGGAGGGACAAATTCCATCTCGATACATACAACCCAACAGATACTTTCCGATCACCTGAGAGACACCTTTATGATCACCCTCTCATAGGATGACGTTTGATGACCTCAAAGCTTTCTTCCGATACCAGGAGTTGTATTATCTCATGGTCTAAGGAATACAATATTTGACATAGGAAAAGCTACGCAAAGATGAACACGATGATACGATCTAATTGCTTCGCCTAGTTTGGTCTCATCCATCATATCATTCTCCCAATGATATGATCTCATTATCAATTGACAACTCATGTCTATGGTTAGGAAACCTTAACCATCATTGATCAATGAGCTAGTCCTTAGAGGCGCATTAGGGACACGGTGTTGTTCACAAACCACACAAGTATTAATGTTTCCGCTTAATACAATTCTAGCATGGAATATAAACTTTATCATGAACAAGAATTATAATAATAACATCTTTATTATTGCCTCTAGGGCATAATTCCAACAGTCTCCCACTTGCACTAGAGTCAATAATCTAGTTTACATCGGCAACAATCTCACACCCATGGCATCGAGGTGTTGATCATGTTTTACACGTGGAAGAGGTTTAGTCAATGGATCTCCGACATTCATCCGTATGTACTTTGCTAATCTTCAAATCTCCATCCGCTATATAATCTCGGATTATATGAAACTTATGTTGATATGCTTGGTCTTTGGATGATATCTTGGTTCCTTAGCGAGTGTTATGGCGCCGGTTGTCACACAATATCTCCAGGGTCCAATGCACTTGGAACCACGCCAAGCTCAGTGATGAAGTTTCTGATCCAAACTCCTTCACTTGACGCTTCTGCAGCAGCCATGTATTCCGCTTCCACTGTAGATCCCGCGATCACGCTTTGCTTGCAGCTTCTCCAGCTCACAGCTCCTCCATTCAAAATATAAACGTATCCTGTCTGAGATTTGGAATCATCCTTGTCGGTGTCGAAACTAGCATCGACGTAACCTTTTACGACAAGATGTTCATCACCCCCATAGACTAAGAACATTTCTTTAGTTCTATTTAGGTACTTTAGGATGTTCTTCACGGCTGTCCAGTGTTCCACTCCTGGATCACTTTGATATCTGCTCGTCAAACTAAGAGCATTGGACACATTCGGTCTAGTACACAGCATGGCATACATAATGGAACCTATGGCCGAGGCATAAGGCACTTTGCTCATAGCTTCCCTATCATTTACCATAGCTGGACACTGAGCCTTGCTCAATATCTTACCTGACAACATAGGCACTGAACCTTTCTTTGCCTTATCCATTCTGAACCTTTTCAGAACTTTGTCTAGGTATGTACCGCTTAAAGCTATCAGCCTTTTGTCTATCTCTATAGATCTTGATGCCCAATATATAAGCACTTCACCTAGGTCTTTCATTGAAAACACTTGTTCAAATAACTCTTCACATCGTTAAGCATGTTGATGTCATTTCCGATAATCAATATGTCATCCACATACAATGCGAAACGCCACCGAGCTCCCACTCACTTTCTTGTAGATGCAAGCTCAGAGCAATTTGGAACAAATCCAAAGCTCTTGATCACTTGATCAAAACGAAGGTTCCAACTCCGAGATGCTTGCTTGATCCATAAATGGAACGCTGAAGTTTGCATACTTTACTAGCATCCTTAGGATCGACAAAACCTTCGGTTGCATCATATACAACTCTTCATCAATGTTGCCATTGAGGAAAGCAGTCTTGACATCCATCCGCCATATTTCATAATCATGAAACGCAGCAATTGCTAATAAAATCCGAATGGACTTAAACATCGCTACGGAGAGAAAGTCTCATCGTAGTCAACACCTTGAACTTGTCGAAAACCTTTGCGACAAGCCGTGCTTTATAGACGGTAACATTACCATCCGCGTCCGCTTTCTTCTTGAAAATCCATTTGCACTCAACGGCCTTTCGGTCGCTAGGAGGGTCCACCAAAGTCCATACTTGGTTTTCGCTCATGGATCCCAATTGATTTCATGGCTTCCACCATTTCTCGAGTCTGGGCTCATCATCGCTTCCTCATAGTTCAGAGGTTCACCGTCTTCTACCAACAAGACAAATAAGACAGGTTGCCGTACCACTCGGGAGGGCACGCGACCTTGTCGACTGCGACGCTCAAGAGCGACATCGTCCAAGCTTCATGATCCTTGTCATTAGCTTCCTCTATTGTTGGTGCAGCGACATCGAACAATTTCAGGTGCTCGCTACTCTCCAATTCAAGAGAAGGTTCAATAACCTCGTCTAGCTCTACTTTCCTCCCACTCACTTCTTTCGAGAGAAACTCCTTCTCAAGAAAGGAACCGTTCTTGCGACAAACACTTTGCCTTCGGTCGTGATAGAAGGTATACCCAATAGTTTCCTTAGGGTATCCTATGAAGACGCATTTCTCCGCTTTGGGTTCGAGCTTGTCCGCATCAACTTCTTGACGAAGCTTCGCATCCCCAAACTTTCAGAAACGACAACTTAGGTTTAGCACCAAACCACAGTTCATACGGTGTTGTCTCAACGGATTTAGATGGAGCCCTATTTAAAGTGAATGCAGCGGTTTCTAATGCATAACCCCAAAATGATAACGGCAAATCAAGAAGAGACATCATTGATCGGACCATATCTAATAGGGTTCGATTCCGCTCGTGACACACCATTGCTACTGTGGTGTTCCGGTGGCGTGAGTTGTGAAACGATTCCACTTGCTTTAAGATGCGTGAGAAAATCATAACTCAAATATTCCCCCACGATCGGATCGTAGAAACTTAATCTTTACATTACGATGGTTCTCCACTTCATTCTGAAATTCCTTGAACTTTTCAAATGTTTCAGATTTATGTTTCATTAAATAGATATACCCATATCTACTTAAGTCATCGGTAAAAGTGAGAAAATAGCGATATCCACCGCGCGTCGAAACACTCATCGGTCCGCATACATCGGTATGTATGATTTCCAACAAGTTCGCTGCTCGCTCCATCATACCGGAGAACGGGGTTTTGATCATCTTGCCCATGAGGCATGGTTCGCATGTGTCAAATGATTCAAAATCAAGAGACTCCAAAAGTCCATCAGAATGGAGTTTCTTCATGCGCTTTACACCAATATGACCTAGACAAATTGCCACAAATAAGTAGTATTATCACTATCTACTTTGAATCTCTTAGCCTCAATGTTATGGATGTGTGTTTCATCCCTTTCGAGATTTAGAAGAAATAAACCATTTACAAGAGGTGCATGACCATAAAAGATGTTACTCATGTAAATAGAACAACCATTATTCTCCGATTTAAATGAATAACCGCCTTGCAATAAACACGATCCAAATAATGTTCATGCTCAACGCAGTACATAATAACACTTATTAAGGTTTAAAACTAATCCCGAAGGTAAAACTAAGGAGAGCGTGCCAACGGCCATCACATCAACTCTTGATCCGTTGCAACGCCGATCGTCACCTCATCCTCGCAAGCCGCCGCTATTCCAGAACTCCTGCTTCGAGTTACAAATATTAGCAATCGAACCTATCAAATACCTGCACTACAACAAGGGCTAGTAAGGAAAACATCAATAACATGTATATCAAATATACCTTTGATGGTGCCAGCCTTCTTGTCCGCTAAGTACTTCAGACAGATGCCCAAAGGACCCTTGTCCTTGCAATAGAAGCACCTGTCCGCTTGGGACGGACACGAGCTCCTTCTCAGCAGGGGCATTGCGCTTGTCGCCGCCCTTATTGAAGGGCTTCTTTGCTCCCTTACCTTTCTTAAAGGAGGGCTTGTTGACCATCAACACATGATTATCCTTCTTGATGTCCACTTACGCAGCCTTCAGCTTTGCGAAGAGCTCGGTGATCGTATCAGTGGAACCAATCTGATTATGAGTCACTACAAAACTTTTGTAGCTGGGAGGGAGTGATTGCAGAACCCTGTCAATCTTGAGCTCCTCTGGAATCGTGCATTCCAGTTGCTAAAGGGGTTGAGTGTAGCCCGACATCTTTATGGCGTGCTCACTAACGGAACTCCCTTCCTCCATCTTGCAGTTAAAGAACTTCTCAGAGATCTCATATCTCTCAGAACGGGCTTGAGTCTGAAACATGGTTTTCAGCTCCTCGAGAATCTCAAAGGGCCCGGTATAGGTTTCAAAACGATTTTGAAACTCCGGTTCCATAGCAAACAACATGGTGCTCTTAATCACACCATAATCATCTTTGTGCGACTGATAGACAGCTTTCTCATCAGCCGGCGCAGTTGCAGCAGGGGGGTCACCTAACGCTTTCCCAAGGACATAGTCCTTTGTCCGCTGCATGTAATGATTCTTAGATTGCGGAACCAATTGGTGAAGTTAGACCCATTGTTTCTAAGCCTTTCCTTCTCAGCAAAAACGTTGAAGTTGAAGTTGGACTTGGCCATGTGATCTACAGTATTGGCAAGTACAATTTAGACTATGTTCATGATAAATAGTTCAACTTAATCAAATTACTAGATGAACTCCCACTAAATTCAACATCCCTCAAGTTGTTTAGTGAACACGATCCAAATTCACCACACCTAATCCGATCATCACGAGAAGAGATGTGGTTTCAATGGTGGACAACAAAGTGTCGATCATATCATTCATATGACTCATGCTTAACCTTTCGGTTCTTGTGTTCCGAGGCCATGTATGTACATGCTAGGCTCGTCAAGTTAGACCCAAGTATTTCAGTGCAAAACTGGCTTGCACCGTTGTATGTGAGCGAGAGTCTATAGCACCTGATCATCACGTGATGCTTGGACACAACGAACTTTCGCAACGGTGCATACTTGGGGAGAACACAGTTTTTATCTTGATCTTTAAGTGAGGAATCATCTTATAATGCTACCGTCACGATCTAAGCATAATAAGATACATAAAAGGGATAAACATCACATGCATATAACTTTATGTGACATGGTATAGCCAATCCTCGCGCAATGATCTCCATCTTGTGCGTTCCGGCATGATCTCCATCACTCCACCATGATTGCCTCCACCACGAATAGCAACTACAACTATTGCTAACTACTTAGCGATAAAGTAAAGCTATTACATGGCGTATAAGAAGTTGACTCGCAGGTCATACACAATTATAAAGACAACCATATGGATCCTGCGGGTTGTGTACTCATCGACATGCAAGTCGCGAAACATTACAAAACATGATCATCGCATACAATATACACATCACATCTTGGGCCATACCATATCACAAAACACTCCCTGCAAAATCAAGTTAGACGCCTCTACTTTGTTGTTGCATGTTTTACGTGGCTTATGGGAGTAGATGCTAAGAACGATTCTTACCTACGAAAAGCCACAACGGTGATATTATGGTTGCCAAACTCCGTGTTAATCCCATGACAACTATAGTGAGATAAACCGACATCCACCACCGCATGTGTGGAACAAGCCACACGCGAGCGGTCTCGCGAACGACGTCGCGTAAGGTTGGCCTGGACCGCTTCAATCTCACTATCCCGCGTCATAAGAAGAACACAAACAAGAGGCTTGCAACAGAAAACATCAACGCCCGCAACAACCATGTTGCGTTCTACTCGTGAATCACATCTACGCATAGATCTAGCTCTGATACCACTGAAGGGTTTCGCGGCATAGTAAATCAAAATTTTCTACGAAGCGAACAGAGGGAAAGCCAAGATCTAATCTAGGAGATGCAAACAACGAGAGAGATTGTATTAGATCTTCATACCCTTGAAGATTCGCACAGCGGAACGTTCGTCGGAACATGGATGATGTAGTCATACTCGCTTCTCCTCCTCGCGATCCGATCCGATCTAGCACCACAAGTGGCGGTGCCTCCGTGAGATGCACACGTGCAGCACCTCGACGTCTCCTCCTTCCTCGGACCAGCGAGTATGGTGGAGAGATAGATTGGATCTACAACACGACGGCGTGGTGTATATGGTGGAGAATTTCTGCTGTAGGGCTTCGCCTACAAATAGTCGGGTGGGAGAGAGGAAGGTAGCAAGGCTGCTAGGGCTTGGAGGAAGGTGTGTGTGTGGGGGGAGGCGCCACCCTCTATATATAGAGGGGCGGCCAGCCCTTGCCCTCCTCCAAGCCTATCTCTAGTTTAAACGATTTAAACTCTCCTTATCTAGAAATCCTATCTCTAGTTTAAACGATTTAAACTCTCCCTTATCTAGAAATCCTATCTCTAGTTTAAACGAGTTTAAACTTATCTAGATCTGGGCCCTATGGGGCCTTGTGCCCCTGTCCCAATGCGGCCAGGACACTCCCTCATAGGCCCATGCCCCTCCCGGAAGGTGGGGCCACGTTGGTCCCTTCCGAAGGTTCTAGAAGCTTCCTACAATACCGATTAACCCGAACAATTCAACTCCAAAACTGCATCGCCTTATATGAATCTTATTCTCTGGACCATTCGAACCTTCGTGATATCCTGGATCCCATCCGAGACTCCAAACAAAAATTCATAAACCAATTATCCAATCTATCCTAGCCGAGATACGTTAAGTGTGTGACCCTGCGGGTTCGAGAATATGCGCATGATCTTCTATCAATAATCAACAACGGGTGCAGGCACCCATATTGACTCCCACACATTCATCGATGATCATATTGGATGAACCACGATGCCAGGATTCAATCAATCCCATATATATATTCCCTTCGCCTCGCGATATTTTACTTGCCCGAGATTCGATCGCTTGCATCACCATACCTAGTTCAATCTCGCTCACAAGAAGTACTTTACTCCGTAATCCGATATCACTTTGTGATTAACTCCTTAACCACATGCTTGCAAGCGGTGTTGATATCGATTACCGAGTGGGCCCAAGTATATCTCTCCGACTTGGGAGGGACAAATTCCATCTCGATACATACAACCCAATGATACTTTCCGATCACGAGAGACACCTTTATGATCACCCTCTCATAGGATGACGTTTGATGACCTCAAAGCTTTCTTCCGATACCGGGAGTTGTATTATCTCATGGTCTAAGGAATACAATATTTGACATAGGAAAAGCTACGCAAAGATGAACACGATGATACGATCTAATTGCTTTTAGTTTGGTCATCCATCATATCATTCTCCCAATGATATGATCTCATTATCAATTGACAACTCATGTCTATGGTTAGGAAACCTTAACCATCATTGATCAATGAGCTAGTCCTTAGAGGCGTACCAGGGACACGGTGTTGTTCACAAACCACACAAGTATTAATGTTTCCGCTTAATACAATTCTAGCATGGAATATAAACTTTATCATGAACAAGAATTATAATAATAACATCTTTATTATTGCCTCTAGGGCATAATTCCAACACTGGGTCATTGTCCTCGTCGCTGACCTCGGAGTCCGAAGGCCATCGGATGGGGGAGGTCGCCATCGTCGCTTGCCAGAGAGGTTTTTTGGGGGCTGGGAGGAGGCAAAGGGGCTTCTTTTTGACTCGAGGTTGAAGATGAGGGGCAGATTGAAGGGAATATGCCCTGAGAGGCAATATTAAAGTGTTTATTATGTGTATTCCAAGTATATGATAGATGTTTATTTTGCATGCTATAATTGTATTAATACGGAAACGTTAATACATGTGTGTTTAAACAAAACAAAAGTTCCTAGTTATGCCTCTCTCATAAACTAGCTTGTTGATTAACAAGATGATCAAGGTTTCCTGATCATGGACATTGGATGTTGTTAATAATGGGATCACAACATTAGTGTAATGGTGTGATGAACATTCATCCGAAGTATAGCATTACGATCAAAGTCATTGAGTTTATATTGCTATAACAACTTACAAAGTGATCCTAATCCTTAGACCATGAGATCATGTCAATCACTAACACCGGAAGAGTTTCTTGATAACATCAAACGTCACACCGTATGAGGTGATTATAAAGATGGATTCGAACTAATAAAGTGTTATGTTGAGGCTCATGGATCGAGAATGGAATTTGTTCATCCCGATGACGGATAGATATACTCTAGGCCCTCTCGGTGATATCACATTGATTAGCTTGCAAGCAAGTGATTTGATCACTAGAATGTTATATCACAGAACGAGAAAGAGTGCATGTCGAACGAGATCAAACTAGGTATGGAGATACCGATGATCGAATCTCGAACATGTAATATATCGTGAAACAAAGGGATTAAGATACTAGCGTAAAGGTTCCGACGATCACAAGAAAGTCATCGTTGAATGTGTGGGAGTCGAGATGGGTCTCCAGATCCCGCTCGATTATTGATCCGAGAGGGTCTCGATCATGTCCGCATTATTCACGAACCGTAGGGTGACATACTTAAGAGACACCGACATCCAATTGGAGCAAATGTTTCATGCCGAAAGAATGAATAAGCGGAATTTATTTCACTAGATACCAAAAGGTTTTGGGTGAAATTGCATAAAGTGGTTATGCATGTGAAATAGAATTCTAGCAAGGGGTTATTTGTGAATGTTTGTCATTAAAGTAATTGACAAAATTCTTAATAAAATAAAAGAGTTTTATTTAATGAGAGTTTGCATTAAATTTGGTGGAAATTTAATGGGAATTTGAGTGGACTTTTGAGTGGAGGGAATTTAAAGGAGATTTGTGAGTGGAGTGTCCACCCACATGAAGAGGGGAGGGCAAGGGGGCAGCCCCATGCGCCGGCCACCCCCTTGGGGTTCCCCCCTCCTCCTATAAAAGGAGCCCCCCTCCTCACTTGTCTCTCACACCTCCTCGTGAAGGATCTCTCTGTTGGAGATATGCCCTAGAGGCAATAATAAATGTAGTTATTATTATATCTTTGTGATTATGATAAATGTTTACATTCATGCTATAATAGTATTAACAAGGAAACATTGATACTTGTGTGATTTGTAAACTTAATTTGAAGTCCCTAGTAGCCTCTATACATCACTAGCTTGTTGGTTGATAAATGATTGTGGTTTCCCTATCATGAACATTGAGATGTTATCAACAACAAGATCATATCATTAGGAGAATGATATGGTGGACATACTCCTATAGATAAGCGTAGCATAAAGATCAAGTCATTTTAATAGTTCAATTGCTATATGCTTTGTGATACATAGCAACCTAATTCCTTCGACCATGAGATCATGCATATCACCTTTACCGGATGGATGCTTTGATGACATCAAACACCACACCGTAACTGGGTGGCTATAAAGGTGGCATTGAGTGTTCGGAAAGTATTGGTTGAGACACATGGATCAAGAGTGGGATTTGTCCATCCATATGACGGATAGATATACTCTGGTCCCTCTCGGTGGAATGTCATCCAATTAGCTTGCAAGCATGTGACTGGCTCACAAGGGATCACATATCACGGGAACGAGAAAATAGTACTTATCGGTAACGAGGTTGAACTAGGTATGCAGAGATACCGACGATCATAACCTCGGATAAGTAAACTATCGTGAGACAAAGGGAAATTGGTATCGTATGTAAGTGGTTCATTCGATCGCAAAGTAATCTTAGAAATATGTGTGAGCTATATGAATTTACAGATTCCTCTATTGGTTATTATTCGGAGAAGTGTCTCGATCATGTCCGCATAATTCACGAACCGTAGGGAGACACACTTAAGGATTCGACGTTGTTTGAGTAGTTATGGTATGATGAGAAAGAGACCGAATGTTGTTCGGAGTCTCGGATGGGATCCGGGATATCACGAGGAGATCCGGAATGGTCCGGAGAATAAGATTCATATAAGGAAAGTTCCGTTTCGGAGTTCGGGAATGATTCCGGTGTTTTCATCGGGAATGTTCTAGAAGGTTCCTAATGTCAAGACCGGAGGAAGGGTACATGAATGTGTCATTGCAAGTTGGAATGATTGCATCATGTACTAAGTGTCATCGCTGTTCCAAATAAAGGATTAATTCAAATCCTAGTTTTAAAAGTCAAATAGCTAGTTTGAAAAGTCAAACGGCTAAAATTGGAAAGAGGAAAAGAGGAGGAAGTGGGAAACCGAGTTGGGGAGGGAATCCCTCCTCCAACCGGCGGCGTCCCCTCCAAGACGAGTTGGGGAGGGACTCCACTCCCTCCCCCTTGGCCGCCGGACCCTCCACCTATATAAGGAGGGGCAGGGCTCCCTCCTAGCACACAACAAGTCCCTCACCTCAAACCCTAGAAGCTGCAGCCCACCATAGCCGCCGCCACCCCCTAGGGTTTTGCCCTAGCCTCCGACTTGGGGGTCCCCGGAACCCTAGCCTCCGGCTCTAGCATCCCCTCCTTGGTGTGTCTAAACCCTAGAACACTGAGGAGCTCTCTCATACTCCACCATACTCGCTTCGGCTTAAGGCGAAGCCCTGCGAGATCTCCCCTCTACTTCCGGTACCACGCCGTTGTGCTGCCGGAATCGCGAGGAGAGTGCTACAACCTCCACGCCTTGGAACAAGGGAGAGGAAGGTCTTCGTCGAGCACCGAACGTGTGACCGATCATGAGCGCCGAACGCAGCCGGAAGGATCGCTACGATCTTGAGATCGGAAGAGTACGACTACATCACCCACGAGAATCCGCCTCGTTAAAAACTTTGGAATCTTCGAGGGTAAGTTATTCCATCGACTCGTTGCTACAATCTAGTAGTAGATCTTGGCTTGTTTGTTTGTATGCGATAGAAATTTTTGTTTTCCATGCTACGAAACCCTACAAAGGGTATCGAGCCGTGTCTATATGTAGATCTGTTGCACGAGTAGAACACAATGGTCATTGTGGGCATTGATGCTTTTATTGTCGATTTCTTCTTGTGTACTTTGCATCTTGCGGTATGTTGGGATGAAGCGGCCCGGGCTAACCTTACATGACATCGTTCATGAGACTTGCTCCACGCTTGACATGCAACTTGTATTGCATAAGTGGCTTTGCGGTATGTTGGGATGAACCTAGCATAGTTAAGATCCAATTTACAACGGGTGATTAACAATACTAGTATCAATGTTGTGGTTCATGTTCGTAAGTTAGAACGACACTTATTGAAAGCCCCAAACCACGTAAAACATGCAAAGAAAGTAGAGGCGTCTAACTTTGTTTTGCAGGGGTGTGCAGTGATGTGATATGGCCATGATTGTGATTATATTTGATGTATGCAATGTTCCTTATTGTAAGTTGGCAACCGGCAGGATCCATATGGTTGTATTTAATTTATGTTAAGACCCGCGTGTCTATTCAAAGTAGTTGTAATAGTTGAAGCCGGTGGACGACAACCATGGAGAAGCGTCATTGACCTTGATGCAATGCCGGTGATGATGGAGATCATGTTCGTGCTAGAAGATGGGGATCGAAAGCACAAAGAAGAAAGGCCATATCATATCACATATTATGAATTGCATGTGATGTTAATCCTTTATGCATCTTGTATTGCTTAGTAGACGAAGGTAGCATTATAATATGATCCCTCATGAACATGAATTTCAAGTCATAAAGTGTTCACCCTTAGTTAGCACCGTTGCTAAAGCTTGTTGTTTCGAAGCACCACGTGATGATCGGGTGTGTTAGATTCCGCAAGTGTATACAACGTGAGCAAGCCAGATTTGCTCATGCGGAAACTAAGGTTTGATCTTGACGAGCCTAGCATGTACAGACATGGTCTCGGGACACGGATCACCGAAAGGTAAAACATGAATCATATAGTAGATATGATGAACATGACGATTGTTCGCCATTGAAACTATATCAACTCTCGTGATGATCGGTGTTGATATAGTGGATTTGGTTCGTGTGATCACTAAAACAATGTGAGGGATGTTGTTTTGAGTGGGAGTTCACCTAGATTAACTTTATTATTAATTTGAACTCAATTTGTCATAAACTTAGTCTAAACTATTGCAAATATGTTGTAGATCAATGGCAGCCCCTACCATCAATTTTAATGCGTTCCTAGAGAAAGAAAAGCTGAAAAACAATGGAAGCAACTTCGCGGATTGGTTCCGCAATTTGAGGATTGTCCTCACAATGTAATTTGACCTATGTGCTGGATGCACCGCTGGGTGACCCACCTGCAGCTGATGCTTCCGATGAAGTAAAGAATGTTTACCTTGCTCGGAAGAATCAGTACTCCATAGTTCAGTGTGCTATCTTGTATGGTTTGGAATCGGAGCTTCAGAAAGGTTTGAGAATTCAGACCCATATGATATTGTCGAGGATCTCAAATTGATCTTTGAGACTCATCCAGCAATTGAAAGTTATGAGGCTTCTGAAAAGTTCTTTAACTGCAAGATGGAAGAGGGCAGCTCCGTCAGTGAGCATGTGCTTAAGATGTCTGGGCACGCAAACAAACTTCAAAGCTTGGGTATAGTGATTCCTAATGCTTTGGGGATTTACCGTGTCCTCCAATCACTACCACCAAGTTACAAGAACTTTGTGATGAATTACAACATGCAGAACATGAACAAGCAGTTGCCAGAACTGTTTGCTATGTTAAAGTCTGCAGAAGTGGAGATCAAGAAAGAGCACCAAGTGTTGTTGGTCAATAAGACCACAAAATTCAAGAAAGGCAAGTCTAATCAGAAGGACACTTCAATAAGGGTGGTAAGAAAGTTACCACGCCGCGAAGAAGACCAAGGCTGGACCTAAGCCCGACATCGAGTGCTTTACCGTAAGGAGAAGGTCATTGAAGCGGAATTGCCCAAAGTACTTGGCGGATTTGAAGAACGGCAACATCAAGAAGAAAGGTATATCCGATATACATGTTATTGATGTGTATCTCACTAGTACTAAGTAGTAGTGCTCGGTATTTGATAATCGGTTCTTGCTCATATTTGTAACTCAAACAAAAGTCGCGAATAAACGGAAGCTAGCGAAGAACGAGGTGACGATGCGCTGGGAAACGGATCAAAGGTTGATGTGATCGCGTCGGCACGCTACCCTTCATCTACCATCGGGATTAGTTTTATACTTAAATAATTGTTATTTGGTGCTCGTTGAGCATGAACATTATATCGGGATCTTGTTTATTGCGAGACGGTTACTTGTTTAAGTCCGAGAATAATGGTTGTTCGATTTATATGAGTAATATGTTTTATGCACATGCACCTTTGATAGATGGTCTATTCTTATTGAATCTCGATAGTGGAAATACACATATCAACAACATTGAGGCTAAACGTTTGAAATCAAGCGATAATTCGACCTATATGTGGCAATCGCTGTCTTGGTCACATTGGAGTGAAACGTATGAAGAAACTCCATTCCGATGGACTTCTTGAATC
Organism: Avena longiglumis; assembly: GCA_030063025.1. Taxonomy (NCBI): domain Eukaryota; kingdom Viridiplantae; phylum Streptophyta; class Magnoliopsida; order Poales; family Poaceae; genus Avena; species Avena longiglumis. Next base: position 415,883,392 of record CP125975.1, on the reverse strand, counting down.
ACTTGATTTTGAATCACTTGAAAGATGCGAAGCATGTCTGATGGGTAAAATGACTAAGACTCCATTTTCTGGTATGATGGAGCGAGCTACGGACTTATTAGAAATCATACATACCGATGTGTGTGGTCCAATGAGTGTAGCATCGCGGTGGTTATCGTTATGTTCTTACCTTCACGGATGATTTGAGTAGATATGGGTATATCAATTTCATGAAACATAAGTCCAAAGCTTTCGAGAAGTTTAAGGAGTTTCAAAGTGAGGTAGAGAATCAACGTAACAAGAAGATTAAATTTCTACGTTCTGATCGTGGAGGTGAATATCTAAGTTACGAGTTTGGCGAGCATTTAAAGAAATGCGGAATACTTTCAGCTGACACCGCCAGAACACCACAGAATGGTGTGTCCGAACATCGTAATCGAACTCTCTTAGATATGGTTCGTTCTATGATGTCACTTACAGATTTACCGCTATCATTTTGGGGTTATGCATTAGAAACAGCCGCATTCACTTTAAATAGGGCACTGTCTAAATCCGTTGAAACGACACCGTATGAATTATGGTTTGGGAAGAAACCTAAATTGTCGTTCCTTAAAGTTTGGGGTTGCGAAGCCTATGTAAAGAAGTTACAGCCGGACAAGCTTGAACCCAAAGCGGAAAAATGCGTCTTCATAGGATACCCAAAGGAAACTATTGGGTATACCTTCTATCACAGATCAGAAGGCAAAATCTTCGTTGCCTTGAATGGATCCTTTCTAGAGAAGGAATTTCTCTCGAAAGAAGTGACTGGAAGGAAATTAGAACTCGACGAGGTTGTCGAACCTTCTCTCGAAATTGCGAGTAGCGCAGCACCGGAAGAAGTTCCTGTGGTGCCTGCTGAAGGGTTCGCAGCATAGAAAACAAAAATTTTCCTACGATGTGAAATATATACCAAGATCTATATACTAGATACAAACAACGGGCGGATGTATATCCGTAGAGAACATACCCTTGAAGACCGACAAAGCTTAACGAGTTCAACTCGTGGTTGATGTAGACGATCTCTTGCCGATCTCAAGATCGAGAGGAAGTCCTAGCGCCGCAAATCTGCAGCGCATCCGTGCTCGCACACACGTTCGAGGCACCGAGCAACCTCCGCCTCCTCGCTCCAGCGATGCAGCGGAAGCACAACTCTTTCTTGCCAAATAGCCACCGGGAACATGTATCTCGCTAGTCCGAGACCATGGGGATAAATTCTAGAGGGGAGAGAGATCCTTCGAGGAGGTGTGAGAGACAAGTGAGGAGGGGGCTCCTTTTATAGGAGGAGGGGGAACCCCAAGGCGCATGGGGCTGCCCCTGCCCTCCCTCTTCATGTGGGTGGACACTCCACTCACAAAACTCCTCTAAATTCCCTCCACTCAAAAGTCCACTCAAAATTCCCATTAAATTTCCACCAAATTTAATGCAAACTCTCATTAAATAAAACTCTTTTATTTTATTCAGAATTTTGTCAATTACTTTAATGACAAACATTCACAAATAACCCCTTGCTAGAATTCTATTTTACATGCATAACCACTTTATGCAATTTCACCCGAAACCTGTTTTGGTATCTAGTGAAATAAATTCCTGCGCTTGTTCATTCTTTCGGCATGAAACATTTGCTCCAATTGGATGTCGGTGTCTCTTAAGTGTGTCACCCTACGGTTCGTGAATAATGCGGACATGATCGAGACCCCTCTCGGATCAATAATCAGAAGCGGGATCTGGAGACCCATACTGACTCCCACACATTCAACGATGACTTTCTTGTGATCGTCGGAACCTTTTACGCTAGTATCTTAATCCCTTTGTTTCACGATATATTACATGTCCGAGATTCTATCATCGGTATCTCCATACCTAGTTTGATCTCGTTACTGACATGCACTCTTTCGTTCTGTGATATAACATTCTAGTGATCAAATCACTTGCTTGCAAGCTAATCAATGTGATATCACCGAGAGGGCCCAGAGTATATCTATCCGTCATCGGGATGAACAAATTCCAATCTCGATCCATGAGCCTCAACATAACACTTTATTAGTTCTGAATCCATCTTTATAATCACCTCATTACGGTGTGACGTTTGATGTTATCAAGAAACTCTTCCTGTTAGTGATTGACATGATCTCATGGTCTAAGGATTAGGATCACTGTAAGTTGTTATAGCAATATAAACACAATGACTTTGATCGTAATGCTATACTTGGATGAATGTTCATCACATCATTACACTAATGTTGTGATCCCGTTATTAACAACATCCAATGTCCATGATCGAAACCTTGATCATCTTGTTAATCAACGAGCTAGTTTATGAGAGAGGCATAACTAGGAACTTTACTTGTTTATTAAACACACATGTATTAACGCTTCCGTATTAAGACAATTATAGCATGCAAAATAAACATCTATCATATACTTGGAATACACATAATAAACACTTTATTATTGCCTCTCGGGGCATATTCCTTGTCTCCCACTTGCACTAAAGACAATAATCTAGTTACATAGTGATAAATCTAACACCCATTGAGTTCTCGTGTTGATCATGTTTTGCTCTAGGAGAGTTTTAGTCAACGGTTACGCTACATTGAGATCCGTATGTACTTTACAAATCTTTATATCTCCATCCTTGACATGCTCATGATGGAGTGAAACCGCGCTTAATATGCTTGGAATGCTTGTGATACCTTGGCTCTTTGGCATTGGCAATGGCACCATTGTTGTCACAATAGATCACCATTGGGTCCAACGCGTTTGCCACAACTCCTAGTTCGGATATGAACTCCTTCATCCAAAGCGCTTCTGGGCCGCTCAAGCAGCAACATATTCGCCTCCGTTGTTGATCCCGCTACCACAGGTTGTTTGGAGCTCCTCCAACTAACCGCCCGCCATTCATGAGAAATACGATCCGGATTGTGACTTAGAGTCATCCGGATCGGTGTCAAAGCTAGCGTCGACATAACACTTAGCGACGAGCTCTTCTTCACCTCCAGATACAAGAAACATATCCTTAGTTCTTCGTAAGTACTTAAGGATATTCTTGACCGCTATCCAAAGGTTCAACACGGATCGATTGGTACCTACTAGTCAAACTAATAGCATGTGCCACATCCGTCTTGTACATAGCATGGCATACATTATAGAGCCTATGGTCAAGCATAGGGACTTTGTCCATTATCTCTTTCTTCCGCCAAGCCGGACTTTGAGTCTTACTCAATGTCTTGCCTTGCAACATAGGTAAGAACCCCTTCTTACTTCCGTCCATTTTAAACTTCTTTAAAATCTTATCAAGGTATGTACTTTATGATAGCCCTATTAGGCGCCTAGATCTATCTCTATAGATCTTTATGCCTAATATGTATGACGCTCACCTAGGTCCTTCATTGAAAATTTGTCGCTTAGATAACTTTTAACACTGTTTAAAAGTTCTATATCATTTCCGATCAATAATATGTCATCCACATATAATATCAGAAATGCCACATTGCTCCCACTCACTTTCTTGTAAATACAAGCTTCTCCATAAGTTTGGACAAATCCAAACTCTTTGATCACCTCATCAAAACGGAGATTCCAACTTCGTGATTCTTGCTTCAATCCATAGATGGATCGCTGAAGCTTGCACACCTTGTTAGCATCCTTAGGATTGACAAAACCCTTTGGTTGTATCATATACAACTCTTCTTCAATATTACCATTGAGAAACGCGGTTTTGACATCCATCTGCCATATTTCATAATCGAAATATGCAGAATTGCTAACATAATCCTAATCGACTTTAGCATCGCTACGGAGAGAAAGTCTCATAGTCAACTCCTTGAATTTGTCGAAACCCCTTTGCGACAAGTCGAGCTTTATAGATGGTCACATTACCATCGCATCAGTTTTCCTTTTGAAAATCCATTTGTTCTCCACGGCCTTTGGTCGTGAGGTAATTCCACCAAGTTCCAAACTTGATTTTCATACATGGATTCCATCTCGGATTTCATGGCTTCTAACCATTTGTTGGAATCCGGGCTCATCGCTTCTTCATACGTCGCAGGTCATTATTTTCATCAACCATGAAATTCATGACAGATTTCCGTCAGCTCGGGAGTCATGCGCCTGTTTGACTGCGAGGTTGAGTACTCTCTTTTGAGTTTCATGATCATTATGATTAGTTCCCTCTTCAAGGTGGAGCCAACTCCGAACAACTTCCTTGCGCTACTCGCCATACTTTGAAGAGAAGGTTCCAACCTCTTGAGTTCTACCTTCCGACTACTCACACCTTTCGAGAAACTCTTTCTCTAGAAAGGATCCATTCTTAACAACAAAACCTTGCCCTCGGATGTGATAGAAGGAATACCCAATAGTTTCTTTAGGGTATCCTATGAAGACATTTTTCCGCTTTGGGTTCGAGTTTATCCGGTTGAAGTTTCTTCACATAAACATCGCATCCCCAAACTTTAAGAAATGACAGCTTAGGTTTGTTTCCAAACCACAATTCATACGGTGTCTTTTCAACGGATTTAGATGGTGCTCGATTTAAAGTGAATGCAGCAGTTTCTAGTGCATAACCCCAAAATGACAACGGCAAGTCCGTCAGAGACATCATAGATCGAATAATATCTAATAAATGCGATTACGACGTTCCGACACACCATTTATTTGTGGTGTTCCGGTGTGAGTTGTGAAACAATTCCACACTCTTTCATGTGAGTGCTAAACTCGTAACTTAGATACTCACCTCCACGGTCGGACCGTAGAAATTTGATCTTTCTATTACGATGATTTTCCACTTCATTCGAATTCCTTGAACTTTTCAAAGGTTTCGGACTTGTGTTTCATAAAGTAGATATAACCGTATCTACTCAAATCATCCGTGAAAGTAACAAAATAACGATTTCCACCTCGGCCGACACACTCATTGGACCACATACATCGAATGTATGATTTCCAATAAATCAATCATCCGTTCCATTGAACCGAAAACGGCGTTCTAGTCATCTTGCCCATAAGGCATGGCTCACATGTATCAAATGATTCATAATCAAGTGATTCCAAAAGTCCATCCGAATGGAGCTTCTTCATGCTTAATGCCAATATGACCTAGACGGTGCCACATATATGCGGATATATCATCATTAAGTTTAATCCTTTTAGCATCAACATTATGAATATGTGTAACATTATCATTGAGATCTAATAGAAATAAACCATTCATCATCGGTGCATGACCATAAAAGATTTCATTCATATAAATGGAACAACCATTGTTCTCGATTTAAATGAATAACCACTTTGTATCAAACACGATCCGGATACAATGTTCATGCTCGGTCAGCACCGGATAACATTTATTCAAGTTTATAACTAATCCCGACGGTAAGTGGAGAGGCGTTCGATGGCGATTACATCAACGTTGATCCATTGCCGACACGCATCTTGACCTCACCTTGCTAGCGGTCGCTTGTTCAGACCACGATTCGAGTTACAAATATTAGCAACGAACCAAGATCAAATACCCAGTGCTCTGCGAGCACTAGTCAAGTACACATCAATAACATGTATATCATATATACCTTTGTTTGCCTTGCCGGCCTTCTTATGCGCGATACTTGGGGCGATTGCGCTTCGATGGCGTCCCTTTACAATAGTAGCACTCGAATCGGACTTAGGTCCAACTCGGGGTTTCTTTTTCAGCGCAACAGCTTGCCGCCTTACTTCCTTCCGTTTTCCCTTCTTGTCTTTCTTGAAACCAGTGTTCCTATTGATCATCAACACTTGATGTTCCTTTTGATCTCCACTTGCAGTTTTAAGCATTGTAAGCTCGGGAGAGACTTCTTCATGCCTTGCATATTATAGTTCATCACGAAGCTCTTATATCTAGGTGGCGTAGAACACGATGGATGCCTAAGTCAATGGGAATCGATATTCCCAAGGACACAAGCTTATCGGTAACCCGACATCTTGAGTACATGCTCACTAACGAGCTGTGCTCTTCCATCATGCAACTAAAGAACTTTTACAAGCATTGTAGCTCTCTCAGCACATGTGTGTCGAAAATCATTTTCAACTCAACCATTGTATCAAATGCATTGCCCGTTTTAAACGCTTTGAAGTTCGGCTCTAGCCCATACAATATGCCGCAATGAACTAAGTTGTGGTCCTCCCGAGTCGATAGACATTCTTCTCCTCGTCGGGGCATCATCAAAAGGTGGGGCCTAACGGCGCTTCTAGCACATATTGCTTTTGTGCGTGAGAGGAGAATCCTCAAATTCATGGCCCATTCAAGAAAGTTGCTACTGTTCGTTGCTAGTTTCTCTTTCTCCATGAACACATTGAAATTAAAAGCGGTGGTGCCATCTACAACAATTTGTAAAGTTTAGACTAAGTGTATGATAGATCGAGTTCAACTAATCTATATTACGAATGAACTCCCACTCAAAAGCGACATCCCTCGTGTCCTTTTGGTGATTACATGAACCAAATCCACTACACCAAGTCCGATCATCACGTGAGTCGGTATAGCTTCAAAGGCGAGCATCAAATGGGCATCATATCAACTATATGACTCATGCTTAACCTTTCGGTCGTGTTCGAGGCCATGCATACATGCTAGGCTCGCCAAGTTAGAACCTTAGTATTTGCGTGTGTAACTGTTTTACACCCGAAATATGGTCGTGGATCCAAGAACACCCGATCATCACGTGATATCTTGGAGCGACGAAAACATAATCGGTGCATACTAAAGGAAAAACACATTCTTATCTTGATATTTAAATGAGGGATCATCTTATTATGCTAACAAAGCGCTAAACAAGCAATATAAGATGCAATCAAACATCATATGTTTATTAGTGAAATTATATGGTTCCCGCAGATGATCTCTATCATGTGCATCGTGGTATGATCACTATCATACCTATATGTGTAAATCCAAGGTCTATGGATTTTACACGCTATGTGTGTTGTAAGAGTATCAACTCATACTTCTACTTACAACACTACTATAGCATCCCAGTTGTCTAACACCTGTAATGCTACTTGTTTTAACAATAAAAAGGGCCACTTCCAACATATAATTGTTGCATCATTATCATATCATGCTGATGTCATCATGTCACCTTGCAATTGAGCATCATATAAAACCTATTCTTGTTTGGTTCTTATCTCATGTGCACTATTGATTGTATTAGCCTCTTGATATTGTATTTGGCTCTTGATATATTGTTAAATGCCCAAGTTGAGTTGGGGGCATATCTCTTCTAAACTCCACCACCTTTCTTTCACCACCTTATATTCCACCATCCAATTAATATGAGCTTGGCATTTTATTTGAGTTATCTCTAGCTCATGTTGGTTGGTTGGATTTCCACCCATAATCTTTTGCTTGGCCTTTGCCCACCTTTTGGGAATGCAAGGAATAATGCCACATGAATTAATGTTGTTTTCACCATATAACTACATGGCAAATATTGTTTGCATGGGCCATGCAAGTGCCACCTTTTCTTGATCTTGGAATGATATTTGGTTTTGCTTGCATGGATCATCTCTCCTTTGTTTTAAATCTTGTTTTGGCTTGTAGTTTTCTTCACCATATCTTCTACCTCTCTACCCTCCTATAGCTAAAACCTCATCACCTTTCTCCATGCATACACATGTGCTCATGTGTGAGCATAAGGCTAAACCCCATCTTTCCCCCTACCTCTTTTCTCTTGATCTTGCTTGTTCTTTGTATGGAGCATGCATGATTCAAAATCTTTAGCTCTATCTTTCCCTCTTGGCTTGATCTTGGCAAAAGCAAAACCAAACCTTTCTCTCTTCTCTCTTCTCTCCTCTCTTCTCCACCCTCTCTAAACCACCCCATCACACCTCTTTAATCTTGTGTTGGTTCTTGTTAACCCTCACACTTCCCTCTACTCTAACCAAACCCTCCCTCTTTCCACCTAGCCCTAGTTGGCCACATGACCACCATGTTCCTATCTACCCTTTCCTCACCATCAAAGGCACCCCCCCTCACCTAACCCTAGACCGAGCCGGTCCCTCTCCCTCTCACTTCTTCCCTCTCTTTTCTCTCCGCCTCGGCCCCTCTACTCCTAACTCCCCAGCTCCCCTCAGCGGCCCATGCCTGCCGCCCATGCACGTGAGGTGCAACGCCCTGCCCCTCCCCCACGCAAGCAACCACGCTCCTACCTGCCCCCTGGCGATCTTATCTTCCCCTCTCACCCTAGCCTTCCCCCCAGATCCCCCAGGCCTCTCTTCCTCCCCTGCTTTCCTTCTTCCTTCCCCAGCGAGCCACCTCTCCTCCATGCTCGCAAAACCCTAACGGCGGCCCCCCCAGCGTCCCTTCGCTCCAGAGCTTCCATGAGGCAGAGTACCGAGCGGCGTGGGCTCTCGCCGCTTCGACGCGGGAGCCGCTGGACCTCGCCGAGGAGCCCGTCGCCGCCGTGCCCGCGCCAGATGCCCCGACCAGCGCCTCGCCGATCCTCGCGACCGCTTCATTTGCACGTCTGGTCAAGTGAGCTCCCTTGCCCCTAGACAACGTCTCCCTCTCCCTCGCGTGCATCGCCGTTGCATTCCGTCGGCGCTGCATACAAGGCGTCTTGGCGGCGGCGATCAGCGGCGATGATCCGCAATGTTCCGCCACCGCAGCGTTGTGGTCCTTCTCCGCGCTAGTGTCTGAACCAATGTTGTAGTCCGTGGCTCCCTCTACAATTTTCGTTTTGGGGCCATGTCGTTTGTTCAAAGAACGGCGTCGCCGCTTATCGATCAAACGACGGCCGTTCGCGATAGCCCGGCGAAGCGCGCCGTCCGACAGTTTTTGGCCTTTTCGTTTAGGACCTCGAAGTTTCTCCGCTAAACCGCACTCCCTCGGCCCCCATACTGTCTCGCGGTTTTGCAAGAAGGTACCGTGGTTTGATCTAGCAACCCGCGGTCCTCCCACAAGGCGTGGCGTGCCGTCCCCTCACAAGTGTGGGCTCAGCTAGCCGGCCCCACCTGTCTGTCCCCGAGGCTAGCCAGAGCCGCGGTGACCAACGGTTTCTCTGCGCGCGTGGGCCGTGCCAGCTCAGGCCCCATCTGTAAGCGCCTGGGGTCATTTAAGCTGGGTGTAAAAAGCAATTCTGCATTGTCTGTTATTTCAAATCTAGTTTAATTAATTCAAATTCAAATTCAAACCAGTTTTCAAATAACTTTTCGATTGTAAGTCCAAATAATACAAATGATATGTGTTTTGAGATCAGAAAAATGCCAGGATTTCAAATATGACATTCAAATTGCCTTTTGCACAATTAAAATTCCAAGTTTAATTAAATTACACCAATTGCCACTAGAACTTAAATAATTAATAACTTTTGTTTTATAATTCCAAATTTAGCAAATGATAGGTCTAAAATGATCAGCTCGACGAGACCTTTCTGTTTATGCTATCCATGACTTTAATTGCAGCATGCATCATATGAATATATAGTAAACAGCAATTGTTATGACAACAAAATGTGATCCAAAACCCCATTAAAATGTTATTACTTGTCTTCCACACCTCACCATGCCATGCTACCTTATTGCCATGTAAATTGTGCATCATTCATCATGGCATGATTGTTTGCTTGTCGCATCTTATTCATATGCTTGTGCTCTATATTCATGTTGGCCTTGTTTGTTTGGTTTTTCTCGGATAGACACTGAGCAGGGGTTATATCAAGAGAACCAGGAGCACTACCCAGATCCGTCCCTCGCTTCAATCGAGTTATCGTGCAAGCACTTCCACATGCTTGCATACATACAGTACCTATTGCCTCTATCTTATTCTTGCATCATTGAGTGGCGATTGCATTAAATTGAATCCCAAGTATGCATAGCCTTTACTTTTAAACCCCACCAAGCTTGTTCCTCCATCCCATGAGCCTTTACTACAGGAGTTGTTTGAGCCATGCGAGTCGTGAGAACACATGTGTAGGGTATGTGAGAGTCGATGGATAACGAGGTACATAAACAACTTAACTTTGAGTAGTAATGGGATAACTAAAGAAAGTGGCACGGTGAGCAATATCTCGCTATTTGGTTTTCCTGCTCACTTGTGTCCCGTAAGACCCAGTACTTGATTCCTGTTCCTTGATTTATCGCTATCCACATCCGGGAGGTATATGGGACCCCCGAGCCGAGCTTGATTCCGTCTTATTTCTTGGGGCCACAAACTAGTTTGAGGTTTTATTTACTATCTGTACTTATGCCATGCTACTTATGTATTTACGATTGTGCGAGCACCTTTGTCTTGTTAGGAATTGTGACCCGTTTACGTGGTATCGACATCCCGTTTGGGGACTCATTGCCGTTACCGCCGCCCACAAACCTCGGGTCCGTCTCAAGTCGACTAACTTCGCTATGGTGTACTCAAGGGTGGCCCCTGAAATATTTCTGAATCCTGTGATTGTTCAGTCGTGTAGGCCTCATTGGGTTTTGATTTGGTTTTTCCGAGGTTGATCGAGCGTGTGTTGCTATTGGTGCACCCCGGCCGGGTAAAACTTTCTGAAAGCCGTGTCCGCGGATATGGACGACTTGGAGCAGTTCTCGATCATAGACAAGCATAACTAAAGTACCGCTTTAATCTGACTAAGTAATTTGACTAGTAAATAGTGCAACACTCATGGAATGGTTAATAAAACTGCCAACGGATGGGGGGTTGTTCGTCCGCTTCCTTGTCGGTAAGCAAGGAGGAGGATGGATCGATGAGATTACCATTATAACTGTTGTTCTTAATTCACGGACATCCGTCTATCATTGGTTAGGCGGATGGTTAGCGCTTATCTCGTAATCTTAGGGTTTATCTTTCGCTGCAATTCGTCACCCTGTGTTGTGTCCCTTTAGAGGCATTAAGACTTGCTGAGTACCCTTAGGGTCTCACACGATAAATTATTGGTTCAGATGGACAGGTACCTTCACAGGACGGATACTGGGTGGAAGAAGCCGAGGACATGGGCAACGATCGTTCGGTGTAGAGATTCCGGGAACAGGGATCCGTGAGACCTGTAGTTGGAATGTGCTTATTTCTTTGGCATCTTATGCCGATTTGCTTCTTATCCGTACTCGGATTTTGTCTGCCGCTTCCGCATGATACTCTGATGTGTGTTGTATGAGGAAGTATCCTAAAATATAGATCTATCTAGGTCATTTGAATCTTGCCGTATGGCGTTGCTATATATTTCCTTTCTTTCTAGATGGTATGGCTCTGATGTGCTCTTGTATGGTGGCTTGCATACATACCCACTTGTGTATGTAGTTGATCCCTTCGCCTGCCGATTACGCCGTCTGAGTGTCCGTTGAGAGGGTAGTGGTTGGGACGTCCGAAAGGACTACCAGTGAGCGGCTTTTGGGTCCCCACCGTACTATTTCAACCACTACCACTCACCGAGGCTTGTATCTAGGAGCGTAATTCACAGAGGTAGTTACAATTGGTATCGAGCCATCCCGACCTTCGTGGTTTCCAAAGCGGACGTTGTCAGTCTAGCAAATATTTTGGTAGTTATGTATACTAGGGAAAAACAAAGCGCGAGAGTAGGACTGCTTCCATTTTTCTTCTTAACCTCCCACCCACCCTTTTCTGGTAAGGAAGTGCAACGTTTTCAATCCTCTTCTCAAAGTTCAAACTAGGATTCACGTGTTCTGGGTTTCCGTAGTACCATAGGTTGTGTGTGTGTGTGTGTGTGTGTAATCTCTTGTCTATCTGTTGCATCCAAGTTGTTATCTTATCTGCCTTTGGTTATCAACTGTTGGTACATTCCATACCGACAGGCTTCTGCAAACCGACGCAATCTGTCTTCCTCTTTGTATCCGACGCTATCTTGTTGGGGTGTTCGTTTCCGTAGATACCAATCTTTAGGTTTCGTCGTGAGAAGAAGGGGTTAGGATATGTGTTCCACTTGTTCATGTGCGGAGTAATGATTTGAGTGCGGGATGGAGTCGCGACCATACCACTACTCTTATCATTCGCTTTTGTATATTGAATCGGTAGAGTCACTAATCTTGATTCGTTAAGTAATTTTGCGCATCTATTGGTATTTTAATGCCGAAATTTGTGGAATTTTTTTTTTCTTTGATATATTTGTGTACCACACTCCTTTTCAGTCGTGTGCGATATGCTTAATATCTTTTAGGTGCTATGAACTTTGTTGATATTTTAATATCATCTCAGTAAATTGTATCCTTTAATCTTGGTTAATTCCATCTTGGTACTATTTTGGATTATTATCATTCTCCATTATAGTACTGACTTGAGTTTTATATCAATGACAGGATGGCTCCACCACGCCGTACCGAAGAGGACATACCTCCGGAACTGGGCTCCGCGCTGTCAAACATAGCTAATGCTTTGGCAGCAATGCAAGAGAACCAGCAGCGCTTTGAGGAGAGCGTCAGGAGAAACGAGTTTGCTCCACTTCCTCCACCTCCCAAGCGTGGAGACATCAAGAGCTTCCTCAAGTTCAACCCTCGTCAGTTTGATGTTTCTGACCGACCTCTGGACGCGGATGATTGGCTGCGTGAGATCTCAAGGTTGCTCGAGACTGCTGATGTTCCGGAGCAGGAGTGGGTCAAGTGTGCTACTCACCTTCTCAAGGGAGATGCAGCTCTTTGGTGGGAAAACTACTTGAAGGCAAGCTGCACTGGGTTCCAGCCAACTTGGGAGAGGTTCACTGGAGCGTTCAAAGAGCAGTTTCTCTCAGAGATTGTAATGAAAAGGATGAAGGAGGCTTTCCTCAACCTGAAGCAGGGAAATGATAACGTCAACACCTACATCAGGAACTTCATGAATCTCTCTCGTTATGGTGGTGATGAGGTATCTGATGACAAGAAAAAGCAGAAGAGGTTCAGGCAAGGGCTCAATGCATCGATCAAGTATGCAATCACACATGCAAGACCGACAACTTTCCTGGAACTACAGCACACAGCACTGCAAGAGGAGGCAAGCAGGCAAGTGTTCGAGGAGTCCAACAAACACAACAGGGATGCATCAAGCTCTGCAGTTATGGAAGCTCCTTCTAAGCGGCGTGTCTGGGTTCCTAACACCCCACCGTCGCTCCCGGCTCCACCAAGACCTGCGAGTTTCACGTCAAGGCCACCAAACTTCACCACTGCGACTCCCAGGGGCTACAACCACCACTACCCTGGAGCGCCTGGCGGAGTCCCTGGCTACTCTGCTCCACGTCCAGCTGGTGCCTGCTTCGTGTGTGGAGATCCTGGACATCAAAACTGGAACTGTCCGATGAAGAACAAAGCTCTCCCTCCACCCCCGCCAAGATCTCGCAACAAGCTCTCCTTCGTTCGTGCACCGCCTCGGGCTCTCAACATCAACACCAAGCCCGGTCTGCGGTTGTTCGTGCTAATCGTCAACGCCGCTCAAGCTGAGCATGCACCTGGAGTGGTGATGGGTATGCTTCCCGTTAACTCAGTTCCTGCACGAGTTTTGTTCGATTCTGGTGCATCGCATTCTTTTGTCTCGCATAAGTTTGCACAAGAGCATAACCTGGATAGGGTTCCTTTATCACGTCGTCTGGTGGTGCTATCTCCTGGTTCAAACATGAGGGCTGCTCATATCAGTCATGGCAATCAGATTGAGATTGGTGGGTCTTCATTCTTGGCTTCTTTAATTCTTCTGGGCAACTCTGACATTGATGTCATCTTGGTCATGGATTGGTTGACAGCAAATGCAGCTGTGATTGATTGTGCTGAACGCTCAGTGTCTCTGAAGATTCCTGAAGGCCATATAGTCTTTTCTCCAAGTCTGACTCCTGCTGTCCAGCTCTTTTCCTTGGCGGCTCTGAATGATGATGTTATGCAAGCTATTCAGAGTGTACCAGTGGTCTGTGAGTTCCCAGATGTCTTTCCTGAAGAGTTGTCGGGTATGCCTCCGGATCGCGAGGTTGAATTCGTGATTGAGCTTGAACCTGGAACGGCTCCTATCTCCAAGCGGCCATATAAAATGGGTCCTTCTGAGTTGGCTGAACTCAAACGACAACTTGATGAACAAGAGAAGTTGGGTTTCATTCAACACAGCACTTCTTCTTGGGGTAGCCCAACAATCTTTGTGAAGAAGCGTGATGTAACCGATAGGCTATGTGTTGACTACCGCTCTCAATGCTAAAACCATCAAGAACAAATATCCTCTTCCGAATAAATGATCTTTTGATCACCTAGCGTGAGCCGTGGTATTCTCTAAGCTGGACTTGAGAAGTGGTTATCACCAAATCAAGATTCGCAAAGAAGATGTGCCCAAAACAGCTTTCACCACCCGCTATGGCCTGTATGAGTACACGGTCATGTCTTTCGGTCTCACCAACGCACCTGCTACCTTCTCGAGGCTGATGAACTCCGTTTTCATGGAGTACCTGGATAAATTTGTTGTGGTATATCGTGATGACATGCTGTTCTATTCCAAGTCTAAGGAGGAGCATGAAGAACACCTGCGGTGTGTCTTAAACAAGCTTCGTGAGAACCTCTTGTATGCAAAGTTCTCAAAGTGTGAGTTTTGGCTCAAGTAACATACCAGGTCATGTTATCTCTCGCCAAGGGCATTGCAACAACCCGGAAACCGTGAAGACAATAGTTGAATGGCTTCCTCCCGCTAATGTCAAGGAAGTGCGGAGTTTTCTTGGTTTGGCTAGCTATTGCCGTCGCTTTGTTTAGAACTTCTCAAGATAGCAAAGCCTCTTACCGATCTCCTCAAGAAAGGCAAGAAGTACCTGTGGACTCCTGCTTGTCAAGAAAGTTTTGAGACACTCAAAGAGAAGCTCACTTCCACACCAGTCTTGGTTCCTCCGGATACATCTAAGCCTTTCCAGATATTCTGTGACGCCTCTTTGCAAGGATTGGGTGCGGTCCTTATGCAAGAGAAACAGGTGGTTGCTTATGCCTCTCGTCAGTTGAAGACGCATGAGATCAACTATCCCACACATGACCTTGAGCTAGCAGCAGTTGTCTTTGCTTTGAAGCTATGGAGGCACAACTTGCTTGGTAACTGTTGTGAGATCTTCTCTGACCACAAGAGTTTGAAGTATATCTTCACTCAGCCTGATCTCAACCTTCGGCAGAGGAGATGGATTGAAGCAATCAATGACTTCGATGTGACCATCAACTACACCCCGGGCAAAGCAAATGTCATGGCAGATGCGCTTAGCCGTAAAGCTTATGTCAACAACCTCATGGTGGAAGAGCAGCAACTTCTCTTGTGCGAGGAATTCCGTCAGCTCAACCTGGAAATTGTGGAACAAGGGCATCTCCTGAACCTTCTGGCTACTCCTCTCTTGGAAGAACAGATTCGCTCTCGTCAGCTTGGTGATCCGCACACCAAAAAGCTCATCTCTAAGCTTGACCTTCCGAAGTATGAGTCCTTCCACGTTGATGATCAAGGCACGCTCTTCTTTGAACACCGGATGTTTGTTCCAAACTACCCGGGTCTGAGAGACCAAGTTCTCAAGGAGGCACATGATTCGGTTCTTTCTATCCACCCTGGCAGCACAAAGATGTACATGGACTTGAAAACTCAATACTGGTGGCCTGGGTTGAAACGATATTGTGCCAAGTATGTCTCAGAATGTGATGTCTGCCGCAGAGTGAAGGCTGTCCATCAGAAACCATTTGGTCTTCTACAGCCATTGAAACCTCCGGAATGGAAATGGGAGAAAGTAGAGATGGACTTCATCACTGGCTTTCCAAGGTCGCAGAAGGGCAACAATGCAATTTTTGTTGTCATCGATGTGCTTTCTAAAGTGGCTCATTTCTTCCCAAATCAAAGAAACAATTTCGGAATTCAGTTGGTGAGCTCTATATCAACAGTAATTGTCTCTTTGTATGGGGTTCCACTTGAAATCAGTTCGCACTGGAGCATCTTCACTTCAAAGTTCTAGGAGAGTTTCCAAAAGCTTTGGGAACAAAGTTGAACTTCAAAGACGCTACCACCCTCAACAGAAGGACAAGTGGAAAGAATCAATCAGATTCTGGAGGATATGCTTCGGGCTTGCCGTATGGCGTTGCTATATATTTCCTTTCTTTCTAGATGGTATGGCTCTGATGTGCTCTTGTATGGTGGCTTGCATACATACCCACTTGTGTATGTAGTTGATCCTTCGCTTCGACACGCCTCAGACAGGTCCGTTGAGAGGGTAGTGGTTGGGACGTCTGAAAGGACTACCAGTGAGTGGCTTTTGGGGCCCCACCGTACTATTTCAACCACTACCACTCATCCAGGCTTGTATCTAGGAGCGTAATTCACCGAGGTAGTTACAACTACCATATCATAACACTAGCCCAGCAACAATCTAAACTAGACGCCTCTAATTTATCCATTGCAAGTTTTACGTGGCTTAGGGCTTTCGAGATAGAACCGTTCTTACCTACGAACATGAACCACAAGGAGGATAATCAAATTGTTGACAACTCGCTTGCAAAATAGATATTGACTATAGTAGGAGAGACAGACACCCGCTAGCCACTTATGCAAACTAGTTGCATGTCAAGCGTGGAACAGGTCTCATGTGCGAGGACATGTAAAGTTTGTCCGGCCGCCGCTCATCCCACTATGCCACCAATATACAAAATCACAACAAAGGAGCAACAACATGATCATCATCGCCCACATACTCATATGTGTACTACCTGTAAAGTATCTACGCATAGATCCGCTCGATACCATCAAGGGTTCGCAGATAGAAAACAAAATTTTCCTACGATGTGAACTATATACCAAGATCTATATACTAGATACAAACAACGCGGATGTATATCCGAGAGAACATACCCTTGAAGACCGACAAAGCTTAACGAGTTCAACTCGTGGTTGATGTAGACGATCTCTTGCCGATCTCAAGATCGAGAGGAAGTCCTAGCGCCGCAAATCAGCAGCATCCGTGCTCGCACACACGCTCGAGGCACCGAGCAACCTCCGCCTCCTCGCTCCAGCGATGCAGCGGAAGCACAACTCTTTCTTGCCGAATAGCCACTGGAACATGTATCTCGCTATTCCGAGACCATGGGGGATAAATTCTAGAGGGGAGAGAGATCCTTGAGGAGGTGTGAGAGACAAGTGAGGAGGGGGCCCTTTATAGGAGGAGGGGAACCCCAAGGGGTGGCTTGCATGGGGCTGCCCTTGCCCTCCCTCTTCATGTGGGTGGACACTCCACTCACAAAACTCCTCTAAATTCCCTCCACTCAAAAGTCCACTCAAAATTCCCATTAAATTTCCACCAAATTTAATGCAAACTCTCATTAAATAAAACTCTTTTATTTTATTCAGAATTTTGTCAATTACTTTAATGACAAACATTCACAAATAACCTTGCTAGAATTCTATTTCACATGCATAACCACTTTATGCAATTTCACCCGAAAACCTGTTTTGGTATCTAGTGAAATAAATTCGCGCTTGTTCATTCTTTCGCATGAAACATTTGCTCCAATTGGATGTCGGTGTCTTAAGTGTGTCACCCTACGGTTCGTGAATAATGCGGACATGATCGAGACCCTCTCGGATCAATAATCGAAGCGGATCCGAGACCCATAATCTCCCACACATTCAACGATGACTTTCTTGTGATCGCGGAACCTTTTACGCTAGTATCTTAATCCCTTTGTTTCACGATATATTACATGTCCGAGATTCGATCATCGGTATCTCCATACCTAGTTTGATCTCGCTACCGACATGCACTCTTTTCTCGTTCCTGTGATATAACATTCTAGTGATCAAATCACTTGCTTGCAAGCTAATCAATGTGATATCACCGAGAGGGCCCAGAGTATATCTATCCGTCATCGGGATGAACAAATTCCAATCTCGATCCATGAGCCTCAACATAACACTTTATTAGTTCTGAATCCATCTTTATAATCACCCTGTTACGGTGTGACGTTTGATGTTATCAAGAAACTCTTCCGGTGTTAGTGATTGACATGATCTCATGGTCTAAGTATTAGGATCACTTCGTAAGTTTTTATAGCAATATAAACACAATGACTTTGATCGTAATGCTATACTTCAGATGAATGTTCATCACATCATTACACTAATGTTGTGATCCCGTTATTAACAACATCCAATGTCCATGATCAGGAAACCTTGATCATCTTGTTAATCAACGAGCTAGTTTATGAGAGAGGCATAACTAGGAACTTCGCTTGTTTATTAAACACACATGTATTAACGTTTCCGTATTAATACAATTATAGCATGCAAAATAAACATCTATCATATACTTGGAATACACATAATAAACACTTTATTATTGCCTCTCAGGGCATATTCCCTTCACCTGCACCAATTAGAGAGGAAGCTAATGATGGTGATCATGAAACTTCGGTTGAAGTTGCTACAGAGCCTCGGAGGTCAACGAGAACTCGTACCACTCCAGATTGGTATGATCCCGTTATGAGTGTCATGTTGGTGGACAACACCGATGACCCTGAGACATATGAGGAAGCAATGATGAGACCAGATTCCAACAAATGCAAGAAGCCATGAAATCCGAGATTGGATCCATGTACGAAAAGCAAGTATGGACTTTGGTGGACTTACCGGATGGCCGGAAGGCTGTCGAGAACAAATGGATTTTCAAGAAGAAAACAGATGCTGATGGTAATGTTACTGTCTATAAAGCTCGACTTGTCGCAAAAGGGATTCGACAAATTCAAGGAGTTGACTACGATGAGACTTTCTCACCAGTAGCGAAGCTAAAGTCTGTGAGGATTATGTTAGCAATCGCTGCATATTACGATTATGAGATATGGCAGATGGATGTCAAAACAACATTCCTCAATGGAGACATTGATGAAGAGTTGTATATGATGCAACCCAAAGGTTTTGTCAATCCTAAAGAAGCTAACAAGGTATGTAAACTTCAACGGTCCATTTATGGATTGAAGCAAGCATCCCGAAGTTGGAATGAACGTTTTGATAAGGTGATCAAAAGTTTTGGTTTTATACAAACTTATGGAGAAGCTTGTATTTACAAGAAAGTGAGTGGGAGCTCTTTAGCATTCTTAATACTATATGTGGATGACATATTGTTGATTGGGAATGATGTAGACCTTCTTAATAGTGTCAAGGAATATTTGAATAATATTTTTTCAATGAAGGATCTTGGCGAAGCAGCTTACATATTAGGCATAAAGATTTACAGAGATAGATCGAAACGCCAAATATCATTGTCACAGAGTACATATTTGGACAAAGTTCTAAAGAGGTTTGGAATGGAAGAAAGCAAGAAAGGGTTCTTGCCCATGTTGCCCAATACGACCTTGAGTAAAACTCAAAGTCCGACATCGGCAGATGATAGAGAAAGGATGAGTAAGACTCCCTATGCCTCAGCCATAGGATCTCTAATGTATGCCATGCTATGTACTAGACCCGACATTGCATATGTTGTTAGTTTAACTAGCAGATATCAAAGTGATCCAGGAGTGGATCATTGGACAACGGTCAAAAACATCCTTAAGTACTTGAGAAGAACTAAGGATATGGTTCTTTCTTATGGAGGTGATGAACAGCTCGTTGTTAATGGTTACACCGATGCTAGTTGGAACACCGATCCGGATGATTCTAAATCACAATCTGGATACATATTTATTTTGAATGGTGCAGCAGTTAGCTGGAGGAGTGCAAAGCAAAGCGTTGTGGAGAGATCTTCAACTGAATCGGAATACATGGCTGCTTCGGAGGCTTCACAAGAAGCGATATGGATGAAAGAGTTCATTACAGAGCTAGGTGTAGTTCCTAGTGCGCTGGACCCAATGTCTATCTACTGTGATAACATGGGTGTCATAGCCAATGCGCAAGAACCAAGGTCACACAAGAAGCTAACGCACATCAAGCTACGTTTTCACGCTATTCGAGAAAATATCCAGGATGGGGATATAAAGATTTGCAAAGTACACACAGATCTGAATGTGGCGGATCCGTTGACTAAACCTCTCCCGAGGGCAAAACATGACCAGCACCAAACTGCCATGGGTGTTCGGTATATTACCATGTAATCTAGATTATATGACTCTAGTGCAAGTGGGAGACTGTTGGAGATATGCCCTAGAGGCAATAATAAATGTAGTTATTATTATATCTTTGTGTTTATGATAAATGTTTACATTCATGCTATAATAGTATTAACAAGGAAACATTGATACTTGTGTTATTTGTAAACTTAATTTGAAGTCCCTAGTATAGCCTCTATACATCACTAGCTTGTTGGTTGATAAATGATTGTGGTTTCCCTATCATGAACATTGATATGTTATCAACAACAAGATCATATCATTAGGAGAATGATATGGTGGACATACTCCTATAGATAAGCGTAGCATAAAGATCAAGTCATTTTAATAGTTCAATTGCTATATGCTTTCTGATACATAGCAACCTAATTCCTTCGACCATGAGATCATGCATATCACCTTTACCGGATGGATGCTTTGATGACATCAAACACCACACCGAATCGGGTGGCTATAAAGGTGGCATTGAGTGTTCGGAAAGTATTGGTTGAGACACATGGATCAAGAGTGGGATTTGTCCATCCATATGACGGATAGATATACTGGCCCTCTCGGTGGAATGTCATCCAATTAGCTTGCAAGCATGTGACTGGCTCACAAGGGATCACATATCACGGAACGAGAAAAGAGTACTTATCGGAACGAGGTTGAACTAGGTATGCGTAGATACCGACGATCATAACCTCGGATAAGTAAACTATCGTGAGACAAAGGGAAATTGGTATCGTATGTAAGTGGTTCATTCGATCGCAAAGTAATCGTAGAAATATGTGGGAGCTATATGAATTTACAGATTCCTCTATTGGTTATTGTTCGGAGAAGTGTCTCGATCATGTCCGCATAATTCACGAACCGTAGGGAGACACACTTAAGGATTCGACGTTGTTTGAGTAGTTATGGTATGATGAGAAAGAGACCGAATGTTGTTCGGAGTCTCGGATGGGATCCGGGATATCACGAGGAGATCCGGAATGGTCCGGAGAATAAGATTCATATAAGGAAAGTTCCGTTTCGGAGTTCGGGAATGATTCCGGTGTTTTCATCGGGAATGTTCTAGAAGGTTCCGGAATGTCCGGCACTCCGGAGGGGAAGGGGTACATGAATGTGTCATTGCAAGTTGGAATGATTGCATCATGTACTAAGTGTCATCGCTGTTCCAAATAAAGGATTAATTCAAATCCTAGTTTGAAAAGTCAAATAGCTAGTTTGAAAAGTCAAACGGCTAAAATTGGAAAGAGGAAAAGAGGAGGAAGTGGGAAACCGAGTTGGGGAGGGAATCCCTCCTCCAACCGGCGGCGCCCCCTCCAAGCCGAGTTGGGGAGGGACTCCCCTCCCTCCCCTTGGCCGCCGGCCCCTCCACCTATATAAGGAGGGGCAGGGCTCCCTCCTAGCACACAACAAGTCCCTCACCTCAAACCCTAGAAGCTGCAGCCCACCATAGCCGCCACCCCCTAGGGTTTTGCCCTAGCCGCCGACTTGGGGGTCCCCGGAACCCTAGCCGCCGGCTCTAGCATCCCCTCCTTGGTGTGTCTAAACCCTAGAACACCGAGGACTCTCTCATACTCCACCATACTCGCCCGCTTAAGGCGAAGCCTCGAGATCTCCCTCTACTTCGGTACCACGCCAGCCGGAATCGCGAGGAGAGTGCTACAACATCCGCTGCTTTGGAACAAGGGAGAGGAAGGTCTTCGTCGAAAATCGAACGTGTGACCGATCAAGGAGCGCTTGAACGCAGCGCCGGAAGGATCGTCTACGCGATCTTGAGATCGGGAAGAGTACGACTACATCACCCACGAGAATCCGCTCTCGTTAAAAACTTTGGAATCTTCGAGGGTAAGTTCTTCCATCTACTCGTTGCTACAATCTAGTAGATAGATCTTGGCTTGTTTCTTTGTATGCGATAGAAATTTTTTGTTTTCCATGCTACGAAACCCTACACTGTCTCCCCCTCTAGAATTTATCCCCCATGGTCTCGGACTAGCGAGATACATGTTCCCGGTGGCTATTCGGCAAGAAAGAGTTGTGCTTCCGCTGCATCGCTGGAGCGAGGAGGCGTAGGTTGCTCGGTGCCTCGAACGTGTGAGCGAGAACAGATGCGCTGCTGATTTGCGGCGCTAGGACTTCCTCTCGATCTTGAGATCGGCAAGAGATCGTCTACATCAACCACGAGTTGAACTCGTTAAGGTTTGTCGGTCTTCAAGGGTATGTTCTCTACGGATATACATCCGCCCGTTGTTTGTATCTAGTAGATAGATCTTGGTATATAGTTCAGATCGTAGGAAAATTTTTGTTTTCTATGCTGCGAACCCTACAGTGGTATCAGAGCCGGATCTATGCGTAGATACTTTACACGGGTAGTACACATATGAGTATGTGGGCGATGATGATCATGTTGTTGCTCCTTTGTTGTAATTTTGGATATTGGTGGCATAGTGGGATGAAGCGGCCCGGACAAACTTTACATGTCCTCGCACATGAGACCTGTTCCACGCTTGACATGCAACTAGTTTGCATAAGTGGCTAGCGGTGTCTGCTCTCCTACTATAGTCAATATCTATTTTGCAAGCGAGTTGTCAATAATTTGATTATCCTCGTTGTGGTTCATGTTCGTAGGTAAGAACGGTTCTATCTCGAAAGCCCGAGCCACGTAAAACTTGCAATGGATAAATTAGAGGCGCCTAGTTTAGATTGTTGTCGGGCTAGTGTTATGATATGGTAGTGTTGTAAGTAGAAGTATGAGATTATACTCTTACAACACACATAGCGTAAAATCCATAGACCTTGATTTACACATATAGGTATGATAGTGATCATACCACGATGCACATGATAGAGATCATCAAGGGAACCATATAATTTCACTAATAAACATATGATGTTTGATTGCATCTTATATTGCTTGTTTAGCGCTTTGTTAGCATAATAAGATGATCCTCATTTAAATATCAAGATAAGAATGTGTTCTTCCTTTAGTATGCACCGATTATGTTTTTGTCGCCCAAGACATCACGTGATGATCGGGTGTTCTTGGATCCACGACCATATTTTGGGTGTAAAAGCTTACACACGCCGAATACTAAGGTTCTAACTTGGCGAGCCTAGCATGTACATACATGGCCTCTAACACGGACCTAAAGGTTAAGCATGAGTCATATAGTTGATATGATGCCCATTTGATGCTCGCTTTGAAGCTATACCGACTCACGTGATGATCGGACTTGGTGTAGTGGATTTGGTTCATGTAATCACCAAAAGGCACGAGGGATGTCGCTTGAGTGGGAGTTCATTCGTAATATAGATTAGTTGAACTCAATCTATCATACACTTAGTCTAAACTTTACAAATTTGTTGTAGATGGCACCACCGCTTTTAATTTCAATGTGTTCATGGAGAAAGAGAAACTAGCAACGAACGGTAGCAACTTTACCAAATGGGCCATGAATTTGAGGATTCTCCTCTCACGCACAAAAGCAATATGTGCTAGAAGCGCCGTTAGGCCCCCCTTTGATGATGCCCCGACGAGGAGAAGAATGTCTATCGACTGTCAGAGGACCACAACTTAGTTCATTGCGGCATATTGTATGGGCTAGAGCCGAACTTCAAAGCGTTCAAAACGGCAATGCATTTGATACAATGGGTGAGTTGAAAATGATTTCGACACACATGTTGTAGAGAGCTACAACGCTCGTAAAAGTTCTTTAGTTGCATGATGGAAGAGCACAACTCCGTTAGTGAGCATGTACTCAAGATGTCGGGTTACGCCGATAAGCTTGTGTCCTTGGGAATATCGATTCCCATTGACTTAGGCATCCATCGTGTTCTCGCAAAGATTCCGCCACCTAGATATAAGAGCTTCGTGATGAACTATAATATGCAAGGCATGAAGAAGTCTTCCCGAGCTTCACAATGCTTAAAACCGCAGAAGTGGAGATCAAAAGGAACATCAAGTGTTGATGATCAATAGGAACACTGGTTTCAAGAAAGACAAGAAGGGAAAACGGAAGGGAAGTAAGGCGGCAAGCCTGTTGCTACCGAAAAGAAACCCCGAGTTGGACCTAAGTCCGATTCCGAAAGTGCTACTATTGTAAGGGATCGCCATCGAATCGCAATCGCCCCAAGTATCTGCGCATAAGAAGGCCGGCAAGGCAAACAAAGGTATATATGATATACATGTTATTGATGTGTACTTGACTAGTGCTCGCGTAGCACCGGGTATTTGATACCGGTTCAGGGCTAATATTTGTAACTCGAATCGTGGGTCGGAACAAGCGACCGCTAGCAAGGGGTGAGGTCAAGATGTGTCGGCAATGGATCAAGCGTTGATGTGATCGCCGTTTAACGCTGCCTCCGCTTACCGTCGGGATTAGTTATAAACTTGAATAAATGTTATCTGGTTCCTGCACTGAGCATGAACATTGTATCTGGATCATGTTTGATGCGAAGTGGTTATTCATTTAAATCCGAGAACAATGGTTGTTCCATTTATATGAATGAAATCTTTTATGGTCATGCACCGATGATGAACGGTTTATTTCTATTAGATCTCGATGCTAATGTTACACATATTCATAATGTTGATGCTAAAAGGATTAAACTTAATGATGATATATACGCATATATGTGGCACTGCAGTCTAGGTCATATTGGCGTTAAACGCATGAAGAAGCTCCATTCGGATGGACTTTTGGAATCACTTGATTATGAATCATTTGAGACATGTGAGCCATGCCTTATGGGCAAGATGACTAGAACGTCGTTTTCCGGTTCAATGGAACGGGCGACAGATTTATTGGAAATCATACATTTTGATGTATGTGGTCAATGAGTGTGTCGGCGCGAGGTGGATATCGTTATTTTGTTACTTCCACGGATGATTTGAGTAGATACGGTTATATCTACTTGATGAAACACAAGTCTGAAACCTTTGAAAAGCTCAAGGAATTTCAGAATAAAGTGGAAAATCATCGTAATAGAAAGATCAAATTTTTACGGTCTGACCGTGGAGGTGAGTATCTAAGTTACGAGTTTAGCACTCACATGAAAGAGTGTGAAATTGTTTCACAACTCACGCCTGCCAGAACACCACAACGAAATGGTGTGTCGAAACATCGTAAATGTACTTTATTATATATGGTTTGATCTATGATGTCTCTGACGGACTTGCCGTTGTCATTTTAGGGTTATGCACTAGAAACTGCTGCATTCACTTTAAATCGGGCACCATCTAAATCCGTTGAAAAGACACCGTATGAATTGTGGTTTGGAAACAAACCTAAGCTGTCATTTCTTAAAGTTTGGGGATGCGATGTTTATGTGAAGAAACTTCAACCGGATAAACTCGAACCCAAAGCGGAAAAATGCGTCTTCATAGGATACCCTAAAGAAACAATTGGGTATTCCTTCTATCACAGATCCGAGGGCAAGGTTTTTGTTGCCAAGAATGGATTCTTTCTAGAGAAAGAGTTTCTCGCAAAAGGTGTGAGTAGTCGGAAGGTAGAACTCGAAGAGGTAGTGGAACCTTCTCTTCAAAGTATGGCGAGTAGCGCAGCGCCGGAAGTTGTTCCGGAGTTGGCTCCACCTGTTGAAGAGGGAACTAATGATAATGATCATGAAACTCCGAAAGAGAGTACTACCGAACCTCGCAGGTCAAACAGGACGCGTGCAGCTCCCGAGTGCACGGAAATCTGTCATGAATTTCATGGTTGATGAAAATGATGACCCGCGACGTATGAAGAAGCGATGATGAGCCCGGATTCCAACAAATGGTTAGAAGCCATGAACCGAGATGGAATCCATGTATGAAAATCAAGTTTGGAACTTGGTGGATTACCTCACGACCGAAAGGCCGTGGAGAACAAATGGATTTTCAAAAGGAAACTGATGTGATGGTAATGTGACCGTCTATAAAGCTCGACTTGTCGCAAAGGGGTTTCAACAAATTCAAGGAGTTGACTACGATGAGACTTTCTCCCATAGCGATGCTAAAGTCAGTTAGGATTATGTTAGCAATTGCTGCATATTTCGATTATGAGATATGGCGATGGATGTCAAAACCGCTTCTCAATGGTAATATTGAACAAGAGTTGTATATGATACAACCAAAGGGTTTTGTCGATCCTAAGGATGCTAACAAGGTGTGCAAGCTTCAGCGATCCATCTATGGATTGAAGCAAGCATCACGGGGTTGGAAGCGCCGCTTTGATGAGGTGATCAAAGAGTTTGGATTTGTCCAAACTTATGGAGAAGCTTGTATTTACAAGAAAGTGAGTGGGAGCAATGTGGCATTTCTGATATTATATGTGGATGACATATTATTGATCGGAAATGATATAGATCTTTTAAACAGTGTTAAAAGTTATCTAAACAGCAAATTTTCAATGAAGGACCTAGGTGAAGCGTCATACATATTAGGCATAAAGATCTATAGAGATAGATCTAGGAGCCTAATAGGGCTATCGCAAAGTACATACCTTGATAAGATTTTAAAGAAGTTTAAAATGGACGGAAGTAAGAAGGGGTTCTTACCTATGTTGCAAGGCAAGACATTGAGTAAGACTCAAAGTCCGGCTTCGGCGGAAGAAAGAGAGATAATGGACAAAGTTCCCTATGCTTCAGCCATAGGCTCTATAATGTACGCCATGCTATGTACAAGACCGGATGTGGCACATGCTATTAGTTTGACTAGTAGGTACCAATCGGATCCAGGTTCAAACATCGATAGCGGTCAAGAATATCCTTAAGTACTACGAAGAACTAAGGATATGTTTCTTGTATACGGAGGTGAAGAAGAGCTCGTCGCTAAGTGTTATGTCGACGCTTTGACACCGATCCGGATGACTCTAAGTCTCAATCCGGATACGTATTTCTCATGAATGGCGGAGCGATTAGTTGGAGGAGCTCCAAACAACCTGTGGTAGCGGGATCAACAACGGAGGCGAATATGTTGCTTTGCTTGAGCGGCTCGAAGCGCTTTGGATGAAGGAGTTCATATCCGAACTAGGAGTGGTGGCAAACGTTGGACCCAATGGTGATCTATTGTGACAACAATGGTGCCATTGCCAATGCCAAAGAGCCAAGGTCTCACAAGCATTCCAAGCATATTAAGCGCTGGTTTCACTCCATCCGCGAGCATGTCAAGGATGGAGATATAAAGATTTGTAAAGTACATACGGATCTGAATGTAGCAGATCCGTTGACTAAAACTCTCCCTAGAGCAAAACATGATCAACACCAGAACTCAATGGGTGTTAGATTTATCACTATTTAACTAGATTATTGTCTCTAGTGCAAGTGGGAGACTAAAGGGAATATGCCCTGAGAGGCAATAATAAAGTGTTTATTATGTGTATTCCAAGTATATGATAGATATTTATTTTGCATGTTATAATTGTATTAATACGGAAACGTTAATACATGTGTGTTTAATAAACAAACAGAAAGTTCCTAGTTATGCCTCTCTCATAAACTAGCTTGTTGATTAACAAGATGATCAAGGTTTCCTGATCATGGACATTGGATGTTGTTAATAACGGGATCACAACATTAGTGTAATGGTGTGATGAACATTCATCCGAAGTATAGCATTACGATCAAAGTCATTGAGTTTATATTGCTATAACAACTTACGAAGTGATCCTAATCCTTAGACCATGAGATCATGTCAATCACTAACACCGGAAGAGTTTCTTGATAACATCAAACGTCACACCGTAACAAGGTGATTATAAAGATGGATTCAGAACTAATAAAGTGTTATGTTGAGGCTCATGGATCGAGAGTGGAATTTGTTCATCCCGATGATGGATAGATATACTCTGGGCCCTCTCGGTGATATCACATTGATTAGCTTGCAAGCAAGTGATTTGATCACTAGAATGTTATATCACAGGGACGAGAAAAGAGTGCATGTCGGTAACAAGATCAAACTAGGTATGGAGATACCGATGATCGAATCTCGGACATGTAATATATCGTGAAACAAAGGGATTAAGATACTAGCGTAAAAGGTTCCGACGATCACAAGAAAGTCATCGTTGAATGTGTGGGAGTCAGTATGGGTCTCCAGATCCCGCTTCTGATTATTGATCCGAGAGGGGTCTCGATCATGTCCGCATTATTCACGAACCGTAGGGTGACACACTTAAGAGACACCGACATCCAATTGGAGCAAATGTTTCATGCCGAAAGAATGAACAAGCGCAGGAATTTATTTCACTAGATACCGAAACAGGTTTTCGGGTGAAATTGCATAAAGTGGTTATGCATGTGAAATAGAATTCTAGCAAGGGGTTATTTGTGAATGTTTGTCATTAAAGTAATTGACAAAATTCTGAATAAAATAAAAGATTTTTATTTAATGAGAGTTTGCATTAAATTTGGTGGAAATTTAATGGGAATTTGAGTGGACTTTTGAGTGGAGGGAATTTAAAGGAGATTTGTGAGTGGAGTGTCCACCCACATGAAGAGGGGAGGGCAAGGGGGCAGCCCCATGGCCGGCGGCCACCCCTTGCGTGCCCCCCCTCCTCCTATAAAAGGAGCCCCCCTCCTCACTTGTCTCTCACACCTCCTCGTGAAGGATCTCTCTCCCCCTCTAGAATTTATCCCCCATGGTCTCGGACTAGCGAGATACATGTTCCCGGTGGCTATTCGGCAAGAAAGAGTTGTGCTTCCGCTGCATCGCTGGAGCGATGAGGCGGAGGTTGCTCGGTGCCTCGAACGTGTGTGCGAGCACGGATGCTTGCCGATTTGGCGCTAGGACTTCCTCTCGATCTTGAGATCGGCAAGAGATCGTCTACATCAACCACGAGTTGAACTCGTTAAGCTTTGTCGGTCTTCAAGGGTATGTTCTCTATGGATATACATCCGCCCGTTGTTTGTATCTAGTAGATAAATCTTGGTATATAGTTCACATCGTAGGAAATTTTTTGTTTTCTATGCTGCAAACCCTACACAGATGAGGAGGCAAATGCGTTGCCACTATTTATTGAGGGCCAGAGCCATGAATCAACGGGGCTCACTAAACTAGCATTGGATCTCTGATGAAATAGCATGTTGTGAACCTAAAAATGATTTTTATAAAAAATCATCAGCATGAAATCATGTACCTGTAGTTCATATCTTACCAACTTCCAGCCGATTCGGCAGGATTTTTCTTTTTCACCAAGGATAGAATAAAAGGTTTGAGATACTCAAGTTGGGACATTGTACATGCTAGGTGGTCTAGTATTTTTGAAAAATAGGATGTTACCATTTTGAAACTTCAATTTGGTGGTTGCTTCACAAATCCCCCCTCTTGTCACTCAGAAAATGGAATGCTGCACAACGCTGCCTACACGCAACACAGCGCACGTGGCTACGCAACGCAGGATTCCCACGCCGCCCTTCACGCTGAACCCGTTGATTCATGGCTCAGGCCCTCAATAAATAGTAGCAACGCCTTTGCCTCCTCATCTGCCCCTCATCTTCAACCTCGAGTCGAAAAGAAGCCCCTTTGCCTCCTCCCAGCCCCCAAAAAACATCTCTAGCAAGCGACGATGGCGACCTCCCCTATCTGATGGCCTTCGGACTCCGAGGTCAGCGACGAGGACAACGACCCAGAGCATCGGCAGTTCTGGGAGAAGCAGGCGGCCCCGAGGCGTCACAAGCGATGCGCGCGACGCAAAGCCCCGGCCGACCCCTGGGCCCAAGGTCCCTTCGTCCACAACCCCCGCCCTTCCGCCGCGACAACCTCCCGAATCGGGCCCCTCCGACGAGGCCCTCATGGCGGAGGAGAAGGCGGAGGAGAAGGAGCTGGCTGCTACCGAGAAGGCGGCGGAGAAGGAGGCCGAGCGCGCCCGAAAGAAAAGGCGGGAATGGGAGGAGAAAGAGCAACGGGCGGCAGCTCTCTGGGCCCTCGACCAGGAGCATAGACGACAGAAGGCGGCGGACTGGAGGGCGGCGATGGCGTTTGCCCGAGCGGCACCGCCCCCACCGCCGAGGGAGTAGGGCAGCCTCCCGGCGGCGAGGTTGGCCGGCAGTCCTAAACCCACGTAGTAGCTAGGGTTAGGGTTGGGGCACCATTAGGGTTTATGTAATGTGGGGCCCTCTATGTAATGTGAGGCCCCTCTCTATATTGTACCCTTATATTATATAATATAGTATCTATGTGATCGACTTGTGTTTTTATTGTATTGTCATTTGTCAAAACACCCAAAACAACAAGTGCATAAAACAAAAGACACAAAAAAATTCTCATATAAGACTCGTGCAATATTTATAAAATGAGTGAAATTAGAAAAGCTCAAAAGGAAGAATAAATTAACGTTATGATGGTTGATTATTTTCAAACAACACATGCAACACATTACTCATTTTCAAAAAACATATTTACATAAGTTAAAGGGGCGTTCAAGTTAAAGTATTCGGCTTGTAAGTTAAATGGATGTCCTTGGCCTTTATTTATATATTTACTTTTGCAACAAATAAAAGTTGCGACCTAAGCACGAGTATCTGCAGATCCACATGTTCCTAGTTAGATTGTAACGTGAGTACTATTTTTTTGTCCAATCTACAAGTAGTTACTATTGGGCCTGGATACGACCATTTTGGCCTGGCTAAGTTCTATTTGGGTCTGGCATTTTCAATCACTCCTCGTCGATTTTTTTAACTTTTCAACCCCTCCCCTGCACACTAACGAAACTGAAGGAACAAAACAGAGCAGCTCAAAATTTGCCTGAATTTATGTTGCATTTTATTCAAGCCAAAGACATAGACCATTACATCCATCTCCCCAGGTTCTACGATAACAAAGCATCACAATTTTTATTCGAAGACTGATTGCGTTGTCTAATGACTAATGATCAGGAGATAAACAAATCCAAAAGAAATTACACAAAAAATAAAAAAAGGCCATCAGATTGTCTTGCTTCTTCAATTTGATGATTTGCCTTAGCTGATTGTTCATCTTCTTTAGCTCGGCCTTCATTTCCGCATCCACCGTAGTACCAGCGGAAATGGGGTTGCCAGATCCCAATTGCTCCAACACGGACGGGTTTTTGAGCTCCCGAGATGCTACCTCCACCCCAATACGCTCGATGTACTCATCATGACACTCAAAATGCCCATATTTTGGCAGTTCCTGAAATCGCAGACATAAACCCTAAATCCCAAATTCGATGAAATGCCTGAAATTTCGAAAGAAAAGCGAGAAATTGGCGCTCGGAACACTCAGATCTCACCTTCCCCGGCTTGGGCTTGCTCTCACACTTCACAAATTCCCAGCCAATGTTGCCGTTCTTATCGGTGGATGTGACAAGCCGCTTCAGGGGCGTGGTATGGGGGCAATCGGGGCACCTCGTCATCGGCATTGCACCATACCAAGACCATGAGAGGAGGGAGGCTGAAACGGAGCTCGACATCCCTCGCCGGTGTTGCCGCGCTTGCTCGCCGGAGAAAAAAAAAGGGGATGAGATGTTGGCACGGTGGCGGGAGGGCTCGGGTGCGGGGACGGATCGGGCTAATGGCTCTCTTCTACCACAGCGTGGGTCCCATGATATGAGGTGGACATCAGGTGGGTCTCTCCGTGATGTGGACAGGCTGTGGGTCCTGCTCTGCTCAGCTGATTCGAATTCGTTGACGGTCTCATGAGGTTAAATAAAGGTGTCACACGGGAGCTATTTACTGCTTCAAAAGCGTCGCATGAGAGCTATTCTTTGCAACCATATCGTGTTTCTTCTAATGCCACGTAAAGACGTCGCATGAGAGCTATAAGCCCGACCAGTGTTGCCTATAAGATCCATGGCCGGGAGCACGAACCCACGACCAGGCATCTAGTCAGTGGAGACGTATGCAGGAAAGCCTGGTGACAGAGAGGCTCGTGGAGGTGGGCATGGATGTTGACAGTGGTGCAAAGAGAGAAGGTCGTGGTGGTTGGGTGGAGTGGAGGTGTGTGGATGCGCATGTACATGGATCAAAGTGTACAAATACACCTTGGGTATCATAAGGGGAGGAAAGTAAGTGCATGTAGTTTTTGCAAAATGGGCCGAACGAATCTCAAACAACCTATTGACGGCGAGGATAAGACCGGTACCCGTAACACTGGGTGGAATCGCCGCGTTCATGGACATGGTGTATTGTCTCTGTAGCAAAATTAAAGGCTACATGTACTACTCCGTCTGTCTTAAAATATAAAATGTTTTAGGTTTGTAAAGCAAATATATTTAGACTTTTTTTAGTATGTAGTTTTACTCATATTTGTAGTAAATCTAGACAGTAAGAAAGTCTAGATGCATTTTCCTCATAAACCTAAAGCATCTTATATTTTAAAACGGAGGGAGTACTAGTATAGTGCTCAAGAAACCATGGTGGGGTGTACATAGGAACACGTAAAAACTTGAATTCTGT
Organism: Avena longiglumis; assembly: GCA_030063025.1. Classification (NCBI taxonomy): domain Eukaryota; kingdom Viridiplantae; phylum Streptophyta; class Magnoliopsida; order Poales; family Poaceae; genus Avena; species Avena longiglumis. The sequence goes on along the minus strand of CP125975.1, from coordinate 415,850,971 downwards.
ATCAAAAATAAGTTTTTGCATGGCGGAGACAAGGGAGAAAGAAAACTTAGGACATAAACACAAACTTTACGGTATAAGCTGAAGTTGAGGATCTGGTAATTTTAGTGTGTCCTGCTTCATGAAACGTTCTGCTGCACCTTTGTTGATTCAAAATCGTAAAAGTTGAGGATTTGGTAATTAGAGCACACCTAGCCCCCAAAATCGTAAGCATGGAAATGATAATATTTATTGTTTCAATAAAATCATAGAAGTTAATCTACCCTGGGAGTTCAAACAGAATTGAAATAGTATTAACATGCTGGAGACATATCATGATTTTAATTTGTAGAGAGGGGGCGGTCACCTGCTTTTTAGGGATGAAATGGCAAGGACGGTAGGTTACTGGCACCCCATGGCATGCGACTTAAGAGAGAATGACTGTTTTAGTGGAGCATCAAACTGCAGGCAGCCAGGCCGGCTCTATGTTTTTCAGGACACTAGGCAAAGTCGACGACGTGGGCCCCTAAGGCTAATGTATATATAGACATACTAAGAAAAATTATCATTTATATATCTACTAGCACTTTCAAAATAAAAGTTAACATCCAACCACACATTTTAGTCCCAAAATATAATAAGTAGTATTTGTTTCTAGTTTGATTACCTCAAATAAGAAATAATTTCAATGATAATATTGCTTCAATGCCTCACAAAAAAGCTTTTTCGGGCATTTCTAGATGCAAAATTATTGAGTACAATCTCAAGATAAAAAATAGACTACATCAAAGAAGGAATCGACTACATCATAATCATGTAAATAATTAAAAACAAAAATAGAATAATAAAAGACAAAAGACATGCAAGCTGAGATTTAATATACCAGTACTAGCAGATCGGGGCCCGTCGTCTACGGTCTGCTTCGACTAGCGACTACCGTATGAGGATTGAGGAGTGAGGATCAGGGCCTGCCGCTGGTGTATTGGTGATCCCGATAGGCGATAGGCAATAGATGACCTGCGAATCTGTGATCGTCGAGTCAGGGAGGCAGGGCCCTAGAGATCGAGGCGTGGAGTACGACCGATTCCCAAAGAGTTGAGGAGAAGAGAAGCGTTCGTGACGTGTCGTAACCCGTGTGGCCAGCGTCATAACATATCGTAACTTGTAAGCCTGGTGCGTCGTGTCGTATTTAGCCTTTTTGATTTTCTGATCGCATGACGTGACACGTTGTGCCTGTTTTTTATTGAAACTGCTGTTTCGCGTCGTGGCCACTAGGCAGCAGATGTATACCCGTTGTGAGTACAAACTTTTGGGCCCCCTTTGACCGTGGGCCCCGGGCCGATGCCAGGGTCGCGATCCCTCAGCGCCGGCCTGCAGGCAGCACAAGGTATGAGCTGGCTCATACCTTAGAAAAAAAAGAATAGAAGGATATATATAATGTGATTGGAAAATTGGTGATAAATTGGAACGGGAGAGGAAGAGTTTTTTTTTAGACCAAGGAGGGGAAGAAATTGAAATACCTAAATAACCGAAAAGTACAGCAGCAGGTTCGGCAATGTGCTGGCAGCACAGTGTTGTCCATCCATGGTCGGTGATGCAGCGAAGGCCAAACACATAGTCATAGATCTCGTACGGGATAAAAAATAAAAGGAACAGAGGAGGAAGCACTTAATCCCAGTATACACGTAATATTATAAACACGATGTTTTAGGGTGTGAAGAAAATAAATCTAGACATTTTTAGTGTGTAGATTCATCTCAAAGTTGAATGAACATATATATTAAAACAAGTCTAGATTCATTTTTTTCACAAACCTAAAATATCTTATACTCTCTCCGTTCAAAAATATAAGACGTTTTAGGTTTGTAAAGAAAACGAATCTAGACTTATTTTAGTATGTAGATTTATTCCAAAGTTGAATGAACTACATACTAAAATAAGTCTAGATTAGTTTTCTTCACAAACCTAAAACGTCTTATATTTTGAAACGGAGGGAGTATTTCGAAACTCTCGTACGGGAGATCATGAGAAAGCCGGCGAAGGTCGCTCACCATCTTGGATCACCTGATGGGAGATGGATACCCACGGCTGCCTGTTGGACATCCTGGAGGGAGGAGCATGTGGGCGGAAGGGATTGGTCTTAGGCGGAAGGGATTGGTCTTGGAGAAGGTTGCTCACCATCTTCGATCACCTGATGGGAGATGGATACACCGTTGTGGGCTACGAGCGGCGGTGCTAGGTTTTGCACGCCTGGGTTTGGGTTGGGAGGCGGCGGTATTTTTCTTTTGTATATGTCAGTCGCGGGCTCATGGCATGTGTAGGGTGTCAAGTGGGATCTCATCTAAATTCTACCTCTAGTCCATGAACTAGAGGTGGGATTTAGGTGGGATCCCACTTGACACGCTAGGCATGTGGGCTATCCTTTATTTTTTAATTTAATCTAGAGATTGGAAATGAGACGACCTGTAGAACGTCTCAAAAGATTTTTAGACCATATATCCGCGTACCACATTTCCGGTAAAAAAATTGCTAGCGGAACAGATAGTCCCTCTGTTCAAGAATAGATGTTTTAGATTTTTCAAATTTTGAATGAATCTATATACTAAATAGTGTTTAGATTCATTCAAATTTTGACAAATTTAAGACATCTATGTTAGAACGAAGGGAGTACTATATTTAAAAATCAACAGTTGGCTGCGACATCCAAAGAGTCGTCAAGATGTTCACTAGCGAGGCCTCGGTCATAGAGCATCTCCACTCCTCGGGTGAACCTAGACCGAAATCCTGATCAAGCTTTGGTCGGACGAAATAAGTTTTTGGTTTGGATACGTTCAGTTTCTCACTCGCGTACCCAGTCCGAGTTTCCGGGTCACCCGTTTCTGTTCAAATTCGGCTCAAATTTGTCCAGATTTTGGCATAGTTCGGCATACAATAAATACAGAACAATTTACGGCCAAAGTTCGGCAAAATTTTAAACATAGTTCGGCGTAAATGTAAACATAGTTCGGCCTGCAGTGAAAATATAACATATTTTTGGCCAAGTTCGGCCAGTTCATGCTCGGCATCTACGACGTGTTGCCCCTGCGTATCCATAGGTGCTCAACAAGATCATTCTGCAGCTGTTGATGCACCGCTGGATCTCGGATCTCCTGACGCATGGTGATGAATGCAGCCCAGGTTGGAGGCACCTGATGATCAGGCTCGGCAAGAGGACCCTGTCTGTAGTATGGCTCGTTCTCCTCAAACAAACTCACTGGATCCTTCCTCTCATCCTCAATGATCATGTTGTGCAAGGCCACACAACATTTCATCACTTCCCACATCTGATCTTTCGACCAGGTCATAGCAGGAAACCAGACAACTGCAAACCTCTGCTGGAGCACACCGAATGCCCGCTCCACGTCCTTCCTGCAAGCTTCATGTTTCTTGGCAAAGTGAGAATGCTTGGGGAGAAATGGGTTTGAGATAGTCTTCACAAATGTTGGCCATCTTGGATAGATGCCATCTGCTAGATAGTATCCCTTGTTGTAGTGGTGTCCACTGATCTCAAATTCACAGGGGGAGCATGACCCTCAACAATCTTGGAAAAGACAGTTGAGGAGTTGAGGGCGTTGATGTCGTTGTTCGATCTTGCCATGTCAAAGGAGTGCCAGATCCAAAAATCATGTGTAGCAACTGCCTCAAGTATTACAGTGCATCTTTCTTTGTGGCCTTTGTACATTCCTTGCCATGCAAATGGACAGTTCTTCCACTCCCAATGCATGCAATCTATGCTTCCAAGCATACTAGGAAATCCTCTACTTTTATTGACTGCGAGGATCCGAGAAGTGTCTTCAGCAGTGGGTGATATCAAGTACTCTTCCCCGAACACTGTAATCACTGCCCTACATAATCTGTACAAGCAATCAATGGCGGTGGACTCAGCGATGCGGAGATAGTCATCGGCACTGTCAGCCGGCGCTCCATATGCAAGCAACCTCATCGCTACGGTGCACTTCTGCAGTGAGGAAAACCCAACCAAGCCGGTGCATTCCTTCTTGCAAACGAAATAGGGGACGAACTTCCGGATGGCATGCACGATCTTGAGGAAGAGCTTCCGGCTCATCCTGAAACGGCGGCGAAACACGTCCTCTCCATGGAGTGGCTGGCCGCCGAAGTAGTCGGCGTACAACATGCAGTAGCCCTCTATAATTTGTCTCGCCTTGCACTTCCGACGACCTGGCGCCGAACCACCACGCTTCGGCTTCGCCATCTGCATGTACAGCTGGGCAAGCGATGCGAGGATCTGCAAGTGCTCTTCACCTTCGGCGACCTCGGCGCTTTCCTCCTACAGGAGTACGGCGAGCATCTCCTCGTTGTCGAAGTCCATGGCTAGTATCTCGTCCTCGTCAGAGTCCATGTCGGGTATCTCGTCGTCGTCGGAGTCCATGGCTGAATCCGGAAAAATGCCGAACACTTGGCGGACGTGGTGGTGGGAGCACACAGCGAAGCAGAGCTACGATGAAGCTCGGTCGGTGAAAGCGGCGGCGGAGAAGGCGTGGAGGTGGACGGCAACTACGGCGAGTGTATCTAGAGGCGTGGGCATGTCTCGGTGCGGGGGAGCTCTGCCGGCGAAGTCATGACGACAGGGGGCGCTAGGAGCTCTTCGCCGCAGTCTGCGCGAGTGGAGTGGGTGGGAATGTGTAACATCCCAAAAATATAACACAAGGATCATCAAACTCTAATCACTAAAATTAGGGTTAACAAAAACTTTGATTAATTTAAAATCATATGAATGCATGTGTGAATGAGATGAATTGATAAATGCATGAATGAACTTGTGTGATTAATCTAAATAGCAAGAAATGGTTTAAAGATGAAAATAACATCATATAAAACATTTCCATGCAGAAACAAAACAAGAGAAAATCAAAAACAAATAAAATAAAGCAAATGGTCATTTTTGTCAATCTTGCTCACTAGGTCACTTTGAGTGTTTCTAGTTCAAGATTTCAAACAGAAACTTTTCCAATTCTTTTCACCCCTTGCTAGAAAAAGTAAAAGTGAATCAAATCCCACATTTCAAACTTGCAGAAACATTTGGCAACCTCATTCAAATCACAATTCAAAATTGAATCTTTATCATATGTGAAGATCACCCATTTTCAAAACCCAACCAAACCAGTGCCCCTTGACTAATCCAACTAACTAGACACTCCCTAGTATGTGCCTAGCAAACTCACCAAGTTTGAATCCAAAATTCAAATTTAAAGTTTTTGCGGCCATTTCATCGAACACCTTGCAGGTACAAATCAAACAAACCTTAAACACTATAGTGTGCAGTAAATTTGGCCTAACTTGTTCCCTATCTAGCTCACACTACACCCTCGGTAGATCATCTAACTAGTTTAACCCCTCTAGCTCACTGTAAACCGGACCATGCCATCAATGGAAAGCAGGCCGAGCCTCACCTTGCCACCCCATTGTTGACAGCAAGCTTGGAGCAACACTAAGCCTAACGATCATGTCTAGCAGGAACCCCACCGTCCACCGCCACTCTCTATCCCAGCCCCGAGCAATGCCAGCCCCTGGACCACACGACACGCCCATGCCAAACCTCTCTACGCGCGAGCCGAGAGCGCGCCAGTGCGCCACCCTCGACCAGCACCCACAGCCCGTGCGCCGCCCTTGCCGCATGCATGCCTGATCACCACCGTCCCAGCAACCCCGCAGATATGCCCGTTCGCCGCCGCGTGGACCATGCGTGCCGTGAGACATTAAAATCGTCGTCGAACCCGCCCAGAGCATCGAAGCGTTCCGACCGATCAGCACCGCCCCATGCCTCGCCACCGCGCCGTTGAGCTTTGCCAGGGAGCACAGCACCACCCCCTATTGTCGCCCATGCCAGTAGCCCTCTGTGCCGTCGACCATGACGAGCTCAGCCCGCGCCCGTCGGTCCCCTTCAGCCACTATAAATAGAGGCCTCCACCGCCCGTTTTCTTCACACCAGTTCACTCCCCTCTTACTCAGAACCACCCCACCTCACTCCCGGAGCAAGGCGAGCAGCACATCGCTGGAATTTGGCCGGAGCCCACCGCTGCTGGAGGAGAAGGGAACCGTCGATTGGAGCCGCCCCAGGAGAAGCTGTCGGTATCAGGAGAACCGCCGTCGTCGACTTCGTCATTCGCCCCCGTCGCCGACCCTCGCCTGAGCCCCGATGAGCCTCCCACGACCCCTACCTGCCGCGCTAGGGTTCTGTCTCGCCGGCGCTGCCCGACGTGGATGATGAACCAGAGCTGCCCGATTAGAAACAGATCCCATGGTCCACGTTGCCCCGTACCGCTTCGCCCCTCCCTGTCTCACTGACGCATGGGGACAGCCACTTAACCAGCTCACAGACGTCTGGTATGTAGTGGACCGCCCAAGAAACATCCCATGCCCACCAATTCAAATTAAGCTTTATTCATTTAATTTCAAACATAGTTTTGTACCTAGATTCAAAAATCAAACCAGCTCGATTCACTGAACCAAAATGCATGAAACCAATTTTGTTAGAAAGGTACTGAAATGCTTAATCCAAGCCCATTGGATTCAAACCATTTGGATTTGTAGATCAACCATGGTAAAAATAACAAGGCAGCAGCTTTTCTGTATTCAAACATTTTTCAAAATTCAACCATAAGAGCTTTTGAGTTGATTCCAACTCTCAAAAATCACATTTGATCATACCTTTCATAATATATAAAAACATATGGGTTTACTTGCAGAAATAATGTTCAATTAATGAAAGAATGCACATAGGCATTTCTAGTCACTTTATTTAATTAAAATAAAAAGGTTAAACCTTATTAAATTGTGACACCACTTTAAATCACATTCTCATGTACTGAAATATGTGGTGATGACATATGTCAACATGATCCCATGTTTGAGTTGGAGAATATTAAATCTTAAGTAGTTTTTCAGTGAGTAGAAATTACTTTTCTCAAATAAAAGAAATAAGACAAGTGTTTTAATCGTTGTGATAATAGTGATGATGTTAGATCATCTAGTGTGACTTCTTGTGTGATAATTAAAAATAGTTAAGTATCTTTTGGTGATTATGTACCTCATATTTATTTATAGACGCTAGTATCGACCAAGGATACGAGGAGGAAGAATAGGGATGGCAATGGGTACCCGATACCCGCTAACCCGATGGGGCCCCGCTATATATGGGGAGGGTCTGGTAAAAAATAATACCCATGGGTCTAATTATTGGTAAAATCATACACCCATCGGGTCTGGCGGAGGCGGGTATGAAGGTTCCAGACCCAGACCCGCGTACCCGCATACCCGCTATGACATGAGGACCCCACCCGTAAGTGTGCATAGAGAAACCCTAACTTATCCCCTGCTCCAGCCAAGCGCCGCCCCGCCCGCATCTCGCTGGCTCAGCGCCTCCGCTCCCGCATCTCGCTCGCTCTCGCTTCCGACGCCTCCGCGCCGCGCCCCTCCGCATCCGCGTCTCTCGCTCTCGCCGGCTCGCCGCTCGCGTGGCCCTGCCTCCCTACGTCGCTGGCCGCCGGCCCCTCTAGCTCCTCCCTACGTCGCTGGCCGCCGAGCCCTCTAGCCACTACATCGTCGGCCCGCCATGGAACCCGAGCTCAACGTCGAGGGGGAAGGGGACAGCGACGGTGAGGACAACCCGATGCCGCCACCATCGGGAGAGGAGGCAGAGACCCCATAGATCCCGCCGCACGGAAGCGGTGCACGGCTGGGGTTTCTCCTCGGCGTCAACCCGTCCTCAAACACCAGGGTAGCAAGAGGAGGAGGCCACGCTGCTGGTTTTCCGCTGGTGAGCAGCCGGAAGCGGGATCGTGCGCCGCCAGTTTCTGGCTCCTCTAGTGGCAGCCGACGAGTCGAGGAGAAGGGGATGAGAAAGCATGTAGAGAAGAAGAGCAGGCACACCAACGTCGACCAACCACCACAAAATTCTGCAAGCCCAGTGTAAGTGTAGGATCTGGACATGTTAGTTTAGGATCTGAAAATGTTAGTTTACAATCTGAACATGTTAGTTATGTAAGTTGTAGGTGTTGCAGCATTAGGTTCTTGTTTAGTATCGATTGTTTAGGATCTGAACATGTTGAGAACTTGACATATTGTTTCTTGTATGAAGACAAACATGTTCATTTATGTGATTTATTTGAAGACAAACATGTTTGCAGCAGTAGGTACTTTAAATAATTGTGTTCATTTATGTGATTTATTTGATGTAGTGCTGCAAGCTGTAGTAGCCAAGGTCCATCTGAATCTGTGAACTATATATCCGATGATGAAGAAGATGAAGTGGTGGAGGTGCAAGGTGGAAGGACACGGAAGCTCACTTCTCTTGTGTGGACCGAGATGAAGAAGGAGTTCATTAATGGACAATGGAAGGCCATTTGCAACTACTGTCACAAGTCTCTTAGTGCAGGATCCAAGAGTGGCACAACTCATTTACGTGACCATCTAAAAATATGCACTCAAAGGATGATTAAGATGAATAGCAGCGGGGCCAAATCAATGAGTCAGTCCTTATTAAGGATGACCGCACAATCTGATGGGAAGGTGAATGTAGAGAATTATACATTTGATCAAGAGACTGCTAGAGAAGAGCTTGGTAACATGATGGTGTTGCATGACTATCCATTGAGCATGGTCGACCATGCAGGGTTTAGGAGGTTTGTCCATGCGGTGCAGCCACTTTTCACTCTTCATACAAGGAACACTTATAGGTTTGTTCTTATTTATGCACGAGTCACTTTATTTCTGCCATGTTTCTTTGTGAATGATGAGCTAACCTTTTGTCATTTGTTTTGTAGGAAGGATATCATAACAAGATATAACAAGGAGAAAAAGATTGCAATTGGATACATGACTATGGTGCAATCAAGGGTAGCTATCACCACCGATATGTGGACAGCTGACAATCAAAAAAAGGGCTACATGACTGTTACCGGTCATTTTGTTGATGAATCATGGAAGCTGCGAAGCATTCTAATGGGGTATCCACTATTGTTGTCCAATATTTTATATTGTGTTGTTGTCCACCATATTGTTGTCCACTATATTGATGTCCACTATATTGTATATTGCTGTCCACTATATTTTATTGTTGCGCACCATATTTCTGTCCACTATATTGTTGTCCACTATATATATTGTTGTCCACTATATTTATGTCCACTATATTGCTTTCCACTATATTGTATATTGTTGTCCACTATTGCTGTCCACTATTTCTGTCCACTATATTGCTGTCCACTATATTGAATCATGTATTCTTATTGTAGATTTATATATGTGTCGGCATCACACAGCGGAGATGTTATAGCTGAAATGCTCCATGAAACCTTGATGAAATGGAACTTGGATGAGAAGCTCATGACCGTGACCGTTGACAATTGCACATCAAATGACAAGGCACCTGACCTATTGGTGGCCAAGATAGGCAAGGAGAAGTTGCTCTTACAAGGTACAATGCTTCACATGCGTTGTTGTGCTCATATCTTAAATCTCGTAGTAAAAGATGGATTAGATTGTGAGCTCATGAAGTCCGCTGTACACAATATTAGAGAAAGTACTGCTTATTGGACCGCCACACCAAAGAGGGTTGAGAAATTTGAAGAGATGGCTAGGTATAAGAAAGTAAAAATCACAAGGATGCTGAGTCTAGATTGTAAGACTAGGTGGAATTCTGTTTTCGTTATGCTTGACATAGCTTTGCCTTAGAGCTGTCTTTGAAAGAGCCAAAATAGTAGACAAGCAATATGTAACATTGCCGACTCCTGAGGAATGGGACTTTGCTGCTAGGTCGTACCGAGGCTTAGGGTGTTCTATGATATAACTACATTGTTCTCGGGCACCGATTATGTCACTGCCAATGTGTACTTTCCTAAGATATGTGAAATTAAGATGAAAATTAGGCACTGGGGAACCTCTACTGATTTGTCAATCCAACAAATGTCCCATAGTATGACAGAAAAATTTGATAAATATTGGAAAGATATCCAAGGGCTGATGGGCATAGCAACATTACTTGACCCTAGATATAAGAAGCAAATGTTGATTGCATGTTTTGCAATGCTCCATGGCATTGAGTCAACCTCTTATGAATGCATAGAAAAGGTTGATGAGGTAGTTGCTAATCTCCATAAATTGACCGAGGAGTATGAAGTGGAAGGAGATGGATACCAAGCAGCCGCAGAATGTTCCTTGTCTTCAATGCCTGCTCCTGCCATCATGACCTTTTTCCATGATATTGTTGCACAACAAAGGCCCGCAGCAGCTAGACTTCAAGGTGAGATGGAGCATTACTTGTCTGATGACTTGGTGCCATATACTGAGAAGTTTAATGTGTTGGATTGGTGGAAAGTGGCTGGAACAAGGTACCCAACACTAAGAAAGGTTGCAAGAGATGTTTTTGCTATTCCGGTCACAACGGTTGCTTCAGAATCTGCATTTAGTATTAGTAGAAGAATAGTAAATGAACATAGGAGCCGTCTCACTTCTCACATGTTGGAGGTATTGATGTGCTATCAAGACTGGCTTAGAAACAAGTACAAAGGTGAACAAATCATCCAGTTTGTTAACATTTATGTCTTATGTATCTTCTTATTTATGCTTGTGAGCTTATCTTCTTGTGTGTGCAAAATTATTTCTTTGTAGATGCTCATATTGGTGAAGGCAGCTTCTGGACTTGTCTTCAAGACAAACAAGAAGATGAGGCTAGTACGATATGAGATGTCCTACACACCAGCACTCCAACACTCATGCTTGGAGCTTGGACATGGTAACCTGGAGGTTGAAGATGTACTGCTCTTGTTTGTCTACGTGTGTGCACCTGTGTGTGTCTATTGTTATTGTCGTCTACTCGTTTTGGAGAATTGAACTATTTGTTGTAAAACTTGTAATATGTCCATACTATTTGTTGCTGAATGTTTGAACGCATGGACTACTTGTTGTTGTTGTCATGAACTCGTTAAAAATGTTGTTGTTATTGTCAATTTTCTATATACTTGCTAAAAATTATTTCCTGTTATTGTTGTCAGTTTTCAGCTGTATGCTGTCATTTTTTTGCGGGTCTCGGGTACCCGTCGGGTCCTGTATACCCGTCGGGTGTGGTCAGGCGGGATCTGCACCGGTGTAAATGGGGGTCATGGGGACAGAAAGCAGGCGGAGTGCGGGTATGGGGGGCCTGGACCCGGCCCCGAACCCGGCGGGTGCCATCTCTAAGGAAGAAGGATACTATGAGGAAGAAGCCGAGGAGAACTTCAACCATTGCTCTGCACAAGGCAAGATAACCCTTGCAACTATGAAAGTTAGAGAACCTATGCATTGCATTAAGCATGCTTGGTTAGATACATTTGATGATGCCCAATCCTAGTTTTACTTGCAAGCTTAAGTACTTTATTTTCTTTATCAAAGCTTTCTCTTAGAGTTTACATGGTGACTTGTAGATTCTAAAAAGATAGCTAAAGGTAGCATAAAGAGCATAAAATTTGGCCTAAGTTAGATAATCTTGATGTCATTCTAAGGCATGAGATTGAACTTAGAAAATCCCCACTTGTTTACCACCCCTCATTAGTATTTACCACCACGTGTAGATGCTAGTGCTAATCATAAAACTTGATCAACTTTAGATGAGAATACTTGGTGAAAATGGTTATGAAAACCTTAGAATAATGAGTCATTCTACTGAAATATTTTGACATGTGTTTCCTAACACCAAATGATTTTGATGATAAAAATGTTGAGGCATGAGCCTTATCCCTTTATAAAACTGATGGTTGTCTAGATGCGATACCATTCCAATTTTACCGTACAACCATAATACCCGAAATTTGGGTAGGGCTTGACTGGAAATTTATATACCTTAGTATATGGGTTCCCTCGCGGCCAAGGTCTGAGCTGAGGCTACCTTGTAAAGATTGTCCACCTGTGTAGTATCCAAGATGACAGTTGGTCATGGTTGGGAGGCCAAACTCACAGGAGATGTACCTATACTAGGGCGTGTAATTGAAAGGTTAGGATTGATTATCCGCATACTAAGTATGGTGAATTCAGGATTTTTCCTGACGGATGTATCGAATATTGTGGTAAAAGTGTACAATCTCTGCAGAGTGTCAAACTATTCGAATAGCCGCGTCCGCGGTTATGGACAGTTGGAGTGGCCATACTGTTCCCCCGTCAAATGTTTTCAAAATGCCTTGCGAATTGATTTGTGACTTTGACTTGACCACAACAGAGTTGTGATATGAAATTCAAATTCCCACTTAGGTGTTATAAAACTTTCAACTAGATTTCTTTGCTTCTGAACTTAGTAGAGGTAAATCTGGCTTTTTTCAAAACAACCTTAGAGCTTTGTATCCTACTACAAAAACCTCTTTAATTTGTTAGTATTAGTTTACGAGTACTTAAAGAGTACTCATGGCTTTGTCCCTGGCTATTTCCGTGGCCAGAATATGAAGAGGAGTACCAGGATGACGGACCGCGGGAAGGTTACGACAACTAGGATCATCTCCCATCGTCAGCATGCCTGTGACCCCGAAGATGGAGCTTCGTCTACGCTATCGTTATCTTTACGTTATTTCGCTGCTTGAGTTGTATTAAGAACTGGATTATGAGATCCTTATTTGTGTAAGCCCTTATGTATGGTTTGTAATGGATGATGTACTGTGATATCCAAATCTGTTATGTCTCGTAAAAATGGTAATCCTGGGATTGTGATGTATGGCATGACAGGCATCCGGTATTAAAAATCCGGGTGTTGACAGAATGGGACTGTCTCGCCGACAGAGCTAGCCCACGCCCTTTTCGCGGCGTCCGGCGTACCCAGAAACCTGAGTTCGGCCTGGGTATGCCGGACCAAAATACGCTCAAATCCGGACGAAAACAGATCCATGGGTACGCGACTGGGCAGATTTCAGCGTCCGGACCTAATTTCGGCGTCCGAATCGGCGTCCTGCGTAAGCAAGTGGAGATGCTCTTAGTGAAATCGTACGCTGGAGATGCGGTGGTAGCACAGTGTTGTGAAGCGGCGCCGATCGGCCCTGCTTTATAGGCAAAATTTGTTTATCTAGTTCAATTTTTTTTAACAAAACTAGTCTAATTTAAATTAAATATTGTTTTCAAAGTTTTTCCGTGGAATAGGCAGAATTTTTTTCTCCACTTTCATCCCTATTGGTAGCACTATTCACTCCGTTGGATGTTCAGTCTAAACAAATTGAGCGCAACACCAATGTTGCACCTCTATTGCTAAAAATCCAAGAGCTACAAGGATCCCCAGAACCTCTCATTCTTATACATGTGATGTTACTGAGCATCAAACAAGTATGCACGAGGTTTGGTGCAAGCAGGGGCGGAGCCAGGAATTGATCATCGGTGTGTGTGTGTGTGTGTGGGGGGGGGGGGGTTGAGTTGAAATTTTTTCATAACCTTTGATACAAAGTAAATGGTCGTCCTTAATGCTTTTACTAGTTATAGCACAATACCCGTGCGTTGCTACGGGTCATATCACATAACTGTAAGCATAAGCATGGATATTCTTCTATAGTTCTTTGTCACTGCTTAGATTCCTACTTTATTCCAAGAGATAGATTGCTAACAAATAATATTCAATATTGAACAACTAAGAAAAAACTAATTCGTATTAATCATTAAGAATTATTCCATTAAACTTCAGCATTATAATGAACCTTGCAGACAATCCCAAATAAACCTTGATGAACAATAGGCTCAACCATGTTGCTCAGTGAATCAAAGAGATTAGACTTAATACATGCACTTTGGACATTTGGTACATCCGAATTATGTGGTTAGCTTCTAGTGATATCATGCATGTAGAGTTTCAGACAAACACTTAAGAACAAAATGCTGGTAATTCTAACAAAACGTGAATCCAGCAATACCCTGTTTGGGTTGATATGTAGAGACTGGCACATCCTTCTTTTCTTTGTTAAACACTTGTCTCTTTCTTTCTCTTCCTTGTTATTGATAGAAGAAGGGTATGTTCCTGTTTGTGAGGTTCTTAGACATGTACATCTCAAATCACAATTTGTATTCATATTATAAAATCTAGTTTGTATCTGGATATTTTCGTACTTTCTCTGTCTTAAAATAGATATCGCATATTTGTCTAAATTTGAATGTATCTAGACACTATTTAGTACTCCCTGGCCCATATTATTTGACTTAGATTCATCTAGATATTAATGTATCTAGTCAAATTTTAGTGCAGATACATCCAAATTTAATTCAATCAATATGGGTTGGAGCGAGTATAATACTCCCTCCGTTTAGAAATATAAGATGTTTTAGGTTTGTGAAGGAGATGTATCTAGACACGTTTTAGTGTATAGGTTCAAATGAATCTAAACACTAAAATAAAACGTGTATAGGTTCAAATGAATCTAAACACTAAAATATGTCTAGATACATCTCCTTCACAAACCTAAAACATCTTATATTTCCAAACGGAGGGAGTATATACAAATTTTTACAAATTCACGGCATCTATCTAGGGACATAAACATGAGTAGATGAAGCTACTGTAAGCTGGCAGAGCTGGACTGAGCTAGCTTGGCTACCTGATCTACACCCCGTGTGTAGCTGCACCGAAGAAAAATAAATGGCTAACCGGTGATGGCGGGGTGTCCTTGAATGGCAGGCAGGATGGGCAACCGCCCAAGATGTGAGTCTGCACATTGATGTAGAGGGCAACCTGGGACCAAGACATCCACGACCAGAGCAGTAGCGGAGGCACCATCGTTGGCCTCAGGCCCTCAGTTGATGGCTAAGGAGAGATAATAGCAGGGAGGCACTTCGATTCAGCAGCGCCATAGAGACGAATATTCCATGGAGAGCTGTCGGCGACACGGGGGGTTGCAGTTCCACCGCCCAGACCAAAGAGCTGGGGCTCAGCGCTACTCCCGTCCCCTCCAATCCAGCCACCATGGCTCAGCGCCACTCCCATACCCTCCAATCCAGCCACCATTAACTGAAAAGAGGAGAAAGGAGCGGAGCAGCGGCTCACGGAGGATGGCGATGAAGACGACAAGATCTTCGTGGATGCACCAGATTGGGAATCGACACTGCAATCCGAGTCCATGGCCGCCACCCATCGCCACCTCTCCGGGAAAATGTAGCAGATCGAACAGATCAACGGCTCCTCAGCTGGGAACAAAGGCATGGCTCGTGACGGAGATCCTGCCGAAGAGGAGGTGCTCTCGTCAGATCTGCGGGAGACTCGGGAAGTTAGGGCGGCGCCGGCAACCTGGGACAGAGGCGGGGATGGGGTAGGGTAGAGGCGGGGCGGTCTTCACGGCGGAGGCTCAGATGCTGCGTCCCGCGATGGCCTCGGGGCCCGAGGATCTGTCCGTGCGTGCGACACAGAACCGTTCATTGACTTGCGGTGGCATAGCTTGTAATTTCGTCCAAAAATCAGGGGCAAAACGGTCTTTTCAAGGCAGACGGAAAATTTTCCTAGAGGACGAACGGTTTCAATCTTTTTAATAATATAGATTTTCATGTGAGACGTGTCAAAATCTCTAGATCTAAAGGTCAGTCAAATGAGACATGTCAATGTCAGTACCCACAAACTCAAATTTTTGTGCCATCGGTTATAATCAAAATTTCATCAACAATTTGAAGTTCCGAAGAAAAGTTATATGCACATGTTAATCATTGTGTAGAATCTAATACCAAGTTAAACGAATAGATTACCTTGTAAAACATTACCCTAAACATGAATTGTCTTAGTGTGTACTAATTAACTGGACCAGCATCCCTTGATCCATTCAGACAAATCTAGAGATAACCTGGGAATAGCGGGTATACCTTCTATACCGAGTGCTTGAATCTTGAATTCTTGATCATCTACAGCTGGGATGATCAACGAAGTACAGGGCCATGGCAATGCCGCATGCAAGATCAACAGTGTGGCTATAATAACGTCATGCGCCCGTGTGTTCATCCGAACACGCCCGACCGACAGCTAGCGAGCCGGAGCAGCTATGCGAGCGGCGCCGCGGCCCGCCGCACTAGGAAGTGTTTTTTAAGGTACGGGATAGCAAGTTCACAGCAGTATCTAGATCGATCGGTCGAAGGAATAGACGATGCTGTCACGACTTCGATCTAGGTTTCTTATAAACATGTGCCGACGGACTCCTTTTATTGCCAGTTGGGCTTTTCTGTATGGAGATCAGGCTTAACACCGATTATCTACCATAGGGGGTGCCGGGAGGGTCTAGCCCCTACTCTTGTAAACATGTGCCGACGGACTCCTTTTATTGCCAGTTGGGCTTTTCTGTATGGAGATCAGGCTTAACACCGATTATCTACCATAGGGGGTGCCGGGAGGGTCTAGCACCCCCCTACCCCCCCCCCCACCCCCCCACCCCTGGGTGCAAGGGATATTCTGCCCATTCATAACAAGATATTACAATCCTATATACTCCCTCCGTTCACAATTAGATCGCATTCTAGATTTAGTCAAAGTCGAACTTTTTAAAGTTTAGCCAAATATTTAGTAAAAAATAAAAGTATCTATGATATAAGACTTATAGTGTTGAAATCTTCGTCAGTTATATTTCCATAATATATGCTTTGAAATAATGAATGTTTATATATTTTCCTATTTTTTTGGTCAAAGTTGACAAAGTTTGACTTAAAAAAATTCTAGAAAGCGAAGTAATAAAAAACAGAGGGAGTAACTAAGAAGATCATCCCCACTATCTTATTTCTCTAAGCATGCAGCTATGACACCTCAGCGGTCCCATGCACGTCCAGGTCATCCTAGCATGCAGACCAAGCCCGTCTGCCGTGAGTCTCTTCCAGTTTTCCTCAACAAAAACGTCCCAGTTATATCAATCCTTTCCCTCCTGGCGATCTAATCTCACTTCAGCTGCTCATTGTCGTTCCCTCACGGCCTCACCCCTCCAACTCGGTGCATCAGCTGAATCCATCTGCTTCCTCTTGCCACCGCAGCTCGCCGCGGTTATAATGATGCCCTTCCAACTGAATCCGAGACCCCTTTTGCAGTACTGCACCCTCCAGGTTTGTGCCAATCTCGGTTGGATCTCCTTCATTCATAGCTCCTGCCTCTTTGGTTCAACCTGACGAGGTATCCTGTGCAGGCGGTTGTCGATCACACAATATGCCATCATGGCCGGCCTGCTGACCAGATTCGTACATCTGATACTGTCCTAGCCTTTGAGATTTCATTAACCCCATAATGTGTTTATTAGTGTGATGTCACTCCATAGGTGTGTGATTCTTTCCTGTTTGTTTTTTCATATATCAGAATACGATTACTTGCCAGCAATTAAACTATTTCTCTCGCACATGCACCTGCATGTAGTACAGTGGTTGTCTTTTGTTGGGATAACTGAATGTGTCACCATGCTGATCTATTTGAGGTTGTAAACGGTGAAAGATAATGATCCCTGAATTCCTGAGCAAGTCCCCTCTCAAACTCGATGATGGCCGAGCACAATGAGGTTTCATGTTTCTAAATCCGCATAGCTAGATTCTCTAATTGTATGTATTTGTGCTGCATGTAGGGATTTGTTTCAGATACCATCAATGAAAGAAATCATATGGGTATGGAGATAATTACTCCTCTTTTCTCATAGTTATTTGTTTAATTCATTTTTCTTATCTTTATTTCCAGATATTCCTCCATTGTTCCTGTCGAGGATTAGATGGTGAGTCGTTCGTGCCTTTATTTTCTGCTAACATTATTCCTCCGTTGTGGCAAGGAGTAGATTCTTAGCTATCTGTATGCAGATGTTTCCGCAGCAAAGCCCGGGAAATCATCTAGTTTGGAAAGGGTGTGACACCGACTAGATCAAATTCGTACGAGATGGAGGAGAGATATCTAGCTATATACTGAAGAAAGATGCTTTTGAGTGAACATATATACTGGGTAGCTGCAGCTTGTTAGTAAATAGTGAGTGATCTCATATGATCTCAATCTCATCAGCTGCACACATATCCGAATGTACTCGTGATTTTCCGATCCCATCATAACTACACGTGCCATAGTAATGAACAAGGTCCCAGCATGGTAAAATCAAGGTTTTATGTGTGGACGCATGTACTCCCTCCGTTTTAAAATATAAGATGTTTTATGTTTGTAAAGGAATGTAGCTAGACTTGTTTTAGTGTGTAGGTTCACTCCAAACATAAATGAACCTACATACTTAAAAAAGTCTAGATACATTTGCTTTACAAAGCTAAAACATCTTATATTTGAAACGGAAGGAGAGTAGAAATAAACAAGTATCTATAATATCTGACTTCTGAAGGAAATATGAAATGGATTATTTTGCTCGTTTCAATTTTTTGATATACTTAATTGGTTTAGCTGGAGGGGGTGCGGGGCAGCGGCCCTAGGGACCAGCAGTGGCGGCCGGCGCCAGGGTGCGAGCGAGCGGGCGGGCTTGGAGGTGTTGTAGCTGCTGCTTGCGTCCCCTTTCGGGAAGGGGTGGTACTCCGGCCAGCGAAGTGCTGGCCGGAGCCGTGGTGTCTCTTCTAGTCTTCTCCGCCTTTTGCGGTGCTTCTGGAGTTGGATAGGCAGGTTTCCACCTCCCAGTTTGGTGGTCTGGTGGTGGTTGGCGGTGGAAGCGGATGGTGATCGGCGACAACTTCGGTTGTCTGCGGAGTGGACGTCGGGGCGGCGGCCCCAGGATGGTGGGCACGGCAAGGTGCACCATAGGATGAGGTGCCCACAGGTGGGTTTCTTGCGGCAAGAGGTGGTGGCGGAGGTGCGCTGCAAGGCGGGCATGGCTTCTTTGCCTTGGTGGATCGGCTTGTTTGTCTTCGGGTTTGGTGAACTCCGCCAAAAGCACTGCTTCGACCTAGGTTGATGCCACCGATGTCATCAGTTGATAGCTTGAGGTGCACGAGACTGCAATATTTTAAAATCAGTAAACTAAACACATAGTGTTTAACATATGTTGATAGCTTGGTCGATTCCGTATTTGTGCGAATTTCTTCCAGTTGTTCTATCAAATTCGTGTAAAACTGAGTCGGTGCATCAGTGAGCATCAGGTAATTAAATCCTAGTACATTCTAAACTAATATTGAGTGGTAGCCATCAGTTGTTTTACACCATGTGTACTCAGTGAGTTCACATATTAGTTCTGAAATTTTGATTTCCTACCATCTAAAGGGTTAGTCGCCATGCCGCAACCACCCTCGAGCCGCTACTTTAATTGGCATTATTAATGCATCCTTCATATTTTTGAAATACAGACTTACTTTTCATCAGTTTACTTCGGTTTGTACATGGTAAATACCTAATGCTTTTTTTTGTTGGTTTCCTATGCTGAATCTAATGAAACATGTGTCATAATATTTGTTATTGTTACATGGTGCAATATTATTCTAGGGAGAATCTCTCATTATTACTGATTATTCTTGCCCTTCTTGAGGCTATACATCCAACTATGGTTTTTACATGAGCAGTTTTCATCAGGGCTTTCTCTTCATTGAATTCATTCTAGCTATTGAAATATTTGCAATACAAAAATGTATTTATAATTCATTTTATATCTATATGGTTGTTTCTCGGGCCAGTGAAGTTGGTTTTGCACTTATCATGTTACAAGCACTTGCCATATCAATTAATAACATTTGTTGCTTGGAGCCATTCGAAACATGTGCATCTTGTTTGCTAGGAAAGATGCAGACCAAGACACCTTTCGCAAAGGGTTGCGAGAGGGCGTATAGCTTGCTGGAGATGATAAATAGTGATGTGCGGTCCAATGAGGGCGATAGCCAGAGGTGGTTATGAGTATTGTGTCACATTAACGGATAATTTTAGTAGATATGGCTATGTCTACTTGATGAAATCCAAGCCGAAAACCTTTCAAAAGTTTAAAGAGTTTTAGATTGAAGTGCAAAACCAAATCGGCAAGAATATTAATTTTCTATGATCAGATTGTGGATCCAAATATACGAGCCATGAGTTTGATGATCATCTCAAGAGTTGTGGAATAGTTCCACGGCTCACTCCGTAGGGAACGCCTCAGAGAAATGGTGTGTCGGAAAGGCGGAACTGAACCTTCTTAAACATGGTTAGATCAATGATAAGTAAGATGGATCTACCTTTACCATTCTGGGTTTTTTTGTCTAGAAACAACATCTATGACACTAAACAAAGTACCATCTAAATTAGTAGAACAAACACCATATGATATGTGGATGGGCAAGAAGCCAGCCTTGGCTTTGCTCAAGATTTGGGGATGTGAAGCTTTTGTCAAGAGGTTGCAATCCGATAAGCTTAGCCCCAAGTTGGATAAAATAGATTTCATAGGCTACCCTAAGGAAATTTTGGGTTAATATTTCTACAACCGAGAAGAGGGCAAAGTATTTGTTGCTCGAAACGGTGTCTTTCTAGAGAAAGAGTTTGTAAGTCGAAAAGATGGTGGGGATAGGGTGCACCTCGGAAAAATTCAGGATTCACCGACACAAGACAAGTTGGCAATCTTGGAGTTTGAGACGGACGTTGTGACTAAGCCGGAAAATGCACCAGAGACACGAAGATCAACAAGAATATGTGGAGACATACTTATGCTGGACGGCGATGAGCCGAATATTTACCAGGATGCGATGGGAAGTACTGAGTCCGAGTCATTTCTTTGAGCCATGAGATCCAAATTAAAGTCCATGGATGACAATCAAGTTTGGAGCTTGTTTGATTTGCCTGATGGTGCAAGATCCATTTATTGCAAATGGGTCTTTAAAATAAAAAGCGACCAAGATAGAAATATTTATGTCTATAAAGCAAGGCTTGTCACGAAAGGGTTCCGACAAGTTTAAAAAGTTGACTGCGACAAGACCTTATCGTCAGGAGCGATGGTTAAGTCAGTAAGGATCATGTTAACACTAGCTGCATATTTTGATTAGGAGATATGCCAAATGGATGTCAAAACGGCTTTCTAAAAGATCGATATAAGCGCTAGATGGAGGGTGCAGAGGTGCTACTCAATTTTTCTTTTCTTTTCAATTTTAAGGCTTGACAAAAAGTAAGTTCTCTATAGATGCAACTAAGTGAGAGAACCTATATGACACACAAGCAAGAAATAACAATAAGGAGATAAATGATAGAAGTCACTGAGAGTTGACACAGAGATGTTATCCCGAAGTTCCTTCCTTTTGAGGGGAAGTACGTCTCCATTGGAGGGGTGAGTGGTACTAAGACCACCAGCGCCACGAGAGGCCTCACCCTATTCTCCCACGCACCCTCCTCGCGGCAAGCACACGATCCACTATATGGTGGCCTTCAAGGTGGCGACCAGAACCTTGTACAAATGCTTGGGGCACTTCTCCACAACTTAATTGGAGGCTCCCAAGATGACCTCTAAGCTCTTACACATGAGGATGATCTATGGAGGGCGACTTCACGAAGTTAGGGTTACCTCAAACCCTAGAGCAACAACAACTTACACAAATGGAGGGGAAACAAAAATCCCTTTGGTGGAAAGATAGGTATAGGTATCCTTCCTCAAATCCCCAAGGGGCAACAAGTTTGAGTGACTAGAGAAGGAGAACTAGGAGGTTGAAGCTCCGCAACAATGGAGGAGATAGAATGGAAGCCGCAGATTCATCTCATATAAAAAGGGGGTATAAATAGCCCCCCTAGAAATAGAGCCGTTGCAGTCCACTTAACCCGGAGACTCCGGCTCCAACACGCGGCCTAGTCAGAAACTCCGACTTAGCAGGCGGAAACTCCGGGCTGGAGACAGGAGATTGTAGAAGCTTGGTCATGAGGGCGGGGCGGATATTTCGGGTGAAGTACAGTCGAAAACTCCGGATGCGGCGGAGACTTCAGATCCTGAAGCGGAGACTCTGAGCTGATTCCAGGGGCTTGCAGCGCCTAGGCCTGATGGAGCACGCCAGAGACTCCGACTGATGAACTAGAGGAAACTCCGGTGCTGGCGGAAACTCCGGCCAAGCAGCCAGAAATTCCGTCCAGATGCCAGGAGTAGGCAGCAACCAGATGAAAAATATTCTCCAAAACATCTTTTTTAGCTGTACAGAGTCTAGAAAATGTAGTGACATGAATTGGTCCTGAAAACACTTAGCATACAGTTAGTCCACAAATGTGTTGTTAAACAAACACCAAAACACAAAATTAGGGAAATTCCCTTTCAATCTCCCCCCTTTTGGTGTTTGATGACAACACATAGATTTGCATAAAAAAACAGAAAACAATAATTTGTAAATTGAAGACGGGCTCCCCCTAGACATGTGCAACTACCACAAGGCACATAATAGAGACAAAATTCCCCCTTCCTTTTACAAACCAACAAAGGGTGCAAAGACAATAATGAAATGACTAGAGGGTCATACCTTTGCACAAGATAATATGTGATGAAGAGTATAATGATCAACAAAATAGATGTAGCTTCATCACAAGAGATTAGATCCATACATATAAATAGCGACATAGGCTTCCACACAACAAGTTCACACAAGACATAGCACATAAGGTTCACACAAAATAAGAGGCGATAAGAGAAAGTTCACAAGCAATAAACAATCAGAGGAAGAACGAGCTTGTGACTTTAACCCATGCATGCAAATCCCACAACCTACAAGGGCTACTTCTTCCCTTTGGCATCAAGACGCCAAAAAGGGAAAAGAGCGATACTACTCGCCCCATTGGAATCACTCCTCCTCATCGTCTTCATCGTCATCATAATCAACATCATCGGAGGAGGTGGAGGCTGGTGGAACATCATTGCGAGCAGCAGGACCCTTGCCGTCAGGGTGATAAGAAGACACAGCAGAAGATATGTCCTCAAAGTCAGTCCATTGGGCAAGGCCTTCACTCCATTTGCAAAAAGAAAGCATTACATCCGACTCTTCCTCGCCTTCAGTTGCCTCAGGGGACTCACCATACTTAGCATTGGTAGCGTTGAGAATCACTTGTTGATTATGCAAGAATTACCTAGTATCACGGTATTGTGTGTATTGAGATTTGCGAATATCCACTTGCATGCAACAGTTGACCCTCTCCCACCAAGATGCCTTCTTGAGACGAGAGGAGACAATTTCGCGAGAGGTGGGAGGCATATATGCATTGGAGGCATGCTTCATATGGGCCCCCCGACGGGGCTCATATTCCTCACTCACTTCCTCAACAGCAGGAGTATGTGAACCGGGCTTGGAGACAATGGCCTATTTCCTTTGAATCTTATGGAGCTTGTGCTCCACTAGTGCATCCCGAACAACATGAAACCCAGTCTCTTGATCCATAATGAGCTTCATGACAAATGGAGCAAAGATGGGTGATTTCTTCTGGATGATGCAGCTCCACATTTCCTCAAAAATATAGTTCACGACATCAATGTGCCGAGGAGGAGCATCTGGCCCGCAATATAGACCTACCAAGCAAGGGCCAAAATATTTACATGCACTCCACAAATCATGTCCAGGTTCCCAGCCTGAGTGGCAAGATTCTCACGGAAACCACGAAGCAGCAAGTTAGGTAGACGGTGCATATTCTTGGTACGATACCATCAGAATTGTAGAGATGAGCCAGTGATGAGTGGAATTTATGTACACTTTTATACAAGTATTTTATGCATATCAACCACCTATCTCATGCTTTATCTAGCTGCAGTTATGCCAAATATGCATGGTTTGTGTTATTCATTCATTTTCATATGAGCTTTGCACATTTAGTATTTTAGGTAGAATTTTATCCCTCTTCCTTGTCTTTGACATGTTTGTAGGTGTTGATGATGATTATGGACAAAACAAAGGCAAAAGGAACAAAGAGAACATATTATGGAGGAGTTGTAGGGACCAGACTTAGCCATTTGAGGTGTTGGAAAAAGTGATTTTTTTCCAACTTCTCAAAATAATATCCAAGACCAATGGGCTGTAGCCCTCGTCGATACTAATCCAACGAGCCCAAAAACACCCAAAACAGAGTTTGTATGAAGAAATGATGACCAAAATCCTGAAGGATCTAAAAGTTCAACGACCAACTATATGACCAGAGAAAAAATTTTGGCCGTATAGTTGCGCCCATATAGTTACAAAAAGGGTCGAAAACGACGAGATTTCGCCCCCTAGAAGCTCCAGAACCTTCCCTAAGTCATATGACAGTATTGGGGGGGAACTCTAGGGCGCCCCCAAGGCGTATATAAAGGAGGGAGGAGTCAAGGGAGAGGGGAGGAAGCCACAAGACACCATATACAAGATCTATATCCCATCTACCGCCTCCACAGTGGCGCCCTGTTGCCATGCCGCCTCCATAGCTTCTACAGATCCACCAAGATCCAGATCTCCATCAACACCATCAAGCCATTCAAGCAAGAAGAGGAGGAGAAGGAGGACGCCTCCATATGTTGGAGATATGCCCTAGAGGCAATAATAAAAGTAGTTATTATTATATCTTTGTGTTTATGATAAATGTTTACATTCATGCTATAATAGTATTAACAGGAAACATTAATACTTGTGTGATTTCTAAACTAAATTAGAGTCCCTGGTAAAGCCTCTTTGTAATACTAGCTTGTTGGTTAATAAATGTTCGTGGTTTCCCGATCATGAACATTGAGATGTTATTAACAATAATATCATATCATTAGGAGAATGGTATGATGGACATACTCCTATAGATAAGCGTAGCATAAAGATCAAGTCATTTCAATAGTTTGTTTGCTATAATATTTCTGATACATAGTAACCTAATTCCTTCGACCATGAGATCATGCTAATCACCATCATCGGAAGGATGCTTTGATGACATAAAACACCACACCGTAACTGGGTGGCTATAAAGGTGGCATTGAGTGTTCAGAAAGTATGTGTTGAGGCTCATGGATCAAGAGTGAGATTTGTCCATCCATATGACGGATAGATATACTTTGGGCCCTCTCGGTGGAATGTCATCCAATTAGCTTGCAAGCATGTGACTGGCTCACAAGAGATCACATATCATGGGAACGAAAAAAGAGTACTTATCGGTAACGAGGTTGAACTAGGTATGCAGAGATACCGACGATCAAACCTCGGATAAGTAAACTATCTCGACACAAAGGGAAATTCGTATCATATGTAAGTGCTTCAATCGATTGCAAAGTAATCGTAGAAATATGTGGGAGCCATATGAATTTCCAGATTCCTCTATTGGTTATTGATCGGAGAAGTGTCTCGGTCATGTCCGCATAATTCACGAACCGTAGGGAGACACACTTAAGGATTCTATGTTGTTTATAGATATGAAATGTAAGTAGGGAGACCGAATGTTGTTTGGAGTCTCGGATGGGATCCGAGATATCACGAGGATATCTGGAATGGTCCGTAGAATAAGATTCATATAAGGGAAGTCCAATTTCAGAGTTCGGGAATGATTCCGATGTTTTCATCGGAGAGGTTCTAGAAGGGTCTAGAAGGTTCACCGGACCGGAAGGGGAATGGTTCATGAATGTGTCATGGTTAAGTGGAATGATTGGATCATGTCCTAGGTCACTTGGTTGGGCATTTGCAAGAGAGGAATTGAGCTCTAAATTGCAAGTCAAAAGGCAGGTTTGAAAAGTGAAACTGGAACAATGGTTTCCTAGTGGAAGAAGGAAAGAGTCCTTCTTTCCCTCCAACTTGGATAGGGATTTGGGGAAGGATTCAAACTCCCCTCTCCCAAGCTGCCCTCCCTCTCATAAATAGTGGGGAGGGGCTTCCCCAAGAGGCAACAACCAACCCTCCCCACCTTGAGCCGCCATCGCCGCCCTAGCCACCGTCGCCTTGCCGCTAGCCGCCGCCGCCGCGCCACCGCCGCCTCACGCCGTCGCCCCTCCACCTCTTCCTCTCCGGCCCTCTAAATCTAGATCACCGGAAATCCTACATCCACCATAACCTGCTCCGGTTTAGGCGAAGCCCTGCAGGATTTTCCCTCTACTTCCGACACCACGCCGTCGTGCTGCCGGAATCACGAGGGGTGAACTACAACCTATGCTGCCTGCTGGAACAAGGGATAGGAAGGTCTTCATTGAGTACCGAACGTGTGACCGACTGCGGAAGCACTGCTGGAACACAGCGTCGAAAGTATCGTCTACGCGATCTTGAGATCGACAAGTGTACGACTACATCACCCACGAGAATCTGCTCTCGTTAACCGCTTTGGAATCTTTGAGGGTGAGTACTCCAATCGACTCGTTGCTACAATCTAGTAGATAGATCTTGGCTTGTTTGTGTGCATGCGGTAGATTTTTTTGTTTTCCATGCTACGAACCCCTGCAGTGGTATTAGAGCCGTGTCTATATGTAGATCTGTTGCACGAATAGAACACAATGGTCATTGTGGGAGGTGGTGCATTTATTATCAATTGCTTTTTGTGTACCTTGCATCTTGCGGTATGATGGGATGAAGCGGCCCGGGCTAACCTTACATGACATCGTTTATGAGACTTGCTCCACGGTTGACATTCAACTTGTATAGATTCAAGCCAAGATAGTTCAATTTACGAGACGGGTGCCTGTCTCTCCCATCGTAGTATAGATTCAATTTACAATGGGCACTTGATAGTTCAAGCATCAACGTTGTGGTTCTTGTTTGTAAGTTAGAACGACACTTATTGAAAGCCCCAAACCACGCAAAACATGCAAAGAAAATTAGAGGCGTCTAACTTTGTCTTGCAGGGGTGTGTTATGTGTGATATGGCCATGATTGTGATTATATATGATCTATACAATGTTCCTTATTGTAAGTTGGCAACCGGCAGGAGCCATATGGTTGTCTTTTAATTTCGTTAAGACATGCGTGTCTATTATTCAAAGTAGTTTTAATAGTTGATGCTGGTGGACGACAACCATGGAGCGGCGCCATTGACCTTGACGCAATGCCGATGATGATGGAGATCATGTTCGTGCTTGAAGATGGAGATCGAAAGCACAAGAAGAAAGGCCATAGCATATCACATATTATGAATTGCATGTGATGTTAATCCTTTTATGCATCTTGTATTTCTTAGTTCACGACCGTAGCATTATAAGATGATCCCTATCACAAAATTTCAAGTTATAAAGTGTTCATCCTTAGTAGGCACTGTTGCTAAAGCTCGTTGTTTTGAAGTACCACGTGATGATCGGGCGTGTTAGATTCTACGAGTGTATACAACGGGAGCAAGACAGATTTGCTCATGCGGAAGCTAAGGTTTGATCTTGACGAGCCTAGCATGTACAGACATGGTCTCGGAACACGGATCGCCGAAAGGTAAAGGATGAGTCATAAAGTAGATATGATGAACATGTTGATTGTTCACCCTTGAAGCTACATCAACTCTCGTGATGATCGGTTTTGATGTGGTGAATTTGGTTCGTGTGATCACTAAAACAATGTGAGGGATATTGTTTTGAGTGGGAGTTCACCTAGATTAATTTAACTATTAATTACAACTCAATTTGTCATAAACTTAGTCTAAACTATTGCAAATATGTTGTAGATCAATGGCGGCCCCTACCATCAATTTTAATGTGTACCTAGAGAAAGAAAAGTTGAAAAACAATGGAAGCAACTTCACAGATTGGCTCCGTAACTTGAGGATTGTCCTCAATGCTGGTAATTTGATCTATGTGCTGGATGCATCGCTGGGTGACCCACCTGCAGTTGATGCTACCGATGAGGTGAAGAATTTTTTCCTCACTCGAAAGAATTAGTACTCCACAGTTCAGTGTGCTATCTTGTACGGTTTGGAATCAGAGCTTCAGAAAAGGTTTGAGAACCATGACCCACATGATATTGTCCGTGAAATCAAAATGATATTTGAGGCTCATGCGGCAGTTGAGAGTTATGATGCTTCTGAAAAGTTCCTTAACTACAAGATGGAAGAGGGAAGCTCTGTTAGTGAGCACGTGCTTAAGATGTCTAGGCACGCAAGTAAACTTCAAAGCTTGGGTATAGTGATTCCGAATGCTTTGGGGATTCACCGTGTCCTCCAATCACTACCACCAAGTTACAAGAACTTTGTGATGAACTACACTATGCAAAACATGGACAAGTCGTTGCCCGAACTCTTCTCCATGTTAAAGTCTGCGGACATGGAGATAAAGAGAGAGAACCAAGTGTTGATGGTCAACAAGACCACCAAATTCAAGAAGCAAGGCAAGTCTAAGAAAAAGGGAAACTTCAAGAAGGGCGGTAAGAAAGTTACCGCACCGGCGAAGAAGACCAAGGCTGGGCCTAAGCCTAATACTGAGTGCTTTTACTACAAGGGAGAAGGTCACTAGAAGCGGAATTTCCCTAAGTAATTGACGGATTTGAAGAACGGAAACATCAAGAAGAAAGGTATATCCTATATACATGTTATTGATGTGTATCTCACTAGTAGTTATAGTAGTGACTAGGTATTTGATACTGGTTCGGTTGCTCATATTTGCAACTCGAAACGGGTGCTACAGAATAGACGGAAACTAGCGAAGAACGAGGTGACGATGTGCGTTGGAAATGGATCAAAGGTTGATGTGATCGCGGTCGTCACGCTACCTCTTCATCTACCATCAGGATTAGTTTTTGTCAACACCCGGATTTTTAATCCCAGATGCCTGTTATGCCATACATCACAATCTCAGGATTACCATTTTTGCGAGACATAACAGATTAGATATCACAGTACATCATCCATTACAAACCATACATAAGGTCTTACAACAAATAAAGGATCTCATGATCCAGTCTTAATACAATCATAGTAGCGGAATAACGTAATAATAACGGTAGCATAGGCGAGACTTCATCTTCATGGTCACATGCAATGCTGACGATGGGAGATGATCCTAGTTGTCATAACCTTCCTGCGGTCCGTCCTCCTAATATTCCTCTTCATAGTCTGGCCACGGGAATATCCAGGGACAAAGCCATGAGTACTCTTTAAGTACTCGCAAACTATCACTACAGGTAAGTGGTTTTCGAGTAGGAGATACTAGGCTCTAGGTTGTTTTGCCTAAAGCCAGATTTACCTTAACTGAGTTCAGAAGCAAAGAAAGCTAGTTGAATGTTTTATAACACCTAAGTGGGAACTTGAATTTCATATCACAACCCTGTTGTGGTCAAGTCAAAGTCACGAATCACTTCATAAGTCATTTTGAAAACATCTCACGATAGAACAGTATGGCCACTCCAACTGTCCATACCCGCGGAGGTGGCTATTCGAATAGTTTGACACTCTGCAGAGGTGGTACACTTTCACCAAAACATTCGATACATCCATCAGGAACAATCCTGAATTCACCATACTCAGTATGCAGATAATCAATCCTAACCTTTCAATTACATGCCCTAGTATAGGCACCTCTCCTGTGAGTTTGGCCTCCCAACCATGACCAACTGTGATCTTGGGAACTGCACAGGTGGACAATCTTCACAAGGTAGCCTCAGCTCAAACCTTGTCCGCAAGGTAACCCATACTAAGGTATATAAATTTCTAGTCAAGCCCTACCCAAATTTCGGGTATTGTGGTTGTATGGTAAAATTGGAATGGTATCGCATCCAGACAACCATCAGTTTTATAAAGGGCTAAGGCTCATGCCTTAACATTTTCATCATCAAAATCATCTGGTGTTCAAGAACACATGTCAAAACATTTCAATAGAATGACTCATCATTCTAAGGTTTTCATAACCATTTTCACCAAGTATACCCATCTAAAGTGATCAAGTTTTATGCTTAGCACTAGCATCTACAAGTAGGGGTAAACACTAATGAGGGGTGGTGAACAAGTTTATCTTATATAAGTTCAATCTCATGCCACAGGATGACATCAAGATTATGTAACTTAGGCCAAGTTTTATGCTCTTTATGCTACCTTCAAATATCTTTCTAAAATATACAAGTCACTAAGTAAACTCCAATAGAAAGTTTTGATAAGGAAATAAAATAAATAAGCTTGCAAATAAAAATAGGATTGGGTATGAAGTGATGTAAGCTTGCAAGTAAAACTTGCATGGTTTAGTTTAGCTTGCTAAGATATTAGTATAAGCTTGTAAGGATTAGCTTGCTAATTTGCAAGTGTTAGCTTGCTCCGTTAGTAGCTTGCCTTGAGTAGAGTAGTGGTTGAAGTTCTCCTCGGCTTCTTCCTCGTAGTATTCTCCTTCCTCCTCGTATCATTGGTTGGTACTAGAGTCTATAAATAAATACGAGGTACACAATCACCAAACAATACTTAACTACTTTTATTTATCACACCAAGGTTTTCACTAGATGATCTAGCATCATCACAAACATTACAATCCTCAAAGCACTTGTCTTATTTATTTTATTTTGGAAAAGTAATTTCTACTCATTGAAAACCTACTTAAGATTTAATATTCTCTAACTAAAACATGGGATCATGTTGACACATGGTATCACCACATATTTCAGTACATGGGAATGTGATTTAAAGTGGTGTCACAATTTAACAAGGTTTAACCTTTTTATTTTAATTAAATAAAGTGACTAGAAATGCCTATGGGGTATTCTTTTATTACTTGTCCATTATTTCTTCAAGTAAACCTAGATATTTTTATATATTCAGAAAGGTCTAGTTAAATGTGATTTTTGAGAGTTGGAATCAACTCAAAAGTATTTGTGGTTGAATTTTGAAAAATGTTTGAATGCAGAAAAGCTTCTACCTTGTTATTTTTACTATAGGTGATCTACAATTCCAAATGAATTGAATCAAACGGGCTTGGATTAAGAATTCTAGTACATTTCTAACAAAATTGGTTTCATGAAATATGGTTCAGTGAATCGACCTGGGTTGATTTTTGAATCTAGATATAGAACTGAGTTTAAAACTTAAAGAATAAACCTAAATTCAAACTACTGGGTCATGCGGGAATGTAAATGGGCCGGCCCACGGTGCACATGCGTGCGGGTGAGTTTTAAGTGGTTATCCCCACCATTCAGCGAAACAGGGGTGCGAAGCGGTACGGGGTGATCTAGACCGTGAGATCCAGATCTAATCTAACAGCTGTGACTGATCGTCTCCGTCGGGCAACGCCGGCGAGACTGAAGCCTAGCGCGGCCAGTGGGGGTCTACGGGGGCTCACCGGGGCTTAGGCGAGGGTCGGAGACGGGGGCAAATTACGAAGTCGATGACAGCAAACCTCCTGGTACCAGTGGCTTCTCCTAGGGCGGCTCCAAACGCTGGCTCCTTTCTTCCTCTGCGGCAGAATCCGGCCAAATTCTGGCGACCTGCTGCTCGCCTTGCTCCGGGAATAAGTTGGGGTGGTTCTGATAGAGAGGGGAGTGTGTTGATTTGAAGAAATCGAGCGGGGGTGGCCTCTATTTATAGTGCAGCAAGGGGACCGAAGGGCACGGGTGGAGCTCGTCGTGGTCGTCGTCACAGTGGGCTAATGGCATGGGCGACGGTAGGGGGCGGTGCTGTGCTCCCTGGCGAAGCTCAATAGCATGGTCGCGAGGCGTGGGCCTGTGCGAGATGGTCGGAACGCTGCGGTGCTCTGGGCGGGTCCGACGGGCATTTTAATGGCGCACTGCGGCTACGGGTCGCGCGGAGGCAAACGGGGTTGTCTGGCGGTCTCCTGGTACGGTGTCAATCATGCTTGCACGTGGCGGGGGCGGCGTGCGGTCTGTCGGCGCGTGTCGAGTGCGGTGCTCTGCTGCGCTCTCGGCATGGCATAGAGGCATAGGGCGTGGCGTTTCTAGAGTGGTCCAGTGGCTGGCAATGCATTGGCGTTGGATAGGGGGTGGCGATGGACAGTGGTTAATGTCCCAGACAAGGTGGCTAGGCTTCGTGTTGTTCCTAGCTTGCTGTCGATAATGGGGTGGCAAGGTGAGGCTCGGCATGGTCACCGTTGATGGCAATGTCAAGCTCACAGTGGTGCTAGAGCTTGATAACTAAGCTAGATTATCTACTAATATCCTGCAGTGAGCTAGAGGGGGAATAAGGTTGGCCAAATCACTGCTCACTATAGTGTTTGTTGTTTGTTTGATTTGTGTTTGCAAGGTGTTTGATGAAATGGATGAAAGAGATTTGAATATGAATTTTTGGTTCAAACTTGGTGGGTGCACTAGTTACATACTAGGTAGTGTCTGGCTAGTTGGAAAGGTCAAGGTGAATTGGTTTGGTTGGTTTTTGAAAATGGGTGATCTTCACATATGTTAAAGATTCAATTTTGAATTGCCATTTGAATCAAGTTGTCAAATGTTTCTGTAAGTTTGAAAGGTGGGCTTTGGTTCATTTTAACTTAGTCTAGCAAGGGGTGAAAATAAATGGAATTGTTTCTGTTTCAAATCTTGGACTAAAAACACTCAAAGTGGCCTAGTGAGCAAGATTGGCAAAAATGACCATTTGCTTGTTCTGTTTGTTTTTTATTTTCTCTTAATTTGTTTCTACTTGGAAATGTTTTAGATGATGTTGTTTTCATCTTTAAACCATTCCTTGCTATTTAGAACAATCACACAAGTCCATTCATGCATTCATACAATCATCACATACACACATGCATTCATATGATGTTGATTAACAAAAGTTTTTGTTAACCCTAAATTTGAGTGATTGGAATTTGGTAATCATTGTTAAATATTTTTGGGATGTTACAAACCTTCCCTCCTTAAACAAAATCTCGTCCCGAGATTTGAGAAAGAAGAAAGAAGAAAACTAGGATTTAAATCGATCGGGAAACTTCGTCTTGATGTAGTCTTCTTGATCCCAGGTAGCTTCTTTTTTAGTGTGGTTACTCCACTAGATCTTGAGAAACTTGATGCTTCAGGTCCTGGTGGTTCTGAAAGCTTCCTCAAAAATACGGATGGGTACTTTGGGATACGTCAGGTCATCGTTGATCTCTATGGTGCGGTGATCAATGTTCTTGAAAACTTCCGTCTTCTCTAGGACTTCTAGGAATTTGCGAAGTAATGATATATGGAACACATTATGTACTGCTAACATCTCCTCTGGCAGTTCCGATTGATACGATACTTCTCCTCGACGATTCAAAATCTTGAAAGGCCTGATATATCTGGGGGCTAACTTTCCTTTGAGCTGGAAACGTTGCATTCCCTTCAAAGGCGACACTTTGAGATACACAAAATCTCCGATATTGAAAGCGAGGCCTCGACGTCTCTTATCGGCATAACTCTTCTGTCTTTAATGGGTGGTCTTGAGGTGCTCAAGGATCTTGTGAACTTTCTCTTCTGCTTTGCGTAGAATGTCGGGTCCGAAAATCTTACTCTCTCCTACTTCCGACCAATTCAAAGGGGTACGACACTTCCTTCCATACATGAATTTAAATGGGGACATTTGCAAACTAGCTTGATAACTGTTGTTGTAAGAAAATTCCGTGGAAGGCAGACTGTCTTCCCATTTATATCCATATTCTAGCACACAGGCTCTCAACATATCTTTGAGTATTTGATTTACTCGCTCCGTTTGTCCATCTGTCTGAGGGTGATACGCTATGCTGAAATCTAGTCGGGTTCCTAATCCTTCTTGGACTTTCTTCCAAAATCTCGAGGTAAACTGAGTTCCTCGACCCGAAACGATGTTCTTGGGGACTCCGTGCAAACTGACGATCCTAGCGATGTACAAATTCTGCTAGCTTCGAATTCTGGTAGGTGGTCTTGACTGGTAAGAAATGGGCGACCTTGGACAGTCTATCAACTATGACCTAAATAGAGTCATTTCCCCTACTAGAAGTAGGCAAACCGATGATAAATTCCATTCCAACTGAATCCCATTTCCATTCTGGAATCTGTAGTGGTTGCAACAGTCCTGCGGGTCTTTGATGTCCCGCCTTGACTCTCTGACAAATATCACACTTGGCGATGTAGCTTCCGATTTCTCTCTTCATGCCACCAAAATTGCTCCTTCAGATCCTGATACATCTTCGTTCCTACGGGGTGGATAGAATAAAGAGTATCGTGGGACTCCTTCAAAATAGCTTCCTTCAACTCTGAATCTGCTGGTACACAGAGACGTCCTTTGTACCACAGAACTCCTTCTTCGTCTTCAGTAAATCCGGGTACTTTGCCTATACCGATGCGACGTTTGATTCCATCGGTACTAGCATTTCCTTTTTGCGCCTCCTTGATCTGACTAATCAAAGTGGGTTGAAGTTTTATGCTAGCCAAAAATCCTTCACTTACTAATTCCATTTTGAAATCTTCCAACTCCTTGTGCAAACTTGGTTTCTCCTTCAGAATCATGGAGTTCAAGCGGCACAGAAATCTACTAAGGGAATCTTCTACCACATTGGCTTTACCGGGGTGATAGTGGATGTCCAGATCATAGTCCTTGATTAGCTCGATCCATCTTCTCTGCCTCATATTCAGCTCCTTCTGAGTGAATATATACTTCAGGATCTTGTGATTCGAATAAATATCACAATGGTTTCCCATCAGGTAATGCCTCCATGTCTTCAGGGCTAGAACTACGGATGCTAGTTCAAGGTCATGGGTAGGATAGTTCTGCTAATGCTTCTTCAGTTGTCGGGATAGATAAGATATAACTTTGCCTTCTTGCATCAACACACATCCGAGACCGATCTTGGATGCGTCACAATACACATCAAACAACTTCATAATATCCGACATGATCAAGATGGGGGGCTGAAATCAATCTCCTCTTGAGTTCTTGAAAACTCGCTTCACATTTGTCCGTCCATTCAAACTTATTATCCTTCTTCAACAATTGGGTCATGGGTCTTGCGATGCTCGAGAATCCTTCTACGAACTTGCGGTAGTATCCGTCAATCCGAGAAATGCACGAACTTGGATTCGAGTGGTTGGGGCTTGCCAATCTTCAACATCCTTCACCTTGGCAGGGTCAACGACAATTCATTCGGCTGAGACAATATGTCCAAGGAATCCTACCTCCTACAACCAGAATTCACATTTGCTAAACTTGGCATACAATTGATGCTCCCTAAGGGTTCCGAGGATGGTCCTTAGGTGTAGCTCATGTTCTTCTTCTGATTTGGATTAGATCATAATGTCATCGATGAAAACAACGACAAACTTATCCAGGAATTCCATAAAAATCTTATTCATGAGGTTCATGAAATAAGCGGGGCATTGGTTAATCCAAAAGACATGACAATATACTCGTATAATCCATATCTGGTGGTAAAGGCAGTCTTTGGAATATCCTCTGGTGAATCTTGAGTTGATGATAACCAGTTCTAAGATCAATCTTAGAAAACACTTTGGCACCAATCAACTGGTCAAACATGTCTTCTATCTTTGGCAGTGGGTACTTGTTCTTGATGGTGACATCATTCAACTTCCGATAATCTGTACACAAATGGTTACCTCCATCTTTCTTATCCACAAATAAAATAGGTGATCTCCATGGCGACGCACTTGGTTGGATCAATCCTATCTCCAGCATAGCGTCCAGTTGCTTCTTCAGCTCCACTAATTCATACGGGTTCATACTATATGGTCTATGGTCTATGGGTAAAGTTCCAGGAATTAGCTCAATAATAAACTCGATATCCCGATCTCGAGGCATACCTGGAAAAACATCTGGAAATACATTGGGGTATTCACAGACTACTCTGACTTGGTCAATGGTTGGCTGGGCTAGACTCTTGTTTTACTTGAATTGACGGGGCAAGGTTTCAGATACATGCTCGACTGATATTCCAGTTGTACTGGTCATGGTTATGGCCTTCTTGGCATAGTCGATTAATCCTTTATGTTTTGACATCCAATCCATTCCTAGTACTACTTCCAAACCTTTAGTTCCAAGTACTATTATATTAGCATAGAACTCTATGCCATGGATTCAGATAGGTACGGCCTTGCAAATTTGGCTAGCTTTGGTGGTTGAACCAGGTATTTGGACTATCATAACATGCTTCAATTTGTTGGGTTGAATCTTACTAGTGCATGCAAATTCCTCGGTAACAAACGAGTGCGCTGCTCCAGAATCAAACAACACTCTTGCAAGTACTGAGTTAACAGAAAACATACACAACATGACATCTGGCTCTTCTTGGGCTTCTTCAGCATGCATGAGAAAGAGATGCCCATTGCGGTTGAGCAAATTCCCCGGGGCAAACCTTCTTCCAGGCTGAACACGACGCTGCTGCTGAGCTGGGGCAGTGGCATTGGGGGTTGCGGCAATCTTCTTGGGGCACTCATTGGAATAGTGACCCTTGGTTCCACATTCATAACAAGTCACCTGAGACTTGTCTTTTCTGCAACAGGCACATCATTGCTTCCTGTCCTTGGGGCAGTGTTGGTGTTGGTGGCTACATTGTTGTTGTTGAACTTAGGTGGTGCACAATTGAAATTGCTAGAGTTGCCGGGGTTGTTGTTGTGATTTCCTCTGGGCCTTGGGTTTCCTCCTCCACAGTTGGGATAGGTCGAACAGTTCATCAGGGGTCTGTTGTTTCTTGGGGAAAATCCTGGAGATGGGTTGAGGCGATACTTTGGGGGTATGATGGGTTCCTAGTTGATGCATCATGCGACGCTTGTGGTTCTCATTAGATTCGCTGATCTTACCTTACATCTGAATGGCAGAGTCCACTAAGGCTTCAATATCATCAAATGGGGTATTGACCAACACTGTCTGCATCTCATCATGCAGACCATTCAATAATCTCTCCTTCTTCTTGGCTTCGGTATCTGTCTCATCTAGTGCATACCTATCCAATGACAGAAATTTGTCACGGTACTCAACTATTGTCATCCTTCCTTGCTTCAATTCCCTGAATTCATCTCTCATCCTCTTGATCAAACCTGGTGGCACATGGGTTCTGCTAAACTTGATTTTGAATTCATCCCAAGTCATCATTTGTCCTCCATTCATGGCGCGAACGCTGTTCCACCATGCTCTTGCATCTCTGGCCAGATAGTGGGTAGAAAACAGTACCTTCTCGTTAGCCTCCACTCCGGTTACTTCTAGGTTGTTCTCCATGGTTTGCAGCCAATCATCAGCATCGAGGGGCTCTTCAGACTTAGTGAAAATGGGTGGGTTGGTGTTCTGGAAGTTGTTGAGCTTGGATTCATGGTTGTCCTGATTTCCATGGCCTTGACTGTTGTTGGCCATCTGAGCGATGTGCTGAAGGGTGGCTAAGTTGGCTTGACATTCTGCTCTTTTGGCTTCACGATCAGAAACCAACATTTGCAAGATCTATAACATTGGATCCGGGGATGAACTGCTTCCTCCGCGAGGCATCTGAAGATTGAGATAGATCATGAGAAAAGAGGGAAATTCTAAGGTTCGGGAGTTTTGATTTGGAAACGTTTTTGAAGTTTGACTCAGATTTTTCTAGCAACTTGTTTTTCCTTCATTCATTCATAGCACACCATACAAACACACACCATAACAATGAAAACAGATGGTTTTAAGAACCATTCTGGGAAACTACGATAAAGTGGGACTAAATACAACTCACTAACGCTAGTGCTCAAGTGCTACTACTCCTCGGAGTCGGTGTCTTCATCCTCATCGTCATCATCAATAAAGGCGAAGTCATCCTCATCGGTGAAGAAGTCCATGACCTGATCCTCTAGAAAGTCATCATCATCACTAAGGTAAGAGTAGGGGTCTCCACGGATGTCCTCCCCTGCATTCTCCCTCTCCTCGAGCTGCATATCCCTCTCGTGGACAGTCTCCTACAGCTCTGTTTTATCCTATGGCAGAGACGGGCAATGATGCGCTCCTTCTTGTCGAGCTGAAGGCGACGAGACCGGCGATCCTTCACTAGCATGGCAATGGTCTGATCCTTCTGGGCGGCGATGGCGTACTTGTGGTTGGCGTAGGAGCGAGCATTGTCTAATTCCTTTTGCCGGTCATACATCATGAAGCTGAGGTGGTCCAATTGAGTCTTCAGCTCATGGTGATACGGGGATTCCAGTGGCTGTCCCATAACATCACGCCTTGGATAGAACTCAAAGCGGGTACCCTTGATCTGATTGATACTCTGCCCACACAGACGGGCAAGAGCTTCCTGCATGGCCCTGGAAAGTCCATCGAGCCAGTTGTTGTCTCTGATGATGAACTGAATTCCCTCTGAGGTGGGGGCTTCGATCTTTCCTCGGAGACTTGCAACAATCAGACATTGCAACTCCTCTCCTTCCTGATCGTTGAGCTGAGCTCCGAAGAACTCGGGGGGCGGACGCTCCAGCATTTCCAACAGCTGGTCCAAGTCATGCTCAAAGACGAGGTCTCCTCCATTCCCCAACTGATAAAACTTGCTATACTTCAAGTACATCTATACGAATATAGGATGAGTGAGTTAGTAGAGTGATCAAATGTGTCAAATTTTATGTAAGTTTGCAAAATGTTTGAGGAACATGAATTTTCATGAAAGAATCTAAGTGGTAAGAATGAGAATAGGTTTTCATAAATACTCACTTCTTTTGTTTTGAAATTAAGCTTTTTGATTCAAGCCTCCATTCTAACTAGGGTCTCCTATGGTCAGGATGGCTCTGATACCAACTTGTCAACACCCGGATTTTTAATCCCAGATGCCTGTTATGCCATACATCGCAATACTAGGATTACCATTTTTGTGAGACATAACAGATTAGATATCATAGTACATCATCCATTACAAACCATACATAAGGTCTTACAACAAATAAAGGATCTCATGATCCAGTCTTAATACAATCATAGCAACGGAATAACGTAATAATAACGGTAGCGTAGGCGAGACTCCATCTTCATGGTCACAGGAAATGCTGACGATGGGAGATGATCCTAGTTGTCATAACCTTCCTGCGGTCCGTCCTCCTGATAGTCCTCTTCATAGTCTGGCCACGGGAATAACCAGGGACAATGCCATGAGTACTCTTTAAGTACTCGCAAACTATCAGTACAGGTAAGTGGTTTTTGAGTAGGAGATACTAGGCTCTAGGTTGTTTTGCAAAAATCCAGCTTTACCTGAAAGTTTTATAACACCTAAGTGGGAACTTGAATATCATATCACAACCTTTTTGTGGTCAAGTCAAAGTCACGAATCACTTCATAAGTCATTTTGAAAAGATCTGACGACGGAACAGTATGGCCACTCCAACTGTCCATAACTGCGGACGCGGCTATTCGAATAGTTTGACACTCTGCAGAGGTGGTAAACTTTCACCACAACATTCGATACATCCGTTAGGAACAATCCTGAATTCACCATACTCAGTATGCGGATAATCAATCCTAACCTTTCAATTACACACCCTAATATAGGCACCTCTCCTGTGAGTTTGGACTCCCAACCATGACGAACTGTCATCTTGAGAACTGCACAGGTGGACAATCTTCACAAGGTAGCCTCAGCTCAAACCTTGGCCGCAAGGGAACCCATACTAAGGTATATAAATTTCCAGTCAAGCCCTACCCAAATTTCGGGTATTGTGATTGTACGGTAAAATTGGAATGGTATCACATCCAGACAACCATCAGTTTTATAAAGGGATAAGGCTCATGCCTTAACATTTTCATCATCAAAATCATCTGGTGTTCAAGAACACATGTCAAAACATTTCAATGGAAAGACTCATCATTCTAAGGTTTTCAAAACCATTTTCACCAAGTATTCCCATCTAAATTGATCAAGTTTTATGCTTAGCACTAGCATCTACAAGTGGGGGTAAACACTAATGGGGGGTGGTGAACAAGTGTATCTTATATCAGTTCAATCTCATGCCACAAATGACATCAAGATTATGTAACTTAGACCAAGTTTTATGCTCTTTATGCTACCTTTAAATATCTTTCTAAAATATACAACTCACTAAGTAAACTCCAATAGAAAGTTTTGATAAGGAAATAAAATAACTAATCTTGCAAATAAAACTAGGATTGGGTATCAAGTGATGTAAGATTGCAAGTGAAACTTGCATGGTTTAGTTTAGGTTGCTAAGCTATTAGTATAAGCTTGCAAGGATTAGCTTGCTAAGTTGCAAGTGTTAGCTTGCTCAGTTAGTAGCTTGCCTTGAGTAGAGTAGTGGTTGAAGTTCTCCTCAGCTTCTTCCTCGTAGTATTATCCTTCCTCCTTGTATCCTTGGTCGGTAATAGCGTCTATAAATAAATACGAGGTACACAATCACCAAACAATACTTAACTACTTTTATTTATCACACCAAGGTTTTCACTAGATGATCTAGCATCATCACAAACATTACAATCCTCAAAGCACTTGTCTTATTTATTTTATTTTGGAAAAGTAATTTCTACTCATTGAAAAACTACTTAAAATTTAATATTCTCCAACTAAAACATGGGATCACGTTGACACATGTTATCACCACATATTTCAGTACATGGGAATGTGATTTAAAGTGGTGTCACAATTTAACAAGGTTTAACCTTTTTATTTTAATTAAATAAAGTGACTAGAAATGCCTATGGGGCATTCTTTTATTACTTGTCCATTATTTCTGCAAGTAAACCTAGATATTTTTATATATTCAGAAAGTTCTAGTTAAATGTGATTTTTGAGAGTTGGAATCAACTCAAAAGCTTTTGTGGTTGAATTTTGAAAAATGTTTGAATGCAGAAAAGATTCTGCCTTGTTATTTTTACTATAGGTGATCTACAATTCCAAATTATTTGAATCAAACGGGATTGGATTAAGAATTCCAGTACCTTTCTAACAAAATTGGTTTCATGCAATATGGTTTAGTGAATCGACCTGGGTTGATTTTTGAATCTAGGTACATAAGTGAGTTTGAAACTAAAAGAATAAACCTAAATTAAAACTACTGGGTCACGCGGGAATGTAAATGGGCCGGCCCATAAGCATAGCGCTGGGTCAGTTTATGGTGTCTGCACTACCAAGCATGACAGTGCGGTTGCACAGGTGATCTAGACCGTGTGATCCACATCTAATCTAATAGCTGTGTCTTATCGTCTTTGTCGAGCAATGCTGGCGAGACAGAACCCTAGCGCGGCCAGTGGGGGTCTACGGGGGCTCACCGGGGCTTAGGCGAGGGTCAGCGACGGGGGTGAATGACGAAGTCAACGACGGCGAACCTCCTGGTACCGGTGGCTTCTCCTAGGGCGGCTCCAATCGCTGGCTCCTTTCTTCCTCCTCCGCGGCAGACTCCGGCCAAATTCCGGCGACCTGCTGCTCGCCTTGCTCCGAGAATGAGTGGGGGTGGTTCTGAGAGAGAGAAAGAGAGGGGAGTGTGTTGGTGTGAAGAAATCAAGCGGGGGTGGCCTCTATTTATAGTGCAGCAAGGGGATCGAAGGGCGCGGGTGGAGCTCGTCATGGTCATCGTCACAGTGGGCTAATGGCATGGGCGGCGGTAGGGGGCGGTGCTATGCTCCCTGGCGAAGCTCAACGACATGGTCGTGAGGCGTGAAGCGGTGCGAGACGGTCGGAACGTTGCGGTGCTCTGGGCGGGTCCGACGGGCATTTTAATGGCGCACCATGGCTACGGGTCGCGCGACGATGAACATGGTTGTCTAGCGGTCTCCTAGGACGGTGGCGATCACGCTTGCGCGCAGCGGGGGCGGCACGCGGTCTGTGGGCGCGTGTCGAGTGCGGCGCTCTGGTGCGCTCTCGGCATGGCGCAGAGGCATAGGGCGCGACATTTCTAGAGTGGTCCAGTGGATGGCAGGGCGTTGGCGTTGGACAGGGGGTGGCGGTGGACGATAGTGAATGTCCTAGACAAGGTGTCTAGTCTTGGTGCTGCTCCTAGCTTGCTGTCGACAATGGGGTGGCAAGGTGAGGCTCGGCATGGTCACCATTGATGGAAATGACAAGCTCACAGTGGTGCTAGAGCTTGATAACTAGGCTAGATGATCTACTAATAGCCTGTTGTGAGATAGAGAGGGAACAAGGTTGGCCAAATCACTGCTCACTATAGTGTTTGTTGTTTGTTTGATTTGTGTTTGTAAGGTGTTTGATGAAATGGCCGAAAGAGATTTGAATATGAATTTTTGGTTCAAACTTGGTGGGTGCACTAGTTACATACTAGGTAGTCTCTGGTTAGTTGGAAAGGTCAAGGTGAATTGGTTTGGTTGGTTTTTGAAAATGGGTGATCTTCACATATGTTAAAGATTCAATTTTGAATTGCCATTTGAATCAAGTTGCCAAATGTTTCTATAAGTTTGAAAGTTGGGATTTGGTTCATTTTTACTTGGTCTAGGAAGGGGTGAAAAGAAATGGATTTGTTTCTGTTTGAAATCTTGGACTAGAAACACTCAAAGTGGCCAAGTGAGCAAGATTGGCAAAAATGACCATTTGCTTGTTTTTATTTTCTCTTGATTTGTTTTTTTCTTGGAAATGTTTTTGATGATTTTGTTTTCATCTTTAAACCATTCCTTGCTATTTAGAACAATCACACAAGTCCATTCATGCATTCATACAATCATCACATACACACATGCATTCATATGATGTTGATTAACAAAAGTTTTTGTTAACCCTAAATTTGAGTGATTGGAATTTGATAATCATTGTTCAATATTTTTGGGATGTTATAGCTTTATACTTAAATAATTGTTATTTAGTGCCTGCGTTGAGCATGAACATTATATCCGGATCATGTTTATTGCGAACCGATTACTTGTTTAAGTCCGAGAATAATAATTGTTCGATTTATATGAGTAATATGTTTTATGCACATGCACCTTTGATAGATGGTCTATTCTTGTTGAATCTCGATTGTAGTAATACACATATTAATAACATTGAAGCTAAATGTTTGAAATTGAGCGATAACTTGACCTATATGTGGCACTGTTGTCTTGGTCACATTGGAGTGAAGCGTATGAAGAAACTCCATTCCGATGGACTGCTTGAATTACTTGATTTTGAATCACTTGAAAGATGTGAAGCATGTCTGATGGGAAAAATGACTAAGACTCCATTTTCTGGTATGATGGAGCGAGCTAAAGACTTATTAGAAATCATAGATACCGATGTTTGTGGTCCAATGAGTGTAGCATCGCGCGGTGGTTATCGTTATGTTCTTACTTTCACGGATGAATAGAGTAGATATGGGTATATCTATTTCATGAAACATAAGTCCAAAAGTTTCGATAAGTTGAAGGAATTTCAAAGTGAAGTAGAGAATCAACGTAACAAGAAGATTAAATTTGTATGATCTGATCATGGAGGTGAGTATCTAAGTTACGATTTTGGCGAGCATTTGAAGAAATGCGGATAATTTCACAATTGACACCACCGGTAACACCACAACGTAATGGTGTGTCCGAACGTCGTCATCGAACTCTCTTAGATATGGTTCGTTCTATGATGTCACTTACAGATTTACCGCTATCATTTTGGGGTTATGCATTAGAAATAGCCACATTTACTTTAAATAGGGCACCATCTAAATCCGTTGAAACGACACCTTATGAATTGTGGTTTGGGAAGAAACCTAAATTGTCTTTCCTTAAAGTTTGGGACTGCGAAGCTTATGT
Organism: Avena longiglumis; assembly: GCA_030063025.1. Taxonomy (NCBI): domain Eukaryota; kingdom Viridiplantae; phylum Streptophyta; class Magnoliopsida; order Poales; family Poaceae; genus Avena; species Avena longiglumis. The sequence goes on along the minus strand of CP125975.1, from coordinate 415,807,653 downwards.
AAAGAAGTTACAGTCCGAAAAGCTTGAACCCAAAGCAAAAAATGCGTCTTCATAGGATACCCGAAGGAAACTATTGGGTATACCTTCTATCATAGATCCGATGGAAAAATCTTCGTTGCCAAGAATGGATCCTTTCTAGAGAAGGAGTTTCTCTCGAAAGAAGTGACTGGAAGGAAAGTAGAACTCGACGAGGTTGTTGAACCTTCTATCGAACTTGAGAGTAGCGCAGCACCAGATGTAGTTCCTGTGGCTCCTACACCAATAAGAGAGGAAGCTAATGATGTTGATCGTGAAACTTCGGTTGAAGTTACTACGAAACCTCGCAGGTCAACAAGAACTCGTAGAACTCCTGATTGGTATGATCCTGTTATGAGTGTCATGTTGGTGGACAACATCGATGACCCTGTGACATATGAGGAAGCGATGATGAGCCCAGATTCCAATAAATGGCAAGAAGCCATGAAATCCGAGTTTGGATCCATGTACGAAAACCAAGTATGGACTTTGTTGGACTTACCGGATGGCAGGAAGGCTGTCGAGAACAAATGGATTTTCAAGAAGAAAACAGATGCTGATGGTAATGTTACTGTCTATAAAGCTCGACTTGTCGCAAAAGGGTTTCGACAAATTCAAGGAGTTGACTATGATGAGACTTTCTCACCAGTAGCGAAGCTAAAGTCTGTGAGGATTTTGTTAGCAATCGCTGCATATTATGATTATGAGATATGGCAGATGGATGTCAAAAGGGCATTCCTCAATAGAGACATTGATGAAGAGTTGTATATGGTACAACCCAAAGGTTTTGTCGATCCTAAATATGCTAACAAGGTATGCAAACTTCAGAGGTCCATTTATGGATTGAAGCAAGCATCTCGGAGTTGGAATCAACGTTTTGATAAGGTGATCAAAACTTTTGGATTTATACAAACTTATGGAGAAGCTTGTATTTACAAGAAAGTGAGTGGGAGCTCTATAGCATTCCTAGTACTATATGTGGATGACATATTGTTGATTGGGAATGATGTAGACCTTCTTAATAGTGTCAAGCAATATTTGAATAATAGTTTTTCAATGAAAGATCTTGGCGAAGCAGCTTACATATTAGGCATAAAGATTTATAGAGATAGATCAAGACGCCTAATATCATTGTCACAAAGTACATATTTTGGACAAAGTTCTAAAAAGGTTTGGAATGGAAGATAGCAAGAAAGGGTTCTTGCCTATGTTGCCCAATACGACCTTGAGTAAAACTCAAAGTCCTGCGACGACAGAAGATAAAGAAAGGATGAGTAAGACTCCCTATGACTCAGCCATAGGATCTCTTATGTATGCCATGCTATGTACTAGATCCGACATTGCATATGTTGTTAGTTTGACTAGCAGATATCAAAGTGATCCGGGAGTGGATCATTGGACAACGGTCAAAAACATCCTTAAGTACTTGAGAAGAACTAAGAAGATGGTTCTTTCTGATGGAGGTGATGACCAACTCGTTGTTAATTATTACACCGATGCTAGTTGGAACACCGATCCGGATGATTCTAAATCTCAATCTGGATACATATTTACTTTGAATGGTGCAACAGTTAGCTGGAGGAGTGCAAAGCCAAGCGTTCTGGCAAGATCTTCAACTGAATCGGAATACATAGATGCTTCAGAGGCTTCACAAGAGGCGATATGGATGAAGGAGTTCATTACAGATCTTGGTGTGGTTCCAAGTGCACTGGACCCAATGTCTATCTATTGTGATAACATGGGCGCCATAGCCAATGCGCAAGAACCAAGGTCACATAAGAAGCTGAAGCACATCAAGCTACATTTTCATGCTATTTGAGAGCATGTCCAAGATGGTGACATAAATATTTGCAAAGTACACACAGATCTGAATGTGGCGGATTCGTTGACTAAATCTCTCCCGAGGGCAAAACATGACCAACACCAAACCGCCATGGGTGTTCGCCATATTACCATGTAATCTAGTTTAGTTGACTCTAGTGCAAGTGGGAGACTATTGGAGATATGCCCTAGAGGCAATAATAAAAGTAGTTATTATTATATCTTTGTGTTTATGATAAATGTTTACATTCATGCTATAATAGTATTAACCGGAAACATTAATACTTGTGTGATTTCTAAACTAAATTAGAGTCCTTGGTAAAGCCTCTTTGTAATACTAGCTTGTTGGTTAATAGATGATCGTGGTTTCTCGATCATGAACATTGAGATGTTATTAACAACAAGATCATATCATTAGGAGAATGGTATTATGGACATACTCCTATAGATAAGCGTAGCATAAAGATCATGTCATTTCAATAGTTTGTTTGCTATAAGATTTCTGATACATAGCAACCTAATTCCTTCGACCATGATATCATGCTAATCACCATCAGAAGGATGCTTTGATGACATCAAACACCACACCGTAACTGGGTGGCTATGAAGGTGGCATTGAGTGTTTGGAAAGTATGTGTTGAGGCTCATGGATCAAGAGTGGGATTTGTCCATCCATATGACGGATAGATATACTCTGGGCCCTCTCGGTGGAATGTCATCCAATTAGCTTGCAACCATGTGACTGGATCACAAGGGATCACATATCACGGGAACAAAAAAAGAGTACTTATCGGTAACAAGGTTGAACTAGGTATGCAGAGATACCGACGATCAAACCTCGGATAAGTAAACTATCACGAGACAAAGGGAAATTGGTATCGTATGTAAGTGGTTCATTCGATTGCAAAGTAATCGTAGAAATATGTGGGAGCCATATGAATTTCCAGATTACTCTATTGGTTATTGATTGGATAAGTGTCTTGGTCATGGCCGCATAATTCACGAACTATAGGGAGACACACTTAAGGATTCGATGTTGTTTAGTAGATATGGAATGTAAGTAGGGAGACCGAATGTTGTTCAGATTCTCGGATGGGATCCGGGATATCACGAGGAGATACAGAATGGTCCGGATAATAAGATTCATATAAGGAAAGTCCGATTTCGGAGTTCAGGAATGATTTTGATGTTTTCATCGGAGAGGTTCTAGAAGGGTCTAGAAGGTTCACCGGACCGAAAGGGGAATGGTTCATGAATGTGTCATGGTTAAGTGGAATGATTGGATCATGTCCTAGGTCACTTGGTTGGGCATTTGCAAAAGAGGAATTGAGCTCTAAATTGCAAGTCAAAAGGCAGGTTTGAGAAGTAAAACTGGAACAATGGTTTCCTAGTGGAAGAAGGAAATAGTCTTTCTTTCCCTCCAACTTGTATAGGGATTTGGGAAAGGATTCAAACTCTCCTCTCCCAAGCTGCTCTCCCTCTCATAAATAGAAGGGAGGGGCTACCCCAAGAGGCGACAACCAGCCCTCCCCACCTTGATCCGCCGCCGCCCGCGCCGCCGCCGCACCGCCGCCGCCTTGAGCCGTCGATGGCTCGTTGCCGCCGCCCTAGCCACCGCCGACTCATCGCCGTCGCCCTAACCGCCGCTGAATCCACCTCCTCCTCTCCGGCCCTCTAAATCTAGATCGCCGGAAACCCTAGATCCACCATAACCTGCTCCGGCTTAGGCGAAGCCCTGCAGGATTTTGCCTCTACTTCTGACACCACGCCTTCGTGCTGCCAGAATCGCGAGTGGAGAACTACAACCTCTGCCACCTGCTGGAACAAGGGAGAGGAAGGTCCTCATCGAGTACCGAACATGTGACCGACTGCGGAAGCGCTGCCGGAACGCAGCGCCGGAAGGATCGTCTACGCGATCTTGAGATCGGAAAGTGTACGACTATATCACCCACGAGAATCTTCTCTCGTTAACCGCTTTGGAATCTTTGAGGGTGAGTACTCCAATCGACTCGTTGCTACAATCTAGTAGATAGATCTTGGCTTGTTTGTGTGCATGCGTTAGAATTTTTTTTGTTTTCCATGCCACGAACCCCTACACCATCACCACGCCGACGCCACCATCACCGCGCCGTCATCACCATCTCCATCGCCGCTACTTCTTCATCCTTCCCCATCATGGTCTCCATGATGGTTTCTAACATGGCTTGAACCCCCTTTTATTAATTTTATGATGATTTGAGTAATTGAAGTGTGGTGTGTTCTTTTTAATTAATATGTTTGTGCTTTCTCTTTACATTGTTCTATTCATGATATTATTCTATTGATTGGAGATGTCCAATCCATTGTTGAGGAATTTACTAGGGATTCACGATGTGTCACAAAACTTATCATTAGTCTCTGCTCTTCCATGTGTAGAACTAATAGGATATTTGCTATCAGTGATTTGCGGAGGCAATAGCAGCTTAGGATGCGCCGCCCAGAGTTCCCCCAAGATCACTCATGATATAGATAGGTATAATATTGCGAATTTCTTGACCCCAAAGTGATAGACGGTGTAACACCCTCAGAATCGACCCTATGCAAGTTTGAGCGAAACCCGCCAAACCCGCATAGAAACGATTCAAAGGTGCCCACCAGGCACTTTCGTGCCGGTGGAAAACGAAGTAATAACATTACACAATAGTCCTCGATGGGACCCACAGAACAGGCATATATAACAGCGACTCCATGAGTCAAGAATACAGATATAATATACAAAGATTCAAATCACCTTGAAATGATAGAGCGTCCGACTACGGACAAGATGCAAATGGGGCTAAGAGCCCTGAAGAATAACCAATGGCGTCCATAACCCTGCCCAGGCCAAGCCGGAAGGGTAACCCTGCTAACGACGTCGATCTCAAAACCTGCTTAAACAAAAAGGGGTGCCGACAAAGGGCAAAGGAAAAAGAGGAGCGTCGATCGAGGCCAAGACACCGAGGCTAGAATTCGGCGGTCCTCGCCTACATAGGTATGGTGGACTGAAGCGGCAGCGGCAACATGCACTAAACACCCTATAGAGACTCGATGCAACTGGCGGCAAACAGAGAGGGGTAAGAAAGACCTATTCGGAACCAACCTAATACTACCATCAAGCAAACCCATCTTGGCGTTTCCCCCTCGAGACCAAACGAGGAAGCCAACCGAGGAACTCACACAGTTGGCAGTTTTATTTATTCAGTTATCGTTGCAGCAATTACTAGTCAGGTTTAGATAATCATCCTGTTAAAGTAAGCAGTGGGCACTTTTAGTTAACCATTCCGTTATAGTAGCAACACTTACTAATCAGATACAGATAGCATGAGATAAACCCAAAACCCAGCAGTTGTTGGTACTTTAATTAGCCATTTCGTTGTAGTTGCAATACTTACTAGTCAGGTACAATGGTTGCAAGCGACACTCCAAACAAGCAATGGTGGGCAGTATTATTTAGCCATTCCATTATAGTGAAGCTGATTACTAGTCATTATAAAGTCAAATTTATAGCACTACTTTAGTTATGCTTGTCTATGGTCGAGATACTGTGCTCCAAGTCGTCCATAACCGCGGACACGGCTTTCAGAAAGTTTTACCCGGCCGAGGTGCACCAATAGCAACACACGCTCGATCAACCTCGGAAAAACCAAATCAAAACCCAACGAGGCTTTCACGACAAAGCAATCACAGGATTCAGAAATATTTCAGGGGGCCACCCCATTGAGTAGACCCGCAACGAAGCCAGCTGACTCCGAGACGGACTCAAGGTTTGCGACAATGGCTGTAAACGACTGGGAACCCGAAAGTGTGGCTGGGCTTGTCGATACCGCGAAAACACTCCGCTTACCTAAACAGTACAGTGTGCTCCTCGCACAATCGTAAATACAGTAGTAGCATGGCATAAGTACAGGATCGTAAATAAAACCTCAAACTAGTTTGTGGCCCCAAGAAATAAGAATGAATCATGCTCTGGCTCAGGGGGTCCCATAATCCTCCCGGATGTGGATAGCGCGATAAATCAAGGAACCGGTATCAAGTACTCGGGGTCCTACGGGACACAAGTGGGCGTTCGGAAACCAAATATTATCTATCACCCACCGATGCCTCTGCTTACTTCAATTTTAGTTGTTAAACAGGAATTTAAAGTGAACGATAAGTAAAGCCATGATCATATCCAACGTCAAACAGGCGGGAATTCTCCAACAACTGTGGCACTTGACAACACGCAACAGCACTTGAGCAAGCGACTACGACGCGCAGGGCCAACTATCTACCAAACAACACGTAATAGGATGTGTCCAAGGCAATATAAGGCTGCAAGGGATATCAAGGGTATGGAAACTAGAGCATCACAACACAGATAGCAATAGATCAACAGGAGGGAATAAATACTATAAAATTAAGATAGGTAGAAAGGGGGAGATGCTCGCCTGAAAATATTGTCGAAGGTTCAAACGAAGATCGGGGCGAAGCTCACATCAACTCAACGGCCTTATCCGCGAAGAAGCAAAACACTAGAAGGAACACCGGATGCACTATTTAATACAACGGCAGAAGATCGGCATGATGCATGTATGATGTATGACATGGCAAAGGTGCGATGCAATTAGGTCAATATTAAGTGGAACCGGGGTCCCAACAATTAGTTAGATGGTTCAAGTTGTTTAGAACCCCTGCAATTTAAATGTTGTTTTAGCATGGCAAAAGATAGCACCGGTTCGCTACACAAATTTAAATGAGGCCAATATGAGACTAGATTTGCCCGCATATGGGCCCCATATTTAATTAGATGGTGAATCGGCATAAGGCCCCCAAACCACAGACAAGCATGCATGCAAGATGAATGATGATTATGCAACAGGTTTTATATTTAGCATTTATAAAATAGGGGCTCGGGAAAAGGTTCACACATTAGGGTTCGGCAGATCTTGGGGTTCCGGGTCGTGGTCGGTCGTGGTTCGTGGTTCGACGGGTCGAGGTTCGGATCTGGGGTTCGACGGATCGTTTCAGATAGCGGAGTAGATCTTGGCGTCAAACGGCACTTGGCGGTCTTCGGATCTGGGCTCGCATCCGAAGGAGAACTTGTCGCATCCGCGATCGCCGGGCCGTGTCGTCGGTCTTGCGTTACACGGGAGATCTTGGTGTCCCGGTCTCGGCGTCTTGAAAGGGTCTTGAACTCCGGGATCGGTCTTGGACCTCAACATGGGACGGTCTTGGACGATCTTATCCGATGGGGATCTTGGTTCAACATCATCGCGGGCTTCGGTCCGAGAGGTAGATCTTGGCGTCCGGGAGAAGATCATGTCGTTCGCGGACGGTGATCTTGGCGTCCGGGTTCTCGGCGTCGGTAGATCTTGGTGGGGGTCGATGCACTCATCACGGGGTCAATCTTCGGTTCATTGGGTCCACGTGGAAGAACTTGGCGGGCTCCGGAGTCCGATAACGGGTCTTGGCGGAACTTGGCGTTGATCTGTACTTGGAAGATCTTGGCGACATTGTGATATGGTTTTGCCACGGGAGACGCTTTAGCGGATCGGACCCTCACACACAGGACAAGGACGGTTGGTGACGGGATGCTGGCCACAGAAAAACAAACGACCTGCAACCACAGGAAAACTCATGCGGCTTCCACGCGCGGAACACAAGGGTGCAGCCTGAGGCTGCCTCGGATGCTGGCCTGCACGGAGGGAGGCGAAGGTTAGGTGCTCGCGAGGGGATCTGGTGGTGGCGGCCCGAGGCGCTCGCGGGAGGGCGCCGCGACGGCGACGGAAAACGAGGCCGGCGTCTGGCGACAGCGGCGAGGTCGGTCCGGGAAGGCCGCAGGCGGGCCTGGCGGTGGCCGGAACCGAGCACGGGGCGAGCGCGAAGGGGCACGGGGCGGCGGCACTGCGTCGGGGTGGGGAAGACGGCGGGGCACGCGCGGAGGAGGCAGGGCGAGGGTTCCGGCGAGCTCGGGGGGCGAGGGCGGCCGGAGGAGGAAGGAGGACGGTGGTGGCGGGGCGGAGCAGAAAGGCGCGGCGTCTGGCTCGAGCAGCAGAGGGGATGACGGCCGCCGCTCGACGAGAGAGAGGGGCGGGGGAGGGTCGGGTTGAGGGCGGTGGAAGGTTGGGAGGAGGCAGGCGATGGCGGCGGAGGGCTCGAGGGAGGCGGCGGCGGAGCCTGAAGGCGGGCCGACGGGCGCGACGAGCGGCAGAGAACTGGGGAGGGAGGAGGAAGAGAAACAGGGGAGGGGAGCGGGGTGCGGCAGGTGAGCGCGGGGAGGGAGGAGAGAGGTCGGGGAGAGGGACACGCGGGGTGGCCGCGTGTGGGGGAGGCGGGTCCCGCGGTGGGGCCGGGGGTTGGTGGCTGCAGCGTGCGTGTGTGCGTCGTGTGGGCTGTGGGGTGGGTCCCAGGAAGAGAGGGAGGGGGAGGGAAGAGGGCTGGTTAGGTGGCAGATGCTGGTTGGGTGGGGAAGGGAAAAAGGTGAGGTTGCAAGAGATGATTGGGTGGGGTGAGGTGGAGGAGGGGTGGGTAGAATAGGACCGGGTAGACTAGGGATTTTGGGGTGGGCCGTTTTGAACTGGTCTGGACCGATTGTACTGGGGGTGGTCGTTCGGGTCGAACCGGCCCGTTCGACTGCCCCCACTAAAATAATGAAATATTTTATTTAATTTTAAATGCACCGTTTGCAAACTGACAGCAGACAAACAAAATATTCCGGCGACCCGGGTTGGTGTTTGAATAAAGACGGGGCATTTTAGAAAACAATTTGGGTTTTCCCAAAAATAGTTTTATGCGAGCAAATGCAAGATGATGACGATGCTCAAATGCAATGTGGCATGATGACATGAGCATGCGGTCATGATGATGCAATGCACAAAACAACGCGATTTTCTAGTAGTGGTTTTACGGGATGCCACAATTCGACACCACTAACAAGGGATCTCGCCCTCGAGATCCGCCTCATGGTACCGGAACGAAGGTCGGCGATCTGCGTCTTCTCACTTCGTTTAGATCCTCGCGACACCACTAACAAGGGGTCGTTGTCCGTGATCGTCGGGAGAACACTCCGGGAACAAAAGGGCGAAGGTAGAGGTATCAATAAATAAAGCCACCTCTAACTTCCGTGGACGGAGTAAAACTGCTGGATCCACTGATTCGATGTACAAGAGCGAATGATAAGAGTAGTCGGATGGTGATCAGTCCATCGCGCACCCAAACCATTACTCTGCACACGAATAGGCGGATTATGCAACCAACTCTCGGAATCAGACTGAAGATCTCGACAATCGAGGTTCAGGATCAACGGAGTGATGCAGACTCTGCATCGGATCTGGCATAGAGGATGTCGTCGCGTCGGAAAACATCGGAAGGCACAAACAAGGAACAAAGAATGGTACCACAGTAGACGGATCCTTCAGACAGCACGAGCACCGGATGGCAGAACACCGTTAACAAAGGAGGAAGCGAAACCCTGAAGGTACGACGGAACCCAACCACGAGAATTCTGGACTCAAGAGAGAAGAGAGCGGATTCAAAACACGTAGAGGTAAGAGGAGAATAGCAGAGGGGTAAGGAGTAAAATCAGAACTAATCAGAACTATCCAACCGATTTTGCAAAATAGTTTTGACACTCAACTTCGGCCGTTAGCTAGGTTATCCTACAAGCTGGACTTGTGGGGTATCGCAATTGCTGAGCTCTGATACCACTCTGTAACACCCTCAGAATCGACCCTATGCAAGTTTGAGCGAAACCCGCCAAACCCGCATAGAAACGATTCAAAGGTGCCCACCAGGCACTTCCGTGCGGGTGGAAAACGAAGTAATAAAATTACACAACAGTCCTCGATGGGACCCACAGAACAGGTATATATAACAGCGACTCCATGAGTCAAGAATATAGATATAATATACAAATATTCAAATCACCTTGAAATGATAGAGCGTCCGACTACGGACAAGATGCAAATGGGGCTAAGAGCCCTGAAGAATAACCAATGGCGTCCATAACCCTGCCTAGGCCAAGCCGGAAGGGTAACCCTGCTAACGACTTCGATCTCAAAACCTGCTTAAACAAAAAGGGGTGCCGACAAAGGGCAAAGGAAAAAGAGGAGCGTCGATCTTGAGGCCAAGACAGCGAGGCTAGAATTCGGGCCCTCGCCTACATAGGTATGGTGGATCAAGCGGCAAGAACATGCACTAAACACCCTATAGAGACTCGATGCAATCGGCAAGCAGAGAGGGTAAGAAAGACCTATTCGAACCAACCTAATACTACCATCAAGCAAACCCATCTGGCGTTTCCCCTCGAGACCAAACGAGGAAGTCAACCGAGGAACTCACAGGTTGGCGCTTTATTTATTCGATTATCGTTGCAGCAATTACTAGTCGGTTTAGATAATAATCACATTAAAGTAAGCGATGGGCACTTTTAGTTAACCATTCCGTTATAGTAGCAACACTTACTAATATCTGAGATATCATGAGATAAACCCAAAACCCAAAGCTTGTTGGTACTTTAATTAGCCATTCGTTGTAGTTGCAATACTTACTAGTCGTACAATGGTTGCAGCGACACTCCAAACAAGCAATGGTGGGCGTATTATTTAGCCATTCCATTATAGTGAAGCTGATTACTAGTCATTATAAAGTCAAATTTATAGCACTACTTTAGTTATGCTTGTCTATGGTCGAGAATCATGCTCCAAGTCGTCCATAACCGCGGACACTTTCGTAAAGTTTTACCCGCCGGGTGCACCAATAGCAACACACGCTCGATCAACCTCGGAAAAACCAAATCAAAACCCAACGAGGCTTTCACGACAAAGCAATCACAGATTCAGAAATATTTGGGGCCACCCATTGAGTAGACCATAGCGAAGCGGTGACTCGAGACGGACTCAAGGTTTGCGACAATGGTGTAAGCATTTGGGAACCCGAAAGTGTGGCTGGGCTTGTCGATACCGCGAAAACACTCCGCTTACCTAAGCGATGCGTGTGCTCCTCGCACAATCGTAAATCTGATAGTAGCATGGCATAAGTACAGGATCGTAAATAAAACCTCAAACTAGTTTGTGGCCCCAAGAAATAAGAATGAATCATGCTCGCTCGGGGTCCCATAATCCTCCCGGATGTGGATAGCGCGATAAATCAAGGAACATGTATCAAGTACTCGGGGTCCTACGGACACAAGTGGGCGTTCGAAACCAAATATTATCTATCACCGATGCCTCTGCTTACTTCAATTTTAGTTGTTAAACAGGAATTTAAAGTGAGCGATAAGTAAAGCCATGATCATCTCCAACGTCAAACAAAGGGAATTCTCCAACAAGCTGGCACTTGACAACACATAGCGACACTTGAGCAAGCGACTACGACGCCAGGCCAACTATCTACCAAACAACAGGTAATAGGATGTTTCCAAGGCTATATAAGGCTGCAAGGGATATCAAGGGTGCGAAACTAGAGCATCGCAACACAGATAGCAATAGATCAACAGGAGGGAATAAATACTATAAAAGTAAGATAGGTAGAAAGGGGAGATGCTTTGAAAACATTGTCGAAGGTTCAACCAAGATCGGGTGAAGCTTACATCAACTCAACGGCCTTATCATGAAGAAGCAAAACACTAGAAGGAACACGGATGCACTATTTAATACAACAATGAGAAGATCGGCATGATGCATGTATGATGTATGACATGGCAAAGGTGCGATGCAATTAGGTCATATTAAGTGGGCAGGGGTCCCGACAATTAGTTAGATGGTTCAAGTTGTTTAGAACCCTGCAATTTAAATGTTGTTATAACATGGCAAAAGATAGCACCGGTTCGCTACACAAATTTAAATGAGGCCAATATGAGACTAGATTTGCCCGCATATGGGCCCCATATTTAATTAGATGGTGAATCGGCATAAGGCCCCCAAACCACAGACAAGCATGCATGCAAGATGAATGATGATTATGCAACAGGTTTTATATTTAGCATTTATAAAATAGGGGCTCGGGAAAAGGTTCACACATTAGGGTTCGGCAGATCTTGGGGTTCCGGTCGGTGTCGGTCTCGGGTTCGTGGTTCGGCAATCGGCGAGGTTCGGATCTGGGGTTCGACGGGATCGTTTTCGGATAGCGGAGTAGATCTTGGCGTTTCGAAACGAAGTACTTGGCGGTCTTCGGATCTGGGGCTCGCATCCGGGAAGGAGAACTTGTCGCATCATCCATCGGGCCGTGTCGTCGGTCTTGCCGTTACACGGCAGAGATCTTGGTGTCCCAGGTCTCGGCGTCTTCGAAAGGATCGGTCTTCGAACTCCGGGATCGGTCTTCGGACCTCAACATGGGACGGTCTTGGTGACGATCTTGTCCGATGGGGATCTTGGTTCAACATCATCGCGGGCTTCGGGTCCGAGAGGTAGATCTTGGCGTCCGAGGAGAAGATCATGTCGTTCCGTGACGGTGATCTTGGCGTCCGGGTTCTCGGCGTCGGTAGATCTTGGTGGGGGTCGATGCACTCGTCACGGGGTCGGTCTTCGGTTCATTGGGTCCACGTGGAAGAACTTGGCGGGCTCCGGAGTCCGATAACGGGTCTTGGCGGAACTTGGCGTTGATCTGTACTTGGAAGATCTTGGCGACATTGTGATATGGTTTTGCCACGGGAGACGCTTTAGCGGATCGGACCCTCACACACAGGACAAGGACGGTTGGTGACGGGATGCTGGCCACAGAAAAACAAACGACCTGCAACCACAGGAAAACTCATGCGGCTTCCACGCGCGGAACACAAGGGTGCAGCCTGAGGCTGCCTCGGATCTTGGCTCGCACGGAGGGAGGCGAAGGTTAGGTGCTCGCGAGGATCTGGTGGTGGCGGCCGAGGCGCCAAGCCATGGAGGCGCCATGGGCGACGGAAAACGAGGCGGCGTCTGGCGGCAAGCGAGGTCGGTCGAAGGCCCTGGGCGGGCGGTGGCCGGAACCGAGCACGGGCGAGCGGCGGCGGCAACGTCGGGGTGGGAAGACGGCGGGCATGCGGAGGAGGCAGGCGAGGGTTCCGAGCTCGGGGCGAGGCGGCCGGGAGGAAGGAGGACGGTGGTGGCGGCGCGAAAGGCGGCGTCTGCTCGAGCAGAGAGGGATGACGGCCGCTCGGCAGAGAGAGGCGGGAGGTCGGGTTGAGGAGGTGGAAGGTTGGGGAGGAGGCAGGCGATGGCGGAGGGGCTCGAGGAGGCGAGCGGGAGCTGGGCCAGACGACGCTGCAGAGAACTGGGGAGGGAGGAGGAAGAGAAACAGGGGAGGGAGGCAGGTGTGGGGAGGGAGGAGAGAGGTCGGGGAGAGGGACACGCGGGGTGGCCGCGTGTGGGGGAGGCGGGTACCGCGGTGGGGCCGGGGGTTGGTGGCTGCAGCGTGCGTGTGTGCGTCGTGTGGGCTGTGGGGTGGGTCCCAGGGAGAGAGAGAGGGGGAGGGAAGAGGGCTGGTTAGGTGGCAGATGCTGGTTGGGTGGGGAAGGGAAAAAGGTGAGGTGGCAAGAGATGATTGGGTGGGGTGAGGTGGAGGAGGGGTGGGTAGAATAGGACCGGGTAGACTAGGGATTTTGGGGTGGGCCGTTTTGAACTGGTCTGGACCGATTGTACCGGGGGTGGTCGTTTGGGTCGAACCGGCCCGTTCGACTGCCCCCACTAAAATAATGAAATATTTTATTTAATTTTAAATGCACCGTTTGCAAACTGACAGCAGACAAACAAAATATTCCGGCGACCCGGGTTGGTGTTTGAATAAAGACGGGGCGTTTTAGAAAACAATTTGGGTTTTCCCAAAAATAGTTTTATGCGAGCAAATGCAAGATGATGACGATGCTCAAATGCAATGTGGCATGATGACATGAGCATGCGGTCATGATGATGCAATGCACAAAACAACGCGATTTTCTAGTAGTGGTTTTGCGGGATGCCACAATTCGACACCACTAACAAGGGATCTCGCCCTCGAGATCCGCCTCATGGTACCGGAACGAAGGTCGGCGATCTGCGTCTTCTCACTTCGTGTAGATCCTCGCGACACCACTAACAAGGGGTCGTTGTCCGTGATCGTCGGGAGAACACTCCGGGAACAAAAGGGCGAAGGTAGAGGTATCAATAAATAAAGCCACCTCTAACTTCCGTGGACGGAGTAAAACTGCTGGATCCACTGATTCGATGTACAAGAGCGAATGATAAGAGTAGTCGGATGGTGATCAGTCCATCGCACTCCAAACCATTACTCGCACACGAATAGGCGGATTATGCAACCAACTCTCGGAATCAGACTGAAGATCTCGACAATCGAGGTTCAGGATCAACGGAGTGATGCAGACTCTGCATCGGATCTGGCATAGAGGATGTCGTCGCGTCGGAAAACATCGGAAGGCACAAACAAGGAACAAAGAATGGTACCACAGTAGACGGATCCTTCAGACAGCACGAGCACCGGATGGCAGAACACCGTTAACAAAGGAGGAAGCGAAACCCTGAAGGTACGACGGAACCCAACCACGAGAATTCCTGGACTCGAAGAGAGAGAAGAGAGCGGATTCAAAACACGTAGAGGTAAGAGGAGAATAGCAGAGGGGTAAGGAGTAAAATCAGAACTAATCAGAACTATCCAACCGATTTTGCAAAATAGTTTTGACACTCAACTTCAGCCGTTAGCTAGGTTATCCTACAAGCTGGACTTGTGGGGTATCGCAACTGCTGAGCTCTGATACCACTCTGTAACACCCTCAGAATCGACCCTATGCAAGTTTGAGCGAAACCCGCCAAACCCGCATAGAAACGATTCAAAGGTGCCACCAGCACTTCCGCGGGTGGAAAGCAAGTAATAAAATTACACAGTCCTCGATGGGACCCACGTGAGCAGATATATATGACTCCATGAGTCAAGAATATAGATATAATATACAAATATTCAAATCACCTTGAAATGATAGAGCGTCCGACTACGGACAAGATGCAAATGGGGCTAAGAGCCCTGAAGAATAACCAATGGCGTCCATAACCCTGCCTAGGCCAAGCCGGAAGGGTAACCCTGCTAACGACTTCGATCTCAAAACCTGCTTAAACAAAAAGGGGTGCCGACAAAGGGCAAAGGAAAAAGAGGAGCGTCAGTACTGAGGCCAGTACACGGCGAGGCTAGAATTCGGCGGTCCTCGCCTACAAAGGTATGGTGGACTGAAGCGGCAGCGGCAACATGCACTAAACACCCTATAGAGACTCGATGCAACTGGCGGCAAACAGAGAGGGGTAAGAAAGACCTATTCGGAACCAACCTAATACTACCATCAAGCAAACCCATCCTGGCGTTTCCCCCTCGAGACCAAACGAGGAAGTCAACCGAGGAACTCACACAGTTGGCAGTTTTATTTATTCAGTTATCGTTGCAGCAATTACTAGTCAGGTTTAGATAATCATCCTGTTAAAGTAAGCAGTGGGCACTTTTAGTTAACCATTCCGTTATAGTAGCAACACTTACTAATCAGATACAGATATCATGAGATAAACCCAAAACCCAGCAGTTGTTGGTACTTTAATTAGCCATTCCGTTGTAGTTGCAATACTTACTAGTCAGGTACAATGGTTGCAAGCGACACTCCAAACAAGCAATCGTGGGCAGTATTATTTAGCCATTCCATTATAGTGAAGCTGATTACTAGTCAGTATAAAGTCAAATTTATAGCACTACTTTAGTTATGCTTGTCTATGGTCGAGATACTGTGCTCCAAGTCGTCCATAACCGCGGACACGGCTTTCAGAAAGTTTTACCCGGCCGGGGTGCACCAATAGCAACACACGCTCGATCAACCTCGGAAAAACCAAATCAAAACCCAACGAGGCTTTCACGACAAAGCAATCACAAGATTCAGAAATATTTCAGGGGGCCACCCCATTGAGTAGACCATAGCGAAGCGGTGACTCGAGACGGACTCAAGGTTTGCGACAATGGCTGTAACGATGGGAACCCGAAAGTGGCTGGGCTTGTCGATACGCGAAAACACTCCTTACCTAAGCGATCAGTGTGCTCCTCGCACAATCGTAAATCTGAGTAGCATGGCATAAGTACAGGATCGTAAATAAAACCTCAAACTAGTTTGTGGCCCCAAGAAATAAGAATGAATCATGCTCTGGCTCAGGGGGTCCCATAATCCTCCCGGATGTGGATAGCGCGATAAATCAAGGAACCGGTATCAAGTACTCGGGGTCCTACGGGACACAAGTGGGCGTTCGGAAACCAAATATTATCTATCACCCACCGATGCCTCTGCTTACTTCAATTTTAGTTGTTAAACAGGAATTTAAAGTGAACGATAAGTAAAGCCATGATCATCTCCAACGTCAAACAGGCGGGAATTCTCCAACAACTGTGGCACTTGACAACACGCAACAGCACTTGAGCAAGCGACTACGACGCGCAGGGCCAACTATCTACCAAACAACACGTAATAGGATGTGTCCAAGGCAATATAAGGCTGCAAGGGATATCAAGGGTACGGAAACTAGAGCATCGCAACACAGATAGCAATAGATCAACAGGAGGGAATAAATACTATAAAAGTAAGATAGGTAGAAAGGGGGAGATGCTCGCCTGAAAACATTGTCGAAGGTTCAACCGAAGATCGGGGTGAAGCTTACATCAACTCAACGGCCTTATCCGCGAAGAAGCAAAACACTAGAAGGAACACCGGATGCACTATTTAATACAACAGCAGAAGATCGGCATGATGCATGTATGATGTATGACATGGCAAAGGTGCGATGCAATTAGGTCAGTATTAAGTGGAACCGGGGTCCCGACAATTAGTTAGATGGTTCAAGTTGTTTAGAACCCCTGCAATTTAAATGTTGTTTTAGCATGGCAAAAGATAGCACCGGTTCGCTACACAAATTTAAATGAGGCCAATATGAGACTAGATTTGCCCGCATATGGGCCCCATATTTAATTAGATGGTGAATCGGCATAAGGCCCCCAAACCACAGACAAGCATGCATGCAAGATGAATGATGATTATGCAACAGGTTTTCTATTTAGCATTTATAAAATAGGGGCTCGGGAAAAGGTTCACACATTAGGGTTCGGCAGATCTTGGGGTTCCGGGTCCAGGGTCGGTCTCAGGGTTCAGGGTTCGACGGGTCGGCGAGGTTCGGATCTGGGGTTCGACGGGATCGTTTTCGGATAGCGGAGTAGATCTTGGCGTTGAACGGGCACTTGGTCTTCGGATCTGGGGCTCGCATCCGGGAAGGAGAACTTGTCGCATCCGCGGTCGTCGGGCCGTGTCGTCGGTCTTGCCGTTACACGGCGGAGATCTTGGTGTCCCGGGTCTCGGCGTCTTCGAAAGGGTCGGTCTTCGAACTCCGGGATCGGTCTTCGGACCTCAACATGGGACGGTCTTGGTGACGATCTTGTCCGATGGGGATCTTGGTTCAACATCATCGCGGGCTTCGGGTCCGAGAGGTAGATCTTGGCGTCCGAGGAGAAGATCATGTCGTTCCGTGACGGTGATCTTGGCGTCCGGGTTCTCGGCGTCGGTAGATCTTGGTGGGGGTCGATGCACTCGTCACGGGGTCGGTCTTCGGTTCATTGGGTCCACGTGGAAGAACTTGGCGGGCTCCGGAGTCCGATAACGGGTCTTGGCGGAACTTGGCGTTGATCTGTACTTGGAAGATCTTGGCGACATTGTGATATGGTTTTGCCACGGGAGACGCTTTAGCGGATCGGACCCTCACACACAGGACAAGGACGGTTGGTGACGGAATGCTGGCCATAGAAAAACAAACGACCTGCAACCACAGGAAAACTCATGCGGCTTCCACGCGCGGAACACAAGGGTGCAGCCTGAGGCTGCCTCGGATGCTTGGCACCGGAGGAGGCGAAGGTTAGGTGCTCGCGAGGATCTGGTGGTGGCAGCCGAGGCGCCAAGGGAGAGGCTGCAGCGATGGAAAACGAGTCGGCGTCTGGCGGCAGCGCAGGTCGGTCGGGAAGGCGCAGCGGGCTGGCGGTGGTCGGAACCGAGCACGGGCGAGGCGGCGAAGAGCACGGGCGCCGGGTGGGGAAGACGGCCAAGCGAGGAGGAGGCAGGGCGAGGGTTCCGGTGAGCTCGGGAGGCGAGGGCGGCCGGAGGAGGAAGGAGGACGGTGGCGGCGGGGCGGAGCAGAGAGGCGCGGCGTCTGGCTCGAGCAGCAGAGGATGGCCGCTCGACGCAGAGGCGGGGAGGGTCGGTTTGAGGGCGGTGGAAGGTTGGGGAGGAGGCCGGGCGATGGCGGCGGGGCTCGAGGGAGGCGAGGGGCGGAGCTCATGACTGGGCGGCGACGCAGAGAAGCGGAGGGAGGAGGAAGAGAAAGCAGGGGAGGGCGGTGCAGGTGGCCGGGAGGGAGGAGAGAGGTCGGGGAGAGGGACACGGGGTGGCTGCGTGGGGAGGCGGTCCCTGGTGGGCGGGGTTGGTGGCTGCAGCGTGCGTGTGTGCGTCGTGTGGGCTGTGGGGTGGGTCCCAGGGAGAGAGAGAGAGGGGGAGGGAAGAGGGCTGGTTAGGTGGCAGATGCTGGTTGGGTGGGGAAGGGAAAAAAGGTGAGGTGGCAAGAGATGATTGGGTGGGGTGAGGTGGAGGAGGGGTGGGTAGAATAGGACCGGGTAGACTAGGGATTTTGGGGTGGGCCGTTTTGAACTGGTCTGGACCGATTGTACTGGGGGTGGTCATTCGGGTCGAACCGGCCCGTTCGACTGCCCCCACTAAAATAATGAAATATTTTATTTAATTTTAAATGCACCGTTTGCAAACCGATAGCAGACAAACAAAATATTCCGGCGACCCGGGTTGGTGTTTGAATAAAGATGGGGCGTTTTAGAAAACAATTTGGGTTTTCCCAAAAATAGTTTTATGCGACCAAATGCAAGATGATGACGATGCTCAAATGCAATGTGGCATGATGACATGAGCATGCGGTCATGATGATGCAATGCACAAAACAACGCGATTTTCTAGTAGTGGTTTTACGGGATGCCACAGACGGGATATCTTGTGACTAGCACACTTGCTTAAGAGTACGGTTGTCCATAGAACTTAATGCCTTTTCTCTGGTCTTGTTACCTTAATTGGTATTGTTACCTTAATACAGTATTCCCTTACGATATGACCCATGTCCGAAGAGAGTGTGGACAGTTGAATTTTCTGGTTGCCACTTACCAACGGTGGGAGACAACAGTATTTGAGGGACCGCCACAAGTACAGTTTATAGATATTCCATAAGCACTTCTCTTACACACTGGTATACACAACATTACTTGAGGAATCATAGCATTATTATTTTACTTTATTGCATAACTATATTAATATTTCATCTCATTGTATTCACCTCTTTCTAGTTTTACTTTTATTCTAGTTTTTTTCTAGTCCTAGTAGTAGTTGTTTCAAATCATCTTAAATTCATTTATCCTAGCAACTTATAGAATATGATATTTCTAAACCACGGTTTGGGTGCGAAACGTGGCCGCATTTACAACGTGGCCGCGGGGTCGTGTTGTTTCCGTTCGTCGATCTCCCATCGGGGAAAATTCTTAAATATTTATTGCTACAAGTACTGCCATAACCGTGTTGTTGGTGCAGGAATTGAGTCATCAAATTGGCGCCGTTGTCGGGGAGCTAAGCGTTCGGTTATTACCTTCCTACTCGCACATAGTTTATTTCTATTTGTTGCTATTATCTTACTGCTTTCTTTTATATTAAAAACAATAAAAAAATACAAAACCAAAAAAATATAAAAACTGTTGCTACTAATCATGTCTTCCGAGATAATTTTTGTCAAACTGATAATACAAGAATTGGAGGATATAAAGGATTCAAATTTATCAAGCCTGGTCGCTAGATATGATCTGATAGAGAAAACATTGAACCTATTGGAAGGGCATTCATTATGGTTGCGTGTTAGTGATGGATATTATTGCACAAACTGTAAAACAGATGACCACCTTAATTTTCAATGTAAGTATTCCAACAATCCTACTCTAGCAAATTATAATAGAGATAAATCCTATGCTAGTTTGGAAGCATTAGAATAAGTTCTTTTCAAAGGTGCATATGAAATGGTATTTAGACTAGAAAGTATTGATGTTGAATGTGAAGAATTTGATGGAGTTTTTAATTTAGTATACCTCATATTCCTCTTTTGCAAAGGTAATTTAAGTAATAATGCATTTGTATTATATTATTTGAAGCGGTCTAAAACCGTCATGGAGAAAGATAACCTTTTGCAGGATTCACTAAAGAGCGGAGAGGAGAAGGAGCACAAGGAAGAGGATGAAGAACATATTGATCACCCACTCACACTTTCAACTCCTACTTTTGATTCTATCATTGCTATTAATACACTAGTCGATGAAAAGGAGGAACAAAAAGGTGAGGTTGACAAAGAGAGTCACACTACAACTTTTGTTTGTGATGCCTCTCACTCTAGTAGTGATTTTTATGATGCTAAAACTGTTGATAATTGTTCTGTGGAGGCCTTGTACCTAGACACTCATATGGAGAGCATTAATAATAATGAACTAGAGATAGAACCTTGCTATACTAACATGCAGGGTCCTGAACTCCCTGCTATGAAAGAAGAGTACTATGAAGTGTTCCCCTATAAAGGTAACCAAGGTAAAGATTTAAGAATTGTAGATGAATCTCCAATCCTCCCATTGCAGCTATACATGAAGGCATTTTTACCAAGCTTGGTGCATCAACACTCGCTTGAAAGTGAGAACTTGTTCATCTACATGATGACGATGCACCGTAAGCGGGTACGACTCTGACCGAACTCTACTCTAATATGCTCCAAGATGATATGTACAACCTCACCTCGAGTCAATATCTCTTGGGATCTAGGTGGGTAATGTATGGAGCATCCTAGCCTGGCTTTATGGATTTAAAGAGAGCGCTTTCCGGGAGGCAACCCGGAAGTTACGAGGTGTCTTTCTTAGTTTTGTGTCTTGAATCTAGTTGCATTCATGTTGCATTGGCACTTTTATTCTTCATATCTTGCTATTAGAGTAATCTTGTGATAGTTTTCAAAAGGTAGAATTTATTATCACTATATTATGTGTTGCATAAACTCGGTAAAAAGGAAGAGAAAATCAGTTTCAGGTGAATCCTTCAATTATATGTATTTGTTGGTCGAAAATTAAAGTTGTTATTTTACCATCAAAACATGGTGTTTATTAAGTTCTAGGTTAATAACGAGTCCTTGGAGAAACAGGTAAAGATTGGCGTTAAAGGAGGTTTAACGACCAACTATACGGCGGGACCTTTTTGGTCTGGCTGTATAGTTGCAGCCGTATAGATATCGACGCCATATACCCTTCGATGTTCAAGGTATAGTAAGTTTAACGACCAACTATATGGCGGGACCTTTTTGGTCCGGTCGTATAGTTGCACCCATATAGTTGGGAAAACCCCTCAAACGCCAATTAGAAGTTAATCATTGCTCAAAACTTTATTCTTTATTCTTCCTTCTTCTTCTAAAAACCTCGAAACACCACCTCGGAGCTTCTACCATGTTCTAGAGAAGCCGAGCATATGTAAGAAATAAAATTTCTATCTCTGAAACTTCCTAGAATGTAATTCTCCATAGAAGTTCATGTTTTTTTACTTTCCTTTTATCGGTGGGGTAAACGAACTATGTTCCTATACCAAACCGATGCATTTTATTTTGTGTGTTATTTTCGCAGGGACTTAAACCTCGTGTGACGTCGTGTACGGTAGTGCCAACCGTGCAAACACTCGCATGAGCCACTACGTTGATTCAATTTAACATGCCTACCTATTAATGTCTGGTAAAACTTTCCAACCCGAACCTCTTTTAATAAGCACATAGGGGTTGCACACTCGTGTCTTGTATCCTGTTTCACTCGCACCTCATCATAATCTAGGAGAGACCTCTTCTAGAACTAGTTTGTTGACTTAAGTGTGGTGCTTAGGTTGATGAACTGACTAAGTGGGACTTGTATTTTTATCACTTGTGAGCTAAACCCGTGTCTTCAGAAACACAAAAGTATTTTGTTTTCTTTTTAGTTTCTAAGCAGGTTCTCAAGGAAGGCACACCAGGCCATATCAAGAAATACATGTTGAAGCAAAGGTTCTTTGTCTATCGAAAGATAGGTTACTAGTACCTCAACGGTAAAATGTGTCACTCTTGCTTTCTACTAAGCTTGGGGAGGTAACCACTTATCACACTATCTTTTCATAACTGCATTTTCTCTTTTGTTTTCATGATATTCTCAAGTTTGGTTCTTGCAAAATTCTAAGCTTGGGGAGGTTACTTATGCATGTGTAGAGTCTTGTGAAATGTTCATATTCGATGAAGGTTTAATGCAATCATGTATCCCGCTGTTTTTGAATGCTTGCTTAAATGAGTCTAGTTTTGTATTTATATGGGGATACACTTGCTCATGATAGGCACCATAGGAATTGACTTAGAGCTTGTATGCATCTTGCCAAATTGTTTATCAAGCTTGTGACAATATTTGTGATCCTTTAGAAAACATTGCCACAATCTCTACAGTTGGAAATAATGAATATTTGATTAAGATATTTTGAAATTTTCTAGTTGTCGCCTAATATTTTTGTCTTTAATAAATAGTTATGCTCGACCCCATAGTGTCAAAAAAATAGACTTGATAGTTTGCATGCGGAAGGAGTTGTCAATTGGAAATGATATTTCAAAGTTTTGAGTTATATGCCAAATAAGGTGTTGTTTAATTATCTTAAGAGTTTAGCCTTAAAGATACTCAACACCATAGATGTGATGATCGACTTGATAGTACTCTTTGAAAGGATTTGTTTGAAGAAACTAATGTTTAGCGATAATTGAGATGCATGCCAAATCTTAACCTGTTGATTAAAGTATGATATTGCTTTATGTGTGTCTGCACCACTGTCGCACAACATGGTATGCTAACAACTCTGGTGGCCTTTGAACAATCCAAAAAGAGGAAACTCTTGAAGTTTGGCTATGAGTTGCCCAACATATGTAGCAGAAATTCTATATTTGGGTATGCATTGGTATTCTCATGGGCATGCGTTCAAAGAAAAAGAGGGAATACTCCTCTGACCGTTATGATAAATCATTATACCAAAAAGGGAAACCTTGGTAATGGTCACGAGTATCCATTCTTAGCCTTTATAGTATGACTAAACACACTATGTTTTGGCATGATCTCCTCACTGATGAACTAAAGTTTTAGAAAGATAAAGAATAGAAAAGGAATGTTTGATAGCCGTGATTCATTGATGTGGATGACCAAATGAGACACTCTAATGCTATGCTTCTTTTGACATGTTCTTGCATTTACTTTTGGCATAAATCTCGTTACTAAGAGATAAACTTTATGAAATCTCAATAAATGATGTTTGCACTTGAGAGCCTTAACTAGATAGCATGATTGGGTAGAATCGATAAACATTATCCCTATTTATGCTTGACATCTATTTATGACTAAGTTTTTCCTAATGAAAATAATTATATGAAAATTTATACAAAAGGTGCAATAATAAGAGGATCACAAGTTTGCTTGCAAGTTAGATTCACTATTGACATGGAGCATATAAGTTTTGATGAATCTTTGGTGGTCTTTATAACTGAGCTTGTATTGCCTTGTATGAATACATGCTTAGTCTCTTTGAGCTTGCAAGAAAAATAAGGATGCAAGGCATCCTAAAGTTTCAATGACAAGAAAAATTCCCCTCATATTATTTATCGACAATTACTCCTCGGGACGAGCAAAGTCTAAGATTGGGGAGGTTGATTAGTGAAATTTATGTAAACTTTTATAGAAGTGCTTTATGCATATCAACCACCCATCTCATGTTTTATCTAGATGCAGTTATGCCAAATATGTATGGTTTTTGTTATTCATTCATTTTCATATGAGCTTTGCACATTTAGTAGTTTAAGTAGAATTTTATCCCTCTTCCTTGTCTTTGACATGTGTGTAGTTGTT
Organism: Avena longiglumis; assembly: GCA_030063025.1. NCBI lineage: Eukaryota > Viridiplantae > Streptophyta > Magnoliopsida > Poales > Poaceae > Avena > Avena longiglumis. The sequence continues at coordinate 415,783,833 of CP125975.1, read as the reverse complement.
GATGATGATTATGGACAAAACAAAGGCAAAGGAACAAAGAGAGCATAGTACGGATGAGCTGCAGGGAGAAGACTTAGCCATTTGAGGTGTTAGAAAAAGTGAATTTTTACAACTTCTCAAAATAAATATCCAAGACCACTAGGTTGTAGCCCTGGTCAAGACTAATCCAACGAGCCCAAGAACACCGAAAACAGAGTTTGTATGAAGAAATGGTGACCAAAATACTGAAGGGTCTAAAAGCTCAACGACCGGAGCAAAAATTATGGCCATATAGTTGTGCCCATATAGTTGCAAAAAGGGTCGGAAACGACAGAATTTCGCCCCCCAGAAGCTCCAGAACCTTACCTAAGTCATATGACGGTATTGGGGGGAACCCTAGGGCGCCCACAAGGCCTATATAAAGGAGGGAGGAGTCAAGGGAGAGGGGAGGAAGCCACAAGACACCATATATAAGATCTAGATCCCATGTACTGCCTCCACGGCGGCGCCCTGCCGTTGTGCCGCCTCCATAGCCTCTACAGCTCCACCAAGATCCAGATCTCCATCAACACCATCAAGCCATCCAAGCAAGAAGAGGAGGAGAAGGAGGACACCGCCATCACCATGCTGACACCACCATCACCGCGACATCATCACCATCACCATCGCCTCTACTCCTTCATCCTTCCCCATCATGGTCTTCGTGATGGGTTGTAACATGGATTGAACCTCCTTTTATTAATTTTATGATGATTTGAGTAATTGAAGTGTGGTGTGTTCTTGTTAATTAATATGTTTGTGCTTTCTCTTTACATTGTTCTATTCATGATATTATTCTAGTGATTGGAGACGTCCAATCCATTGTTGAGGAATTTAATAGGGATTCATGGTGTGTCACAAAACTTACCATTAGTCTCTGCTCTTACATGGGTAGAACTAATAGGCTATTTGCTATAAGTGATTTGCGGAGGCAATAGTAGCTTAGGATGCACCGCCCAGAGTTCCCCCAGGATCACTCATGATATAGATAGGTATAGTGTTGAGAATTGCTTGACCCCAAAGTGACAGACGGGATATCTTGTGACTAGCACCCTTGGTTAGGAGTACGGTTGTCCATAGAACTTAGGGATTTCTATTTTCGTGCCCTTGGTTTGTTAGTTGTACTTATTTTTCCCCAGCCACTTAACTTTTCCTCACTTTCCCCCTCGCCATGTTAAGAAACCCTCGCGGGCGCTCGGATGGAGGGATGCCGTTAGGTCAAAGGCTTGACCATTACATGCTGACTGGTGGGACCGAGTTGGGGCGAGTCGGGCGTTGAGCGTTATTTATGAGGCCTCGACGGTTACATGCCTGACTGGTGGGGCCGCATTGGGATGGGTCCTACATACGTGGTGAAGGGTGGGGCCGTGTTGGGATGGTTCTTGCATACGTGGTGAAGAGTGGGGCCGCATGTAGACACGTCGGACTGGCCATTCTCGCTCACCCAGAGCATTCGCTTCCCCCGAGCCTGAAACAGCTCCCACACCGCCCGTCTGTTGTCCCACCGTCGTGCCCTCCTACCTTATGTCTTCCTCGGCTCCAGAGCCACCCACTCCACCTTCGGTTGGTGCAACGTCGGCTGGTGCACCGTCCATCCGCGTCGAGCACAGAGAAGATTGGGTGGAATCGCAGTGATCTAATGCATGGATTCCATCAGGGTAAGCATCATTTCCCTTTTGTGGCTTTATTATTGGTAGTATTTGAACGTGAATCACTGGTGCTCAACTAACTGCCTTGCTTTTCGAATATGATTGATCCAGTGCTAGCGTAATTCATGGTTTTGAACAATATCTCTCTGGATTTTACCTCCCAGCGATGCTTGAAACCCCCATAACTCTTAGAGATAGATAAAATCTATTGTAAATTCCCCTGGAGTAGTGGTGATTCAGTTGGTTTGCAAGAATGTTTATAATTATGAAACTCTCACACGGTCTGAAACTATAATTGACACAACTCTCGCACGGCTAGCGAATCACTTTCAAATTAAAAAAATTATACAATTCTTAATGTACAAGAGTGTTTATAATTGACACAACTCTTGAACACTTTCAAATTAAAAAAAATTATACAACTCTTAATGTAAAAGAGTGTTTATAATTGACACAACTCTTGAACACTTTGAAACTAAAAAAACTATACAACTCTTAATGTACAAGAGTGTTTATAATTGAGACAACTCTTGAACACTTTCAAATTAAAAAAATTATACAACTCTTAATGTACAAGAGTGTTTATAATTGACACAACTCTTGAACACTTTCAAATTTTAAAAAAAATCATACAACTCTTAATGTAAAAGAGTGTTTATAATTGACACAACTCTTGAACACTTTTAAAGTAAAAAAATCAAACAACTCTTAATGTAAAGAGTGTTTATAATTGACACAACTCTTGAACACTTTCAAATTGAAAAAAAAATCATACAACTCTTAATGTAAAAGAGTGTTTATAATTGACACTACTCTTGAACACTTTCAAATTAAAAAAAATCATACAACTCTGAATGTAAAAGAGTGTTTATAATTGACACAACTCTTGAACACTTTCAAATTAAAAAATTATACAACTTTTACTATAAAAGAGTGTTTATAATTGACACCACTCTTGAACATTTTAAAATTAAAAAAATATACAACTCTTAATATAAAAGAGTGTTTATAATTTACACTACTCTTGAACACTTTCAAATTGAAAAATTGTACAACTCTTAATGTAAAAGGGTGTTTACCATTTTTATAGTATGAAAAGTGATCCCTAAACTTGTGTATACGAAAATTATAAACGTTTGAACACTGTGAAATCGCACTTAATACGTGATAATGATGTGCTAAGAAAACTTGAGAGATTATCATTTTCATAGAATGCTTGCATATGGAAAAATTATACACCTTTGAACTCTTTGAAATCGCACTTAGGACATGGAGTGAAATATAATGCAAAAATTATACACCTTTGAACACTTTCCCTTCAAATTATATTCAAAATCATTTGTTTATGGAGTTAAAGCATCAGTGGCAAACTCATTATTTTACATGGATAGAGGGTGCCCCCGATAGATATAGGGGTTATCATGTCTTCTAGATCACAGAGGATCAATCAGAGGATCAATGTTTGGTGGGTATGATCCGCGTGACAATTGTCTCGACCAATCAGAGCGTAGCAGCCAAGATGAACACATGTGTGAGAGTTTGTCACTAAGAGGGAGGGGAAAACTGAGTAGAACTTATAAACCAATGGCAAAACTGAGTAGAACTTTAAAACCAAGGGAAAAACTGACATGGGGGTTCAAATAGAAAACAAAAAGAGATTAAAAATAGAAAATGCTTCTTTTATACAATAAAATACATATTGGCATACATCAAACTATTTGCAATTCAAATATATATCAGTTTGACAATTATTGCCTCATTCAGACAAATTATGTTTTGGGGAGGGATGTTTTGGGGAGAGGCTTGAGTACAAAGTCATGAACCTTCATAGATAGTAGGTGATTTGAGAAGTGGTGATTTAGGTTAAAACTTGATTTATATACATTTCTTATGGTGGTAGGTCACATAATAAGACTCACTGGGTAGATGCCACATTTTTTGATCTTTTTGAATTTGTTGTGCATAAAATGACTCAATTAGCTAGATAAAACCCATTTGTTGACTCTCTGTTGACCAGCCACCAGAGGGTAAAAGTGAGTATATTGCACACGACAGTGTTAGTACTAGAGGGCAAACCTGAGTACAACCAAACTGCTAGTGCTACACTCGAGGGTATAACTGAGCACAACTAAGTGGCCAAGGTTAGACACGAGGGGGAAAACGTGACGCACGGTATGCATTTCGCGGTGCAGCGGTGGGCGGTGGCGACTGCGGTGCAAGATAGACGCGTGATTCGCGGTGCATGGTGGTGCAACGAAACGTCTCCTCCCTTCACCTTTATAGAGGCCTCCTCACTATCACTCATCACTCACTCGCTCACTCACTCACGTAACCATCTCCACTGTCTCATCACCTTCTACAAACCCCAAGAAAACCCCAACCACGCTAGCGATGGATAAGAACGACGTGGTGGCTATCGTTGCCTCCAAGGCGGCCGACGAGGAGGCCCACCTCCCTGTACAGGCCCCGTCAAGGTATTGAAGGCAGCCGCCATCCTCGTCCAGACCCTCGTACCCGCTTCCACCGTAGCCGCTGGTGAGGAGGCCCCCGTCCCTGTATAGGCCCCCGCCGTTCTCCTGCAGATCCAGTACGCACGGGACCCCTACGGGGACAACGATTACATCAGGCCGGAGAACCCCTTCGACACTAGCTTAGTCGACCCATGGTCGGCGGTAACTAGGGTTTTCTCCCCTTCCTTTGTTCTTCCCCCATTCCATTTGTTGGATGCTAGATCATGTGTTATTAGTTCTCGGCTATTTGCATTTTCAATTGTTGGATGCTAGGTATTTTTACAGTAGCTAATCCTCTTGTGTTAGATCTCATATTTCGATGAATGCCCCTAGTTGGGATCAGTACTAGCACCGATTTGTAGTTGGGATCAGTACTAGCATCTATCTGCAGTTGGGATCAGTACTAGCACCTATATGTAGTTGGGATTAGTATTCGATTTGGTTTGATATTTGGGGATTGGGGAATAATCAGGGGATCTCAATCGGTTAATTTATGCAAGTAATCAATCCTGATAATCACGGTATCTCAATCATGTCCTTATTGCACGCTACTGTTTTTTGTAGTAGGTGGATAACAACGACGTCTATAGCGACGACGAGTCCATGGACACCAAGACTCGTCAGGTGCTGAGGAATCTGAAGTCTGGCCTGTTCAACGGCTTCTTCGCCGGCGACGTCTACAGGTGCCCCTTCTGCACTAGGAGCCTCGCCACCGACTTCAACTCCCTCGTGATGCATGCCGAGGATGTGAAGACATGCATCCCGTCAAAGAACGCCAACGCCTTCAGAGCCCATCACAAGGTGCTCGGTTTTCACCTCCGCAACCTCCAGAAGGTGGCCATCAAGGAGAGTCGCATGCCCCCGATCAAGCCCAAGGCGCCCAAGGTCAAGGAACTGGGCAGCAGGAAGTGGAGGAAGCGCTAGAGGGAGGAGGCGGAGGCCCTCCTAGCGGAGGCCAGGAGGGGTCACTGATCTTGTGCTAATGCTGCTACTATAAAGCAGCTTCTTTTGTTTTGTTGTCTATGTTAAACTTGTAAGCTGCTACTGCTGAGCAGCCTAATTGTCGAACCTGGTTTAAGTATCGTACCATATAATCCTTTATTAGCTTCTTTATCTACATTTTCTCTGTTTATCTATATATTTATGGTGTTGGTTAGATTTGCTGCCAGATTGGGAAAATACGAGGGCCAAAAGGAACTATAAATGAAGAGAGAAGCTGATCTAGATGCGCTGCCTTTTTGGGAAAAAATAACAACTATTAGCGACATAAAGGGGAAAATGCGCTCTTAAAAAGGCCAATCATAAAAATAACAAAAAAGAAATCTTCCAAATGAGGCAACAGAGCACATGTATCTACCAAACACGTCCCACATGGTCCCACACCACATCCCCCAAAACATGCACATATCTACAAGCCGGCCCCACAACATGGGGGCTCCTACTACGGGACCCGACTAAATGTGGCCCCACCTGTCAGCACGTAATGGGGGGGTCCTACTTGTCAGCACATAACGGTGAAGGTCCACTACGGGACCCATCTGAATGCGGCCCCACTTGTCAGCATGTAACAGCGAGGGTCCACTAATGGGACCCGACGGAGAGCAAGTTTCAGACTAATGTGAGAGTTCCATAATAGGAGCTGGACAAAAGTGACGAAAAACTAAGCGGCTGGGGAAAAGTGAGTACAGCTAACAAAATCAGGGGCACAAAAATAGAAATCCCTAGAACTTAATGCCTTTGCTCTGGTCTTATTACCTTAATTGGTCTTGTTACCTTAATACACTATTCTCTTGCGAGATGACCCATGTCCTAAGAGGATGTGAATAGTTGAGTTGTCCGGTTGCCACTTACCAACGGTGGGAAACAACAGTATTTGAGGGACCTCCACAAGTACAATCCTCTAAGAGATCTAAGCTCCCTGTAATTGGCGAGCTATGGTTGATCGATGGTTATGTCCCTACCTATCAGCGTGTTACCGTCTTGTTTTTTTTCAACTCGTGAGGTGCATTGGGTTTGGCTGCTCGATTGTCCTGTTCGCTGAAGGCCTACAGTATTTATGCACCGTACGTGTACGCGCAACCCATGGTCAGTTCGTTCCAGCTTTTGACCGTGTGGTCGGTCTTCCACTCTTCCATCAGTTTCTCCTCGCCCAGCAGGCACACAGCTCACTCCTATCTTGCCCCGACTCTCTCCTCTCCTCAAATCACCACCGCCGGTGATTCCTGTGCAGTCGCCTACTATTCCAGCCGCAGTTTGTTGCCAAAGCCCCGTCTCGCTCTTATGAATTGATTTCACATTACCGATTCAACCTTCTGCCTCTGCACGCACTCCCACAGTAACCCTAGCGTGCTTAGAGCATGTCTAACAGACCCCTTAAAAGGGCCAACCCGTATAATAACCGCCGGAATATGGGTTTCGGCTCTACCCGGCCGTCTAGCAGACCCCGTAAAAATGCCCCCCACTCCGATTTTTGCTGTTTTCGATTACGGGGCGGGTCTTCACCCCCTACTTGTGCGGGGTGGGAGCGGGGATAGAGGGCCAAACCAGTATCCCATTTCAAATCAAGGACATTTCAGTTCCCCACCCGTTTCCCAGCGTGCCGCACTTGCGCCAGCCGCTGGAATCCGTCAGATCTGCGCCCCTCCGCCGCCCGAGCTGAGCTGCGTCGCCGCACCTCCGCTGCACCCGTGAAGATCCGCATCCTCTGCGCCGTCACTTCGCCGTGGTCTTCTCTGCCGTTTTTGCCGGTGAGTATTCCGCCGCGTTCTTCTTCGTTCTCGCCGGTAAAATGGACGTGTTTGGGGATGATGTATGCTTCACCGTGGTAGATGGCTTCGGAGGATGTGCACATGGCGGATTTGGACGCGACGTCGACTGATTGGTCCTCGTCGGATTCCGAAGATTCGGACCTCGACGAGGTGCTCAACGATGACGAGACGGAGATGTTGCTGCTCCTGTTCGGCATGAAGCACATGGAGGACCGCGCCAAGCTGCTGGATCAGCGGAAAGGATCCGTGATGGGGCGTATGTGCATTCCGCGGAACCACGCACTCGGCCACGAACAGCTGATGCAATATTATTCTGCCAAGATTATCAGCGGAAAGGATCCGCGAAGCACCAACTTGTAACTACAAAGTTATGAATAATGAGTACACCATGGGGTACTATCTCACAGATGGTATTTACCCTAACTATGCAACCCTTGTCAAGTCCATAAAAGAGAAAAAAGGACAAGGCTTTGACAAGAAAGGAAGCTTGCTTCACCAAAAATCAAGAGGCATGCCACAAGGATATTGAGAGAGCTTTTGGTGTCTTGCAAGCAAAGTTTGCAATTGTCCGGGGCCCTGCAAGGTTTTGGGACAAGGAAACTCTTGTTGATATCATGACATGTTGTGTGATTCTTCACAACATGATCATGCTGCAGAATTCTCCACCAATTGCACCGCGCCGTCGCGTTGTAGATCCAACCCATCTCTCCACCATACTTGCTGGACCAAGGAAGGAGGAGACGTCGAGGTGCTGCACGTGTGCATCTCACGGAGGCACCGCCACTTGTGGTGCTATATCGGATCGGATCGCGAGGAGGAGAAGCGAGTACGACTACATCACCCATGTTCCGACGAACGTTCATTGCGAATCTTCAAGGGTATGAAGATCTAATCCAATCTCTCGTTGTTTGCATCTCCTAGATTAGATCTTGGCTTTCCCTCTGCTCGCATCCGTAGAAAATTTTGATTTACTATGCCGCAAACCCTTGAGGGTATCGAGCTAGATCTATGCGTAGATGTGTTTCACGAGTAGACGCAACATGGTTGTTGCGGCGTTGATGTTTTCTGTTGCAAGCCTCTTGTTTGTGTTCTTCTTATGATGCGGATAGTGAGATTGAAGCGGTCCGTGCCAACCTTACGGACGTCGTTCATGACCGGCTCCGCACTTGACGTGTGGCTTGTTCCACATGCTGGTGGATGTCGGTTTCTCTCACTATAGTTGTCATGGGATTAACACCGGAGTTTGGCAACCATAATATCACCGTTGTGGCTTTCCGTAGGTAAGAATCGTTCTTAGCATCTACTCCCATAAGCCACGTAAAACATGCAACAACAAAGTAGAGGCGTCTAACTTGTTTTTGCAGGGAGTGTTTTCTGTGATATGGTATGGCCCAAGATGTGATGTGTATATTGTATGCGATGATCATGTTTTGTAATGTTTCACGACTTGCATGTCGATGAGTACACAACCGGCAGGAGCCATATGGTTGTCTTTATAATTGTGTATGACCTGCGAGTCAACTTCTTATACGCCATGTAATAGCTTTACTTTATCGCTAAGTAGTTAGCAATAGTTGTAGTTGCTATTCGTGGTGGAGGCAATCATAGTGGAGTGATGGAGATCATGCCGGAACGCACAATATGGAGATCATTGCGCGAAGATTGGCTATACCATGTCACATAAAGTTATATGCATGTGATGTTTATCCTTTTATGTATCTTATTATGCTTAGATCGCGACGGTAGCATTATAAGATGATTCCTCACTTAAAGGTCAAGATAAAAACTGTGTTCTCCCCAAGTATGCACCTTTGCGAAAGTTCGTCGTGTCCAAGCATCACGTGATGATCGGGTGCTATAGACTCTACGCTCACATACAACGGGTGCAAGCCAGTTTTGCACACGCGGAAATACTTGGGTCTAACTTGACGAGCCTAGCATGTACAGACATGGCCTCGGAACACATGAACCGAAAGGTTAAGCATGAGTCATATGAATGATATGATTGACACTTCGTTGTCCACCATTGAAACCACATCTCTTCTCGTGAAGATCGGATTAGGTGTGGTGAATTTGGATCGTGTTCACTAAACAACTTGAGGGATGTTGAATTTAGTGGGAGTTCATCTAGTAATTTGATTAAAAGTTGAACTAGTTATCATGAACATAGTCTAATTTGTACTTGCAATACTGTAGATCAAATGGCTAAGTCCAACTTCAACTTCAACGTTTTTGCTAAGAAGGAAAAGCTTAGAAACAATGGGTCTAACTTCACCAATTGGTTCCGCAATCTAAGAATCATTCTCTCTGGCGGTCAAAAGGACTATGTCCTTGGGAAAGCGTTAGGTGACCCTCAAGAATAGCTGCCTTGGCCGATGAGAAAGCTGTCATCATCGTGCAAAGATGATTATGGTGTGATTAAGAGCACCATGTTGTTTGCTATGGAACCGAACTTCAAAATCGTTTGAAGACTATCCCGCCATTTGAGATTCTCAAAGAGCGAAAACCATGTTTCGCACTCAGCCCGCTCGAGAGATATGAGATCTCGAAGTTCTTTAACCGCAAGATGGAGGAAGGGAGTTACATTAGTGAGCACGCCATTAAGATGACGGGCTACACTCAACGCATGAGCAACTGGAATGCACGATTCCGGAGGAGCTCAAGATTGACAGGTTCGCAATCACTCCTCCCAGCTACAAAAGTTTTGTAGTGACTCATAATCAGATTGGTTCCACTGATACGATCACCGAGCTCTTCGCAAAGCTGAAGGCCGCGGAAGTGGATATCAAAAAGGATAATCATGTGTTGATGGTCAACAAGCCCACCTTTAAGAAAGGTAAGGGTGCAAAGAAGCCCTTCAAGAAGGGCGGCGGCAAGCATACTACCCCTGATGAGAAGAAGCTCAGGTCTGGTCCTAAGCCGGATACTGAGTGCTTCTATTGCAAGGACAAGGGTCACTGGAAGCGCAATTGTCCGAAGTACTTAGCGGACAAGAAGGATGGCACCATCAAAGGTATATTTGATATACATGTTATTGATGTTTTCCTTACTAGCCCTCGTTGTAGTGCCTGGGTATTTGATACCGGTTCAGTTGCTAATATTTGTAACTCGAAACAGGAGCTACGGAATAGACGGCGGCTTGCAAGGGATGAGGTGACGATCTTGGCGTTGGCAACGGATCAAGAGTTGATGTGATGGCGCCGCACGCTCTCCTTAGTTTTACCTTCGGGATTAGTTTTAAACCTTAATAAGTGTTATTATGTGCCTGCGTTGAGCATGAACATTATTTCTGGATCTTGTTTATTGCAAGACGGTTATTCATTTAAATCAGAGAATAATGGTTGTTCTATTTATATGAGTAACATCTTTTATGGTCATGCACCTCTTGTGAATGGTTTATTTCTTCTAAATCTCGAAAGGGATGAAACACACATCCATAACATTGAGGCTAAGAGATGCAAATTAGATAGTGATAATACTACTTATTTGTGGCATTGTCGTCTAGGTCATATTGGAGTAAAGCGCATGAAGAAACACCATTCTGATGGACTTTTTGAGTCTCTTGATTTTGAATCATTTGACACATGTGAACCATGCCTCATGGGCAAGATGATCAAAACCCCGTTCTTCGGTATGATGGAGCGAGCAACAGACTTGTTGGAAATCATACATACCGATGTATGCGGACCGATGAGTGTTTCGACGCGCGGTGGATATCGCTATTTTCTCACTTATACCGATGACTTAAGTAGATATGGGTATATCTATTTAATGAAACATAAATCTGAAACGTTCGAAAAGTTCAAAGAATTTCAGAATGAAGTGGAGAACCATCGTAACAGAAAGATTAAGTTTCTATGATCCGATCGTGGAGGTGAATATTTGAGTTATGATTTTCTCACGCATCTTAAAGCAAGTGGAATCGTTTCACAACTCACGCCACCCGGAACACCACAGCGCAATGGTGTGTCTGAACGCCGGAACCGATCCCTATTAGATATGGTCCGATCGATGATGTCTCTTACTGATTTGCCGTTATCATTTTGGGGTTATGCATTAGAAACCGCTGCATTCACTTTAAATAGGGCTCCATCTAAATCCGTTGAGACGACACCGTATGAACTGTGGTTTGGTGCTAAACCTAAGTTGTCGTTTCTTAAAGTTTGGGGATGCGAAGCTTACATCAAGAAGTTGATGCCGGACAAGCTCGAACCCAAAGTGGAGAAATGTGTCTTCATAGGATACCCTAAGGAAACTATTGGGTATACCTTGTATCACAGAACCTAAGGCAAAGTGTTTGTCGCAAAGAACGGTTCCTTTCTTGAGAAGGAGTTTCTCTCGAAAGAAGTGAGTGGGAGGCAAGTAGAGCTAGACGAGGTTATTGAACCTTCTCTTGAATTGGAGAGTAGCGCAGCACCTGAAATTGTTCCGGTCACCGCACCAACAATAGAGGAAGCTAATGACAAGGATCATGAAGCTTGGACGATGTCACTTCGAACATCGCAGGTCGACAAGGTCGCGTGCCCCTCCTGAGTGGTACGGCAACCCTGTCTTGACTGTCTTGTTAGTAGAAGACAGTGAACCTACGAATTATGAGGAAGTGATGATGAGCCCAGACTATGAGAAGTGGCTAGAAGCCATGAAATCCGAATTGGGATCCATGAGCGAAAACCAAGTATGGACTTTGGTGGACCCTCCTAGCGACCGAAAGGCCATTGAGTGCAAATGGATCTTCAAGAAGAAAACGGACGCGGATGGTAATGTTACCGCATAAAGCACGGCTTGTCGAAAGGTTTTCGACAAGTTCAAGGTGTTGACTACGATGAGACTTTCTCTCCGTAGCGATGTTTAAGTCCATTCGGATTTTATTAGCAATTGCGTTTCATGATTATGAAATATGGCGATGGATGTCAAGACTGCTTTCCTCAATGGCAACATTGATGAAGAGTTGTATATGATGCAACCCGAAGGTTTTGTCGATCCTAAGGATGCTGATAAAGTATGCAAACTTCAGCGTTCCATTTATGGACTGAAGCAAGCATCTCGGAGTTGGAACCTTCGTTTTGATCAAGTGATTAAGAGCTTTGGATTTGTTCCAAATTGCTACGAAGCTTGTATCTACAAGAAAGTGAGTGGAAGCTCGGTGACGTTTCTGGTACTATATGTGGATGACATATTGATTATTGGAAATGACATCAACATGCTTAACGATGTGAAGAGTTATTTGAACAAGTGTTTTTCAATGAAAGACCTAGGTGAAGCTGCTTATATATTGGGCATCAAGATCTATAGAGATAGACAAAGACGCCTGATAGCTTTAAGCCAGAGTACATACCTAGACAAAGTTCTGAAAAGGTTCAGAATGGATAAGGCAAAGAAAGGTTCAGTGCCTATGTTGTCAGGTAAGATATTGATCAAGGCTCAGTGTCCAGCTACGGTAAATGATAGAGAAGCTATGAGCAAAGTGCCTTATGCCTCGCCATAGGTTCTATCATGTATGCCATGATGTGTACTAGACCGGATGTGTCCAATGCTCTTAGTTTGACGATCAGATATCAAAGTGATCCAGGAGTGGAACACTGGACAGCCGTGAAGAACATCCTAAAGTACCTAAATAGGACTAAATAAATGTTCTTAGTCTATGGGGGTGATGAACAACTTGTCGTAAAAGGTTACGTCGATGCTAGTTTTGACACCGACAAGGATGATTCTAAATCTCAGACAGGATACGTGTATATTTTGAATGGAGCTGTGAGCTGGAGAAGCTGCAAGCAAAGCGTGATCACGGGATCTACAGTAGAAGCGGAATACATGGCTGCTGCAGAAGCGTCAAGTGAACGAGTTTGGATCAGAAACTTCATCACTTAGCTTGGCGTGGTTCCAAGTGCATTGGACCCACTGGAGATATTGTGTGACAACACTGGCGCCATAGCACTCGCTAAGGAACCAAGATATCATCCAAAGACCAAGCATATCAACCGCAAGTTTCATATAATCTGAGATTATATAGCAGATGGAGATCTGAAGATTAGCAAAGTACATACAGATCCATTGACTAAACCTCTTCCACGTGTAAAACATGATCAACACCTCAGTGCCATGGGTGTGAGATTGTTGCCAGATGTAAACTAGATTATTGACTCTAGTGCAAGTGGGAGACTGTTGGAATTATGCCCTAGAGGCAATAATAAAGATGTTATTATTATAATTCTTGTTCATGATAATGTTTATATTCCATGCTAGAATTGTATTAAGCGGAAACTTTAATACTTGTGTGGTTTGTGAACAACACCGTGTCCCTAGTACGCCTCTATGGACTAGCTCATTGATCAATGATGGTTAAGGTTTCCTAACCATAGACATGAGTTGTCAATTGATAATGAGATCATATCATTGGGAGAATGATATGATGGATGCACCAAACTAAGAGAAGCAATTAGATCGTGTCATTGTGTTCGTCTTTGCGAAGCTTTTCTTATGTCAAATATTGTATTCCTTAGACCATGAGATAATACAACTCCCTGGTATCGGAAGAAAGCTTTGAGGTCATCAAACGTTATCCTATGAGAGGGTGATCATAAAGGTGTCTCTCGGTGATCGGAAAGTATCATTGGTTTGTATGTATCGAGATGGGATTTGTCCCTCCCAAGTCGGAGAGATATACTGGGCCCACTCGATCGATATCAACACCGCTTGCAAGCACGTGGTTAAGGAGTTAATCACAAAGTGATATCGGATTACGAACGAGTAAAGTACTTGCCGTGAACGAGATTGAACTAGGTATGACTGATGCGACGATCAAATCTCGCAAGTAAAATATCGCGAGAAGGGAATATATATATGGGATTGATTGAATCACGGCATCGTGGTTCATCCGATATGATCATCGATGAATGTGTGAGTCAATATGGGTTTCCATACCCACGTTGATTATTGATAGAAGATCATGTCTTCATATTCTCGAACTCAGGTCACACACTTAACGTGTCTTGACGCTAGGATAGATTGGATAATTGGTTTATGAGTTTTTGTTCGGAGTCTCGGATGGGATCTGGGACATCACGAGAGGTTCCGGAGAATAAGATTCATATAAGGCAGTGCAGTTTTTGGAGTTCGGAATTGTTCCGGGTTAATCGGTATTGTACCGGAAGCTTCTAGAACCTTCCGGAAGGGGACCAACGTGGCTCCACCTTCCGGGAGGGGGCATGGGCCTATGAGGGAGTGCCCTGGCCGCATTGGGCCAGGGGCACAAGGCCCCATAGGGCCCAGCCGGCCAAGAGAGGTTTAAACTCGAGATAGACCTTCTAGTAGGGGGGGGGTTCCTTGCCCCCCACTCCTTTTCCTTTGGGGCCGCCGGTTTGGGCTTGGGGGAGGGGCTAGGGCTGCACCCCCCTCTATATAAAGAGGGGTGGGGGCGCACCAACCCCCACACACCTTCCCCTCCAACCCTAGCCGCCCTGCTGCCCTCCTCTCTCCCTCCCGACTGCTTGTAGGCGAAGCCCTGCTGCAGAAATTCTCCACCAATGTCGTGTTGTAGATCCAACTCATCTCTCCACCATACTTGCTGGACCAAGGAAGGATGAGACGTCGATGTGCTGCACGTGTGTATCTCACGGAGGCACCGCCACTTGTGGTGCTAGATCGGATCAGATCGCGAGGAGGAGAAGCGAGTACGACTACATCACCCACGCCCGACGAGCGTTCATTTGCGAATCTTCAAGGGAATGAAGATCTAATCCAATCTCTCTCGTTGTTTGCATCTCCTAGATTAGATCTTGGCTTTCCCTCTGTTCGCATCCGTAGAAAATTTTGATTTACTATGCCGCGAAACCCTTCAGATCATTGAAGATGAAAGAGGTTTGAACTTGCCATGTTTTTATGACAATGTTGGCACCCGAGTGCAGCCCGAGAGGAACCCTGATCGGATTGAAGCTTTTCTTGCAGCTCATCGAGGCATTGAAAATGCTGAGACTCATCACCAGCTCACCCAAGATCTGATTGATCACCATTGGCAGTTGCATGGCCAATGAGTTATTACATTCATTTTCTATTGTTGTATGTGTGAAACATTCATTTCCTATTGTTGTATGTGTGAAATATTTGTTATTTGTTTAATTCTTTCATTAGAACATTTGTTGACATTTCCGAAAAACATTATTGTAATAATTATGACGATTATTGTGTGATGTAAAACATTTATTTTATGTGAATGTTGTGTTGGTTCTAATATCCAATTTGTCAAAAAATCCTAAAAAACAGAATATTCTGTTTTACGGGGTGAGGATACGGGGTCTGCTAGCTTGGACGAGTTTTCGGCCGGCGAAAAGTGAATATAGGGCCCTCTACTCGCGTTTTAGGGGGCGAAAAAATACTGGGCCTGGTAGACATGCTCTTAGGTCATCGGCGTTGTGGTTCATCGGTCCTCGATATCGTCTCCCACGGCTAATCTGGCATCCAACAAGCCCGATTCCTGGGCAATAAACTGGTTTCCGGCCACATGCTAGGGTTAACCATCAGCCGTTCTCCCTGCCCTTCATCTTCGCTTGTCGGCTGGCCATCATCCACAACGTCCCGTGTAGCGCCGTGTAACTCGCCGGATGATCTTCCACCACCACAATTGATAAGCCGTCTGGACGCCGAATCCCCACAAGGGCGTCTCAAGTTCTTTATACCGCAGCCGAGCAGATCTGTACCGTACCCGCCCCGGCGCCCCACCTGAAGCTGCAGCAATGGCGCACCCCTGCAGAGGTAAGGTGATGCAACGATTTTAGATGACAACACTTATTTGATCTAAAATTCTCCTTAAATGTATGTCTGTCTATCTGGAGGACAGCTGAGAAGTTCTTTTAGTGCTTCCGTGCTCCTCCCTGGTTTCCTACACTCAAACGGTAAACAAAATCTTAGATAATGCATTCGAATATTTCTGCTTAGCACGAAGTATTAGTGTCAATTGGCACTGGAATTGTATGAGTTGGTTTTAATAGATGGATAATTAGATAAGATATAAATTTCGTGAGTGAGGATGGATTAGAGGTAATGGTTACATGTGTTTGTGACGATTATATATATACATATTCCAAGTAAAGATTCCTCTAATTTTGGTGTTTTTTGCTGCCAAATGCCTCACGGTCATGCGTTTGTGTTGTGCTGGCGACATATTGCAAAGATTATAGGATTCTGATTCACCTCTCCACATATGAGGCCAAAGGAAATACTGAGGTGTTTAAGGTGGTAAGACATATTAGGCGCCTAATTAAGGCGAGCAAAATGTTAAGCTGCTGCCAGGGGAATTTACCACCTAAGCGTCGCCTTAAGAACCATGGGAAAGACAATTGACATAGTTATTTCCGTATAAACAACTCAGTTGGCATTTGGCAAGGGGATCCATGGGAAATTCTTTCTCCATCCCATGTATCTTAAAAATCTCTTGCATTTTTGCTTGTTGATGTGAACTTATGGATAATGTGGTAGTAGCTAGTTGAACAACTTTGCCTTGTTTTTGGTTAGATGAATAAAGAAACATGTTAGCTTGAACTGGATTGGAGTTTACATAGTTATGTGATTTGATTTCCAACTAGGTTTGATTCATGTCATTAAATAGTGCCAACTTCATTATTTGAGTTTCCTCTATTTGAAATTTGGTAAAGCAGTTTTCTGCTTATAGACATACTTAGTTATGGCAAATATGGTTTGTTGTTACTGGACAACATTTACTTTATATTCTTCTAAAATCTAGGGATCAATGTTCCAGTGATGTACAACGTATTTTCTAGCTTCGTATAGATTGGCTAAAAATATGTAGGTGTTGTCAGTTTAAAAAAGTTGATACACAAGCCTCTAAGATGACTTCTTAGTCTTCTCAAGTGTGACTGTCATGTGATACCGGCATCACCATACATTACCTGTGTAGGTATCTAATACTGATTTGATTAACCGAGTCGGCATGCCATTGCTAGAGCGTCCGTCTCAAATAAACTTGGACATGCTTTAAAGTTTACCCATTTATTCGAACTATTTGTGGTCATCAGAATTCAAGATTGGCATAAAGTTTATGTGTCTGTTTCATCTCAGTGCCTTACAGATATGTCAGTGGCTATTGTTTGGTGGTAAGGACATATCAAGGATGTTTTTCTAAGAGTTCAATTATCCATATGGTTTAAAATTTCTTGTTATAATAATCTGACACCTGAGATTCACGAAGACCATATGTTTAAAAGAGTCCAGAATAAAATTTTAGTATGGATTATAGATGACAATGTCATAAAGCTTCTGATGATAGAATTATAAAGCTTTTAACATAATGTAGTATGTATTATAGATTACAATATTATAAAGCTTTCGATGATAGAGTTGCAAATCTTTTAACATAATGTTTTGTGAATTTTTTTTAATAAAACACGATGCCATCACTGTAGCAAGAAGGTAACTCGGGTATTTTCATGAGTAGTGGTAGACAATGATGATTAGTTTTAAAATTATGTCGAAAAAAGGTACTGTTCCAAGAAAATGTTCACTCTATGTTTTCTCTCTTCATCTCCAGAATATTGACTATACATGTGCAAATAGATGAACTGATTGAGGTAAAAGCTTTAATCTGCGATGTTGATTGTGTGAGAGCATAGCTTGCTCTTCTGCCTTTGTATGTCAATCGTATTCAACTTTAAGCAAAGATCAGGGTGTGTATAGCTAGCACCACATCTGCAAAAGCAGGGACGACTACATATTTAGTCCAGATTTCTCCTACACTGCTATTTCTATATTTTATTTTTTAGTTTGGTGTGACAACACATATGTGATTATCCAGGTTCATATCAGTGAAAGGAGAGGTGGATATTCAGAAGTTATGTGATGTAATTAAGAGAAATACAAAACGTGGGTCCACACAAGAGTCGTAATCTTTGTGTTTATATCATGGTGAGGACCCTTCCACAATTATGAAGACACATCGTTGGCATTCATAGCAAGATGAGGTTACGGTTGCTGCATGTATGTGCATTTTTACTATTTATTTTGGCATTTTGAATCAAACATTAGATTGAATCACTAACAGACTTTGTAATTCTTATAGTTCTGAGTCGATGCGACACTTAATTTCTTCATTTACAACGTTAATGTATTCAGATTATTATTGTTTGGCCACATTTTATTAAATCAGAGCTCCACATATCATGGTTATTATTATTATTATTCGTTTTGTTGTGCCGGTGGGTTCTTTGGCGCTCTACTAGTGTGCTGCTCCGCCGCGCCGTGAGGCTCGGCGGTGGTGGGGATTGGGATCTGCGCCAACTGCAGCGTCTGGGTTCTCCGGCGCTCCTCGAGGTCTCCGTCTTGGTTCGTCTTCTTCGTTCCTCTCTGCATTTTCCTTGTGTGTTTTTGTGCGTTTTGAAGATTCTGGTGTCGCGGTTCGTGGGGCGTATTCGCTGTAGGCGCACATTTGTTTGATTTGGATTTGCTCTGGTCCCCGGCGTTTGGGAGGGGGTGGCCCTAGGTCGCTGGTGTGCTCTGCCTGGTGTGGTGGATCCGTGAATGTTTGGGGCTCTGGGCCTTGGTTCCTGGGCGATTTGTGTGTCTGTTCGTGTTGGATGGACGGTGATTGGGTCGCGCGAGGCCAGCACGGACGAAAGCGTCCTGGTATTCTATTTTTTGGTTGCTTGCCTTTTGCATGTCTTTGTTGTTTTGTTTTCTTTCCTATCATGTTTGTTGATCGATTTGTTCCTGTGTCTTCTATTGTACAGTAGCTGTCGTAGCTGTCATCTCTGTTACCGATGGTGATGCGCCGTCGAGTGTCTCAGATATGGGTCGTCGTGTGCGGCCTCGAGCTCGTGGTTTGGGTGGGTTCTCTATGGGTGATCCTGGTGTGTCCTCCAGTGCATCGTTTGTGCCTTCGCGGTGCCGTAGATGTGCTCGTGCTGCTATCGGCCGCGCCTCGGGTTTGTCTGTTGCGGGTCGTTATGTGCTGCCTGGGCCTTCTCGTGCTTCTGGTTCGACTTAGTTGGTTGCTGCTGATGCTGCCATGTCCTTGGGGGCAAAGCCTATGGCTCCATGGTCCCTTAAACGCGCAGCTGCTGCTGCTGAACGGGCTGCTACTGGATATGGTTGGGTCCGGGTGATATTGTGTTTCTCTGCTTCCTGTACTGTTGTTTGTTGTTGGAGCTTATTGATTTCCCGGTAGGCGGATCACTAGATAAGCTGTCGGAGCAACCTCAGGGGCGATTCTAGATATATGTTCCTCTTCTCTTTTACTTAATGGTGAAGCATGGTTTTATGTTTCAATGATGGTAAAGCATGGTTTTATGTTGCTTTGATGGTGAAGCATTGTCAGTTTAGTGCACAAATGAGCTTCTCTTTTACTGAATAAAATGCATGCAGCGTGATTGTTAAAAGTATTTGAGATGCTTTTCACAAAATCTAAACCAAAGCTACTTATTTGTATTAAACAATCTATAAGAAAACAACGGTATTGATCTATCCTATTTTGAATTGAATTAAGTATTGATCCAGGAAGGCTAATAAATTAGATTGCTTTTGACATTTGTTCACTACCGTGTAAGTATATAACGTTGGCATGCCATTGTTTCTCGACCACCCAATTTCTTGCTCATTCTATACATGTTTACAAGAGGGCCATGCAAGGTACATATTTTGTGCTCCGTTGGTTCCAGGTTTTTTCATGAAAATTTTGCAAAGTAATGGGCAATAATGACTTCTTTGTTTTGACGAAGCTCCAAGTTTTGTTGATTGCTGGATCGATATGGACACTTATAAATGTAGGCTGGAAGTTATATATATATATATATATATATATATATATATATATATATAATTAAGTTAACCAGATGATGTAACTATGCATATTCATGTTAAGGAAAAGAAAGTTGTTCCATACATGCTCTCTAGCTTGATATTTTCAAGGCAGTATGTGACCCCAAAATATAGAGTTTATATGGACAAAGTAGTTTTTTTCTTGGAATTGTGCAACTTTTAGCACAAACACCGTCTCTCAATGAAAAGTCGTGTGCTTTCCTTTACTTATTGACTTGGGAATACTTGCAATCTAAATATTAAGCAACACATGTCCTGAGATAATTGAGTTTATCATTTTTTCGGGATGACATGACCATATATTATTGTTTCAAAGCTCCATAAATTAGTTAGCTTCATTGTACCGAGGAATGAGAGGGGGTCTTCTTGACTATTTCTCTCTATGTTGTGTATTGTCATTTGCTTCTCTAAACAAAACATTTTGTTTATCTAATGTACAAAAAAGTATGAGCGAGTTGCAGGTTAGGTAGTTAAAATTATCAGAAGTGGCCATGAAGTGCCCGGGGCATGAGACTATCGTGGATGGAAAAACTGATCAATGGATCCAAAAGTATACTGAATGGAAGGAAGAAAGCAATGCAATTTGTAAAGTATGTGCCTACTTGAATTGATATGTCTACCATAGTACCATGCCATAGAGATCTGTTGAACAAGATATGTGAATCCATAATTCATGGTGATGTACCTTTTGTTTTGTTGCTTTGGAACTGGCAGGTGTTCCAATTATTTGTTATCCTAAGTCCATGCATGAATGGTTATATGGTTTATAACAAAATAAGATACAAATATGTATTCTGTTGGCTGTAGATTGGATTCTACTTTTATTTCTAGGACATCGTAGAAGCTTAGGCAAATAGGGGTGTCAAGATGCTGTCATAGAAGCCTAGCAAATATGGGTGTCAAGATGCTGTCATGGAAGCTTTTAGGCAAACAACAGTGTCAAGATGCAACTATGATCTTGAAAAATTGACGCTGATCAATGCCTTCCGATGTTTACTTTTACATGATAAAGAAAATCATGCCACGAAACCTCGAATATATACACTTGCATGTACACCTGCGAGCAAAACAATCATGCCCAATTGGTCATGGTACTGGAATGGGTACATTATCTATTTGGGTGTGATAAAATTACCAAACAACAATGATTTTAATGCATGGTACTGCTATTGTATATTGGGATATTTGATTTTCATGCCATTTTTAAGAATCCTGTGTCAATATGGACATAAGAAAGCAGAACAAAGTTTATCATGTTTCTAGCTTCAGTGGACATATGAATAAGGAAATCCACCTGGGTTATCATTTGACATTGGCATGCTCTAAAATATCATTGTTTTGCATGGAAAAGAAATTTACAACATTATCAATACAATATTATTGGATTTTTAGCATCTTTTGGTGTATAAATGGTCATGTGTAATTTCTCAGTTTTGGGAGAAAGCTTTCCACATATGGTGTTGGCAAGCTACATCATTTTATGCTCTAAGACATGATCGTGATGTTCAGTCAGTTGCAGGGCCATGTCGAGCAAATGGAACTCAACCTGTCATCGTATGGTGATGTCATGGTTCAGTTTAGATCGATTTGGAAGTTTCTATGTTGATAGATTCAGCTCAGTATCTTCGGGTTGTGGGATAAGGTTTATGCGCTTGAGATAATTTTACTTTCAAGCTCAAGAAAAAGAATCGCCAACAGCAGAAGATGGCGCTGCAACGCGCGCATGATCCTTCTAGTTTATATCTATTCCATAAGCACTTATCGTACACACCGGTATACACAACATTACTTGAGGAATCATAGCATTAATATTTTACTTCATTGCTTATATACATTAATATTTTATCTCATTGCATTCACCTCTTTCTTGTTTTACTTTTGTTATAGTTTTCTGCCAGTCCTAGTAGTAGTTGTTACAAATAATCTTAAATTTATTTATCCTAGAAACTAATAGAATAGGCTATTTCTAAACTACGGTTTGGGTGCGAAACATGGCCGCATTGACAACGTGGCTGCAGGGTCATGTTATTTTCGTTCGTCATTCTCCCATCGGACAAACTCGTAAACACTTGCTGCTACAAGTACTTCAATAACCCTGTTGTTTATGCAGGAATCCAGTCATCAGCCAGCTGCCTTACATCATAGACGCATGTTGCATTGTGAAGTCGCTCACCACAAGGAGCGGAGCGACCTTCGAAAGGAATCTCCAGAAGACTATCAAAGTCATAGGAGGCGGTGCACCGAGTATCTCCAGTCATCCAAGTCATATTGATATCATCACTGGAGTCAACAACCATAGTAGCAAAGAGCTGTTGAATGACACGAATATTGTAGTGCTCTTAAGTTTGCATGATATTGTGTAGGACAAGTTTGTCCATGATCCACAGAAAGTCCTCAAAGTAGCTCATGTGCTTCCTCATGTATGCAAATTCCAACACAGATGGAGGGCAAATCTTGTACTTCGTGAGAGAGCCATGGAATTCCCGGTAGATGACCTCTTGCTCCCTCCTCCAAATCTGAGTATTCTCACAGGTGTGAGGCAGATCATAGAAAAGCTTCGATGTGATGGGCCAAAGATAGATCGGGGTTGAGGAAGATGTTGTATATCCACAATTCACGCAATATGAGGGGCCAAGACCAGAAAAACACCAAGAAACCCATCTCTAAGGCATTTCTAGGGCAAACCCTAGAAAAGAGAGAGAGAGAGAGAGAGAGAGAGAGAGATAGAGATAGAGATAGAGATAGAGATAGAGAGAGAGAGAGAGAGAGAGAGAGAGAGAGAGAGAGAGAGAGAGAGAGAGAGAGAGAGAGAGAAGGTACTCTCGGGGCATCCATGGTGAGGGAACGACCAGCGGGGAGGGGCCCAGCGTCAAGGGGAAGGAGGAGGCCGGCGGCAGCGGCGTAATCCAGGGGTGAAGGAGCACCCGGCGGCGTTCTTGGGAGAGGGAGGAAGCTATGAGGAAGTGGAGGGACTCGAGGTGGAGTGACAGAAAACTGACACGATTCCTATAAGTGGAAAAAGAAAACCGCCAGATTCGGAGTTTCCGGGGCCATGATACCGGAGTCTCTGGCCAAGTCGGAGATTTCGGTTTGGTAAGCCGGTCCAGCAAAACCGTAGATTCCGGTGTAGTGACACTGGAGATTCCAAACCCCTCAACCAAAAAAATGCACGGACAAGCTAGACAAGTGTGTGACAAGAGGAGCAAGGCTGTTGAGAATATAATAATTCTTGGGATAGATTTCCAACCTGTTATAGGAACAAATGCACTCTAAAAAGAAAGAAAGATACAAGAATCCAATAGGAGTGCATGTCCCAACAACCAAACAAAACAAAAAGATGACAAACATGAGGAAAACCAACCTCTCATGGGGAGAGGGCAGTGGCCTAGGCCACCATATTTGAGTATATTTGGCTTGGCACCACGAAGATATATCTTGGGTCCATTACCAAAACTCATCATTTAAGCTCACATATCACAACATGATATTAAGAGGAATGATTTTTGTTACTTTGGGCATAATGGGGGGAGGGATATCCCAATCATTTGGACCGCACTCCCCCTATTTCCATGCCTACATCTAGATAGAATAACATATGAACGCATGGGTATGGGTGCATGGTATCAAGCCACATTGCTCGAATTTATAATATTTAGCTCATGCCTTAACTCATGGAATCTCTTCTCATCAATAGTCTTGGTGAATAAATCCGCAAGATTCTTCTTGACGCTCACATAAGAGAGATCAATATCACCATTGTTCACATGCTCACGGATGAAATCATGACGAATATCAATATGCTTTGTTCTTGTGTGTTGCACCGGGTTGTAGGCAATATTTATAGCACTTTCATTATCACAAAGAAGAGGCACTTTGTCACAAGTGATAGCGTAATATTTTAGAGTTTGCCTCATCCATAACAATTGAGCACAACAAATAGAGGCCGCAATATAATCGGCCTTGGTGGAGTACAAGGAGACACAATTTTGTTTCTTAGATGACCAAAACACCAAGGACCTACCAAGGAATTGGCAAGCCCCGAAGGTTGATTTCCTTCCAACTTTGCCTCCTGCCCAATCTGAATCCGTGAAACCACGAAGAACAAAGCTTGAGCCCTTGGGATACCATAATCTAAAGTTTGGGGTATCAACTAAATATCGAAAGATTCACTTGACCGCCACAAGGTGGATTTCCTTTGGGGAGGCTTGAAATTGTGCACAAATACCCACACTTAACATGATATCCGGTCTAGACGCACAAAGATAAAGCAAAGAACCAATCATAGAACGATATACCTTTTTGTAACATCCCAAAAATACCAAACTTAGATCAACAAACACTAATCATCAAGATTAGGGTTAACAAAAATTTTTCTAAATAAACTCATGAATGCATGTATATGTGTATGCATGGATTTTTGAATTTCTTTAAAAACCACCTTGTTTGTGTGATCCATTGCTTGTAAAATGTTTCTTAGGTGAAATGAACATCATCTAAAACATTTCCCACACATTTCCTAAAGACAAGTAAATCAAAACAAATATATTAAGTGAATGGTCATTTTGACCAATTTAACTCCCATGCCTACTTTGGCTGTCTCAAACTTTCAAAACCTAACAGAAAATTTTCTGGATCTTTGCACCTCTTGAATGTACTCATAACAAGGTATCAAGGCCCACTTTGTGATCATCCAGAAACTTTCAAATGCATAGTTTAAATGACAATTCAAAATTGAATCTTGTTCATATGGGAAGATCCCACTTTTCCAAAACCCACTCAAACAAGCTCAACTATCAAAACCCAAGCATCTGCAGACTCACCAGCACCAACCTAGCAAACCCACCAAAATTCATTTCAAAATTCAAAACTTTATTTCATGCGGCCATTTCATCAAACAGGTTGCAGACACAAATCAAACAAAACATCAAACACTATAGTGTGCAGTGATTCTTGCCTAACTTGTTCCCTAGTTAGCTCACACACAACCCAGTAGATCATCTAGAAAGATTAGCCCAACACTAGCACCCCTGTGAGCTTGCCATTGTCATCAATGGTGAACAGTCGAGCACCCCAATGTCACCCCATTGTGGACAACAGGCTAGAGGAAGAACTAGCCGTGCCAACCTTGTCTGGGAGGCAGCCCACCGTCCACCGCCACTGCCTGTCCCAGCCGCGAGCGTTGCCAAGCCACGACCACGCACAAGACACGCGCACCATGCCAAGCGCGCCCAGCGCCACCCTCTACCAGCGTCCACGCAGAGCGCCCGCCCTCACCGCGTGCACACGATCCCCACCGAGAGACCGCAGACATCCCGTTTGCCGTGCCATACAACCACCGCCCGCCGTCGAAGACGCCGCCTCTGCCGCTCAGAGCACCGCCCGTTCCAGACCAAACCACACCGCCCCATGCCTCACGACCATGTCGTTGAGCATCACCAGGAGACACAGCACCGTCCCCTACCCTTTCCCATGCCATTAGCCGCTACGTCGCCCCAGCGAGCTCACCCGTCTTGCCCGACGGTCCCCTCGCTCGACTATAAATATAGGCCACCCCCGCACGACTTCTTCACACCATCTCACTCCCCTCTCCCCACTGACCGTGCCACACCATCCTCAGAGCAAGCCAAGCACCACCCCGCCGGAATTTCACCGGAGCCCACCGCCTCTGAAGAAGAAGGGAGCCAGCGATTGGAGCCGCCCCAGGAGAAGCCACCGGTACCAGGAGGTTCGCCGTCGTCGACTTCGTCGTTCGCCCGCCTCGCCGACCCTCGCCCGTACCCCGGTGAGCCCCCAGCACCCCTCACTGGCCGCGCTAGGTTTCGTTCTCGCCGGAGTTGTCTCGCGTCGACGATGACCCCCAGCCGTTGGATTAGAACTAGATCGAACGATCCACGTTGCCCCATACCGCTTCGCCTAGCCCCGTGTCACTGAGGAGTGGGGACACCCACTTAAGCAGCCCGCGGGAGCACTACGCTTAGCAAGCCGGCCCAGTAACTTTTCCCGCGCAGCCCAACAATTCAAATTAAATCTTTTCTATTTCAATTCAAACACACTTCAGCACCCAACTTCAAAAATCAACCCAGATCGATTCATTGCACCAAATTGGATGAAACCAATTTTGTTGGAAAGATCTGTGAATGCTTAATCCAAGACCGTTGGATTCAAGTCATTTGGATATGTAGATCACCCATACTAAAAATAATAAGGCAGAAGCTTTTCTGCATTCAAACATTTTTCAAATTTAAACCATAAAAGCTTTTGAGTTGATTCCAACTCTCAAAAATCACATTTAACCATACCTTTCAGAATATATAAAAATATATAGGTTTACTTGCAGAAATAATGTTCAAGTAATAAAAGAATGCTTCATAAGAATTTCTAGCCACTTTAATTAATTAAAATAAAAGGGTAAAACCTTATTAAATTGTGACACCACTTTAAATCACATTCCCATGGACTACAATATGTGGTGATGACATGTGTCAACATGATCCCATGTTTAGTTTGGAGAATATTAAATCTTAAGTTGTTTTTCAATGAGTAGAAATTACTTTTCTAAAAATAAAAGATTTAAACCAAGCTTTAACCTTGTAATGTTAGAGATGATGCTAGATCATCTATAGGACCCTTGTGTGTGATGATTGCAAGTAGTTAAGTATTGTTTGGTGATTGTGTACATCGTATTTATTCATAGACGCTAGTACCGACCAAGGATACGAGGAGGAAGGAGGATACTACGAAGAGGAAGCCGAGGAGAACTTCAACCACTGCTCTGCACAAGGCAAGCTTATATTGACACTGATGCAAGCCTAATACTACTAGTGAATGTGCAAGCTAACACTTGCAAGATACTATGCCTATGCAAGCTTATACTCATATTGATGCAAGCTAACCCTTGCCAGATACCCTACTGATGCCACAAACCCATACTTGTGATATGACTACTATATGCCTTAAGCATAGGAGATCATACCCACTTGATAAACCAATCCTAGTTTTATGGCAAGCTTCTTACTTTATTTCTTTATCAAAGCTTACTTAGAGTCTACGAGTTTGGTAGATACTAGACAGTTGTGATGAAGGTTGCATAAAGAGCATAAAGTTTGGCCTAAGCTAGAAACCTTGATATCAGCCCAAGATATAAGGTTGGACGTAGTGAAACTCCACTAGTTACCACCCCTCATTAGTACTACCCCCACCTGTAGATGCTAGTGCTAAGCATAAAACTTGATCAACTTTAGATGGGAATACTTGATGGAAAAATGGTTATGAAAACCTTGGAATGATGGATCATTCTATTGAAATGTTTTGGACATGTGTTCCCAAACACTTGATGATTCTGGTGATAAAAATGTTGAGGCATGAGCCTTAGCCCTTTTATAAAACTGATGGTTGTCTGGATGCGATACCATTCCAATTTTATCGTACAACCACAATACCCGAAGATTGGGTAGGGATTGACTGGAAACTTATATACCTTAGTATTAGTTCCCTCATGGCCAAGGTCTGAGCTAAGGCTACCTTGTGAAGATTGTCCACCTGTGCAATACCCAAGATGACAGTGGTCATGGTTGGGAGGCCAAACTCACAGGAGAGGTGCTTATACTAGGGCGTGTAATTGAAAGGTTAGGATTGATTATCCGCATACTGAGTATGGTGAATTCAGGATTTGTTCCTGACGGATGTATCGAATGTTGTGGTGAAAGTGTACAATCTCTGCAGAGTGTCAAACTATTCGAATATCCTTGTCTGCGGTTATGGACAGTTGGAGTGGCCATACTGTTCCCCCGTCAGACTTTTCAAAATGACTTGTGAAATGAATTGAGACTTTGACTTGACCACAACAGAGTTGTGACCTGAATTACAAGATCCCGCTTAAGAGTTATAAAATTGTGACTAGCTTTGGAACTTAGTAAAGATAAACCTGGATTTTTGCAAAACAACCCTAGAGCCTAGTGTCCTATTATCCACCCCCCTTTACTTGTTAGTATTAGTTTGCGAGTACTTAAAAGTACTCATGGCTTTGTCCCTGGCTATTCCCATGGCCAGACTATGAAGAGGAGTACCTGGAAGATGGACCCGAGGAAGGTTACGACAACTAGGATCATCTCCCATCGTCAGCATTGCCTGTGACCCCGAAGATGGAGCTTCGCCTACGCTACCGTTATTATTATGTATTCCGCGGCTTGATGTTGTATTAAGAACTAGATCATGAGATCCCTATTTGTGTAAGAACTTATGTATCGTTTGTAATGGATGAAGTACTATGGTATCCAATTCTGTTATGTCTCGCAAAAATGGTAATCCTGGGATTGCGATGTATGGCATAACATGCATCTAGGATTGAAAAATCCGGGTGTTGACAAGTTGGTATCAGAGCCATCCTGACCATAGGAGACCCTAGTTAGATTGGACGTTGAACCAAAAACTTAGTTTCAAAACCAAAGAGCAAAAATATTTACGAAAACTTATGCTCATTCTTACCTTTTTAATTCTTTAATAAAACTTCATGTTCCTCAAAAACTCTTGCAAAATAGATAAAATTTTGACACAGTTGATCACTCTGCTAATCTACTCATCCTCTATTTTTATAGATGGACGTGAAGTACAACAAGTTTTACCAACTTGGGAATGGAGGAGACCTTATCTTTGAGAGGGATCTGGATCAACTTTCGGAACTTCTGGAGCGTCCGCACCCTGAGTTCTTCGGAGCTCAGCTCAATGATCAAGGAGGAGAAGATCTGCAGTGGATAATTGTTGCAAGTCTCTGAGGAAAGATTGAACCTCCCACTGCGGAGGGATTTCAGTTTAACTTGAGGGAAAACAACTGGCTCGATGGACTTGCCAGAGCAATGCAGGAAGCTCTTTCCCGTCTGTGTGGGCAGAGCATCAATCAGATCAAGGGTACTCGCTTCGAGTTTTTCCTAAGGCGTGATGCAAATGGCCAACCACTGGAAGCCCCATACCACCCCGAGCCGAAGACTCAATTGGACCACCTTAGCTTCATGATGTATGATCGTCAGCAAGAGTTGGATAACTGTCGTGATTATTGCAACCACAAGTCTGCCATCATCAAGACGAAGGATCAGACCATAGCCATGCTAGCAAAGGATCGCAAGTCTCGCCGCCGTCAGCTCGAAAAGAAGGAGCGCATTATTGCCCGTCTTCGCCATCGCATCTCATCTCTGGAAGAGACCATCCACGAGGGAGACATGCAGTTAGAGGAAAGGGATAATGCCGGAGAGGATCTTCGTGGAGACCCTTACTCCTACCTCAGCGATGACGATGATTTTCTGGAGGATCAGGCCATGGACTTCTTCACCGATGAGGATGATTTCGCCTTCATCGATGATGCTGAAGATGATGAAGCCACAGACTCCGAGGAGTAGTAGCACTGAGCACTAGCGTAGTGAGTAGTAGTTGGTCCCCAGATCGTAGTTTCGA
The DNA here is from genome assembly GCA_030063025.1 of Avena longiglumis. Classification (NCBI taxonomy): domain Eukaryota; kingdom Viridiplantae; phylum Streptophyta; class Magnoliopsida; order Poales; family Poaceae; genus Avena; species Avena longiglumis. The sequence continues at coordinate 415,754,622 of CP125975.1, read as the reverse complement.
ATGGTTCTTAAAACCATCTGTTTTCCTTTTGTGGTGTGCGTTGTATCGGTGAATGAATGAATGAAAAAGCAAGTTGCTTGAAAACTGAGTCAAACTCTAAAAACTTTTCAAAACCCGAAACCTTAGAAATTTCCCTCTTGTCTCATGATCTATATCAATCTTCAGATGGCATGTAGAGGAAGTGGTTCAGCCCCGGACCCTATGTTGCAGATCCTGCAAATGTTGACTTCGACGAGAAGTCGAAAAGCGGGCGTCAAGCCAACCTAGCCACTCTGTGACAGATAGCCCAGCTAGCCCACAACAACCAAGGCCATGGAAATCAGGACAACCACGGATCTAAGCTCAAGAATTTCCAGAATACCAACCCACCCGTCTTCACCAAGTCAGAAGAACCCGTAGACGCCAATGATTGGCTGCAAACCATGGAAAATAACTTAGAAGTCGCCGGAGTGGAAGCCAACGAGAAAGTCTTGTTCTCCACCCATTATCTAGCCAGAGATGCCAGGGCATGGTGGAACAATGTTCGTGCAATGACCGGAGGCCAGATGATGACCTGGGAGGAATTCAAGGTCAAGTTTAGCAGAACCCATGTGCCACCAGGTTTGATCAAGAGAATGAGAGACGAGTTCAGAGAATTGAAGCAAGGAAGGATGACTGTAGTGGAATACCGTGACAAAATTTTGTCATTATCTAGGTATGCCCCGGACGAGATAGACCCCGAAGCCAAGAAGAAAGACAGGTTCTTGAATGGTCTGCATGACGAGATGCAGACAGTGTTAGTCAATATCCCCTTTGTTGATATTGAAGCCCTTGTCGACTCTGCTATCCAGACGGAAGGAAAGATCAACCAGGCCAATGAGAACCGCAAGCGTCGCATGATGCATCAACCAGGAACCGATCAGACCCCAAAGTATCGCCCAACCCATCTCTAGGATTTGCCCCAAGAACCAACAGACCCCCTATGACCCGTCCGACCTATCCCAACCGTGGAAACCCTAGACCCGGAGGAAATCACAACAACCCCGGCAACTCTAGAAATTTCACCCGTGCCCCACCCAAGTTCAACACCAACAATGCTATCGCCAACCCCAACACTGCCCCGAGGACTGGAAGCAATGTTGTGCCTGTCGCAGCCAAGGACAAGTCACAAGTGACCTGTTATGACTGTGGAAATAAAGGCCACTATTCCAATGAGTGTCCCAACAAGAATAATGCTATAGCCCCCAACGCCAATGTCCCAGCTCAGCAGCAGCATCATGTCCAGCTAGGGAGAAGATTTGCCCCAGGGAATTCACTCAACCGCAATGGCCGTCTTTTTCTCATACATGCTGAAGAAGCTCAGGAAGCGCCAGACGTCGTGCTGGGTATGTTTTCTGTTAATTCAGTACTTGCAAGAGTGTTGTTTGATTCTGGTGCATCGCATTCATTTGTCACCGAAGAATTTGCCTGCACTAGTACAATTCAACCAACCAAATTGAAGCATGTGATGATTGTACAAATTCCCGGATCAACCACCAAGGCTAGGCAAATTTGCAAGGCCGTCCCTATCCGAATCCATGGCATAGATTTTTATGCTAACCTAATAGTACTCGGAACTAAAGGTTTGGAAGTAGTACTAGGAATGGATTGGATGTCCAAACATAAAGGATTGATTGACTGTGCCAAGAAAGCCATCACCATGACCAGTACCACCGGAATATCAGTTGAGCATATATCTGAAACCTTACCTCGCCAATTAAAGTGTAACAAGAGTCTAGCCCAACCTACCATTGACCAAGTTCGGATAGTCTGTGAATACCCCGATGTATTTCTAGATGTTTTGCCCCGTATGCCCCCAGATCGGGATATCGAGTTTATCATCGAACTAATCCCCGGAACAGGACCCATAGCCCAGAGACCCTATAGTATGAACCCGTTAGAACTAGAAGAACTGAAGAAGCAACTGGATTCCATGTTAGAAATCGGATTGATTCAACCGAGTGCGACCCCATGGAGATCCCCTGTCTTGTTTGTGGACAAGAAGGATGGAGGTAACCATTTGTGTACGGATTATCGAAAGTTGAATGATGTCACCATCAAGAACAAGTACCCCTTGCCTAAGATAGAAGATTTGTTTGATCAGTTGACCGGAGCCCAGGTGTTTTCTAAGATTGATCTTAGGACTGGCTATCATCAACTCAAGATTCGTGCAGAAGATATTCCAAAGACTGCCTTTACCACCAGATATGGATTGTACGAGTATACAGTCATGTCTTTTGGATTAACCAATGCCCCCGCTTATTTCATGAACCTCATGAATAAGATTTTTATGGACTTCCTGGATAAGTTTGTCGTTGTTTTCATCGATGACATTCTGATTTATTCCAAATCAGAAGAAGAACATGAGCTACACCTAAGGACCATTCTTGGAACCCTTAGAGAGCATCAGCTGTATGCAAAATTTAGCAAATGTGAATTCTGGTTACAAGAAGTAGTATTCCTTGGTCACATTGTATCAGCCGGAGGAATTGACCACCTTAAAGTGAAAGATGTAGAAGATTAGCAAGCCCCAACCACTCAAACCCAAGTTCGTGCTTTTCTCGGATTGGCGGGATATTACCGCAAATTCGTAGAAGGATTCTCAAGTATCGCCCGACCCATGACCCAATTGCTGAAGAAGGACAAGAAGTTTGAATGGACCGACAAATGTGAAGCGAGTTTTCAAGAACTCAAGAGGAGATTGATTTCAGCCCCAATCTTGATTATGCCAGATATCACGAAGCCTTTCGATGTGTGTTGTGACGCATCCAAGATTGGTCTCGGATGTGTGCTAATGCAAGAAGGCAAAGTTATATCTTACCTATCGCGACAATTGAAGCAACATGAACAAAATTACCCAACCCATGACCTCGAAATCGTAGCCGTAGTTCTAGCCCTGAAGACATGGAGACATTACCTGATGGGAATCCGTTGTGATATTTATTCGGATCACAAGAGCCTAAAGTATATATTCACTCAGAAGGAGCTGAATATGAGGCAGAGGAGATGGATTGAGCTACTCAAGGATTACGACCTGGACATTCACTATCACCCTGGTAAAGCCAATGTGGTAGCCGATGCCCTTAGCAGATTGTTGTGCCGCTTGAACTCCATGATTTTAGAGGAGCAACCAAGTTTGCACAAAGAGATGGAAGATTCTTGAATGGAATTAGTAAGTGAAGGATTTTTGGCTAGCATAGAACTTCAGCCCACTTTGATCAGTCAGATTAAAGAGGCACAAAAAGGAAATGCCAGTATCGACAGAATCAAGCGTCGTATCGGTACAGGCAAAGTACCCGGATTCACCGAGGACGAAGAAGGAGTTCTGTGGTACAAAGGACGCCTTTGTGTACCAGCAGATTCGGAGTTGAAAGAAGTTATCTTGAAGGAGGCTCATGATACTCTTTATTCTATCTATCCCGGAGGAACTAAGATGTATCAAGATTTGAAAGAGCAATTTTGGTGGCATAAGATGAAGAGAGAAATCGGAAGCTATATCGCCAAGTGTGATATATGTCAGCGAATCAAGGCAGGACATCAAAGACCCGCTGGATTGTTGCAACCTTTGCAAATTCCGGAATGGAAATGAGATTCTGTAGGAATGGACTTTATCACTGGACTACCTACTTCTAGTAGGGGAAATGACTCCATTTGGGTCATAGTGGACAGATTGTCCAAAGTCGCCCATTTCTTGCCCGTCAAAACCACTTATCAGAGTTCGAATCTAGCAGAGTTGTACATCGCTAGAATCGTTAGTGTGCACGGAGTCCCCAAGAATATAGTATCGGATCGAGGAACTCAGTTTACCTCGAGATTCCGGAAGAAAGTCTAAGAAGGTTTAGGAACCCGCCTAGATTTCAGTACCGTGTATCACCCTCAGACCGATGGACAAACGGAGCGAGTAAATCAAATACTCGAAGATATGCTTAGAGCATGTGTGCTAGAATATGGATCCAAGTGGGAAGACTGTCTGCCGTTTGCAGAATTTTCATACAACAATAGTTACCAAGCCAGTTTGCAAATGGCCCCATTTGAATTCATGTACGGAAGAAAGTGTCGCACCCCTTTGAACTGGTCGGAAGTAGGAGAGAGTCAGATTTTCGGACCCGACATCCTACGAGAAGCAGAAGAGAAGGTTCACAAGATTCGTGAGAATCTCAAGACAACCCAATCCCGATAGAAGAGTTACGCCGACAAGAGACGTCGAGACCTCGCCTTCAACATCGAAGATTTTGTTTATCTGAAAGTGTCGCCATTGAAGGGAATGCAGCGTTTCCAACTCAAAGGAAAGTTAGCCCCCAGATATATCAGACCTTTCAAAATTTTGAACCGTCGAGGAGAAGTATCTTATCAACTGGAACTACCTGAAGAGATGTCAGCTGTACACAATGTGTTCCATATCTCGTTACTTCGCAAGTGTATCGAAGTCCCCGAGAAGACCGAAGTGTTCAAGAATATCGATCACCGGACCATAGAGATCAATGATGACCTAACCTATCCTGAAGTACCCATCCGTATATTGGAAGAAGCCTTTCGAACTACCAGAACCCGAAGCATCAAGTTTCTCAAGATTCAGTGGAGAAACCACATAGAAGAGGAAGCTACCTGGGAGCGCGAAGATCACATCAGGACGGAGTTTCCAGATCTCTTCAAATCCTAGGTAATCTTTTCGTCCTTTTTCAAATCTCGGGACGAGATTTTGTTTAAGGGTGGAAGGTTTGTAACATCCCAAAAATACCAAACTTAGATCAACAAACACTAATCATCAAGATTAGGGTTAACAAAAACTTTTCTAAATAAACTCATGAATGCATGTATATGTGTATGCATGGATTTTTGAATTTCTTTAAAAACCACCTTGTTTGTGTGATCCATTGCTTGTAAAATGTTTCTTAGGTGAAATGAACATCATCTAAAACATTTCCCACACATTTCCTAAAGACAAGTAAATCAAAACAAATATATTAAGTGAATGGTCATTTTGACCAATTTAACTCCCATGCCTACTTTGGCTGTCTCAAACTTTCAAAACCTAACAGAAAATTTTCTGGATCTTTGCACCTCTTGAATGTACTCATAACAAGGTATCAAGGCCCACTTTGTGATCATCTAGAAACTTTCAAATGCATAGTTTAAATGACAATTCAAAATTGAATCTTGTTCATATGGGAAGATCCCACTTTTCCAAAACCCACTCAAACAAGCTCAACTATCAAAACCCAAGCATCTGCAGACTCACCAGCACCAACCTAGCAAACCCACCAAAATTCATTTCAAAATTCAAAACTTTATTTCATGCGGCCATTTCATCAAACAGGTTGCAGACACAAATCAAACAAAACATCAAACACTATAATGTGCAGTGATTCTTGCCTAACTTGTTCCCTAGTTAGCTCACACACAACTCAGTAGATCATCTAGAAAGATTAGCCCAGCACTAGCACCCTTGTGAGCTTGCCATTGTCATCAATGGTGAACAGCCGAGCACCCCAATGTCACCCCATTGTGGACAGCAGGCTAGAGGAAGAACTAGTCGTGCCAACCTTGTCTGGGAGGCAGCCCACCGTCCACCGCCACTGCCTGTCCCAGCCATGAAGCGCCAAGCCACGACCACGCGCACAAGACATGCCCAGACCATGCCAAGCGTGCGCCAGAGCTCCACCCTCTACCAGCGTCCACAGACCGCGCGCCGCCCTCACCGCGTGCACACACGATCCCCACCGACCCAGGAGACCGCCAGACATCCCCGTTTGCCGCCCCGTGCCATATAGCCACCGCCCGCCGTCGAAGACGCCGCCTCTGCCGCTCAGAGCACCGCCCGTTCTAGACCAAACCACACCGCCCCATGCCTCGCGACCATGTCGTTGAGCATCGCCAGGAGACACAACACCGTCCCCTACCCTTGCCCATGCCATTAGCCGCCTGTAACGTCGCCCCCGACGAGCTCACCGTGCGCCCCGACGGTCCCCTCGCTCGACTATAAATAGAGGCCACCCCCGCATGATTTCTTCACACCATCTCACTCCCCTCTCCCCACTGACCGTGCCACACCATCCTTAGAGCAAGGCGAGCACCACCTCGCCGGAATTTCACTGGATCCTGCCGCTGCCGGAGAAGAAGGGAGCCAGCGATTGGAGCCGCCCCAGGAGAAGCCACCGGTACCAGGAGGTTCGCCGTCGTCGACTTCGTCGTTCGCCCGCCTCGACGACCCTCGCCCGTACCCCGGTGAGCCCCCAGCACCCCTCACTGGCCGCGCTAGGTTTCTTTCTCACCGGAGTTGTCTCGCGTCGACGATGACCCCCAGCCGTTGGATTAGAACTAGATCGAACGATCCACATTGCCCCATACCGCTTCGCCCAGCCTCGTGTCACTGACGAGTGGGGACACCCACTTAAGCAGCCCGCGGGAGCACTGCGCTTAGCAGGCCGGCCCAGTAACTTTTCACGCGCAGCCCAGCAATTCAAATTAAATGTTTTCTATTTCAATTCAAACACACTTCAGCACCCAAATTCAAAAATCAACCCAGATCGATTCAGTGCACCAAATTGGATGAAACCAATTTTGTTGGAAAGGTCTGTGAATGCTTAATCCAAGCCCGTTGGATTCAAGTCATTTGGATCTGTAGATCACCCATAGTAAAAATAACAAGGCAGAAGCTTTTCTGCATTCAAACATTTTTCAAATTTAAACAATAAAAGCTTTTGAGTTGATTCCAACTCTCAAAAATCACATTTAACCATACCTTTCAGAATATATAAAAATATATAGGTTTACTTGCAGAAATAATGTTCAAGTAATAAAAGAATGCTTCATAAGCATTTGTAGCCACTTTAATTAATTAAAATAAAAGGGTAAAACCTTATTAAATTGTGACACCACTTTAAATCACATTCCCATGGACTACAATATGTGGTGATGACATGTGTCAACATGATCCCATGTTTAGTTTGGAGAATATTAAATCTGAAGTAGTTTTTCAATGAGTAGAAATTACTTTCTAAAAATAAAAAGATTTAAACCAAGCTTTAACCTTGTAATGTTAGAGATGATGCTAGATCATCTATAGGACCCTTGTGTGTGATGATTGCAAGTAGTTAAGTATTGTTTGGTGATTGTGTACCTTGTATTTATTCATAGACGCTAGTACCGACCAAGGATACGAGGAGGAAGGAGGATACTACGAAGAGGAAGACAAGGAGAACTTCAACCACTGCTCTGCACAAGGCAAGCTTATATTGACACTGATGCAAGCCTAATACTACTAGTGAATGTGCAAGCTAACACTTGCAAGATACTATGCCTATGCAAGCTTATACTCATATTGATGCAAGCTAACCCTTGCCAGATACCCTACTGATGCCACAAACCCATACTTGTGATATGACTACTATATGCCTTAAACATAGGAGATCATACCCACTTGATAAACCAATCCTAGTTTTATGGCAAGATTCTTACTTTATTTCTTTATCAAAGCTTACTTAGAGTCTACCTAAGAGTTTGGTAGATACTAGACAGTTGTGCTGAAGGTTGCATAAAGAGCATAAAGTTTGGCCTAAGCTAGAAACCTTGATATCAGCCCAAGATATAAGGTTGGACTTAGTGAAACTCCACTAGTTACCACCCTCATTAGTACTACCCCCAACTGTAGATGCTAGTGCTAAGCATAAAACTTGATCAACTTTAGATGGGAATACTTGATGGAAAAATGGTTATGAAAACCTTGGAATGATGGATCATTCTATTGAAATGTTTTGGACATGTGTTCCCAAACACTTGATGATTCTGGTGATAAAAATGTTGAGGCATGAGCCTTAGCCCTTTTATAAAACTGATGGTTGTCTGGATGCGATACCATTCCAATTTTATCGTACAACCACAATACCCGAAGATTGGGTAGGGCTTGACTGGAAACTTATATACCTTAGTATTAGTTCCCTCATGGCCAAGGTCTGAGCTGAGGCTACCTTGTGAAGATTGTCCACCTGCAAGTACCCAAGATGACAAAGGGTCATGGTTGGGAGGCCAAACTCACAGGAGAGGTGCTTATACTAGGGCGTGTAATTGAAAGGTTAGGATTGATTATCCGCATACTGAGTATGGTGAATTCAGGATTTGTTCCTGACGGATGTATCGAATGTTGTGGTGAAAGTGTACAATCTCTGCAGAGTGTCAAACTATTCGAATAGCCGCGTCCACGGTTATGGACAGTTGGAGTGGCCATACTGTTCCCCCGTCAGAATTTTCAAAATGACTTGTGAAATGAATTGAGACTTTGACTTGACCACAACAGAGTTGTGACCTGAATTACAAGATCCCGCTTAAGAGTTATAAAATTGTGACTAGCTTTGGAACTTAGTAAAGATAAACCTGGATTTTTGCAAAACAACCCTAGAGCCTAGTGTCCTATTATCCAAACCCCCCCTTTACTTGTTAGTATTAGTTTTCGAGTACTTAAAAGTACTCATGGCTTTGTCCCTGGCTATTCCCATGGCCAGACTATGAAGAGGAGTACCTGGAAGATGGACCCCAGGAAGGTTACGACAACTAGGATCATCTCCCATCGTCAGCATTGCCTGTGACCCCGAAGATGGAGCTTCGCCTACGCTACCGTTATTATTACGTATTCCGCTACTTGATGTTGTATTAAGAACTGGATCATGAGATCCCTATTTGTGTAAGAACTTATGTATCGTTTGTAATGGATGAAGTACTATGGTATCCAATTCTGTTATGTCTCGCAAAAATGGTAATCCTGGGATTGCGATGTATGGCATAACAGGCATCTAGGATTGAAAAATCCGGGCGTTGACACTTTTGATCCACATCTTTACCCTTAGTATCAATAGTAAGATCACACTTGAGAGGCATGGGAGTCTTGGATCCATTTAAATCCGACAACTTGAACCTCTTGAGCATATCTTGAATATATTTGGCTTGATTAATGAAGATACCTCCATACAATTGCTTCACTTCAAATCCAAGAAAGAATTGAAATTCTCCCATCATAGACATTTCAAACTCGTTAGTCATTTTCTTAGCAAATACATCATTGAAATCTTTGTTAGGAGAACCAAAGATAATGTCATCAACATATATTTGGCATATGAACAAGCTCCCTCCAACTCTCTTAGTAAAAAGAGTGGGGTAGATGATCCCAACTTCAAAACCACGATCTACCAACAACTTTGTAAGGTGCTCGTACCATTCATGAGGAGCTTGTTTAAGACCATAGAGCGCCTTATCAAGTTTGTAAACATGGTTTGGAAACTTGGGATCCTAAAAACCCAGAGGTTACTTGACATATACCAACTCATTTAAGGGACCATTAAGAAATGCACTTTTAACAACCATTTGTTGCAACTTGAAGTTATGATGAGATGCATAGGCAAGCAAGATATGAATAGATTTAAGACGAGCAACGAGGGAAAAAGTTTCACCATAGTCGATACCCTCGACTTGGGAGAAGTCTTGAGCCACCAATCTTGCCTTGTTGCGAATGACCATTCCACTAGCATCTTGCTTGTTCTTGAATATCCACTTGGTTCCAATGACATTGTGGCACTCCTTGGGTCTCTCCACTAATGACCACACCTTGTTACGCTTGAAGTTGCTAAGTTCTTCATGCATGGCTTCAACCCAATCCAGGTCTTTAAGCGCCTCAAACACCTTTTGGGGCTCTACACAAGAAATGAAACTATTGTGGCCAACAAAGTTAGCCACTTGGTTACGAGTAGAAATGCCCCTTTCAAGGCCACCAACAACATTTTCAAGGGTAATCCCTTCACAAACAAGCTTGGTGATCCTTCAAGCTTCACGACGAGCGTCATCTTCTTCAATGTATTCTTGAGAAACCTCTTGGTCATCACCACTATTATCGTCCTCGTCTTGACCTTGAAGATGAGCTTGCCCCTCTTATTGGGCTTGCTCGACATTTGTACCTTGTCCAACTTGATGAGCTTGACCTTGGTCCATATGAGGTGATACACACACCACTTTCTTTCACTTGACCTTGACCATGAGCTATCTCCTCAACCGGGGTATCTTGAGGGCTATGGGATTGATGAAGATCTTGATGAGGTGAGGGATCCATATGAGTAGAGCATTGTACTTCTCCTTCCACCACAAGGGGTTCCTTAATGGGGCGGAAAAATCCCTCACCCATTCTTCTTATGGCTTGAGGAGGTATTTCAGCACCTACATCACCAAGATCAATTTGCCCCACTTGGGAGCCATTATGCTCATCGAACATCACATTAGAGGATACTATTAATTGCGTAGTGGACTTGTTATAGACCATATAGGTGTGAGATTCTAATGCATATCCAACAAATATACCTTCAATAGCACGAGTCTCAACTTTAGATAATCGGTTACCCTTTTTGAGAATATAGCACTTGCACCCAAATACTCGAAGGTAGTGAATGATTGGATTCTTGCCGGTGAGGATATCTTATGGAGTCATATCCAAATACTTGCGAAGATAAACTTGGTTAGAAATATGACATGCTGTTGAGATAGCTTTGTCCCAAAATTTATATGGAGACTTGAATTTTGCAATCATGGTTTTTGCCATATCCATTAGAGTCCAGTTCTTCCTTTCCGCCACACCATTTTTTTGTGGTGTATAAGGAGAGGAATATTGATGCTTGATTCCCTCATCAATAAGGAACTCATCCAATGTGTAGTTCTTGAACTCGGCACCATTGTCACTTCTAATGGCCAAGATTTTCGTGTTATGTTAGTGTTGAACTTCATTAGCAAAGGTGATGACGGTTCTTTAAGTTTCACTCTTTTTCTTGAAGAAATATACCAAAGTGTATCTTGAGTAGTTATCCACAATAACCAAGCAATACTTCTTCCCCCCAAGACTATCAAAGGATGGAGGGCCAAAGAAGTCCATGTGAAAGACCTCCAAGATCCCATCGGAGTAGATGGTAGTTGTGGGGGGATGTGCCGACTCATGGATCTTCCCTTCAATGCAAGCCCTACATACACGATCTTTGACAAAACGAACATTATCTTTTAGTCCAAGGATGTGACCTCCCGTGTGGAGACTTTGCAAAGCCCTCATGTTTGTGTTGGCAAGACGATGATGCCAAATCCATCCCATGTCACCTTTAGCCATTACGTTGTCGAAATATACCACATAAATACTGTTCTTGACATGCCCAACAAAGTCTATATAGAGAGTCTTTTTTCACATGAGAACCACAACCTTGGAATCAAAGTAGGCTACGAAACCCATGAGTGTAATTTGATGAACGGAAAGTAAGTTGTATGAAAGGGTTTTAACAACTACCTTACCCAAACCTAATACCTTAGAGGTTCATCCATCTCCATAAGTGACACGTGTGTTGGAAGAATTTTCTTTATCTAGCATATCTTTGCTTCCGGTCATATGACTAGTGGCACCACTATCAACCACCCATTTTCTTCCACCGGAAGCATAGTCCTACAAAATAAATCAATGTTTGGTCTTAGGTACCCATTGTTGGTGGGTACTCTTTTGTTAGTCACAAGTATCTCAGGAACCCAAATGGCCCAATGGTAATCGTCACCATAAGAGGTTCCCACATATTTAGTATATATATGACCATCATAAGTTTTCATAAGAACATAGGAAGGATTATATTTTCCCGCAAAGTCATTGTGGGATGGTTCATCACCATCCTTAATGAATGACACATGATTCCCTCACAATTGCCTTCTCCTCTCCTTCACAAAGGTAATCATTTTGGAAGGGGCGGGGTGGCACACTCTTCTTATTCTTCTTGCTCTTGTTCTTCTTCTTGGTCTTTGTTGCAAATACAAGGCCTTCCTTGGTCACATTGTCCCTTTGATTGCTCAAAAGGGCAGTTAGACTTTTCTCACCTTGTATGCACATGACAAGGACTTTCTCAATTGTGGCCTTCAAACTAATGGGCTCCTTCATAAGATCTTCGTGCTCACAACAAGGGTTATTAGAATAAGAGGCAACACTAGTTGACATAATTGAGCTTTCATTTGTTACTTCAGTTTGAAGTTGTTTATAAGACTCTGAGAGAGTAGAGAATTTTCTCAATATGGCCTCATGATCCTTCTTGAATTTCTCAAATGCTTCATTTAGTCTAGCATGACCAACCCCAAACTCGAGCTTTTCCTTTTTAAGAATTTTACTTAATGCAAGAGCATGATCTTGTTCTTTAGTAAGTTTTGAGATATTCAAGTTATATGATTCTTCATGAGACACATTATTTCCTTCAAGAGTGACTCTTTTACTTTGCTCTTCCTCAAGGGCATCGGATAGAGCGACTATTTCCATGGCGGCCTCATGAGCATGCCCAAACATCTCAGAGATGGTGTCATCTCTTTTATCGATGATGTAGCGTGCTTCACCTAGTTTACTCATGAGGGACTCAACACACATATTAACATCACCTTCCAAGTTAGTTAAGAAGTTAGTGGATTCCACCAATTCCTTCTTAACTTTAATACCAATCTCACCATCACATGAATGAGCATTAAGAGAGGGAGTTGAGGTTTTAGGAGTTACCACGGAGCCTTTAGCCATGAGGCATGTGGCCTTGGTGGCGAGCTTGTTTTCATTTGGAGAGTCGAAGAGAGATGTTGGTGAAGTGGACGAGCTAGAGGTGGAAGCGTTTGGGGTAGCGGAAGCGGTGGCAATCATGGCGATAGCGGCCACTCCCACAATATCTCCATCTTCATCATCACTCACATCCTCTTAAGTTTCTTCATACTCTTCAAGAGCCACCAACACATACTTTTGTGGTTCCTTCTTGTTTGGAAAGTTCTTGTTGCCGAAGTTCTTGTTGGGCACTTTCTTGATGAAGTTCTTGTTTGAGGTAGGTTTGTACTTGGATTTCAACACAATCCTTTCCTGCATGATCTTCCCTCTTCTCATATGGGCACTCGACAACAAAGTGGCTTGTTTCATGGAAATTGTAGCAAGATCTTAACTTGGGCCTTGAGTCTCTTGGGAGAGGTCTTGAAGCATTTCCCTCCTTGGTTACTCCAAAAGTCCTTGATGCTATAGCAAGGTGCTCATGCAAGTCACACTTAACATCTTCAGCATCACCTCCTAAAACATCCAATCCATCATGTTCTTCTTCATAGACTTGGGCCTTGGCCTTCAGATCAAGGGTGGGGGAATCCAACCTTCGAGCATGGACAAGAGCATCATCGACATTCTTGTTGATGATTCCAAGAGATACAAACTCACTTAGCACTTCATTTGAAGACATGGCATAGAAGTCCACTCTTGACCAAATGTTGTTTGTGAAGTCTCTTTTGAATGACAAGATGGATTTCATGAACTTGCTCTTGATCCACTTATCATCAACATCCTTGCTCCCATGGTCAATCATCCTAAAAGAGAGAGAGCCGTGACTCTTCGATATAGCTCTTCGGGAGACTCATCTTCTTTCCCAACAAAGGCATCGGCTTCACACTGCATTTCTTTGAACTTGGAGCTTTGGACGCTCTTGTTGCCAAGGTAGACTCGCCCAAGGGAATTCCAAGCCTCCTTGGCGGTCTAGTAGGAGCAAATGTGAGTCATTTGCTCATGTGTTAAGGCATCTTGGATAATGGCCAAGGCGGTGGCATTGAGTTGATAGTTGATCTCTTCTATGGGCGTCATGTTGTAGGGATCACACAGGTTGAATCCATACTGCATAACCTTAGAAAGATGAACACTTGAACTTTTGAAGTGAGAACACATAAGATATTGCCAATTGGCGAAATTATATTCGTCAAGCTTAGGAGGAGGACTACGATGGATGATATGAGGTGTAGGAAGGGGAGCATTATTATAGCTAGATGGTGGGGGCACACTTTCCATGAGGTTTATCCTTTCCCTTGTTGGCACCTTCACCGACGGGATCATCCTTGTGGGACTCATCCACCGGTTTGATACCACTTGATGCACCATCATGGGCATCAGCGACAACAACTTCTCTTTTTCCTAAGTATGACTCAAGCAAGGCTTTCATCTCTTCTCTAACCGGGCTAATGGCGTTGGCAAGATATTTCTTAGAGATGGGAGAGTTGTCAATAGGGGATTCATCCCCCTTTTGTTCTTCGCTCATACTTCGCTTAAGCGGTTAAGCCAAAGTAAGAGCCGAGGCTCTGATACCAATTTAAATATTGGTATAAGTGACTAGATGGGGGTGAATAGGCTCTACTCAATTTTTATTTTATTTTCAATTTTAAGGCTTGACACAAAGTAAGTTCTCTAGAGATGCAACTAAGTGAGAGAACTTATATGACACAGAAGCAAGAAATAACAATAAGGAGATAAAGGATAGACGTCACAGAGATGTTACCCAGATGTTCCTTCCTTTTGAGGGGAAGTACGTCTCCGTTGGAGGGGTGGGCGATACTAAGACCACTAGCGCCATGAGAGGCCTCACCCTATTCTCCCGCGCACCCTCCTCGCAGCAAGCACACGATCCACTATACGGTGGCCTTCAAGGTGGCGACCGGAACCTTGTACAAATTCTTGGGGAACTTATCCACAACTTAATTGGAGGCTCCCAAGACGACCTCTAAGCTCTTACACACGAGGATGAGCTATGTAGGGAAACTTCACCAAGTTAGGGTTTCGTCAAACCCTAGAGCAATAACAACTTACACAAATGGAGTGGACACACATATCCCTTTGGTGGAAAGCTAGGTATGGGTCTCCTCCCTCAAATACCCAAGGGGCAACAAGTTTGAGTGGCTAGAGAGGGAGAACTAGGAGGTTGAAGCTCAACAACAATGGAGGAGAGAGAATGGAAGCTGCAACTTCAGCTTGGAGAAGAAGGGGGTATAAATAGCCCCCCTCAAAATAGAGCCATTGCAGTCCACTTAACCCGGAGACTCCAGCTCCAACACGCCGGAAACTCCGGCCTAGTCAGAAACTCCGACTTAGCAGGTGGAAACTCCGGGGTGGAGACATGAGGTTGTATCAGCTTGGTCTTGAGGGCGGGGCGGAGATTCCGGGTGAAGTCCAGCCAAAAACTCCAAATGGGCCGGAGACTCCCAATCCTGAAGCGGAGACTCCGAGATGATTCTAGGGGCTTGCAACGCCTGGGCCTAATGGAGCACACCGGAGACTCCGGCGCTGGAGGAAACTCCGGCCAAGGAGCCGGAAATTCCGGCCAGACGCCAGGAGCAGGCAGCAACCAGATGAAAAATCTTCTCTAAAACATCTTTTTTCAGCTATACAGAGTCTAGCAAATGTAGTGAAATGAATTTATTCTGAAAACACTTAGCACACAGTTAGTCCACAAATGTGTTGTTAAACAAACACCAAAACACAAAATTAGGGAAATGCCCTTTCACTTTCCTTAACAGAAATTTAACCGTGGATGTGTAGATGATACAGACCGACGGTTTTGTCGACCTGACTAGTCCTAACAAAGTATGCAAGCTTCGGAAATCCATTTATGGATTGAAGCAAGCAAGTCAGAGTTGGAACATTCGTTTTGAAGAAGTGGACAAATTGTTTGGCTTCATCAAAAGCGAGCAAGATTCTTATTTATACATGAAGTTTAGTGAAAGCATAGTTGTTTTTATACTACGGTATGGAATGACATATTGTTAGTCGGAAAAAATGTTCCATTGTTGCAAGAAACCAAGAATTCTTTGGAAAGGTGTTTCCAAATGAAGTACTTGGGTGAGGCGGCATTTATACTGGGAATCAAGATCTATAGAGATAGATCCCGAAGACTCATAGCTTTGAGTCAGAGTACATATCCAGATAAGATATTGAAGAGGTTCAATATGGATTCGACTAAGAATGGGTTCGTACCGATGGCGCATGGAATCCAACTTAGCAAGACTCAATGCCCAGTGTTGGCTGATGAGATAAGTCGGATGTAGAGGGTCCCTTATGATTTGGCAGTAGGATCGATCATGTATGTGATAATATGTACTAGGCAGGATATTTCCTATGCTCTAAGTGTAATGAGCAAATATCAGTTGGATCGTGGAAAAGGCCACTGGATAGCAGTAAAAAAATATCTTTAACTACTTGAGACGTACTAAGGATGTGTTCCTAGTCTATGGTGGTGAGGAAGAGCTAGGTGTAAAGGGTTACACTGATGCTAGCTTTCAGACTGAACTAGATGACTCACGCTCGCAATCCGGCTATCTGTACATAGTGAATGGAGGTGTGATGAGCTAAAATAATTCCAAGAAAGATACAGTAGTCAAATCTACTATGGAAGTTGAGTATATTGTTGCCATAGAGGCAGCAAAAGAAGGGGTTTGGATCAGAAATTTTCTGATTGAACTCGGGGTTGTTCCGGGGTCGTCCAGTCCGTTAGACGTGTACTTTGACAATACTGGTGCTATTGCACAAGCTAAGGAGTCACTGGAACAACGGAAGAACACACACATACTTAGAAAATTTCACCAGATTCGCAGTTCGTCGATGGCGGGGAAATAAAGATATGCAAGGTACACACTAATGCAAATGTTGGAGACCCATTGACCAAGCTGGTTCCACAACATAAGTTTGAGACGCGTGTTAGAGTGATGGGCATGAGATGCCTAAGGCCTAGATATGCATGAGTGTTCGACTTAGTGAAAGTGGGAGACTATTAGGAATGATGCCCTAGAGGCTCACATTCCGCCATGTATTTGTAACCTGAAATCTGGTTAGAGTTAGTTGTATATGTCACTAAAATTGTTGCAGGTGTGGAACCATATACTTATATCTAGCTCTAGGCAGTTTGGCCTTAGTCGTTTGAGGTTGGGAGGGAAACCCACTTCCGAGACTAATTTGTAAGTCGGAAGATGACAATGTTTCACGTGTCATGGGTATGGAGATGCTATCTGCCTTACATTGGCTAGTCAGGAGAGGTATGATAGTCAACCGACCCAAAGTTTTGTAGGATGTGAGCACACTGTCATATGCTTCGACTAACACAATGGAATACTTAGACCCAAGGGGATCGCACGATCTGAGTTGTGGAAAAGCCGGCTTTGAGTCCATCAAATGCTCACTGTAACTGGGAGTAATAAGGGTGATCTTGGACTGACTTCGAAGAAAGATGCGTGACGTTGATCAGCCAAGACAAAATTTGCCCCTCCATCTCGGAGAGATATTCTCTAGGCCCTCTCATGTGATATGATTCAGAAACATGGCCATGCACTACTCGACCAAGTATTGATCGTGGTAGTCCGACTTAGTGAAGCCGAAGGGAGTCATTTATCACTAGAATGAGAAGAGAGTTAAACCGGAACAAGGATTATGGAATCTACCCTGCGGTTTATCACCAATATCGTGGGTCAAAGGGACTCAACAGGTCGTCACATTAAAGGCACATGCGCAAACCAGGAGTCGACAAGTCTTGCTAGAGGACGCTACCGACTATCAACTCTATTCGTAAAGTGATTGAGCTATGGCTCTGACTGGATGATTATTGAGTTTTGTCTGGCTTACCATAAGCCCGCGGGGTCGCACACTTAAGAGAGTGGAACTAGGCGGATGTTGATCCGACTATCACAAGCCAGAAAGTTGAACTTGTTTGGACATGAAAACGTGTCAATGGTGTGGACCCACATTACCTAGGGTTAGGATTTAGGACCAAGGGACACAAGTATTGTGTGCCCTCACCTGCTGGCCTATATAAAGGAAGGTGGGTGGCGGCGGAAGAAATAATCCAGTGCTACTTCCTAGGGTTTAGCTAGACTTGGCAATTCCACCTTCCTGTCCCCCGGCGGCAAGAACAAGACTAGCATCGCACTTGCTGCTGTTCCACCTTGTACGTGTGTGTGACTGTAGAGGCACCACATATTCCATGCTAGTTGGCGGCGTTGGTCGGCAAATTCAGAGGTATAAGGAGAACGTGCACAGAGCCATCAACGAGGTGGTCCGAGGATCGAGAAGATCGCAAGAGCCGGACGAGACGAGGGGAATGCACAGCACCACCGCAACGTGATTCCTCAACTTCCGCACCTATGTTTCGGGAGGTACAAGCTATTGCCTTTGACCTTAACCGGAATTTGGGGTGGCTCGCCGGAGTTCTAGCCGCAGAAAAAATTGTTTTTTACCTGGATCTGCGCATTACCTAACACCAGGGGCTACGCACCCAGAGCACTAGCCTCCGATAAGATACAGTCTGACGGATCGGCACCAGTTCTAGTTTGCTCAGTGTGAGAGACACGCAGTATAGCGGCATGAATGCATCGCCACGTCGAGAGCATCACCTCGTGGTGATCGACCCTTGTGGTGTCCCATGCCCTTATAAAATGAGGTCCAGGTTGATCGATGAGAAGGGGGATTTTCCTAGCTAGAACCTACCTTGGGAAGGAACCTGTGTGATTGTGATCATCCTCAGATAGTCGATAGTTGTAGGACGTAGGGATCCGCACATCACAGACCTGAACCTGAGTAAACAAACTTGTGTCTGTGTGTGTGTGTTCGTATATCTTGTCGATCGAGCTTGTCGGAAGTTGCGCCCCTGGCGGAACTAACAAAGGGGATCCCTATCATCGGTGTCAAAAATCAAGACACGACACTAGCTACATTGTGCTAGTACTCTTGGAGTCATCATGCACCATTTTTATCCTTTGAAGCTCAACGACGGACCTTCCAATATATGTCGCGACACCGACCCCCTGTGATGTTTTACCTGAGTGCTCTACTATGGCTAACTGGTGCCACCATCCCGGCTGCTCAGGAAGTGATGAACTGGTGATGGCGTTCCTTCGCCCCGGCTCTGTGAGCTCCAACGGTGAACTCGACGTCCTCTGCAATGGCCTCCACTGCCGTTTTCCCTTGCGCCATCGCCATGTGGATCCACGCGGTCTCCATCAGATCGTGGGTGCCCCTCGCTGCCTCCGTCTTTTTTCTTATCACTTTGCGAGTCGTAGTCCTTCATAAGGTAGCGCCACCGTGGTAATTGTGGATGCTAGCAATGGTGGTCGTTACCTTCTCTAGGATGATGGCACACATTCCGTCTGCCACCTCGCCCATCTCGTCCCCCTCCTCATCCGCTGGCGCCTCTCCTAGTACTTCCCCTATTGTCGCCACCGTTCCACAGCGGAGAAATCTCGTCTCTCCCCTCGTCCTGTCGGCAAGGATAGGAGAAGGTGGAAGAGTTTGAGAATAGGTTTAGGGTTTCATGGGGTTTAAGCCTCCACCTCTCCTCTATTTATATACTTCGATAGGGTACAACAAAATTACAATACGTACGGGTATAGGACCCGTCGCACATGTACAAGACGGTTTCTAACATACCCCCTCAATCTAAACTATTACAAAGTAGATTTAGATTGGACTTGAAATGGTCTAGCATCTGTCAAGAGGTTAGCTTTGTAAACACATCAGCCAACTGATCATTGGAGGAGATAAACCGAACCTCTAGTGCACCTACAACAACTCTCTCTCGCATGAAGTGTAAGTCGATCTCAATGTTCTTAGTACGAGCATGAAAGACATGATTTGTCATGAGGTAAGATGCCCCTAGATTATCACACCAAAGTATAGGTGTGAGCTGTTGGATTACTCCGAGCTCCTTGAGAAGTGAATCCACCCACAGCGTCGTTCACCAGTGCCTTATACTCAGCCTCGGTACTAGATCTTGAGACTGTAGGTTATTTCTTCGAACTCCAAGAAATCAGGTTCGGTCTAACAAACACACCGAAGCCACTTGTGCAGCGACGACCATCCACACAGCCTGCCCAGTCAGCATCTATAAATATGATAATTCTAGTGGAGGGTGATTTACGAAAACACAAGCATGTCTATAGAATTTATTTGACATATTGCAGAATATGCTTAACTGCCTCCCAATGCACATCAGTGGGATATGAAAGAAAATGACACACCTTGTTCATAAAAAATGAGATATCCGTTCTCGTAAGTGTCAAATACTGCAGATCGCCCACAATACTGCGATACCTAAATGAGTCCTTGGTGCCAAGTAGTGTATCGGTGCTTCTGGACAGATTCTCGGATGTCAGCAATGGAGTGGAAGTGGAGTTACAATTCTCCACGTTAACTGTATGAAGAAGATCGAGCGCATACTTCTGTTGAGTAACAGTTACCCCCCTGAATTGTAGGACGCTTCCAATCCGAAGAAATACTCCAACTTGCCCATGTCCTTGATGGAAAAAACAGCAGCAAGTGACTTGACAAGACGATAAAAAGCACATGTCGTTGAGCCAACAATTACTATGTCATCCACATAGACTAGCATATAAATCTTAATACCCTCCTGAGCAAAAATGAATAAGGTCGTATCAGCTTTGGAGTCCACAAAACCAAGATGAAGGAGGAGCTGACTCAGGCGCACGTACCAAGCACGAGGTGACTGCTTCATACCATATAAAGATCGATGGATCTTGCACACATGAGAGCGAAACCGATCATCCTCAAACCCCGGCAGCTGCTGCATGTAGACATCCTCACACAAGAAACCATGGAGAAATGCATTACTGATGTCTATCTGACGAAGAAACCAATCTTGGGACACCGCCAGAGAGAGAACAAGACGCATAGTGGCAGGCTTCACCACTGGACTGAGCGTGTCACCGTAATCGATGCCATGTTGCTGGGTAAAACTATGAGCAACCAAACATGCCTTGTGCTTTTCGATGCACTACTAGGAAAATGTCTATAGGTAATCAGCACATCCGTGGATCACATGGTTGAAGTGCCCCACGGCTAAAACATGCGTGGCTCACCTGTGGGCAGTGCCCTACTAGTAACTTGAACAAACGTGGCACACATGGTCATAGTACGCCACAGATATGTGTGGGCCAGGGCCCTGCTGGCCGCATGCCGCATACCAGTAGTGCACATGGGGGAGGTGTACTATGGTTTTTACGGTTAACCGTGGCGCACATGCAGGTCGTGCGCTACGCCTAAGTGAAGGCCCCTTTGTTCTGTAAATGGGCAGAAACATCCGTGGCGCACTTTGGCATGTGCGCCACGGTTGTGATTTTTCCCTATGGCGCACTAGGGCCATGTGCGCCACGGATGTGTCGACCAGTATTTTTTTGACACCTCCACTTTGTGCACATGTGTGATCATCCACCACCCCACACTTCACTTTCCCCTTCTTCTTCCTCCTTAGATCTAGTCGGGATCCTTCTCCTTCCCACCTCAATTTCTCCACTCATTCACCATTTTTAGCATGTAGAACTTGCCTTGGATGTTACATACGTAAAAGAGGAAGCTCTTCGGTCTCTCATCTCCTTCTCCGGTCTCGCGCACACCTCTCCTTTCCATCTTCTCGCGATCGATCTCTCATCTTGATAATTTGTCCATGTAAGGATGTGTTTCATGTGTATATGGATGATATGCTCATATGTATGTAGATGATCGATGCTCATGATGTGTGTATGGAGAGGATCGATTATCATGTGTGTGTGTGTGTGTGTATATGGAGAGTATCGATGCTCATGCATGCATGTGTGTATGGAGAGGATAATGATATGTTCATGTGTGTATGGATCGGTCTCTCTCTCTCTCTCTCTCTTGTGTTTGTGTGTGAACAAGTTGCCATTTGTTTTGCCAAAATGTTGATTCATTTCCATTTTGGAAAGACTTTGGCATTTCGCAAAGGTCCTAATTTTAGGATAGGTCATGCCGAAATTTTCTATAGACCATTGCATGCATGCATTGATTATGTGGTTCTAATAGACTTCTAATTGTACCATGTACACCGTGCAGGCAAAAATGGTGCTCATAATGAGCGAAGGCATTGTGGCTAGATTTTTGAAATGTGCGACGGCCGACATGATACGAAATACAAGACGGACATAAGATGTCCGTGTAGAAGATGCAAACTCAACTGGGTGATCGACCCAGATTCCGGGAATCTATAGGCGCACCTGCTCCGCCATGGTTTCATGGATGGATACACTCGTTGGATAAGCGATGACGAAGACGATGGAGACGGTGAAGGTGGGCAACATGACGATGATCATCACGGCAAGAATGGGCGAGATGATGAAGAGTCTCCTGGAGATGGTGAAGGTGCGGAAGCAGGCCGGTATGATGATGATCAAGATGCCGGAGGAGAAGACGGCGATGGAACAACGTTAGGCTGGGTGCGAGACCCTTATGTGCAAGAGATGCTTCTCAAGCAGACAAGTAACACCAGGGCTGCTGCTAGAGAGAAATCCAGGCTTGCGCAACTTGAGAAAGACGCGGTTACTCCATTGTATGAAGGATGCAGGCCCGATGATACCTGGTTGAATGTAATGCTCAAGGATATGGAGATGAAGGCAAAACACAAATTGAGCGACGCAAGCTTCGATGATATGATGGCATTCTGGCACGATCGTCTCCCAGAGGGGAACACGTGTCCAACTAGTATCGAGGACGCCAAGAAAATCGTCTATCCTCTCAATCTACCGCATGTTAGATATCACGTATGCATCAATGATTGCATCATTTATCGGGGTGATGACGCAGAGAAAACCACATGTCTGGTGTGCGGCGTGAGTCAATACAAGAAAGGGAAGAAAGCACCTCGAAAAGTGTTATGGTACTTTCCTATCACTCCTCGTCTGCAGCGCTATTTCGCGGACCCTAAGGAAGCGAAGCTCATGCGATCGCATGCGGAAAGGAAGAAGCCAGGAGATGACGATGACCCCGAAAAGGATGAGCTGCTGACGCACCCTTCAGATGCTAGCCAGTGGAAATCATTGGACCTCGAATTCCCAGAATTCGATGGAGATTCGAGGAACATCAGGCTTGGTGCAAGCACTGATGGACTCAGTCCGTTCGGTAGCCAGAGCAGCACACACATCACTTGGCCCATGCTTGTATGGATGTACAACCTCCCTCCATGGTTATGCATGAAGAAGAAGTACATACAAATGAGTATGCTAATTCAAGGCCGAAACAACCTGGTACCGACATCAATCTGTATCTCAGGCTGTTGAAAGAGGAGCTATCCACGTTATGGGAATTTGGAGCCAATACTTACGACGCCGTCGCACAAGATTATTTCACTATGAGAGCCGCGTTGGTCACTACGGTGCAAGACTATCCAGGTTGCGGGTATATCTCGGGGCAGGTTAACCAAGGATTTTGCGCATGCGTTAGGTGAATTGATAACACAAGCTATCTCCAACTAGAGAAAGATCAAGGGTCTTCGAAAACCGTGTTCATGGCGCACCGGAGGTGGCTCGACAAGAATGATCCATTGAGAAAACGTGGAGACCTGTTCGATGGAAAATCCAAGACCCGAGGAATCCCAGAGCGTAGGAGCAGCGAAGAAGTGGAAGAGTTGCTGAAAAACTAGAAAGATTGTCCTAAGCCTGGAAAGAAGCGAAAGAGCGCAAGACAAGCATTGATGAAGGTATGGAAAACAAGGTCATTTTACGGAGTTGCCATCTTGGAAGTTTCTCCGCACGCCTCATAGCCTTAACATCATGCATATCACGAAAAGCGTGCGAGTCCGTCGCCACCATAATCAACATGCCAGATAGGACGAAAGATGGTCCGAAAGCAAGGCACGACCTGATATTCATGGGTATCCGGAAGGAGCTTCACGGAGGACGCACTACTCCCGATGATCAGGAAGATGACGATGACCATGAGTCGGAGACGACACAAGGTCGTCGGAAGGGTAAAAAGTTCAAGACAAACGAATATTACTGCCCTCCTTCTTGCTTCACTCTAAGCCAGGATGAGATCAAACAATTTTTCAAGTGCCTTCTAGGAGTCAAATTTCCTTATGGCTACGCGGGAAAGATAAGCAGATACCTAGACGAGGCGAAACAGAGGTTCAGTGGCATGAAGTCTCACGACTGTGTCGTGCTAATGACGTAGGTACTTCCGGTTGCACTAAGAGGGATAATGGACGACCACGTCCGTGAAACATTATTTGGCCTCTGCAAGTTTTTCGACGTCATCTCTAGGAAGTCGATTGGCGTGAATCAGCTCGGGAGGCTACAGGAGGAGATCGTGGTGATACTATGTGAGATTGAGGTCTACTTCCTGCCCGCATTCTTCGATATTATGGTGCATCTGCTGGTCCATGTCATGGAGGACATCGTCCAACTCGGGCCGATGTTCCTCCGCAGCATGATGGCGTTCGAAAGGATGAACGGACACATCAAAGGATACGTTCACAACAGGTCCCATACAGATGGAAGCATAGCCAAGGGCTTTCTGGCCGAAGAGTGCATCTCTTTCTGCACAAATTATCTAGACATCGAGAACCCTGTCGGTCTTCCCGTCAATAGGCACCTTGGCAAGCTCGACGGATCTGGTCACCGAGAGGGTCGTCACATACTGCATGCAGACTTCGATTTTCGACGCGCAGACTTTGATTGAGCAAACCTCGTCGCGCTATAGCATTTAGAACTGGTCGATCCTTGGGTACATAAGCACAAAAGGTTAATCGAGAAGAAGTACAGTGACCGGGGCATACAGAGGACGCAGGAAGAAATAATCAAAGAGCACAACTTAGATTTCATGCGTTGGTTTAGGCAGACGCTCCTAGATAATCCCCCGCGATCGCATTCTTCTGACACGGAAAAGATCATATTTACCTTGTCGCATGGACCGATGCAAAACCTGGTGACCTATCAGGCGTATGATATCAACGGCTACACATTCTACACGGAGGAAAAGGACAACAAGTGTGATTATTAGAACTCAGGCGTAACGTCCGAATTCTACACCGATGACAACATGAAAGAAAGATTTTACGGAAGGATCGAGGAGATCTGGGAGCTCGACTACTGTGGAGAAAAGGTGCTGATGTTCCCTGTCAGATGGGCAAAGAGCGTCGAAAGAGAAGACCGGTATTTCAGAACCATGGTTATACCCGAAGCAGACAAATCCAAGGCCGGCATAACGTGGCGCAAAAATGAACCGTGGGTACTGGCTACCAAAGTGGACCAATGTTTTTTCTTTACCGACCCGACAAAGCCTAGCCGTGTTTTCGTGAGGAGAGGAAAAAGAAACATCATCGGAATGGATGGAGTCGCCAACGAGCAAGACTTCGACTAGTACGGCGATCCAAAGATTGAAGATGACGACGACTACGATGCAGCAACATACATCACAACAAGAAAAAGGACAACCCTACCCAAAAAAGGTAGCCCGTTCAAAAGAAGAAACATTAAAGTGCCGGGCTAAATTATTCAACCGCGACAAAGAAGGGAAAAAAGATTGTAAAACACTAGCTCAAAAAATATTGTAAAACACGTGGTCGAAAAATATTGTAATATTCATGGACAAATTATTATGACATATTTGTATCGTGGACAAATTATTATGACATATTTGAATCATATTTGTACCACTTTTATGACATATATTATCACTTTTGGGAATTTTTGATATATTTAAAAGTATTTTAAAAACAAAAAACTTTTATGGCATATATCACCACTTTTGGGCATTTTTTTGGAACATTTAAAAGTATTTATAAAATAAAAATAAAAAAGGTGGGCACCAGGATTCAAACCTAGGTGCTCATAGGTTTAGAATAGAGCAGTGCTGGGCGGAACCAGTGGGATAAGGCAGTGCTAGTGTTAACTAGAGGGGTCGCAGCCCTCTTATCTGACTAGTCCTACCCACTTAGGCGTAGCGCACCCTGGCCAAGTGTGCTAGTCAACTCGCCACGCCCTCCCCATCGTCCTCAGACACAGATTGTCCCTACCCTCCCCATCGTCCCCATCCCCATCGACGCGCCGCCGCCACCGCATCCCAGGAGGAGGAGGCCGCCACGCCAGGAAGAGGAGGAGGCCGCCATGCTAGGAGGAGGAGGAGGCCGCCTTGCCCACGCGCTCGTTCCGTGGAGGAGGAGGTCGCAGTCGCTGTGCGGTCCGTGAGGAGGAGGTCGCAGTCGCCATGCCATGAGGAGGAGGTCGCGCTCATTCCGTGGAGGAGGAGGTCGCAGTCGCCATGCCAAGAGGAGGGGGTCGCGCTTGTTCCATGGAGGAGGAGGTCGCATTCGCCGCGCAGTCCATGAAGGAGAAGGCCCTCATCGTGCGCGTGCTCGTCGTCGTCCTTGTCTCGGAGGTGAGCGTCGCCCTCTCCCCTCTCCCCCTCTCTCCCTTCTCGCTGCATCCATTCAGTTAGGGGATTCAGAGTAGGATTCATAGTAAGGGTTCAAAGTTAGGGTTCAGTTAGGAAATGTTTAGTTAGGAAATGTTCAGATGTTCTTAGGATTCAGAGTAGGGTTCAGTTAGGAAATGCTCAGAGTAGGAAATGTTCTTAGGAAATTCAGTTAGGAAATGTTCATAGTAGGAAATTCAGATTAGGAAATGTTAATCAGTTAGGAAATTCAGATTAGGAAATCCAGAGTAGGAAATTCAGATTAGGAAATTCAGTTAGGAAATGGTTGCATGGTTTATGGTTGTTCAGAGTAGTGGTTCAGAGTTTGGATTTAGAGTTAGGAAATGTTCTTAGGTAGTCTGAAGTCATAGCAGTGGTTTTGTCTTCATGGTTCATGGTTTATGGATTAGCACTGCAAGCAACTTCCTGTCCTAGTTGTCTTAGCCCCTAGATAAATTATTCTGAGATGAACATTATTCTGAATTTTTATTTCTGCATGATTGTATGCTTGCCTGTGTGGATGCTTCTAAGATGAACATTATGCATGTGTGGCATACACCAACTGGTAGCATGTTAGCATGTTGACCAAATTTGTTCTAGCTATCTCTCCTTAGCATTTTGGGTCTGCAAGCCAACTTGTATGAGACACGTTGAGAGCATGGTGTTTCAAAATCTCAGAGAAACAACATAGCATGGTAAAGATACAAATGAAACTGTTTTAATAGTTCAAATAATGACCTGCAGCTAAAAAATTGACTTGTTGCTTCTGTGTATTATAGAAAGTGCTGTGACTTTCATGTTTGTCGTGTTTGTCGTGTTTGTCAGTGGAACATCCACATATAGATGGTTCTGATGGTTCTGATGATGCTCCCAGCCTGTAATAAATCAATGTGATTTTTTCTCTAGTTTCCACACATAGAAAAGTGTAGAGGACAAATTTTTTGCACCAGCAGCTTTCTCTGATGGTTCTCTGTACTATATGAAAACAATGAATTTCTGTAATTCATTTATCACCAGCAGCTTTGACATGTCAAAACAAAGAAAAAACCCTGTCCATGTGAGTGATTTGTGGAGATAAGATGTTGTTATTGCTGTAGAGGAGGAAATTTTTGCACATGTCGCTGCTGTTATTATTGTTATTGCTGTAGCTATACATGCTGTTGTTATTGCTGTGCAATGTTGCTGTTATTGCTGTAGCTATGTATACATTGCTTTTTTTACTACTGTGAATCTCCTATGCAACATATCAGTTTTGAAATGGCAAGTCCATGATGTAGGTGTATGATCTGTATGCAAGTTCTTGTATGAAATGAGTCCTGATTTTTGCCGGAATGTTGATTAACTTCCGTTTCGGCAGAAATTGGGCACTCCTAGTTTAAGAAAATTAGCAAAGGTCATGCCGAATTTTTCCGTGCATTTAACCAATTTTTTTTATTAGTGCAAAGATGTGTGACAACGACGAGGCTGGATGTTCTAAGCGCATCAGCACTGAAGGAGAACTTAGACCTCCGAATAAACAATTGACATTCTGGGAGGCGGCCAAGCGGCTAGAAGACGATGACGAATACCATCCTGCGGAGAGCGAGGATGATGAGATGGAAGACGCGGAGGAAGAAGCCGAAGGAATGGCGGGTGAAGAAACCACTGATGGGGGAGAGGGCACAGGGAGTGGTAGCAATCCTCCTAAGAAGAAGAAGAAGCCGAAGGAACGACACCCGAACACGGTCGGCACCGTCAAGGAGGAAATTACCGAAGTGAGCCCAACAGGGGTTCCTTTGGAGCCCGACCTTGTCGTTAGAGGGTACTGTGGGCAAGTGGAGGCGATCACCCGGACAACCATCTCGATCAACACCGAGAATCTCCGGCATAAAGATAATGGCCACTTGCGCACACTCCTCTTCGAGAAGCTGCACGCAAGATACAAGTTCCCCGCTGAGTATTAGAACACAAATTATCATGGGAACAAAGTAAACAAATCCGCCCTCACAAAGATGAGCACCGCCCTGGACAGCTGGAGAACCCGGATAAAGAAGAAGATCTATAAAGAAGGCAAAAGTCTCGAGGAGATCCAGAAGATTGACCCGCAAATCACCCAAGATCAGTTCCGGGAGTTCAAGGAGAGGTGTGAATCCGAAAGAGCCCTGGCCAATAGTAATCGGGGAAAGGTGTTGCATGCGATGAATATAGGTCATCACCATCTCGGATCTGGTGGATACAGAACCGCGGAGCCCAAATGGAATAAGGAGGACGAAGAGTATAGATCTAAGGGGATAGAAAACCCCTTTGCGAAATTCGAACCTGGGCAGGTTCGAAACTTCATCAGAGCCCGTTACCATGTGGACCCAAAAACCAAACAACTCACCGCGGATCCTGCGGTGAAGGAATTCAAGGAAATTGTGGTAAGTAATCTAATTACTGTGGATCAACTCGATTGCATTCTAATCGATGAAGTCTAGTTTCTAAACGGTTCATTGTTACTTCTTCTGCAGGAGGAGGAAATTGTTGCTAGTCATGGATCCCAGGGTTCCTCATCCCAGGGGTCGACGGCGGCCACCCGGTGGGATAACCCTTTTAACAGGGCGATGAACCGGGCCAAGAAAATAGAGCCGGTTATGAAGAAGTCGTCATCGGCTGGTCGTCTGGCCGGCCTCGGGGGTAAGAATTGGGTGGATCATTTTGGTCCACCGCCGAGGACGCGTGTGGCGCCGTCGGGAAGGAGCGAGGAGGAAAACCGTGAGGTTCAAGAACTTAAGGAACATGTGGCGCGGATCCCGCAGATCGTCCAAGACAACCTGGAAATCACCCTCACGTCCATCCTGCCTACCTTGGTGGAGTCAATAGCAAATTGGAGTGCGGGTGGTCGAGTAGGACCGTGCCCGATTCCAAGCATGGTCAGCAGCCACTCGAACAATGCGGCACCGACGAATCAGGCGAACTATGTGTTTGTGACTCTGCCCACTAGCACCGCGGTGCCGCAAGTGTTGGTGACTCCCCCTGCCATCACCGTGGCCCCGGACATGTTGGTGCCCCCCCTGCCATCGTCGCGGCGGCACCGGAGCTCCAAGCACCCGGTAGGGAGAATACACCGGCGACCAGCACCGCGCCATCAAGCAGCCCCTCCGTCTCTTGCACACCCATCGCCGTATGCGGTGCCTTGACATTAGCCGATCTCGACGCCATCACGGTAAACAAATTGCTTTACCACCTTTCACGCCATCTATTACTCTTATGGCATCTCTGACGACGCCGTACATGTTTGATGCAGACGGATGTTCCTTGCACTCTCTTATGTTACGTGAACAACGAGCTGAGGGATGTTGCCAAGGGTACCATCGTTCAACCCTTGCAGCGCACGTTCCACTCAAGGCCGATGCCAGATAGCGTGCACAGGGTTAAAATTAGTCGGGTGTTAAGGGGCTGCGACGACCTGGAACCTCCCATTCAACCCCCAGGAGCGGATGAAGAAGAGCCGGCTATCCTCAGAAGTTTCTTTGGCTTATTATTGCAATGGCCAAAGAGCATGATCCGTTTGGGGACGGCGGGGGCCATCACGCCACGCATAACAAGACCGTCTCATCGTGCGGCGACAAGCGGTGGCAAACCTACACTCGCCGTCACCTCCACGCGATGGGTCGGATGATCATGTTGATGATATGCACATGGCGTAGGATCCGTCCGAGGACGACGAAGACTAGAATGATCACTTCTTCAACACTCAGTTTAGCAACGAAGACCTAGCTGGTGGCCCCACAGAGAAACCCACTATAACCAAGCGTCTGTTTGGTTCTCAGGATACGCCTCCAGCTTGTGCCTTTACAGAGATAGCTGATACAACCAACCGAACCTTTATTCTAAGCCCTGACACACTACATAGGGCGGACGGTGCTCAGATTGCGGTGCCTACCCGCTCTCCAACAGGAAAAAAGGGCAGGAAAAGAAAATCTAGGAGCTCGAGCTAGCCGGTGGCGTCAACTGCGAATCCGGTCAGGTTTCAGGACGGGCCACCAAGACCTGATGGTATTATGTGGAGGATTCATGTGGCAGGTGAGCCCATGCTACCTAAGAATTTGCGGAGGCTCGCCAGTTCGGAACTACAAAGTATGCATGACAGCGTGCTGACGATAGAGAGACGCCTTCTGGCGGAGAAAGATCCCTCGCACCCGATATTCGTGGTTAAGGTGCCGCCAGGCTTGGGCTTCATCGACAATGCCCCTGTGGATCCGTTCTTCCTGCGGTTCGACGACATCGTCAATATGTTCCACCTATACCCGCTGCACGATACCATGGTCCGCCTGTTTTCTCTGAGCCTCGCCATGCAGATCATTAGAGAGAACACACCGAGCATCGCTATAGTGGACCCCTACTACATGCGTGACGACTGCTTGGGTTCCCCC
Organism: Avena longiglumis; assembly: GCA_030063025.1. Taxonomy (NCBI): domain Eukaryota; kingdom Viridiplantae; phylum Streptophyta; class Magnoliopsida; order Poales; family Poaceae; genus Avena; species Avena longiglumis. The sequence continues at coordinate 415,724,184 of CP125975.1, read as the reverse complement.
GCTGAACGACATATCGTGGCATCGTACCTAAAAAGAATCTTCGTGGCGAACAAAACAAAGGAATACATTCTCGTGCCTTACTTTCCCGAGTAAGTCGTTATTCACTCGCCACCGTCGATTGGCTTTATTAGATTATCATCATTCTTTTTCCAACACATTCCATTTGAATTTTTTGCACAGAGATGAACACTGCACGCTCATCTCCTTATCGCCGAAGCATTCCCACTCCATGTATTTCAACTCGGGGAGTCTAGAAAAGAAGAAAAACTACGAGAAGATCAAGGAAGTTCTGGATGATGCTCTCACTGACTATGCCTCGACGGAAGGCACCACCTTCGTGCGTACGAAGGTCAAGTTTGGCAGGCACGTCTTCAACCACGTAATGGAGTTCCCTTGCGTGAAGCAGCCGGAAAGCAGTAAGAAGGAAGCCTACTACGCACTCCATCACATGAGGGCGTTCCTACTAGACCAGCAGAATTCTATGCTGCCAAATCATCTCAAACAGTGGGCCGAAGCAAAGGCCAAGATCACTGATTCAGATATTAGACAAGAGATGTATTGCATCCAGCAGTGGTTTGGGGCAATCATCTTTCGTGATGTCATGACTTCAGGGGGGATCTTCTACGAAGGAAATATCCTGAATAACCGTGACATAGAAGATCGCCTAGAGATGCATGGTGACTATAGGAAGTTGATGACAAGACAAGGCGTCCTTCCGTTCCCTAAGCCGAGCCAGAAGGCTTGATGTTGGCCTAGTTGTAGTTCCAAACTATAGATGACCTTTGTGTGTGTGGACAAGTGTACATGCTACTACTTATCTTATTAGGTTTATGAATCATCGCTTACTTCTTTTGCTTATTATTATTATATATCAATCAATGCTTTGTTTTTTTTTGCTTACTCTTTGGTCCTTTGCTCACTTTGGTCCTTCTTTTTTCCTTACTTTATTAGTCTTTTTTCAAGAATAATGTCGATGATTGAAATGTCGTGGCACACTAAATGTGTGAATGTGCTACGTCGGGATTGTGAGCCTTGTGATATGCACAAGTCCAGGTCTTGTGCATCCTACTTGGCTCACGGTTCCGTCGTAGCATATTCCTATGTCAAACGACCAATGTATATATATGAGGCATTCTTTTTGATTTACTTTGGTCTTTTTCGAGAATAATGCCAATGATTGAAATGTCGTGGCACAATATATATGTGAATGTGCTACGACGGGATTGTGAGCCTTCTGATATGCACAAGTCCAGGTGTTGTGCATCCTAATTGGATCACAGTTCCATCGTAGCATTTTCCTGTGTCCAACGACCTATGTATATATATGAGGCATTCTTTCGAGTTACTTTGGTCTTTTTCGAGAATAATGCCAATGATTGAAATGTCGTGGCACACTATATACGTGAATGTGCTACGATGGGATAGTTAGCCTTATGATATGTACAGGTCCAGGTGTTGTGCATCCTACTTGGTTAACTGTTCCATCGTAGCATATTCCTGTGTCCAACGACCTAGATAGTTATATATGAGGCATTCTTTTTGAGTTACTTTGGTCTTTTTCGAGAATAATGCTGATGATTGAAATGGCGTGGCACACTATATATGTGAATGTGCTGCGATGGGATTGTCTGCCTTGTGCTATGCACAGGTCCAGGTGTTGTGCATCCTACTTGGCGGACAGTTCCATCATAGCATATTCATGTGTCGAACAACCTAGTTATATATGAGGCATGCTTTTTGAGTTTGGTCTTTTTGATTTAGGAGTACTTTCTATAAGTGTATCTTCATATGCGACTTTAATTATACATGTTTTTTTCAATCACCGGTTAATTATTATTGTCAACTTATAGATGACGTGGTACGTCGTGTACAAGGGAAGGGTTCCCGTAGTCTACGATGATTGGGAAGACTGCCGGAGACAGGTGCACCATTTCAGCGGCAATAGCTACAAAGGGTACAACACTATGGCGGAGGCGGGAGCTAGATATACGCGCTATCTAGTGGGAGTTAGGACGAGGAACCGGATGAAGACCTACACCTTCGTCGCGGTGATCATGATTATCGTCTTTGGTTGTTTATCCCGCGTTTGTGTCTAGTTAGTTTAGATGTCTATGGGAGCTTCCGAGCTCTAACTTGTTCAAGACACATGTATTCGCATGTCACCAACTACTTTGTAACTTGATCGAAACAATGTAACTTATACTATGTATTCATGTATGAGACTTATCTATATGTATTTGTTTCAATCTTGTTTTGGAAATTGTGTATTTATATATATAATTGTATACCTTGTATCTGTGTGTATATCTTCCTGTAATATTGTATATAATCTGTATTGTATATCATCTGGCTATGAAATTAAAAAAACAAAAAAAACACCCGTGGCGCACATGACCTAGCTTTTGTGGCGCACTACATCTAAAGCGCACCTGCGCATCTTAGTGGCGCACTGCAACGTGCGCCACAGAAGATCCAACGCGTACGCACCTACCCACATAGCTGTGGCGCACTAGCAGGTGCGCTACGCCTATCTCGACACAACCGTGGCGCACCAGGCAGTGCGCCACGGCTAGGAGATAGCCGCAGTGCGAGGCTATTGGCGCACTGCTAGTGCGCCACGGATGGCCATTCCATGTGCGCCACAAACAGGCATTTTCCTAGTAGTGATGCTACCATCAGGCCTATGTTTAGTCTCGAATATCCACTTGTTGCCAACAATGTTCACCCCGACAGGACGAGGTACGAGAGACCACGTCGGCGTCGCATGAAGGGCAACGATCTCATCCGTCATGGCTGCAAGCTACGTAGAACCGTGAAGGGCATCACGATGAGACGACAGTGTAGCAAAGAACGCTCGTCGTCGATGATCATAACGGACGGTACTGTCCATGTACTCCTTCTATTTCCGAGTAGCGTCACAGTGACGTGTCACCATCGGGTGACCACCTGTTGAGGCAGAAATGTCGAGTGACCCAGCCGAAGGTGCCGCAGCCGGTGAAGACACTGCAAGGGGCGGCACGGGCTGACCTGAAGATGCGGGTGGTGCAGACGACGTAAACGCAGGCGGCGACATGTGCGCAGGCGACGTCGTGGGCCAGCCCAGATCGAGGGAGGTCGTGGCGCCGGGAGGCACGAGCGCTGGCAACGTGGGATATGGCGATGCAGGAGTTGGCGCATGCCCTGAGGAATACACACCATGCATGTCGATTGGCCGATCGCTAGCTGTATCAGGATCGTCGATCACCTACACAGGAGGAACTTCGCCTGCCACAGAAGGATCAGTAGACAGGTAAGTCAAGTCATAATTTTTCATAGGTACACTCGTAAGCGGTTCATTAGAAGGAAACATGTCTGCAAAAGTGGAAACATCAACTCAGACACCGGGTGTAGCACAAGGGAACACGGACTCGTCAAAAACGACATCACGTGAGATGTAAATTCTACCCGTAGTACGACCTAAACACTTGTACCCCTTATAAGGAGGAATATAGCCGAGAAAAAACACATCTTAGAACGAAAGTCTAATTTGTGAGAGTTATATTTGCGGAGACTCGGCCAACACGTGCATCCAAAGACACAGCGAAAATCGTAGTTCAGCTGAACACGAAGAAAGCGAGAGATCGGTGTTTAATTATTAAGAACTGGAGTGGGCATGCGATTTATCAAATAGCAGGTCGTCAAGAACGCTTCGTCCCAGTAGTGAAGGGGAAGCGAGGAGTGAGCAAGCAGGGCAAGCCCTGTCTCAACAAAATGACAATGTTTACGTTCATCGATCCCGTTCTGCTGAGACAAATGTGGACATGAAACACGGTGAACAACACCCATGTGTTGGAAGTAGCTATTGAGACGGTGGTACTCACTCCCCCCAATTGGAATAAACGACCTTGATTTTAGTGTCAAGATGCGCTCAACATAAGCCTGGAAAATATAAAACACTTGCTCAACATCAGACTTATTCTTAAGAAGATAAATCTAAGTGGAGCGAGAATAATCATCTATGAAACTAACATAGTATTGATACCCCCCGGAGGATGTACGTGCTTTACCCCAAACATCAGAAAGAATAAGTTCAAGAGGGGCAGTAGAAACACGAGAATAAGCACTATAAAATAGTTGGCGGCTCTTGGCACGCTGACAGGCATCACAAACTAGAGACGAATTGTCTGAAATACACGCAAGCTCATGAGTGTTAACTATAGACTGAATTACATTATTTGTAGGATGACCAAGACGCTGATGCCACTAAGATGACGTGACAGCACTAGCGGAGGCATGGCGTGATGATGACGACGCACGAGCAAACGGGATAGGATAGAGACCTCCCCGACTTCTATCGGCAAGCAGGATTCGCCTCGTTACCTTGTCCTTAACAAAGAAAAAGTGATGGTGAAACTCAACAAACATGTCATTATTGCAGACAAGACGATAAAAAGAGAGGAGATTCTTGATGAGATTAGGAACATGAAGAACATTTTTCAATTTAAGAGAATAACTGTTTAAATTCGAGTGAACAATATGCGAAATAGACAAACCTACACCATTGGGCACCTGGACCTAATATTTTCCTCCATAATGCTCATGAACATGGAGGCGCTCGAGGTCTCTCATCAGATAATCCGTAGCCCCAGATTACATGAGAGAGGGATGGATCGAGTTGGAGGTCGTGGTGGCGGCATTACCCGTGCGCGAGTTATCTGCGCGGTAGTCCTGGTCGAAGCGGCTATAACACTCATGCGCTTCGTGGCCCTAGTAGCCACATAGCTGGAAACCGGGCCTCGTCTTCGGGCCGTTACAGCCATTGCGGCCATTTGCCGCTGTTGCGACCATCTTGGCAGCCTCCTCCACCGCCGTTGCCTCCATAGTTGCCGCCGGTGGGGCGGCCCTGTGTAACATTCCAGCATTAGAGGTTAGAAATAAGCTGAACACCGATGTGTGCATTGCATTCATGCATAGAAAATCCGAATAATTTTCGCGCTTTTGAACAAAACTTGTCAAAGTGATTGAAGCTTCTCTCAACTTGATGAAATTGAAATAGATCATCAAGTTGACTGTGATAAGTTTCAATATGACCTTTGCTAAAACCTTATTTTGGGTAAAGAAGATTTGATCTAAGAGTAGATCAAATGTAATGAAAACAAACTATAATACATTTCTTAATGATTAATATTAGATCCTTAAGTGATCATTTCATAGTATTCATCATAACAACCCATGAATACCAAGCTATGAGTAAAACTCAAGTAACAGGAATCCAATGATCTATCTTATTCTTATATATTCCTACGAAGAGCATCATGGTAGTTCTTTAAAACTAATTCCTTATCAATGTTGAGTATGAAGGAAATCAATTCAAGATCATTCACAACATATCTTTCTTTCCATGTCAATGTTGGGGATATGCTATATGGGTATCTATTGGAGATATGCCCAAGAGGCAATAATAAAGTGGTTATTATCATATCTTCATGCTTATGATAAATGTTTACATACCATGCTATAATTGTATTAACCGGAAACATTAATACTTGTGTGATTTGTAAACATAAAAGAGCCCGTAGTAAAGCCTCTTGTTAAACTAGCTTGTTGGTTAATATATGATCATGGTTTCCTGATCATGAACATAAAGATGTTATTAACAACAGGGTCATATCATTAGGAGAATGATATGATGGACATACTCCTATAGTTAAACGTAGCATAAAGATCAAGTCATTTAATATAGTTCATTTTCTATATGCTTTCTGATACATAGTAACCTAATTCCTTCGACCAAGAGATCATGCTAATCACCATCACCGGAAGGATGCTTTGATGACATCAAACACCACACCGTAACTGGGTGGCTATAAAGGTGGCATTGAGTGTTTGGAAAGTATGTGTTGAGGCACATGGATCAAGAGTGGGATTTGTCCATCCATATGACGGATAGATATACTCTGGGCCCTCTCGGTGGAATGTCATCCAGTTGGCTTGGAATCATGTGACTGGCTCACAAGGGATCACATATCACGGGAACGATAAAAGAGTACTTATCAGTAACGAGGTTGAACTAGGTATGCAGAGATACCGACGATCAAAACCTCGGATAAGTAAACTATCGTGAGACAAAGGGAAATTGGTATCGTATGTAAGTGGTTCATTCGATCACAAAGTAATCGTAGAAATATGTGGGAACCATATCAATTTCGAGATTCCTCTATTGGTTATTGATCGGAGAAGTGTCTTGGTCATGTCCGCATAATTCACGAACCGTAGGGAGACACACTTAAGGATTCGATGTTGTTGAGTAGTTATGGAATGATGAGTAAGAGACCGAATGTTGTTCGGAGTCTCGGATGGGATCCGGGATATCACGAGGAGATCCGGAATGGTCCGGAGAATAAGATACATATAAGGAAAGTCCTGTTTCCGAGTTCGGAAGTAATTTCGGTGTTTTCACCGGGAATGTTCTAGAAGGGTCTAGAAGGTCCGGCACTCCAGAAGGGGAAGGGTACATGTATGTGTCATGACAATGTGGAATGGTTGCATCATGTACTAGGTCACTTGGCTGGGCAATATGAAGAGAGAAATCAAATTCAAGTTTGAAAGTCAAACGCCAATTTGAAAAGTCAAATCCAAACATTGCTTGGTGGAGGGAGAGTAGGAAACCTACCTAGGGTAGGAATCCCACTCCCTCCACCCACCGGCCAAGGAGGAGGAGTTGGAGGAGGACTTCCTCCTCCCAAACCGCCTCTCCCCTCCTATATATTGAGGGGTAGGGAACCTCTCTCCCACACAACTCCAAACCCTAGCCAGGCGCCTACACCTCTCCAAGTGCTGCCGCCACCTAGGGCTCCTCAAGTCGCCGAGGTAGGGTTTATGTAAACCCTAGCTGCCAGCCAAGCCACCCCGCCTTGGTGCCTCTAATCCGTAGATCGCCAAGGACCTCTCTTACTCCACCATACTCGCTCCGGCTTAGGCGAAGCCCCGTGGGATCTTCCTTCTAGTTCCGACACCACGCCGTCGTGCTGCCGGAATCGTGGGGAGAGTGCTACAACCTCCGCTGCCTGCTGGAACAAGGGAGAGGAAGGTCTTCATCGATTACCGAACGTGTGACCGACTCCGGAAGCGCTGCCGGAACGTAGCGCCGGAAGGATCGTCTACGCGATCTTGAGATCGGAAAGTGTACGACTACATCACCCACGAGAATTTGCTCTCGTTAACCACTTTGGAATCTTCGTGGGTGAGTGCTTCTATCGACTCGTTGATACAATCTGGTAGATAGATCTTGGCTTGTTTGTATGCATGCGGTAGGAAATTTTTGTTTTCCATGCTACGAATCCCTATAGTGGTATTAGAGCCGTGTCTATATGTAGATTTGTTGCACGAGTAGAACACAATGGTCATTATGGGCGGTGGTGCTTTTACTATCAATTGCTTTTTGTGTACTTTGCATCTTGCGGTATGATGGGATGAAGCGGTCCGGGATAACCTTACATGACATCGTTCATGAGACTTGATCCATGCTCAACATGCAACTTGTATTGTATAAGTGGCTTTGCGGGTGTCTGTCTCTCCCATTATAGTATAGATTCAATTTACAACGGGCACTTGATAGTTCAAACATCAATGTTGTGGTTCTTGTTCGTAAGTTAGAACGACACTTATTGAAAGCCCCAAACCACGTAAAATATGCAAAGAAAATTAGAGGCATCTAACTTTGTTTTGCAGGGGTGTGTTGTGATGTGATATGGCCGTGATTGTGATTATATATGATGTGTGCAATGTTCCCTATTGTAAGTCGGCAACCGGCAGGAGCCATATGGTTGTCTTTTAATTCCGTTAAGACCTGCGTGTCTATTATTCAAAGTGGTTGTAATAGTTGATGCTGGTGGAAGACAACCATGAAGCGGCGCCATTGACCTTGACGCCACACCGGTGATGATGGAGATCATGTTCGTGCTTGAAGATGGAGATCGGAAGCACAAGAAGAAAGGCCATATCATATCACATATTATGAATTGCATGTGATGTTAATCCTTTATGCATCTTGTATTGCTTAGTTTGCGACGGTAGCATTATAAGATGATCCCTCAAGCACACAATTTCAAGTTTTAAAGTGTTCATCCTTAGTAAGAACCGTTGCTAAGGCTCGTTGTTTCAAAGCACCACGTGATGATCAGGTGTGTTAGATTCTGCGAGTGTATACAACGTGAGCAAGCTAGATTTGCTCATGCGGAAGCTAAGGTTTGATCTTGACGAGCCTAGCATGTACAGACATGGTCTCGGAACACGGATCACCGAAAGGTAAAGCATGAGTCATATAGTAGATATGATGAACATGTTGATTGTTCGCCATTGAAGCTACATCAACTCTCGTGATGATCGGTTTTGATGTGGTGGATTTGGCTTGTGTGATCACTAAAACAATTTGAGGGATATTTTTTGAGTCGGAGTTCAACAACAATATGATTAAAAGTTGAACACTATTTATCATAAATTAAATCAAAGTGAATTTGCATAGTTGTTGTAGTAGTTGGCATCCGTTTACCGCCTTGCGCTTAGTTATAATTGAGATGATAGAACTATAGAATTCTGGTTAGTTACTTTACGAACTGGTATCGTATTGTTTTGAAGTGTTAATCTAAAGTTTAAAAGTCCCATTGCAAACTTTCAGTAAGTTTTGATTACTCCGTGAAGTTTAATAGTTGGTATTAAATCAAGAGTAACAATTCAAGTGTTAGTATATAAGTATCATGTTTATCTCCATGATTCTTGATATTCGAAAGATAGTTTCAATATCAAGGTAATCTAGGAGTTGAAAGAGTTGTTTCAGAAACCATCATGTATGGAAGATATTGCGATATCTGAAATGATGTTTTGGTTACAACATGATAGAATATAATATGGCAAAGTTTATGTTCTCATATTTGATGAGAATTTACAAAAGGTTGGAGACACTAGTTGTCCTAATCCTCCAAAAGGTTTTGGAGAGCAACATTATACTCGCGATTCACCGTTATAAGCTAAAGTAGCTTGATCATGAATAATTCCATGATAAGGGTGAATATTTGATGTACGTAAAATGTTTACTACACCAAGAGATTACTAAAGAATGGAATTTGAAAGAACACCAAACATTTGATGACGGTGATCTACTTCAAAGTGCAAGTCCAAAGACATTGGTATTTAACTATACATGCTTTGGACTATGTCTCATATATATGGCTCCACTATTGATGTTGATAGATTCTTTCAAACAGAAAAAGGAAATACTGAAAGAGAATCTCATAAATATATGGCAGAAAAGAAAAGACTAGAATTGTCCTCCTTAGGTATATAGAGGATATACATGTTATGGTTGTATTCTTTGCTTGTTAAATAATGTGGTTCTTAAGTATTGGATACTGAATTTGTTGGTATGAATCATCATACGAAACAACAGAATTCATGAACTATAATGGCCTAAGTAACTAGCAAAAGAATATGTGATGATGTTCATCGAGAACAAATAAAGGGTTATTGTGTTGCTCGTTAAACATCAAAGCTTTCCTTCAAGATTTGTATTATCAGGTATTATGAGAACAAAAGGGTTGTTCAAATAATTGCCGTAATCCATAAAAGATGGATGATTTACAAATCTCGTTGGAGAAATCACATCCATAAAACTAGTGCTAAAAATGTCGAAAGACAAATTGATTGAAAGATCACTTAGGAAGTGACATCACCGTTTAAATTATATTGGAAAGAAAATATGAAGAAACTCCATGTGGATGGAACTTTGGAGTCTTTTGATTTTTGATCAAATGACGCTTGTGAAACTTTCCTAGAGATAATTAAAACTTCGTTCATAGGCCAAAAGGGAACGAATGACTAGCTTATTGGAACTTGTACATATTGTTGTATGAAGTCCATTATGTGTAGTCAAGAGCGATGGATTTCAACTTCATATGCTTACTTCGAAAATATCAGTGAATATATGAATATTTACTTAATAAAGATGAATTATGAAACATTTGAAAAGTTCAAAGACTTTCAAGATGAAGTGCAAAATCATTGTAACAAGAATATAAATAGTTTATGATAAGATCATAAAGGAAGATATTTGAGTTACAAGTTTAGAATAATACCTAAGATTTAAGGAATCGTTCTGTGGATTTGCATTTCCCGAAACACCATGGAGCGTTCGAGATATGTAATTAAACCTTGTTTGACATGGTAAGATCAAAGGTGTAATTCATAAAACTGCCATTATATTTTAAAGATTAAAAGCTTTAGAGACTACCGTTTTTCCATTGAAAAGAGCTCCATCATAATCCATTGAAAAGACACCATATAAAGTTATGGTTTGGGATAAAACCCAAGTTGTCCTTTCTTAAACATTGGTATGCTATGCATAAGAAAGATGTTTGCAACCAAGGTCGGATGAACCTGTCTTTGTATGTTATTTTGATAACTGTTAAGTATTCCTCCATAACATCGGAGACAAAAGTGTTTGTCTCTTAGAACGTCAAGTTTCTTTGAGAAGGAATTTTTCGTGAAAAGATAAGTGAGAGGACAATAGAACTTTGATAAGGTTAAAAGAACCTTAGCTATATGTGCAAAGTTGCGCAGTGTCGAAAAGTGTTCCGGAGGCAGCAACAATGCTCATGGCTCACGTGCCTCAAAGGTTGTGGTTATGGAGGTCAAAGTTTCTATTGAACCAAGTAGGTCGGGTAAACAATCAAATACCAAGATTTGAGGGTTGAATCATTATTTGAGAATAATGAATGGACTACATACAAAGAAGTAATGATGAGCCCTAACTCCGCAAATGTCCTAAAGCCATAAAATCCGTGATAGTTCCATACACGAGAAGTCAAGCTTTGAACTTCAAGGACCCTCGAGAAAGGTGTAAGACCTTACAGTAGTGTTTGGATCTATAAAGAAATAGACATGGATGTTTTCACATCTATGAAATAGTCGATATGTTGGGAAAGAGTTCACAACAATATTCAAAGGTTGACTATGACAATATTTGATCTTTCATAGCGATATTTAGTCTAGACGGATTAATGTAGCAACCACTACATATAATTTTGTTATGTGGTAGTTGAATAAACAAAACAAGTTCTTCTAATAGAATTGTTACCCAGGACGTGTGCATAACACGGTCCAAAGGGTTTTGTTAATTCAAAGGATGCTAAAAGCATATGCAAACTTCAATGGTTGAAGTAAGCATCGCAGAGTTGGAATCTTTACTATGATGAAACTATTAAAAGAGTTTAATTTCATCGGAGACAATGAAGATGCTTGCATTTGCAAGAAATTAAGTGGGAGCGCTAAGACATGTTTCTAGTACATTATGTGGAAGACATATTGTTGATTGGAAATGATGTATCTTTTATTAACACACATTAAGAATTTCATCCCGATGAAAGATTTAGGCAAAACCCAAATATTTGGCATCTATATCTATATAGATAGATTGAGACACTAATATGGTTGTGCCGAAAGTACATAGATGATATATTGAATGAGTTTAATATAGAAACTACAAAAAACGTTCTTGTCGCACCTAAAGGATTGAATGTGTTCAATATTGATGATATATTCAAGTGTGTTGACACTTGGTAAGTGAAACAAAGATTCAAGTATAGATTGATACTTGATGTATGAAATCACAAAGAGTATTTATATCAATCATACTGTGATATGTACAAATCCAGATATGTCCTGTGCTCTAAATGTTATGAGCATATACCAGAATGATTCATAAGATGATCATTGGACGATAGTAAGGATATTCTTATGATCTTTTGGAAGAACTAAGAATATATTATTTTGTAGAAGTGACAAATAGATGGTTAGTTCATTGTAAAAGTACTACATTGATACTAGTTTTGTCATAAAGTACAAATTAAGTTTATCTCAATCTAAACTAAGGGTGGCACAATATAATGGAAATTAAGTTCCATAATGGATTTGGATGAGTTCTAAAGTTAAGACATTGTGACAGATACTACAACAAGAGGCTAAGTATATGACTGCTATTATAGCAGCAAAAGACGGCATTTGTGTCAAGTAGTATGTTATCAAATTAGGTGTAGTTCATAGCAGGGATAATACTATGAAGATATATTGTACGACAATATTATCAACCTGTTTTAACCCCAAAGAACTAAAAGTCTCACCAAAGGACCAAATTTATACAAAGCCATCTCATTAGAGAATGAGTGATACGTAGAGACGCAAAGACATGCAATTACACATGGACCTGGAAGTGTCAGATCCGGAGATCAGTTGACCACTAGAAATCATGTGCATACAACACCGGAAATCCATAGGTGTTGAATAGACAAAGGTTTGAAACTAGATTATTGATTCTAGTGCAAGTGGGAGACTGTTGGAGATATGCCCAAGAGGCAATAATAAAGTGGTTATTATCATATCTTCATGCTTATGATAAATGTTTACATACCATGCTATAATTGTATTAACCGGAAACATTAATACTTGTGTGATTTGTAAACATAAAAGAGTCCCTAGTAAATCCTCTTATTAAACTAGCTTGTTGGTTAATATATGATCATGGTTCCCTGATCATGAACATAGAGATGTTATTAACAACAGGGTCATATCATTAGGAGAATGATATGATGGACATACTCCTATAGTTAAGCGTAGCATAAAGATCAAGTCATTTAATATAGTTCATTTGCTATATGCTTTCTGATACATAGTAACCTAATTCCTTCGACCATGAGATCATGCTAATCACCATCACCGGAAGGATGCTTTGATGACATCAAACACCACACCGTAGCTGGGTGGCTATAAAGGTGGCATTGAGTGTTTGGAAAGTATGTGTTGAGGCACATGGATCAAGAGTGGGATTTGTCCATCCATATGACAGATAGATATACTCTGAGCCCTCTCGATGGAATGTCATCCAATTGGCTTGGAATCATGTGACTGGCTCACAAGGGATCACATATCACGGGAACGAGAAAAGAGTACTTATCAATAACGAGGTTGAACTAGGTATGCAGAGATACCGACGATCAAAACCTCGGATAAGTAAACTATCATGAGATAAAGGGAAATTGGTATCGTATGTAAGTGGTTCATTCGATCACAAAGTAATCATAGAAATATGTGGGAACCATATGAATTTCCAGATTCCTCTATTGGTTATTGATAGGAGAAGTGTCTCGGTCATGTCCGCATAATTCACAAACCGTAGGGAGACACACTTAAGGATTCGATGTTGTTGAGTAGTTATGGAATGATGAGTAAGAGACCGAATGTTGTTCGGAGTCTTGGATGGGATCCGGGATATCACGAGGAGATCCGGAATGGTCCGGAGAATAAGATTCATATAAGGAAAGTCCTGTTTCGGAGTTCGGAAGTAATTTCGGTGTTTTCACAGGGAATGTTCTAGAAGGGTCTAGAAGGTCCGGCACTCCGGAAGGGGAAGGGTACATGGATGTGTCATTACAATGTGGAATGGTTGTATCATGTACTAGGTCACTTGGCTGGGCAATATGAAGAGACAAATAAAATTCAAGTTTGAAAGTCAAACGCCAATTTGAAAAGTCAAATCCGAACATTGCTTGGTGGAGGGAGAGTAGGAAACCTACCTAGGGTAGGAATCCCACTCCCTCCACCCGCCGGCTAAGGAGGAGTTGTTGGAGGAGGACTCCCTCCTCCCAAACCGCCTCTCCCCTCCTATATATTGAGGGGTAGGACACCTCTCTCCCACACAACACCAAACCCTAGCAAGGCGCCTACACCTCTCCAAGTGCTGCCGCCACCTAGGGCTCCTCAAGTCGCCGAGTTAGGGTTTCTCTAAACCCTAGCCGCCGTCCAAGCCACCCCCCCTTGGTGCCACTAATTCGTAGATCGCCAAGGCCTTCTCTTACTCCACTATACTTGCTCCGGCTTAGGCGAACAAATGTTGAGTGGAGTCTCGCGACCTATGAACAATCACTCAGATACGATATAACCTGCAAAATGAAACGTTGTAGCCACGAATGGTCAATACATTGAATTTATGGAAAGTAGGCTAAAGTGGTTAACAACAGATCTATCAACTACATGCTTATTTGGCCAAGTGGAGTTCAGGCTCATTTGCATAAAGCAACAATTTTATCCTAACAATTGTAACAAAGTAGTTTTCCAATACGATAAATAGAACACTCTGGTTCACTCCCAGGTGCTCCTACCGAATTATGTTCAGCCAACAAGTTTTAAGTAATTAAGAAATAAGGATGAGTGAGAAATAGCATAGCATCAGTATCAGGTCGCTCAAATTGTCCATAACCGGGGACACGGTTAAGCACTTAGTTTATACACCCTGCAGGGGTTAGTACACTTTACCCATGTGACTTGGCCATTGCGTACCACCACTCTCATATTGGGTGATGATAGGGAGAAGTCCAAGAAGGAACCGTTCGGGAAGTAGCTCCCCAAACCCGACACGCACCGGTCCAACCTACACTATCTACATCTTTGGATACGTGGGTTCGAGTTACCACAACCTACTGAGTCCAACCAACCGCCTATTCCATTATTGGCACATGGTTGCACATGAAAGCTACCAAACAAAGAAGCCAATCCTATCTCAGTGTCATGGGTGCCTTTCCGCAATGATACCACCAAAAATTATCAATCCCATCACACCCAGGAGATTCATTGATTAAGTTGTTTTAGTTTTCGCAAACCAACACATTTAGAATCAACATCAGTGATGTAACCCAGCCCTCGTTGATCATAGCATGGCTAAGCACATCTACCAACGGTGGCTCATAAACAAGGAATGCTAGCGAATAATATGGGACATAGCATAGAATATACACATCAATTCCTACACATGCAATTCTACAAAAACATCTACAATGCATAGGAAAATAGTAGGACATTTATGACCAAGATAGCACCACTTGCCTTTGTTGTAGATGTAGTCGATTAGATAATCCTCACAATTATAATGGCCTCTTTCGCAATAACCACAATACTTGCAATCATAGTAGCTGCAATCACAGTAGTTACACTCCTAGCAATCTAACGTTTGAAGCAAACACAACAAACACACCATTTAAAACATTGCAAACATGCAACAGTGCAACATTACAAGAAAACAATGATGAACAAATGCATGCATGACGATTTAATGAGTCACAATGGTTGCATTTAGTATTCTGAACATAATTAGATAACATGATGCATGTGGAAAGTCATTTAATGCACTAAAGCTTTTATTACTAAAGTTGTATCGATTTAATATGGTGTATACCACTTTAATCGAACTAAAGATGTTTATGTCGTATTAAATTGTGAACTAGATGCTACTGGATAGGTAATGCAATTTAGAGACAGTAGCAATTTGATTCACCTAAAAAGGAGTTATAGATCTTTTTGTACGATTTAAATAGTGTTTAATGGGTTTTAAATGATTCATATAGTTTCTGTCTAATAAAAATCAAACTAAAATTATATCTGTAATCTTCACGGAATTGTGAATCCAGAGACATATTATTTGTAATTTTCTGAGCATTATTTATTTTCTTATGAATTTATTACTCTAAATAAGCCATTAAACCATTTATTTAATTGCTGCGAAACCTAACAGTATTTGCCTGAACCATTTGCATATTGATGATCTACATGGAACCAGCTTTCCATCGGTATATCATTTATATTTTTGTGACAATCAATTAATTTACTATAAATTTAATGATTTAATAATCCATTAAAACTAATTAAACCACTACGGGGTAAATAATCCGCAAAGGTTGTATCCAACCAGATATTATTAATGTACATTACAGTAGCTTCAATTTGATATATTGTTCATATTTATCGGAGTTATAGATAATTTTCTAATTAAATTACTCCAGTACCAGTACAGTAAAAGTTGGATCTATTCTGAAAATATGATTCTACGTAAAATTATCTTCAATTTGATATATCATACGCAATTTTTGGACGTGGTATGAATTTCTAATGAATTTTACAAGTTAGATCTATAATGTGCAATTCTAAATTCGAACGGAATATTCCAGAGAATATTACGCTGACTGGACAGGTTGACTTTGCATGCTGACTGGGACTAGATGCTGACCTGACGTTGACACATGGCGAGATCCGGTTGGCTCGTACCCCTTCGAGGAATCGATCTAATCCTGGCCGTTGGGATGAGATCCAGTGGTTAGGAGAGGAGATTGACCCGATTTTGGCTCAGAATAGATAAAAAACAGATCTGTGTTAGAGATACAAATCCGTAGGTAAAATTGAAAAACTTACAACACAAAAGTTGTGGGGAATCATTATTCCTACCTTCTCACCAAAGGAATTTGGATTTGAAGAAACGAGCGCGAGTACATCTTGGATTTACACCGTCAGATCTGAAATATTGCGATGTGAAATTCTCCGGCTATGGTAGATGAAAATATGTGAGGTTTGTCGGCATTGAAAGATTTTGACGAGTTCTACAACTTTCATTTTTTGACCGAAGGCAAATGACGAAGTCTAGATGGGTTAAAAAGCGAAATAAGATTCGGACATGTGTAGATTCGGGATTTCGAGAAGAGAAACTCGTACAGCTGTGGCTCCACGAGTTTATATGGAGGTTTAGGATGATGGGGAGATAGGTTTTGGAGTAGGGAACAAGTAGAAACAAATGGAAGTTGATTCGGAGTTGTAGATAAAAAGTTATAGGAGTTTGAATAGAGATAGGTTTGAGAAAAACTGATTAGCACGGTTTTTAAAGCACTGGGATCGATCCCTTCTTCACCTATTGGCTGGTTCGGTCGGTCTGGGCCGCGGGCCCGTTATTTTTTTTTCTTTTTCTTTTTTTATTTACTTGTTTTCCTTATATCTTTTGCATACGAACTCCAAATGACGCGATTCTTGTTTCTAAAATTTTCTAAAATTGAATAGATCATTGTAGGATCATATTTGTAATATTTTTACTAGTTTTCAAGTAGTGGGTTTATAAAACCTTGTATATTCCATTTTATTTATATCTTTATTTGTTTGTATTTATTCCATAACTTTCTCATAATAGCTCCAAATGAGCTCAATTTTGTAACATTAATTGGATCTCTTTAGGCTATATTTATCAATAATTTATGCCTTAGCAATAGTGGGTTTTATAAAGTCAATTTACTTACCTTTAGGAACATTTGGGAGAATCAACTATAGGATTTAGATACTAGGATTTGGATTCAGTTTGTGAGATCTTTGCATGGATGTAATGAAATTCTTATGAATGCTTCATGATTTTCATTTTGAAATCTTTCACACCAATTCTACAATCCATAATCAATCCATGCCCTTTTGCCTATATGGCTACTTAGGTCATAACAAAAGAATATAAGATTTTGAATTCAAGGTTGAGAGGATTTTTTATTCAAAAAGTTTCTTCTCTTTGAGAATTTTCAACATAGTCAAACAATCAATCAAACTTATTTATTTCACATTCCAAAATTAGGAGAATTTTGGGATGTGACAGACTACCACCCTTAAAAGAAATCTCATCCCGAGATTTGGGAAGGTTAGAAAGAAAGAAAGGTTCGGGGATCCATTAGGATGCTACCGCCCTTAAAATAAAATTGACTAGGTCATTTCTCAAGGATTCACTTAGCTCAGGTTGGTTCTCCTTTAGACTTTTATTTGCACAATGTCTCTAGAACATTCTAAACATCATGATTGATAGTTTCCAAGAAAGCAGTTCTTAAACTAGCAAAACTCTCATGGTGGGCAAATAGGGAACGTTTACTTCACGGTGCCCATAATTCAGGGTTGGGATTCATCCTTACCGTATATGAATGCTTCTATAAAGGTGGGACATATACCATTATAAGGTCTAGGCTCAACGCCGGCTCTCTGCTAATGTTAAAAAGGGCACTCAAGATTCGCAAAGCCAACAGTACAAGAGCGAATAATAAGAGTAGTAGGAGTGGTGATCAATCCATCCTGCACCCAAATCATTGCGCTGTATGAGGATAGGTGAATCACGTTTTTCTATCACTCGGGCATTCTCACTTGCCTTGAAGAATGTTTCCATGGGCACGAACTAATGCTCTATGTATACCCCCATGTATTCAATCAACAAAGCTACTACTAAAACTAAGCTATCGATACTTCAACTTTCAGGTTACGTAATCCACTACATAACATCATTTCAACACTTCATACTCCCACATCTTTTTTTTCCATTAGATAAAGCATTCTCCTTCCTAAATGCATTGTGTTGTCAAACCTTCCACTTAACACATCATTATATCTCCAAGGGTTCAAGATAGGGAAGAATAGATTCTATAGGAAAGAACGAGTAAGAAAATAATCCTACCCATAACTATATGAAGCAATCAATGTCACAAACAAGCAAACAATCATAAGGAATCAACACACAAGCAAACACTTGTATAATAACATTACAGGTGTATAAACTTAGTACTATATAATCACAAAATAGTTTGAAAGCATTGGGAACAATACTAGAGTAAAATAGAGCAACATATAAGCAATAAACAAAATCTGTCAAAACAGTACAGCAGACTTCACGAATTTTTCTGACTGACCTAAACTCGTCAGGCATTTTAGACAATTTTTGTGCATGTACTACAGGTAATTACACCCCAGATCCTATTTTTTAGAATTTTCTGAGTTACCAATAAAATATGAAAAATCGCACGGTACAATAGGTTAGGCAGAAAACTGCAGCAGTAATCCCACGAATTTCAATCAATTCACACCATAAAAATAATTTTAAAACCACACGAAAACTCCAGCAACTTTAGAGTTTCAAAACAACAGATCCTAAACAAGGCATCACACGATATGGTTCAGTACAAACAAGCAAGCAATCTATATTGTCATACCACATAAGTTGGTAAGAACAATATGCTAACACGATAGCGATGATCTCCTAAAGAGATAGAACATGGTGGTATAGACCTAACCAAACTTGATGAGATGTTTATTTATGTCATACTATTTGTTCTTTTACTTGTAGGCAAACTCTCATATAGGTATCATAAGAATGGACAACTACAAATTTTGAACAAGAAAAGGTTATAGAAAAGATAGACAACAATATAAGAGTTCTAATAAGTGGAAAATATGATAGTTATCCCAATAGAGCTCTTCTATTACTAATCCATTTCCAAGGTCACGATCCTACAGTCAACACACAGCTCTGATACCATCTTGTAACACCCTCGCCTGGTAAGGCTGAGTTCATGTGTATAGTGTCAATCCCTGGATCGGTTCACTGGCACACACAGTACAAAATGATACCAAATATAACTGTGCATCATAAATACAATGAATATGATCCAGAATTTACATTATTTATTCAAGTACACAGCGGAAAACGAATACAAGGTAGATCTCCATCCTTCAAATGTGCCATAGGTGAACAAATGTTGAGTGGAGTCTCGCGACCTATGAACAATCACTCAGATACGATATAACCTGCAACATGAAACGTTGCAGCCACGAATGGTCAATACATTGAATGTATGGAAAGTAGGCTAAAGTGGTTAACAGCAGATCTATCAACTACATGCTTATTTGGCCAAGTGGAGTTCAGGCTCATTTGCATAAAGCAACAGTTTTATCCTAACATTTGTAACCAAAGTAGTTTTCCAATACGATAAATAGGACACTCTGGTTCACTCCTAGGTGCTCCTACCCAATTATGTTCACCCAACAAGTTTTAAGTAATTAAAAAATAAGGATGAGTGAGAAATATCATAGCATCAGTATCAGGTCGCTCAAATTGTCCATAACCGGAGACACCGTTAATCACTTAGTTTATACACCCTACAGGGGTTAGTACACTTTACCCATGTGACTTGGCCAGCCCAGCTCGTACCACCACTCTCATATTGGGTGATGATAGGGAGAAGTCCAAGAAGGAACCGTTCGGAAAGTAGCTCCCCAAACCCGACACGCACCGGTCCAACCTACACTATCTGCATCTCTAGATACATGAGTTCGAGTTACCACAACCTACTGAGTCCAACCAACCGACCATTCCATTATTGGCACATGGTTGCACATGAAAGCTACCAAACAAAGAAGCCAATCCTTTCTCAGTGTCCTGGGTGCCTTTCCGAAATGATACCACCAAAAATTATCAATCCCATCACACCTAGGAGATTCATTGATTAAGTTGTTTTAGTTTTCGCAAACCAACACATTTAGAATCAACATCAGTGATGTAACCCAGCCCTCGTTCATCATATCATGGCTAAGCACATCTACCAATGGTGGCTCATAAACAAGGAATGCTAGGGAATAATATGGGACATAGCATAGCATATACACATCAATTCCTACACATGTAATTCTACAAAAACATCTACAATGCATAGGAAAATAGTAGGACATTTATGACCAAGATAGCACCACTTGCCTTTGTTGTAGATGTAGTCGATTAGATAATCCTCACAATTATAATGGCCTCTTTCGCAATAACCACAATACTTGCAATCATAGTAGTTGCAATTACAGTAGTTGCACTCCTCACAATCTAACGTTTGAAGTAAACACAACAAACACACCATTCAAAACATTGCAAACATGCAACAGTGCAACATTACAAGAAAACAATGATGAACAAATTCATGCATGACGATTTAATGAGTCACAATGGTTGCATTTAGTGTTTTGAACATAATTAGACTACATGATGCATGTGGAAAGTCATTTAATGCACTAAAGCTTTTATTACTAAAGTTGTATCGATTTAATATGGTGTATACCACTTTAATCGAACTAAAGATGTTTATGTCGTATTAAATTGTGAACTAGATGCTACTGGATAGGTAATGCAATTTAGAGACAGTAGCAATTTGATTCACCTAAAAAGGAGTTATAGATCTTTTTATATGATTTAAATAGTGTTTAATGGGTTTTAAATGATTCATATAGTTTCTGTCTAATAAAAATAAAACTAAAATTATATCTGTAATCTCCACGGAATTGTGAATCCAGGGACATATTATTTGTAATTTTCTGAGCATTATTTATTTTCTAATGAATTTATTACTCTAGATAAGCCATTAAACCATTTATTTAATTGCTACGAAACCTTACAGTATTTGCCTAAACCATTTGCATATTGATGATCTACATGGAACCAGCTTTCCATCGGTATATCATTTATATTTTTATGAGAAGCAATTAATTTACTATGAATTTAATGATTTATAAAGCCATTAAAACTAATTAAACCACTACGGTCTAAATAATCTGCAAAGGATTTATCCAACCAGATATTATTAATGAACATGACAGTAGGTTCAATTTGATATATTGTTCATATTTTTCGGAGTTACAGATATATTTCTATGAATTCATTAACCTAAAAGACCATTAAAACTAATTAAATTACTGCAGTAACCACGTACAGTAAAAGTTGGATCTATTCTGATAAGATAATTCTACGTAAAATTATATTCAATTTTATATATTATAAGCAATTTTTGGACGTGGTATGAATTTCTAACGAATTTTACAAGTTAGATCTATAATGTGCAATTTTAAATTCGAACGGAATATTCCAGAGAATATTCCACTGACTGGACAGGTTGACTTTGCATGCTGACTGGGACTAGATGCTGACCTGACGTTGACACATGGCGAGATCCGGTTGGCTCGTACCCCTTCGAGGAATCGATCTAATCCTGGCCGTTGGGATGAGATCCAGTGGTTAGGAGAGGAGATTGACCCGATTTTGGCTCAGAATAGACAAGAAACAGATCTGTGTTAGAGAGAAAAATCCGTAGGTCAAATTGAAAAACTTACAACACGAAAGTTGTGGGGAATCATTATTCCTACCTTCTCAACAAAGGAATTTGGATTTGAATAAACGAGCACGAGTACATCTTGGATTTACACCGTCAGATCTGAAATATTGCGATGTGAAATTCTCCGGCTATGGTGGATGAAAGGAGGTGAGGTTTGTCGGGATTGAAAGATTTCGACGAGTTATACAACTTTTGTTTTTTGACCGAAGGCAAACGACGAAGTCTAGATGGGTTAAAAAGCGAAATAGGATTCGGGCATGTGTAGATTCGGGATTTCAAAAAGAGAAACTCGTACAGATGTGGCTCCACAAGTTTATATGGAGGTTTAGGACGGTGGGGAGATAGATTTTAGAGTAGGGAACAAGTAGAAACAAACAGAAGTCTATTTGGAGTTGTAGCTAAAAAGTTATAGAAGTTTGAATAGAGATAGGTTTGAGAAAAACTGATTCGCACGGTTTTTAAAGCACTGGGATCGATCCCTTCTTCACGTACTGGCTGGTTCGCTCGGTCTGGGCCGCCGTCCGGTTAGTTTTTTCTTTTTTTTTTTCCTTTTTCTTTTTCTATTTACTTGTTTTCCTTATATCTTTTTGCATACGAACTCCAAATGACGCGATTCTTGTTTCTAAAATTTTCTAAAATCGAATAGATCATTGTAGGATAATATTTGTAATCTTTTTACTAGTTTGCAAGTAGTGAGTTTATAAATCCTTGTATATTCCATTTTATTTATATCTTTATTTGTTTGTATTTATTCCATAACTTTCTCATAATAGCTCCAAATGAGCTCAATTTTGTTTCCAAAATTTTGTAAAATTAATTGTATCTCTTTAGGATATATTTATCAATAATTTATGCCTTAGCAACAGTGGGTTTTATAAAGTCAATTTAATTACCTTTAGGAACATTTGGGTGAATTAACTATAGGATTTAGATACCAGGATTTGGATTCAGTTTGTGAGATCTTTGCATGAATGTAATGAAATGCTTATGAATGCTTCATGATTTTCATTTTGAAATCTTGCACACCAATTCTACAATCCATAATCAATCCATGCCCTTTTGCCTATATGGCTACTTAGGTCATAACAAAAGAATATAAGATTTTGAATTCAAGGTTGAGAGGATTTTTTATTCAAAAAGTTTCTTCTCTTTGAGAATTTTCAACATAGTCAAACAATCAATCAAACTTATTTATTTATTTCACATTCCAAAATTAGGAGAATTTTGGGATGTGACAGCGATCTTGAGATCGGGAAGTGTACGACTACATCACCCATGAGAATCTGCTCTCGTTAACCGCTTTGGAATCTTTGAGGGTGAGTGCTTCTATCGACTCGTTGCTACAATCTAGTAGATAGATATTGGCTTGTTTGTATGCATGCGGTAGGAAATTTTTGTTTTCCATGCTACGAATCCCTACAGTATCCTTATAGCATATCTCTTATCCGGATAACCCGGGTTACCCACAGTTGGTAGCATGGCCCATGGCCTGCTGGGCGGCCCAGTTAGATGGATCTAGAAGGGAGTCCCATGCCGAATAAAGGAAGGCTACGGAGGAGTCACCGACATACCCGGAGCCTTGGAGTGCAAGACACGCTAGTGTAACATCCCAAAAATACCAAACTTAGATCATTAAACACTAATCATCCATATTAGGGCTAACAAAAACTTTTCTAAGTAAACCCATGAATGCATGTATATGTGTATGCATGGATTTTGAATTTCTTTAAAAACCACCTTGTTTGTGTGATCCATTGCTTGTAAAATGTTTCTTAGGTGAAAAAAACATCATCTAAAACATTTCCCACACTTTTCCTAAAGACAAGTAAATCAAAACAAATATATGAAGTGAATGGTCATTTTGGCCAATTTAACTCCCATGCCTACTTTGGCTGTCTCAAACTTTCAAAACCTAACAGAAACTTTTATGGATCTTTGCACCCCTTGAATGTACTCATAAAAAGGTATCAAGGCCCACTTTGTGATCATACATAAACTTTCAAATGCATAGTTTAAATGACAATTCATAATTGAATCTTCTTCATATGGGAAGATCCCACTTTTCCAAAACCCACTCAAACAAGCTCAACTTTCAAAACCCAAGCATATGCAAACTCACCAGAACCAATCTAGCAAACCCACCAAAATTGATTTCAAAATTCAAAACTTGATTTCATGCGGCCATTTCATCAAACAGGTTGCAGACACAAATCAAACAAAACATCAAACACTATTGTGTGCAGTGTTTTGAGCCTAACTTGTTCCCTAGTTAGCTCACACACAACTCAGTAGATCATCTAGAAAGATTATCCCAACACTAGCACCCCTATGAGCTTGCCATTGCCATTAATGGTGAACAGCCGAGCACCTCAATGCCACCCCATAGTCGACAGCAGGCTAGAGGAAGAACTAGCCATGCCAACCTTGTCTGGGAGGCAGCCCACCGTCCACCACTGTCCTAGCGGCGTTGCCAAGCCCTAGACCACGCACAAGACACGCCCAGACCATGCCGTGCGCCAGAGCGCCACCCGCGACCAGCATCCACAGACCGCGCCCGCCTCACCGCGTGCACACACGATCACCACCGACCCAGGAGACCGCCAGACATCCCCGTTTGCCGCCCCGTGCCATACAGCCACCGCCCGCCGTCGAAGACGCCGCCTCTGCCGCGCAGAGCACCGCCCGTTCCAGACCAAACCACACCACCCCATGCCTCGCGACCATGTCGTTGAGCATCGCCAGGAGACACAGCACCGTCCCCTACCCTTGCCCATGCCATTAGCCGCCTGTAACGTCGCCCCCGACGAGCTCACCGTGCGCCCCGACGGTTCCCTCGCTCGACTATAAATAGAGACCACCCCCGCACGATTTCTTCACACCATCTCACTCCCCTCTCCTCACTGACCGTGCCACACCATTCTTAGAGCAAGCCGAGCACCACCTCGCCGGAATTTCACCGGAGCCCGCCGCCTCTGGAGAAGAAGGAAGCCAGCGATTGGAGCCGCCCAGAGAAGCCACCAGTACCGGAGGTTCGTCGTCGACTTCGCCGCTCGCCTCGCCGACCCTCGCCTGCACTCGGTGAGCCCCAGCACCCCTCACTGGTCGCTAGGTTTCGTTCTCATGGAGTCTCGCATCGACGATGACCCTCAGCCGTTAGATTAGAACTAGATCGAACGATCCACGTTGCCCCATACCGCTTCGCCCAGCCCCGTGTCACTAACGAGTGGGGACACCCACTTAAGCAGCCCGCGGGAGCAATGCGCTTAGCAGGCCGGCCCGTTATAATTTCCCGCGCAGCCCAGCAATTCAAATTAAAACTTTTTCTATTTCTTTTCAAACACACTTCTGTACCCAACTTCAAAAATCAACCCAGATCGATTCAGTGCACCAAATTGGATGAAACCAATTTTGTTGGAAAGGTCTGTGAATGCTTAATCCAAACCCGTTGGATTCAAGTCATTTGGATCTGTAGATCACCCATAGCAAAAATAACAAGGCAGAAGCTTTTCTGCATTCAAACATTTTTCAAATTTAAACCATAAAAGCTTTTGAATTGATTCCAACTCTCAAAAATCACATTTAACCATACCTTTCGGAATATATAAAAATATATAGGTTTACTTGCAGAAATATTGTTCAAGGAATAAAAGAATGCTACATAAGCATTTCTAGCCACTTTAATCAATTAAAATAAAAGGGTAAAACCTTCTTAAATTGTGACACCACTTTAAATCACATTCCCATGGACTACAATATGTGGTGATGACATGTGTCAACATGATCCCATATTGGGTTTGGAGAATATTAAATCTTAGGTAGTTTTGCAATGAGTAGAAATTACTTTTCTAAAAATAAAAAGAATTAAATCAAGACTTAACCTTGTAATGTTAGGGATGATGCTAGATCATCCATAGGACCCTTGTATGTGGTGATTGCAAGTAGTTAAGTATTGTTTGGTGATTGTGTACCTCGTATTTATTCATAGACGCTAGTACCGACCAAGGATGCTACGAGGAGGAAGGAGGATACTACGAAGAGTAAGCCGAGGAGAACTTCAACCACCGCTCTGCACAAGGCAAGCTAACACTTGCAAGATACTATACCTATGCAAGCTTATACTGATATTGTGCAAGCTCACCCTTGCAAGATACCCTACTGATGCCACCAACCCATACTTGTGATCCTACCTACTTGTTAAACCAATCCTAGTTTTATGGCAAGCTTTTTACTTTATTTCTTTATCAAAGCTTACTTAGAGTTTACCTAAGAGTTTGGTAGGTACCAGACAATTGTGCTGAAGGTTGCATAAAGAGCATAAAATTTGTCCTAAGCTAGAAACCTTGATATCAGCCTAAGATATAAGGTTGTACTTAGTGAAATCCCACTATTTACCACCCCTCATTAGTACTACCCCCCCCCCACCTGTAGATGCTAGTGCTAAGCTTAAAACTGGATCAAATTTTAGATGGGAATACTTGGTGGAAAAATGGTTATGAAAACCTTGGAATGATGGATCATTCTATTGAAATGTTTTGGACATGTGTTTCCAAACACTTGATGATTTTGGTGATGAAAATGTTGAGGCATGAGCCTTAGCCCTTTATAAAACTGATGGTTTTCTGGATGCGATACCATTCCAATTTTAGCGTACAACCACAATACCCGAATATTGGGTAGGGCTTGACTGGAAACTTATATACCTTAGTATTAGTCCCTCCCGGCCAAGGTCTAAGCTGAGGCTACATTGTGAAGATTGTCCACCATGCAAGACCCAAGATGACAAAGTGGTCATGGTTGGGAGGCCAAACTCAGGAGAGGTGCTTATACTAGGGCGTGTAATTGAAAGGTTAGGATTGATTATCCGTGACATCGAGTATGGTGAATTCAGGATTTGTTCCTGACGGATGTATCGAATGTTGTGGTGAAAGTGTACAATCTCTGCAGAGTGTCAAACTATTCGAATAGCCGCGTTCGCGGTTATGGACAGTTGGAGTGGCCATACTGTTCCCCCGTCAGACTTTTCAAAATGACTTGAGAAATGAATTGAGACTTTTACTTGACCACAACAGAGTTGTGACCTGAATTACAAGTTCCCCCTTAGGAGTTATAAAATTGTGACCAGCTTTGGAACTTAGTAGAGATAAATCTGGCTTTTGCAAAACAACCCTAGAGCCTAGTGTCCTATTATCCAAAAACCCCCTTTACTTGTTAGTATTAGTTTGCGAGTACTTAAAGAGTACTCATGGCTTTGTCCTGCTATTCCATGGCGGACTATGAAGAGGAGTACCGGAGGATGGATCCCGTGAAGGTTACGACAACTAGGATCATCTCCCATCGTCGGCATTGCTGTGACCTCGAAGATGGAGCTTACCACGCTACCGTTATTATTACGTATTCCGCTGCTTGATGTTGTATTGAGAACTGGATCATGAGATCCCTATTTGTGTAAGAACTTATGTATCGTTTGTAATGGATGAAGTACTATGGTATCCAATTCTGTTATGTCTCGCAAAAATGGTAATCCTGGGATTGCGATGTATGACATAACAGGCATCTAGGATTGAAAAATCCGGGTGTTGACAGCTAGACTAGTTGTATGCAGTGTAGGACTCTGTAACCTGTCCGGCTAGGACTTTTCCCTGTAACCCTAGGACCTAGCGACTATATAAGTCGGGCCAATGGGAGCGTTTAGGGCACAAGTCATATCGATCAACACACACCTCGCACGGCGAACCGATCCCTATAACTCGGCGTATTGCCATTATAGTGATTTATAGCAGGAGTAGGATTCTGCCACCATTGTGGGATCTAAACCTGGGTAAGCTGTGTTACCTTGTACCCGTCAACCGTCCGCCTTCCCCCACGTCTCTAAAACACGCACTGTGAGGACCCCTCCATGGCATACTCGTCGGCAATATCACGATAGTCAATCCTTATCGTCTCTAATGAATCCTATCCTTATATCTGTTGTTCATCAATGTTGAGTAATCAACTATTGATCTATTAATCCGTAACCTATCAATTGTTAATCTATCAACTCTTGTTCTCACCATAGCAATCACTTTAAGCCTTAAAAGAAGTAAGAAGAGGTAGGTGATAATTCTAGAATTAGATATCATCTATAGGATGGGAGTGTTGGAAGAGAATAAGAGCAATATGATAATTGATGGAGTTAACTCACTCCTGAATGGATAGAAGAGTTATATGAGATAAAGATATATGTGGTAACAAAGAAAATTACAAGGATGAAACCTGAAGATAGTTACGAGGAGTAATCCTATTGGATTAAGTAGGTATAGTCAATGAATGATATCTTCTAGTCAGTAAGAGATACTGAGAAGATAATTATAATACAACTGTAATGTTGTATTGATGAAAGCCTTGATTAGCCAACTGGAAACCTAAGCCATAAATGATCAAAGGATTGTAATGATCATGCTCAAGTCACTTAGAGTGAATGATTATATCTTGTATAAGTGACATTGGTGGACAGAACTGATTAAACCCTAGTATAGATATGTTATTCTAGGTGCAGCATGACAAATCACAATGTTTTAATGTGAAGTTGGAAAAGGAGATATTGGAGCCAAGTAGAAATAAGATGTTATGAACAAGTTCATGCTAGAGAAGCATTGAGTTATTGGAGTAGTAATATTCTTCTTACAGAATATTAAACGATTGAGGAAATTAGAATTTGATATATACATCTATGGGAGTAATATTAGTAATGAAGGATAAAGGAAGAAAATAAACAGAGTTATAAGTAACTACTAGTTGGATTGAAGATGATCATTAGTAGAGTAGTTGGATATAACTAAGTGTTGATATGTGAAGATTATGAACAGCTTGAGTGACAAGCTTCTGAGAATTATAAGTGAGATCACAAAGTAATTGTGAAGAGAATAATCATTCTAGTGGAATTGGATTTATAAGAAGTATTCTAGAGGTGAGAGTTATCTCTATAAGGAGATAATATTGAGCTTTAGTGTCAAGCTCATTGGATTTACAAAAGGATTTAGAAGGAGAAATTATTGATAAGAATATTCCTGTGAATTAAAGTTCATCATGTTAACACATGATGATGGATATGAAGAAGTATTATATCTAGGAAAGGAAGTCCTTAAGTAGAAGTCCAGAATTATGAAGTATGGAAGATAGGAATTCTTAGTAATTCTTCAAACTTATTATATATTTCATCTATTGGATCAATCATCTTATTTCCATAGTGGTTCATAGGAATATTTTCCTATAGCATACCAGTTGAGCATATCTTGCCACCACAAAACATTAAGATCATATGTGCCTGGAGACTATAATTATCAATTCTCTCTCATATTTCATTCCAGAGAATAACCTTACTGATTTAAAAGGTGATATCATTCATGATCATAAACATAAACACAATATGTCTTAACCATTCACCTTTACTCACAATTATTAAAGGATATAAAAATATTAACACTCCCAGAATTCATGGTAGACGTTTATAATTTCAAACCCTTAACTCCTATGTTAGTTATAATAAAATATATACCTTGATATCACTTAAACTTATGAGAATAATATTAACCATATTAATTACTCAAAACCTTATGTATCAAATAGTAATGAATGATCACTATATATAAAAGTTTATTTAATATTATAAGTTAATAAGAATCAAATCTCATGAGTTAATAGTAATGCATTCTTTAATAAGTTTATGGATATTAGATAAATTAAAGTCATATCAAAAGACCCTACAAATACTAAAAGGAAAAGTATATATATAAAGAAAATAAAGAAATGATAGCATTATATAATAAAAGTTCATAAAATATTACCAAGTACATTTTAGTATTGCTGCAATTATCTAGCAGATAAATTCTATAGGAAAATTCAAATCAAATGTGAATATACAAATCTGAAAGCAAAATATAAAATAGAAGAAAACAAACAGCTTCTGGCCGCAGCCCATCTTTCCTTCCCATTCCTGTCGCTCACGCGCGCCACACCGCAGCCCAGCTGAGGCCCAAGCCAGCCCAACTAGGCCCAATACCTCTTTGTCTCTCCAATCCGTCGTCTTCCTCCTAGCAACAAGCAGCTCATTGGCGCCGCCGCTACCGTTCGCCAGCGTTGCGATGCTCGCCGCCACCCAACGTCTTCTGGAGAGGAGATAGGGACGCCGAGGTGATCCGCTTCGATCTCATCCTCTTTTTCCCTTCCAAGCGACCTTCCTCTCTCTGTTTTCTCAAACCCGAAACACTAAGCCGACGGGCACCGATGAATCGCCGCCATTCCGTGCCACCCCATTCCCTGGAGACAGTGCTAGGAGCTCCGCCTTGCCTACATATTCCTCCTCGCCAATGAAATTAAGGAGGGTAGCCCCCAATCGACGCCAGTGACTCCATGTTCCCGGAGCCCGACGACCATCGTCGTCACCATTACTGCTGATATAGCCTTCCTCTGGCCTCACTGAGCTTCCTAGCGCAACAAGGGTAAGCTCCTGGTTCGAAAGAACCCTCTCCTGTCCCTCCTCGTCCTCTGTGCTGTCGTGTCATCGAGCGCCGCCGTGCACGTTCCTATGTAGTCATGCCGGTGAGGTTTTAGGCCGCCCCAGGACTCTGCGCTACCGTTTTTAGGTAGCCTAGGAAGAGGAGCTTCCAATTCGTGCAAGATCCCATCGCCGCGTGCACC
Source organism: Avena longiglumis (assembly GCA_030063025.1). NCBI lineage: Eukaryota > Viridiplantae > Streptophyta > Magnoliopsida > Poales > Poaceae > Avena > Avena longiglumis. The sequence goes on along the minus strand of CP125975.1, from coordinate 415,693,723 downwards.
GTAGCGCCACCACCATATGGTCGCCGGCGTCAGTTGAACTCCACCGCGTGACCAGTCCAGGTCAAACCATGGCGGGTCCCATCCCCGCCTAGGTGGCTTGCTGACGTGCCTCGGGCCCCTTTGTCAGTTGAAGTGGGTAGACCATGTCCTAATGAGAAGTGTTTCAGTACCTGTGCTGGCGTCATGGTGATGTCAGCATGACGTAATAAAAGTTTTAATAATTACAGAAATTGACTTAAATCTTGTAAATTTAATACCTTTTGTTTTATAATTCAGAAAAATGTGTTTAACATATGAAAATTTTCAGAAAAATAAAATCTATAACTTAAAACTATTATCAAACATTATTATTATAACAATTTAAATAATTATTATTTAATAAATATTTTATATGTAATAAAACTTTGATAATTCATATTTTAATAATGGTAAATGATAAAAATATAAATAATATATCGAAATTCTTAGAAAAATAATAAATATAACTTAATACTATAATCATGTAATATTATTTCACCTAATTAAATAATCATCATTTATTAAGTGTTTATAAAGTAGTAAATCTTATAAAAATCATATCTTATTATTTATAAATCACAAAAATAAATGTTATATACCCAAATGATCACAAAAATAATGCCTACATGTTAAAAATATAATATTCCACATTTGAGGTAAATAAAAATTTAAACACTTTAATAACTGATATGCCCAATTTGGATCACCATTCTATATCATAGTCTACCTCTATTTATTGATATTTGTCTTATTATGAGGTATTACTTATGGATTTTCATCGGTTTATGCATGTTGGATGATTCTTGGAGGACGGACTGCCGAAGTCTGGATTCTGATGGAAAATAAGGCGCTTTGATGAAATTTCGTGAAGATCAGAAAAATACCACAAAAATATGGGAAAATTATATTTTTTCCAGAAGATTGAGGAAGCCAGAAGTAGGAGCGAAGAAGGGTCGTAGGGGGTCCACACCCTCCTAGGCGCGGTCCCACCCTGGGCCGTGCCTAGGGCAGCTGTGGCCCACCTGCCCGGCTCCCGACTCCGCCCTTCGCCTATATATTCCCTACGGAACCCTAAGGCTAGGAGAGCGACCACAAATAGATTTTCGCTGCCTCTGCGGGGCGGAAAAGACCGAGAGAGAAAGATCTCTTCGGCAGACAGATTTCTGCTGGGGGAATTCCTTCCCGGAGAGGGGAGATCATCGCCATCAACACCATCATCAAGCTAGGCTTCATCGGGATCATCAACATCATCATCCACACCATCATCTCCAACACATCACCATCATCACTACTCTGTCCTGCTATAACAATTGTGTTGGATATTTCTTTAGTTTTTAGGGGAAACTTTCCTGGTGTTAATTACTATTGTAGTTCATGCTTGTGAGCGGAACCATTGGATTATTGTTTATTTTTAGATTGTTATCCATCACCATAGCATCTTTGATCTTGATCCATATGATGTCTTGTGAGTAGTTCGTTTAGTTCTTGAGGACATGGGAGAAGTCATGTTGTTAGTAGTGGATTTGTGTTGAGTTATTATTTAATGGTTAGTATTTAAGTTGTGGTGCTATTCTTCTAGTGGTGTCATGTGAACATCGACTACATGATACTTCACCATTTATGGGCCTAGGGGAATGCATTGTGTATTTGGCTACTAATTGTGGGGTTGCCGGAGTGACATAAACCTGAACCCCCGTTAGGACACCTTTGCACAAGGGAGTGTAGGATCTCAGAGTTTAAGGTTGTGGTTAGATTTATATCTTAATTATTTTCCTATAGTTACGGTTGTTCGCAGGGGGTTTAATCACAAGTATGTATTAGTCCAATTAAGGTCGGTACATTAGCACAGGTTCACCCACACAACACTTACAACACCAAAGAAGAGTACTTGGCTATTTGAAGCGAAAGCACTTGGAAAAATTCCCATGTGTCCTCGAGAACGTTTGGTCCTTATAAATATTTCCACTGGCTTGTCCTTTGCTAAGAAATGCTTGGGCCACTTGCTGCGTTTTTTCTTTGTTACTTGCACTTTGTTTTGTTGCCTTATCAGAAAACCACTAAAAGTCCGTTTGCTAAGTATTCATAGGGATTTCCTGCTCCATACCACTATTCAGCACCTTCTGCTCCTCGTTGGGATCGACACTCCTATTTATCGAAAGTACTACGATACACCACCTATACTTGTCGGTCATCAAGACTATTTTCTGGCACCGTTGTCGGGGAGTGAAGCGCTATTGAAGGGTGGAACTGGTAAAGGAAACTTCTACTGTGAGTATTGATTTTTGTTATTGCTTGTTACTTTGTTTCCAATATGGATAACCCACTTGGTTTTCTGTTTGGGAAAACTACTACCACTGCTAGGGTAGTAGATGAACCACCACCTATTGAGATAGATCCTTTTAAGATACCTACAAGTATTATTGATCGTGTTATGGATAATTATTATTTTGGGGATGGAACTGTCCATCCTGGTGATCACTTGATTTTTATCCATGAATTATGCGGGTTGTTTAAGTGTGCAGGTATCACAGCTGAACAGGTGAACAAGAAGTTACTCTCCATATGCTTGAAAGGGAGAGCTGAAGAATGGTATGAGCTGCTGAAGAATGGACAATCCATGGAATGGGAGGAAATGGCATCTCTCTTTTATTCTCAATTTTATCCTCCCAGTGAGATTCATAAGGATATAAATCTGATATATAACTTTTGGCCTCATGATGGAGAGAGTACAGCTCCAGCTTGGCGGAGATTTTAGTTACTAATGCTTAAATGTCCTATTCATGAACTCCCTAACAATATTATTATCAATAACTTTTATGCTAGGATTTCTCTTCATGATAAAGATCTACTAGATGCTTCTTGTGCTGGATCATTCACATGTATGAAGGAAGAAGCTAAATGGGATCTCTTAGACCATATTCAAGAAAACACTGAAGCTTGGGAGAATGACAAAGGAAGAAAGTCACGTATAAACTATGATTATGAATGCATTAAATACTTTATGGGAACTGATGACTTCCGTGATATTAGTAATGAGTTTGGTCTTGATTCCCAAAGTATTGCCAACTATTTTAAGGCCTTTTCCTCTTACATAGAAATTCCCAAGAAGAAGTGGAACAAGTACCATGCACCATATAAAAATGTTGTTAGTCATGTTCCTGTTAGAAGTGCTGAAGTTTGTACTACTAATCATATTGTGCTTGAACCTCATGTTGATAAAGTTCCTTTCCCAGCTAAGGTAAAGGAGTATTCTATGATTATTAGTGGAAATAACAAAGGTACAAAGAAAACTGTGGAGCCTGATGGGCAATTGAATGTTGAACCTGTGGTAACTATTGTGAAGACGCTTCTAATATTATCTCTCATCCTAGTAAGGCTAGAAAAGCTAGTGTTCTTGTGCTTTCTGTTAAAATTGGTGATCATTGCTACTATGGTTTATGTGATATTAGTGCTAGTTCTAGTGCTATTCCTTATGAGATTTACAGGGAAATTATGCATGAGATTGGTCATTGTGAGCTTGAGTACATTGATGTGGTTATTCACCTTGCAAATAAGGAAACCATATGCCCTATTGGTATTGTAAGAGATGTAGAGGTTCTTTGCGGTAAGATTAAGTATCCTGCTGATTTTCTAGTGCTTAATTCAGCAGCTAGCAAAACTTGTCCTATCATTTTTGGTAGACCCTTGTTGAACACTTGTGGAGCTATTATTGATTGTAAGAAGGAAAAAGTTTTAACTAAGTTCGATGGAGATTCTTATGAGTTTAAATTTTCCAAATTTGCTAAAGCTCCTTGTGAAAATAGCTTGCCTAATAAAGATTTCAGGATGGAACAACTTGATTATATTGATCCAGTCTATGACCTTCGACCTCTTTTTGGTGACTGTAAGTATGCTCATTCTGATGATAAAGTTGTTGCCAGTGACAGTTATATTGTCAACTTTATTCAAAGTACTACTAAAAGTTATTATGAGAGAGGTAAACACGGTTTTATGCATCTCAATAATGTTAAGTTTTCCCGTTTTATGTTGAAAGCTTTAAAGTTGCATTTGTTTTGTCTTCCCATGCTGGTGGCTTTTTGTTTCAACAATTCGTTTTATCATGATACCCCCATGCATAGGAAGTGGGTTAGACTCAAATGTGTTGGTTATTTGCTTCTTGATGCTCTCTTTCACTTCAAATATTTATCTCCTCTGTGAGCATCTTTGAAAGTTTCAAGCCTAACTTAAAGGCATTAAAGAAAATTACTTGTTGGGAGATAAAACCAAGAGTTTTGTCGAGTCTTGGAAGTTATTACCTCGGTAATAACCGCTCCTTATCCTTTTTTGGTTTTTGTGTCAAGTTCAACTACTTTTGTGAAGTAGAGTTGTTGTGAAAAGTGGCTATCCTGGGACAGATCTTTGTGCTGCATTGTAAAAATTCGCGAGGGAGCTCAGTATGTCAGATGGAGCTGTATTTTCTGAGCTTGTTCTCCAAGTTGTTACCCAAATTTCATTAGTTCTGCACTTTTGATTTGAGCAAAAGAAGGTTTTCGAAAAAATCAATCTTTACCTGCTGGTCTGTTTTGACAGATTTCTGCTATCATTTGCATTTTCCTCTTTAAAAAGCCTTTGTTTTGATGGATTTCAGTTGAAGTGTGAACCTAAAGGTTATTGTTTTTGGTTATACTAATGTTGCCATTGAAGTTTGTGTATTGCTTTGTGAGAAAAGCAATTTCCAGGAGAAGGAGAAAAGGAGTCTGCACAGTTCGTCTTTGAATAGGTAAAAATGGTGAAAACAGAAGGTTCGCAAAACCCCAATATTTTTATATTTTTGATGTTTTTAATACATAAGGGAAGTTATGAGACGGAACTCAAGAGGAAACAGAGTCCGGGGTGGACACACACACCCTAGGTGCGGGCCCAGCCTGGCCGCCCCTGAGGCGGTGTGCCACCCTCGAACTCCGTCTCCACCTTGTTTCCGTGTCAGAGCCTTCCTTATGCTTTGAAACTTCATAATATATAACCCCCGGATCCCCCAAGGTTTGTGCATCGTGTTCTCGTCATCTTTTCAATTTTATCTGTTTCTGTCAGGAAATCTTCATAATTTTAGAGCACCATGGTCTCCGCCAACGATAAAGGCAAGAAGCCCGAGGAAGACGATCCTCGCAAACCTAAGGAGGAGGAAATTTTGGTAGGTTATGAAGGAGACATGGAGGAGGACAAGCAACTGGACACCCGCACTACCGTCACAAGCATTGGATTGGTGGCAAAACCTACCAAGCTTAAGAGGACAACACGGATGTCTACATGAGGGAAATCTTGATGTCATACCCTCTCTCCACTTTAACCTCCTCCAAGTACCAAGAAACCCTTCCACACTCTTATACATGAGCGTCAATTTCAACATGTGCCCAAAGGGAACTTGCCCTCAATGTGGGATATGCCTCGTTCTAACCATGCAGGGGAGGAGCACACTAAGAAGGAAGAGTGGGGAAAGAATAATAAGGACTGGAACTCCTGGTCCGATATGATCATGAACCGCATTGAGCAAAACTCAGAGTTGATTCGTACTCTAACCTTTGAGATTGAAGAGTTAAGGAAGCTGATTGAGGATCTTATCAAAACAACACCACCACCACCACCACCAAAGGAGTAATTCATCATCAGGTTTGGCATCCCCTTAGCTTGTTCCAAGCTTGGGGGAGTGCCGCGGTATCACAACCATTATCTTTTATCTTTTACCTTTTTAATGGATTCATATCTTTGGTAGAGAGGTTATATTATAGTTTTGTTTGCATGTGGAACTATCTCTCCTTTAGTTTATTATTCTATGTATCCCTTGGTGTGAGTGCCTTTATTGGAATATTAATGAGAAGTCTCATCTTTTACTTTTTTCACGTCTTATTTTAGTTTGCAATCTCTATTATATGATGGATCTTGTTGATCAGTATTGGCATCACTTTGGGATCATCAAGTGGATCTAAATTGGTTTTGGCAAATTGAGATCTGGTCAGTAGCAATACTTTTTGAAGTTTGAAAGAAAACGAGAAAATCTTACATGTATTTTGTATCATTTGTTTTCTTGTTGGCTCATAAGCTTAATATTCTTTATTTAAGATCTTTTGTGTCTTTAAGGAATATTGCATGTTTGGCTTTATTACTAGTATTTTTTCTTGTTTCTTTCAACTCTCTTGCTTGCTACCCACCCTTGCTAGCCAAAAACCTATTTTGAGAAGGCATACTTCTCATGTTTCCAATCCCTTTGAACCAAAACCTTTGCCATTTGTGTCCACCATATCTACCTAGTAGCATTATTGCTATTTCAAGCAAATTCTCAAGCTTCATCTACCTTTCGAATTTGAAGTATTTTGCTATGTGAAAACTAGTTAGTAAAGCTCTCACGAACTTGATGGCACACCTTATTTTATTGCCCCTAATAGACTTGAACTATTATTCCATCGAAGTTGTATATTCTTGCATCTATACGTTGGAATTAGCAGAACCGTGTTGTCACGAGGAACGTTTTCAACATTACACATGTACTTTGTACTCAGTTGATATCGTGCTCTTTTGTCTATGGATGTCAACAGTGTGAAATAAAGAGGGAACTTGGAAGTCCATGGAGTTTGTATTTTGTGTTAGAGAAACGCCTGGGCCGCTAGCCTAAGCCATGCCTAATCATGGTGGAAACTTGAAGCATCACCATAGTGAGCTATCTATGAAGCATTCTCAATAAAAATCTATACACATAGTAAATAAAAAAAGACCGTTGAGATGCTCATTGTCTGCTTGCCTTGTCATTTTTGTTATGGGATAGCTCCTGTAACATGTGCAAGGGGTACCTTGTTGGCGGTTCTCTATGATAGGCATGTACTTACAATGACAAGAACTTACCGATGACCAAAGTTGAGTAGCATGAGGAGTGACCCTCATATTCAAGGGACATGAGATTGCCAACTTATATTTCGTCAAGCATATACTCCATCTTTGTGCACTTTAACCTTAATCATCTCAAGATGCCTATGATAGGGGCAATGAGGGCTCAAAGCTAGTAAGTACCATAATATTTTGGAAGCTCTATATGACTTGTAATCCCTGCTACCCTCTATGAAGGTACCTTTCTCCTATTTTCCAAGTTGAGTCAGTAAATCTACTTCCTCTCTATCTCTAGCAAGTATTTGAGTTGTTGTGTTTCAAGCATTTATATGGTGATTTATTCAATCATGTTCTTTATCTTCCTTGTTTGCACAAACTCTTATCTATTGAGTATTACTTTAAAAGCCTTCATTGAAAAACCTTTTTGAGCAAAGAGTGATCCTGTTATAAAACTGTTTGCCAGGGGTTCTCTGACCAGGAATAAGAGTTTTCCAATTCCAATTATGATTTATCTTTATGCATCTCTATTGTGACTGCTGTACTTGGTTGAAATCTAAGTTATATAATGGTGAGTTGCTTTCTTCTATAAATTGTGTATTGGTAAGTGTGATGCTTCTTGTTCGTATTCTTTTATCGACACTTCACTCCATAAACCTGTGGACATGTTTACTGAGCTCAGTTTTCGCTTGGGGACAAGCGAAAGTCTAAGCTTGGGGGAGTTGATACGCCCAATTTGCATCACCATTCTATATCATAATCTACCTCTATTCATTGATATTTGTCTTATTATGACGTATTACTTATGGCTTTTCATCTGTTTATGCATGTTGGATGATTCTTGGAGGATGGACTGCCGGAGTCTGAATTCTGATGGAGAAGAAAGGTGTTTTGATGCAATTTCGCGAAGATCAGAAAAATACCAGAAAAATATGGGAAAATTATATTTTTCCAGAAGATTGAGGAAGCCAGAAGGAGGAGCGAAGAAGGGCCGCAGGGAGCCCACACCCCCTAGGCGCGGGCCCACCCTAGGCCGCGCCTAGGGAAGGTGTGGCCCACCTGCCCGGCTCTCGACTCCGCCCCTTCGCCTATATCTTCCCTATGGAACCCTAAGGCTAGGAGAGCGACCACAGATAGATTTCCGCCGCCTCTGCGGGGAGAAAAAGACCGAGAGAGAAAGATCTCTCCGGCAGACAGATTTCTGCCGGGGGAATTCCTTCCCAGAGAGGGGAGATTGTCGCCATCAACACCGTCATCAAGATAGGCCTCATCGGGATCATCATCATCATCCACACCATCATCTCCACCAGCACCATCATCACCACTCCATCCCGCTATAACAACTGTGTTGGATCTTGCATTAGTTATTAGGGGAAACTTTCCCGGTGTTAATTACTATTGTAGTTAATGCTTGTGAGTGGAACCATTGGATTATTGTTTATGTGCAGATGGTTATGCATCACCATATCATCTTTGATCTTGATCCATATGATATCTTGTGAGTAGTTCGTTTAGTTCTTAAGGACATGGGAGAAGTCTTGTTGTTAGTAGTGGATTTGTGTTGAGTTATTATTCAATGGTTAGTATTTAAGTTGTGGTGCTATTATTCTAGTGGTGTCATGTGAACGTTGACTACACGATACTTCACCATTTATGGGCCTAGGGGAATGCATTGTGTATTTGGCTACTAACTATGGGGTTGCCAGAGTGACAAAAACCTGAACCCCCGTTAGGACACCTTTGCACAAGGGAGTGTAGGATCTCAGAGTGTAAGGATGTGGTTAGATTTATATCTTAATTGCTTTCCTGTAGTTATGGATGTTTGCAGGGGGTTTAATCACAATTATGTATTAGTCCAAGTAAGGTCGGTACATTAGCACAGGTTCACCCACACAACACTTACAACACCAAAGAAGAGTACTCAACTATTTGAAGCAAAAGCACTTGACAGAATTCCCATGTGTCCTCGATTACGTTTGGTCCTTATAAGTGTTTCCACCGGCTTGTCCTTTGCTAAGAAAGGATTGGGCCACTTGCTACGTTTGTTCTTTGTTACTTGCACTTTGTTTTGTTGCCTTATCAGAAAGCCACTAAAAATCCGTTTGCTAAGTATTAACAGGGATTTCCTGCTCCATACCACTGTTCAGCACCTTCCGCTCCTCGTTGGGATCGACACTCTTATTTATCGAAAGTACTGCGATACGCCCCTATACTTGTGGATCATCAATAACCTGAATTTAAACCTATTTCCTTAGTTGATAATTCATATAAGGCCAATAAAATTTGCTAATATTTCTAAAATTAGCCAATTGAATCTAGTAAATAGTATTAGTCTTAAATATTGATAATACTAAGTCAAAATGGTTCAACACATTTTAAATGCAATCCTATTGAATTATCATTCAACTATAAGTGTAGCTTATTTTCTAAAAAGATCCTTATCTAATATAAAATCCTCAAAGATAATTTGTGACTAAATAAAACCTTTTCCCTTACTTAAACCACAAGTTTATAAACATACCAAAACACTATAGTGAATCCATAAGTAGATAAGTAATATTATTCCTTGATTAAAAATTATAACCACACCTTTATAAGGAGATAAAATCTTCTATTCCATTATAAAATTAAGAAACCACTACTCAAATAGAAGTAATGTCATTCTTAAGTAACTTTGAGGAAATATTATAAAGTGAACACGATACAAATATCATAAGCATTACACCCTAAGTCCATCTATGTTATTAAAGTTAACTTTAAGTCTACAAGCCTTTAAATATAATGCTAAAACCTTGTTATGTGTTTTATAGTTAACTTTGGTCTATTATAATTAAGTCATAAAGCATCTCAAGTCCAAATTATTTAAGAAAGCACAAACAACATCGACCACCTTTGATTAACCACAAAGATTGTTTAGACCTTAGAAAAGAAATCTTTTCTTCAAATGTTATTCTTTTTGCCACTTCAAACAAACAACTAAACTCAAGGACTTTCATCATAGTCAACAGATAACAATTAATCATAATCACATTACTTTGAACTTTATTTGTATACTTAGGATTGTTAACACTTAACCTCCTTACAAATGTCATTACTTGTAAAGTAAAATGTGAAGATAGAACCATTCTTATATAAGCAGTCTTTGAATAGCATTCCAAAATGTTGTATCTTATTGTCGTATGATATTATAAATACATGTTGTTTCACACACACTCCCAAGCCTTAATAAGAAGCACAAATGTGAAACTTATCTAAAAGTACAACACATTCTACAGAAACCATTTCCAGCATCCAAACCCTAGATCAATGCTTATTCCGGGGATTCGAGTTTATCAAATTGCATTACATTACTTATGCATAATAGCATCTTGCTTCTTTAAACATTAGTCCTTACCGGACCAATGATGCTGATTTCAGATATTGGATCTTATATTGTCTCGAAGACCATGAGTGCATATTCTTGCAATCACAAAAGGAAAGTTCACACTTGCTCATGTCCTTTGATTATTTTCAGTAAAGTATTTTGCAAATCCAGTGTTGTCATCACCTGTATTTGAAAAAGGCCAGAAAATACTATTTTCATAATAATGTGATTATAGGTTATTTACCATGAGGTAATAACCTACTATGAAAGTTTCGGTGGTAAAGAAACATATTATCTAGGACCTAACAACCAATGTCGCCAGTGATTCTTGCGCCGTATATCACGCGTTAACCATGATATTTGGAATGGGACAGAAAAGTTAGCTGTATTTTCTTCCTCTCGCATGTAGCCGGATGTGCAGGTCGTGGCTGTTATCACTCGTAGCATGCATATTAATTCGTAATTCATAGAGGATATGCAGCATATGGGTGGGAACCCTCAACGTTCCATGATAGTTCTGGAATCTGACGGTCTGTACTAACCATTGTCGTAATTCAATGGGTGGGCATGGCGTACAACAAGGAGACATGCGTGGTCGCGAAGGGGGCAGTGATTGGCTTGGATCTTAGACTGGGCCCCATACCAAGGAAGTATGGACAAGGTCATGACTTGGTTATGCAACAAGGCTAAGGTCTCTCATGGGTAAAGTAACGCACATATGCAGAGTGTAAAAACTGTAACTTGTTACTCCCTGTTTCGGGACGGAGCTACGAACGCGGCGGGAAAGGAACTCCATGAAAGTTCTGGTAAACCCATAAAGGCTGACGGACATAGCTTTTCAGGATAAAAGCAACATTTGAAGAAATGTTTACGAAAACTTGCATTGCCTACGACCTATGGTATGTGGCTGTAGGTACAGTGCATCAAACACTCCTTTTCTAGTGAACTTGCTGAGTACGCTCGTACTCAACGTATCTTTTTAACCCTTGCTAGATTCTGAAGCCATTAAGATGACGTCTACATCAAGTTATGCTCCAGGAATCATCACCAGAAGCTAAAGTTCTTCAATGAAGTCAAGAAAGTCAACATATACATCAAATCAAGTGAAGACGAAGTTACTGATTAGATAGGAATATAACCTCTAGCCATAGAACATATTTCTATAGTGTATTGCAATAGCAGCAATGCCAGACCAGTAGTTTAGATACTAGTCTTATTAGTATGATAGTTTTTGAGTTATTTACTTCTGATTCTTCTTTGTAAGAAGTTTCTTTCTCTCTTTTTAACCAGAGTGTTCTCTGGATCTTGTGTAAAGAGTTGAGTTGTGTAGCACCCCGGAAAATCCATTACTAGAAAATCGCGTGCTATTTTATTTTGTGTATCATCATATCTTCATGTAGCGTATCATTATTTTATCCCTAAAATTATTTTAACAAACCGTATTTTGTTTTACTAAAATATCCATGTGGTTTTATTAAACCCATCTCTCTTATTTTTTAAATTAAAACAAATAATATTTTCTGGTCACAAGAGTTTTTCTTATTTTATGAAGAAAGTAGGCCAAAAGCCTATCTAAAGTTTAGCCCAAAACTAGTCTCATCTTAGCCTACTTTAGACTACCTCCTCAAACCTTAGCCTCCAAATCCATCTAAATCCCGCACTTTGTTCCTGTCAAAAATCCTCTTCGCTATGGCTTTTATTTTGTGGCGGAGACCCACGACAACTTACATCTGACGCTTGTCACTCAGACAGCAGTTCAATTCCCTTTTTAATACTAGCTCCAGATTTCTTTTTGGCCTCTATGCCTTAATCCTTGTGCTAGCATCCTGACCCACTCCACTCTCAAAATTATTTGATCTCTACACCGGATCCACACCCCGGCGCCTCCCATCAATCCAACTCCATGCCACACTCCACATCACTCCATCGATCTGCCGCCGCAGCCAACTTGGCCAGCTGCCCGCGTCTACTCGCCAGAGGCCTCGTCGCTTGTCATATGTCCCCTGCTTCACCCGTACGGCCAAGCAGCAGATCAGCAGCAGTCAGCGCTGCAAGGCACCCAGCTCAAGGCCAAGCCCCCGCTAGGGCCCTGCGCGGCCAGGTCTCCAACCCCGCGCGCACCTTCGAGCTGGCCAGCGGACGCATCATTTTCCAGGAATATAAGGCATGTCCTCTGTTTGTGTCACCCGTCGCAACTCTACTTCCTGCCACACGCGCTACAAGCAGAGCTCAGGTTGGCCACATACTGGATTCTGCCGACAGCTGCCTGCTAGCCCGCACCGGTTCAATCCTTTCGTGCGGTCTGTCTATCAGGTGTTTGACAAAATCGCGCTGTAGAACTTGTGGTTCCAGTTTTCATAATTTTGATGTTTTTGATCCATCGGATGTCTACAGGTCTCCCATTTTGTCATATCTGGCGTCATTTCATCGCGCCACATCGCACTGAAGCTTAAACTGATGTCAACAACTATTCGGCAAGGTCTCCTTCATGCCATCCTCTATCTTTTTTGCTATCCTTTCTATCATTTCAATCCGAACCATGAGACATCGCTTATACCCTTATTTTTATAAGATGTTATATACTGGTTGCATATGGATCATTCATACTCGCATGCATATTGTGGGTGTTTGGGATATTTTTCCGATCCACCTCATAATTAAATATAGAGTCCATATGCGGGCAAAACTAGTCTAATATTAGCTCCATTTAAATTTGTGCAGCGAACCGATGCCATGTTTTGCCTAGATAACAACATTCAAATTGCGGGGTATCTAAACAACTTGAATCATCTAAATAATTTTCCGGACTCCGGTTCCGCTTAACATTGCCTAATTGCATCGCAACTTTGCCATGTCACGCATCATACATGCATCATGCCCGATCTTTTGCCGTAGTATTAAATAGTGCATCCGGTGTTTCTCCTAGTATATTGCTTCTTCGCGGATAAGGCCGTTAAGTTAATGTGAGCTTCGCCCTGATCTCAGATGAAGCTTCGACAATGATTTACAGGCGAGCATTCTCCCTCTTTCTACCTATTTTACATTTCTAGTCTTTACTTTCTCCTGTTGATCTATTGCTATTTGTGTTGCGATGCTATAGATACCTTATCCGTTATACTTCCCTGTAACCCTTATATTGCCATGGACACATCCTATTACCTATTGTTTGGTAGATAGTCGGCCTTGCGAGTCGTAGTTGCTTGCACAGGTGATGCGTCGCGCCATCGATCTTCCACAGTTGTTGGAGTAATTCCGCATGTTTAATGTTGGAGATGATCATGGCTTTAATTACAGTTTAATAACTAAAATTGAAGTAGGTAAATAGTGCAAAGGCACAGGTGGACAATAGATGTTATTTGATTTTTTAACCGTCCACTTGTGTCCCGTAGGACCCCGAGTACTTGATACCTGTTCTTTCAATATTCGCACTATCCACATGTGGGACCATGAATCCCCTTAACCCTAGCTTGAGTCATATTTAATTTCTGGGGGTCACAAAGTAGTTTGGGGCTTTATTACTATCCTATACTTAGGCCATGCTTTACTGCTTTAATTACTATTGCGCGTAGAGCGCCTGTACTGTTTAGGTAAGTGGAATATTTCCGCGGTATCGACAAGCCCAGTCACACTTTCGGGTTCCCAGTCATTTACAGCCATTGACATAAACCTCTGGGTCCGTATTAGAGCCGTCCAACTTCGTCGCGGGTTGCTTAGTGGGGTGGCCTCCTAAAATCAAATATGAATCTTGCGAATGTTCTGTCGTGATGCCTCGTTGGGTTTTCATTTGGTTTTTTTCCGAGGTTGATCGTGCGTGTGTTGCTATTTGTGCCCCCTGTAGGGTAAGACTTTCTGAAAGCCGTGTCCACGGTTATGGACGACTTGGAGCACAGTATCTCGATCATAGATAACTATAACTAAAGTAGTGCTATAAATTTGACTTTATAATGACTAGTAATCAACTTCACTACAACAGAATGGCTAAATAAAAGTACCAACAACTGTTGGTTTTGGGATGCATCATGCTATATGTATCTGACTAGTAAGTATTGCAACTACAACGGAATGGTTAACTAAAACTGCCCACTGTTTATAATATCAGGATGACTCATGCTATCTATATCTGACTAGTAATTGCCGCAACTATAACGGAATGAATAAAACTGCCAACTGTGTGAGTTCCTCGGTTGACTTCCTCGTTTGGTCTCGAGGGGGAATACCAGGATGGGTATGCTTGGTGATAGTTTCAGGTTGGACCCAAATAGGTCTTTCTTATCCCTATCTGATAGCCGCCAGTTGTATTGAGTCTCTATAGGTTATTTAATGCATACTGCGCTGCCGCTCCAGTCCACCATACTTATGTAGGCGAGGACCGCCGAATTCTAGTCTCGTTGTGTACTGGCCTCAGTATTGACCGCTCTCTTTGCCCTTTGCCCTTTGTCGGCATCCCTTTTGTTTAAGAAGGTTTTGAGATCGACGTCGTTAGCGGGGTTACCCTTCCGGCTTGGCCTGGGCAGGGTTATGGACGCCATTGGTTATTCTTCAGGGCTCTTAGCGCCATTTGCATCTTGTCCGTAGTCGGACGTCGTATCGTGTTCAAGGTGATTTGCATCTTTGTATTGTATATTTGTATTATTGACTCATGGAGTCGTTATTGCATATATATGTTCTGTGGGTTCCATCATGGACTATTGTGTAATGATATTACTTCGTTTTCCACCCGCACGCAAGTGCCTGGTGGGCACCTCTGAATCATTTCTATGCGGGTTTGGCGGGAATCGCTAAAACTTGCATAGGGCCGATCCGAGGCTGTTACAAGTTGTAACCTATAGTCATGTCTTGGACCTGCTGTGTTTCTGTTGTACCACTCTGAGGAATGTAACACTAGTGAACAGTGTTTCATTGATGTGTTTCTGCTGTGTTTCATTGCAGTGGCATGCTGGGTCACCGCAGCTGGTATGAGAGCATGATGAAGTGAAATATTGTTAGTTGATAACCAAAGACAACATGATGAATATCTTTAGGATAAATGTTGATGTAATGAGTAGTAATCATGTGGGATTCACTTGGGAATTCTACGTAACGAAGTGAAATATTGTTAGGATTTAATGATAGAGTAATGTGAAACAAAGTCATCGTGGTTAGATTAGCTCTTGAATCATGATGTACAGATAAAACATAACAAGATCATTGTGAGATTAGCTCTGAACCATGATATAAGTGTAAATATGACAAGTAATTAGTAAGGTATCCTAAAGTAAAAGTAAGAAAATAACATTGTAGAACTATGATAGAATTCATAGATGCTAGAAATTTCCAATAATCTTTAGGTTAAGTTAGCAAATATAATCTGATTAGTCCTTTGGAGTGATCGTGTGAGGATAGTTTACTAAATAAAGAAAGGTTGGTTATAGTTAATCCTTCCAAAAGAGAAATAATAAGTTGGTGTAACTATTTAGAGACCACTTTGATTAGAATTATCCTATTGCAATTGAGAAATTTGGGTAAATTATGAGGTAAAGTAATAGTTTGACCCTAAGTGCTAAGTATCATGATGTAAACCTATACGAGAAGATGTCATATGCTACACAACTAAGCCTGAATTCTAGAGATATTATACTCAACTACTATATTCTGGGCTTAGAATATTGTGTGTTATATGTACCACATTTGAATTTCTTGGTTTCTTTTGGATCTTCTTGATTGACTAGATATATACATGAAGTTTGACTTGGTGTGCAAATGCATGTTGCAACATCCAGTTATTACTTGATGTTATAGACCTAGATAGAAAAGGGAATTCGCGTAAGGGAGTGACGAGTTCCGAAGACCAAGATGAAGGCTTATATGAAGAACGAAGCAAGTATAAGGAGTATCAACGCAATGTGATGGATAAATCAAGTTGAGATCATTGTTAGTCCACAACAAGAAGGAAGATTAGTGTAGGAAATATATGGAGCAACAAAAATGGATGAACTTAAGTTCACCCAAAATAGGTGATGTTGCTAAGAAGTTAATGAAGTAGTTGTACCAAGTTCATGGAAGTATCATGAATAGGTACAAAAGAAGAAGCTTTGGAACAAAAAATAGTATTCAAGCTCTGACAATTCAGAGAGAATGGCAGTAGTATGTCGGAAACCGTAAGGTAACCCATACATCCTAAGATGGTCCGCAGCTGGTATGTGGTCCGCAGCTGATATTTGGTTGACTTAGTTAACCAGATCATCTTAGTATTGCATAAAGAGCATAAAACTTGGCCTAAGTAAAGTAAGACAAAAATGAGTATAAGAATTAAAGTGGCCGTCTTTCGAGACACCTCGCGAAAGCAAGTCTACCAAAGACAGAATGTCCAAGCAGTAAGTAAGACAAATAATGTTAGAAGATTCACTTCGAAGATCCACAATTGTGTGGGTACACCGTAAGTTTTCATAAAACCTTAAAAAGGTAGAATAAAAGCTAGAAAAAGACTTACATTCTAGTTATAAAGCCAATGGTTATTATATAGGTAGTTTAGGATCATTAGTAAACCCTAAGGGGGAGAGTAAACAGTAAACGAAAGTACTATTATCTGAATTTCAGAGTAAAGGTTGGAGAAGAAGTACTAACCTATAACAACATTAAGCCTTATTTTTTATAAGGTTAAAATAAGCCATCATTATAGAAGTGCTTTCATGAGTATGTCTCGATGAAAGATAGAAGTTATTTCAAGACAGTGGTACTCAAACCTTAAGTTAGTTAATAAAAGAAGTTAAAAAAAGTACTTAAGGTAATAATAAATGATTATCTAAAACTTAATAAGGTAAAATATTGAAGCTGATAAAATAGATTAGTCCTAATAGACTAGTTCTAAAGGAAATAACTCTTAAGTAATCCTTAAGAGGGAATAAGCACATCCAATTGGACATGGATAGAGAAATAAGAAATTCCGATGGGTATGGACTAAATGTGTTCAAAACTAATCTTCGGAAGGAATACCAGTATAAACCATACCATGACAAACCAAAAATTTAGTCTTTTGGCCACCACTATTGACTAATAAAATTTAAAATCCTGTTTTAGTAAGACTTCCTAAGCCTATAGAGTATAATAAGGAAGTTCGATAATCAAGTGAAGGAGTTGGAATAGAATACCTAATCAGGTAAATGAACTTAATAAGAGACCTAAATTAAAGGATTTTGTAATAAGGACATATCCCTAAAGGACTAAAGTAAAAGGAACTTTGGAGTATTAGAGACAGCAAATTAGAGATTGTCAAGTATGCTGAGAATTCAAGAAAAGGATCTGGATATGGGATACTACAATTATTTCCATTTGAGGTTACCATGGAGTTGAGAAATGCCGTAACCAATACAAAACAATTCCTTATTCCGAAACGTGAGAGTATATGAACTTCGAGGACAAAGTTTATTTTAAGGGGGAGAGTCTGTAACACCGCAGCATTAGAGCTTAGAAATAAGCTGAACACCGATGTGTGTATTGCATTCATGCATAGAAAATCCGAATAATTTTTACGCTTTTGAACAAAACTTGTCAAAGTGATTTAAGCTTCTCTCAACTTTATGAAATTGAAGTAGATCATCAAGTTGACTGCGATAAGTTTCAATATGACCTTTGCTAAAAACTTATTTTGGGTAAAGAAGATTTGATCCAAGGGTAGATCAAATGTAATGAAAACAAACTATAATACATTTCTTAATGATTAATATTAGATCCTTAAGTTATCATTTCATAGTATTCATCACAACAACCCATGAATACCAAGCTATGAGTAAAACTCGAGTAACAAGAATCCAATAACCAATTCTTGATCTATCTTATTCTTATCTATTCCTACCATGAGCATCATGGTAGTTCTTTAACACTAAATCCTTATCAATGTTGAGTATGAAGGAAATCAAGTCAAGATCATTCATCACATATCTTTCTTTCCATGTCAATCCTTATCATCTCTAATGAATCCTATCCTTATATCTGTTGTTCATCAATATCGAGTAATCAACTATTGATCTATCAATCCTTAACCTATCAATTCTTGATCTATCAACTCTTGTTCTCACCATAACAATCACTTTAATCCTATAAAGTAAGAAGTAAGAAGAGGTAGGTGATAATGCTAGAATTAGATATCATGTATAGGATGGGAGTGTTGGAAGAGAATAAGATCAATATGATAATTGATGGAGTTAACTCATTCCTGAATGGATAGAAGAGTTATATGAGATAAAGATTTATGTGGTAACAAAGAAAATTACAAGGATGAAACCTGAAGATAGTTACCAAGAGTAATCCTATTGGATTAAGTAGGTATAGTCAATGAATGATATCTTCTAGTCAGTAAGAGATATTGAGAAGATAATAATAATACAACTATAATGTTGTATTGATGAAAGCCTTGATTAGCCAACTAGAAACCTAAGCCATAAATGATCAAAGGATTGTAATTATCATGCTCAAGTCACTTAGAGTGAATGATTATATCTTGTATAAGTGACATTGGTGGATAGAACTGATTAAACCCTAGTATTGATATGTTATTTTAGGTGCAGCATGACAAATCACAATGTTATAATGTGAAGTTGGAAAAGGAGATATTGGAGCCAAGTAGAAATAAGATGTTATGAACAAGTTTATGCTAGAGAAGCATTGAGTTATTGAAGTAGTAATATTCTTCTTACAGAATATTAATGATTGAGGAAATTAGAATTTGATATATACATCTATGGGAGTAATATTAGTGATGAAGGATAAAGGAAGTAAATAAACAGAGTTATAAGTGACTACTAGTTGGATTGGAGATGATCATTAGTAGAGTAGTTGGATATAACTAAGTGTAGATATGTGAATATTATGAACAGCTTCAGTGTGACAAGCTTCTGAGAATTATAAGTGAGATCACAAAGTAATTGTGAAGTAATAGAATAATCATTCAAGTGGAATTGGATTTATAAGAAGTATTCTAGAGGTGAGAGTTATCTCTATAAGGATATCATATTGAGCTTTAGTGTCAATCTCATTGGATTTACAAATGGATTTATAAGGAGAAATTATTGATAAGAATATTCTTGTGAAGTAAAGTTCATCATGTTAACACATGATGATAGATATGAAGAAGTAGTATATCTAGGAAAGGAATTCCTTAAGTAGAAGTCCAGAATTATGAAGTATGGAAGATAGGAATTCTTGGTAATTCTTCAAAATTAAATCTATAATCAAACTTATTATCTATTTCATCTATTGGATCAATCATCTTATTTCCATAGTGGTTCATAGGAATATTTTACTATAGCAGATCAGTTGAGCATATCTTTCCACCACAAAACATTTAGATCAGATGTGCATGGAAACTATAATTATCAATTCTCTCTCATATTTCATTCCAGAGAATAACCTTACTGTTCTAAAGGGTGATATCATTCATGATCATAAACATAAAGACAATATGTCTTAACCATTCACCTTTACTCACAATTATAAAAGGATATAAAAATATTAACACTCCCAGAATTCATGGTAGACGTTTATAATTTCAAACCCTTAACTCATATGTTAGTTATAATAAAATATATACCTTGATATCACTTAAACTTATGAGAATAATATTAACCATATTAATTACTCAAAACCTTATGTATCAAATAATAATGAATGATCACTATATATAAAATTTTATTTAATATTATAAGTTAATAAGAATCAAATCTCATGAGTTAATAGTAATGCATTCTTTAATAAATTTATGGATATTAGATAAATTAAAGTCATATCAAAAGACCCTACAAATACTAAAAGGAAAAGTATATATATAAAGAAAATAAAGAAATGATAGCATTATATAATAAAAGTTCATAAAATATTACCAAGTACATTTTAGTATTGCTGCAATTATCTAGCAGATAAATTCTATAGGAAAAATTCAAACCAAATGTGAATATACAAATCTGAAAGCAAAATATAAAAAAGAAGAAAACAAACATCTTCTGGCCGCAGCCCATCTTTCCTTCCCATTCCTATCGCGTGCCACACCGCAGCCTAGCTGAGGCCCAAGCTAGCCCAACTAGGCCCAATACCTCTTTGTCTCTCCAAACCGTCGTATTCCTCCTAGCAACAAGAAGCTCGGTGGCGCCGCCGCTACTGTTCGCCAGCGTCGCGATGCTCGCCGCCGCCCGCCGTCTTCTGGAGAGGAGATAGGGACGCCGAGGTGCTCTGCTTCGATCTCATCCTCTTTTCCCCTTCCAAGAGACCTTCCTCTCTCTGTTTTCTCAAACCCGAAACCCTAAGCCGACGGGTGCCGATGAATCGCCGCTGTTTCGTGCCACCACGTGCCTCGGAAACAGTGTCAGGAGCTCCGCCTTGCCTCCATCTTCCTCCTCGCCAATGAAATTAAGGAGGGGAGCCCCCAATCGACGCTGGTGACTCCATCTTCCCGGAGCCCGACGACCATTGCCGTCACCATTACTACTGCTATAGCCTTCCTCCGGCCTCACCGAGCTTCCTAGCGCAACGAGGGTAAGCTCCTAGTACGAAAGAACCCTCTCCTGGCCCTCCTCGTCCTCTGTGCTGTCGTGTCATCGAGAGCCGTCGTGCACGTTCCGATGTAGTCGTCGCTGGTGAGGTTTTAGGCCGCCCTAGCACTCCGCGCTGCCATTTTTAGGTAGCCTAGGAAGAGGAGCTTCCAATTCGTGCAAGATCCCAGCGCCGCGTGCGCCATAGCGCCGCCACCATATGGTCGCCGGCGTTAGTTGACCTCTGTCGTGTGACCAGGCCAGCTCAAACCATGGTGGGTCCCATCCCTACCTAGGTGGCTCGCTGACGTGCCCTAGGCCCCTCTATCAGTTGAAGTGGGTAGATCATGTCCCAGTGAGAAGTGTTTTAGTACCTGTTCCGGCATCGTGGTGATGTCAGCATGATGCAATAAAAGTTTTAATAATTACAGAAATTGATTTAAATCTTGTAATTCAATATCTTTTGTTTTATAATTCAGAAAAATGTGTTTAATATATGTAAATTTTCAGAAAAATAAAATCTATAATTTAAAACTATTATCAAACATTATTATGTTAACAATTTAAATAATTATTATTTAATAAATATTTTATAAGTAATAAAACTTTGATAATTCATATTTTAATAATGGTAAATGATAAAAATATAAATATAAATAATATATCAAAATTCTTAGAAAAATAAGAACTATAACTTAATACTATAATCATGTAATATTATTTCACGTAATTAAATAATTATCATTTATTAAGTTTTTATAATGTAGTAAATCTTATAAAAATCATATCTTATTACTTATAAATCACAAAAATAAATGTAATATACCAAAATGATCACAAAAATAATACCTAAATGTTAAAAATATAATGTTTCGCTTTTGAGGTAAATAAAAATTTAAACACTTTAATAACCGGAATTTAAACCTATTTCCTTTGTTGATAATTCATATAAGGGTAAATAAAATTTGCTAATATTTCTAAAATTAGCCAATTGAGTCTAATAAATAGTATTAGTCTTAAATATTGATAATATGAAGTAAAAATGATTCAACACGTTTTAAATGCAATCTTATTGAATTATCATTCAACTATAAGTGTATCTTATTTTATAAAAAGATCCTTATCTAATATAAAATCCTCAAAGATAATTTGTGACTAAATAAAACCTTTTCCCTTACTTCAACCACAAGTTTATAAACATACCAAAACACTATAGTGAATCCATAAGTAGATAAGTAATATTATTCCTTGATTACAAATTATAACCACACCTTTATAAGGAGATAAAATCTTCTATTCCATTATAAAATTAAGAAACAACTAATCAAATAGAAGTAATTCCATTCTTAAGTAACTTTGAGGAAACATTATAAAGTGAAAAAGATACAAATATCATAAGCATTACACCCTAAGCCCATCTATGTTATTAAAGTTAACTTTAAGTCTACAAGCCTTTAAATATAATGTTAAAACCTTGTTATGTGATTTATAGTTAACTTTGGTCTATTATAATTAAGTCGTAAAGCATCTCAAGTCCAAATTATTAAAGGAAGCACAAACAACATCGACCACATTTGATTAACCACAAAGATTGTTTAGACCTTAGAAAAGGAATCTTTTCTTCAAATTTTATTCTTTTTGCCACTTCAAACAAACAACTAAACTCAAGGACTTTCATCATAGTCAATAGATAACAATTAATCATAATCACATTACTTTAAACTTTATTTGTATACTTAGGATTGTTAACACTTAACCTCCTTACAAATTCCATTACTTGTAAAGTAAAATGTGAAGATAGAACAATTCTTATATAAGCAGTCTTTGAATAGCATTCCACAATTGTGTATCTTATTGTTGTATGATATTATAAATACATGTTGTTTCACACACACTCACAAGCTTTATTAAGAAGCACAAATGTGAAACTTATCTAAAAGTACAACACATTCTACATAAACCATTTCCAGCATCCAAACCCTAGATCAACGATTATTCCGAGGATTCGAGTTAATCAAATTGCATTACATTACTTATGCATAATAGCATCTTTCTTCTTAAACATTAGTCCTTACCGGACCAATGATGCCGATTTCAGATATTGGATCTTATATTGTCTTAAAGACCGTGAGTGCATAATCTTGCAATCACAAAAGGCAAGTTCGTACTTGCTCATGTCCTTTGATTATTTTCAGTAAAGTATTTTTGCAAATCCAGTGTTGTCATCACCTGCATTTGAAAAAGGTTAGAAAATAATATTTTCATAATAATGTGATTATAGGTTTTTTACCATGAGGTAATAACCTACTATGAAAATTCCGGTGGTAAAGGAACATATTATCTAGGACCTAACAACCAATGTAGCCAGTCATTCTTGCGCTGTATATCACGCGTTAACCATGAGATTTGGAATGGGATAGAGAATTCAACTGTATCTTCTTCCTCTCGCATGTAGACGGATGTGCAGGTCGTGGCTGTTATCACTCGTAGCATGTATATTAATTGGTAATTCGTAGAGGATATGCAGCATATGGGTGGGAACCCTCAACGTCCCACGATAGTTCTGGCATCTAATGGTCTGTACTAACCATTGCCGTAATTCAATGGGTGGGCATGACATACACCAAGGAGACATGCGGGATCGCGAAGGGGGCATTGATTGGCTTGGATCTTAGACTGGGCCCCATACCAAGGAAGTATGGACAAGGTCATGACTTGGTTGTGCAACAAGGCTAAGGTCTCTCATATATAAAGTAACGCACCTCTGTAGAGTGTAAGAACTGTAACTTGTTACTCCCTGTTCCGGGAAGGAGCTGCGACCACAGAGGGAAAGGAACTTCATGAAAATTCTGGTAAACACGTGAAGACTGACAAACATAGATTTTCAGAATAAAAGCAACCTTTGAAAAAATGTTTAGGAAAACTTGCATTGCCTACGACCTATGGTCTGTGGCTGTAGGTATAGTGTATCAAACACTCCTTTTCTAGTGAACTTGTTGAGTACGCTCATACTCAACGTATATTCTTAACCCTTGCTAGATCTGAAGTCATTAAGACGACATCTACATCAAGTTATGCTCCAGGAATCATCACCAGAAGCTAAAGTTCTTCAATGAAGTCAAGAAAGTCAACATATACATCAACTCAAGTAAAAACGAAGTTACTAATTAGATAGGAATATAATCTCTAGCCATAGAACCTATTTTTTAGTGTATTGCAATAGCAGCAATGCCAGACCAGTAGTTTAGATACTAGTCTTATTAGTATGATAGTTTTTGAGTTGTTTATTTCTGATTCTTCTTTGTAAGAAGTTTCTTTCTCACTCTTTAACCAGAGTGTTCTCTGGATCTTGTGTAAAGAGTTGAGTTGTAACCTATAGTCATGTTTTGGACGTGCTGTGTTTCTGTTCTACCACTCTGAGGGATGTAATACTAGTGAACGGTGTTTCATTGGTGTTTGTCAACGACTATAGTATACACACATCATGCAGTGGTATGCTGGGTCACCGCACCCTGCCCTTGCTAGCCACCATTGCCAGAAGGACGATTCCCCCCCCCCAACTTATTCGAGGGAGGATACTATGGCGCAAGCTGGCAGCCAGGGTTACCGTATTGGGTGCCGTAAGGGGAACCGTATGGGGCGCTGTGTTGGAGATATGCCCTAGAGGCAATAATACATGTAGTTATTATTTTATCTTTGTGTTTATGATAAATGTTTACATTCATGCTATAACAGTATTAACAAGGAAACATTGATACTTGTGTGATTTGTAAACTAAATTAGAGTCCCTAGTAAAGCCTCTTCATAATACTAGCTTGTTGGTTAATAGATGATTGTGGTTTCCCTATCATGAACATTGAGATGTTATTAACAACAAGATCATATCATTAGGAGAATGGTATGATGGACATACTCCTATAGATAAGCGTAGCATAAAGATCAAGTCATTTTAATAGTTCAATTACTATAAGCTTTCTGATACATAGTAACCTAATTCCTTCGACCATGAGATCATGCTTATCACCATCACCGGAAGGATACTTTGATGACATCAAACACCACACCGTAACTGGGTGGCTATAAAGGTGGCATTGAGTGTTCGGAAAGTATGGGTTGAGACACATGGATCAAGAGTGGGATTTGTCCATCCATATGATGGATAGATATACTCTAGGCCCTCTCGGTGGAATGTCATCCAATTATCTTGCAAGCATGTGACTGGCTCATAAGGGATCACATATCACGGGAACGAGAAAAGAGTACTTATGAGTAACGAGGTTGAACTAGGTATGCAGAGATACCGACGATCAAAACCTCGGATAAGTAAACTATCATGAGACAAAGGGAAATTGGTATCGTATGTAAGTGGTTCATTCGATCGCAAAGTAATCATAGAAATATGTGGGAGCCATATGAATTTCCAGATTCCTCTATTGGTTATTGTTCGGAGAAGTGTCTCGATCATGTCCGCATAATTCACGAACCGTAGGGAGACACACTTAAGGATTCGATGTTGTTGAGTAGTTATGGAATGATGAGTAAGAGACTGAATGTTGTTTGGAGTCTCGGATGGGATCCGGGATATCACGAGGAGATCTGGAATGGTCCGGAGAATAAGATTCATATAAGGAAAGTCTTGTTTCGGAGTTGGGGAATGATTCCGGTGTTTTCATCGGGAATATTCTAGAATGTTCCGGAAGGTCCGGCACTCCGGAGGGGAAGGGTACATGAATGTGTCATGATAATGTGGAATGGTTGCATCATGTATTAGGTTCATGGCTGAGCAAAATAAAGGGATAAATCAAATCCTAGTTTGAAAAGTCAAACACCAATTTGAAAAGTCAAACGGCAGTTTTGCTTGGTGGAGGGAGAGTAGGAAACCTACTTGGGGAGGAGTTCCTCTCCCTCCACCCGCCGGCCAAGGAGGCCGACTTGGGGGAGGACTCCCTCCCCTTGGCCGACGCCCTCCCACCTATAAAAGAAGGGGCAGGGGTGCCCCTTCTAGTCTACACCTCTCACACCCAAAACCCTAACCCTAGCCGCCGGCCTCCTGCAGTCGCCACCGCCCTAGGGTTTCCTCCTAGCCGCCGAGTTGGGGCTCTCCCCAAGCCCTAGCCGCCGTCCAAGCCTCCTCCCTTGGTGCCTCTAAACCCTAGATCACCAAGGCCTCTCTCATAGTCCACCATACTCGCTCCGGCTTATGGCGAAGCCCTGCGAGATCTCCCCTCTACTTCCGGTACCACGCCGTCGTGTTGCCGGAATCGTGAGGAGAGTGCTACAACCTCCGCCACCTGGAACAAGGAGAGGAAGGTCTTCATCGAATCAACGTGTGACCGATCAGGAAGCGCGCGAACGCAGCCGGAAGGATCGCTCACGATCTTGAGATCGGCAAGAGTACGACTACATCACCCACGAGAATCTGCTCTCGTTAAACACTTTGGAATCTTCGAGGGTGAGTTCCTCTATCGACTCTTTGCTACAATCTAGTAGATAGATCTTGGCTTGTTTGTTTGCAGGCGGTAGAAAATTTTTGTTTTCCATGCTACGAACCCCTACATGTTGTAGCCACGTTATGCCGTGTTGTCCGAAGAGTACCACCCGCCCCCGGCCTAAGCCTACTGAGCCTGGAGGGACTCGTACGAGAGGATAGCGGAGTAGAACTCGTCGTACGGAATCGATTTGTTGCTGAAGGTGAGCGTGGTGGCGATGGAGTTGTACGCAGACCCGAGCCCGATGACAATGTAATCGACGAGCTCATCGTCGGTGATGGGGGACCCGACGGTGGCCATGGCATCTGCGATATAATTCATCTTGTGCATGTACGTGGCAGCGAAGAGATCATCCTTACTAGTGGAGGACAATTGACGACATATGTGGCGCACATTAGCACGGCTCTGGGCACCGTTCATGGTGTGGATGCTGCCCCACACCTCAGTGGCGGTCTTGCAACCGAGGAGCTGGTTGGCGATGTCAAGCTCCATGGAACCGAGGAGATAGCCGACGACCTTCTGATCGGCAGACCACCAGCGCATGTACTCCAGGTTCGCAACGGTGATGGCCTTGTCCCCCTCTCCCTAGGTGACGGTCTTCTCGAGCACCGCGACGTTCTCGTCGATATGATTGTGAAGGCCAATGCCGACGAGGTTGGGGAGGAGGAGTGCCTTCCATAGGGCAAAGTTGCCCGCCTCCAGGCAGACGGAGACCGCCGGGAACACCACTTGTGACCCGACGGTGGCGGAGGCGGTTGATGATGAGGCGATCACCCCGATGGACTCCGAGAGGGAGAGGGCGGAAGACGTCATCGTGGTGGCGGCGGAGCGGACTCGCAGCGACGGCGGTATTGGCTCTGATACCAAGTTTGAGAATAGGTTTAGGGTTTCGTGGGGTCTAAGCCTCCACCTCTCCTTTATTTATATACTTCGACAGGGTACAACACAATTACAATACGTACGCGTATAGGACTCTTCGCAAGTGTACAAGACTATTTCTAACAGGAAGCGGATGAAGGGGGAGAAGAGTTAAAGGTGTTTATATTAGTAGAAAAACTCTTACAGCAGTCGTTCTAATACCGTCGTGCTAAAAGAAGTACATGCGACTGCTATATATCAACATGCTAGTGGCGTCCCGAAAACAGGGAACGCCACCACTATGGTTTGCTCTTCAATTCTTTGGCTTTCTCCTGGGCAACGGCATCATCGTGGGCAGCTTCCTTCCTCATCTGTTTGACTTCAGCGTTGACCTTGTCCTCTAGAACCTTCTCATCGCTCTTACTTTCGGGTTGCAGCTCTGCGGACAGCATCCTTAGGGACCTCTTCTTGCTTTCCAGCGCTACAGCATCATCGTGGGCAGCCTCCTTCCTCATTTGTTTGACTTCAGCGTCGATCTTGGTCTCAAGAACCTTCTCATCGCTCTTGCTTTCGGGTATCAGCTCAGCACCGGCACCTACCTTAGGGGCCTCCTCCTTGCTAGGCACAAGCGGCGCCGCGGAAGCTAGGAGGACGAGGAGGAGAAGCAGCGCCGGAGCCAGCTGCGCCCCCATCGCGACCATCGGGACAGCAGGGTGGTGTTGTGGTGCGGGGAAAAGTTTGCGCTGGACGCTAGAGCAGAGGAGGCAGGGGTACTTGAAGCGGGGGGGGAGGGGGTGAGCAGAGGAGCATGTGACTGGCCGTGTTTGGCGGCAAACGGGAGGCCGCGCTGGTCTTTGCCATTTTCCCGCGGGCCGGCCGGCCGGTAGCATGTAAACTAACCCTCCCTCCTGCAGAATTAAGCGCTTGCCGTGAAGACAGGAGAAGAAATGGAGACTAATTAAAAGTATCAGAATTGACCTACTCTTATCCAGCCAGCTGGTCGATCGTTTTTTGTGTCTTAACTTAATTTGCGTGGATGATGTGAGACGGAGCCCTGTCCTGCCTTAAAACGGGAGGCCATCATATTTGGTGGGTTGAATTTTGTAGTACTTTCTAATCTTCTATAGACATAAATTTCTCTTATTTTTGTCCTTTAATGCAATATTTCGAATATTTCATTTTGTGTGAGATTATGTTGTTAAGAAATAAAAAAAGGCCTCTCAAATAATAAGAAAAAGTAATTATGAAATGATTTTTATGCAAACCTATTTGTATACAATAAACGGATGAAGTACGAGAATATGAACAAAACTAATTCAAAACACGCATGTCTCCGATTTGATCAATTATTTTGTGCTCATTAGCATTGGTCCGCAGTTGTACATATATCTATGTATTGTGTATGTATATAAATTGCAATTTTTTATACATGTTCCTATCTCCTGAACAAAACATGTAAGCTTATATTGAGATTCTTGCTTGCTTGTACAATTGAAGCAATCTATTTTTGAATAAATTACGTAATCCTTCGATTGAAGTTTTGCTCCTAAACCATTTTAGCATATTTTATCTTAGATATTTTGTGTGTTACCGGTAATAGATAGTAGCTTATATAGGAACCCATCCCACCTAACCACATTTCCTCACCTAATCACATTCTTCCTCGTCTGATGCACTCTACACGCCCCACGTTCCACCATCCATCCCTGCACGCGTCTGCCTTAGCACGCCACCCCTCCCCCACCTTCTACGCACGCCGGCGGGCCGCCGGACCTCCTCCGTCCCGCGCGCAACCCTTCGCCCCGCACACGGTTGCCCCACTGTGCCAGCCCCAACGTTCTTTGCACACTCTGCGTGCCGTTAGACCTCCTCTGTCCCGCATGCCACTGTCCACCCCGCAGTTTCCCGGTCAGCTGCGCCTCCTCCCTCCTCCAGCACGCCGCCCCCTGTTTCTCGGCCGCCCCGCTACCTTCCTACCCCAACGCCTCGGTTCCTAGCCACCCCCTCCTCCCTTCCCAGCACGCCACCCCTTTGTTCCCGGCCGCGCCAAACCCTGTTGGCGGCAACCATGCCCTCCCCCAATCCAATCCCCATGCCTCCTCCCTGGTTTCCCGCACTGCCAATGCCCCTCCCCTTGGCAATCCGCGGCAGCCTCCTATCTTCGAGTAGCGCCCCACTCTTCCTAGAAATAAAAGTTCACTCTACTCAGAATAAAAAATCATTCCGCTGAATAAAAAGAAAAGTGCACAAGCTTTTAAAAAAAGAGTTCACTCATTTGTCAAAAAAAAATTCACAAGCATAAAACAGTTCATTCTGGGGGAAAACAAAGTTCACTTCGAACTTGTCGGGCATTCTCATTATATTTGATAGTTCACTTTAGAAAAGGCTAAAAAAATCAGAAGGGTGTTCGCGAAAAAAGAAAATTCAGATGCATTAAAAAATAAGTTTACTCTATAGGAAAACAAAGTTAACATCGAGCGCCATTCAGATTTTGTTATATTTGGTAGTTTACGTTAGAGAAGGATAAAAAATTTCAGAAAAAGGTGTTCCATAAAAAGAAAGTTTAGAAGCATTAATAAAATAGTTTACTATATTGTCTAAAATAGTTTGCTTTATAAATTAAAAGTTCACTTCAAACATGGCTAGAAAATTTAAAAAGTTCACTTCGAACATGATGGTTTTTCAAAAAAAAAAGTTCACTCGTGTTAAAAAAAAACTTCACTCTTCTATCGGACAAAGTTCACTTCATTAACTATTTAGTTATACATAAACTAATTCCTTTTTAGCTCTTATATATATAGTCGGCTATTCAACAACCGGTTGTAGAATAATAATCTACAACCATCATGAACTTACTAGAATATATGACTGAACTTATTTCTGTATCAAACATGAACTATCCTTGCTGTAGCACATCCGATCTACAGTAAAAAAAATTAGAGTTTTTTAACAGTTTTACGGAATTGCATAAATGATATACTGTCGGAAAGCTACAGAAATTCCGCAACTTTTTCTTATTATAACATTTTTCAAATTCATTACGGTTTAAATTTAATTTTGAAAATATTGAACCGTGTTCAAAAGCGCTGTAAGCGAATTTATGACGCAATTTTTTGATCGTTATTCAGAATGATGCAAATGATATGGAGTTGGATAGGTATTGAAATTTCGCAACTTTTTCGTGTTGTAAGTTTTTTAAATTTATCACGGTTTTTAAACAATTTGTAAATTCTATATGTCGAAAGTATTCAAAACATGGACATACTCCAATTAGTTAATTTATTTCAACTATAGATCGAAATGACACAAATGATATGTCATTGTAAAGATATAGAGTAGAAACATGTTATTCCTTCAGATCATTTTTGTAATTGTTTATAATTTAAATTTAATTTTTAAATTAATGTTCGCTTCTCACAAACATAGTTAAAATGCATACGATTTCCTGAATTGCCCATAAAGCGTACCTGTATTTTCCCCGCGAGCACACCTGATCTGTGCGCGATAGCACACCTGAACTTTTTTCACGAGCGCATCTAAAATGTTCATATATTGTATTGAACCTACGATAATGCACCTAAACTTTTGCACGGATTTCCTAAATTGACCATGATATCGTGCCTCAACTTTTTCCACAAGCGAAGTTAAAATGCTCTATTTTCCTGAATTCTCCGTGAAAGCGTCTGAACTTATCGCGCAGGTACAGAACTGTCATCTACGCCCACCTGAACTGCCTAGTTTGAAACATGTGACACTTCCCACATAAGCGCCTGAACTGCCCGTGTAGGTACTGAAGTGACACCTTTTTTTTCGAAATGGGGATGTGCCCCGGCCTCTGCATCCAAAGGATGCACACAGCCCTTTTTATTACTTTAGAGTCTGAATTGCTGAAGTTACAAGTGAATAATCAAGAAGGTTGAAACAATCAACCCTCAGAACAATCAAGAAGAGCTAAAAAAAGACAGCATAGCAAAAGCTAAACATCTGTCAATCTACTAGCATGACGCCACATAGCCTGGTAGTAAATATCCTGAGCGACCATCACCAGACGGCTGCATCCAGAAACCATCGTGGCGCGTAACTGCTCTTGGAGCAAAAAAAACCCAAAGCTGGATCCATTGGGATACCGAGATAATAACCTGCAAAAAAGATGGAACTCGAACCTTGTTAAAAATAACACCATTGTGACATTTCCATATAGTCCAACATAAAGCCGATACCCCTATACGTATACTAGCTTTATTAGCCTTATCCATTCCATTCACTAGTAGAAAAAAGACTATCCGTTCGTGCCTCCTAACAGTATTAGTCCCGGTTTCGTCACGAACCGGGACTAATGCTAGCACGCGACCCGGTTGGAGCGGGCACGGGGCCGGGAGGCATGCGTCCCGGTTGGTAGGGGAGCATACGTCCCGGTTTGTGTTACAAACCGGGACGTCCCGGTTTGTGTTACAAACCGGGACGTATCCTCCCGTCCTCTATAAATACAACGCCCTAGCCCCTGCCTCCACTCTGTTTTTTCTTGGTGAAAGGTGTGAGGGGTGTGCTAGTTTTTTTCCTATGCATGCATTCAAGGTGTTTGATAAAATGTTTGAGTGAATAATACCGTTCAATTTCTCACAGAACAAAAATATAGAAGGTGTCCGAGACGCACTTGAGCTTTCTCCTCTTTATTTCCCTCGATCGAGGTTAGCAATCTTATCTTTTCTCTGTCATTGATACAATGCATGTGTCGATGTGAATTTGTCATTTCACTATTTGTGATGTCCTGTTTTTGATAAACTTACTTATATGATGCAAATGAACGGTCGGGAATGGATGTACGGTGACCGGCGTGTACCCGGGTATATGAAAGGCGTGGATAAATTTATCGATGTGGCTACGACAAACAAAGAGAATGGTTTTATACGTTGTCCATGTGTTCAATGTCGGAACAACAAGGAGTACTCTTCCTAGAAAATCATTCGCGGCCACCTGATTATGAAAGGTTTCATGCCCAACTATAATTGCTGGACCAAGCACGGGGAAAGAGGGGTTATGATGGAAGACGGTGAAGAAGAAGATGATGATAACAACTATCATCATATGTTTCCTGAATGCAATGATACTGCAATGGAAGACAATGGAGAGGAAGGAGGTGAAGAACGGGCATCAGATGAGCTGGCTGATGAACTTGGTAGGGTCATTTCTGATGCAAAGCGAGACTGTGAAACAGAAAATAAGAAGTTGAAGTTAGAGGGCATGTTAGAAGATCACAAGAAATTGTTGTACCCAAATTGTGAAGATGGCAGCACAAAACTCGGTACCACACTGGAATTGTTGCGATGGAAGGCAGAGTGTGGTCTAACAGACTCCTCATTTGAAAAGATGCTGAAAATAATGAAGCCGAAGTTTCCAAAACATAACGAACTTCCCAAGAGTACCTATGAAGCAAAGAAGGCTCTCTGTCCTCTAGGATTAGATGTGCAAAAGATACATGCATGCATTAATGACTGCATCCTCTACCGCGGTAAGGAGTATGAGAATTTAGATAAATGTCCGGTATGCAATGCATTGCGATATAAGATCAGACGAGATGACTCTGGTGATGTTGAGGGAGAGCCCCTCCGGAAGAGGGTTCCTGCTAAGGTTATGTGGTATGCTCCTATAATACCAAGGTTGAAATGCATGTTCAGAAACAAAGAGCATGTCAGGTTGTTGTGATGGCACAAAGAAGACCGTAAGAAAGACGGGAAGTTGAGACACCCTGCTGATGGGTCACAGTGGAGAAAAATCGAGAGAGACTTCCCAGACTTTGCAGGTGACACAAGGAACTTATGGTTTGGTCTAAGTGCGGATGGCATGAATCCTTTTGGGGAGCAGAGATGCAGTCACATCACCTGGCCCATGACTCTATGTATCTACAACCTGCCTCCTTGGTTGTGCATGAAGCGTAAGTTCATTATGATGCCAGTGTTCATCCAAGGCCCAAAGAAACCGGGCAACGACATTGATGTGTACCTTAGGCCATTAGTTGAAGAACTCTTACAACTGTGGGGCAAACTAGGTGTACGTGCGTGGGATGAGAACAAACAGGAGCCATTTGATCTACGAGAGTTGCTTTTCGTAACCATCAATGATTGGCCTGCTCTTAGTAACCTTTCAGGACAGACAAACAAGGGATATAAGGCATGCACACACTGTTTAGATAATACTGAAGGTACATATTTGCATAAATGCAAGAAAGTTGTGTACCTGGCGAATCGATGATTTCTTCCGACCAATCATCCCGTAAGAAAGAAAGGCAAGCATTTCAAAGGTGAGGCAGATCACCGGAAGAAGCCTGAACTCCCTGCTGGTGATGATGTATTTGGTATGGTTAAGGACACATAAGTAATCTTTGGAAAGGGTCCCGGCGGTCAATCAGTTCCGAACGACGTCGCTACAGGACATGCACCCATGTGGAAGAAGAAATCTATATTTTGGGAGCTGCCATATTGGAAAGTCCTGCGTGTCCGCTCTTCAATTGACGTGATGCACGTGACGAAGAATCTTTGCGTGAACCTGCTAGGATTCCTAGGCATGTATGGGAAGACAAAAGCTACACCAGAAGCACGGGAGGACCAACAAATTATGAAACACCCAAAGAACATGCATACACAGAACAAGACGGATAAAGGACATCACTTAAGTCGTGCCAGCTATTCTCTTACCAAATCAGAGAAGGAAATCTTTTTTGAAGTCCTTTAAAATATCAAGGTTCCGTCTGGATTCTCATCTAATATAAAGGGGGTAATAAATATGGCAGAGAAAAAGTTCCAAAACCTGAAGTCTCATGACTGTCACGTGATTATGACACAGTTGCTTCCGATTGCACTAAGGGGGCTTCTACCGGAAAATGTTCGAGTACCCATTGTGAAGCTGTGTGCATTCCTCAATGCAATATCTCAGAAGGTAATCAATCCAGATATTCTGCCAAGGTTACAGAAGGATGTGGTACAATGTCTTATTAGTTTTGAGTTGGTGTTCCCACCATCCTTCTTCAATATTATGACGCATCTCCTAGTTCACCTAGTGGAAGAGATTGCCATTCTCGGTCCGGTATTTCTGCACAATATGTTCCCCTTTGAGAGGTTCATGGGAGTCTTAAAGAAATATGTTCATAACCGTGCTAGACCAGAAGGAAGCATCTCCAACGGATATGGAACAGAGGAGGTCATTGAGTTTTGTGTTGACTTTATTCCTGACCTTAAGCCGATTGGTGTTTCTGACTCGCGGCATGAGGGAAGACTAAGTGGAAAAGGCACGCTGGGAAAGAAAGCAATGATATGTAGGGACGTGGATTCTTTCAGTAAAGCACACTACACAGTTCTACATAATTCCACCTTGGCAGCTCCGTATATCGAGGAACACAAGAATATTGTACGCTCTAAAAACCCGGGGAAGCCTGAATCATGGATTACAAATGAACACATGAAGTCTTTTGGTGGTTGGATGCGGAAACATCTCTTGAATGACACCACTGTTGGAGATCAGCTATACTTGTTGGCCGCGTCACCATCTTCTACTATATTGAATTTCCAAGGGTACGAAATAAATGGGAATACATTCTACACGATCGCCCAAGATAAAAAGAGCACCAACTAAAATAGCGGTGTCCACTTTGATGCAATAGACGAGAATGGACAAAAGGACACATACTATGGTTACATAGAGGAGATATGGGAACTAGACTATGGAGTCTCTTTTAAGGTCCCTTTGTTTCGCTGCAAATGGGTTAACCTGAATGGGGAAGGGGTAAAGATAGACCAGTTATGCGGACAAAGTGGATCTCAACAATCTTGGTTATAGAGATGAACCATTCGTCC
Organism: Avena longiglumis; assembly: GCA_030063025.1. Lineage (NCBI taxonomy): Eukaryota > Viridiplantae > Streptophyta > Magnoliopsida > Poales > Poaceae > Avena > Avena longiglumis. The sequence goes on along the minus strand of CP125975.1, from coordinate 415,658,796 downwards.
TAGCCAATGATGTGTCTCAGGTTTTCTATCTCAAGGACATGTCCTCCGCATCAAAAAAAGAAAAATATGCAAACGAATACATCATATGATGAGCCAAAGCGTCACATAGTTCTTTCGGGGAAAAGAAACATCGTGGGCATCGAGGACAAGATGACATGTCGTAAGATTATAATAAGTTTGATGAAATTCCGCCCTTCACGGTGGCCGACCCAAGCATTCCGTTAAGTAAAGAAGATGCTCCATGGTTACGTCTGAAGCAATCATAAGGAAGGACATATGCCAAGAAGTTCATGCTCATATTATGTAACTCTAGTTCATGTCTTTCGCGGTTTGTGGCTTGACCGAAGGATATCTTTAGCGGTTTGTGGCTTGACCGGGACTATATATAGGGGGGCCTTTAGTCCCGGTTTTGTAGCCTCAGTTTTTAATATTAATAAATGTCTTGAGTGTTAGTACCGTTTTGTGGCTGGACCGGGACTATGAAGAAGTTGTCCCGATTCGTACTTACCATTAAGATCTGATCTCCAAACGCTGGTCACATATTAGGAGTGCCTCTATGACCGTTTCTTGGAGATGTCGGAGGACGGGATCGTGGCATCTCCCCGAACTGGGTGAAGTGGTGTCCCTGCTCTCGAAAACCATCTTGCAGCTTGTAACTTCTCTAACTAGATCAATACACCTGGGAGCTAACTAATTTCACATATTAGGGAGTGCCTCTATGACCAGTTTCTTGGAGATCTTGAGGAGGCTGGGATCCGGCATCTCCTGAAACTGCTCGTAGTGGTGTCCTGCCTCGAAAACCATCTTGCAACTTGTAACTTCTCTAACTAGATCAATACACAGGAGCTAACTAATTTCACATATTAGGGAGTGCATCTATGACGATTTCTTGGAGATGCTTGGGAGGCTCGATCAGCGGCATCTCCCTGAAACTGGTCGTAGTGGTGTCCCTGCTCTCGAAAACAATATTGGACATGCCTCAATCTGGCTCGAGGACTGGACTCACAAGGATGCCTATTTATAGTACAAGCAGCTCGGCATAGTGTCGACATTTACGATATAATGTCGACACTCACCCCTATTATTAGTGCTGACTCGTGTTTTGTCCCGGTTGGTGTCTCCAACCAGGACTAAAGGTTCATCTTTAGTCCCGGTTGGTGACACCATCCGGGACAAGGTACACGCCGCACGACATAATGTCGACACTCACCCCTACCATTAGTTCTCCTGGCCCAGCCTGCCGGAATCCCTCCAACCAGGACTAAAGATAAACCTTTAGTATATTGAAAATCTGAACAATGAAAATCCTTCGCGTGGTGTCATATTATGTGACATAGTTGAAAGGAAAAATACCAGACTTGGTATATTGATCATGTCTCAAAAAAACCTTCACAAAATGACCTATCATGTTCGAGGTTTCATGGCTTTCGGTCCAAATGAGTGATCTTATATGCTGAATCACGACATAGTTTGTGATGTTGTGCCCATATTATGCATGCATGAGGACATTGGTATGGGGAACAATGTTGCAGGAGGAAGTTTTCCTGTTTGTCGCACGGAAAAGCCCTTTTCCATTTTTCGAGCGCAAAAAACGGGTCGTTTTGTGAATTAACCACCAAAATGCTGTTTTAGAATGCTACCGTCCCATTTTCCTAAAATACTAGACCACCTTACATGGACTATATCCCAACCGGACATCTCAAACCTTTTCGTCCATCCCGGGTAAAAAGTACAAATGTCTGCCAAATCGGTAGGAAGTGGGTCAGGTTTGTACTATAGGTACATGATCTATCGTCCGTGATTTTTTGAAAAAATCATTTTTAGACTCGCAATATGTGGTTTCTTCAGAGATCCAATGCAAGTTATAACGATGCTCATCCCCAATCTTCATGCACGTCGTTTCGACCATAGTTAGAAATTCAAAAAAAATCAAAATGGGCATAACAAATTCAAAAAAATCCGAATAATGAAAATCCTTCGCGTGGTGTCATATTATGTGACATAGTTGAAAGGAAAAATACCAGACTTGGTATATTGATCATGTCTCGAAAAAACCTTCACAAAATTACCTATCATGTTCGAGGTTTCATGGCTTTCGGTCCAAATGACCGATGTTATGTGCTGAATCATGGCATAGTTTGTGATGTTGTGCCCATATTATGCATGCATGTGGACATTGGTATGGAGAACAATGTTGCAGGAGGAATTTTTCCTTTTTGTCGCAGGGAAAAGCCCTTTTCCATTTTCCGAGCGCAAAAAACGGGTCGTTTAGTGAAGTAACCACCAAAATGCTGTTTCAGAATGCTACCGTCCCATTTTCCTAAAATACTAGACCACCTTACATGGACTATATCCCAACCGGGACATCTCAAACCTTTTCGCTCATCCCGAGTAAAAAGGACAAATGTATGCCGAATCGGTAGGAAGTGGGTCCAATTTGTACTATAGGTACAAGATCTATCGCCCGTGATTTTTTGAAAAAATAATTTTTAGACTCACAATATGTGGTTTCTTCAGAGATCCAATGCAAGTTCTAACGATGCTCGTCGCCTATCTTCATACACGCTGTTTCGACCATAGTTAGAAATTCAAAAAATTCAAAACGAGCATAAGAAATTCAAAAAAATCCGAATAATGAAAATCCTTCGCGTGGTGTCATATTATGTGACATAGTTGAAAGGAAAAATACCAGACTTGGTATATTGATCATGTCTCGAAAAAACCTTCACAGAATGACCTATCATGTTCGAGGTTTCATGGCTTTCGGTCCAAATGACCGATGTTATGTGCTGAATCACGGCATAGTTTGTGATGTTGTGCCCATACTATGCATGCATGTGGACATTGGTATGGAGAACAATGTTGCAGGAGGAAGTTTTCCTTTTTATCGCACGGAAAAGCCCTTTTCCATTTTCCGAGCGCAAAAAACGGGTCATTTTGTGAAGTAACCACCAAAATGCTGTTTCAGAATGCTACCGTCCCATTTTCCTAAAATACTAGACCACCTTACATGGACTATATCCCAACCGGGACATCTCAAACATTTTCGTCCATCCCAGGTAAAAAGTACAAATTTCTGTCGAATCGGTAGGAAGTGGGTCTGGTTTGTACTACATGTACATGATTTATCGCCCGTGATTTTTTGAAAAAATCATTTTTAGACTCGCAACATGTGGTTTATTCAGGGATCCAATGCAAGTTCTAAATGAGCCATTTTTCTTCCCGCCAGTTCTTCCCGCCAGTTCTTCCCTCCAGTTATCTTCCTGCCATTTCTCACTATATATATATGTAGGGTTGGCCTCCATTTTAATTGCACAGCTCTAGACTCATATCTGCAACCTCATCACTCTTTCCCATGACTTCCACCGTAGCACTAACTCCCAGGGAGGCGGAGACGCTTTGCGCCTCGAACTACCCCTGCCGGCTACTGTCCCCCGTCAATTTGGATCTTTGGCCTTGAGGCGTCGGTTCCTCCTGTCCCTCTAGGTGTGGCGCGTCGGATGGCCATCACGAACCACTAATACTTCGAGCTCACGCCGGAGCAGCGGAGGAATCCCAGATGGCATACCGACTATTTCTCGACTTGGGAAGCCTTCTTCGTGGATCGGCATGAGAGGGCGCTCGCCAGGCATGAGGAGGACGGCCCACCTCCTCCGAACTTCAACGAGGCCAGCCGTCGGCTGTGGTGGCGCGGCCGGACTCTCCAGAACGTCATGGCCTACGACACGGCCGCCGACTCTAGCCCCCGCCTGCTCTACCCTCAAGTCCAGCCCACTCGTACTCAGCCTTCAAGGTTCAACTACGGCGACCCCGACGATGACAACGACAACGGCCACGGTGAGTACGATGACTGCAGTGGCGAGTATTACAGGTGTAGGCAGGAGCATGACCGAATCACTCCAACATTGCAAAACAAGTTCGGTCGATTGTGGCTTAATCTGGCCATGTATCTTAATTTTTAGTTATTTTATGTAACTTTGTGTTAGTTGCGTTATGTACTTTAATTCCAGTTCTATCCTAATAAAATTTTCTTTCCGCCCATTATTTCCCGTCCTTTTTTTCCCGCCCATTAATATATAAAAAATATAAGTTAATTCAAATCCAAATTAAAAACAGAAAATAGTTTTGAATTAGTTATTCAAATTCAAACACTTTTTATGTTTAAAGTTTTTCTAAATTCCAAATTAATATTAAAATATATAAGTTAATTAATTTTTAATTTTAAATGGTTCATATTTTAAATGGTTACATTAATTATTTTTTAAAACAGAAAATGGTTTTGAATTATTTATTCAAATTCAAACACTTTTTATGTTTAAAGTTTTTCTAAATTCCAAATTAATATTCAAATAATATAAGTTAATTCATTTTTAATTTTAAATGGTTCATATTTTAAATGCTTACATTAATTATTTTTTAAAAACAGAAAATGGTTTTAATTAGTTATTCAAATCCAAACACTTTTTATGTTTAAAGTTTTTCTAAATTCCAAATTAATATTCAAAAAATATAAGTTAATTATTTTTTAATTTTAAATGGTTCATATTTTAAATGGTTACATTAATTATTTTTAAAAACAGAAAATGGTTTTGAATTAGTTATTCAAATTCAAACATATTTTATGTTTAAAGTTTTTCTAAATTCCAAAGTAATTATCATTTAAAAAATATTACAAATTTAAACCCAAAATAAAAAATAAGGCGGGAACAGAGAGAGAATTCCTGAAAAAAATTGAAAACAGGGTCATATGTCCCGGTTGGAGCCACCAACCGGGACTAAAGACCCCTGCGTGCGCCAACCCTTGGTCTGCTGAAAAAAGTGGAGTATACATCCCGGTTGGTGGCTCCAACCAGGACGTATGACCCTTTAGTCCCGGTTGGAGCCACCAACCGGGACAAAAGGTCCTTTGGTTAATAACTGGGTGCCCCTCCTCTTTTTCTTCCCCATCTCATAATCTCTTCTCGCGCACAGGGACTGAAGCGACACCATCAGGCTGCCCCGCCGCCCTGCACGCCCTACCGGCCGCCGCTGCTGCTCCGCCTCCGCCTCCTCGCTAGGAACCTCCTCACCGAAGCTCGCTTGCAGTCTTTCCCTCTCTCGCCGGAATCGAGCACGTCCTCTCCGTCACCGACGCCGGCCGGAATTGAGCTCGCCGTAGCCCCACCGTCTCCGGCCTCCCCTCTTTCATCTGAGGAAGCCTCGAGCTTCGCCTCCCCGTGCCGGTTTTCCCCTCCAACGGAATCACCGAAGGGCACCAGTAACCACCACAATCGGGGGCTCCTCCCCGAAGTCCGGCCACCGCTGTTCTCGACGATTCCGTCCGCTTCCGAGCTCGCTTGGTCGAGCTGACCCCTTCAACGCCTCTGTGGTGAGCCCCTCCACCTCACAGTCCTCTCCGTTCTTCCTCTTCCTCTCTCTATCGTTGTCGCGCCGAGTACCTGAAGCCACCGCCGTCGGCCGCTGTCATGCTTCCTGTTTCGGCGACCAATCCGGAGCGGCGCCGCCACTAAACGGCTCGGTATGCTAGCCCGCATCCATTGCACCCGCTCCCGCTTGTCCGCCTGCGCTCCAGCGCCCTCCCCGTCGACGATCTGGGGCTGATCCCTGGTGCACGACGTCACGCTGATGTCCTGGTGACATCAGCGGGCGGGGTCAGCGCGGTCAGACATGCGGTGGCTCCTGCTTGCTTGCGTGGAGGCTGAGTTGGCACTGGGGCCCTTCTGTCAGTCTCACTGTCTAGGGATCGCCCCGATGTAAAAACTATTTGCCTTTTTGTTTTTAATTCCAGAAAATGATTTAATATTGTAAAATTAATAACTTATTGTTTATAAGTTAGAAAAATACAAATAATATATAAAATTGTATAGAAAAATAAAACCTATCTATTTAACCTATAATCATGCATTGTTCAACAACTTAAATGACATGTATAATTATAAGAACAAATGCACCCCTCTTATATGTTCCGGAGTTTTCCCGAGTTAGGGTTTCCACCCCTCGGAACCCCGATTAAATCATCGATCATGTCTTAGGGTTACATTCCAATGCAAATTAACTTGTCATATCATCATACTTGCTTGAGCATTGCATCGATGCCATGTGTTGATTGTTTCCCTTTCTTTCCGGTGTTTGGTTCTTCCCGGTAGAATACGATATCGAGATCGAGATCGAAGCCAGAGATCAACACCATCGAAACTCGAAGACAAATACTTGACCAACTGTAATCAAGTAAAGTACAAGGATCCTGAAGCTCTGCTTTTGGATATCAACAGGCAAAGGCAAGCATAGCCCTACCATTATATAATCCTATGATTTCAAAAGCATTTCAATTCTTGTCATGATGCATACAATTCTACTGTGGTCTTTTATCGATAGATAGAGTGTCCTACCTGTTGCATTACTCCCTTTGAGCTTATATTACCTGATCCACTGCTCCTAGCATATTAGGTTTATTAGTTTGGATTATTAGGTTTATTATTAAATAGGTATTATTAGGTTTATTAATTAGTTAGGTATTATTAGTCTTGACCCCTGGAGTCACCATGGGTAGCCCGCACTTGATGAAAAACTACCCCCTGTGCTGATGTACATATTGATTGCGCATTGTATTATGCCATGTATTGATTTTTGCCTTTCTTTCTGGTATTGGTTCTTCGCGATAGGATCCGAGCCCGAGGGTTTCTCCGAATTAGGGTTTTTGATATTGTAAATTCATTTTTATTATTGTGTATGTATATATTAGGGTTTCTATGAATTAGGGTTTATATCTCTCAACACCGTACCTAACATTCTCCCTTAGCCGCTTTGACTTATCTGTTTTTACACCTATGCAGAAAATATGGACCCACACGACAGAGACGAAGAAAAGGAAGAGTTGATCCAAGGTGTGATCCGCGGGAAAGAAAATTTAGATGTATCGATGTTTCTGAACAACTCCGGTGAGGGTGATCCTCTTTTTGCCGGAAGAGACGACTTGTTTGAGGTTGAAGGTGATGCCTTCCGCGAGGGAGAAGGTGATGCCTTGTGTAATTGAGAAGATGACCGCTCTGGCGAGGTGCATGTAATATAATTAATTAATTAATTAATCTTCTGCTATCTATATAGAAATAGTAACGATGATATTTCTTCTTTTAGCCCTCTGGATCGAACAAATCTACTAAAAAGAGCGGACGAGGCCCAACCAAAAAGTTGGAAGACCATGAGAGGTTCAGGATCGAAGATATCGCTGAACACGGCAAACTGACGGCTCCCGAAGTTGTCCCAATCAAATTTGTGGCACAATGCGGAGTAATCGTTAGGGACTTAATCCCGATCACCATTCAAAATTGGAATAGGCCTGCTGATGCGGAAGAAGAGGGAACATGTTTGTTTGTCCCTAACAAGGCCAAAGATTTACTTTGGAAGAGGCCCATGCTTAATTTCAAACTACCGAAGATAGAGCTGGATCCAAATGCGGAGGATCCAGTTGAGGACGCCTTAGAACATGGGAGAGCCATGGAGGCTAAGGTCAGGGAGTGGGCTATGAAGAAGATGGCCCGGTGTTTCACCAACTGGAAGAAAATATTGCACCTTGACTATGTCGTGAAAGAGAAGACTCCGGATTTCAAGAAGATTCAGTTTGAGAATATAAAACCATTCTGGGCTGAGTTTGTGAATTACAAGACATCAGAAAAAACTAAGAAAATGTCTGCAACGAATAAGATGAATGTTGCTAACAAGAAGTATCACCATACTATGGGGCAAGGTGGCTACAGGGCTGACATTCCTAAGTGGGAGAAACTTGAGAATGAACTGCGTGCTAAAAAGATCATCCCAGAGACAGACGATTGGATCGAACATGCAAGGAATTGGTTTTACGGGCATGGGGGCAAGTTGGTCTCGGAAGGGATGTGTATATATAACATACGACATAAAGAAGACTCCTTGCCAATCGAGAAGATGAGAAAAGCAGTAAAGGCTGTTAAAGATGGAGACTTCATTACCGATAGAGAGAATGATGAGCTCACACTCGCCCTTGGAAATAAGGAACATGATGGACGAACATGAGGCACAAGCGGCTCCAAACCATGGAGGACTAGGTTTCCCGAAGAGAGGAAGAAATATCCTGATAGAATCCGTCAGAGGAGAAAGGACAAGGCGGAAGTTGAAGCAGATATTCAGAAAGAGCGAATGCGTATAATTGAAGAACGAATAAAGCAACAACAAGATGAAATTAACGCACTTAAAGAGCAAAGTACTACCGGCCCATCTCAACAGCACACTGCATTCGATGCTACCGGCCTATCGAATAATCGAAAAAGCAGTGTGGCTTCCATCGAGGTCCCGGGTGATGATAATGACGATGACGATGGTGCACCGATGATGGCTCCTGTTGGCTACCCAGTGGATGATATCACAGATATGACACACTGCGAGCTACATGTCAAAGTTGTGAACATATCAATGAAGGTGGAGGTCGGCTATGCCTTACCAATTGGACCCACACCAACTTACCACTATCGTCTGGTTCCATAGGGCTACGCTGTTGTCGGGGTGGATGAAATCATGCCCACCTTTGAAGTTTTGGATCTTGACTAGCCTGCAGGTGAAGGGGATGTTACTGTACTGGGAGACGCAACAAACATCACCATTCTATGGCCAAAGGAATGTATCGTGCTTCGAAATCACACGCCAAGGCCATCTTTGCCGCCGCCTCACCCGTCTCCAGCGAGGTCGTCGCCGCCGTGGCAGCCGTCTTCATCGCCTCACCCATCTCCGTCGCCTCACCAATCTTCGGCGCAGCCATCGCTGCGGCAGCCATCGCCGGCGCCTTAGGATAAAAAGCATAAGTGTACCGCTACTCTGCGTCGTGGTAAGCGATCTCCGAAACATAAACAAGAGCCTCTTCCAAAAGTACCAAAGGTTCCTCCCAAGAGAGCTTATGACTGTACTAAAGAGGAGACTACGGCTATCGTTGATGCGGGAACGACAGCGTTTTTCGCTAAGCTGAGGCGGCCGAAAGAGCCAGAGTTCCCCAGCACCAAAGAATAAAAAGGCAGAGTGTTCAAAATGCTAAAGACTCTTCATCAACCCGAGCCAAAGCTGTCATCAGACTATGAGCGTTCTATTCTCAAGTCACATGTGACACAACAAGCCTCGAAGAGCAGTACTGATGCAAGCGAGAAATCTGTTGCCCAGCTCGGAGAACAAGCAAAACAGTCTTGCGCCCCTCTCAAGGTGATTTTCCATACCAATGTGGGGTCGAGCAAATATGGAGCCAAAGAGCAGTATGATCCAGAGGTAGTTGCATAATACGGAGAAGCTGCCGCTGCTCAAGCTATGAGTATTGCCCAGTACTTATCCCAGTTAGAGTACTTCCCCGTGAGTGAAGTAGCATACAAATACCAGTACGACAAACCTCTCGTCAAACCTAAGGAGGTAAATAATCTTACAACAAAAATGCGAAGATTGCATAACTGGTACATGCATGCCACAAAGGCCGGGGCTAACTGGGTAGTGCTGAAGGTTACAAAAAAGCATTATGGGAAAAAAATAGATGACATGATATCCATTGAATTTGATGAACTATTTCAATTATTCAATCAAGACGCCTTGGACAAATCGATCATCAGTGCCTTTGTTTGTAAGTACTAATTCTGTAATTAATTTAGTCTCCAGCTATCTCACCTTGTTTATTGCATGTATATAATCATACTGTAATATGCAGAATGAAGATTCTCGAATGCAGGAGAGGACAAATCTATGACATTGGCTTCATTGACCCATATTGGGTTCATCAAGCTAATCTCAAAACAAGCCCCTAGGATACGGAGGATAATATTGTACACGCGTTAAGATTTCAAGAAACCAGAAGGGAAATACTATTTCCTTACAACTTCGAGTGAGTGTTATTGTCTTGTATACACTTTCTATTTCGCTTACTCGATGTTAAGTATATAATTGATTAGTTATGCATTCGCAGCTTCCACTATATTCTGTTAATCATTCAACTTGACAAAGGGCGTGTACTAGTCATGGACTCGAAACATAAACCCTTTGAGCAGTGGAAGGACATGCAGATGCTTCTCTAGCGGTAATTCTAATCATTACGACACTATATCGGCAATGTTCGCGAATTTTATGATATCAAGTAATTAATAACTTCTTTTATTCGTTTTCTTCGCCGGGCAGCGCTTGGAAACGGTTCACCAACAAGTCTAGGGGTGTTTGGAAAGAGGAACTTACACTTCAAGCACTAGATGTAAGCACCACTAGCTATATCCGCGCATCTCTTTGATTCTAGTTTTGATACCGTTATTATCGTGCTTGATTATTATTTTGATTGAACTATGTTCTCGTAAAGTGCCTGACGCAGGGACCAGGTAACAATCTATGTGGATACTATGTTTGTGAGTTCATCCGGCAGACGCGCTATGAGAAGGGAAGAAATTTAGAGCAACTCCACGTACGTAAACAATTCTATAGTTTTTAATTACCATCAAATTGTGTTTAGTTTCATTCATATAGGCTGACTCCTTTTTTAAATAAGATCGAACATCTACGGGACGGTCTTCTGCCAAAGGATCACGTACGAGCAATTCAGGAGGAATTTGCGGGATTCTTAGATGCAGAAGTCCTAAACCCAAAAGGGGAATACTATTCGGGTGTGTATAAACAATAGGGATTGTACAAAGAGCAACTTTTGTATGTAGTGCATGAACTCGATCCGTGTATCGAATGTAATATTGTCATGATGATCTTGTGTAATATAATAGTTTCTTCATTGATGAGTGCAAAACACTAAATAAACAATAAAACAATATAAATGAATTCTCTGCCGTGGCACAAAAAGTGGCCAAAATGCTGTCAGCAACAAAGTTGCCAAATGAATTCTTCGCCAAGAAATGTCAAATCTTGCCATGCAGAGGGTTATTTGTCGGTGTTATTAACGGCACGGTTGCTCCACCCCTTCTATGCATGACACGTGTACCCCCTTTTGTCCCGGTTGGTGGACCAACCGGGACTAAAGGTTGGGGCTTTAGTCCCGATTGCCCCGTCCCGGTTGGGTAACCGGGACTAATGCCCCTTACCAATCGGGACCAATGGGGCTGTTCCCACTAGTGATTTAACCAATTCCCAAACATATTAGTAATATTGGTCGGAGGTGGAAGATTATAAATAAAGAAAACAATACGCCAGATAATTTTAGCAAAGGGGCACGAAATAAACATGTGTTCAATTGTCTCATCTCCATCACAAAAACAACATTTCTTGCAACCATTCCAATTTCTTCTTGATAAATTATCTTTTGTTAATAAAACCTTTTCCCGCAGAAACCACATAAATATCTTAATTTTTAGAGGTATTTTAAGTTTCCAAAGATATTTCTTAGGAGGATTTTGATGATCATTCATCAAATCCTCATACATAGATTTAACTGTGAATACCCCATTTGTGGTCAAATTCCACCAAAATACATCTGGTTCATTAGTTAAAGTAACTTGCATCAATCTCTGGCATAAATGCAGCCATGCATCCCATTTTGTCCCGTGCAAATTTCTCCTAAAACCAATATTATGAGGGTTATGAGAAAGTACATCATGTAAATAGACATTCTTTATATGCACAATATTATAGAGAATAGGATATTGTTGGGCAAGAGGCACATCCCCTAACCAAACATCTTCCCAAAAGTGAGTTATAGCCCCATTCCCCACTTTAAAAACCCCTCTGGAGAAAAAACTATCTTTTACATGCATTAGGCCTTTCCAAAAAGGGGAATCCATCGGCTTAGCTTGTACTTCTGCCAACGTTTTGGTTCTCAAATACTTATTATGAAGAAGTTCCTGCCATACCCCTTGCTCGGACATTAATTTATACAACCATTTGCTCAGTAGACATTTATTTTTTATTTCCAACACTTCAATTCCCAAACCCCCCCTGATCCTTGGGTCTGCAAATAATATTCCATTTCGTTAGCCTATATTTCTTCTTATGTTCATCACTTTGCCAAAAGAATCTTGAACGATAAAAATCTAATCTTTTCATAACCCCCTTTGGGATTTCCAAGAAAGATAGCATGAACATAGGCATTCTTGTTAGCACAGAGTTGATTAACACTAATCTATATCCATAAGATAACAATTTTCCTTGCCAACATCTTAACTTTCCTTGAAAACGATCCTCGACTGGATTCCACTCAGAGTTTCTGAGTTTTCTGTGATGGATAGGCACCCCTAGGTACCGAAAGGGCAAGGATCCTGACTCGCATCCGAATATATCCCTATATTCATGCTCATGATCCTTTGCCTTACCAAAGCAAAAAATTCACTTTTGTGAAAGTTAATTTTGAGTCCCGACAGTTGCTCGAAAATGCATAAAATTAATTTCATGTTTACCGCCTTCATAAAGTCATGTTCCATAAACAGGATTATGTCATCAGCATACTAAAGTATGGATATCCCCCCATCAACAAGATGAGGTATAAGACCACCAATCTGACCTTCTTCCTTAGCTCTTGCTAGAAGGATAGCCAGCATATCAGCAACAATGTTAAATAACATAGGTGACAACGGATCCCCCTGTCGTACCCCTTTTTTTGTTTGAAAAAAATGTCCAATATCATCATTCACTCGAATCCCAACACTTACTCCCTGAATAAAGCTTGTAATCCACTTACACCATAAAGGATCGAAGCCCTTCAAATGGAGCGCTTGCTATAAGAACGGTCATTTTACCTTATCATATGCCTTTTCAAAATCAATTTTGAAAAGTACACCATCCAATTTGTTAGAATGAAGTTCATGGATTGTTTCATGTAAAATAACCACCCCTTCTAAAATATGCCTACCCGGCATAAAAGCAGTTTGAGTTGGTTGAACCACTTTGTGAGCTATCACCGAGATGCGATTCATCGCTACTTTAGTAAAGATTTTAAAGCTAACATTTAATAGGCAAATCGGCCTATATTGCCGAATCTGGATTGCATTCTCTTTCTTAGGAAGAAGAGTTATTACTCCGAAATTAAGTTTATATAGAGGTAATTCATCAGTTTGCAACTGTACAAACAAAGCCATGAGGTCATTCTTAATTACTTCCCAAAATGTCTGATAAAATTCCGCAGGGAACCCATCCGGACCCGGTGCCTTATTGTGTTCCATCGAAGAAATTGCTTCAAGCACTTCCTTTTCTGAGAACACAAACGTGAGAATAGTATTCTCCAATGAGAAAACCTGAGTAATATCCAAATTACTCTCCTCAATCATCGAGAAACTATTAGGCTCTGGCTCACCAAAAAGTTTTTTGTAATATTCGGAAATATACATTTTCAGGTTTTCATCCCCCACTATAGTGCCCTCCTCTTGTTCAAGTTGGAAAATCTTCTTTTTACGATGTTTTCCGTTTGCAATTAAGTGAAAGTATTTAGTATTATTACCCCCTTCCTACACATGTTTTACTTTTTCCCTCTGAGCCCATTTGGTCTCCTCATCCCTTCTTAGTTTTGTGACTTGCTCATTAGCTGTATTTAGCATCTTCCGCTCGGCTTCCGACAAAGCACTCGTTTCAGCCTTAATATCCAACCTTTCTATGATTGCTAGAAGCCTATCTTTTTCCTTTCTGTATTTACTGCTTTGGTTCTTAGCCCATCCCCGCAAAAAACGTCTTAAATGCCTTATTTTGTTCTGCCATCTCACCATGGGTGTATTCCCATGAGAAACCGACACCCATTCATCCTTAACCATTTTAAAGAAACCATCTTGCCTTAACCACGATAGTTCGAAGGAAAACCACGGATTATTACCAAGATGGGCTCTAATTCCTGAATCAATCAGAAGAGGTGTGTGATCTGAACTAGACCGAGTAAGAGCCCGCACAGTAACTAACGGAAATTTTTGTTCCCATTCAACACTGGATAGGATACGATCGAGTTTCTCATAAGTCGGTGTGTCTCTACGGTTGGCCCAAGTATACTGTCTTCCTAAGAGAGCAATCTCTCTTAAATTTAGGTTCTCAATAATTGCATTAAAAACAAACGGCCAATGGGGATTGAACCTATCATTATTCTTGTCTTCACTTTTCTGAAGTATATTAAAATCTCCACCCACTAACAAAGGGAGTGTTTCGATTTCACATACCCGAACCAGTTCTGCCAAGAACTCATGTTTATGGCTATCCTGAGCTGCTCCATACACTGGAACAAAAATCCACTCAAAACCATCACTATGGCACTTTAGATACAACTTCACACAATAATCCCCAGTATCCACTTTATTAACCAGCAAAGTTTTAGTGTTTATTCCCACAAGGATACCACCAGAACGACCATGGGGAGCTAAGCAAAACCATGCAAAATCCGCTCCAGGTGTCAAGTGTTGCAAAAACGGAATAGAGAAGTTAGATCTCCCTGTTTCCAACAAGGTAATAAAATCTAACTTATATTCATTAATCGCTTCCCTTATGAAAGAATGCTTTGCGGGATCTCTAAAACCATCACTATTCTGAGGCCTTGCATCTTTGTTAATAAGTTTTTTTACCCTCACCCTAGTTCCCCGCCGAACGCATGTATTATCATATGTTCTCTTCCTGGGTTTATGAGTACGCTTTCCCTCAAGGGAAACCAACTCGTGAGAACAACCAAAAGTATCGCCATCTTCAGTCGCTAGATCTTCGCAAATATTCAAAACTTTAGAAACAAACAGAGATGCAGGTGTACTATCCTCCACAGATTTTTGTGTACTATGTTCTAACATAGTCAAAGTTCTATGAAATTCGTTATCTTTAATTAAATTTACCGATGTATTCCTTGTTTCATCTGTCTCCCCCATAGATACCCCAATCGCTTTTGCCTTCTCTAAAATTTAATCATTCGACATCGACATAATTGAAAATTTCGAGTTGTAGGGATTACCTGGTCCGTCATTGTGGCGCCTTGTCAACTCCATTGCGCGCTCCAGCTGTGTAGCGTCGGCATTGGTATGAGACTCAAGTCGCTCACTAGCTCGAATAGAAATAACAGAAGACAAAGGAATACCACCGAAAGCAATTACCTCAGCCAGTGTTGGTGGTGATTTTTTCACGAAACTTTTCTTCTCCGAATCTTGTCTAGGCATCAGCACTGATCCCCCAATTTTATGAATCGGAGATGCAGAAAAAGAAACACCCTTATCTATCCCTTGGCAAATACCAGAATTATGTGGCCTGCTAACATCGATCGGACAAGACCCTTCATCGATCAGATCCTTCCCAGACTCCTTGATGTTAGAAAAAAGAAATAGCTGGACTAACAATATGATGGTCATCAACACAAGTCGATTTCTGCATGTCCTTCTCGCACAGACCAGCCTTACGAGTGATTGCATCATTGTCCATGCATCCATAGCTAGCCAAACTTTCCTGAATACAGCGTGAATTTTCCAGATATAAGTCAGCATCCTCCAAACCTGTACGTGCGCGCCTTGAATTGTCTCCCCATTTGAACCCATCGCATCAGTGCGTGGATGGATCAAAAGAGGCAAAACAAGTTCCTGTGAATTGAGTGTGAGTTTAGTACAGTTTTGATAAAAAGCAGCAGAATTAATATTCAAATTTTTCGGTACCTTTTCGCCATATAGTCCAAATGCACCCACATGAAATAACGGACTAGTAGACAACATTGTCTGCTTAATCCCACTATATGTGGTAGCACCGTCTTCATACGTCTTTTCTTTTCCGAATTCTTGTTTAAGCTTCCACCAGACTTATCTTCTTCCATTCTATTGTTATCATCATTCTTCTTATTCGGATCATCTTCCCTATCTCTCTTATGTTGATCATCACTCAGATTACCACCATTCTGATTAGCTTGCACATTCAGTTGCTCCACCATAAAAGAGAGCCGAAAAAAACCCATTTTAATCCAAACATCGAGATGTGAGGGAATAAGCTTTGGGCCAGTACAATGCACTTGCACCCGGACAATTCCATGTTGTCTAGTAAAAGTGTTGGAATTATGCCCTAGAGGCAATAATAAAGATGTTATTATTATAATTCTTGTTCATGATAAAGTTTATATTCCATGCTAGAATTGTATTAAGCGGAAACTTTAATACTTGTGTGGTTTGTAAACAACACCGTGTCCCTAGTATGCCTCTATGGACTAGCTCATTGATTAATGATGGTTAAGGTTTTCTAACCATAGACATGAGTTGTCGATTAATAATGAGATCATATCATTATGAGAATGATATGATGGACAGACCCAAACTAAGCGAAGCAATTAGATCGTGTCATCGTGTTCATCTTTGCAAAGCTTTTCTTACGTCAAATATTGTATTCCTTAGACCATGAGATAATACAACTCCCTGGTATCGGAAGAAAGCTTTGAGGTCATCAAACGTCATCCTATGAGAGGGTGATCATAAAGGTGTCTCTCAGGTGATCGGAAAGTACATGTTGGGTTGTATGTATCGACATGGGATTTGTCCCTCCCAAGTCGGAGAGATATACTTCGGGCCCACTCGGTAATCGATATCAACACCGCTTGCAAGCATGTGGTTAAGGAGTTAATCACAAAGTGATATCGGATTACGGAACGAGTAAAGTACTTGCTGTGAACGAGATTGAACTAGGTATGATGGTACCGACGATCAAATCTCGGGCAAGTAAAATATCGCGAGACGAAGGGAATATATATATGGGATTGATTGAATCCTGGCATCGTGGTTCATCCGATATGATCATCGATGAATGTGTGGGAGTAAATATGGGTTTCCAGACCCCGCTGTTGATTATTGATAGAATATCATGTCTGCATATTCTCGAACCCGAAGGGTCACACACTTAACGTGTCTTGACGCTAGGTTAGATTGGATAATTGGTTTATTAGTTTTTGTTCGGAGTCTCGGATGGGATCCGGGACATCACGAGAGGTTCCGGAATGGTCCGGAGAAAAAGATTCATATAAGGCAATGCAGTTTTTGGAGTTCGGAATTGTTTCGGGTTAATCGGTATTGTACCGGAAGCTTCTAGAACCTTCCGGAGGGGGACCAACATGGCCCCACCTGCCGGGAGGGGGCATGGGCCTATGAGGGAGTGCCCTGGCTACATTGGGCCAGGGGCACAAGGCCCCATAGGGCCCAGCCGGCCAGATCTAGGGCAAACACTAGGAAAGCTTCTAGAAGGGGGAAACTTGCCCCCCACTCTTCCCTCCTTGGCCGCCGGCCTAGGCTTGGGGGAGGGGCTAGGGTTGGCGCCCACCCCTCTATATAAAGAGGGCTGGGGGCGCACCACCCCCCCCCCACACACACACACACACACCTCCTCCTCAAGCCCTACCCGCCCTGCTGCCCTCCTCCTCTCTCTCTCCCTCCCGACTGCACGTAGGCGAAGCCCTGCTGCAGAAACTCTCCACCACTTGCACCGTGCCGTCGCATTGTAGATACAATCCATCTCTCCACCATACTTGCTGGACCAAGGAAGGAGGAGACGTCGAGGTGCCGCACGTGTGCATCTCTCAGAGGCATCGCCACTTGCGGTGTTAGATCGGAGCGGGTCGCGAGGAGGAGAAGCGAGTACGACTACATCACCCACGTTCCGACGAACGTTCCGCTGTGCGAATCTTCAAGGGTATGAAGATATCATCTAATCCCTCTCGTTGTTTGCATCTCCTAGATTAGATCTTGGCTTTCCCGTTCGCATCCGTAGAATTTTTTTGATTTACTATGCTGCGAAACCCTTCAGTGGTATCAGAGCTAGATCTATGCGTAGATGTGTTTCACGAGTAGAACGCAACCTGGTTGTTGCGGGTGTTGATGTTTTCTGTTGCAAGCCTCTTGTTTGTGTTCTTCTTATGATGCGGGATAGTGAGATTGAAGCGGTCCAGGCCAACCTTACGCGATGTCGTTCGCGAGATCGGCTCCGCACTTGACGTGTGGCTTGTTCCACATATGCGGCTGGTGGATGCCAGTTTCTCTCACTATAGTTGTCATGAGATTTACACCGGATTTTGGCAACCATAATATCACCGTTGTGGCTTTCCGTAGGTAAGAATCGTTCTTAGCTTGCTACTCCCATAAGCCATGTAAAACATGCAACAACAAAGTAGAGGCGTCTAACTTGTTTTTGCAGGGAGTGTTTTCTGTGATATGGTATGGCCCAAGATGTGATGTGTATGTTGTATGCGATGATCATGTTTTGTAATGTTTCACGACTTGCATGTCGATGAGTACACAACCGGCAGGAGCCATATGGTTGTCTTTATAATTGTGTATGACCTGTGAGTCAACTTCTTATACACCATGTAATAGCTTCACTTTATCGCTAAGTAGTTAGCAATAGTTGTAGTTGCTATTCGTGGTGGAGGCAATCATGGTGGAGTGATGGAGATCATGTCGGCACGCACAAGATGGAGATCATTGCGTGAAGATTGGCTATACCATGCACATAAAGTTATATGCATGTGATGTTTATCCTTTTATGTATCTTATTATGCTTAGATCGCGACGGTAGCATTATAAGATGATTCCTCACTTAAAGATCAAGATAAAATTGTGTTCTCCCCATGTATGCACCGCGAAAGTTAAGTTCGTGTCCAAGCATCACGTGATGATCGGGTGCTATAGACTCTCGTTCATACAACGGGTGCAAGCCAGTTTTGCACACGGGGAAATACTTGGGTTTGACTTGACGAGCCTAGCATGTACAGACATGGCCTCGGAACACATGAACCGAAAGGTTAAGCATGAGTCATATGAATGATATGATCGACACTTCGTTGTCCACCATTGAAGCCACATCTCTTCTCGTGAAGATCGGATTAGGTGTGGTGAATTTGGATCATGTTCACTAAACAACTTGAGGGATGTTGAATTTAGTGGGAGTTCATCTAGTAATTTGATTAAAAGTTGAACTAGTTATCATGAACATAGTCTAATTTGTACTTGCAAACATTGTAGATCAAATGGCTAAGTCCAACTTCAACTTCAATGTTTTTGCTGAGAAGTAAAAGCTTAGAAACAATGGGTCTAACTTCACCAACTAGTTCCGCAATCTGAGAATCATTCTCTCTGGCGGTGAAAAGGACTATGTCCTTGAGAAAGCGTTAGGTGACGCCCCTGCTACAACTGCCCCGGCTGATGAGAAAGCTGTCTAACAGTCGCGCAAAGATGATTATAGTGTGATTGAGAGCACCATGTTGTTTGCTATGGAATCGGACCTTCAAAATCGTTTTGAAGACTATCCCGGGCCCATTGAGATTATTGAGGAGCTGAAAACTATGTTTCAGACTCAGGCCCGTTCTGAGAGATATGAGATCTCTAAGAAATTCTTTAACTGCAAGATGGAGGAAGGGAGTTCCGTTAGTGAGCATGCCATAAAGATGTCGGGCTACACTCAACGCCTTGAGCAACTGGACTGCAAGATTCCAGAGGAGCTCAAGATTGACAGGGTTCTGCAATCACTCCCTCCCAGCTACAAAAGTTTTGTAGTGACTCATAATCAGATTGGTTCCACTGATACGATCACTAAGCTCTTCGCAAAGCTGTAGGCTGCGGGAGGTGGACATCAAAAAGGATAATCATGTGTTGATGGTCAACAAGCCCCCCACCTTCAAGAAAGGTAAGGGTGCAAAGAAGCCCTTCAAGAAAGGTGGCGGCTGGCGTTGCCCTACGAGAAGAAGCTCAAGTCTGGACCCAAGCCGGACACTGAGTGCTTCTATTGCAAGGACAAGGGTCACTGGAAGCGCAACTTTCCGAAGTACTTAGCGGACAAGAAGGTTGGCACCATCAAAGGTATATTTGATATACATGTTATTGATGTTTTCCTTACTAGCCCTCGTTGTAGTGCAGGTATTTGATCTTGGTTCGTTGCTAATATTTGTAACTCAAACAGAGCTACGGAATAGACGGCTTGCGAGGATGAGGTGACGATCTGGCGTTGGCAGCGGATCAAGAGTTGATGTGATGGCGTTGGCACGCTCTCCTTAGTTTTACCTTCGGATTAGTTTTAAACCTTAATAAGTGTTATTATGTGCTGCGTTGAGCATGAACATTATTTCGGATCGTGTTTATTGCAAGACGGTTATTCATTTAAATCGGAGAATAATGGTTGTTCTATTTATATGAGTAACATCTTTTATGGTCATGCACCTGTGAATGGTTTATTTCTTGAATCTCGAAGGGATGAAACACATCCATAACATTGAGGCTAAGAGATGCAAAGTAGATAGTGATAATAATACTTATTTGTGGCAATCGTCTAGGTCATATTGGTGTAAAGCGCATGAAGAAACTCCATTCGATGGACTTTTGGAGTCTCTTGATTTTGAATCATTTGACACATGCGAACCATGCCTCATGGGCAAGATGATCAAAACCCTTCTGGAATGATGGAGCGAGCAACGGACTTGTTGGAAATCATACATACCGATGTATGCGGAGCGATGAGTGTTTCGACGCGCGGTGGATATCGCTATTTTCTCATTTTTACCGATGACTTAAGTAGATATGGGTATATCTATTTAATGAAACATAAATCTGAAACATTTGAAAAGTTCAAAGAATTTCAGAATGAAGTGGAGAACCATCGTAACAGAAAAATTAAGTTTCTACGATCCGATCGTGGAGGTGAATATTTGAGTTATGATTTTCTCACGCATCTTAAAGCAAGCGGAATCGTTTCGCAACTCACGCCACCCGGAACACCACAGCGCAATGGTGTGTCTGAACGCCGGAATCGACCCCTATTAGATATGGTCCGATCAATGATGTATCTTACTGATTTGCCGTTATCATTTTGGGGTTATGCATTAGAAACCACTGCATTCACTTTAAATAGGGAACCATCTAAATCCGTTGAGACGACACCGTATGAACTATGGTTTGGTGCTAAACCTAAGTTGTCTTTTCTTAAAGTTTGGGGATGCGAAGCTTATGTCAAGAAGTTGATGCCGGACAAGCTCGAACCCAAAGCGGAGAAATGCGTCTTCATAGGATACCCTAAGGAAACTATTGGGTATACCTTCTATCACAGAACCGAAGGCAAAGTGTTTGTCGCAAAGAACGGTTCCTTTCTTGAGAAGGAGTTTCTCTCGAAAGAAGTGAGTGGGAGGAAAGTAGAGCTAGACGATGTTGTTGAACCTTCTCTTGAGTTGGAGAGTAGCGCAGCACCTGAAATTGTTCCAGTGTCGTCTGCACCAACAATAGAGGAAGCTAATAACAAGGATCATGAAGCTTCGGACGATGCTACTACTAAACGTCGCAGGTCGACAAGGTCGCGTGCCCCTCCTGAGTAGTACGGCAACCCTGTCTTGACTGTCTTGTTGGTGGAAGACAGTGAACCTACGAACTATGAGGAAGCGATGATGAGCCTAGACTCTGAGAAATGGCTAGAGGCCATGAAATCCGAATTGGGATCCATGAGCAAAAACCAAGTATGGACTTTGTGAAGGGTTTCGCAGCATAGTAAATCAATATTTTCTACAGATGCGAACAGAGGGAAGCCAAGATCTAATCTATGAGATGCAAACAACGAGAGATATTGGATTAGATCTTCATACCCTTGAAGATTCGCACAGTGGAACGTTCGTCGGAAAGTGGGTGATGTAGTCGTACTCGCTTCTCCTCCTCGCGATCCGATCCGATCTAGCACCGCAAGTGGCGATGCCTCCGGGAGATGCACACGTGCAGAACCTCGACGTCTCCTCCTTCCTTGGTCCAGAAAGTATGGTGGAGAGACGGATTGGATCTACAACGCGACGGCGCGGTGCAAGTGGTGGAGAGTTTCTGCAGCAGGGCTTCGCCTACGCGCAGTCGGGAGGGAGAGAGAGAGAGGAGGGCAGCAGGGCGGCTAGGGTTGGAGGAGGAGGTGTGGGGGGTGGTGCGCCCCAGCCCTCTATATATAGAGGGGTGGGCGCATGCCCTAACCCCTCCCCAAAGCCCTAGGCCGGCGGCCAAGGAGGGAGGAGTGGTGGGCAAGGCACCCCCCCCCCTTCTAGAAGATCCAATTAGGGTTTATCCCTTGTTTGGCCGGCTGGGCCCTATGGGGCCTTATGCCCCTGGCCCAATGCGGCCAGGGCACTCCCTCATAGGCCCATTCCCCCTCCCGGAAGGTGGGGCCACGTTGGTCCCCTTACGGAAGGTTCTAGAAGCTTCCGGTACAATACCGATTAACCCGGAACAATTCCGAACTCCAAAAACTGCACTGCCTTATTTGAATCTTATTCTCCGGACCATTCCGGAACCTCTAGTGATGTCCCGGATCCTATCCGAGACTCCGAACAAAAACTCATAAACCAATCATCCAATCTATCCTAGCGTCGAGACACGTTAAGTGTGTGACCCTTCGGGTTCGAGAATATGCAGACATGATCTTCTATCAATAATCAACAGCGGGGTCTAGAAACCCATATTGACTCCCACACATTCATCGATGATCATATCGGATGAACCACGATGCCAGGATTCAATCAATCCCATATATATATATTCCCTTCGTCTCGCGATATTTTACTTGCCCGAGATTTGATCGTCGGTACCGCCATACCTAGTTCAATCTTGTTCACAACAAGTACTTTACTCGTTCCGTAATCCGATATCACTTTGTGATTAACTCCTTAACCACATGCTTGCAAGCGGTGTTGATATCTCTCTGACTTGGGAGGGACAAATCCCATCTCGATACATACAACCCAACAGGTACTTTTCGATCACTTGAGAGACACCTTTATGATCACCCTCTCATAGGATGACGTTTGATGACCTGAAAGCTTTCTTCTGATACCAGGGAGTTGTATTATCTCATGGTCTAAGGAATACAACGTTTGACATAAGAAAAGCTTCGCAAAGATGAACACGATGACACGATCTAATTGCTTCGCTTAGTTTGGGTCTGTCCATCATATCATTCTCCCAATGATATGATCTCATTATCAATTGACAACTCATGTCTATGGTTAGGAAACCTTAACCATCATTGATCAATGAGCTAGTCCATAGAGGCGTACTAGGGACACGGTGTTGTTCACAAACCACACAAGTATTAAAGTTTCCGCTTAATACAATTCTAGCATGGAATATAAACATTATCATGAACAAGAATTATAATAATAACATCTTTATTATTGCCTCTAGGGCATAATTCCAATAGTCTCTCACTTGCACTAGAGTCAATAATCTAGTTTACATTTGGCAACAATCTCACACCCATGGCACTGAGGTGCTGATCATGTTTTACACGTGGAAGAGGTTTAGTCAATGGATCTGCGACATTCAGATCAGTATGTACTTTTCTAATCTTCAGATCTCCATCTGCTATATAATCTCGGATTATATGAAACTTGTGGTTGATATGCTTGGTCTTTGGATGATATCTTGGTTCCTTAGCGAGTGCTATGGCGCCAGTGTTATCACACAATATCTCCAGTGGGTCCAATGCACTTGGAACCACGCCAAGCTCAGTGATGAAGTTCCTGATCCAAACTCCTTCACTTGACGCTTCTGCAGCAACCATGTATTCCGCTTCTACTGTAGATCCCGCGATCACGCTTTCCTTGTAGCTTCTCCAACTCACAGCTCCTCTATTCAAAATATACACGTATCCTGTCTGAGATTTAGAATCATCCTTGTCGGTGTCGAAACTAGCGTCGACGTAACCTTTTATGACGAGCTGTTCATCACCCCCATAGACTAAGAACATTTCTTTAGTCCTATTTAGGTACTTTAGGATGTTCTTCACGGTTGTCCAAAGGTTCCACCTGGATCACTTTGATATCTGCTCGTCAAACTAAGAGCATTGGACACATCCGTCTAGTACACAAGATGGCATACATGATAGAACCTATGGCCGAGGCATAAGGCACTTTGCTCATAGCTTCCTATCATTTACCGTAGTGGACACCGAGCCTTGCTCAATATCTTACCCGACAACATAGGCACTAAACCTTTCTTTGCCTTATCCATTCGAACCTTTTCGAACTTTGTCTAGGTATGTACCGCTTAAAGCTATCAGGCGTCTTTGTCTATCTCTATATATTTTGATGCCCAATATATAAGCAGCTTCACCTAGGTCTTTCATTGAAAAACACTTGTTCAAATAACTCTTCACATCGTTAAGCATGTTAATGTCATTTCCAATAATCAATATGTCATCCACATATAGTACCAGAAATGTCACCGAGCTCCCACTCACTTTCTTGTAGATGCAAGCTTCGTAGCAATTTGGAACAAATCCAAAGCTCTTGATCACTTGATCAAAATGAAGGTTCCAACTCCGATATGCTTGCTTCAGTCCAAAAATGGAACGCTAAAGTTTGCATACTTTATCAGCATCCTTAGGATCGACAAAACCTTCGGGTTGCATCATATACAACTCTTCATCAATGTTGCCATTGAGGAACGCAGTCTTGACATCCATCTGCCATATTTCATAATCATGAAACGCAGCAATTGCTAATAAAATCCGAATGGACTTAAACATCGCTACGGGAGAGAAAGTCTCATCGTAGTCAACACCTTGAACTTGTCGAAAACCTTTCGCGACAAGCCGTGCCTTATAGACGGTAACATTACCATCCGCGTCCGTTTTCTTCTTGAAAATCCATTTGCACTCAACGGCCTTTTGGTCGCTAGGAAGGTCCACCAAAGTCCATACTTGGTTTTCGCTCATGGATCCCAATTCGGATTTCATGGCTTCTAGCCATTTCTCAGAGTCTGGGCTCATCATCGCTTCCTCATAATTCGTAGGTTCACTGTCTTCTACTAACAAGACAGTCAAGACATGGTTGCCGTACCACTCAGGAGGGGCACGCGACCTTGTCGACCTGCGACGTTCAAGAGCAAGATCGTCCAAGCTTCATGATCCTTGTCATCGCCTTCCTCTATCGTTGGTGCAGCGGCACCTGGAATAATTTCAGGTCGTGCTACTCCAATTCAAGAGAAGGTTCAACAACCTCGTCTAGCTCTACTTTCCTCCCACTCACTTCTTTCGAGAGAACTCCTTCTCAAGAAAGGAACCGTTGTTCATAAACACTTTGCCTTCGGTTCTGTGATAGAAGGTATACCCAATAGTTTCCTTAGGGTATCCTATGAAGACGCATTTCTCCGCTTTGGGTTCGAGCTTGTCCGGCATCAACTTCTTGAAGTAAGCTTCGCATCCCCAAACTTTAAGAAACGACAACTTAGGTTTAGCACCAAACCACAGTTCATACGGTGTCGTCTCAACGGATTTAGATGGTGCCCTATTTAAAGTGAATGCAGCGGTTTCTAATGCATAACCCCAAAATGATAACGGCAAATCAGTAAGAGACATCATCGATTGGACCATATCTAATAGGGTTCGGTTCCTGCATTCAGACACACCATTGCGCTGTGGTGTTCCGGGTGGCGTGAGTTGCGAAACGATTCCGCTTGCTTTAAGATGCGTGAGAAAATCATAACTCAAATATTCACCTCCACGATCGGATCGTAGAAACTTAATTTTTCTGTTACGATGGTTCTCCACTTTATTCTGAAATTCCTTGAACTTTTCAAATGTTTCAGATTTATGTTTCATTAAATAGATATACCCATATCTACTTAAGTCATCGGTAAAAGTGAGAAAATAGCGATATCCACCGCGCGTCGAAACACTCATCGGTCCGCATACATCGGTATGTATGATTTCCAACAAGTCCGTTGCTCGCTCCATCATACCGGAGAACAGGATTTTGATCATCTTGTCCATGAGGCATGGGTTGCATGTGTCAAATGATTCAAAATCAAGAGACTCCAAAAGTCCATCAGAATGGAGTTTCTTCATGCGTTTTACACCAATATGACCTAGACGACAGTGCCACAAATAAGTAGTATTATCACTATCTACTTTGCATCTCTTAGCCTCAATGTTATGGATGTGTGTTTCATCCCTTTCGATATTTAGAAGAAATAAACCATTCACAATAGGTGCATGACCATAAAAGATGTTACTCATATAAATAGAACAACCATTATTCTCCGATTTAAATGAATAACCGTCTTGCAATAAACAAGATCCAGAAATAATGTTCATGCTCAACGCAGGCACATAATAACATTTATTGAGGTTTAAAACTAATCCCTAAGGTAAAACTAAGGAGAGCGTGCTGACGGCCATCACATCAACTCTTGATCCATTGCCAACACGCATCGTCACCTCATCCCTCGCAAGCCGCCCTCTATTCCGTAGCTCCTGTTTCGAGTTACAAATATTAGCAACTGAACTAGTATCAAATACCCAGGCACTACAACAAGGGCTAGTAAGGAAAACATCAATAACATGTATATCAAATATACCTTTGATGGTGCCAGCCTTCTTGTCCGCTAAGTACTTGAGACGATTGCCCAAAGGACCCTTGTTCTTGCAATAGAAGCACTCAGTGTCCGGCTTAGGACCAGACCTGAGCTTCTTCTCAGTAGGGGCAATGCGCTTGCCGCCGCCTTTCTTGAAGGGCTTCTTTGCACCCTTACCTTTCTTGAAGGTGGGGGGCTTGTTGACCATCAACACATGATTATCCTTTTTGATGTCCACCTCCGCAGCCTTCAACTTTGCGAAGAGCTCGGTGATCGTATCAGTGGAACCAATCTGATTGTGAGTCACTGCAAAACTTTTGTAGCTAGGAGGGAGTGATTGCAGAACCCTATCAATCTTGATCTCTTCTGGAATCTTGCAGTCCAGTTGCTCAAGGCGTTGAGTGTAGCCCTACATCTTAATGGCGTGCTCACTAACGGAACTCCCTTCCTCCATCTTGCAGTTAAAGAACTTCTCAGAGATCTCATATCTCTCAGAACGGGCCTGAGTCTGAAACATGGTTTTCAGCTCCTCGAGAATCTCAAAGGGCCCGGGATAGTCTTCAAAACGATTTTGAAGGTCCGATTCCATAGCAAAAAACATGGTGCTCTTAATCACACCATAATCATCTTTGCGCGACTGATAGACTGCTTTCTCATCAGCCGGCGCAGTAGCAGCAGGGGCGTCACCTAACGCATTCTCAAGGACATAGTCCTTTTGACCGCCATAGAGAATGATTCTCAGATTGCGGAACCAATTGGTGAAGTTAGACCCATTATTTCTAAGCTTTTCCTTCTCAGCAAAAACGTTGAAGTTGAAGTTGGACTTAGCCATTTGATCTACAATATTTGCAAGTACAAATTAGACTATATTCATGATAACTAGTTCAACTTTTAATCAAATTACTAGATGAACTCCCACTAAATTCAACATCTCTCAAGTTTTTTAGTGAACACGATCCAAATTCACCACACCTAATCCGATCTTCACGAGAAGAGATGTGGTTTCAATGGTGGACAACGAAGTGTCGATCATATCATTCATATGACTCATGCTTAACCTTTCGGTTCATGTGTTCCGAGGCCATGTCTGTACATGCTAGGCTCGTCAAGTTAGACCCAAGTATTTCCGCGTGTGCAAAATTGGCTTGCACCCGTTGTATGTGAACGTAGAGTCTATAGCACCCGATCATCACGTGATGCTTGGACACGATGAACTTTCGCAACGGTGCATACTTGGGGAGAACACAGTTTTTATCTTGATCTTTAAGTGAGGAATCATCTTATAATGCTACCGTCGCGATCTAAGCATAATAAGATACATAAAAGGATAAACATCACATGCATATAACTTTATGTGACATGGTATAGCCAATCTTCGCGCAATGATCTCCATCTTGTGCGTGTCGGCATGATCTCCATCACTCCACCGATTGCCTCCACCACGAATAGCAACTACAACTATTGCTAACTACTTAGCGATAAAGTGAAACTATTACATGGCGTATAAGAAGTTGACACACAGGTCATACACAATTATAAAGACAACCATATGGCTCCGTCGGTTGTGTACTCATCGACATGCAAGTCGTGAAAAATTACAAAACATGATCATCGCATACATTATACACATCACATCTTGGGCCATACCATATCACAGAAAACACTCCCTGCAAAAACAAGTTAGACGCCTCTACTTTGTTGTTGCATGTTTTACGTGGCTTATGGGAGTAGCATGCTAAGAACGATTCTTACCTACGGAAAGCCACAACGGTGATATTATGGTTGCCAAACTCCGGTGTTAATCCGATGACAACTATAGTGAGAGAAACTGGCATCCCCCAGCCGCATGTGTGGAACAAGCCACATGTCAAGTGCGGAGCCGGTCTCGCGAACGACGTCGCGTAAGGTTGGCCTGGACCGCTTCAATCTCACTATCCCGCATCATAAGAAGAACACAAACAAGAGGCTTGCAACAGAAAACACCAACGCCCGCAACAACCATGTTGCGTTCTACTCGTGAAACACATCTATGCATAGATCTAGCTCTGATACCACTGGAGGGTTTCGCGGCATAGTAAATCAAAATTTTCTACGGATGCGAACAGAGGGAAGCCAAGATCTAATCTAGGAGATGCAAACAACGAGAGAGATTGGATTAGATCTTCATACCCTTGAAGATTCAAGACAGTGAACGCTCGTTTAACGGGTGATGTAGTCGTACTTGCTTCTCCTCCTCGCGATCCGATCCGATCTAGCACCGCAAGTGGCGATGCCTCCGGGAGATGCACACGTGCAGCACCTCGACGTCTCCTCCTTCCTTGGTCCAGCAAGTATGGTGGAGAGACGGATTGGATCTACAACGCGACGGCGCGGTGCAAGTTGTGGAGAGTTTCTGCAGCAGGGCTTCGCCTACACGCAGTCGGGAGGGAGAGAGAGAGGAGGGCAGCAGGGCGGCTAGGGTTGGAGGAGGAGGTGTGGAGGGGTGGTGCGCCCCAGCCCTCTATATATAGAGGGGTGGGCGCCTGCCCTAACCCCTCCCCAAAGCCCTAGGCCGGCGGCCAAGGAGGGAGGAGTGGGGGGCAAGGAAACCCCCACCCTTCTAGAAGCTCCAATTAGGGTTTATCCCTTGTTTGGACGGCTGGGCCCTATGGGGCCTTGGTCCCCTGTCCCAATGCGGCCAGGGCACTCCCTCATAGGCCCATGCCCCCTCCCGGAATGTGGGGCCACGTTGGTCCCCTTCCGGAAGGTTATAGAAGCTTCCGGTACAATACCGATTAACCCGGAACAATTCCGAACTCCAAAAACTGCACTGCCTTATATGAATCTTATTCTCCGGACCATTCCAGAACCTCTCTTGATGTCCCGGATCCCATCCGAGACTCCGAACAAAAACTCATAAACCAATCATCCAATCTATCCTAGCGTCAAGACACGTTAAGTGTGTGACCCTTCGGGTTCGAGAATATGCAGACATGATCTTCTATCAATAATCAACAGCGGGGTCTGGAAACCCATATTGACTCACACACATTCATCGATGATCATATCGGATGAACCACGATGCCAGGATTCAATCAATCCCATATATATATTCCCTTCGTCTCGCGATATTTTACTTGCCCGAGATTTGATCATCGGTGCCGTCATACCTAGTTCAATCTCGTTCACAGCAAGTACTTTACTCGTTCCGTAATCCGACATCACTTTGTGATTAACTCCTTAACCACATGCTTGCAAGCGGTGTTGATATCGATTACCGAGTGGGCCCGAAGTATATCTCTCCGACTTGGGAGGGACAAATCCCATCTCGATACATACAACCCAACAGGTACTTTCCGATCACCTGAGAGACACCTTTATGATCACCCTCTCATAGGATGACGTTTGATGACCTCAAAGCTTTCTTCCGATACCAGGGAGTTGTATTATCTCATGGTCTAAGGAATACAATATTTGACATAAGAAAAGCTTCGCAAAGATGAAAACGATGACACGATCTAATTGCTTCGCTTAGTTTGGGTATGTCCATCATATCATTCTCCCAATGATATGATCTCATTATCAATTGACAACTCATGTCTATGGTTAGGAAACCTTAACTATCATTGATCAATGATCTAGTCCATAGAGGCGTACTAGGGACACGGTGTTGTTCACAAACCACACAAGTATTAAAGTTTCCGCTTAATACAATTCTAGCATGGAATATAAACATTATCATGAACAAGAATTATAATAATAACATCTTTATTATTGCCTCTAGGGCATAATTCCAACACTTTGATGGACCCTCCTAGCGACCGAAAGGCCGTTGAGTGCAAATGGATTTTCAAGAAGAAAACGAATGCAGATGGTAATGTTACCGTCTATAAAGCACGACTTGTCGCAAAAGGTTTTCGACAAGTTCAAGGTGTTGACTACGATGAGACTTTCTCTCCCGTAGCGATGTTTAAGTCCATTCGGATTTTATTACCAATTGCTGTGTTTCATGATTATGACATATGGCAGGTGGATGTCAAGACTGCGTTCCTCAATGGAAACATTGATGAAGAGTAGTATATGATGCAACCCGAAGGTTTTGTCGATCCTAAGGATGCTGATAAAGTGTGCAAGCTTTAGCGTTCCATTTATGGACTGAAGCAAGCATCTCGGAGTTGGAACCTTCGTTTTGATCAAGAGCTTTGGATTTGTTCCAAATTGCTACGAAGCTTGTATCTACAAGAAAGTGAGTGGGAGCTCGGTGACATTTCTGGTACTATATGTGGATGACATATTGATTATTGGAAATGACATTGACATGCTTAACGATGTGAAGAGTTATTTGAACAAGTGTTTTTCAATGAAAGACCTAGGTGAAGCTGCTTATATATTGGGCATCAAGATCTATAGAGATAGACAAAGACGCCTGATAGCTTTAAGCCAGAGTACATACCTAGAAAAAGTTCTGAAAAGATTCAGAATGGATAAGGCAAAGAAAGGTTCAGTGCCTATGTTGTCAGGTAAGATATTGAGCAAGGCTCAGTGTCCAACTACGGTAAATGATAGAGAAGCTATGAGCAAAGTGCCTTATGCCTCGGCCATAGGTTCTATCATGTATGCCATGTTGTGTACTAGACCAGATGTGTCCAATGCTCTTAGTTTGACGAGCAGATATCAAAGTGATCCAGTGGAACATTGGATGCCGTGAAGAACATCCTAAAGTACCTAAATAGGACTAAAGAAATGTTCTTAGTCTATGGAGGTGATGAATATCTCGTCAGTAAAGGGTTACGCCGCTAGTTTCATAATCGACAAGGATGATTCTAAGTCTCGAACGGGATACGTTTATATTTTGAATGGAGGAGTGAGTCGGAGAAGCTGCAAGCAAAGCGTGATCGCGGGATCTACAGAAGCGGAATACATGGTCTGCTGCGAGCGTCAAGTGAAGGAGTTTGAATCAGAACTTCATCATCGAGCTTGGCGTGGTTCCAAGTGCATTGGACCCATGGAGATATTGTGTGACAACACCGCGCCATAGCACTCGCTAAGGAACCAAGATATCATCCAAAGACCAAGCATATCAACCGCAAGTTTCATATAATCTGAGATTATATAGCAGATGGAGATCTGAAGATTAGCAAAGTACATACAGATCTGAATGTCGCAGATCCATTGACTAAACCTCTTCCACGTGTAAAACATGATCAGCACCTTAGTGCCATGGGTGTGAGATTGTTGCCAAATGTAAACTAGATTATTGACTCTAGTGCAAGTAGGAGACTGTTGGAATTATGCCCTAGAGGCAATAATAAAGATGTTATTATTATAATTCTTGTTCATGATAAAATTTATATTCCATGCTAGAATTGTATTAAGCGGAAACTTTAATACTTGTGTGGTTTGTAAAAAACACCGTGTCCCTAGTATGCCTCTATGGACTAGCTCATTGATTAACGATGGTTAAGGTTTCCTAACCATAGGCATGAGTTGTCGATTAATAATGAGATCATATCATTGGGAGAATGATATGATGGACAGACCCAAACTAAGCGAAGCAATTAGATCGTGTCATCGTGTTCATCTTTGCAAAGCTTTTCTTATGTCAAATATTGTATTCCTTAGACCATGAGATAATACAACTCCCTAGTATCGGAAGAAAGCTTTGAGGTCATCAAACGTCATCCTATGATAGGGTGATCATAAAGGTGTCTCTCAGGTGATCGGAAAGTACCTGTTGGGTTGTATGTATCGAGATGGGATTTTTCCCTCCCAAGTCGGAGAGATATACTTCGGGCCCACTCGGTAATCGATATCAACACCGCTTGCAAGCATGTGGTTAAGGAGTTAATCACAAAGTGATATCGGATTACGGAACGAGTAAAGTACTTGATGTGAACGAGATTGAACTAGGTATGACGGTACCGATGATCAAATCTCGGGCAAGTAAAATATCACGAGACGAAGGGAATATATATATGGGATTGATTGAATCCTGGCATCGTGGTTCATCCGATATGATCATCGATGAATGTGTGGGAGTCAATATGGGTTTCCAGACCCCGCTGTTGATTATTGATATAAGATCATGTCCGCATATTCTCGAACCCGAAGGGTCACACTTAACGTGTCTCGACGCTAGGATAGATTGGATAATTGGTTTATGATTTTTTGTTCAGAGTCTCGGATGGGAACCGAGACATCACGAGAGGTTCCGGAATGGTCCGGAGAATAAGATTTATATAAGGCAATGCAGTTTTTGGAGTTCGGAATTGTTTCGGGTTAATCGGTATTGTACCAGAAGCTTCTAGAACCTTCCGGAGGGGGACCAACATGGCCCCACCTGCCGGGAGGGGTCATGGGCCTATGATGTAGTGCCCTGGCCGCATTGGGCCAGGGGCACAAGGCCCCATAGGGCCCAGCTTCTAGAAGGGGGGGAACTTGCCCCCCACTCTTCCCTTCTTGGCCGCCGGCCTAGGCTTGGGGGAGGGGCTAGGGTTGGCGCCCACCCCTCTATATAAAGAGGGATGGGGGAGCACCACCCCCCCCCCCCCACACACACACACCTCCTCCTCAAGCCCTAGCCGCCCTGCTGCCCTCCTCTCTCCCGATCGCACGTAGGCGGCGCGCCGCAAACTCTCCACCACTTGCACCGCGCCGTCGCGTTGTAGATCCAATCCGTCTCTCCACCATACTTTCTGGACCAAGGAAGGAGGATACGTCGAGGTGTCGCACATGTGCATCTCTCGGAGGCATCGCCACTTGCGGTGTTAGATCGGAGCGGTCGCGAGGAGGAGAAGCGAGTACGACTACATCACCCACGTTCCGATGAACGTTCCGCTGTGCGAATCTTCAAGGGTATGAAGATCTCATATAATCCCTCTCGTTGTTTGCATCTCTTAGATTGGATCTTGGCTTTCCCGTTCGCATCCGTAGAAATTTTTTGATTTACTATGCTGCGAAACCCTTCAAAAAGGCATATCAACCGCACAGGTTTTCCCAAAAATAGACCCCAGCCCCTAGAGTGATAAAAATCCCTTCGGACATCTATGGGGACCCCATTAATTTGAACCCAACCCAAAGGAAGAGAGAAAATCAGTTCCTCCACTACTCCCCACTCATCAAACTTCAGAACAATCTGAGTACCTGATATTGATATCTGGTATTGTCTCAATTCTTTCATACGCTCCACCTTAGACTTTTGGAAATTTGGCCTTAAATACATTCTGTTGGAACTCGGCCACCTCCCAGACATAATTTTCAGACCGGACCAACTTTCTTAGTTGCTCAATAACTTGAGCCACAGAGAGTGATCCACCCTCCACAAATACCCTTCCAACCCTAGAATTCTCCACTCTAGGCTTGAAAGTTTCAGTCACCGGTAGCTCCAAAAACATAAGTTGCTCACTACCAAATCCATGTACAATCATGGTACGTTTAGGAGCATGCAATAATGGACACGATGCGGTGATGTGCTGCGGTGATTCACAGTTATCACAAATACCGTGCAATCATCATGAAAATGCTCAGGTTGTTCGCAATGGAAACACCTCAGTTTGTCATTTTTCTTTGCCTTTTTATTTGGTCCATCATCAGCAACAATTTCCATGTCAAAAACAGTTGAAGTTACCTCGGTTGTCACGGTAGGGAAAAGAGTAGCAGGTTGCCGCGGTGCGTTGGTAGCCTGACTAGGCCTCGCTGCAGCCTGTGCCGCGGCAGCCCCTGGCACCACGGCAGGCATCTGCCCCAAGGCACCCACTGCCGTTCCTCCTGCCAAGACCACACCCGCACCATCTAACCCCCTCGCCACAGCAGCCTGCTGAGGCAGAATCGCCGCAGCCACAGCCTCAACCACTTGATCAATCAAGCTCTGATTCGCATTGTTCCGGGAGTTTGATCCCTCAAAATTATTGTTTCTGAAATTCCTGTTACCGTTGACGTTGCTTCTCCCAGTGTACCCTCCTCTGTTCCAATTGTCACCTCTAGCAGCTCTAAATTCATACCGGCGCCGGTTCTGATAACCCATGTCAGTGCCATTAGAGCCACCTCCATTGCTAAATCCCGATCCACCATGGAAATTTCCTAAGGCTCCACCACGGAAGTTATGGTGATTATCAAAATTTGCAGCCTGATTCCCAGAATCAATCCTATGATCATTGTCCCGAACTCCATTAGAGCCGCTTGACTCACCCACGTAGTTGGCTCCCGATCCACCATTGGATTGGTTTGTGTAGCCACCAAACCTTCCACCTCGGCCTCTTCCACCATTGTTGTGGAAGAACCTCCCACCGCCATGTCCTCCCCGGCCTTGAGATCCGCCACCGCCTCCTTGCATCTCCCCCAGATCCGTCCGCCGCCCTAGGGTTTTGGACCGGGACCAGGTAAGACCAAACAGGTGCCGCAGCGATCTCCCGACCCCAAACGAGGCGTCTATCGACACTAAGGCGGGTCCACGACGGTCAGAGTAGGGCGACAACACATTAACACACGGGTTGACAGATACAGGTTCAGTCGACTTGTTTGGTACACACCAAACTCGAGGACGTACCCGACCAGGCCCAAAAGCTCGAGAATTCAAATCACGCGTTAATTCCGGATCGCCAGATCCATTGTCCATCGGACCCGGTGAACTCCTCGTCGGCGATGAGTGCCGTCGTGTCACCACGGTCCACACGGAACCATTATCCTCATTATCAGAAAACACCGAAGCCTCCAACACTGGTTGCCGGTGTAATTTCTTGCGCAACAAACGATCATTCGAGGACGACGCTGAACGATCGGAACCAGGACATACCTGCGTCGGAGAAATCCGAAGCTCCATCGCCACGATTCGTTGCTGACAATGGGGCTCCATCCGTTTAGCCACCCGTGAAGAAGATTCAGACATATTAATGTCCATCTCTTCCTTCGCCAGACCGTACTTGAGAGATGCATCCTCCCAGATCTCCCTTCCTGCGTCATCATCTTTAGAAAGATCCTCTTCTCCATCGCTAGCCAGAGCCCAGAATCGTCCTCCATCTAAAGATGAGGGACCAACCTCGACTGTGAGATCGGCGTCACCGTCAGCGACGGCATCGCCGTCCTCAACAGACATGGGTTCGTCACTGAAGTGACACCTATGCCCACCCGAACTGGTTGTAGCATACACACACCTAAATTGTACTGAACTGGCATGTACAACGTAGTTGAACTGTATATTATAATTTTCCTTTTTTTTTTTACTTTTTTGTGAACTGCCCGGGCGGTGCTAAACGAATGAAGTTTCAGCCGTAATGTTTAAATCTTGCAATTACATCAAATGTTCAAAATCAGCGGAAATAAATGTACTGTAACCTCCTGATTTACAAATGCCGAAGGAAAAGAATGAAAAAAAAAATGCATCGTGCTAGGAAGGGTTGTTTGCTGATCGACTTCTGACGAAATCGAATGATAATTGTCATTGTATTGCTTACAGTCACTCGTGTGCTGATGCAAAGTGAATTTATCACACATAATTTCTGCCCCTAAAAGGGGAGAAATCCCAAAAATTATAGGCGCTTGTACGCCATGTGTGCTCAACATGTTGGGGCGATGCCATGGAGCTGGTCGGCAGTGGCGCGGCACTACGCGAAGAAGGAGGAGTGGCTGGGGTGAAGGCCGTCACGAGCTACTGAACGGTGTTGGCAGAGTCGACGGGAAATCATGGTTGTGCGCACCTCTCCCACCGGGCGGCGCTGGAGGTCTGAGGCTGGGTGGCGCGAGGGGATACCGACATCGAGCGAGAAAGTGTTGGCACGAGGGGATGCCGACATCGGGGGAGAAAGGGTGGCGTGGTGAGCTGCTGGTGGCGAGGAAGACGGGGTGCTAACTTCTGCGGGTGCCTACCGTTGACGGGGTACTTACTACCAGGGCTGGCGCAGGAGGCTGCTCGTGGCGGGGAAGTCAGGGTGCTGCTAGGGCCTTCTGGCGACGGGGAACCAGGGAAGGCGTGGGGGACTTCCGGCGCTGAGGAGCAGGGTCACGCCTCCGGTGGAGTCAGCAGGGCCTCGCCGCCGGTGGGGGGAGTAGGTCTGCGTAGGTGGCGGGGAGAGAAGGGCCTCGCCGATGGTGGGGGAGAAGGAGCTGCGCCGGCGGCAGGAACTGGCGGGTGTAGCAGGGGAACCGTCATGGGCGGAGTGGAAGAAGGTGGGCTGGGTAGGTAGGAAACAGGTATTTTTTCCTATCTCGATCCGGTGCATCGCCTCTATATATGTGCCGGTCGGCCGTAGATTATATTGATCTAGGAGTACAGTTCAAAAGTTGTATTAAAGCAAACAGCTACAAGGCTACACTTCTACTCCGTATTACATAAAAACCTACTCCCTCCGTTCATATATAAGTGTACTTTTAGCATTGTCTTAAGTCAAACTTTACTACAGTTTGACTAACTTTTTAGGACAACGTATCAACATTTATAACACTAAATTATTATCATTAGATTTATTTTTAAATCTAGTTTCATAATACGTCAATTCAATATAATATATGTTTATATATTTTTCTATAAAGTTAGTCAAATTTGGTTATGTTTGACTTAGGTAAAATCTAGACGTACACTTATTTGCGGACAGAGGACACTTATTTGCGGACAGAGGGAGTACTCCAGGATAACAAAATATAGCTAAAAAAGTTGAAGATTCAATGCCAACTGCTGCTGCGTGAACTACCTCTAGCTCGAACTGTTCCTGCCTCCAGGCTTGTTGACCGGAGAAAATCAAGAGTTTGCAACATTTGTGATTGTAGGGCCTCAACTTTAGAGGAAGTGCAAAGTGCCGCTGTGCATACTGAAGGTGGGGACGTCAAGCAAAGTGCCAAGTTTCCATTATCTAGCTATAGGTTTTGAAGTGTGACGAAAATGCTCGGGGTCATCTAGATAACTTTCCAACCCAAAGAGAAGAACTTTTCTACGGGAATGAAGTATCGGTAATGACAAGTGAATTTTTCCTAAAAAGGAAATTGGATTGCGCCTCTTGTGCTATTTGCACAGCCAAGATGCTCTGAGCTCTCTGCTGCATGTCCAATGAAATAAAGAAAAACAAAGATAAGAAGAATCTATGGTTGTACTGTCCGATCATGAACTATGCACTTCCCTTTAAATGTATTTCCTTCCAAAACTAACAAGCACAAAGCATTTAGAAATCGGAAGCAAAACTACACAGCTCTTGCCCGTATAGCAGCAAACACCTTCCGGGCAATCACCAATCTACAATTCACCTAGTGTGAGCATTACATCAAACGGCTACATGGCAGCACATGTATTTCATTACAGACAAAGCCATGTAGGCACTGCCAAATAAGTTCAGACGAGGTTGAACTGCTTCAATCAAATAACGAGACATCTCGCACGATTGTGATCTGATCCATGAAAGTGTGTTATGTTCTTACTAGGAAACATGCCCGCGTTGCAACGGGAAATAAGCATAAAATGCAACATCACAAAAAAACTCACACCTCTAATTATGCCAAATTTTATATATTACATGTGCACAATTACTCAAGCTTGAACCATTGTCATCTTCAGTAACCATCTAGTAACGTCCAAATACTTCACTATGAGTCCACATGTTTTTTCTCCATGAGCATACACAAATCAATGACATAGCCTACTTGAACCTTGCTTGCTTAACATTTCAAAAGCACCCTTATAATGTGCCACACGGTTTAAACAGATAAATACATTTGAAACGTGTCTTTTACTCACATGAATCATTGATAACCGTACAATATTACTTTTCCATAGCATGGCTAAGAAGCACAAGAAAAAATAGCAGTAAACTTTCAGAAAATCAGAGATATACACCTAAAAAAGATGAACCCTATAAAACCAAGCATTGTCGGTATAAACCTTCTGTTAAGAAAAATGCACCCAGATAAGAAACAAAAAAACATAGCTCTTGCATTTATCCACATACGCATCCTCATTTCCTTTATACTGTTACCACAACCAAGGTGTATGATTGTACATATGCAAGCAGAAAAGATGGATCAGAGTGAAGTAGGGTAAAAAATATCTATGAGAAAAATACAAATATCATCTCACTTAAGCCAATAAAAGCTGCCATTTTACCTCTTCCACCACAGGACTTTGAAGCATAGAGATTGTTTAAATCAACGATTTAGTCGTCAAGATTCGAATCAGTGGACCTGCAGAAGGTGTACCCTGGTTCAGGTGGAAGAGTGCAAATGTGAATTTAGTTTTGCATCAATCAAGGACTACAAAATTTAGCTTTATGATGTCCTTTGAAAGCCTTTTAGTTCCGAATCACTCCACTGAAATCCTGAACAGTCAAATACATTTACGTACATGAATTATGTGGCTAGGAGAGAAGAAACTCATGTCACTGTTAAGTATGAAAGATGTAGCTCAACAAAGGTTTCAACCACTCTAAAGTCTGATGAAATCACAGATAATTAACCATATCAACATAGTATGGGCAGGGCATGGCAGATTCATCGAGAGGAACGGCATGCGGCGGCAGGATTGGCACCGGAGCTCGAGAATAGCCACATTTGGGAATTTTTTTTCCATGAGAAAATCAAGTGCCATTCACCACACTGGGAGATCTTCTCGTTCGGAATCCTGCTAAGCACATGTTTTTAGAAATGAGGCCATCAACCCAGCTTTATTAGAAACCTCGAACCAGAGTCATTTTACCAAGGATTTCTCAAGCAAGCAAAAAATAGCATTACTTTACAGGCATTAATTTGTAGGATTATTTCTTGTTCTAACGTAACAATATTCATTTTTTTCTCATTACTACTTATTCAGACACCCATGCAAACTGTATACATATTTACGGAGCAAATGTCTGAAAAGTGAAAACTCTTCTCTTGATAATACAAATGAAAACAATAAGCTACCTGTGATTTGTTGATGCATCTACTGGAAGCTACTTTCTCCTGGCCCTGTGCGTCTGGTTCCGACCTTTGTATGGCACATGATGTCACAAATATCAGATAAAGACTATGTATTTTAGGCAGGAAAGTTTAATAAATTCCGAGAGGACAAGAGGGGGTCCTTGCTCACATTGTTTCTCACTCGAGTTCCTCCCGATCCTGGGCCACTCCTTTCACCTGTCATCTGTAAGCATCAGCAAATCATAGCAAAGCACATACCACAATCAGAATACCATATAGCCAAGAGGCGAGAATTATGATGAATATACTAAGTTCCTTCGTTATATATAAGCCAAAAATTTAGCGAGCAAGCAAACTTCTCGTGTTACTTGAACTTGAACAACATAATACAGAAGCTACGGTACCCCTACTACATAGAGAGAAATATAACATATAGTTCCACAAGCATATCCTTTTTTTGTCATGAATGAGCAGATGACATTTTCAGTTTTCAAATATGCATACATGTGCACTACAAAACAATTGAGAGCGTCTTCAGTAACATGAAGTAACTTCTCGAAAGATCAAACTCTTTAGGGAAATGCAACTATATGTGAAAAACATGTGTGAGCCAGAACAGTTTACCTATGAAATCGGTGAGGCGTGTGGCAGAGCTCCTCGCCGGCGTTCTACATCCCACGCGCCAGCTTCTCAACAGTAGCCAGCGTCTCTTTCCCCTCCTCGTCGCACATCGGCTCATCCTACGCGCCGACAAAGAGAGAAAGAATTAATACTTGTGTTACAATCTTATTATAGAACTTCAGATGTTATAGATTGTTATTCGCCTATTTTTTTCTTTCGAGAATGTATCCACCTCTCTATTACCATCAGCAGCCAGGACAATTATGACGTACTTCAGCAACAGGACTGAGTGTCAAGGTCCAAAATATCACTGAAAGCAATCCAAAGATGGGCGCTTCATCATGGTAACTGCAGATTTTCAGACAGTGCACTTCTGAAGACATAGAGATGCCACATATTTATATCTCTAACTCTCATACACCACATGAAAATTCTTAAACGCTGGTAGGAAGAGAGCTTTGCAATGGTATTTCCACTGTCCTTGAAAATCAACAACTATCAACACAACATGACCGAAATCTCTCCTAAACCAGTATCCAAACAAACGGCCAATGCGATAAGTTCATGCCCATGACACGTTGGCCAACAATGGATAAATAAACAACTGAAACAGCTTTCCTGATACCAGAGAAGGGCAAAATTAGTAACCCTGAAAGTATGAACTATGTCTATCCTCTATTCTTTTATATAAATTCATGGA
Source organism: Avena longiglumis (assembly GCA_030063025.1). Classification (NCBI taxonomy): domain Eukaryota; kingdom Viridiplantae; phylum Streptophyta; class Magnoliopsida; order Poales; family Poaceae; genus Avena; species Avena longiglumis. Next base: position 415,618,365 of record CP125975.1, on the reverse strand, counting down.
TATGTATGCATTAGTTATTCTATTTTATAAAATGCATCAAGCGCAACATGCATGATTTCAATCAAATGGTCATACGCAACATCATGTAGGCATATAAAATCACGATGAGAGGATTACATTGCACGATTTTATGCTTCCTAATTTTGATCCTCTATTTTGGCTGCTAACTGACTCTCAGTAATTATCACTTTGGATTCTCATTTCAAGGAGGCTACATGAAATATGTACATTGCATGTTTTGTGATAGAATTATTACAAACACTTCTTAATAGAACAACATCCTAATAGGAAAAACAGAGTTTCTTTCTATAAAGTATTGAGTACCTACCTTCTACTCTCCTTTGTCCTGTAGTTCTCCCATTGAAATCTCTTAAAAAGTGTATACTCTGCAGACGACTATTTTATGCAGTTCAACTGAGACATGATATGGATACTTTGCCAATTCCAAAAGACCGCAACAGTTACTTTTCATGAAAAGAGCTGTGCTATAAGGAGCACCATATGGTGTGATGTAGCTCGTCTTCGGATCCACACAATAGTTCACTTATTATGATGCTAGCACAATGTAGTATTAAGACTGAGTGTTGACATCAATAACTGTTGTGTTACAGAACCAGAAACTTTGGAACTACATGTTGGCACAAAGATTGTAACCCAGGAACACATGGATTTAGAAGAAGTAACACGAACAAAGTAACTTTGCAAATTTTATACAGAAAAAATACATGTGCCTACCTGTGAAACACAACAAGAGACAAATAATAACTGGATGCAGCGAAAAAAAGAATACACGACTCTCCATATGATAAAAGGATACACGACTCTCCATCTGATCTGATATCCAGAAAAGATCTTTATCGGTGCAGAAGGAAGTTCAAGGAAAAAAATCTGAAATGGCCAAAAGAATTATAGAAACATGAAATTCCGAGGACTACATACCATCTGTCAAGTTGATAACCTGAAACATGTGTCTCGGATCTTAAATACTATTCACTCAGCTTGATCCTAAATGAAGAAGCCCAGAGGATTTTGCAAGAGGTAGAAAAGAAAAGAAATAACTGTAGGAGGTGGACAAGTAGTAGGAACTGTTTCTGAAGAAGCGAGCTATAATTCTGAATTTTTCTAGATATAAAAGGCTCCAAAACAATATGATCCTCATCATGTTGCGCAAGCTGTTTGACGTAAACAGGACTGGAAGGGGGTAAACGATGTAATGCGTAGTGAGAAAAAATTCACTCATGTCTTTTATGATATAGTGACACTGAACAACAGCTTTGGTGATGTTAGTCTTCAATTTATGAGAAACCATACTTGCCTGATTGCACTCATTGTGTCCCAGTATAAGATGGAAATATCTTCTGCCAATTTAGAATTTATCGATTTTCTTGCCTAGTGTCTTGACTCTTGAGTAAGTTCCCCAAAACTTCCAGAAGAGCTTTCCTAATAAGAGAAAGTTGCAATCAGTGAATAGCACATCTTTAAAAATCCTGATGCGTGTACTTAATCGAAATACTGAATTTTGGCAACTCCTTGTTTCAAATCAGAAGTTCTGGGTCATACATGGTTCTAGAAACAAATGCAAACCCGATGGTCGTTGGTTATCCTATTTGATACTTACATGTAAAAACTTGCATCAAAATTCTCAACTACAGGGTCTTCGGATGCTTCATTAACTAATCATGCCTCTTACAAATAGAAGCCTTATTTTGACTGGCTGTCGTAGAAGGTTGCTCGGAACTAATGTATGGATAATGGGGTGTGTGGAACTGGGACCAAACATTTAAAACATGTAGATGAGGAAAACCTGAAGGACCAAACACGGGCAGGAGAGGCATATTCATGAGCTGAAGCGGCGTCTGGTCTGGAGCTCGAGGTGAACTCGACGAGGACCTGGTGGTGCAATTCATGGAGTACTATCCAGGGATGAGTTAGGTTGCAGCGGCAACATCCCATCAACGCGTTCCTGCGATCGGGTGTGTGCCGAGAGAGCGGGTATTGCAGCGCGTGGCGAGTCGGGCATCACCAGGGGTTATATCACGGGAATCCTAGAATATTAATCTGAGCACATCAAAGAGTCCAACACTCGAACCATCCAAGTAGGAACTCATGCAATTCATCAAAATAGGAAACCATAGAATTAAGGTAGAGGGATACCAAACCTGAGAGTTGGAGGGCATGAGTTTATTCGTTGATAGAACACCACTGCCATCCCAGGTCCTGTGTTAGTCACAGTGGCGAGAGACGAACAGAATCCCCCTTATCTAGTTCACCATCGCTGGATCCTTTCTGCCTTGTCCCGGGCTCCCGGTGAAGTGGTGCTCCGGCATGGGTAGTGGATCTCTGTTTCCGGCAGGGATGAGTATGGCGGCGGCATGGTGCAGCCCGTTGCGTGGAAGCAGGGGCGTGTGTGCGTGCGTGGACCGGCGAGGTAGCAGAGTGGCTTCAGGGCGGCACGCCGGCGGCGCTGTGGACATGAATCACAACTATGCAGGATGGTGAGGCGGATCTCTATCCTAGTGAACCATCTAGAACTGATGTGGAGATTCCGCGGGAGCGGGCATTGCTTGAGATGGAGCAGGACCTTGCTGCGGTAGACAGAGAGGCGATGCGGTGGATTGGGGATGGTTTCCGTGATGCGGTTTTCTGGGGGCGCGATTTTCGGAACAGGGGAACTGACGGGTGGGGGAGTTGGACGAAGGCGAGACCGGGGCGACGGACGAAACGGGAGCGAAACGCGAGTGGTGGCAGGAAACGCAACCACCATTTTCTTTTTAGGCACTAGAGATGATGTGGTAAGGGCATCTTCATCAGGTTGACCCAATCTGTTCATGCGGGACGTGCGCACGTCCCAGCGGCACGACCCATTCGGATGGACGCGTCGGGCTCGACTCATACTTGCACCAAATTCGGACAACGGTTACGTCAGACCGGAAGCGCGGACGGAAGGTGTATCCTGCTAGTCGGCCACTGGGGAATGGCGTATATATTCATCTTGTATCTACTTGTGCACGGCGTATATATATCTTTAAAAAAACGTTGTATATTTTTTCATGAATCAAAGTATCATACGACATGCACTAAATAATCCATTAGTGTGAACAACACAAAATAATTAACCAATTAGTGTGATAAATAGTTTTCTGTAATCGAGGGGCAAGTTTTTTATTCTTGCTAACTTCCTACTACTGCCAAAATCAGACAAATATTACTGGCATTGTAAGGTGGTGAGAAAAAATTGCACTACCTTTTTTCGATGAAGAGAAAATATTAACACCAAGGAGTACAAATTGTAGAGGTATGCCTTATGACTCTCCATTTTTGAAGTTTGAGAAACTCATTATAGTTAGTAATAAATGTTAAGATGTTATACCGGTGGAGTGATTCTCTATACTGTAGTGAAATTTTGTTTGCATGAGAATTTAGTTAAGTACGTTTTGTTCCAGCTCTTGTAGTTAATCAAGTCTTGCTTAAAAATTTGCTAAACAATTGAAATAAGAAAAAGTCTCACAATTGAAGCCTTGTGTGTTGTAGTGTTTAGTCTTGAAAGCTTATTACTAGAGACACTCAACACCATAGAAAATAATAATTGACTTGATAGCTCTTTTTGAAAGGATTTATTTAATTGAATTAATGTTTAGCGGTTTTTGTGAGCATGCCAAAGTTTGACTTATGAATCATAAGAATGATATAGCTTTATGCGTGTCAAACTTCATGGGATGCCCAAAAACTCTGCTAGCCTACGAACGATCTTTATGGAGGAAACTCCTAGATTTCGGCTATGAGTTGATTAAACATATGTATCAACAACGCTATAATGGGTAAGATTCTTGGCACTCTCAGGTAGTTGTAAACATGATGGAATCACTACTCTGGCTGATATGAGTAATCATTATGTAAAAGGAACAAAAACATTAGTGATGCCACGTGTGTCCATCTCAGCCCGATAAACTAATGAAATTTTTTGGCATGCTCTCAATTACTTAAGAACTTAAATTCTTGAAGGACAATGTATAAAAAAGTAGTGCTTGAAAAGTCTTGATTTATTGATATGGGAGAATTTAGATACTTTAGTGTATATTCTTTTCATGACGAACTCTCACACTCTCAATTTTAAATAATTATACTTTATTGTTGAAAGGCAAGCTTATGAGTTGATTACATGACATGAAATAATGTTTACTCATTTGAATCATCCATGCTTACAATAATTTTGCTTCCCTATAAGGATTCATGAACCCCGTATAATATGCTTGCCATTACTCTATCTATGCTGACGTTTTTCAGATTAATAAAGTGGAGGAAACATGATACTACCAATCATGAGTAAGATCATCATCTCGTTATTTCAGTTCGAATGTTGAGTTCCCTTTTTGATTTTGGTTTTCTTGCTCGAGGATAATCAAGTTTAAGCTTGGGGAGGTTGATGGCTATGAAATATAGTCATCCACACTTACATTTAAACTAGATATTATTTATATATTTGATGAAATATCTCTCTAAACTATACCACTAATGCCTAATGATTAAAGGGGTATGCAATCCTTTCTTGTTATTTTTTCTTGCGCAGATAATGACGTATAATGATGGGAATCACAATATTAAAGTCCAAGATACAAGATTTCCAACACGTCAAAGAAACCAGGAGCCATGAAGTGGACCCAGAAGACTTAGCGACCAACTATACGGCGGGAATAAAATTTTGATCGTATAGTTCCGGCCGTATAGTTGTCATCGACTCCATTAGGTCAAACAGAACAATTTCCGTGAAGGGACCCCTATATAAAGAGGCTTCAGGCGATGATAAAACTCTCTCGATCTTTCTCTTTTCAACCACAACTCTCCCTGCCACCAGAAGCCACGATGCCGAAGGAATAGATCTAGATATAAATCTCCAAACCCTTCTTCATCACCATAGCCATATTCCACCATTTGTAATAGTAGATCTCTTCTCCAATTGGCGACATTGTAAGACTATTTTCTATCAATCTTATGATAATGTTTATGATTGTTGATTTCATCTCTATGTGTGAGTAATTATCCTAATGATCTCTATTATAATGTTTATGATTGTTGATTTCATCTCTATGAGTAATTCTCCTTGGGCTAAGGGCTTCGGCCTAGCCATGTAGCTTTTTGTGCATGCTATTTATCATAGATGGGATCATGTATTAGTTTGTATGACATGATAATTATTGTACCCTCTCTTGCCTCAGTATAAGGAATTTTTAGGTACCGAAGACCCCAAGGATTGATCCAGGTATAGGGAGTGTGAGTGATAACTGATCTACAGGTTGGGAACCCTAGTGACAGAAATGGTAGTACGGCTATATGTGAGGGATTTACTTGGGATATCATTAGTTCTCTTTCTTCCATGAATGAGACTAGTAGGTTATTGCTATAGGTGGTTGCGGAGGCAATAGAAATTATGGATGAACTATCCACATATAATTATCTTGTTCTAACAATTACATGCATACTTTATTATTATCTTTTATTCTCATCAGATTTTTTGCATAGCTACTAGTGAAACCGAAGGCCCTAGGCCCTCTCTCTCTCTCCATCATCAATAACAACAAAAATATCGCAAAATCTTGGTCTGGTGAAAACATAGAAGGAATTCTAAAACTCCCGAAGGTCCATTTAAGTAACTTCACTTTGCTTTCTCCTTCCCGAGGATTCGATAAACGTAAGTCTACTAGGGAAAAAGAGCTATACTACATCTGTAATCTGGATCGAAGGTATCACAAGCATACGAATACGATTAATATTAGGGGAGCTCTTATCAGAGTCATACATCACGTCGTTCATGTCTCCAATACATAACATATGTAGGTTGCTATTATAATACACAAAATGGGCAACCTTTTGCCATATACTACTTGTGGCACGGTGATATGGGTCCCCATATATACAGACAAGACCAAACTTTTGGTTCTTGGAGCAATCCGTAACAACCAAAAGAACTAAGTTGAGGGAGGCCAAGTGCACAGAAACATCCACATCATCCACAAGGCCTCTTCTTTCCTTTGATATGTAACTACAATACTATCATTCATATTAAAACGAGTAGATATTTGAGCATGGGTAAATTTAGCATTTTTGGTTTTAGAAATGAAGATTACCTATGGTCCTGTGGCGATGATCATCTTGGCAAGGTGACAAAGCTTAGGATTGCCAAGGGCCTTGCCCAACCCTTGGCAATTCCAACTCAAGGCCTTCATGGCGCCCGTGGCGCCTTTGAGGCCAGCACCAATGCCTTTGCTGCTGAAATTTCTTCCAGCGTAAACTGACTTGTAGATTGTGCGGAGAGCTTGGAGAATCTTCTACAGGTTGAGTATCGGCTCTAGCTTTGAACTGTCCACTAGAGCTAGACGATGATGAGGAGCATAGCTAGCCACGTAGAACTCTCTAAGCTCCTGAGGAGGAGAGAACGCACCACACCTAGAGTCGCCTGAGCCTTCTGAAGTAGGCAAGATCGGCGAGAGCGCCCATTGATCAAAGTCGACCGTGTCTCCAGTAACAGAGGGTGAGGATTGATGGTGGCTCAGTTGACTGTAGAGCCTCGTTGGGAGACCACAAGAGCAAGGTGTGATGGGCACATCAGCAAGTTTTCCCTCAGTTATGAAACCAAGATTATTGAACCAATAGGAGCAAGGAAACAAACTCCAAGGTGTCGCTAACAACTTGGAATCCTGCACAACACAAACTCAAGACTTTCCCGCAACTTACAGTGAGGTTGTCAATCTCACTGGTTTGCTGAAAAAAGGATTAAACGTATAGTGTGGAAGGTAATAGTTGCTTGTAGAAAGTAAACGGTAATAGTAGATGATGTATCAATGATAAAGATTGGACCGGGGTACACAGTTCATTAGATGTGTTCTCCTTAAGATAGATAACACGTTGGGTGAACAAATTACAGCGCGGCAATTGACAGGATGAAAAAGCATAACAATGCATATACTAGACATCATGACTCCTATGAGATTTGATTGGGCATTACAATAATATACATAGACTGTAATCCAACTACATCTTTGACTAATAACCCACCTTCAGATTATCATCCGAACCCCTTCTAGTATTAAGTTGCAAGCAACGGATAATTTCATTAAGCAATGTGTGCAAAGTAAAAAATACAATTGTTCCATGGACAAAAGATTGTTGTTTTCTCTCTAGTAGCAACAACACATCTACAACCTTAGAGATTTCTGTCACTTCCCCAGATTACTAGAGGCATGAACCTACTATCGAGCATAAATACTCCCTCTTGGATTCACAAGCATCTACTTGGAGAAGATAGCTACTAGCAACGAAGATCATGCAAGATCACAAATAACACAAAAATGATAGAATTAATAATCAATCTGACATAGTATCTCAATATCCATCGGATCCCCGCAAACACAACATGTATGATTACAAATAGATGATCTTGATCATGAACGGAGCTCACAAGATCTAAACATGATAGCATAAAGGAGGAGAAACAACCATCTAGATACTCTATGGATCCATAGTCCAAGAGCTTCAGATCCCCCCGATCTAGGGACGATGGTGGCGACGGCTACGGACTGTTTCGTGGAGATCTGATTGGGTGCTTAGGGTTTCTGTATCGGGGTGACTTTATAGGCGAAGAGGCGAGGCAGGGGGCTGCTTGAGGGGCCCACACATAGGGCTGGCGCCCCCAGGCCGCGCCGCCCTAGGGTGTGGCCGCCTCGTGGCCCCACTTCGTCTCCCCTCAGGACTTTGTGTTCTCTTCGGTAAAATATTAACTTTGGTTTTTGTCCCGTCCAATTACGAGAATATTTCTGTAGGGTTCGCAGCATAGAAAACAAAAATTTTCCTACGATGGGAACAACTATGTACCAAGATCTATCTACTAGATACAAACAACGGGCGGATGTATATCCGTAGAGAACATACCCTTGAAGACCGACAAAGCTTAACGAGTCCAAACTCGTGGTTGATGTAGACGATCTCTTGCCGATCTCAAGATCGAGAGGAAGTCCTAGCGCCAAGAAAAAGCAAGATCCGTGCTCGCACACACGCTCGAGGCACCGAGCAACCTCCGCCTCCTCGCCCAGCGATGCAGCGGAAGCACAACTCTTTCTTGCCGAAAAGCCACCGGAACATGTATCTCGCTAGTCCGAGACCATGGGGATAAATTCTAGAGGGGAGAGAGATCCTTCACGAGGAGGTGTGGTGTGAGAGGAGGATAGGGGGCCTTTATAGGGAGAGGGGGACACCAAGGGGCCATGCGCCAGCCATGGGGCTGCCCCACATCTTCCACATTCATGTGGGTGGAGCTCCCACTCAAAATGAAAAGCCTCCACTCCCATTAAAAAGCCTCCACTCATAAATCCACTCACATGCATTAAATTTCCACCAAATTTAATGCAAGCTCTCATTTAAATAAAACTCTTTATTTATTTATTCAGAATTTTGTTAATTACTTTAATTAACAAACATTCACATAAAACCCTTGCTAGTATTCCATTTCACATGCGTAACCAGTTTCAAGAATTTCAACCAAAAAAGCTTTTGTGTCTAGTGAAATAAATTCATGCTTTCCTTTTCTTTTCGCATGAAACTTTTGCTCCAATTGGATGTCGGTGTCTCTTAAGTGTGTCACCCTACGGTTCGTGAATAATGTGGACATGATCGAGACCCCTCTCGGATCAATAATCGAAGCGGATCCGAGACCCATCGACTCCCACACATTCAACGATGACTTTCTTGTGATCGTCGGAACCTTTACGCTAGTATCTTAATCCTTTTGTTTCGCGATATATTACATGTCCGAGATTCGATCATCGGTATTCCATACCTAGTTTGATCTCGCACGACATGCACTCTTTTCTCGTTCCGTGATATAACATTCTAGTGATCAAATCACTTGCTTGCAAGCTAATCAATGTGATATCACCGAGAGGGCCCAGAGCATATCTATCCGTCATCGGGATGAACAAATTCCACTCGATCCATGGGCCTCAACATAACACTTTATTAGTTCGAATCCATCTTTATAATCACCCCGTTACGGTGTGACGTTTGATGTTATCAAGAAACTCTTCCTGTTAGTGATTGACATGATCTCATGGTCTAAGGATTAGGATCACTGTAAGTTGTTATAGCAATATAAACTCAATGACTTTGATCGTAATGCTATACTTCGGATGAATGTTCATCACACCATTACACTAATGTTGTGACCCGTTATTAACAACATCCAATGTCCATGATCGTGAAACCTTGATCATCTTGTTAATCAACGAGCTAGTTTATAAGAGAGGCATAACTAGGAACTTTCTATTTGTTTATTAAACACACATGTATTAACGCTTCCGTATTAATACAATTATAGCATGCAAAATAAACATTTATCATAAATAAGGAATACGATAATAACCACTTTATTATTGCCTCTCGGGCATATTCCTTCCTCCCACTTGCACTAGAGACAATAATCTAGTTTGAAAACTTTGTGTATTGAACACCTATGGCTTTACGGTGTTCCAAATACGCAATTGCAAGTGGTTGACATAATCTACGGATCCGACGCTTTCAGTCCGTGTGTATTTGCATGTCTTTGCTTCACGCATCACTCATTCTCCAATGAGATGGCATTGTATAAATTTGGTCTTTCGGTGAGACCTTTAGTTCCTTGGGGTTAAAACACATCGATACTATTGTCATACAATATATCTTTAGTGTTAGCCTGCTATAACCACACCTTAGTTTGATAACAAACTACTTGACACAAATTCCTCCTTGTCGCTACTATAGCAGTCATATACTTAGCCTTTTGTTGTAGTATTCGTCACAATGTCTTAATTTTGGAACTCGTCCAAATACATCATGGAATCTCCTTTCCATTACATTGTGCCACCCATAGTTTAAATTGAGATAAACTTAATTTGTATCTTGTGACAAAACTAGTATCAATGTAACGCTTTACAATGAACTATTTGTAATTGTTTGTCACCTCTACACAAATATATTCTTAGTTCTTCCAAAAGATCATAAGAATATCCTTACTATAGTCCAATGATCATTTTATGATTCATTCTGGTATATGCTCATAACACATAGAGCATAGGACATATCTGGATGTGTACATATCATGGTATGATTGATCAAAACATTCTTGTGATTTCACTCATCAAGTGTCAAAACACTTGAATCTTGTTTCACTTATCAAGTGTCGATACACTTGAATCTTGATTCAATTCCTTTCCATGTGACAAGAACTGTTTCTTGTCATTTCTATATTGAACTCCTTCAATATCTCACATATGTACGTTTGGCATAACCATATTAGCGTCACCGTCTATCCACTATATACATTCATGCTGAATATTCGGGTTTTGCCTAAGTCTTTCATCGAAATGAAATTCTTAACCATTGTCAATAAAATATACATCATTTCTAATCAACAAGATGTCCTCCACATAATGTATTAGAAATATGTCTTAGCCCCACTTAATTTCTTGCAAATGCAAGCATCTTCATCGTCTCGATGAAAACTCGTTTTCATCATGGTGAAGATTCCAACTCCGATGCTTACTTCAACCATTGAAGTTTGCATGCCCTTTAGCATCCTTTGAATTTAACAAAACCCTTTGGACCGTGTCATGTACACGCCCTAGGTAACCATTCTATTAGAAGAACTTTGTTTTGTTTATTCATCTACCATATACCAAATTATATGTAGTGGTTGCTACTTTAATCCGCTCAGACTAAATATCGCTATGAAAGATCAAATCTTGTCATAGTCAACTCTTTGAACATTGTCATAAAATACTTTACAACATGTCGAATATTTCATAGATGTGAGACATCCATGTTTCTTTATAGATCCAAATACGAACGATAGGTTTTTACACCTTTCCGGAGGGTCTTCCAAGTTCAAAACTTGATTTCTCGTATATGGAACTATCACGGATTTTATGGCTTCAAGCCATTTGACGGAGTCAGGGCCCATCATCGCTTCTTTGTATGTATTCGGTTCATCATTGTCAAACAATAATGATTTACTCTCAAATCTTAGCATTTGATTGTTTAACCGACCTTCTTGGTTCAATAGGAACTTTAGACCTCCGTGACCACAACCTTTGAGGCACATAAGCTATGAGCATTATGGCAGCCTCCAGAACGATTTCCGGCGCCAAGAACTCAAAGACATTTAGCTAAGGTTCGTTAACCTTATCAAAGTTCTATTGTCCTCCCACTTAACTTTTATGAAAAATTCCTTCTTCAAGAAACTTCACATTTCAAGCGACAAACCCTTTTGTCCTTGGTGTTAAGGAGGAATAACCAATTGTTATTCAAAATAACCTACAAAGACATGCTCATCCGACTTTGGTTGTAAACATCTTACTTATGTTTAGCATACCAAAATTTAAGAAAGGACAACTTGGGTTTTACCCCAAACCATAACTCATATGGTGTCATTTCAACGGATCAAGATGGAGCTCTTTTCAGGTAAAAGCGGTAGTCTCTAAAGCTTTAATCTTTTAAAACATAATGGCAGTTTATAAATAACACCTTTGATCCAACCATGTCAAACAAGGTTTCATTACAAATCTCAAACACTCCATACTCCTATGGTGTTTTGGGAGATGTAAATCTAGGTGTTTTGCTAAACTTGCAACTCAAATAAATCCCTTTATGATAAAATCATAATTCATTTATTTTCTTGTTACACTTGTAACTCAAATAAATCCCTTTATGATCAAATCATAATTCATTTATTTTTCTTGTTACAATGATTTTCCACTTCATCTTGAAAGTCTTTGAAAACGTTTTCAAATATTTCATACTTCTTTCTCATTAAGTGAATATTCACTCAAAAACCGGAGAAAGCATATGAAGTTGAAACCCATCGCCATTTACGCACATAATGGACTACATACATCGATATGTATAAATTCCAATATTTTAGTCGCTCGCTCTTCTTTGGCCTTTGAACGAAGTTTTAATTATCCCGAGGAAAGTCTCACAAGCGCCACTTGATCAAATCAAAGACTCCAAAAATCCATGAATATGGAGATTCTTCATGTTTTCTTTCCAATATAATTTAAACAATGATGTCACTTCATGTTTATCTTTCAATCATTTGTCTTGCAACATTTTAGCATTAGGATTTATGGATGTGATTTCTTCAACTAGATTTGTAAATCATCCATCTTATATGGAATACGGTAATTATTTGAACAACCTTTGTTCTTATAATACCGATTCAAATAACAATTATTAAAACAAATCTTGAAGTCAAGCTTTGATGTCAATGAGAAATACAAACAACGGTTTGTTTGTTTTCGATGAACATCATCACATATTCTCTTGCTAGTTACTTAGGTCATTGTGGTTCATGAATTGCGTTCGCATGAAATTTCATACCAACCAATTCGTGATCCAATACCCAAGAACCACATTGGTTAACAAGCAAAGAATACAACCATAACATGTATATCATATATATACCTAAATTGGATATTTCCAATCTTTTCTTTTCTGCCAAATATATTTTATAGATTCTCTTTCAGATTTCCTTTTCCTTTTAAAAGAATTTATCAACATCAAAAGTGGCGCCATATACATGACACCTAGTCCAAAGCGTGTATATTCAAATAATAATACCTTTGGACTTGCACTTTGAAGTAGATCACCATCATCAAATGATCGGTATTCTTTCAAAATCCATTCTTTAGTAATCTTTTAGTGTAGTAAACATTTTACATACATATTCTATTCACCCTTATCATGACGACTTTCATGATCAAGCTACTTTAGCTTATAAAGGCGAATCGTGAGTATAACATTACTTTCCAAAACCCTTTTGGATGATTAGGATGTCTAGCATCTCCAACCTTCGCAAATTCTCATCCAATATGAGAACATATATTATACTCTATCATATTTCAACCAAAACATTGTTTCAGATATCGTTATATCGCCACACATGATGGTTTCAAATAATTCTTTCACTCCTAGATAAACTTGATGTTTAAATCAAGAATCATGGAGGCAAACATGATACTTAAGATACTAACATCGGAATTGTTACTCTCGATTTAATACCAATTATTAAATTTCACGAGTAAATAGAATTTTGCTGAAAGTTTGCAATAGGACTTTAAACTTTAGATTGACACTCAACACAATACGATACCAGTTAGTAAAGTATATATCCGTAATTCTATAGTTCTATTATCTCAATTACAACTATGCATAAGGTGGTGAACGAATGCCAATGACTACAACAAATTATGCAAATTCACTTTGATTTAATTTATGATAAATTGAGTTCTACTAATCCAAATTAGAAATGAACTCCCACTCAAAAACGACATCCCTCGTGTCTTTTTGGTGATTACATGAACCAAATCCACTACACCAAGTCCGATCATCACGTGAGTCGGCGTAGCTTCAAATGCGAGCATCCATATGGTCATCATATCAAAACATATGACTCATGCTTAACCTTTCGGTCCGTGTTCCGAGGCCATGTCTGTACATGCTAGGCTCGCCAAGTAAGAACCTTAGTATTCGCGTGTGTAACTGTCTTACACCCGAGATATGCTCGTGGATTCAAGTACACCCGATCATCACGTGATGTCTTGAAGCGACAAAACATTGTCGGTGCATACTTAAGGAAGAACACATTTTTATCTTGATATCTAAATGAGGGATCATCTTATTATGCTAATAAAACGCCAAACAAGCAATATAAGATGCTATCAAACATCACATGTTTATTAGTGGAATGATATGGTTCTCGCACTTGATCTCTATCATGTGCATCGTGGTATGATCACTATCATACCTTTATGTGTAAGTCCAAGGTCTATGGAGATTACGTTATGTGTGTTGTAAGAGTATCATCTTATACTTCTACTTACAACATCACCATATCATAACACTAGCCCAAAGAACAATCTAAACTAGACGCCTCTAATTTATCCATTGGAAATTTTACGTGGCTTAGGGCTTTCAAGATAGAACCGTTCTTACCTACGAACATGAACCACAACGAGGATAACCAAATTGTTGACAACTCGTTGCAAATTAGATATTGACTATAGTAGGAGAGACAGACACCGGCTAGCCACTTATGTAAAACTAGTTGCATGTCAAGCGTGGAACAGGTCTCATGTGCGAGGACATGTAAAGTTTATCCGGGCCGCGTCATCCCACTATGCCACCAATATCCAAAGTACAACTAAGAAGCAATAAATGATCATCATCGCCACCGTGCAAAGTATCTACGCATAGATCCGGCTCTGATACCACTGTAGGGTTCGCAGCATAGAAAACAAAAATTTTCCTACGATGGGAACAACTATGTACCAAGATCTATCTACTAGATACAAACAACGGGCGGATGTATATCCGTAGAGAACATACCCTTGAAGACCGACAAAGCTTAACGAGTCCAAACTCGTGGTTGATGTAGACGATCTCTTGCCGATCTCAAGATCGAGAGGAAGTCCTAGCGCCGCAAAACAGCAGCGCATCCGCGCTCGCACACGTTCGAGGCACCGAGCAACCTCCGCCTCCTCGCCCAGCGATGCAGCGGAAGCACAACTCTTTCTTGCAAAGCCACTGGGAACATGTATCTCGCTAGTCCGAGACCATGGGGATAAATTCTAGAGGGGAGAGAGATCCTTCACGAGGAGGTGGTGTGAGAGGAGGAGAGGGGGCCTTTATAGGGAGAGGGGGCACCCAAGGGGCCATGCCCAGCCATGGGGCTGCCCCCACCTCTTCCACATTCATGTGGGTGGAGCTCCCACTCAAAATGAAAAGCCTCCACTCCCATTAAAAAGCCTCCACTCATAAATCACTCACATGCATTAAATTTCCACCAAATTTAATGCAAGCTCTCATTTAAATAAAACTCTTTTATTTATTTATTCAGAATTTTTAATTACTTTAATTAACAAACATTCACATAAAACCCTTGCTAGTATTCCATTTCACATGCAACCAGTTTCAGAATTTCAACCAAACAGCTTTGGTGTCTAGTGAAATAAATTCTGCGCTTTCCTTTTCTTTTCGGCATGAAACTTTTGCTCCAATTGGATGTCGGTTCTTAAGTGTGTCACCCTACGGTTCGTGAATAATGCGGACATGATCGAGACCCCTCTCGGATCAATAATCGAAGCGGATCTGGAGACCCATACGACTCCCACACATTCAACGATGACTTTCTTGTGATCGCTTAACCTTTTACGCTAGTATCTTAATCCTTTGTTTTGCGATATATTACATGTCCGAGATTCGATCATCGGTATCTCCATACCTAGTTTGATCTCGCTTCGACATGCACTCTTTTCTCGTTCCCGTGATATAACATTCTAGTGATCAAATCACTTGCTTGCAAGCTAATCAATGTGATATCACCGAGAGGGCCCAGAGCATATCTATCCGTCATCGGGATGAACAAACTCCACCCTCGATCCATGGGCCTCAACATAACACTTTATTAGTTCTGAATCCATCTTTATAATCACCCTGTTACGGTGTGACGTTTGATGTTATCAAGAAACTCTTCCGGTGTTAGTGATTGACATGATCTCATGGTCTAAGGATTAGGATCACTTCGTAAGTTGTTATAGCAATATAAACTCAATGACTTTGATCGTAATGCTATACTTCGGATGAATGTTCATCACACCATTACACTAATGTTGTGACCCCGTTATTAACAACATCCAATGTCCATGATCAGGAAACCTTGATCATCTTGTTAATCAACGAGCTAGTTTATAAGAGAGGCATAACTAGGAACTTTCTATTTGTTTATTAAACACACATGTATTAACGTTTCCGTATTAATACAATTATAGCATGCAAAATAAACATTTATCATAAATAAGGAATACGATAATAACCACTTTATTATTGCCTCTCGGGCATATTCCCTTCAATTTCCTTACTAGCTTTTCTGAAACCAAAAATAGCAGAAAACAGGCAACTAGAACTACGGCATCTTGTTAATAGGTTAGTACCAGAAAATGTATAAAAATACCTCAAAGTGTAGAAAAAGCATAGAAAATTTGATACTAAACAAGCATGGAACATCAAAAATTATAGATACGTTTATGACGTATCAAACATCCCCAAGCTTAACTCCTGCTCGTACTCGAGTAGATAAGTGATTAAAAGAATAATTTTTGAGGTGACATGCACCATCACAATCTTGATCAAACCATTTGAAAAGCGTTGAAAGCTGGGATCAAAGTACTCTAAACATGAGCATGAAAGATGTAGTTCTAACAATAAGACATAGCAACAATGTTGCAACATGAGAAGATACAAAGAAAGATCATGAATAACAATGCATTGAAATACGTTTGTTTGTTTCACATATAGAAAACATAGCATGGTGGTATTCATATTGTCCCTCATGGAGTAGAAAAACATAAATGCATAGGACACCTTCAAAGTTTATAAGGGTGACTAGATACAAATAGTTCAAGAACAAGCAATATCAACATTATGAATCAATAAATAAGTTTTGGGACAATGCACATAAAACTAAGAATGACAACTATGCTCTCTTAATTGGTGCATAAAGATAGAAGGTGGAGACTCAATATAAAAGTAAGAAGAAAGGCCCTTCACATGGAAGCAGGGATTTCAAGTTTAATAAAGAGCTTCCAAAAATTATTGTACTTATTAGCTTTCAGATCTCATTGCCCCTATCATAAGCATCTTGAAGTGATTAAGGTTAAAGTGAAACAAATATGGAGTATATGTGTAACACCCTCAGAATCGGACCTATGCAAGTTTGAGCAAAATTCGCCAAAACCCGCATAGAAACGATTCAAAGGTGCCCACCAGGCACTTTCGTGCGGGTGGAAAACGAAGTAATAACATTACACAACAGTCCTCGATGGGACCCACAGAACAGATATATATATAACAGCGACTCCATGAGTCAAGAATACAGATATAATATACAAATATCCAAATCACCTTGAAAACGATAGAGCGTCCAGCTACGGACAAGATGCAAATGGGGCTAAGAGCCCTGAAGAATAACCAATGGCGTCCATAACCCTGCCCAGGCCAAGCGGGAAGGGTAACCACCGCTAACGACGCCGATCTCAAAACCTGCTTAAACAAAAGGGGTGCCGACAAAGGAAAAGGAAAAATAGGAGCGTCAAGATCGATGCCAAGACACGGCGAGGCTAGAATTGGCGGTCCTCGCCACATAGGTATGGTGGATCAAGCGGCGTGGCAAGATGCACTAAACAACCTATAGAGACTCGATACAACTGGCGGATATCAGAGAGGGATGAGAATGACCTAACCGGATCCAACCTGATACTATCATCAAACAAACCCATCCTGGCGTTTCCCCCTCGAGACCAATCGAGGAAGTCAACCGAGGAACTCACACAGTTGGCAGTTTTACTTAATTAGTTATCGTTGCAGCAATTACTAGTCAGGTATAGATAATCATCCTGATAAAATAAGCAGTGGGCACTTTTAGTTAATCATTCCGTTATAGTTACAACAATTACTAATCAGATACAGATTGCATGAGATAAACCCAAAACCCAGCAGTTGTTGGTACTTTTATTCAGCCATTCCGTTGTAGTTGCCATACTTACTAGTCAGGTACAATGGTCACAAGCGACCCTCCAAACAAGCAATTGTGGGCAGTATTAATTAGCCATTCCATTATAGTGAAGCTGATTACTAGTCATTATTAAGTCAAATTTATAGCAATAAACTTTAGTTATGCTTGTCTATGATCGAGATACTGTGCTCCAAGTCGTCCATATCCGCGGACACGGCTTTCAGAAAGTTTTACCCGGCCGGGGTGCACCAATAGCAACACACGCTCGATCAACCTCGGAAAAACCAAATCAACACCCAACGAGGCTTTCACGACTGAACAATCACAGGATTCAGAAATATTTTGGGGCCACCCTTGAGTACACCAAGAAGTAAGCAAGCTTGGAGACGGACTCAAGGTTTGCGTCAATGGTCAGAAGCGATCGAAACCCGAAACTCGGGTGTCGATACCGTAATCACTCCGCTTCCTAAAGATGCGAGTGCTGCTCGTCGCACAATTTAAATACATAAAGTAGCATGGCATAAGTACAGGATCGTAAATAAAACCTCAAACTAGTTGTGGCCCCAAGAAATAAGACTGAATCAAGCTCTGGCTCAGGGGGGTCCCATATACCTCCCGGATGTGGATAGCGCGATAAATCAAGGAACAGGTATCAAGTACTCGGGGTCTTACGGGACACAAGTGGGCGTTCGGAAACCAAATATTTTCTATCACCCACCGATGCCTCTGCTTATTTCAATTTTAGTTGTTAAACAGAAATTAAAGTGACGATAAGTAAAACTATGATCAGCTCCATCATCAACATGCGACAAATACATCAACAACTGTGGCATTGAACGACACACATCAGCACTTGAGCAAGCGACTACGACGCGCAAGTCCAACTATCTACCAAACAACAGGTAATAGGGTGTGTCCAAGGCAATATAGGGCTGCACGGTATATCACAGGTACGGAAACTAAAGCATCGCAACACAGATAGCAATAGATCAACAGGAGGGAATAAAGACTATAAAAGTAAGATAGGTAGAAAGGGGGAGATGCTCGCCTGAAACCATTGCCGAAGGGTTCATCCGAAGATCGGGGCGAAGCTCACATCAACTCAACGGCCTTATCCGCGAAGAAGCAAAACACTAGAAGAAACACCGGATGCACTATTTAATACAACGGCAGAAGATCGGCATGATGCATGTATGATGAATGACATGGCAGAGATGCGATGCAATTAGGTCATATTAAGTGGAACCGGGGTCCCGACAATTAATTAAACGGTTCAAGTTATTTAACTACCCCGCATATTAAATGTTGTTTAGCAAGACAACAGATGGAACCGGTTCGCTACACATGTTTAATTGAGGCCGATATGAGACTAGATTTGCCCGCATATGGCCCCACATTTAATTATAAGGTGAATCGGCATAAGGCCCCCAAACCACATGGTATGCATGCGAGATGACAATTTAATATGCAACAAGTTGTTATTATCTTATAAAATAGGGTTCGAGAAAAGGGGCACACATTAGGGTTCTCGACGATCTTGGGGGTTCCGGGGTTCGGGGTTCGGGGTCCGGGGGTTCGACGGGTTCGGTCTCGGCGGGATCGTTCTCGGATATCGGGGGTAGTTCTTGGCGTTCCGGGAAGCCGGACTTTGTTCGGCGTCGGGGCGCATCGGATTCTTCCGGGACGAGGTCGTTCTTGTCGTCACGAGGACCTTGTCGGGTCTGTGGTTCAGGTCGGTCTTGTCGTTCGGGATGAAGCGCTTGTCGGTCTCGTGGCGATCTTTGCGTCCTTCCGGTTCGGGTTTTGGCGTCCGAGGGTAGATCTGGGCGTCCGAGGGTCACTCCGCGGCCGTGTTGCAGATCTTGTCGGTTCCACCTCGAAGACCTTGTTGTGCTGCAGTGGGGATCGTGGTGCATCGGGGTTCGGGTCTTTGGGGTTGTCCTTCTGCGCCATGTCGGAGATCTTGAGGGTTCGGCTCGATCGAGGTGCAAAGCTTGAGTGTTGACGCTGGCGATCTTCGGGAGGTACTCTGGGTTCCAACTAAGACGGTTGGTGAAGGACATGCAACGGAGTCGGTTCCACGAGTTCCGACCAGCAGCTCTTGTCGTGCTTCACGCGATCTTGTTCCTTGTGCACTTGGCCTACTCGGCTTCGGCAGGTTACCTCGGGGTCGCATGAGCCGCATTACTACGAGGCGGCTGCCGACGCTGGCCCTGCGGTCGAGGAAAGGCGCGGAAGCGGCCCTGCGGCGGACCCAAACCTAGCGAAGGAGGACGCCGAGGGCAGCGGCAGGCCAAGCGAGGAGGAGGGCTCGGCGGCGAAGATGGCGGAGGCGGCAGCGGCGCCGACGTCATGGCGTCCGGCCGAGGCGCTCAGGAGACGGAGACGGAGGCAGCGGACGCGAAGAGGACGCAGCGCTGGCCGGAGGTCGCGTCAGGCGAACACGCGGAGAGGGGGGACAAGCGGTTGGCGGCGAAGGCTAGGCCGGGCGACGGGAGCGGTTGTCTCGGCTTACGGGCGACGCGAGCGAGGCGAGATCTGGGCGCGAGGCGGGCTGAGGAGGAAACCGGGCGGCGGAGGCGGCGCCGGCGTGGCGGGCGCAGCGAGTGCTGTGGATGGGCGGCGCGGCCGCAGGTCGGCGCCAGGCGGCCTGTGGCAGGCTGAGGGAGATGGAGGCGGAGGAGGCAGCGGTTAGGAGGAAGGAAGCGAGGAGGCAGGGCGAGGGCGAGGCGGAGCGAGGGGTTCCGGCGAGGGGACCGCCGGAGGCGGAGGAGGCTCGGGCCGAGGCTGGGCTCTGAGAGGCGCTGGCCTCGACGAGCGATCTAGGCGGGTAGGGGCGCCTGGCGGGCGCGGGGAGCCAGGGGAGAAGAACAGGGGAGGAGGAGGGAGGTGGGGCGCGCGTGGGAGACGGGTCCCGCGTGGGGCCGGGGTGGGACCCGCGGGGGCGGTTGGTGGCTGGGGTGACCAGGCGCGGGGGTGAGAGGGTTGGGGGTTTGACCGCGTGCGTCTGTGTGCGTGCGTGTGTTGTGTGGTGGAGGGTGGGAAGAGAGAGAGAGGGGGCTGCTGAGGTGGCAGGGTGTGGTTGGTTGAGGGAGTGAGAGAGGTGAGGTGTCACTAGGGGATTGGAGGGGGTGAGGTGGCCAGGGGTGTGGGTAGGTTAGATGGTAGCTTTAGGAATTAGGAGGTGGACCGTTTGGTTTTCTGGGGGTGGTCGTTCGGGTCGGTCGGCCCGTTCGACTGCCCCCACTAAAATAAATATAAATTTTATTATTTCAAACAAAGCTTTTGCAACCCGATATCGGCAAAACAAAATATTCCGGCGACCCGGATTTTGATGTTTGAATCAAGAGGGGGCATTTTAGAAAACAAAACGGGTGTTGCGAAAATAGTTTTATGCAAACAATGCATGATGATGACGATGCAATGCACAAATTCGACGCGATTTTCTAGTAGTGGTTTTGCGGGATGCCACAATTCGACACCACTAACAATGGATCTCGCCCTCGAGATCCGCCTCATGGTACCGGAAGGAAGGTCGGCGATCTGCATCTTCCCACTTCGTGTAGATCCTCGCGACACCACTAACAAGAGTTCGTTGTCCGTGATCGTCGAGAGAACAATCCGGAGACAAAAGGTCGAAGGTAGAGGTATCAACAAATAAAGCCACCTCTATCTTCGAGGGACGGAGTAAAACTGCTGGACCCACCGACTCGATGTACAAGAGCGAATGATAAGAGTAGTGGTATGGTAGCTACTCCATCCCGCACTCGAACCATTACTCTGCACACAAATAGGCGGATTATGCAACCAACTCTCAGGATTCAGACTGAAGATCTCGACAAGCGAGGTTCGGAAACAAAGGAGTGATGCAGACTCTGCATCGGATCCGGCGTAGATGATGTCGTCGCGTCGGAAAACACCGGAAGGCACAAACAAGGAACAAAGAATGGTACCGCAGTAGACGGATTCCTCAGGCAGCTTGAACACCGGATGGTAGAACACCGTTATCAAAGAAGGAAGCGAAAACCTTGAAGGTACGACGGAAACCCAACCACGAGAACTCCTGGACTCGAAGAAAGGGACGAGAGCGGATTCAAAACACGTCGGGATAAGAGAAGAATAGCAGAGGGGTAAGAAGTAAAATCAGACCTAATCAGAACTATCCAACCGATTTTCAAAATAGTTTTGACACTCTACTTCGGCCGTTAGCTAGGTTATCCTACAGGCTGGACTTGTGGGGTATCGCAACTGCTGAGCTCTGATACCACTCAGAACACCCTCGAGAATCGGACCTATGCAAGTTTGAGCAAAATTCGCCAAACCGCATAGAAGCGATTCAAAGGTGCCACCAGCACTTTCGTGCGGGTGGAAAGCAGTAATAACATTACACAAGTCCTCGATGGGACCCACGAGCAGATATATATAACAATGACTCCATGAGTCAAGAATACAGATATAATATACAAAGATCCAAATCACCTTGAAAAGCGATAGGCGTCCAGCTACGGACAAGATGCAAATGGGGCTAAGAGCCACGAAGAATAACCAATGGCGTCCATAACCCCTGCCCAGCCGGAAGGGTAACCCTTAACGACGCCGATCCCAAAAACCTTAAACAAAAGGGGTGCCGACAAAGGGCAAAGGAAAAAGAGGAGCGTCGATCGAGGCCAAGATGCAGCGAGGCTAGAATTCGGCGGTCCTCGCCTACATAGGTATGGTGGACTGAAGCGGCAGCGGCAGCATGCATTAAACAACCTATAGAGACTCGATACAACTGGCGGATATCAGAGAGGGATGAGAATGACCTAACCGGATCCAACCTGATACTATCATCAAACAAACCCATCCTGGCGTTTCCCCCTCGAGACCATTCAAGGAAGTCAACCGAGGAACTCACACAGTTGGCAGTTTTACTTAATTAGTTATCGTTGCAGCAATTACTAGTCAGGTATAGATAATCATCCTGATAAAATAAGCAGTGGGCACTTTTAGTTAATCATTCCGTTATAGTTACAACAATTACTAATCAGATACAGATTGCATGAGATAAACCCAAAACCCAACAGTTGTTGGTACTTTTATTCAGCCATTCCGTTGTAGTTGCCATACTTACTAGTCAGGTACAATGGTCGCAAGCGACCCTCCAAACAAGCAATTGTGGGCAGTATTAATTAGCCATTCCATTATAGTGAAGCTGATTACTAGTCATTATAAAGTCAAATTTATAGCAATAAACTTTAGTTATGCTTGTCTATGATCGAGATACTGTGCTCCAAGTCGTCCATATCCGCGGACACGGCTTTCAGAAAGTTTTACCCGGCCGGGGTGCACCAATAGCAACACACGCTCGATCAACCTCGGAAAAACCAAATCAACACCCAACGAGGCTTTCACGGTGAACAATCACAGATTCGAAATATTTCAGGGGCCACCACCCCATTGAGTACACCCGCAACGAAGTAAGCAAGCTTCGAGACGGACTCAAGGTTTGCGTCAATGGCTGTAAGCGACTGGGAACCCGAAAACTCGGGGTGTCGATACCGCGTAATCACTCCGCTTCCTAAACAGTACAGTGTGCTATCTGTCGCACAATTTAAATACAGAAAGTAGCATGGCATAAGTACAGGATCGTAAATAAAACCTCAAACTAGTTGTGGCCCCAAGAAATAAGACTGAATCAAGCTCTGGTTCAGGGGGTCCCATATACCTCCCGGATGTGGATAGCGCGATAAATCAAGGAACAAGTATCAAGTACTCGGGGTCTTCAGGACACAAGTGGGCGTTGACCAAATATTTTCTATCACCCACCGATGCCTCTGCTTATTTCAATTTTAGTTGTTAAACAGAAATTAAAGTGACGATAAGTAAAACTATGATCAGCTCCATCATCAACATGCGGCAAATACATCAACAACTGTGGCATTGAACGACACACATCAGCACTTGAGCAAGCGACTACGACGCGCAAGTCCAACTATCTACCAAACAACAGGTAATAGGGTGTGTCCAAGGCAATATAGGGCTGCACGGTATATCACAGGTACGGAAACTAAAGCATCGCAACACAGATAGCAATAGATCAACAGGAGGGAATAAAGACTATAAAAGTAAGATAGGTAGAAAGGGGGAGATGCTCGCCTGAAACCATTGCCGAAGGGTTCATCCGAAGATCGGGGTGAAGCTCACATCAACTCAACGGCCTTATCCGCGAAGAAGCAAAACACTGGAAGAAACACCGGATGCACTATTTAATACAACGGCAGAAGATCGGCATGATGCATGTATGATGAATGACATGGCAGAGATGCGATGCAATTAGGTCATATTAAGTGGAACCGGGGTCCCGACAATTAATTAAACGGTTCAAGTTATTTAACTACCCCGCATATTAAATGTTGTTTAGCAAGACAACAGATGGAACCGGTTCGCTACACATGTTTAATTGAGGCCGATATGAGACTAGATTTGCCCGCATATGGCCCCACATTTGATTATAAGGTGAATCGGCATAAGGCCCCCAAACCACATGGTATGCATGCGAGATGACAATTTAATATGCAACAAGTTGTTATTATCTTATAAAATAGGGTTCGAGAAAAGGGGCACACATTAGGGTTCTCGACGATCTTGGGGGTTCCGGGGTTCGGGGTCCGGGGGTTCGACGGGTTCGGTCTCGGCGGGATCGTTCTCGGATATCGGGGGTAGTTCTTGGCGTTCCGGGAAGCCGGACTTAGTTCGGCGTCGGGGCGCATCGGATTCTTCCGGGACGAGGTCGTTCTTGTCGTCACGAGGACCTTGTCGGGTCTGTGGTTCGGGTCGGTCTTGTCGTTCGGGATGAAGCGCTTGTCGGTCTCGTGGCGATCTTTGCGTCCTTCCGGTTCGGGTTTTGGCGTCCGAGGGTAGATCTGGGCGTCCGAGGGTCACTCCGCGGCCGTGTTGCAGATCTTGTCGGTTCCACCTCGAAGACCTTGTTGTCGCAGGTGGGATCGTGGTGCATCGGGGTTCGGGTCTTTGGGGTTGTCCTTCTGCGCCATGTCGGAGATCTTGAGGGTTCGGCTCGATCGAGGTGCAAAGCTTGAGTGTTGACGCTGGCGATCTTCGGGAGGTACTCTGGGTTCCAACTAAGACGGTTGGTGAAGGACATGCAACGGAGTCGGTTCCACGAGTTCCGACCAGCAGCTCTTGTCGTGCTTCACGCGATCTTGTTCCTTGTGCACTTGGCCTACTCGGCTTCGGCAGGTTACCTCGGTCGCATGAGCCGTACTACGGAGGCGGCAGCTGACGCCGACGCGGCCTGCGGTCGAGGCAAGACGCGCGGAAGCCACAGGCGGCGGACCCAGACCTAGCGGAGGGCGACGCCGAGCTGGGCAGCGAGGCTGGCGAAGGAGGCTCGGCGACGAAGATGGCGGAGGCGGACAGCGGCGCCGACGTCACACATGGTCCGGCCGAGGCGGCCTGCAGGAGAGACGGAGACGGAGGCGGCGACGCGAATGAGCGCGGCGCTGGCCGGAGGTCGCGTCGGCGGCGGGAGGGGGAAGAAACAGGCGGTTGGCGGCGAGGCTAAGCGCCGCGACGGGAGCGCGGTTGTCTCGGGCTTGGCGGAGGCGACGCGGAGCGGCAGGGCGGGCGAGATCTGGCGGCGAGCGGGCCTGGAGGAGAAACTGAGGCGGAGACAGGCGGCTTGGCTAGGCGCGTGAGCGAGGCGGGGAAGCAGCGCTGCATGATGGATCTGGCGGGCGGCGCCAGGTCGGCGGCTGCTTTCTGAACAGAGGCGCCAGAGATGGAGGCCGGAGGGCGGAGGCGTGTGGTTCGCTGAGGAAGGAGGCGAAGGGAGGCGAGGGCGAGCGGAGCGAGGGGTTCGGCGAGGGACCGCGGGCGGAGGAGGGCTCGGGCAGCAGGGCTCTCTTGGCGGTGGCGCTGAGCTCGACGAGCGAGCTAGGCGGGTAGGGGCGCTGTCGGTGTGGGCGCGGGGGAGCCAGGGGAGAAGAACAGGGGAGGAGGAGGGAGGTGGGGCGCGCGTGGGAGACGGGTCCCGCGTGGGGCCGGGGTGGGACCCGCGGGGGCGGTTGGTGGCTGGGGTGACCAGGCGCGGGGGTGAGAGGGTTGGGGGTTTGACCGCGTGCGTCTGTGTGCGTGCGTGTGTTGTGTGGTGGAGGGTGGGAAGAGAGAGAGAGGGGGCTGCTGAGGTGGCAGGGTGTGGTTGGTTGAGGGAGTGAGAGAGGTGAGGTGTCACTAGGGGATTGGAGGGGGTGAGGTGGCCAGGGGTGTGGGTAGGTTAGAGGGTAGCTTTGGGAATTAGGAGGTGGACGTTTGGTTTTTGGGGTGGTCGTCGGTCGATTAGCTCGACCGCCCCACTAAAATAAATATAAATTTTATTATTTCAAACAAAGCTTTTGCAACCCGATATCGGCAAAACAAAATATTCCGGCGACCCGGATTTTGATGTTTGAATCAAGAGGGGGCGTTTTAGAAAACAAAACGGGTGTTGCGAAAATAGTTTTATGCAAACAATGCATGATGATGACGATGCAATGCACAAATTCGACGCGATTTTCTAGTAGTGGTTTTGCGGGATGCCACAATATGCTTGAAAAATCATATGTTGGCAATCTCATGTCCCTTGAGTATGAGTGTCGTTCCTCATGCTACTCAACTTTAGTCACAAGCAAGTTCATGTCAGTGTAAGTATATGTGTATCATAGATAACCGCCAACGGGGTACCCCTTGCCCCATGACACAGGAACTATCCCATATCAAAATGACAGTGCAACAGACAGTGAGCATCTCAGTGATCCTTTTATTTACCATGAGCATGGTGCATATTTTTTTCTTTTTCTCTCTTTTGTTCTATTTTTTCTGAGGATGCTTCATGGATTGCTCACTATGGTGATGCTGCAAGTTTCCACCATGATTAGGCATGGCTTAGGCTAGCCGCCCAGGCGTTTCTCTAACACATATACATAACTCCAAGGACATAAAGCTTCCCTTTTATTTCACACCGCCGACATCCATAAACAAAAGATCATGATATCAACTGGGTAATATGTACATGTGTTGAAAGTGTTCCCCATGATAGCATGGTTCTGCTAATTCCCAACTTATAAGTGCAAGCATATACAACATAGATGACACAATGGTTCAAGTTTATTAGGGCAAGAAAAATAAAGTGTGCCATCAAGTTTGTGAGAGCTTTAATCACTAATTTTCTCATAACAAGTTTAATTTGGAAGATATATAAAACATGAATATACTTGGAATGGTGTAACACACCATGCATAGGAATTTATAGTGGACACTTTGGAATAACTTGGTTTCTTGGGAGTTGGAAGCATGAGTAGAGCTTACTCATACAAGTGGAGGCTAGCAAAAGACTGGGAGCAACCAACTAAGAGAGCAATAATGGCCATAATCATGTAGAGCAACAAAACATTACTAATCAAAGCATAGAGTGGTACTACAAGTCAAGGACTAAATGATCATAGAGGCTATGGTGACTTTTTCATAGTGGGGGGTACCTCTACCTTTACCAAAGAGTGGGAGGTACCTCCAGCAGCAGAATCCAACAGATTTCTTGAAGAGAGATTTAGTCCTGCATAAATTTTTTGGATAATCATCCAAGCAGTCAGTCCATGAGTGGGACAATTCTTTACCAAAGATTTCATTCTTTCCCAAGCTTGAGCAACATGTTCATTATCAAGTTGTTTAAATTTCATTATTTCACTTCTCATAGATATAATCTTAGCAGGAGGATAATTTTTTCCAATAAAAGCATCTTTGCATTTAATCCAAGAATTAATACTATTTCTAGGCTAGGATAGCAACCATTCTTTAGCTTTTCCTCTCAAAGAGAAAGGAAACAATTTGAGCTTAATAATATCTCCATCTACATCCTTATATTTTTTCATCTCACAAAGTTTAACAAAGTTATTAAGGTGGGCAGCAGCGTCATCAGAACTAGCACCAGAAAATTGCTCTTTCATAACAAGATTCAGCAAAGCAGGTTTAATTTCATAAAAGGTAGCATCAGGAGCAGGTGGAGCAATAGGTGTGGAAAGGAAATCATTGTTGTTTGTTCTAGTGAAGTCACACAACTTGGTGTTCTTAGCAGTGTTCATTTTTGCAAAAGTCAGGCAAGCCAACATCAGTAGCAACTGATGACCCAAAAGTATAGGGGTTTATCGTAGTACTTTCGATTAATAGGAGTGTCGATCCCAATGAGGAGCATAAGGTGTTGACTAGTGGTTTGGAGCAGGAAATCTCTGTAAATACTTAGCAAACAAATTTTTAGGATTTTTTTGATAATGCAAGGAAATAAAGTGCAAGTAAGTAAAGACAACAAATAATTGCAGCAAGTGGCCCAATCCTTTTTTAGCAAAGGACAAGAGGTGGTAATACTTATGAGGACCAAACATTATCGAGGACACATGGGAATACTGTCAAGTGCTTTCGTTTCATATAGTTGATTAATCTTCTTTGGTTGGATAAGTGTTGTGTGGGTGAACCTTTGCTGATGTACTGACCTTACTAGGACTAATACATACTTGTGATTAAATCCCTTGTAAGCATCAGCAACTACAAGAAACTAATTAAGATAAAAACCTAACCATAACCTTAAACTCTAAGATCCTACACTCCCTTGTGCAAAGGTTTCCTAACGAGGGTTCAGGTTTCTGTCACTCCGGCAACCCCACAAGTATTAGCCAAGTACACAATGCATTCCCCTAGGCCAATAAATGGTGAAGTATCATGTAGTCGACGTTCACATAACACCACTATAAGAATAGCACCACAACTTAAATATTAAACCATTGAATAATACCTCAACACAATTCCACTACTAACAACATGACTTCTCCCATGTCCTCAAGAACTAAACGAACTACTCACGAGACATCATATGGATCAAGATCAGAGATGATATGATGATGAATAAGAATCTAAACATAAACAATAATTCAATGGTTCCACTCACAAACATCAACTACAATAGTAATTAACACCGGGAAAGTTTCCCCTAAGAACTATGCAAGATTCAACACAATTGTTATAGCGGGATGGAGTGGTGATGATGGTGCTGGTGGAGATGATGGTGTGGATGATGATGATGATGATCCTGATGAAGTATGCTTGATGGCGGTGTTGATAGCAATGATCTCCCTCTCTGGGAAGGAATTTCCCCGGCAGAAATCTGTCTGCTGGAGAGCTCTTTATCTCTCTCTATAGTTTCTGCCCCGCAGAGGCGGCGGAATCTTTCGGTGGTCGCTCCCCTAACTTTATGGTTTAGAGGATAAGATATAGGTGAGAGGGCGGAGCCAGAGGTGGGCCAGGGTGGCCACACCCCTATGATACGTTGGAAACGTATCTATAATTTTTGATGCTCCATGCTTGTTTAGTATCTACTTTGCTTTACTTGTCCACACTTTGAGGTGCTTTTTACATGTTTTTGGTACAAACCTACTAACAAGTTGCAACAATGCCAGATGCCTGGTTTCTGCTGTTTTTGGTTTTAGAAAAGTTAGTGAAAGGATACGGATGTCGCCTAGAGGGGGGGGGGGGTGAATAGGCGATTAAAACTTTTCCTAGAGTGGATCAACAAAGGCGGAATAAAACTAGTGTTTACTTTGTTAAGCACAACCTAGAACAACTAAGGTTCACCTATGTGCACCAACAACTTATGCTAAGCAATACAAGCAACAAAGTGATTGAAAGATATATATTACTTTAAGCACGAAGGCTATCACAATGTAAAGTGCATAAGTAAAGAGCTCGGGTATAGAGATAACCGAGGCACGCGGGGACACCGATATTTATCGAGTTCCTCCCAACATGGAGTACGTCTCGTTTGGAGAGGGGGTGGTATCAAACCACCAACGCCACAAAAGGCCTCCCTTATTCTCCGGTGAATCTCACCCCAACGGGATCGATCCACGCTTCCACTATCGGTGCACTTGTCAGTGGCAACCGGAACCTCTCACAAGGTTGGGGCACTTCTCCACAACTTAATTGGAGGCTCCCAACAAATGCCACAAAAGGCCACAATTCCACCAAGGCCACAAAACCATATAGGGTTCCAAGAACCCAAGGGGGACAAGCTCCAAAGAGTCACACAAACCAAATCCTCCGAGGAGAACTCAAACCGTGCACCAAATGCAAATGGCAAGAACACCACAAAGGTGTTCAAATCCTTCTCTCCAAAATTCCACCAAAGCTACAAAAGATTATGGGGGAATAAGATAGGAAGAACAATGGAGGAAATCCACAAAAGACTCCAAGATCTAGATCCCAATATGTTCCCCTCGCTTAGAGGAGAGATTGATTGGTGGGATTGTAGATCTAGATCTCCTCTTTCAAATCCCTCAAGAATATGCAAGAATCATCGGAGGGATTAAGAGAAAGAAAGCTCAAAAAGGTCAACAATGGAGGGAAAAACTTGCAAGAATAGTTGAGGAACCATTGGGGAAGAAGGCCCCTTATATAGGTCCCTCCAAAATCCAACCGTTGCAGCCCAAAAACGCGATTCCCGGTACTACCGGACTTTCCTGGCACTACCGGACATTTGCTGGGGTTCCTGGGGCTCCAAACGCATTTTTCTCTGCGCTCCCCGGTACCAAAATGCGGTACTACCGGATCCTGGTCCGGTACTACCGGTCATCACAAAATGAAAACAACCATAACTTTTGCATCCGGACTCCGATTTCGATGATGTTGGGCTCGTTTCGAAGAGGAAAACAACCTCTACAAGATCATGCAAAGAAACATCATAGTACAGCAAGGGAGGATAGATCCAAATGAATAAGTAAAAAACCTTCTGCCGCGCTAGGTACTAAAATGCGGTACTACCGCTTTTTGGTACCTAGCCCGGCAGTGGCTTTTGGAAACTTGTCAAAAACCTTTTGCCGTGATAGGTACTAAAATGCGGTACTACCGCATTTTGGTACCTAGGAGGGCAGTGGCATTTGGCAACTTACCAAAACCTACTGCCGCGCTAGGTACTAAAATGCGGTACTACCGCATTTTGGTACCTAGGAAAATTCAAACCTCTATAACTTTTGATTGGTAACTCCGATCGACCCGATTCCAATTGCGTTGGAAAAAGGAAGACATGAGCTACCCTATGAAAGGTGAAAATATTGGTTATCACCAAGTGAGAATGTATCATGTATAATAATGTGAGATACCTCTTGGTGAGAAACCGAAAAGCCGCCAATATCAAAATTGCAACAAGATACAAACGGAAGATCCGATTTTGATGAATAAGAGCTTGTTATGGAGATTAACACAAGCTCTATATCCTCACATGGATAAGACCAACTAACAACCAAATATGATGATGCAAATATGCAAAGGTTTGATCTCTCTCCAAACGATGTGACCGAGTTACTCATTCGAGAGCCCCTCTTGATAGTACAGCTATCTATCCTAAACCCGGTCTCCTACTAACATTATGAGACCGGCAAAAGGGAAAACCTATCAATATTATACCTTTGCCTTGAGCATTCCACTTGAGCTTGATGTATACGATCTTGCCCTTCTCAAGATGTAACTCCTTTCTTAATTCCTCATCATCGATCCATGATCATCGGGAATGGCAAGCATCAAACATGAGATCTTCTATAGATGGTGCATTTTGAGCTTGCACAACACATATTCTTCTCATTTCATTGACCTTGAAGCCAACACATGCTCCAAGCTATGCTAATGGACAAATCCTACAAGTATAACTTAATACACACAATAGTACATAAATATTGTCATTAATTACCAAAACCACACATGGGGGCCCACATGTTCTTTCAGTTAGTAAATAAATATTCTCGGAATTGGACGGTACAAACGTCAAAGTCAATTAGTTTCTGTGGGGAACAAGAAGTCCAAATGGGAGCCGGGGAGGCGAGCCAGAGGGGCCATACCCCCCAGGCGCGGCCACAGGTGGGCCCGCGCCTGGATAGGGTGTGGGGCCAGGGCCACTGCCTCAGCCTCTCCCTTCGCCTAAAAGAAGCCCCCGATGCAGAAACCCTAAGAACCCGATCAAATCTCCACGAAACCGTCTATAGCCGCCGTCACCATCATCCCTAGATCGAGGGGATCTGAAGTTCTTCCTGGCACCCAGCCGGAGGGGAGATAATCCCGGAGGCCTTCTCTCCGGTGTGATGCGTGAGTAGTTCCACCTTGGACTATGGGTCCATGTAGTAGCTAGATGGTTGTATCTCCTCCTTTCTGCTTTCATGTATAGATCTTGTGAGCTCCATTCATGATCAAGATCTAATCTATTTGTAATCATGCATGTTGTGTTTATGGGATCCGATGGATATTGAGATTATTATGTTGGTTTGATTAATGGTTTTGTCTTTATGATTCTATCATGTCTGTGTTGTTTGTGATCTTGCATGCTCTTTGTTGTTAGTAGCTATCTTGGCCAAGTAGTTGCTAGTGACTCCAAGAGGGGGTATTTATGCTCGATAGTGGGTTCATGCCTCTAGTTTCCAAGGGAAATGACAGAAATCTCTTCGGATGTAGATGTGATGTTGCCACTAGGGAGAAAACAACGGTCTCTTGTTCATGGAACTTACACACTTTCCTTAAAGCAATTGTTTATCTCTTGCAACTTAATACTGGAGGGGGTTCAGATGATAACCTGAAGGTGGACTTCTAGTCATAGATGCAGTTGGATGGCAGACTATATATCTTGTTGTATTGCCCAATCGAATCTCATAGGATCTTTCTGACTATTAATTGCATTATTATGCCTTGCTTAGTTCCTGTCAATTACCCCGCTGTAATTTGTTTACCCTTCATGCCATGTTGTTTATCTAAGGAGAGCACCTCTAGTGAACTATGGACCCCGGTCCAGTCTTTACCATTGATACATCTTCCACTGTTACTTGCTGCAAACCATTACCTTCCACACCATATGTTTAATCCTTTGTTACAGCAAACCGGTGATCTTGACAACCTCACTGATTCGTTGGGGAAACGTCTTGAGTTTGTATTGTGCAGGTCTCCGCGTTGCTTGCAACACCTGTGTGACGTTTCCTTCCTCCTAATGGTTCGATAACCTCCGTTTCTACTAAGGTAAGACTTGATGCTTGCTGCTTCAGACCTTGCTCTTGGGGTTTCCAACGAAGTGCTCCACGTCAGCACCATCAACAAGTTTTCTGGCGCCGTTGCCGGGGAGGCTAAGGATGTCTTCACTAGGGGAGCCCTTCACTTCCTTTCTCTTTACTTTGTTTTTAGTTTGCTTTGTTTATTTTGCTTGGTTTTGTTTGCCTCTTTTCAAAAAACCCAAAAAAATTAGTCTAGTTTGGTTTGCTTGCTTTATTAAAAAAACACAAAAAAATTAGTTCCTGCTCTAGCTGCTGCTGCTGTTTTTGGCTTGCCCACCTTTGCCAAAATGAACTCTGCTAAGAACACCAAGTTGTGTGACTTCACTAGAACCAACAACAGTGATTTCCTAAGCTCTCCTATTGCTCCACCTTCTCCTGATGCTACCTTTTATGAAATTAAGCCTGCTTCGTTGAATCTCGTGATGAGAGAGCAATTTTCTGGTGCTGGTTCTAATGATCCTGCTGCCCATCTTAATAGCTTTGTCGAACTTTGTGAGATGCAAAAGTATAAGGATGTAGATGGAGATATTATTAAGCTCAAGCTTTTTTCCTTTCTCCTTGAGGGGAAAAGATAAAGAATGTTTGCTTTCTTTGCCTAAAAATAGTATTGATTCTTGGACTAAGTGCAAATATGCTTTTATTGGAAAGTACTATCCTCCTGCTAAGATTATATCTATGAGAAGTTATATTATGAAATTTAAAAAACTTGATAGTGAACATGTTGCTCAAGCTTGGGAAAGAATGAAATCTTTGGTTAAAAATTGCCCTACTCATGGACTCACTGCTTGGATGATTATCCAGAATTTTTATGCAGGTTTGAACTTCTCCTCAAGAAATCTGTTGGATTCAGCTGCTGGAGGTACCTTTATGGGCCTCACTTTGTGTGCTGCAACAAGGCTCCTTGATAAAATGACGGTTAACTACTCTGAATGGCATGTTGAGAGAGCTCCACATGGTAAGAAGGTAAATTCTATTGAGGAAACTTCCTATTTGAGTGAAAAGATTGATGTTATTATGGCTATGCTTGTTAATGGGAAAGCTCCTTTAGATCCTAATAGTGTTCCCTTAGACTCTTTGGTTTCTCAAGAAGAGCAAGTTGATGTGAACTTCATTAGAAACAACAATTTCAACAACAATGCCTATAGGAACAATTTTGGTAGCAACAACAATTATAGGCCTTATCCTCCTAATAATGGCAATTCCTATGGAAACTCTTACAATAATTCTAGGAGTCCCCCCTGTGAACTTTAAGTCATGCTCAAATAATTTATATTAAACAGACCACTTTCAATAAGACTATAGAGGAAAAGCTTTTAACTATTGAGAAAAATATATCCTCTTTGTCTGAAGCTCAGTCCTCTTTGATTAATAAAATGACTGCTAAACCTGAAGATATGGAAAATACCTTTGCTATTGCACATGCCATACAAGTTACTATTGATGAAAATGTTAGGATGTTAGCTCAACTTCATGCTAAGTGGGAAAGGGAAGCTGAAATTGATAGAAACAATAGTGTGTGCACCATCACCACTAAACCACAAGTAGTCCCTATTCCTCCTCCTACTATGCCTAAGCCTATTGATCCTACTACTAGTGATGCCAAGTTTGACTTTGATATTGATGGTTGCAATATTTCTGAAGTGATTATGTTCTTGCAAAAGCTTGCTAGAAGTTCTGATGCTTGTGATATGTATGTTGCCTTTACCAAACACATTACAGATGCTCTTGTTAAGATTAAGGAAGAGAAGCTAAAACACAAAGCTTCTATTTCTAGGAAAGTAGAAGATAGTTGGGAACCCATTATTAATATGCAAGTGAATGACTTTGATCTCAAAGCTTCATGTGATCTTGGTTCTAGTGTCTCTATTATGCCTAGGAAGATTTATGAAATGCTTGATTTGCCACCTTTGGAAGATTGTTATTTAGATGTCCCACTCAATGATAATGCTAAGAAGAAACTCATGGGGAGTATTAATGATGTTCTCATTACGGTTAATAATGCTTATGTCCCTGTTGATTTCTATGTTTTGGATGTTGAATACAATGCTTCTTGTCCTATTACTTTGGGAAGACCTTTTCTTAGAACAGTTGGTGCCATCATTGATATGAAAGAAGGAACCATTAAATATCATTTTCCATTCAAGAAAGGTATTGAACACTTACCAATGAGAAGAGAGAAGTTGCTCTTTGCTTACCCTTTGAAAGCATGGTTTTATATTAATGCTTCCTCATTTGAAAATACTTGATTCTTTTTGCTTCTTGTGCCTAACTTAAAGGCGTTAAAGAAAAGTACTTGTTGGGAGATAACCCAAGAGTTTCCTTGAGTCTTGGAAGTTATTACTTCTGTAATGACCTCTCCTTATCCTTTTTGTTTGCTTTTTTGTGCCAAGAATGACCTCTAATGAGAGGTAAGTAAGATTTGGGGAGTTGCTGTCCCGAAACAGATTTCTGTCCTCCACCAATTTTTTTTTGAGGAGTCTTTGTAACTTGGATTGAGCTCAAAATTTATGAATAAATCCCACAGTATGTTTTATAACTTTATTTAGTTCAACACTTTTTTATTTGATCAATATAAGATGTTTGAAAAAATCGGTTTCTACCTGCTGGCCTGTTTTGACAGATTTCTGCCATTATTTGCATTTGCTTCTTATTGATTCCTTTTTGAGTTATATTTAGGTGAATTGAGATTTTTGAAGGAGTTACTATAGTATCTTGTGTTTTTAGTGAAAAGCCTTGCCGTTCCAAAGCTTTGCCAGAGGTCTAATATCTTTTGAATACACTAATGTTGCTAATGAAGATTGTGTGAAGTTTTGTATGAAGGAAAAATTTCAGGTGTAGAGAGAGAATGATGCAATGAGATGAAGAATGGACAAAAGCTCAATCTTGGGGATTCCACCATGGTGTCACCCCAAGAAATATCCAAGAGGTACAAGCGTCAAATCTTGGGGATGCCCAAGGCATCCCCTTCTTCATCAATAAAAATCTCAGGTCTGTCTATACACTTCATTTTTATTGTTTCATGTATAGTTATGTTGTTCTTGTAGCATCTTAGTTTTCGTTTGCTTTGCTTAGGTTGTTTAGTTTGCTTGAATAAAGTAGTTTGGACCCCCATAATTGTTGTGTTAATTTACAAATAAGTTTTCTTGGTGTTTGGAAAGGAGTAGTAAGTTCTTGCTTGAAGTGCAAGAGGAGCTTGCATTGACTGTGACTTAGACTTTAGCATGACATGCTAGGTGTTGTTTTGGCATTATGATTAGTGATTATTGTTGTAGCATGTCTTGTTCCAAACAATTGGTATTGCTTAGTGTGCCTTGAAGAAATTATGCGTTGTTTTAGCATGCAAAAAGCTTAGTATTGTGGTATTCTCCTTTGATGCTTTGCTTGGGTTGACTTGGCACATGCTCACACCATATTATGACTATGACAAGTCACCATAGCCTCTATGATCATTTAGTCCTTAACTTGTAGTACCACTCTTTGCTTTGATTAGTATGCTTTGTTGCACTACATGATTATGGCCATTATTGCTCTCTTAGTTGGTTGCTCCCAGTGTTTTGCTAGCCTCCACTTGTATGAGTAAGTTCTACTCATGCTTCCAACTCCCGAGAAACCAAGTTTTTCCAAAGCGTCCACTATAAACTCCTATGCATGGTGTGTTACACCATTCCAAGTATATTCTTGTTTTTAGCTATCTTCCAATTAAAAACTATTTTGTTATGTGAAAACTTAGTGATTAAAGCCCTCACGAACTTGATGGAACACTTTATATTCTTTGCCCATAATAAACTTGAACCATTGTGACAACTTTGTTGTATATGCTTGCACTTATAAGTTGGAATTAGCAGAACCGTGCTGTCACGGGGAACGTTTTCAACATTGCACTTGTACTTTGTACTCAGTTGATATCATTCTCTTTTGTCTATGGATGTCACCGGTGTAAAATATAGAGGGAACTTGTAAGTTCATGGATTTTGTATCCTGTGTTAGAGAAATGCCTGGGCCGCTAGCCTAAGCCATGCCTAATCATGGTGGAAACTTATAGCATCATCATAATGAGCTATCTATGAAGCATCCTCAATAAAAAGCTATGCATATGGTAAATAAAAAGATTGCTGAGATGCTCATTGTCTGCTTGCCTTGTCATTTTGGTTATGGGAAAGCTCCTGTACCATGTGCAAGGGGTACCCCGTTGGCGGTTCTCAATGATATGCAAATACTTACAATGACAAGAACTTACCTGGACCCAAAGTTGAGTATGCATGAGGTGTGGCCCTCATATTCAAGGGACTTGAGATTGCCAACTTATACTTCGTCAAGCATATACTCCACCTTTGCCGCTTTAACCTTAACCACTTCAAGATGCTTATGATAGGGGCAATGAGGGTTGAAAGCTAACAAGTGCCATTATTTTTGG
This sequence comes from Avena longiglumis, assembly GCA_030063025.1. Classification (NCBI taxonomy): domain Eukaryota; kingdom Viridiplantae; phylum Streptophyta; class Magnoliopsida; order Poales; family Poaceae; genus Avena; species Avena longiglumis. The sequence goes on along the minus strand of CP125975.1, from coordinate 415,581,254 downwards.
AAGCTCTTTCTGAAACTTGTAATCCCTGCTTCCTTTACAAAAAGGCCTTTCTTCCACCATTATTTGAGTCTCCACCTTCTACCTTTAGGCACCATTAAGAGAGCATAGTTTTCATTTTGTGTGCATGTTCCAAAGCTTATGAATGGATGCATATTTTGATATTACTTGTTCTTGTGCTACTTGTTTCTAGTCACCCTTGTGAACTTTGAAGGTGTCCTACGCATCTATATTGCTACTCTATGAGGGACAAGTTGATTTCCACTATGCTATGTTTTCTGTATGTGAAACAAACAAACATTTTTCAATGCATGTTATTCATGATATTTGTTTGTAGCCTTTCATGTTGCATGCATAGTTACTATGTCCTATTGTTAGAACTCCATCTTTAATGCACATGTTTAGAGTTCTTTGATCCCAGCTTTCAATGCTTGCTTGCAAATGGTTGGCTCTTTATTGTGAGGGTGCATGTCACCTCAAAAATTATTCTTTTTATCACTTACCTACTCGAGGACGAGTAGGAGTTAAGCTTGGGGATGTTGATATGTTGGAAACGTATCTATAATTTTTGATGCTCCATGCTTGTGTAGTATCTACTTTGCTTTACCTGTCCACACTTTGAGGTGCTTTTTACATGTTTTCTGGTACTAACCTACTAACAAGTTGCAACAGTGCCAGATGCCTGTTTTCTGCTATTTTTGGTTTTAGAAAAGTTAGTAAAGAAATATTCTCGGAATTGGACAGGACAAACATCAAAGTCAATTACTTTCCATGGGGAACAAGAAGCCCAGAGGGGAGCCAGGGAGGCGAGCTAGAGGGGCCACACCCCCAGGCGCGGTCACAGGTGGGCCCGCACCTGACTAGGGTGTGGGGCCCCTGGCAACCGCCTCAGCCTCCCCCTTCGCCTATAAGAAGCCCCCAATGCAGAAACCCTAAGAACCCGATCAAATCTCCACGAAACTGTCTGTAGCCACCATCACCATCGTCCCTAGATTGGGGGGATCTAAAGTTCTTTCCGGCATCCTTCCGGAGGGGAGATCATCCCGGAGGCCTTCTCGTATGATGCGTGAGTAGTTCCACCTTGGACTATGGGTCCATGTAGTAGCTAGATGGTTGTATCTCCTCCTTTGTGCTTTCATGTATAAATCTTGTGAGCTCCGTTCATGATCAAGATCTAACCTATTTGTAATCATGCATGTTGTGTTTGTGGGGATCCGATGGATATTGAGATTATTTTGTTGGTTTGATTAATGGTTTTATCTTTATGATTCTATCATGTCTGTGTTGTTTGTGATCTTGCATGCTCTCCGTTCTTAGTAGCTATCTTGGCCAAGTAGTTTCTAGTGACTCCAAGAGGGGGTATTTATGCTCGATAGTGGGTTCATGCCTCTAGTTTCCAAGGGAAGTGACAGAAATCTCTTCGGTTGTAGATGTGCTGTTGCCACTAGGGAGAAAACAACGGTCTCTTGTTCATGGAACATGTGGACTGTTTACCTTACACACTTTGCTTAAAGCAGTTGTCTGTTGCTTGCAACTTAATACTGGAGGGGGTTCAGATGATAACCTGAAGGTGGACTTCTAGTCAAAGATGTAGTTGGATGGCGGTCTATGTATCTTGTTGTATTGCCCAATCGAATCTCATAGGATCTTTCTGACTAGTAATTGCATTGTTATGCCTTGCCCAGTTCCTGTCAATTGCACTGCTGTAATTTTTTTACCCTTCATGCCATGTTGTTTCTCTAAGGAGAGCACCTCTAGTGAACTATGGACCCCAGTCCAATCTTTACCATTGATACATCTTCCACTGTTACTTGTTTACTTGCTGCAAACCATTACCTTCCACACCATACGTTTAATCCTTTGTTGCAGCAAACCGGTGAGCTTGACAACCTCACTGATTCATTGGGGAAAAGTCTTGAGTTTTGTGTTGTGCAGGTCTCCGCGTTGCTTGCAACACATGTGTGACGTTTCCTTCCTCCTACTAGTTCGATAACCTCGGTCTCTACTGAGGGAAGACTTGCTTCTTGCTGCTTCATACCTTGCTCTTGGGGTTTACAACGAAGTGCTCCACGTTAGCACCATCACCCTGTAGGCGTGGCCCAGGGTGGCCCGCGCCTGCGGGGTGTGGGCCCCATGTGGCCCAACTCCGCCTCCCCTTCTGGCTTCCTCGGTCTTCTGTGAAAATATGATTTTCCATAGTTTTTCTGGTATTTTTTTATCTCTGCGAAAATTGCATCTAGACACCGCTTTTTCCATTAGAGCCCCGACTTCGTCAGTTCATCCTCCAAGAATCATCCAACATGCAAAAATAGATGAAATAACATAAGTATCGCCTCCTAATAAGAAATATATCAATGAATAGCAGCAAATTATGATATAGAATAATGATGCAAAATAGACATATCAACTCCCCCCAAGTTTAGACCTCGCTTGTCCCCAAGAGAAAACTGATCTCAGTAAACATGTCCAGGTTTATGGAGTGAAGTGTCGATAAAAAGAATACGGTCAAGAAGCATCACACTTACCAATACACAACTTATAGTAGAAGTCCACTCACCATTATATAACTTAACTTGCAACGAGTATGGAAGTCACAATAAAGATGCATAAAGATAAATCATAATTGGGAATGGCAAACTTTGTTCTTGGTCAGAGAACAGTTGACAAACAGTTTTCAAGCAAAGCTTTTGTAAAGAAGTTCATAACAGGAGTACTCTTTGCTCAAAAATAAAAGGTTTTTCACAATGATGGCTTTAAAAGTAATACTCATTTAGATAAGAGTTTGGTGCAAAACAAAGGAGACAAGGAACATGATTAAATAAATCATCAAATGAATGATTGAAACACAAAAACTCAAATGCTTGCTGGAGATAGAGAGGAATAGGCTTATTGAATCAACTTAGAAGTAGAAGAAAGGCACTTTTCACGGAGGGAAGAATGGATTTCAAGTTCATAAATATCTTCCAAAATATTATGGTACTTACTAGCTTTGAGATCTCATTGCCCCTATCATAAGCATCTTGAGGTGATTAAGGTTAAAGTGAGCAAAGATGGAGTATATGCTTGGCAAAGTATAAGTTGGCAATCTCATGTCCCTTGAGTACGAGGGTCGCTCCTCATGCTACTCAACTTTAGTTACCAGTAAGTTCTTGTCATAGTAAGTACATGTGTATCATAGAGAACCGCCGACAGAGTACCCCTTGCACATGACATAGGAGCTATCCCATATCAAAATGACAAGGCAGGCAGACAATGAGCATCTCAGCAATCTTCTTATTTACCATGGTAAAATGGTGCTTTTTTTCTCTCTTTCCTCTTTTCAATGCCTCTCTTTTTTATAAGAAGAAATCTTCATAGATTTCTCACTATGGTGATGCTGCAAGTTTCCACCATGATTAGGCATGGCTTAGGCTAGCGGCCCAGGTGTTTCTCTAACACACATACATAACTCCATGGACTTACAAGCCCCCCTTTTATTTCACACCGACGACATCCATAAACAAAAGAGCATGATATCAACGGGGTATATATTTACAAGTGTTGAAAGCGTTCCCCGTGACAGCACGGTTCTTCTAATCCCAACTTATAAGTGCAAGAATATACAACATCGATGACACAACGGTTCAAGTTTATTAAGGGAAAGAAAATAAGGTGTGCCATCAAGTTTTTCGTGGTGTGGAACATGACAGTGCCATCGGGGATGGCAAAGAAGGGACACACAGATGCATTCGGTGGCTCACGCAACGGGTTGGGCATGGTGCACTTCAAACACAGGGACGTACCCAGGTTTGGGGCCCTCTTGGCGAGGTAACACCCCTACTCCTGCAAGATGAACTATATGTGAGAGATGATGCTCAGTACAGATGCTCCTTGAGCTATTTCCTTAGCCGCTATCGAGAGATAGAGGAAGATGGGAACTTGATGCTAGCACTTCTATCCTTATAGTGTTGCCTACCTAGAACCCTAGCTCTGCCCTCCCTTATATACTGGTATGGGGGGCAGATTACAGATCGGGTCCTAGGGTTTACTATTTGGATATGGGTTTACAAGACAGGGCCGGCTGCAGGGCCCACTCGGTGGGCCAGGACCCAGTCCGCCCTTCTTTTAGCGTCATCCTTCTCTTTAGTGGTCACCCGGGCTTCCTTTGGGGCGTCATCCTTGCTTTAACGGTCACCCGGACTGCTTTCTCCAGTCGAGCCGACCACCTTGCTTTATCTTCGTCGGGTAGCGTTGGTCATGGCGGCATGCCAGCTAGCCCGATGATGAGGGAGATCTAGAGGCGTACCCCGCACGGAACGTCAGCCCTTCTGTGCTCTCCATAGAATCCGAGGTGAGCCGGGTGGAAACGGCCACCCGGCCGGTTCTTCTGGCCACCGGCTAGACAGGCCAGCCGGGAAGGTTATAAGCCCAGCCGGGTGTGTTCGCCAGTTAGCTAGAGTTGTCCTTCCTGGAGGCCAGGCGGCCTGCATCTTCTGGAGCCAGCCTACTTGTGCCTGGCTTTCCCCACCAAGGGGGTTATCCCCCGACACTAGTCCCCGAGCACGTATGGGCTTGGCCGGTGGGTAAGATCTTCCGTGCTCCTTCTTGTCCTGAGAGAGTTGTTTTATTACATCCGGCTGCGGCTTTTGCTTTTGCTTTCCAGCTGGATTTAACCGACTGCGAAATCGATGGCCATCCACTGGGTGTAAACAGCGAAGGCAGGTACCGGCTAGCGCATCTGAAGATGAAATGTTTAGATTGATGACGTCGTTGATGTCGTCACGCACGGCTGCGGCTCTGGCGCACGTCGTGTCAGTTTGACTTCTGCGTCGGTGCGTCAGTTATTTGGAAACTGTGCACGCAACTTGCCACAATGGTTTCTCGGGGCGAGAGCGCACGCCTCGTCTCCTGGTAACGCCCGCGAATATTCTATGGTAATTATGACTGCACAGAGGATCTGGAGCCAGAGCTTAGTGTGGTTGTGGTTCCGCAACGCCACGCGTCGCGCATAAGCCGAAGAGGCGACAGTGCAGTCTGTGGGGATAAATAGGGCTCTGAAGGGGATCAGTTCCCACACTTATCCATCCTCCGGCTCATCTTCCCCTCGTACTCCAGCGCCCTTTGCTCTTGCACGCCTTCTCCTTGACGCCGCCGGCCACTTCTTACCCGTCTACCACAGCCACCTCCTCTGTCGAGATGCTTCCAGAGCAGCACGGAAGCTGGTGCGGGTCCTTCGTGACCGACGAACTTGTCAACAAGTATCGGCGGGGAGGTTTCCTCCCTTATCGATGCTCGTGAAGCACCGGCTCGAGCCGGAGGGGGAGCAGATGCCGGATCCTCAGCCGGGGAGCGCGTCGTCTTCCTCGCACACTTTGCTCGTGGCTTCGGCCTTCCCATCAGTCCCTTCCTCCTCCATCTCTTTCTCTTCTTCGATCTCCAGCTTCATCACTTGGGCACCAACGCCATTGCACAGCTGTCGCATCATGCGGCCTGCTGCGAATCATATCTTGGGGTGTGGCCCGAGGTGGCGAACTTTCTCAAGTTCTTCCACTTCAAGGACCGGAACACCTCCAAGGGTGGTTCGATGACGCAGACGGGCTGCTGCGCCATCTACCCGCGGTCCTCCTCGACGATGCCGCGGTTCGAGCTCCCCAACACCGTCAAGCTATGGCAGCGCTCATATTTTTATGTGAGCAATGCCACAAAGATTGACTGGATCTGTCTTCCTCCCTTCACCAACTTGCCCTCGACGTAGAAGGGCAGGGCGACGAAGGGCATGGGCGCGGCGGTGGACCTCGACCGGATGGCCACCCGACTAGAGACAATGGTGGATACGGAGAGGCTCACCGCCCGGGACATCACCCTATCGCGGATGGTGCGTCGCGTGCTTCCGCTGCAGAAGCGGTCGCACAAGATGTGCCACATATCGACCGCCAACGATCCGATGAGGACGTCGCGGAAGGATGTTCCCTATCAGGACCCGCGGAACTAGGTCTCCATGATCTCCAAGTTCCGCATGGAGGCCACCTAGGCGCATTCCTTCCCTCCGTACCATCATGGCCGCCTACCCCTTGGGTAAGTTTTTCTCTTGTTAACTTGCGTCTCGCTCCTTGTCATCACTAGCTTTCCTTGGGTGCCTTATGCTCCCCTTTTTGATTAGTTGTTCATGACGCATCTAGCCGAGGATGGTATGGGTGACTTCCCGCTTCCATCCTTTTTGGAGGACATGAAGCCGAAGAAGTACCCCCAGACGGAGCCCGAAGGGTTTCCCGCCCGGGGGGATGACGGCCCCTCGGATCCTCATGGTAATTTGCCGACCGCAGTTCTTTCCTTCATCTTTGTTCTTGATGTTGTGGTTTTGATTCCTTGCTTGTGTCACAGTCGATGTCACCGACGAGGAGGGTGGCCGAGAGAAACCCGCGGCGAGAGCCCGGGGAAAGAGGGCGGCACCTGTTGCCGTTCCCATTCAAGTTGAAGCGAAAAAGACACGCCGAGGGCGTCAGGTCGTTGCTCCACTGTCCGTCGCTGGGTTAGTATCTCCCTTGCCCTTGCTTGCCGCTCTATGGTTCTGCTGGTGCCTCCTTTGACTCTTCACTCTGCGCAGCGAGGCCGTGGTGCTTGGCGATGGTGGTGTCACCATTGTTGCTCCTCCCCCTCTTACGCTGGTTGAAGAGGTGGCGAGGTCACCGGCTACGCCCGCGCCGGCTGCGGCCAGCCCGGGTGCGCCAGCCACGCCGTCTCTGCCCAGGGCCCCTCGGGGCTCCCCGACCATGGGGCTACTGCACCAGGCGCCTGCATCTTCGCGGTTGGGGCAGCTGTTTGTGGCTGCGCAGGACCCGGAGACCCCCCTCCTTCGTCCCGGGGCTGGCGTGAACCCGGCCTGGAGCGATGCTCCAAGCAGCTCCACCAGGCCCGTGATTACGGAGGTGACGGAGGAGGCTAGGGCTACGCAGGCGGCTGCGGCGGATGGCGGCCAGCCGGGTGCTTCTGCGCCGGCTGGGAGGGAGTTGTTGGTGGCTGCGCCTTCGGGTGTGGCTACCGATGATGACGAGGTTATCGTCACCGGCTCAAGGCTGGCTCCGGCTGTGCTGACGCCGGGTGTGATCCTTGCCAAGCTTTCAGGCACGGCACCCATCGCACTCGGCCAGGTTCGCCACCTGGTTGATGGAATGGAAAAGGGCCTTGGCGAGGCGAAAAATTTGTCTGTTTTGATGGAGGTAAGTCGTTGCCCTTCACATCTTTCCGTTCTTCCATCTGGTTTGCTTCTCTGTTGCTCATTTGTTTTCTTGCTGCAGAGAGCTTTTGCGGAGTCTGTGAAGAACACCCGGGAACTTGGCCGTAAGATTGCTTCTTCAGATCTGTCTTGGCGATTGGCTCCCTTTTCCCTTTTTTATTGCCCATCGGGTATCCTCCTACAGCCATGATCCAGGACAAGGAGAGGGAGGTGGAGCGCCTCAAAGATGAGGTCGCCCGGATGGATGAATCAAAAAGGCGCGACAGGCGCAGTTCGATCAACTTGCCGCAGCCAAGAGTCAACTTGAGGTTAGCGTGGAGCAGGGCAAGAAGGCAGCTGGCATCCGGGCGGAGATGCTGAAGAATTTTGAGACGATCTCCACCCAACAGGAGGAGACAATCAAGATTCTTTGCGGCCGGGAGGAGGAGCTTACTCAGCACCTCCAGAACAGCTCGGAGATGGTCATCAGTAAGTTCCTCAGTTTCCCTCTTCCGTTGTGTCATGACTTGCTCGATCTTGTCCGTTTATTATACTTTGTGCTTGGCTGCAGCTCACTATCCTGAGGCGACCGAGATGGCCATGGAGAAGCTGCCCGTGGATGAGGTTGGACGCGACCTGACTGCCCTCGATCTGGTCAAGGTGCTGGCGGAGGAGAGCAATGGCCTGCGCGCCATTGGCAACAATCTCTTCCACTACATCTGGCCGGATGCGGGCGAGGTGCACGACTTCGCCAGCCTGGATGTGGCTCTGTCCAGAGGCATCGACGTGCTGGACGTCCACAAGGAGTGGGCTGGTCGAGGCAGAGTGGAGATGGCTCTAGCCCTGGTGAAGTCGTGGTATCCGGGTGCCGACCTGAGCGTGCTCACCTGTGGCTTCCGTCTTGGGACGAGCTACGAGGGCCTTCGCGCCAGCACTCCAGCACTCCAGTCCTGTGGGGTGAAGATTGGCACCTATGTGGACTTGGAGCGTGACTTCAGTGCCCCCGGAGAGCCACAGACGTTCCACTGGGCTCCGACGTCTTGGAATCCTATTAACGTTGCCTCCAGCAGCCAACCTCCTTCAACTGATGTTGGCGCCATCTCTGATGATCCAGCTCCTGCTCCTTCCACTGCTTCAGTCCCAGAGTATTGATATCCGGAATGCCGAGTGTACTTGTGAAACTTATTGTTTTGTTGTTACTACATTTTGGATGACTTCTGTCGCCAAATTCTTAATCTGCGCGGAGCCTTCGTGCTCCACTTCATGGATTGGTGCCTTTTGCTTATCTTTGGTGCTTCTTTGTTTACACCTCTGTCATTTGCGGTCTTTGATGCTCGGGCCGGCTGGGATAGCCAGCCGGGTTGAAGCTCTTTTGCCGTCCTGACTTGAGTTTGCGAGTGCGCGAGAGCGCGTCCACTGGGTGTAGTCCCCGAGATTCGGGCCGACTGCGGTAGCCAGCCAGGTCAAAGCTCTTTTGGCGACCTGGACTTGAGTTTGTGGGTGCGCGGGAGCGCGTCCACTGGGTGTAGTCCCCGAGGTTCGGGCCGGCTGGGGTAGCCAGCCGGGTCGAAGATCTTTTGGCGACTTTGACTTGAGTTTGTGGGTGCGTGGGAGAGCATCCACTGGGTGTAGTCCCCAAGGTTCGGGCCAGCTGGGGTAGCCAGCCGAGTCGAAGCTCTTTTGGCGACCTTGACTTGAGTTTGTGGGTGCGCGGGAATGCGTCAACTGGGTGTAGTCCCCGAGGTTCGGGCCGGCTAGGGCAGCCAACCGGGTCGAAACTCTTTTGGCTAGCTTGACTTGAGCTTGTGGGTGCGCGGGAGAGCGTCCACTGGGTGTAGTCCCCGAGGTTCGGGCCGGCTGGGGTAACCAGCCGGGTCGAAGCTCTTTTGCCACCTCGTTTCCTGTCAAGTTGTGTCTCGGGTCGTGCGAGACATAGTGTTGCTTTGGGTTAGTTTTCTTGTGCATATGCTCATTCATTAGTTGGTACTTATTGTGAAAGGAAAATAGAGGCGCGCCCCTTCGGGTTAGGCCATTAGCAGCTCCCCTTTTCTCAGCGAGTATTGGCCCTTCGAGCATTTTTCCTTGCCGGCTGGCAGCCGGGTTGCGGTCTGCAGCCGGAACCAAAGGAGTGGCTTCGCTGGTGTGCCTCGCGATGCTTCGGTTCGCTGTTGTTGGCTTAGCTCATGAGGGGCATGACCGGTTCGCCTGGACGCCCTTGCTTTCTACATTGGCATTTTCTTGCAGCGTGCGCTTTGAGTTTTTGCTCTTGCCGGGTCGACAGCCGGCGTGCGTACTAAAGCCGGAACCGAAGAGGTTACTCTAGGCGCCGTGTGCAATATTATGCCGCTTGTAGAAATCACGGGGCCTAGGCCAGCCGGTGCGAAAATGCAGACGGTTTGCGGAATTGGGACAAAGTCCTCGGCGTCGTGCCAAGGCTTTCAATCTTGTTCACTTGTTACATGAAAAGGAAAGATACATACACTTTTCTTTGCCTAAGTGTAAAATGGACGGAGTAGGCTTGCGTTCGATGGGCGTTCTATCTCCTCGTCTGAGCGATCTGCCTTGTTCTTCATTGGCTGCTGCGTGTCGATTAGATAGTATGAATTGTTGTGGAGCGCCCGGCTGACGATGAATGGGCCTTCCCATGGAGGGGACAGCTTGTGCATTCCCTTGGTGCTCTGAACCAGGCACAACACCAGGTCTCCCTCGCGGAAGGAGGTGGGCCGGATCCGGCTGGCGTGGTATCGGCGCATGTCTTGCTGGTAGATTGCTGATCTGGACAGAGCCAACTCGCGTGCCTCCTCGAGAAAGTCCAGCTGTCCTCCCTTGCCTCCTTGGCTTCCTGCTCCGTGTAGAGCTACTTGCGAGGTGCGTCGAACTGGATGTCTGTGGGGAGAATGGCCTCTGCCCCATAGACGAGGAATAATAGTGTGAAGCCAGTTGAGCGTTTGGGTGTGGTGCGCAGGCTCCAAAGTACTACTGGCAACTCCTCTATCCAACATCTGGGTGATCTGACGAGCGGTTCGATGAGCCTTGGTTTGATTTTGGCTAGAACCAAACCATTAGCGTGCTCGCACTGTCCATTGGACTATGGGTGTGCGACTGATGCCAGGTCCAGGCGGATCCCTTTTCCCCGCAGAAGCGAGCGAAGACTCCTTTCACGAAGTTGGTTCCGTTGTCAGTGATGATGCTATGCGGGTAGCCAAACCGGATGATGATGTCCATGAAGAACTTGATTACAGTCGCTCCGTCCAACTTCTTGATTGGTTTTGCCTCGATCCACTTGGTGAACTTGTCCACGGCAACGAGCAGGTGTTTCATACCGGACTAAGCTGTCTTGAATGGGCCAACCATGTCCAGGACCTAGACTGCGAACGGCCAGGTCATTGGTATTGTCTTGAGTGCTGTAGACGGTGTGTGCTTCAGCTGGCTGAATCGCTGGTAGCCGTTGCATGTCCTGACTATTTCTTCGGCGTCCTTCAACGCCGTCGGCCAGTAGAAACCATGCCGAAGGGCCTTGGCTGCTATTGCCCTTGACGAGGCGTGGTGGCCACACTCGCCCTGGTGTATGTCCATTATAAACTTGGCTCCTTCCTCCTGACTGACGCATCGTTGATAGATACCCCCGACGCTGTGCTTGTACATCTCGTTGTTGATGGTGGTGTAGGCGCTTGCCCTTCGCCGCACTTGTCGTGCAGCCACCTCTTCTGTCGGGAGTTCGCCCTTGGCCAGGAAATCCATGTACGGCTTTGCCCAGTCGGGAGCTTCCCGTATGGTGTGCACCGTCTGTATGATGAGCTTGATCTCCTCACGGACGACCAGCTCCAGAACATCGGGAGGCCTGCCGGGTGGAAGTGTGCTGATGTCGACCATGGGCTGCATTGAGGTAAAGTCTGGGTGCGGCGAAGAAGTCCCCGGGTGAGGCGAGGCAGTCCCCGGGTGCGGCGAGGCAGTCCCCGGGTGCGGCGTGGCACCGTCCGTTCCTGGGTCTACGCTGAGCACGATGGAGTCGGACTCTGGTGAGGGGGTGATGGAGGTCTTGCGCAAGTGCTCGAGGGAGACCCCGGGCAGTATGGCTTGTCTTGTTGACCCTACCCTGGCCAAGGCGTCAGGAGCCTCATTGTTGGCTCTAGGCATATGGTGAAACTCACATCCTTCGAAACAGGCACACAACTTCTAGACAAAGAAGCGGTAAAGGGCCATGTTCGCGTCCCTGGTGTCCCACTCGCCAGATACTTGTTGCACCACCAAGTCCGAATCTCCGAAGCATAGCACCCTCTGGATGCCTATCTGCTTGGCCATCTTGAGTCCATGGATGAGTGCTTCGTACTCGGCGACGTTGTTGGAAGCCTTGAAGTGGATCTGGAGGACGTACTCCAGCCAGTCGCCTTTGGGCGAGGTTATCACGATTCTGGCTCCGAGTCCTCCTCGCATTTTTGATCCGTCGAAGTGTAGCTTCTAGTAAGTTGAATCCGGCACTTGAGGCATGTATTGTGTCTCCGACCAATCAACGATGAAATCAGCCAGTGCTTGCGACTTGATTGCGGTTCACGGCTCGCACTAGATGTTATGCGCAGCGAGTTCGATGGACCATTTTGCCACGCTGCAGTGGCGTCTTTGTTGCCAATGATTTCCGTGACTGGGGCCAATGCTACTACCCGGATGGAGTGCTCTTGGAAGTAGTTCTTGAGTTTCTTGGCGGCCATGTACACGCCGTGCACCAGCTTCTGGTAGTGGGGGTAGTTCTGCTTGGAGAGTGAGAGCACCTCGCTTAGGTAGTATACGGGGCGCTGGACCATCTGAGCCTTCCCTTCCTCTGGTCGCTCCACTACCAATACCACGCTAACCACTCTGTTTGTGGAAGCGATATACATCAACATGGGCTCCTTTGACGCTAGCGCCGCCAGGATGGGTGGTGAGGTGAGCATGCGCTTGAGGTCTCGGAAAGCTTCGTCCGCCTGAGCTATCTAGACGAATTTGTCCGTCTTCTTCATCAGCTGGTACAAGGGAAGGGCCTTCTCTCCCAGACGGCTGACGAACCGGTTGAGGGACGCGAGGCATCCAGTGAATTTCTGCATGTCGCGCAGGTTCTGTGGCAACTCTATGCGTCCGATGGCTCCGATCTTCTCCGAGTTTGCCTCGATTCCTCGCTCGAAGACGAGAAACCCAAGGAGCTTGCCGGCTGGGACGCCGAACACACACTTCTCCGGGTTCAGCTTGATCTGGAAACGACGAAGGTTGTTGAACGTTTCCTTTAGATCCTCAAGGAGTGTGTGTCGCTCCTTGGTCTTGATGACGACGTCATCGACATAGACGTGCACGTTTTTTCCGATCTGCGTGTGCAGGCATTTCTTCATGCAGCGCTAATAAGTTGCGCATGCGTTCTTCAACCCAAAGGGCATGGTGGTGTAGCAATATGCTCCATACGGGGTTATGAATGATGTCTTTATTTGGTCGGTTACATTGAGCTTGATCTGATGGTAGCCCGATTAAGCGTCCAGAAAAGACAACAAATCGCACCTGGTAGTGGAGTTGATGACTTGATCAATCCGCGGCAGAGCGAAAGGATCCTTGGTGCAATCTTTGTTGAGACTGGTATAGTCGACGCACATGCGCCATGTCTTGTTCTTCTTCAGCACCAGCACCGGATTGGCGAGCCATTCCGGGTGGAAAACTTCCATGATGAAGCCGGCTGCAAGAAGGCGTGTGATCTCCTCACCAATGGTTCTTCTTTTTTCTTCTGCGAAGCGGCGTAAATATTGCTTGACCGGCTTCGCGTCTGGTCGAACATGAAGGGAGTGCTCGGTGAATTCCCTCGGGACACCTGGCATTTCTTTCGGGCACCATGCAAAAATGTCCCGATTCTTATGGAGGAAATCGACGAGCGCGCTTTCCTATTTGTTGTCCAGGCCATCTGCGACCAGGACGAACTTGCTTAGGTCTTCCTCGTTCAGCAGGATCTTCCTTGTTCCTTGCGAGGGCTTGAACTGTGATTCTCTAGCCGGTTTGGGTTCTCCAGCTAGCATATCCTTCTGCAGAGCCGCCACATTCTGCATTATGACGCGCTTCTCTTCAGCGATGATCATCGCTTCGGCCATCTTGGAGCTGTCTGAAGCGCGCTCGATCGAACGCTTGTAGCATCCAGCGACAGTGATCACTCCCTTTGGTCCTGGCAGCTTCATCTTGAGGTATGCATAGTGCGGTACTCCCATGAACATGGTCAGAGCTGGGCGCCCTAGTATGGCGTGGTAGGCGCTGGAGAGGTTCACGACCTCGAACCAAATTGGCTCGTGGCAGAAGTTGTTCTCGCTGCTGAAGATGACGTCCAGCCGGATTTTGCTGATTGGGGAGTGCGAAGGTCCTGGTACTGCTCCATGGAACGAAGTGCTCGAGGGTTGCAGCTGGGACTCGCTGATGCCTAGCCTCTTGAGGCTGCTCCAGTAGAGGAGGTTGATGTTGCTTCCTCCATCGATCAGTACCCGGGAGGAGCGACATGAGTGCTTCTTGGAGATGATGATGGGGTCGAGGACCAACGTGTAGCTACCATGGCTTGGCAACACGGCCGGCCGATCCTCCTTGCTCCAGGTGATCGCCTGGTCGGACCAGTGTAGGTACTGGGGAACGGGGGGACAATTGCGTTCACCTCCGCCTCGCGTCTCCGCTTGGCGTGATTCGTTTCCGGCTCCACCAGGAATACGTGGTAATTACCCACCTGCCACGGATAACCTTCTTCGTCATCCTCACGGCGGTTGCGTTGTTCCCTGTTGTCCGGTGGACCTCCGGCTAGTGGTGGAGGTGATGGTGGGAGTCCACCGGCTTCAGCCATTTTCTTTGTCCAGCTGCATTGGAGCGTCGTGTGATTCGCGGGCTTGTTTCTGCCACTGTGGAACTTGCATGGCCCGTCGAGCATGGAATCCATGGTGTAATTAGGCCGAGGCGGCCTATCGTCCGGCGTCTGCCTCCGGCTGCCACCTGCAGCCGGATCTTCATGCACCGCGGCTACTTGTTTGGTGCCATACCGGCTATCCAGCTGGTTGTCTTTCCTCTTTCCGTGGTGGTTGTCGTGACCGTGCCGCCTGGGATGGAGGTCACCCGGCTGGCGTCGCTCCGCCTGCTCGTCCGTGACGATTTGGCCTTGGTCATCCACCACGATGGGTTTCTTCATTGCTGCGTCAGTGGTGGCGTACTTGTCCGTGATGGCCATGACTTGGGCCATGGTTTGCAGGTCTGCCCAGTTGTGCTTATGCTTCAGCATGGTGCCGTCTCGGCAGCCATTGGTGAAGAAGTCTATCGCTTGGTTCTCACGCACCCCTTCACAAGAATTGTGCATGCTGGTCCACCGGGTGGGGTAGGGACGATCTGACTCGTCCTTGCCCTGTACGCAGAGGGAAAGCTCACGAGGCCGACCCAGTCGCTTGTATGTTCCGGTGAAGTTACGGATGAACGCTTCTTCGAAATCCATCCAAGCGTTGATGTTGTTGTCGGGGAGGCAATTGAGCCATGTCCTTGCCGAGTCGACGAGCATGAGGGGACGTAGTGGATGGCCAGGCGGAGGTTGCCATTGGCGATTCCCACCGCGGTGGTATAATTGACCAACCAATCCTCAGGCTTGACGGTTCCGTTATACTTTGGCGCGTCCCTTGGGAGCAGAAATCCCTTCGAAAACAGCTCGTTCCGGATGCGCGGGCCGAAACACTTCGGGCCAGCCGGACTTTCCTCCTCTAGAGTGTGTGACTGCACCAGGAGGTCGATGCGCTCCCGCGCGTCAGCCGGTTCTCGGGGACCTAGCCGGCCCTTCAAGCGTGACGCAGGTGGGTCTTTGTTCGCGTCTGCTCCCTCCTCCGGCGCTCGCGTCTTTTCCCCTGGGAAACTCCGCCTGCCGGAGCACGGCTCACGCTGGAGGCGTCGGCATCCTGGTTGTGGCGACCGCGATTGCCGGATTCCCCACGCGGGCGGATGTTTTGCCCAATCCCTCCTAGAGAAGAGGCCTGTTGATGCTTGCTTCCTCCGTGCGCCGTCTGGTTCGTGCCTTTGCGGACGACGATATCGTGGGAGTTGCCCACCTGGCTAGGGACGCCCTCGGCTTGCTGCTTGTTCGAAGTGGCCACGAGGAGTTGCACGCGCTCCTGCTGGCGACGAAGTTCCTCGCCATCAAGGCATTTTAGCTCTGCAGCTGCCGCCTCGGTTGCCCTCATGTTCTTGGCGGGAGTGCTGTAGACGGGCTGCGCCACACCTGCGTGCGAATCGGCGGCGCGGTCCAGTTCCGATGCCAGGTCGCGGCCCCGGTGCTGGATCTTCCTGGCAAAACCGTGAGTCGCGTTGTATTTGTGCACGATGGCGTTCAGCTGACGCTGGTTAGCCGCGACCATGGTGGCTTCCTCCAGGAGGCGCGTAGCTTCGAGCCCTGCCGCTGCAGTCGCTAGATCTGTCTCAACGACAACCGGAGCGCGCAAGTGCTGGATGGAGGTGGTGAGCGGGTCTTGCTCTTGCTCGAGCGCGGATTTTTCTCCTCCTGCCCAACGTTCTTGAGGTGGTCGGTGGTTTTCACAAGCGTTTACCACCATGACTTCGATGCAACCACTCCCTACGGCCGGGTCGTGGGTGAGGGGCATGTCGAGGACGGGGGTGACCACGTTGGGGAAAACCTCAGCGACAGTGGTGACGTAGACACGAATGTCTCCAAAATGCATGATGGAGCCGTCGTCGGGGAAGGTGTTACCGGCGAAGCACACTGCGTTGTCGATGATGCATTCGAAGGCTCCCGACGTGAGAATGAGGCCAGAGGCCACGCGTTCGCCGGCGACGAGCGGAAGTCCCGTGCGGAAGATGATCCTAGCCGAAGCATTGTGCCCCATGGTGGGCACCAACTGTCGTGGTGTAGAACACGGCAGTGCCATCGGGGATGGCAAAGAAGGGACACACGGATGCATTTGGTGGCTCACGCAACGGGTTGGGCACGGTGCACTGCAAACACAGGGACGTACCCAGGTTCGGGGACCTCTCGGCGAGGTAACACCCCTACTCCTGCAAGATGAACTATATGTGGGAGCTGATGCTCAGTACAGATGCTCCTTGAGTTGTTTCCTTAGCCGCTATCGAGAGCTAGAGGAGGATGAGAACTTGATGCTAGCACTTCTATCCTTCTAGTGTTGCCTACCTAGAACCCTAGCTCTGCCCTCCCTTATATACTAGTCTGGGGGGCAGATTATAGATCGGATCCTAGGGTTTACTGTTTGGATATGGGTTTACATGACAGGGCTGGCTGCAGGGCCCATCCGGTGGGCCAGGGCCCAGTCCGCCCTTCTTTTAGCATCATCCTTCTCTTTAGTCGTCACCCGGGCTTCCTTTGGGGCGTCATCCTTGCTGTAACGGTCACCCAGACTGCTTTCGCCAGTCCAGCCGACCACCTTGCTTTATCTTCGTCGGGTAGCGCTGGTCATGATGGCATGCCAGCTAGCCCGATGAAGAGGGAGAGCTAGAGGCGTACCCCGCACGGAACGTCAGCCCTTCTGTGCTCTCCATAGAATCCGAGGTGGAAACGGCTACCCGGTCGGTTCTTCTGGCCACCGGCTAGACGGGCCAGCCGGGAAGGTTATAAGCCCAGCCGGGTGTGTTCGCCAGTTAGCTAGAGTTGTCCTTCCTGGAGGCCAAGCGGCCTGCATCTTCTGGAGCCGGCCTACTTGTGCCTGGCTTTCCTCACCCGGAGGTTATCCCCCCGACAAAGTTCGTGAGAGCTTTACTAACTAGTTTTCGCATGACAAAAGAATTTTTAATTTGAAAGATAGATGAAGCTTGAGAATTTACTTGGAATAGCAATAAAGATAATAGGTATATATGGTGGACATAGATGGCATGGGTTTTGGTTTAAAGGATTGGATGCACGAGAAGTATTCCCTCTCAGTACAGTTTTTTGTCTAGCAAGGCTGGGTAGCAAGCAAAAGAGTTGAAGGAAACAAGAAAACATACAAGTGTTAAAGCCAAACATGAAATCTTCCTTGAAAACACAAAAAATCTTAAATAAAGAATACTAAGCTTATGAGCCAATCAAGAAAGAAGGAAAACAATATAAAATACCTGTAAGTGCTTTTCTCTTTCCCTTCCGAACCTCAAAAAATGTTGCTACTGACTAGAGCTCGGTTTTCCAAAACCAATATAGATTTACTTGATGCTCCCAAAGTGATACCAATACTAATCTACAAGATCAATCATATAATAGAGATTGCAAACTAAAATAAGAAGTGCAAAAAGTAAAAGATGAAACTTCTCATTAATCTTCCATAAAGGCACTCACACCAAGGGATACATAGATAACCAACTAAAGGAGAGATACTTCCACAATGCAAACCATCCTATATGATAACTTCTCTAATCAAGATATGAATCTACTAAAAAGGTAGAAAGGTGAAAGATAATGATGTGATACCGCGGCACTCTCCCAAGCTTGGAAAAAACCAAAGGGATGCCAAAACCTGATGACGAATTACTCCTTCGATGGTGGTGGTGTTCCCTTGATAAGCTTTACAATCAGTTTCCTCAAATCTTCAATCTCGAAGGTTAGAGTATGAATCAACTCCGAATTATGCTCAATGCAGTTCATGATCATGTCGGACCGAGAATCCTAGTCCTTGTTATTCTTCCCCCACTCTTCCTCCTTAGAGTTTTCCTTCCCTGCATGGTTAGAACGAGGCATATCCCAACTAGAAGGTAACTTCCCTTTGGGCATCTTTTGGAATTACTGCTCATGTATAAGAGTATAGAAGGAGTTCTTGGCGCGTGGAGTAAGTGAACGTGGAGCAAGGAAATGACGCGGAGGTTCCCTCCTGTATACATCCGTGTTGTCCTCCTGAGCTTTATTGGGTTTGCCACCACTCCAATGCTTGCAACGGTAGCGCGGGTGTCCGGATCCTTGTCTTCCTTCATTTATTCTTCATCCTCAACCAAGATATCCTCCTCCTTGGGGTCTTGAAGATCATCCTCCACGGGCTTCTTGCCCTTGTCGTTGGCAGAGACCATGGTGCCTCTAAACTTGAGAATATTTCCTGACAGAAGCAGATCGAAACGAAAACACATCGAGAACACGATATACGAACCTCGAGGGATCTAGGAGGTTATATATTATGAAGTTTTACTACATAAGGAAGCTACTATGCGAAAACGGGGCGGAGATGGACTCTAGGGGGCTCACACCCCTGGTGGCGCGGCCAGTTGGGCCCCGGCCACTGGTGGGTGTGGCCCACCTGGGCTCCGTTTCCTCCTCTTTTTCGTCTCGTAACCTTCCATATGGAATAAAAACATCAAAAATATAAAGAGATAAGTTTTTTGTGAATCTTTGATTTCCAGCTCTTTTACCTATTCAAAGATGGACTCTGCAGATTCCTTCTCTCCAACACTTGAAAGTTCCTTTCATACAAAGCCTCACACAATCTTTATTAGCAACATTAGTGTATGAAAACTTGATACTACTATGCAAATAGAAGAGTTGAAAATGCAATCCATAAGTCATGCTGGTCAATCAATGACAATGATAAGCTCTATAAAAAACAGAGTCTATTGCTCTTCGACACGTTTTATATCGACTTCAGTCATGCTTTATTGGAGTTTTCTGACACCAAGGAGGAAGGAGCTTATTATGCAATGAACATAATTGATCTTATTGCAAAATCAATGTCTACGGAAAAATAATTAGACTCCCTCGTCAATTGTTTGGACTGCTCCTCTACTCTAGTCTATCTTTTTCTATTTATTTAGCTCAGCAAATCGAATACTAAAAGTGGTAATAAGAAAAAATTTCGGACATCTCCATTCATTTATTTATGGAAACTCAAATTATCGTCATATATTTTGTAAGTGAGTTGGAACTCTAACCAATCCTCAATCTTGGCGAATGCTTCTTCGTAAGCAGTGATGCGTGAGATGGGTGCAAGCTCGAGGAGCTAGGAAGGATGGAAGAAAGCTTGATCGTCACTGAACTACTCGCACTTTTTGTTTGAAATTCAAATGAAAATTTCGAGAGAGGGAACTAGATCATGTAATCCCATTGAAAAAATGGATGGAATAAGAGAAATAAACAATTGAATTTGAAAAAAAAATGTTTTGTATTTTAAATAAACCTTTACGTTCAAACTTCAACTGAAATCCATCAAAACAAAAGCTACAGTATCAACTCCTTTCAAAAGCCCAAAAAGAATCTGAAAGGAAATCGATTTAAGAGGCAAATGCAAATGATGGCAGAAATCTGTCAAAACAGACCAGCAGGTAAAGATTTATTTTTTCGAAAATCTTCTGTTGCTCAAATAAAAAAGTGCAGAACTAACGAAAGTTGGATAACAACTTGGGGCACAAGCACAAAAAATTAAATCTCAATCCTAAATACTGAGCCCCTTCACGAATTTTTACAATGCAGAACAAAAATCTGCCCCAGGACAACAACTTTTCACAACTCCTCTACTTCTCAAAAGAGGTTGATCTTGACGCAAAAACCAAACAAAAATGATAAGGAGTGGTTATTACAGAGGTAATAACTTCCAAGACTCAAAGAAACAAAAACCAAAAGCAAACTAAAATGGGTTATCTCCCAAAAGCTCTTTTTTATAGCCATTAAGATGGGCATAATGATTTCAATGATGCTCACATAGGAGATATGGATTTGAAGAGAGAGCATCAAGAAGCAAATATCCAACACATTTGAGTCTAACCAACTTCCTATGCAAAGGAGTCTCATGAGAAAACAAATTATTGGAACAAAAGTCCAATAGCATAGGAAGACAAAACAAGTAAAACTTCAAAGCTTTCAACATAAAACGGGGAAACTTAATATTATTTATATGCATAAAACCATGCTTCCCTCTCTCATAATAACTTTAAGTAGCACTTTGAACAAAGTTGACAATATAACTGTCACAAGAAACAACTTTATCATCAGAATGAGCATGCTTACAATCATCAAAGAGAGGTCTAAGGTCATAAACTGGATCAATAGAAGCAAGATGTTCAACCCTAAAATCCTCATTTTCATAAGGAGCTTTGGTAAATTTGGAAAAGTTAAACTCATAAGATTCTCCATCAAACTTAGTTAAAACTTTGTCCTTCTTACAATCTATAATAGCTCCACAAGTGTTCAAAAAGGGTCAGGACAAGTTTTACTAGCTGCTGAACCGAGCACTAGAAAATCAGCAGGATTAATCGTACCATAGAGAACTTCCACATCTCTTACAATACCAATTGGACAAATGGTTTCCTTATTAGGGTGAATAACCACATCAATGTCCTCAAGTTCACAAGGACCAATTTCATGCATAATTTCTCTGTAAAGCTCATAAGGAATAGCACTAGAACTAGCACCAATGTCACATAAACCATAATAGCAATGATCACCAATTCTAACAGAAAGCGCAGGGACACTAGGTTTCCTAGCTTTACTAGGATAATAGACAATATTAGAAGCATCTTCACAAAAGATGTGCACATCTTCTACATTTTTAGTGACAAGATCTTTCACGATGGCTGCTACAGGTTCTATATTTATTTGTTCATCAGGTTCAACAGCTTTCTTTGTACTTTTGCTAACCACATTAGCCATAATAGAATGTTCCTTTACCTTAGCAGGAAAAGGGATTATCTCAATATAAGGTTCAAGCAAAATAGGATCAACAGTACAAACTTCAGTGTTTCTAACAGGAACATGATTAACAATATCTTTATAAGGTGCATGGTACTTGTCCCACTTCTTTTTAGGAATCTCTATATAAGAGGCAAAGGCCTTAAAACAATTGGCTATACTTTGAGAATCAAGACTGCGGTGACCCAGGATACCACTGCATGATGTAGTACATTATAGTCGTTGACATAACACCAATGAAATACCATTCAATAGTATTACATCCCTCAGAGTGGTACAACAGAAACACAACAGGTCCAAGACATGACTATAGGTTACAACTCAACTCTTTACACAAGATCCAGAGAACACTCTAGGTTAAAGAGAGAGAAAGAAACTTCTTACAAAGAAGAATCAGAAATAAACAACTCAAAAACTATCATACTAATTAGACTGGTATTTTAACTAATGTTCTGGCATTGCTACTATTGCAATATGCTACAGAAATGGGTTCTATGGCTAGAGATTATATTCCTATTTAATAAGTAACTTCGTCTTCACTTGAGTTGGTGTATATGTTGACTTTCTTGACTTCATTGAAGAGCTTTAGCTTTTGATGATAATTCCTGGAGCATAACTTGATGTAGACGTCGTCTTAAAGGCTTCATAATCTAGCAAGGGTTAAGAAGATACGTTGAGTACGAGCGCACTCAGCAAGTTCACTAGAAAAGGAGTGTTTGATGCACTAAATCTACAGCCACAGACCATAGGTCGTAGGCAATGCAAGTTTTCATAAACATTTCTTCAAAGGTTGATTTTATTATGAAAAGCTATGTCCGTCAGCCTTCACGGGTTTATTAGAACTTTCATGGAGTTCCTTTCCCGCCGCGTTCGCAGCTCCTTCCCGGAACAGGGAGTAACAAGTTACAGTTCTTACACTCTGTAGAGGTGCGTCACTTTACCCATGAGAGACCTTAGGCGTTGTTGCACGGTCGGGAGTATGTTCCCGTTCAAACTTCCTTGGTTTGAGGCCCAACCTAAGATCCAAGCCAATCACTGCCCCCTTCACGACCTCGCATGCCTCCTTGGTGTACACCATGCCCGCATATTGAATTACGGCAATGGTTTGTACAGACCGTTAGATGCCAGAACTATCGTGGGATGTTGAGGGTTCCCACCCATATGCTGCATATCCTCTATGAATTACCAATTAATATGCATGCTACGAGTGATAACAGCCACAACCTGCACATCCGGTTACATGCGAGAGGAAGAAGATACATCTGACTTCTCTGTCCCATTCCAAATCTCATGGTCAACGAGTAATATACGGTGCAAGAATCACTGGCGACATTGGTTGTTAAATCCTAGGTGATATAGTCCTGAACAGTGGTATTCCAACTGCCAGATTTAATAGATTAGCTGATCACCCTGGATCAGTAACCACTAGTTCACATTATTATCAAAAATAGTGTTTTCTAACCTTTTTCAAATGCAGGTGATGACAAAACTAGATTTGCAAAATACTTTACAGAAAATAATCGAAGGACATGAGCAAGTGTGAACTTGCCTTGTGTGATTGCAAGATTATGCACTCACGGTCTTCGAGACAATATAAAAGATCCAATATCTGAAATCAGCATCATTGGTCTGGTAAGGACTAATGTTTAGAGAAGCAATATGATGTTATGCATAAGTAATGTAATGCAATTTCGTAAACTTGAATCCTGGGGATAAAGTTGTTCTAGGGTTTGAATACTAGAAATGGTTTCTTTAGACTGTGTTGTCCTTTTAGATAAATTTCATACTTATGCTTCTTATTAATGCTTGTGAGTGTGTGTGAACAACACGTATTTATACAACAATAAGATACACACATATGGAATGCTACTCAAGGTTGCTTACACTTTAATTGTTTATCTTCAAATTTTACTTTACAAGTAATGACACTTATAAAGAACTTAAGTGTTATCGATCCTAAGTATACAAGTAAAGTATAAAGTAATGTGATTACGATTAATTGTTATCTGTTGACTGAAGTGGCAAAAAGAATAATATTTGAAGAAAGATTTCTTTTCTAAGGTCTAAACAATCTTTGTGGTTAATCAGATGTGGTCGATGTTGTTTGTGCTTGCTTGAATAGTTTGGACTTGAGATGCTTTACGACTTAATTATAATAGAACAAAGTTAACTATAAAACACATAATAAGGTCTTTAGAATTATACTTAAAGCTTTGTAGACTAAAGTTAACTTAAAAAAACATAGATGAACTTAGGTTGTAATGCTTATGATATTTGTATTTTGTTCACTTCATAATGTTTCCTTAAAGTTATTTAAGTATGTCATTACTTCTATTTGAGTAGTGGTTTCCTAACATTATAATGGAATAGAATCATTTCCCTTTTTATAGATGAATGGTTATAGTTTGTAAACAAGTAAGTAATATTACTTAACTACTTATGGATTCAATATAGTGTTTTGGTTTGTTTATAACTTGTAGTTGAAGTATTGGAGTAGGTTTTATTTCACTACAAAATTATTCTTGGAGATTTTATAATGGATAAGGATCCTTTTATAAAATAATCTACACTAATGGTTGATGAATAATTCAATAAAATTGTATTTAAAGTGTGTTAAACCATTTTGACTTCACACTATCAATATTTAATAGTAATACTATTGATTAGACTCAATTGGCTAATTTTTAGAATTATTAGCAAATATTATTTACCTTTTTATGAATTATTAACTAAGGAAAGAGGTTTAAATTCAAGTTATTAAGTTGTTTAAATTTTTATTTACCTAAAAAGTGGAATATTATATTTTGAACATGTAGGTGTTATTTTTGTGATCATTTTGGTATATCACATTTATTTTTGAGATTTATAACTAATAAGATATGATTTTTATAAGATTTATTACTTTATAAATACTTAATAAATAATAAATATTTAATTATGTGAAATAATAATACATGATTATAGTTTTAAATTATAGTTCTTATTTTTCTAAGATTTTTGGTATTTTATTTATATTTTTAACATTTACCATTATTAAAATATGAATTATCAATTTTTTATTACTTATAAAATCTTTATTAAATAATAAATATTTAAATTGTTAACATAATAATGTTTGATAATAGTTTTAAGTTATATATTTTATTTTTCTACAATTTTTCATGTATTATACACATTTTTCTGAATTACAAAACAAAAGATATTGATTTTATAAGGTTTAATCATTTTGTGATTTTTTTAACTAATAACTAAATGTGTTTATTAGGTAATGCTGATGTCAGCATGAAGTGAGGGGTTTTTCTCACCAGAACGAATCCTACCCCAGTCACTGACTGGTGGGACCTTTGCCATGTCATATCTAAGGTTTTTATTTATTATAGAAATTAATAACACAATTTATGAAATGATAAAATTATATATGACATTAGCGTGATGTCACGCTGACATCATCCAAGGATGATCCTTAGATCATGGTTTGATCCTCGCAATGATAGCATGCGGGCACACGGGGTTGGTCCCGTTTGACTCAGCGAGATGTGGGAAGTCTAATAGTGGCAGCGCAACTGGTTTTTGGTCGCCGGAGCACCAGCTCCGACGAGCTCCGACAGTGGCATGATCTGATCTTCATGGGAAAGACGATAGAGAGGGCTAGGATTTAATCGAATAAGATAGCGAGATGTGCAAGCTCACCAGGAACGTGAAGAAGGTGATGGGGAGGCGAATCGTGACCGGAGTCGATGGTGAGAGCGGTGGACGGAGTTCGGGAAGATGAGATCGTGGAGCTCGATTAAGAGGATGCGCGGTCGATTCCTTCCACGAACTGAACCAGGACAGCACGACAGTTCCAATGCTGATCTCGATAGGGCAAGAGAGGCTTCAGAGCGATGGTGATGAGCTTCTCCGACGAACTAGGGTTTCGTTATGAGGGGAATTTTGAGAGAGAGAAGAAGATGTGGCGTGTGGGGCTTCTCCACGGCAGCAGGAATACATTTTATATGCCCTGAAGAGCGGCGACACAAATCTAGATGGAGGCGGACGTCATGGCGCGGCGGAGGACGGCGACGATGCCGACAGGCAGCTGCTTGTGACATTGCGAGGAAGACGACGATGGACATTTCGCAGAAAACCCCCTGGCAAAAAATGAAACTCAACCTGCAGTCCTTATCGGTGTCCCACCTGTCAGTCCCTGTGGTGACGAGCTGGGTTCGTTGTTGGGCCGAAAATGGGCTACTGCGTGGTGCCCATGGGTGGTAGATAAGCAAGTGAGGAAATGGGCTGCGGCCTGGTTACTGTTTTTTCTCACTTTTCCTTTTCTCTTTTCTGTTTTGTTTTCAGATTGGTGTATTACACATTTGTTTCAAATTTATTTTAGAGAATTTATTTGTTAAATAGTTGCAGCAATAATGAATGGTATTAAAGTCATTTTATGAGCTTTATTAATTAATGTTGTATTTCTTTATTTTTTAGATAGATTATTCTAATATTTGGTAAGGTACTTTGTTATTTATTTTCTTTCCATAATAAGCCATGGATTTATTTTAGGATATTTTTTTATTTGTTTATAAAACTTAATTTTAGTTAGCTCATAGTTTGGAGGGAAAATTTTATATAATAATCCTGCATGATATCCTAAGGATTTAATATGGTTAATATCATTCTCATGAATTTAGTAAATACCAAGGTTTATATTTTCTTAATACTAGCCTAAGATTTAGGGTGTGAATTGTAATTGCTTACCCTAGGGTTTTGTAAGAGTCCCAACCTGATAAGGGAGAGATCCCTGTGTTTACAATGCTAGTCCCTGCATCAATAGCTAGCATCCACAGTTTAAGATGTAATATCAAGAAACAAAGGTCATAATACAACTTTATAACCAGGAATAAAATAATTCATTACATCTTACATAGCTCATATGGCTATCTCATTACAATGCAGCAGAAAAATCTATATAGCATGGAGTCCTTCATCTTCAAAGTGCCACAGGCAATCATGTTGGTTGTAGACTTGTAATCCTAATCAACACACTTCACTAACATCAAAACAAACCAACAACATAATAAGTTACAACCACAAGGGTCAATACATTTGAATTGTATTGGCAAGTTTTACTACTATGTGGAAATAATTTGGAGTCTATCAATACATGCATATTTTGCTAAATAGGTCTTAGGCTCATTTGCAGAAAGCAATATGGTTTTATCCTATATTTTCAAAAATAGTTTTGATCTTTTAATAATCTTTCTAAACTTCTTGGCAAACTCAAAGTGCTTATAATCCCTTGTTGACACCATCAAGTTTTACTTTGAGAAATTGGAATGTCGAGATCTCCCATAGCTTCGGGCCTTAGTTGCTCAGAGTTGTCCGTAACCGGGGACACGACTAAGTACTTAGAATTTGATCTTCTGCAGAAGTTGTACACTTTACCCACATGATACAATCTCGTCTTGACGCCACCAGTGGCCGCTGGATAAGTACACACCAAATGGAGTACCGGTAGATCGATAATGTGACAAAGTCTTTCCATAAAAGTCCTCCCAATACATAATGCTAGCATGTCTACCAGGCACCAATGTAAGGATATATTTCCCATACATGAATCTAGTTAACCTGAATAGGTGCCAATGCAAGGGTCTTCCACTGTGTAATTGACTAAGCCAGAGCCCATTTAGCATGTGGCTGTACACAAAAGCCACTGTACGAGAAACATGTTCAATCTCTAATAAGTCCTTGGGTGGTTTTCTTCTAGTGCACATACAAAAAGATAGCCATATAAACATGGTTCCCTTTGTTTCCACCTTATCCACAATTGAGTATCCACATTCCACCCAGGTGATTCATTGAGTACTTGTTTTATTATATAAAACATATATTCTTCCAACACTTCATATAATCATAACATGGTATTCTACCCCAAGTCTATAGCAGGGCTAAGCATACTACAACTATGATGTTTTTACTAAGGAAGGTATAAAGGATTTCCTAATAGGACATAGCATAGTATAGTAACATAGTAGCCCTATCATGCATACTACAAAAATACCACTAAGTGTAATGAAAATAGTAGGACATGGATGATAGTGCCACTTGCCTTTTTAGTAGAGAATATTGGTTCACTCCTTGATCTTGCAACAATCACACTCTTCAAATTTCACTACAATTCAATCAAGCAAGCATATTTTCAAACTAGCATTCAAACCATTCACCACATAAAACAATAAAAACAAAGCAATGCATGCAAGCACGCAAAAGATTGTTTTATTTGGAAAATTGGTTTCTAATAGGCTATAAACATTTTAAAACACCTGAAGGTCATTTATAAATGTGGCAAAATCATTTGAAGCCAAGTTAGTGAAAATGGGCCATTTAAATCATTTTGTTTTGCTAGAAATGATTTAAATCAAAGTAATATTTTGTAGTGTTATCCAAATATATTTTTAAATACAAATGTTAGTGTTTATGGTCAAAGTATTTAATATTAATACATTTTCAAAAAGGTTTCACCTAAATTCCATTTTTAAATCAAAGCAATATTTTTATTTGCTAGAATGCCTTTAACAAAGTAATAATTTACTAGGGTTCATCAAATATATTTTTAAATCCTAAAACTTCGTTTTTAGGGTCAGGGAGTATAAATCAAACCATTTTCAAAAGGTTTTACTCACAAAGCATTTTCAAACCATAAACAATATTTTTATTTAACTAGAAATGCCTTTATTCAAGGATTAATTTCTTAGTGTCACAAAATATACTTTTAAAACCAAAAATTGTTTTTTATGGTCAGCAGGTTCAAAACAAAACATTTTACCCTAAAATCATTTTTAGAATAAATTTTATGCTCAAAATAATCCTAAATATGTTTCTGCAAAAACAACCAATTTTACAAAAACAAAATACTAAACTAATGGTATGGTTGCAAATTTTGCATTTTTGTGATTCTAATGATATAAAATTTGCAAAATTTGGCCAAGCAGAACAATAGTTATGATTTTTGCAAGTTTAATCAAACAAAATCATTTTCTGGATTTTATCAGACAGACTCAGGCGACGTGTCTTAATCTTATTCGCTGGTACCGGTTCACACGGATCACGCTCTGTGGATCGCAGGATCTAAAGTGAATCACACGGCACACATATCTTTGTACCCCTTCGTTAAGTTATCTATCGCATCCATCTGATCTAAATCGAACGGCTCAAACGGTGGCGACCACAGATGGGCGGCGCTGCGACGGTGGCAAGCGGCAGAGCGCTATGGTGGTGGAGTTGCCGATGAATCAGGAAGTGCGGGAGAGGGAGGAGGCCGTTACCGAACTCGCCGTGATGAGGAGAAGCTCGAGGTGGTGGTTATTCGTCGAGGGGCGCACGGAATAGCGGCGATTGGTCACCGGAGTTCACGAAGGCCTCGGGCTCGTCTGTTTGTCGTCGGAGGCGAGGATTAAAGGCACGCTAAGACAAGAGGAGGGCACCGTTAGATGCGCATGAGTGTCACGTTCACAGGAGCATCAAAGATAGGGGAAGGGGAGGTCAGGTTTTACCAGGGGGCTTCGCCGGAGAAGTGGCAGACGACGGCGGCGTTCAGGTGTTGTCCTTGCCGATGCTCCAAAGCGCGCGCGGGCTAGCTGGGACCACTGGTAGATGCACAAGGAACGGAGGAGTGAGATCGCGTGCACAAGAAGGTGGGGTATGGTCAGGCATCGCTGGAATTGGACGAAAAGCTCGCCGGAGTCAGTGGCGTTGTCGCGAGCAATTCGGGCAGCCTAGGGGCAGCGAGGAAGTGGTGTCTGGGGGGAAAGGGAGAGGGGGCGTGGGCGTTTAAGAGGGCGTAGTCACCGGTGAGTATTGATCACGCATTCACGCGAATTTACTAGAGTTTAATCGTGGCAGAAATAACAAGGTACGAGGGGGGAACGGTCGCGGGGTGGAGACGATGATGCTGATGTGGCATGGGTCATCGCGATCAGTGGCTGAGTGCGTGAGTGATAAAACACTTCGCGGGGAGGGGGAGATAGTGGGCTTGCGGCGCTGGACTGGGCCTGGTTAGTGGGTTGGTCCTTTTCCCTTTTTTTTCTTCCTGATTTATTTTTCCTTTTCTATTTTGATTTTCTGTTTTCAAATTCAAATATTCATTTGAATTCAGATTTATTTTTCAAACCTTTTTCAAACTTTCAGTAGGTTTTATTCTGTTTATAAATGTGTTTGAAAGTCCATTTTAAAATATTTATTTTTATTCTATTATGGTTTATTATTATTTTAAAATAGGCATTTTGTCTTTATTTTAAATAAGATTTAAATATGGTTTCAAACTTCTTTTGAATTCTAATTTTTGCCAAACCCTTTTCAGTAATTTTTATTTATTCATTAGTGTGTTAAATATTTCACTTTGAATTTATTTAAAATGTTTTAATATGATTTACTATCCATTTAATTAGGGCATTTGTCTTTATTCAAATAAAATTAAATATGGTTCAAGTCCATATTAATTTTATTCCAATAATATTTATTCCTTTATTTTGTTTGGATTATCTTTATTCCATTGGATTATGGATTTAACCAAGATTTAATTTTGGCTTCTAAATATTTCTTATTTATTTAGTTATTTATTTCTTTGCCTTATAAAATCCATATCTTTTTATTTAAAGATCCAAAATTTGGTGATTCCAATTTGTTTAGTTTTATTTAATATTTGTTTATCTTTTCAAATCCTTTTAGGATCACTTTGCTCAAGATTTGGTATGGATTTAGATAGGAGTTTTTATTAGCCTTGGAAAATATTTCCTTTTAACTTATTAAATTCATATGTTTTTATCTATGGCTCCACATTGAGTGAAACCAATTCCTATGGTTTTATAATATTTTTATTTATCACTCTTGATCATTTACAAATATTTGTTGACAAAAATTTTATATGGATCAAATCCATAGTCTTAGAGAGATCTTGGAAATGAATTATTCCTTTAGGGTTTTAGGGTTTTGGTTTAGCTTTTCCAAGTGTTTAAATTTCAAGATACATTATTGATGAATGCATTTCACTTGATTGAAATTTTGTTTGATTCCCTTTTCATTCAAAGTTTGTTCAAGATGGGTTTTGATGTTTCCATTTGGAATCAAAAAGTTTCTTTTCACCCTAAATTTCAACAATTATTTATTTTGTTTATTTATTTTTCACATTTCAAAATTTGGAAAATTTTGGGATGTGACAGGTGTAGGGTACTTTCTATACTTATCTTCTTTTGTTGATGGGAATAAAGATTAATAGCTAAACATATTGTCTTTATGTTTGTGATTTTTAATGATATCACCATTTAAGATAGAAAGTTATTATCTAAAATGTCTGATGGAAAAGAATTGATAAATATAACTCCTAAGCACATATGGTTATGGTAATTGGAAATGACAGAGATGTGCTTAAGTGATTTGCTATAGGAAAATATTCCTATAAAGCATTGGGGAAATAAGATTATAGATCAATTATATGAAATAGATATTATGTTTGGTTAAAGATTTAAGGTTGAATGTTTTACCAAGAATTCCTATCTTCCATAATTCACAATTCTTGACTTCTACTTAAAGAATTCCTTTCCTAGATATACTACTTCTTCCTATCCATCATCATGTGTTAACATGATGACCTTTACTTCACAAAATATTCTTATCCACCTTTTATTATTCTTAATCCATTTATAAATCCAATGAGCTTGACACTAAAGCTTTTCATAATCTTCTCATATCTATACTTGGTTATATCAACTACTCTACCGTTGATAACCTCCAATCCAACAAGTAGTTACTTCTAACTCCATTCATACTCTTCCATAATCATTCACCACTACTATGACTCCAGTAGATTTATATATATATGTATCAAATCCTACTTCACCTCAAGTGTTTAATATTTCCCAAGAGGAAAATACTAAATCTATAATTCAATGATGCTCTAACATCATCCTAATCATACTATCTTATCTCTTCTTAACTCCAATATCTTATACTAGAGTTCAACCATGTTTTACCCACCAATGTCACTTATACATGATATAAGCATTCAATCTTGGTGACTAAAGCATGATCATTATAATCCTTTGATCCTTTATGGTTTAGGTTTCCAGTTGGCTAATCAAGGCTTCATCAATACAACATTACAGTTGTATTGAAATTATCTTCTACATAACTCTTCTATCTATTTAGGAGTGAGTTAACTCCATTAAGTATCACAATGATCTTATTCTCTTCCAACACTCCCATCCTATAGATGATATTTAAAACTAGCATTACAATCTACCTCTTCTTACATCATTCTCTAAGGACTTAGAGTGATTGTTATGATAAAGACAAGAGTTGATACATCAAGAATTGATAGGTTAAGAATTGGTGAATCAATAGTTGATTACTCAACAATGATGAACAACAGATATTAAGATAAGATTCAATAGAGATGGTAAAGATTGATATGGATATAAAGATACATGGTGAATGATCTTGACTTGATTTCCTTGCTACTTAATCTCACTAAAGGGTTAAAGTCAGGTATTACCATGATACTCATGGTATAAGTAGATGAGATTAAGATTTAGTTGTTACAATCCTATTACTTACGTTATATTCATAATTTGGTATTCAGGGTTGTTGTAATGAATACTATGATATGATCACCTAGGGATCAAATATAAATCATTAAGTAATGTATTTGGGTTTAGCTTCTATTACATTTTATCTACCCTTAGATCAAATCTCCTTTACCCAAAATAAGGTTTTAGCAAAGGTCATATTGAAACTTATCGCAGTCAACTTGATGATCTACTTCAATTCCATCAAGTTAAGAGAAGCTTCAATCACTTTGACAAGTTTTGTTCAAAAGCGCGAAAATTATTCGGATTTTCTATGCATGAATGCAATGCACACACCTAGGTTCAACTTATTTCTAAGCTCTAATGTTGGGATGTTACAGACTCTCCCCCTTAAACAAGGCTTAATGTTGGAATAGGTTAGTATTTCCTTTCCAACCTTTACTTGGAAAGTCAGATAACAATACTTCCACAAATTTTTTACTCTCCCCCTTAGGGTTTACTAATGGTCTCTAAACTGCCTTATAACGTAACC
Source organism: Avena longiglumis (assembly GCA_030063025.1). Lineage (NCBI taxonomy): Eukaryota > Viridiplantae > Streptophyta > Magnoliopsida > Poales > Poaceae > Avena > Avena longiglumis. Next base: position 415,549,353 of record CP125975.1, on the reverse strand, counting down.
ATTGGCTTTATAACTAGAATGTAGGGCTTTATTTATCTTATTCTCTACCTAGTTAGGGTCTTATGAAAGATTATACGGTGTATCCGCACAATTGTGGATCTCCGAAATGAATCTTTCAGCATAACTTGTCTTACTAACTATTTGGAAATTTTCGCTTTGATAGGTCAATTTTCGCGAAGAGTCACGAAAGACGGACGCTTTAATTTTATAATCATTTAGGGCTTAATTAACTTAGTCCAAGTTTTATGCTCTTTATGCAACCATTAAGATGATCTGGTTAACTATGTCAACCAACACTGGCTGCGGACAAGATTCCAACTGTGGATCAGAATACCGACTATGGATCAAATACCAGCTGCGGATCATCCTAGGTTGTAGGTATTACCCTACGACTTCCAACATCCTTATGGCATTCTCTCTGAATTGTCAGAGCTTGAATACCATTTTGGTTCCAAAACTTCTTCTTTGCAGTTATTCATGATACTTCCATGAACTTGGTGCAACTACTTCATTAATGTCTTAGCAACATTACCTACTTTGCATGAACTTTAAGTTTATTACTTCTTGTTTCTCCATGTATTCCCTACATTAATCTTTCTTCTTAATACTATTTAGTAATGATCTGATCTTGATTCATCCTTTAAATTGTTTTGATACACCTTATACTTAGTTTCATTCTTCTTACAGTCTTCATCTTGATCTTTGGAACTCGTCACTCCCTTACACGAATTCCCTTTTCTATCTAGATCTATAACATCAAGTAATAACTGGATGTTGCAACATGCATTTGCACACCAAGTCAAACTTGATGTACAGATCTAGTCAATCAAGAAGATCCAAGAAAAACAAATAAATCCAAATGTGGTACATATAACACACAATTTTCTAAGCCCGGAATATAGTAGTTGAGTATAATATCTCTAGAATTCAGGCTTAGTTGTGTAGTATATGGCACCTCCTCATATAGGTTTACGTTGTGATACTTAGCACTTAGGGATCAAACTATTCTTTATCTCAATATTTACCCAAATTGCTCAAGTGCAACAGGAAAATTTTAAGCAAAGTGGTCTCAATTTGGTTTTTGACTAACCTTTTGTCTCACCTTTTGCAATGATTAACTATGTGTAAGGTTCCCAACCTTTAATAAGGTAGAGATCCCTGTGTTTACAATGCTAGTCCCTAGATCAATAGCTAGAATCCACAGTCAAGATGTAATATCAAGAAAACAAAGGTCATAGTACAACTTTATAACCAGGAATAAGGTAATTTATTACATCTTACATAGCTCATTTGGCTATCTCATTACAATGCAGCAGAATATAACAATAGCATGGGGTCCTTCATATTCAAAGTGCCACAGGCAGACATGTTGGTAGTATAGTGGAGTCTATCATCTATATGCATTTGGCTAAGCGGAGCTTAGGCTTGCATTGCTCAAAATAGATTTTCCTTATCATTTGAAAACACTAAGTTTTTGATTGTCAAAAATCACCCAAGGCATCTCCCAATAGAAATTGGTGATCCTTCAACCCTTGTTCAACCACAAGTTTTTAACTTAGAAATTTGGGATGAGGAGATTTTTGATAGTTTCCATGTCTTGATGCTCAAATTGTTCTTTACCGGGGACATGGCTAAGTACTTAGATTTTTCACGCTGCAGAGGTGGTGCACTTTCCCCACAAGACTTGGTTTCACCAAGACAAGATCTTTCAGAAGCCTTCCCTTAGACCAAAATGGACGCGCTCCAAACCTATCATTCCCCTACCACCAATTGTCCATTTGGCTAAGTTATTGCAACCTATATGATCCAGGCAGAGCCCATAATGCCAAGTGGCTGCACTTGAAGCTTCTCAACATTTGACATCTTAAATCTCTTTGTTCCTGGGTGGCCATCCACAAGTGATATACACAAGGTAAACCATAGAAATGGGCCTTGTGAACCACTCAACACAAACCATTCCTTCCATTCCACCCAGGTGATTCATTCACTTAGTTGTTTTATTAAACAAAACACAAGTCCTTGACTTAGAAATATTCCATAGTATGAATATATATTCCACCCTTGTTTTCTACTAGCTAAGCTAAGCATGATAGTAGTAGGAATCTTAACTTAGGAAATTTCTACTAAGGTTTCATCTACTAGGATTTCCCATGGCATAGTTTATACTTAGCAAAATTCCATGCAAGTCCTACTTAGAAATATCACTAATGCATAGTGAAAATAATGGGACAAAAGTATGAAGCATCACTTGCCTTTTTGGTAGAGAATATAAGTTCACTCCTTGTCTTTTCTATGATCACACTCTTCAAATCACTACAATTCAATCAAGCAAGGGCACAATTTCAATCTACCATTCAAGCAACATCACATAAATTAATAGAATCAAAACAATGCATGCAAGCATGCCAAACTTTGTTTTATTTACAAAAGTGGTTTATAATAGGTTATAAACATTCTAAAACACTTATTGGTCATTTTATAAAGTGGAAAAATGTAACATCCCAAAAATACTAAGCTTGGATCATCAAATTCTAATCATCAAAATTAGGGTTAACAAAAACTTTTCTAAATGAAATCATGAATGCATGTATATGTGTATGCATGGATTTTTGAATTCTTTTAAACCCACCTTGTTTGTTTGTTTCTTTGCTTGTAAAATGTTTCTTAGGTGAAATAAACATCATCTAAAACATTTCCCACACTTTTCCTAAAGACAAGTAAATCAAAACACATATATGAAGTGAATGGTCATTTTGACCAATTTAACTCCCATGCCTACTTTGGCTGTCTCAAACTTTCAAAACCTAACAGAAACTTTTCTGGATCTTTTCACCCCTTGAATGTACTCATAACAAGGTATCAAGGCCCACTTTGTGATCATCCAGAAACTTTCAAATGCATAGTTTAAATGACAATTCAAAATTGAATCTTTATCATATGGGAAGATCCCACTTTTTCAAAAACCACTCAAACAAGCTCAACTTTCAAAACCCAAGCATCTGCAGACTCACCAGCACCAATCTAGAAAACCTACCAAAATTCAATTCAAAATTCAAAACTTGACTTCATGCGGCCATTTCATCAAACAGGTTGCAGACACAAATCAAACAAACATCAAACACTATAGTGTGCAGTAAATTTGGCCTAACTTGTTCCCTAGTTAGCTCACACACAGCTCAGTAGATCATCTAGGAAGTTTAGCCAGGCACTAGCACCCCTGTGATCTTGCCATTGCCATCAATGGTGAACAGCCGAAGCCAACCTTGCCACCCCATAGTCGACAGCAAGCTAGGAGCAGCAGCAAGCCTAGCCAGCATGTCTGGGAGGCAGCCCACCGTCCACCGCCACTCACTGTCCCCAGCGGCGTTGCAAGCCCTGACCACGCGCACAAGCGCGCCAGACCATGCCGAGCATGCGCGAGCGCCACCCTCGACCAGCGTCCACGCATCGCGCGCCCTCACCGCGTGCACACACGATCACCACCGACCCAGGAGACCGCCAGACATCCCCGTTTGCCGCCCCATGCCATACAGCAACCGCCCGCCGTTGAAGACGCCGCCTCTGACGCGCAGGGCACCGCCCGTTCCAGACCAAACCACAGCGCCCCATGCCTCGCGACCATGTCGTTGAGCATCGCCAGGAGACACAGCACCGTCCCCTACCCTTGCCCATGCCATTAGCCGCTTGTAACGTCGCCCCCGACGAGCTCACCGTGCGCCCCGACGGTCCCCTCGCTCGACTATAAATAGAGGCCACCCCCGCACGATTTCTTCACACCATCTCACTCCCCTCTCCTCATTGACCGTGCCACACCATTCTCAGAGCAAGGCGAGCACCACCTCGCCGGAATTTCACCGGAGCCCGCCGCCTCTGGAGAAGAAGGGAGCCAGCGATTGGAGCCGCCCCAGGAGAAGCCACCGGTACCAGGAGGTTCGCCGTCGTCGACTTCGTCGTTCGCCCGCCTCACCGACCCTCGCCCGTACCCCGGTGAGCCCCCAACACCCCTCACTAGCCGCGCTAGGTTTCATTCTCGCCGGAGTTGTCTCGTGTTGGGCACGTAGAGATAAAACAAAAACTTTTCCTCTAACGTGGTGATCCCAAGACCTAGCTGAGGTAGAAGGCCACGAGGTTTACCACTAGACGCGCGGTTGCGGATTACTGATGAAGCGCGTCAGTTGATGCAGTGCAGTCCTCACGATCCGATCGTCCTGGTGCTGATCGCACATCACCTCTGCTGGTATCCACGCATTACAAGGAGGCGCGGCGAACTCGCTAGGTTCGTTCGGTGGGCTGCGTGGAGCTAGGGTTTCCAACACATGGAATAACCTAACCGAACAACGATTAACCTTTACGGGTTCTTGTGCTCCACTATATATAGGGAGTGAACGTGGGCTCGCTCATGCGACCCATTCACTAAAGCCCATATAACACTAGTCACCGTGAGTCCAACTCACTAACTCGATCCTAATCTGGTTTAGGTCCAACCCACCAGATTACTGATTCGGATCCAATCCGAACTTGCTCCCGCTCTTAAGTGTGTGACCCAAGAGCCCATGGTTACTTGGACACGATTAGAGTCCAACTCACAATCGATCAATCGGCATCGGCTCCTAGCGTAACATACCGATTCCCAAGTACCAAAGAGTCATGACGACTTGCCTTTTCAATGCGACTTACGTCGAGTCCCTTTGCCTCACGATATACCTTGTCGGACTATAGGCGAATATATGTCATCCCTTAAATAGTCCGACTCTCTTCTCGATCCGAGATAAGTGATTCACCCGACTAACTCTTAGTCGATCGCCTCGGTTAACACTTAACCAGTCTTGCATGGCCATGCTTTCGAATCATATCTCACGAGAGGGCCGGAGAATATCTCTCCGAGTGGAGGGCAAAATCCCATCTTGGTTATTCACATCACGCTTGATTCTCGGTCGACCCGAACCCGCCTTTATAAGCGCCATTCACGGATCAGCGTTTGAGAGAACCTAAGTCGGTGATCCTCAACTCGGACTATGCAACAACCTCAGGTCTAAGGATTACATTGATTGAGATATACAAATGACAGCTTAGTTCGTTGTACCTCAATATGGGTCAATCCGACTCGCTAAACTCTTTAGCCTAGTCTGTAAGTTGGAATAGCATCTCCATGCCCATGACAAGTGGAACCGAGTCATCAAGCCAACTTTCACATTGGTCTAAGTTGTGTGTCCAGACAACCTCAATGACCAAGGATATTTAGTACAAACAACATGAATGCATAGTTCCACAACTGAATCACATATTCAATGATACACATCGATGTTTATACAAGGACTACTTAATAACTTTATGAATACAATGGGAAATATTATCATACATGATTGCCTCTAGGGCATATTCCCAAATCTCCACTTGCACTAGAGTCAATCTTCCGACATCACATGTCTAGGCATCTAATGCCCATGGCTCTCGTGTCGCCTCATGCTTGGTGGGGTAATGGCTTTGTCAACGGATCCGCAATATTTGCATCCGTGTGTACTTTGCATAACTTGATATCACCTGATCCACATCTGGCGAATTAGGTGGTACCGCATGAGTATGTGCTTGTTCTTCGGTGTTGTCTAGGTTCCTTGGCTTGTGCAATAGCACCATTGTTGTCACAATACACGTCCAACGGATTGGACGAGCCGTGAACCACACCAAGATCCATGAGGAAATTCCTCATCGAAGCTTCCTTTCCTTTGCCTCCGGCGAGAATATACTCAACCTCTGTTGTGACGCAGAACGCCTCTTGCTTGGAACTTTTCCAGCTCACGGCACCTCCGTTTATAATAAACACGTGTCCGGATTGCGAGCGAGAATCATCGTAGTCGGTGAGATAACTCGCATCCGTGTAACCCTTTACACGAAGTTCATCTTCACCACCATAAACCAAGAACATATCCTTAGTCCTTCCAAGTACTTTAGGATATTTTTAGTCATTGTCGATGGATCTCTCGAGATCGACTGGTATCTCACAACACTTAGAGCATAGGAAACATCCGGCCTAGTACAAATCATGGCGTACATGATGGATCCAACTGAAGCATATGGAATCGCACTCATCCGACTTTGCTCATCGGTTGTCGAAGGACACCGAGTCTTGCTAAGTTTTACACCATGGGACATCGGTAGAACCCTTCTTAGATGATTCCATGTTGAACTTTTCAACACTTTGTCCAAATAAGTACTCGACTCAATCCAATGAGCCTCCTTGATCTATCTCTATAGATCCGGATTCAGGATGTATGTTGCCTCACCCAAGTCTTTCATTGAGAAACTCCTTTCCAATGATTCCTTGGTTTCTTGCAACATTTGGACATCATTTCCAATCAGTAATATGTCATCCACATATAAGATTAGAAAATTTACTTTGTTCCCACTAAACTTCTTGTACAAACAAGAATCATGATCACTCTTGATGAAGCCAAACGATTTGACTACCTCATCAAAGCGAATATTCCAACTCCGAGATGCTTGCTTCAACCCATAAATGGATTTCAGTAGTTTGCATACCTTGTCAAGATTAGCGGATTGACAAAACCCTCGGGCTGTATCATATACACGTCCTCGGTTAAATTTCCGTTGAGGAAAGCCGTTTTGACATCCATCTGCCATATCTCATAGTCGAAATAGGCTGCTATAGCTAACATGATCCGAACTGATTTAAGCATCGCTACGGGCGAGAAAGTCTCGTCGTAATCAACTCCTTGAACTTGTCGGAACCCCTTCGCGACAAGGCGTGCTTTATAGATTGAAACATTTCCATCCATATCAGTTTTCTTCTTAAAGACCCATTTGCACTCGACGGGTCTTGCACCGTCTGGCAGATCAACCAAGTTCCAAACTTGATTTTCATCCATGGACTTTATCTCGGATCTCATGGCTCCAAGCCATGACTCGAATCGAATCCCACCATCGCTTCGAATAATTTGCCGCTCATCATCTAACGGTAACACATCACGAACACTTCGTAATCTTGCCGATCTTAAATAGTAGTGTCTTTGTCGGCTCGGTACCATGATCGGCTCCACCTCCAAGGTTTTTTTGCCGATTAGCCGATTCCTCTCGAATTTCTTCGAGTTGCACCGTGCTCCCACTTACTCCCCGAGAAACTCTTTCTCAAGGAAGACACCGTTCAGCGACAAACACTTTGCCCTCTTCTCGGTTGTAGAAGTAGTAACCCAAGGTTTCCCTCGGATACCCCACGAAAATACATTTATCCGATTTGGCGTAAGCTTGTCCGACCGTCGCTTGACAAAAGCTTCACAACCCCAAATCTTAAGAAAATACAAACTCGGCTTTTTGCTGTCCACATCTCATGCGGTGTCTTCTCTACCGATTTTGATGGTACTTTGTTTAGTGTGAACGCTTGCTTTCTAGACAATAACCCCAAAATGATAAAGCAGATCTGTCTGACTCATCATTGATCGTACCATGTCCAACAAGGTCCGATTCCGCCTTTCCAAACACCATTCCTTTGTGGCGTTCTGGCGAGTAAGTTGAGGAACTATTCCACAACTTTTCAGATGGTCATCAAACTCATGGCTCATGTACTGCCTCCTCGGTCCGAATCAAGAAACTTTATTTTCTTGCCGAGTTGATTCTGTGCTTCATTCTGGAATTCTTTGAACTTTTCAAAGGCTTCCGACTTATGTTTCATCAAGTAGATATATCCATACCTACTCAAATCATCAGTGAAGGTAATGAAGTACTCATAACCGCCCCTGGCTGTCGTGCTCATTGGTCCACATACATCACTATGTACTAGTCCCAACAAGTCGGACGCCCTTTCGCAACTCTTTGCAAAAGGTGTCTTGGTCATTTTGCCGAGTAGGCAAGATTCGCATGTCTCGAACGACTCCAAGTCGAACGAAGTTAGGAGTCCATCATCATGGAGCTTCTTCATGCGTTTCCAACTTATATGACCAAGCCGACAATGCCAAAAGTAAGTCATATTCAGATCATTTGGTTTCAACCTTTTAACATTTATGTTATAAACCGACTCACCATCAAGATTCAAAATAAATAACCCGTTCTGAACGGGTGCAAAGCCGTGAAACATATCATTCAAATACAAAGAACAACCATTATTCTTGATATTCGACTCATAGCCTTGCCTCATCAAACATGAAGCAGAAATAATGTTTCGACTAAGCACTGTAACATAATAACAATTATTTAGTTCCATAATGAATCCGGAAGGTAAATGAAGTTGCATCGTGCCGACTTCCAACACAGCAACTCTTGCTTTGTTGCCGACTCGAATATCAACCTCGCCTCTTGCTACGCTCCTAGTTCTTACCAGTCCCTGCAACGAGTTGCAGATGTGAATAACTGATCCGGTATCATATACCCAAGAACTATTAGGTGCATCAGCAAGATATATGTCTATAACATTGCAAACAAGTGTACCTGAGTCGGAAGTCATACCTCCACTCTTGGCTTTGTCGGCCAAGTACTTGTGCGATTCCTCTTCCAATGGCCATCCGCCTTGCGGTAGAAGCAAGTGGATCCGGTGAAGGAGATGGCTTAGTCCACGAGGAAGCGCTTGGGACAGGTCCCGAGCACCTTTCCTCTGACTTAGCCTTCTTCTTAGTCCAAGAACTCTTCTTGAACTTAGCCTTATTCTGCACCATCAACACTTGATGGTGCCCTTCTTGAGATCCGCCTGCCGCTTGAGCATCCCATGCAATTCTGAGCTTCTTATCCATACCATGCATGTGGTAGTTCGAAATGAACTGCCCATATGCACTAGGAAGAGTTCAGAATTATATCCGTAGCAAACTCTTCGCTTATGGGGTAGCCAAGCCTTTCCGTAGACGCACGTAACCAACCATTTTGATCACATGCCGACTCGGTGGATCACCATCCTTAAGCTTGCAACTCAGCAAAGCGAGAGACTTGATACCTCTCGGTCTTACTTTGAGCACGAACATACTTTTGAGGCTTTCGATCATATCGTAGGCCTCAACATGCTCGAACAGCTTTTGCAAGTCCGGTTCCATGTGAGCAAGCATAATACAGCTAATATCCGTGGACTCATCTTTAGCCCGACGGTAGGCATTGGTGGCTGACAATCGCATTCTCATTCGCTCATCCGAAGTGGGTTGTCTAGGACATGGTCCTTCTTTTCTTGTTTGAGAACAATTCTCAGATTTCGATACCAGTTGGTAAAATTAGTGTCGTTCAGTTTATCTTTCTCAAGAATGGTTCTCAACGCAAAACCGGACAACTGAGAGTGACTGCTACTTGGTGCCATGATCTACAACAGAAAATATGCAAAACACTTAAGACATGTATTCATAAAAGAGCAAGCATATTAAACATTTTAATATTTTATGCTCCCACTAGAACCAACACCCTCCGATGGTTACTTAGTGATTCAGATCCTAAATAATCAAGTCGGCTAGTGAGCTTTAGCATCACCGCTAGCCGCCAAGTGATCTAGGTAGACAACTCCTTGTCAATCGCATCTCATGCGACTCCTGTTGGACGGGTGGCATCACATGCACCGGCTCCCATCCGACCTTTCCCGAGTCCCACAACCGTTGTGATAGACCGTCTAGCTTACCGAGTGTTTCTGCAGAAGAGTCCACTGAACCCACCTAGTCGGAAAGAATTGGCAGCACCTCAATTTTATGAGCCCACTACCAAAAATGTCCGACTTGTGATGGTGCAAACCTTTGGCGGAAAACCGACTAGACCTTCTTTGAGGGATTAAATTTTACCGACTATCTAATAGAGGTAAAACTGAGACATAACAATAACACAAAATAAAGCAATTATAATGTGAAATGGTATGGCTCACTTCATGGCGATCTCCATCTCCATAAAGCACGTAATCCGACTCGTGCCAACTCTTGTCACTTGCCGCCTTACTCCATGTCGCCGACATGTACAACGCCTTGCATGCCTTCCGGTTCTCAAACAGCTACACTAGCTTAGTAAAGTAAATTACATAGAGAATCCGACGCAGGTCGTTATACAATAAAAAAGACACCTAGGCTCCGGTAAACAAAAAACCGTGATTCGCAGATCACGTATGGATTACACACATACATCACATGCACATGAACCATACCATTCATAACTTCCTGCAAAAACAAGTTATGCATAGATACAATATCTACCGGCGTTGTGAAACTCGCAACGACATCTAAGGCGCTACGACATCTAAGGCGCCCGACGATTTTTCCGAAAACGTAGATCTCATCTACGATCCGAACATGGATTCCGACCATCGTTACGATTCGATCAAACTTTTTGATCTTCGATCACCGCTTCTGGATTTACGTGTCACAGTCTACCCCGATGGAGGAAGCCGACCGGTAGGGGTATGTCGTTCCACGACCTCAGCAGTATGATCACGGAAATAAGATCTACCATTCCCCGAGTATAGTTGATCCAATCAACTTCATACAAAACCGATCTATCTCATAGATCGACCACCAAAACAGCACATAGATCTCATCTATAGCCTACCGCATATCACATATGCGAGATCTCGAGCCTAAAACCAGAAGCTATCGCTCGATACCCTTGTTGAGCACGTAGAGATAAAACAAAACTTTTCCTCTAACGTGGTGATCCCAAGACCTAGCCGAGGTAGAAGGCCACGAGGTTTACCACTAGACGTGCGGTTGCGGATTACCGATGAAGCGCGTCGATTGATGCGAGCAGTCCTCACGATCCGATCGTCTGGTGCTGATCGCACATCACCTCTGGTATCCACACGCATACAAGGAGGCGGCGTGAATCGCTAGGTTCGTTACGGCTGGACTGCTGTGGAGCTAGGGTTTCAACACATGGAATAACCTAACCGAACAACGATTAACCTTTCTGGTTCTTGTGCTCCACTATATATAGGGAGTGAACGTGGGCTCTGCCATGCGACCCATTCACTAAAGCCCATATAACACTAGTCACCGTGAGTCCAACTCACTAACTCGTCCTAATCTGGTTTAGGTCCAACCCAACCAGATTACATGATTCGGATCCAATCCAACTTGCTCCCGCCTAAGTGTGTGACCCCGCAGGCCCATGGTTACTTGGACACGATTAGAGTCCAACTCACAATTGATCAATCGACATCGGCTCCTAGCAGAACATACCGATTCCCAAGTACCAAAGAGTCATGACGACTTGCCTTTTCAATGCGACTTACGCCCCGAGTCCCTTTGCCTCACGATATACCTTGTCAGACTATAGGCGAATATATGTCATCCCTTAAATAGTCCGACTCTCTTCTCGATCCGAGATAAGTGATTCACCCGACTAACTCTTAGTCGATCGCCTCGGTTAACACTTAACCGAGTCTTGCATGGCCATGCTTTCTGAATCATATCTCACGAGAGGGCCCAGAGAATATCTCCGAGTGGAGGGCAAAATCCCATCTTGGTTATTCACATCACGCAGCTTGATTCTCAATCGACCGAACTCGCCTTTATAATCGCCCGATTACGGATCAGCGTTTGATGTAACCTAAGTCGGTGATCCTCAACTCGACTATGCAACAACCTCAGGTCTAAGGATTACATTGATTGAGATATACAAATGACAGCTTAGTTCGTTGTACCTCAATATGGGTCAATCCGACTCGCTAAACTCTTTAGCCTAGTCTGTGTAAGTTGGAATAGCATCTCCATGCCCATGACAAGTGGAACCGAGTCATCAAGCCAACTTTCACATTGGTCTAAGTTGTGTGTCCAGCACAACCTCAATGACCAAGGATATTTAGTACAAACAACATGAATGCATAGTTCCACAACTGAATCACATATTCAATGATACACATCAGATGTTTATACAAGGACTACTTAATAACTTTATGAATACAATGGGAAATATTATCATACATGATTGCCTCTAGGGCATATTCCCAACATCTCGCGTCGACGATGACCCCCAACCGTTGGATTAGAACTAGATCGAACGATCCACGTTGCCCCATACCGCTTCGCCCAGCCCCGTGTCACTGACGAGTGGGGACACCCACTTAAGCAGCCCGCGGGAGCACTGCGCTTAGCAGGCCGGCCCAGTAACTTTTCCCGCGCAAGCCCAATTATTCAAATTAAACTTTTTCTATTTCTTTTCAAACACACTTCAGCACTCAACTTCAAAAATCAACCCAGATCGATTCAGTGCACCAATTTGGATGAATCCAATTTTTTTGGAAAGGTCTGTGAATGCTGAATCCAAGCCCGTTGGATTCAGGTCATTTGGATCTGTAGATCACCCATAGTAAAAATAACAAGGCAGAAGCTTTTCTGCATTCAAATTTTTTTTCAAATTTAAACCATAAAAGCTTTTGAGTTGATTCCAACTCTCAAAAATCACATTTAACCATACCTTTCAGAATATATAAAAATATATAGGTTTACTTGCAGAAATATTGTTCAAGTAATAAAAGAATGCTACATAAGCATTTCTAGCCACTTTAATTAATTAAAATAAAAGGGTAAAACCTTATTAAATTGTGACACCACTTTAAATCACATTCCCATGGACTACAATATGTGGTGATGACATGTGTCAACATGATCCCATGTTTAGTTTGGAGAATATTAAATCTTAAGTAATTTTTCAATGAGTAAAAATTACTTTTCTAAAAATAAAAAGATTTAAACCAAGCCTTAACCTTGTAATGTTAGAGATGATGCTAGATCATCTATAGGACCCTTGTGTGTGATGATTGCAAGTAGTTAAGTATTGTTTGGTGATTGTGTACCTTGTATTTATTCATGGACGCTAGTACCGACCAAGGATACGAGGAGGAAGGAGGATACTACGAAGGGGAAGCCGAGGAGAACTTCAACCACTGCTCTGCACAAGGCAAGCTGATACTATACCAATGCAAGATAAAACTTGCAAGACATTCTACTTTAGCAAGCCTAATACTACTAGGGATTGTGCAAGCTAACACTTGCAAGATACTATACCTATGCAAGCCTTACTAATCAAGTTGACCTATGCAAGCTAACCCTTGCCAGATACCCTACTGATGCAACAAACCCCTACTTGTTACTATGCCTTAAGCATATGTGATCATACCCATTTGATAAACCAATCCTAGTTTTATGTGCAAGCTTCTTACTGCATTTCTTTATCAAAGCTTACTTAGAGTCTACCTAAGAGTTTGGTAGATACTAGACAGTTCTGCTGAAGGTGGCATAAAGAGCATAAAATTTGGCCTAAGCTAGAAACCTTGATATCAGCCTAAGATATAAGGTTGGACTTAGTGAAACTCCACTAGTTACCACCCCTCATTAGTACTACCCCCACCTGTAGATGCTAGTGCTAAGCATAAAACTTGATCAACTTTTAGATGGGAATACTTGGTGGAAAAATGGTTATGAAAACCTTGGAATGATGGATCATTCTATTGAAATGTTTTGGACATGTGTTTCCAAACACTTGATGATTTTGGTGATGAAAATGTTGAGGCATGAGCCTTAGCCCTTTATAAAACTGATGGTTGTCTGGATGCGATACCTGTAACTACCTCGGTGAATTACGCTCCTAGATACAAGCCTGGATGAGCGATAGTGGTTGAAATAGTACGGTGGGGCCCCAAAAGCCACTCACGGGTAGACCTTTCGGCCGTCCCAACCACTTCCAACTCAACGGGACCTGCAGGCGGCGTGTCCAAGCGAAGGGATCAACTACATACACAAGTGGGTATGTATGCAAGCCACCATACAAGAGTACATCGAGCCATACCATCTAGAAAGAAAGGAATATAGCAACGCATACGGCAAGATTCAAATGACCTAGATAGGTATAATATTTTAGGATAATTCCTCATACAACACACTTGAGTATCAAGCGGAAGCGGCAAAACAAAGTCCGGGTACGGACAAGAAGCAAATCGGCATAAGATTCCATAGAAGTAAGCACATCCCGCCACAGATCTCACGGATCCCCGTTCCCGGAATCTCTACACCGAACGATCGTTGCCCACATCATCAACCTCTTCCACCCAAAGATCCGTCTGCGAGGGTACTGCTCATCCGAACCAATAATTTATCGTGTGAGACCCTAAGGGTACTCAAGAAGTCTTAATGCCTCGGGACACAACTGGGTGACGCATTGCGAAAGATAAACCCTAGCAGTTCTACAGATAAACGCTAACCATCCGCCTAACCAATGATAGACGGATGTCCGTGAATTAATGACAACAGTTATAACAGTAATTTCATCAGATCCATCCTCCTCCTCGCTTACCAACGAGGAAGCGGACGAACAAACCCCATCCATTGGCAATTTTATTAACCATTCCATGAGTGTGGCACTATTTACTAGTCAAATTACTTAGTCAGATTAAAGCGGTACTTTAGTTATGCTTGTCTATGATCGAGAAACTGTGCTCCAAGTCGTCCATAACCGCGGACACGGCCTTCAGAAAGTTTTACCCGGCCGGGGTGCACCAATAGCAACACACGCTCGATCAACCTCGGAAAAACCAAATCAAAACCCAACGAGGCCTTCTCGACAAAGCAATCATAGGATTCAGAAACATTTCAGGGGGCCACCCCTTGGAGTCTTCCCGCAACGAAGTAAGCTAGCTCCGAGACGGACTCAAGGTTTGGGTGGACGGCTGTGAACGACTGGGAACCCAAAACTGGGCTTGTCGACACCGCGGAATCGTGTCCCGATCCTAAACAGTACAGTGTGCTCCTCGCACAATCGTAAATACAGAAGTAGCATGGCATAAGTACAGGATAGTAAATAAAACCTCAAACTAGTTTGTGGCCCCAAGAAATAAGACGGAATCAAGCTCTGTATCAGGGGGGTCCCATATACCTCTCGGATGTGGATAGCGCGATAAATCAAGGAACAGGAATCAAGTACTCGGGGTCTTACGGGACACAAGTGAGCAGGAAAAACCAAATAGCAGATGTTGCTCACCGATGCCACTTTCATTAGTTATCCCATTACTACTCAGGTTAAGTTGTTTAGGTACCTGCTCTCCATCGAGACTCACATACCCTACACATGCTGTTCTATGACTCGCATGGCTCAAACAACTCCTGTAGTAATGGCTCATGGGATGGAGGAACAAGCTTGGTGGGGTGTAAAGTAAAGGCTATGCAATACTTGGGATTCAATTTAATGCAATCGCGACTCAATGATGCAAGAATAAGATAGAGGCAATAGGTACTGTATGTATGCAAGCATGTGGAAGTGCTTGCCTGGCAAATCAGTTGAAGCGAGAGACGGATCTGGGTAGTGCTCCTGGTTCTCTTGATATATCCCCTGCTCAGTGTCTATCCGAGAAAAACCAAACAAACAAGGCCAACATGAATATAGAGCACAAGCATATGAATAAGATGCGTCAAGCAAACAATCATGCCATGATGAATGATGCACAATTTGCATGGCATTAAAGTAGCATGGCATGGGTGAGGTGTGGAAGACAAGAAATAGCATTTTAATGGGGTTTTGGATCACTTTTGTTGCCATAATAGTTGCTGTACACTATATTTTTATATGATGCATGCTGCAATTGAAGTCAAGGATAGCATAAACAGAAAGGTCTCGTCGAGCTGATCATTTTAGACATATCATTTGTTAAATTTGGAATTATAAATCAAAAGTTATTAATTATTTAAGTTCTAGTGGCATTTGTGGTAATTTAATTCAACTTGTAATTTTAAATGTGCAAAAGGCAATTTGAATTGCATATTTGAAATCCTTACATTTTTCTGGTTCAGAAACATATAACATTTGCATTATTTGGATTTATAAATGAAAAGTTATTTAAAAACAGAATTATATTTGAATTTGAAATAATTAGAAAAAGATTTGAATTTAAACCGATCCAGGAAAACCTTTTATACTCAGTCTAATCTACCCACAGACGCTTACAGGTGGGCCAAAGCTGGCACAGGCCCACGCGCGCAGAGAACTGGTGGGCACCGCGGCTGCTGCCAGCCACTAAGGCTGCCAGGTGGGCACAGGGGTTCACGGGCCCACGTGCCAGTGGGGCAACGACAGCGGCTGACAGGCGGGGGATAAGGGACCGCGGGTGGAAAACTTAATAAGCGAGGATCCTTTTTGCAAAACGGCTCGGGGCAGGTGGGGGAGAGGGAGCGGGTTGAGAAAAAAGGTTTGGGGTTTGTAAAGCGTCGAGCGCCAAGACCGTACTTCTTCCTATCCGCCGAGCGACAGAGGGTCGAGGGGGTTCGAACCACCCTCTGGGCGCCAATGAGACGGCTACCGGCGGCTGCGTGTTGACAGGGAAGCGCACGGGGGCTAGATAGGTTGCGGCGCGACGTGGGAAGCCAGTCACGCGGCAGAAGCGACGAACGCAGCGACTGCATTTACGACGGCGAAGGCAAAGATGTCTGGGAGGGAGCTGGGCTTACCGCGGTGGTGTTGGTGGCGCTGGATCGATTCGGCGAGCAGCGGATCGACGACGGGCGACGCCGTAGCTAGGGTTTCGGCAGCAGTTGGTTCCGCTCGGTCCTCCTCCTCCTCGACGACGAGAGCAGGGCGATGCAGGGGATCCTTTTTGAGCTCCCAGGACACTCCACGGACGCGTGGCTCGCCAGGAACAACGGGACGTGGAGGGGGCCGACGGTGGGTGGCTCAGAGGGTAGCCGGAGGCGGTGGAGAAAGAGGGAGAGAGGGGAGGCTACGGGGTGGATCTGGGGAGAGGCCAGAGGGGTGTGGGGTGGATAAGAACGAGGGGGTGAGGTGGGGCTTGCGTGGGGGAGGGGCAGGTCGGCTCGGCCACCTTTCTCTCCTCACGTGCATGGGTCGAGCGGCACATGGGGAGGGAGGAGGCTGCCAGGTGGGGTAGGTAAGGGGAGCTCGGGGTGGGACCAGGTCGAGCAGGAGGTGGGTCGGGTTGGTAGGAGCTTGTGGCCGAGAGAGGAGGAGAGAGCTAGAGGGTCGAGCTAGGGTTAGATAGGAGGGGTAGATAGCTGGGGTGGGGCCTGCACGCTAGAGGGAAGGGGAGCTCGAGAGAGAGGGGCACTTAGGGTGTGGTAGGTTTAGGTGAGAGAGGGAGGGACAAGTTAGCTAGGGTTTAGTTAGTTTAGGTAGCTTAGAGTTTAGCCAAGATGGGATATGGGGTATGGGGTAGGTGTTAGAGAGAACTAGGATAGAGGATTAGAGAGAGGGGGTGGATTAGGGTTTTGGTCTAGAGAGGGGGAAGGTTAGATGCTAGGGGTTCCTTTTGACAAGAACCATCCATGCACCAAACAAAACCCCATCAAGATCCAAGACTAGAGCAAGGGGAAAAAGGTGATGAGGTTTTGGCAATGATCAAACGAGACCAAGCCTAAGGGGTAGGGAGAGATGATCCATTGTAAAATCCAAATACAAACAAATGTCAAGCTAAGGGGTACTTGCATGGGCCATGCATAGTTAATTCACACCATATTTATCTTTGTGAAAACAAGATTAATTAACTGGCATTTTATTATGCATTCCAAAGTGTGGAATAAGGCCCAAGCAAAAGAAATTAGAAAGAATTCCAAGTGGGGTATGAGCAGATGATCACATTGGAATATATTTGGGACTTGCTAGTGTGTATATGCCACTAGATATTTAATAAGCCCACAAAATATCCCCACATGATGATAACCCCAACAACACCCATATGGAAGCTAGGGAGAAAGGGTCCCACTCACAAGGCATGCAAAGGTGGCCATGTGGCTCTCATGCATCAATAATGTGAAAACAAAATGATGCCAAGATGAGAACATGTGGAAAAGAAATGGATCCATCCCAACCCACATGAGCTAGAAGTAAACCCATAAATGCCAAGCTCATATTTAGTTGGATGGTGGAATTATGAGGTGGTGAAAAGAAAAGGTGGTGGAGTTAATAAGAGATATGCCCCCAAATCAACTTGGGCATTTAACACATATCAAGAACCAAATACAATATCAAGAGGCAACTACAATTAATAATGCATATGCGATAAGAACCAAAGCAAAGAGGGGTTTTGTATGGTGCTCAAATGCAAGGTGACATGATGACATGAGCATGATATGATGATGATGCAGCAATTATATGTTGGAAGTGGCCCTTTATTACTAGAACAAGTAGCATTACAGGTGTTAGACAACTGGGATGCTACAACTCTCCCCCACTAAACAGGAATCTCGCCCCGAGATTCTAGGAAGAAGAAGAAGACACAAAGAGAGAAGGATGGTTGGCACGGAGTTCATCTTCACGCTCCCATGTGGCTTCATCAAGAATGGTGTGACCACCGCACCTTGCGTAACTTGATGGACTTGTTGCGAGTCCTTCTTCTCATGGTCTCAAGGATTTTTGTGGGTGTTCTTGATAAGACAGTCTTCTTGGAGATCGATTAGCTCATGATCCACGGTCCCGCCGGATCTTTGAAGCACTTCTTGAGCTGAGAGATGTGGAAAACATCATGAACCTTGAGTTTTTCCTAAGCTCAAGTGCATAAGCAACTTCTCCTCTTCTACCACGAATCTTGAATGGACCGATGTATCTAGGAGCCAACTTTCCTTTGATACCAAAGCGGTGTTCCTCTCATGGGAGTGACACGAAGGTACACGAGATCACCAGAACATACACCATGTCCGTGTGCTTCTGTCATAGTTGCTTCCGACGACTTTGAGCAATCTTCGTGTTCTCTAGAATGATATGCACCTTCTCCTCTCGCTTGAGTTACGATGTCGTGGCCAAACCAAATTCTTTCACCGCACCGACCAACCAATCGAAGTTCTGACTTGCACCATAGAGAGCCTCAAATGGTGCCATCTTCGACTCTCCTGGAAGTTGTTGTAGGAGAATTCGCATAAGGAAGACATTCCTCCCACTTCATGCCAAAAGAGATGACGCAAGCAAGCATATCCTCCGTAATCGATTGATCCTTTCCACTTGTCCTTGCGATCGAGGGTGGTAAGGTGCTGAAGTTCAACTTTGTTCCCAAAGCTTTTTGGAAACTCTCCGAACTTTGAGGTGAAGATGCTCCCACGGTGCGAACTGATTTCAAGTGGAACCCCATACAGAGACAATTCATTGATATAGAGCTCAGCCAACTGAATTCCAGAAATTGTTTCCTTGACTGGGAAGAAATGAGCCACTTTAGAAAGCCTGTCGATGACAACAAAAATTGCATTGTTGCCCTTCTGCGACCTTGGAAAGCCAGTGATGAAGTCCATCTCTACTTTCTCCCATTTCCATTCCGGAGGTTCCAATGGCTGTAGAAGACCGAATAGTTTCTGATGGACAGCCTTGACTCTGCGACAGACATCACATTCTGAGACATACTTTGCACAATACCGTTTCAACCCCGGCCACCAGTATTGTGTTTTCAAGTCCATGTACATCTTTGTGCTGCCAGGATGGATAGAAAGAACCGAATCATGCGCCTCCTTGAGACCCGGGTAGTTTGGAACAAACATCCGGTGTTCAAAGAAAAGCGTGCCTTGATCATCAACGTGGAAGGACTCATACTTCGGAAGCTCAAGTTTAGAGATGAGCTTTTTGGTGTGCGGATCACCCAGCTGACGAGAGCGAATCTTTTCTTCCAAGAGAGGAGTAGCCAGAAGGTTCAGGAGATGCCCTTGTTCCACAATTTCCAGGTTGAGCTGACGGAATTCCTCGCACAAAAGAGGCTGTTGTTCTTCCATCATGAGGTTGTTGACATAAGCTTTGCGGCTAAGCGCATCTGCCATGACATTTGCTTTGCCCGGAGTGTAGTTGATGGTCAAATTAAAGTCATTTATTGCTTCAATCCACCTCCTCTGCCGAAGGTTGAGATCAGGCTGTGTGAAGATATACTTCAAACTCTTGTGGTCAGAAAAGATCTCACAACGGTTACCAAGCAAGTAGTGCCTCCATAGCTTCAAAGCAAAGACAATTGCTGCTAGCTCGAGGTCATGTGTGGGATAGTTGATCTCATGCGTCTTCAACTGACGAGAGGCATAAGCAACCACCTGTTTCTCTTGCATCAGGACCGCACCCAATCCTTGCAAAGAGGCGTCCAAAAAAAACCCTTACCTGTTAGTATTAGTTTGCGAGTACTTAAAGAGTACTCATGTATTTGTCCCTGTCTATTCCCATGGCCAGACTATGAAGAGGAGTACCTGGAAGATGGACCCCAGGAAGGTTACGACAACTAGGATCATCTCCCATCGTCAGCATTGCCTGTGACCCCGAAGATGGAGCTTCGCCTACGCTACCGTTATTATTACGTATTACGCTTGATGTTGTATTAAGAACTGGATCATGAGATCCCCATTTGTGTAAGAACTTATGTATCGCTTGTAATGGATGAAGTACTATGGTATCCAATTGTTATGTCTCGCAAAAATGGTAATCCTGGATTGCGATGTATGGCATAACAGGCATCTAGGATTGAAAAATCCGGGTGTTGACAAGTTGGTATCAGAGCCATCCTGACCATAGGAGACCCTAGTTAGATTGGACGTTGAACCAAAAACTTAGTTTCAAAACCAAAGAACAAAAATATTCACGAAAACTTATTCTCATTCTTACCTCTTTAATTCTTTAATAAAACTTCATGTTCCTCAAAAACTCTTGCAAAATAGATAAAATTTTGACACACTTGATCACTCTGCTAATCTACTCATCCTCTATTTTTATAGATGGACGTGAAGTACAGCAAGTTTTACCAACTTGGGAATGGAGCAGACCTTATCTTTGAGAGGGATCTGGATCAGCTTTCGAAACTTCTGGAGCGTCCGCACCTCGAGTTCTTCGAAGCTCAGCTCAATGATCAAGGAGGAGAAGATCTGCAGTGGCTAATTGTTGCAAGTCTCCGAGGAAAGATTGAACCTCCCACTGCGGAGGGAATTCAGTTTACCTTGAGGGAAAACAACTGGCTCGATGGACTTGCCAGAGCAATGCAGGAAGCTCTTTCCCGTCTGTGTGGGCAGAGCATCAATCAGATCAAGGGTACTCGCTTTGAGTTTTGCCCAAGGCTTGATGCAAATGGCCAACCATTGGAAGCCCCATACCACCCCGAGCTGAAGACTCAATTGGACCACCTTAGCTTCAAGATGTATGATCGTCAGCAGGAATTGGAAAACTACCGTGACTATTGCAACCACAAGTCTGCCATCATCAAGACGAAGGACCAGACCATCGCCATGCTAGCAAAGGATCGCAAGTCTCGCCGCCGTCAGCTCGACAAGAAGGAGCGCATTATTGCCCGTCTTCGCCACCGCATCTCATCTCTGGAAGAGACCATCCACGAGAGAGACATGCAGTTAGAGGAAAGGGAGAATGCCGGAGAGGATATTTGTGGAGACCCTTACTCCTATCTCAGCGATGACGACGATTTTCTGGAGGATCAGGCCATGGACTTCTTCACCGATGAGGATGATTTCGCCTTCATCGATGATGCTGAAGATGATGAAGCCATAGACTCCAAGGAGTAGTAGCACTGAGCACTAGCGTAGTGAGTAGTAGTCATCCCATCAGATCGTAGTTTCCAGAATGGTTCTTAAAACCATCTGTTTTTCCTTGCTGTGGTGTGCGTTGTATCGAGTGAATGAATGAATGAAAAAGCAAGTTTCTAGAAAAACCTGAGTCAAACTCTAAAAACTTTTCAAAAACCCAAAACCTTAGAAATTTCCCTCTTTTCTCATGATCTATATCAATCTTCAGATGCCACGTGGAGGAAGTGGTTCAGCCCCGGACCCGATGTTGCAGATCCTGCAAATGTTGACTTCTGACCGTGAAGCTGAAAGAGCGGAACATCAAGCCAACCTAGGAACTCTGCAACAGATATCCCAGCTAGCCCACAACAACCAAGGCCACGGAAATCAGAACAACCACGGATCTAAGCTCAAGAATTTCCAGAATACCAACCCACCCGTTTTCACCAAGTCAGAAGAACCCCTAGATGCTGATGATTGGCTGCAAACCATGGAAAACAACCTAGAAGTCGCCGGAGTAGAAGCCAACGATAAAGTCCTATTCGCCACCCATTATCTAGCTGGAGATGCCAGGGCATGGTGGAACAATGTTCGTGCAATGACCGGAGGCCAAATGATGACCTGGGAGGAATTCAAGGTCAAGTTTAGCAGAACCCATGTGCCACCAGGTTTGATCAAGAGAATGAGAGACGAGTTCAGAGAATTGAAGCAAGGAAGGATGACTGTAGTGGAATACCGTGACAAATTTTTGTCATTAGCTAGGTATGCCCCGAACGAGATAGACACCGAAGCCAAGAAGAAAGAAAGATTCCTGAATGGTCTACATGACGAGATGCATACAGTGTTAGTCAATATCCCCTTTGTGGATATTGAAGCCCTTGTCGACTCTGCTATCCAGATGGAAGGAAAGATCAACCAGGCCAATGAGAATCGCAAGCATCGCATGATGCACCAACCAGGAACCCATCAGACCCCAAAGTATCGCCCCAACCCATCTCCAGGATTTGCCCCAAGAACCAACAGACCCCCAATGACCCGTCCAACCTATCCCAACCGTGGAAACCCTAGACCCGGAGGAAATCACAACAACCCCGGCAACTCTAGCAATTTCACCCGTGCCCCACCCAAGTTCAACACCAACAATGCTACCGCCAACACCAACACTGCCCCGAGGACTGGAAGCAATGCTGTGCCTGTCGCAGCCAAGGATAAGTCACAAGTTACCTGTTATGACTGTGGAAATAAAGGCCACTATTCCAATGAGTGCTCCAACAAGAAGAATGCTACAGCCCCCAACGCCAATGTCCCAGATCAGCAGCAGCGTCGTGTCCAGCCAGGGAGAAGATTTGCCCCAGGGAATTCACTCAACCACAATGGCCGTCTTTTTCTCATGCATGATGAAGAAGCTCAGGAAGCGCCAGACGTCGTGCTAGGTACGTTTTCTGTTAATTCAGTACTTGCAAGTGTGTTGTTTGACTCTGGTGCATCACATTCATTTGTCACCAAAGAATTTGCCTGCACTAGTAAAATTCAACCAACCAAATTGAAGCATGTGATGATTGTACAAATTCCCGGATCAACCACCAAGGCTAGGCAAATTTGCAAGGCCGTCCCTATCCGAATCCATGGCATAGATTTTTATGCTAACCTAATAGTACTCAGAACTAAAGGTTTGGAAGTAGTACTAGGAATGGATTGGATGTCCAAACATAAAGGATTGATTGACTGTGCCAAGAAAGCCATCACCATGACCAGTACCACCGGAATATCAGTCGAGCATATATCTGAAACCTTACCTCGCCAATTCAAGTGTACTAAGAGTATAGCCCAACCTACCATTTACCAAGTCCGGATAGTCTGGGAATACCCCGATGTATTTCCAGATGTTTTGCTCGGTATGCCCCCAGATCGGGATATCGAGTTTATCATCGAACTAATCCCCGGAACAGGACCCATAGCCCAGAGACCCTATAGTATGAACCTGTCAGAACTAGAAGAACTGAAGAAGCAACTGGATTCCATGTTGGAAATAGGATTGATTCAACCAAGTGCGTCACCATGGAGATCACCTGTCTTGTTTGTGGACAAGAAGGATGGAGGTAACCGTTTGTGTACGGATTATCGGAAGTTGAATGATGTAACCATCAAGAACAAGTACCCCTTGCCCAAGATAGAAGATTTGTTTGATCAGTTGACCGGTGCCCAGGTGTTTTCTAAGATTGATCTTAGAACTGGTTATCATCAACTCAAGATTCGTGCAGAGGATATTCCAAAGACTGCCTTTACCACCAGATATGGGTTGTATGAGTATACAGTCATGTCTTTTGGATTAACCAATGCCCCCGCTTATTTCATGAACCTCATGAATAAGATTTTTATGGACTTCCTGGATAAGTTTGTCGTTGTTTTCATTGATGACATTCTGATTTATTCCAAATCAGAAGAAGAACATGAGCTACACCTAAGGACCATTCTTGGAACCCTTAGAGAGCATCAGCTGTATGCAAAATTTAGCAAATGTGAATTCTGGTTACAGGAGGTAGGATTCCTTGATCACATTGTATCAGCCGGAGGAATTGCCGTTGACCCTGCCAAAGTGAAAGATGTAGAAGATTGGCCAGCCCCAACCACTCAAACCCAAGTTCGTGCTTTTCTAGGATTGGCGGGATATTACCGCAAATTTGTAGAAGGATTCTCTAGTATCGCCAGACCCATGACCCAATTGCTGAAGAAGGACAAGAAGTTTGAATGGACCGACAAATGTGAAGCGAGTTTTCAAGAACTTAAAAGGAGATTGATTTGAGCCCCAATCTTAATCATGTCGGATATCACGAAGCCCTTTGATGTGTATTGTGACGCATCCAAGATTGGTCTCGGATGTGTGCTAATGCAAGAAGGCAAATTTATATCTTATCTATCGCGACAATTGAAGCAACATGAACAAAATTACCCAACCCATGACCTCCAACTCGCAGCCGTAGTTCTAGCCCTGAAGACATGGAGACATTACCTGATGGGAAACCGTTGTGAGATTTATTCGGATCACAAGAGCCTAAAGTATATATTCACTCAGAAGGAGCTGAATATGAGGCAGAGAAGATGGATTGAGCTAATCTGGGATTACGACCTGGACATTCACTATCACCCTGGTAAAGCCAACGTGGTAGCCGATGCCCTTAGCAGATTGCCGTGCCGCTTGAACTCCATGATTTTGAAGGAGCAACCAAGTTTGCACAAAGAGATGGAAGATTTTCGAATGGAATTAGTAAGTGAAGGATTTTTGGGTAGCATAGAACTTCAGCCCACTTTGATCAGTCAGATTAAAGAGGCGCAGAAAGGAAATGCCAGTATCGACGGAATCAAGCGCCGTATCGGTACAGGCAAAGTACCCGGATTCACCGAGGACGAAGAAGGAGTTTTGTGATACAAAGGACGCCTTTGTGTACCATCAGATTCTGAGTTAAAAGAAGTTATTTTGAAGGAGGTTCATGATACTCTTTATTCTATCCATCCCGGAGGAACTAAGATGTATCAAGATTTAAAAGAGCAATTTTGGTGGCATAAGATGAAGAGAGAAATCGGAAGCTATATCGCCAAGTGTGATATATGTCAGCGAGTCAAGGCCAGACATCAAAGACCCGCTGGATTGTTGCAACCTTTGCAAATTCCGGAATGGAAATGGGATTCTGTAGGAATGGACTTTATCACTGGACTACCTACTTCTAGTAGGGGAAATGACTCTATTTGGGTCATAGTGGACAGATTGTCCAAAGTCGCCCATTTCTTGCCCGTCAAAACCACCTATCAGAGTTCGAAGCTAGCAGAGTTGTACATCGCTAGAATCGTTAGTTTGCATAGAGTCCCCAAGAACATAGTATCGGATCGAGGAACTCAGTTTACCTCGAGATTCTGGAAGAAAGTCCAAGAAGGTTTAGGAACCCGCCTAGATTTCAAGATCACCATCACCCTCAGACCGATGGACAAACGGAGCGAGTAAATCAAATACTCAAAGATATGCTTAGAGCATGTGTGCTAGAATATGGATCCAAATGGGAAGACTGTCTGCCGTTTGTAGAATTTTCATACAACAATAGTTACCAAGCCAGTTTGCAAATGGCCCCATTTGAATTTATGTACAGAAGAAAGTGTCGCACCCCTTTGAACTGGTCGGAAGTAGGAGAGAGTCAGATTTTCGGACCCGGCATCCTACAAGAAGCAGAAGAGAAGGTTCACAAGATTCGTGAGCACCTCAAGACAGCCCAATCCCGACAGAAGAGTTACGCCGACAAGAGACGTAGAGACCTAGCCTTCAACATAGGAGATTTTGTTTATCTGAAAGTGTCGCCATTGAAGGGAATGCAGCGTTTCCAACTCAAAGGAAAGTTAGCCCCCAGATATATCGGACCTTTCAAAATTCTAAACCGTTGAGGAGAAGTATCGTATCAACTGGAACTACCAGAAGAAATGTCAGCTGTGCACAATGTGTTCCATATCTCGTTACTTCGCAAGTGTCTCGAAGTCCCCGAGAAGACCGAAGTGTTCAAGAATATCGATCACCGGACCATAGAGATCAACGATGACCTGACCTATCCCGAAGTACCCATCCGTATTTTGGAAGAAGCCTTTCAAACTACTAGAACCCAAAGCATCAAGTTTCTCAAGATTCAGTGGAGCAACCACACAGAAGAGGGAGCTACCTGGGAACACGAAGATCACATCAGGACGGAGTTTCCAGATCTCTTCAAATCCTAGGTAATCTTTTCATCCTTTTTCAAATCTCGGGACGAGATTTTGTTTAAGGGGGGAAGGTTTGTAACATCCCAAAAATACAAAGCTTGGATCATCAAATTCTAATCATCAAAATTAGGGTTAACAAAAACTTTTCTAAATGAAATCATGAATGCATGTATATGTGTATGCATGGATTTTTGAATTCTTTTAAACCCACCTTGTTTGTTTGTTTCTTTGCTTATAAAATGTTTCTTAGGTGAAATAAACATCATCTAACACATTTCCCACACTTTTCCTAAAGACAAGTAAATCAAAACACATATATGAAGTGAATGGTCATTTTGACCAATTTAACTCCCATGCCTACTTTGGCTGTCTCAAACTTTCAAAACCTAACAGAAACTTTTCTGGATCTTTGCACCCCTTGAATGTACTCATAACAAGGTATCAAGGCCCACTTTGTGATCATCTAGAAACTTTCAAATGCATAGTTTAAATGACAATTCAAAATTGAATCTTTATCATATGGGAAGATCCCACTTTTTCAAAAACCACTCAAACAAGCTCAACTTTCAAAACCCAAGCATCTGCAGACTCACCAACACCAATCTAGCAAACCCACCAAAATTCAATTCAAAATTCAAAACTTGACTTCATGCGGCCATTTCATCAAACAGGTTGCAGACACAAATCAAACAAACATCAAACACTATAGCGTGCAGTAAATTTGGCCTAACTTGTTCCCTAGTTAGCTCACACACAGCTCAGTTGATCATCTAGGAAGTTTAGCCAGGCACTAGCACCCCTGTGAGCTTGCCATTGCCATCAATGGTGAACAACCGAAGCCAACCTTGCCACCCCATAGTCGACAGCAAGCTAGGAGCAGCAGCAAGCCTAGCCAGCATGTCTGGGAGGCAGCCCACCGTCCACCGCCACTCACTGTCCCAGCCGCGAGCGTTGCCAAGCCCTGGACCATGCGCACAAGCCGCGCCCAGACCATGCCGAGCATGCGCCAGAGCGCCACCCTCGACAAACGTCCATAGACCGCGCGCCGCCCTCACCGCGTCCACACACGATCACCACCGACCCAGGAGACCGCCAGACATCCCCGTTTGCCGCCCCGTGCCATACAGCCACCGCCCGCCGTCGAAGACGCCGCCTCTGACGCGCAGAGCACCGCCCGTTCCAGATCAAACCACACCGATCCATGCCTCGCGACCATGTCGTTGAGCATCGCCAGGAGACACAGCACCGTCCCCTACCCTTGCCCATGCCATTAGCCGCCTATAACGTCGCCCCCGACGAGCTCACATCAGGCGCCTGGTCCCTCGCTCGACTATAAATAGAGGACACCCCCGCACAATTTCTTCACACCATCTCACTCTCCTCTCCTCACTGACCGTGCCACACCATTCTCAGATCAAGGCGAGCACCACCTCGCCGGAATTTCACCCAGCGCCGGAGAAGAAGGAGCCGCGATTGAGCCGCCCAGAGAAGCCACCGTACCGGGAGGTTCGCCGACTTAGCTGTCGCCCGCCTCGCCGACCTCGCCTGCACTCGGTGAGCCCCAAGACCCTCACCGGCCGCGCTTAGGTTTCGCTTCGCCGGAGTTGTCTCGCGTCGACGATGACCCCCAGCCGTTGGATTAGAACTAGATCGAACGATCCACGTTGCCCCATACCGCTTCGCCCAGCCCCGTGTCACTGACGAGTGGGGACACCCACTTAAGCAGCCCGCGGGAGCACTGTGCTTAGCAGGCCGGCCCAGTAACTTTTCCCGCGCAAGCCCAGTTATTCAAATTAAACTTTTTCTATTTCTTTTCAAACACACTTCAGCACTCAACTTCAAAAATCAACCCAGATCGATTCAGTCCACCAATTTGGATGAAACCAATTTTGTTGGAAAGGTCTGTGAATGCTGAATCCAAGTCCGTTGGATTCAAGTCATTTGGATCTGTATATCACCCATAGTAAAAATAACAAGGCAGAAGCTTTTCTGCATTCAAACATTTTTCAAATTTAAACCATAAAATCTCTTGAGTTGATTCGAACTCTCAAAAATCACATTTAACCATAACTTTCAGAACATATAAAAATATATAGGTTTACTTGCAGAAATAATGTTCAAGTGATAAAAGAATGCTACATAAGCATTTCTAGCCACTTTAATTAATTAAAATAAAAGGTTAAAACCTTATTAAATTGTGACACCACTTTAAATCACATTCCCATGGACTACAATATGTGGTGATGACATGTGTCAACATGATCCCATGTTTAGTTTGGAGAATATTAAATCTTAAGTAATTTTTCAATGAGTAGAAATTACTTTTCTAAAAATAAAAAGATTTAAACCAAGCCTTAACCTTGTAATGTTAGATATGATGCTAGATCATCTATAGGACCCTTGTGTGTGATGATTGCAAGTAGTTAAGTATTGTTTGGTGATTGTGTACCTCGTATTTATTCATAGACGCTAGTACCGACCAAGGATACGAGGAGGAAGGAGGATACTACGAAGAGGAAGCCTAGGAGAACTTCAACCACTGCTCTGCACAAGGCAAGCTGATACTATACCAATGCAAGATAAAACTTGCAATACATTCTACTTTAGCAAGCCTAATACTACTAGGTATTGTGCGAGCTAACACTTGCAAGATACTATACCTATGCAAGCCTAATACTACTAGGTATTGTGCGAGCTAACACTTGCAAGATACTATACCTATGCAAGCCTTACTAATCAAGTTGACCTATGCAAGCTAACCCTTGCCAGATACCCTACTGATGCAACAAACCCCTACTTGTTACTATGCCTTAAGCATATGTGATCATACCCATTTGATAAACAAATCCTAGTTTTATGTGCAAGCTTCTTACTTTATTTCTTTATCAAAGCTTACTTAGAGTCTACCTAAGCGTTTGGTAGATACTAGACAGTTGTGCTGAAGGTGGCATAAAGAGCATAAAATTTGGCCTAAGCTAGAAACCTTGATATCAGCCTAAGATATAATGTTGGACTTAGTGAAACTCCACTAGTTACCACCCCTCATTAGTACTACCCCCACCTGTAGATGCTAGTGCTAAGCATAAAACTTGATCAACTTTTAGATGGGAATACTTGGTGGAAAAATGGTTATGAAAACCTTGGAATGATGGATCATTCTATTGAAATGTTTTGGACATGTGTTTCCAAACACTTGATGATTTTGGTGATGAAAATGTTGAGGCATGAGCCTTAGCCCTTTATAAAACTGATGGTTGTCTGGATGCGATACCATTCCAATTTTAGCGTACAACCACAATACCCGAATATTGGGTAGGGCTTGACTGGAAACTTATATACCTTAGTATTAGTTCCCTCACGGCCAAGGTTTGAGCTGAGGCTACCTTGTGAAGATTGTCCACCTGTGCAGTATCCAAGATGACAGCTGGTCATGGTTGGGAGGACAAACTCACAGGAGAGGTGCTTATACTAGGGCATGTAATCGAAAGGTTAGGATTGATTATCCGCATACTGAGTATGGTGAATTCAGGATTTGTTCCTGACGGATGTATCGAATGTTGTGGTGAAAGTGTACAATCTCTGCAGAGTGTCAAACTATTCGAATAGCCGCGTCCGCGGTTATGGACAGTTGGAGTGGCCATACTGTTCCCCGTCAGACTTTTCAAAAGGACTTGTGAAATGAACTGAGACTTTGACTTGACCACAATAGAGTTGTGACCTGAATTACAAGATCCCACTTAGGAGTTATAAAATTGTGACTAGCCTTGGAACTTAGTAGAGATAAACCTGGCTTTTTGCAAAACAACCCTAGAGCCTAGTGTCCTATTATCCAAAAAAAAACCTTACCTGTTAGTATTAGTTTGCGAGTACTTAAAGAGTACTCATGGCTTTGTCCCTGGCTATTCCCATGGCCAGACTATGAAGAGGAGTACCTGGAAGATGGACCCCAGGAAGGTTACGACAACTAGGATCATCCCCCATCGTCAGCATTGCCTCTGACCCCGAAGATGGAGCTTCGCCTATGCTACCGTTATTATTACGTATTCCGCTACTTGATGTTGTATTAAGAACTGGATCATGAGATCTCCATTTGTGTAAGAACTTATGTATCGTTTGTAATGGATGAAGTACTATGGTATCCAATTCTGTTATGTCTTGCAAAAATGGTAATCCTGGGATTGCGATGTATGGCATAACAGGCATCTAGGATTGAAAAATCCGGGTGTTGACACAAAATTATTTGCAAAAGATTTTACCTATAAACCATTTTTAAACCAAAGCATTATTTTATGTGGTTGAAAATGCCTTTATCAATGTAGCAATCTTTATAGGGTTTACCAAATACATTTTTAAATCATAAAACTTGGTGCTTGGGGTCAGAGAGTTTATTCCAAAACATTTCCCAAAGGTTTTCTTCAAAAAGCATTTTTAATAAATAATCATTACTTTTATTTGACTAGATTTGCTTTAAATCAAAGATTTACTACTTAGCTTTACCAAATACATTTTCAAATCCATGAGATGGTTTCCAAGGTCAGTAGGTTCAAAACAAACCATTTGCCAAAAGTTTTATCTCAAAAAATCATTTTAGAACAATTTTTACATACCAAATATGCCTACATAAGTTTCTTCAAAAACAACCAATTTAACAGAAACATTTAACTAAACAAAGTGCATGGTCAGAAAGTACTTGTCTTGCTGAATCCATTGATATAAAATTTGCAAAATTTGGACGTGTGGTTTGAAAGTTATGAATTTTTCAAATTGGAACATCTAATAGACAAGTTTCTGTTTTTAAAACAGATTCCAGGCCACGTGTCGTGTTGCTATTTGCTGGTACCGGTTCGCATGGATCAAGCGAGGTGGGGCGTTGGATCCAATGACGATCGTGCGGCACAGATTCACCCATACCCTTTCGAGTTACGTTCTATCGCATCCGTCAGATCAAGATCCAGCGGCTCATGGCACCTTGACCAAATATCAGCGGCGCCCGACGGTGGCTGGCGGCGACGACACTCGGCTAGAGGAGGTCTCAGCGAATCAGGAAGCAAGGGAACAAGAGGGATGTCTCACCAGGTTCGCGTGGTCATGGTGATGCTCAATGTGGTGGTAGCTCGTTGAGGGGCGCACGGTGGTGACGGTAATCGCTCGCCGGAGTCGAGCTGCGCCTCAGGCTCGTCTGCTCGTCGATGGGCGCGAAGATTTATGGCATGCTGAGACGAATGGAGGGCACCGTTAGGTTCGTATGAGAGTCACGAACATGTGATCATCCAAGAGAGGGAAAGGGGCGGTCTATTCTTACCAGGAGAACTCGCCGGAGTTGGAGACAGACGGTGGCGCTACTGGTTGTCGTCGTTTCCAACGCTGGGGGTCAAGAGCGGGCAAGTCGAGGGTGCAGAGAGAAGCGCCAGGGTCTGGGGGTCACGCTCGTGTGCTCGATGAGGCGAGGGGCGGCAGGGTTTGGTCGGAATTGGAGGTGAAGCTCGCCGGAGACAGTGGCGGTGCAGCGTGAAATTAGGCAGCCTAGGTGCGCACTAGGGTCTGGCGAGTGAGGGGAAAGAGAGAGGGGGCGAAGGCTCTTTAGTACGCGTGATCGAGGGTCCGTTTAATCACGGCGTTACTGCGTATTACACCGGCATTCATTTGGCAGCAACGGCCGGCGAGGTCAGCGGGAGGGTGAGGAAGACGGTGACGTGGCGATGGGGTCCGTTGTCAGCGAGAGGGAGAGAGGAAGAGTAGGGTCGACACATCAGTGACTGTGCCGGTCTGTCTTCGTGTGAAGAAAAACGTTTCGGGGGAGAAGGGTTAGTTGGGCTGCTGTTGGGTCAGTTGGGCCGGCTGGGCTGGGTCGGCCTTGTTCATTTTTTTATCTGATTGTTTTTCCTTTTTCCATTTCTATTTATCTGTTTTGGTTTTTATTAATTAATTCAAATCAATTTGATTTCACCCTCAACCAAAATTTGTGTAGATTCATATACTGATTAATAACACATTCCAAGGTCAAATTTAGAATAATTTATTTATTCTTTTTAGGGTCTTTTAATTATTTAAAATAGGCTCTAGTATTAATTAATTAAGATTTAATAATATTATTTAATCTTCATTTGAATTCAAATCATCACCAAACTTTTGGGTGAATTTTAATTCTGTTTATCAACATATTTCAAAGTCCAAAATAAAATAATTCTTTTAGGATCCATTAATAATTAAATAAATAGACCATAGTCTTTAATTCAAATAGGTTTTAATTTATTTTAAAATATTTTTGAAATCTAAATAATATCAAAATCTTTTTAGTAGTTTTCATTTGAAAAACTAAAACACTTGGAAATCTTATTTAAAATAAATTAACAAGTTTTAGTGTTTATTTAAAATGGAAAAGCCTTTACTTTAAGAAAAATGGATATTAATAAATCCTCATTATTTTATTGAAATAAACCTTTACTCTTTTTATCAAATAGTAATATTTTATTTCAAAAGCTTGGCCAAGATTTAATTTGGCTGTATAAAATAATCCTTATTTATATTTCTACCTTTGCTTTATAAAAACCATATCTTTTTATTTAAAGATCCAAAAATAGTGTTTCCAACTATTATAACTTTATTTATTAATTGTTTATCTTTTAAATCCTTTTAGGGTTATTTGCTTGCCATTTGGTATGGATTTTAGATAAGTGCTTTATTAGCTTTGGAAATTACTTTTCCTTATCTTATTAAATTCATAAGATTTTATTCATGGCTCCAAATTAAGTGAAACCAATTTCTATGGTTTTATAATATTTCTATTTGTCATTCTTGATCACTTGTAAATGCTTGTTGACAAATTTTTATATGGATCAAATCCATAGGCTTGGAGATAACTTGGAAATGATTTTCTTCCATTAGGGTTTTAGGGTTTTGGTTTATTTCTCAAGTGTTTAAATTTCCAGATGCATTTATGAAGAATGCATTCCACTTGATTTGAATTTAGTTGGATTCAAATGTTAACCAAAGTTTGTTCAAGATGGGATTTTAAGTTTCCATTTAGAAACAAAAGTTTCTTTTCACCCTGAATTTCAACATTTATTTATTTTGTTTATTTATTTTTCACATAACAAGATTTGGAAAATCTTGGGATGTGACAGGCTACCACCCTTAAAATAAATCTCGTCCCGAGATTTGGGAAGGCTAGGGGTTACTAGTTGGCTCAAAGCAACTAGGGTACTACCACCCTTAAAATATTTTCCGACTAGATTACATATTGGCTTTCTTGGGATCTTGTTGAAACATTTCTGGGCAAACATCTGCATAGTGTCCTTTGTTTCCACACTTGAAACATGTAACAAGGCTGAGATCCTTCATAGGCTTTATCGTGTGCTTCATCTTTTCTGGACAATTGCTTGCATAATGTCCTTGGTTACCACAATTGTAACATGTGATAAGATTGAGTTCTTCACGTATCTTCTGTGGGCAAGTTGACACATAATGGCCTAACTCTTTGCAGTTATTGCACCATACTTGGCTAATCTCCTTATACTTTTTCTTCTTCTCTGGACATTCATTGGCATAGTGTCCCATCTCTTTGCAATGGCAACATTGCACTTGGCTTTTGTCCTTCTTCTTCTTGGGTTTCTCCAAAGCTAGGAGTGCTTCTAGTTCATGCTCTTCATATCTTATCTCAAAGGTAGGAAAGTTTCCTGGTCTCCTTGACCTTTTCCTTGGATAATACATATGTCTCCTCTTTGGTCTTTTAAATTGAGTCATATTGCATGGTGGTGCAAGCTGAGATTTTCCTTTTTCTTCATCCTTCTTGGTAGAAGTTGTTCCCTTATGGTAATCTGCAATCAGTTGTTGCACTCCACCTTGTTTCCTTTGTTGAACTATGGAATAGATGGGGCATTGGATAGGAAAATGATCATTTCCTTCACATAGGAAACAAGTAGCTTGAGATGTGGGGCATTGATTAGTTGGATGTTTCTCTTCACAATTGGGGCATTGATCTCCATGCTCCTTGGAAGTGTGATCCTTGTCTCCACATATGTTGCAAGCTTGGGTTCCTTCTAGCAGATCATCCTTGACATCCTTGTTGTCACAAACTCCTTGGGAAGAGTTGTCTCCCATGTTGATCATTTGATCTGTCACCTTATACATCAGTTGAGTTTGGGTTTCCAAAAACCTTTGCATGGTTGGATCTACCTCACTGGTGTTGGCTAAAAATTGAGCTGTCACTTGGTTCAACTGGGTTTGGGTTACTATGAGTTCCCTCATGTTGGTCTCTTGGTTGTTGTTGTTGTCACCATCCTTGATGTTGGAGTTTCTTGGAGTAGTCATCTGTTTGGGTTGGATTGGGATTAGAATAGGCAAATATTTCTAAGGAAATAATTCTAATCACACACATCACAATTCACTCAAGCAATGTGCAAGTAATCACAAACAGGCATTCCACTCAAACAACAGGTTTCAAGCACATTTTTAGGCAACAAAATATTTTTGCTACACCACATAGGTTGGTGTGTTTGATCTATACTTAATATAGTGGTCCATCTATATGGTTCACTTGAGATCATTCTATCCTTCTTGGTGGATTCTTCTTGAATGAGATCATGGTTTCCTTGGGAAAATTCTTGGTCACAAAAACTTCAAAGGTGATGATGATTCCCAAGTTGTGTTTCCTTAGTCTTCAAGTCTTGAGCAACATTTCTTGTCTCACTTGTAGTCCTTAGTGATATCCAAGGTTGAAGTCCTTGTTGAGAATAAGGTTGAAATCACTTGAAGATGTTGAAGTCATTAGAGTTGATGAAGTCCTTTGCACATGGTGAAGTCTTTGGCCATGGAGAGGCTTTATCCATCAAGTTGAAATAGAAGAGATGTAGAGTCAAAACCAAAATGGTTGAGGAGAGAGTTTACAAGATTGTTTGTAAATAGGTTTTGGAACAAATACAACTCCTATTTTTCTAAGGGGTTTTGTCCAATCCTAGGGTTACAAATCCTATAGGCAACACAATGCTCTGATACCATCTGTAAGGTTCCCAACCTTTAATAAGGTAGAGATCCATGTGTTTACAATGCTAGTCCCTAGATCAATAGCTAGCATCCACAGTCAAGATGTAATATCAAGAAAACAAAGGTCATAGTACAACTTTATAACCAGGAATAAAATAATTTATTACATCTTACATAGCTCATTTGGCTATCTCATTACAATGCAGCAGAATATAACAATAGCATGGGGTCCTTCATCTTCAAAGTGCCACATGCAGACATGTTGGTAATAGACTTGTAATCCTAATCATTAAACTTCACTAATATCAAACAAACCTGCAACATAACAAGTTACAGCCACAAGGGTCAATACATTTGAATTGTATTGGCAAGTGATACTATGGTAGTATAGTGGAGTCTATCATCTATATGCATTTGGCTAAGTGGAGCTTAGGCTTGCATTGATCAAAATAGATTTTCCTTATCATTTGAAAACACTAAGTTTTTGATTGTCATAAATCACCCAAGGCATCTCCCAATAGAAATTGGTGATCCTTCAACCCTTGTTCAACCACAAGTTTTTAACTTACAAATTTGGGATGAAGAGATTTTTGATAGCTTCCATGTCTTGATGCTCAAATTGTCCTTTACCAGGGACATGGCTAAGTACTTAGATTTTTCACTCTGCAGAGGTGGTGCACTTTCCCCACAAGACTTGGTTTCACCAAGACAAGATCTTTCAGAAGCCGTCCCTTAGACCAAAATGGACGTGCTCCAAACCTATCATTCCCCTACCACCAACTGTCCATTTGGCTAAGTTATTGCAACCTATATGATCCAGGCAGAGCCCATAATGCCAAGTGGCTGCACTTGAAGCTTCTCAACATTTGACATCTCAAATATCTTTGTTCCTGGGTGGCCATCCACAAGTGAGATACACAAGGTAAACCATAGAAATGGGCCTTATGAACCGCTCAACACAAACCATTCCTTCCATTCCACCCAGGTGATTCATTCACTTAGTTGTTTTATTAAACAAAACACAAGTCCTTGACTTAGAAATATTCCATAGTATGAATATATATTCCACCCTTGTTTTCTACTAGCTAAGCTAAGCACAATAGTAGTAGGAATCTTAATTAGGAAATTTATACTAAGGTTTCATCTACTAGGATTTCCCATGGCATAGTTTATACTTAGCAAAATTCCATGCAAGTCCTACTTAGACATATCACTAATGCATAGTGAAAATAATGGGACAAAAGTATGAAGCATCACTTGCCTTTTTGGTAGAGAATATAAGTTTACTCCTTGTCTTTGATATGATCACACTCTTCAAATCACTACAATTCAATCAAGCAAGGGCACAATTTCAATCTACCATTCAAGCAACATCCCATAAATTAATAGAATCAAAACAATGCACGCAAGCATGCCAAACTTTGTTTTATTTACAAAAGTGGTTTATAATAGGTTATAAACATTCTAAAACACTTATTGGTCATTTTATAAAGTGGCAAAATTATTTGCAAAAGATTTTACCTATAAACCATTTTTAAACCAAAGCATTATTTTATGTGGTTGAAAATGCATTTATCAAAGTAGAAATCTTTATAGGGTTTACCAAATACATTTTTAAATCATAAAACTTGGTGCTTGGGGTCAGAGAGTTTATTCCAAAACATTTCCCAAAGGTTTTCTTCAAAAAGCATTTTTAATAAATAATCATTACTTTTATTTGACTAGATTTGCTTTAAATCAAAGATTTACTCCTTAGCTTTACCAAATACATTTTCAAATCCATGAGTTGGTTTCCAAGGTCAGTAGGTTCAAAACAAACCATTTTCCAAAAGTTTTATCTCAAAAAATCATTTTAGAACAATTTTTACATACCAAATATGCCTACAAAAGTTTCTGCAAAAACAACCAATTTAACAGAAACATTTTACTAAATAAAGTGCATGGTCAGAAAGTACTTGTCTTGCTGAATCCATTGATATAAAATTTGCAAAATTTGGACGTGTGGTTTGAAAGTTATGAATTTTTCAAATTGGAACATCTAATAGACAAGTTTCAGTTTTTAAACAGATTCCAGGCCACGTGTCGTGTTGCTATTTGCTGGTACCGGTTCGCATGGATCAAGAGAGGTGGGGCGTTGGATCTAATGATGATCGTGCGACACAGATTCACCCATACCCTTTCGAGTTACGTTCTATCGCATCCGTCAGATCAAGATCCAGCGGCTCAGGGCACCTTGACCAAATATCAGCGGCGCCCGACGGTGGCTGGCGGCGGAGACGCTCGGCTAGCGGCGGTCTCAGCGAATAAGGAAGCAAGGGAACAAGAGGGATGTCTCACCGGGTTCGCGTGGTCGTGGTGATGCTCAAGGTGGTGGTAGCTCGTCGAGGGGCGCACGGTGGTGACGGCAATCGCTCGCCGGAGTCGAGCTGCGCCTCGGGCTCGTATGCTCGTAAATGGGGGCGAAGATTTATGGCATGCTGAGATGAATGGAGGGCACCGTTAGGTTCGTATGAGAGTCAAGAACATGTGAGCATCCAAGAGAGGGAAAGGGGTGGTCTATTCTTACCAGGAGGACTCGCCGGAGTTAGAGACAGATGGTGGCGCTACTGGTTGTCGTCGTTGCCGACGCTGGGGGTCAAGCGCAGGCAAGTCGAGGGTGCAGAGAGAAGCGCCAGGGTCTGGGGGTCACGCTCGTGTGCTCGAGGAGGCGAGGGGCGGCAGGGTTTGGTCGGAATTGGAGGTGAAGCTCGCCGGAGACAGTGGCGGTGCAGCGTGAAATTAGGCGGCCTGGGGGCGCACTAGGGTCTGGCGAGTGAGGGGAAAGCGAGAGGGGGCGAAGGCTCTTTAGTACGCGTGATCGAGGGGCCGTTTAATTGCGGCGTTATGCGTATTACGCTAGCATTCATTTGGCAGCAACGGCCAGCGAGGTCAGCGGGAGGGTGAGGAAGACGGTGACGTGGCGATGGGGTCCGTTGTCAACGAGAGGGAGAGAGGAAGAGTGGGGTCGACACGTCAGTGACTGCGCGGGTCTGTCTTCGTGTGAAGAAAAACGTTTCGGGGGAGAAGGGTTAGTTGGGATGCTGCTGGGTCAGTTGGGCCGGCTGGGCTGGGTCGACCTTGTTCATTTTTTTTATCTGATTGTTTTTCCTTTTTCCATTTCTATTTATCTATTTTGGTTTTGCTTAATTAATTCAAACATCAATTTGATTTCACCCTCAACCAAAATTTGTGTAGATTCATATACTGATTAATAACACATTCCAAGGTCAAATTTAGAATAATTTATTTTTTCTTTTTAGGGTCTTTTAATTATTTAAAATAGGCTCTAGTATTAATTAATTAACATTTAATAATATTATTCAATCTTCATTTGAATTCAAATCATAACCAAACTTTTGGGTGAATTTTAATTCTGTTTATCAACATATTTCAGAGTCCAAAATAAAATAATTCTTTTAGGATCCATTAATAATTAAATAAATAGACCATAGTCTTTAATTCAAATAGGTTTTAATTTATTTTAAAAATATTTTTGAAATCTAAATAATATCAAAATCTTTTCAGTAGTTTTCATTTGAAAAACTAAAACACTTGGAAATCTTATTTAAAATAAATTAACAAGTTTTAGTGTTTATTTAAAATGGAAAAGCCTTTACTTTAAGAAAAATGGATATTAATAAATCCTCATTATTTTATTGAAATAAACCTTTACTCTTTTTATCAAATAGTAATATTTTATTTCAAAATCTTGGCCAAGATTTAATTTGGCTGTATAAAATAATCCTTATTTATATTTCTACCTTTGCTTTATAAAAACCATATCTTTTTATTTAAAGATCCAAAAATAGTGTTTCCAACTATTATAACTTTATTTATTAATTGTTTATCTTTTTAAATCCTTTTAGGGTTATTTGCTTGCCATTTGGTATGGATTTTAGATAAGTGCTTTATTAGCTTTGGAAATTACTTTTCCTTATCTTATTAAATTCATAAGATTTTATTCATGGCTCCAAATTAAGTGAAACCAATTTCTATGGTTTTATAATATTTCTATTTGTCATTCTTGATCACTTGTAAATGCTTGTTGACAAATTTTTATATGGATCAAATCCATAGGCTTGGAGATAACTTGGAAATGATTTTCTTCCATTAGGGTTTTAGGGTTTTGGTTTATTTCTCAAGTGTTTAAATTTCCAGATGCATTTATGAAGAATGCATTCCACTTGATTTGAATTTAGTTGGATTCAAATGTTAACCAAAGTTTGTTCAAGATGGGATTTTAAGTTTCCATTTAGAAACAAAAGTTTCTTTTCACCCTGAATTTCAACATTTATTTATTTTGTTTATTTATTTTTCACATAACAAGATTTGGAAAATCTTGGGATGTGACACTATGACCAACCTTTCTTATTTAGTAACTAACCTCACATGATCACTCCAAATGACTAATCAGATTCTATTTGCTAACTTAAACCAAAGATTATTAGAATTTTCTAGCACTTATGAGTTCTATCATAGTTCTACCATGTTATTTTCTTACTTCTACCTCAAGACAGTTACTAATTAATTGTCATATTTATACTCTTATCATGGTTTTGGAGATAATCTCACCATGATCTTATTATGTTTTGCCTCTTAATCATGATTTAAGAGCTAATCTAACCATGATAACTTTACTTCACTACACTATTATTAAGTCATAACATAATTGCACTTCATCACTTAGAATTCTCAAGTGAATCCCACATGATTACTTCTCATTACATCCTCATCATGTTGTCTTTGGTTACCAACTGACACTAAGATTTTACTACTCTTACTTAAATTCTAGGGTTAAGCTATACTATTAGAACTACTTCAATTGATGTTTTATACTTGATCCTAATCTGCTGCGGCCAATTGACTTTCCTACAGTATCTTGGTGGGTTATGTCTCCTTCGGAAGATCCAAAATAGCACTATAATGAGAAAAGATAAAATAATTACTACTAAGAAAGAATGACTTAAGTGTCTAGTGACAAAGTTATCCTCATGTGGATACTCATCACCAGTCATAAGATCATTTGGTTTAGATAAGATGCCTCCTATAGTCACTATCCAACCTACAGATCTTCCTAAAAGGGTTTTAATCCTAAGATCAAAGCATATGCTCTGATACCAACTGCGGTGACGCAGCATATCACTTCATGATGTAGTACACTATAGTCGTTGACATAACACCAATGAAACACCATTCACTAGTATTACATCCCTCAGAGTGGTACAACAGAAACATAGCAGGTCCAAAACATGACTATAGGTTACAACTCAACTCTTTACACAAGATCCAGAGAACACTCTAGGTTAAAGAGAGAGAAAGAAACTTCTTACAAAGAAGAATCAGAAATAAACAACTCAAAAACTATCATACTAATGAGACTAGTATTTTAACTAATGGTTTGGCATTGCTGCTATTGCAATATGCTACAGAAATGGGTTCTATGTCTAGAGATTATATTCCTATTTAATAAAGTAACTTCGTCTTCACTTGAGTTTGTGTATATGTTGAATTTCTTGACTTCATTGAAGAGGTTTAGCTTTTGATGATAATTCCTGGAGCATAACTTGATGTAGATATCGTCTTAAAGGCTTCAAAATCTAGCAAGGGTTAAGAAGATACGTTGAGTACGAGCATACTCAGCAAGTTCACTAGAAAAGAAGTGTTTGATGCACTAAATCTACAGCCACAGACCATAGGTCGTAGGCAATGCAAGTTTTCGTAAACATTTTTTCAAAGGTTGCTTTTATTCTGAAAAGCTATGTCCGTCAGCCTTCACGGGTTTACCAGAACTTTCATGGAGTTCCTTTCCCGCCGCGTTCACAGCTCCTTTCCGGAATAGGGAGTAACAAGTTATAGTTCTTACACTCTGCAGAGGTGCGTCACTTCCTGGATCATGATTGTTGGACACAAAATTTTGTTGCGCTGAGTGTAAGTACGTCCAGCCCGGTTGTACATAGAGTAGGAGCTGGTAGGGTTCCCGGCGGCGGCGTCCTGGAGTTGGGGGGCGATGCTATTTCGGGTTTTGAAGGTGGTGCTTGCCTTCTGCGGCGGCGGCGCTCGGTGCAGCATCGTGGCGGGGCATGCCTTCCCCCGTGCTCGTGGCACGGGGTCGTCGTGTGCGGTAATAATCACCACCCCGGATCTCGTGGCGGCGGATCCGGTCGAGATGGCTAGAGATGCTGATGTTGGAGCTAGACGATGCAGACGTAGATGGAGGATGGAGGCCTTTCGGAGTTCAAGTTTCGACGACTTCCCGTCCACAAGGGGTCTTCTTCCGATCCAAGGCAACAGAGGAGAAGCTGCGGCGGCACGCCATCGATGCGTTCTTCGTCGTCGTCTTTATCGGATTGCAGAAGGGCTGTTATGTAATATCTTTCTTTGCGTTGTAACTTCCATATCATAATACCTACTCAGTACGTTAGTAACAGTGTAAGACCGCCTCAAGTCTTTAATTTGATGCACATGGAGCGTTAGTTCACATCGAGTAGACCTGTATAAAAGCGTGCTGATCTCGTCCCACTCTCCTACCATCGATCTAGTTATCAATCCCTCTACCATCTCATCGTGTTGTCCTCTGTTTTTTTATTTAGTGCTTGATAAGCTACGAGGAACGAGATCTAAGATATCTAAGTGTACACATACACGTAGTTGGCTAGATTTAGAAATGGGACGCGCCAGAAAAATTACTATCCCCAAGGTCATTGTCGAGCTTTTCCCTTCTATGATACCTGTGTCTAGTGAGCAATTTCGCAGTTCGTGTTCTACTGATCAAATGTCCAAGTCCCTAGGTAGGGAAGAAAAAAGTGGCGAGGAATACATGCCGGCCGGGTCGCAGCGGCAAGTTCTCGAGAGTTGATAGGCCGTGGGAACATGTCAGAGCTTAGGGCATCAACCAGTCATGGACGAGCAAAAATGGCTTTGGCTGTACGAAGTGACAGAAGAGCAGTGCTAGCGGTCAAGGCGGTACGGCGCCACCCAGCAGGAAATATGTGTATCGGGCAACACGTGCGGAGAAAACAATAACCAAGTGCAGAGAAAACAATAAATTAACATTTCAGGTTGTCTTTGGAGATTTTCGGTGTCTCCTCATTTGTTCGGTTGTTGTGAGTTTACAATTAATTAATAATACTCCTTGATATGAGTTCCACACTCCTTCGACTCATATTAATTAACTTGGATTTGCCAATTTTTTATAAATTTAGTATATAGATTCATCCAAAATTTAACAAATTCAAGTCAATTAATATGGATCGAAGAGAGTATCAAATTTCAGTCTAAACTATAACACATGCTGTGTTGGATCTCAAGTTCTACTCAGGCTAGACAGAGCAAAGGGAGATTTCAACAGTAGTAACCACCATAGAGTTCCGCGGCAGTTGCGTGCAGGGCCAGGCCAGTAAAACCATGTCCCTATGCCAAACTCTAAAATGGGTTCATGTACCAATTTTGTACCATGTACCGGCAAGATCCTACCGTCGTGATGGTGAATCAAGGTCCTAGTCCTTTGGGCCCGTTCTAGGTCGATCAACTGCCATGGATGGATTTCATGGATGCTTCTCGCTGCATCCTCCTATGCTGCTCCGGAGTCGGTCGGCTATGTGGGGGCCACTGGTTCAACATGAATAAAGATGACGATCCTAGGGTTTCTTCTTACGTCAGGATGAAGATCGGCCAGATACATGTCCCATTGATCTGATCGAAGTGTCGTGTTCCAGAAGACTCCATCGTGAGCTCCAATGGGCGCATCATGTCTGGAGTTTGCTCGTATGGAAAGAATTCGGTCATGCACATCCGTGTTTTTCTCCGATCGTTTGCTTCCAGAGAAAGCACTACGAAGCTCTGTCGGCTGTTACCATCACGGGGCACGCTTTCTCGCTCTATGGTGAAGTCAGCTGGCGGAGAATGCCATGGAAGTCAAGATCTGGGGACTAGCAATAATGATTCGAATCTCTAGGACGATGAGGAATTGGCTTCCAAATTATGAGGACATGGAGCCAGACCCGTATGGAAAGCATGTACAAAGTGATCGATCGTACATGGCCTAATTTTTGGTTTGGCACAGGGCCTCCATTTTCTCCGGTACGGCCCTGGCTTAGACATAGCACCAACATGTTCCCACTAGTAGAAAACGGACCTTTGGTCCAGAGCATTAGTCCCGGTTCTGGTACAAACCGGAACTAATGCGCTGGTCCCAACGGCTAGAAACTCCCGCAGGGACCAGAAGACATTAGCCCCGGTTCGTATGGGAACTTTAGCCCCGGTTCGTTTAACAAACCGGGGCTAAAGGGTCTGGCGCTGGAAAATAGCAGATGCGTGGACCTTTAGCCCCGGTTTGTTTCTCAAACCGGGACTAAAGTCCCCGACTATATCTTATTTCCCTTCCCAGCCCCAGCCATTTCAAGCTCACACAATCACGCCTCTCAAATTTCTCCCCTCAATCTCGAGTTCTTCCCCATTTTTCTCAAGATTTGTGAAGATTTTTTGGCTCCACATCTATCAAGGGTCCTAAGAGGTTAGCAACTTCATCATTTCAGCTCTCATTGCTTGTTTTAGCTCATTTCATGCTCTAGAAATGGATAGATTTTGTGTGGGTTCTATCTCTGTATATCTGGTTAATTTGGCACATATAGTTCTCGAAATTCATTTGATTCATCGAAGCACATAGATACATGAGTTCATCCTATATACATATCTTGGTTTGACACGTTGTCTTGAAATCC
The DNA here is from genome assembly GCA_030063025.1 of Avena longiglumis. Lineage (NCBI taxonomy): Eukaryota > Viridiplantae > Streptophyta > Magnoliopsida > Poales > Poaceae > Avena > Avena longiglumis. Next base: position 415,505,456 of record CP125975.1, on the reverse strand, counting down.
GGTCGGTTCATAGTGCATCATGTCACCATCGAGCAACCAAATATTCTTCTTTCTTCTACCTGTCGTCACAAAATCCATTGAAACAAAAATAAGTACCAAAACTATGAAGGCACACATATATATAGTGGCTCCCTAGCATTTTAGTTAATCATCGGCCAGTTAAGCAAGAAATTAAGAACAAAAACATGAACACGCCAAGGAGCTACCAAATTAAATTAGGGAGTGCCTCTATGGCGAGCTCCTCGAAGATGTCTGAGGACGAGGCATCCTAATACATCTTCGAGAAGCTCTGCCATAGTGGTGTCCCTGCTCTCGCACACCATCTTTCAGTTCATATCTTTTCAAGCTAAATTAGTATGCTGGTGGAGCTAACTAATTTCACATATTAGGGAGTGCCTCTACGGCGAGCTCCTCGAAGATGTCTGAGGACGAGGTCCTAAGACATCTTCGAGAAGCTCCGCCGTAGTGGTGTCCTTGGTCTCGCACACGATCTTCCTTGCAGTTGATAGTTCACAAGGAAGCCTATTTATAGATTAAGCAGCACAACATAGTGTCGACACTCATGACATAATGTCGACACTCACCCCTGTCATATTGTCGCCACCACCAAAAGTTGTCGCCACTCACTGGCATAGTGTCCACTCACGACATATAGTGTCGTCACACACTTTTAGTCCCGATTGGAGACACCATTCGGGACTAAACGGGCTCATGTCGGCCCCAGCCTGCCGCAACCCCTTTAGTCCCGGTTGGTGTGTCCTGTTGGAGATATGCCCAAGAGGCAATAATAAAGTAGTTATTATCATATCTTCATGCTTATGATAAATGTTTACATACCATGCTATAATTGTATTAACCGGAAACATTAATACGTGTGTGATTTGTAAGCATAAAAGAGTCCCTAGTAAAGCCTCTTGTTAAACTAGCTTGTTGGTTAATATATGATCATTGTTTTCTGATCATGAACATAGAGAAGTTATTAACAACAGGGTCATATCAATAGATGAATGATATGATGGACATACTCCTATAGATAAGCGTAGCATAAAGATCAAGTCATTTAATATAGTTCATTTGCTATATGCTTTCTGATACATAGTAACCTAATTCCTTCGACCATGAGATCATGCTAATCACCATCACTGGAAGGATGCTTTGATGACATCAAACACCACACCGTAAGTGGATGGTTATAAAGGTGGCATTGAGTGTTCGGAAAGTATGTGTTGAGGCACATGGATCAAGAATGGGATTTGTCCATCCATATGATGGATAGATATACTCTGGGCCCTCTCGGTGGAATGTCATCCAATTAGCTTGCAAGCATGTGACTGGCTCACAAGGGATCACATATCACGGGAACGATAAAATAGTACTTATCGGTAACGAGGTTGAACTAGGTATGCAGAGATACCGACGATCAAAACCTCGGATAAGTAAACTATCGTGAGACAAAGGGAAATTGGTATCGTATGTAAGTGGTTCATTCGATCGCAAAGTAATCGTAGAAATATGTGGGAGCCATATGAATTTCCAGATTCCTCTATTGTTTATTGATCGGAGAAGTGTCTTGGTCATGTCCGCATAATTCACGAATCGTAGGGAGACACACTTAAGGATTCGATGTTGTTGAGTAGTTATGGAATGATGAGTAAGATACCGAATGTTGTTCGGAGTCTCGGACTAGATCCGGGATATCACGAGGAGATCCGGAATGGTCCGGAGAATAAGATTCATATAAGGAAAGTCCTGTTTCGGAGTTGGGGAATGATTCCGGTGTTTTCATCAGAAATGTTCTAGAAGGTCCCGGAAGGTCCGGCACTCCGGAGGGGAAGGGTACATGAATGTGTCATGACAATGTGGAATGGTTGCATCATGTACTAGGTATCATGGCTGGGCAAAATAAAGGGAGAAATCAAATCCTAGTTTGAAAAGTCAAACGCCAATTTGAAAAGTCAAACGGCAAGTTTGCTTGGTGGAGGGAGAGTAGGAAACCTACTTGGGGAGGAAGTCCTCCTCCCTCCACCCGCCGGCCAAGGAGGCCGAGTTGGGGGAGGAATCCCTCCTCCCAACCGGCGCCCTCCCACCTATATAAGGAGGGGCATGGCTTCCCCTCTAGCCTACACCTCTCACACCCAAAACCCTAGCCTCCTAGCCGCTGGCCTCATCCAAGTCGCCGCCGCCTAGGGATCCTCTAAACTCGGCGAGTTAGGGTTTCCCCAAACCCTAACCACCGGCCAATCCCTCCTCTTGGTGCCCTCTAAACCCTAGATCACCAAGGCCTCTCTCATACTCCACCATACTCGCTCCGGCTTAAGGCGAAGCCCTGCGAGATCTCCCCTCTACTTCCGACACCACGCCGTCGTGCTGCCGGAATCGCGAGGAGAGTGCTACAACCTCCACTTTGGAACAAGGGAGAGGAAGGTCTTCATCGAAAATCGAACGTGTGATCGATCATGGAAGCGCTAACGGAGCCTTGTTGGAAGGATCGTCTACGCGATCTTGAGATCAGAAGTGTACGACTACATCATCCACGAGAATCTGCTCTCGTTAACCACTTTGGATCTTCGAGGGTTAGTACTCTATTAACTCGTTGCTACAATCTAGTAGATAGATCTTGGCTTCTGTGTGTTCATGCGATAGAATTTTTTTGTTTTCCATGCTACGAACCCCTACATGTCCAACCGGGACTAAAGATATAGTAGAAAGTTGACCGTGCAAACGTGCGCAGCTTCCACTGGATTCTTCTAAACATTGACGTTGACCGTGAAAAAGTTGAAATCTCGGACTCGTTAAAAAAGCCGATGGAAGACTACCGCAACATAATTGATTGCCTCCAAAAGTAATTTCAATCACTATATCTGTCTTTTTCGTTCATTCTCTGAGATGTAAACTAATTAATAACTCATTCATTTCTTTTTTGCCGGACAGGGTTTGGAAAAGGTTCACGAAGGAGGTTCAGGGTGAATGGCGTGAGGAGCTCACTTTTCGTATGGTCCCGGTAAGTAGTACGAGAGCCAGGGGACTAATTTATGTGGATATTACAATTATCGTTCTTACAATTATCATGCTTGATTATTATCTGATTGAAGTATATTCTCGATCGAAAAGTGTGTGACGCATTCACAGGGGACTAATTTATGTGGATATTACGTATGCGAGTTTATTCGTGGGTGTATGGAGCAGGACACAGACTTTCTTCAAGTACGTAAACAATATATTCACAATTTATTCTATACCATAGTTTTTGTTGAGTTCCATTCATAATGATCTACTTCTTTATATATAGTTGGATGCGATGTGGGATAAGCTCCTACCACATGAACGCCTACTAGCAATTCAAGTGGAGTTGTCGGGATTTTTGCTCAGGGACGTCATAAACTCAAAAGGAGAGTACAACATAGATAGACCTTCGTGTAATCGTGGATAGACACAAAAGGACAGTATCTGTTGTAATGATGATCTTCGTATAAATCAATTAGACGAGCTCTAGTCTCGGTTGTGTATATATTTATATGTATTTATGTTATTGTGGGTGAAATTATATTATATATGTCAATGTATACAACATGTAGTAGCGTAGAATAATATGTATATGAAAACACAAAATGAAAAATAATCAAACACACAAAAAAGAAAACCCTAAAACCCCACCTCCTGCCGCGGCAGCAGTTTGGTGCAAAACTCTGCCGCGGCAGAAGAACTTCCCAGCGCGCGCAGCGGGACCACGTGGAGACAATCTAATCCCGGTTTGTAACAGAACCGGGACTAAAGGCCTAACCTTTAGTCCCAATACGTTAGTCCCGGATTACAATCCGAGACTAAAGCCTCTTACAAACCGGGACTAGTGTCCTGTTTTCTACTAGTATCCATTCAGCATTGCTCTTTTTGCTCCATGTGTAGCTAGGCATAGTAGGATTCTTGACCCAGTCCGAGAAAGCAGGTTCTTCACTATCTCTGGACCTCGTGATTCACTTATCCTCTTTACAGGCACGAACTCTTCCTAACTTCTATATCTTCTATCTTTATTTGGCACAGCAAAACAAACCAGCTTGCAATCATCAAGAAAAGAAATAAGTCTCCCATTCCGAGTTTCCTAGCTTTGAAGCTTGTGAGTATCAGCAGATCCCTTAGTAAATATTGGGGGACAGAACTAGCCTTATTTATGTGAACATAGGAATGCCGCATAGACTTTGCTTTCGAGAAGCTTCCTAATCTAATTAATGGAATATGAATTGGGTCTTTCCAGCTCAGATACCCGCTTACTTGGTTCGTGTTATAAGTGCACCCAGCAGCAGGTAGATACGGATCTTTTGTTAGAGTAATCCTGCTAATGTTAGAGTGGTACCAATTCATTTAATAGAACCAACATTGAGGGTGAACTCTTAGCTTAGGCCGTAAATACGTTCCTATCGTATTAGTCTGCGAATCACAAGTGAACCAGTTGACACTTGATCTCTCCACAAAATGAAGTCATGTACCATCTAAAACAAGTTGCTTGCTGGTGTCAATATCTCCTCATAGATAACTGTCTCTTAAACAAGATTATTCTAATAAGCGAATACGTATCTGATATTTGTGTCTCTTATTTTGGGTGGCTAATACCTGTATGCTATCTTTTATATAAATCCAATTATTATTTCTATGTCTTATATAAATTAGACTTGAAATTTAGGTTCCCATTGCACATTTTTCATACCTCCTCCTTCCAATTGAATGAATGGCATCATATCATTGAATTGAATGATTCCAAAAAAGCAAAGCAAATTGGCACTTGTGAACCAATGCTTCGATGGTCTAACTTTACCAAACATAATAATTTCACTTATTTCAAGAGATTGAATAGAATCAAAGAACTTTTAGGTGTTACCCGTATAAACAAGTGCAATCTAGCGTTGGAAACAATCCACAACACATATGCAGGAGCGGGTTTGAAATCCCTTTTGACTCGTGTATACTCATCTATAGTTGTTCAAATAGTCACTAAATCTTATTCGATGCAACATCGGAGGAAAATGTTTTGCCGGGTACTCAGCGACACATTAGTTGAGGATTGTGGCAGCATCGAGGTATCCAAACTGACTCTTGGTGCCACAAAGATGTTGATCGCCTGCCACACGGCTGGTCAACTCGGTCTACCGACATGAAACAGTTCTGAGACAGCATACTATTATTCTTAGTCTACTGATATCAAACGAATTTATTATTAAGCTATGGTCATGAGTTAATTGTCGCTGAATAATATTGGATGCTGAATCGTGCGTAACATATTGGTATGCTTCACATAAGATTGTAATCACTTAAATACCCATCTCAGCTGTTACAATTGCAACAAGAAGATAACGAAGAACGAAAAACACAGCAAGGGGACACAGATTTAACGTGGAAAAACCTCTCCAACAAAGAGAGGAAAAAACCACGGGCGCCAGCTAGCGAAACTTTACTATATCGAGGAGTGTTTACAAACGCCGGGGATTTCACAGATGCAACTCATCCCAACCGGCGGCTTACAAGGGGTTTATATATCGGTGAAAACCTAGGTTTTCGGCTTACACTTGGCCCAAACCTCCGACGACGGGCCTCGCTCCACTCGTCAGAAGTTGGCCTATACTTTATAGAATTTGGATCAACATATAACACCAGCAACTAATAGGTGCGCAGTCAAAAATAGCAACCGGTGGGAGTCAAACAAAATAAACATAGCTAACATGTTTTATTAGCATATATGGGGAGCTAGCTCTGCTCCAAGATAAACAATGGTGTGGTTACAGGATAGTGCACTAGTATCCCATTGGCAGTGCATCATGCACAACATGGAGAACACTGAACCTGATGTGCATCGCAATTCAATGATATTAGTTCAGACGAAGAAAAGGTTAATTTGCTGCATATATGTAAAATGAAACGCCAAATCTAGGAGAGAGGCACCATGACTTTACAGGAAAGAAAGTAATTACTATTTTCCGCCTCCTCATGAGCATTGTACGAGTAGCATGCTCCTTCACATGGTTCAAGCTTTCTTAAATTAGCTTGGCTCTTTTTTTGTAGTATTCTGTTGTTTTATTGCATGTGTGTGTTTGTTGTAACTCCTGGCTGGTTGTTGGCTTCGTTAATTCAAAGCTAGACTCATTTCAAGCCTTCCGTCTATATATCACATCGATGAGTTTGCACCGTCTCCCGCTCAACTTTCAGATTCGCACTTGTATCTTCGAAAAGAAACCTCATTCAGTATGGCTACTATATGGCATGTTCGCTCTTCATCACCACCTCGTATTCCTACTTCTGCTTCTTGGCTGTTGTCTAGCTAGCTTGCAATGAGATGATCTCTCGATCTTTCTCTATCATCTCTTATACTGAAATCACACTGCACACAGCGCTATTTAGAATTGAGAGGCCTCGGGAACTAACCCATCGCCCCTTTGTGACAAACAAAATAACAGTTGTGTATCATAAACTCACTCAGCTTAATGGAGTGCCTAGAGGAACATGCTTCCATAGAGGGCTCCACAGGTCTACTCACATGGATATTTAAACGGAAATGCCTTGCACACGAATGTTGTTTTGGACAACTAGAAGGGTGGCCCTCGCAAGGGCAATATATTTATGCATCAAAATTTGAGAATGGATTTTGTACTTGCATTCATGGGTATGGGTGCTATCCTGTCTGTTGGTGCACGCACCGAGATCTGTGTCCGCTCTGCCCTTTACAAAATGTGAAATTGTTCTTTTCTTTTTATCCTGTCACATCCCGAAGAATTACTCCTTCCTTTACGCCGTGGAACACGAATATCATAGTTGTCTTTATTCTGTCCACCTACGTCCTACCCCGTGCCCATCCCGTGCTTGGCGTTAGGACGAGAGGCATCACCAGACAGAGCATCCTCCATTCCCCAGTACTTTCTTTCCACAGCACCAAGATCCATCCGGTGACGGCTTCACCTGCTCTGGCTGGATCTCTCACCAGCCATTTTCCGACGGCGGCAGACCTTACCGCGCCTGTGCCGGCGAGTCCGCAACCTTCCTTCCATCAATATTCTGCCCCATTCTTTGCCGTCGATCTGCATCCCTCACCTGATTTGAGATTGATTATTGGGTTTGTTTTTGCAGGTGAAAAATGGCGGCCGCGGGTGGTGCATCGCCGTGTGGTTCATTCCAGCGTGAGGACGGCTCCGATTTTGCTGGCGAAGGCACGGAGGGCCATGGTGGCGCCGGCGCCGGCGCCGAGAATGCTACCAGCTGCCACGATGGCGAGATACTATCAACAGTTCCTTCGGTACAGTCCAGGTAGAAAAAACTCCTCCTCCTCCTCCTCCCCCTTTCTTCTTTTCCTCGTGGCGCCGTCGCCGATTCCTTTCACATCCGTCTGTCTTCTATGTGTGACGAAAATCATTTGTTCCATTACCTACAGAGGTGATGCGGGCGGCACAGGCGCAAGGGGTGCATCGCCTGTGTCCAGAGATGGCGCCGAGGATGTGCACGGTCCCTCCACCGAGAGGGAATTTGCCGAAGTGGATGGATCCCCTGGTGCCGCCGGAGACGAAGACGGAGGGTAGCATTGGGGGCGATGTCCGAGTCTTTGCTGGACAGGCAGACCCTGACGGCGCGGCACTGGACCAATTGGTTGTGCTGATTGATCCTATAGAGGTAAAGTGTGTTGCCACTTGCGTTTCGATGCCGTCGGGACAGAGATTGTGGCGGACAACGTGGTCGCCGGCGCCGGCCAGTTTGTAGACGCGGTCGTGCCGCTCGAAGACGGCGACGCTTATTCGGATGCTGGCTACGAAGCTGGCGACAACGACGAGGAGGAGGTGTTGAGACCCCGACGGCGTTTCGGCTACGATGGCGTCCAAAACCTCATGCAGCGTCATGTCCGCGCAAGGCTCGTATAGTAGATTAGAGTTAATTTGGAGTTGTGCTGATTTGGTGTCCGTGAGATTAGCGGTTATTTTGTTGGTCGTGGCACCGATGTTTTTGGTTTTCTTGTTTGCCCGATGTCTATTAGGAAACAAGTCGGTTTGTAACAGAGTTTATCCAGCCCGTAAGATGTTTTATTTTGATACGGGTTTGTAACAGAGTGTATCCCGCCTGCGAGTCACGATGTAGTGTCCATGGTAATCTATACGTACGTCCTATGGTCTGCGGCATCGTGCCGTTGCGTCGTTGTGGCAAAAAGCTAGCTGGCCGCCGTGCTATGGGGAAGACGAGGAAGCGACAATTGAGGGCAGTGCGCGGGGGTAGGAGAAGAAGACCGGGGTGTGTGGATCGACGGGGCCAGTCACGGGTGAGCGCCTGAGCGGCAGCCACGGTCTCTCTCGCGCTTTTCAGGCACGGTGGGGTCTAGGACCGATGGGTCCAGGTATTTGTCCGGTCTCTCTCTTTCCCGGAATCTGGGGGTACAGTGTTGCTCGCTTCAGAAGCTTTCCCGGGATTCCCTCTCGCTCAACATTATCGGAAAATAGAGAAAAGGCAGCAGTTGGCACTAAATTGTTCCGAATCTCAACGCCATGGACAGCATTTGAACGGCAGGATAGCACCCATACCCATGTGTACAAGTACAATTGTATTTCCGTATAAGTATCATCCAACTATTTTTTTTGAATCAGCCTTAGCTGTTGATTTTAATTTACAAATGTCTGGCCAATTGCAGTGCACCAATCCAAACCTAATGCATTTATGATACATAAACAAAATTATGAAGCCTTAACTTTAGGTTGTTCACAATGCAAGTATCTTAGCCCAATATCATATGCAAAATAATAATATGGCACCATATTCAATGAGGAATTAATTTGAGGACCTATCTTACTCCCTCTATCCCGGTTTAAAAGACACAATTTGCAATTCTCTGGGTCCTAGATGTTCTCTAATTGATCGCTTTTATAGTGTGGAGAAGAACATGTCAGATCCCATTCAAAGCATTCACATTTGTTCATACATATGCATGCAAGCATTTTGTTCATTTGACACCAAAGTAATTACAGAGATTAAATGCTTTTGTGCCAAAATATTTTAGGATTGCATGGTTTGCAAATTGTTTCCTTTAAACCGGGACGGATGGAGTAGCTAAGATACAACTGTTGCACGAATTCATAGAAAAAAAATACTTCTAGCCCAATCTCAAGCATGAGTTCGATATCATTAAATTTAGACACTCTTGAAAACAATGCATTGGAATGATTGTCTCTTGAGGTAAGTCGTTACCTTGGATAGCATGCTAAGAGTCAACGCATTGTGAAATGCCTTATTACTATGTAGATTGCAGCCAGATTTAACCTTGTTTTGATTTTTTGAAATATATCTTTCCTTTTCATAAGGAGCATGTTAAATTTGAAAAAAAAACATTCGGAAATTTACGATCTATTTTCAATAACATTTGGAATTATAGATATTATGATTATCTTATTGCATGATGTAAAAAATTTCATGGATTTTCCACGAGAATATATAAGACGTGCAAACCCGAGAGAGGAATGTTTTAGTAAATAAGATTGTCTTGAGATTGTATATATTTTGTACCTATAGGTGCTATGGTTATCCTGTAATATATTTGTTTATGTACCTGTGAGGACATATCTTTAGTTCACTCTTTACATATAACACATATTCACATGCACGTTTCGTCCATATTAGAGGTAAACTTTACGAATCAAGTTAATTTGGGATTTGCTTTTTACATGCTGGCATGTTCATATCTTTACTATTAAAAGAGAGTTGGTGATCGTAAGTCATCGTCAAACATTTTAACATCAAACATTGGAAGAATCCTAGGCATGTAATCTACATCCGATGATGCTGTGAGTCCCTCAATACTTGGCTTAGTTAATTACATCTATCTGCCACCGCTAAGTGGAAACTTAAACTCAGAACGGAGGCAAGGACCACGATGCATGCATAATATCCCGATATCTTTCCACGAACCCTAACACAACGTCTTGCCGCCAGCGCCCCCTCCTATCTTGCTCCCACCCTGGTCGCCCTCCCGCCGCCACAAACAGCCCGAGAACGCCCAAGGCAGACGCCCTCCTTCCGGAGCGCCACTATCCCAAGACGTGGTCTGAGATCGCCGCGGCAGTCCAGCACGAGTGCTTAGGCCCTAGTCCCCAAATCCGTAGGCGGTCTTGTAGGTCCCACCTCCGACGAACTGGGATGGCGTGGTCTTCCCACCCAGCCGCCCTCTCCCATCTGTCTTCTCTATGTAGGTATTCCTCGATTCCTTCTCCCCCTCCTAAACCAGTAGAACCGCCGCTGCCTCGTTGTTGGCCCAACCCCAATCGCGCCAAGTGCAGTCCGGCGTTGACGACAAAGAGTTCCGGCGAGACGTCACGTACGTACAGCAACTTCTATTTCCGCCGAGATGGACACGCGTGCAACCAACAGCAAGCAGCTAATCGATTCTGATCAATTTAAGCTAGCTCGTAGCACACAACACGTACGCACGCAAAACAGATATGATGGCCACAAGGTCTTGTCGCTCCTGCTGGTTTTCGTATTGCTCAACTCACACTCGTTACAGGTTACCTACAAGGGATATAAATATCCGAAAGCAACGCAGTGCCAATACGAATCGGTTAAGAGAACTAGTCCTAGGGAACACACACGCACATGCACGCGACACCAAACCGGTGTCGTTAGGGATTATGATTGCTAACAATCACCTCCCTAAGCCCGACGTGCTTGTCTTCACATCTTAGAACGCCTATCCTTCCTCGCATCTCCGCGAACTTCACTCGTCCCAAAGATTTAGTTAGGATATCTGCAAGCTGATCGTCGGTGCAAACATAGTTGACTTCAATCTTGCTTTCTTTTATGCACTGTCGTTATATAGTGATACTTCGTATCAATGTGCTTACTCCTGTCATGATGCACCGGATTCTTGTATAAAGAAATTGCAGACTTGTTGTCAATATTGAGCACCACTCGTTCCGCCTCCCGATTGATGAGATCACCGAGTAGACTCCTTATCCACACACCTTGACACGCCGCAGTTGCAGCCGCAATATACTCAGCTTCACATGATGATTGTGCCACCACTTTCTGCTTTTGTGATAGCCAACTTACTATGCTTCTTCCCAAGAAATATGCCACGCCCGAGGTACATTTACTGTCGTCAATATCTCCTGCCATGTCGCTATCACTGTAGTCAAGTAGCTTCACCTCCTCCTTCTCTTTCGAGTAGACAATACCAAAGTTTGTAGTACCTTTGATATACCTGAGTATATGCTTCACGGCTATCCAATGCTCCATCGTGGGTGCTTCCATGAAGCGACTCACATAGCCAACGGAATAGGCCAAGTCGGTTCTTGTGTTAATGAGATACCTCAAACTTCCGACCACACTTCTACATTTCGTTGCATCAACCGCGTGTGCTTCACTCCTTTTGCTCAGTTTAAGACGAGGTTCCATCGAAACATGAGTTGGATTGCACTCTTCCATGCCACACTTTTCGAGTATCTTCTTTGCATATGCCTCTTGGCATAGCGTGATCTCACCCAGCTTTTGATGTACCTCGATCCCAAGGTAGTAGCTCAACAAGCCTAGATCACTCATCTTGAATAACTCATTCATCTGTAGCTTGAACTTTGTAATCTCCTTCTCATCCGCTCTAGTTATCAATAGATCATCAACATAGATGCCAACTAGTAGATGATCCCTTCCTTTACCTCGCTTATACATCGCATGCTCCAGTGAGCTATTCTCGAATCCGAGAGAGATCAATGTACGATCAAGCTTGATGTTCCACGCTCGAGGGGCTTGCCGTAGCCCGTACAACGCCTTGTGTAGCTTCAAAACCTTGTGTTCTTCTCCCTCTTTGATGTATCCCGGTGGTTGATTTACATAAACTTCTTTTTCTAACTCCCCATTCAAAAACGCGGATTTCACATCCATATGATGCAATCTCCAAGATTCTTGAGCCGTGAGAGCGATAAGTAATCTCACCGATTTCATCCTTGCAACGGGAGCGAATACTTCTTCGAAATCCACACCTTGCTCTTGCACATACCCCTTGGCAACTAGCCGAGCTTTGTGTTTCACCAACTTTCCTTTGGCATCCTTCTTGATCTTGTACACCCACATGAGCCCTATGGCCTTGTAATTGTTGGGTAGATCGACAATCTCCCATGTACCGTTGTCTTTGATCGATCCCAACTCCTCATCCATAGCATGACACCAACACTCCTCCGTATTAGCGTCCTCGAATTTTGTCGGCTCCTCGGTGAGTAAACACCGACCTCGCCCTCGTCCGTGCCCGCGGGAGAGCCTCCGGTGGATACAACTCCAAAACATTTCGTAGTTTCTCCAGAGTAGGTGGCCGTCCCCTTGGTTCCTGCACCATCGGAGACGCCGGAGCCGATGCGGCGCTTGCCGCTTGATCCGCTGAAGTTCCATCTATGTCTGCTGCTGGTGAGCCTCCAGTGGATTCTGTTGCGTGAACACCTGGTCCAGGCGATCCGTCTCCATGCTCGAACGACGCACGTACTGGCCTTCCCGATTGATCATGTACTGGCGAGGCGAAATTACCGTCCGCGTTGCCGGGAGCGTGATTCTCCGATTCCTCCCGATCAGGTGCAATTCCTCCTAGCCTGCTTGGACACGTACGTTCCTGAGCCGCTCCTGAGCTTCCACGTACAGCACTGGTTGTTGGGCTTCCACGTGAAAAACAACCTCCGCCTGGAGTTGCTCCTGATTGAGCACCAGCGTCCGCACGCGGACTGCCCGATGGCGACAAGACCGGCCTCCCTGCCACGGTCCCCGATTGAGTTGATCGTGGCTGCAGCGGAGTGCTGCCAGTAAATATCTTGTCGGATATCGGTTCCGCAGATCCCAAATTTCATGACTTCTCCCCTTGAAGAGTACGTCGCGTGTCACCACCATTTTTTTGTTTACCGGATTGTACGCGCGATATGCCTTCGTACCGCTTCATAGCCGATCATGACCATTGGAGTGCTTCTATCCACCAACTTGGTTGTGTGCCCGGACACCGTCTTCACATGCGCCATGCACTGAAAGTGCAAAAATGATCAACCGTGGAGTTGCGCCCGTATCATGCTTCGTACGGCGTCATATCAACTACACTCTTAGTTGGCATCTTATTCAGCAAATAGACAGCTGTACTAACTGCCTCACCCCAAAACCTGTCTGGCATGCCTTTGCTCTTCATCATGCTGCATGCCATGGCCACCACGGTTTGGTTCATTCTTTCCACAACACCGTTTTGCTGCGGTGAATATGGTGCGGTGAGATACCGCCGGATCCCATTAGCTTCGCGAAAGTCCTTGAATTCATTGGAGATGAACTCACCCCCCCCCCCCCCCGATCGGTACGGAGGACCTTCAACTTGGCCTCGGCCTCTACTTCGGCCGCCATCTTCACGATCCTGAAGGCTTGCAAAGCTTGATCCTTCCTCTTCAGCAACACAAGCCACATGTATCTACTAAATTCGTCGATGATGAGCAAAAAGTACTTGTTCCCGGCGGGGGTTCCGGCGTGATTGGTCCGCATAAGTCTCCATGCACCAACTCAAGAACCTTACTTGCTCGATATTGTCCCTCCCTTAGAAACTAGGGCTCGCCTTTGCTTCCCAATGAGACAACCGTCGCACACCTGCTCAACATGATCAACACACGGTAAGCCACGTACCATCTCCTTCTGTCCAAGTTGTCGTAGAGCCTGGAAGTTAAGATGTCCGTAGCGTGCATGCCACTTCCACGCCGAGTCTTCCATGCTTGTCTTCAAACATACTGGATCCGCCCGATTGAGATTGAGGATGTAGAGTCTATTCTTCGACCTCTTCACCTTCATGATGAGTTGCCTTTGGCGGTCATATCCCCACAGGAACTCGTCCTCCAACACGATCTTGCATCCACGCTCCGCGAGCTGGCCAAGACTGATGATGTTGGTCTTTAGCTTGGGAATATAGTACACATCAGTGAGTACCTTGTGACCTCCATCCTTCAACTCAAACAGGATTGTGCCTCGCCCTGCAATCTCCACCTTCGACCCATCGCCGAATCGAACGGAGCCTCCAACCATGAGGTTTAACTCAAAAAACTGAGCCTTGTCGCCGGTCATGTGGTTGCTAGCGCCTGTGTCGAGGTACCAAACGTCGTGAGTCGTCTGCATCCTCCACGGGAAGACCTTCTCTTCCACGAGCGTGACGATCTCCGTAGCGGACTCCTAAGGAGTTGATTCCTTGGTGGCCATTAACTCGCAAGCTTCGAGCGTGAGCATCATCGGTCCATCATCTCCTTCCTTCGCCATGAGAGCCTTCTCCTTTGAACGGTTGGGACACTCCGATTTGAAGTGCCCGAGTTGATTGCACTTATGGCAGCAAAGATTCTTCTTGTCGAATTTCTTCTTTGGCTTCTTCGGCTTGCTGTACGACTTCTTCGCCGGGACCGAACCATCGCCACTACCAGATGCTTTATCGCTCCTCTCCTTGGCGACCATTGCCTGCCACTGGGCACGTGTAAGCATGAGGTGATCATCTTGATTCGCGTAGCCGTAGGTGATCTTCATCCGCTCGTCATGCGCATTGAACCGTCCAACCAGGTCATCCATCGTGAGGGTGGTGAGATCAATGCATCTCCTTCTCACCTTGCGCGCGAATCCCGTTGACAATTGTGGCTACCCTCGAGGTAAAAGGAGTCCAGCGTCTCATCTCCTTCCATCTCCAGGTTCTCGTACTTATTCTGCAAGATTTGTAGGGTCGCCCTGCGGACGCGCTCGTGCCCAAGATTCAACGTCTTGAGTGTCTCCCACGCCTCCTTTGGAGAGACCTTCGAGATCAGGTGTTGCATCACGTCCGCCGGCACCACGGAGCCGATGGACGTGAGTTGTAACACCCTCAGAATCGGCTCTATGCAAGTCTCAGCGATTCCCGTCAAACCCGCATAGAAACGATTCAAAGGTGCCCACCAGGCACTTTCGTGCGGGTGGAAAACAAAGTAATATCATTACACAATAGTCCTCGATGGAACCCACAGAACAGATATATACAACACGACTCCATGAGTCAAGAATATAGATATACAGTACAAAGATCCAAATCACCCTGAAAACGATACAATGTCCGACTACGGACAAGATGCAAATGGGGATAAGAGCCCTGAAGAATAACCAATGGCGTCCATAACCCTGCCCAGGCCAAGTCGGAAGGGTAACCCTGCTAACGACGTCGATCTCAAACCTGCTTAAACAAAATGGGTGCCGACAAAGGGCAAAGGAAAAAAAAGGAGAGCGGTCAGTACTGAGGCCAGTACACGGCGAGACTAGAATTCGGCGGTCCTCACCTACATAGGTATGGGGGACTGAAGTGAAGGGTTTCGCGGCATAGTAAATCAAAATTTTCTACGGATGCGAACAGAGGGAAAGCCAAGATCTAATCTAGGAGATGCAATCAACGAGAGAGATTGGATTAGATCTTCATACCCTTGAAGATTCGCGACAGTGAACGTTAAATCGGAACGTGGGTGATGTAGTCGTATCGCTTCTCCTCCTCGCGATCCGATCCGATCTAGCACCACAAGTGGCGGTGCCTCCGTGAGATGCACACGCAAAGACCGACGTCTCTTCCTTCCTCGGACCAGCAAGTATGGTGGAGAGATAGATTGGATCTACAACACGACGGCGTGGTGTATATGGTGGAGAATTTCTGCTGCACGGCTTCGCCTACAAACAGTCGGGAGGGAGAGAGGAAAGCTAGCAAGGCGGCTAGGGTTTGGAGGAGAGGTGTGTGTGTAGGGGGAGGGGGCGCACCACCCCTCTTTATATAGAGGGGGGGCGGCCAGCCCTTGTCCCTCCTCCAAGCCTATATCTAGTTTAAACAATTTAAACTCTCCCTTATCTAGAAATCCTATCTCTAGATTTAAACGATTTAAACTCTCCCTTATCTAGAAATTCTATCCCGAGATTTAAACGAGTCAAATATCTCTAGAATTGGCTGGGCCCTATGGGGCCTTGTGCCCCTGGCCCAATGCGGCCAGGACACTCCCTCATAGGCCCATGCCCCCTCCCGGAAGGTGGGGCCACGTTGGTCCCCTTCCGGAAGGTTCTAGAAGCTTCCGGTACAATACCGATTAACCCGGAACAATTCCGAACTCCAAAAACTGCACTGCCTTATATGAATCTTATTCTCCGGACCATTCCGGAACCTCTCGTGATATCCCGGATCCCATCCGAGACTCCGAACAAAAATTCATAAACCAATTATCCAATCTATCCTAGTGTCAAGACACGTTAAGTGTGTGACCCTGCGGGTTCGAGAATATGCAGACATGATCTTCTATCAATAATCAACAGCGGGGTCTGGGCACCCATATTGACTCCCACACATTCATCGATGATCATATTGGATGAACCACGATGCCAGGATTCAATCAATCCCATATATATATTCCCTTCGTCTCGCGATATTTTACTTGCCCGAGATTCGATCGTCGGTACCGTCATACCTAGTTCAATCTCGTTCACAGCAAGTACTTTACTCGTTCCGTAATCCGATATCACTTTGTGATTAACTCCTTAACCACATGCTTGCAAGCGGTGTTGATATCGACACGAGTGGGCAAGTATATCTCTCCGACTGAGGGACAAATTCCATCTCGATACATACAACCCAATGATACTTTCCGATCACACGAGAGACACCTTTATGATCACCCTCTCATAGGATGACGTTTGATGACCTCAAAGCTTTCCGGTACCGGAGTTGCATTATCTCATGGTCTAAGGAATACAATATTTGACATAAGAAAAGCTTCAAAAGATGAACACGATGAACGATCTAATTGCTTCGCTTAGTTTGGGTCTGTCCATCATATCATTCTCCCAATGATATGATCTCATTATCAATTGACAACTCATGTCTATGGTTAGGAAACCTTAACCATCATTGATCAATGAGCTAGTCCTTAGAGGCGTACCAGGGACACGGTGTTGTTCACAAACCACACAAGTATTAATGTTTCCGCTTAATACAATTCTAGCATGGAATATAAACTTTATCATGAACAAGAATTATAATAATAACATCTTTATTATTGCCTCTAGGGCATAATTCCAACATGAAGCGGCAGAGCAGCATGCACTAAACAACCTATAGAGACTCAATACAACTGGTGGCTATCAGATAGGGATAAGAAAGACCTATTCGGATCCAACCTAAAACTATCACCTAGCATACCCATCCTGGTATTTCCCCCTCGAGACCAAACGAGGAAGTCAACCGAGAAACTCACACAGTTGGCAGTTTTATTTATTCCGTTATAGTTGCGGCAATTACTAGTCAGATATAGATAGTCATCCTGATATAATAAGCAGTGGACACTTTTAGTTAACCATTACGTTGTAGTTGCGACACTTACTAGTCAGATACAATTAGCATGAGATGTCCTAAACCCAGCAGTTGTTGGTACTTTTATTTAGCCATTCCGTTGTAGTGAAGCTGATTACTAGTCATATCGGATACAAGTCAAATTATAACAGTAAACTTTAGTTGTAGTTGTCTATGATCGAGAACTGTGCTCCAAATCTTCCATAACCGCGGACACGGCTTCTCGAAAAGATTTAACCCTGCAGGGGTGCACCAAAGTTTCCACACGCACCTACACCCTTGTTGTCAGATCAGGTAGGTACAAGATCACAAAACATACACCCAACGGTATGTCGACGGGGTTTCGGAGCGACGTTTCCCAGACCCAAAGCAAGCACATGGGGGCCACCCCACTAAGCTACCCGCAACGAAGTCGACCGGTCTCCGAGACGGACCCAGAGGTTTGTGACAATGGTCAGTAACATCGGGAACCCGAAAGTGTGACTGGGCTTGTCGATACCGCGAAAACATTCCACGTTGGTTCCAAAACAGTACAGGCACTCCACGCGTAATCGTAAATAAAGCAGTAAAGCATGGCATAAGTACAGGATAGTAATAAAGCCCCAAACTACTTTGTGGCCCCCGGTACAGTACTTTGAAATCAGGTACTAATCGATGGGGGTGCCCACACACCCCACCTGTAGTTAGCGCTCGATCTCTAACAGTGTCAAGAACTCGGGTCCCACGGACACCAAGTGAGCTTAAAACCAAATATTGTCTATTACCCACCGGTGCCTCTGCATTTACCTACTTTCACTTTTGCTTATTAAACGGTAATTAAAGCCATGATCATCTCTAACATTAAACATGCGGCATTACTCCAACAACTGTGGTACTTGATGACACGCAACCGCACTTGAGCAAGCGACTACGACACGCAAGTCCAACTATCTACCAAACAACAGGTAATAGGATGTGTCCAAGGCAATATAAGGCTGCAAGGGATATCACGGGTACGAAAACTAGAGCATCGTAACATAGATAGCAATAGATCAACAGGAGGAAATAAAGACTATAAAAGTAAGATAGGTAGAAAGGAGGAGAATGCTCGCCTGAAAACATTATCGAAGGTTCATCCGAAGATCCGGTAGACACTCGCATCAACTCATCGGCCTAATCCGTGAAGAAGCAAAGCACTAGAAGAAACACCGGATGCACTATTTAATACTACGACAAAAGATCGGGCATGATGCATGTATGATGTATGATATGGCAAAGATGGGATGCCATTAGGACATATTAAGCAAAACCAGGGTCCCGACAATTAAGTATATGGTTATAGTTGTTTTAGATACCCACAATTTAAATGTTGTATTAACAAGGCGAAAAAATGGCATCGATTCGTTACACAAATATAAATGAGGTCAATATTAGACTAGGTTCGCCCGCATATGGCCTCCCTATTAAATTATTAGATGAGTCGACAACATCCCCCAAACCACAATATGTATGCAAGCATGGCAATTTAATATGCAACAATTATATATAGCATTTAATAAAAATAGGGGATCGGATTTGGGATCACACATTGAGGAGTCTCGGCGATCTTGGGGTTTTGAGGGTTCGACGAGGTTCGGTCTTCGGATCTTCGGGATCGAGGTCTTCGGATCCGTGAGGGAGAACTTGTCGTTCGGAAAAGTTTGGGTTCGGACTTCGAACTCCGGAATCGGGTTCCATGAAGAACTTGATGTTCCAGATCGACCTTCGGGGGCACTAAATCGTTGCATCCACCACATCACAGCCACCATCGAAACACCACTAGTACCTGAGGCACCCCACAAGGCAGGATCAAAACACGCATCAACTAAAAATGCACATAGGCAGGATGCTCGCCTGGAACAGGAGGTGGGTTCGAACATGAGGCGGCATGTGCTCGTCTCTGCTGCGGAGAGGAGGGCGACGCGGGGCTCGCTGAAGGCGTGTGCACACTGCAGAGGAAGGCACGGGGCACCGGGCGAGCAGGTGGTCCCAGGCGGCCGGCAGAGCTACGCTAGGAAGGCCGGCGGTGAAGCACTGCTGCAGTAGAGGCGGCTTGGGCTGCGCGGCCATGGGGGAGAAGGAGGCGGCAGGACGGAGGGGCTCCCGCGGCGAGGAGATCGCAGGGGGAGGACGCTGGCGCGGCGTTGGCGTCGAAGGGACGGGACAACGGCGGAGGACGTGGGCCGGACAGCGAAGGGGCCGCGCCTGTGGGTGATCTCGGCAAAGGGGTGGTGAGGGGACGCATGAAGGGGGCCCCGGCGGCGGACGCGGCCGCGGGTGGCGGGCGACGACCTTGGACGTCATGGGGGCTTCTGGCGGCCGGAGGCGGCGGAACCACGGCGAAGAGGAAGGAGATGTGTCGGGTTCGCGAGGTGGGAGGCGCGCAGTCGATCGTGAGACAGGAGCGGGGTCGGGTGTGGGATTGCTGGGAAGGTGGTGGGTGGTGGGGCCGCAAGCGGTAGTGGTTGGGGGCACGTGGGTCCAGGGCTGGGGAAAAATTGATGGCAAGGATCTGGCGTGCGTGTGTGTGGTGTGCCGCTGGCATACCCGGGAGGGGGAGAGGGTGGCGGCGGCAGGGGTGGAGGGAGTAGAGGATTAGGGTTAGGTTTTGGAGTGGGTTTAGGGTTTGGGGATAGGCAGGATCTAGGATTAGGTTTAGGGTTTAGATTTGTATATTGGGTAGTAGTCTGCTACCAGCTGGGCCTTTGGGCCTGGCCGGTGGCGGTCTCCCCCGGTAAAATAGTTTTATTGTTTTATTTTTATAAATATTTAGGCCAACAAAATATCCGGAAAGGTTCGGGATTCGAGTTGAAATAAGACGAGGTATCTAGGAAAACAAAAAATTGACTTTGTAAAATAATTTGAGGCAAAATATAATATGCATGATGATGTCATGATGATGCATAAATAAAATAACATGCCATTTTCTAGTAGTGGTTTTCTCGAGGTGCTACAATTCGACACCACTAACAATGGATCTCGCCCTCGAGATCCGCCTCATGGTACGGGGAAGACGGTCGACGATCTGAATCTTCTCGCTTCGTGTAAATCCTTGCGACACCACTAACAAGGATGCTTTCTTCGTTTGAAATCGGCGACACCACCAACAAGGGTCGATGCTCTCGTTTGCCAAGAGAACACTCTGTATAAACAAAGAAGAAGGTCGAGGTCTCAAAAGATAAGGCCACCTCTAACTTCTGTGGAAGGAGTAAAATTGCTTGATGCACCGATTCAATGTACAAGAGCAAATGATAAGAGTAGTCGGATGGTGATCAGTCCATCGCGCACCCAAAGCATTACTCTGCACATGAATGGTAAAATTATGCAACCAACTCTCAGAATTCAGATTGAAGATCTTGACAAGCGAGGTTTGGAAACAAAGGAGGGATGAAGATTCTCATCATATCTGATGTAGATGACTTGGTTGTATCGAAAAACACCGGAGGATAGAAAGAAAAAAATAGTGAATTTTTGGTCCACTGAAAGGTACAACAGATGAAAGATTCATCAGATAGCATGAATGTCGGACGTTGAAGCACCGTTACAAGAGGATGGAAGCGAAACCCTAAAGGTACGACGGAAACCCAACCACGAGAAATCCTGGACTCGAAGAAAAGATAAGAGAGCAGATTCAAAACACGTCGAGATAAGAGGAGAATAGCAGAGGGGTAAGAAGTAAAAGCAGACCGAATCAGATCTATCTAACCGTTTTTCCAAAATAGTTTTGACACTCTACGACGTCCATTAGCTAGGTTATCCTACAGGCTGGACCAGGGGGTATCGCAACTGCTGAGCTCTTATACCACTCTGTAACACCCTCAGAATCGGCCCTATGCAAGTCTCAGTGATTCCCGTCAAACCCGCATAGAAACGATTCAAAGGTGCCCACCAGGCATTTTCGTGCGGGTGGAAAACAAAGTAATATCATTACACAATAGTCCTCGATGGAACCCACAGAACATATATATACAACACGACTCCATGAGTCAAGAATATAGATATACAGTACGAAGATCCAAATCACCCTGAAAACGATACAATGTCCGACTACGGACAAGATGCAAATGGGGATAAGAGCCCTGAAGAATAACCAATGGCGTCCATAACCCTGCCCAGGCCAAGTCGGAAGGGTAACCCTGCTAACGACGTCGATCTCAAACCTGCTTAAACAAAAGGGGTGCCGACAAAGGGCAAAGGAAAAAAAATGAGAGCGTTCAGTACTGAGGCCAGTACACGGCGAGACTAGAATTCGGCGGTCCTCACCTACATAGGTATGGGGGACTGAAGCGGCAGCGCAGCATGCACTAAACAACCTATAGAGACTCAATATAACTGGCGGCTATCATATAGGGATAAGAAAGACCTATTCGGATGCAACCTAAAACTATCACCAAGCATACCCATCCTGGTATTTCCCCCTTGAGACCAAACGAGGAAGTCAACCGAGGAACTCACACAGTTGGCAGTTTTATTCATTTCGTTATAGTTGCGGCAATTACTAGTCAGATATAGATAGTCATCCTGATATAATAAGCAGTGGACACTTTTAGTTAACATTCCGTTGTAGTTGCAACACTTACTAGTTAGATACAATTAGCATGAGATGTCCCAAACCCAGCAGTTGTTGGTACTTTTATTTAGCCATTCCGTTGTAGTGAAGCTGATTACTAGTCATATCGGATACAAGTCAAATTATAATAGTAAACTTTAGTTATAGTTGTCTATGATCGAAAACTGTGGTCCAAGTCGTCCATAACCGCGAACACGGCTTCTCAAAAAGATTTAACCCTGCAGGGGTGCACCAAAGTTTCCACACGCACCTACACCCTTGTTGTCAGATCAGGTAGGTACAAGATCACAAAACATACACCCAACGGTATGTCGACGGGGTTTCGGACACGACGTTTCCTAGACCCAAAGCAAGCACATGGGGGCCACCCCACTAAGCTACCCGCAACGAAGTCGGCCGGTCTCCGAGACGGACCCAGAGGTTTGTGACAATGGCTGTAAATGACTGGGAAACCGAAAGTGTGACTGGTCTTGTCGATACCGCGAAAACATTCCACGTTGGTTCCAAAACAGTACAGGCGCTCCACGCGCAATCGTAAATAAAGCAGTAAAGCATGGCATAAGTACAGGATAGTAATAAAGCCCCAAACTACTTTGTGGCCCCCGGTACAGTACTTTGAAATCAGGTACTAATCGATGGGGGTGCCCACACACCCCACCTGTAGTTAGCGCGCTCGATCTCGGAACAGGTGTCAAGAACTCGGGGTCCTACGGGACACCAGTGAGCGGTTAAAAACCAAATATTGTCTATTACCCACCGGTGCCTCTGCATTTACCTACTTTCACTTTTGCTTATTAAACGGTAATTAAAGCCATGATCATCTCTAACATTAAACATGCGGCATTACTCCAACAACTGTGGTACTTGATGACACGCAACCGCACTTGAGCAAGCGACTACGACACGCAAGTCCAACTATCTACCAAACAACAGGTAATAGGATGTGTCCAAGGCAATATAAGGCTGCAAGGGATATCACGGGTACGAAAACTAGAGCATCGTAACATAGATAGCAATAGATCAACAGGAGGAAATAAAGACTATAAAAGTAAGATAGGTAGAAAGGAGGAGAATACTCGCCTGAAAACATTATCGAAGGTTCATCCGAAGATCCGGTAGACACTCGCATCAACTCATCGGCCTAATCCGTGAAGAAGCAAAGCACTAGAAGAAACACCGGATGCACTATTTAATAATACGACAAAAGATCGGGCATGATGCATGTATGATGTATGATATGGCAAAGATGTGATGCCATTAGGACATATTAAGCAAAACCAGGGTCCCGACAATTAAGTATATGGTTATAGTTGTTTTAGATACCCACAATTTAAATGTTGTATTAACAAGGCGAAAACATGGCATCGATTCGTTACACAAATATAAATGAGGTCAATATTAGACTAGGTTCGCCCGCATATGGCCTCCCTATTAAATTATTAGATGAGTCGACAACATCCCCCAAACCACAATATGTATGCAAGCATGGCAATTTAATATGCAACAATTATATATAACATTTAATAAAAATAGGGGATCGGATTTGGGATCACACATTGAGGAGTCTCGGCGATCTTGGGGTTTCGAGGGTTCGACGAGGTTCGGTCTTCGGATCTTCGGGATCGAGGTCTTCGGATCCGTGAGGGAGAACTTGTCGTTCGGAAAAGTTTGGGTTCGGACTTCGAACTCCGGAATCGGGTTCCATGAAGAACTTGATGTTCCAGATCGACCTTCGGGGGCACTAAATCATTGCATCCACCACATCACAGCCACCATCGAAACACCACTAGTACCTGAGGAACCCCACAAGGCAGGATCAAAACACGCATCAACTAAAAATGCACATAGGCAGGATGCTCGCCTGGAACAGGAGGTGGGTTCGAACATGAGGCGGCATGTGCTTGTCTCTGCTGCGGAGAGGAGGGCGACGCGGGGCTCGCTGAAGGCGTGTGCACGCTGCAGAGGAAGGCACGGGGCACC
This sequence comes from Avena longiglumis, assembly GCA_030063025.1. Classification (NCBI taxonomy): domain Eukaryota; kingdom Viridiplantae; phylum Streptophyta; class Magnoliopsida; order Poales; family Poaceae; genus Avena; species Avena longiglumis. The sequence continues at coordinate 415,481,556 of CP125975.1, read as the reverse complement.
GGGCGAGCAGGTGGTCCCAGGCGGCTGGAAGACCTGCGCTAGGAAGGCTGGCGGTGAAGCACTGTTGCAGCAGAGGCGGCTTGGGCTGCGCGACCATGGGGGAGAAGGAGGCGGCAGGACGGAGGGGATCCCGCGGCGAGGAGCTCGCAGGGGGAGGACGCTGACGCGACGTTGGCATCGAAGGGACGGGACAACGGCGGAGGACGTGGGCCGGACAGCGGAGGGGCTGCACCTGCGGGCGATCTCAGCAAAGGGGTGGTGAGGGGACGCATGAAGGGGTCCCTGGCGGCGGACGCGGCCACGGGTGGCGGGCGACGACCTTGGACGTCATGGGGGCTTCTGGCGACCGGAGGCGGCGGAACCACGGCGAGGAGGAAGGAGATGTGTCGGGTTTGCGAGGTGGGAGGCGTGCAGTCGATCGTGAGACAGGACGGGGTCGGGTGCGGGATTGCTGGGAAGGTGGTGGGTGGTGGGGCCACAAGCGGTAGTGGTTGGGGGCACGTGGGTCCAGGGCTGGGGAAAAATTGATGGCAAGGATCTGGCGTGCGTGTGTGTGGTGTGCCGCTGGCATACGCGGGAGGAGGAGAGGGTGGCGGCGGCAGGGGTGGAGGGAGTAGAGGATTAGGGTTAGGTTTTGGAGTGGGTTTAGGGTTTGGGGATAGGCAGGATCTAGGATTAGGGTTAGGATTTAGATTTGTATATTAGGTAGTAGTCTGCTGCCAGCTGGGCCTTTGGGCCTGGCCGGTGGCGGTCTCCCCCGGTAAAATAGTTTTATTGTTTTATTTTTATAAAATATTTAGGCAAACAAAATATCCGGAAAGGTTCGGGATTCGAGTTGAAATAAGACAAGGTATCTAGGAAAACAAAAATTGACTTTGTAAAATAATTTGAGGCAAAATATAATATGCATGATGATGTCATGATGATGCATAAATAAAATTGTTGGAGATATGCCCTAGAGGCAATAATAAATGTAGTTATTATTATATCTTTGTGTTTATGATAAATGTTTACATTCATGCTATAATAGTATTAACAAGGAAACATTGATACTTGTGTGATTTGTAAACTTAATTTGAAAGTCCCTAGTATAGCCTCTATACTTCACTAGCTTGTTGGTTGATTAAATGATTGTGGTTTCCCTATCATGAACATTGAGATGTTATCAACAACAAGATCATATCGTTAGGAGAATGATATGGTGGACATAATCCTATTGATAAGCGTAGCATAAAGATCAAGTCATTTCAATAGTTCAATTGATATATGCTTTCTGATACATAGTAACCTAATTCCTTCGACCATGAGATCATGCATATCACCTTTCACAGGTGGATGCTTTGATGACATCAAACACCACACCGTAATCGGGTGGCTATAAAGGTGGCATTGAGTGTTCGAAAGTATTGGTTGAAACACATGGATCAAGAGGGATTTGTCCATCCATATGACGGATAGATATACTCTGGGCCCTCTCGGTGGAATGTCATCCAATTAGCTTGCAAGCATGTGACTGGGTCACAAGGGATCACATATCACGGGAACAAGAAAAGAGTACTTATCGGTAACGAGGTTGAACTAGGTATGCAGAGATACCGACGATCATAACCTCGGATAAGTAAACTATCGTGAGACAAAGGGAAATTGGTATCGTATGTAAGTGGTTCATTCGATCGCAAAGTAATCGTAGAAATATGTGGGAGCCATATGAATTTCGATTCCTCTATTGGTTATTGTTCGAGAAGTGTCTCGATCATGTCCGCATAATTCACGAACCGTAGGAGACACACTTAAGGATTCGACGTTGTTTGAGTAGTTATGGTATTATGAGAAAGAGACCGAATGTTGTTCGGAGTCTCGGATAGGATCCGGATATCGGAGGTGATCCGGAATGGTCCGGAGAATAAGATTCATATAAGGAAAGTCCCGTTTGGAGTTCGGGAATGATTCCGTGTTTTCATCGGGAATGTTCTAGAAGGGTCCGGATTGTCCAAGACTCGGGGAGGGTACATGAGTGTGTCATTGAATGATTGCATCATGTACTAAGTGTTCTTGCTGTTCCAAAAACATGAAAGTCAAATTGCGTTTGAAAGTCAAGCGGCTAAAACAGAAACTGTGGAAAACAGAAACTGTGGGACAGGAAACTGTGGGAAACAAGCAAGAGGAGGTTGAAACCAACTTGGAGGAGGAGTTCCTCTCCTCCTTGGCGGCGCCCAGCCCTAGACGAGTTGGGGAGGGACTCCTCCCTCCCTGGCGCCTAGCCCTCCACCTATAAAAGGAGGGCAGGGCTCCTTGAGACACACAAGTTTCTACCTCTAATCTCGGTTTAGAGCCGTTTGGTTTAGAGCTTCTAATTGCTTTAGCCTGCGGTTTAGAGCCTTCTAATTGGTGTGTCTAATCTCTAGACCACTAATAGCCCTCTCTCATAATCCACCATACTCGCCCGCTTAAGGCGAAGCCTCAGGATTTCCCTCTACTTCCTGCATACGCCAGTCTTGCCGAATCGCGAGGAGAGTACTACAACCTCCGCTGCCTGCTGGAACAAGGGATAGGAAGGTCTTCGTCGAGTACCGAACGTGTGACCGACTGCGGGAGCGCTACCGGAACGTGGCGCCGGAAGGATCCACACGATCTTGAGATCGGAAAGAGTACGACTACATCACCCACGAGAATCCGCTCTCGTTAAACACTTTGGAATCTTCGAGGGTAAGTTATTCCATCGACTCGTTGCTACAATTTAGTAGATAGATCTTGGCTTGTTTGTTTGTATGCGATAGAAATTTTTTGTTTTCCATGCTACGAACCCTACAGTGGTATCAGAGGCGTGTCTATATGTAGATCTGTTGCACGAGTAGAACACAATGGTCATTGTGGGCGTTGATGCTTTTATTGTCGATTGCTTTTTGTGTACTTTGCATCTTGCGGTATGTTGGGATGAAGCGGCCCGGGCTAACCTTACATGACATCGTTCATGAGACTTGCTCCACGCTTAACATGCAACTTGTATTGCATAAGTGGCTTTGCGGGTGCCTGTTTCTCCTAGCATAGTTAAGATCCAATTTACAACGGGTAATCAACAATGCTAGTATCAATGTTGTGGTTCTTGTTCGTAAGTTAGAACGACACTTATTGAAAGCCCCAAAACCACGTAAAATATGCAAAGAAAGTAGAAGCGTCTAACTTTGTTTTGCAGGGGTGTGCAGTGATGTGATATGGCCATGATTGTGATTATATTTGATGTATGCAATGTTCCTTATTGTAAGTTGGCAACCGGCAGGAGCCATATGGTTGTCTTTAATTTATGTTAAGATCCGCGTGTCTATTCAAAGTAGTTGTAATAGTTGAAGCCGGTGGACGACAACCATGGTGAAGCGTCATTGACCTTGATGCAATGCCGGTGATGATGGAGATCATGTTCATGCTTGAAGATGGAGATCGGAAGCACAAAGAAGAAAGGCCATATCATATCACATATTATGAATTGCATGTGATGTTAATCCTTTATGCATCTTGTATTGCTTAGTAGACGACGGTAGAATTATAAGATGATCCCTCATGCACATGAATTTCAAATCATAAAGTGTTCACCCTTAGTTAGCACTGTTGCTAAATCTTGTTGTTTCGAAGCACCACGTGATGATCGGGTGTGTTAGATTCTGCAAGTGTATACAACGTGAGCAAGCCAGATTTGCTCATGCAGAAACTAAGGTTTGATCTTGACGAGCCTAGCATGTACAGACATGGTCTCGGAACACGGATTACTGAAAGGTAAAGCATGAATCGTATAGTAGATATGATGAACATGACGATTGTTCGCCATTGAAACTATATCAACTCTCGTGATGATCGGTGTTGATGTAGTGGATTTGGTTCGTGTGATCACTAAAACAATATGAGGGATGTTGTTTTGAGTGGGAGTTCACCTAGTTTAATTTCATTAATTAATTTGAACTCAGTTTGTCATAAACTTAGTCTAAACTATTGCAAATATGTTGTAGATCAATGGCAGCCCCTACCATCAATTTTAATGCGTTCCTAGAGAAAGAAAAGTTGAAAAACAATGGAAGCAACTCATGGATTGGTTCCGCAATTTGAGGATTGTCCTCACGGTGGTAATTTGACCTATGTCTTTGGATGCACCGTTGGGTGACCCACCAGGTGATGCTCGATGAAGTAAAGAACGTTTACCTCGCTCGGAAGAATCAAGACTCCATAGTTCAATGTGCTATCTTGTATGGTTTAGAATCGGAGCTTCAGAAAAGGTTTGAAGAGTCAGACCCATATGATATTGTCGAGGATCTCAAATTGATTTTTGAGACTCATGCGGCAATTGAAAGCTATGAGGCTTCTGAAAAGTTCTTTAACTGCAAGATGGAAGAGGGCAGCTCCGTCAGTGAGCATGTGCTTAAGATGTCTGGGCACGCAAACAAACTTCAAAGCTTGGGTATAGTGATTCCTAATGCTTTGGGGATTTACCGCGTCCTCCAGTCACTGCCACCAAGTTACAGGAACTTTGTGATGAACTACAACATGCAGAACATGAACAAAGAGTTGCCAGAACTGTTTGCTATGTTAAAGTCTGCAGAAGTGGAGATCAAGAAAGAGCACCAAGTGTTGATGGTCAATAAGACCACCAAACTCAAGAAAGGCAAGTCTAAGCAAAAGGGACACTTCAAGAAGGGTGGTAAGAAAGTTACCACGCCGGCGAAGAAGACCAAGGCTGGACCCAAGCCTGAAACTGAGTGCTTTTACTGCAAGGGAGAAGGTCACTGGAAGCGGAATTGCCAAAGTACTTGGCGGATCTGAAGAACGGCAACATCAAGAAGAAAGGTATATCTGATATACATGTTATTGATGTGTATCTCACTAGTACTCGTAGTAGTGCATGGGTATTTGATACTGGTTCGGTTGCTCATATTTGTAACTCGAAACAGGTGCTGCAGAATAAACGGAAGCTAGCGAAGAACGAGGTGACGATGCGCGTGGGAAACGGATCAAAGGTTGATGTGATCGCGGTCGGCACGCTACCCCTTCATCTACCATCGGGATTAGTTTTATACTTAAATAATTGTTATTTGGTGCCTGCGTTGAGCATGAACATTATATCGGGATCTTGTTTATTGCGAGACGGTTACTTGTTTAAGTCAGAGAATAATGGTTGTTCGATTTATATGAGTAATATGTTTTATGCACATGCACCTTTGATAGATGGTCTATTCTTATTGAATCTCGATAGTGGAAATACACATATCAACAATATTGAGGCTAAACGTTTGAAATCAAGCGATAATTTGACCTATATGTGGCACTGTCGTCTTGGTCACATTGGAGTGAAGCGTATGAAGAAACTCCATTCCGATGGACTTCTTGAATCACTTGATTTTGAATCACTTGAAAGATGCGAAGCATGTCTGATGGAAAAAATGACTAAGACTCCATTTTCTGGTATGATGGAGCGAGCTACGGACTTAATGGAAATCATACATACCGATGTGTGTGGTCCAATGAGTGTAGCATCGCGCGGTGGTTATCGTTATGTTCTTACCTTCACAAATGACTTGAGTAGATATGGGTATATCTATTTTATGAAACATAAGTCCGAAACTTTCGAGAAGTTTAAGGAGTTTCAAAGTGAGGTAGAGAATCAACGTAACAAGAAGATTAAATTTCTACGTTCTGATCGTGGAGGTGAATATCTAAGTTACGAGTTTGGCGAGCATTTAAAGAAGTGCGGAATACTTTCACAATTGACACCGGAACACCACAACAGTAATGGTGTGTCCGAACGTCAGAATCGAACTCTCTTAGATATGGTTCGTTCTATGATGTCACTTACAGATTTACCGCTATCATTTTGGGGTTATGCATTAGAAACAGCCGCATTCACTTTAAATAGGGCACCGTCTAAATCCGTTGAAACGACACCGTATGAATTATGGTTTGGCAAGAAACCTAAATTGTCGCTCCTTAAAGTTTGGGGATGCGAAGCCTATGTAAAGAAGTTACAGCCGGACAAGCTTGAACCCAAAGCGGAAAAATGCGTCTTCATAGGATACCCGAAGGAAACTATTGGGTATACCTTCTATCATAGATCCGAAGGCAAAATCTTCGTTGCCAAGAATGGATCCTTTCTAGAGAAGGAATTTCTCTCGAAAGAAGTGACTGGAAGGAAAGTAGAACTCGACGAGGTTGTCGAACCTTCTCTCGAAATTGCGAGTAGCGCAGCACCGGAAGAAGTTCCTGTGGTGCCTGCACCAATTAGAGAGGAAGCTAATGATGATGATCATGAAACTTCGGTTGAAGTTGCTACAGAGCCTCGGAGGTCAACGAGAACTCGTACCACTCCAGATTGGTATGATCCCGTTATGAGTGTCATGTTGGTGGACAACACCGATGACCCCGAGACATATGAGGAAGCGATGATGAGCCCAGATTCCAATAAATGGCAAGAAGCCATGAAATCCGAGATTGGATCCATGTACGAAAACCAAGTATGGACTTTGGTGGACTTACCGGATGGCCGGAAGGCTGTCGAGAACAAATGGATTTTCAAGAAGAAAACATATGCGATGGTAATGTTATCATCTATAAAGCTCGACTTGTCGCAAAAGGGTTTCGACAAATTCAAGGAGTTGACTACGATGAGACTTTCACCAAGAGCGAAGCTAAATTCGTGAGGATTATGTTAGCAATCGCTGCATATTACGATTATGAGATATGGCAGTGGATGTCAAAACAGCATTCCTCAATGGAGATATTGATGAAGAGTTGTATATGATGCAACCCAAAGGTTTTGTCGATCCTAAAGATGCTAACAAGGTATGCAAACTTCAAAGGTCCATCTATGGATTGAAGCAAGCATCCGAAGTTGGAATCAACGCTTTTGATAAGGTGATCAAAAGTTTTGGTTTTATACAAACTTATGGAGAAGCTTGTATTTACAAGAAAGTGAGTGGGAGCTCAGAGCATTCTTAATACTATATGTGGATGACATATTGTTGGTTGGGAATGATGTAGACCTTCTTAATAGTGTCAAGGAATATTTGAATAATAGTTTTTCAATGAAGGATCTTGGCGAAGCAACTTACATATTAGGCATAAAGATTTATAGAGATAGATCGAAACGCCAAATATCATTGTCACTGAGTACATATTTGGACAAAGTTCTAAAGAGGTTTGGAATGGAAGAAAGCAAGAAAGGGTTCTTGCCCATGTTGCTAATACGACCTTGAGTAAAACTCAAAGTCGACATCGGCAGAAGATAGAGAAAGGATGAGTAAGACTCATGCCTCAGCCATAGGATCTCTAATGTATGCCATGCTATGTACTAGACCCAACATTGCATATGCCGTTAGTTTAACTAGCGTATATCAAAGTGATCTAGGAGTGGATCATTGGACATGGGTCAAAAATATCCTTAAGTACTTGAGAAGAACTAAGGATATGGTTCTTTCTTATGGAGGTGATGAACATTTCGTTATTAATGGTTACACCGATGCTAGTTGGAACACCGATCCGGATGATTCTAAATCACAACTGGATACGTATTTATTTTGAATGGTGTAGCGATTAGTCGGAGGAGTGCAAAGCAAAGCGTTGTGGCGAGATCTTCAACTGAATCGGAATACATGGTTGCTTGGAGGCTTCACAAGAAGCGATATGGATGAAAGAGTTCATTACAGAGTGGGTGTGGTTCCTAGTGCGCTGGACCCAATGTCTATCTCTTGTGATAACATGGGCGCCATAGCCAATGCGCAAGAACCAAGGTCACACAAGAAGTCAAGCATATCAAGCTGCTTTCACGCTATTCGAGAACATATCCGGATGGGGATATAAAGATTTGCAAAGTACACACAGATCTGAATGTGGCGGATCCGTTGACTAAACCTCCCGAGGGCAAACATGACCAACACCAAACTGCCATGGGTGTTCGGTATATTACCATGTAATCTAGATTAGATGACTCTAGTGCAAGTGGGAGATGTTGGAGATATGCCCTAGAGGCAATAATAAATGTAGTTATTATTATATCTTTGTGTTTATGATAAATGTTTACATTCATGCTATAATAGTATTAACAAGGAAACATTGATACTTGTGTGATTTGTAAACTTAATTTGAAAGTCCCTAGTATAGCCTCTATACTTCACTAGCTTGTTGGTTGATTAAATGATTGTGGTTTCCTATCATGAACATTGAGATGTTATGAACAACAAGATCATATCGTTAGGAGAATGATATGGTGGACATACTCCTATTGATAAGCGTAGCATAAAGATCAAGTCATTTCAATAGTTCAATTGCTATATGCTTTCTGATACATAGTAACCTAATTCCTTCGACCATGAGATCATGCATATCACATTTACCGGATGGATGCTTTGATGACATCAAACACCACACCGTAACTGGGTGGCTATAAAGGTGGCATTGAGTGTTCGGAAAGTATTGGTTGAAACACATGGATCAAGAGTGGGATTTGTCCATCCATATGACGGATAGATATAATCTGGGCCCTCTCGGTGGAGTGTCATCCAATTAGCTTGCAAGCATGTGACTGGCTCACAAGGGATCACATATCACGGGAACGAGAAAAGAGTACTTATCGAACGAGGTTGAACTAGGTATGCAGATACCACGATCATAACCTCGGATAAGTAAACTATCGTGAGACAAAGGGAAATTGGTATCGTATGTAAGTGGTTCATTCGATCACAAAGTAATCGTAGAAATATGTGGAGCCATATGAATTTCCAGATTCCTCTATTGGTTATTGTTCGAGAAGTGTCTCGATCATGTACGCATAATTCACGAACCGTAGGTAGACACACTGAAGGAGTCGACGTTGGTTGAGTAGTTATGGTATTATGAGAAAGAGACCGAATGTTGTCGGAGTCTCGGATGGGATCCGGGATATCACGAGGTGATCCGGAATGGTCCGAGAATAAGATTCATATAAGGAAAGTCCCGTTTGGAGTTCGGGAATGATTCCTGTTTTCATCGAATGTTCTAGAAGGTCCGGATTGTCCCAAGACTCGGGGAGGGTACATGAGTGTGTCATTGAATGATTGCATCATGTACTAAGTGTTCTTGCTGTTCCAAAACATGAAAGTCAAATTGCCAGTTTGAAAGTCAAACGGCTAAAACAGAAACTGTGGAAAACAGAAGCTGTGGGAAACAGAACTGTGGGAAACAAGCAAGAGGAGGTTGAAACCAACTTGGAGGAGGAGTTCCTCTCCTTGGCCGGGCGCCCAGCCCTAGGCCGAGTTGGGGAGGACTCCTCCTCCCCGGGCGCCTAGCCCCTCCACCTATAAAAGGAGGCAGGCTCCTCCTTGAGACACACAAGTTTCTACCTCTAATCTCAGGTTTAGAGCCGTTTGGTTTAGAGCTTCTAATTGCTTTAGCCTGCGGTTTAGAGCCTTCTAATTGGTGTGTCTAATCTCTAGACCACTAATAGCCCTCTCATAATCCACCATACTCGCCCGGCTTAAGGCGAAGCCTCGGATTTCCCTCTACTTCCAGGTACCACGCCACAGCCGGAATCGCGAGGAGAGTGCTACAACCTCCGCCTGGAACAAGGGAGAGGAAGGTCTTCGTCAGTTAACGCGATGTGACCGACGAAAGCGCCGAACGCAGCGCCGGAAGGATCGTCCACACAATCTTGAGATCGGAAAGAGTACGACTACATCACCCACGAGAATCCGCTCTCGTTAAACACTTTGGAATCTTCGAGGGTAAGTTATTCCATCGACTCGTTGCTACAATCTAGTAGATAGATCTTGGCTTGTTTGTTTGTATGCGATAGAAAATTTTTGTTTTCCATGCTACGAACCCCTACAAAAATAACATGCGATTTTCTAGTAGTGGTTTTCTCGGGGTGCTACATGAGTGCCTGTCGGTCCTTGCGGTACTTTGACGCGCCCTTCTTGAACTCGTCGCCGCCGGGATCGACAGCCTCCCAGATGTCATTGCCCTCTATGGCCCACTCCATCCGTTTCGCCCACGTCGTGTAGTTGCCGTGATCATACCGCGGGTACTGCGACGACACCGATGCACCCGCAGCCGCACCAGACTACTCGCCTAGCTCCTTGCCCGTCATGACCTCCTGTTACTAGGAGATCCTCCGCGAGGCTCTCATATCAATTGTTGGCCCAACCCCAATCACGTCGAGTGCAGTCCGGCGTTGACGACAAAGAGTTTCGGCGAGACGTCATGTATGTACAGCAACTTCTATTTTTGCCGAGACGTACACGCGTCCAACCAACAACAAGCAGCTAATCGATTTTGATCAATTTGAGCTAGCTCGTAGCACACAGCACGTACGCACGCAAAACAGATATGATGGCCACAGGGGCTTGTCGCTCCTGCTGGTTTTCGTATTACTCAACTCACACTTGTTACAGGGAACATATATGATGGCCACAAGGGCTTGTCGCTCCTGCTGGTTTTCGTATTACTCAACTCACACTTGTTATAGGGTACGTATAAGGGATATAAATACCCGGAAGCAACACAGTGCCAATACGAATCGGTTAAGAGAACTAGTCCTACTATGCTAGGGAACACACACGCACATGCACGTGACACCAACGGTGTCGTTAGGGATTAATATTGCTAACACTCATCACCCAACTCGCCGGCCACCTCAACCCCTCCCACCGCCAGTCGGGCCTCCGATGGTCAGTTGGCCCACCTCCCGGCGACCCAAGAGCACCGCACGGGCAAGGTACGCATGTTGCCACTTACCGGTTTTTTCTTTCTCCTCCCCTACCTCACGCATTTTCTCTTCTCCCACCATCCCCTCGTGTTTCTCGCGTGGGCACATCCATGTCTTCCGGCCACTAGGGCAGGCGGAACAACATCATCCCATCTCTAGCGCCAGGAATCCCCCCAAAGCATGGTGACAACTAACCTCCTCCACCGAGATCCCTCCCAGTTCCCGATCTCTCGCTCGATCGAAGTGGCGGCAGCTCGCCAGATGGACGAAATAATAGCAGACTCAATGGAAATCCCAGCGGTGCATCTAATGGTGCGTAGGCGTAGTGGGCATTTTATAATCTACATCTAGTGTCTTCTCTCTTTCCTTTCTCTCTTTATCTCTCTCCTCCATCTCCGACTGTCTCTAAGAAAAAAGACTGTGCTGGCTGTAGCAAAGGCGCGAGAAGCCGGCGCTTGGTTTCCCTTTCAGCGCTGGCCTATGGTGGCCGATTCAATAAGACGTCCATGCTGGTCAAATTTTACTAGCTTCAGGTTTCCAGTGGATCCACAAATTGTCTATATAGTTAAATAGGAAAACGATATGGTTTGCTGATTTCGTATGCAATTCTTTGTAGAAAAGCAATAGACTAAAGTACATGTTTGATAGTTTTCAGCGAGTGATTCATGACTACACTCAAAGGTCCATGAAAAGTAAGAAAACTATGTATTTCAGTACCTATGGACACCACTCCAACACTATTCGCCATCACCAATTCACCGCCAGTCACCTCTGGTCATACTACTACTCATGAATTTATAATTTTTTAATAATTGTGGTAAACTGATACTAATTGTGTCATAAAGATGCTCTTAAGTAGGAACTGCATGATCAGTTTTAAGTTAACCGCATATACTATCACATTTTCGTCCTTGTTGCCATGTAAAAACACATGCCTACAAAGGGTTTGGTCAGGTTTCAGATCATTGATCTGACTTTGTATCCTCAAGGTATATATTGTATGCCATAACAAGGTGTCGCATGCTTTAGAAGAGCTCCATAAGTTGAACATCTTATTGATCTGTGCATGTATTTAGATTATCATTTTTGTCTGGCTATTCGTTTTTAATTTCTTTTCTCTAAAAGTGTAGAGTTCCAGTTCAGAATATTGAATTTTGCATGCCTTGTGTTTATCAAGACGAGCTTTGAGGCAAGCTCTTCGCACTCGAATGGTCGGCGGTGGCGGACACATCATGCAGTGTGGACGTGCCCTGGCTTCCCTACTCTCGGTTGCCGCCATGAACCGCACCTACCAGTATGTTTTGCTAGGTAATGAACTACATGGCCTCTTTGATCCCGCTTTCTCCCTAGCTAAACTAAGTCAATTTTCTTGATCTAAATCGAGTTTTACTTAGCTTCTTCTGTCACCGCTCTCAAGTACGAATACAACTTAATTGATATTGTGCTTATGATGAAGCTGTCCAATTTCATTCTGTCCATTGTGGATTTCACTCTTATCCTTTTTGGATAAAACTATTCTTCTCATCATTTTGTATTACCATATAGGAAGTGGTTGTAATGCTCACTTACTGTCATTATGTGAACTTTACCTATTGTCGCTGCAAAATATATGCCTTAATCGACATGATATTTAATTTGGGGTGGAAACATGTTAGGTATGCTTTATCTTAGACCTTCTGATGTTTTTATACTGTATAATTTCCCTCATGCATACAAATTTCCCGTAGCCCCATCTTTTCTCTGAAGATAATATTGTTGCATACTTGCATATGTACCAAGAAAAGTCAAGTATTTGTATCTTTCTCCCACATCTCTTCTGCATGGTTTATGTATGTTATAGACCTATACAGCAGACCAAAATAGCTACGCATGTGTAGATCAACAAATCTTAATATAAATCAATCCATTTTGGAAGAATTTTCTCCATGCACCATACCAAAAGTAAAACATATTCTAACACATCTGGCATGCTAAAGATCGATACCACAGTTAGCACCTGCTAGCAATGCTTGTTTACTTTTTCCTGAAGAATTTAAGTATATACGCCTCTACTACTTTTGTACACCGAGGAAAATATTCTGGTTTCCTTGCTATACTGACCATGTAGAGCTTACACACCCATTGATTTTCCTTTTAAATACATATATGAGTAGTTAACAACATGTGTGTAAGCATGTATGAATAGAGTTAATGTAGGCCATGGAGAGCAAGCCCAGGGTGAAGACAACTAACACTTGTGCCTTGTTGAACGCCATGGCCAAGATGGTTTGCTTTTCTTGCGTTGTGATGGGATCGATGTGAACTGGTCTGCCTGCTTTACTTATATAGATGTTCATTCTAGCTTGCTTGAACATCCGAGATGGATGTTCTATGAATATGTGAAATCCTATTGTTGGTTACTGGCATTTATGTGTCGAGTTTGACCTCGGAGGTGTAGGTCTACTCCTCCAACTTCATGTGTGGCTCTGAAGCTTCGATTGAGAGCAACAACTCTGACACCGATTAGTCCATCATCATCAATGCTGAGAGTGTTGACCTTGCCATTGTCGCCATGGCTTGGAACATGAAGCTGGCGGCTGTTTTAGCTGTTGCAGGTACCGCTTGACACTAGCCTTGTCACTGGTGTCACTGTTCAGAATGGTGGCAGCGTCTCTCTAGAGTCAGGTTCCCGCTTCTTCAAAAATTTATTCACCCGCTCCACGTAGTTCATATGGACTTGTAAATCATATTATAACCTTCTCTGATTTACAGTGTGACTGCAATGGTGTTATGTTCATTCATTCTTGTGCTCAAGTTGTGATGATACACCAGAGCATGGTTTTCTATATGAATGTGTTTCTTTTTGTCTACATCTTATTGGGTGAGGGCCCTACACTTAGAGCGTCAAACCTATTGTTTCAAATTAGTTTACATACAAGTACTTTAAGAATAGGACCCTATGCCATTTTAGTGCACAATGTTCTCAACTTAGTTTGGATAAGGAGCCATTAGCATTTTCAAATTCATGTTTTGTTCATACAGTCCATTACAGTATGGGTAGGAGAGAGCCAACACATTATCTCATGCCTGACTTCTTCTGTATATACCAAAAGTATATTTTTGGTGCATCTTGTTCATGATACTGAACTCAGATCATTAATATTGGCAAATTTACTTTTATGTTTTTGTGCTACCTTATGACTTTTACATGCATTGGTTTTTATAGAGAGGTTAGTTCTACTTAAGATTGTGTGACTAGGTAAAGTATAAGTATATCAATACCATCATTTTAATAATTTTCCATAAAGTTATATTGTCTTTGGCGAGGGGAAGGAAGATTAAACTAGATGGAAAACTAACGAAAGAACAAAGAACAGATGACGGAATTCCCAACCGAGTTCTCCTTAAGGAGCATCGCACACTTCTATTAAAAATAAATATGCTACAAATGTATACACCTGATACATGCTTGATGCAATTCCCAACCGAGTTTCCAGTTTACAAGTTAGGAATAACCTATAATCAAGCATCTATTTTTGGTCTCCAATCTCCATAGGATATATCAATTAAATCCATTGGTTAACATGGGGTAACATAGAAAGAAGTATATAAAGTCTCTACATGGGGTAACATAGAAATTTTGATTTGTTAATGTTATGAAGACAGCGTAGCGCTTGCATGGTTTTGCTTGAGGTGATACAGAACACAGCTGCTCTCTCTCTCTCTCTCTCTCTCTCTCTAATTTACAAGGGGTTATGAGGTGAATTTAATAGATACAACAGGAGTCGATCTGATAATGTTTTACCTGTCTGTGTTGTGAGCCGCCTATGAGGAAGGAGTGACGGGACTTCAATTTAATTTCATTACAACTAAAGGCTGGTTGATATTGAAGGGTTTCGCGGCATAGTAAATCAAAATTTTCTACGGAGCGAACAGAGGGAAAGCCAAGATCTAATCTAGGAGATGCAAACAACGAGAGAGATTGGATTAGATCTTCATACCCTTGAAGATTCGCATAGCGGAACGTTCGTCGGAACGTGGGTGATGTAGTCGTACTCGCTTCTCCTCCTCGCGATCCGATCCGATCTAGCACCACAAGTGGCGGTGCCTCCGTGAGATGCACACGTGCAGCACCTCGACGTCTCCTCCTTCCTCGGACCAGCGAGTATGGTGGAGAGATAGATTGGATCTACAACACGACGTGGTGTATATGGTGGAGAATTTATGCTGCAGGCTTCTACAAACAAATGGGAGGGAGAGAGGAAGGTAGCAAGGCTGCTAGGGCTTGGAGGAAGGTGTGTGGTTGGGGGAGGCGCACCACCCTCTATATATAGAGGGGCCAGCCTGCCCCTCCTCCAAGCCTATCTCTAGTTTAAACAATTTAAACTCTCCTTATCTAGAAATCCTATCTCTAGTTTAAACAATTTAAACTCTCCTTATCTAGAAATCCTATCTCTAGTTTAAACGAGTTTAAACTTATCTAGGATCGGCTGGGCCCTATGGGGCCTTGTGCCCCGGCCCAATGCGCCAGGACACTCCCTCATAGGCCCATGCCCCTCCCGGAAGGTGGGGCCACGTTGGTCCCTTCCGTAAGGTTCTAGAAGTTTCCGGTACAATACCGATTAACCCGAACAATTCGAACTCCAAAACTGCATTGCCTTATATGAATCTTATTCTCGGACCATTCGGAACCTCTCGTGATATCCCGGATCCCATCCGAGACTCAACAACAAAATTCATAAACCAATTATCCAATCTATCCTAGCGTCAAGACACGTTAAGTGTGTGACCCTGCGGGTTCGAGAATATGCAGACATGATCTTCTATCAATAATCAACAGCGGGGTCTGGGCACCCATATTGACTCCCACACATTCATCGATGATCATATCGGATGAACCACGATGCCAGGATTCAATCAATCCCATATATATATTTCCTTCGTCTCGCGATATTTTACTTGCCCGAGATTCGATCGTCGGTACTGTCATACCTAGTTCAATCTCGTTCACAGCAAGTACTTTACTCGTTCCGTAATCCGATATCACTTTGTGATTAAATCCTTAACCACATGCTTGCAAGCGGTGTTGATATCGATTACCGAGTGGGCCCGAAGTATATCTCTCCGACCTGGGAGGGACAAATTCCATCTCGATACGTACAACCCAACAGATACTTTCCGATCACCTGAGAGACACCTTTATGATCACCCTCTCATAGGATGACGTTTGATGACCTCAAAGCTTTCTTCCGGTACCAGGAAGTTGCATTATCTCATGTTCTAAGGAATACAATATTTGACATAAGAAAAGCTTCGCAAAGATGAACATGATGAAACGATCTAATTGCTTCGCTTAGTTTGGGTCTGTCCATCATATCATTCTCCCAATGATATGATCTCATTATCAATTGACAACTCATGTCTATGGTTAGGAAACCTTAACCATCATTGATCAATGAGCTAGTCCATAGAGGCGTACTAGGGACACGGTGTTGTTTACAAACCACACAAGTATTAAAGTTTTCGCTTAATACAATTCTAGCATGGAACATAAACTTTATCATGAACAAGAATTATAATAATAACATCTTTATTATTGCCTCTAGGGCATAATTCCAACAGTCTCCCACTTGCACTAGAGTCAATAATCTAGTTTACATCCGCAACAATCTCACACCCATGGCACTGAGGTGTTGATCATGTTTTACACGTGGAAGAGGTTTATTCAGTGTATCTGCGACATTCAGATCCGTATGTACTTTGCTAATCTTCAGATCTCCATCTGCTATATAATCTCGGATTATATGAAACTTGCGGTTGATATGCTTGGTCTTTGGATGATATCTTGGTTCCTTAGCGAGTGCTATGGCGCCAGTGTTGTCACACAATATCTCCAGTGGGTCCAATGCACTTGGAACCACGCCAAGCTCAGTGATGAAGTTTCTGATCCAAACTCCTTCACTTGACGCTTCTGCAGCAGCCATGTATTCCGCTTCCATTGTAGATCCCGCGATCACGCTTTGCTTGCAGCTTCTCCAGCTCACAGCTCCTCCATTCAAAATATACACGTATCCTGTCTGAGATTTAGAATCATCCTTGTCGGTGTCGAAACTAGCGTCGACGTAACCTTTTACGACAAGCTGTTCATCACCCCCATAGACTAAGAACATTTCTTTAGTTCTATTTAGGTACTTTAGGATGTTCTTCACGGCTGTCCAGTGTTCCACTCTTGGATCACTTTGATATCTGCTCGTCAAACTAAGAGCATTGGACACATCCGGTCTAGTACACAGCATGGCATACATGATGGAACCTATGGCCGAGGCATAAGGCACTTTGCTCATAGCTTCCCTATCATTTACCGTAGCTGGACACTGAGCCTTGCTCAATATCTTATCTGACAACATAGGCACTGAACCTTTCTTTGCCTTATCCATTCTGAACCTTTTCAGAACTTTGTCTAGGTATATACTCTGGCTTAAAGCTATTAGGCATCTTTGTCTATCTCTATAGATTTTGATGCCCAATATATAAGCAGCTTCACCTAGGTCTTTCATTGAAAAACACTTGTTCAAATAACTCTTCACATCGTTAAGCATGTTGATGTCATTTCCGATAATCAATATGTCATCCACATACAAGATCGTAAACGCCACCGAGCTCCCACTCACTTTCTTGTAGATACAAGCTCAGAGTAGCAATTTGGAACAAATCCAAAGCTCTTGATCACTTGATCAAAACGAAGGTTCCAACTCCGAGATGCTTGCTTCAGTCCATAAATGGAACGCTGAAGTTTGCATACTTTATCAGCATCCTTAGGATCGACAAAACCTTCGGGTTGCATCATATACAACTCTTCATCAATGTTTCCATTGAGGAAAGCAGTCTTGACATCCATCTGCCATATTTCATAATCATGAAACGCAGCAATTGCTAATAAAATCCGAATGGGCTTAAACATCGCTACGGGAGAGAAAGTCTCATCGTAGTCAACACCTTGAACTTGTCGAAAACCTTTTGCGACAAGCCGTGCTTTATAGACGGTAACATTACCATCCGCGTCCATTTTCTTCTTGAATATCCATTTGCACTCAACGGCCTTTCGGTCGCTAGGAGGATCCACCAAAGTGCATACTTGGTTTTCGCTCATGGATCCCAATTCGGATTTCATGGCTTCCACCATTCTCGAGTCCGGGCTCATCATCGCTTCCTCATAGTTCGTGAGGTTCACCGCCTTCTACCAACAAGACAGTCAAGACAGGGTTGCCGTACCACTCAGGAGGGGCACGCGACCTTGTCGACCTGCGACGTTCAGTAGCAGCATCGTCCGAAGCTTCATGATCCTTGTCATTAGCTTCCTCTATTGTTGGTGCAGTGACCTTGGAACAATTTCAGGTGTTGCGCTACTCTCCAATTCAAGAGAAGGTTCAATAACCTCGTCTAGCTCTACTTTCCTCCCACTCACTTCTTTCGAGAGAAACTCCTTCTCAAGAAAGGAACCGTTCTTTGCGACAAACACTTTGCCTTCGGTTCTGTGATAGAAGGTATACCCAATGGTTTCCTTAGGGTATCCTATGAAGACGCATTTCTCCGCTTTGGGTTCGAGCTTGTCCGGCATCAACTTCTTGAAGTAAGTTTCGCATCCCCAAACTTTAAGAAACGACAACTTAGGTTTAGCACCAAACCACAGTTCATACGGTGTCGTCTCAACGGATTTAGATGGAGCCCTATTTAAAGTGAATGCAGCGGTTTCTAATGCATAACCCCAAAATGATAACGGCAAATCAGTAAGAGACATCATTGATCGGGCCATATCTAATAGGGTTCGATTCCTGCTCGCACACACCATTGCGTGTGGTGTTCCGGTATGGAGTTGTGAAACGATTCCACTTGCTTTAAGATGCGTGAGAAAATCATAACTCAAATATTCACCTCCACGATAGGATCGTAGAAACTTAATCTTTCTGTTACGATGGTTCTCCACTTCATTCTGAAATTCTTTGAACTTTTCAAACGTTTCAGATTTATGTTTCATTAAATAGATATACCCATGTCTACTTAAGTCATCGGTAAAAGTGAGAAAATAGCGATATCCACCGCGTAAACACTCATCGGTCCGCATACATCGGTATGTATGATTTCCAACAAGTCCGTTGCTCGCTCCATCATACCGAGAACGGGTTTTGATCATCTTGCCCATGAGGCATGGTTCGCATGTGTCAAATGATTCAAAATCAAGAGACTCCAAAAGTCCATCGAATGGAGTTTCTTCATGCGCTTTACACCAATATGACCTAGACGATTGCCACAAATAAGTAGTATTATCACTATCTACTTTGCATCTCTTAGCCTCAATGTTATGGATGTGTGTTTCATCCCTTTCGAGATTTAGAAGAAATAAACCATTCACAAGAGGTGCATGACCATAAAATATGTTACTCATAAAATAGAACAACCATTATTCTCCGATTTAAATGAATAACCGTCTTGCAATAAACATGATCCGAAATAATGTTCATGCTCAACGCAGCACATAATAACATTTATTAAGGTTTAAAACTAATCCGAAGGTAAAACTAAGGAGAGCGCGTCGACGGCCATCACATCAACTCTTGATCCGTTGCCAACGCGCATCGTCACCTCATCCTCGCAAGCCGCCTATTCCGTAGCTCTGCTTCAAGTTACAAATATTAGCAACCGAACCGTATCAAATACCCGTGCACTACAACGAGGGCTAGTAAGGAAAACATCAATAACATGTATATCAAATATACCTTTGATGGTGCCAGCCTTCTTGTCCGCTAAGTACTTGGACAACATGCCCAAAGGACCCTGTCCTTGCAATAGAAGCACTCAAAGGTCCGCTTAGGACCGCACTGAGCTTCTTCTCGCCAGGGCATTGCGCTTGCCGCCCTTCTTGAAGGGCTTCTTTGCTCCTTACCTTTCTTAAAGGAGGGCTTGTTGACCATCAACACATGATTATCCTTCTTGATGTCCACTTCGCAGCCTTCACTTTGTAAGAGCTCGGTGATCGTATCGATGGAACCAATCTAATTATGAGTCACTACAAAACTTTTGTAGCTGGGAGGAGTGATTGCGAACCACATCAATCTTGAGCTCCTCCGAATCGTGCATTCCAGTTGCTCAAGGCGTTGAGTGTAGCCCGACATCTTTATGGCGTGCTCACTAACTGAACTCCTTCCTCCATCTTGCGCTTAAAGAACTTCTCGAGATCTCATATCTCTAACGGGCTTGAGTCTCAAACATGGTTTTCAGCTCCTCGAGAATCTCAAAGGGCCCGGATAGGTTTCAAAACGATTTTGAAGCTCGGTTCCATAGCAAACAACATGGTGCTCTTAATCACACCATAATCATCTTTGTGCGATCGATAGACAGCTTTCTCATCACCGCTAGCTTGATTGCAGGGGGTCACCTAACGCTTTACCAAGGACATAGTCCTTTGTCCGCCAGCGTAGAATGATTCTTAGATTGGAACCAATTGGTGAAGTTAGACCCATTGTTTCTAAGCTTTTCCTTCTCAAAGAAAAACGCGTTGAAGTTGAAGTTGGATTTGGCCATGTGATCTACAGTATTTGCAAGTACAATTTAGACTATGTTCATGATAAATAGTTCAACTTAATCAAATTACTAGATGAACTCCCACTAAATTCAACCTCCCTCAAGTTGTTTAGTGAACACGATCCAAATTCACCACAACTAATCCGATCATCACGAGAAGAGATGTGGTTTCAATGGTGGACAACAAAGTGTCGATCATATCATTCATATGACTCATGCTTAACCTTTCGGTTCTTGTGTTCCGAGGCCATGTCTGTACATGCTAGGCTCGTCAAGCTAGACCCAAGTATTTCGCGCAGTGCAAACTGGCTTGCACCCGTTGTATGTGAGCGTAGGGTCTATAGCACCCGATCATCACGTGATGCTTGGACACGACGAACTTTCGCAACGGTGAATACTTGGGGAGAACACAGTTTTTATCTTGATCTTTAAGTGAGGAATCATCTTATAATGCTACCGTCGCGATCTAAGCATAATAAGATACATAAAAGGATAAACATCACATGCATATAACTTTATGTGACATGGTATAGCCAATCTTCGCGCAATGATCTCCATCTTGTGCGTTCCGGCATGATCTCCATCACTCCACCATGATTGCCTCCACCACGAATAACAACTACAACTATTGCTAACTACTTAGCGATAAAGTAAAGCTATTACATGGCGTATAAGTAGTTGACTCGCAGGTCATACACAATTATATAGACAACCATATGGCTCCTGCCGGTTGTGTACTCATCGACATGCAAGTCGTGAAACATTACAAAACATGATCATCACATACAATATACACATCACATCTTGGGCCATACCATATCACAGAAAACACTCCCTGCAAGAACAAGTTAGACGCCTCTACTTTGTTGTTGCATGTTTTACGTGGCTTATGGGAGTAGATGCTAAGAACGATTCTTACCTACGGAAAGCCACAACGGTGATATTATGGTTGCCAAACTCCGGTGTTAATCCCATGACAACTATAGTGAGAGAAACTGACATCCACCAGCCGCATGTGTGGTACAAGCCACACGTCAAGTGCGGAGCCGGTCTCACGAACGACGTCGCGTAAGGTTGGCCTGGACCGCTTCAATCTCACTATCCCGCGTCATAAGAAGAACACAAACAAGAGGCTTGCAACAGAAAACATCAACGCCCGCAACAACCATGTTGCATTCTACTCGTGAAACACATCTACGCATAGATCTAGCTCGATACCACCGAAGGGTTTCGGCATAGTAAATCAAAATTTTCTGGAGCGAACAGAGGGAAAGCCAAGATCTAATCTAGGAGATGCAAACAACGAGAGATTGGATTAGATCTTCATACCCTTGAAGATTCAGACAGCGGAACGTCCGGAACGTGGGTGTTGTAGTCGCTTCTCCTCCTCGCGATCCGATCCGATCTAGCACCACAAGTGGCGGTGCCTCCGTGAGATGCACACGCAAAGACTCGACGTCTCCTCCTTCCTCGGACCAGCGAGTATGGTGGAGAGATAGATTGGATCTACAACACGACGGCGTGTTGTATATGGTGGAGAATTTATGCTACAGGGCTTCGCCTACAAACAGTCGGGAGGGAGAGAGGAAGGTAGCAAGGCTGCTAGGGCTTGGAGGAAGGTGTGTGGTTGGGGGGGAGGGGGCGCACCACCCCTCTATATATAGAGGGGGGGCGGCCAGCCCTTGCCCCTCCTCCAAGCCTATCTCTAGTTTAAACAATTTAAACTCTCCCTTATCTAGAAATCCTATCTCTAGTTTAAACGATTTAAACTCTCCCTTATCTAGAAATCCTATCTCTAGTTTAAACGAGTTTAAACTTATCTAGGATCGGCTGGGCCCTATGGGGCCTTGTGCTGGCCCAATGCGCCAGGACACTCCCTCATAGGCCCATGCCCCTCCCGGAAGGTGGGGCCACGTTGGTCCCCTTCCGTAAGGTTCTAGAAGCTCGGTACAATACCGATTAACCCGAACAATTCAACTCCAAAAACTGCATTGCCTTATATGAATCTTATTCTCGGACCATTAGGAACCTCTCGTGATATCCGGATCCCATCCGAGACTCGAACAAAAATTCATAAACCAATTATCCAATCTATCCTAGCGTCGAGATACGTTATGTGTGACCTGCGGGTTCGAGAATATGCAGACATGATCTTCTATCAATAATCAACAATGGGTGCAGGCACCCATATTGACTCCCACACATTCATCGATGATCATATCGGATGAACCACGATGCCGATTCAATCAATCCCATATATATATTCCCTTCGTCTCGCGATATTTTACTTGCGAGATTCGATCGTCGATGCACGCCATACCTAGTTCAATCTCGTTCACAAAAGTACTTTACTGTTCCGTAATCCGATATCACTTTGTGATTAACTCCTTAACCACATGCTTGCAAGCGGTGTTGATATCGATTCGAGTGGGCCCAAGTATATCTCTCCGACTTGGGAGGACAAATTCCATCTCGATACATACAACCCAATGATACTTTCCGATCACCTGAGAGACACCTTTATGATCACCCTCTCATAGGATGACGTTTGATGACCTCAAAGCTTTCTTCCGGTACCAGGGAGTTGCATTATCTCATGGTCTAAGGAATACAATATTTGACATTGGAAAAGCTTCGCAAAGATGAACACGATGAAACGATCTAATTGCTTCGCTTAGTTTGGGTCTGTCCATCATATCATTCTCCCAATGATATGATCTCATTATCAATTGACAACTCATGTCTATGGTTAGGAAACCTTAACCATCATTGATCAATGAGCTAGTCCATAGAGGCGTACTAGGGACACGGTGTTGTTTACAAACCACACAAGTATTAAAGTTTCCGCTTAATACAATTCTAGCATGGAACATAAACTTTATCATGAACAAGAATTATAATAATAACATCTTTATTATTGCCTCTAGGGCATAATTCCAACAGATATTACACGAAACATCATTTTGATCTTTATGATTGGAACTTCAACATATATTCAGATACATAGTATGGAATATGTTCAGTTGACATCATCATCTACTACAAATAAACCATAGCAATGTTGAAGTAGATGACCTAAGCTTAAACAATTTTTAAAGTTGTACATGTATTTTTTTGACATATAGCCTTGCTTTTGCATGTGCACGCATCGAGCCAATGTTTAAAGAGAGCTGTATTTTATAATTACGAGTGACCAGCGATAATTGTAGATTTTAGTTTGGAATTTGTTGTTTTCTTATGCTAGAGCACAAACTACAAATGGAATCTTACATCGTCAGCAAAGGTGGCGACTGTGTATTCTTATTTCTAGGAAAAATCGTGAAGATCCATGTGTGCTCATCCATACTTATTAATCCCAAACTATCCCTGTATTGTTCATGTTGCTATATCTCGGAATTTTGAACACAAAGCTAAATGTGCATTATGTCTGTATATTCGTACAACAGTCTCACTTTCTGGTATTACTAATATTATGAACATTGACACTGTTTTGGGCCATCGATTATGATTTATTCAAGAGAACCTACATGTGCATTTCCTACAGTTTCTATTGGAAGTTCTGTTTTGTAGATTGAGGAGCGTCTCAATTTTGAGAATGTGTAACACCCCGGTTCTGAAAAGACCGTGGCTTCTATGTGACATGCCAATCCCTGGATAGGTTCATTGGCCCACAATAGAATAAGATGAATAACATAGCAAAATATCTGTGTATCATGAATAACGAAGATCCAGAGTACCATTATTACAATAAAAGCTTAGCCCAAAGCTAGCTCAAATTATTCAGGTAGCAACATAAATAAGATAAATCCTTCATTCTTCAAATTGCCCACAAGTGAACAAGTGCCGAGTGGAGTACCATGGCCTATATCGATTAATCAGAATCGGAATAACCTGCAACATGAAATGTAGCAGCCCCGAAGTGTCAATACATGGAATGTATGGCAAGTAGAGCTAGTAATGGAGACAACAGTATTAACATCTACATGCATATTTGGCAAGTGGAGCTGTGTCTGGCTTGCATTTGCAAATAACTTTGTCCTACTTTCATAAACAGTTTTTGATTTTCTTTGAAAAGATCCCAATTAAGTTAACCCAACAATATTAAAACAATTATGAAATTAGAATGAGCGAGAAACATGTCATGGAATCAATATCAAGCAACTCAGTTGTCCATAACCGGGGACACGGCTAATCGATTAGATTATACACCCTGCAGAGGTTAGTACACTTTACCCATGTGACTTGGCCAGCCCAGCTCGTACCATCACTCTCATTTTGGGTGATGATAGGGAGAAGTCCAAGAAGAGACTGTTCGGGAAGTAGCACCCCAATCCCGACGCGCACCGGTCCAACCTACCAAAATTCTACATCTCTGGATACGCGAGTTCGGGTTATCACAACCTACTAAGTCCAACCAATCGCCCATTCCATTATTGGCACATGGTTGTACACGTAAGATACACAATAAAGAAGCCAATCATTCTCTCTTGATACATGGGTGCCTTTCCGCAATGAAACCACCAAAAATTATCAATACCATCACACCCAGGAGATTCATTGATTAAGTTGTTTTAGTTTTCACAAACCAATACTTTTAGAAACAAGTCTCAATGATGTAACCCAGCCCTTGTTCAACAAAGCATGGCTAAGCACATCTACTAACGGTGGTTCATCTACAAGGAAAGCCCTACCACATAATAGGACATAGCATAGCGATAGTATCATCCTACACATGCATCTATAAAATACACGACAATGCATTGAAAATAGTAGGACGATGTAACACCCTCAGAATCGGACCTATGCAAGTTTGGGAAAAATTCACCAAACCCGCATAGAAACGATTCAAAGGTGCCCACCAGCACTTTAAATGCGGTGGAAAAGCAGTAATAACATTACACAACAGTCCTCGATGGGACCCACAAGCAGATATATATAAATGACTCAAAGAGTCAAGAATACGAATATATTATACAAAGATCCAAATCACCGAAAGCGATAGAGGCGTCCAGCTACGGACAAGATGCAAATGGGGCTAAGAGCCCGAAGAATAACCAATGGCGTCATAACCTGCCCGTGCCAAGCGGAAGGGTAACCTCGCTAACGGCCGATCTCAAAACCTGCTTAACAAAAGGGTGCCGACAAAGGGCAAAGCAGAAAAAGAAGAAGGCGTCGATCGAGGCCAATACACGGCGAGGCTAGAATTGGCGGTCCTCGCCTACATAGGTATGGTGGATCAAGGCGTGGCAAGATGCACTAAACAACCTATAGAGACTCGATACAATGGCGGTTATCGAGAGGATGAGATTGACCTAACGGATCCAACTGAAGCTAGCACCAAACAAACCCATCTGGTGTTTCCCCCGAGACCAAACGAGGAAGTCAACCGAGGAACTCACCGTTGGCGCTTTATTTACTCGCTTATCGTTGCAGCAATTACTAGTCGTTTAGATAATCATCCGATAAAGTAAACAGTGGGCACTTTTAGTTGACCATTCCGTTGTAGTTGCAACAATTACTAATCAAATACGATAGCATGAGATAAACACAAAACCCAAAGCTTGTTGGTACTTTTATTCAGCCATTCATTGTAGTTGCAATACTTACTAGTCGATACACTTGTCATGGCGACAACCAAACAAGCAATGGTGGGCGTATTAATTAGCCATTCCATTATAGTGGAGCTGATTACTAGTCATTATAAGTCAAATTTATAGCAGTAAACTTTAGTTATGCTTGTCTATGATCGAGATCGTGCTCCAAGTCGTCCATATCCATGACACGGCTTTCGTAAAGTTTTACCCGGGGTGCACCAATAGCAACACACGCCGATCAACCTCGGAAAAACCAAATCAAGACCCAACGAGGCTTTCACGATGAACAATCAGGATTCACAAATATTTCAGGGGCCACCCTTAAGTAGAATCCAGCGAGTAAGCAAGCTCGAGACGGCCTCAAGGTTATGGGGACTACGTGAACATCGGGAACCCGAAAGTGTGGCTGGGCTTGTCGACACCGCGGAATCGTGCCATGATCCTAAACAGTACAGTGTGCACCTCGCACAATCGTAAATAAAGCGGTAAACATGGCATAAGTACAGGATCGTAAATAAAACCTCAAACTAGTTTGTGGCCCCAAGAAATAAGTCTGAATCAAGCTCTGGCTCAGGGGGGTCCCATATACCTCCGGATGTGGATAGCGCAAAAATCAAGGAACATGTATCAAGTACTGGGTCTTACGGACACAAGTGGGTTGAAACCAAATATTATCTATCACCCACCGATGCCTCTGCTTATTCAATTTTAGTTGTTAAACAGAAATTAAAGTGACGAAAAGTAACTAGAATCATCTCCAACATTAACATGCGGCAATACATCAGCAACTGTGGCATATGACGACACACATCAGCACTTGAGCAAGCAACTACGACGCGCAAGTCCAACTATCTACCAAACAACAGGTAATAGGATGTGTCCAAGGCAATATATGGCTGCAAGGGATATCACAGGTACAGAAACTAAAGCATCGCAACACGGATAGCAATAGATCAACAGGAGGGAGTAAAGACTATAAAAGTAAGATAGGTAGAAAGAGGAGATGCTGCTTTGAAAACATTGTCGAAGGTCAACCGAAGATCGGGGCGAAGCTCACATCAACTCAACGGCCTTATCCGCGAAGAACCAAAACACTAGAAGAAACACCGGATGCAATATTTAATACACGGCAGAAGATCGGCATGATGCATGTATGATGGATGACATGGCAAGGTGCGATGCAATTAGGTCAAGATTAAGCGGAACCGGGGTCCCGACAATTAATTAATAGGTTCATGTTGTTTAAAACCCCCGCAAGTTAAATGTTGTTTTAACAAGGCAAGATAAGATACCGGTTCGCTACACAAGTTTAAATGAGGCCAATGTAAGGCTAGATTTGCCCGCATATGGGCCCCATATTTAATTATTAGGTGAATCGGCATAAGGCCCCCAAACCACGTGATATGCATGCGAGATGACAATTAAATATGCGACAAGTTGTATTATGTTATGAAATAGGGTTTTCGGGAAGGGTTCACACATTAGGGTTCTCGACGATCTTGGTTCCGGGGTTCGGGGTCGGTCTCGGGGTCCAGGGTTCGACGGATCTGGGGTTCGGGGTTCGACGGACGCGTTCTCGGATAGCGGGGTGGATCTTGGCGTTCCGGGAAGCCGGACCTGGTTCGGTGTCGGGGCGCATCGGGTCCTTTCGGGGCGGTGTCGTTCTTGTCGTCGGGAAGACCTTGTCGGGTCCCACGGGGTCGATCTTGCCGTTGCGAGGTCTTGGCGGGTCCGCGCTTCGGATTACGTGAGGGAGATCATGGCGTCGGTGAGGTCGATCTTGTCGGTTCC
Organism: Avena longiglumis; assembly: GCA_030063025.1. Taxonomy (NCBI): domain Eukaryota; kingdom Viridiplantae; phylum Streptophyta; class Magnoliopsida; order Poales; family Poaceae; genus Avena; species Avena longiglumis. The sequence continues at coordinate 415,453,896 of CP125975.1, read as the reverse complement.
ACGGTTCTAGTTGTCGGTGTCGGACTCGAATTCCGGGGTTCGGTCTTCGGATCGGGGGTAGTTCTTGTCGCATGTGCCCGCGAAGTAGATCTCGTAGCCCGTCTTTTGTCGGTGGTGAACTTAACCGTTGGTCTTCGGGTCCGGAAAGGAGCACTTGGCGTTCCGGGCTCTCGACGAACTCGGCGGCCCCGAGGGTCGGTCTCATGAGGCGGTCTTGATGCTCCGTGATGGAGAACTTGTCGCATCCGTGGCGATCTTGCCGGCCTTCGGGTCATCAACCCCGTGAAGGGGATCTTGGAGCGGCGCCGGGTTCGGGTTTGGTCTTGGCTCCGTGGTTCATGCGGCTCATCGAGGCGAGCTTGGCGGGTCCCGAGTATCGCAGCGGGGCCGAGCGGCTCGGACGGGTCGCAGCGGCAGGTGGTGAGCGGGTCGGAGCGACGGCGGCAGCAGCCGCAGTGGTGACGGTTGCGCGGGTGCCGCAGGTGGCCAGAGGCGGAGGAGGCGTGCGAGGTGAGGTGAGTTGGCGCTTGCGCAGGCCAGCGGCCAGCCGGGCTGCTGAGGCGGCGACGGGCCGGCGAGGGAGGGTGGGCCTTGTGATGGTGTGGGGGCCCAGGGATCGTGTGGCCGAGCGTGCTGGGAGAGGCGGAGGATGGCGGCCGGGACTGGGAGAAGCGGGCGGCGGTGAGGCGTGGGTAGGCCGGGCGGCGAGCGGGACGAGGCGGCTCGGGCGAGCTGGGCGTGGCGGAGCTCCTAGGCGGCCGTCTGTGAGTGAGGATGGCGAGCTCGAGACGGGAGGAGCAGCAGTCTTTGGGGTCGGGCTGGAGCTGGTGGCGGAGAGGAGCACCGCGAGGAGCTGAGGGAAGCGAAGGCGCAGGAAGAAGGAGGGTGGCCGAGAGGGCGAGAGGAGGGCGGGCGTCGTGGGCGGCGTGGGAGGCCTTGGGGAAGAAGAGGGAGCTGGGGGAGATGAGCAGTGCGGGGATGGGGCGCGCGTGGGTGGGGCCCGGTGTGGTCCCGCGGGGCAGGGGCGGTGGGTAGTGGCCAGGGGGGAGAGGCATGCGCGTGCGTGTAGTGTGTGGGCAGGGAGGGCTGTGTGGGTTGGGCCATGTGGCGGTCTGTGGGTGAGGGGTTAGGGAAGGTGAGGTGTCGTGTTCTGATAGGTAGGAGTGATGTGGAGGCTGGGGTGGGTAGGAAGCTGGGTAGGTCTAGGATTAAAAGAGGTGGAGCGTTTTAATTTCTGGGGCGGTCGTTCGGGTCAATCGGCCCGTTCGACTGCCCCGCAAAAATAAATATAAATTTTATTTGTTTTAAAAACACCATTTGCAAACTGATAGCAACAAACAAAAATAATTCCGGAGACCCGGTGTTTGGCGTTTGAATAAAAGACGGGGCGTTTTAGAAAACAAAACGGGCTTTGCGAAAATAGTTTTAGCAAACAATGCATGATGATGACGATGCAATGCACAAATTCAACGCGATTTTCTAGTAGTGGTTTTGCGGGATGCCACAATTCGACACCACTAACAAAGGATCTCGCCCTCGAGATCCGCCTCATGGTAACGGAAGGAAGGTCGGCGATCTGCGTCTTCTCACTTCGTGTAGATCTTCACGACACCACTAACGAGGGTTCATTCTCCATCTTGAAATCGGCGACACCACCAACAAAGGGTCGTTGCTCCTGATCGTCGAGAGAACACTCCGGGAACAAAAGGTCGAAGGTAGAGGTATCGCAAATAAAGCCACCCCTATCTTCCGGGGACGGAGTAAAATTGCTGGATCCGCTGATTCGACATACAAGCGAATGATAAGAGCGTTGGTAGGTAGCTACTCCATCGCACTCAAACCATTACTCGCACACGAATAAGCGGATTAAGCATCCAACTCTCGAATCGGTCAAGATCTCGACAAGCGAGGTTCGAAACAAGGGAGTATTGCCGTGAGAATTATGAAAGACACACTGATTAGGTTTCGCGGTGGTTCCATTGGCATGAACAACACGTGCTCAAGGTCGACTCCAACTTCACCAAAGCTCGTCCTTCTCATATGTTTTTCAACGACACTGATATCCAGCAAGGAACACATATGGATAAAGAGCTCAAGGACAGAAGATCGGATGAAGGGTACAACAGACAAGTTGCAGATTGATGATCGTAGCACCTCCGTTACAAAAGGGAGAAAGCGAAGCCCTGAAGGTATGACGGAAACCCAACCACGAGAATTCCTGGACTCGAAGAGAGAGAAGAGAGCGGATTCAAAACACGTCGAGGTAAGAGGAGAATAGCAGAGGGGTAAGGAGTAAAATTAGACCTAGTCAGAACTATCCAACCGATTTTTCAAAAATAGTTTTGACACTCTACTTCGGCCGTTAGCTAGGTTATCCTACAGGCTGGACTTGTGGGGTATCGCATAGCTGCGGGCTCGATACCACTGTAACACCCTCGAATCGGACCTATGCAAGTTTGGGCAAAATTCACCAAACCCATAGAAAGCGATTCAAAGGTGCCCACCAGCACTTTCGCGGGTGGAAAAGCGAGTAATAACATTACACAACAGTCCTCGATGGGACCCACAGCAGATATATATAACAATGACTCAAAGAGTCAAGAATACAGATATATTATACAAAGATCCAAATCACCGAAAGCGATAGGCGTCCAGCTACGGACAAGATGCAAATAGGGCTAAGAGCCACGAAGAATAACCAATGGCGTCCATAACCCCGAGCCAAGGAAGGGTAACCCTGCTAACGGCGTCGATCTCAAAACCTGCTTAACAAAGGGGTGCCGACAAAGGCAAAGCGTAAAAACAAAGAAGGAGCGTCGATCGAGGCCGATGCAGCGAGGCTAGAATTCGGCGGTCCTCGCCTACATAGGTATGGTGGATCAAGCGGCAAAGATGCACTAAACAACCTATAGAGACTCGATACAATGGCGGTTATCGAGAGAGGATGAGATTGACCTAACGGATCCAACTCAAGCTAGCACCAAACAAACCCATCTGGTGTTTCCCTCGAGACCAAACGAGGAAGTCAACCGAGGAACTCACACCGCTGGCGCTTTATTTACTCAGTTATCGTTGCAGCAATTACTAGTCAGGTTTAGATAATCATCCTGATAAAGTAAACAGTGGGCACTTTTAGTTGACCATTCCGTTGTAGTTGCAACAATTACTAATCAAATACAGATAGCATGAGATAAACACAAAACCCAACAGTTGTTGGTACTTTTATTCAGCCCTTCTGTTGTAGTTGCAATACTTACTAGTCAGATACACTTGTCGCAAGCGACAACCAAACAAGCAATGGTGGGCAGTATTAATTAGCCATTCCATTATAGTGGAGCTGATTACTAGTCATTATAAGTCAAATTTATAGCAGTAAACTTTAGTTATGCTTGTCTATGATCGAGATACTGTGCTCCAAGTCGTCCATATCCGCGGACACGGCTTTCAGAAAGTTTTACCCGGCCGGGGTGCACCAATAGCAACACACGCCGATCAACCTCGGAAAACCAAATCAAGACCCAACGAGGCTTTCACGGTGAACAATCACAGGATTCAGAAATATTTGGGGCCACCTTAAGTAGAATCCATAGCGAGTAAGCAAGCTCAGGGCGCCTCAAGGTTATGGGGGCCACGTGAGCATCGGGAACCCGAAGTGTGGCTGGGCTTGTCGACACCGGAATCGTGCCATGATCCTAACAAGACAAAGGTGCACCTCGCACAATCGTAAATAAAGCGGTAAACATGGCATAAGTACAGGATCGTAAATAAAACCTCAAACTAGTTTGTGGCCCCAAGAAATAAGTCTGAATCAAGCTCTGGCTCAGGGGGGTCCCATATACCTCCCGGATGTGGATAGCGCGCAAAAATCAAGGAACAGGTATCAAGTACTCGGGGTCTTACGGGACACAAGTGGGCGTTCGGAAACCAAATATTATCTATCACCCACCGATGCCTCTGCTTATTCAATTTTAGTTGTTAAACAGAAATTAAAGTGACGAAAAGTAACTAGAATCATCTCCAACATTAACATGCGGCAATACATCAGCAACTGTGGCATATGACGACACACATCAGCACTTGAGCAAGCAACTACGACGCGCAAGTCCAACTATCTACCAAACAACAGGTAATAGGATGTGTCCAAGGCAATATATGGCTGCAAGGGATATCACAGGTACAGAAACTAAAGCATCGCAACACGGATAGCAATAGATCAACAGGAGGGAGTAAAGACTATAAAAGTAAGATAGGTAGAAAGAGGGAGATGCTCGCCTGAAAACATTGTCGAAGGTCAACCGAAGATCGGGGCGAAGCTCACATCAACTCAACGGCCTTATCCGCGAAGAACCAAAACACTAGAAGAAACACCGGATGCAATATTTAATACACGGCAGAAGATCGGCATGATGCATGTATGATGGATGACATGGCAAGGTGCGATGCAATTAGGTCAAGATTAAGCGGAACCGGGGTCCCGACAATTAATTAATAGGTTCATGTTGTTTAAAACCCCCGCAAGTTAAATGTTGTTTTAACAAGGCAAGATAAGATACCGGTTCGCTACACAAGTTTAAATGAGGCCAATGTAAGGCTAGATTTGCCCGCATATGGGCCCCATATTTAATTATTAGGTGAATCGGCATAAGGCCCCCAAACCACGTGATATGCATGCGAGATGACAATTAAATATGCGACAAGTTGTATTATGTTATGAAATAGGGTTTTCGGGAAGGGTTCACACATTAGGGTTCTCGACGATCTTGGTTCCGGGGTTCGGGGTCGGTCTCGGGGTCCAGGGTTCGACGGATCTGGGGTTCGGGGTTCGACGGACGCGTTCTCGGATAGCGGCGTGGATCTTGGCGTTCCGGGAAGCCGGACCTGGTTCGTGTCGGGCGCATCGGGTCCTTTCGGTGTGTCGTTCTTGTCGTCGGGAAGACCTTGTCGGGTCCCACGGGTCGATCTTTGTTGCGAGGTCTTGGCGGGTCCGCGCCCGGATTACGTGAGGGAGATCATGGCGTCGGTGAGGTCGATCTTGTCGGTTCCACGGTTCTAGTTGTCGATTGTCGGACTCGAATTCGGGGTTCGGTCTTGGATCGGGGTAGTTCTTGTCGCATGTACCCATGAAGTAGATCTCGTAGAGTCTTTTGTCGGTGGTAAACTTAACCGTTGGTCTTGGTCGGAAAGGAGCACTTGGCGTTCGGGCTCTCGGCGAACTTCGGCCCGAGTCGGTCTCATGAGGCGGTCTTGATGCTCCGTGATGGAGAACTTGTCGCATCCGTGGCGATCTTGCCGCCTTGGTCATCAACCCGTGAAGGGATCTTGGAAGCGCCGAGTTCGGGTTTGGTCTTGGCTCCGTGGTTCATGCGGCTCATCGAGGCGAGCTTGGCGGGTCCCGAAATCTGGCGGCCACGAGCGGCTCGGGGCAGTCGCGGCAGCCTGGTGGTGGCGGGTCGGGCAGCGAGGGACGCGGCAGCCGCAGTGGTGACGGCTTCTTGAGCCCGGCGGCAGTGGGCCTTGCGCGAGGAGGCCCGGGTGCGAGAGGTGAGTTGGCGCAGCCCACGCGACGGCCGGGCTGCTTTGAGGCGGGCTATCGGAGGGCAGAGGCGCGGGAGGTGGGCAGCCTTGGCGCGATGGTGTGGGCGGCTGGGATGCAGCCGGCAGCGTGCTCGGGAGAGGCGGAGGATGGCGCGGGACCTGGGAGAAGCGGGCGGCGGTGGAGGCGTGGGGTAGGCCGGGAGGCGGCAGGGCGAGGCGGCTCGGGCGGAGCTGGGCGTGGCGGAGCTCCTAAGTGGCCGTCTGTGGGTGAGGATGGCGAGCTCGAGACGGGGAGCAGCAGTCTTTGGGGTCGGGGGCGGAGCTGGTGGCGGAGGAGCACCGTGGCGGAGGCTGCGAAGGGCGGCGCAGGAAGAAGGAGGTGGGAGGCGAGAGGACGCCAGGAGGGCCGGTCGTGGGGCGTGGGGAGGGGAAGAAGAGGGAGCTGGGGGAGATGAGCAGTGCGGGGATGGGGCGCGCGTGGGTGGGGCCCGGTGTGGTCCCGCGGGGCAGGGGCGGTGGGGAGTGGCCAGGGGGGAGAGGCATGCGCGTGCGTGTAGTGTGTGGGCAGGGAGGGCTGTGTGGGTTGGGCCATGTGGCAGATTCTGAGTGGGTGAGGGGTGAGGGAAGGTGAGGTGTCGTGTTCTGATAGGTAGGAGTGATGTGGAGGCTGGGGTGGGTAGGAAGCTGGGTAGGTCTAGGATTAAAAGAGGTGGAGCGTTTTAATTTCTGGGGCGGTCGTTCGGGTCAATCGGCCCGTTCGACTGCCCCGCAAAAATAAATATAAATTTTATTTGTTTTAAAAACACCATTTGCAAACTGATAGCAACAAACAAAAATAATTCCGGAGACCCGGTGTTTGGCGTTTGAATAAAAGACGGGGCGTTTTAGAAAACAAAACGGGCTTTGCGAAAATAGTTTTAGCAAACAATGCATGATGATGACGATGCAATGCACAAATTCAACGCGATTTTCTAGTAGTGGTTTTGCGGGATGCCACAGACGATATCATGAACAAAGTAGCATCTACTTGCCTTGGTTGTAGCGGTCGGAAGAACAATCCACACAAGCGTTGCACTCGTCACAATCTACACGATACAATTGCATTCATAAACAAACAATCCACAAGCATATGCAACAAATATGATGCATGAAGGTATGCAAGGCAAGTAAATTGGTGCTACAGCTACACCACATAATAGAAATCAGTAGAGGTACTGATTGCATGCATGGAAAATAGTTTTAGCGCAAGGAAAACTATTATGCAAAAAGTAAAGCTCAAAACTAGAGCTAGAACTCGAATAATTCACTACCGGTAGTATACTGTTTGTAAAATTTTGGGAAAATTCTACTGCATAGGCATCGCTGAATAGAAACAGTATTAATTGGAATTACTCAAAAAGGAATTATAAAACTCCCGATGTAATTAAAACACTGCAGAAAACCACTAGACAGTTTATGCAGAAGTTTTTACTGTAAGCCTATCTTTTTAATTCACGATGAGATTCCCCTCGTTCCAATGAATCCAGGGACATATCATACACGATTTTTGGAGCTACGGATCTTTTTCTACGAATTTATTACTCCAAAAAAGCCACTAACTAGTTTGATTAAACTGTACTAAGCCTTGCTGCAAAAGCCTGAACCAAAGGTACAGCGAGATTCTACACGACTCACTGAATCTACAGATATTTTATTTGCAATTTTTGGCCAAGCGGTTTAATTTCTATGCAATTTACAAGTTTCTACCGAAATCTGTCAACTAAAAGGATTAACGAAATTAACCAGTCAACTGTGTCTGTTGACTGGTCAACGTGTCTGCTGACTGGACGCTGACTGGGCGTCTGACTAGTCAACGCCCGAGTCTGACCGGTCAACGACTGATTTGAACTGCTGATCTCAGATCTGACGGTGGCTGTAGGCTTACCGGGAACGAACGGCGAAACGGGCTCCGGACGGTGCGGCGAGTTCCGGACGGCGGTGGCGATCGATTCCGGCGTCGATGTTTTTCCTGCACGGATGGAAACGTTCAGCGCACGGTTCGAGATCGTCAACGAGGCGCGCAAGACGGCGCGCGTACGTGCGGCACGCGGATGAGCGGCTCGACGCTGGCGCGCAGACGCGCAGCTGAAGCGCTAGCAAGGCGCAGCAGCAACAAGCAATGGTAGCGGCCTTGAAAGCACATGCGCTGTGTGAGGCGCAGCATGCAGCAATGCAGCGATGCGGCCTGACAGCGCTGTAGCGGCAACAGCAAGGCGGCGAGCAGCCAGCGGCGCAACGGCCTGTGACAGCCAGAAGGCGAGCGCAGGAGGCGATGGCGGCGGGGTTGGCGCGGCTCGGGGCCAGGCGGGGTCGGTGGGCACGGGTCCCGAGGCCGGGGTGGGTCCCCTTAAGTGGGCCCTCTCGCGGAAATCTAAATTGATTCGGCGTGGAGTTGGTTTCGGACTCGGAAATCGGTCCAAAAATTCGGACCGTTTTCCGATCTTTTCATAAAACGGCCGCAACTTCTCCATACGAGCTCCGAATTGAGTGATTCTTGCTCCTACGGTTTCGTAAAGTCGAGGGGAACAATCTAGGCCAATGTTTGAGCGAAACCACTAGGCTAGAAGGGTGGGCAACGCTAGTCCTACTAAAGCCTCCCGCAGGAGCCTCGTAGCAAAATAGAATAGGGTTTTGGAAATAGCGTTTCGCCGTACCTTTTCACTCGACGGTTTTGTATGAAAAGCATGATGCAATGATATGAATGATATGCAAGACCAAATCTAAAATTGGGATGTGACAAGACTAACCCCCTTAAGATGAATCTCGTCCTCGAGATTCGGTGCGGCTAGCAAATAGGTGTGGGTAGTCCTCTCGAATGTCATCCTCACGCTCCCAAGTGGCTTCCTTTTCGGTGTGGTGGCTCCACTGCACCTTGCAAAACTTGATTGTCTTGGTACGGGTAATCCTCTCTGCTGTCTCCAGAATCTTGACCAGTTTCTCCTCATAGGTCAAGTCGTTCTCAAGCTGAACCTCCTCTAGTGGTACAGTGTCTCTCAATGGTATATCCACCATCTCCGGATGGCACTTCTTCAGCTGGGATACGTGGAACACATTGTGAACAGCGGATAGAGCCTCTGGCAACTCCAACTGATAAGCAACTTCTCCTTTGCGTGCTAAGACCCGATACGGTCCAATAAATCGAGGTGCCAGCTTACCTTTAATTCCAAATCTCTTGATTCCACGAAGCGGCGACACTCTGAGGTATGCTCTATCACCTATCTCGTACACCACTTCCTTGCGCTTGGCGTCAGCGTAGCTCTTCTGCCTTGATTGTGCTACCTTCAGCCTGTCCCTAATCAAGGCGACCTTCTCCTCAGCGTCCTTGATCAAATCGGGTCCAAACAACTGGCGTTCTCCTACTCCATCCCATAGAAATGGTTTTCGGCACTGTTTCCCATATAGCACATCGAACGGTGACGTCTTGATGCTGGTTTGATAGCTGTTGTTGTAGTAAAACTCCGCATACGGTAAATTCTCATCCCAACTATATCCATGAGCCAAAGCGCAAGCTCTCAGCATGTCCTCCAAAATCTGATTCACCCTCTCGGTTGCATTCATCGATGCGGGTGAAGCAATGCTAAACTCCAATCTAGTACCAAGTGACTCATGCAGCTGGCACCAGAAGTGTGAGGTAAATTGGGTGCCTCTATCAGATACAATACTCTTGGGAACTCCATGTAGGCACACAATCCTGTCCATGTAAATCTTGGCCAACTTTGCACTCGTATAGGCCGTATTTACCGGTATAAAGTGGGCTACCTTGGTCAAATGGTCGACCACTACCCAAATAGAGTCATATCCTGACCTGGTCCTGGGCAATCCTGTGATAAAATCCATTCCCACTCTATCCCACTTCCAATCCGGCACAGGCAATGGCTGTAGCGATCCTGGCAACCGTGTTCAGCCTTCACTCATTTGCACACATCACATAGGGCAATATGCTTGGCGATATCTCCCTTCATGTTGTTCCACCAAAATCTGCTCTTCAAATCCATATACATCTTTGTGTTGCCCGGATGTATGGAGTATGGCGAGTTATGAGCCCCCTGCAAAATCAACTCCCTTATCTCCGGATCGCTGGGCACACACAAACGATCTCCATACCACAAGGTACCATGCTCATCCTCGCGAATATCCTTTTCCCGATTCTCCTTCATCTTTTCCTTTATCTCCTCTATTTCCTTGTCTCCTACCTGAGCCTTTACGATTTTGTCCTGTAACGTCGGTTGGACTTCCATTGTAGCCAAGTATCCTTTAGACACTACTTCCAGTCTAAGGTCCTTGAATTGCTTGCACAAATCCTCAGGCAATTCACCAATTGTCAAACCATTGGCATAAACCCTCCGGCTCAGAGCATCTGCTACTACATTGGCCTTTCCTGGGTGGTATTGTAGATTCATATCATAATCCTTGATAAGCTCCAACCATCTCCTTTGCCTCATGTTCAGTTCCTTCTGCGTGAATATGTACTTGTGCTCTTGTGGTGGTCGGTGTACACATCACAGTGTTTTCCCATTAAGTAATGCCTCCATACCTTGAGCGCATGGACCACTGACGCTAACTCCAAGTCGTGTGTGGGGTAATTCCGCTCATGGTGTTTGAGTTCTCGCGAGGCGTATGATACCACTCTCCCATCTTGCATCAGCACACTCCCAAGTCCCTGTCGAGAAGCATCACAGTACACTTGGAAATCCTTCAAGATCCGTAAACATAGGCTGGGCGGTCACTAGTCGGCCTTCAGTTCTGAAAGTGGCTTCACATACGTCGACCATTCAAACTTCCTCTCCTTCTTGGAAGTTCGGTCATCGGCTTAGCAATCTTGGAAAAGTTTTCAATGAACCTCCGGTAATATCCAAAGAAGTCCCAAAAGCTTGAATCTCTCCGCATTCTTGGGTGCTTCCCACTCGATCCTGCATCACTTTGCTTGGATCAACAGCGACTCCTTCTCCTGACACTACGTGTCCAAGAAATCCAACAGTGTTAAGCCAAAATTCACACTTGCTGAATTTGGCATACAGCTTGTGTTCCCTCAGCTTCTCCATAATCAGTCTCAGATGCTTCTCATGCTCAGCATCATCCTTGGAATATATCAGTATGTCATCAATAAACACCACCACGAATTTGTCCAAGTACTCCATAAATACCTTGTTCATCATGGTCATGAAATACGCTGGGGCATTTGTTAGTCCAAAAGACATAACTGTATACTCGTATAAACCATACCTAGTGGTGAAGGCGGTTTTTGGTACGTCCTCCTCTCGGATCTTCAATTGAAAGTAGCCTGATCGCAGATCAATCTTCTTCACCTTTCGCCTTCCAGTTGATCAAACAAATCATTTATGTTCGGCAGAGGGTACTAGTTCTTAATGGTTACTTCATTCAGCGAGCGATAGTCCACCACTAATCTCTTGCTGCTGTCTTTCTTCTCCACAAACAGAACAGGTGCACCCCATGACGACGAACTAGGATGAATGAATCCCTTCTCCAGCTGCTCTTTCAACTTCTTCTTCAATTCCTTCAGCCCATCCACATCCATCTTATATGGTTTCTTTGCTATTGGTCCTGTTCCCGGCATCAGGTCGATAAGAAACTCTACATCCCTGTCAGGTGGCATTCCTGGCAGCTCTTCCGAAAACACGTCAGGGTAATCCCTAATCACTGGCACAGTATCCATGCTAACCCTCTTAAGAGAATTCAACTTACACCTTCCTGGTCGTACAGCCGACTTGAATCTAATCCTCTTACCATCCGGGGGTTTGAGTGAAACAGCTCGCTGTGCACAATCTATGTGTCCCCCATGCATAGACATCCAATCCATACCCAGAATAACGTCTAATCCCTGTGAATCCAACACTACCAATGTGCAATGAAGTTGTGTGTTCCAATCCTCACAGTTAAATCGCGGCATCCCGCGCTAGCTATCATATCTCCTCCAGGTGAACTCACTCTAATAGACCTTTTCATGGACTCAGTAGGTAACTTATACTTATCCACAAATGCCCTTGATATGAATGGATGCGATGCACCAGTATCGAAAAGTATAAGTGCTGGGTAAGTGTTGATTGGAAACTTACCAATCACAAGGTCAGGCTCATCTGGAATCTCCTCCACATTCATGTGGTTCATTATGGCCTTCTCGCCGTTGGTTGGCTTCAGTCCTTTCCTCTCCGGACAGTTGTCAGCATAGTGTGAAGGGAATATGCCCTGAGAGGCAATAATAAAGTGTTTATTATGTGTATTCCAAGTATATGATAGATGTTTATTTTGCATGCTATAATTGTATTAATACGGAAACGTTAATACATGTGTGTTTAATAAACAAACAGAAAGTTCCTAGTTATGCCTCTCTCATAAACTAGCTCGTTGATTAACAAGATGATCAAGGTTTCCTGATCATGGACATTGGATGTTGTTAATAACGGGATCACAACATTAGTGTAATGATGTGATGAACATTCATCCGAAGTATAACATTACGATCAAAGTCATTGTGTTTATATTGCTATAACAACTTACGGTGATCCTAATCCTTAGACCATGAGATCATGTCAATCACTAACACGGAAGAGTTTCTTGATAACATCAAACGTCACACCGTAATGTGGGTGATTATAAAGATGGATTCGAACTAATAAAGTGTTATGTTGAGGCTCATGGATCGAGATTGGAATTTGTTCATCCCGATGATGGATAGATATACTGGGACCTCTCGGTGATATCACATTGATTAGCTTGCAAGCAAGTGATTTGATCACTAGAATGTTATATCACGACGAGAAAAGAGTGCATGTCGATGCGAGATCAAACTAGGTATGGAGATACCGATGATCGAATCTCGGACATGTAATATATCGTGAAACAAAGGGATTAAGATACTAGCGTAAAGGTTCCGACGATCACAAGAAAGTCATCGTTGAATGTGTGGGAGTCGTATGGGTCTCAGATCCGCTTCGATTATTGATCCGAGGGGTCTCGATCATGTCCGCATTATTCATGAACCGTAGGGTGACACACTTAAGAGACACCGACATCCAATTGGAGCAAATGTTTCATGCCGAAAGAATGAACAAGCAGAAATTTATTTCACTAGATCGAAACAGGTTTTGGTGAAATTGCATAAAGTGGTTATGCATGTGAAATAGAATTCTAGCAAGGGGTTATTGTGAATGTTTGTCATTAAAGTAATTGACAAAATTCTGAATAAAATAAAAGAGTTTTATTTAATGAGAGTTTGCATTAAATTTGGTGGAAATTTAATGGGAATTTTGAGTGGACTTTTGAGTGGAGGGAATTTAGAGGAGTTTTGTGAGTGGAGTGTCCACCCACATGAAGAGGAGGGCAAGGGGCAGCCCCATGCGCACCACCCCTTGGGGTTCCTCCTCCTATAAAAGGAGCCCCTCCTCACTTGTCTCACACACACCTCTCATGAAGGATCTCTCTCCCCTCTAGAATTTATCCCCATGGTCTCGGACTAGCGAGATACATGTTCCCGTGGATATTCGCAAGAAAGAGTTGTGCTTCCGCTGCATCGCTGGAGCGAGGAGGCGGAGGTTGCTCGGTGCCTCGAGCGTGTGCGAGCACGGATGCGCTGATTTCTTGGCGCTAGGACTTCCTCTCGATCTTGAGATCGGCAAGAGGTCGTCTACATCAACCACGAGTTGAACTCGTTAAGCTTTGTCGGTCTTCAAGGGTATGTTCTCTACGGATATACATCCGCCCGTTGTTTGTATCTAGTATATAGATCTTGGTATATAGTTCACATCGTAGGAAAAATTTTGTTTTCTATGCTGCGAACCCTTCATAGTGTCCCTTTTGTTTACACTTGAAGCACGTCACCTCACTCAGATCCTTCTTCACAAAGCTGCGATCACGGTTGCGGTCATGTCCACCGTGTCCTCCAGAGTGGTGAGAGTGTCCTCCCTTGTGGTTGTGGTGGTTGCTCCTATGGTTGTTATGGCGATGCCCATCGCCTCCATGGTGGTGGCGGTCATGGCTCCCATGGTCACTCCCTCCATGCTTGGAGTATCCATCATATGATGTGCGAGACTTGTGATGTGAACCAGAGTGGTGATTATTGTTCTTTCTCTTGCGGTTCTCCACCTGCTTGTGCTTCCCTTCCAAGATCCTGGCCTTGTCCATAAGCTCCTGGAAAGTGGGGCAGTAAAACACAAGTAGCTGTACTGAAAGCTCATCACTGAGGCCATCCAGGAATCTCTCCCTCCTTTTCGCATCCGTGTCAACATCCTCAGGTGCATAACGGGACAGGTTGTTGAACTCCTCAATGTACTCGGCCACGGAGTGATTGGTTTGGCGCAAGTTGCGGAACTCCTTCCTCTTCAGGCTCAGAACTCCTGAACACACGTGGTTGGTCCTGAAACCTTCCTCAAACATTGCCCAAGTCACAGTATCCAGCGGGTGGGTGATCTGAAATGTGTCCCACCAAGAAGCGGCTGGTCCCTCCAGTAGGTGAGCGGCAAATCTCACCTTCTCAGCATCAGTGCATCTGACAGTTACTAGATCCTTGTTAACTGAACGCAACCAGTCGACAACAACCATTGGTTCCGCTGCAGTATAGAACTTAGCTGGCCTTAACCTCAGAAATCTGGTGAGAGCATCTCCTTGAGGCTGATTGTTTCCATTGTTGTTGTTGTTGTTCTGATTTGCCATGAACTGAGTCATCACTTGGGTCAGCTGTGCCTGAGCTGCCATGAGCTGCTCCAACTCAGTGGGGTGACGGCGGGGAGGCTTCTGCGGTTCAGCACAGGTAAGTTTAGAAAGAATCAACTACAACAATAGGATTCTACCCATGCATATGATCAATCAACAACAAACAATAGCAGACATTCACAAGCAAGCAACACATCAATAAACAAGCGATCCAGCAACATTCCAGGTGTTATCTTAGCAGTATATACCTACTGAAATAGTTTTACAAGAGTTGGCAATGGTTAACTAAACAGTTGATCAACTAAACGGCAAAAACAGCAATCTGCCAGAATAGTCCAGCAGCGTTCACGAATTTTTCTGCCTGACTTAAACTCGTCATAAAATTTAGCTGATTTTTGCACATATAGTACAGAGAGTTCCGCATCATCCCAATGTTTTTCATATTTTTCCGAGTTACCAGAAAAATATGAAAAATCGCACAGTACTGCTGTATCAGCAGAAAAACTGCAGCGAAAATAACACAGATGTTAACCAAACTTGCCATAACTCTTTTATAAAATTCGCACAAATAATTTCTGGGATATTGGAGTACACAAATAAGCAACTAAACACTCTTAAACTAACACGAACTAAGTTTCACATCGATCGAGACTAATCCTAACGAATTTTCCTAACGTGGACTAATTGGTGGACTTCTATCTATTTCTTGAAGAGGTTGAGGTAGGTCCTTCGGTCATGCGTTGGCGCTTCGGTTCGCGGTACAACCATAGCGGCTGAGTGTACACCTCTCCTGAATCATCACTTGAGATTTCAAACTCCACCTCCTCTGGATCCTCCTCTTCTTCACTCTCAGCTTCAACTGCAACAGCTTCATCTCCTCCACCATCATCGTCTCCATCATCATCATCCTCGTCCTCATCATCATCATCATCGTATCCACTGTCATCATCATACCCATTGTTGCCATCATCTCCATTGTCATCATCAGAGGGTGGATTTAGCTGTGCTTGGAGAGCGGCAATCTGGGTTGTCATAGCTTCAATAGTTTGATCCCTTTCCTGGACGGTCCCCTGCAACTGTTGTATGTTCTGGGTGTTCTCCTGCACAGTACCATGAAGATGAGCTATGGTTGCATCTCTGGCTATCAGGGCATTCTCCAGAACTCCCACAGCTTCATGCAAGGTGTCAATCTCCTGTCCTTGGACCACCATACCATTGCTAGCAAAATCTGCAATCTCCTTTATCATCATCACTTTCTCAGCTAGAGCTCCATTCTCCCTTTCCATGTCCTCTATGTGCCTCCGACGGGGCGGCATGTTGTTCCTGTCGCCCGGGGTAACCACAATGTGCCCATCTTCATCACGCCTCCCATAGTCACGGTAGGGTGAATCTGCTGGCAGTAGGTGTCGGACATTATGGCACTGGCGAGACAGGGCTTCATGTATGGCCAAGTTGATACCAAGTCTCCAATTGCAGTATGTCTTGGTGTAGATCAAGTGCACGGGGTTTGGCAAGGCGGCATCCCTGAATATGAAGGTAGTGATCTCCCATGCATCCTCTCCATATCCATAGGTGTACAGCCTTCTTCCCTTGAACATGGGCAGTGGCAATCCCAATGACTGCGAGAGCTGAGCTAACTGCCTTGCAAAGGGCCTTGGTGACTCCATGGTGGCATACTCAGTCCTGACTTCTCCCATCTATCAAGTAAAAGAGGAAAGTGTGAGAAAGTGTGAGAATACACAATAAAGAATCCAATCATTCTCTCTTGATACCGGGGTGCCTTTCCGCAATGAAACCACCAAAAATTATCAATACCATCACACCTAGGAGATTCATTAATTAAGTTGTTTTAGTTTTCACAAACCAATACTTTTAGAAACAAGTCTCAATGATGTAACCCACCCCTCGTTCAACAAAGCATGGCTAAGCACATCTATTAACGGTGGTTCATCTACAAGGAAAGCCCTACCACATAATAGAACATAGCATAGCGATAGTATCATCCTACACATGCATCTACAAAATACACGACAATGCATTGAAAATAGTAGGACGATATCATGAATAAAGTAGCATCTACTTGCCTTGGTTGTAGCGGTCGGAAGAACAATCCACACAGGAGCAAGCGTTGCACTCGTCACAATCTACACGATACAATTGCATTCATAAACAAACAATCCACAAGCATATGCAACAAATATAATGCATGAAGGTATGAAAGGTAAGTGAATTGGTGCTACAGCTGCACCATATAATAGAAATCAGTAGAGGTACTGATTTCATGCATGGAAAATAGTTTTAGCGCAAAGAAAACTATTATGCAAAAAAGTAAAGCTCAAAACTAGAGCTAGAACTCGAATAATTCACTACCGGTAGTATACTGTTTGTAAAATCTTGGGAAAATTCTACTGCATAGGCATCGCTGAATAGAAACAGTACCAATTGGAATTACTCAAAAAGGAATTATAAAACTCCCCGAGTAATTAAAACACTGCAGAAAGCCACTAGACAGTTTCTGCAGAAGTTTTTACTGTAAGCCTATCTTTTTAATTCACGATGAGATTCTCCTCGTTCCACTGAATCCAGGGACATATCATACGTGATTTTTGGAGCTACGGATCTTTTTCTACGAATTTATTACTCCAAAAAGGCCACTAACTAGTTTGATTAAACTGTACTAAACCTTGCTGCAAAAGCCTGAACCAAAGGTACAGCGAGATTCTACACGACTCACTGAATCTACACATATTTTATTTGCAATTTTTGGCCAAGCGGTTTAATTTCTACGCAATTTACAAGTTTCTACCGAAATCTGTCAACTAAAAGGATTAATGAAATTAACCAGTCAACTGTGTCTGTTGACTGGGCGCTGACTGGGCGTCTGACTAGTCAACGTCCGAATCTGACCGGTCAACGACTGATCTGAACCGCTGATCTGAGATCTGACGGTGGCTGCAGGCTTACCGGGAACGAACGGTGAAACGGGCTCCGGACGGTGCGGCGAGTTCCGGACGGTGGTGGCGATCGATTCCGGCGTCGGTGTTTTTCCTGCGCGGATGGAAACGGTCAGCGCACGGTTCGAGATCGTCAACGCGGCGCGCAAGACGGCGTCACAGACGGCGGCACGCGGACGAAGCGGCTCGACGCATGCGCGCGCACGCTGGCAAAACTAGCGAAAGCAGCCGCTGCAATAAGCAACAAGAATGGCGGCGAGCATTGCGCTGCTGGGCGAAGCGCAGATGCAGCGGCAGCAGCGGCATGGCAGCAGCATGACGCGCATCGCGGTAGCAGCAGGGCACGGCAGAGCGCGGCAGCGAAGACTTGCAGCGAAGAAGGCAGCGGCGAAGCAAGTGTGGCGGGTAAGAAGCAGCTGCGCAGAAAGATAAGCGCGGCGGCGGCGGCGGCTGCGGGTTGGCGCGGCTCGGGGGCAGGCGGGGTCGGTGGGCACGGGTCCCGAGCCGGGGTGGGTCCCCTTAAGTGGGCCCTCTCGCGGAAATCTAAACGGCGCGGAGTTGGTTTCGGACTCGGAAATCGGTCCAAAAATTCGGACCGTTTTTCGATCTTTTCATAAAACGGCCGCAACTTCTCTGTACGAGCTCCAAATCGAGTGATTCTTGCTCCTACGGTTTCGTAAAGTCGAGGGGAACAATCTAGGCCCAAGGTTTGAGCGAAACCACTAGGCTACAAGGGTGGGCAACGATAGTCCTACTAAAGCCTCCCGCAGGAGCCTCGTAGCAAAATAGAATAGGGTTTTGGAAATAGCGTTTCGCCGTACCTTTTCACTCGACGGTATGGAAAAGCATGATGCAATAATATGAATGATATGCAAGACCAAATCTAAAATTGGGATGT
Source organism: Avena longiglumis (assembly GCA_030063025.1). Classification (NCBI taxonomy): domain Eukaryota; kingdom Viridiplantae; phylum Streptophyta; class Magnoliopsida; order Poales; family Poaceae; genus Avena; species Avena longiglumis. The sequence goes on along the minus strand of CP125975.1, from coordinate 415,435,803 downwards.
GCCAGATTGTGTTCTTGGATAATTGAGTGGATATTTCCAGCATACCACCCTCCATCAGGATCTGAGAGGAATGCAATGGACATTGTAAAGAGGAATGCAATTGACACCGTGAAGATCAAATCACTCCATCCTCCATCAGGATCTGAGAGGAATGCAATGGACACTGTGAACCTACCTGTGCATTTCGTATTGGCTTCATATTTGACTTCCGGGGTACCTGATAGCCTGATCATGTAGTGAAATATTCATCGATTCTTTTGTTTGGGAAGTTTTTGATTTATTGAAAATTGATATAATACATTGTTGTTCAATGTAACTATATTCTTTCTCTTTCATGGAAAGACACGCAATATGCATATGTTGTTAAATTATGCAAAATGGAATTCTAATGGATTTACAGTACTATGCGTCTGTCTTTTTCTATGTATATGTGTTTGGATTTTATGTTCATTGCATGTATATGATGTGTGTCAACAAAATTATTGAAGATAAAAGCATTGAAGGTGCCATAGCAAAGCACGGGCATTCAACTAGTTAGTAACAAAAACTCTATTCTAAAAAAGACTCTCTGTTAGTTTTTTCTCTTTTATTGAGACTGTCAATCAGTGATGATTAAGTCCCCTCGTCGCAGAAAAAAGGTCCCCTCATCTATGTGCATTCAAACTCAAACACATGTTTGTAGTGTGCACGTGGTATGTTTAATTGGAAGAATAACTTGTGTGTACTTATGAACTCATACCTAGCTATCGTGATCAACTTTGTTCTTCTGCAGAATGTTTTGGTAAACCGAGGTGGCAATCAGGACCTAAGTTGCTCATCTGCTAGAAAAAAACGGAGCTGCCACGACTTTATACACGATTATTAGTTTTCGTGGCGTACGCTCTTATTTCTGGCGTCCGCCACATAGGGGATTGGCTGTTCTTGCGCGATGCACGGTTGTCTGATGCCTCTAGGCTCTGCTCTATGTAGTCATATATATGTAGCTACTCCTACAATGGCTAGGATAATATGGCATAAATATGAAATACACTCAGGCTGGATTTTGATTGATCGGTGGATGAAATTACTGCTGCTCCTTTGCCTCCATGCATCCTAATTTAATAGATGCCAAAGGCTCACACGTTAGGTGGATGGGCACACCATGGAGGCGTGGAGGTTGCTTTCTCGATCGATCCTCACGCAGCGAGGACAATGGAGAACGCAAAGCAGCCACGGTATCCTGAGAAATCATGGAAGATGCAAAGGTTGAAAAGTGCTCGATATGATGGGGCAACGAACCGAGAGTCTTAGAAAACAAATCAGTCTAGATTTTAAGCAGCCACAGTATCCTGATATTTGAAGCAGACAAATGTTGGGAGTATTGATAATGGTTAGATTTAATAAATAGAGAGTCCACCTAATAAACAACATGTTTTGCTTTTTTTGGGACAAAGCACACGGAATCGATCTATCGATGCATGTATGCCTAGTCAAAAGTTGGACGGGATTAAATGGCACCTAACGTGTGAACCTCCGTGGTCAGTAACGTGACATAAGACTTTTTTGTGCACATTTTTTCTACGTAATAACACTACTTAGTTTTAATCTCAGCCATTAAATTTAGGATCAACAGTGAATATATTTATAGCCTATGTGGATTAATGTCGTGTCTCTAAACAACCCCTTATATTGCTTTTAGTATACTAGCGAACATACCCGTGCGTTGCATCGGAAGACGAAACTTGTCGATAAAAAAATAAAGATCTAACAAAATAAGGAGTAAAATTGAGAAATAAGTTAGCAAGATTAAAAAATTGACTGGAGCTACCACGTCATCATGGTTTGAAATAATTGAGTAAAATTGAGAAATAAATTGTCGGGAGAAGCAGGAAGATTATTCATTGGAGCTAGCTAATAACGATCCTTTTATTATTTCAAACCATGGTCTACCGCGTCACCTCAGCTCCCGTGCTAAGCACCGGGAGTGAAAAAGACAACTTTGTCTAAATACGTTAAATTTTGCACTAATTTCAATTAACTCGCATATCCCAACCCTCATTTTGCTTGTTTGTACCTTTAATCATTTAAATTTAATCTACGCTACACTTCATATATAACATGCCCGTGTGTTGCTATGTGTAGATTCCTCCATACAATAGAAACACTCTTTTTCTGCTCCAAAAAATTTCTCCGTTATTTTTTGGTGAACTTCAATGGCCTCCTTTAATCTTGCTCTTAGAATTCCAGCAATACCTATTTTATTAATTTTATCCAAGAATGATGGATTTACGGAAAAATTGCTACGGACTGAATCTACAGGCTGACATGTAGGAGGGTGGTTGGTCTGGATTTTTTCTTTGCTAAAATTTCAGAGCACATACTGATCGTGTTGCCCTTTCTCGGTGCCATGAAAGGTGACATAAAAGATGTCCGTAAGAATTTGTCGGTCACCATTCCTGGCAAAAAAAAATAGAAACACTCTTCTTTCTGCGGCTATCAAATTCTCTATTTACAAATAAATTAAAAAATAGAAAATGATCAAAGTAAAAACTAATATAATAAAAAATGATAAAGTGGACCGGCAGGAACTAAAAAGGCCCAGGCCGTGTCATTCCCAGGCACGACAACCCTAATAGGGTCCCATCTACTCATCCATTTCCATCCTATCGCACGCATTACGCATAGCTCTTACATGATGCAAGCGACGTCCAACCTAAATGCAGGGAGCTTGTTTGGCAAACAAAAAATACACACGACACGCACCGGACCTGGCCACTCACGCACACCTACCGACTCACCGCCACCAGCCTTATCCTCAATCTCGACCCCCAGTGTCTCCCGTCCCCAACCTTCTCTCTGCGTACAGAGCGCCGCCGCGGGCCTCCCCGCCCGTCCTCCAACCTCTCGGCCTCGCCATGCCTCGCTGCCCACCCCGCTCAGCCTCGCCAGCTCGGCCTCCCCGTTCTCACTGCCCCGCACCGCAGCTCCTCCTCAAATTCCCCGGCCGCCATGAGAGCTCCCTCTGCCCTGACCATGTCCGGATGTCCCGGCCGCCGCACCTCTGTCGTTCCCCTCACGCTGACCCCTCTATCCGACTAGGATGTTTTTGCCCTCTCTTCCCATTGTGACATGGGAGACTTAATTCCTCTCATTTGATTTCAGAGATCAATCATCAACGATAGCGCTTATTGGTTCTCGGCTGGCTTGCTGATTCCAGGCACCTGAGAAGTATATGAACCGGTGGGATTTAGTATACAGGAGCGAGGTGGGATTATTATTGAATGCTCTCATTGATGCATACAGAGTCATAGTTTGAAGGAAGTGGCCACTTACGTGCGCGGTGGCCCAGTCGATTGATGAAAAGCCCAGCTCTTATGACCATAGCGTTTTTTTACTGATCGACATGGACGGATGATGAAAAGCCTAGCTCTTGTAACCATAGCGCTTTTTCCTGGTCCGCACGGATGGATGGTTCTCTCGATATATGTTTGACTTACCAGTGGCATTGTTAGTAATATGGGTTTTGGTAGCAGGGCAAACCTGTCTAAAAAAAAGTTGGACCAGAAAAAACACTTTGTTTTTTATTATTAGGTATAGATATAGATATAGATAATAGATTGATAGATTTGTGTACCATATAGACGTGGCTATATCCGGTTCATCTAATTCTCTTCTTCTGGGACAAAGAAACCCCATCAATGCAAGGCACTGTAATAAAAGTTATATATATTGATAGTTTACTCTGGAAATGAAACAATGTTTATATATTTGATTGAGAGTATTATTTCTTGGTATGCTCTCTTTTTAAGATATTTTAGTCAAAGTTATACACCACATTGACTTGTGTTTGGACTTCTTACGCTTGTAATGTGTAAATTAATACTCCTCGGTTTGGCCTAGTAATCTTTTCTAATTTATTTTTTGCTTACCTATAATCACTAAATTGGCTCAAATTCAGCAGGACCGTGTGCCAAGACACACCAATAAATCTAGTTTTATACAAGTTGTGCGCACTAAAATTACTATCCCTTCATCCTAAAATAACCGACTTGGATTCGTCTAAATTCGCATATATCTACACGAGGGAGCAGAACAAATGTTCTGCCAATAAAGGAAAGTTCTTAGGCCACGGGTACACCCTCCATTTCGAAAAAAAGTTTTTTCTACTACTTTTGGGAACGGTAAGTGTGGAAATTTGCAGCATGAAAAACTTATTTGTTAAGAACATCATTGGTACATGTTCTTAAGCTCATTTCCAGTGTTATCTAATCTAAGTCAGTATGAGAAATTACTAGACAACATTGAAGTCACTAGTTCTTGGCCTTTAGGAGCTAATTGGAGAAAGATTATCAAGAGTTAGCTTACACTGTATTTAGAGAAAACAAGATAGCTCTCGTTGGTCTATTTTTTAAAACTGAAGGCCATAGCGCTGCGTTAAATTAATAACGCCGAAACAGCGAGGTACAAGGTGCTGAAAGATCCACTTACAGGCAACAAGCAACAAGCAAGCAAAAGATAAACAAAAAGTACAGCTTGGGCTTTGAGGCCATCGACCATTGGCAAGACTGGAAGAAAGGATAGGACACTGAGAAGATAGATCCGTCTCCGGAGAAAGATCCCGCCTTCGTCAACTCCTGGCATGACATCAAAGATGTGCCATCCATATCCACCTCCGAAGAAGGCCCCTGCCTTCTCGCCCTGGTTCGAAGGGCGCCATACCATCGCGAGGCAGAACAGCTCCCCCTAGAGCATGGATGGGTAACATAAGTGATTCACCAAGAAGAGAACAGCAAGCATAAACACCTCATGGATCTAACCAACCACCACCACATTTCCACCGAGAACATGATGTTGCAGGAAGGCCACGCACATAGCATGAAAACCTCCCGACAGTCCCAAGGCGACGCCTTCAAGAAGGAAATAACGCCTGGACACCATCACCGCCCAATCCAAAGATTTGGGTTTTCACCCAGTCATAGGAAGGAGGGGAAATGTATGTACCTCGACATCGCCCCCAAGGAGGAAGACGACACCATAGACGTCGTCGACGCCGTGCCCGCCAGCGCTGGCAAAAGACTTATCCCGGACAGATCTCCATCCCTACCACCACGAGGGATCTTGATCCGTAGGGATCGGAGCTTGAGGGGTGAGCATCGCGTATAGGGAGGCCGCCGCCTTCATATCTAGACAAGAGGTCACCGGGGTGACCATCGTTCAGCGACCCTCATCCGCAGTCCCCTCGCTGCCCTCGCGACCAAGGAAGATATCCAGCAACACCAGCGAGCATCTCCCCGCCGCCAGGACTGACATCGCCTCCACCAAACAGGGTTGGCGCCCTTGAATCCACGGTTCCTTCCAGGGATGCGGAGGGGCAACCCAGCCACTGACCGCCAAAGCCAAGTGTTGGCGGGGCCAAGCTAGAGAGGAGGACGGGATGGAGGTCACTGAGAAGCTTCCGGCGACGGAGACCAGACCCCCGGCATAGCGGCCAACCACCATGCCACTGCGCTAGGGGTCCCGCAAGGGAGTGCCCTCCTCCCCCATCATTGGCGATGTGGGGCTTAGTGATACCTTCGATCCGGATTACGGATGTAGTATAGCTATTTTCCCTAGTAGACCTAGGTTATCGAATCCTCGGGAAGCAGAAAGCATAGTAAAGTTACTTTAACGGATCTTCGGGAGTTTTAGAATTCTTTTAGTGTTTTACTGGACTAAGAGTTTGATATCTTTTGTTGTTGTCGATGATGGAGAGAGAGATCCTAAGGCATTCGGTTTCACATATAGCTATGCAAAATATCTGATGGGAATAAAAGATAATAATAATTTATGCATGTAATCGTTAGAGCAAGATAATTATATGTGGGCAGTGCATCCAAAATTTCTATTGCCTCCGCAATCGCTTATAGCAATAGCCTATTAGTATCATACATAGAACAAAGAGATCTAATGATATGCATAGTAACATCACCTTTAATCCCAAGTAAATCCCTCACATACAGTTGTACTATCTTTTCTGTCACTGGGGTTCCCATCCTACAAATTGATCATTACTCACATTCCCTATACCTGGATCAATCCTCGGGGTCTTGGGTACCTGACAAGTGCTTAGATTGAAGCAAGAGAGGATACATTAATCATCATGTCATACAAATTAATACATGATCCCATCTATGATAAATAACATGCACAATCTACATGGCTAGGTCGAAGCCCTTAGCCCAAGGAGAATTATTCACACATAGAGATGAGATCAACAATCATAAACATTATAATAGAAATCATAAGATAGATAGTAATAGTCTTACAATACCGCTAATTGGAGATGAGATCTATTATTACAAGTGGTGGAATATGGCTATGATGGTGGAGAAGGGTTTTGAGACTGGATCTAGATCTATTCCTCCGGAAGCTCTTCGGTGTTGTCTCTGGTTCTGTTTTACTCTCCGGGAGGGTTTTCACGTTGCAAAAGGTCTCTTTATATAGGGGTACCTTCACGAAAGTTGTTCTGTTTGACCTAGCGGTGTCGGTGGAAACTATACGGAAGGAATTTTATTCTCGCCGTATAGTTGGTCGTTAAAGCTACTGGTTCCACTTCACGACCCCTAGTTTCTTTGAGTTGTTGGAAATCTCGTATATTTGACTTTAATGTTGTGATTCCCATCATCAAACGTCATTTACTATGTAGGGGAAATAAAAAGATAGGATTGCATACCCCTTTGATCATTATGCATTAGTGGTAGGATTTAGAGAGATATTTCATCAAAAGTATAAATAATATCTAGTTTAAATGTGGACGTGGATGGCTATATTTCATAGCCATCAACCTCCCCAAGCTTAAAATTGATCGTGTTGGGGATATACTTTTCGGGTATACCCACAGGACTCGCTGACTAGGGTGGCCCACCAACTGGTTAGAGCTTTGCTTCACGGACGACCCAGTCAGAGAAAGAGGAGGATCCAGTTCCGGCTATGACAAGGCCCAGAAGAGTTACTGACTTAGGCCTATAGTATTACTTGTAGTCTAAGATATATCTAGTTACCGACTCTGTAATATAGCCGGATAGGTCTCTCTTGTAACCCTAGGTCCTGGTGACTATATAAACCAGCCCTATCGGAGCCTTTAGGGCACAACCATAGCAATAACCACAATGACAACTCGCACAGGCGAACCTCTCATGTAATCCGCTGTAACATCCGGCTTACACTGATATATTACTGGGTTGCTAGCAGGAGTAGGATCTGATCACCGTAGTCAGATCTGAACCTGGGTTAACTTGTGCTCACCGCTCCTAGAACATCTGACGTCTCACACCACACCTTCTCAACTCCGTTAGGACCCCCTATGGCGTACGTATCGACAATCCGACGACAGTTGGCACCCATCGTAGGGCAGGTGACTTTTGGAGCTTCATTCCAGGCGGAATCTACGCGTGCAGGAATCGGCGAAACAATCGCCATGGGTCGCGTGTTCTACGCTAGTGATGTCCCTCTCGTTCTACTCGAAGAGACTTGGATTCCGGGTAGCAAACTCGTGACAACCTACACGATTATGTCTATCGGCGAGATCGATATTATCTTGGTTTCGCTGAACCCGCCCAACCCACTCTTGAGGTGATGACTATGGCGGAAGAAAAATCCGGACCTGCTATGTCCGCAGAGGCGGGAGAGTTCAATATCCCGAAAAAAATCGAACCCACCCAGCCCGCTCTTGTAGTGGAAGAAGCGGTCGAGGAAAAATCCGGGTCCGATCTTCCAGTTGATATCGGATACATTGATGAGGAATAAATACGCTACGGATCCGGCCCTGCCGAAGTCGTAACAGAAAATGCAATCTTTAGGAGCAAGATAAAGAAGATGACGAGACACCCCTACATCGATTACGAAGCAATCGCTGATATCAAGGAAAGCTTTGAGATGGAGGAGGTGGAAACCCAGTTGTGCCACTGCCTCAAGAACATGAACAAGAAGAAGCACTGTTTCGTGTACCACATAAGCTATGGATCCGACTCTATCGATGCTGGAGCCGGCAGCGATTCAGTTCTTGACGCGATCGAAGAAAACGGCGACTTACCTGGCTCCCCTCAGGAATCAATAACGTCGCAGGAACTTTGGGACTTCGAGAAGGAGATGGGGGAGTACGAAGAAGAGCACGCCTCCAAACGAACGCAAGGTGATCTGGAAAATTCCCTTAGTCCATATGATAGAATGGATGAAAGCCACACCTCGCAGGATGACATGGATACCAGAGATTCGTCCGAGGTCCACAAGACAACCACTACAGAAAGTACCGACGGAAGTTTATCCCTCAGTACTGAACCGAAAGCCGTCTTTGCCACCAGTACGCAAGTTAGGTCTACTGGGCGGTCAAAGAAGAAAAAGAAGAATAAGAATCCGACACCATCAAAGCCGGACGTCGAGGAAACCAACGAAGAAAAAGTTGATGAAGAGATCGAGATGGAGAATCAGGAAGGAGATCCGATTAATACCACGCCGATCGACCCTCCCGTGGATGTACACGTCGTCACCAAGTGTGCACATGAAATTTGCGGAGATGCTCTCACAATTCCAATCCCAACAGCTTCGGATCTTACTCCGGATGCGCTGGAGAAAAGGGTTGAGGAGCTGGAAAAGCACCGTTTGTTTTTACTCAAAGAGGCCGCGCGCATCGTCAAGCTTAAACAGCATTAGACAGTGATCCTGGCAAATATTAGTCAGATTTCAAGCGACTACCAAACAAGACAAGAGAAGGTCCGGTTGTTGCCAATAAGAACCCGGATATCCACAGAGATCTATTCAATGGAAAAACTTGAGAGAAGATCTGAGTCTACAGCACATCGTTGGAAAACGCTGCAGCGGCTCGGGCTATCCTTGCCAATAATCCATCTCTAGAGCAAGTCCGGCAATGCGTTGTGTTGCTAGACAAATGATTGAAGCAGCAGAAAACGGTTGCGTCACTCAATGGCAAGCTGACCTCAAAGTCATAATTTTGCCACACTGGCGTCAAACAAAGCGCTGACTAAAGACCCCGCAGGGATATAGATCAACGCTATCGTCCCTGGGGAGAAGAAATGAAAATTCAAGGACCGTCTCAAACTGCCACTCTCGTAGGCCCACGTGTGATTGGGAAATAGTTATTCCGGTTGTGTCCGAAGATGCCATCAGGGCAATGGTTCCCCCATCAGGGCCATCGTCAGCAAAACAACCGCCATAGAGAAGACCCGGAAGTGCGCAGCCAGCGAGAGCAAGATCGGCTAAGAATACCACCACCAAGCCGACAGGCTAGTAACGCCAGACGAAGAGATAATCCGGATCGTCCTGAATCAAGTAGGGACGGAGCCCGGGGAAATCAACATCAGAGTCAGCATAATGAGGCTCCACCACCACCACCGTGTAACCTAGCTAGAAATAATCCACAAGGGCCACCCTCGCCCCCAGGCAACGACCATGAAGGATCCCATCATAGCCATGGAAATCGCAGGGGCGGAGGCGGCAATGGTGAGAGGAGAAGTAGAAATCTGACTCCACCACGCAGAAGCCGTGAGCCTCCAAGGCGCAGATCTCTCTCGCGAAACGACGCTCGCCACCACATTGAGGCAAACATAGAGGCACGGCGGTATCAGGAAGAAGACGTATACATGGGACCCAAGTGCTTTGTCCCACGCATCCGTCAGACAAAATTTCCGGTTGACTTTGGTATTGCCAAACACATCCAGTCCTATGACGGCGCAGCTCGGCCGGATACCTGGCTCTAGGATTTTTTCCAGATCTGCTGCATCGCCAAGGGAGGAAACAACCTGGTCGCAGTCCGATATCTCCCGCTTATGCTCAGAAAGACAACTCGATCATGGCTCAATGAACTGCCAGAAAATTTAATTCATAACTGGTATGATATGCAAAGTGCGTTCTTTTCAAACTTTGAGGGAACATACAGGAGGCCTTGCACAGTCGGAGACTTGCAATGTTGCACCCAAAGACCCAGATAAACTTGTCGGGATTACCTCGGATGCTGGATTGACATGAAGAACTCCTGTGAAGGAGTAAACAAGCAAACTGTGATTGAAGCCTTCATCGCAGGACTCCCAGTCGGACTCTTGCGTCACAGATTGAAGTGTGACCACGTCACAGATTTGCGAGAAATGGTAGAGATGGCAAGCCAATATACTGATGCCTATGATGATTTAGAAGGGCTGCTAAATATTCTGGCCAATCCCAATGCGGCCAAACAGCCAAAACAACAAACTCAGAAGCGCAAGAACACCTTGGAAGATAAACCGGGTCCAGACAACGCAGCTGTTAACGCAACACTCGGATCCGTAGGACGAGGAGGGCACGGAGGCGGCCAGGGTCGAGGTTGCGGAACTTCCCGAATCCAAGGCAGAGGAGAACAGCAACCTGGAAAAACCTATACCTGGGCCGACATTGCCAACAATCCCTATGTCCACCACCTGGATAGTAACGGAGGATCTACCCACACAAATGCCAAGTGTCGTTTCAACGACGACATCAAGAAAGACGAATCCGCTGGCTACAGGGCTAAGCGACGAAACGGAAAGAAAACTTCCGAGAAAGACAAGGATCCCAAGGAAGATTCCGACATGGAAGAAGCGGATGCCGCACAACCCAAGACGGATGGAAAGAATGATTTTCCTACTAAGAAAGACGCATACGTCTGCTTCCTTGGATCTCAACCGGCTAAGGCCAAGAAGTCAGTTCTCCGTAAGCTCAATGCCACGGTTCCGGCTGTTCCACAATTTCTGGATTGGTCGGAAGTAACCACCACCTTTGATCACTCGGATCACCCGAGGAAAATACATCTTCGGGGAAAATATCCTTTTTCAATCCTCTTATTGATGGCTATGAGTTCTCTAAAACCCTCATGGACGGTGGTAGCAGTATTAACATCCTCTACATTGAAACACTCCACCGCATGAAGATCCACGAAAACCAGTTGAGTTACAGTAGTGTAACTTTCAATGGCATAAAGCAGGGAGACAGGCGGATTCTCTGGGTGAGATTACTCTAGACATGACATTCGGAACCTGAGAAAATTACCGGACTGAGCCACCCTCTTTCGAGGTGGTACCGTTCAAAAGTGATTACCACGACATCTTCGTCCGTCCGGCTTACTGGGAATTCATGGTTCGTTCCTATTACATCTATAATATGACAAAACTTCCTGGTCCAAAGGGCGTCATCACCATCCGGGGAAATCCAAGGAAAGTGCGAGAGTGCGACGAAGGATCTGCTGCCTTTTCTGAAGCCGTGCTACACGTCCAGGAGTACCAGAATATCAAGAAGACAATCAACCCATCCAAGATGCCTGCTACGAAGAACAAGGTGCTGAATCCAAGCATACAATTCAAGGCGTCAGAAGAGACGAAGAAAACATCGCTGAAGGAAGATGATCCCTCCAAGATGACGAACATAGGCTTAGACCTCGCATAGGAAAGCGTGCTCGTCAAGTTCCTCGAAGCTAATAGTGATATCTTCGCATGGAAGCCTTCTGACATGACCGGAGTACCTAGGGAACTTGCCCAACACTCTCTTAATGTGTACCCTGACGCTAAACCCGTCAAACAGTCTTTACGACGGTTTGGTTATGAAAAGCGCAAAGGAATAGCCAAGGAATTGGCCCGACTAGAATTATCCGGATTCATAATAGAGGTCATCCATACAGATTGAGTGGCAAATCCTGTACTCGTCCCTAAAAAAGACACTATTGATTTAAGGATGTGTGTTGATTATACCGCTTTGAACAAGGCATGCCCAAAAGACCCGTTCCCTTTGCCAAGAATCGATCAAGTTATTGACTCGACGGCAGGGTCGGAATTACTCCATTTTCTCGACGCATATTTTGGATATCACCAAATGTCGATGAAAGAATCGGATCAAATTAAGACGTCTTTCGTCACTCCTTTCAGAACCTTCTGCTACAAAACTATGCCTTTTTGGCTTAAAGAACGCAGGAGCAACATATCAACTACTATGCAATGTTGTCTCAACGATCAAATTGGACGCAACGTCCATGTATACGTAGATGACATAGTTGTTATGTCCGAAAAGAAGGGAACTTTAATTACCGACTTGGAGGAAACATTTGCTAGCCTATGAAAATTCAACATGATGATAAATCCAAAGAAGTGTTTCTTTGGAATTCCAACCAGATTTTTTTTAGGTTTCATCGTTTCTAAGCGAGGCATAGAGGTGAACCGAGACAAAATCAAGGCTATACTCAACATCACCAGGCCGGCTCGCCTGAAGGACGTACAACGTCTCACTGGTTGCATCGCAGCAGTGAGCTTGCTCGGAGAAAGACCTGCACCTTTATACAAACTCTTGAAGAAAACTGACAAATTTCTCTGGACCCAGAAAGCTGATACTACCCTACAAATTTTGAAAGACTTACTTTCAAACCCACCAATTCTTCCAGCGCCAGAACCTCAATAGCCTATGTTACTCTACATTGCAGCGACAAACAAGATCATACGTATGGTAACAGTAGTAGAGCGCGAGGAGGAAGGCCACGAGAATAAGGTACATCGTCCAACTTATTACCTAAGTGAGGTTCTGACAGAGTCGAAACAACGGTATCCACACCATCAAAAGCTAGCCTATGGAGTGTTCTTCGCATCCAAAAAGCTACGCCATTACTTTCAAGAGCACAAGATCATAGTGGTGAGTTTTGCTCCCCTGCGAGATATAATCAATAATCACGGCACCACAGGACGTGTCACAAAGTGGGGAATAGAGCTTACAGATTTTGACATTGAGTATAAGCCGTGTAGAACAATCAAGTCCCAAATACTTGCCGATTTCGTTGTCGGTTGGACAAAGACGACAGAAAACACAAGTCCTCCAGACTCGGAATTTTGGACCCTTCATTTTGATGGATCAAAATCACGAGGAGGCTCGGGGGCAGGCGTGGTGCTCAAATCACCCCAAGGAGATAAGCTATTCTATGTGTTACAAATACACTTCACGGCGACCAATAATATTGATGACTATGAAGCATTGTTACATGGAATACGCAAGGCCAAAAACATTGGCGTAACAAGACTCATGTGTTACGGAGACTCGGATTTAGTTGCTCAGCAAGTATCCGACATCTGTAATGCACACAAGCACATGGCAGGCTACAAAGTTGTCGTGGATGAATTTTCTAAATCATTTGAGGGTTTTTGAGGTTCAACACATCCCTCGAGTAGAAAATGAGGAAGCAGATTCTCTATCAAGGATAGGCTCTGCGTGGAAACAAGTACCGGATGGCGCTTTTTAGAGCATTTAAGGGTCCCCTCCATAACTGGAGTTGATGAGGACTATCCGATGAAATCCGACTCACCTTTATTAGCAGTTCTGGCTGTAATTCCTAGCTGGAGAAGACCTTATTTGGATTTCCTGATAAGACAGAAAATTAGCCGAAGATGAAGTCCTGAGCCAGCAGATCGTCCGACGAGCGAAAGCCTATACAATAATAAATGGTGAGCTCTATAAGCGGAGTGTTACTGGGGTTTTTCAGCGATGTATTTATCCAGAAGAAGGAGTGGAAATCTTACGAGAAATCCACGAAGGCGAGTGTGGTCACCATGCTGCAGCTAGATCCTTACTGGCAAACGTTTTTAGACACGGATTCTTTTGGCTTACATTTAAGGCGGATGCCGATAAACTGGTCAAAACGTGCAAAGGCTGCCAAAACTACGCTCATCAAGCACATGTTCCGGCTGGTCAGCTGTGAATAATCCCTATGACATGGCCATTTGCGATCTAGGGGCTTCATATGGTAGGGCCGTTTCGCACGGCAAAATGTGGATTTACTCACCTACTAGTGATGGTGGATAAATTTACAAAATGGATTGAGGCTAAACCCGTAACAAGTTGCGATGGAGCCAGAGCCAGAAAGTTCATCGAGGACGTGATTATCTGATTCGGATATCCGCACAGTATAATTACTGACAACGGGAGCAACTTTTCCATGGGGGAAATTGCCAAATTCTGTAAAGAACAAAGGATCCGACTCGATATTGCATCAGTCGCGCATCCATAAGCTAATGGACAATTCGAAAGAACTAACAGTCTTATTTTACAAGGGCTCCGACCTCGTCTCGAGGAACCACTTCGTCGTGCTGCGGGGTCTTGGGCGGAAGAGTTACCCTCTGTGATATGGAGCTTACGTGGTCTATGGTGTAAAAGCAGTTCTTCCAAGTGATCTAATTCATCAGTCTCCTAGAGTCAAAGCGTATATCAAAGAAGATGTAAAAGTTTCTTGACAAGATGATCTCGATATAATCAAAGAAGTTCGCGTCGTTGCTGAGCAGAGATCTATAGCCTAGCAGCAGAAGTTGCGCAAGTATCATAGTCAGAGGTTACAAAACCGTTCTTTTAGGAAGAGCGATTTGGTTCTCCGACTTATGCAAAAAAGAAAGCACAAACTTTCCCCGATTTGGGATGGACCTTTTATGATCAGCAGAGTTCTGCATAATGGGTCATATTATTTAACCGATATGAGACCAGTCAAGGAAAGACCAGATACTTGAAAAAGAAAGAGAGCTAGCGGTAGTACAGACCTGGATGAGATAGACTGTCCATGGAATATTGCACACTAAGTCCCTTCTGTTATTAGTTATATTTCCTTGTAATCATATATTTACATGTTCAAAGTGAAATAAAGTATTGGTTTTCTCATATGTTATTTTTGAGAAGTTTTTTGCCATCTTATTTCCAAAAGATCATGTCATTTTCAAAAATCCCAGAATGCTTGAATGTACTTTATGCTCATGTTCGTTCTAGTTATGATTTTTGAATATCTAAAAAATGTTACCCTAGAGTAAAAAAATCAATTTATTTTTTATACTTTGGTTTTTTATCTAATTGCTTAGATGCGGGTATCTTCCGAGTAATGAATTGTTGGTACTGGAAGCCGACTTTGTTTCCGAGTTTAAACTGGTTTAGCAATTGAGCTTCATTGCTCGAAAAATTTTCCATGGTAAAGGTTGGCTGGCTCATGAAAGGGACGAGGCAGAGAGCCAGATAAAACAACAAGTATAAGCATAAAAAATAGTTCTTCGGAAATTTTCAAGCACACTTGTAAAAATATACACAAACAAAGTGATATGATAGTAAAAGCATTAGTTCTTACAGACCAGCACAGGAAAAATATTGTTTCCATCATTACATGCCCAAGATCAGAATAATGTAATATAAAAATGTTTATGCTGCAGAATTAGGTGGTGGTGATGAAGAGCGTGGAGCGCTGGAGTCGACAACGTTGTCACCCTAGACCTCGGACTCGGAAGCTGCTTCAGCGAGGCTGTCTTCTGGCTCTTGAGGCGAGGGAGGCACAACGACGGATTCAAAGAATGGTGTTGTGTGTAGTTGGTCATCTCTACCACACGGCAAGCGTAACCTGCACAGGAATCTTGGATAGCTTTGATGTTCAGAGGGTTACCCTCATCGTCCTCATCGGCGATACCCTTGGTGACGTTCCAGATTTCCATATCGCTATGGTGGCTCATCACCATGGTAAGGGTAGTCTGTGCAGCGGTCCGAGCGTAGGATATCTTCCAATATTCAATAAGCTTCGGAATCTCCTTAGCCTTGTCTCTCACCTCTTGCACTAACATTTTATGCTAGTCAGAAAGTTTGACCGACTCACCAGCCTCTTCAAGAGTCTAGCGGAGGTCGAACAAAATATCTCCAACGATCTTTATGCGCTCGAGGCGAGGTTCAGAGGCAGGAGAGTCGAGAAGGTTCAGAGGGGCTAGGAAAGAACCAAAATTCAAAATTTGACTCAAGAGAAAGTCGAAAAATTAATCGAATAAAGAAATTCGGTAATCTTACCTAGCAAAGAATGATTCCACTTAGCACGCTCCTCGCGGAGGCTATTCAATTCATTCTCTGTGGCCTGAGATAGATCCCTCTGACTATAAAAGTCCTTGAGATCATCCAGTTGTTTATCTCAAAGGGCTATCAGCTTTTCGAGCCTCACGGTCTCATGGTTGCTTGACTTTAGGACATGAGCTACGGATTTCTCCGACTCAATAGTAAGATTCTCAAGCTTGTCTCGAAGCTCAGCATTCTGCATCTCCAAGACCTTGAAGTTCTCGGATTGCTCCACCATCTTGCTGGATTCACACAACAATTCTGCAAAGGGAAGAATATCAGTCGGACGGAACAAAGTTTGACTATGACAATAGCTAAGTGACAAAGAAGAAGTCGGAAGATTTACCTTTTGCTTCATCTTTTTCATCTTCCAACTTTGAATTCTCAAGGCGCAGGGCTTTGATTTCCTTGCGTTTATTGCATATGTTCTTGAGCAATTCCTGGTTGGAAGATGCAATTTTCTGTAAGTTTAGAGACGGAATACCGTCAGACAGCTACTAAGACTCGGGCTGCAAATTTAACTAAGTAAAAATACAGCACAAGCCTTGGGGGCTACACTACATCTTTCTTTTGCATCCTATAAGCATCAACTCGTATTTAGTGATGTTTATCCGACTTTATGCTTAGGGGCTAGAGGATATGATAATAAAAACACCGCAAATAAGAATCGAAAACTTACAATGTGTTCCAGGTGCAACTTCTCAAATCCGAGTTTAGTGTTGTGAAACACTTTCTCAGCAAGGGGGAGGTAGGGACGTCCGTCGCTGGGAGTTCTCCAGACTCAATCTTGCTCGTCCCGCACCAAAATTTGGTCCAGGAGGCTGATACGTCCAATTTGCATCACCTTTCTATATCGTAATCTACCTCTATTCATTGATATTTGTCTTATTATGAGGTATTAATTATGTCTTTTCCACTGTTTTTGCATGTTGGATGATTCTTGGAGGATGGACTGCCGGAGTCTGGATTCTGATGGAAAAGAAGGCGTTTTGATGCAATTTCACAAAGATCATAAAAATACCAGAAAAATATCGGAAAATATTTTTTTTCCAGAAGATTGAGGAAGCTAGAAGGAGGAGCGAGGAAGGGCCACAGGAGCCCCCCACACCCCCTAGGCGTGGGCCCACCCTGGGCGGCCGCCTAGGGCAGGTCTGGCCCACCTGCCCGGCTCCCAACTCCTCCCCTTCGCCTATATCTTCCCTACGGAACCCTAAGGCTAGGAGGGCAACCATAGATAGATTTCCGCCGCCTCTGGGGGGCGGAAAACACCGAGAGAGAAAGATCTCTTCGGCAGACAGATTTCTGCTGGGGGAATTCCTTCCTAGAGTGGGGAGATTGCCGCCATCAACACCATCGTCAAGCTAGGCTTCATCGGGATCATCATCATGATCCACACCATCATCTCCACCAGGACCATCATCACCACTTCGTCCTGCTGTAACAATTGTGTTGGATATTGCTTTAGTTCTTAGGGAAACTTTCCTGGTGTTGATTACTATTGTAGTTGATGCTTGTGAGTGGAACCATTGGATTATTGTTTATGTTCAGATTGTTATCCATTATCATATCATCTTTGATCTTGATCCATATGATGTCTCGTGAGTAGTTCGTTTAGTTCTTGAGGACATGGGAGAAGTCATGTTGTTATTAGTGGATTTGTGTTGAGTTATTATTCAATGGTTAGTATTTAAGATGTGGTGCTATTCTTCTAGTGGTGTCATGTGAACGTCGACTACATGATACTTCACCATTTATGGGCCTAGGGGAATGCATTGTGTATTTGGCTACTAATTGTGGGGTTGCCGGAGTGACAGAAACCTGAACCCACGTTAGGACACCTTTGCACAAGGGAGTGTAGGATCTCAGAGTTTAAGGTTGTGGTTAGATTTATATCTTAATTACTTTCCTATAGTTACGGATGTTTGCAGGGGGTTTAATCACAAGTATGTATTAGTCCAAGTAAGGTCGGTACATTAGCATAGGTTCACCCACACAACACTTACAACACCAAAGAAGAGTACTCAGCTATTTGAAGCGAAAGCGCTTGACAGAATTCCTATGTGTCCTCAAGAACGTTTGGTCTTTATAAGTATTTCCACCGGCTTGTCCTTTGCTAAGAAAGGATTGGGCCACTTTCTGCATTTGTTCTTTGCTACTTGCACTTTGTTTTGTTGCTTTATCAGAAAACCACTAAAAATATGTTTGCTAAGTATTTGCAGAGAGTTCCTGCTCCATACCACTGTTCAGCACCTTCTGGTCCTTGTTGGGATCGACACTCCTACTTATCGAAAGTACTACGATACACCCCTATACTTGTGGGTCATCAGAGGTTGACCAGCTTCACGTCCTCCATCTCCTGGCTCGCTGCCTTTGGAGTGAGGGTTTGCTTATCAGGACTGGACTGAGCCAGCTTGAGGATCTCCTCCTTCTTCTTCCGTTTAAGGCCGGAGGCAGTAGAGCCGACCACTTTATCCAACTAACATGTAGATATTACCATGGGATCATTACCCTTGATGGGTTCACCCTTCTTAGTTGTCTGGCCACCAACGATGACCAGGGATTTCGAGATGTTGCCGGCATCAGGAGAGGCGGAAACCTCTAGTGCTGATGATCGGGTATTGGTTGGAGTTGGCGGCGCCATCGCTGGGGAGATGACAAGCTTCTGCTAACGCAGTGGCTTGCCTGGCTTTCTATCTGGCTTCACTTTACTCTTCAAAACTGCTTTAGCTCTAAAGCACGCAAATCCAATTATCAGGTGTGCTTTGGATAGAAAGAAATGTATGAAGTACTGAAAACAAAGACAGGGTGCTTACTTTTTAACTACTAGCAGCACTTGGCTACCAGCAGTGATAACAACTTCCTTCGCCTTATGCTTCTTGGAAGCGGAGGTAGAAAATTCTTGCACATCGTCATCCTCCGTCGCCTCCGATCGTCTTAGAGATAGACCTCTAGTGGAGATAGCTCAGACTCGGGGAGTTTATCGAGCTGAAAAAGTCAAAAAGCATCGATGAAAATAGAGTCGGAGAAAGAAACAGAAAAGAACGACAAAACGCGAATGCAGAGTCGAAATATTTACCAGAGTCAGAGGACGGTTAGATGTGAACATCTTCATGGAGACATCCAGAATTTTTCGTTCCACTCTTTCCATGATCAAATACTGCATGAGGGTCTTGTAATCCTTTGTCGGAATACTATGTGGGCTGACCCACAGGCTGTCCTTCTTGTCGCTGGTAAATGTGTGCATGAGGCTGCAGAGGCTGGATCCCGCGATCCAGCCAGTAGTGGATCAAGTCGGATCCACGGAGGTCGTTGTGCTTTGCCAGAAACTCAATTCGCCTCTTGGAGAGGATCAAGATATCCGACACTTCTGGCGCCTCCGTGTCCCATGATTTTTGGTAGGGAGCAGCACCGTCGATGAAGGCCGGAAGACCTTCCGCCTTTCCAGGAGCCGGAAAATCCTTGTGGTAGAAGAAAGTTCTGGCCTAATGTTTAATAGATTCACTAGCATTAATCCTAGGATAAACTCGGTTTCTCCTAAGGACTAAGCTAAGAGTTCCATTGGTGTAAGGAACACTGGCACTGATGGAATTATTCTGGGTACCATAGTAATACCGGAAAAGGGTGAGACTTGGCCTAATGCCAAGAAACACCTCGCACAAAGCTGCATGAGTGCTAACCTCTAGCAGGGAGTTGGGAGGAAGATTATGGAGCTGCACACCGTAGTATTTGAGGACCTCGGTGAAGAAGTCCGACAGTGGAAGGCTAAGGCCGCGGTCGATGTGCGTGCCGAACAGCACCCGCTCGCCGTCGTGCGGGGTAGGAGTGGCGTGTCCTGAGGCGCTCCGCCACGGGCCGGCTGTGATATAGCCCTCGTCCTCCATGACCTGGAGCTCGGCATCGTCCATAACGCTTGGGACCCAGAGGCCCCGCAACTTCCTTTCATCCATCGCCGATGTACCCACCGCCGCTCCAGAGCCTGATGCAGAAGCCATCGCTATGGGGAAGATGAAGGATTGGTG
Organism: Avena longiglumis; assembly: GCA_030063025.1. Lineage (NCBI taxonomy): Eukaryota > Viridiplantae > Streptophyta > Magnoliopsida > Poales > Poaceae > Avena > Avena longiglumis. Next base: position 415,415,929 of record CP125975.1, on the reverse strand, counting down.
GGGGAAGGAGATTTTTTCTCGCGGCGTGTAGATGAGAGTGGCCGCGGAGGGATCGAGGAGTACGAGGAGGAAATACGTGAGAATGTTGGAGAGATGAATTTGGGAGAGAAGGGTTTCTCCTCTCTTTTATTTGCCTCTGCGCCAAGATTAATGCTTCAGTTGCGCGATTTACTCCACGCGTATAGGAGAGAGGGAGGTGGCTTCCTCGTGACTCCTCCACCCCCTCAATTCTCGCGTGAGCATTAAACCGGTGCTTTGTTCTGTAGGGAGCGGACCCACCAATGATCGTGTTGACGGGACTCGTGTAAGTGGCAGGACTTGGTCTGAAAAGTTGTCAGCCCGCACACCACTGTTTGAAATCTGGCTCATGTTTCAAACTAAGCAAGGAAAAGAATAAAAGTCAGAACAAAACACATCTGACTCATCTGACTCGGAATCCTACACTATTGAATGAAGTTTTCGGGAACCCTTCAAGATTATCAAGACGAAGAAACCATCAAGCTAGATGATTTATCCGACTTTGGATCTTGGAGACTTTTGGGGCCTAATGTTGGGGATATACTTTCCGGGTATACCCACAGGACTCGCTGACCAGGGTGGCCCACCAACGGGTTAGAGCTTTGCTTCATGGGTGGCCTAGTCAGAGAAAGAGGAGGAGCCAGTTCCGGCTACGACAAGGCCCAGAAGAGTTATCGACTTAGCCTATAGTATTACTTGTAGTCCAAGCTATATCTAGTTACCGACTCTATAACATAGCCGGATAGGTCTCTCCTGTAACCCTAGGTCCTGGTGACTATATAAACCAGCCCTATGGGATCCTTTAGGGCACAACCATAGAAATGACCACAATCACAACTCGCACCGGCGAACTTCTCATGTAATCCGCTGTAACATCCGGCTTACGCCGATATATTACTGGGTTGCTAGAAGGAGTAGGATCCGATCACCGCAGTCGGAGCTGAACCTGGGTAAACTTGTGCGCACCGCTCCTGGAACATCCGACGTCTCACACCCCACCTTCTCAACGCCGTTAGGACCCCCTATGGCGTACTTGTCGACAATCCGATGAAAGATCGTCCTCGAGCAAGAAAGCCAAAATCAAAAAGGAACTCAGCATTTAAACTGAAATAACGAGATGATGATCTTACTCATGATAGGTAGTCTCATGTTTCCTCCACTTTATTAATCTGAAAAACTCAGCATAGATAGAGTAATGGCAAGCATATCATATGGGTTTTAATTAATCCTTATAGAGAAGCAAGATTATTGTTAGCATGGATGATTCAAATGAGTAAACTCTATTCCATGTCATGTAATCAACTCATAAGCTTGCCTTTGAACAATAAAGTATAATCATGTAAATTGAGAGTGTGAGAGTTTGTCATGAAAATCATATACACTAAAGTATCTCAATTCTCTCACATCAATAAGTTAGGAGCATTACTTTTCTATTCATTTGTCCTTCAAGAATTCCAGTTCTTAAGCAATTGAGAGCATGCCAAAAAATTAATTAGTTTAACAGGTTGTGATGGACACTCGTGGCATTACCAAGGTTTTAGTTCCTTTTTGCATAACGATTACTCATATCAGCCAGAGGAGTGATTCCATCATGAACACAGCTACATGAGAATGCCAAGAATCTTACCCATTATAGCACTGCTGCTAAAAATGTTTAATCAACTCATAGCCAAAATCTAGGAGTTTCCTCCGTTAAGATCGTTCGTAGGCTAGCGGAGTTGTTGGCATCCCATGAAGTTTGACACACATAAAGCTATATTATTCTTATGATTTGCAAGTCAGACTTTGGCATGCTCACAAGAACCCTTAAAAATTAATTCAATTGAACAAATCCTTTCAAAGAGATCTATCGAGTCAATTATTATTTTCTGTGGTGTTGAGTGTCTCTAGGAATAAGCTTTCAAGACTAAACACTACAACACTCAATCCTTCAATTGTGAGAAATTTTCTTATTACAATTGTTTAGCTAATTTGTAGGCAAGACTTGGTTAACTACAAGAGCTGGAACAAAACATACTCGACTAAATACCCATGCAAACAAATTTTTACTCCAATATAAAGACTCACTCCACCAATATAACATCTTAACATTTACTACTAAATAGCATGGGTTTCTCAAACTTCAAAAGTGGGGAGTCATAAGGCATAGCTCTCATGATTGGTTCCACTTCTCTCTTCCCTTTTTATTCGTTTCGTGGAAACTCGAAGTCGATCACTCTCCTGCAAAGATGCGAGAACCACAAGGAGAATAGAAAAAAAGGAAGAAGGAGAATAAAGATAAATGAAAAAATATTTTTGTTGTTTTTAAAGAGAGGGGGTTAAAGAATAGAAAATTAGCGACAAAGCTTGGCTAGAAAATCTCAAAACAAATAAAAACTAAAGATAAAGTGCTAGGGAAACCAACATGAGTGATTATAAACTCAAATTAAAAGCATTCCTTCAAATATTAAAAACAAACGCCAAATAAAGATAATGGGTAGACTTCCCCAAGCTTAGGCTTTTGCAAGCCCTTCAAATCATTGGGGTGGCGGGAAAATTTGTGGCTCCAGTTCGCGAATTGAGTTAATAACTTACTAGTGGTTTATCGGAGGTTCAGGGAGAGATTATGCATACCCTCCACAGTTCCTCCAAGTTCTTGGAAATCTTGATATGTAGCGAACCGGTTTGGTGGTTGCTCCTCCTGATCAGGAACTTCTTGCTCCTCTTCTTAGTCTTCATCCTCATTGGTAATATCCTCCTCGGGTTGGTGTTGTTCAAACGACACATCATATAGCAAACGTCCTTCCTCGATAGAGAAAAGACCATTAGGCAAAGGAGCAGGGTATGATGCCCAGCTCCAGCAATATGCAAGTAAAAACCACCACCTCTCCTAGTGAGCATTCCGCAAGCTTTTAAAGTAGAGAAAGCTACACGTCGCTCACCTAGCAATGGTTGCAACTCACCTAGGTCGATGAACAAGGAAATGGCAAGCACGGTGATGACGCCTTCACATGTGATTGGCCCTTGGATTTGGGAGGATTGGTGCTCCAAGTAGCGCACAAGAATTGCGCCCAAGTTGAGTGACAAGTTCTTGTTGAAAGCAGCTTTTGCGAGGACCAAGATGCCCTCCTCAGTGAGTCTTGTAAACTCATTTCGTACCTGCAAGGTGTTAGCAATAACATATAACAAATAGAGAATAGCAGGATGCTGAATATTCTTCCCCTTATTAACTCTAGAAGTGAAACTCATTCTATTATAATAATCATCCGAGGAAGGGCGCATGCTAGCAAAAGATGCACGTAAAGAATTAACATCATTGTTTGGTAAATTAAAACAATTGCACTATTCATCAAGTGATACTGCATAATTGTTGTTCATAAGTCAGAAACAAAATCATGTCCTCTCCGTGCCATGTTTTAACGGTGCATTTTAAAGAACTTAAAAATTCAAGAGTTAACCGGCGATAAGTAGGCACATCTCGGAATACAAAGTTTTGCAGGCCGAGTCTATTGCAAAGTAAATTGAAGTAATTAGAAATACCGAGTTGATTCAATATAACGGGACAATCCCACTTAGTTGTCTTCACTTATCGGTTCTTGATCTTGTTGAAGCAATCACGTTGGAGCTCATTCCTAAACTGTATCCCCATGTGGTCCTGAGCTGCAGCGGAAGCCCGAGAAGAACTCGCGGCGTCATGAGCACGCGTTTGGCTCCTTGTGTTCATCTTCTAAAATAATAAGAAAGACAAAAGTAAAACTATTTTATCCAATAGTAATAAACATAACATATTCCTCATCATAGCACACTAAAGAATCTTCTCAAAATAATAATCTAGGCAAGAGAAACATAGCAATTAGTTCAAAATAGGTCTCACCCTAGATTGATAATGACAATAGATCGGAGATGAATTTGCAAAAAGTAATTGGAGGATCGGAGGAGAAACATACCGTATATCACTTGTGTGCGAGGAAATCGAACGAAATTGAGTAGAGATGAAGATCTCTTGAGGTGTTGAGAGAGTTTGGAGGTAGAAGAGAGAAAAGGGATTGAAGTTTTGGTGTTAGGGGTACTTTCCCGTGGAGTTTTTGTGGTCGCACAAACTATACGGCCAAAACTATATGGCCAGAACATCTATTCCTGCCGTATAGTTGGTCTGACGGCAAAATTTAGGGTTTCTTTAGAGGTTTTTTCCTGTCGGCGCGGACTATACAGCAGTAACTATACGGCCAGGATTTTTATCCCGTTCGTATAGTTGGTCGTTAAACATACTGTACCTAGAAAAGAAGACGAAGGCATTGATATCTATACGGCCAGAACTATACAGCTAGAATTTTTATTCCCACCGTATAGTTGGTCATTAAACCTACTGGAGTCATTAAAATTTACTTGTTTCTTCGAGAATTCTTTATTAACCTGAAACTTAGTGAAACACCATGTTTTGATAGAAAAATGACATCTTAAATTTTCGACCAACAAAAGCATGTATAAGACAGGTATTTTAGTACCACCGAACTTCTCCTCCTCAACTAGAGTTTTCTATCACTCTTTATTCATTACAAAACTTAAACTAAAACTTAAAAATTTACTAAACCATTATTTCACATGGGTTGCCTCCCATGAAGCACTATTTTATGGTCCAATAGCTTGACCTTGATGTTGCTCACTTAGGCTAAATGAGTGGAACATCCACTCCGAAATAGTTGGCCTTCAAAGTGATGGCCTCCTTCTCATCATGTTTGGCTTTCTTCTTCCTGGGAAAATGAATAACAAAAGGATCCTGCGAAGGCAATTTAAGCTTCATGTTCCCTTCATGCAGATTAATCAAAGCCTTAATAGTTCTTAATAACAGATGGACTAATATGATAGGCGCAGTAGCATATTCAGGCATGTCAACAATAACAAAAATCAATAAGAGCAGGACAGCCTTTAATAAATACTAAAGTATTCTCTTTAATTCTGTAACACCCTCAGAATCGGACCTATGCAAGTTTTAGCAAAATTCGCCAAACCCGCATAGAAACGATTCAAAGGTGCCCACCAGGCACTTTCGTGCGGGTGGAATACGAAGTAATAACATTACACAACAGTCCTCGATGGGACCCACAGAACAGATATATATAACAGCGACTCCATGAGTCAAGAATACAGATATAATATACAAAGATCCAAATCACCTTGAAAACGATAGTGCGTCCAGCTACGGACAAGAAGCAAATGGGGCTAAGAGCCCTGAAGAATAACCAATGGCGTCCATAACCCCCGGGCCAAGCGGAAGGGTAACCACCTAACGGTCGATCTCAAAACCTGCTTAAACAAAGGTGCCGACAAAGGGCAAAGGAAAAAGAAGGAGCGTCGATCGAGGCGATGCAGCGAGGCTAGAATTCGGCGGTCCTCGCCTACATAGGTATGGTGGATCGAAGCGGCGGAGATGCACTAAACAACCTATAGAGACTCGATACAACTGGCGGTTATCAGAGAGGGGTGAGAAAGACCTATTCGGATCCAACCTGAAGCCAGCACCAAACAAAACCCATCCTGGTGTTTCCCCCTCGAGACCAAACGAGGAAGTCAACCGAGGAACTCACACAGTTGGCAGTTTTACTTATTCGGTTATCGTTGCAGCAATTACTAGTCAAGTATAGATAATCGTCCTGATAAAGTAGGCGGTGGGCACTTTTAGTTAATCATTCCGTGATAGTTGCAACAATTACTAATCAGATACAGATAGCATGAGATAAACCCAAAACCCAACAGTTGTTGGTACTTTTATTCAGCCATTTCGTTGTAGTTGCAATACTTACTAGTCAGGTACAATTGTCGCAAGCGACAACCAAACAAGCAATTGTGGGCAGTATTAATTAGCCATTCCGTTGTAGTGGAGCTGATTACTAGTCATTATAAGTCAAATTTATAGCAGTAAACTTTAGTTATGCTTGTCTATGATCGAGATCATGCTCCAAGTCGTCCATATCCATGGACACGGCTTTGAAAGTTTTACCCGGCCGGGTGCACCAATAGCAACACACACTCGATCAACCTCGGAAAAACCAAATCAAAACCCAACGAGGCTTTCACATTGAACAATCACAGATTCAGAAATATTTGGGGCCACCCTTAGAGTAGAATCCATAGCGAGTAAGCAAGCTCAGAGGCGGCCTCAAGGTTTGGCTAGACGGTTGTGAACGATGGGAACCCCAAAGCGGGCTTGTCGACACCCAAATCGTGGTCCGATCCTAACAAGATTATGCGAGACCTCGCACAATCGTAAATAAAGCGATAAAGCATGGCATAAATGCAGGATCGTAAATAAAACCTCAAACTAGTTTGTGGCCCCAAGAAATAAGAATGAATCAAGCTCTCGCTCGGGGTCCCATATACCTCCCGGATGTGGATATAGCGCAAAATCAAGGAACAGATATCAAGTACTCGGGGTCTTACGGGACACAAGTGGGCGTTCGAAAACCAAATATTATCTATCACCCACCGATGCCTCTGCTTATTCAATTTTAGTTGTTAAACAGAAAGTAAAGTGACGATAAGTAAAACTAGAATCATCTCCAACATCAACATGCGGCAATACATCAACAACCGTGGCATTGACAACACGCGGCAACACGTGAGCAAGCGACTACGACGCAAGTCCAACTAGCTACCAAACAACAGGTAATAGGATGTGTCCAAGGCAAATATATAGGGCTGCAAGGGATATCAAAGTGGAAACTAAAGCATCGCAACACAGATAGCAATAGATCAACAGGAGGAATAAGGACTATAAAAGTAAGATAGGTAGAAAGGGAGATGCTGCTTTGAAAACATGGTCGAAGGTTCAACCAAGAAGAGCGGTGACTCACATCAACTCAACGGCCTTATCCGAAGAAGCAAATCACTAGAAGGAACACGGATGCAATATTTAATACAACGGAAGATCGGCATGATGCATGTATGATTCATGACATGGCAAAGGTGCGATGCAATTAGGTCATATTAAACGGAACCGGGGTCCCGACAATTATTTAGATGGTTCAAGTTGTTTAGAACCCCCGCAATTTAAATGTTGTTTAACAAGGCAAGAGAAGATACCGGTTCGCTACACAAGTTTAAATGAGGCCAATATAAGGCTAGATTTGCCCGCATATGCGCCCCATATTTAATTATTAGGTGAATCGGCGTAAGGCCCCCAAACCAATGATATGCATGCGAGATGAATGACAATTCAATATGCAACAAGTTGTGATTATGTTATAAAATAGGGTTTCGGAAGGTTCACATTAGGGGTCTCGACGATCTTGGGGTTCCGGGGTTCGGGGTCGGACAGGGGTCCAGGGTTCGACGGAACGTTCTCGGTCACGGGGCAGATCTTGTCGCATCGGGGTCTCGATGTCCGGGCAGAACTTGTGTCAGCGTCGGGGCGCATCGGCTTCTTCCGGGTCGGTGCCGTTCTCGTCATCGCGAAGGTCTTGTCGTTCAGGGGGGATGTTCTCGGTGTCCGGGTGAAGCACTCGGCGTTCCTTGATTTGTCGAAGGCCTTGCTCCTCTACGGCGAAGGACTTAGCGTCAACGGGGTCCGGGAAGGCGATCTTGACGCGGCACCGGGTACGGGTCCGGCCTTCGGGTTCGGGGGTCTCGGCGTCCGTGAAGAGTCTTGTCGCCCTTGGGTGAAGAACATGTCATCCCGGGGTCCGTGTAGAAGTGCTCGATGATCCATGACGGAGGTCTCCGGGTCCGGCTCCGATTGCCATGAAGGAGATCTTGGGGTTCCTTGTAGATGACCTTCGGATTCGGGGAAGATCTTGTCGATGACTGAAGTGGGGTGATGCATCGACGAACTTGGCAAGCGGACGATGATGCAACATGGTTAAGAGGTGGACGGCACTAGTGTTAGGATGGTGTCCCTGTACTAGTCAAAACCCAGCAGAGGATGTGGGTCGGCGACAAGGCGTTGAAGATGGGCAAGATAGGGATGGTCCCAGCGGTGGAGGAGGCACCATGGACGGCTGGCCGGAGCTCCCGCGACGAGGACTGGCGGTAGCCGAGGCAACGCGGCAGGGAAGCTGGGGAGGTCGTGGAGGCGGCGAGCCACGAGCGCTGAACACGGCTCGCAAGAACCGCTGAGAGAGCAGGCCGAGCTCATGGCGCTCCGGCGGCGGTCGAACAGTGCGAGGACGCAGCGGGAGGAAGCACGGGCGGCGGCGTGGACGGAGGAGCGCGGGCGGCTCTGGCGGCGAGGCGGAGCGGAGGCGGGAGGCGGGCGGCGCGACGGGCGTGGGCAGGTCAGCGGCGGCGTCCCTGCGGGCGCGATTGCCGTCTTGCTGGCGCGGGCCGGAGCGGGAGAGGCGACAGGCGGGCGCTCGGCGACGGACGCGAGGTCGGGGGAGGCGCGCCGGGCGAGGCTTGAGGTGGAGCGCGGCGGCGACGGCGCTCACCGGGCGGGCGCGGCCGGAGGGAAAACTTCGCGCGGCTCGGCGCCGCCTAGGAGGTTAGGCGGCGTCGCCGGCGAGGACGGGGAAGCTCGTGGGGGCGCGCGGGATGCGGTGGCCGGCGGCGTTTGAGCGGCGTGCGGGGTGGCGGTGCTCGGCCGGCGAGCTTGCAGGGGCGGGCGGAGCGGTTGGTGAGGGGAGGCGCCAGGGGGAGGAGGGGTGGAGCACGGCGGGGCGGCCGGGGCTGGTGGGCAAGGGAGCAGGGGCGAGCCGAGGAAGAGGAAGGCCGCGTGGGGAGGCGGTGTGATGGGCGAGGGGCTGTGGGAGGCGGGTCCCGCGTGGGCCAGGGAGGTTGGGATCGGCTGAGGAGGGAGGAAAAGCGTGCGCGCGTGGGTGTGTTTGGGTGGGAGTGGGACCGGTTGGGTGAGTGGGTTGAGTGGAGAGGGAGGGTTAGGCCACATGGCAGCGTGTGAGTGGAGGGTTGAGGGGAGAGGGTGAGGTGGCGTGTTCCGATTGGGCAGGGTGATGTGGCTAGGGGGTGTGGGTAGGATAGTGGGTAGCTCTAGGATTTAGATGGGGCAGGTTGGGGTGGACCGTTTTAAAAAAAACTGGGGGCGGTCGTTCGGGTCGGGTTGGCCCGTTCGACTGCCCCTACTAAAATAATTAATAATTTTATTTATTCTTAATTATCTTTTGTAACTAATTTTAGACAAACAAAATATCCGGAACAACCGGGGTTTGGCGTTTGAATAATTGTCGGGGCGTTTTAGAAAACAAAAGCGGGCTTTGCGAAATAGTTTTGGCAAACAATGCATGATGATGACGATGCAATGCACAAATTCAACGCGATTTTCTAGTAGTGGTTTTGCGGGATGCCACAATTCGACACCACTAACAATGGATCTCGCCCTCGAGATCCGCCTCATGGTACCGGAAGGAAGGGTCGGCGATCTGCGTCTTCTCTCTTCGTGTAGATCCTCGCGACACCACTAACGATGGTTCCTTCTTCATCTGGGAATCGGCGACACCACCAACAAAGGGTCGTTGCTCCTGATCGTCGAGAGAACACTCCGGGAACAAAAGGTCGAAGGTAGAGGTATCGCAAGTAAAGCCACCCCTAACTTCCGTGAACGGAGTAAAATCGCTGGATCCACTGATTCGATGTACAAGAGCGAATGATAAGAGTAGTGGTATGGTAGCTACTCCATCCCGCACCCAAACCATTACTCTGCACACAAATAGGCGGATTATGCAACCAACTCTCGGAATTAGACTTAAGATCTCGACAAGCGAGGTTCGGAAACACCGGAGTGATGCAGACTCTGCATCGGATCTGGCGTAGAGGATGTCGTCGCGTCGGAAAACACCGGAAGGCACAAACAAGGAACAAAGAATGGTACCACCGTAGACGGATTCATCAGGCAGCTTGAACACCGGATGGTAGAACACCGTTACCAAAGGAGGAAGCGAAACCCTAAAGGTACGACGGAAACCCAACCGCGAGAAATCCTGGACTCGAAGAAAAGATAAGAGAGCAGATTCAAAACACGTCGAGATAAGAGGAGATTAGCAGAGGGGTAAGGAGTAAAATCAGACCTAATCAGAACTATCCAACCAATTTTGCAAAATAGTTTTGACACTCTACTGCGGCCGTTAGCTAGGTTATCCTACAGGCTGGACTTGTGGGGTATCGAATAGCTGAGCTCGATACCACTCTGTAACACCCTCGAATCGGACCTATGCAAGTTTTAGCAAAATTCGCCAAACCCGCATAGAAGCGATTCAAAGGTGCCCCGAGCACTTTCGTGCGGGTGGAATACGAGTAATAACATTACAACAGTCCTCGATGGGACCCACGTAAGATATATATATAACAGCGACTCCATGAGTCAAGAATACAGATATAATATACAAAGATCCAAATCACCTTGAAAAGCGATAGTGCGTCCACTACGGACAAGAAGCAAATGGGGCTAAGAGCCCGAAGAATAACCAATGGCGTCCATAACCTTGTGCCAAGCGGAAGGGTAACCACGCTAACGGCGTCGATCTCAAAACCTGCTTAAACAAAGGGGTGCCGACAAAGGGCAAAGGAAAAAGAAGGGCGTCGATCGAGGCCAAGACACGGCGAGGCTAGATTGCGGTCCTCGCCTACATAGGTATGGTGGATCGAGCGGCGGCATGCACTAAACAACCTATAGAGACTCGATACAACTGGCGGTTATCAGAGAGGGGTGAGAAAGACCTATTCGGATCCAACCTGAAGCCAGGACCAAACAAAACCCATCCTGGTGTTTCCCCCTCGAGACCAAACGAGGAAGTCAACCGAGGAACTCACACAGTTGGCAGTTTTACTTATTCGGTTATCGTTGCAGCAATTACTAGTCAAGTATAGATAATCATCCTGATAAAGTAGGCGGTGGGCACTTTTAGTTAATCATTCCGTGATAGTTGCAACAATTACTAATCATATACAGATAGCATGAGATAAACCCAAAACCCAACAGTTGTTGGTACTTTTATTCAGCCATTTCGTTGTAGTTGCAATACTTACTAGTCAGGTACAATTGTCGCAAGCGACAACCAAACAAGCAATTGTGGGCAGTATTAATTAGCCATTCCGTTGTAGTGGAGCCGATTACTAGTCATTATAAGTCAAATTTATAGCAGTAAACTTTAGTTATGCTTGTCTATGATCGAGATACTGTGCTCCAAGTCGTCCATATCCGCGGACACGGCTTTCAGAAAGTTTTACCCGGCCGGGGTGCACCAATAGCAACACACACTCGATCAACCTCGGAAAAACCAAATCAAAACCCAACGAGGCTTTCACGTGAACAATCACAGATTCAGAAATATTTGGGGCCACCCTTAGAGTAGAATCCACGAGTAAGCAAGCTCGAGACGGCCTCAAGGTTTGGCTAGGCACGGTGAACGATCGGGAACCCCAAGCGGGGCTTGTCGACACCGCAAATCGTGGTCCGATCCTAAGCGATGCAGTGCGATACCTCGCAATCGTAAATAAAGCGATAAAGCATGGCATAAGTACAGGATCGTAAATAAAACCTCAAACTAGTTTGTGGCCCCAAGAAATAAGAATGAATCAAGCTCTGGCTCAGGGGGGTCCCATATACCTCCCGGATGTGGATAGCGCGCAAAAATCAAGGAACAGGTATCAAGTACTCGGGGTCTTACGGGACACAAGTGGGCGTTCGGAAACCAAATATTATCTATCACCCACCGATGCCTCTGCTTATTCAATTTTAGTTGTTAAACAGAAAGTAAAGTGACGATAAGTAAAACTAGAATCATCTCCAACATCAACATGCGGCAATACATCAACAACTGTGGCATTGACAACACGCGACAACACTTGAGCAAGCGACTACGACACGCAAGTCCAACTAGCTACCAAACAACAGGTAATAGGATGTGTCCAAGGCAAATATATAGGGCTGCAAGGGATATCAAGGGTACGGAAACTAAAGCATCGCAACACAGATAGCAATAGATCAACAGGAGGGAATAAGGACTATAAAAGTAAGATAGGTAGAAAGGGGGAGATGCTCGCCTGAAAACATGGTCGAAGGTTCAACCGAAGAACGGGGCGAAGCTCACATCAACTCAACGGCCTTATCCGCGAAGAAGCAAATCACTAGAAGGAACACCGGATGCAATATTTAATACAACGGCAGAAGATCGGCATGATGCATGTATGATTCATGACATGGCAAAGGTGCGATGCAATTAGGTCATATTAAACGGAACCGGGGTCCCGACAATTATTTAGATGGTTCAAGTTGTTTAGAACCCCCGCAATTTAAATGTTGTTTAACAAGGCAAGAGAAGATACCGGTTCGCTACACAAGTTTAAATGAGGCCAATATAAGGCTAGATTTGCCCGCATATGGGCCCCATATTTAATTATTAGGTGAATCGGCGTAAGGCCCCCAAACCAATGATATGCATGCGAGATGAATGACAATTCAATATGCAACAAGTTGTGATTATGTTATAAAATAGGGTTTCGGGAAGGTTCACACATTAGGGGTCTCGACGATCTTGGGGTTCCGGGGTTCGGGGTCGGACAGGGGTCCAGGGTTCGACGGAACGTTCTCGGTCACGGGGCAGATCTTGTCGCATCGGGGTCTCGATGTCCGGGCAGAACTTGTGTCAGCGTCGGGGCGCATCGGCTTCTTCCGGGTCGGTGCCGTTCTCGTCATCGCGAAGGTCTTGTCGTTCAGGGGGGATGTTCTCGGTGTCCGGGTGAAGCACTCGGCGTTCCTTGATTTGTCGAAGGCCTTGCTCCTCTACGGCGAAGGACTTAGCGTCAACGGGGTCCGGGAAGGCGATCTTGACGCCGCAGACTGGGTCCGGCCTTCGGGTTCGGGGTCTCGGCGTCCGTGAAGAGTCTTGTCGCCCTTGGGTGAAGAACATGTCATCCCGGGGTCCGTGTAGAAGTGCTCGATGATCCATGACGGAGGTCTCCGGGTCCGGCTCCGATTGCCATGAAGGAGATCTTGGGGTTCCTTGTAGATGACCTTCGGATTCAGGGAAGATCTTGTCGATGACTGAAGTGGGGTGATGCATCGACGAACTTGGCAAGCGGACGATGATGCAACATGGTTAAGAGGTGGACGGCACTAGTGTTAGGATGGTGTCCCTGTACTAGTCAAAACCCAGCAGAGGATGTGGGTCGGCGACAAGGCGTTGAAGATGGGAAAGATAGGGATGGTCCCAGCGGTGGAGGAGGCACCATGGACGGCTGGCCGGAGCTCCCGCGACGAGGACTGGCGGTAGCCGGGGCAGCGCGGCAGGGAAGCTGGGGAGGTCGTGGAGGCGGCGAGCCACGAGCGCCTGCAGAACACGGGCTCGCAAGAACCGCTGCAGAGGAGGGCCAGGCTCATGGCTCCGGCGGGCGGCGGTCGAGCAGTGCGGGGCGGCGAGGAGGAAGCACGGGCGGCGGCAGCGTGGACGGAGGAGCGGCGGCGCTCTGGCGGCCGAGGCGGGCGGGAGGCGAGAGGTCGAGGCGGGCGTGCGCGAGGCGTGGACAGGTCAGCGGCGGCGTCCTGCGGCGCGGTTGCGTGCGACCTGGCGCGGCGCCGCCGAGCGGGAAGGCGGCAGGCGGCGGGCTGGCGGCAGCGAGGTCGGGTGGGAGGCGGCCGGGCGAGGCTTGAGGTGGAAGCGGCGGCGGCGCTCACGGAGGCGCGGCCGGAGAAAACTTCATGCGGCTGGGCGCGGCCTAGGAGGTTGGGGGCAGGCGTCGCGGCGAGGACGGGAAGCTCGTGGGCGGATGATCGGTGGCCGCGGCGTTGGAGCGTCTTGAGGTGGCGGTGCTCGGCAGCGAGCTGGGCGGGCGGTTGGTGAGGCGCCGAGGGAGGGTGGAGCAGGCGGCGGGGCTGGTGGGCAAGGAGGCAGGCGAGCCGAGGAAGAGGAAGGCCGTGGGAGGCAGGTGGGTGGGCAGGGCCAGGGGAGGCGGGTCCCGCGTGGGCCAGGGAGGTTGGGATCGGCTGAGGAGGGAGGAAAAGCGTGCGCGCGTGGGTGTGTTTGGGTGGGAGTGGGACCGGTTGGGTGAGTGGGTTGAGTGGAGAGGGAGGGTTAGGCCACATGGCAGCGTGTGAGTGGAGGGTTGAGGGGAGAGGGTGAGGTGGCGTGTTCCGATTGGGCAGGGTGATGTGGCTAGGGGGTGTGGGTAGGATAGTGGGTAGCTCTAGGATTTAGATGGGGCAGGTTGGGGTGGACCGTTTTAAAAAAAACTGGGGGCGGTCGTTCGGGTCGGGTTGGCCCGTTCGACTGCCCCTACTAAAATAATTAATAATTTTATTTATTCTTAATTATCTTTTGTAACTAATTTTAGATAAACAAAATATCCGGAACAACCGGGGTTTGGCGTTTGAATAATTGTCGGGGCGTTTTAGAAAACAAAAGCGGGCTTTGCGAAATAGTTTTGGCAAACAATGCATGATGATGACGATGCAATGCACAAATTCAACGCGATTTTCTAGTAGTGGTTTTGCGGGATGCCACAAATTCCTACAACTTGTTTATAGGTAGAATCTTCTAGATGTAATTTTAACTCGGTGATTTCAAAAGATCCAAGATTTAACTTATTAAAAAGACTTTTTGGAATTGTTGAAACACTTGCACCTAAATCACAAAGCGCAGCTATCTCATTAGTCCAATTTTAATTTTAATAGTAGTCTCAAATATATCATCAAGCTTAATAGGTAGTTTTTCTAGCAATTTTCTTATATTCTTCCTCAAGATCGCGTATCTTTGTTTCCACCTGGTTAACGAAAATGTTGATACATAGCTTCCTCATTTCGTTCACTTACGAGAATATTGATATTGATCCTTTTCACAAGATCTTCAATCGTGTAATTTGGTGAAGGGGCATTGTTATAGTCAAGTTCTTCAGGCTCCTGCCTTTGGATTCTTATCATCTTGAGGTCTTCAACCGGATTAGGCTCAGCTTTACCTGCAAATTTATCTAGAATAAGAGTTTGACTCTTGGTTATCTTACCTAGATGTGCCTCAACAATCCTTGTTCTTTCTTGGAGGGAATGCAAATCATTCCTCAAACTTACAGCTTGGTTAGACAATTTTCCAAGCATATTATCATGGTTCTCAGTTATCTTAACAAGGATATTGTTTTACTCATTTTGCGAGTCCATAAAGGACTTAAGAGTTTCTTCGAGACTACCATTACTTGATCCCATATTATTATTAGAGTTATCTACAGGGCTAGAATAATGTTTCAGGAAATTAGGATTATAGTTCTTCTTCCAAGCAAGGTTATAATCATTACAAGCTATGAAGTCTACTTCTTGAATATTTGATTCTGGGACGGCTCTTACCTGGGTTTCCTTACCCTTGACGGCTAATATGAGCTCATCCATCTTAGCAGTGAGTTCTTCATTTTCTTGCGGTGTGATGGAGTTCACCTTCTTTGTGTTTGATCTTTCCACATGCCATTGGGCATGGTTGTCTTTCATATTGTCTAGCAGCTGCTTTGCTTCGGCTATTTCTTTGCCCATAAATGTTCCTCTAGATGAAGTATCAAGCATAGACTTAGACACATGGTTAATGATGGCTGTAAAATATAGCCATCAACGTCTGCATTTAAACTAGATATTACTCATATATTTGGTGAAATATCTCTCTAAAACCTGCCACTAATGCCTAATGATCAAAGGGGTATGCAATCCTTTCTTGCTATTTTTGCCTGCACAGATAATGACGTATGATGATGGGAATCACTACATAAATGCCAAAGATACGATATTTGCAACACGCCAAAGAAACCAGGAGCTGTGAAGAGATCACTGCAAGCTTAACGACCAACTATACGGCCTGCCACCGTATAGTTTGCACTGACCTCATTAGGTCAAACAGAACAACTTTCGTGAAGGGACCCCTATATAAAGAGGCTTCGGGCGACGAGAAACAAGCCCCCGACTCCACAATCTCGCTTTTTTTACCCTAAACTCTCCCTGCCACCACGTCGGAGGAATAGATCTAGATCTAAACCTCTAAACCCTTCTCCACCACCATAGCCATCTTCCACCACTTGTAATAGTAGATCTTATCTCCAATTGGCGACATTGTAAGACTATTTGCTATAAACTCTATGATCTCTATTACAATGTTTATGATTGTCGATTTCATCTCTATGTATGAGTAATTCTCCTTGGGCTAGGGGCTTCGACCTAGCCATGTAGCTTTTGTGCATGTTATTTATCATAGATGGGATCATGTATTAGTTTGTATGACATGATGATTATAGTACCCTCTCTTGCCTTAATCTAAAGACTTGTCAGGTACCCAAGACCCCGAGGATTGATCCAGGTAAAGGGAGTGTGAGTAACGACTGATCTACAGGATAGGAACACCATTGACAGGAAGAGAAGTATGGTTGTATGTGAGGAACTTACTTGGGATTAACGGTGACATCACTATGCATATCATTAGTTCTATTTCTTCTATGGATGAGACTAGTAGATTATTGCCATAAGCGGTTGCGGAGGTGATAACAATTATGGATGCACTGCCCACATATAATTATCTTGCTCTAACAATTACATGAGTACTTTATTATTATATATTATTCCCATCATATGTTTTGCACAACTACTGGTGAAAACCGAAGACCCTAGGCCCTCAACAACAACGACAACAACAACAACAACTACAACAACAACAACAACAACAACAACAACAACAACAACAACAACAACAACAACAACAACAACAACAACAACAACAACAACAACAACAACAACAACAACAACAACAACAACAACAACAACAACAACAACAACAACAACAACAACAACATCATCAACAACAACAACAACAACAACAACAACAACAACAATAGCAACAACAACAACAACAACAATAGCAACAACAATAGCAACAACAACAACAACAACAATAGCAACAACAAGAAGAAGAAGATCACAAACTCTTGGTCTGGTGAAAATGCAATAGGAATTCTAAAACTCTCAAAGGTCTGTTTAAGTAACCACACTTTGCTTTCTGATTCCTGAGGATTCGATAAACCTAGGTCTACGAGGGAAAAGGAGCTATACTACATCCGTAATCCGGATCGAAGGTATCAATCCTTTTTCTGGCGTCGTTGCTGGGGAAGAAATAGCTACCCTGGTGAGGTTAGTAGGAACCTTGCTAGTTTTAATTCTCGTTTTAAATTTTTTTAGTTTGCTTTCAGTTTTTATTTGAAAAACCAAAAAAAATAGTTAAGTCTTTTTTAATTCGTGTTTTATCATCATTAGTACTTGTTTAAGAAAATCCAAAAACATAGGAAGTATGGCTGATAAGAAACTTGGGGAATTTTAAACTCCTAACAATGATTATTTGCGTACTCCTATTACTCAGCCAACAATTGCTGTTGAAGATTATGAAATTAAGCCCCACTATTTAAGTTTGGTTCAACAGAATCAATTTGGAGGCTCTGCTGTAGAAGATGCAGGTATGCACTTGAATACTTTCACTGAAATATGTGATATGATGCGCATTAAATATGTTGACCCTGATGCGGTCAAGTTGCGCTTATTTCCATTCTCTCTTAGAGGAAGAGCTAAAGAATGGTTGCTATCTTTGCCTAGAAATACTATTGCATCATGGATGGAATGTACTTCTTTATTTATGACTAAATTATTTCCACCTGCAAAGACTATGCAACTCATATATAATATTACTGGTTTTAGACACGAAGAGTGTGAGACACTAGCGCTTGCATGGGAGAGAATGAAAGAATGCATGAGAAACTGTCCCAACCATGGGATGGAAGATTGGTTAATTCTCCATTTATTTTATAATGCTCTTAACCTTGTTTCTAATTCTATGATAGATATTGCAGCTAGAGGAACATTTATGGGTAAACAAATTACCGAAATAAAGCAGCTGCTAGACAACATGCAAGACAACCATGCCCAATGGCATGTGGAAAGATCGAATACAAAGAAGGTGAACTCCGTCACACCTCAAGAGAATGAAGGCCTCAATGCTAAGTTGGACGAGCTCATATTAGCCGTTAAAGGTAAGGAAACCACGGTAAGAGATACTCCCGAACCAACTATTGAAGAAGTTGACTTCATAGCTCGTAATGATTATAACCCTGCTTGGAAGAAGAATTATAATCCTAATTTTCAAAAACATTACTCTAGTCCAGTAGGTAACTCTAATAATAATATGGCATCAAGTAATACTAGTCTCCAAGAAACTCTTAATGCTTTTATGGACTCACAAAAAGACCAAAACAATATTCTAGTCAAAATTACGGAGAATCATGATGATATGCTTGGTAAATTATCTAACTAATCTGTTAGTTTGAGAAATGATCTGCAGACTCTCCAAGAAAGAACAAGGATCGTTGAGGCACAGCTAGGTAAGATAACTAAGAGTCAAACTCTCATTCTAGCTAAATTTGCAGGTAAAGCTGATCCCAATACAGTTGAAGACCTCAAGATGATAAGAATCCAAAGGGAGGAGCCCAAAGAACTTGATTATAGCAATGCTCCTTCATCAAACTACACGGTTCAAGATCTTGTAAAAAGGATCAATGTCAAGATTCCGGTAAGTGAAGGAAATGAGGAAGCCATGTACCAACACTTCGTTAATCAGGTAGCAATAAAGGTACGTGACCTTGAAGAAGAATATAAGAAAATTGCTGAAAAATTGCTTGTTAAGCTAGATGATATATTTGAGCCTACCATTAAGATTAAAATTTGGACTAATGAAGTAGATGCACTATGTGATCTAGGTGCAAGTGTTTCAATAATCCCAAAGAGTCTTTTTAACAAGTTAAATCTTGGCTCTTTTGAAATTACCGAACTAAAATTACATCTAGCAGATTCTACCTATAAACAAGCAGTAGGCATTAAAGAAAATACTTTAGTATACATTAAAGGCTGTCCTACTCTTATTGATTTTGTTATTGTTGACATGCCTGAAGATACTACTGCCCCTATTATATCAGGCCGTCCTTTCTTAAGAACTATTAAGACTTTGATCAATTTGCATGAAGGGAACGTGAAGCTTCAATTGCCTTCGCGGGATCCTTTTGTTATTTATTTCCCCAGGAAAAAGAAAGACAAGCAAGATAATAAGGAGGCCATCACTTTGAAGGCCAATTACTTTGGAGTGGGAGTTCCACTCATATGTCCTAAGTGATCAATATCAAGGTCAAGCTATTGACCATAAAAGAGCGCTGCATGGGAGGCAACCCATGTGAAATAAAGGTTTGAGTTAAGTTTTAGTTTTATATAAATAAAGAGTGCTAGAAAACTCCAGTGAGAAGAAGAGATTCAGCGATACTAAAAATTCCAGTTTTATATATGCCATAGTGGGTCGAAATTTTAATCTGTCATTTTTCTGTCAAAACAAGGTGTTTCACTAAGTTTCAGTCTAAAAAGTAATCCTCAAAGAAATAGAATTTTTTTGATGTGTACAGAAAGGTTAACGACCAACTATACAGCGGGAATAAAAATTCCTGCCATATAGTTGCGGCCGTATAGTTATGTTACCCATCGGCAATTTTCCATCCCAGGATACAGAAGGTTTGACGACAAACTATACGGCAGGAACAAAAGTTTCATCCATATAGTTGTCGCCATATAGTTAGAGCCACCTAAAAGAAACCCTAGAAACCCTAAAAAATTCCCGTCAGACCAACTATATGGCCAGAACACTTTGTTCCCGTCGTATATTTACCGCCGTATAGTTGCGTCGGACCATTTAAACGCTTGAGAGGAGGTACCCAAAACATCAAAAAACTCAATCCTTTCTCTCTCTTCTACCTCCAAACTCTCTCAAAACCTCAAGGGATCTTCACCCCTGCTCAAATTCATTCGAATTCCTCGCTCACAAGTGATCTACGGTATGTTTCTGCTCCGATCCTCCAATTACCTTTTGCATATTCATATCTGATCATTATCAATCTAGGGTGAGACTTGTTTTGAACTATTTTCCATGATTATCTTGCCTAGATTATTATGTTGAGGAGATTATGTTGAGGAGATTCTTTAGTGTGTTATGATGAGGATTATGCAATGACTATTACTCTTGGATAAAAATGTTTTATAATTGTCTTTCTTATTTTTTAGAAGATGAACACGAGGAGCCAGACATGTTCTCTTGCCGCAGCTAGTTCTTCTCGGGCTGCAGCTCAGGAATGCATGGGGATTCGATTCAAGAATGAATCTCATTATGATCGTTTCGACAAGATCAAATTCTGAGAAGTCAAGGCAACCAAGTGAGCTTGCCCCGTCACTTTGAACCAACTCGGTATTTCTGATAACTTTAATTTACTTTGCAATAGAGTTGGCCTGCAAACCTTTGTATTCCATGATGTACCAACCTATCGCCGGTTAACTATTGAATTTCTTAGCTCTTAGCAAAGCACCGTTAAGACATGGAATGGGGAGGATAAAATTTCTTTCGGACTCATGAACAATAATTATTATCTAACACTTGATGAATGGTGAAATTTCTTTGGTTTACCCAACAATGATCCTAATGCTCTGCGCGTAGATTTTATCAACATGGAACCTTCCCCTGAATACTGTTATAATAGAATTAACTTTACTTCTAGAGTTAGTAAAGGGAATAATATTCAACATCCTGCTATTTGCTATTTGTTCTATGTTATTGCTAACACCTTGCAGGCGCACAATGAGTTCACACGACTCAATGAGGAGGACATCTTAGTCCTTGCAAAAGCTGCTCTCAACTATGACAACTTGTCACTTCACTTGGGCGCAATTCTTGTGCGCTACTTGGAGTACCAATCCCACCAAAGCCAAGGACCAATCACTTGTGGAGGAGTCATCACCGTGCTCGCCAATGTTCTAGGCATCGACCTAGGTGAGTTATAACCAGTACTAGGTGAGTGACGTGTTGGTTTGTCTACTTTGAGGGCATGTGGAATTCTTACTAGGAGAGGTGGTGTTTATTATTTGCATATTGCTGGAGTTTGGCGTCTCTAGCCCACTCTTTTGCCTAATGGTCTTTTCTCTATCGAGGAAGGACGTGTGCTTTATGACTTACAGGCTGAGCAACACCAACCCGAGGAGGAGATTCCGAAAGAGGATGAGGAGCAAGAGGAGCAGCGGCAGCCACCGAACCGGTTCGTAACATATGAAGATCTCCAAGAACTTGGAGGAACTGTGGAGGGAATGCATAATCTTGTCCTGAACCTCCGAGAAACAACAAGTAACCTTTCAACTCAATTTGCAAACTGGAGTTACAACTTTTTTCCCCACCATAGTGATTTGAAGGGCTAGCAAAAGCCTAAGCTTGGGGAGGTTTTCTATCTATTTTATATTTTGGTTTTCATTTTCTTTATCTTTTCTAGGTTATGCTTTTATTTGAGTTTATAAGCACTCGTGTTGGTTTCCCCAACACTTTATCTTAGTTATTTTATTTGAGCTGAGCTTTGCCGCCAATTTATAATCTTTAATTCCCTTCTCAAAAACCACAAAAATATTTCTCTGTATATCTTTATTTTCCCTCTCTCTTTTTCTTTTCGCCTCGAATTTCTAGTTGATTTGCAGGAGAGTGGTTGTCTTAGAGTTTCCAAGAGGAAAATAAAAAGGGAAGAGATAAGTGGAACCAAACATGAGAGGTATGCCTTATGACTCCCCACTTTTGAATTTTGAGAAACCCATGCTAGTTAGTAGTAATGTTGAGATGTTATATCAGTGGAGTGAGTCTCTATATTGTAGTAAAATGTTGTTTGCATGGGTATTTAAATGGGTATGTTTTGTTCCATATCTTGCAGTTAACCAAGTCTTGCCTAAAAATTTGATAAAAAATGAAATAAGAAAAATTCTTACAATTAAAGACTTGGGTGTTGTAGTGTTTAGTATTTAAAGCTTATTCCTAGAGATACTAAACACCATAGAAAATAATGATTGACTTGATAGCTCTCTTCGAAAAGATTTGTTCAATTGAATTAATGTTTGGCTGTTTTTGTGAGCATGCCAAAGCTTGATTTGTAAATCATAAGAATGATATAGATTTATGTGTGTCAAACTTCATGGGATGCCAACAACTCCGCTAGCCTATGAACGATCTTCATGGAGGAAACTCCTAGATTTCGGCTATGAGTTGATTAAACATATGTAGCAGCAATGATATAATGGGTAAGATTCTTGGCACTCCCGTGTAGCTATAACATGGTGGAATCACTCCTCTGGATGATATGAGTAATCATTATGCAAAAGGAACAAAAACCTTAGTGATGCCATGGGTGTTCATCTTAGTATGATAAACTAATGAAGTTTTTAGGCATGCTCTCAATTACTTAAGAACTGAAATTCTTGAAGGACAATGAATAGAAAACATAGTGCTTGAAAAGTCTTGATTTATTGATGTGGGAGAATTGAGATACTTTAGTGTATATGCTTTTCATGACAAACTCTCACACTCTTAATTCTACATGATTACACTTTATTGTTCAAAGGAAAGCCTATGAGTTCATTACATGAAATGGAATAAACTTTACTCTTTTGAATCATCCGTGCTTACAATAATTTTGTTGCGCTATAAGGATTCATGAAACCCGTATGACATGCTTGCCATTACTCTATCTATGCTGAAGTTTTTTAGATTAATAAAGTGGAGAAAACATGATACTACCAATCATGAGTAAGATCATCATCTTGTTATTTTAGTTTAAATGTTGAGTTCCCTTTTGATTTTGGTTTTATTGCTTGAGGACGATCAAGTTTAAGCTTGGGGAGGTTGATGCCTGTGAAATATAGCCATCCACGTCTACATTTAAACTAGATATTATTCATATATTTGGTGAAATATCTCTCTAAAACCTGCCACTAATGCCTAATGATCAAAGGGGTATGCAACCCTTTCTTGATATTTTTGCCTGCACAGATAATGTCGTATGATGATGGAAATCACTATATAAATTCCAAAGATACGAGATTTCCAACACACCAAAGAAACCAGGAGCCGTGAAGAGATCACTGCAAGCTTAACGACCAACTATACGACCTGCCACCATATAGTGGACGCCGTACAGTTTGCACCGACCTCATTAGGTCAAACAGAATAACTTTCATGAAGGGATCCCTATATAAAGAGGCTTTGGGCAACGAGAAACAAGCCCCCGATTCTATAATCTCGCTTCTTTCACCCTAAACTCTCCCTGTCGCCATGTCGGAGGAATAGATCTAGATCTAAACCTCTAAACCCTTCTCCACCACCATATCCATCTTCCACCACTTGTAATAGTAGATCTTATCTCCAATTGGCGACATTGTAAGACTATTTTATATCAACTCTATGATCTCTATTACAATGTTTATGATTGTCGATTTCATCTCTATGTGTGAGTAATTCTCCTTGGCTAAGGGCTTCGGCCTAGCCATGTAGCTATAGATACGTTGGAAACGTATCTATAATTTTTGATGCTCCATGTTTGTTTTGTATCTACTTTGCTTTACTTGTCTACACTTTGAGGTGATTTTTACATGTTTTCTGGTACTAACCTAATAACAAGTTGCAACAATGCCCGATGCATGTTTTCTGCTGTTTTTGGTTTCAGAAAAGTTAGTAAAGAAATATTCTCGAAATTGGACGGGATGAACGCCAAAGTCAATAACTTTCCGTGGGGAACAATAAGTCTAGAGGAGAGCCGAAGGGGCTAGCCAGGGGGGCAGACCCACCCCAGTCACGGGGTCAGGTGGACCCACGCCTGGGTAGGGTTTGGTGACCCTGGTCGCCTCCCGGACTCCCCCCCTTCGCCTATAAGAATCCCCCGATACAGAAACTCTTGGTACCCAGATCAGAAATCCATGAAACCGTTTGTAGCAGCCACCACCATCGTCCCTAGATCGGGGGGGTCTGAAGTTCTTCCCGACACCCTGCCAGAGGGGACATCATCCCGGAGGCCTTCTCTCCGGTATGATTCGTGAGTAGTTCCACCTTGGACTCTGGGTCCATGTAGTAGCTAGATGGTTGTATCTCCTCCTTTGTGCTTTCATGTATAGATCTTGTGAGCTCCGTTCATGATCAAGATCTAATATATTTGTAATCATGCATGTTGTGTTTGCGGGGATCCGATGGATATTGAGATTATTATGTTGGTTTGATTAATGGTTTTATCTTTATGATTCTATCATGTTTGTGTTGTTTGTGATCTTGCATGCTCTCCGTTGCTAGTGGTTATCTTGGCCAAGTAGTTGCTAGTGACTCCAAGAGGGAGTATTTATGCTCGATACTGGGTTCATGCCTCTAGTTTCCAAGGGAAGTGACAGAAATCTCTTCGGTTGTAGATGTGTTGTTGCTACTAGGGAGAAAACAACGGTCCCTTGTTCATGGAACATGTGGATTTTTTACCTTACACACTTTGCTTAAAGCAGTTATCTGTTGCTTGCAACTTAATACTGGAGGGGGTTCGGATGATAACCTGAAGGTGGAATTCTAGTCATAGATGCAGTTGGATTACGGTCTATGTATAATGGTGTATTGCCCAATCAACTTCATAGGATCTTTCTAGCTAGTAATTGCATTGTTATGCCTTGCTCAGTTCCTATTAATTGCCCCGCTGTAATTTGTTTACCCTTCATGACATGTTGTTTATCTAAGGAGAGCACCTCTAGTGAACTATGGACCCCGGTCCAATATTTACCATTGATACATCTTCCAATGTTACTTGTTTACTTGCTGCAAACCATTACCTTCCACACCATACGTTTAATCATTTGTTACAACAAACCGGTGAGCTTGACAACCTCACCGATTCGTTGGGGCAAAGTCTCGAGTTTGTGTTGTGCAGGTCTCCATGTTGCCAGCAACACATGTGTGCCTTTTCCTTCCTCCTTCTAGTTCGATAACCTCGGTCTCTACTGAGGGAAAGTTGCTACTGTGATCCATCACACCTTGCTCTTGGGGTTCCAATGAAGTGCTCCACATCAACACTTGGTTCACGCATCAAAGATTTCTGGCGCCGTTGCCGGGGAGGCTAAGGACGTATTCACTAGGGGAGTCCTTCACTTCCTTTCTCTTTACTTTGTTTTTAGTTTCTTAGTTTCTTTTGTTTGGTTTTGTTCGCCTCTTTTCAAAAAACCCAAAAACAATAGTCTAGTTTGGTTTGCTTTCTTTATTCAAAAACACAAAAAAATTAGTTCCTACTCTAGTTGCCACCTTGCTCTAGCTCACCATGTTGCTCCCCAAGTTTGCTCTGAAAGATCTTGCAATAGGTAGTGGCTCCATAATTGGGAAAGATAATATTGAAGAATTCTTTAACTATGTTAGCAAGAATAAGGATATTGAGGATAAATCTATAGTTGAACTTGCTCCTAATTATGAGATTTCTGCAGCTTCTTTAGTTCATATGTTGGAGGCTAGGTTTGTTAGCCTTAACCCCTTCATACAATTCTTATTCCTAAAACTAAAAGAAGAGAAGAATGTTGAAAAAAGGGAATTCATCCTTAAAACTTTATCAAAAGAATTCCATGATGTTGCTAGGGAGGCCAAAAAGGTTTTTGAACGTTTCAATATGCTAGGTTCAAGTGTAGATTTTGTGGGTATTTCTGATAAAACTAAGCCTAGAGAGGAATTCAGTATACCCATACCCTATAAGCTTGTTGGAATGCATGAAGCCTTTGAAAATAACTTTGATTGGATTGCCCCTGAAAATCTTTTTGACGAAGGTAGTGGACCAAAGAGAGATGAGAAAGTACCCTACAAAACCCATTTGTATGAGATATCCTTCATAGTTGAAGATTTTGCAAGTATGAATGTTAATGCTTCCTCATTTGAAAATACTTGATTCTTCTTGCTTCTTGTGCCTAACTTAAAGGCGTTAAATAAAAGTACTTGTTGGGAGATAACCCAAGAGTTTCCTTGAGTCTTGGAAGTTATTACTATAATGATCTCTCCTTATCCTTTTTGTTTGCTTTTTGTGCCAAGAATGACCTCTAATGAGAGGGAACTAAGATTTGGGGAGTTGCTGTCCCGAAACAGATTTCTGTCCTCCACAAAAAATATTCGTGAGGAGGCTCTGTAACTCGGATTGATCTCAAAATTTACGAATAAATCCCCCAGTATGTTGGATAACTTTTGTTAGTTCAACACCTTTTGATTTGAGCAACATAATATGTTCAAAAAAATTCGTTTCTACCTGCTGGTCTGTTTTGATAGATTTCTGCCATTATTTGTATTTGCTTCTTATTGATTCCTTTTTGAGCTCTCTTTAGGTAAATTGAGTTTCTTTGAAGGAGTTACTACAGTAGCTTATGTTTTTAGTGAAAAGCCTTGCTGTTCCAAAGCTTTGCACGCGGTCTAATACCTTTTTAATAAGCTAATGTTGCTAATGAAGATTGTGTGAAGTTTTGTAGAAGGAAAAATTTCACGTGTAGAGAGAGAATAATGCAATGAGATGAAGAATGTATAAAAGCTCAAGCTTGGGTATGCCACTATGGTGTCACCCCAAGAAATATCCAAGAGGTACAAGCGTCAAAGCTTGGGGATGCCCAAGGCATCCTCTTTTTCATCAATAAAAAGCTCAGGTCTGTCTAGACACTTCACTTTTATTGTTTCATGCACAGTTGTGTTGTTCTTAGAGCGTCTTAGTTTTTGTTTGCTTTGCTTAGTTTGTTTAGTTTGCTTGAATAAAGTAAGTTTGGACCCCCGCTCTCGCTGTGTTGTTTTGCAAATAAGTTTGCTTGGTGTTTCGAAAGGAGTAGTAAGTTCTTGCTTGAAGTGCAAGAGGAGCTTGCATTGACTGTGACTAAGACTTTAGAATGACATGCTAGGTGTTGTTTTTGCATTATGCTTAGTGATTATTGCTGTAGAATGTCTTGTTCCAAACAATTGGGATTGCTTAGTGTGCCTTGAAGAAATTATGTGTTGTTTTAGCATGCAAAAGCATAATATTGTGGTATTCTCCTTTGATGTTTTGCTTGGGTTGACTTGGCACATGCTCACACCATGTTATGACTATGACAAGTCACCATTAGCCTCTATGATCATTTAGTCCTTGACCTGTAGTACCACTCTGTGCTTTGATTAGTTTGCTTTGTTGCATTGCATAATTATGGCCATTATTGCTCTCTTAGTTGGTTGCTCCTAGTCTTTTGCTAGCCTCCGCTTGTATGAGTAAGTTCTACTCATGCTTCCAACTCCCAAGAAACCAAGTTATCCCAAAGTGTCCACTAAAAACTCCTATGCATGGTGTGTTACACCATTCCAAGTATATTCTTGTTTTCAACTATCTTCCAATTAAAAACTATTTTGTTATGTGAAAACTTAGTGATTAAAGCCCTCACGAACTTGATGGCACACGATATTCTTTGCCCTTAATAAACTTAGTGATTAAAGCCCTCACGAACTTGATGGCACACGCTATTCTTTGCCCTTAATAAACTTGAACCATTGATGGCACACGCTATCTTTATTATTCTATCATGTTTGTGTTGTTTGTGATCTTGCATGCTCTCCGTTGCTAGTGGTTATCTTGGCCAAGTAGTTGCTAGTGACTCCAAGAGGGAGTATTTATGCTTGTAGTGGGTTCATGCCTCTAGTTTCCAAGGGAAGTGACAGAAATCTCTTCGGTTGTAGATGTGTTGTTGCTACTAGGGAGAAAAAAATGGTCCCTTGTTCATGGAACATGTGGATTGTTTACCTTACATACTTTGCTTAAAGCAGTTCTCTGTTGCTTGCAACTTAATACTAGAGGGGTTTCGGATGATAACCTGGAGGTGGACTTCTAGTCATAGATGCAGTTGGATTACGGTCTATGTATAATGTTGTATTGCCCAATCAACTTCATAGGATCTTTATAGCTAGTAATTGCATTGTTATGCCTTGCTCAGTTCCTGTCAATTGCCCCGCTGTAATTTGTTTACCCTTCATGCCATGTTGTTTATCTAAGGAGAGCACCTCTAGTGAACTATGGACCCCGGTCCAATATTTACCATTAATACATCTTCCACTGTTACTTGTTTGCTTGCTACAAACCATTACCTTCCACACCATACGTTTAATCCTTTGTTACATCAAACCGGTGAGCTTGACAACCTCACTGATTCGTTGGGGCAAAGTCTTGAGTTTGTATTGTGCAGGTCTCCATGTTGCCAGCAACACTTTTGTGATGTTTCCTTCCTCCTTCTGGTTCGATAACCTCGTTCTCTACTGAGGGAAACTTGCTGCTGTGCTCCATCACACCTTGCTCTTGAGGTTCCAACGAAGTGATCCACATCAACACTTGGTGCATGCATCACTTTTGTGCATGTTATTTGTTCAAGATGGAATCATTTATTAGTTTGTATGACATGATGATTGTAGTACCCTCTCTTGCCTCAATCTAAGGACTTGTCAGGTACCCAAGTGACATGGTTATACCCTACGGGTACGTAACTTCAGCATACCTAGTCCAGCCCAAGGAAGGCCCACGGCAAACATACGCTGGCCCATGAAGATTTTCGGGTGGCCAAGGCCCATGACGTCTTTGGATCCTTGGAGAACAAGACTAGAGGAGATAGGAAACTCAAAGGGGTAAAACCCTAAGAACTTGTAACCGACTAGGACTATACCCGGGACCTGCCTAAGTCTATATAAAGGCCAGGAGGGTACGTCCTAGGGCAACAAAAACCAGCCTCGACTCATACTTTCGCACACGCATCCACGCCAGATCGAATCTGCGCACCCTGTAACCTTCGGTTCCGCCATAATCAAAGAGCAGACAAGCAGGAGTAGGGTTTTCCCTCCGGGGGCCTGAACCTGGGTAAATCTTGTGTCCCCTGGTTGCTTGCATTAACCGTGCCACGATCTCCAAAGCATCCCCATCTTCTCCAAAACCCAAGTCCATAACAATGGGCATTGGCGAGATTAAACCTCGTCAATTGGCGCCGTCTGTGGAATTGGGGCTGCTGATTAGCGGCCGTGGCGGTTCCTACCCGATCGATCTACAACTCATGGCGGACGGAGAATCACCTCCTCTTGGCACTTTCGACTTCACCCTCGCGGCCACCATGAAGGATTTCGAGCCCGTAGGAGACGGACTCGAAATTTTGTTCGGGAGCTTCTGCTTCCAGGTGGGACAAACTGGCACCCTCCGCCTCCCGGAGCGGGTGCCCGTGCCGTCAATCAGGCCTGCTTCATGGGCTCGGCACCCCGTGCTACGCACGTCACCATCAACAGATGAGTTCTACAGCAGCAGCAGCTGCAACTCCGATCTGTGCGATCCACCTTCGGATGAAGGGACCTACGGTTCCGGATCCGAAAGCTGCAGCGACAAACCAATCTGCAGCGCTATCATGCGCCGATCATCAAACCGATGAGGAACGCCTAACCGCGCCCAACCCCAACGCGGGGCGGAAGCGAAACGGGAAAACCGTGGCCACCTCATCCAACTTAGCAAAGAAGGATGGGTAGAAGCACGCCGCGCCGTCGCAGGTGAAATAGTCCTACCTCTGGACTCCCCACGTGATCTGCTGAGGGCATACCACTACCTCCTCTTCGAGGAGCACAAGAAACAAGTCGAGATGCAGAAGACGCTCGACAAACGCAAGCAAGCAGCCGCTGAGTCCAGCGTGCGACGAGCTGCGCTCTCCTCCATGGAACCCGGCTCTAGCACAAACAGAAATCATGGAAACAAGCACCGCTCTCGGGTGGAAAACATGGACCCCAAGGAACGGCGTGACGTGACCCGAACTCTCCATACATCGTTCATGGATATGGACGCTGACGACAACATCACCCCGAAGACGCCACAAGCAGCGATCATGGCAGCCACTGCGTATCTCGCGGCTCACCCACCTCCGGAGGGGGACCCGAAAAGGGCCATGCATAAGTCCGCACTCACCGAACTAGGACTAATCGGAGCTGCGCTCCACGA
The DNA here is from genome assembly GCA_030063025.1 of Avena longiglumis. Taxonomy (NCBI): domain Eukaryota; kingdom Viridiplantae; phylum Streptophyta; class Magnoliopsida; order Poales; family Poaceae; genus Avena; species Avena longiglumis. Next base: position 415,386,130 of record CP125975.1, on the reverse strand, counting down.
AGACGCTCCTGCGGAGCCGAAGAAAAAAGCTCCGGCCAGGCGCGACCGGAGCCCCACACCCTCATCCGAAGAGGAAGAGGAGCACGATATTCCTCAAAGGAAGAAGAGCTCCAACCGCCACAAACGCGACTACGACGCCAGAGACAAGCTTACACAGCGCAAGATCGACAAAGCACGCGCCAAACGCGCATGCTCGTCTGAATCTGAGATGGATGAACACGAAGGAGAACTCTGCGGAGCCCGATGCTTCAGCAGATCTGTTCGGCGAACACAAATGCCACGCAACTTCAAGCTTCCTTCGGATACTCCGAAGTTCAACGGCACACAAGACCCAAAATCCTGGCTCAGTGACCATTTGTCATCCGTCAAGCTTCACGGAGGCAACAAAGAAACCGCCATGCAATGCCTTCACCGCGGTACGGTAGCGGCAAGGTCAGCTCAAGGCCTATCATCAGGATCCATCCGAAGCTGGGAGGAGCTCGTCTACAGCTTCATCTGAAATTTCAAAGGCACCAGCAAGAGGCCCGCCTCAATCGAAGAATTGCGAGCCTGCACTCAAAGAACGGGTGAATCTATTCGCTCATACATACTACGCTGGTCTACGACCAAAAACTCCGCAGAACACATCTCCAAAGAGCGGGCCATCGACGCCTTCAAGGACGGCGTCAAGCGCCCAGACTTCAAGGAGGAACTTGGGCGTGTAAAGCCCAAGACACTCGACCACCTCATGGAAATCGCCAACAGTTGGGCAGACGGCGAAGATTGCATCCAGCGACCACAATCAGATAAAGAGGACGACTACGGCCGAAGACGCGAACGCCGCAGCAAGAGGATATCGCGTGTCTACGAGGACCGCGACGGACCCGACATGGTCGCGGCCGGCTACGCCGATCGCCGTAATGACAACAGCCGCAGCAGCGGAGGATATCGCAGCGGAAACTTCCGCGACAACGGACGACCAACGCAGTCGTGGCAACGCCGCGACCGCGACAACGGACCCTCAGCATTCGACAAACTTTCGGGTCCATGCACCATCCACTTCTACATCGACAAACAGGACGGCATAAAGAAAGCCAGCCACATGCTCAAGGACTGCCGCGAGTTCCAGAAACTCAGCGAAGGCATGATGCAGATGAGGCAACAAGGTCCAATCCCTGCGTTCGGAAACACACCTGCGCCAGGTGAAATAGCACACAGAGCTCCTCCACCACCGCCTATTGGAGGCCAAAAGCAACCAATCGCACCAGCGCAAAACAACGCCGGGGTCCCATACCCCCCATCAAAAGGAGCACTAAACATGATCCAGAAGGGACGCCCAACAAACAGGGTGCAGAAGAAAATCACCCGACAAATCAACTTGGCCGTAGCAACTCCGCCTGCAATCCCTGAGTACCTCAGCGGATCGGAGTCCTGCATCACATTCACTCGCGCGGATCACCCTTGCGGATCCTCGCCCAGTCATCTGCCACAGTCTTTGAGGCGCAGATCGGAGGCTTCGAGATGAGTCGCGTCTTCATGGACGGCGGCGGCATCAACCTAATGTTCGCAAGCACTCTAGCAGCTATGCGGATCCGCAATGGAACAATCAGACACAACGTTCCACGGCATTGTCCTAGGGAAGGGCATCTTCCCCCTGGGCAAAATAGGGCTCGACGTCATCTTCGGGAAGCCGGACAACTTTCGGTAGGAGCGCCTAGAATTCGAAGTGGTGGACTGGCCGTCGCAATACCAAGCCATCCTGGGACGTGTAGCATTCGCAAGGTTCCTGGCCGTCCCACACTACGGATACCTACTACTCAAGATGCCAGGACCAAGGGGCGTCATCACAATCCACGGGAACTTCACCCGATCGGACCAATGCGACAGGGATTTCAACAAAATCTCCTAGTCTTTCGGCATGCAAGACGAGCTCGTCAGGCTCCGCGAGGAGACAGACAATGGGCTACCCCCAGTCACAAGGCAGAACGCACCCGACATGTCCTTCGACTCCACCGTCAACACCAAGAAAGTACATGTCCATCCGACAGACGCCTCCAAAACGGCGCTGATCGCCAATGACCTCAACACCGCATAGGAAGGCGTGCTCGTCGAATTCCTCCGTGAGCGCTGGGAAATATTCGCCTGGTGTCCTGCGGACATGCCAGGAGTTCCCAAGGAATTCGCCGAGCACGCACTCAATGTCTTCCCAGACACCAAGCCAGTCAAGCAGTCTATCCGAAGATTGTCGGAGCCACGAGCCGAAGCTATCGGCAAGGAGATCAACAGATTACTCGCAGCAGACTTCATCCGGGAAATCAAGGAAAGCGAGTGGCTGGCAAATACGGTGATGGTCCCAAAGAAGGACACGGATATCCTGCGGATGTGCGTAGACTTCACGTCACTAAATAAACACTGCCCTAAGGACCACTTCCCTCTTCCTCGGATCGACCAGATCATCGATTCATTGCGGGTTGTGAGAAACTCTCCTTCCTCGGCGCCTACTCAAAGCTATAACGATTCGACTCAAGGTCGAAGATCAAGAGAAAACGGCATTCATCACACCGTTCGGAGTATACTGCTACAACACAATGCCTTTCGGGCTAAAGAACGCGGGTGCCACGTACCAGCGATGCATGCAGGCCTGCCTCAAGGACCAGATCGGTCGCAACTTCCAAGTCTATGTTGACGACATAGTCATAAAAACCAAGGAGGCAAGCACACTTATCGACGATCTCCGCGAGACGTTCGACAACCTTGATCGCTACAGGATCAAGCTCAATCCAGAAAATTGCGCCTTCGGCGTCCCCTCGGGTCAGCTGCTCGGATACTTCATCTCTCAACGAGGGATCGAAGCGAACCCGAAGAAAATCAAAGCTATCATGACAATGGAGAAGCCGAAAAACCTCAAGGGCGTTCAGCAGCTCGCAGGGCGAGTAGCGGCACTAAGAAGGTTCATCGGCCGCATGGGAGAGAAGGCCCTACAATTTTACCAGCTGCTGCGCAAGGCAGACAAGTTCGAGTGGACACCAGAAGCCAACAACGCATTCGAAAGCCTCAAGCGGCTCCTCTCTACCTCGCATGTTTTGGTCACGCCAAAAGAGCGCGAGCCCCTGCTGCTGTACATAGCAGCCACGCACCAGGTGGTCAGCACATTACTCGTGGTCGAACGACCCGAAGAAGGCAAGACCCACGGGGTACAACTCCCAATTTACTACCTCAGTGAGGTCCTCACTCCAACAAAACAGCGGTACCGCTACGAGGTTGGCCTACGGCGTGTTCATGACGGCTCGACGATCGAGCCACTATTTCCGGGAGCATCGGTGATGGTGCCAACGAGGCACCCCTAAACAGCATCCTGAATAACCCAGAGGCCACAGGACGCGTGGCCCTGTGGGGCATTGAACTATCACCCCTGGACATCGTCTACGAGAAGCGACATGCAATCAAATCTCAAGTCCTTCCAGACTTCCTGGTACACTGGATGGAGTTGCAGCTGCCTGACACCCGGACATGTCGCGATCTGGACAATGCATTTGACGGCTCAAGCGTGAAGCGGGCGAGGCAGGAGTCATCTTGACCTCCCGCAAGGTGACAAGATGAAGTACGTCCTCCGGATGAAATTCAGAGCCTCCAACAACGAGGCCGAATATGAAGCCCTGATCCATGGCATGAAGATGGCAAAAATATGCGGCGCAACGCGCCTGGTCATCTACGGTGACTCCAACCTTGTCGTACAGCAAACGATGAATGAGTGCGACGCACACGCCGAAAACATGATCGCGTACCGGGCGCTATACAACGCACTCGAAGGAGAATTCGACGGCTGCGAACTTCGGCACGTTGGAAGAGAGAGCAACGAGGAGGCCGATAGACTCGCCAACATCGGCTCCACTTGTGCAAAGGTACCACCAGGTGTGTTCCTCGGACAGATCTGCGTGTCATCCATCAAGCGGAAATTCCCCAAGGGATCACCCGAAGCAGCAGAACACTCGGGGGCTACGCTACCCGAAGGTCAGGAAGGACCCGAAAAGTTGGATACCGAAGTTGCCATGGTGAACCTGATGCAGGTCATGGCAGTCGAAGAAACTTGGACACGTCCATACCTCCAGTTCCTGATAAACGGAGAATTGCGGACAGCCCGGATGCGGCGCATATCTCGTCGGTCAAAAGCCTTCACCATCATCAGCGGCGAAGCTGTACAACGCAGCATTATGGGTGTACTACAGCGGTGCGTCACCATCGGCAGCAAGGCCATACTCCAAGATATCCATGAGGGCATCTGCGGCCACCACGCAGCAGCGCTCCTCGTCGCCAAAGCTCTGCGGCGATTCTCGCCAACGGCCATGAGCGACGCGAAGGACATCGTCCTTAGATGCAACGGGTGCCAACGGTTCACCGACAAACCGCACGCACCTGGGTCCGAACTTCGACCCATACCCATAGCCTGGCCTTTTGCCCAATGGGGCCTCGACCTGATCGGCAAACTGCCAAAATCTTCGAAAGGAGGACACGTCTTCCTCCTGGTCGCAGTCGACAAATTCACCAAGTGGATCGAAGCCATGCCAGTCACCAACCAGAAGGGCACAACCGCCGTCAAGTTCTTCGAATCCATTATCTATAGATTTGGCGTACCGCACAACATCATCACCGACAACGGATCGAACTTCATCTCCGAAGAATTCCAGGACTTCTGTGAAGGCCTCGGTATCAATATCACGTATGCCTCAGTGGCACACCCGCAAACAAACAGGCAAGTGGAAAAGGCCAACGTCCTAATCGGCGCCGGCATCAAGAAGCGCCTCATAATCTCACTCGAGCACAAAGCTGGGCGGGCGATAGAGCTACCGTCATCTGTGGAGCTTACGGACTCGCCAAACAGCTCCACCGGCTACACACCGTTCTTCATGGTGCACGGTGAGGCCGTGCTACCGGCAATCGCCACCGGGCTCCACGAGTCGTCGCTTACAATGAAGCCGAGTCCACGGCACACTCGAAGATGCCGTCGACACACTCGGCGAAGCACGAGATATAGCAGCAGCTAGATCACGTGTACCCGGCAAAGTCTCCGCAATTACTACCGTCGGCTGCGCCCAAGGTCCTTCTTCGAAGGAGACCTCGTCTTGCGACTCAAGCAAAAGCGACCGAACAAACTCGATTCACCATGGGAAGGACCCTACGCCATCACCGAGGTCATCCCAGGTGGCGCCTATCGCCTCAAGCACGTGGAGTCCGGAGTCGCATACTCCAACCCATGGAACGTCTTGCACCTGCGACGATTCTACCCGTAGCAACCTACCCCCTTTTACTTACAATAAGGCTTTCAGCCAAGGCTACTCAGCCGAACCATGTACCTCCTCCATTACGATATAAATAAAGCTAAGTGTCTACCAACCTTGGTTGACTACTTTTCTGCAACTTTACTACATACTACAAACGCACTCGGCTCCCCCACCTCACGATTTCATCGATGAGGACCAAACGTGTACACACGAGTAGTGACTCGTCGGGGCAAGCGAAAAGAACGCGTACTCAATCAAAGCACTGCGTGCTCATAAAACTTTACAACAAAGGGCACATAAACGCCCAGCCGCAATATTACAAATTTTACATCTATCTGTTTATTTTCAGGACCTATCTACTATGAAGAATAACCTGAGCACGCTGCTCAAACAAGTCTACAATCTGTTCGGCATCTTGCCTCAGCGCATAATGGACGCATGTTCCACTCGCCACCATCTGGTCGAGGAGGTGGCCCGGTCGCCACAGCAGCCAAATCTACGTCAGGGCGGTGCACCCTCACAAGAGACAAGGCAGCCTTCACCCCTGCGACGAGCTGCTACCGCACCAGCTCTTTGACATTTCCGGCATTCAAACTTCGTCGGCAGACCGCAGAGTCGTTGCACGGCATCCAACGGAAACATGACGTGCGATCGAATCTGATGATATACGCACCTGGCGGAGCACCCGCGAAACCTGGTAGACGCGATCCTGCACCGTTGCCAGAACCATGGCGCGATCACGGTCCATCCAGAAGAATCCGCCGGCCTCCATGTCCTGTTGAGTCAAACAATTGACTCGAACAGCAATACGCTCCTTTTATTCCCTCGGAGCAATATTGGCACCTGCGACAAACGCACAAAAAAAGAGTAAGGCCAGCAGGCTCACCCGAAGAACTGGGCTACAGCCCGAAAGAAGGAACAACTTACATTGCAGCTGCTCGGAAAGTCGACCCAGCTCCGCCATCAAATACTCCTCTCTGGCTGCACCACGGTCTGCTTTGGATTTCCAAACGTCAGCATGACCGCGTAACCCGAGCAAATCCCTTTCCAAGTTGCGCACGCGATCTCGAAGAAAAGCGAGCTACGAGGAATCATCCAATGGTGTTCGCAAGGGCCTCTCGGATGAAGTATCAACTGGGTCAGCACCCGAAGGAACCTATAGTAGCAGAGGAAAGAAGGCACACAGACATTCAGCTAAGGATAAAAGCACAACTCAGAGGAATTCATTAAAATAAGGCCACTACGTGGCACAAGGATGGTACTACAAAAGATATTTACAACAGAAGGAGACTACAAACTACCCTACGTCTACTATGCCTCAGTGCGGACCTGAGTCGCCTCGAGAACCGGGCCTAGCTTTGGCCTCGCCCTCTGCATGATGCGTACTCGACAACAAGTCAATGAGCTTAGGCCCATATAAATCGGCGGCGGAGTAGGCGGCGAAGCTACCTCGGATCCATCCGCAGCCGTAGGCATCCGAGAAGTCATCTGGGCAGGTCAGCTCCGCCCAGACGCCATGGCCATCGCCAGACCCGGCGGCGCCGATGCCCATACGCTTGCGCTTATGCAGCTGCGCCCGGTAGTGAGCCTCCGCCAGGCATCCACATCTTCAAGTGCGCCCTTGGGAAGAGCTCTGGTAGAAGCGACCAAGGACCTCCTTCGCCTTGGCAAGGAGTTGGCAGCGGTCTGCAGCGGTCTTCGACCGCCACGGTGGCATCATCTAGAGCACTCCGTGCTCCGAGCACATGGTCGAACTCGATACTGCGGCATCCGAGACAAAAGAGAAGAAAACATGAAGAACAGCATAGAAGAAGATCCAGAAAAAATAAACAAGTCCAAAAGCTTGTACTCACCGAAACGGCCTTGGCAGCGTGCCATGAGCTCGCCACCCCTTTTTCACGAGCAGCCGCGGTGGCAGCTGCTCCTCACGATCGCGGCCTCTGCTGCAGCTCTTTGCTTGGCGCCTTCGTCGACTCAGCTCAAGGAGCTCTCGCGCACTTGACCCGGCCTTCATTCCGCTGGCCAAGGCTCTTCTTGAGCATCAACCTCATGAGAGAGTCGTTATGTTCCTCTGCATTTACAACAAGCAAGCGTCAAAGAAACGGACCAGGATACGCAAGAAAAATACTACAAGGCAGACAAATACCTTGCAGCTGCCGCAGTTTTGCCTCCAGCGTCAGGCGCTCCTCCACCAGCCGCTTGGCCTCTTGGACAAAAGGCTGCAGGAAAAGGCAACAGCAGTAAGAACATGACTTGGGGGCTACGCCCCACACAAAGAAGCAACAACAACATCGCCATGCAAAGATACTCGGGGGCTCCCCATGTAAGATCAAGTAGAAGAAACTTACGTGCTCCGAAGGCGAACCTGCAGGCCCGCCTCCGAAATTCTGGGGCGCAACCACCATCCTCTCCTGCACAAGAGGAACTGGCGCAGCGTCACCAGAAGTCGCCACCGTCTGAGGAGGAGGCGACGCAATGTTCGACTCCCCCATCATCTCGTGCGCTCCATCACTAGAGCCGTCGGAAGATTGCCTGCACACAAACCAATCAACACAGGTGCAAAAACAACAAAGGGAACAAAGGACAACAATGGTAACAAGAAAACTTACGAGCCCAACGCGCTCAGGTCGAAGATAGGAGAAGCCCTTCGGGCCCTCTTCTCTTCCTTCTTTTCTTCCTTCTTCTCCTCCTTCTTTTCTTCCTTCTTCCGCTTTGCTGGCGGGTGCGGAGCAACAGCTCGCACAGGAACGGCAGGAAGAGGAGAGGAAGAACCCTCATGAACATCACCCTGACGCTCAAGGCCCAGAGGATTCCTGGGAGTCGGAGGAGTCGAGGCATCCGAAGACTCGCTGGAGCTCCGTGATCGCTTGCGCGAATGGTCCTCACTCGACTCGTCGGCATCCTCCGCTAGAGATCGCGCTGACGGTAGCTCGGACACGGAGTCCACGACTTCATTATCCGGGGCATTCGGATACCTTTCGGGCAATGGTGGCGCCATGCCCGGAACTTTGAAGCTCTACAAAAGGAGACGGAACTTTGTTAAGCAAACAAAGGGAAAAAGTACACAGCTGACAAAACAAAAGGGGAGCACTACGTGCGCAAATCTACACCTTCGGTACGGCCAACGTCGAAGAAAAGGGAGGAGTCTGCGACTTCCCCGGAATTTCTTCGTCTGCCTTGAACTTCAACAACGCGCGAAGAGTCTTGTCAAGTTCCGCCTGAGATTTTCTCACCAAAACCCTCGTCGGATCACGCGCGCGAGTAAAAGAAACATCGGATGCGCCTCGCTTGGAGAGGCTACCACGCTGAAGAAAGCGTTCGGATGACGTCGACACGTTCACCTCCTTCTCGTGAATCGATTGGAGATCCTCCACCCGGCAGGCCTCTATCTCCGCCACCTCACCGTCTAAGATCTGGTTTTTCCAGGATCTTTTCTTCTCAATCAAGCGGGAGGGTCAAAAGGCAGACCAAAATCTTGCCCAGCGACGGAGTCACGGATATAAAACCATTTCCTCCAAGATCTTGGACAGATTCGGACATGGAAAAGGAAAAGAATTGGACATTGGGGAGAGAGATGATGAAACCCCAATGGGATATACACCATCCGAACCAGATTGCCTCTTCACGGAATACAGCTTAGGAAGAGGCCAAAGTGCGACTCAATGCCAAGCCAACACTATAAGCGTGATAAAACACGCAATGTGGAGAAGGGAGTTGGGAGACAGATGATGCAACTGAACCCCATAGAAGAAGAGCAGTCCACGAAGGAAGTCATGGACTGGATACGAGAACCCACGCAAGACAAAGGCAAGAAACATAACCCGGTACCCAGCTGGGGGACGGGGGATTACCTCATTGCCGGGGAGTCTCACGGCCGTCGCATCTTGTCGGATCAGGCTCCGCTCACGCAGTTTGCGTAGATCGCTCTCCCGCGTCTCCGATCGCCGCCAGCCACCATCGGTGACGCGAGCAGCGGCGGTGCCTTTCTTGCCTCCTGCGGCACTGGTCCCAACCGCGGAGGAGGATTTCTTGGTCTTCCCCATGACGCTGCAGCGGTGGTGGCGTTGGAAACGACAAAGAACAAAGGAAGTGTGGAAGAAAAGCTCAGCGCGCAGCAAGAATCGCTCAAGAACAAGAAGGCAGCGAACAGATGAACTGGTGCGGTGAAAAACAAAACACGATTTCACCCAGGATTATAACAGCGAAGACGACGCACACCAGCCGTCCATCGAGAAGACCTAACGCCAACGGTAGATCTGACCGTACACGTGTCAACACCACAACGAACCGTCGTTACCACGCCGTCCACTACACGCGGAAATCGAGGCGCGTAATCATCTCACGCCCGCGTGTCGGTCAATTCAAAGTCAGCAAGTGGGACCCACGCTTCATCCCGTCAAGTCATCTCTGGCGCAGCAGACGCTTGAGGTCATCAATCGTAAGCACTGACGTCATCAAAAGCTATACTAGCACCACTTCGGCTCCACTAAAAGTACTCACCGAATCTACGATTCGACTAAATACTTGGGGCTACTCAATCGAGGCGGGCGCGCACCCGGAACAAATGAGGACAAAATTACTTCTACGAGTCCCTACGTCGAGTCTCGACTCCACTACGGACTCGGGGCTACTCCATAGGGAAGATGTATTTAAGCATCCAAAATTTTTTAGTCCTGCGGACCTAATGATTGAAACAATGCTTGAACTAAAGTCTCCGTTCAGTCTCGACTCGAGCAGACTTGGGGCTACTCCCATAGGGCTGGTCGCGCACCCTATGAAGTCTTCGATCGCGATCTTCGGATCAAGACGCAAAAACTTTTGGCAACTCTGCCCCAACAGAACGCTAAGTGAGCAACAATCTCCTTGGCCACCCGAAGCACCTCCGAGGTGATAAATGTTCGAATGCTGCATCTGCGACCCAAAGATAAGACCTACAGATATCATCTGATGGCCTGGCAACGCACCTGACTGCGCTCTGCTAGCATGAATCCGTACCAGCAGGTACGATGAAAAATCCTGACGGACGCGTTGGGTACATCAATTAAAATCACTGTAATTCCTCTCCTGTAAGTCCTCCGCGGCCTGAGTTGAATTACGCCAGCATATGTTCCAGGCCCGGGTTAAGGGACCCGAATCTGAAGAAGATCGTGTTGTTTCGTCCTAAGACAGTTAACTGACCCTGATCCGTCGGGTGAGTCAGACACACGTATCAACAATCCCTACACATTCTCTTGAAAGACAGAGTTGCACCCGAAGGATTGAAGAGTCCTCATCCGAATCTACGATTCGACTGATCACTCAGGGGCTACTGACATGGTTATACCCTACGGGTACGTAACTTCAGCATACCTAGTCCAGCCCAAGGAAGGCCCACGGCAAACATACACTGTCCCATGAAGATTTTCGGGTGGCCAAGGCCCATGACGTCTTCGGATCCTTGGAGAACAAGACTAGAGGAGATAGGAAACTCAAAGGGGTAAAACCCTAAGAACTTGTAACCGACTAGGACTATACCCGGGACCTGCCTAAGTCTATATAAAGGCCAGGAGGGTATGTCCTAGGGCAACAAAAACAGCCTCGACTCATACTTTCGCACACGCATCCACGCCAGATCGAATTTGCACACCCTGTAACCTTCGGTTCCGCCGTAATCAAAGAGCAGACAAGCAGGAGTAGAGTTTTCCCTCTGGGGGCCTGAACCTGGGTAAATCTTGTGTCCCCTGGTTGCTTGTCTGTTAACCGTGCCATGATCTCCAGCATCCCCATCTTCTCCAAAACCCAAGTCCATAACAATGGGCATTGACGAGATTAAACCTCGTCACCAAGACCTCGAGGATTGATCTAGGTAAAGGGAGGTGTGAGTAACAACTGATCTGCAGGATAGGAACCCCAGTGACAGAAAGGGTAGTACGACTGTATGTGAGGAACTTACTTGGGATTAACGGTGACATCACTATGCATATTATTAGTTCTCTTTCTTCTATGGATGAGACTAGTAGGTTATTACCATAAGCGGTTGCGGAGGCGATAACAATTATGGATGCCCTGCCCACATATAATTATCTTGTTCTAACAATTACATGAGTACTTTATTATTATATATTATTTCCATTAGATGTTTTGCATGGCTACTGGTGAAAACCAAAGACCCTAGGCCCTCTCTCTCCATCCTCAACAACAACAACAACACGAGCACCAGCACCAGCACCAGCAACAACAACAACAACAACAACAACAACAACAACAACAACAACAACAACAACAACAACAACAACAACAGCACCAGCACCAGCACCAGCACCAGCAACATCACCAGCACTAGCAATAACAACAACAACAACAACAACAACATCAACAACAACAACACGATCATAAACTCTTGGTCTGGTGAAAACACAATAGGAATTCTAAAACTCTTGAAGGTTCATTTAAGTAATCTCACTTTTCTTTCTGCTTCTCGAGGATTCGATAAACCTAGGTCTACTAGGGAAAAATATCTATACTACATCCGTAATATGGATCGAAGGTATCAGGACCCCTATATAAAGAGGCTTCAGGCAACGAGAAAACTATCTCGATCTCCCCCTTTCAACCACAACTCTCCCAGCCACCAGAAGCCACCACGCCGGAGGAATAGATCTAGATCTAATCTCGAAACCCTTCTCCACCACCATAGCCATATTCCACCACTTGTAATAGTAGATATCTTATTCAATTGGCGACATTGTAAGACTATTTCCTATCAATCTTATGATCTCTATTACAAGGTTTATGATTGTTGATTTCATCTCTATATGTGAGTAATCCTCCTTGGGCTAAGGGCTTCAGCCTAGCCATGTAGCTTTTTGTGCATGTTATTTATCATAGATGGGATCATGTATTAGTTTGTATGACATGATGATTATTGTACCCTCTCTTGCCTCAATCTAAGGACTTGTCAGGTACCCAAGACCCCGAGGATTGACCAGGTATTGGGAGTGTCCTGCAGGTAACTCTAATAATAATATGGAATCAAGTAATGGTAGTCTCCAAGAAACTCTTAAGTCTTTTATGGATTCGCAAAATGAGAAAAATAATATCCTAGTTAAAATAACGGAGAACCATGATGCTATGCTTGTTAAATTATATAACCAAGATGTAAGTTTGAGGAATGATTTGCAGGCCCTCTAGGAAAGAACAAGGATTGTTGAGGCACAACTAGGTAAGATAACCGAGAGTCAAACTCTCATTCTAGCTAAATTTGTAGGTAAAGCTGAGCCTAATCCAGTTGAAGACCTCAAGATGATAAGAATCGAAAGGGAGGAGCCTGAAGAACTTGACTATAGTAATGCTCCTTCACCGAATTACAAAGTTGAAGATCTTGAAAAAAGGATCAATATCAAGATTCCGATAAGTGAAGGAAATGAGGAAGCCATGTATCAACACTTCGTTAATCATGTAGAAATAAAGGTACATGAGCTTGAGGAAGAATATTAGAAAATTTCTAAAAATTACCTGTTAAGCTTGATGATATATTTGAGCCTACTATTAAGATTAAAATTGGAACTAATGAAATAGCTGCACTTTGTGATTTAGGTGCAAGCGTTTCAACATTCCAAAGAGTCTTTTCAAGTTAAATCTTGGATCTTTTGAAATCAATGAGTTAAAATTACATCTAGTAGATTCTACCTACAAACAAGTAGTAGGAATTAAAGAGAATACTTTAGCATACATTAAAGGCTGTCCTGCTCTTACTGATTTTGTTATTGTTGGCATGCCTGAAGATGCTACTGCTCCTAGCATATTAGGCCGCCCATTCTTATGAACAACTAAGGTTTTTATTAATCTACATGAAGAGAACATGAAGCTTCAATTGCCTTCGTGGGATCCTTTTGTTATTCATTTTCTAAGGAAGAAGAAAGCAGATCATGATGATAAGGAGGCCATTACTTTAAAGGCCAACTATTTTGGAGTGGGTGTTCCACTCACCTGGTCTAAGTAAGCAAAGGTCAAGCTATTGACCATAAAACACTGCTGCATGGGAGGCAACCCATGTGAAATAAAGGTTTGAGTAAAGTTTTTAAGTTTTAATTTAAGTTTCATGTTAAATAAAGAGTGCTAGAAAACTCTAGTTGAGAAGGAGAGATTCGGTAGTACTAAAATTCCTAATTTATACATGCTAATGTTGGTCAACAATTTTGTTAGTCATTTTTCTATCAAAACATGGTGTTTCGCTAAGTTTTAGGTTAAGGAATTCTCGAAGAAATAGAATTTTTTTTACAACTACAGTACCTTTAACGACCAACTATACGGCGGGAATTAAAATTCCAGCCGTATAGTTCCGGCCGTATTAATATTTGAGCCATCGACAAATTTTCTTCTCTAGATACAGAAGGTTTAACAACCAACTATATGGCGACAACAAAATGTTCCGGACGTATAATATCGTTGCATGAGAAAAACCCTAAGAAACCCTAATTTTTTTTGTGAGACCAACTATATGGCGGGAACAAAATGTTCCGGCCATATAGTTGCGACTGTATAGTTGCGTCCGACCACTTAAACGCACGGGAAGGTACCCCAAACACCAAAACTTCAATCATTGTTCTCTCTTCTACCTCCAAACTCTCTCAAAACCTTAAGGGATCTTCATCTCTACTCAATTTCGTTCGATTTCCTCGCACACAAGTGATCTACGGTATGATTATCCTCTGATCCTACAATTACTTTTTGCAAATTCATCTCTGATCTATTGTCATTATCAATCTAGGGTGAGACTTACTATGAACTAATTGCAATGTTTCTCTGGCCTAGATTATTTTTTTGAGAAGATTCTTTAGTGTGCTATGATGAGGAATATGCTATGCTTATTATTGTTGGATCAAAAAGTTTATTTTTGTCAATCCTATTTATTTTTAGAATATGAACACAAGGAGATAAATGCGTTCTCATGCTGTTGCGAGTTCTTCTCAGGCTGCCACTATCGCTGTAGCTTAGGATCGCATGAGGATATGGTTCAGAAATGAGCTCCAACGTGATCCCTTCAACAAGATCAAGAACCAAGAAGTGAAGGAAACCAAGTGGGATTGTCCCGGTATATTGAACCAACTCAGTATTTATGATGACTTTAATTTACTTTGCAGTAGGGTTGGCCTGCAAAACTTTCTATTCCATGATGTGCCTACTTATCGTCGGTTAACTCTTGAATTCTTAAGTTCTTTGACAAGAACCGTTAAAACATGGCATGGAGAGGACACGATTTCTTTCCGACTTATGAACAACATTTATACATTAACACTTGATGAATGGTGCAATTGTCTTAGTTTGCCAAACAATGATGCTAATGCTTTACATGCACCTTTACTAGCATTCACCCTTCCCCAGACGACTATTATAATATAATGAGTTTCACTTCTAGAGTCAACAAGGGGAAAATATTCACCATCCTACTATTCTCTATTTGTTCTATGTTATTGCTAACACCTTGCAGGGACAAAATGAGTTTACAAGACTTAATGAGGAGGAAATCTTAGTCCTCAAAAAAGATGCTTTCAGCAACAACTTGTCACTCAACTTGGGCGCAATTCTTGTGCGCTACCTGGAGCACCAGTACTCCCAAAGCCAAGGACCAATTACAGGTGGAGACATCATCACCGTGCTTTACATCGCCCTAGGCATCGACCTAGGTGAGTTGCAACCATTTCTAGGTGAGCAACGTGTTGGTTTCTCTACTTTGAAAGCTTGTGGAATGCTCACTAGGATAGGTGGTGGTTTTTACTTGCATATTGCCGGAGTTGGGCGTCTCTACCCCACTCCTTTGCCTAATGGTCACTTCTCTATCGAGGAGGGACGTTTTCTATATGATGTGCAGGTTGAACAACATCAGCCCGAGGAGGAGATTCCGGATGAGGATGAGGACCATGAAGAGGAGCAAGAAATTCCTTATCAAGAGGAGCAGCCACCGAACCGGTTTTCTACATATCTAGACTTCCAAGAACTTGGATGGACTGTGGAGGGGATGCATAATATCGCCCTGAACCTCCGAGAAACAACAAGTAACCTATCAACTCAATTTGCGGACTGGATTTACAACTTTTTCCCGCCACCTCAGTTTTTTATTTGGCGTTTGTTTGCTTAATATTATTTTGAGGTTATGCTTTTTTATTTGAGTTTATAAGACCTCGTGTTGGTTTCCCCAACACTTTATCTTTAGTTATTTTATTTTGTTTTTGAGATTTTCAAGATGAGCTTTGCCACCAATTTTCTATTCTTTAGTTCCCTCTCTCAAAAACAACAAAAAGATTTCTCCATTTATCTTTATTTCCCTCTTTCTTTCCTTTTCTCCTCGATGTTCTCATGTATTTGCAAAAAGAGTGATCGACTTCGAGTTTCCAAGAAAAAAATCAAAAGGGAAGAGAGAAGTGGAACCAAACATGAGAGGTATGCCTTATGACTTCCCACTTTTGAAGTTTGAGAAACCCATGCTAGTTAGTAGTAAATGTTAAGATATTATATTGGTGAAGTGATTCGTTATATTATAGTAAAATTTTGTTTGCATGGGTATTTAGTTGAGTACGTTTTGTTCCAGCTCTTGTAGTTAACCAAGTCTTGCCTAAAAATTTGCTAAACAATTGTAATAAGAAAAAGTCTCACAATTGAAGGATTGGGTGTTGTAGTGTTTAGTCTTGAAAGCTTATTCCTAGAGACACTCAACACCATAGAAAATAATGATTGACTTGATAACTCTCTTTGAAAAGATTTGTTCAATTGAATTAATGTTTAGAGGTATTCGTGAGCATGTCAAAGTTTGACTTGTCAATCATAAGAATGATATAGCTTTATGCGTGTCAAACTTCATGGGATGCCCACAACTCCGCTAGCCTACGAACCATCTTCATGGAGGAAACTCCTAGATTTGAGCTATGAGTTGATTAAACATATGTAGCAGCAATGCTATAATGGGTAAGATTCTTGGCATTCCCGGGTAGCTATGTTGATGACAGAATCATTCCTATGGCTGATATGAGTGATCATTATGCAAAAGGAACAAAAACCTTAGTGATGCCACGAGTGTCCATCACATATCGATAAACTAATGAATTTTTTGGCATGCTCTCAATTACTTAAGAACATAAATTCTTGAAGGACAATGAATAGAAAGGTAGTGCTTGAAAAGTCTTGATTTATTGATGTGGGAGAATTGAGATACTTTACTGTATATGATTTTCTTGACAAAATCTCACGCTCTCAATTTTACATGATTATACTTTATTGTTCAAAGGCAAGCTTATGAATTGATTACATGACATGGAATATAGTTTACTCATTTGAATCATCCATGCTAACAATAATTTTGCTGCGCTATAAGGATTCATGAAACCCATATTATATGCTTGCAATTACTCTATCTATTCTGAAGTTTTTCAGATTAATAAAATGGAGGAAACATGAGACTACCAATCATGAGTAAGATCATCATATCATTATTTCAGTTTAAATGCTGAGTTCCTTTTTGGTTTTGGTTTTCTTGCTCGAGGACGATCAAGTTTAAGCTTGGGGAGGTTGATGGCTCTGAAATATAGCCATCCACACTCACATTTCAACTGTATATTATTCATATAATTGATGAAATATCTCCCTAAACCCTGCCACTAATGCCTAATGATCAAAGGGGTATGCAATCTTTTTCTATTTTTCCCTGCGCAGATAATGATGTTTGATGATGGGAATCAATACATTAAAGTCAAAGATACAAAATTTCCAACAACTCAAAGAAACCTGGATTCGTGAAGTGGAGGTAGTGCCTTTAACGACCAACTACACGGCGGGAATTTTATTCCGGCTGTATAGTTCTGGCCGTATAGTTTCCACCGACATCACCAGGTCAAGCAGAACAACTTTCGTGAAGGGACCCCTATATAAAGAGTCTTCGGGAAACGAGAAAACCCTCTTCTTTTCGATCTCAATTCTCCCTGCCACCAGAAGCCACCATGCTTGAGAAATAGATCTAGATCTAATCTCCAAACCCTTCTCTACAACCATAGCCATATTCCTCCACTTCTAATAGTAGATCTCATCTTCGATTGGCGAAATTGTAAGACTATTATTATCAATCTCATGATTTCCATTACAATGTTTATGATTGTTGATTTCATCTCTATGTGTGAGTAATTCTCCTTGGGCTAAGGGCTTCGGCCTAGCCATGTAGCTTTTGTGCATGTTATTTATCATAGATGGGATCATGTATTAGTTTGTATGAAATGATGATTATTGTACCCTCTCTTGCCTTAATCTCAGGACTTATCAGGTACCCAAGACCCCAAGGATTGATCCAAGTATAGGGAGTGTGTAATGATTGATCTGCAGGTTGGGAACCCCAGTGACAAAAGGGGTAGTACGGTAGTATTTGAGGGATTTAATTGGGATTAACGGTGACATAACTATGCATATCATTAGTGCTATTTCTACTATGGATGAGACTAGTAGGTTATTGCTATAAGCGGTTGCGGAGGCAATAACAATTATGGATGCACTGCCCACATATAATTATCTTACTCTAACAATTAAATGCATACTTTATTATTATCTTTTATTCCCATCAGATATTTTGCACAGATACTGGTGAAACTAAAAGCCCAGTCCCTCTCTCTCCATCATCGACAAAAACAAAATATCACAAACTCTTGGTCCGTTAAACACAAAAGTAATTCCAAAACTCCCGAAGGTCCGAAGTGACCTTACTACGCTTTCTGCTTCCCGAGGATTCAATAACCTAGGTCTACTAGGGAAAAAGAGCTATACTACATTCGTAATCTGAATCGAAGGTATCAGTTAAGAGCATTATAAAATAAATGGAGAATTAACCAATCTTCCATCCCATGGCTGGGACAGTTTCTCATGCATTCCTTCATTCTCTCCCATGCAAGCGCTAGCGGCTCACATTCTTCTTGTCTAAAACCAGTAATATTAGATTTTAGTTGCATAGTCTTTGTAGGTGGGAAAAATTTAGTCATAAATAAAGAAGTACACACCACCCGTGATGCAATAGTATTTCTAGGAAAATATAGCAACCATTCTTTTGCTCTTCCTCTAAGAGAAACAGAAATAAGTGCAACTTGACCGCGTCGGGGTCAACATCTTTAATGCACATCATATCACATATTTCAGTGAAAGTGTTCAAGTGCATACCTGTATTCTCAACATCAGAGCCTCCAAATTCATTATGTTGAACCAAACTTAAATAGTGGGGCTTAATTTCATAGTCCTCGGTAGTAATTGCTGGCTGGGTAATAGGAGTACGCAAATAATCATTGTTGGGAGTTGCAAACTCCCCAAGTTTCTGTTCAGCCATATTACCTATGTTTTTGGGTTTTATTAAACAAAACTTATGATAGTAAAAACAAGAATTTAAAGACTAACTATTTTTTGATTTTTCAAATAAAGATTGAAAGCAAACTAAAAAAATAAAAACAAGAATTAAAACTAGCAAGGTTCCTAATAACCTTACCAGGGTATCTATTGCTTCCCCGGCAATGGCGCCAGAAAAAGGGTTAATACCTTCGATCCGGATTACGGATGTAGCATAGCTCTTTTTCCGTAGTATACCTAGGTTATCGAATCCTCGGGATGCAGAAAGCGTGGTAAAGTTACTTTAACGAACCTTCGGGAGTTTTAGAATTCTTTTAGTGTTTTGCTGGACCAATAGTTTGCAATCTTATGTTGTTGTCGATGATGGAGAGAGAGGGCCTAGGGAATTCGGTTTCACCTGTAGTTGTGCAAAATATCTGATGGGAATAAAAGACAATAATAAAGTATGCATGTAGTCGTTAGAGCAAGATAATTATATGTAGGCAGTGCATCCATAACTGATATTGCCTTTACAACCACTTATAACAATAGCCTATTAGTCTCATCCATATAAGAAAGAGATCTTATGATATGCGTAGTGACTTCACTGTTAATCCCAAGTAAATCCCTCACATACAACCGTACTACCCTTTCTGTCACTAGGGTTCCCATCCTACAGATTAGTCATTACTCACACTCCCTATACCTGGATAAATCATGAGGGTCTTGGGTACCTGACAAGTCCTTAGATTGAGGCAAGAGAGGATACAATATTCATCATGTCATACAAAATAATACATGATTCCATCTATGAAAAATAACATGCACAATCTACATGGCTAGGCCGAAGCCCTTAGCCCAAGGAGAATTACACACACATAGAGATGAGATCAACAATCATAAATATTGTAATGGAAATCATAATATAGATAGTAATAGTCTTACAATGCCGCCAATTGGAGATGATATCTACTATTACAAGTGGTGGAATATGTCTATGGTGGTGGAGAAGGGTTTGAGACTGGATTTAGATCTATTCCTTTGGCGGCTCTTCGGTGTTGTCTCTAGTTCTGTTTTACTCTCCGGGGTTTTTTTCCCGTCGTGAGAACTATATGGCCGGAATTTTATACCCACCGTATAGTTGGTCCTTAAAGCTATTGGTTCTACTTCACGACCCCCTGGTTTCTTTGATTTGTTATAAATCTCATATCTTTGACTTTAATGTTGTGATTCCCATCATCAAACGTCATTTCCTGCGTAGGAAAAAAATAGAAAGACAGCATTGCATACCGCTTTGATCATTAGGCATTAGTGGCAGGATTTAGAGAGATATTTCATCAAAAATATGAATAATATCTAGTTTAAATGTGGACATGGATGGCTATATTCCACATCCATCACTTAGCCGACAACAACCTCAGAGGACGGCGAGGGAAGGGAGGGCAGGGGAGGTAGCGACGGTGGGGATTAGGGTTTTATCCCCCGCAGTTGCCTAGAGGATATGATGCGAGAGAGACCTCCCTGAAGTACTGTTTGGTGTCCTCGGTCTATCTTCATCATTGTACGCTGGACCATAATTATGATTCTAGGATTTTTTACGGAATAATGCTAACTTTCCTTTTTGCGGGATCAATGCTAACATTGTGTCTACTAATGCATGGTGTACATTCAACGTTTTTCCAACCATATTCTACAACTCATGCCAATATTTGTATCATCATTGGCACATGGAACATAACTTAATTGCACACTGTCATTGTTTAAAATTTAGATGAGAGGGCGGTGCATCGGAGGTGGAAACCGGAGCTGCTAGGGCGGCGATGGCATAGGCCGAAGCGCTACGACTTGGGCGGCGCCCCTTGGTCGGGTTGGATGCGGCAGTTCCCCGTGGTGGCATCTGGTGAAGGAGATGCTGGTGTTGGGGTTCCATTGGAAGATCTCGATCGTCTCTCTAACCCTAATTGTTGGAAGGATCTAGGAAAGACCATGGAACTTTTGGCCATGGTAGGCGTGAGCCGGAGTGGAAAAGTGTGGTCGTGGGGCACGCGGAGATATGGGTTCGATATGGACCTTGATCCGATCTGGTACTGGTCTCTAGAGTTGCCTTGCCTTCTCCTTCGTTGTTCTGATCAGTGGCATGGAGCCCTGCTGGTGTGCTTGAATAATGGAGGCGGTCCTAGGGTTCATGTTGCGCGAAGATGAATATCTTCTTGATGCTTGCCCTCATTAATCTGGCTAGAGTGTCGAGTTCCAGAAGGCTCTGCCAGCGAACTCCCATGGGTGTATCCTGGGTCGGAAGGTATTCGATCATGTGTACCCATGTTTTTCTGGCCATTTGGTTTCTGCGGGAGCGTTGCGAAGATCTGCTATTTTTTACCATCATGTGACATTCTATGAGCCACGATGAAGTCAGATGTGGATAATGTCAGGAAAGCAGAAACATGAGGGCAGCAATGGTGATTTGGGTCTTCGTGGTGACGATGAACTGGCTACGTGATCTGTTACTCATAGTGGCGACTGTTTGTGGTGGAGACAACACAGGAGGAGTTCCTAGTCTTACCTTGTAGGGTGAAAATCCAAGGTATGGCCTTAATTGGTTGTGCCTAGCAATGGCCTTGTTGAAGGCATTGTCTTGCGAGCAAGGACTTTCTCCACGGTGAAAACCTATGATATTTGATCGCGCAAAAACGACGCTTGTGCATTGTGTACTTCTTTTTAAGGCGTTGTTATTGGAGTGGAGGACTACTGGTGGTGTCAGTGTCGTTGCTTTGTGGAATAATTCTCTGTATCAGGACTTTTTTTAATTCTTTTTTCTGGGATGTGTGCATCCGTAAGGCCCCTAGGGCATGCGTTATTGCAGAGTCTGGGTGTACTAGGTATCTCCGTGATATTAATATATACTTCTTTCCAGAAAAAATATGTACTTCGGTGTCCCTTCTCCTAAACTTTTTTTAGATAACAGGCCAAAAGGCCCGACATTAAATTAATAATGCCAACAATGATGAAACACATACAAGATTCTGAACCTAGCTTACAATGCAAAACTACACACTCACACAAGAAAAGGCCTATCGGAGTCACTACAAATGGAAACATGAGACCGTCAGCGACCATTACAGTAGACTATGCATGGGAGGAGCAAATATTGGACGGGCTATGTATCGGGATGGCGCTCATCCTACGCAGGCAAACGAACAACGACTAGTCGAGATGGCTCCATCATCACAGGCAACGCCACCGGAGGCCTACCACCACCAAGAATCGGCTGAAGGATCACAACCGAGCAGCAGCACCAGGGACCAGCCAAACTAGGAATACCGAGATAGCAGAACACGAAGCAAGCTTTAACGAGGAGAGTAGGGTATAACCTGTAGGGTTTGTTGCATGGAAAACAAAAAAATTCTATCGCAAGAACACATAAAACCAAGATCCAATCTATGGCAAAGGCAAGATCTAATCTATGAGATCGGTGCCCCGAGATTGAAGAGAACTAACCCTCAGAGATCCAAAGCATTTAACGAGATCGGATCTCGTGGTATATGTAGTCGACCACTTTCCGATCTCAAGATCGCATATACGATCCTTTCAGTGGTGCGTTCAGGCAGCGGTTCCGCACTCGGTCACACGTACGGATTCGATGAAGACCTTCCTCTCCCTGTTCCAGTGGGCAGCAGAGGTGGTAGATCCCCTCGGAATCCCAACAGCACGACGACGTGGTGGTGGAGGAGAAAACATGCAGGGCTTCACCTAAGCCGGAGCAAGTCGATGGAGGAGGGAGGAGGGTGGCGGCTAGGGTTAGGGACAAGAGGACAGGGGTGCGCCCTCCACACCCCTCCTTATATAGATGGGAGGGGGTGCGGACAGGTTTCCTAGCCCTGGCCGAGTCCAACCCCAAGTCAGCGGCCATGAGGGAGAGGAGGAAAACTTGCCCCTCAAGTTTTCTTCCCCTTTCCATATTAGGGTTTCCCCTTTTCCTTGTGTTGGACGGTTGAGCCCCCTTGGTCTTGGTGCAGATGGCCCTAGACCCCACGTCATGCCACAACCCAAGTGGCCCCTCCCGGGGTGGTGGAACCATTGGTTGTCCCTCTAGAACATTCTAGAATCTTCCGGTCAAAACACCGAAAATGTTTCCGAACCCCGGAAATTGACTTTCGTTATATGAATCTTATTCACCGGACCATTCCGGATATCCTCGTGATGTCCTGGATCTAATCTGAGTCTCCTAACAACATTCGGTCTCCAACTCATATTCCATATCTACTTAAACAACATCGAACCTTAAGTGTGTCACCCTACGGTTCATGAAGTATGCAGACATGATCGAGACACCTCTCTGATAAATAACCAATATCGGGATCTGGAGATCCATAATGGCTCCCACATATTCAACGATGACTTCGTGATCGAATGAACCATTCACATACGATACTGATTCCCTTTGTCGTGCGATACTTTACTTATCCGAGGTTCGATCGTTGGTATCTCCATACCTAGTTCAACCTCGTTACCGATAAATACTATTTACTCGTTCCATGATATGACATCCCTTGTGACCTAGTCACATTCTTGCAATCCAATTGGATGACATCCACCGAGAGGACCAGAGTATATATATCTATCATATGGATGGACAAATCCCACTCTTGATCCATGCGCTTCAACACATACTTTTAGAATACCCAATGCCACCTTTATAACCACCCAGTTACGGAAGTAGCGTTTGATGTCATCAAAGCACTCATTCAGTGATGGTGATTAACATGATCTCATGTTCGAAGGATTAGGTAACTATGTATTTGAAAGCTTGTAGCAAAACTAACTTAATGACTTGATCTTATGTTATGCTTACTATGGGTGTGTGTCCTTCACATCATTCTCATAATGATATGATCTTGTTATTGATAACATCCAATGTCCATGATGAGGAAACCATGATCATCTATTAATCAACAAGCTAGTTTCAACAAGTGGCTTACTAGGGACTCTTTTATGTTTACAAAACACACAAGTATTAATGTTTTCTCTTAATACAATTATAGCATGGGATGTAAACATTTATCATAAACACAAAGATATAATAATAACCACTTTATTATTGCCTCTTGGTCATATGTCCAACAGTCTCCCACTTGCACTAGAGTTAATAATCTAGTTTGAAAAACTTTGTGCATTCAACACTTATGGCTTTTCGGTGTTGTATATACACAATTTCTAGTGGTAAACTTAATCTTTAGATATGACACTTCCAGATCCGTTTGAATTTGTATGTCTTTGTGTCTCTACGCTTCACTCATTCTCCAATGAGATGTCATTGTATGTATTTGGTTCTTTAGTGAGACCTTTAGTTCCTTTGGGATTAAACCATATCGATACAATTATCGTGCAATATGTCTTTATAGTACTAGCCCACCGTGAACTACACCTAGTTTGATAACAAATTACTTAACACAAATGCTTTCTTTTTGCTGCTACAAATAGCAGTCATATACTTAAATTTTTGTTATAGTATATGTCACAATGTCCTAACTTTGGAACTCATCCAAATACATTATGGAACTTCCTTTCCATTACATTGCGCCACCCATAGTTTAAATTGAGATAAACTTAATTTGTATCTTGTGACAAAACTAATATCAACGTAACACTTTACAATGAACTATCTATCTATTTGTCACATCTACATAAATAACATATTCTTAGTTCTTAAAAAAATCATAAGAGTATCATTACTATCGTCAAATGATTATCTTATGAATAATTCTAGTATATGCTCACAACATTTAGAATATAGGATATATTTGGATGTATACATATCACAGTATGATTGATCAAAATATTCTTGTGACTGCACTCACCAAGTGTCAAAACACTTGAATCTCGTTTCACTTACCAAGTGTCAATACACTTAAATCTTGATACAATCCTTCATATGCGACAAGTACCTTTCTTGTCGTTTCCATATTGAATATCCCATCTATGTACATTTGGCACAACCATATTAACGTGTCAATCTATCCATATAGACATTGATAACTAATATTTGAGTTTTGCCTAAGCCTTGCATCAAAATAAAATTCTTAACCCGTGTTAATAAAAGTTACATCATTTTCAATCAATAAGATATCCTTCATATAATCTATCTACTAATTTCTCTTGAGATAGGATGGTCCAATACGATTTCCGTCAGCCAAAAATATGTTTCCGCACCGATGCCGTCCGCCGAAGTAGGAACAAGAAAAAAAGGTCCACCCGACCCGGTCATAGAGAATCATAGCAGACCTTCGCGGCCTTCGCGGCAGCGGGGCGGGTTGTGGTGGTCGGACTCGGGCAGGCGATGAGGACCGCAGTGCTGAGCGGAGCCATGGCGGGCGCCCCCGACCAAACTCTGCTTCAGAGAGCCCGGATGCGCCGCAACACGGCCTACTTCCGTTGCAACTACGCGGGGCAGCCTGTGAAGGTCGTCGCCCGGTCCCCCGCGCATAGATCCGCCGCCTTCTATCCCCTGCCGCAGCCGGGAATGCCTGGGATGCTCAGATTTCGCCAATCCAGTCCCTTAGGCTGGGGAGTTGACCTGGCGCGACCGTGATTTCATCTTCTGTTGCCGGAACGCCGTGCCACCGAGGATGTTCCCCATCGTCCTCGACCATCCACCCGGCAACACGATTTGGAGTTTTTCCTGTTTTGATCCTTCTTTATTTAGTGGTTAATGATTCGAGTGCCGACTCATCACCCGACGAATCTGAGGTTGGTGCCAGCGCCGACATAATGGCGGGCTACATCGAATGATCCATGGTGTCACATGTGAGCATGGCACGGCAGTAGAGATAAAGCAGCGAAAGCAATTGGCAAGGCCATGATGACTAGGCTATAAGCGGCCTACTTACTCCTGAGTAAGATGTGAATGCTTTGGTCTCTTGATTGATGGATCTCCTCGCCGGGTGCTATCGATGAAGATTTTTGGAAGGTACAGATTCAGTTTCTTTATCTGATTTTCAGTCTATCGAGAGTTACATCAACTTCAGGTATGATTGCTATTACCGGCAGTAGTGCCTATGTTTGCAAAAGTGATTCAAAAATAAATCCATGGCTTAGGAGATTGTGATCCTACTTGTATAATTTGAATGTCAGCATCTTCTTTCTGTATAATTCAACTGATCCTTTTTAGTAGTAACATTTTTCTGGTTTTGTAGTAAAGCACGAAAAATGTGCTATAGTATACTAAATAAAAATTACACTGAAATTGAGTGTGTGAGGGTATATGGAAGATTTCTTTCTCCTGATGCAACTCACGGGCAATTCTCGTTCCGGTAGGTTCGTCTCAGAAATTTCCGTCCGAAATTGTTTTCCGGTTTGCCCCTAACTATTCAGTTAAATTGCTGCCCCTGCCACCGCAAGTTACCTTTTCGTCCAGTGAAAAAAAATCCCCGCCGCCACCCATCCCCGACGCCACATCGCCCCTCCCCATCGCCGCCTTGCATCCAACGCCGCCGCCCGTCCCCAACTCCACGCCAGCGGGTACTGAAGGTGCCGCACCGCTCCAGGATGAGGCATGGGGAAGAAAAGTGGAGGGGGTGTGAGTGGAGGAGGAGAGCAGCCACAGGGGAGGGGAAGGGGCAGAGGAAAAGGTGGGGGCCTTGCCACCAGAGGACAGTCGCTAGCGTCACCTATGACCGTCGCTATGGATCCCGTCCATGGCTGGCCGCAAGAAGCACGGGGATTAGGGGATGTGACCTCATGAGCTCTCTCTCACATCCCCTCATGATGCCTTCTCCTCTACGGCTCGCTGCACGTGCTGCCGCCACCCGCTGCTGGCAACCGCTTACTCCGGCTCCGCACGTCGGCGCCGCTCCAGTGCCTCCCGTGGTCATCAGCCCCCGCAAGATTCGCCTCCTGAGACACTGGTTCAGCTCCCGCGAGTTGGTAGCTCTGCCTATCGTCCGGCGTCGAGGACAATGCGACGGCCTGAGAAGAGGGACTGGCCGGATCTGACGTATGTGCGCCTGGTGGAGGCGTTCTCTCGACTGAAGCAGGACCATGTCATGCTGCCGCTCGTGACGGTGTACGCCGGTCATGTACGATTCAATTGGAAACTAATCGCACACTAACGAGGAGTTCTTGATTCCTTGCCTATCGTCTGGTGTTGAGGAAAACGCGACGGCGCCCGAGAAGAGGTACTGGCCGGAACTGACGTATGTGCGCCTGGTGGAGGCGTACTCTCGACTGAAGCAAGACCATGTCATGCTGCCGCTCGTGACGGTGTATGCCGATCATGTACGATTCAATTGAAAACTAATCGCACACTAATGAGGAGTTTTTGATTCCTTTAGATCTGCATCGCTCGTGTACGCCGGTCCATCAGGATGCTCGTAGCCATCCTCCCTGGAATTTAAAAAAGGTGACTTTGGTGCTGGTCTTTTGGTCAGATATTTTTGTGGGTTCAAAATTTCTCCCTGTTCTTTTTCTTGGATCTGGTGGTATAGCATTTGTGATTAATCCTAACATGCCTTGGATTGTCTAGATACGGTACTATTATTTTTGGAAGGATAAGCTTAAAAAGATGTTTAGCAATGTTTCCCCAGTAAACAAAATTACTTGAACATTACCCTCCTATATATATGCACTGCTATAACACTATTTATTAAAATTGATTCTAACCAAGTTCTTGGAAACACTGATATAAGTTATGTCTACTACTTTGCAAGAATTGATTGATTTACTAACACACCTGCTATTTGTTCCGGTGCATTCTTTAACATTAATGAAAGTCTGACCCTTTCTTTGGAGAAGCTAGCCTCGGGAGTGATCCCCACACATCAAGACTAGCATCCGTTAGAATTAGGACAAGAGATGCAGTTCCACGGTTGGGGAGGCAGCGCCTTCGTCCAAATTTTACTCTTACTTGCAGTTTGTCTTTGTTCCTATGCGCTAACACAAAAAATTATCCAGAAAATCTCACTTGAAGGTCAACGAACAAAGCCTCTTATATTGTTATATTTTCTTATAGTGTCTTTCATTATGTGTTATGTGTTCTCAACTCTGTATAACCTTCATTTGTTCCAGACAACCCAACAAAGGTCCTGCCTGCATACAAGGTACAGAATTCAAGTGCGTTGTCCTCTGAAATTGCCACTCTTATTCAGCAAACTTAGTCGTGTATGATACTTATTTTTACCTTGGTATATGATACTTATGTGTAAGAACAATCCTTGAGATGATTACACCGACTTGCAAATCTTTTTAATAGCTAGCTTGCGTGCAGCGAGTTTATGTAGTAGTCAGGCTTTAATTTTATTTCAAGATTAGGATTTTAAGTTTGATATGAAATAGATGCAAGACAATGTCGAGAGTAAGTCAGGAAACCATTATGAGTTTCTGGTCATCTTAAAAATTGCAAACGTTTTGCCTCAAGTATTTGTCAAGCTACTGGCATGCTGGACTATATGTATACTCTTTCATACACGCCGTCCATGGTCAAGCTATTGCAGAAATACTCTTGCAAGCATGGGCCTACGCCTCATGATCAAGCTACATAATGTCAGTTTCATGTAGTAGAAAATTTCAGAGTTAGTGGTCCTTATTTTATACGAATTTTCTTAATTCATATTTTCTTGCATAACTTTACACATGTTTTATTTCTTAAAGTAGAAGATAATCATCTTGTTTTTTTTTCAAACAAGAGGGAACAAGTTATATGCAAGTTTTGTAAGTTTGTCGAAAGATGTGAATCAGGCAATCAATAAGATATAAGACGTCAATCATACATATGTTACACTGATATCAAAATTTACTTCACGCGGTGATAAAATTTTTAAACCATAAGTCATGTGATCAAAGTAGTCTATGCCTAAATCAGTATACTTTTAATATTGATATTCATTTAGTAGATACTCTCGAAAAGGAGCAGCAACAAGCGTGGTGGAGAGGAGAACACATAGAGACAGGGAGGACGGCGGAAATAAAGAAAAACTCACGATCGCTCAATCTAGGTCGTCTGCCTGCGCTGGTGGTAAGCGCCTGCGCTGGTGGTAAGCAGTGATGGAATGGAGGTGCTCTTCTAGCTTCGCCATGAATTATTAGGGTGCTAATGCAGAGTAGAAACCACTATGATAAATATTATTTCATTTGATCTCGTTGATTTAATATAATTTTGTATTAAATCACATGAATCAAGGGGTATTGAAATTGAAATGATGATTGTTGTAATCAGGGAACAATTATGGCGACCTTCTAGGTTTAAGAAATGCGTTGAGGACAAATAAACTGAAAAACCCGTAGCAATGCATGGGCATTCAACTAGTGTATTATAAACAAGTCTTAGCGCTCCCACTTAATTTATTGTAATCCAAGCATCTTCATCGTCTCCGATGAAATTAAAATTTTTTAACAGTTTTATCATGGTGAAGATTCCAACTCCGCGATGCTTACTTCAACCATTAAAGTTTACATACGCTTTTATCATCCTTTGAATTAACAAAATCCTTTGGATCATGTCATGTACACGTCCTAGGTAACCATTCTATGAAAAAAATTGTTTTGTTTGTTCAACTATCATATACCAAAATTATATGTAGTGGTTGCTACATTAATTCGTCCAGACTAAAAATCGCTATGAAAGAACAAATCATGTCATAGTCAACTCTTTGAACATTGTCGTAAACTCTTTCCCAACATGTCAACTATTTTATAATGTGAAATATCCATGTCTTTTTCTTTATAGATCCAAATACGATTAAAAGGTTCTACACCTTTTCAAAGGGTCTTCCAAGTTTAAAAACTTGATTTCTCATATGTGGAACTATCACGGATATTATGGCTCCAAGCCATTTGACGGAGTCAGGGCCCAGCTTCGCTTCTTTGCATATAGTCAGTTCATCATTGTCAAACAACAATGATTTAGTCTCAAAATCTTAGTATTTGATTGTTTATCCGACCTACTCAATTCAATAGGAACTTATACCTCCATGACCACAACCTTTGAGGCACGTGAGCCATGAGCATTGTTGCTGCCTTCGGGACACTTTCCGGCGCTGCGCAACTCAGCACATACATCTAAGGTTCAATAACCTTATCAAAGTTCTATTGTCCTCCCACTTAACTTTTCATGAACAATTTATTCTAAAGAAATTTGGCGTTCTAAGCGACAAACTCCTTTTTCTTTGGTGTTATGTAGGAATACCCAACGGTTATTCACAATAACATACAAATACATGCTCATCCAACTTTGGTTGTAAATATTTTACTTATGCCTAGCATACCAAAATTTAAGAAAGGACAACTTGGGTTTTATCCTAGACCATAACTTATATGGTGTCATTTCAATGGATCACATGGAGCTCTTTTCGGTGTAAAAGCGGTAGTCACTAAAGCTTTAATCTTTAAAATATAATGGCAGTTTTATAACCGACACCTTTGATCTTACCATGTCAAACAAGGTTTCATTACATATCTCGAACACTCCATACTCCTATGGTGTTTCGGGAAATGCAAAATCCATGGCACGATTCCTCAAATCTCAGGTGTTATGCTAAACTTGTAATCAAATATCTTTCTTTATGATCCAATCATAAACTCTTTATTTTCTTGTTACAATGATTTTCCACTTCATCTTGAAAGTCTTTGAACATTTCCAAATATTTCACACTTTCCCTTATTAAGTAAATATACACATATATTCACACAAATTTCCGGAGAAAGCATATGAAGCTAAAATCCATCGCCCACGACTTCACATAATGGACTACATGCATCAATATGTATAAATTCCAATAAGTTAGTCATTCGTTCTTCTTTGGCCTTTGAACGAAATTTCAATTATCTCTAGGAAAGTCTCACAAGTGTCATTTGATCTAAATCAAAAGACTCCAAAATTCCATCAAAATAGAGTTTCTTTATGTTTTCTTTCTGATATAATTTAAACGGTGATGTCACTTAGTAAGTGATCTTTTAATCATTTGTCGTTCGATATTTTTAGCATTTAGTTTTATGGGCGTGATTTCTCCAATCAGACTTGTAAATCATCTATATTTTATGGAATACGGTAATCATTTAAACAACCATTTGTTCTCATAATCCCTGATCAAAATAACAATTATTGAAAAAAACTTGAAGGTAAGCTTTGATGTTAACGAGGAACACAACAAAAATTTGTTTGTTTTCGATAAACATCATCACATATTCTCTTGTTGGTTCCTTAGGCCATTGTAGTTCATGAATTGTGTTGTCCTGTATGACATTTCACACCAACCAATTTGGTATCCAATATCCAAGAACCACATTGTACAAGCAAAGAATATAGCCATAACATGTATATCTTCTATATTCCCGAGCTAGACAATTCCAGTCTTTCCTTTTTCTGCCAAATATTTCTGAGATTATCTTCCAGCATTTCCTTGCTTTTTAAAAGAATCTATCAATATCAACAGTGGTGACATACACATGACACATAGTCCAAAGCGTATATAGTAAAATACTAATACTTTGGACTTGCACTTTGAAGTAGATCATCATCATCAAATGTTTGGCGTTCTTTCAAAATTCATTCTTTAGTAATATTTTAGTGTAGTAAACATTTTTATCTACATCTTCTATTCATCCTTATCATGACAACTTTTATGATCAAGCTACCATAGCTTATAAAGGCGAATCGCGAGTATAATGTTTCTTTTCAAAACCCTTTTGGAGGATTAGGACATCTTGCGTCTTCAACCTTCCCAATTCTTATCAAATATGAGAACATATATTTTGCCAAATTATACTCTATCATGTTGCAACCAAAGCATTGTTTTAGATATCGCAATATCTTCCACACATGATGGTTTCTGAAACATTTCTTTTAGCTCCTAGAAAACCTTGATATTAAAACAATCTTTTGAATATCAAGAATTATGGAGGCAAACATGATACTTTAGATACTAACACTGGAATTGTAACTCTTGATTTAATATTAATTATTAAACTTAAAAATTAAACAGAGTTTGCTAAAAGTTTGAAATATGACTTTTAGACTTTAGACTGACACTCAAAACAATATGATATCAGTTCGTAAAGTAACTATCCAGAATTTTAAAGTTCTATTATTTCAATTATAACTAAGCATAAGGTGGTGAATGATACGACGTAAACGTATCTATAATTTTTGATGCTCCATGCTTGTTTTGTATTGACTTTCTTATGATTTGTCTACACTTTGAGGTATTTTTATACATTTTCTAGAACTAACCTATTGACAAGATGCCACAGTGTTAGTTGACTATTTTCTGTTGTTTTTGGTTTCAGAAAAGCTAGTAAGAAAATATTCTCGGAATTGGACGGGACAAAATCCAAAGTTCACCCTTGGACTATGGGTCCATACAGTAGCTAGATGGTTGTTTCTCCTCCTTTGTGCTATCATGTTTAGATCTTGTGAGATCCGTTGATGATCAAGATCATCTATTTGTAATCATACATGTTGTGTTTGCGGGGACCCCATGGATATTGAGATACTATGTCAGATTGATTATTGATTCTATCATGTCTATGTTATTTGTGATCTTGCATTCTCTCCGTTGTTCGTAGATGCTTTGGCCAAGTAGATGCTTGCAACTTCAAGAGGGAGTATTTATGCTTGATAGTGGGTTTATGCCTCTAGTAATCTGGGAAAGTGATAGAAATCTCTAAGGTTGTAGATGTGTTGTTGCTAATAGGGAAAAAACAACAATCTTTTGTTGTATTGTTTACTTTACACACACTGCTTAATGCAATTATCTGTTGCTTGCAACTTAATACTGGAAGGGGTTCGGATGATAACCTGAAGGTGAATTATTAGTCATAGATGCAGTTGTATTACGGTCTATGTATTATGTTGTAATGCCCAATCAAATCTCGTAGGAGTCAAGATTTCTAGTATATGCATTGTTATGCTTTCTCAATCTGTCAAATTTCCCGCTGTAATTTGTTCACCCAACATGATATCTATCTTAAGGAGAACACCTCTAGTGAACTGTGGACCCCGGTCCATTCCTTTATCATTGATACACCATCTACTGTTATTGTTTACTTTCTACAAGCAAATCACTATCTTCCACACTATACGTTTAATCCTTTGTTTTCAGCAAACCGGTGAGATTGACAACCTCATTGTAAGTTGGGGCAAAGTTCTGTGGTTGTGTTGTGTAGGTTCCAAGTTGTTAGCAACACCTTGGAGTTGTTTCCTTACTCATACTGGTTCGATAACCTTTGGTTTCATAAGTGAGGGAAAACTTGTTGTGCTCATCACACCAATAGGATTGATAGGAAACCCATACCAACAAGTTGCAACTTCTTTTCCGGAAGCTCATTCGAAAAGAACTCTAAGGTTAAGCGTGCTTGTCCTAGAGCAATTTTAGGATGGGTGACCGATCGGGAAGTGGGTACCGGGTGCGCACGAGTGAGGACAATGTGCGCAAAAAAGACTAGTGTTGGTCTGTGGGGTTAGTCTAGAGATCCTATTGAGCTGTCAAAAGTGACAGCCCTCGGTCTGGAGTGACGGGGGGTGTTACAAAGTGGTATCAAAGCCGACCCTCGCGGTTACATGGGCGTTTGTGGTTCAGTGGCGGACATGTGTAGCATGGCGCGTGTGGCCCGGAGTGGACACGACATGACAATGTGCCGGCACTGGACGCACAGACGTGTGCCAAGAGGGGACATTCCTGGCTTGTGGTTGATCGACAAGGACGTCGATCTTCTAAGGGTGGGTGTATGTGAGACCCTGGCGCATGGCTCAATAGGGTTGATAGAAAACCCATACCAACAAGTTGCAACTTCTTTTCCGAAAGCTCATTCGAAAAGAACTCTAAGGTTAAGCGTGCTTGGCCTGGAGCATTCTAGGATGGGTGACCGACCGGGAAGTGGGTACAAGGTGCGCACGAGTAAGAACAAAGTATGCAGAAAAGACTAGTGTTGGTCTGTGGGTTAGTATAGAGATCCTATTGAGCTGCCGGAAGTGACAGCCGTCGGTCTAGAGTGACCGGGGGTGTTACACCTTGCTCTTGGGGTCTCCCAACAGGCTCTACGTCAACCGAGCCACCATCAAGATTTTCTGGCGCCGTTGTCAGGGAGATAAGGACAACTTCAATCTCTTCCTCCTCGCCAGTCACTTTTCAGGGAGAAAGAAGATTCTTGCAAGGGGAGTCTCTCACAACCAATCTCTTTACTTTGTTTTTGTTTTTCTTGGTTTCTTTTGCTTTGTTTTGCTTGTTTATTTTTATCAAAAATACAAAAAAAATACTTTTGTTTGGTTTGCCTTTTCTTATCAAAAACACAAAAATAATTAGTTCCTACTTCAAGTTGTTTTTATGTCTAGTTCTGCTCCAATCACTATTTCATTATGGATAACATACTTGGTTTCCTATTTTGGAAAACTACTATCACTACTAAGATAGTAGATGAACCACCGCCTGCTGAACCTAAAGGCTCATTAGATGAAAAAGGTTAGGAGAGTGAGGAACAAAAGGAGGAAGAATGGATCTATCCATGCCTACCTTCCAATGAGAGTAACTCTTTATCCCTTACATTATTTGATTGTCCCCCATGCTTACCAAAGGAGGATGAATGTTATGTTCCTATGGATTCTTTTGAAATATATACGATGTGTAAAACTTGTGATAATAATTATGCTCCTGTTATCTATGATAATCCATGCTATTTTGATAAATCTTATGATAATCCTTTATTTGTGCCTAACTCCTAAATGCATGGTACTAAAGAGTTTTGCTTAGAAAATGTTTATGATAAAGCTCTAGATGATGGTCCTATATTGGTTGATAATATTAATTGTACTACTATTGAAAATGAGATTGGAGGGGTCTTGACTTTATCTTGGAACCCCATGCCTCTTTAGAATGATCAGTCATCTTGTTATAAAATTGTTAAAAGTGGGTTTGGAGGTTTTAATCCCACTATTTTTGAGCTTGATAAAAATTATGTGTTTGTAGATCATGAAAAGCATACTTTATGTGGTAATTATATTGTTGAGTTTATTCATGAGGCTACTGAAAATTATTATGAGAGAGAAAAATATGGTTGTATAAGTTTTCATGGTACTGAAACACTTCTCTATGTGTTGAAAGTTTTGAAGTTACTCTTGTTTTATCTTCCTATGACTGCCACTTTGTTCTTTGTGAATTTATTTGCGTACAAGATTCCTATGCATAGGAAGTGGGTTAGACTTAAATTTTTTTTGAATTTTCTTCTTGATGCTCTCTTTTACTTCAATTCATATTTCTTATGTGAGCATCTTCTCAAACTATCAAGCCTAGCTAAAAGGCATTAAAGAAAAGCGCTATTGGGAGATAACCCAAGTTATTTTTATTTCAGTTATTTTTTATTTTGTTGAGTCTTGGAAGTTATTACTTCTGTAATAACCTCTCCTTATACTTTTTTTTGTGGTTTTTGTGCCAAAAATAACCTCTAATGAGAGAGAAGTAAGATTTGGGGAAGTTGTTGTCCCGAAACAGATTTTTGTGCTTCAATGTAAAAATTCGTGAAAAATCCCAGTATGTTGGATTGAGATGTAATTTTCTGAGAATATGTCCCAGGTTATTATGTAACTTATGTTATTTCAACACTTTTTTATTTGAGCAACAGAAGGTCTTCGAAAAAATCTGGTTTTACTTGCTGGTCTGTTTTGACAGATTTCTGCCATTATTTGCATTTGCCTCTTATCGGTTTCTTTTTTAGTTATCTTTGATCACTCGAGCTTTTAAAAGGAATTGCTACATTAGCTTGTGTTCTAATGAAAGTTTTACTTGTGTTGAAACTAAACCCAAAGGCTTATTATCTTGAATACACTAATGTTGCTAATGAAGATTGTGTGAAGTTTTGTATGAAGGAAATTTTCAAGTGTAGGGAAAGAATGATGTGATGAGATGAAGAATGTACAAAAGATAAATCTTGGGGATGCCACCCTTGTCACCCCAATAAATATTTAAGAGGTACAAGCATCAAATCTTGGGGATGCCCAAGGCATCCCCTTCTTCATCAATAAAAATCTCAGGTTTTCTTTCTAGACACTTCATTTTTATTGCTTCATGCACTTTTGTGTTGTGCTTGGAGCATATTTGTTTTTGCTTTTAGTTTTCTTTCATTTGATTTTATTGAATAAATTAGTTGGATCCCCGTCTTAATATTTTGTTTCAAATAAGTTGATTGGTGTTGGAGAAGAGTAGGAAAGTTTCATGCTTAAGTGGTACAAAAGGGAGCTTGTTTTGACTGTGGATTAGACTTTATCATGTCATGCTAGATGTTGATTTGACCTTATGTTTAGTGATTATTGTTGTAGCATTAATTGTTGCAAACAATTGAGATTGCTTAATGTTCCTTGAAAGAATCATGCGTTGTTTTAGCATACAAAAGCATAATATTGTGGTATTATCCTTTAATGCTTTATTTGGGTCGAATTTTCACATGCTTACACCATGTTATGAATATGAACCAGTCACCTTAGCCTCTATGATCATTTAGTTTTTGAATTGTATATCATTTTATGCTTTGATTAATAATGCTTTGTCTCTCTGCATGATTATGGCCATTATTACTCTCTTAGTTGGTAACTCCTAGTCTTTTGCTAGCCTCCACATGTACTGAGTAAGCTCTACTCGTGCATTCAACTCCCAAGAAACCAAGTTATTACAAAGAGTCCACTATAAATTCCTATGCATGGTGTGTTACACCATTCCAAGTATATTCATGTTTTTATCTATCTTCCAAATTAAACTTTTGTTATGTGAAAATTAGTGATTAAAGCTCTCACGAACTTGATGGCACGCTTTATTTTCTTGAACTTAATAAACTTGAACCATTGTGCCATCTATTTTGCTTATATGCTTGCAAATTATAAGTTAGGAGTTAGCAGAACCATGTTGTCATGGGGAATGCTTTCAACACTTGTACATATCTATCCAGTTGATATCATGATCTTTTGTTTATGGATGTCGGCGGTGTGAAATAAAAGGGAAGCTTGTAAGTCTATGGAGTATTATATATGTGTTAGAGAAACGCCTGGGCGGCTAGCCTAATCCATGCCTAATCATGGTGGAAACTTATAGCATAACCATAATGAGCATTATATGAAGCATCTTCAGAAAAAATATAGAGAAAAAAAAGAAAAAAACCATGCTCATGGTAAATAAAAAGATCGCTGAGATGCTCATTGTTTGTTGCCTTGTCATTTTGATATGGGATAGCTCCTGTGTCATGGGAAAAGGGGTACCTCGTTGGCGGTTCTCTATTATACACATATACTTATAGTGACAAGAACTTGCTTGTGATAAAATTGAGTAGCATGAGAACGACCCGCGTACTCAAGGGACATGAGATTGCCAACTTATGATCTGTCAAGCATATACTTCATATTTGTTTCACTTTAACCTTAATAACTTCAAGATGCTTATGATAGGGGCAATGAGAGATGAAAGCTAATAAGTACCATAATTTTTGGAATCTCTTTATGAAACTTGAAATTCCTACTTCCCTCTGTGAAGGGCCTTTCTTTTACTTTTTGAGTCTCCATCTTCTATCTTTAGGCACCAATTAAGAGCGCATGGTTATCATTCTTACTTTAATGTGCATTGTCCCAAAACTTATTGATGGATTCATAATGTTGATATTGCTTGTTCTTAAATTATTTGTATCTAGTCACCCTTATGAACTTTGAAAGTGTCCTATGCATTTATGTTTTGCTATACCATGAGGGACAAGCTGAATACCACTCTTGCTATGTTTTCTATATGTGAAACAAACAAACGTCTTTCAATGCATTGTTTTTCATGATCTTTTATTTGTACCTTTTCAACTTAAAACATAGTTTCTATGTCTTATTGTTAGAACTACATCTTTCATGCTCATGTTTAGAGTTTGATCCTAGCTATCAATGCTTTGCAAATACTGTTGGAGATATGCCCTAGAGGCAATAATAAATGTAGTTATTATTATATCTTTGTGTTTATGATAAATATTTACATTCATGCTATAATAGTATTAACAAGGAAACATTAATACTTGTGTGATTTGTAAACTTAAATTGAAAGTCCCTGGTATAGCCTCTATACATCACTAGCTTGTTGGTTGATAAATGATTGTGGTTTCCCTATCATGAACATTGAGATGTTATCAACAACAAGATCATATCGTTAGGAGAATGATATGGTGGACATACTCCTATAGATAAGCGTAGCATAAAGATCAAGTCATTTCAATAGTTCAATTGCTATATGCTTTCTGATACATAGTAACCTAATTCCTTCGACCATGAGATCATGCATATCACCTTTCTGGATGGATGCTTTGATGACATCAAACACCACACCGTGAATCGGGTGGCTATAAAGGTGGCATTGAGTGTTGGAAAGTATTGGTTGAGACACATGGATCAAGAGTGGGATTTGTCCACCCATATGATGTATAGATATACTCAGGCCCTCTCGGTGGAATGTCATCCAATTAGCTCGCAAGCATGTGACTGGCTCACAAGGGATCACATATCACGAACGAGAAAAGAGTACTTATCGGTAACGAGGTTGAACTAGGTATGCGAGATACCACGATCATAACCGGATAAGTAAACTATCGTGAGACAAAGGGAAATTGGTATCGTATGTAAGTGGTTCATTCGATCGCAAAGTAATCGTAGAAATATGTGGGAGCCATATGAATTTCCAGATTCCTCTATTGGTTATTGTTCGGAGAAGTGTCTCGATCATGTCCGCATAATTCACGAACCGTAGGGAGACACACTTAAGGATTCGACGTTGTTTGAGTAGTTATGGTATGATGAGAAAGAGACCGAATGTTGTTCGGAGTCTCGGATGGGATCCGGGATATCACGAGGAGATCCGGAATGGTCCGGAGAATAAGATTCATATAAGGAAAGACTCGTTTCGGAGTTGGGGAATGATTCCGGTGTTTTCATCGGGAATGTTCTAGAAGGTTCCGGAATGTCCGGCACTCCAGGGGGGAAGGGTACATGAATGTGTTATATCAAGTTGTTATGATTGCATCATGTACTAAGTGTCTTCGCTGTCCAAAATAAAGGGTTTATTCAAATCCTAGTTTGAAAAGTCAAACGGCAAGTTTTGGAAAGAGGAGGAGGAGTGGGAAACCGAGTTGGGGAGGGTTTCCCTCCTCCAACCGGCGGCGCACCACCCAAGCCGAGTTGGGGAGGGACTCCCTCCCTCCCCTTGGCCGGCCGGCCCCTCCACCTATATAAGGAGGGGCAGGGCTCCCTCCTAGACACACAAGTTCCCTGCCCCAAACCCTAGCTTGGCGCCACCACCTCCTGCAGCTGCCGCCGCCTCCTAGGGTTGCCCTAGCCGCCGACTTGGGCTGCCCCAAGCCCTAGCCTCCGGCTCTAGCACCTCCTCCTTGGTGTGTCTAAACCCTAGATCGCCGCGGAGCTCTCTCATAATCCACCATACTCACTCCGGCTTAAGGCGAAGCCTCGAGATCTCCCTCTACTTCCAGGTACGCCGTTGTCTTGCGGAATCGCGAGAGAGTGCTACAACCTCCGCCACTGCTAAAACAAGGAGAGGAAGGTCTTCGTCGAGTACCGAACGTGTGACTGATCAAGGGAGCGCCGCAGCGCCGGAAGGATCGTCTACGCGATCTTGAGATCGGGAAGAGTACGACTACATCACCCATGAGAATCTGCTCTCGTTAAACACTTTGGAATCTTCGAGGGTGAGTTATTCCATCGACTCGTTGCTACAATCTATTAGATAGATCTTGGCTTGTTTGTTTGTATGCGATAGAAATTTTTTGTTTTCCATGCTACGAAACCCTACAAATACCCTGATCAAGATTGTGATCGTGCATGTCACCTCAAAAATTATTGTTTTTATCACTTACCTACTCGAGGACGAGAAGGAGTTAAGCTTGGGGATGCTTGATACGTCGTAAACATATCTATAATTTTTTATGCTCCATGCTTGTTTTGTATCGACTTTCTTATGATTTATCTACACTTTGAGGTATTTTTAACATTTTCTGGAAGTAACCTATTGACAAGATGCCATAGTGCTCGTTGCCTATTTTCTGCTATTTTCGGTTTCATAAAAGCTAGTAAGTAAATATTCTCAGAATTGTACGTGACAAAAGCCAAAGTTAATATTTTACCAAAAGGAACACGGAGTCTCGAGGGCAGCCAAAGTGGGGCCACGAGGTCGCCACACCTGGTGGTGGCGCGGCCTAGGGGGCGCACCAGCCCTAGGTGTGGGCCCCTAGGGAGCCCACCGACCTTGCCCCTTCGCCTATAAAAGCACCCAGATGTAGAAACCCTAAACACCCGATCAGATCTCCATGAAACAATTTGTAGCCGCCGCCATCTCCATCCCTAGCTCTGGGGGATCCGAAGCTCTTCCCGGCACCCTGCCGGAGGGGAGAGATCATCCCGGAGGCCTTCTTCATCACCATGCCAGCCTCTGGATATTGAGATACTATATCAGATTGATTATTGATTCTATCATGTCTATGTTATGTGTGATCTTGCATGCTCTCTGTTGTTCGTAGATGCTTTGGCCAAGTAGATGCTTGCAACTCCAAGAGGGAGTATTTATGCTCGATAGTAGGTTCATGCCTCTAGTAATCTGGGGAAGTGACAGAAATCTCTAAGGTTGTAGATGTGCTATTTCTACTAGGGAGAAAAAACAATCCTTTGTCTAAGGGCAATTGTATTATTTACTTTACACACATTGCTTAATGCAATTATTTGTTTCTTGCAACTTAATACTAGAAGGGGTTCGGATGATAACCTGAAGGTGGATTATTAGTCATAGATGCAGTTGGATTACGGTCTATGTATTATGTTGTAATGCCTAATCAAATCTCGTAGGAGTCAAGATGTCTAATATATGCATTGTTATGCTTTGTCAATCTGTCAATTGCCATGCTGTAATTTGTTCACCCAACGTGCTATCTATCTTAAGGAGAACACCTCTAGTGAACTGTGGACCTCGATCAATTCCTTTATCATTAATACACCATCTATTTTCACTATTTACTTTCTACAAGCAAATCACTATCTTCCACACTATATGGTTAATCCTTTGTTTTCAGCAAACCGGTGAAATTGACAACCTCACTGTAAGTTGGCACAAAGTTCTGTGGTTGTGTTGTGCAGGTTTCAAGTTGTTAGGAACACCTTGGAGTTGTTTCCTTAATCCTACTGGTTCGATAACCTTGGTTTCATAACTAAGGGAAAACTTGCTGATGTGCTCATCACACCTTGCTCTTGGGGTCTCCCAGCAGGCTCTACGTCAATCGAACCACCATCAGTGAACGGATGCCAATGACTACAATAATTATGCAAATTCACTTTAATTTAATTTATGATAAATTGTGTTCAACTTTAATCATATTACTATTTGAAGTCCCACTCAAAACAACATCCCTCAAGTCGTTTTGGTGATTACACGAACCAAATCCACTACACCAAGTCCGATCTTCACGAGAGAAGATGTAGCTTTAAAGGCGAACAATCAACATGTTCATCATATCATCCATATGACTCATGCTTTACATTTTGGTATTCCTTGTTCTAAGGCCATGTCTATACATGCTAGGCTCATCAAGATTAACCTTAGTATTCGCATGTGTAAATCTGTCTTGCACCCATTGTATGCACATGTAGAATCTATCACACCCGATCCTCACGAGATGCTTCAAAACGACGAGTCTTAGCAACGGTGCCTACTAAAGACGAACACTCTATTACTTGATATTTAGTGAGAGGGATCATCTTATAATTCTACTGTCGCGATCTAAGCAATACAATATGCATAAAAGGATTAACGTCACATGCAATTCATAATATGTGATATGATATGGCATTTCTTCTTGTTCCTTTGATCTCCATCTCCAAAGCACGGACATGATCTCCATCATCACCAGCGTGGCGTCAAGGTCAATGGCGCCGCTTCATGGTTGTCCATCACCAACAACAACTATTACAACTACTTGGAATAAAACTATTACATGATGAATAGACACGCATGTCTTAAAAAATTTAAAGACAACCATTAGGATCCTGCCGGTTGCCACATTATTATAAGGATCATTGCATACATCAAATATAATCACAATCACATAATGGACATATCACATCACATGCCCCTGCAAAAACAAGTTAGACGCCTATAACTTGTTTTGCATGTTTTACGTGGCTTGGGGCTTTCGAATAAGAATCATTCTTAACTATGAACATGAACCACTACGCTGATACAAGTGTTGTCAAGTGCAGATTGTAAACTGAATCTTAACTATGGTGGGAGAGACAGACACCCGGAAAGCCACTTGTGCAATAAAAATTGCATGTTGAGCTTGGAGCAAGTCTCATGTGCGACGACATGTAAGGTTAACTCGTGCCGCTTCATGCCACCATCCCGCAAGATGCAAAGTACACGAAAAACAAGATATAAAAAATCATCAGTGCCCACAAAACCATTGTGTTATACTCGCGCAATAGATCTATGCATAGATACGTCTATGATACCACTGTAGGGTTTGTTGCA
Organism: Avena longiglumis; assembly: GCA_030063025.1. NCBI lineage: Eukaryota > Viridiplantae > Streptophyta > Magnoliopsida > Poales > Poaceae > Avena > Avena longiglumis. The sequence continues at coordinate 415,344,027 of CP125975.1, read as the reverse complement.
TGGAAAACAAAAAAATCTATCGCAAGAACACATGAAACCAAGATCCAATCTATGGAAAATCCAAGATCTAATCTACGAGATCGGTGAAACGAGATTGAAGAGAACTAACCCTCGTAGATCCAAAGAGTTTAACGAGATTGGATCTTGTGGTTGATGTAGTCGATCACTTGCCGATCTCAATATCACGTAGACGATCCTTCTGGCACCGCGTTCCGGCAGCACTTCCACACTCGATCACACGTACGAAGTCGGTGAAGACATTCCTCTTCCCGTTCCAGCAGGCAGCGGAGGTAGTAGATACCCTCAGAATCCCAGCAGCATGACGGTGTGGTGGTGGTGGAGGAGGAAAAACCTGCAGGGCTTCGCCTAAGCCGGAGCAAGTCGATGGACGAGGGAGGAGGGTGGTGGCTAGGGTTAGGGACAAGGGGACAGGGGTGCGCCCTCCCCACCCCTCCTTATATAGATGGGAGGGGGTGAGGCCAAGGTTCCCAGCCCTGGCCGAGTCTAAACCCAAGTCGGCGGCCAAGAGGGAGAGGAGGAAAACTTGCCCCTCAAGTTTTCTTCCCCTTTCCATATTAGGGTTTCCCCTTTTCCTTGTGCTGGCCGGTTAGGCCCCCTTGGTCTTGGTGCAGCTGGCCCTAGGCCCCCACGGCATGCCACAACCCAAGTGGCCCCTCCGGGGTGGTGGACCCACTGGTAGTCCCTCTAGAACATTCTAGAAGCTTCTAGTCAAAAGACCAAAAACATTTCCGAACCTTGGAAAATGACTTTCCTTATATGAATCTTATTCTCCGGACCATTACAGATCTCCTCGTGATGTCCTAGATCCAATCCAAGACTCCGAACAACATTCGGTCTCCAACTCATATTCCATATCTACTTAAACAACATCGAACCTTAAGTGTGTCACCCTACGGTTCGCAAACTATGCAGACATGATCGAGACACCTCTCCGATCAATAACCAATAGCGGGATCAGGAGATCCATAATGGCTCCCACATATTCAACGATGAATTCGTGATCGAATGAACCATTCACGTATGATACCGATTCCCTTTGTCGCGCGATACTTTACTTATCCGAGGTTCGATCGTCGGTATCTCCATACCTAGTTCAACATCGTTACCGGTAAGTACTATTTACTCGTTCTGTGATATGACATCCCTTGTGACCTAGTCACATTCTTGCAATCCAATTGGATGACATTCCACCGAGAGGGCCGAGAGTATATTTATCTGTCATATGGATGGACAAATCCCACTCTTGATACATGCGCTTCAACACATACTTTTAGAATAGCCAATGCCACCTTTATAACCACCCATTTACGGAAGTGGCGTTTGATGTCATCAAAGCACTCATCCGGTGATGGTGATTAACATGATCTCATGGTCGAAGGATTAGGTAACTATGTATTTGAAAGCTTGTAGCAAAACGAACTTAATGACTTGATCTTATGTTATGCTTACTATGGGTGTGTGTCCATCACATCATTCTCCTAATGATATGATCTTGTTATTAATAACTTCCAATGTCCATGATCAGGAAACCATGATTATCTATTAATCAACAAGCTAGTTTCAACAAGAGGCTTACTAGGGACTCTTTTATGTTTACAAAACACACAAGTATTAATGTTCCCTCTTAATACAATTATAGCATGGGATGTAAATATTTATCATAAACACAAAGATATAATAATAACCACTTTATTATTGCCACTTGGGCATATCTCCAACAGAACCACCCAACCACCAGAGAGCCGCTTGACGTGGGACTCCAAGGCGGTAGATTCAAGAAGATCACGACACAGAAGCACCGCTATCTCCTACCCGAATATCTTGGCTTTTCACCAGGAGAACATAGACACGCCGAGCACGGCCACATCGACGCCTTCAGGAAGGGGAAGACATCCACGGATGCCACCATCGAGGCCCAAACGACAAGGCCGGTTTCCCCTGGGAATGGCCATGCCACGCAGCTCGCCGGCACCATGTCGTCTTCACGAGACCGTGGAAACCAACCAACACTAGAGCCCCTGACATGCCTGCCAACAAAAAGGCTCCCAACCGTCTAGGGCCTCTGCCTTGGAACCCAAGCTGAGCATACCATGACTGAAGAAACGTCGGGGTCACCGCCGTGAGGTCCGTGGAGACCGACGAGATACGAGAGGAGGGTTACCCTTCTAGATTAACGTCTTGTGGCCCCCATAGCCGTCAGCATCTTCGGATCTAGTGTGGCATCCCGCAAAAACCACTACTAGAAAATCGCGTTGTTTTTGTGCATTGCATCATCATGACCGCATGCTCATGTCATCATGCCACATTTCATATGAGCATCGTCATCATCTTGCATTTGCTTGCCTAAAACTATTTGCGGAAAAACCTGTTCTTGTTTTCTAAATGCCCCGTTTTTGTTCAAACACAAAACCCTGGTCTCTGGATTATTTTGTTTTGTCTGCTATCGGTTTGCAAAGGCCCTGTTTGAAATAAGTAAAATATTTAATTATTTTAGTGGGGCAGTCGAACAGGCCGATTCGACCCAGTCGACCACCCCCGGTATAAATCGGTCCACCTAAACCAGCCCCTCTAATTCCTAAAACTACCCAAACCTACTCTACCCACCACTCACAGCTCGCCACCTCACCCTCTCCCCCAATTCCTACCCACCCTGCCACCTCATCAATCCACCCTCTCTCCCCCTTTTTCTCTCACCACAGCTCCTTCTTACCCCCTCTCTCTCCCTCTCCCTTACACCCCTGGCCCACACCCTCCCTGGACCCACTCCCACTCCCCAACCTCTCTCTCTCTGACCCTTTGCCCACCTCCCACTTACGCCCCGATCCCACCGCGGCCCTGCCCCACACCGACCCGTCCCCCACCTCCCGCACTGCCCGCTCCCTCCTCTCCCTCACGCGGCCGCCCCGCGACCCTCTTCCTCCTCCCTCCGGCGCCGGCGTCCTCCTCTCCTCCCCTCTCCCTTCGCTGACCCCCTCTCCCTGTCTGCCCCGCCGGCATCGCTCTCCGGCGACCGCGCGCGCCCCGCCTCTCTCCTCCTTCATCCCTCTCCTCGTCGGCCGCCTCTGCACGCGACGCCTCCACCCCGCCTCCGGCCTAGGCCTCGAGCTCCTCCGCCGCCTTCCGCGAACCTCGCCGCCACGACCGGCTCCTCCCCAGCGCGCTCTCCCCCGCGGCTCCCCCTCCGTCCTCGCCCGCCTCGCCGCCAGCAGACCCCGCTGTCGGCCTCTCCGGCGACTCCACCTCCTCGAGCCCGCGCCACCCCGGCCCCGAGCTCGCCCGGCTGGCCTCCTCGGCGCGCCGACCCCTCCGCTTCAGCCTCGGCCCCCCGTCAGGCTCGCCTCGCCCCTCCCTCTTCCTCCGCGCGAGCCCCACATCTGCGCCTTAAGCCCCGCCGCCAGCCAGACGCCCGCCTCCGTCAACCCCATGTCTGGCCACGCTCGCCGCGTGTGGCGCATCGCCGTTAGGGCTACTGAACCGCCGTCGATGCGCAGCCGTCTGCCGTCCTCTTCGCCAGGGAGACGCCCCATCGTCCTCGTCATCAAGGTGGTTTGCGTTTTGTTGGTGAAGATTGGATGGCAGTGAGCGTGTGAAGCTACTGCATGTATGCATCTGCATCGACTAGAACAATAACCGGGTACATCAGGAACAACCAATGCAAGAGAACCCGAAGACTGATCCCGCCGAACGCCTAGTATTCCTCTCGGATCCGAGGACGCCGAGACCCCGGGGCGACAAGTGCTTCTTCCCGGATCAGAGGGCCGAGAACCCGGACGCCCAGGTCGTCGACACAGATACGCCAAGTACGCTGACATGGAACCGACCAGTTCGCCGAGAACCGCTCCCGGACCCGACGACCGCCAAGATCGCCACCGGCACAACAAGCACTTTGCCACGGAACGCCAAGTTCTGCATCCCGCACGACAAAACCGTCGACACGACCCGGCGACCGCGGATGCGACAGGATCGTCCCCGGCACGCCAAGTACCTCCTTCCGGAATGCCAAGAACTCCGCGTGAGACGACAAGACCGACAACATGACCCGAAGACCACGGATGCGACAAGACCTACCTCCGATTCCGACCCGTCGAACCTCGAACCCGAGACCGAACCCGAACCGGAACCCCAAGTTCGTCGAGACCCTCTAAAGTGTGAACCCCTTCCCGAAACCCTATTTTATAATATAATACAACTTGTTGCATATTAATTGCCATACTTGCATGCATATTTGTGTGGTTTGGGGGCCTTATGCCGATTCACCTGAATTAAATATGGGGCCCATATGCGGGCAAATCTAGCCTTATATTGGGCTCATTTAAATTTGTGCATCGAACCGTTGTCATATCTTGCCTGGTTAAAACAACATTTAAAATGCAGGGTAGCTAAACAACTTGAACCACTTGAATATTTGTCGGGACCCCGGTTCCGCTTAATCTTGCCCAATTGCATCGCATCTTTGCCATGTCATACATCATACATGCATCATGCCCGGTCTTCTGCCGTAACCTTAAATAGTGCATCCAGTGTTCCTTCTAGTGTTTTGCTTCTTCGCGGATAAGGCCGTTGAGTTGATGTGAGCTTCGCCCCGATCTTCGGTTGAATCTTCAGCAATGTTTTCAGGCGAGCATCTCCCCCCTTTTCTACCTATCTTACTTTTATAGTATTTATTCCCTCCTGTTGATCTATTGCTATCTGTGTTGCGATGCTCTAGTTTTCGTACCCGAGATATCCCTTGCCGCCTTATATTGCCATGGACACATCATATTACCTGCTGTTTGGTAGATAGTTGGACTTGCGCGTCGTAGTCGCTTGCTCAAGTGCTGTTGCGTGTCTTCCAGTACCACAGTTGTTGGAGTATTGCCGCATGTTGATGTTGGAGATGATCATGGCTTTACTTATCGTTCACTTTATTTCCCGTTTAACAACTAAAATTGAAGTAAGCGAGGCACGGTGGGCAATAGATGTTATTTGGTTAACCGTCCACTTGTGTCCGTGGGACCCCGAGTACTTGATACTGTTCTTGAATATTCGCGCTATCCACATCCGGAGGATTATGGGACCCCGAGCGAGCTTGATTCAGTCTTATTTCTCGGGGCCACAAACTAGTTTGAGGTTTTATTTACTATCCTGTACTTATGCCATGCTACTGCTTATTTACGATTGTGCGAGGAGCACCTGTATTGTTTAGGATCGGGACACGTTTTCGCGGTGTCGACAAGCCCAGTTTTGGTTCCCGATCGTTCTGACGTCCACCCAAACCTCGGGTCCGTCTCGAGTCATAACTTCGCTGGTGTACTCAAGGGTGGCCCCTGAAATATTTCTGAATCCTGTGATTGCTTTGTCGTGAAGGCCTCGTTGGGTTTTGATTTGGTTTTTCCGAGGTTGATCGAGCGTGTGTTGCTATTGGTGCACCCCGGCCGGGTAAAACTTTCTGAAAGCCGTGTCCGCGGTTATGGACGACTTGGAGCACAATATCTCGATCATAGACAACTATAACTAAAGTAGTGCTATAAATTTGACTCTATAATGACTAGTAATCAGCTTTACTATAATGGAATGGCTAAATAAACCTGCCAACAATTGCTTGTTTGAGTTGTCGCTTGCGACCATTGTACCTGACTAGTAAGTATTGCAACTACAACGGAATGGCTAATAAAAGTACCAACAATTGCTGGGTTTTTGGGTTATCTCATGCTAATTGTATCTGACTAGTAAGTGTCGCAACTACAACGGAATGGTTAAATAAAAGTGCCCACTGCTTATTTTATCAGGATGATTATCTATACCTGACTAGTAATTACTGCAACGATAACTGAATAAATAAAACTGCCAACTGTGTGAGTTCCTCGGTTGACTTCCTCGTTTGGTCTCGAGGGGGAAACACCAGGATGGGTTTGTTTGATGGTAGCATCCGGTTGGTTCCGAATAGGTCTTTCTTACCCCTCTCTGATAGCCGCCAGTTGTATCGAGTCTCTATAGGTTGTTTAGTGCATGCTGCGCTGCCGCTCAGTCCACCATACCTATGTAGGCGAGGACCGCCGAATTCTAGCCTCTCCGTGTCTTGGCCTCGATCGACGCCCTCTTTTTCCTTTGCCTTTGTCGGCACCCCTTTGTTTAAGCAGGTTGTGAGATCGACGTCGTTAGTGGTTACCCTACCGCTTGGCTGGGCAGGGTTATGGACGCCATTGGTTATTCTTCAGGGCTCTTAGCCCCATTTGCATCTTGTCCGTAGTCGGACGCTCTATCATTTTCAAGGTGATCTGGATCTTTGTACATTATATCTGTATTCTTGACTCATGGAGTCGTGTTGTATATATATCTGTTCTGTGGGTCCCATCGAGGACTGTTGTGTAATGTTATTACTTCGTTTTCCACCCGCACGAAAGTGCCTGGTGGGCACCTTTGAATCGTTTCTATGCGGGTTTGGCGGGTTTCGCTAAAACTTGCATAGGGCCGATTCTGAGGGTGTTACAGAGTGGTATCAGAGCTCAGCAGTTGCGATACCCCACAAGTCCAGCCTCTAGGATAACCTAGCTAACAGCCGAAGTAGAGTGTCAAAACTATTTTTGCAAAATCGGTTGGATAGATCTGGTTAGGTCTGCTTTTACTCCTTACCCCTCTGATGCTCTCCTCTAACCTCTGCGTGTTTTGAATCCACCCTCTTACCTTTCTTCAAGTCCAGGATTTCTCGTGGTTGGGTTCCGTCGTACCTTCAGGGTTTCGCTTCCTCCTTTGATAACGGTGTTCTACCATCCGGTGTTCAAGCTGCCTGAGGAATCCGCTCATCGTGGTACCATTCTTTGTTCCTTGTTTGTGCCTTCCGGTGTTTTCCGACGCGACGACATCATCTACGCCAGATCCGATGCAGAGTCTGCATCACTCCTTTGTTTCCGAACCTCGTTTGTCGAGATCTACGATCTAATTCCGAGAGTTGGTTGCATAATCCGCCTATTCGTGTGCAGAGTAATGGTTTGGGTGCGCGATGGACTGATAGCCATCCGACTACTCTTATCATTCGCTCTTGTACATCGAATCAGTGGATCCAGCAATTTTACTCCGTTCACGGAAGTTAGGGGTGGCTTTATTTGTTGATACCTTTACCTTCGACCTTTTGTTCCCGGAGTGTCCTCTCGACAATCACGGACAACGACCTCTTGTTAGTGGTGTCGCGAGGATCTACACGAAGCGAGAAGATGCAGATCGCCGCCCTTCTTCCCGGTACCATGAGGCGGATCTCGAGGGCGAGATCCATTGTTAGTGGTGTCGAATTGTGGCATCCCGCAAAAACCACTACTAGAAAATCGCGTTGTTTTTGTGCATTGCATCATCATGACCGCATGCTCATGTCATCATGCCACATTGCATATGAGCATCGTCATCATCTTGCATTTGCTTGCCTAAAACTATTTGCGGAAAAACCTGTTCTTGTTTTCTAAACGCCCCGTTTTTGTTCAAACACAAAACCCGGGTCTCCGGATTATTTTGTTTTGTCTGCTATCGGTTTGCAAAGGCCCTGTTTGAAATAAGTAAAATATTTAATAATTTTAGTGGGGCAGTCGAACGGGCCGATTCGACCCAGTCGACCACCCCCGGTATAAATCGGTCCACCTAAACCAGCCCCTCTAATTCCTAAAACTACCCAAACCTACTCTACCCACCACTCACAGCTCGCCACCTCACCCTCTCCCCCAATTCCTACCCACCCTGCCACCTCATCAATCCACCCTCTCTCCCCCTTTTTCTCTCACCACAGCTCCTTCTTACCCCCTCTCTCTCCCTCTCCCTTACATCCCTGGCCCACACCCTCCCTGGACCCACTCCCCACTCCCCAACCCTCTCTCTCTCACCAACTGACCCGCCTGCCCACCTCCCACTTACGCCCCGATCCCACCGCGGCCCCGCCCCACACCGACCGTCCCCACCTCCCCACCGCCTCCCTCCTCTCCTCACGCGCCGCCCACACCCTCTTCCTCCTCCTCCGCGCCAAGGCGTCCTCCTCTCCTCCCTCTCCTTCACGACCGCCTCTCCCGTCTGCCTCACAAGATCGCTCTCCGGCGATCGCGCGCCCGCCTCTCCTCCTTCATCCTCTCCTCGGCCGCCTCTGCACGCGACGCCTCCACCCCGCCTCCGGCCTAGGCCTCGAGATCCTCCGCCGCCTTCCGCGAACCTCGCCGCCACGACCGGATCCTCCCCATCGCGCTCTCCCAGCGCTCCCCTCCGTCCTCGCCAGTGAGACCAGCTGTCGGCCTCTCGGCGACTCCACCTCCTCGAGCCCGCGCCACCCGGCCCGAAGCCCCATCGGCTGGCCTTCCTCCGCGCCGCTGACCCTCCGCCTTCGCGCCGCCTCGACCCGTCTGCCGAGCTCGCCGCCTCTTCCTCCGCGTGAGCCCTGCGTCACGCCAAGCCCCCGCCGCCGCCAGCAGACGCTCCGTCAACCCCATGTCCGTCACACGCCTCGCTGCCTCGCCCGACGCTGGCGGGGCCGCCCTGAGCCGTCGTCGGTCTGCAGCCGCCGTCTGCCGTCCTCTTTGTAGGGGTTCGTAGCATGGAAAACAAAAAATTTCTATCGCATACAAACAAACAAGCCAAGATATATCTACTAGATTGTAGCAACGAGTCGATGGAATAACTTACCCTCGAAGATTCCAAAGTGTTTAACGAGAGCGGATTCTCGTGGGTGATGTAGTCGTACTCTTTCCGATCTCAAGGTCGTGTGGACGATCCTTCCGCTGCGTTCGGCAGCTTCGCAATCGGTCACACGCTCGATTGACGAAGACCTTCCTCTACCTTGTTCCAGCAGGCAGCGGAGGTTGTAGCACTCTCCTCGCGATTCCGGCAGCACAACGGCGTGGTACCGGAAGTAGAGGGGAAATCCCGCAGGGCTTCGCCTTATGTCGGGGGGTTAACCTCGGGTAGGTCAGAGACGGGGAAAGACAGAGGTACTATCACCGTCTAGTTTCCGAGTTACGGTCCAAGTCGGCCGAATCATGGATATGTCGGCCGATGAACGCAGGCAAGAAGCCCACGTATATGTATCAAGTAGTTACCCGGCCGAGTTACCCAAGTGATCTTGATGCAGGTGAAGAACGAGCCGAGTAACACAAGGTAAGGCCGAGTGATACGAAGCTTGCAGGAGAAGGAGAAGCCCAAGGTCAAACTATAGCTGCAGGCTAGAAGGAATCAGAGCAGAGCCAAGCACAAGAGACAAGGATGCACAGCCGAGGGGCGTAAGGAGGTCACGGAGGTGATCCCCGGAGCCCGAGGCACGCAGGAGGGGCCATCGAACCTTGCCGTTAGAGGAGCGACAGGGAAAGGAGGCCGAACTACCAATTTGGGACAAGCATATTCCACGAATATGCTTGCCTAAATCGACCCTAAGGGCACCCAAGGCGCTCCTTTATAAGGAGAGGTTTTGGACCCTGAGGGAGACATCGACTCTTTGAGCACCGTTAGGCTGGGGAGATTCATCTTGTCCCCCTGTATTCAGCTCAAGGAGCATTTGTAACCCATCAAGAGAGAAATAAAGTTCATCACTTTGGCAGCTTGAGTGTAAAGACAGTTGCATCTTCCCTCCCCAGATCCCACTAGCATCCATTGGCCCCGTACTTTAGCCTACACATGGCATCTGCCGTGCCACCACCACGACGCTTGCCCATCAGGGGCCAGCAGCGGTGCTAGCTGGAGTTGTGATCCGGACGGGAAACTTCATCAACACCGGCGAGCGCGTTGTTTCTGGTTTGGTCCAGAGACTTGGTCTCTGCGACTACGTCAGAGACAATGCAGGAAGCTTCAGGGGGAAAACTCCACCGCGCAATGGGATCTTCATCGGCCTGGGCGAGCACAGGGTCTATGTCGGCGTCGACATCACCGGCATTTATCCTCACCAAGTTGTTGTTGCAGGAGAGCCACCTCGAAGCGCGGCGAGTCGTCCATCAGGAGAGCATCTTGCAGGCAGCGTCGAGGTGATGGTCGCAGCAGGAGCTCAAGCAGGAGCAGTAGTAGCCGGGTCAAGCAGAGAACCCGCCGCAGGCGCACAAGGCGCACCCAAGCAGACCACACTGCAAACCACTGAGGTAATTCCGGCAGTGACAAACCCGGCCGAGCTGCATGACACCACCCCAAAGGCACCAAGAGTGAGAGGGCCACCTCTGGAGAGACCAGAGAACATTCTTCAGGAAACTATAGAAAACTTGACAACACCTGTAGCGCCGATACTTGATCCGGCAAATGCTCAGGCAGAGTTAGAAGAAACCAGGCAAAAGGTGCTGGTAGAGGCCAAAAAAGTATCAGCCCTGCGGGAATCCTTTTACAGGACCCTGAGAGAATATGCAAAAGCTAATAAGCTTGATATCGCACCCGAGTGGGTGGACGAACTAAGATTAAGAGGGAAGAACCTCATGAATGACATTAACAAAGAGCATGAAGCTCACAGAGCCGAATCAGGTGATTTGGGTTTGCCGAGGTACTGACTCGGCGAAAACACGAGAGCGCAAATGCCGCAGCATTGGAATTAGAGGGTTAACAGGAAGCTCGGCGAAACAACAAGAAAGAGTGAATGAGCTGGTGCGCATCGCGAACCAAAGAAATGAGGAAATGCTCAGAGCTAACCCGCAAGACCAGGGCTTCACGGATGGTTCATTCGGCGGGGCAGCACTGCTTATCTGGCAATGCATCTTCACCCTAAACAACGCTAGAAAAGAGAAAGAACCTCGGGAAGAGGAACAAGCAAATTGTTCCATATGACCCGCAATAGCGGAAAGGCAAATGAGAATGAGGCAATGCAAGCCGAGGTAATAGTGGGGAGAGAAACCACGGCCGTATGGAAAAGGATGGCGGCGGCCGAGGTAATGGGGATCTCGGCAGGAGAGAACCTGCAAGAGACAATCATGAAAACCAAACCCCGGCCGAAGTAAGGAGAGAAGTGCCGCCCAACCCGCAACCAAGACATGAGCCTCGGCAGGAAAGAGAAGTGAGGCCAGCTCGCCACAATCAGATGAATGAAAGGTATAATGATGGATATTCCGAGGTAGAATACACAAACCAGGGTGGAAACAATCACTATGGGATGCAGGATAGAATCCTGTACAGAGATTTGCCAGCTAATGATGCAAGAGTAAAGTTGGATCGGCTATACTGGTCCGAGCTGTTGGAAGAGCAAGGTCCACCAGGTCCGACATGTTTTGGACCACGGATCATGGGCGAACCACCAGTGCCGAATATCCAGTTGGCAAGAGGCACAAACACGTACAATGGAAGTACCAAGCCACAAGACTGGTTGATTGATTATGCCACCGCTGTGAAGATAGCGGGTGGCAACCTAAGATGGGCAGTGCGGTATGTCCCACAGATGTTGGAAGGACCAGCCAGGGTATGGTTGAATAATCAACCAGCTGGCAGTATCAACTGCTGGTTAGATTTCGAAGAAATGTTCGTTAGCAACTTTACCAGCACATACAAGAGACCAAATAGACCACAACAACTAGCCATGTGCAAGCAGAGGCCGAATGAAACGGATAGAGAGTTTTTAACTCGATGGTGTAACCTGAGAAACTCATGTGAGGGAGTTATCGAATCGCAAGCAATCGCTTGGTTCGCGCAAGGCTGCCGTTATGCCAGCGTGTTGTGGCAACGCCTGCAAAGAGATATGCCAACCACACTGGCAGAAACTATCAGAATAGCAGACTCCTATGCATTGGGTGACCCAACCCAACCGGAGTTAATGTCGGCAGATCATCGTGAGCAACAGGACCAGTACGCGAGAGAATTGGCCGGGTCATCCAGGCGTGATTTCAGAGGAAGAAGAAGAGAGGAGAGGCCGGATTATAGATATAATTCGGCCCAGGTGGCGGCAGTAGCACAAGATCAGCCGAGTCACGGAGCAACTCAACGACAGAAAAATGGACCTCAACTGTGGACATCAAGAAATGAGGGAAAAAGGCAATGGACCCCAGAGCAAAAGAAGCAATGGCAAGAGAGGCAAGTATACGTTCAAATCCATGTTAGATCAGCCAGGCAAATTTCACACATCAAACCCATCCGCAGCCAATCATACAACCCGCAATGCGCTGGATGAAAATGCGATGGGGAACCCAGGAGTTCAGCTCCCCATCAGTGCAACAAAGAAAGATCACCGCAATTAATCGGAGCAATACATAAAGAATCGATGCTACCCTCCCCGAGGTACGATAACTCGGACCGGAGGGATGCGGTGCATCAAGTAATGAACCAGGGCGGTGGAAGGATGAATCCAGCAAATCTTGGACGTAATGATTACAGGAACATCACCGGTCTTATTGTGTATTCACAATGTAACAACAGGACAAGCAGAGTGTGCACCGCATATGGAAGTGAATGCGGTTAAGAAAGCCAAGATACCAGCCATGGTCTGATCAGGAGGTGACCTGGAGCATGAAAGACCACCCCAGAATAATGCCGAGTCCAGGATCATATGCACTTGTGTTGGATCCGACGTTTGTGGGACCAAGCATCAATGTGAAATTTTCAAAAGTACTCATCGACAATGGAAGCAGTATCAACATCATGTACAAAGATACCATGCATAAGCTCGGAATATCACGAATATCTTTGCAGTCCACGAGGACAACTTTCCATGGGATAGTGCCAGGGCTTTCATGTGAGCCCATCGGTAAAGTTCGAGTGGATGTGTTATTCGGTACAAGAGATAACTGCAGAGCAGAAAACTTAGAATTTGAAGTGGTGGATCTGGAAAGTTGTTATCATGTTTCACTCGGACGGCCAAGACCGCCAAATTCATGAGCAGTCATATAAGTTATCTAAAGATGAAGTTACCGGACCACAAGGTGATAACATTCTGGGATTACAAGAAGTCAATGGAGTGTGCTCGCCGGGTCAAATTTGGCGAGTCATTGGTTATAGCAAGAGAAAAGAAAAGGATTCAGAGGTAGCAGCTCGCTCAACAAGACAGTTAAACATGCAAGACCGCCAACCTCATGGCGTGTTTCTTTTCACCAACCAAAGAGACGAAGAAATTTCAGATTGATGAGCAATTCCCAGAGCGCGCACTGTTACTATTGGTGCAGGCCTTGACGCTAAATAGGAAGGCGAGCTCACCAACTTCCTCCGTGAGAATCGGGACATATTTGCGTGGTCAACCCAAGATCTGCAAGGTGTTTCGAGGGAGTTGGTTGAGCACTCTTTAAACGTCAGGCCAGGGGCAAGGCCGGTGAAGCAACCTCCGCCGCTTACCAAGACAGGAGAAAAGTAATAGATGAAATAGCTTGGCTCCTCGCAGCCGGGTTCATCATGGAGGTGCTATATCCGGATTGGTTATCAAATCCGGTGCTAGTAGAAAAGAAAAAAGATGACCCCAATGTAGCCATTGTGTGGCGAATGTGTATCGACTACACTAACCTGAACAAGGCGTGTCCGAAAGATCCATTTCCATTGCCTAGAATAGACCAAGTCATTGACTCGACCGCTGGTTGTGAGCTGTTATCATTTGTAGACGCGTATTCTGGTTTCCACCAGATACCGTTAAATCCGGCCGATCAAATAAAGACTGCATTTATTACCCGCACGGGCTTATTGTTATCGCACAATGCCATTCGGCCTGCGAAATGCAGGAGCAACATATCAAAGATGCATGCAAAAGTGCCTACATGATCAGATAGGGAAAAATGTACAAGTGTATGTGGACGACGTAGTCATCAAAACTAAGGAGAGCAAAACCTTGCTAGAAGATATACGGCAAACTTTCGCGAACCTGAGAAGGTTCCGAATGAAGCTTAATCCAGAGAAATGCACATTTGGCGTGCCGGCAGGAAAACTACTCGGTTTCCTTGTGTCCAGCCGAGGTATCGAGGCTAACACAACAAAGATAAGAGTAGTAGAAAGAATGGAATTGCCGAGATGTTTGAACGATGTACAAAAATTCACGGGCTGCCTGGCCTCGCTTAGTCGATTTGTATGTTGGCTAGGAGAAAAGGCACTGCCACTTTATCAGCTGATGAGAAAGTCGGACAAATTCAATTTGGACTCAAGCAGGCGGACCTTGCATTTCATGAGTTGAAAAAGATGCTAGTTACGGCACCCATTTTAGCTTCTCCATTATCGAAAGAACCTATGCTACTCTATGTAGCGGCTACCAATCGAGTAGTTAGTACGGTGGTCGTAGTGGAACGACTTGAAGATGGTAAGTCAGTTCAGAGGCCGGTGTATTATCTAAGTGAAGTATTATCCACTTCAAAGCAGAATTATCCGCACTATCAGAAGATGGCTTATGGAGTATATATGTCGGCAAAAAAGCTTAAGCATTACTTTGAAGAGCACCCCATCAAAGTAATCTGTGAGGCACCCATAGTCGACATATTGAGCAACAAAGATGCAAGTGGACGAATAGCAAAATGGGCGATCGAATTATCACCGTATGCTCCACAATTCGATAGAAGAGATGCAATCAAGTCTCAGGCTGTCGCCGACTTTCTCGTAGACTGGGCCGAGGTGCAGTATGAGCCACCATTGCCAGATCCAAATTACTGGACAATGCATTTTGATGGTTCCAAACTAAGGAATGGTTTGGGAGCAGGAATAGTGCTAACCTCACCTAAAAAAGATCAATTGAAATATGTACTGCAAATACATTTTGCTGCGTCCAACAATGTAGCTGAATATGAAGCGCTAGTCCATGGATTAAAAGTGGCAAAAGAAATTGGTATACCGAATCCTATGCTACGGTGACTCGGATCTAGTAGTACAAAGAAGTATCGGGCGTTGGGACGCATTAGATGCTAATATGGCTTTATCTGATTCCATGTGCAAAAAATCGGATACTTTGAAGGATGTGAATTCCACTACATACCACGAGCGTAAATGACGCCGCCGACACTCGTCGAAATTAGGATCAACCCGTCAATTCCGCTGTATTGCCCCGAGCACCTCAGAAACCATCAATAATCCCATCACCGTAATCCGAATCAATCTTCATCCCAGCAAATTCTGCGAAAATCACACGCCAATGGAGGTAGATCCGAGAAGATTCGAACCCCTAAAGAGGGGACGGCCAAGTAATCACAATCATGGAGAGAGCCGAGTATATATACGTGCGTAAAACATGGAGATAGACACCGAGATCATGCAGAAGAGTAACACCGATATGGGCGCAACCCATATTTTCTTACCTAAAAGACGCGATATTGCCGAGTAATGAGGTATTAGCTAGACAAACCATAAGAAGAGCAAAGGCCTATACAATCATAAACAATGAGTTATATAAGAGAAGCGCCACAAACGTACGTAGTGCGCGTGAGTTCCATGAAGGTCGAAATCCTTCTAGACATACACCAAGGAGAATGTGGGCACCATGCCTCATCTCGCTTTAGTAGCCAAGGCATTTAGGCATGGATTTTACCACAACGGCGTTAAAAGAGGCAAAAGAATTGGTTAAGAAGTGCAATGGATGTCGAGATACGCAACTGAATACATATGCCGTCGGCCGAGTTAAAAACAATACCCATCACTTGGCCATTTTCTGTATGGGGTTTAGATATGGTGGGACCGTTCAAGCCGGCGAGAGGAGGAATGACCCACATGTTGGTTATGGTAGACAAGTTCACAAAGTGGATTGAAGTAAAACCAATTAAAAAGTGTGATGGGCACACAGCAGTGAAATTTCTCAAGGATATCATCTTGAGATACGGGTACCCACATAGCATTATTACGGATAATGGCACAAACTTCGCAGAAGGAGCTTTCGCTAGATTTTGCCGAGAGAAGCACATAAGACTAGATATTGCCTCGGTGGCTCACCCAGCATCCAATGGACAAGTGGAAAGGTCTAATGGACTGGTGCTATCAGGAATAAAACCACGACTTGTTGAACCTCTGCAAAGGTCGGCAGGATGTTGGATCGAAGAAATCCCAGCCGTGTTATGGAGCCTTCGGACTACTCCGAATAGATCAAAAGGTTACACTCCATTCTTTCTGGTGTACGGGGCAGAGGCCGTACTCCCAGCCGACATAATATATGACTCGCCAAGAGTTGCTCAGTACACAACCTCAGAGACAAATGAGATAGCTCGGCAAGATGCCGTAGACCTGTCGGAAGAAGCCAGAGAGTTGACATTATCACGATCGGCTATTTATCAACAAAACTTACAGCGGTATCACAGCAAGAAAGTGAATCCAAGAGTATTCAAAGAAGGAGATTTGGTCCTCCGGCTAGTGCAACGCACTGCCGGCATGCACAAATTGTCACCCCCATGGGAAGGACCATTTATTGTGAGCAAAGCATTGCACAACGATGCATATTATCTGATCGATGCTCAATCCCCTGGAGAGAACAAGGCAGACAAAGCTGGTGAAGAAACGGTTACCGAATGTGGCTTTACTTTGGCCATTCTACTCGTAGCATTATATCTCAAGGTCAAAATCCAATGATGTATTCGAACCTCGGCACCCGTAGCAGGTGACTGTGGACCGCCTTAGGAGATATTTATTTTGTATTATGTATTCGAACCTCGGCACCCAGAGCAGTTACTCGGGGACTGCCATATGTTATGTTATTTCGTGTTTGAACCTCGGCACCCAGAGCAGTTACTCGGGGACTGCCATAAGTTATGTTATTTCGTGTTTGAACCTCGGCACCCAGAGCAGTTACTCGGAGACTGACATATGTTATGTTATTTCGTGTTATATGTTTGAACCTCGGCACCCAGAGCAGTTACTCGGGGACTGCCATATGTTATATTTATTTCTTTCGCGTTACGTGCTTGAACCTTGGTGCCCAGAGCAGTGACTCGGGGACTATCATATGATATATCAATTTCGTATTGATACTTAAAACTTCGGCAACTAAAGCAGCGACTCGGGGACTACCGTATGCTACCCCAAACTTATGCTGAACGCACTCATATCAGTTTTATACTACCTCTACAATTTGATTTACATGAGGAAGTTTCGAACAATAAATAATGATCCAGCGATCGCTATATACTTCCACAACGAAGTAGTTAACTTATGTTCACAACAGATCAATATCATAGGTATTCAGCGCTCGTGCCTGGATAAGACCATAAAAATAACAGCAAAGTTAAGCCCTAAAAGGTCAAGAAATTAAGGACCAGAGAAGCAAGAATTCGGACGAGCATCCACTTAACCAAATGTCTCAACAATACATGGCAAAAGAAATTCAGATCACAGCGAGTTAACAAATTTTTTCGGCTACATCATACGTCCGGCATACCAGGGATCGGAAATAATTTAGGCGTTGTTCCTTGGAGAGGCAGCTACTTGCTCAGGTGCGGGGCACTCCGAGGTAGGAGGGACCTCGACTGAGGTTGCCTCGCCATCCGCTGACCCAGGGGCAACTTCGGCGGAAGTCCGAGGTTGTTCAGGAGCATCACCGTCGTAGAGAATGCCCGTACCTTTTGAAGAGGACCGCGATCGCCGTTGCTGTCCGAGCTTGAGCTAGAGCTATCGATGCGGCGAATCATTTTCGCTTCCCCGCTCCGCTGAATCATCATCCGAGGCATCCTCACCGCAACCTCCGATCCGGTCCGGGAGAAAACTCGCCCTTCATTCCAAGTGTGCACGCGTACGGCGATCGACGAGTTGAACGCCCGAGCTTGTCAAGAGCAACAAAAGTGGGATCTTCAACCCACGGGAGCCAAGAATTTCTCAGATGTCCAAAGAGATATCTTCGTACCATGACATAATAACAAGAAGGGCCATGCCGGCACCAAAGACGCCACCGATTCTCTCCAAAGACTCAACTGCCTCTCAGATGCCATCAGCCTTGTCACCAATAACTTGACTTCGTTGATATCAGGAGTCCCCGAAGTATTCGGCCAGAGTACATGGTAAGCTCGGATAGCGGCCTGCACCAAGTCCCGACCCATAATTTTCATCGGACCAATCATGCACCAACGGCAACCAAGTAATCCTCCATGGAATATTCTGAATCAACAGTAACAGGTTCACCTCGGCGCGCACGAGCTGCAAGAACTGCTTTAGAACTCACGGGCTTGGCCTCGGGGAAATGATCTGCGCAAAGCACGAACGTGTCAAAGGGTAGCAGGGACAGAAAAGAATTGTATAATTCGGCCATGGCAAGTAGCTTACGATGAATGTAGCTCATCATTATCTGAAGATCTTTGGCCCAATCAGCCTTGCTCTTCTCAAAACGAGCAATTTCCTCGCTCAAACCCCGGTTTTTAAGTTCGGCAGCTTCAAGGAGTTCTTTGTTCTTCTGCAGATCCAGAGTCAGCCGATTCTTTTCCTCGGAAAATTCTTGGTCAACCTTCTCTAGTTCGGATTTTTGAGAGAGCTTAAGGGTATCCACCTCGGATCGCAGGCGAGCTATCTCATCGTCTTTTTCTTGTAGTTGCGCCGAATGAACTGCATTTTGTTCTAAAAAATGCAGCATCACGTCAGGCATGGGCATGCAATCTTGATGCAACACTGCGAAGTCTTGCAACTCGGCTTTACCACAGCCAAACGCAATAAGAAACCTTAGCATATATATTAAGAAGAAGAAGGAGTAAAATGGAAAGGAAGCTAACCTTCCAAGTTCTTGATCTTCTTTTCAAGGCGAATATTGAGGTTATTAATATTACCTATTCAACAAGAAGTAAGCCGGCATTCCGTGGACGAATACATGAGAAAGTTGGGAATAAGGAAAAGGAACTATCGACATACCAGCTTTCTTTGCCACGGGCAGAACTTTCTCGTACTTCTCTTCCAGCTTGCGGTGAGAAAAAAGCAACCTCTGGAACTCGGCGGTCCGTCGGTCATGTGCAACCTGAGTAGTGAGGCAAAATGATAAATCAACAAGTAAAATCTAAACCAGATCCGAGTCATGAAGGACTTAACTCAGATCTAGGTGGCTGGATATTCAAAGCTAAATTAGATCCGAATCAAGCAAAGCTTAATTCGGCTCTAGGTGGCTGGATATTCAGAGCTAAACCAGATCCGAGTCATGAAGGACTTAACTCAGATCTAGGTGGCTGGATATTCAAAGCTAAATTAGATCCGAATCAAGCAAAGCTTAACTCGGCTCTAGGTGGCTGGATATTCAAAGCTAAACCAGATCCGAGTCATGAAGGACTTAACTCAGATCTAGGTGGCTGGATATTCAAAGCTAAATTAGATCCGAGTCATGAAGGACTTAACTCAGATCTAGGTGGCTGGATATTCAAAGCTAAATTAGATCCGAATCAAGCAAAGCTTAACTCGGCTCTAGGTGGCTGGATATTCAAAGCTAAACCAGATCCGAGTCATGAAGGACTTAACTCAGATCTAGGTGGCTGGATATTCAAAGCTAAATTAGATCCGAATCAAGCAAAGCTTAATTCGGCTCTAGGTGGCTGGATATTCAAAGCTAAATTAGATCCAAATCAAGTGAAGCTTAATTCAGAACTAGGTGGCTGGATATTCAAAGCTAAAATTAGATCCGGATCAAGCAAAGCTTAATTCGGCTCTAGGTGGCTGGATATTCAAAAGCTAAACCAGATCCGAGTCATGCAGGACTTAACTCGGATCTAGATGGCTAGATATTCAAAGCTAAGCCAAGTCCGAATAAAACACAACGAAACTCCGAACTATATGGCCGGACTAACGAACCTTAGAAATAAATTTAAGTCAAACTTCCAAGTATACAACAAGTTATTTCCTTGCAAGTTTCGGGGACTAGAGCATATGGTAACATCTGGAGAATAATTTAAGACTCAGAGAAAAAACAATTACCTCATTCATCTTGTTGGTATCAATGATGAAGCAAGATGGTCAAACGGCCGATGTCGAAAAGTCGAAAGGGCTGGTTTGTTGGATTACCCTCAAACCGATCGCAAGATTCCGCTTATTGGCATACTCAACCAGCGCCCAAGGTTGTTCCCACTAGCTGTCCGAAAGTTAAAACTTTACCCGGCAAGTGTCCGACCACGGCAGTCGCAGGCTCTTATGAAGAGCAAGCTCGTGGGCCGAGGTAACGGGACTTTGTAGGCGCAGCTCCTTGCGCAAAGACGTCAGCAATACTCGGCTGAGAAGAGCCGACAAGACCTTTCTGAGAAGAAGTCTTGACGGCAATAGCTTTTTTCGCCTTAGAAGAGGCATCAGCAGGAAGTGGCGCCTCCGAAGTGGGGACAGAGTCCTTAGGAGCAGCGGAGGATAAGGTCGCAGAGGGCGCCGGGATAACGACCTTTTCGACCGAGGTCGGGATAGCCGTAGAAACTGCCGGAGTAGATGGAGGCTCAGTAGTAGCGCTGGGGCCCATAGAAGGGGTGGCGGGCTCAACGAAAACTTCGGAGGGCCGGATCGGATCCAGGTCGATGGAAGGGGTCTCAGGGACATCGCGACGAACAGGCGACGTATTCGGAGCTGGAGGAGAAGCAGGACGAATAGGACTAGGAATCCTGGTATCATCAGCGGGAGGAGGAGATGGCGGCCGAATCGGACGGCTAGTCATACTAGGACCGCCGGGTTTAACAGAAAGAGGAGCACTGCAAAAATAAGAAGGAAGATTCGTCAGTATGAGAAACAGAAAGAGAGAAACAAGAAATATAGGCAAAAGAACTTACCCGGCGACCCCAGGCATAGTCTTGCGCCTGGGAGGGTTCGGAGCGGATTTCTTCATTCGCTTCTTAGGAACCGCCTCCGAGGCACTAGCAGGAGCCCCGCGCTTCCCCGAGGTAACGGGAGGCCGGGAAGCAATAGGCTCGGCCTCGTGAACCTGACCGGCCGGATTAGCTGGGAAAGTAGAAGCCGAAAATGCATAAGAAATAGGCATGGCGGCAACTACCTGAAGAATTTGGACCTCGTCCGAATCACCTTCCTCCTCATGCGCTGAAGTTTTGCCGCGAGCTCGAGCCGGAGCAGGATCCGACTTAGGGACGAACTCCTCGGAGTCCGGCTCGCCAGTATCAGGGGTGCTCCTGTCCGCGGGCCAAGGGAGCTGCAGAACTTCGGCGTCCTCGTTCTTCTGCTCTGCGAACCTCTGCAAGACGAGGAGAAAGAGAATCATGTAAACCAGTTTCTAAAAACTGTGGAATAACAGAGCATCGATCAAGCTTACCTCGGGAGGCGGACGATCGCGGTGAATGGTTTTAACCCCCAAGAGCAATCCTCGGGCATCTCGTCTTGAAGATAGCTCGACGCTTATGAATAAGATAATTATCCAGCTCCACGGTCAAGACTCGGTTAGGGTCGAGGGACCACTCATGTAGCACAGCTTGTGGGTCCGCTCTTGAAGGCGATCCGCTACTAATAAAGGTTGCCATCGACCTTCACCGCATAACCCGCCCGGATCAACCCTTTAGCCGAATCTCAAGGCCTCGCCAAGGCGTGAGTTTTCCTCGGATTGTAGAGCCAGTTCACTTTAGAGGGTGGGCCAATTGAGAATGGGGAGCCGAATCTTATCTTCCGCCTCTGTTCTTGACGAGAAGAATGACTTGTGCCACTTCTTGCACGACTCCAACCCAAAGGACGCGAGGGAACACGGATTTCCTCCGAGGTGTGATAGACGCCCACATTGGGTGAGCAACTTCGGAAGGGTGCAGATTTTTCAGAACAACGTTGGAGCGGATCCGAAGAACTGACCAGACATGCAGCGGCCACAGTCAAGTAACCCTCCGAGGCGAGATGAAAGCGAAAAGAGAAGCTATGGCGTCAGTAGAAGGTGATGCGGTGAAGGCCAAGTAATCGAGGAATTCTCTAGCGAAATCGCTAAGAGGGAGACCAAGCCGCGCGGCGTGAGACATGAAACCACATACTCGCCTCTCGATATCTGGAGAGGATTCAGCCGTAAACGGCAAGAAACCTCGGCGGGAATCCGAGTCCGGATGAGCCATTCAATCTCACGGTAGCGTGATCGAAGAGCCCTGCCACGAGCCTCGCTCGGGCCCGAGCGGCGTCGTCCTCAACAAGAGCGCCGCTAAACGAACTAGACATATTCTGCGGAAAGATCGCGGAGGAAAAACTGGCGAGGGGAGTTTGAGCTGCAAGGCCCGTCGGAACTTTGCACGAAAACAATGGCAAAGAACGGAGGAACCGTTGCCTAAGCCGCAAACGGGCAGATGAATCTTGGGAAAGATCGGGCAAGACGGCGGAAAGGACTCACCGGCGGAGCCAAAGCAGAGCCGGGCAAGAAAGCGCATCGACGTGGCGGAATCCTCGCCGGAGGAGGCTCTGGCTGACGAGCGGAGGAACTGCAGGAGAACGCGCCGGTGAAAGGAAGAAGAAGAACGGAGGCGAGCGATAAGGGGAAAGGTGAATCCCACGAGCGCAGTTTCCCTCTTTATAGTCAAGCCATGAACAGGGAAGTGGGATCGTGGGTGTGGCAGTTACCCGTGTAGATCGTGGGAGCAGCACGAACGCACGATGGTGAGTGGAGCCACACCAACGGCCACACACGAAGAAAGGTCGTCACGATCCCCAAGGGGAACGGCACACGAGGCGTCGCAGCGGCGGCGCAGCAGGAACAGGGTTCACTGTAGCTTGTCAGTAAGCATTGTAGAAGGACCTAAAAACTAGAAGAACAATGATGGGATGACACGTAGGACATGGCGTACGAGGGAAGGAACGAGGAAATCTCGGACGAGGCCATAACTCGGAAACAAGACTGAAGAAAATAATGAAGCTGATATAACCCGGCCAAAGCTATTGACAGGGCCACACCAGCTTCGGGGACTAATGTCGGGGGGTTAACCTCGGGGTCGAGACGGGAAAGACAGAGGTACTATCCCGTCTAGTTTCCGAAGTTACGGTCCAAGTCGGCGAATCATGGATATGTCGGCCGATGAACGGAGGCAAGAAGCCCACGATATGTATCAAGTAGTTACCGGCCGAGCTGATGAGAGAATCGGCCGGGTTACCCAAGTGATCTTGATGCAGGTGAAGAACGAGCCGAGTAACACAAGGTAAGGCCGAGTGATACGAAGCTTGCAGGAGAAGGAGAAGCCCAAGGTCAAACTATAGCTGCAGGCTAGAAGGAATCAGAGCAGAGCCAAGCACAAGAGACAAGGATGCACAGCGTCAGAGGGGCAGAAGGAGGTCACGGAGGTGACAGTCCTGGAGCCCGAGGCACGCAGGAGGGGGCCACTGGAACCTTGCCGTCGTTAGAGGAGCGACAGGGAAAGGAGGCCGCCGAACTACCAATTTGGGACAAGCATATTCCACGAATATGCTTGCCTCGTCAGCCCTAAGGGCACCCAAGGCGCTCCTTTATAAGGAGAGGTTTTGGACCCTGAGGGAGACATCGACTCTTTGAGCACCGTTAGGCTGGGGAGATTCATCTTGTCCCCCTGTATTCAGCTCAAGGAGCATTTGTAACCCATCAAGAGAGAAATAAAGTTCATCACTTTGGCAGCTTGAATGTAAAGACAGTTGCATCTTCCCTCCCCAGATCCCACTAGCATCCATTGGCCCCGTACTTTAGCCTACCCATGGCATCTGCCGTGCCACCACCACGACACCTTAAGCCGGAGTGAGTATGGTGGATTATGAGAGAGGGCTATTAGTGGTCTAGAGATTAGACACACCAATTAGAAGGCTCTAAACCGCAGGCTAAAGCAATTAGAAGCTCTAAACCAAACGGCTCTAAACCGGAGATTAGAGGTAGAAACTTGTGTATCTCAAGGAGGAGGCCCTGCCCCTCCTTTTATAGGTGGAGGGGCTAGGCGTGCCAAGGAGGGAGGGGAGTCCCTCCCCAACTCGGCCTAGGGCTGGCCGCCGGCTTGGAGGAGAGGAATTCCTCCTCCAAGTTGGTTTCAACCTCCTCTTGCTTGTTTCCCACAGTTTCCTGTTCTAGCCGTTTGACTTTCAAACTGGCAGTTTGACTTTCAAGTTTTGGAACAACAAGAACACTTAGTACATGATGCAATCATTCAATGACACATTCATGTACCCTCCCCCCCGGAGTGCCGGACAATCCGGACCCTTCTAGAACATTCCCGATGAAAACACCAGAATCATTCCGAACTCAAACGGACTTTCCTTATATGAATCTTATTCTCCGGACCATTCCGGATCACCTCGTGATATCCCGGATCCCATCCGAGACTCAACAACATTCGGTCTCTTTCTCATAACACCATAACTACTTAAAACAACGTCAATCCTTATGTGTCTCCCTACGGTTCGTGAATTATGGACATGATCGAGACACTTCTCGAACAATAACCAATAGAGGAATCTGGAAATTCATATGGCTCCCACATATTTCTCACGATAACTGCGATCGAATGAACCACTTACATACGATACCAATTTCCCTTTGTCTCACGATAGTTTACTTATCCGAGGTTATGATCGCTTGTATCTCTCGCATACCTAGTTCAACCTCGTTTACTGATAAGTACTATTTTCTCGTTCCCGTGATATGTGATCCCTTGTGACCCAGTCACATGCTTGCAAGCTAATTGGATGACATTCCACCGAGAGGGCCCAGAGTATATCTATCCATCATATGGATGGACAAATCCCACTCTTGATCCATGTGTTTCAACCAATACTTTCCGAACACTCAATGCCACCTTTATAGCCACCCGATTCACGGTGTGGTGTTTGATGTCATCAAAGCATCCATCCGGTAAAGGTGATATGCATGATCTCATGGTCGAAGGAATTAGGTTACTATGTATCAGAAAGCATATAGCAATTGAACTATTGAAATGACTTGATCTTTATGCTACGCTTATCAATAGGAGTATGTACACCATATCATTCTCCTAACGATATGATCTTGTTGTTGATAATATCTCAATGTTCATGATAGGGAAACCACAATCATTTAATCAACCAACAAGCTAGTGAAGTATAGAGGCTATACTAGGGACTTCAAATTAAGTTTACAAATCACACAAGTATTAATGTTTCCTTGTTAATACTATTATAGCATCAATGTAAACATTTATCATAAACACAAAGATATAATAATAACTATATTTATTATTGCCTCTAGGGCATATCTCCAACAGTCTCCCACTTGCACTAGAGTCATCTAATCTAGATTACATGGTAATATACCGAACACCCATGGCAGTTTGGTGTTGGTCATGTTTTGCCCTCGGGAGAGGTTTAGTCAACGGATCCGCCACATTCAGATCTGTGTACTTTGCAAATCTTTATATCCCCATCGGATATGTTCTCGAATAGCGTGAAAACGCAGCTTGATATGCTTGACTTCTTGTGTGACCTTGGTTCTTGCGCATTGTCTATGGCGCCCATGTTAGCACAGTAGATAGACATTGGGTCCAGCACACTAGGAACCACACCTAGCTCTGTAATGAACTCTTTCATCCATATCGCTTCTTGTGAAGCCTCCGAAGCATCCATGTATTCCGACTCAGTTGAAGATCTCTCCACAACGCTTTGCTTTGCACTCCTCCAGTTAACTGCTGCACCATTCAAAATAAATACGTATCCAGATTGTGATTTAGAATCATCCGGATCGGTTTTCCAACTAGCATCGGTGTAACCATTAACAACGAGTTGTTCATCACCTCCATAAGAAAGAACCATATCCTTAGTTCTTCTCAAGTACTTAAGGATGTTTTTGACCGCTGTCCAATGGTCCACTCCTGGATCACTTTGATATCTGCTAGTTAAACTTACAGCATATGCAATGTCGGGTCTAGTACATAGCATGGCATACATTAGAGATCCTATGGCTGAGGCATAGGGAGTCATACTCATACTTTCTCTATCTTCTTCCGATGTCGGACTTTGAGTTTTACTCAAGGTCGATAAGCAACATGGGCAAGAACCCTTTCTTGCTTTCTTCCATTTCAAACCTCTTTAGAACTTTGTCCAAATATGTACTCTGTGACAATGATATTTGGCGTTCGATCTATCTCTATAAATCTTTATGCCTAATATGTAAGTCGCTCGCCAAGATCCTTCATTGAAAAACTATTATTCAAATATTCCTTGACACTATTAAGAAGGTCTACATCATTCCCAATCAACAATATGTCATCCACATATAGTATTAAGAATGCTACAGAGCTCCCACTCACTTTCTTGTAAATACAAGCTTCTCCATAAGTTTGTATAAAACCAAAACTTTTGATTACCTTATCAAAACGTTGATTCCAACTTCGGGATGCTTGCTTCAATCCATAGATGGACCTTTGAAGTTTGCATACCTTGTTAGCATCTTTAGGATCGACAAAACCTTTGGGTTGCATCATATACAACTCTTCATCAATATCTCCATTGAGGAATGTTGTTTTGACATCCATCTGCCATATCTCATAATCGTAATATGCAGCGATTGCTAACATAATCCTCACAGACTTTAGCTTCGCTACTGGTGAGAAAGTCTCATCGTAGTCAACTCCTTGAATTTGTCGAAACCCTTCTGCGACAAGTCGAGCTTTATAGATGATAACATTACCATCAAGATCGTTTTCTTCTTGAAAATCCATTTGTTCTCGATAGCCTTCCGCCATCCAAAGAAGTCCACCAAAGTCCATACTTGGTTTTCGTACATGGATCCAATCTCGGATTTCATGGCTTCTTGCCATTTATTGTAATCTGGGCTCATCATCGCTTCCTCATATGTCTCGGGGTCATCGGTGTTGTCCACCAACATGACACTCATAACGGGATCATACCAATCTAGAGTGGTACGAGTTCTCGACCTCCGAGGCTCAGAGCAACTTCAACCAAGTTTCATGATCATCACCATTAGCTTCCTCTCTAATTGGTGCGCACCACAGAACTTCTTCCGGTCTGCGCTACTGCAATTTCGAGAGAAGGTTCGACAACCTCGTCGAGTTCTACTTTCCTTCCAGTCACTTCTTTCGAGAGAAATTCCTTCTCTAGAAAGGATCCATTCTTGGCAACGAAGATTTTGCCTTCGGATCTATGATAGAAGGTATACCCAATAGTTTCCTTCGGGTATCCTATGAAGACGCATTTTTCCGCTTTGGGTTCAAGCTTGTCCGGCTGTAACTTCTTTACATAGGCTTCGCATCCCCAAACTTTAAGGAACGACAATTTATGTTTCTTTCCAAACCATAATTCACACGGTGTCGTTTCAACGGATTTAGACGGTGCCCTATTTAAAGTGAATGCGGCTGTTTCTAATGCATAACCCCAAAATGATAGCGGTAAATATGTAAGTGACATCATAGAACGAACCATATCTAAGAGAGTTCGATTACGACGTTCGGACACACCATTACGCTGTGGTGTTCCCGGCGGTGTCAATTGTGAAAGTATTCCGCACTTCTTTAAATGCTCGCCAAACTCGTAACTTAGATATTCACCTCCACGATCAGAACGTAGAAATTTAATCTTCTTGTTACGTTGATTCTCTACCTCACTTTGAAACTCCTTAAACTTCTCGAAAGTTTCGGACTTATGTTTCATGAAATAGATATACCCATATCTACTCAAGTCATCCGTGAAGGTAAGAACATAATGATAACCACCGCGCGATGCTACACTCATTGGACCACACACATCGGTATGTATGATTTCCAATAAGTCCGTAGCTCGCTCCATCATACCAGAAAATGGAGTCTTAGTCATTTTTCCCATCAGACATGCTTCGCATCTTTCAAGTGATTCAAAATCAAGTGATTCAAGAAGTCCATCGGAATGGAGTTTCTTCATACGCTTCACTCCAATGTGACCAAGACGACAGTGCCACATATAGGTCAAATTATCGCTTGATTTCAAACGTTTAGCCTCAATGTTGTTTATATGTGTATTTCCACTATCGAGATTCAATAAGAATAGACCATCTATCAAAGGTGCATGTGCATAAAACATATTACTCATATAAATCGAACAACCATTATTCTCTGACTTAAACAAGTAACCGTCTCGCAATAAACAAGATCCCGATATAATGTTCATGCTCAACGCAAGCACTAAATAACAATTATTTAAGTATAAAACTAATCCCGATGGTAGATGAAGGGGTAGCGTGCCGACCGCGATCACATACCTTTGATCCGTTTCCCACGCGCATCGTCACCTCGTTCTTCGCTAGCTTCCGTTTATTCTGCAGCACCTGTTTCGAGTTACAAATATGAGCAACTGAACCAGTATCAAATACCCAGGCACTACTACGAGTACTAGTGAGATACACATCAATAACATGTATATCAGATATAACTTTCTTCTTGATGTTGCGTTCTCGATCCGCCAAGTACTTTGGGAAATTTCGCCCAAAGGACCTTCTCCTTGCAAGAAAGCACTCGATTTGCTTGGGTCCAGCCTTGGTCTTCTTTGCCGCGTGGTAACTTTCTTACCACCCTTCTTGAAGTGTCCCTTTTGCTTAGACTTGCCTTTCTTGAGTTTGGTGGTCTTATTGACCAACAACACTTGGTGCTCTTTCTTGATCTCCACTTCTGTAGATTTTAACATAGCAAACAGTTCTGGCAACTCTTTGTTCATGTTCTGCATGTTGTAGTTCATCACAAAGTTCCTGTAACTTGGTGGCGGTGATCGGAGGACGGTAAATCCCCAAAGAATTAGGAATCACTATACCCAAGCTTTGAAGTTTGTTTGCGTGCCCAGACATCTTAAGAACATGCTCACTGACAGAGCTGCCCTCTTCCATCTTGCAGTTAAAGAACTTTTCAGAAGCCTCATAGCTTTCAATTGCCGCATGAGTCTCAAAATCAATCTGAGATCCTCGACAATATCATATGGGTCTGACTCTTCAAACCTTTTCTGAAGCTCTGATTCTAAACCATACAAGATAGCACACTGAACTATGGAGTACTGATTCTTCCGAGCGAGGTAAACATTCTTTACTTCATCGGGAGCATCACCAAGGTGGGTCACCCAAAGTGCATCCAGACATAGGTCAAATTACCGCCAGAGGACAATCCTCAAATTGCGGAACCAATCCGGGTTGCTTCCATTGTTTTCAACTTTTCTTTCTCTAGGAACGCATTAAAATTGATGGTAGGGGTCATTGATCTACAACATATTTGCAATAGTTTAGACTAAGTTTATGATAAATTGAGTTCAAATTAATTAATGAAATTAAACTAGGTGAACTCCCACCAAAACAACATCCCTCACATTGTTTTAGTGATCACACGAACCAAATCCACCACATCAACACCGATCATCACGAGAGTTGATATAGTTTCAATGGCGAACAATCGTCATGTTCATCATATCTACTATATGATTCATGCTTTACCTTCGGTGATCCGTGTTCCGAGACCATGTCCGTACATGCTAGGCTCGTCAAGATCAAACCTTAGTTTCGCATGAGCAAATCTGGCTTGCTCACGCTTTTATACACTTGCGTAATCTAACACCCGATCATCACGTGGTGCTTCGAAACAACAAGCTTTAGCAACGGTGCTAACTAAGGGTGAACACTTTATGATTTGAAATTCATGTGCATGAGGGATCATCTTATAATGCTACCGTCGTCTACTAAGCAATACAAGATGCATAAAGGATTAACATCACATGCAATTCATAATATGTGATATGATATGGCCTTTCTTATTTGTGCTTCCGATCTCCATCTTCAAGCACGAACATGATCTCCATCATCACCGGCATTGCATCAAGGTCAATGACGCTTCACCATGGTTGTCTTCCACCGGCTTCAACTATTACAACTACTTTGAATAGACACGCGGGTCTTAACATAAATTAAAGACAACCATATGGCTCCTGCCGGTTGCCAACTTACAATAAGGAACATTGCATACATCAAATATAATCACAATCATGGCCATATCACATCATCAGACACCCCGCAAAACAAAGTTAGACGCCTCTACTTTCTTTGCATATTTTACGTGGTTTGGGGCTTTCAATAAGTGTCGTTCTAACATACGAACAAGAACCACAACATTGATACTAGCATTGTTGATCACCCGTTGTAAATTGGATCTTAACTATGCTAGGAGAAACAGGCACCCGCAAAGCCACTTATGCAATACAAGTTGCATGTTAAGCGTGGAGCAAGTCTCATGAACGATGTCATGTAAGGTTAGCCCGGGCCGCTTCATCCCAACATACCGCAAGATGAAAAATACACAAAAAGCAATCGACAATAAAAGCATCAACGCCCACAATGACCATTGTGTTCTACTCGTGCAATAGATCTACATATAGACACGGCTCTGATACCACTGTAGGGGTTCGTAGCATGGAAAACAAAAAAATTCTATCGCATACAAACAAACAAGCCAAGATCTATCTACTAGATTGTAGCAACGAGTCGATGGAATAACTTACCCTCGAAGATTCCAAAGTGTTTAACGAGAGCGGATTCTCGTGGGTGATGTAGTCGTACTCTTTCCGATCTCAAGATCGTGTGGACGATCCTTCCGTTACGGCAGCGCTTCCGCAGCTCGGTCACATCGTTCGGTTACTCGGAATACCTTCCTCTCCTTGTTCCAGTGACGTGGAGGTTGTAACACTCTCCTCGCGATTCCGGCAGCACAACGGCGTGGTACCGGAAGTAGAGGGGAAATCCCGCAGGGCTTCGCCTTAAGCTGAAGTGAGTATGGTGGATTATGAGAGAGGGCTATTAGTGGTCTAGAGATTAGACACACCAATTAGAAGGCTCTAAACCGCAGACTAAAGCAATTATAAGCTCTAAACTAAACGGCTCTAAACCGGAGATTAGAGGTAGAAACTTGTGTATCTCAAGGAGGAGGCCCTGCCCCTCCTTTTATAGGTGGAGGGGCTAGGCGCGCCAGGGAGGGAGGGGAGTCCCTCCCCAACTCAGCCTAGGGCTGGCCGCCGGCTTGGAGGATAGGAACTCCTCCTCCAAGTTGGTTTCAACCTCCTCTTGCTTGTTTCCCACAGTTTCCTGTTTCCCACAGTTTCCTGTTTTAGCCGTTTGACTTTCAAACTGGCAGTTTGACTTTCAAGTTTTGGAACAGCAAGAACACTTAGTACAAGATGCAATCATTCAATGACACATTCATGTACCCTCCCCTCCCCCCCGGAGTGCCGGACAATCCGGACCCTTCTAGAACATTCCCGATGAAAACACCGGAATCATTCCCGAACTCCGAAACAGGACTTTCCTTATATGAATCCTATTCTCCGGACCATTCCGGATCACCTCGTGATATCCCGGATCCCATCCGAGACTCCGAACAACATTCGGTCTCTTTCTCATAACACCATAACTACTTAAAACAACGTCAATCCTTAAGTGTGTCTCCCTACGGTTCGTGAATTATGCGGACATGATCGAGACACTTCTCCGAACAATAACCAATAGAGGAATCTGGAAATTCATATGGCTCCCACATATTTCTCGATAACTGCGATCGAATGAACCACTTACATACGATACCAAATTCCCTTTGTCTCACGATAGTTTACTTATCCGAGGTTATGATCGTCGGTATCTCGCATACCTAGTTCAACCTCGTTACGATAAGTACTCTTTCTCGTTCGTGATATGTGATCCTTGTGACCCAGTCACATGCTTGCAAGCTAATTGGATGACATTCCACCGAGAGGGCCCGAGTATATCTATCCGTCATATGGATGGACAAATCCCACTCTTGATCCATGTGTTTCAACCAATACTTTCCGAACACTCAATGCCACCTTTATAGCCACCCGATTCACGGTGTGGTGTTTGATGTCATCAAAGCATCCATCCGGTAAAGGTGATATGCATGATCTCATGGTCGAAGGAATTAGGTTACTATGTATCAGAAAGCATATAGCAATTGAACTATTGAAATGACTTGATCTTTATGCTACGCTTATCAATAGGAGTATGTCCACCATATCATTCTCCTAACGATATGATCTTGTTGTTGATAACATCAATGTTCATGATAGGGAAACCACAATCATTTAATCAACCAACAAGCTAGTGAAGTATAGAGGCTATACTAGGGGCTTCAAATTAAGTTTACAAATCACACAAGTATTAATGTTTCCTTGTTAATACTATTATAGCATGAATGTAAACATTTATCATAAACACAAAGATATAATAATAACTATATTTATTATTGCCTCTAGGGCATATCTCCAACACTCTTTGCCAGGGAGCCGCCTCACCGTCCTCGTCATCAAGGTGGTTTGTGTTTTGTTGGTGAAGATTGGATGGCAGTGAGCGTGTGAAGCTACTGCATGTATGCATCTGCATCGACTAGAACAATAACCGGGTACATCAGGAACAACCAATGCAAGAGAACCCGAAGACTGATCCCGCCGAACGCCTAGTCTTCCTCTCGGATCCGAGGACGCCGAGACCCCGGGGCGACAAGTGCTTCTTCCCGGATCAGAGGGCCGAGAACCCGGACGCCCAGGTCGTCGACACAGATACGCCAAGTACGCTGACATGGAACCGACCAGTTCGCCGAGAACCGCTCCCGGACCCGACGACCGCCAAGATCGCCACCGACACAACAAGCACTTTGCCACGGAACGCCAAGTTCTGCATCCCGCACGACAAAACCGTCGACCCGACCAGGCGACCGCGGATGCGACAGGATCGTCCCCGGCACGCCAAGTACCTCCTTCTGGAACGCCAAGAACTCCGCGTGAGACGACAAGACCGACAACATGACCCGAAGACCACGGATGCGACAAGACCTACCTCCGATTCCGCCGACCCCGTCGAACCCTGAACCCTGAGACCGAACCCCGAACCCCGGAACCCCAAGTTCGTCGAGACCCTCTAAAGTGTGAACCCCTTCCCGAAACCCTATTTTATAATATAATACAACTTGTTGCATATTAATTGCCATACTTGCATGCATATTTGTGTGGTTTGGGGGCCTTATGCCGATTCACCTGAATTAAATATGGGGCCCATATGCGGGCAAATCTAGCCTTATATTGGGCTCATTTAAATTTGTGCATTGAACCGTTGTCATATCTTGCCTGGTTAAAACAACATTTAAAATGCAGGGTAGCTAAACAACTTGAACCACTTGAATATTTGTCGGGACCCCGGTTCCGCTTAATCTTGCCCAATTGCATCGCATCTTTGCCATGTCATACATCATACATGCATCATGCCCGGTCTTCTGCCGTAACCTTAAATAGTGCATCCGGTGTTCCTTCTAGTGTTTTGCTTCTTCGCGGATAAGGCCCTTGAGTTGTTGTGAGCTTCGCCCCGATCTTCGGTTGAATCTTCAGCAATGTTTTCAGGCGAGCATCTCCCCCCCTTTTCTACCTATCTTACTTTTATAGTATTTATTCCCTCCTGTTGATCTATTGCTATCTGTGTTGCGATGCTCTAGTTTTCGTACCCGAGATATCCCTTGCCGCCTTATATTGCCATGGACACATCCTATTACCTGCTGTTTGGTAGATAGTTGGACTTGCGCGTCGTAGTCGCTTGCTCAAGTGATGTTGCGTGTCGTCCAGTACCACAGTTGTTGGAGTATTGCCGCATGTTGATGTTGGAGATGATCATGGCTTTACTTATCGTTCACTTTATTTCCTGTTTAACAACTAAAATTGAAGTAAGTAAGCAGAGGCACAGGTGGGCAATAGATGTTATTTGGTTGTTAACCGTCCACTTGTGTCCCGTAGGACCCCGAGTACTTGATACCTGTTCCTTGAATATTCGCGCTATCCACATCCGGGAGGATTATGGGACCCCCCTGAGCCAGAGCTTGATTCCGTCTTATTTCTTGGGGCCACAAACTAGTTTGAGGTTTTATTTACTATCCTGTACTTATGCCATGCTACTGCTTATTTACGATTGTGCGATGAGAACCTGTACTGTTTAGGATCGGGACACATTTTTGCGGTGTCGACAAGCCCAGTTTTGGGTTCCCAGTCGTTCACAGCCGTCCACCCAAACCTCGGGTCCGTCTCGGAGTCAGCTAACTTCGTTGCGGGTGTACTCCAAGGGGTGGCCCCCTGAAATATTTCTGAATCCTGTGATTGCTTTGTCGTGAAGGTCTCGTTGGGTTTTGATTTGGTTTTTCCGAGGTTGATCGAGCGTGTGTTGCTATTGGTGCACCCCGGCCGGGTAAAACTTTCTGAAAGCCGTGTCCGCGGTTATGGACGACTTGGAGCACAGTATCTCGATCATAGACAACTATAACTAAAGTAGTGCTATAAATTTGACTCTATAATGACTAGTAATCAACTTTACTATAATGGAATGGCTAAATAAACCTGCCAACAATTGCTTGTTTGAGTTGTCGCTTGAGACCATTGTACCTGACTAGTAAGTATTGCAACTACAACGGAATGGCTAATAAAAGTACCAACAACTGCTGGGTTTTTGGGTTATCTCATGCTATTTGTATCTGACTAGTAAGTGTCGCAACTACAACGGAATGGTTAAATAAAAGTGCCCACTGCTTATTTTATCAGGATGATTATCTATACCTGACTAGTAATTACTGCAACGATAACTGAATAAATAAAACTGCCAACTGTGTGAGTTCCTCGGTTGACTTCCTCGTTTGGTCTCGAGGGGGAAACACCAGGATGGGTTTGTTTGATGGTAGCATCCGGTTGGTTCCGAATAGGTCTTTCTTACCCCTCTCTGATAGCCGCCAGTTGTATCGAGTCTCTATAGGTTGTTTAGTGCATGCTGCGCTGCCGCTCAGTCCACCATACCTATGTAGGCGAGGACCGCCGAATTCTAGCCTCGCCGTGTACTGGCCTCAGTACTGACGCTCCTCTTTTTCCTTTGCCTTTGTCGGCACCCCTTTTGTTTAAGCAGGTTGTGAGATCGACGTCGTTAGCAGGGTTACCCTACCGGCTTGGCCTGGGCAGGGTTATGGACGCCATTGGTTATTCTTCAGGGCTCTTAGCCCCATTTGCATCTTGTCCGTAGTCGGACGCTCTATCATTTTCAAGATGATCTGGATCTTTGTACATTATATCTGTATTCTTGACTCATGGAGTCGTGTTGTATATATATATCTGTTCTGTGGGTCCCATCAAGGACTGTTGTGTAATGTTATTACTTCGTTTTTCACCCGCACGAAAGTGCCTGGTGGGCACCTTTGAAT
This sequence comes from Avena longiglumis, assembly GCA_030063025.1. NCBI lineage: Eukaryota > Viridiplantae > Streptophyta > Magnoliopsida > Poales > Poaceae > Avena > Avena longiglumis. Next base: position 415,309,081 of record CP125975.1, on the reverse strand, counting down.
CGTTTCTATGCGGGTTTGGCGGGTTTCGCTAAAACTTGCATAGGGCCGATTCTGAGGGTGTTACATCTAGGGCTGAGGGTTGGGCTCAAAAAAGGGATTGGAGCCCCTGCCCTGACCGAGACCGAGGTAGCTCGGAACGGTCGCTCTGCCCTACCTCCGCTAGGTGCCCAACCAGCGACCGCATGCCACTAGAAGGTCGTGTGCATCCGGCAACAACTTGCTTTGTCTTCCCACTGCCAGAGGGCTCGCTAGCTCGCGTCGCCCGCCGTCGTTGCTGCATTGGAGCGCCTCCACCGCCGCAAGCACGCCACGCACATGCAGCCTCCACGCCGCCGCAAAGCAGCCCCGCCCCACGACCAGCTCTATGCCCCCGTCCACCATAGCGAGCCTATGCTGCCACCACCACACGAGGGGGAAGGAGGGCCCGTCACCGCTGGTTCCCCCAGAGATTCTCCTGGAAACACCCTTTGGCGGTGGCGAGGAGGAGGGGAGAGGTGGGGAGGGGGCGGTGGCACGATTTAGGGTTTGCCCTGCCGCTCGCGGGAGTGGGCAGAGTGAACATTTTTTTCTCGTCCTCCTAAAAACTTAGGAAATTGAAAATGCAAGAACAGCCAGAACTGGCCAATACCCATTTTGTTCATAGAGCATGAAGGGGTATCGGTCAATCCTGGACGTTCTTGTATTTTTAGTTTCCTGAGTTTTAGAGGAGGGCACCGAAGCAAAAGTGTTTCAAACTTTCAAAAACATTTGATGGAAATTACATCAGTTCATGGTCATTAAATAAATTGAATATTGTATGGATGTATCTTCCAACAAGAGAATATTAAAATATATGATTAAATAAAGATTATTCATGCTCAGAACCTGAAATCAAAGAACAAGGTAACAGAGTTAGTTCGTTCCTTCGAAACACACATTTCTTTGTTTTGTTTAGTGCTTTTATAGTGATGCTTGATACTGGATTCAGCTTTATGTGTTGAATGGGTCTACTGAGTATGCAGCATGCTATCCTCCAAGGTAGGGGATATCACAAGTATAAGGAGCTCCAATTCTGGAAATCCAATTTGGTTCACGGGTCCAAATGAACCAACTGTGTGAAAACATATTTTTAAATTTCAAAAAAGTTATAAAAAAACATTTGCATGTGCATCCGGACACTAAATGTTCATACACAAGTTTACGGGCGAAAAGAACATTTTAGATGTCCCATATAAAAAAGACAAATTTCAGATCTCCAACATGTCTAAAACATACTTCTTTCTTTTTACACAAGCCACATATGTTCATTCTTTCTAAAAATTTGTGTACGGGCATAAAATGTCCGAATGTATATGCATAATTTTTGTTCAGATTTTTTTGACAATTTAAATTTTATTTTGTATATATGTATTTTTTATAATAGGTTCATTTAAACGTGAGAGCCAAAACACCACCCTTTAATTCGGCCAACTATGTCATGTACTTAACCTGAGCTAACAATATTATATACACATACTGGTTGCGTGCATCTTTGATCAAGAAGTTGGGATTTAAACTCTTTTGTAGTCGCATCACCTTTATATGGTGCTTGAGACCTAAATAGCCTGGGTTTTAATATTACTGGCATGTACGTATATATTCTTGGATTCATGTTCCTGAATAATCTGAAGTATTTCCAAGTGCTATCTGAGATGGAAAAAAGAAATTAAAGATGCTTTTTGCTGGTCAAGAAGAGAAAGTTGCAGCAGGGAGAATCAGTGACTCCAGCTTTGTCCTCCCATCCAAAAAAAAATCCTGAAGGTACACTGAGCTGATGCAGCAAGGAAGAAGAATTAAACCTAGTATTGACGTTGGCTCCGTCATTGAGGACTAGTTTACTGAAGATCAAGTGGTGGCATGACTCGGAGCACCAAATCTTGAAGGAAATCATCTTACTCTAATTTAATCGATTGCTGGCTCAAAAGACAATACCAAGTGGTGGGATGGCTCAGAAAACCAGATGGGAACGCCGTCACTCACATGGACTGCAGCATTTCTGCATCGTGTGACGTGGCCACCTTAAAATCGTACTTTTTTGCATTATAGGCAAGTGTACTCATCAATCCAACAACCTTAAACAACATGTTATGCTTTGCAGCTTGGTTGCTCTTCCTTTACCACCCAAATGTCAATGTTTCCCCGGCTCCCACTCCAATGTTTCCTTATAATTGACCACCAAGGGAAAAAAATACTGAAAATAAAAAAACTTGAGATATTTGTGATCAAACAGAGGATTCATTGGCGTTTTGATCCGTACAAAGACACCACCATATTTGTTGGTTCGATAGCCATATCAGTTGACTTGGATTTCTTAAAAATTGAATAAACCTATATATTAAATAGTGTTTAGATTTATCTAAATTTAGACAAATTTAAGTCAACTAAGATGGGTCGAAGGGAGTACAGATTTTTTTAGTCCTAAGATTCGGCACCTTAATTAAAAACCAGAGTATCCGACGTACAATAGTGGCATCAAGGGTCTACAGCTGTCAATTAAAAAAAAGCGGTGCAGCTTGTTGCCCTTGTTATTATCCCATTACTTTGTTTTTTCATCTTGGAATATCATTGGACAAGTCTATCAGGGTAATAGGTCCGATAGTTCTAAAGAAAGTGTACTACCTATATGTTACATAATATTGTAAACATGGGGAGGTATACTTTGATGGCTCTACCTTTATATGAGCACACAACTTTGAAGAAAGTGTATTACAAACACGCTACTTTCTCCGTTTCAAAATATAAAATATTTTAGGTTTGTAAAAAAACATATCTAGACTTCTTTTAGTGTTAGATTCATTTTAAACTTGAGTGAACCTAGACAATAAAAGAAGATTAGATATATTTTTTTATAAACCTAAAATATCTTATATTTTAAAACGGAGGGAGTACATTTGTGATAAAGTGTGGAGATACAACTGTATCATCTACCATGTAAGAGAAGACAACTTTGAAGAAAATATACCGGCCACATATTACATGATAAACATGATACAAACGAGCATCTCTACTAGGAAACGTAGTTCTAGATAAAATATACAACCTATGACCTGGTCTCTAGGTTATGTCATTAGTTAGTAAGCAATTTTGAAATGTTGGGCAGGTAATATCATTGCTAATTTGTTACATATGTTATTTAACAAAAAGAAGCTGGCTATCCGTGTTGTACGGCACACTAATGACATGTCTGACGCCGATATGCTATCCTCGTACCCAAGTTAAACTATGAAGGACAGTAAGGTGCATATTATATTACACATGGGTGTCCTTATTTTAGACGCCTCGGAAAATGGTATGTATCAGAGGGGCCATTCATTAACCTACTCTATGATAAAAAAAATGGTGTTTGATTATTTAATGGTAGCTTGTGTCGTCATAAGAACATGGGCACATCTGCCCTTTAGCATGCAAAACCAAAACAAGCAAAGAAAACAATACAAAACAATAGCTGGATCGCTATGGGGGAATATCTCTTTGAGCTACATTAGTCTTATTGTCAAACTCGAGAAGAGAAGAAGCCATTAGCATCCTAACACTCTGTCAAACTTCATTTCAATTCTTATTTCTTCTCGATCCGGCTGGCCAGCAGAAGGATAGAGTGATTGCTAGATTGAGAGACCTAGGAAGAAGAAGAGAAGAATGGGGAGAGGGAAGATCGCAATCGAGCGGATCGAGAACACGATAAACCGTCAGGTGACCTTCTCAAAGCGGCGTGGCGGGCTGATGAAGAAGGCCCGAGAGCTCGCCATCCTCTGTGACGCTGATCTCGCGCTCATCGTCTTCTCCAGCACCGGTCGCCTCTACGACTATGCAAGCTCGAGGTTTATTAGTCAACTCTAGCTATCCCTCTTGTAACTTCTAATTGGTTGATTGGTGCTTTCTTAGTTAATTATGTCATTTTCTGTTTGCACTCCTAAGCACTATAAAGTTGGATATTCATGTGATTTGTTATTATCAGCGACATGAAGGCAATTATAGAGCGCTATCAGGAGGAAAAAGAGGAGAATCGTGGGATACTGAATCCAACATCAGAGGCAAAGGTATGCACATATTGGCAGGATCTAGCTAGCTAATTTACCCACTATACATTTTTCACAAAGAAGGAAAATTTTATGTGTTCAAAGAAATATCAACTAAACTAGATGCATATATATGTAGTAGCTCATTATTTCTATACTGAAACAACTAATCATTCAGTTGCATAGTGAAGTGATCACACTTTGCTAATTATTTTGTTGGAATCTATGGGAATAATGAGGGGGCTCTTAGCATTAAAAAAATGCAGTTCACCAAAACTAGTAAGATGTACTTGATATATTAGAAAAAATAGTGTAGAGATGTCGTTAACAATAATTTATGTTCGTAAAGTTGTGTATCATGGATGAGAAATACGTGTAGCATAGGGGGGGGGGGCTTGATCCTGCCAACTGCAGTACCTTGTGATCGAACTCACACATTTCTCTCTTAAGCATCTTTTCCTTTAGCATCTTTGTAGATTTTGAATCTATATCTTCTAAAGAATACTCATGACAATCACATGAATTAATCCATGGTAGGATATATCTCTTCTAAAGAATTGTGTGGCTAGATGCATCATGGTAGCTAGATAGTTAGGTGGTAAATCTACCTAAATCATTCCTGAACATATCTAAGCCTAGCATATCTAGTTAAATGTGTATTCTAGGATAATAGCACTTACTAGAAACCCTGAAAAATATCTAGTTTGTAGCAAGATTGTCTCACTTCCATCAAGCTTTTGCTATATTGTATTTTTTTCATTAATGAAACTTTATGACTTGTGAATACTCGAGAAAGATATCTTACCTTCATAGGTGTGCAATCCATTACTCTTTGTTGTCTCAACGGTACACAATACACAACGAAGCATGGATAATGGGGGGGGGGGGAGGGGGGGTACAATATTAGTGTTTAATAAGACACTTTTTTCTTGCATTCAACAATCTAGGTAAGACCATAACATGTTATACAATAGATTATTTGTAAGTGTTAGATCCAAGAATTAATGGATGCATGCATATATAATCATGTGATGATTAAAATTTACTAAGATAGAGAGTGACTAGAAGATATCATCTCGTACCATTGTGAGAATGATATTATTTTTCATGTGATTGGCTCTCGTTTCTCTCTCTTTTACGTCAAAGATCATCCTAGATGGTATTTTAATATATCATAGTTTCCCTTAATGATCTCATGTTCATTTGTTGTGCAGTTATGGCAGAGGGAGGTTACAACCTTGAGGCAGCAAGTGCAGAACTTACAACACAATAATAGGTAATATCAATATTATTTAGTATTCCCTCGATCAAAGTTTGTAAAGCCACCTCCGGTTTGAGATTAACTTTGACCATAATTTTGACTAAAAGTATGTATTATCTGCCGCGAAAATTATACAATCCAAGGCGTACCTTTTACTATGTACATAACTCTATTTTATTTGTTAAATTCATCACGAAGATTGATCTCAAAATTCAAGAAGGCCTTATAAACCTGGATCGAGGGAGTATCCTCTATGCATAGAAATAAAAACCCTAGTTAGTAGAGCTATCTAGAACTTCTTGTTTCAGTTGTCTCATATGCAAATTAATTGGACGAAAATGGTTGTCTGGTGTATGCCAATATCTTTGAGGTTAAGACTAGGCCGGTGAACCGATGTATCCACTAGCACTTTTTGTTGGGATGAATGGAGAAACCAGGTATCTAGTAGCTAGTTACTACACTACTAAACCATGTGATCTCTTATGGATATACAGGCAACTATTAGGAGAGGAACTATCTGGCTCAACTGTTCGTGATGTGCAGTTTCTCCAAAGCCAACTTGAGATTAGTTTGCATTCTGTAAGAAAGATGAAGGTACCCTTTTATTGTCCCGTCTTTATTTATTTATTTTAACTGCATTTATATATGCATGACACATACTTTGTAACTGATTTCCTTAGGAGCAACTTCTGGCTGAGGAGATCCAAGAACTCAACAAAAAGGTTCACTACATTGCGTTCATCTTATGGTTTTTATTGAGGGTCTTGAAGTAGCTCAAGTGTCGATTCTTTCATAAGTCTATGTTATCAATGACTAAGTATGTTATGATCACAGAGAGCACTCGAGGTGACCCGAAAACCCTAGCCCCACGCGTCGCTCCCGCGAGCGACCGGGGGCTCCCCACCGCCGCCACCCCCTTCCCCCCTCTCCGGCCTCCCCCCCCCCCCCCCTCCCCTCGCCGCCACTGGGTAGCGCCGGCGGCAAAGCCGCTCGGCATCGGTGGCGGCGGGGCCTCCCTCTCCTCCCTACTCTCGGTCGGCTGGCGCGGGCTGGGCGTCCAGAGTGGCGGCGGCGTGCGGTGCGGTGGCTTGGCGGCGGCGGAGGTGCAGCGCGGTGGCGCGAAGGACCACGCGGCTTGGCGGTGGCAGCCCGGCCCTGGCGGCTTCGGCAGGGACACGGGGGCGGCGCCGTGCTCATCCGGCGACAGGGCTTCGGCGGCGACGCGTCTGCGGTGACGACGTATCGTGCCTCTGGGGGCCGCAGCGGTGGATCTCTCATGCTGGTCGTGCGCGGCTCGGCCAGCCGCTATGGATGCGATCCGCCGCGTGGCGCTTAGGCCGGTGGCAGGTCATGGCGGCGGCTTCGCAGCGAGCGGTGGGGCGCCGGCGAGCAGCTCGACGGCGGCGGTGAGACCTGGTTGCAGCAGTGGGGAGCGATTCTGCGGGCCAGATCTGGGCCTGATCCGGGCCTGGCCGGGCTAGCTAGGCCTGGCCAGGCCTGATCTGGGCCTGATCTTGGCCCTACGGATGTCGCTGCCCATCTGGACGGCACCCACCGCAAGGTGATGGAGGGATGATCTCCTCCCCTAGGTTTCACGTGTGCTCAATGACTGCGAATCCAAGTCCTGCCCTTCGCCGGAACTCTCGGCGGCTGTGCGGTGTGACGGTGGCCGGAGCCTTGGCTCGAGCGCGTGGAAGCCGGGGCGGCGGCCCCGGAAGGTGGCTTGCGCGGCCGTTCCTCAGGCCATGGGGTGGCGAGGTTCGTTCGATGTCCCTCAGACTGCCAACGGCCCGACTCGCCTGGGTGGTCTCGGTGGCGATGGTGTTGCTGCTTGGCGGCGGGGATTCGTCAAGGTGGCGGATTTTCTGGTGGAGGGAGGAGTGGATCTTGGTGCAGGGGAGGCGTTTGCGGAGGCACCCTTGCTGCAGTGCGGCGGCGGGACTTCATGAGCCTTGACGGGCTCGGCTGGGCCAAGAAGTCCTGGTATGGCCTGCTGCTGCATCCGGTCGGCTATCGCCTTCGGGCGGTGGAGACTGTCCTCTCCCGCGTGCTGATGCCATGCCTATCCTCGTCGATGGCCCCTCTCTCTCGTTCCTATCGGCCTTGGTCTGAGTTCCACGGTGTGACGGTGGTGATGTCTTCAAGACCGTGTGGGCGCGTGCAGGTGGGCGGCAAGCTTGGCGGAGCAATTCAAAGCGGTTGGGAGGGTCGTTGGAGGGATCGGGAGAAATCTTTGTCGCTTTGACACCGGCGCGGTGACGCCTTTGGGTATCGCCTTCCTTCCTGAAGGGCGTTGGGGGCATCTCCTCCGCGTCTCCTATGGCGTACCGGGGGAAACCCTAGGACTAGTCCGGGCAGCAGTGTCGTCATCGTCACTTCCCTTCTTGGAGGTGCTGCTTTGGTACGCGGCGCTTTGGATTGCTAGCGGTGTGGTGGTACTTCTCCGGTGGGCGCAATGGTTGTGAATCTTCTCTGTTTCGTTGCTCCGCTGTTGTCGTCTTTGTTTTCTTTTCTTTCTTCTTGTTTTCGGTTTGGACCTGTCTGTTCGGTCCGTGTATCGTGTTGGTCATTTGGGCGTTGTGCTGTCTGGCCCAGCAGCGGTCTCATCTGTGTGATTTATCTATAAAGCGGGACGAAAGCCTATTTCGAGAGAGAGAGTATGTTATGATGTGATGGAATTTTCTCGTGTATGTAGGGATTTCTTACGGAGAAGGAAAATCTAAAACTTTGCAAGAAGTTGAGCATTGCTCATGAGCACAAGATGGAACTGCAAAACAAGGTAAGAAATGTCTTAGATTCCCTAGTATTGAAATGCTACTCCGTTCCGGTGATTAAGGCGTATTTTTTCTTTAGACAAGCCTTGGACCAATAATTACTTTAGAAATTGCAATTCTGGGAATATAAAATCACCATCATAACAAGGTAATTTTGAAAATAAATCCAATGGAAAAAAATCATGTCAATAATCTTGTTTTCATTGAAAAATTGTTGATCAAATACTTGTCTTAGCGTTATAAAATACGCCTTACTTTTTACAAATGCATGGAGTAGGTAATGTCTATTGGCCATGAGAAAATTACACACAACACCAATGATTGGTGATATAGAATACAGAATTAAAACTAGTTTTGCGGCTGACCCCAACTTTTGGTGCAATGCGTTGCAGCTAGCCTAAATAGAAGATTTAGAGCCCTTGACAGTATCTGACCTGTGGACTCAGATTTTTATATCGTATTCTATAATTATATGATTTTTATACCCAGATTTTTATCTGTAATTATATGATTTGCCTGCGCAGTATGGTTGCAAGAATGGAAGAGAACTGATGCTTGACAAATGAACTTTCACGTGATAATTACTAGATTTCCGGAGCCATCATATCGAATGAGCAAAAGGCTGGTGGAAGCAGCTCAAAAGCTAGAGCACGGGAACAAAATATTGACCTTGAATTGTGCCAGCATGAACATGAGGATGAATAACACGTACTATCTCGTCCATTGCGGTATGTATGCCTGTCTAATTACATTCTTAAAAAGATCCACTTGCTAAGTGGCATGTCAATCAAGTTACAATTAATTACACGTTCTATTTATTAACCAAAAAATTCTTGATTTGCATGAAACAACTCAGCTATATTTCAGCGCTTGGACGATATTGAAGCTCATCAATTGATGTGCAGAGTCAACAACCATGTATGCATGGCGTGCACATCGGAACTAAACTAAATTGAAGCATAGCATGCCTGAACCCTATATTTTTCTTAGTGTTAAAGACACATATAGAGCTGCAAATGTATGTATGTGTATCTAACTCGATCTCTACAGGGAGAAAAGAAGTTCATATAGGTGATAAATGAATATGTGTACGCTTATGTTTTGGGGTACTCAAAATGTCAATCATTTCAGATATATGATCACAACCATTGACGATTTGAACAATACATACAGTGATATATATGCAAAATTTATATGTAATGGTTATATTAAGAAGAAGCTCCTTGAGGGTCAACCATGTCCATCAGCTTATTCAGTTTTTTATGTACATGTTACATTGTTACTGTAGCACTGTTTGGGTAGTGTCTGAAATTTAATAGAAAAACAATGCAAATAAAACGAATGAATTTACTTTACAATGCACTCAGGCTAATACTGAAGCATATCTAAGGAAAAAGTTACGACGTCTTTCCTCATACACTGTTTGGGCATCTGAGTCGCCGCCCCCGGGTCGCTCACGTGAGGCGACTCCGGGGCGCCCACCTCAAAACCCTAGCAGGCCGCCGACGGGCTCTCTCCCTCCGGTCGATGCCGCCGTGCCCTCTTCCCGATCGGCGGTGGAGGCCACGCCTTGGTCACGGAAGGTAATGGGTGGTTTGCGCGGCCTTCGTCGATCTCCTTCGCGTGGGGGTAGGCACCTTAGGGCGGCGGCGCTCCTGCGATGCAGGTTGGCGGCTCGAATGGGAGGCGCAGAAGAGAGGAAGGGGGTCTAGTGTGGACCTGGCGGCGGCGGTTGCCCTGCGGCAATGCTACTCCCAGAGTCCCGCTCAATCTCTGGGTTTGGCCATGGGCTTGAAAGGGCTAATGGCTGGCCTGCTTGTTCCGATTGCTGGTAGCCACCAGTGGTGTGGGAACTGCTGGTTCGGCCCGATAATGGAGGCGGTTCTAAGGTTTCTCCTGCGCAAAGAAGAAGATCTACTTGATGTTTTCCCTCGTTGATCTGGCTGGAGTGTCGAGTTCTGGAAGGCTTCACCGGCGAACTCCCATGGAAGCATCAGGCCTGGAGATTGCTGGATCAAAAGGTATTCAGTCTTGCATACCGTTTTTTTCTGGCCGTTTGGTTTTAGTGGGAGTGTTGTGAAGCTCTGTTGTTTGTTCCCACCAAGAGTCTTTCAACGATCAGGAAAGCAGAAACATGAGGGCAACGATGGTGATTTGAGTCTTTGTGGCGACAACGAACTGGCTGCGTGATATGTGACTCATAGTAGCGACTATTTGTGGGGGAAGACAACACAGGAGGAGTTCCCAGTCTTACCTTGCAGGTGAAAATCCAAGGTCGGGCCTTAACTGGTTGTGCCTGGCGATGGCCTTATTGAAGGCATTGTTTTGCGAGCGAGGACTTTCTTCAGGATGAAAAGCTATGATCTTTGATCGGGCAACGATGGTGCTTGTACACTGTTTTTTCTTGAAGGCATTATTATCGGAGTGGACGACTACTGGTGTTGTTCTGAAGGTGTTAGTGTTGTTGTTTTGAGGAATAGTTCTCTGTAGCGGTACTTTTTTTTAATTCTTATTTATTTTTTCTAGGTTGTGTGCATCCATAAGACCGCTAGGGCATGCGTTGTTGCAGAGGCTGGGTGTAATTGGTATTCCTGTGATATTAATGTATACTCCTTTCCAAAAAAAAGGTCTCTTAATGTAACACTACAGTACTGAAAATACTATAGCTTCTATGCAACATGTCAATCTCTGGATCGGTTCATTAGCTTACATAGAACTTAGATGAATAACAAAGTAAAATATCCGTGTATCATAAATAACGAAAGATCCAGAGTATACATTTATTACAATAAAGCTTAGCTCGAAGGCTAGCTCAAACTTATTCAAGTATCAAACATAAATAAATAACTCCTTCAATCTCCAAATTGCCCACAAGCGAACAAGTGCAGAGTGAAGTTCCGTGACCTAGCTGATCACTCAGAGTTGGAATATCCTGCAACATAAAACTTAGCAGCCCCGAAGGGTCAATACATGGAACGTATGGCAAGTAGCGCTAAATTGGGAGACAGTAGGCCTAGCAACTACATGCTTATTTGGCTGGTGGAGTTGTGGCTAGCTTGTATTTTCCAAACACTTTTGTACTACTTTATTAAACCAATTTGATTCACAACAACCCATTAAGTTCACCCATCAAGATTTAGAAATCAAGAAATAAGAATGAGCGAGAATATGTTATAGCATCAATATCAAGCAACTCATTTGTCTGTAACCGGGGACACGGCTAAGCACTTAGTTTATACACCCTGCAGGGGTTTGTACACTTTATCCATGTGACTTGGACAACCCAGCTCGTACCACCACACTCATATTGTGTGATGATAGGGATAAGCCCAAGAAGAGACCGTTCGAGAAGTAGATCCCCAAACTCCACTGTGCACCGGTCCCAACCTACCATTCACTACATCTCTGGCTATGCTAGGTTCGGGTCACCACTACCTACTAAGTCCAACCAGCCACCCATTTCTTACTGGCATATGGTTGCACACATAAGCTACTGAAATAAAGACAACTAATCCTTCTCAGTGCCCTGGGCGGCAATCCCCATAATTATTCACACTCCGATAACTAATCCAGCCACTCTGCCTAGGTAGTTCATTGACATTATGTTTTTAGTAGAACAAAATCTTTACTTTACCAAAGCATGATCCCTTCCTCGTATCTACAACAATGCTAAGCACATCTACCATACGGGAGCTCATCTATAAAGGATTTCCCTACCATAATACATAGGATAAAGCATAGCATAATAATACCTACACATGTATCTACAAAAATACACTACAAATACACAAGGAAAAAATAGTAGGACAAATTCATGATAAAATTAGCAACTACTTGCCTTGACGGTAGGAGTCGAGAGTACATTCCTCACAGAAGCAAGCGTTACACTCGTCACAATCTACACGATACACAATTGCAACACATAAACAATCATATACAACCATAACAATGCAAGATGCATGCATGATAAGTGGAACAAAGCTTCAGTAGTAATCTACAAACTATGTTCAGTATACCTACTATATGCATGCATGGAAAACATTTTTAAAGAATTGAAAACAAAACATGCAATTTAAATGGCCAAATAATGGAGCTCTAGTCCAATTATTAAGCCACTGTTGTTAACTAGCTTGTAAAATATTCGAAAAATAACTACTATGTAGGCAATCTAAAATAGATCCTGGGCCAACTGGAATCACAAAAAAAGGACTTACAGAACTTTATATATAATTAAAATACTCCAGAAAGCCTTTTAATTTCTTCTGCAAAACTAAGTACTATAAAGCTATCTTTTTAATTCATAATTAGGTACTACTTGTCCTACTGATTCTAGGTACACCTCATTTGCAATTTTCCGAGTGGTAAAACTTTTTGTATGATTTTATTACTCTAAATAGTCCATTAAACCAATTAATTAATCACGGAAAAACCTTGTGGCATAAGTATGAAACAATTGCACAGCAATATATGTGAAAATCTAAATCCAACGGTATCTTATTTGCAATTTTTGTCCTAGTGTATTAATTTCTACGAATTTTACAAGTTTCAGCAATAATCTGCAATTTATAAAAACTATTTTTGTCAGATGTTGAATAGTCAAAGTTGACCGTTTGATCGCACGGGCCCAGTGCCACGCGGCGGTCCGAGATTGGGCGATACCACTTTGGCGGATTCTAATCGTGGCCATTGCGGGTCGATCGGGCGGCCAGGGCTGCCCCTCTCTTACCAGGCGGTCGACGGCGAGGTGGCGGCGGCGGTGGCTTCGGGCGGGGACGATGGCGAGCTTCTCCGGTGGTCCCTGGTGGGGCGGAGGGCACGACAGGGTTCAATGGTGTTAAAGGGTTCTGGGGGCGGCGTCGGCGTGTATCCTTGCTTCCCCGAACGACGGAGAACGTCGGATGGAGGCGGTGGTCGCTGCGGGGCTCCGGCGAGCAATACCCAGTGACGTGCGGCTCTGCGGAGGGGGAAAAGAGGTGGGGTGAAGCGGTGGTCCGCGGGAAGCTGGTAGGGAAAAGAGGGAAGGCTCGGGGTGCTTGGTACCTCGGGGTTGAGCTCGGGCCGAGCTCGGGCGGTAGTAGTGACAGTGAAACTTCGATGTCATTTTTTTCTAGGGTTTGAGGCGGGGGGTTTTCGAGGCCGGGGTAGGGGATTAAGTAGAGGGTCGTGGTACTAGGAAGGGCAATAAAATCCAGTCTGATTCATTGTTCGTTCGAACAAACTCGTGCTGGTCTCGGCCTCTGATATGCCCAATTTGCATCACCTTTCTATATCATAATGTACCTCTATTCATTGATATTTGTCTTGTTATGAGGTATTACTTATGGCTTTTCATCTGTTTATGCATGTTGGACGATCCCTGGAGGATGGACTGCCGGAGTCTGGATTCTGATGGAAAAGACGGCGTTTAAGTGCAATCTCGTGAAGATCATAAAAATATGGAAACATATTATTTTACCGAAAGACGAAGGAAGCCAGAAGGAGGAGCGAAGGGGGGAAACAGGGGGCCCACACCCCCTAGGTGCGGGCCCACCTGACCCCGCGCCTAAGGTGGGTTTGGCCCACCTGTTCGGCCTTCGACTTCGCCCCTTCGCCTATATCTTCCCCACGGAACCCTAACACCAGGGGAGCGACCACAGATAGACTTCCGCCGCCTCTGGGAGGCGAAAAACACCGAGAGAGAAAGATCTCTCCGGCAGACAGATTTCTGCCGGGGGAATTCCTTCTTGCACTACAAGGAATATGGCTATATATGACCCTCTATTTTTGTCACAAAATCGTCACAATAGTCCATTTATGACGATTCTATGACGATTTTGAGATCGTCGAAAGCTGAGCGTCGCAAATGAACTATAAAGACGATTTTAGTGAAATCATCATAACCGTCTATGAAGATATTGGATCGTCATAACCATTATGACGTTCTGATATCGTCATGGACAAACTGGCCTCGCCAAGTCAGATCCTACGTGGCTGAGCCTACGTGGCACACAATCAGCCCAGTCCATTTCAAAAATTACATGGGCCAAGCCAACAATCCAGTCCATTAATATTTTTCTATCAATTCTCGTTACTACTTGGGCCAAGCCCAGCATTTTTAGCCTTTTTATTTTGGGGGTCGTGGCCTTTTTACCATTCAGCTCTTTTTATTTTCAACCATTTTTCCCAGGAATTGTAAATTGTTCCAGTCGTTATGGCCTTTTAACAGCCCAAATAGCATTTGGATAAACACACGGGTATTACACAAATAATATTTTGGTAAGTGCATCTCAAATCGCATTCAATAATTCTAACCAAAATTGTAACGCAGGAATGGTCCACTTCCACAAATAATACAATCAGGCATAATTCACATAACCCAGGAATATTAAACATCTACAAAAGTACAGTGTAGTATATTACAAATATTCCATAGTACAAATCACACACGACCACAAAAATATAAATATCAACTCTTTGCTAAGTATGAAGCCTTCAGTTCTTCCATCTTCAGCCTGCAGCTCATTTAAAAGAGAGGAAATGATGGTTATAGCTGCCAGTCAAAGAAAGAAATATCTTCTAAAATTAACATAGATCACGTAGAAATAAAATAAATAGATGTGCATATCAATTCTGAAGCTATTAGCAAACATTATACTGGTGATACAAACCTACATCACTGGAGTTACTTTCACACTTCAAGCAACCATGAATCCATAGTACATGCATCAACACCCATTGTCATTACTTTCACACTTGGCATATAGTACAAAACTACAGAAGTAAACTTGTGACAGCACAAACCATTGGAGTATTACTTTTAGGCCACAAGCTTTTTATTTGCTATAAACTATAGTTATAAAACAACAAGCTTTTTATATTCTGCATTTTGCATAATATACATCAATACAATGGTACACAAAATAATTCTCGATATCCTTGGTCTCTACATGAATAGACAGAAACCAAATCGTTCATAGCAAACCTACAGCAAGGTAAACATTACTTGCTCGGGAGAAATCTTGCCTGAAAACTCATTCATACACTGCTCGATAGCTCTCCTAACTAATTTGCTGAAGTACTACAACCAAACTAAAGCCCCAAATTCAGTATCGTGGCTCGTATGCTCTAAACCAGACTGCATATGTAGTGAAACAATGATGGCTGGCTGGGTTACCTGCAGCAGATCGGCAGTAGGGACGACAAGCACCAGCTGGGTTACCTGCACAACGCCTTGATCACCAGCGCGCTCAAGTTCGATGCGACCGAACCCAGTACTGCGCCGACCATGGGGCTGTCTTGGTGACATAGAGAACACCATCGATCTGGATCCCTGAGCCGATAGTCCTGAGGTACTTCCCGGAGCACCCGATGACGAAGGCCTTCTTGTCCGGCATGATGCTGATGCCCCAGTTCACCGGTATGCTTAGCCCGTCGAACCTATAATGGCAGCACGAAACTTTAGTGATATGCAGCGAGAACAAGGGGAACAATATACAACATGTAGCAACCGGGATGTGGCCTCCTTGAGCGCTATGAAGTGAGA
The DNA here is from genome assembly GCA_030063025.1 of Avena longiglumis. Classification (NCBI taxonomy): domain Eukaryota; kingdom Viridiplantae; phylum Streptophyta; class Magnoliopsida; order Poales; family Poaceae; genus Avena; species Avena longiglumis. The sequence continues at coordinate 415,293,490 of CP125975.1, read as the reverse complement.
ACAAGAGGTACTTTAAAAAAATGTAAAAATGCAAAACATATGCCAACAAACGAAGGCTTCAAATTAGATACATAATATTTATTCACAAAAGATCTGTAGAACCAGTACTACAGGAACAAAAATACACTCAACTTTTCCATGTTTGATAATGATTTGGTACCACTAGCTTTTCATTACTAACATACAATTCTTCATTGGTATAGCGCAAACAAGTATAGAATTGCATTCTTTTACAGTGCTTTGCATCAGATAAAGATTTTGAATTTCAACAAAAAGCATATGCAAAGAACTACAAATGCACAACCAACCTTTGAACTTGATCTTCTCCGGATTCTGCAAAGAACTACATCTCAAGGGTGTTCCGCTGTAGCTCATCCTACACCAACCACAAACAAACAAATCAGATTAGCCGACCAATAGCAAGCATAGATCATCCAACAACCATTTAGTTTCAAGTAAAGAGCAGCATGATCAAACTGGCAAAATACAAACTATTCCAGATCAATATGAGTTCACGACCAGTAGAAAGTAAGGTGCAAAAGCAACATCCATTGCATGCAGCAAGAACATTAAGTAGTAAAAATAATGCCTAATATAATTACTAGACAGTAGCAAGAACATTAAGTGATACATATGTATATAATATGAATATGGTACTGTCAAATCAAGATTCCAGCATAATATAACATGGTATGGTCTAAAACTCCCAAGTTACCATGGTCTAAATCTCCCAAGTAAAAGCTGCTAGTAAGAAAATAGAAGCAATTCAGAACATAACGATTAGCTTCCACATCAGGTAGGGACTTCAAACGATAGTAATGCATGGCATCGGCCATCAACCAAGTAAAAAAGGAAGGAGGATGGAATAGACCGACAGACTTATCTAATCAGGAGAAGACAGCATTGCTTTGGTTGCAGCGCAGTGGGCTCGACACTGAGAATCCGGTGCCATGTCCAGGATTTATGCACTCCAGCACACTCTCCACCGGGACTAGGGGAACCAGCAACCAAGCAAGGTAGGTGTTAGTAAGCATCAAGGAGGCTGCTGTAGGTCAAACCAGGTAAAATAAAGAGAAGTTTTCACCAGATGGATATGAACAATGTTATACTACAATACACTACATATGTTCAATAGACTTACATTGTATAAAGCAGAAACTTATATAAAGAGTCAATTACAATGTAGAAAGAAGAGAATCAATCAATAAGACTGTAAACAGTTTCTCCATGACCTAGCACTTAGCCTGTAGGTGGACACGTCCATGGCTGCCCACCAAACAGCCGCTTGTGCATATTTTACTTAGATGGGACACTGCCTAAAAAATATTCTTTCATCAATAATAACAAATAGCTAAACATAATCATGCTCGATGCTTTTGTTGTGATGCTTTTGTCGTGATGTCTAAGTGATAATAATGTAGTAAAAGATTCCGGTTAGTGGAGTGGACTGATAAGGAACCAGTAGGTACTAGATCAAAAAGAGCATGTTGAAACTTGTCCAGACCATTACTGTTGCCTCCCTAAATACTTGCGATTTAGACTAGCAACCCCGAGTTTATTGGGCCAGTTTGGATCAATGAATTGTTGGAGATATGCCCTAGAGGCAATAATAAATGTAGTTATTATTATATCTTTGTGTTTATGATAAATGTTTACATTCATGCTATAATAGTATTAACAAGGAAACATTGATGCTTGTGTGATTTGTAAACTTAATTTGAAGTCCCTAGTATAGCCTCTATACATCACTAGCTTGTTGGTTGATAAATGATTGTGGTTTCCCTATCATGAACATTGAGATGTTATCAACAACAAGATCATATCGTTAGGAGAATGATATGATGGACATACTCCTATAGATAAGCGTAGCATAAAGATCAAGTCATTTCAATAGTTCAATTGCTATATGCTTTCTGATACATAGTAACCTAATTCCTTCGACCATGAGATCATGCATATCACCTTTGCCGGATGGATGCTTTGATGACATCAAACACCACACCGTAACTGGGTGGCTATAAAGGTGGCATTGAGTGTTCGGAAAGTATTGGTTGAAACACATGGATCAAGAGTGGATTTGTCCATCCATATGATGATAGATATACTCCGGCCCTCTCGGTGAAATGTCATCCAATTAGCTTGCAAGCATGTGACTGGCTCACAAGGGATCACATATCACGGGAACGAGAAAAGAGTACTTATCGGTAACGAGGTTGAACTAGGTATGCAGAGATACCGACGATCATAACCTCGGATAAGTAAACTATCGTGAGACAAAGGGAAATTGGTATCGTATGTAAGTGGTTCATTCGATCGCTAAGTAATCGTAGAAATATGTGGGAGCCATATGAATTTCCAGATTCCTCTATTGTTTATTGTTCAGAGAATTGTCTCGATCATGTCCGTATAATTCACGAACCGTAGGGAGACACACTTAAGGATTCGACGTTGTTTGAGTAGTTATGGTATGATGAGAAAGAGACCGAATGTTGTTCGGAGTCTCGGATGGGATCCGGGATATCACGAGGAGATCCAGAATGGTCCGGATAATAAGATTCATATAAGGAAAGTCCCGTTTCGGAGTTCGGGAATGATTCCGGTGTTTTCATCGGGAATGTTCTAGAAGGTTCCGGAATGTCCGACACTCCGGAGGGGAAAGGGTACATGAATGTGTCATTGCAAGTTGGAATGATTGCATCATGTACTAAGTGTCATCGCTGTTCCAAATAAGGGATTAATTCAAATCCTAGTTTGAAAAGTCAAATAGCTAAATTGAAAAGTCAAACGGCTAAATTTGGAAAGAGGAAAAGAGGAGGAAGTGGGAAACCGAGTTGGGGAGGGAATCCCTCCTCCAACCGGCGGCGCCCCCTCCAAGCCGAGTTGGGGAGGGACTCCCCTCCCTCCCCCTTGGCCGCCGGCCCCTCCACCTATATAAGGAGGGGCAGGGCTCCCTCCTAGCACACACAAGTCCCTCTCCTCAAACCCTAGCTTGGCGCCACCACCATAGCCGCCGCCGCCCCCCTAGGGTTTTGCCCTAGCCGCCGACTTGGGGGTCCCCGGAACCCTAGCCGCCGGCTCTAGCATCCCCTCCTTGGTGTGTCTAAACCCTAGAACACCGAGGACTCTCTCATACTCCACCATACTCGCTCCGGCTTAAGGCGAAGCCCTGCGAGATCTCCCCTCTACTTCCGGTACCACGCCTTGTCTTGGGAATCGCGAGAAGAGTGCTACAACCTCCATTTTCTTTGGAACAAGGGAGAGGAAGGTCTTCGAAAATCGAACGCAGGTGACCGATCGGGGAGCGCCGAACGCAACGCCGGAAGGATCGCTCACGATCTTGAGATCGGAAAGAGTACGACTACATCACCCACGAGAATCCGCTCTCGTTAAACACTTTGGAATCTTCGAGGGTAAGTTATTCCATCGACTCGTTGCTACAATCTAGTAGATAGATCTTGGCTTGTTTGTTTGTATGCGATAGAAATTTTTTGTTTTCCATGCTACGAAACCCTACAGGAATCACCTCATACATCACGTGATGATCCTACAAAATTGGTGGGTGACCCAATCCCTCACTTCATACTAGGTGATGATGAACCAACCCATTACATTCCTCAAACTAAACAAGTGAGCTAGGATTGCATGGTCAATTCACAACGGTGAAACCAAATAACCCTTTTGCATAGGCCCAACTTTATGTATCGTGGTAAGAAAAACACATAGTGCATTAACTAAAAAAGGGCTGCAATCCGTTTTGTTTCTAGCAGTAACAGCTGAAGCACAAAGTTATTCTAGTGCAGATTCAACTTGAAGATTGGACATATCCAGTATAGAGCATCCAACAATGATAGATAAAATCACAAGACCGGAGTTCTACTAGGAACAAAAGCACATTAGATCTAGAAAGTTCTATTTCAGTAACATCGAAAGGAGGTGCGTTTGTTGGTCACCTTGTGGAGGTAGTGGCAGAATCGTAGTGGTAGATGGGTTGCAGTGGCGAGGGCTGCAACTTCCATGGAAAGTCGACAACAAACAGGGATGCGACCCCAATGTCACCAAGGATCAGCGTGTTGAGGACCTAGCAGGATCCTCTGGCTAGGACCGGTTATCACCAAGTTCGCGTGGTATCCGAGAAGCACGGATCTGTTGTCATCGTAGAGGGCGAGCAGGACGTCGTCGGGAAGATGAAGATCCCGTAAGATTCCACCGGCTAGGTGGAGAGGAGGGCTTGGTGTATAGGTGAGCGGTGAGCCTGGGATCTAGAAACGGCGGCGACATCCCCATCAACCGCTTCATCCCCATCGGCGGCGGCATCCACATTGTTGCTTGTCGGGTTCGGCTGATCTGCGTGTGCGAGAGATGGAGGCTACGGGGCAGATGGTGTGAAGCGGGTTTGGTTTAGGAGATGGCCTAGATGGCTGCTGCAGATGAGATGGCGGCGTGGGCGTGATGGCTGCGGCGGGGGAGGGGATGGTTGCGGCGGCGGAGAGAAGAAAAGAGGGGCGGCGACGGAGAGAAGAAAAGTAGGGGCGACGGCTATGAGAAAAAAATCTAGGGTTCGGCCGCACCTCTATATTTTGTTTCCCGGTTGACTGAGATTTGGCGTGACTGGGATTCAAGTGGGTGGCAAATGGAAATATTCCCGTGTCTGCACGCGGTTAAGGGGTGCCATGTCATCGATCCACAGCAATTTCCCACATATCACAATCCCAACCGTTCATCATGTCCATATCCAATGGCCTATATTGCCTTCTCTTATGTCTTGTTGGTTATGATGATTTGATGTACTCAAACTATGACGTTTTTTAGACAAATCGTCTTAAATATTCAGGGTTTGGACTCTCTCAAGCGGCTTACGACCATATGGTACAAAATCGTCATAATTCTATGACGATTTTATCCACAGTCACTATCAAAAGGTCATAGATTGAGACATTCCTTATAGTGTTAGAGAGGGGAGACCGTCGCCATCAACACCGTCATCAAGCTAGGCTTCATCGGGATCATCATCATCATCCACGCCATCATATCCACCAGCACCATCATCACCACTCCGTCCTGCTGTAACAATTGTGTTGGATATTGCTTTAGTTCGTTAGGGGGGACTTTCCTGGTGTTAATTACTATTGTATTTGATGCTTTTGAGTGGAACCATTGTATTATTGTTTATGTTCAGATTGTTATCCATTATCATATCATCTTTGATCTTGATCCATATGGTGTCTCGTGAGTAGTTCGTTTAGTTCTTGAGGACATGGGAGAAGTCATGTTGTTAGTAGTGAATCTGTGATGAGTTATTATTCAATGGTTTAGTATTTAAGTTGTGGTCTATTCTTCTAGTGGTGTCATGTGAACGTTGACTACATGACACTTCACCATTTATGGGCCTAGGGGAATGCATTGTGTATTAGGCTACTAATTGTGGGGTTGCTGGAGTGACAGAAACCTGAACCCCCGTTAGGACACCTTTGCACAAGGGAGTGTAGGATCTCAGAGTTTAAGGTTGTGGTTAGATTTGTATCTTAATTACTTTCTTGTAGTTAAGGATGTTTGCAGGGGGTTTAATCACAAGTATGTATTAGTCCTAGGAAGGGAAGTAAGTTAGCACAGGTTCACCCACACAACACTTACAAACACCAGAGAAGAGTACTCGACTATTTGAAGCGAAAGCACTTGACAGAATTCCCGTGTGTCCTCGAGAACGTTTAGTCCTTATAAGTATTTTCACCATCTTGTCCTTTGCTAAGAAAGGATTGGGCCACTTGTTCCGTTTGATTTGTTACTTCTGTTACTTGCTCTTTGTTTTGTTACTTTGTCATAAAACCACTAAAATCCGTTTGCTAAGTATTCACAGGGATTTCTTGCTCCATACCATTGTTCAGCACCTTCTGCTCCTCGTTGGGATCGACACTCCTATTTATCGAAAGTACTGTGATACACCCCCTATACTTGTGGGTCATCAAGACTATTTTCTGGCGCCGTTGCGAGGGAGTGAAGCGCTATTGAAGAGTGTAACTGGTAAGGGAAACTTTCACTATGAGTATTGCTTTTGTTACTGCTTGTTACTTTGTTTCCAATATGGATAACCCACTTGGTTTTCTATTTGGGAAAACTAATACCACTGAAAGGGGACTAGATAAACCACCACCTATTGAGGTAGATCCTTTTACGATACCTGCGAGTATTGTTAATCGTGTCATGGATAATTATTATTTTGGGGATGGAACAGTCCATCCTGGTGATCACTTGCTTTATATCCATGAATTATGCGGGTTGTTTAAGTGTGCAGGTATCACAACTGAGAAGGTGAATAAGAAGTTACTCTCCATATCCTTGAAAGGGAGAGTTGAGGCATGGTATAAGTTGCTTAAGAATGGAGAATCCATGGAATGGGAGGAGATGTCATCTCTCTTTTACTCTAAATTTTATCCTCCCTATGAAATCCAAAAGGATAGAAGTCTTATATATAATTTTTGGCCTCTTGATGGAGAGAGTACAGCTCAAGCTTGGGGGAGACTGAAGTTATTAATGCTTAAATGTCCTATTCATGAACTCCCTAACAATATTATTCTCAATAACTTTTATGCTAGGATTTCTCTTCAGGACAAAGGATTACTAGATGCTTCTTGTGCTGGATCATTCCCAAGTATGAAGGAAGAAGTTAAATGGGATCTCTTGGACCGTATTCAATATAACACTAAAGCTTGGGAGAATGACAAAGGAAGGAGGTCAGGTATAAACTATGATTATGAATGTATTAAATCTTTTATGGGAACTGATAACTTCCGTGATATTAGCAATAAGTTTGGCCTTGATCCTCAAGTTCTTTCAGAATGTTTTAATGCTTTTGCCTTTTATATTGAGACACCCAAGAAAGAGTGGGACAAGTACCATGCTCCTTATAAAGACATTGTTACCCACGTACCTGCCAGTACAAAGGTTTATACTGTTGATCCTATTTTGCCTGAACCTTATGTGGAGAAGATCCCTTTTCCCTCCAAGGTGAGGGAACACTCTATCTTGGCTAATGTAGTTAGCAAAAGCGCAAAGAAAACTGTAGGTTCCAATGAGCTTATTGATATCGAGCCCATGGTAGCTATTGTGAAAGATCTTGTCACTAGAAATATAGAGGATGAGTATATTGTCTTTTGTGAGGACGCTACTAATATTGTTTCTCATCCTAAGAAAGTTAGAAGAGATAGTGTTCCCATGCTCTCTGTTAAATTTGGTGATCATTGCTATTATGGTTTATGTGATATTGGTGCTAGTTCTAGTGCTATTCCTTATGAGCTTTACAGGGAAATTATGCATGAGATTGGTCCTTGTGAGCTTGAAGACATTGATGTGGTTATTCACCTTGCCAATAGAGAGCAAGTTTGCCCCATTGGTATTGTAAGGGATGTGGAGGTTCTTTGTGGTAAGGTTAAATATCCTGCTGATTTTCTAATACTTGGTAAAGAAGCTAGTAAAACCTATCCTATAATCTTTGGTAGACCCTTCCTTAATACTTATGGGGCTATCATAGATTGTAGGAAGGAAAGAGTTTTGACTAAGTTTGATGGAGAATCTTATGAGTTTAATTTTTCTAAATTTGCCAAAACCCCTTATGAAAATGAATTATCTGATGAGGATTTCAAGGTTGAACAACTGTCTTCTATTTCTCTTGCTCCTAACAATGCTTTGCAGCAGTTCATCGAAGATCATGAAAGTGATGCCTTTATGAAGGAAAGAAATGAGATTGATGAGGTTTTCCTTTGTCAGCCTGAGCTACTTAAGCATAATTTACATGTGGAAGATTTGGGTACCACACTACCACCCAAAGGGGATCCTGTTTTTGAATTAAAACCTTTACCTGATGATCTTAAATATGTTTATCTTGATGATAAGAAGATATATCCTGTTATTATTAGTTCTAAACTTTTAGTAAAGGAAGAAGAAAGGCTATTGGAGGTATTGAAGAAGCACCGAGGAGCTATGGGTTATACTCTTGATGATTTAAAAGGAATTTCTCCCACTATATGTCAGCATGCTATTAAAATTGAGCCTGATGCCAAACCAGTTGTTGAGCACCAGCGCCGTCTGAATCCTAAAATGAAGGAAGTGGTAATAAATGAGGTATTAAACTCCTTGATGGTGGTATTATTTATCATATTGCTGATAGTCAATGGGTTAGCCATGTTCATTGTGTTCCCAACAAAGGGGGAATTATTGTTGTGCCTAATGAGGATAATGAGCTTATACCCCAGAGAGTAGTGGTTGGGTATAGAATGTGCATTGATTTTAGAAAGATTAATAAATTTACTAAGAAAGATCATTATCCCTTGCCCTTTATTGATCAAATGCTTGAGAGCCTGTCTAAAAAGACTCACTTTTGCTTTCTTGATGGTTATTCTGGGTTTTCTCAAATCACTGTGAAAGCACGGGAGCAGGAGAAAACCACTTTCACTTGTCCTTATGGTACTTATGCTTATAGGCGTATGCCTTTTGGTTTATGTAATGCTCCTGATACCTTTCAGAGATGTATGTCTGCTATCTTTCATGGTTTTTGTGAACAAATTGTAGAGGTTTTCATGGACGATTTTTTCGTCTATGGAACTTATTTTGATAACTGTTTGCACAACCTTGATAAAGTTTTGCAGAGATGTGAGGAAACCAACCTTGTTCTAAACTGGGAGAAATGTCATTTCATGGTCAATGAAGGGATTGTTGTGGGACACAAGATCTCTGAAAGAGGCATTGAAGTTGACAGAGCCAAAATTGAAGCAATTGAGAAGATGCCTTGCCCTAGAGATATCAAAGGTATTCGTAGTATCCTAGGTCATGCTGGTTTCTATAGGAGGTTTATTAAAGATTTCTCCAAAATTTCAAAGCCCCTTACTAATCCTCTTCAAAAAGATGTACCTTTTGTTTTTTATGATGATTGTAAGGAAGCTTTTGAAACTTTGAAGAAAGCTTTAACAACTACTCCTATAGTCCAACCACCTGATTGGAGTTTACCTTTTGAAATCATGTGTGATGCTAGTGACTTTGCTGTGGGTGTTGTCCTTGGACAACGAGTTGACAAGAAGCTGAATGTTATTCATTATGCTAGAAAGACTCTAGATGCTGCTCAAAAGAATTATGATACTACTGAAAAAGAGTTCTTAGCTGTAATCTTTCCTTGTGAAAAGTTTAGACCTTATATTGTTGATTCTAAGGTCACTATTCATACTGACCATGTAGCTATTAAGTACCTTATGACAAAGAAGGACGCTAAGCCTAGGCTTATAAGGTGGGTATTGCTTTTGCAAGAGTTTGATCTGCATATTGTGGATAGGAAAGGTGCTGATAATCCTGTTGCTGATAATTTATCTTGTTTGGAAAACATTTCTTTTGACCCTTTACCTATTAATGATAATTTTCCAAATAAGCAGTTAGCTGCAATAAGGGTAAGTCCACATGAGATTCCTTGGTATGTTGATTATGCTAACTTTATTGTTTCCAAGTATTTGCCTCCAACCTTTACAGCCCAACAAAGAAGGAAATTATTTTATGATCTAAGGCACTACTTTTGGGATGACCCACACCTATATATGAAGGGTTTCGCGGCATAGTAAATCAAAATTTTCTACGGAGCGAACAGAGGGAAAGCCAAGATCTAATCTAGGAGATGCAAACAACGAGAGAGATTGGATTAGATCTTCATACCCTTGAAGATTCGCACAGCAGAATGTTTGTCGGAACGTGGGTGATGTAGTCGTACTCGCTTCTCCTCCTCGCGATCCGATCCGATCTAGCACCACAAGTGGCGGTGCCTCCGTGAGATGCACACGCAAAGACTGACGCCTCCTCCTTCCTCGGACCAGCGAGTATGGTGGAGAGATAGATTGGATCTACAACACGACGGCGTGGTGTATATGGTGGAGAATTTCACTGCAGGCTTCGCCACAAACAATCGGGAGGGGAGAGGAAGGTAGCAAGGCTGCTAGGGCTTGGAGGAAGGTGTGTGGGGAGGCGCACCACCCTCTATATATAGAGGGGGCCAGCCCTGCCCCTCCTCCAAGCCTATCTCTAGTTTAAACAATTTAAACTCTCCTTATCTAGAAATCCTATCTCTAGTTTAAACGATTTAAACTCTCCCTTATCTAGAAATCTATCTCTAGTTTAAACGAGTTTAAACTTATCTAGGATCGGCTGGGCCCTATGGGGCCTTGTGCCTGGCCCAATGCGGCCAGGACACTCCCTCATAGGCCCATGCCCTCCCGGAAGGTGGGGCCACGTTGGTCCCTTCCGAAGGTTCTAGAAGCTTCCAGACAATACCGATTAACCCGAACAATTCCGAACTCCAAAAACTGCATGCCTTATATGAATCTTATTCTCCGGACCATTCCGAACCTTCGTGATGTCCCGGATCCCATCCGAGACTCTGAACAAAATTCATAAACCAATTATCCAATCTATCCTAGCGCCGAGATACGTTATGTGTGACCTGCGGGTTCGAGAATATGCGCACATGATCTTCTATCAATAATCAACAGCGGGTGCAGGCACCCATATTGACTCCCACACATTCATCGATGATCATATCGGATGAACCACGATGCCAGGATTCAATCAATCCCATATATATATTCCCTTCGTCTCGCGATATTTTACTTGCCCGAGATTCGATCGTTGCATCGTCATACCTAGTTCAATCTCGTTCACAGAAGTACTTTACTCGCTCCATAATCCGATATCACTTTGTGATTAACTCCTTAACCACATGCTTGCAAGCGGTGTTGATATCGACACGAAAGGGGCCCAAGTATATCTCTCCGACTTGGGAGGGACAAATTCCATCTCGATACATACAACCCAACAGATACTTTCTGATCACCTGAGAGACACCTTTATGATCACCCTCTCATAGGATGACGTTTGATGACCTCAAAGCCTTCTTCCGGTACCAGGGAGTTGCATTATCTCATGGTCTAAGGAATACAATATTTGACATAAGAAAAGCTTCGCAAAGACGAACACGATGACACGATCTAATTGCTTCGCTTAGTTTGGGTCTGTCCATCATATCATTCTCCCAATGATATGATCTCATTATAAATTGACAACTCATGTCTTCGGTTAGGAAACCTTAACAATCATTGATCAATGAGCTAGTCCATAGAGGCGTACTAGGGACACGGTGTTGTTTACAAACCACACAAGTATTAATGTTTCCGCTTAATACAATTCTAGCATGGAATATAAACTTTATCATGAACAAGAATTATAATAATAACATCTTTATTATTGCCTCTAGGGCATAATTCCAACAATATAAGGAAGGAGTAGATGGCATTATGAGAAGATGAGTTCCAGAATTTGAACAACACGGGATATTGAGAAAATGTCATGGCAGTGCTTATGGAGTACATCATGCTGGGGATAGGACTGCACAAAAGGTTTTACAATCTGGATTTTATTGGCCTACTCTTTTTAAAGATGCAAGGAAGTTTATCTTATCTTGTGATGAATGCCAACGAGTAGGTAACATCTCAAGACGCAATGAAATGCCTATGCATTATTCTCTTGTTATTGAACCTTTTGATTGTTGGGTATTTGACTTTACGGGGCCTTTTCCTCCTTCAAAAGGGTATACTCATATTCTTGTTGTTGTTGATTATGTTACAAAGTGGGTAGAAGCCATACCTACGAGCAGTGCTGATGGTAAGACCTCTTTGAAAATGCTCAAAGATGTCATTTTTCCTAGGTTTGGTGTACCTAGATATCTCAACTGATGGAGGCTCCCATTTTATTCATGGGGTTTTACAAAAACTCTCGCTAAGTATGATGTAAACCACATAATAGCGTCAGCTTATCACCCCCAAACTAGTGGGCAATTAGAACTTTCCAATAGGTAAATTAAATCTATTTTGCAGAAGACTGTCAATAGATCTAGAAAAAATTGGGCTAAAAAGTTGAATGACGCTTTGTGGGCTTACAAAACTGCTTATAAAAATCCTATGGGGATGTCTCCTCACAAAATGGTCTATGGTAAAGCTTGTCACTTGCCTTTAGAATTAGAACACAAGGATTATTGGGCAGTGAAAGAGTTGAACAGAGATTTTTGACTTGCTGGTGAGAAAATACTGCTCGATTTAAGTAATCTAGATGAGTGGAGAGGGGAAGCTTACGAAAATGCTAGGCTCTTTAAGGAAAAAAGTAAAAAGATGGCATGATAGGAGAATTCTCAAGAGGGAGTTCCATGTTGGTGAGAAAGTTCTTTTATATAGGTCTCGTCTCAGATTTTTTGCAGGGAAACTACTCTCAAAATGGGAAGGACCTTTTGTTATCAAGGAAGTGTACCATTCAGGTGCCATAAAAATCTCTTCTCTGAAAGATGACATAACACAGGTGGTTAATGGTCAAAGATTAAAACATTATATTTCTGGAGATTCTTACAATGAAGAAGTGGATGTCATTCAAATGGTGACTCCAGAAGAATTTATCAAGAACCAAACACCAGAATCTGCAGAGTTCGCTTATGAATAGGTAAAAAGGGTGAAAACGGAAGGTTTGCGAATCTCCAATCTTTTCATATCTTTGATGTTTTTAATACATATGGGAAGTTACAAGAGGAAACTGAAGAGGAAACGGAGCCCGGGGTGGACAAACCCACCCCAAGCGCGGGCCCAGCCTGGCCGCGCCTGAGGGGGGTGTTCCACCCCTAGACTCCGTCTCCGCTTCGTTTTAGTGTCAAAACTTTCCTTATGTATTGATTCTTCATAATATATAACCCCCCGGATCCCCCGAGGTTCGTGCATCATGTTCTCGTCGTGTTTTCGTTCCAATCTGTTTCTGTCAGGAAATCTTCTCAAGTTTAGAGCACCATGGCCTCCGCCAACGACAAAGGCAACAATCTCGTGGAGATAGAGTTGGAAGAACACCACCACAGAAGGAGTGAATCGTCATCAGGTTAGGCATCCCCTTGGCTTGTTCCAAGCTTGGGGGAGTGCCGCGGTATCACCACCATTATCTTTCATATTTTACCTTTTTAGTAGATTTGTATCAATGGTAGAGAAGTTATCTTATAGTTTGGTTTGCATGTGGAAGTATCTCTCCTTTAGTTGATTATCTATGTATCCCTTGGTGTGAGTGCCTTTATTGGAATATTAATGAGAAGTCTCATCTTTTACTTTTTGCACTTCTTTTATTTTTAGTTTGCAATCTCTATTATATGATGGATCTTGTTGTTCAGTATTGGCACTACTTTGGGATCATCAAGAGGATCTAAATTGGTTTTGGCAAACTGAGTTCTGGTCAGTGGCATTAATTTGAAAGAAAAAGAAAGAAAGGAAAAGCTTGCAGGTATTTGGTATCTTTTGTTTTCTTTCTTGTTGGCTCATAAGCTTAGTATTCTTTATTTAAGATTCTTTTGTGTCTTCAAGAAAAGATTGCATGTTTGGCTTTATTACTTGTATTTTTGCTTGTTTCTTTCAATTCTCTCGCTTGCTAGCCAAAAACTTGTTTTGAGATGGTATACTTCTCATGTTTCCAAAACCCTTTGAACCAAAAACCTTTGCCACTTGTGTCCACCATATCTACCTAGTATCTTTTGCTATTCCTAGAAAATTCTCAAGCTTCATCTACCTTTCGAATTAAAAAGTATTTTGTTATGTGAAAACTAGTTAGTAAATCTCTCACGAACTTGATGTCACACTTAGTTACTTGCCCCTAATAAACTTGAGGCATTGTGGACATCGAAGTTGTATATGCTTGCATCTATACGTTGGTATTAGCAGAACCGTGCTGTCACGGGGAATGTTTTCAATATTGCACCTGTACCTTGTCGTACATAGTTGATATCGTGCTCTTTTGTCTATGGATATCAACAGTGTGAAATAAAGAGGGAACTTGTAAGTCCATGTAGTTTGTATTCTGTGTTAGAGAAACGCCTGGGCCGCTAGCCTAAGCCATGTTGAATCATGGTGGAAACTTGCAGCATCACCATAGTGAGTCGTCTATGAAGCATCCTCAATAAAAAGCTATATGCATAGTAAATAAAAATATTGCTAAGATGTTAATTGTCTGCTTGCCTTGTCATTTTGGTTATGGGAAAGCTCATGTACCATGTGCAAGGGGTACCCCGTTGGCGGTTCTCAATGATATGCAAATACTTACAATGACAAGAACTTACCTGGATCCAAAGTTGAGTATGCATGAGGAGTGTCCCTCATATTCAAGAGACATGATATTGCCAACATATATTTCATCAAGCATATACTCCATCTTTGTTCACTTTAACCTTAACCATCTCAAGATTCTTATGATAGGGGCAATGAGGGCTCAAAGCTAGTAAGTACCATAATCTTTTGAAAGCTCTTTATGACTTGTAATCCCTTCTACCCTCTACAAAGGGACCTTTCTACAGTTACCAGTTGAGTCAGTCAACCCACTTCCTCTCTATCTCCAGCAAGATTTTGAGTTGTTGTGTTTCAAGCATTCATATGGTGATTTATTCAATCATGTTCTTCATCTTCCTTGTTTGCACAAAACTCTTATCTATTGAGTATTAATTTGAAAGCCTTCACTTATGAAAAGCCTTTTTGAGCAAAGAGTGCTCCTGTTTTGAAACGTCTACAAAAAGCTTTAGTGAAACTGTTTATCAGGTGTTCTCTGACCAAGAACAAGTTTGCCAATTCCAATTATGATTTATCTTTATGTATCTCTATTGTAACTATTGTACTTGGTTGAAGCTAAGTTATATAATGGTGAGTTGCTTTCTTCTATGAGTTGTGCAATGGTAAGTGTGATGCTTCTTGTTCGTATTTTTTTATCGACACTTCACTCCATAAACATGTGGACATGTTCACTGAGCTCAGTATTCGCTTGGGGACAAGCGAAGTCTAAGCTTGGGGAGTTGATACGCCCAATTTGCATCACCTTTCTATATTATAATGTACCTCTATTCATTGATATTTGTCTTGTTATGAGGTATTACTTATGGCTTTTCATCTGTTTATGCATGTTGGATGATCCCTGGAGGATGGACTGCCGGAGTCTGGATTCTGATGGAAAAGACGGCATTTCAGTGCAATTTCGCGAAGATCAGAAAAATATCAGAAAAATATGGAAACATATTATTTTACTGGAAGACGAAGGAAGCCAGAAGGAGGAGCGAAAGGGGGCCACAGGGGACCCACACCCCCCTAGGCGTGGGCCCACCTGACCCCACGCCTAGGGTGGGTTTGGCCTACCTGTTCGGCCTTCGACTCTGCCCTTTCTCCTATATCTTCCCCACGGAACCCTAACACCAGGGGAGCGACCACAGATAGACTTCCGCCGCCTTTGGGAGGTGGAAAACACCGAGAGAGAAAGATCTTTGGCAGACAGATTTCTGCTGGGGGAATTCCTTCCCAGAGAGGGGAGACCGTCGCCATCAACACCGTCATCAAGCTAGGCTTCATCGAGATCATCATCATCCACGCCATCATCTCCACCAGCACCATCATCGCCACTCCGTCCTGTTGTAACAATTGTGTTGGATATTTCTTTAGTTCGTTAGGAGAAACTTTCCCGGTGTTAATTACTATTGTAGTTGATGTTTTTGAGTGGAACCATTGGATTATTGTTTATGTTTAGATTGTTATCCATTATCATATCATCTTTGATCTTGATCCATATGATGTCTTGTGAGTAGTTCATTTAGTTCTTGAGTACATGGGAGAAGTCATGTTGTTACTAGTGAATCTGTGATGATTTATTATTCAATGGTTTAGTATTTAAGTTGTCGTGCTATTCTTCTAGTGGTGTCATGTGAACGTCGACTACATGATACTTCACCATTTATGGGCCTAGGGGAATGCATTGTGTATTAGGGCTACTAATTGTGGGGTTGCCGGAGTGACAGTCCCGTTAGGACACCTTTGCATAAGGGAGTGTAGGATCTCAGAGTTTAAGGTTGTGGTTAGATTTATATCTTAATTAATTTCCTGTAGTTACAGATGTTTGCAGAGGGTTTAATCACAAGTATGTATTAGTCCTAGGAAGGGCAGTACGTTAGCACATGTTCACCCACACAACACTTACAAACACCAGAGAAGAGTACTCAGCTATTTGAAGCGAAAGCACTTGACAGAATTCCCATGTGTCCTCAAGAACGTTTAGTCCTTATAAGTATTTCCACCGGCTTGTCCTTTGCTAAGAAAGGATTGGGACACTTGTTCCGTTTGATTCGTTACTTCTGTTACTTGCTCTTTGTTTTGTTACTTTGTTAGAAAACCACTAAAATCCGCTTGCTAAGTATTCACAGGGATTTCCTGCTCTATACCACTGTTCAGCACCTTCTACTCCTCGTTGGGATCAGCACTCCTATTTATCGAAAGTACTGCGATACACCCCCTATACTTGTGGGTCATCAGTCTCCAGCGCGAGGTAGGTACTGACGGGTGGGTCCCTCCTGTCGGCGATAGAGGAAGGACGGGCCGGCTGCGGGTGTGCGCTATCTGTCGCTCGGCTCGCGGCTCGCGCTAGCGCAGTAGCGGGCCCTGGGTGGGCCGCGGGCTGCGTGGTCTAGCCGGCACGCTGGCGTGTGCGGTCTCCCCTTTTTTGTTTCCTTTTTATTCTTTTTCTGGATTTTCTTAACTGAACTAACTATCTGAAATTATGTCTGAATTTTAACTGAAAATTTTGATTGCTATAACTTTTGATCTGCTGCTCCGATTGAGGTGATTCAAAGTGCTACGGGTTCGTACTGGAACCCTCTATGCACCTGTGCCTTCCAAAAGTCCAAAACGCAACTATCTAGCAGATGCAAGGTAAAAACCAAGCAAAACATGTGTATGTGACAATAGGCAACGCAAGTGGGGTTTTGGCAAGTGGTTGGTTGCTCTCAGTATTTTGCTAGCCTCCACTTGTATGAGTAAGTTCTACTCATTCTTCCAACTCCCAAGAAACCAAGTTATTTCAAAGTGTCCACTATAAATTCCTATGCATGTTGTATTACACCATTCTGAGTATATTCTTGTTTTCAGCTAGCTTACAATTTAAAAGTATTTTGTTATGTGAAAACTTAGTGATTAAATCCCTCACAAACTTGATGGCACACTTTATATTCTTTGCTCCTAATAAACTTCAACCATTGTGTCATCTATGTTGTATATGCTTGCACTTATACGTTGGAATTAGAAGAACCATGCTGTCACGGTGAACGTTTTTAATATTGCACTTGTACTTTGTACACAGTTGATATCATGCTCTTTTGTCTATGGATGTCATCGGTGTAAAATAAAGAGGGAGCTTGTAAGTCCATGGAGTTATGTATTTTGCGTTAGAGAAACGCCTGGGCCGCTAGCCTAAGCCATGCATAATCATGGTGGAAACTTGCAGCATCACCATAATGAGCATTCTGTGAAGCATCCTCAATAAAAAGCTATGCACATAGTAAATAAAAAGATCGTTGAGATGCTCAGTGTCTGCTTGCCTTGTCATTTTGGTTATGGGATAGCTCATGTACCATGTGCAAGGGGTACCCTGTTAACGGTTCTCTATGATACACATGTACTTACTATGATAAGAACTTACAGGTGACTGAAGTTGAGTAGCATGAGGTGTGGCCCTCGTATTCAAGGGACTTGAGATTGCCAACTTATACTTTGTCAAGCATATACTCCATAGTTTTTTCACTTTAACCTTAATCACTTCAAGATGCATATGATAGGGGCAATGAGGGCTAAAAGCTAACAAGTACCATATTTTTTGGAAGCTCTTTTTGAAACTTGAAATCCATACTTCCCTTTATGAAGGGACTTTCTTCCACTATTATATTGAGTCTCCACCTTCTACCTTTAGGCACCATTAAGAAAGCATAGTTGCCATTCTTAGTTCTATGTGCAGTGTCCCAAAACTTATTGATTGATGCATATTGTGATATTACTTGTTCTTGTGCTATTTATATCTAGTCACTCTTATGAACTTTGAAGGTGTCCTATGCATTCATTTGATACTCTATGAGGGACAAGCTGATTGCCACTATGCCATGTTTTCTGTATGTGAAACAAACAAATGTTTTTCAATGTATGTTATTCATAATCTTTGTTTGTAGACTTTCATGTTGCATGCATAGTTACTCATAATCTTTGTTTGTAGACTTTCATGTTGCATGCATAGTTACTTTGTCTTATTGTTAGAACTCCATCTTTCATGCACATGTTTAGAGTTCTTTGATCCCAGCTTTCAATGCTTGCAAATGGTTTGATTTTTGTTTCGATGGTGCATGTCACCTAAAAAATTATTCCTTTTATCACTTACCTACTCGAGGACGAGAAGGAGTTAAGCTTGGGGATGCTTGATATGTCGAAAACGTATCTATAATTTTTTATGACCCATGCTTGTTTAGTATCTACTTTGCTTTGCTTTGTCTACACTTTGAGGTGTTTTTATATGTTTTCTGGAACTAACCTATTAACAAGTTTCCACAGTGCCAGTTGCCTGTTTTCTTCTGTTTTTTGTTCCAGAAAGGCAGAAAATCAATATTCTCGGAATTGGACGGGACAAAAGCCAAAGTCAATATTTTACCGTGGGCAACATGAAGCCAGAAGACAAGATGGAGAAGGCTCACCAGGGGGCCACACCCCTGGCCACACGGGTGGGCCCACCCCACGCCTGGGAGGGTGCAGCCGCCCTGGTGGACCCCCTGGCTCGCCCCTTCGCCTATAATAAGCCCCCAATGCAGAAACCCTAGGCACCCGATCAAAACTCCATGAAACCTTCTATAGCCGCCACCACCATCGTCCCTAGATCGGGGGATCTGAAGTTCTTCCCGGCACCCTGTCGGAGGGGAGATCATCCTGAAGGCCTTCTTCTTCATCAATGCCAGCCTCCTGTATGAATCGTGAGTAGTTCCACCTTGGACTACGGGTCCATGTAGTAGCTAGATGGTTGTATCTCCTCCTTATGCTTTCATGTATAGATCTTGTGAGCTCCATTCATGATCAAGATCTAATCTATTTGTAATCATGCATGTTGTGTTGCTGAGATCCGATGGATATTGAGATTACTATGTCAGATTGATTAATGGTTTTGTCTATTTGATTCTATCATGTCTGTGTTGCTTGTGATCTTGCATGCTCTCTGTTGTTAGTAGCTATCTTGGCCAAGTAGTTGCTAGTGACTCCAAGAGGGAGTATTTATGCTCGATGGTGGGTTCATTCCTCTAGTTTCCAAGGTAAGTGACAGAAATATCTTCGGTTGTAGATGTGTTTTTGCCACTAGGGAGAAAACAACGGTCTCTTGTTCATGGAACAAGTGGATTGTTTACCTTACACACTTTGCTTAAAGCACTTGTCTGTTGCTTGCAACATAATACTGGAGGGGGTTCGGATGATAACCTGAAGGTGGACTTCTAGTCATAGATGCAGTTGGATGGCGGTCTATGTATATTGTTGTATTGCCCAATTGAATCTCATAGGATCGTTTTGTCTAGTATTGCATTGTTATGCCTTGCTCAGTTCCTGTCATTTGCCCTGCTCCAATTTGTTTACCCTTCATGCCATATTGTTTATCTAAGGAGAGCACCTCTAGTGAACTATGGACCCCGGTCCAATCTTGACCATTGATACATCTTCCACTGTTATTGTTTACTTGCTGCAAACCATCATCACCTTCCACACCATACAGTTAATCCTTTGTTACAGCAACCGGTGAGATTGACAACCTCACTGTTAGTTGGGGAAAGTCTTGAGTTTGTGTTGTGCAGGTCTCCATGTTGCTTGCAGCATCTTTGGGACGTTTCCTTCCTCATATTGGTTCGATAACCTCGGTTTCTTACTGAGGGAAACCTGCCTGCTGTACTGCATCATACCTTCCGCTTGGGGTCTCCCAACAAAGTGTTGCTGCACTCATCATATATTCAGGTGAGTCCGTAAAAGATTCAACAGAAATTAAACTAAAACAGGAAAAAAAAGCTAGAACATGTCGTCACTCGGTGGATCATCCCTCTGTGGACCATGGCTACTCCCCTGGTCGGCATCAGCGATGCGCCTTCATGGAGTAGCATTACTCTGCCCATCATCGTCGTCGAGCATGATGATATCGTTATTGAACCAGGCCGCTCGGCTAGGCATGGCATGATCCAGTAGACGTTGCTGGCGTTTGTCCTCCTCTTTCTCCACCTTGGCCTTGGACCAAGCAAGCGCCCTCTGGAGGGACTTCGGCGAGACGTTGTCCAGCGACGCTTGCACGACCATCCTCCAGCGGGGGTGTCCTCGGGGTCCTCTGGCACCTCCACCTTGATCACGCTTCGGAGGTACTCGTGCGACGGCGACCAATCCAGCAATGGCATGGGCTTCCTGGACGATGAACCATTTGTTGGAGATATGCCCAAGAGGCAATAATAAAGTGGTTATTATCATATCTTCATACTTATGATAAATGTTTACATACCATGCTATAATTGTATTAACCGGAAACATTAATACTTGTGTGATTTGTAAACATAAAAGGGTCCCTAGTAAAGCCTCTTGTTAAACTAGCTTGTTGGTTAATATATGATCATGGTTTCCTGATCATGAACATAGATATGTTATTAACAACAGGGTCATATCATTAGGAGAATGATGTGATGGACATACTCCTATAGTTAAGCGTAGCATAAAGATCAAGTCATTTAATATAGTTCATTTGCTATATGCTTTCTGATACATAGTAACCTAATTCCTTCGACCATGAGATCATGCTGATCACCATCACCGGAAGGATGCTTTGATGACATCAAACACCACACCGTAACTGGGTGGCTATAAAGGTGGCATTGAGTGTTCGGAAAGTATGTGTTGAGGCACATGGATCAAGAGTGGGATTTGTCCATCCATATGACGGATAGATATACTCTGGGCCCTCTTGGTGGAATGTCATCCAATTAGCTTGCAAGCATGTGACTGGTTCACAAGGGATCACATATCACGGGAACAAGAAAAGAGTACTTATTAGTAACGAGGTTGAACTAGGTATGCAGAGATACCGACGATCAAAACCTCGAATAAGTAAACTATCATGAGACAAAGGGAAATTGGTATCGTATGTAAGTGGTTCATTCGATCGCAAAGTAATCGTAGAAATATGTGGGAGCCATATGAATTTCTAGATTCCTCTATTGGTTATTGATCGGAGAACTGTCTTGGTCATGTCCGCATAATTCACGAACCGTAGGGAGACACACTTAAGGATTCGATGTTGTTGAGTAGTTATGGAATGATGAGTAAGAGATCGAATGTTGTTCGGAGTCTCGGATGGGATCCGGTATATCACGAGGAGATCCGTAATGGTCCGGAGAATAAGATTCATATAAGGAAAGTCCTGTTTCGGAGTTGGGGAATGACTCCGGTGTTTTCACCGGGAATGTTCTAGAAGGGTCCGGAAGGTCCGGCACTTCGGAGGGGAAGGGTACATGAATGTGTCATAACAATATGGAATGGTTGCATCATGTACTAGGTCACTTGGCTGGGAAAAATAAAGGGAGAAATCAAATCCTAGTTTGAAAGTCAAACGCCAATTTGAAAAAGTCAAACAACAAGTTTGCTTGGTGGAGGGAGAGTAGGAAACCTACTTGGGGAGGAGTTACCCTCCCTCCACCCGCCGGCCAAGGAGGCCGAGTTTGGGGAGGACTCCCTCCTCCCAACCGGCCACACTCCACCTATATAAGGAGGGGTAGGGCGCCCCCTGCCCCTTACACCCAAAACCCTAGCCCCAAGTCGCCGGCCACCTCCTGCTGCCTCCGCCTAGGGCTTCCTCTAACTCGGCGAGTTAGGGTTTCCCCAAACCCTAGACGCCGGCTACACCCCTCCCCTTGGTGCTTCTAAACCCTAGATTGCTAAGGCACCTCTCTTGCTCCACCATACTCGCTCTGGCTTAAGGCGAAGCCCTGCGAGATCTCCCCTCTACTTCCGGTACCACGCCGTTGTGCTGCCAGAATCGCGAGGAGAGTGCTACAACCTCCATTGCCTGCTGGAACAAGGGAGAGGAAGGTCTTCATCAAGTACCGAACGTGTGACCGACTGCGGAAGCGCTGCCAGAACGCAGCCCCGGAAGGATCGTCTACGCGATCTTGAGATCGGCAAGAGTACGACTACATCACCCACGAGAATCTGCTCTCGTTAACCGCTTTGGAATCTTCGAGGGTGAGTTCCTCTATCGACTCGTTGCTACAATCTAGTAGATAGATCTTGGCTTGTTTGTTTGCATGCGGTAGAAAATTTTGTTTTCCATGCTACGAACCCCTTCACCATTGGTGTCACGCTCCTTCGTCATGACGAGGCAGAGGGTGCTGCGCGAGGGAGATGGCGTGTGGCGCTCGTTGATGACGATGTCGCCGGAGTGCGCCCGCGTGCGTGACAGCGAGCGAGGCGGCTCCTCGGGCTCGTTCTTGACGGGGTGAGATGGCCCATGAAACGCGGCGACGGTGTCGCCAGTGCGGACCCTAACGAGCGTGATGCCAAGGCCGAACGGGAGGACGACAGTGGAGCCATCTGTCGGAGCATCCAAGAACTCCCTCTACGGCGGGAGACAGGCGACGACGGGTAGACGAGGTGCCGGTTGTTACTAGCCTCAACGCGCACGAGGATGGCATCGAGCGTACACCCCGGAGCTTCCCACCAAAGTCGGCGGCCAACGGAGTTGGCCCTTACCACGGTGGGCCTCCTCCTTCGTAGGCGGCCATCTCCTCGACCCGCGGGTCGGTGAAGTACTGGGTCCAGGTGGTGTGGTTGTCGGTGTCCTAGGCTAGGTCGGCCCGCTGCTCGTCGGTGAGCTTGCCCTAGTACACCTGCTGGATGCGGATGCTGAGCTCGTGACCGACGGGGACCGACAACACCGATACGCTGATAGCATTGAGCTTCCATGTCGGCAAGCAGTGGAAGTACAACGGTGACCAAGCATCGTACAGGAGGCGCGCCACCCACTCCTGAAGCTAATGGTGGCCTAACCCGTTCTTCGTCGCCTGGCACCGGGTACCTTTCGGTCATTGCAGGTGGAGGTCAGGGTTGAGCGACAGCGGCGAGATTTGGTGTGAGATCTCACCGTAGAAAAAGGGGGCGGGAGGGGTGAATACAACGCGGGAAGCCGTGCAGGAAACAGGAGCGGTGGCGTGCCATAAATTCGTCAGAGTACTTAGAGATTGGACGCGTTGGTCACTCGCCTAAAAGCCTAACCAACGGCAGGACATCAATATGACGCAGAAGTTTCAGCGCGCTTTTCCGTTGCGCCAGCGCCCCCAACACGGTGGATTCAGCCTAGGAACTCTAGGCGAAGCTTTAGCCCAATCCGGCGAAAATTATTCTCTTGGTGGGGTCCGAGTGGGAGAAAAAATTCGCCGGCTCAAAAAAAAGTGTATGTACGGCTGTGGGGGCCTGGGTAGATATGCTCTTATTGGTCCGAAGAAAAAATCATTTATTTTAAATACAGTACATTTTAATGCCATGATATTTAACTTCTATGTATTATTACCTTCTTTCTTAGTAAATTAGCGAACTATTGTAATAACTGAGTTTCTATTACTTAACTATATGATGAAATTTTCTTAATAGATGAATTAAATTTTATGTTTTGTCCTTTTTCCTGTTCTCGGATTCCTATGGATCGAAGAGGCCCCCGTGTTTCAGGCCGTGGGACAGTAGGCTTCCAAGGCCAAGTCATCCCTATAAAGGCCTCTGAGCGTACATTGTTGACTTATCAATTGCTACTCCCTCCGGCCCGGATTAGTGTTCGCGATGGTGTTTTTGCAAATAGGTACTCGGCAGATTCCCGACAAACCCCTGGCTCCCCGTCTTCTCCATCCCTTCCTCACTCCACGGACTGCTCTGCTCCGCCATTCTCTCGTCCCCACCGCTCCATCGCCCTCACGGCCGCAGCCGCGTCGCGCAGCTCCCCCGAGCCTCCTCCCGCTCCTCTCCCCTGCGCAGATCCCCCGCTTCCTCCTCCCGGTCCTCTCCCTGCTCCTCCATCCGGTCTCCCAGATTCGCAACCTAAAATTCTGTTCTTGGCGACGGTGGTGGCTCCTCTATGGCGGCGGAGTGGGTACTGATGGCCCCCAACGGTGTGGTTTCATGCCTCTCCTGGTGCCTCCTCACCTGCAACTCCTTCGAGGACGCGCCGGTGCTCAGGGTCGAGGACGCGCCGCCAGGCAAGGAGCTCAAGTGCTGTCGGGAGCCATGGCTGTTGTTGCGGTGCTCTCCTTCTTGTTTGAGGCTCCACACAAGCAGAAAACAAAGACAAAGTGACGCCGGGCAAGGAACTCAAAGATGGATGTTGAAGATTGGGGATTGTTGTTGTGGACGGAAGCCATGGCTATTGATGACATGCTCTCCTCCAGGTAACCGCCCAGACAACAATAAGCCTGTCCTTTTATCCATTAGCTTGCAGATTGCAAAGTTATTCCAGTGTAAAACCTGAAACTTTTGGTTCAGCTACTTGAGCTAGGTCGATTATTATAGGCATGCATTTCAGTGATGGTTTATTTCTCAACTCAGATTCAAATGTGGAATCCTTTTTCATTTCAATCAAACAAATACATTTCAACATGCTTTGTTTGACTTACTGAATCAAAAGCTCCGCTCAGATTCAATTTACACTGAGCTATATGTGCAACAAGGATCATCTGGTGCCTCTTAAACAATTTTCATAGTCTGCTACAGTCTAGTCTGCAACAACAATTTCCATTCTTCTTCTACAGTCTAGTCTGCAACAACAATTTTCATAGTCTGCTACAGTCTAGTCTGCAACAACAATTTTCATAGTCTGCTACAGGACAAGAGTTTTGATTTTTGCAGTAGTCCTACTATGCTCGAGTATGTGAGCTATGATGTCAGTTTCAGGACAAGTGTGTTTGGTGTACTATGCAAATACAATGGTTCAGGGAAGGTTCAGAAATTGTACAGCTTTTGATGTGTTAGAAATTGTACAGCTTCTTCCTCTTTGCTGCAAAGTTCAGGGAAGGTTCTTGTTCTGCTAGAAATAAGAGGGGGACAGGGGACTGGTTTATCATGCCACCTTAGTTTTAAATGTTGTATTCTTTTTTCCAACAATTTGTTTTTCTTATTTCAGGACACTGTGAAGAGCATTTCCTCAGTTGGGTGCAGGGAGATGCAGAAGCTCTGAGTTTTGAGATGGGTCTATGAATAGCTATACTGTTTTCCAGCAATTATTGGCAGTTTGCTTGCCAGCTTATTCTTCATCATGGTTTTCATTGCTCACAGTCAGAAATTTCAGTCTTCTAAGGTACTTTGTTTTCCAATAATAAAGAACTGATTTATGTACATCACCCCACTGATATAATCAAACGTGAAACGTCCTTGTCACGCGAAAGAGGATTATTCAACAAGGCCTCTTGTAGTGTGCAGAATTCAGTATAAGCCTGGTTCGACATTGGTCTATAGAAGAGAAGGGATCGATCTTCAGTAGCATAGACATCAGCCGCAGTCATTGAACTGTCAAGCACATAGGATAAAAGCTGTACCAACACACACTCATTGTTGAAGATACAAATTTCATCAGGTTGCCAATTTACTAACTGTTATTATCATTGCCAAGAAATTTTGAATATTTTCCACAGATGGGTTGCTAGTTCACCGCCCAAATTTGAAGAATGTGCATGCAAATTTTCCTAGAATCAGTAGCTGTTAATACCATGCACATGCAAATTTTCCTGAAATCAGTAGCTGACCTATAGACAAACTCAATGACTTAATACTTCATGTCAAACTCAGCGACTTAATGCCCCATGTCAAAAAAAAATCTGATACTTGATGCACTACTTGATGTATCTGTTCTTTTTGAAGAAATCAAGGTAACTTGTTGCTTAATATTTGATGTATCTGAAACCTGAAACCTGAAACCTGGACTCTACTATTCATGTCAAATATGCATTGTGCTAGCATCACACTATGGAGAATGTCTCAAATTTTGTTTTGCACTTATCCAGGTTAAGGAAAATACAGCAGTAGTACTTGCAATATCAGTGACAATATATGTACTCCATGTTCCATGCATTGTTCTTCTAACGTGACAGTACAATCTTCCATGCATTAGTCAAGTTTTGCATGTCAACTGTAATAACTGAATGATCTGGCTTGGGTTCAGAGCTCCGATTAGGATGCCCAGGATGCAGGACGGATGCGGGAGCTCCGGTGAGGACGCAGGACGCGGAGGACGCAGGAGCTCCGGTGAGGATGCAGGACGCGGAGGACACAGGACGGACGCAGGAGCTCTGGTGAGGATGCAGGACGCGAAGGACACTGGATGGACACAGGACGGACCTGGACCGGCTCCGCCTCGCCCGAGGACAACGGCCGGGACGAGGACGGACAGTGGAGCTCGACCTGGACCGGCTCCGCCTCCCCTGAGGACGACGGCGGGGACGGGCAGCGGAGCTCGACCTGGACCGGCTCCGCCTCCCTCGAAGATGACGTGAGCGGACGCTGGGATCGTCGGCGGGCGCCGGGGATCCCGGGTAGAGGCGGGGATCGCGTTGCGGGCGCCGGGGATCGTGGGAGGAGGCTGGGATCGCGGCGGCCGCCGGTGATTGCGGGCGCCAGGGATCGCGGGAGGAGGCGGGGATCGCGGCGGCCGCCGGTGATTGCGAGTGCCGGGAATCGCGGGCGGACGCGGGGATCGCCGGTGATTGCGGATGGAATCACGGACGACCGATTTCCAAATTCAAATTTTGAATATGGGCTAATTTGCCACGATTTGGATCTGTTTGGAGTTTTTTGTAAAATCTGATTTGAACTGAGGCCCCGAACAGTAATTCAGGCCGGAGGGAGTACTTTTTTAGCTCATTTTTTTTTCTGAAGAGGCATGTAACTAGTACTCCTCAATTGGGCCCAGTGATCTTGTAGGGCTATCAGGCCTCACAGATAGCCTTTAGTGGCCTTCTTGGAAAAACTGTATCCAGCGTCACATGAGAGATCCCAAGAACTTGGCCTTCTTGATATTTCCCATTTCGGACATGTTAAACTCACCTCGCTCAATTCATTACTGTCATGATTCAATACCAATTTTCTAGTTTCATATATGTACTGAATTAATGATTTCCCTATCAGCTTGAAAATCATATCTGAATTTTCAGATCACAGAAGTACCATCACCATCTCAGCATCTCTCATGCTGCATTAACGGTTTAACCAGAAACCCGGTGAGAAATAGCAGACTGCTCCTAATCTTCAAAAACATCTACCTAATCTTAAATGGGATCTCATTTGAAGTCCTATCTACTCATCCTAGTGAACTGCTCCTAGTCTTTAAAAAAAAAAGCCAGCCAAAGAAAGTATGAAATAGTGAACTGCTCCTAGTCTTTAAGAAATATCACATTAAAAACACCTACCAGATGTCCTAATCTGTAAAAACACCTCATCCTATCTAAATGTTCCTACAAGTCAGCCAATTAGAAGTTGAGGGGCAAGAAGTTGCAAAACACAGTGAGTTTGTCCCATGTTACAAGTTACAACTTCCTCAGTATCCACACTGCAAGAACATAATTAGCAGCAGGTAAAACATCCATCTTAAGTGCCTTGAAATGAATAGCCATTCATGATATCTGCATCATCCACAAAAAAGTAAGAATTAGATGGTCCGGAACATAACAGATGCAAATGAACACATACTTATTTGCAAATGTTGCTCTCAATTAGCAGATTGGTATTCATAATGCAGTGTTCATCATATCATACATTTAAATAATAACGGTAATGGTTATACAAGAGTGCAAATAGCACAAGATGATTTACAAAGAAACAACACCGAGTGAACTGCAAATGCTGTATTTTTTAGATTCACCGTGTTCCAATGAATCACTGTGTTATGGTCTAGGTGCCACGTAAATGAAACAGCATACGACGACATTATGATGCAAGTCAGACATACCCAGATCATGCCATATAATAGATGAAGTCAACAGGGCCATCATGATTGATAAACTAATTTTTCTAGAGATGTTCATCAAAGAAAATAATTATAATTAACTGTACTTATTAAGTGAGACTGAAGAAAGGAAATCAGCCTACGTCCAAAACTGACTGTCAATATAAAATAATTTCACGTGCCTACATGCAGATAAAATAAAATGAGACTAATATTTGGAACGCCAGACAAAAGGCAGAAGATCATACTACCTCCGTTCCAAAATAATAAGGTGTATTTCTTTTTCTTTTGACCGAGACTTTGACCAAAATTATACTCATTAACATGTGTTTTCGTTATAGAAACCATAATCATATGTAAAGTTCTTTTGAATAAGAATATAATGATATCAATTTTATCTCACTAAGTAACTATTAATAGACTATTTTTTGGTCAAAGAAAATGAAATACGCATTGTATATTTTGAAATCAAGGGAGGATTCTCTTCACTGACTAATAACTCAATGAACATCAAATGTAAGTTTCCTGTAAAACTATCTGCCAATTGCTACAAGATCATAATCGTAAGTGCTTTTGGCTACAGGTCCAATGGTCTAAATTTTGAGTAAAATAGCCCAGTAACCCACATATTAAAGTTATATTTTGAAATCTGCCTTCACGGTCAAAGAAACATGATAGATTGTCCTGAAGGACACGAGCTAACAATGCAGCTCTATGAAACATTTTCAGCACAAATGTTTCACAAAAATATACAAACACTTCAGGAAACCAAGACAATATAATCGCCCTAATCAATTCCATGATCCACTAGAGCAAAGGTAGTACAAGGGGAATTGTTTTTAACCAAACAGCAACTAAAAGTTCCAAGAAGCATGTACCGTTAATCTGCAGTGGTCTGACGACAGAAACCTTGTGAGCCTCCTTTAACAACATATGGCATGGATTGACAATAGAAGTAAGAAGGAAAGTGTAGCTAACTAAGTCCATTAGCCATCTCGTCAGTTTTGGAACTCTTATGCTGCCATAGATAAGTAATGTTAACAAAGTTACACATGCGCTGTGAGGAATTTTTTATACCAGAAAAGAAACAATCTCATATGCTACCTTGCTTTTTTTGTGCTTATGCACATCTGCCGAATCCTCCATTCCCTCATGTTTTCTCTTCTAAACAATTTTGAGGACATTGTACAACATAAAGTATAGTTAAGTGACGAGTAAGACTTGGAAATACTGAAATTTTGAACATACAGAAAATGGACCAACCTTCTCATGATGCCCACTTTTATCCTTTTTCTTATCTTTGTCCTTATCTTTGTCTTTAGACCGATCCTTATGTCGATGTTTGTGCTTCTTATGCTCCCTGTCCTTATCTCTGTCTTTGTGCTTTTTATGTTTCTTCTCTTTGTCCTTGGACTCGCTTTTTGACTTACCCGAGATAGTCGGTACACCTTTTTCAGCCTGTTGATTGGTTTAAAAATGTGAATAATATGATAAGAAAATACAATAACACCATAAAGGAAGTGGGGTGACAAAAATGTTCTTACAGAGGGTAAATCTACTGGAGTAGTTTCTCGAAGCTGAAACGCTTGTCCCAGTGTTTCCATATCAAAGGGCTGAATATAAGCAGGCTTATCTCTTAAGTAAGCATTCTGAACAAGTTGATCTAGCTCCATTCCTTCTCCTTTCCGAATTTCAGTATCCCCCACAACATTGTGAAGATAATGTGTATCTGAGATTGCCAGTGGCAAAGGCCTCTTGCAAAAGAAATCATGGTGTGGCAGCAGTTTGTACTGGGTTATTAAATCAACAGCACCAGTGAGCTCCCTAGGTCCTGAAATAGAAAGAATCATATTATGGACGCATTGCAAATTACCAAGGTTTGAACTTCGGACAAGTATGTACACCAAGAACCATGACAGGAAAATTCAACCATACAATGAACATCAAATGTAAGTTTCCTGTAAAACTATCTGCCAATTGCTACAAGATCATAATCGTAAGTGCTTTTGGCTACAGGTCCAATGGTCTAAATTTTGAGTAAAATAGCCCAGTAACCCACATATTAACGTATTTAATTGTTGGTCAAAACTTGATTTGGACAATCAAAAGATACCGTACAAAGGGAACTAGGGAATATCAGATAACAAACACAAAGTAATGACAACATCACAGTACATAGCAAAGGAAATCAACTAAAGTTGATGCTGAATGAAGCAGAGGATACCCCCACCCCAATGGTTCATGTTTATATAAGGCGAGAAATTCTTTTCAAATTATGAGCAGTACATAAACACCCATAGTGAATTATACAGGTAAAGTTCCCTAGACAAACATGCTAGCCGGTTCTACTTTTCAACATTTTGAAAAAAGCAGTACCTTTGCCAAACTTCTTTTCGTCAGAATCCATCAGACTGAAGCTTGATCTATGCACAATTCATCTTCACCTGAAATTCAATTCAACAATATGCTCAAAAAGTGATGGCAATTGTTCTCACTATGAACTAATAAACAGCACAACTGAGCTGATAGCAGCTATTGATTCCTTTTTCGAAAAGCATACTATCTATTTAAAATAAATAAATCGCACCTCCTTAATACAGATCGTCTGTTATGTGTCTACGAATTTAGCCACATAAACAAGTTCAACTCCAGTCCACTTACCACATGAATACAAGTGAACAGTGTACAGTCAGCTAATGTACACGAGCCCTGGAAGACATATACAGAAACTATTATCGTCTTATGAAACATATACCTTAGTATTTCGCACTCCATACTGGCAAAGTATCAAGGTGGAGAGCAAGTTACATGGTTGCTTATGGCATTGGTTCTCTTTAGCATTTTTTACAATATCGGTACTAAAAGTTGCACGTAGACATACAATAGTTGTAAATTACGCCACATTGATAGATGCTCTTGCTGTACTTACACGCAGTAAGAAGGTTAGTATGTCCTGGGCACTACTAACAGAGGCAAATGAAGGACACTCACTATAGTTATCAGGTAATTCTTTGTTGCGCGTGCATGAAGCAGTAACAGATCCAACATCGATATCGGAGAAATAATGAGAAAAGGGACCCTAAAGTGTCTCCAAAACATCTCTAGCTCAGCAGGCATGACAATGTGTAACATAATACCCAAGCCGTAAACCATAGCTGTATGCGGCCTAAAGTTTGACTCGTAAAGCTCCAGCTCACCATCGGTTGCTATTTCGATGCTACCAACACTAAAACTGTAAGAGCTTACAGTATGAATGCTTAATTGCTTGTAACAAAGTGACTACTTCCGATTACAAGTACACAACAAGTGAAGTGCGTCACTGTGAACTCTATACCTAGGTAGAGATTAACCATGCCCTAATCTGTTTATCCAGATGTATGTATATCCTAAACCCCAAAAACTAGGCTGAGCGAACCTTAAACATGATGGACAGAAGTAAGTAAGCAGCACGATACTAAAACAGTAGCCCGTCTAAAATCCACCATCTTCCCGCAACACAATATAACACCAATCTCTCCGGTCCTAAACAGAACAATCTAGTCTAGTCTAGGGTTCGAAAGCAGACTGGGCTCACTCTCGGTTCAGTTCGGCCTAGCTACCAACCCAGCTCCCGCCCGAATCCCGCGGCGGCGTGAGAGGAAGGGGGGCAAGGAACTCACCGTGCGTGGCAAGGGAGGGCCGTCGGCGTCGGGTAGGGTGGGGCCGCGGGCCGCGGATCTGCCGAGGCCGGGCGGGGAGGAGCGGGGAGGGGCGAGAATTGTGGGGCGGCCGCCGATCTGGCGGCGAGGGGCGGCCGGTCGCCGGCGGCACGGCGCTAGATTGACGCGAGAGCGAGCGCAAGGGCTGTGGGAGGTGCGCGAGGGGCGTGTCGAACGGGGTCACGGAGGGAGGTGCGAGCGGGCATATGTTGGGCGTGATCGGACTCGGTCCGTGTCGGTCTCGTGTCTCCCAACAGTGGCCGTGGTCGCCGTCCGTTTTCCGAATTTAGACCTTGTGTGACACAAGAACATCTTTTTTTTACATAACACATCGCTTATTGATTAAATAACATCGTTACACACAGCTCCTCGGATGCAATCCGAAACAGGGTTAAAAACCTCACTAAAAGGAGAATTAAGACAAGATTTCGCTAAACAATGTGCCGCTTCATTAAGATGCCGAAGAGACCTCCGTGAAGACACTCACCCAGGATCTAATTTCTCTAGCTAGGATGCCCACCATAAAGATATCCAGAATCGAGGATTAAATACGTTGGACCAAAGATTGACAATCGGTGGCAAATTTTACCTTGTCTAACCCCTTCTCTCGCGCGAGTGACACCGCTCGATGTAGAGCCAGGGCTTCAGCACACTTAGGTGAAGAGAACCCTTGTAGGTGTTGACGACAAGCACCAACACATACACCACGATGATCATGAATTGGCACTCCTGCCCCCATACGCTTGGTGTCCTAAAAAAGAGTCGCATCATAGTTGATCAAGACAGTACCCAGTGACGGTGGAGTCCATCTAGTCGTCGGAGCACTAGACTCACACCTAAGAGCTTGGTGGGTAGGTTTGACCAAGTACACTCTGATGAGATCGACAAAAGCTAAGATCTTACCACGGGTTTGTTTTGGATCAGGATTGGGGCCTCCATTACGAGTATCATTCCGTGCGTCCCAAATATGCCAAAAATCAACAGCTAAAACTGTCGCATGTAGATTACTTGAACGAGAAAGAAAGTCAAAGAACCATTGACTGTGAGTAAAGAAAACTTTCCTATCTAGCTTGAGAGGCATATGCAATTTAACTTCTCTCCACACGGTACATGCAAAATGACAAGTGAGCAAGGAGTGCTCAATTCCTTTGACCCTGCCACAAAAGATGCACGTAGCTTGGTTGTACCACCAACAAGAAATGTACAAGAAACTAGTTTAATGCCCGTGCGTTGCTACGGTTGCTTATTTACCCGAAACATATATTATACAACATATTTATTGCATCTGAATATTCACATGTTTTAATAAAATAACACATATATAGTATTGGAAAAACATTAAGATTTCGCCTTGCTTAAGAAGTTGAGGGTTGACTTCTGGGAGAGGAGAGGAGACCCGTCACCCTAGGCGCCTGCGCACCGCAGCGACACCAAATTGTCGTGAGAGCGCTAGCAGCTCCATGGTGGAGGCTGCCGTGGAGGCAAAAGCCACCACATTGCCACTCATCGTCGTTGACATGTAGGACGCCAGGATCTGGCTAGGGCCCTTGACGCGGTAGACATCGAGCTCGTCAAGCTCATGGTCAGGGTGAGGTTCTTGACCGGGACGGCGTGCTCGCCGTGCATTATACCATATCGGGGTTCCTCTTCAAGGGCGTCGTGCCGGGGCTCACCCACATTGAGTCCAACAAGCTTAGTCTGTGCCTCGAGCTTGTGCAATCAGCAGTCATGAATGGTCAAGCACTATGTCAGCGCGGCTGGTGGAAGTCGCGGCGAGAATTTCGCTCAAGGTGACGCCAACGACATCCTGGTGAACCTAACCATGAACTCCACGCTCATGTACCATGTTACGCAATGGAAAAGGTCTCGGTGGTCGGCGCCGCTGCCGTTCTTCGCTGAGTATGCTCATCTTCGAGTTGACTTGCTTGATGTCTCACTGGCTCGTGACCCAAGTTGTTTTCACTATCTTTGCATGGCGTCCACAATTTGTTCTACGGCCCGCTTGGTCCTCGCACACGGGCGTACCAGAGCACCTAACCTCCTTGGGTACGCGCACCTGACCTCCTTGACCGTTGTGTGCTCAAGAAAATGTTGCCTGGTGTGCCGTGGAGTACTAAGATTCCAACAGATCCATCCTCCACATGCTCCTGCAGAACGGGTACTTGTAGTTGTCGGGCGCTGCTCCAGGACGCTGCTCCACGACGCCGTCCTCTATGGAGGCATCAGCGCCATCGACGTGCTCACTCATGGCCGTGAGTCGTAGCCAACTGGAGATCCTGCAGAAGTTCATGGATAAGGGTTGAGACATGAAGGCGATAGCGGAA
This sequence comes from Avena longiglumis, assembly GCA_030063025.1. NCBI lineage: Eukaryota > Viridiplantae > Streptophyta > Magnoliopsida > Poales > Poaceae > Avena > Avena longiglumis. The sequence continues at coordinate 415,259,601 of CP125975.1, read as the reverse complement.
AGTGGCGATGTCGCTGCCATACTGGCCATGCGCCACAAGTGCGAGGATTGCCTCAGGACATCACGCGCCGAAGAACTCGTCCCATGAGTTCGTGGTCTCTGTCGCGCATAATTTGGGGGCTGAAAGACGTGCTTTGAAGTTTAAACACGTCGCTCTTGGTGCGATTCGGTCAGAGAACGGAACGGTGCATGCTGTCGCCGACGATATTCTTGACCCAATGCAGCGATGCTGATGCGCTGAAGTGCTGCTCGCTCTACGACGAGCATGACGCGGCAGAGCGGCGTGGACGGCGAAGGCAGCACATGCCGGTAACGTGTAGAAAATGGAGGAGGGTTGCCACATTACTATTGAATTCGAAGCGATTTTGTACCAATCTGCACCATGACAAGTTTATATACTGGATCATGAATTTCAACTTTTGGTTTACCAATTTACCGGTACTATTACCTCAATTCTAAATGACTACGGATTCTTTTTTGCTTGCATGCGAGAACGTTTTACTAAGTCCCGTTTTTGTCTTGATATCTATAAAAAGAGTCATGTTTTTCTCTCCCTGCAATTAACTTGGCCCGTGATTAAAGCTGTCGTCTATTGAAACTGTTTTAACATATTGATTGCTAATTGGAGCCTAATTTATCTTGCATGCAAATCTAGTATTAATTGCTAATTGGCCTAATTAACGGTATTTTCTCGGATCCATTAGAGGGCTAATAACACCTTTAATTGTGACATGTAATCTCTGGTTTTTGGTTTGCACGGTGGTTTTGACGGTTTGATGTGCCTAAAGTTTGATGTTATCATTGGATGGTCTGGATGCTTCGAATGTTTGACCCCAAAGTGAGCCACCAACTCGGTTTTAATAGTAAAGATATAGTACTACTTTCGATTCATAATAAGTGTCATTGCTTTAGTAATTTAGTGTAAAATTATACTAAATTAGGGATTTCTTATAAAAAAATATACTAAATCAGAAATTATACTAAATCAGAGATTTCTTGTAAAATTGTACAGTAAAATATTTTATATTTTGAAACAGAGGAAGTAGTATATTTCAAAAGAAAGGTTGTAGTATACGGTTATATCTACAAAACCATGTGTTAGAAGAAATATATACTTCACCTATCCACAAAAAAGCGTTCTTCCAGATTTCTTGAAAATTCAAACCGTCTGAAACTTTGATCAAGTTTACACAAAAATAGAACAATATTTATGAAACCAAATAGCTATGCCTATACTATGAGGAGAATATATTTCTAATTTGGTGTCATAAATATGGTGCCTTATGGTAGAAACAAGGTGATAAGACAACTCTATCTATTGTACAACATGTCATCTCTTAGTTAAATTTTTTTAGTGTAAGTTTCATTCATTTCGTAATAATAAAATCATGCAAACATATTTTTAATGATTCATGCAAACATTAATTGCTAGACTTGATACTAAACCAAAACCCAATGTAAAACATGTTTTTAAGTTTTCTCTATAGTAAATGGCATGCATCATATAAGGAAAGACCGCCTTAGTAACCATTGTACATGACTTCAAATTATACTATTTGTTAATATTTGACTAAAGTATGTCAAAGGATCACTTAATTGTGAACTAGAGTGAGTATTTTAAACTCTATATTTTAATAGAAATCTAAAAATATTAAAAAGACATATTCCTTAAAAGCCAGTATTTTATTAAAAAACTAAGAGTTGTCAGAAATCATAAATACTAATAACGCAGTTAAAACTACGGGTCTCTTCTTTACATAATGGAAATAAAGAAAACATAGGAAAATAAATTAGCAAAAGTATGCTAAAAGTTCAAGAGAAGTAAAAAATAATCGAATTATAATGCAAAAAATATCATAAAGTGTTTTGAATTTTTCATGGATTACATTATTAGAGATTTTGCCAAAACTTCTATTTTCTCGAAACAAACCATGTTAACAGCTTTAGTTCAATGGTTCATAGAAAGTTCCAATGCTACCTAAAACCAATCATTTTTTTCCTATATTCACCATTTCTGATTGTTCATATTTTTGTATCAGTTCTTTCCTTCCAAAGTTCTTGTTTTTTATTGTGTGTTATGTTGACTCGGCACTCGACTTCCACATGTTCAAACCCACCAACACATCATCTCGCAATCCACGTACTACTATTGAACACAGGGGCGGAGCTAGAAACAGCTCAAGTCTGGTGCTAATACTAGTTTAGTTGTGCTAATTACCTAGGATTTTCATGCTTATAGCCTTGAATCTAGTGCATGCTCCTTACAATGTAGCTGCTAGGCCGGTGCTACCACACCGGTAGCACCACCCCTAGCTCCGCCCTTGATTGAACATGATGAGAGGCGAACTATGTTTGGTTTTAAGAGTTCAGAGTCCAACTTGTGCTTTGTATATACAAAGGAGGCCGGACAGGAAATGAAAATGTCATTTTTGTGGTGAGGATGAATATGTTGATCATCTCATGCTCACTTGTGTCTCAACTAAGATAAGGAGCTCTTCTTGTCATCCAGATGACAAAAATGATGAAAAAGGCCCGGTCCCCCCCCTAACCTCCATAAGAACCCAAATTAGCTCCGGCAATCCTAGCCCAACCCCGATGCGTCGGGGTGTAGGGTTCGTTGCATGTAAAACAAAAAAAATTCTACCGCAGGAATACACAAAACCAAGATCTAATCTATGGACATGCCAAGATCTAATCTACGAGATCGGTGCAACGATATTATAGAGAACTAACCCCCGTAGATCCATGGAGTTTAACGATATTCAGATCTCGTTTTTGATATAGTCGATCACTTGACAATCTCAAGATCGCGTAGACGATCCTTCTAGCGCAACGTTCCGGCAGCGCTTCTGCAGTCGGTCACACATACAGTAGACGATGAAGACCTTAATCTCCCTTGTTCCAGCAGGGCAGAGGAGGTAGTAGATCTCCTCTGAATCCCAATAGCACGATGGTGTAGTGGTGGTGGTGGAGGAGAGATTTATGAAGGGCTTCGCCTAAGCTGAAGCAGGACGGTGGACGAGAGAGAAGAGAGGCGACCGCTAGGGTTAGGCGCCAAGGGACAAGGGTTGTGGGGGGTGCGCCCCCACCCCTCATTATATAGGTGCAGGCGGCCGGCCAAGGGTTCCCAGCCCAGGCCATGTCCCCCCCTAACTCGGCCACCAAGGGAAGAGTTGGAAATCTTCCCACCTCTTACCAAAAAAACTAGAGTTTGACTTTTCAAACTAGGATTTGACTATTCAAACTAGGGTTTGACCCGATAAAATAACACAAAACCATCACATTTTGGGCAACATTGGCACATAACTACCTATTTTGTCGTTTTTGTCTGAAAACAACCAACATTGGGGTTGGGTTGTGACGGATAACACTAATTGTCATGTTTACTTGTGTTAAACCGTTTTCTGACAACTCTGGTCTACCTGTCGGGTCTACGTGGCAAAGACTTGGAAATTTATATTATTTTTTTGCAATTTAATAAAAGAGGGTAAAAGGAAAAATTATATCCGTTGAACGCGCTGGCTGGGTTGCTTCAGGTAAGCTTGCCGCTGCGTGTGCCTCATCACACCCGCACCAAGATCGAGCTGGCCGTAGCGGCCCCCGCACTCGCCGCACTCGCCGTCGCGCGTTCCGCACCCGCGCCAAAGCCTGCGTACTCCTGCTGCCGTGCACCCCCCTTAGCTTGAGGCGGAGCTTGGCTGCGTCCATGCCTACGCCCTCCGGCCACCATGCGCGCCATGTAGTTCGCCTGCGCCGGAGCTAGCCTGGCCGTGATCTCACACTGCCTGCCGCAGGCACTGCCTCCTGCCTCTGCGCACCTCGTAGCTTGGTTGTGCCCACGCCAGGGTTGAGTTGCGCTCACACTCGCCCGCACCGGAGCTGAGTTGAGCTCACCCTTATGGATGCGCATGTGCCGGTGCTGACCATGCTTGCCCTGCTGCTGGTCGCGCTCGCCTGCTGCTAGTTGAACTCTCGCACATGCTCGACGGCGCTTGGCCAAAATAAGAAGGCCGAGGCGACACTGTGCGGCGGTGTCATTGATTGGCGAGGAGGACGAAGAGTAGTGTCAGCATGGGGAGGTCAGCATCGACCGCTCAATGATGGCCTCGGGTGCAAGCGAGTCTCCGGCAGGGGTGGCGTGAGCGCGGCCTGCTTCGGCGTGGGCGACCTATTGCAGGGGCGGCACGGGTGAGCTTCGCCAGGGGCAGCGCCGATCGATCTTCGTCAAAAGAGACTCGGGCGAGCGTTGCCAGATGCCTGACGCAGCGACCTCCTGCAGGGGCGGCGTCGTCGAGCTTCGCCTGGGGCAGATAGGAGCGGGCATGGGGACGAGGAGTGGGGATGGGTCAACGCTAGGATTTTCCCCTCTTCCCCTCGGGCCCACTAGTTAGCCTATTTTTTTCCATGTAGACCCGACAGGTGGGCCAGAGTTTTCAGAAAACGGTTGACACGAGTAAATAAGACAACTAGTGCTATTTGTCACAAACCGATCCCAATGTTGGTAGTTTTCAGACAAAAACGACAAAGTAGGTAGTTATGTGTCAACGTTGCCAAAAGTGTAGTAGTTTTGTGTCATTTTCTCGTTTGACCCTTTTACTAGTCTTAGCCGAAATGGCTCTTTAGGGTTTGGTGTGGCTGGCCCCTAGGGCATGCCACTGTCCAAGTGACCCCCTCCCGGGGTGGTGGAACCACTGGTGGTCCCTCTAGAACATTCTAGAAGTATCCGGTCAAAACATCGACACTTTTCTCCGAACCCAAGAAAACCACTTTCATTATACGAATCTTATTCTTCGGACCATTTCGGATCTCCTCATGATATCCTGGATCCAATCCGAGACTCCGAACAACATTTGGTCTCCAACTTATATTCTATATCTACTTTAAACAACATCGAATCCTTAAGTGTGTCTCCCTACGGTTCGTGAACTATGCAGACATGATCAAGACACCTCTCCGATCAATAACCAATAGAGGGATCTAGAAATTCATATGGCTCCCACATATTTCTATGATAACTTCATGATCGAATGAACCATTTACATATGATACCAATTCCCTTTGTCGCGCGATACTTTACTTATCCGAGGTTCGATCATCGGTATCTCTATACCTAGTTCAACCTCGTTACCAATAAGTAATCTTTACTAGTAGTGTGAAGTGACATCCCTTGTGACCTTATGTTGCCTGTCAAAACTCACCGGCGGGCAGTGACTAGCAACACGAAGAGCCGGGAGGCTCCCAGAGCGGCTGGTGGGCCCTGGTCCCTCGGTCAACGGCCCGCAAATCTTCCGGCACGCACGCGTCCTGTCTTGGTTCGAGGCGTACACGACCTATACCTGGTCAGGAAGGTGATGGATTGTTCCGATTGGTTTCCTGCACGGTAAACAAGTATACGTAAAATTCGAGCCGTGATCGGCTCCCAGGTTTCCCTGTAAATCGGCTTTCAGAGCCGATTATCCCCATGGTTTTGCATTAGATCTATGATAACATGGGGTTTTGCTTAATTACTACAAGTTAAATCGATCTACGATAGTTTAGTGTTTTCACCACGCAACCGGAACGTCCCGCGCGTAATTGAGCCTAATAGATACGAAAAATAGTAGAAAACTGATCCTAGAGAAGGCCTAAAAACCAACATAATGTCAATTCCCGGAACGTCCCCTCTAAGACCAATAAACCATACTTTACGTATTACCGGATCGTTCAACCCGTTTGTGAGGCCTAATCACGTGGATATTAAACTAAACCTTGATGAACAAGGCACAACTATAACAGATCAAATCGACTAAGCAGAAATCAAGCAAGATGCCACCTTCACACCCGGGAGAAGGTGCAAAGGCGGCGAGATAGCTAGAGGTAGCATAAGTAAGCAATCATAGTAAAAGTATCGATGCTAGCTCTAACAAATCTGTGGTAAAGGTGTTACTCGCCATCAACAAGGCTTCAGTACGAGTAACACCGGATAACGCATAAGTAAATACTGCCTAGATCGCAAGGTGCGATCTAGGCAGCATGGCACTTACCCGAGAAAAACCCTAGAAACAAGGGGTGGCGATGCGCCGAGATTGTTGTTGGTTGTGAACGTGATTGTCCTCCTCTTTCAATAACCCTAGGTACATATTTATAGTCCGGAGACTCTCTACTTTTGGAATAACTCTACAACTCTATCTTTACCTAAACATAAACGGAACCTAAACAAACACGAATCTTACTACGATACAGGATAAACGGGCAATTCAGCCCAAATCTACGCACTAGGCCGGTCCAACAACACGTTGAATATATGTATCTTCCAAGCCCATCTTGATCACGGCCCATCTCCGTCTTTGGCCAAAATACGGTGATAACACATGCCCCCCTGGTTTTGGCAATGATAATTCCAAAACCACTCTGTGCGTTTTTTCCTCTTCTCCCCTTTTTTTTTATCGGGTTTCGGCGTAACGCATGGCGTAATCAGCACCGCCACGCTACCCTTCATCATGATGCCTGTCTTCTCAACTCCCCGCATAGCGTGATTTGACGATCTTGGCAGTGCAATCTGAGAAATCGCCATGGCATTGAACCGTCTGTCCACTATTCCCCTTATTTAAATCAGCCTGAACAGTTCGCAGTCCTCATCTTCCTCCCGTAGCCAGAAAACCCTCTTTCTCCATCGGAAAAAACCCTCTTTCGCCATGGCCTCCCTCGCTTCCTCCGATCGTCCTCCCATGCCTCCAACTCGATTAGCGGCGAGAACCAACTCGAGCACCGCCCACGGCGACATAAGATTTTCGCCCACGATGGTGGGACGAAAGGGATGGGATTCGCCGTCGAGGACGGCGCGTCCTCGACGACGGCGAAGAGAGCCTCATTCCTCGTCGACGGGAACCGGAGGCGAAGAGCAGCGACAACCGGTCGTGGGACGGCGTCAACTCTTCCGTGAGGGAGGAATCGGAGGAGGACACCTCCTCCGAAGGGTATCCGCCGACGGCGCTTCCACGGGTCGGCGAGATACCAAGATGACGACGAGGAAAGAGGTCCCTGCTGGCTTCTTCAAAGAAGCGAGGACGACGCCGGAGCAGCGCCAAGACAATGAAGAGGACGGCGGCGGACGCAACGGCAGCGACCTCGGCTTAGATTAGGAATCAGTAGTAATGGCCGTAGCAATAGCAGGCCCCTTTTGTAATCGATCATTCTGTAAGCAATGATCCTTTGAATGAATGAAACTTTGTTCCCCAAATATTGCTCCTTTTTTTTTTTGCTTCAATTTCGCCGATAATCCGAAACAGGTCGATGTTCCAGAAGCCGATGACACTGTATCGGCTTTCATCATGCTGCATGCATACAGTCAAACAAGTTAAATTGCACAAAGCCGATGATCACCCATCGGCTCCTCCTGCGACCTTCCTCAACACGGTGGATTCAAACACAAACGACCCAAATCTCCAATTGCCCACCGAAAATGTGCCCCGCACAAACTACTAGTGACAAGCAAAGATGAAGATGACAAGGCTAAGACCGTCGAGGTGGCCCTTTTTGTAACATGTGTGAACCTCTAGCATCGATGACCATGCATCGGCTAAGACATTTTTTTTTTACTCGGCCGATTTCCAGCATCGGCCCCCATATTTTACCTGTTCATCACTTCTCGTAATTTTACCTAGCCGATTTCATGTAACGGCTCCTCCAGTTTTACTGTCCAACATCCCACATGCTTGGGAAATATTTCTTGAGATGTTGTCCATTGACTGCTACTGGGAACTTTACTCCATCCAATTGCTCGAGCATGTATGCGTTCCCTTTTAAAACTTGGTCGACCTTGTACGGACCGTGCCAATTTGGAGACCATTTACCATATGCTGCGTCCTTAGTACCCAAGGGCAACACAGCTTCCCATACCAAATCTCCAACGTGGAACTCCTTTGGCTTCACCTTCTTGTTGTAGGCACGAGCTACCTTAGCCTTGTTCTCTTTTATTTTCTCCAGCGACCACAGCCTAAGCTCAGTCACATCTTCAATGCTGTCACTCATCAAAGCTGCATATTCTTGATCGTTAGATCGTCGAAAAGTGACGTCTCGATCCAGCCGTAATTTCCCAAGGCAATACGGCTTCTTGTCCATAGACCGATGGTACGGAGAGGTTTTATCGCTCCATGACACGACATGCGATAAGCCCATAAAGCCTCTGATAAAACCTCATGCCAACGCCTAGGATGCTCATCGATTTTCCTCTTGATCAGTTTGATAAGACTCTGGTTGGACGCCTCAGCTTGTCCATTTGCTTGAGCATAGTACGGAGATGATCGAATCAGCTTAATCCCTGTGTCCTCACAGAACTCTCTGAACTCGTGAGAAGTGAAAACCGAACCTCCATCGGTTGTGATAGTCTGAGAAATCCCAAACCTATGAATGACATGCTCTTTCACAAAATTGACAACATCTTTTGAACTTACTGACTTCATAGGGACGGCCTCCACCCACTTGGTAAAATAATCTGTGATGGCCAAGATCCACATGTGGCCCTTGCTTGACGGAGGATTCATCTTGCCGATCATGTCCATGCCCCAACCTCGGAATGGCCAAGGCTTGATGATGGGATTCATTGCTGATGCGGGTACCATCTGGATTTTTCCAAATATCTGACATGCTTGACACCCTTTGTAGTACTTAAAACAATCCTCGAGCATGGTAGGCCAATAAAACCCTGATCGCCTGATCAACCACTTCATCTTATGAGCCGACTGGTGAGTCCCACAAGCGCCTTCATGTACCTCGTGTAGGAGCCGATTGGCCTCGGCTGTTCCCAAACATTTGAGCAATAATCCTTCCAGGGTCCTGTAAAACATTTCGTCCCCAATTAGCACATACTTCATGGCTCTGTACCTTATCCTTTTAGGTGCCCCCGAGAATCCTTCAAGTAATTGAAGATATCGGCTCTCGATCGTCGGCTTCCGTGAGTCAGACGAATATCGGCTCCCTCCGCCGCCTTTATAGCTGAAGCCATCATGCGAGATCATTTGCCTCTATGTTCTGCGACGGGATCCGGTGAAGTTCACGTATCGGAATCGTGCCATCAACTCACGGCAGTGCAACCATAATGGGAAGAGGGACTCGCTCTCGCACTTGTACTCCTCTGTGAGCTGGGAAAGCACCAACTTTGAGTCACCAAAAATTTCCACTACCTCGGCTCCGGCTTCGAGGAGTAATTCCATCCCCTTGCGTGTTGCCTCGTACTCGGCTACATTGTTGGTGCAAAGGGTAGACAACCTGATGGAGAAGGAAAATGTTGCCCCCCGGGGCGACACGAGCAAAATGCCGATGCCGCAGCCATCGTCACAAACTGATCCGTCGAAAAACATAGCCCATGCTTTTATGGATAGTGTTGCTATGTTGGTGTTGATCCTCTCGGCAATAAGATCAGCCAGCGCCTGTCCCTTAACAGCTTTTGCGGGTTGATACCGGATGTCAAACTCTGATAATGCAAACATCCATTTGCCCAATCGGCCTTTTAACATAGGAGCCGATAGCATGTGCTTTATGACGTCCGACTTGCATATGATGATGACCTCTGCTGATAGCAAAATGTGGCGCAGCTTGGTACATGTAAAGAACAAACAGAGGCACAACTTGTCGATATCTGGATACCTCGTCTCTGCGTCCAGCATCCTTCTGCTTATGTAGAATACGACTCGTTCGAGCCCATCATGCACTTGTACCACCACTGAGGCGATGTAGATTTCCACCAGCTGGCCGATCAGGTCGTGGAAAATATAATTCATGGCCCTCTGGTATGTGGCGCCAGCATTCTTTAGTCCAAACGTCATGACCACATACTCGAAGAGCCCCACCGAACCTGGTACTCTGAATGCGGTTTTGTGTATGTCTTCTGGAGCCATAAAAATTTGGTTGTAACCAGCATTGCCATCCATGAAACTCAAGATCTTGTGACCAGCCGCTGCGTTGATTAACGTCTCTGCCACCGGCATCGGATACTCATCCTTTGGGGTAGCCCTGTTGAGATCCCGAAAATCTATGGCGACCCGCCACTGGCCATCCTTCTTCTCTACAGGCACTATACTAGAAATCCATTCAGCATACCTGCATGGCCTGATTAACTTAGCTGTCAACATTTTCTCGACCTCCTTCTTGACTTCTACCAGAATTTCGGCCTTCATTTGCCGTGCTCGCTGCTGAAATGGCCGGAATCCTTTTTTCAGTGGGAGCCGATGCTCAATGATACTCCTGTCTAACCTGCATTTACTTGTAGTCGAGCGGCAAGCGATCAGGTATTGTTTCAACAGGGCGATCATTGGGCCTCGCAGACCCGGATCTAATTTCTTGCTGATAAATGTTGGTCGTGGCTTATCTCCAGGACCAATGTCAATCTCTTCTAGCTCATCAGCGGATGTAAACCCATACCCTAGCTTTCCGTCACCTGTCAGGTCGATGCTAAACACAGGGCAAGCAGTAGGTGAGGACAACAAAAATAATTTGGGCCGATTGCCTGAATCAGCCCCCTTTTTGATTGCGTTAGTCGAAGGTGGCGTACACCTCATGGTTTTACAATGGCAGGGCATCCCCCTGCTACGACTACATGATCTGCTTGTCGTATGATCGTTGCTTTTTATTTTTTGTGGCCGATCGTGATGATCGGCCGTACCACGTATGATCGTGGACCTTTCTATTCTGTCAGGCCAGTGGATAAGACCAGCCTCACCCCGTTTTTTGAAGCTTCAATGCGCTCACAGCCGTCCAAACTGATTCCAGAGATCGGTTCTTGGTCTTCTGCTTCCCAGATGTTCGTGCCAGCAATGGAAACCTCGATAGAATCGTCTGCATGGACGACCTCCACTTCATCTCCGTCCCCATCAGACAAGCATTGGTGCATCGTGGATGGAATGCAGCGATTAGCGTGGATCCAATCCCTTCCTAGCAAGACGGCGAGGTACTTTTGCTGTTCACGAAAAATGACGTGGGTATGGTTTTCCTGCCCACCGTCGGATCCACGTTAAGAACGCCTGCGTTTCAAGACCGCCGTGAAGTCGCTTAACGTGACGTTGGTTTTGATCAGGTCCGTAGTGGAGCGTCCCAAACGTCGTAGCATGGAGTATGGCATGATGTTAACTGCCGCTCCGGTGTCCACCAACATCTTGCTGACGGGTTGTCCATTGATGTAGCCCCGTAGGTACAGAGCTTTCAGATGTTTGTAACCCTTCTCTCGTGGCTTCTCAAAGACAACTGGCCGTGGGCCGCAATCAAGCTGTGCCACTGGTAGTATATTGGTTCGTGGCGCGCCGAACTCCGCTGGGAGGACGAACACCATGTTTGTGCCAGCCGATGCCTGTGCATCGGCTTTTATTGGTTTGGGGCGCCACTCTTTCCTTGTCGCGCGGCCCTCCGTCTCCGTAGTCTGCCTTACTTTGACGGCCAGATCCGGCCGTGCCTTCTTTAGTGCGTGGAGATACTGCGCTTCAGCTTCTTCTAAGTTACGCAGCCGTTGCACTCTACGCTTCTGGGTGTGTCTGAGTCCATCGGGGCACCACCTTGGACGGTGAAACCTGTCTTCTTCTTCGTCATCCCTGGGCCTCTCAAGGCCCTTCGCTCTAGTGGACTCCTTAGGACGGCTCTGAGGTGGGAGAGGTCCTAGACGTTCGAACACCGATACTGGCCTCGTGCCCTTCTTTTGTTGTCCACATTCTGGGCAGTTGTCGGCTGTAGGCAATCGGCTCATTCCCACGTCCCAGCAATGCTTGAAGAAGGGCCCCAATGTTTGTCTGCCTTCCTTCTCTTTGGGTGGTCTCTTGGCGAGGTGCCCATGTCTTTCATCGTCTCGTCTTTGGCGGCGTTGGTCGACCGGGCGCTCATATTTGTTAAGGAGGTGCGTGGAATGTGGCTTCGATATCGCACTCTCCTCACTTGTTCCTCTGTTAAGTACCGCCGTTATCGTTTGGGCGGTCGCGTGGACCAGCCTTCTCTCTGTCTTTGCTCCGAGAGTGATCACCTCCTTCCTTGTACGTGTCATGGTGGTACCCAGACCCAGCCATGTTGACACCGAACGAAAAGTCCAGTTGACGTCTCGCGGAGCGACTGAGCTCTATCATGTTGACACCGGGGAACGGGTTCGTGTCCACCTTCATGGCGAGCTGGCCGAGGATCAGGCGGCCTTGTTCTATTGCCATTTGGATCTGGCGACGTAGCTCTTTGCAATCATTGGTGGTGTGGGTGAACGAATGATGCCACTTGCAGTATGGTCTTCCGTTCATCTCCTGAGCGGTAGGGATTTTGTGGCCTTCGGGTAACCTCAGCTGTTTCTCTTTCAGCAGTAAATCGAATATCTGCTCGGCTTTGCTCACGTCGAAGTCAAACCCTTTCAAAGGCCCCTGCTGCTTCACCCATTTGCAGGAGACAGGGTCTGCCCCCCGAGCCCACTCGGCCACGGCCACCTCCTGGTCTTGTGTAGGATCATCTTCCTCTGTAACTACCAGGCTTACGGGCCGCTTGAACCTGTCTTGGTATAACTCAGGGTGGCGCTGTTCATACATCGTCAGTTTCTGGGCCATGTGTGCCAGTGAGTTGTACTCCACCTGGAAAGCCAGATCCTTGACGGGTGCTAAGAGCCCCAACACAGCTAGGTCGATTGCTTCCTTCTCAGTTAAACGAGCCGAATAACATCCGTTCTTGATGGTTCTGAAGCGCTGGATGTATTCGGCTACAGTTTCTCCCGCTTCGTCAGATTTCTGCGCCAGTCCGCAATACCAGCCTCGGTCGCCTCGAATGGTACCGATGTGGAACTGTTCTTCTAGTTGCTTCCAAAAGCGAATTGAATCGTGGCGCGAGGTGTACCACCCAAAAGCTGGTCCTTAGAGATTGTGCAAAAATCTCACGCGCATTTGATCCGATGTCAAATCATACCTAGCTGCGCCGGTATCGGCCACGTGCTCGATCGAGCTTGACCCTCCGACCCGCTGAATCTTGAGAACTGGGGATCTTATATTTGGGCGTTAGTGGAATCGGGTAAAACTTCGTTGGGGTACGGCTTGAGTAGCCGATTAGGCGCCTTTTTGCACGGCGAACCGATCTCTCAAGATGGTAGTGATTTGGTCCACTGTTTGAGCCGCTGCGGGCTGGATTCTCATGGCTTGTCCCGATGGCATACTTGGCTAGCCACGCCTGTTGTCGGCGTCCATCCCGGACATCGTTGCTCCAGAACACCGCCTCGAAGATCCCGCAGAGGAACCCCGCGGAGACTCTGGGTTGCCATCTGGCTGGCGCGCAAGTTGTTGCAAGCACGTAGGCACATATGTACCCATGCGGAATTTCCTTGGGTGGCTCGAACAGGGTGGCAATCACGGATCGCCTCGACCTTGTAGACAATGTATGCCGCTGATCCTGGCGGCTGGAGCCTTGAGCGTGAACGGCGATTGCGACCTGGTGGAGCGGTCTTTCCTTGGTGGGTTCCTAAAGTGGGCCCCGACGGAGAGTAATCGATGTTTCATGATCTCCTGGACCACGCGAATCGCGACCCGCTCGAGCGTTCACGGGCTCTCGAGTGGCGGTGTAGAGAATGAGCCACCATATAGTTGACTTCTGTCGTGAGCCACAGGCGTTCCTCCGAAGGAACGACAGATCCACTTCATCGAGAGCACCCTCGGGAGAATCCCTTCCACTTGATGCCCCGTGCGGGTCCTCTCGAAAAGAGCCGATGGTCGGCTTCAAGAGCCCTTTGATCTCGTCATACTTCGCTTTGTGCTCAGCAGAAGCTCGTCAGACGTGACCGCCTGTTCTCCATCGCGTCGGACATTGATGTAGACGTTGTTGAATGTCCCACGGCGTGCTGAATGTGTTGCTGTCAAAACTCACCGGGCGTGACTAGCAACACGGAGCCGGGAGGCTCAGAGCGGCCGGTGGGCCCTGGTCCCTCGGTCAACGCGCAAATCTTCCGACGCACGCGCGTCTGTCTTGGTTCGAGATGCCACCGACCTATACCTGGTCGGGAAGGTGATGGATTGTTCCGATTGGTTTCTGCACGGTAAACAAGTATCGTAAAATTCGAGCCGTGATCGGCTCCCGTGTTTCCAGTAAATCGGCTTTTGAGCCGATTATCCCCATGGTTTTGCATTAGATCTATGATAACATGGGGTTTTGCTTAATTACTACAAGTTAAATCGATCTACGATAGTTTAGTGTTTTCACCACGCAACCGGAACGTCCCGCGCGTAATTGAGCCTAATAGATACGAAAAATAGTAGAAAACTGATCCTAGAGAAGGCCTAAAAACCAACATAATGTCAATTCCCGGAACGTCCCCTCTAAGACCAATAAACCATACTTTACGTATTACCGGATCGTTCAACCCGTTTGTGAGGCCTAATCACGTGGATATTAAACTAAACCTTGATGAACAAGGCACAACTATAACAGATCAAATCGACTAAGAAATCAAGAAGATGCCACCTTCACACCCGGAGAAGGTGCAAAGGCGAGATAGCTAGAGGTAGCATAAGTAAGCAATCATAGTAAAAGTATCGATGCTAGCTCTAACAAATCTAGTAAAGGTGTTACTCGCCATCAACAAGGCTTCAGTACGAGTAACACCGGATAACGCATAAGTAAATACTGCCTAGATCGCAAGGTGCGATCTAGGCAGCATGGCACTTACCCGAGAAAAACCCTAGAAACAAGGGGTGGCGATGCGCCGAGATTGTTGTTGGTTGTGAACGTGATTGTCCTCCTCTTTCAATAACCCTAGGTACATATTTATAGTCCGGAGACTCTCTACTTTTGGAATAACTCTACAACTCTATCTTTACCTAAACATAAACGGAACCTAAACAAACACGAATCTTACTACGATACAGGATAAACGGGCAATTCAGCCCAAATCTACGCACTAGGCCGGTCCAACAACACGTTGAATATATGTATCTTCCAAGCCCATCTTGATCACGGCCCATCTCCGTCTTTGGCCAAAATACGGTGATAACACCTTATCACATGCTCGCAAGCCAATTGGATGACTCTCCACAAGAGGGCCCAGAGTATATCTATCCATCATATGGATGGACAAATCCCACTCTTGATCCATGTGCTTCAATACATACTTTCAGAATACCTAATGCCACCTTTATAACCACCCAGTTACGAAGTGGTGTTTGATGTCATCAAAGCATCCATCTGGTGTTGGTGATTAACATGATCTCATGGTCGAAGGATTAGGTTACTATGTATTTTAATGCTTGTAGCAAACAAACTCTAAAGACTTGATCTTATGCTATGATTACTATAGGAGTATGTCCATCACATTATTCTCCTATTGATATGATCTTGTTATTAATAACATCTAATGTCCATGATCATATATTAATCAACATCTAGTTTAACAAGAGACTTATTAGGGACTCTTTTATGTTTACAAAACACACAAGTACTAATGTTTCCGGTTAATATAATTATATCATGGGATGTAAACATTTATCATAAACATGAAGAGATGATAATAACCACTTTATTATTGCCTCTCGGGCATATTCCCTTTAGTCTCCCACTTGTACTAGAGTCAATAATCTAGTTTGAAAAACTTGCACATTCAACACCTACGGCTTTCTGGTGTTGTATATACGCGTTTGCTAGTGGTAAACATAATCTTTGGATCTGACATTTTTAGGTCCATGTGTATTTGCATGTCTTTGCATCTCCACGCATCACTCATTCTCTAATGAGATGGCATTGTATAAATTTGGTATTTTGGTGAGACCTTTAGTTCGTTGGGGTTGAATCATGTCGATACTATTGTCGTACAATATATCTTCATAGTGTTAGCCAGCTGTGAACCATACCTAGTTTGATAACAAACTACTTGACACAAATTTCCTCCTTTACTGATACAATAGCAGTCATATACTTAGACTTTTGTTGTAGTATCCTTCACAATGTGTTAACTTTGGAATTCATCCAAATCCATCATAGAACTTCCTTTCCATTACATTGTACCACCCATAGTTTAAATTAAGATAAACTTAATCTTGTGACAAAACTAGTACCAATATAACATTTACAATGAATTATTTGTCTCTTCTACCAATAGAACATATTCTTAGTTCTTCCAAAAGATCATAAGAATATCCTTACTATCGTCCAATGATCATCTTATGAATCATTCTGGTATATGCTCGTAACATTTAGAGCATAGGACATATCTAGATGTGTACATATAACGGTATGATTTATCAAAATATTCATGTGATTTCACTCACCAAGTGTCAAAACACTTGAGTCTTGTTTCACTGACCAAGTGTCAATACACTTGAATCTTGATTCAATCCTTTTCCATGCGACAAGAACATTTCTTGTCGTTTCCATATTGAACTCATTCAATATCTCATCTATGTACATTTGGCACAACCATATTAGCGTCTCAATCTATCCATATAGAATTGGTGCCTAATATTCGGGTTTTGCCTAAGACTTTCATCGAAATGAAATTCTTAACCTGTGTCAATAAAAGATACATCATTTCCAATCAACAAGATGTCCTCCAGATAATGTATTAGAAATATGTCTCAGTCCTCCTACTTAATTTCTTGCAAATACAAGTATCTTCATCGTCTCTGATGAAATTAAACCTTTTAACAATTTTATCATGATGAAGATTCCAACTCCGCGATGCTTACTTCAACCATTGAAGTTTGCATGCCCTTTTAGCATCCTTTGAATTAAAAAACCTTTTGGATTGTGTCAGTACACATCCTAGGTAACCATTCTATTAGAAGAACTTTGTTTTATTTGTTCAACTACCATATACCAAAATTATATGTAGTGGTTGCTACAATAATCTGTCCAGACTAAATATCGCTATGAAAGATCAAATCTTATCATAGTCAACTCCTTGAACATTGTCGTAAACTTTTATCGACATGTCAACTATTTTATATATGTGAAACATCCATGTCTATTTCTTTATAGATCCAAATATGACCGATAGGTTTTACACCTTTCTAGAGGGTCTTCCAAGTTCAAAACTTGATTTCTCATGTATGGAACTATCACGAATTTTATGGCTTCAAGCCATTTGATGAAGTCAGGGCCCATAATTGCTTCTTTGCATGTAGTTGGTTCATCATTGTCAAACAATAATGATTTAATTCTCAAATCTTAGTATTTGATTGTTTACCCGACCTACTCGGTTCAATAGGAACTTAGGCCTTCGTTACCACAACCTTTGAGGAACGTGAGGCATGAGCATTGTGGTTGCCTTCGAGACATTTTCCAGCGCTGAGCAATGATGACTGCAAGTGCACAGATCGTTTGTAGCTAGTTTCGAAATAAATATATCGATCCCACAGGGAGCGGGAGTTCTGAAGTCTAATAACTCTTGAATTAAATACTAAAATAGTAATGCTAAATAACGTTCTAAGTAACAAGATAAAATGCGAGTTTTATGTAAAAAGGTATTTGGGGTTTTTGTATAAGAGAACAATAAGTAAAGTAAATAAACTGAATGCAGAAAGTAAGTGTTATGTATGTAAAAGAGATATGAAACTGCAATGGGAAAAAGTGTTCTCAGGGAGTAGCAGATACACCTCTAGCATTATAAAGGGTTTAAGGTAAAGATTATATCATGAACATTCTCAACTATGTATGTGTGGGAGGAACTCCGTAATTGAACGAATAGTCAGCAATCACTGCTCACATCATCCTCATAACCACAATAGACAAGTAATCAACATCAATCGAATTACTGCGCTATTAAGGGATTTTATCCCATAGCATGTATCCCGTGGCGTGGAAAATGTTCCGTGAGTTTCCTTGGTTCCCAAGTTGATACGTAAGGGGTGCTAACATATTTATAGTCACCGTAAGTGCTAGCACACCTCTGTCTACCAATAAGTAGTTCCCTCCATCAAGTCCCCACAAGAGGAAAATATTGAGAGGTTGACTTTTCTCAACATCAAGATGAATATAATCACACATGGTCACAACGATGAATATCATAATAAACTTTATCTTGTTTCAATCTCATGCTAGGGTTTCTCCATCTCCCCAAGAACTAATGATCTACTCAGACACGGAGGCAATCAACATCATGGCAAAGACAATGGGATCTATCATAGATGAATAGTACTTGTATAAATCCACGAGTACGGAAATTACAACAAGATCTAGACAAGATGTTGATGATATGGATGGAGATGGTGGTGATGCAGTGGTTGATGATGAAGATCGATGCCTTAGGTTCCCGGATCTGTGTAGGGTGAAGATGGATCCCCGATGGGTGAGTTCCCCCTCCATATCCCTTCCGGAGGTGAGGTTTCTGCAATTTCTGGTTGTTCTGTATGTCGTCTCTCTCTTCTGATTACACGGGACGAAACTATTTGAGGAGGCAGTGGAGGCGGAAACTATACGGAGGGAACTATACGGCCGAAAAAAGTATTCCCGCCGTATAGTTGGTCGTTAAAGTCTCTGCCTCCTGCGATCGCTACGGGTTTTCTTCTGGTGTTATTGATATTTCCCAAATTAGCAATTTACGCTGTTCTTGACTCCTTTTGCTCCAATACAACTGATCTAATAATTATGTCCATCATATCCATCATCTGCCCTAATACTAGTGAAAATAGACATAAAAGATGCATGCGAATGCCGTAAAATACCAAGATCCTATTACTAGAGTGCAAAATAATAATATAAAACATGATGCAAATATGCACTCATCAACTTCCTCAAGCTTAGACTCTTGCTCGTCCCGAGCAAGGTTAGCTTAATAGATGTCCTCATATTTATGAAGCTGAATCAATAAAATAAATGAGGCAGTTGCAGCATGTGTTTATCATATATGCTACATATGAATAATTTCATGAATAGTACCTTACTCGAACCTTCCGAATAATTTTAGTAGGCTTCCACACCTTAGAATTTAATAGTTCACAAAAGATTACTCTCAATATGATGTAAAAGTGTTTTAGTTTGACCGAATGAGTTAGCGAGGTAGTCCCAAGAGTTTTAGGATTAACATATTGTAGCACCCCAGGTAAACCACTACTAGAAAACTGCTCGTTGTTGTGCATCATCATGACTGCATGCTCATGTCCTCATGCCTGATTGCATTTGAGCATCGTCATGTTATCATGCATATGTCAGTCTAAAACTATTTCAGAAAACCTATTTTATTTTCTACATTAGCCCTCCTTATTTCAAAGTTTAAAGCCGGTATGTCTGGATCTTTATTTTGCCTAAACTATTTGTAAAGATTTTGTAAAATAAAATTAACAAAACTATTTTCACCGGGAGAGGCAGCCCGGCCTATAGGCCATACTACCTACTACCTCGGCAAACCAAACCCTAGACCTAAACAGGCCAGGCCCAAAGGCCTAGCCGGCTGGACCAACCCTAACCCTAAAATCCCTCTCACCTCAAACCCTAGATTCCCCAAACCCACCTAGATCCTACCCTCTCCCCATCTACCGCCGCCACCCACCCTGGTCCTAACTGTCACAAACCACACACGACACAACGGCCCACCCGACATGCCCACTCCATGCTGCACAACACGCATACCTCACAATGTACGCAACATGTCTCACTGTCCCCTATGATCCACCAGGCACCCACGCACAGCTACATTCCCCCCGCCGAGCCTGGCCCCACCCCTGCACAACCCACTTGCATCGCAATGCGCCGCGCATTTCCCACCCCATCGCCGCTCTACCCGGTCCACCCTGACCACGCTCTCCCATGCTTGCCCTGTTCCTCACGACCTCCCCTTCTTGTCACCAACCCATGACCCAGCGCCCCTCTTGTCGCAAGGCAGCGCCACCGGTCGCCCCTCCCTCCGCATTGGATCCCCCTCTCACCACCGCGGGCCTCCACTACCTCACCCCATATCCTTCACCTCGCCCGCGTCTCCTTCCTCAAGCTCGACCACGAGCACGCGCCGACCTTCACCCTCACCCTGGCGCCGCTGTCGCCACCTCTCGAGCTCTCCCGTCAAGCTCCCGAGGTTATGGCCCTCTTCGTGGCTTCCTCTCGCGCGCCCCGCTGCCGCCAGCGTGTTTATCGCCTCTGCCCTGGCCCATGTTCACCGCTACGTCACCCTTCTCATCGTTGCCTCTGCCCTGTGCCGCCTCATCTGGTAGGTGCCTTGGCCACCCTTTGGTCGAACCCGGCCACGCCGACCACGCCCGTCCCTTCGCTGTCAACCTCGAGCGCCTCCAAACTCCCGCGCGAGACCCCTGCGCCTTGTCCCTAGTGTCTCCTGCAAGCCTCCTTAGCGGCGACCCCTCCGAGCCCGCCACCGCCTCTACCCTGGCCCTACATCATCTATACCGTTGGCCATGATCGAACCGCACCCTATAGGCCATGCGTGTTGTCGCCCCTGGCCCTGCAGTTGGACCTCTCTGGTTCTGTGGAGTATGATGTGTGGTGATGAATAGGTGTGTGGTTGGTGATACCCGAAGGGCACCAACGAGAATGGTGCTAACAGCAAGATGCGCTCTGTAAGACCGTCCCAAAGCCATCATGTCGTCAAGATCTTCCCCGCGGCACGCCAAGACCTTCGTCACGCATACCGCGACATCCACTTTTGGAATCTGAAGGCCTCGAACCCTCGACACGCCAAGATCTCCCTCCTAGATTCAAAGACCGACCACGCCGACCCCGTCGAACCCTGAGACCTCCGGATCCAAAAACCCCCAAAGTGTGACCCTTTTTTTGAGACCCCCTATTTTTTTATAATAAATGACATCTATCTTGTTGCATATCAATTGAACATGTTTGCATACATATTGTGGGTGTTTGAGAGTATTTAGATGATTGACCTCAATTAAATATGGAGACCATATGCGGGCGAATCTAGTCTAATATTGGCTCCATTCAAATTTGTGTAGCGAACCGATGCCATGTATTGACTTGTTAATACAACATTAAATTGCAGGGTATCTATTCAACATGAACCATCTAATTAATTGTCGGGACCCGGTTCCGCTTAATATTGCCTAATTGCATCGCATCCTTGCCATGTCATACATCATATATGCATCATGCCCGATCTTCTGCCATAGTATTAAATAGTGCATCCGGTGTTCTTCTAGTGATTTGCTTCTTCACGGATTAGGCCGATGAGTTGATGCGAGTGTTGACCTGATCTTCGGATGAATCTTTAGAAGTGTTTTCAGGCGAGCATTCTCCCTCTTTCTACCTATCTTATGTTTATAGTCTTTACTTCCTCCTATTGATCTATTGCTATCTGTGTTGTGATGCTTTAGATTCCGTGCACCAGTTATATTCCTTGCAGCCTTTATATTTCCTTGGACACCTCCTATTGCCTGTTGATTGATAGACAGTCGGCCTTGCGAGTCGTAGTTGCTTGCTCAGGTGCTGCTTCGCATCATTGATGTCCCACCATTGTTGGGTGGTTGGCACATGCTTAATGGTGGAGATGATCATGGCTTTAATTACCATTTAATAACTAATATTGAAAGTAGGTAATAATGCAGAGGCATCGGTGGGTAATAGACAATATTTGGTTTTAACCACCCACTTGTGTCCACCTAGGACCCGAGTTCTTGACACCTGTTCTGAGATCAAGCGCGCTAACCACAAGTGGGGTGTGTGGGCACCCCCATCGATTTAGTACCTGATTTCAAAGTACTATACCAGGGGCCACAAACTAGTTTGCGACGTTATTACTATCCTGTACTTATGCCATGCTTTACTGCTTTATTTACTATTGCACATGGAGCGCCTGTACTGTTTTGGATCGTGGCACTATTTCGCGGTATCGACAAGCCCAGTCACACTTTTGGGTTCCCAGATACATCTGACCGTTCGCAAAACTCGGATCATCTCGAGACCGGCCGACTTTGTTACGGGTAGCTTAGTGGGGTGGCCCCCATGTGCTTGCTTTGGGGTCTAGGAAACGTCATGTCTGAAACCCTGTTGACATACTGTTGGGTGTATGTTTTATGATCTTGTACCTACCTGATCTGACAACAAGGGTGTAGGTGCGTGTGGAAACTTTGGTGCACCCATGCATGGTTAAATCATTTTGAAAAGCCGTGTCCTCGGTTATGGACAACTTGGAGCACAGTTCTCGACCATAGACAACTATAACTAAAGTTTATTGTTATAATATGACTTGTATCCGATATGACTATTAAGTTGTATAACCACCACAGAGAGAGTGAATAAAACTGCCAACCATGTGAGTTTCCTCGACAGGACTTCCTCGTTTGGTCTCGAGGGGGAAATACTAGGATGGGTATGTTCGCTGGTAATACCAGCTTGGTTTTGAATAGGTCCTTCTTACCCATCTCTGATAGCCGACAGTTGTATCAAGTCTCTATAGGTTGTTTAGTGCATGCTTCACTGTCGCTTCAGTCCACCATACCCATGTAGGCGAGAGCCGTCGAATTCTAAGACTCGCTGTGTACTGGCCTCAGTACTGACCACTCTCTTTTTTCCTTTGCCCTTTGACGACATCCCTTTTTTTAAGAGGGTTTTGAGATCGACTTTGTTAGCAGGGTTACCCTTCCGTCTTGGCCTAGGCAGGGTTATGGACGCCATTGTTTATTCTTCAGGGCTCTTAGCTCAATTTGCATCTTATTCATACTCGGATGTGTATCGTTTTCAAGATTCTTTGGATCTTTGTATTGTATATCTGTATTCTTGACTCTTTGAGTCGTCGTTGTATATATTTGTTTTGTGGGTTCCATCATGGACTAACGAGTAATGGTATTACTTTGTTTTCCACCCGCACAAAAATGCCTGGTGGGCACCTTTGAATCGTTTCTATGCGGGTTTGTGATACGTCTAAAACGTATCTACTTTCTCGAACATTTTGATATTGTTTCTTCTCTAAACTTGTGTGATTTGGATACAACTAACACGGAGTGACGCTGTTTTCAGCAGAATTACCTTGGTGTCTTGTTTTTGTGTAGAAAATGAAGTATCAGGAAAAATCCCGGAAAATATGCCAAAAATTATGTTTCACCAGAAGATCCACGGAGCCAGAAGAAGAGACGAAGGGGAGTCCTGGGGGGCCTCAGACCCATCCCAGGCGCGGTCCCACCTGACCCCACGCCTAGGAGGGGTGTGGCCACCCCAGGCAGCTCCTCGGCCTCCCTCTGCGCCTATAAGTTGCCTTTTGACCTAAAAAACAGGGGGGGTCGATAGTTTTCTAGAAAGAGTTCCGCTCTGCCGCCGCCACCAGAAACCAAGATTCGGATCCAGAAACTCCGTTCTGGCACCCTTACGGGATGGGGAATTTGGAGAGGATCATCGCCATCGTCATCACCAACGCATCTCCATCAACCATCGATGTTTCCCTCATCCATGAGTGAGTAATCCCCCACTGTAGGCTTGGGGATGGTAGGGATTGGATGAGTTATATCATGTAATCAAATAAGATTGTTAGGGCATAGTGCCTAGTTTCTCTTGTGCTATTTGACTTTGTTGCAACTTGTTGTGCTTAATGCTTGTCACTAGGGCCCGAGTGCCATGATCTCAAATCTGAACTTATTATTGAATCATTATGATAGTATTGTTTGTGATCTTATCTACAATTTGTGTACACATATCATTGTCCGGATCCAAAGGCCCCAAAGTGACAATAGTTGGGACAACCGGAGGGGATGGCTGTGGTGTGAGGATCACATGTGTTCATGGAGTGTTAATGCTTTGCTCAGGTGCTCTATTAAAAGGAGCATCTTAATTGCCAGTAGTTCCCTAGAGGCCCCGCTGCCATGGGCTGGCTGGACAGAAGATGTTGTGCAAATTCTCATTGCGAGCACATATGACTATATTTGGAGCACATGCCTAGGATTATTTAGTACTTGGAGGCTTGTTATTATTTATCTGCAATGCCCTAGATCTTTAAGTTACATGTTTAGACTCGTCCATGCAACACCCGTCCATCCATTCCTATGCCTACCGCACTTGAATCCTACTGTTACCGTTACTGTTACTATTGCTCCTGTTGTTGTTGTTGTTGCTACTACCAAACTGTTACTACTGATAAAATTCTGTGAGCAAGAACTATTTCCAGGTGCAGCTGAACTGATAAATCAGTTGTTAAGGCTTGCAAGTATTCTTGGCTCCCCTTGTGTCGAATCAATAAATTGTGTAATACTACCCGCGAAGACTGTTGCGATCCCCTATACTTGTGGGTCATCAAGACTATTTTCTAGCGTCGTTGCCGGGGACCATAGCTTTATTTGTAAGTTCACTTGGATTTATTATTGTTCACTACTACTCTTTTTATCATGGGGAAGTCTCGTGATGGAAAGTTCCCTATTCTACCATCCACTACAAGTAGAGGTACAGTCCTAAACACCTCTGCTTCTCTTGATTCACCGTCTGTTATAAGTAAGCTTGTCACACCGCCACCACATACACATGCTACACACACTGCTACTACTGCTGAGTCTGAAACTGCTTTTGATACTCATGATGTTACTTCTACTGTGCTTGATGCGAGTGCTTCATTAGGTACTTTTCTAGATGCTACTATGGCTAGTCTAGGAAATACCAAAACTCCTAATTAAGACACTGTTACACCCATTAGCTCACCTGAGGCTAGTGAGAGTTATGATATTAATGATGGTTACATTGAGTTCACTGATGATTTTGTTGAAGAGTGCCGAAACACACATGGTACTAGTGCTATTAAGAGTCTCCTTGCTAGACGTACTATTATGCCTAAGTTGTCCTCTAATCCTAAGTTTGCCACTTCTCCCATAGATATTAAAGATGAAGATTATGATTTCTCTCTTGATTTCTCTTATTTAGATATTGTTGAGAAAGAACCTTTTTGTGGGACTGAAAATGAGAGTGATGTGGCTCATATGAATGACCTTTCTACTATGAGTGCCTTATTCTCTGATGATTTTAATATGTGCAAGTACTTTGTTGCTAATATCTTCCCTTTTTCACTAAAAGGAGAAGCTAGGGCTTGATTTAATAGATCACCTCCTGGTTCCATTGGTAGCCCTAATTGCTTGATTGCTTCTTTCTTCTAGAAATATTTTCCTCCCAGTTCTAGACATGCTGCTTTGCAGAGACTGTTTGATTTTAAACATGAGAAGAAGAGAAATTGCATGAGTCATGGAAAAGGTTCCGTGCCTTGATTCATGCACATCCTTGATGTCCATTACCTAAGAATGAGCTTCTTGATCTTTATTATAATGGACTAACTGATGATTCTAGGACCTACCTAGATAGCTTTGCTGATTGTGTTTTTAGGATAAGGACTTCTACAGATGCTAAAGAATTAATGACCAAGATAAGCAAGAATTATGATGATTGGACTTCAACTGAGCTGAATACACCTGAGCCTATTACTCCTGAACCAGTTATGCTTGAACTAGTTCCAACACCAACAACAAAGAAGAGGAGAGTTATTGCATTAAATTATGAAGTGATGAAGGAATCTAAGAAGTGTCTAAAGAAGAAAGGTATTAGAGATGAAGATGTGAAGAATATACCTCCTATAGAAGAATTATGTAAGCCAATTCCCCACTCATCTACTATTGAGGTACACTCTCTCCAACACTTTGATGAAGGTGATATCCCTTATGGTAAGCCTCCTGATCAATGTTTAGAGGAACTTGACATTTTCATTGTTAAACAAGGTCATTTTAATAAACAAGTTCAAAATCATTTATTGGAAAACTCTAGAGCTATCCATGAGTTGAAAAATATTGTGGAAAGAACTTCTAATGATATTAAAATGCTTTGTAAACACTTTCAAATGGTTCAAACCCAACTTGATCAACTTGCTAAGGTACAAAAGGATATGCTAGTTAATGCTTCAGGTGATAAACATGCTTATGGAATTAGAACTAGGAGTGGTATAGCTACTCAAGATCCTTTATATCCTGAAGGACACCCTAAAAGAATTGAGCAGGATTCTCAACAAGGTGAGGATAGTGGTAGTCCTCGTAAGAGGAAGAAAAAGAAACATAAGATAGTTGAGGAACCACTTGAACCTGCTGTAGATCCTAATAGTATATCTGTCTCTAATGCTGAAACTGAGAGTGGTAATGATAAAAATGGGTCTCCTGATAAGGAGGAAGGTGAGGAAGAACCTGAGAAGCACACTAGGAACACTAGGTACACAAAGTAAGATTTTATTGCTAATAAACATGGTAAAGAGAGAGAACCCTGGGTGCAGAAACCTATGCCTTTTCCAGGTAAGAAACACAAGTCAAAGGAGGAAGAACACTACAACAAGTTTTGTGAGTGGATGAAACCTTTATTCTTGCAAATTCCTTTGAATGATGCTATTAAGTTGCCTCCTTATTCAAAGTATATGAAGTATATTGTCTCTAATAAAAGGAAGATTCCTAATGAGGAGATTTCTACCCTACTTGCTAATTATTCCTTCAATGGTAAGTTTCTGAAGAAACTTGGTGATCCAGGTATACCAACTATTCCTTGCTCCATTAAGAATAATTATGTTAGAACTGCTTTATGTGATTTGGGAGCTGGAGTTAGTGTTATGCCTCTTTATCTCTACAAGAGACTCCAGCTAGAAAATTTGATACCAACTGATATTTCTTTGCAAATGGATGATAAGTCAACTACTATCCCTGTTGGTATATGTGAGGATGTTCCTGTTCAAGTTGCTCATAATTGCATGGTTCTAACTGATTTTGTTGTGCTTGAAATGCCTGAAGATGATAATATGTCTATTATTCTTGGGAGACCTTTTCTTAATACTGCAGGTGCTGTCATCAATTGCAATCAAGGAAAAGTAACATTCAATATTAATGACAAAGAGAACACTGTCTATTTCCCCAATAAGGTTGTTAAGAGCTATTGCCTGAATTCCATTGAAATATTGAGGGCATCAAGGTTGGAGAAATATATTGTCCCATTCCACAAGAAATTTTTGAAACTATTATGATTGGGACCATTGCTATCAAGTATGAGGTATCATAATCACCTTATGGAATGCAAAGTTTTGTTTCATATAATATTGTTTTGGTAACAAGACATGATCAACCTTGTTAACAAAAGGATTTTAATGAACAAAATAATGTTTCCACTGTGGTTATACTTGCTTTCTTTTTTCCTTTTCTCCTTCCTAGTCTTTGCTTTAGCTTTAATTTTGCTAGTTGTTTGCTTGTTTGAGCTTCTTAGAGCTCCTGTAGTTTGGCTTTTTGTTTGCTTTTGCTTCTTCTGAAAAAACTGTTTCTGCGAGAAAATCAATTTTCATACCCTGAAAATTGGCCAAAAACAAAGTTTCCCGAAAAATCCTAGAAAATTCAAAATAAATTTTTCCTCGAAAAAGGGGCAGAGTGGCACCTGAGATGACCCAGGGAGCCACCCCAGGCCACCAGACCCCTGGTAGGCGCGACCTACCAGGTGGCGGCGCCTGGGGGAGGTCTGGCCCACCTGGGCCCCTCCAGGCTGCCTCCTCAAAGCCACCTTCTTTCTCTCTCCCGAAGAACACCAGAAAACTTGCTCAAGCTCGAGTTCTTGCTGTTCTTGCTCGCGATTTCCGATCTCCTTGTTTAGCCCATCTCAAGTGCTAATTTTTGGAGGGATTGCTCCTTGGTATGTGCCTCCTCCACTTGTCCAATTAGATTTGTGATTGGTAGATTGTATCTTGAGTATTTTGATGCTATAGGTGACAGGTTGTTTGAGCTTGCATGCTTGTTCTTTGCTTAGAAACTTTGTTTTAATGCATGTGTAGTCCTCTATCAAGTTCCTATAGTAGTTGCTCATCATTTATCAACTTAGAAATTACTTGGTTTGATGGTTGTTTAAAAATTTCAGAATAGGGATGTCATGGACCACCACACCTTTGGTGACATATTTGAGAGTGATGCACCTAGAAGGGCAAGGCTTAAGGTCATCTACCAGCTCTAGACCCTCATACAATGAGTATCTCATCACTCCGCGATTTGGTGACGAGGGAGATGAAGGGGATGCGCACCCCTCCGCCTTTCCTTGCCAAACTTTCTTGCAAGCTGCTGGGATTCTTAATGATTTCATGACCTTGGTACAGAGGGCTGGACTAACAAGTAACATGCATGATGAGAGTGCACAATATGCTTTGCTTACTAAAACATTTGTGGAGAGTTTCTCCTTTACTAATAGTTTGTTCAAGCCTACTGTGTCTTTCAAAATCTATGGCATGGCTCATTCTATGACTTTGAATCAATTTTGCAAGGCCTTGGGACTTGGTACAACTGGGTCATCAAAGAAGATTCAAGCTCTACTCGCTGATTTGTTAGAGATTTACCGAGGAATAACCAATGATGATGACCGTAGAGCTCAGCGAGGGAAGATAAAGAACATTCAACTTCCATCCATCAGGTATTTTTCCTACTATCTTGCCACCAGTGTTCTTGGTAGGGAGAACACTAGTAATATTTCCAACTATCAATTTGTAACATACCGGCATTAGAACTTAGAAATAAGCTGAACACAGATGTGTACATTGCATTCATGCATAGAAAATCTGAATAATTTTCGCGCTTTTAAATAAAAACTTGTCAAAGAGATTGAAGATTCTCTTAACTTGATGGAATTGAAGTAGATCATCAAGTTGACTGCGATAAGTTTCTATATGACCTTTGCTAAAACCTTATTTTGGGTAAACATGATTTGATCTAAGGGTAGATCAAATGTAATAAAATTCAAACTTAATACATTACTTAATGATTTCTATTTGATCCTTAGGTGATCATATCATAGTATTCATTATAATCACTCATGAATACCAAATTATAAATATAACACAAATAATAAGAATGTAACAACTATATCTTAATCTCATATACTTATACCATGAGTATCATGGAAATACCTAACTTTAACTCTCTAGTGAGATTGAGTAGGAAAGAAACCAAAGTTAAGATCATTCACCATATATCTTTCTTTCCATATCAATCTTTATCATCTCTATTGAATCCTATCCTTATATTTGTTGTTCATCAATATTGAGAAATCAACTATTGATTCACCAATTCATGACCTAACAACTCTTGTACTTACTATAGCATTCACTTAGGGAATATAAAGAAAGAAGTAAAAAGAGGTAAATAGTGATGCTAGTTTAAGATGTCATCTATAGGATGAGAGTGATTGGAGGAAATCAAATCAATATGGTAACAAGGAAGATTATAAGGATGAAGTCTAAAGATAGTTACCAGGAGTAGTCCTATTGGATCAAGTAGGTATAATCAATGAATTATATCTCTCAATCCAATAGAGCTAAACAAAAGATAATTATAATACAATTGTAATGTTGTATCGATGAAGCCTTGTTTAGCCAACTGGAAACCTGAATCATAAAGGATCAAAGGATTATAATGATCATGCGTTACTCACCAAGATTGAATGATTATACCATGTATAAATGACATTGGTGGATAAAACATGATTGAACCATAGAATAGATATATTATCCTAGATTAGTCATTACAAGTCACATTAATAGGTTGAAATGTTAGATATTGGAGTCAAGTAGAGACAAGATAGTATGATTAAAATGATGTTAGAGCAACATTGGATTAAAGAAGTAGTATTTTCCTCTTTGGAAATACTAAGCACTTGAGGTGAAGAAGGATTTGATGTATACATCTATTTAAGTAATATTAGTGAAGGATGATTAAGGAAGAGTATGATTGGAGTTAGAAGTAACCACTTGTTGGATTGGGGATTATCATCAATAGAGTAGTTGATATAGCCAAGTATAGATATAAATGATTATGAAAGGCTTTAATGACAAGCTCATTGGATTTATAAATGGCTTAAGAAGCATAAAAGTTGGATAAGAATATTCTTGTGAAGCCAAGATCATCATGTTAACACATGAGGATGGATATAGAGAAGTAATATATCTAGGAAAGGAATTCCTTAATTAGAAGTCCAGAATTATGAAGTATGGAATATAGGAATCCTTGTTAAGCACTAAACCCTAATTCTAGAACCAAACATAGTATCCATTTCATCTGATTGATTTATCATCTTAAATTCACAATGGTTCATAGGAATATTTTCCTATAGCAAAGCACTTAAGTACATCTTTGTCATTTCTAACTATCATTATCATATGTGCTTAAGAATTAACTTTATCAATTCTTTCTCATAAGTTATCCTAGAAAAAATCCACTATTTTACTTTAAATGGTGATATTATTAAAATCACCAACATAAAGACAATAAGTTTAGGCATTAACCTTTATTCACATCAACAAAAGAAATTAAGTATAGTAAGTACCTTAAACCTTAGGGTGAGTAATTAAATTCAGAACTCTAACTTATTAATAAGTTTTCTCATCAACATCTCATAAATATTCTATCTATAATCATAAGACAAAGTCTTTAATTCATTTCTCTAACCACTCATCCCATATGAGCATGGAATAAGTGGGGATCCAATATTATAAATCATCCTACCCTATACTATGTGATTAAATACATATAAATAAATCCTATGAATATTATTAAACATTTTAAAACTTAATTACTCCAAATAAAAGTGAAAACAATGTAATACAAAAGAGTATATATAAAGGAAATAAATAAAATATCACAATACATAATAAAAGTTCACCAATGGATTTTTAATAACTTTATTGTTGCTGCAAGTATTCAGCAAATAAAATTCCAAAAAGAAAAGTTCAAACCAAATATAAAAATACAAACCTGAAAACAAAACAGAAAATGAAGAAGGAACAAAACCAAGAAAAAACAGAGGAAACACCAAATCTGGCCCACGACCCATTTCCTCTTCTCTTTATTCATCGCCCGCAGGTCACAACCAATCCTCTCCGCATCAGCCCACTCTGGCACAACAACAGCCGCGTAGCCCTTCACCCTCTTTTTTCTTTTCTTCTTCCTCTCGCCAGCAATCACGCCGGCGAAGCAGCTGCCTGGCACCCCGTCGGCCGTCCGCCGTCGTCGTGATGCCCGCTGACGCCAAGATCCGTGCCGCCGCTGTTTGTTGTCTATAAGTAGATCAGCGATGCGCCGGAGATCCTTATCCTCATTTTCTTCCTCTCCTTTCCATCGGCAACCGAAAACCTAGCCACAGTCATCGGAGCACGCCGACATGTGGAGTTCGTCCCGGAGTCCATGGAGTGGTCCAGGAGATGCGCCAGCATGCATAGATCGTCTGTGCGGAGCATCGCATCAGGAGGAGCTCGGAGGGAGGCGAATTTCTCGAATCCTTTTCCATGGTGGTCGTCGGAATCCGCAGGATTGTGCTCGCCTCCGGTCACCATTTACATCGCCGACCACACCATCACATCGGGGGTGAGTTTCCGCATCGAACAACCTTAACTACGCCTCCTAGTTTCATCTGTAACTCGAGTTCGCCGTCAGACCGATGGCCGCCGCCGCCGTAGGTCATCACCGGAGTAACTCCGGCGACTAAATCATAGAGTAGACACCACCCCTAGTATCGCCTTGCCCTCACGGTTCCTGTCGTGGGAATTGTCATGGCAGATGCTGCAATCGGCAGCGAGTAGTAGAACGAGGGGCAAGGGCGGCCAACCATCTGCGGTGCGAGATGAGGGCAAAGACACAGGGTTCTACCCAGGTTCGGCCCCCCGGAGGGTAAAGACCTACTCCTGCTAGATTGTATTATGGAGGTGTTACAATGGGCGAGCTCGGCGGCTAGGCGGCGAGTCGCTTGGGTGTATGAGGGAACGTGTCTCTACTCGCCCTATTGGGAGGTTTATATAGGCTCATCTCCCCTAGGGTTTACATATCTCAACCGATTCGGTTACAGCTTCAGTAGTCGTTTAACCTAGTCCGACTGGGCCTATCTACTCACTTGGGCCTTCAGCTTCCAGTCGCTCAACTCCTGGCTGGGCTTTGATCCACTCGCCGTTCTGCAGGCCCACTCGCCGGGTCTTGGGCCAGTCGGAAACGTCCTGCTGGGTATACCCCGGTAGGCATATCCCCATCAGTAGTCCCCGAGGCCGTCGTCGATTAGGCGTAGGTGGCTGCTGGCATTCGGAGTATACGGCTTCAGAGTAGGCACCCAGTCGAATCGTCGGCGGGCTCCTGTATAAAGGAGACAACCAATGATCCAGGTCGCAGGCTTGGTCGAGTCGGCGGAAACTCGTCTTAGTGATTGGGTCGTGCCGAGTGGCCATAGTTGGACCGTCGGAGTCAAACTAGCCGTTGGGGTAATCCAACGGTAACTTTCGGCGTAATCACCGCGTGGTAACGGCTCCCTGATTTGGCGGGTAACTCCCGCTATATAAGGGGAATGGCAGGCAATCGTAGAGCCAACTCCTCACCACTTCTACCGAGTGCACGCATTTTCTTTACTTCGCTCCGCGATCCAGTCGACCTGAAATCCTCCGATCTCCAACCAATCTTTCGGCCATGGCCCTTTCCACCGAACCGTGGGGTAGTTCCAAGTGCACAAGGGCACAGCTGGCCTCCTTCGAGGAGGCCGGGATCCTGTGAGCCGGCTGTTGGCGTATCCCCGTAGCCGGAGAAACGACCCCAAACCCGCGAGAGAGGGAATTCGTCTGTTTCACCAGTCATCTCGAGCGGGGGCTAGGGTTTCCTACGTCCCTATTCTTCCGGCGCTTCTGCGCCTACTACGGGATCCAGCCTTCAGATCTGGGTCCCCATAGCATCGAGCAGCTCGCCATCTTCGTGGCGTTCTGCGAATGCTACTTGGGCTGCCGGCCCTACTTCCCCTTGTGGCAAGATCTGTTCCACGGACGGATCAGCCGCGAGGAGGCAGGCGGCCCAATGCTGGCCGCGGGCGGCTTGACGTTCCAGCTCAAGTCCAAAGCTTCTTTCTTTGACCTGATGCTACCCGCCAAGGCAGCGAGCGACTGGAAGAAGTCGTGGTTCTACGTGGCCGAGGCGACCCCGGAGGGCGAGGTGGCGATCCCGCGGTACTCCGCTAGTCGCTCCGAGCCGCGCAATCTTCAAGTAGCCAAGCTCCCCGGCGACCAGCGGATGGTCGTCGACGAGATGCTCCAGACCATCCGCGGTCTGAAAAAGAAGGGCCTTCAAACGATAAACTTATACAATTGCTGGCTCGGGCGGCGGCTCGTTCCACTCGCCCACCGCGACCACTACATGTACCAGTACACGGGCCGGGGAGACTCGACGAAGGCCTGTCTCGACGAGTGGAAGCTGGAGGATTATCTCCCAGTGTTGAAGAAGATTACCCAGGTGTACGGATGCGCGATGCAGGTCGCCCCTATACCGCCAGCGTCCGGCCCCACGGTAATTCCTTTACCTTGCTCATGCGATGCAGAAATGCAACGGTAATTCTGATTTCGTCTTGTATTTGTTGCAGCTATTCCAAGTGGTGGAAGGGTGGCTCCCACCCTCGGATGATGAGAGCTCAGGCCCGGACATAGGCGAATCGCCGCCTACCAAGGGCAACGAAGACGACGAGGACGAGTCCGAAGAGGAGGTCGCCCGACTGGTCCTAAAGACTCGCGGGCAACGACAGCGCGAGATCGAGGCAAGCAGAAGCCTCGAATGTCATGACGATGACGACGAGCTCCCAGAGACCACCTCGCGCCGTCAAGCCACCCCGTCAAAGAATAAGAAGAAAGAAAGGGAGGCGAGGGCCTCCCCGAAGAAGAAAACGGTTGCCGAGAACGGCCACCGCCACACCTCGGGCAGCTCGATGCTCCCAGCTCGGTGACGGCGCGCCACCAGCGACAACCGCGCTGGACGCGGCGACCGTGGAAGTGCCGCTGGCCTCAATGCCTCCGCCATTCGCCCCAGTCTCTGGGCTGGGGGAGGCTGCGGCTACGGTGACTTCGCCTCGCAAGGAGGCTCCGACTGCGGCGGCTTCGCCTCGCAAGGAGGCTCCGGCTACAGCGGCCCCCACTCGCGAGGAGGCTCCCGCCGAGGATGTCCCAGAGGCGCCATCCGCGGCCTCAATGACGAAGAAGCCGTCCGTGTCTTGGGCACGCGACGTCCTGGAACTGGGGATCAGTCGCCGATTGGGCCCTGAACTGGAAAAACCGGCCGGCCTTCGTACGGGGCTGCGTTTCATCCCAGTCACCAAGTGAGTGCGCTCACCCTTCCTTATTTTCCATAACTATTCCAATTGTCTCTGTTGACTTGATTAATGCGCAGGACCGGAGTGAAAAGGATGGGCCACCCGACCGTGGCCAAGGTACCCTCCGCCGCAAGCGAGGAGGACCCTTCCCGCAAGAGGAAGGCGGACGAGGTCGTCGCCTCAGCGGACGACAGCAAAAGGGCCAAGGGTGATGACGTCGTCACGATTTCTGACGACGCGACGGTCGCGGGCGCCGCCGCATGATGGGCAGCGCGTCTCTGAAGGAGGGTGCTTCCTTCGAACGGCGGAGGCGACCTCCTTGAGCGGGTGCCTCTATCGCTACTACCTTCCCGCTGTGACCAAGGCGGCCACGGCGAGTGAGGCTACGCCCTCGAGCCACGCTCCTGGGACCGCCGATGCTGAAGTCGACCAACGTCGTGGGCACACGCCGGCGTTACTCGCATCCGTGGACGCGATACAACTCCATGGCATGCTTGGCGCGGCCATCCAGGTACATCCAGTCCCCGAGGATCAGGTCGGTGTTTTGCAGCGGCTTGATTCTTATAATTTCTCGTTTTTTTTTATTTCCGCATCCAGTCCCCGAGTGCGCACTCACTGAATTTCAACGAGTGGGCACTTAGGAATTTCTTGATCACCAGTCCCCGAGTGCGCACTCGCTGAATTTCAGCGAGTGGGCACTTAGGAATTTCTTGGTCGCCAGTCCCCGAGTGCGCACTTGCTGAATTTCAGCGAGTGGGCACTTAGGAATTTCTTGATCGCCAGTCCCCGAGTGCGCACTTGCTGAATTTCAGCGGGTGGGCATTGAGGAATTTCGTTTTGACTAACTTTTTTGGTGATGTGTGGTCCGGTGAGTCGGCGGACCGATTGGCCGCAAGCAAGGCGGAGAAGGAGCCGCCATCATCCAGAGGTGAACAAGGGGCTTCAGCTGCTGCGTGAAGGCAGAGGAAGCTCGCCAGGCTTGTCCCGCTGGTGAGTTGGTGGCGCGATATGCTCTAGGTGTCAGCAATGGATCGCCGACCTCGGCCGAACTACGAGGCGAAAGAAGAAGCGAGCTCAGCGGACGGGCGAGCTAAGGCCGCCATTGCGGCACCGAAGAGGATCGCAAGGTGTCGGAAGTCCTTATTGCTGGGCTTCAGGCGACCACATCGCTTCAATGCTTCATCACGACTCGCGCCGCGTTGCTTGGTGAGTGCATCTCCCCTTAATAATAGTTGTGGTTGTTGTGGTGTCCGTCATACTTATCATTGTCTTCTACTCGCAGGTCGCATCATTGATAGCGAAGAAGAGGCGAGCTCGCTCGACGCGAGGCAGTGCGTAAGCATGCTCGTCGATTCGGCGACGTTGTCGGCGACGTGCATCCGTGCCTACCTCCAAGAAATGTCGCCCACGGAGGTGATTCCCAGCGACCTCATTGAGGTGTGGAGGTACTTGGAGAAGGCGCCCACGGTCGTTGAGTTCATGACGCGGTCGGCGTTTCGGCGTGGAGCGTCGACGACACTGAGCCTTGGACTCGCCCAATTCCCCGAAGATTTCGACGTTGACGATGTGACAAGTGGGTATCCATCGTCGACTGGCGCGGTGGAGCTGTCCGAGGTCCTCAAGTTGCAAGAACGTGCCACCACGTACTCGGAACGTGTCTGGGCAATGGGCGACCTCTTGCCGTACCAGGAGACGGTTGTCGCGCCAAACGACCCCGAGCCGCCGCATCATGACTTCAAGGTCGAGCAGCCTTTTCGCGCGGCGATGGCGGGTGAACTGACGACGTATCCATCCAACCCGTACACGGCGTTCATCCGCAGTCGCCGGGATGCTGGCAAGTCGTCATCGAAGCCTGCAGAGTAGGGTAGTTTGCCTTGTGGCGTTAGCAGCAGTTCTGCCACGCGGGCATATTTTGTAACACGAAACAATGCAACATGTGATTGAATGAGACGTAGTGTCTATTTTGATATTTGTTTGTGTGCTTTTGATTGGTTTTGGACGAGTCCCCGAGCGCGTCCGCCCTTTTGTGGGGTTTACCTCGTATATGATGTATGTGTTGTTGTTATGTGTTTTGGTGTTTTAGTCGACTCGCCCGAGCTCGAAGAGCCAGTCGCTAGGCGACTCCCTTGAGTGCTCTGTACTTTACCGTTTTCCCGTGCGCGAACGAGGTCAGGTGGCCGAGTCCCCGAGCGTGGTACTTGGTAGTTCTAGGCGCGACTCGAGGGTGGTTGAGGACTTAGCGCGTTGGTGTGAGCGCGTCACTCCTGCCTGACCCGTGGGGTCAATCGCGCGGCGAGTCCTGGGCATGCTCTCTTACATGGCGTTTTCCCTGACCACTCACGACGAACTGGTCTTCAGTCCTCGAGTGTGGTACTTAGCCATTCGAGTCGCTATGCCGAAGATGCGGAGGACCAAGGTCGCTGTGAGAAGCGAGGGCAGTTGTCTTGGCTCGTAGAACTAGTCGAGCTAGGCGACTCCAATGGGGCTCCGGGTTGGCGTTATTCGTGGACGATGCAAGACCTGAAGTGATTCAGTGCTCTTACACCACACTACTTAGCCACGTCGATCGCTGTACCAAAGGTTGACTTCTGCGTTTAGCATAACGCTGTTTTTACGAGTGCGAGTGGCACAAGTCATGGAGAGTAAGCGCAAGTTGCGGTAACCATTTCTTTTTATTTCATAGCGACTGGAGAGTACATGTGTGGGGTTCTAGGAGTAGAACTTCCGGAGGAGGTTTACATTCCATGGTCGCTTAACGTCGAGTTCGCCGTCCCCGCGGACGTCGATGAGGTAGTAGGCGTCGTTGCCGAGTACGCGCCCGATAGCGAATGGGCCTTCCCACGGAGGGGAAAGCTTGTGCATCCCCTTCTTGTCCTGGATGAGGCGTAACACCAGGTCGCCTTCCTGGAAGGTGCGAGCTTTCACCCGCCTGTGGTAGCGCGGAGTCCTTCTTGGTAGATGGCGGTGCGTGACCGAGCGAGGTCGCGTGCTTCCGAGCTGGTCGACCCCATCTTGGCGGGCCAGCCGTTTGCAGCCTCCAGATAGTGGACGACTCATGGCGAAGTCGTGTTCGAGGTCGGTGGGCATGACCGCCGCACCAGACCATGAAGAAGGGGTGAATCCGTCGATCTGTTGACGGAGGTCCGGATCCCCAGATGACAGAGGGCAACTCTCGACCCAGCACCGGCGCGCCGAGTGGTACTTTGGAGTCGCGGCTTGGCCGTGGAGGATGCTTTGTTGGCCCGTTCCACCGGCCGTTGGATTCGGGTGGGGACGACGAGGTCGAGCCGGATATGGTGCTCTTCGCAGAATTCGCCATGGCTCCTTGGCGGTTGGTGCCGTTGTCCGTGATGATGCTGTTGGGGAACCCGTGGCGATATATGAGCTCGCGTAGAATTTAGTGGCGGTCTTCCCGCATTTTCGATTGCTTGGCCTCCACCCACTTTGTGAATTTGTCGACCAGCAGGTGGGTGTAGCCAGAGGGGCCTTCTTGAAGGGGCCTACCATGTCCATGCCCCACACAGAATGGCGGTGATGGGGATTGTTTTGAGCGCCGAGCTCGGCATGCGTCCGATTGGCGTATTGCACCCGCGATCGCTGGACGATGTCGACAGCGTCGGCGTGCCAAGAGAAGCCGTGTCGCATAGCCTTGGGACCAGGAGAGCGGCGGCGTGGTGGCCGCAGCCACCGAGTGAATGTCGTGGAGGATTTGCGTCCTTCACTGGTTCGGACGCCGCTTGGAACACGCCGGTGACGCTGCGCTTGTGGAGCTCGCCGTCGATGATGGTGTAGGACTTGCATCGACGAGTGATCATTCGGCGTCTGTCTGCTCACCGGTGGTGCCGCTTCGTGTAGGCGATGTAGGGCTTGGTCCGTCGTTCGCTCGGTGACGAAAAGTGCGACCAAGGCTGCCTCTCGGTTGGAGTGGGACTCTATGTCGATCTCCCTCGGGAGAGACCGATGGCTTGAGATTGTGTCGAGGAACACGCCCGGTGGTGGTGCGAGTCGAGCCGACCCGATGCGAGATAGGGCGTCGGCCTCCTCGTTTTTCCGCCTGTCGATCCACTCGACGGAGTAGCCGGTGAATTGGCCGCCCAACTTGTCCACCGCTTGGCGGTACGCCGCCATGGTAGGGAGACGGCGTCGCGGTGCGGCGACTTGCCCGCGACAAGGTCGGAATCTCCGTAGCAGGAGGCGATTGATTGGCGTTCATCTCCTTGACGGCTCGCATGCCGTGGAGTAGGGCCTCGATTCAGCCATGTTGTTGGTGCGGGCGTGAAGTCGAGGCAGAGGATGTAGCGGAGCTTGTCGCCTTTGGTGAAGTCAACACTATCCTCGCGCTGGCCGTCGCGTTCTTGGAGCCGCCAAAGTGCAGGCTCCAGAGTGGAGGTACGATACGGCTCTTTGGGCCTCCTCCCGATCGGCGATGAAGTCTGCGGTGCGTGACTTGATCGCCTTCGTGGCTCATACTTGATGTTATGGACGCCGATCTCGGCCCACTTGGCGACTTCGCCCGGTCGCCGCGATTGCGGATGATGTCTTGCGGTGCCGAGGAGACGACCGTGATCGGGTGTTCTGAAGTAGTGCAAAAGTACGCGAGCCCGTAAGACCGCGTATACTAGCTTTTGGTACTGCGGGTACCGCTGGCGCGATTCGGTGAGGACCTCGCTGATGTAGTACACCGGCCGCTGAACCGGGCGCTCCTTTCCTTCCTCTGGTCGCTCGACGACCATCACGGCGCTGACGACGCGCTCGGACGCCGCGACGTAAACCAGCATGGGTTCTTTGTCGGCGGGGGCGGCGAGTAGTGTGGGGTTCTTGCGCATCAGGCGGTATAGGGGCATCGCCTTTTCGCCCAGGCGGGGGATGAAGCGACTGAGAGCCGCTACTCGCCAGCTCGACGTCGCGCAGCACTCGGGTTTGCCGAGCCGGGCGATCGTGTCGATATTTGTGGGGTTCGCCTCGATCCTCGCTTAGAGACGTACCCAAGAGTTGTCCGTGGTACACCGAAGGTGCACTTGCCTGGGTTGAGCTTTATCTTGTACCTTCGCAGGTTGGCGAAAGTTTCCGCCAGGTCGGCGAGTAGGTCGCCTTGGCGAGCGGACTTCACGACCACGTCGTCGATGTAGACGTGGATGTTGCGGCCAATTTGGATCGCGAGACATTCTTGCATGCACCGCTGGTAGGTCGCCCCGGCGTTCTTGAGGCCGAAGGTCATGGCGGTGTAGCAGAAGGCTCCGAATGGCGTGATGAACGCCGTCTTGTCCTCGTCTTCGACGACCATTTTGATCTGGTTGTACCCAGAGTAGGCGTCGAGGAAACAGAGCGACTCCAAGCCCGCGGTTGAATCGATTATCTGGTCGATCCGCGGGAGGACGAATCGCCTTTGGGCAAAGCGCTGTTCAGGTTTGTGTAGTCGATACACATTCTCCAGGTCCCGTTTTTCTTCTCGACCAGGACTGGGTTTGCCAGCCACTTGGAATACTTGATTGGCCGGATGAAGCCGGCAGTGAGTAGACGCTGCACTTCCTCGACGATTGCTCGACGGCGTTCTTCATTGAAGGGCCGCAGCGACTGTTTGACAGGTCGTACTTTGGGGTCGGCGTTTAGCTTGTGCTCAGCGAGCTCCCTAGGGACACCGGGCATGTCGGAGGGTTTCCATGCGAAGATGTCCCTGTTCTCACGGAGGAACTCAATGAGCGCGCCTTCCTATGCTGGGCTCATGCCCTTCCCGATCGTCACCGTCTGGCTGGAGTCGCCTGGTACTAGCTCGACGGTGCGCGTGTGCGTCGTGGCCTCAAAGGTTGAGGTGCCTGCACCCTCTGAGTTGGGCTTCTTGAGTATGGTGGGGTCGTCGTTGTTGACCCTGCTCGCGTACTTGGCGAGCTCGTCGGCGTGGTTGGTCTCCGCCGCGATGACGGTGTCGGCGATGGCTTTGGCCTTGGCTCGCACTCGGGCGCTTCATCGGGTCGCTGATGGTGATGACGCCGCATGACGCTGGAGCCCAGCGCTGGTAATTTAGCGAACGGCGCCAGCTCGAAGACGATCCGCCGGTGCGTCGGAAGTTTGCCGGTGTCGAAGGTGATGGCAGCGTGACCTTGCCGATCGGGTACGCCTTCCGACCGGGACGATGCCATGGAACGTGGTGTGGGTCGTCTCGATCATCGATGCGGAGCCGCAGCCGCTGAAAGGTGTCGTGTAGAGGATGTTGATGGAGCTGCCGCCGCCCATCGGTGTCTTGGGGAGCCAGAGTCGCCAACCTTGGGCTTGACCACCAAGGCGACTCGTCACAGGTACTCGGCGCGGCCCAGTTCGAACGGGGGCGTCTATTTGGGCCACCACATTGACGGCGACGGCGCGGGCGATGACCTTCTTCTCGCGCTTCGTGTTGAAGCCTGTGAAGGTGTGGAGCGAGCCGGCTACTTTGCCGAATTTTCCACCGTTTGGTGGGTCGTTGTCGGGGTCCTCCCGCGCTTGCCGTGCCTTCTCGATTTCCCTGAGGGTGTGGCAGTCGGTGGTGGTGTGCGTTGCGGTCTTCCCTTCCCTTCTATGGAACGCACATGGTTGGTTAAGGAGGGCCGCGGGATCAAACCTTGGCTTGTTCTTGTAGTTGCCGCCGTCGCGGCGTTGCCCTCCGTCGCGGCGGTAGCTCTTGGTCTCGCGCTGCGCATGCCCGGTGTTGGCGACGAAGTTGACTCTTCGCCGTCAACTGGCGCTTGCGGAGGCGAGTGCCGAAGTAGGTCGTCGGGCGTCCGCTGTCGCCGCCTGCGGCGTTGACCTCGACTGCCGCTTCTGGTTCGGATCTTCCTCGGCGCACTTTGGCGATCTCGAGGAGGTCGGGATGTTGTCGAGTGTGCGGAGTGTCGCTGAGCTTGGCGACTAGAGGCTCGTGGCGCACGAGGTCTTGAAGCAATGGATTGCGGTGTCCGTGGATGCCGACGTTGTACCAAAGCTCTTGCCACCGTTGGACCCAGCTTGGTCGACTCGCGGGTCCCTGACGCACTGCCCAGGTCCTCAATAGTGGTGGCGCGGGTGTAGGAGCACTCGAAGTGCTGACGGCGTCGCGCATTTCCTCCTGTGAGTCGACATCGCCCCGGGAGAGTGTTGATCCATCGCTGCACGTCCCCTCCATCATCGGGGAGGTAACGGGCGTAGTAGGTCGGTGTGACCCGCGATCCCCATCGCCATGAGGTATGTGTCGAGCCAGACGGGCGGGTCGCACGAGGAGTCGATTTTCTATCTTTTGGCGCCTTGAAGTTTGGCGGTACTTCTCGCCTCGGATCATTGGTCCGGCACTTTGGGTCGAGTCGAAAGCAACCACATAGGCTCGCCGCGGCGATTAGTTAGGTGTGCCGCAGTCGTCGGGCTGGCGGCGCTAGCTTTGGTTGTTGATGATGGGTGCGCGTCGATGGGTTGCCCGTACGGCGATAAGGTTGGGTCACAGGGAGAGAGTGCGTTCGCTGGTCGGTGTTGGAGCTGCAGCGCTCGTGGCGGCAGTTGAGGGTGTTTGCCGCTGGCGGCCGGAGGCCGCTCGCTTCCCGAGGAACGCGAGTATACTCGACCTTGAGTCGGCGCCGGTTTTGCTGCTCGACGGCCTTCGCAGGTGGCCTGACGTATTGGATCTGTAGGGCGCCGTCGCCGGTGGCTGTGATGGTGTCGGCTGCTGCTCGACCTGCCACGAGGTTGTCCATTGGGGTGGAGAACAGTGGGAGGCCATTCGCGTCTCGCTCCCGTGAAGAGACTACTATCCGCGGCTGGTCCCTGGGAGGGGTGCCGTTGGGTGGAGGTGGGGCTCCCCTCGCTGTTGACCCTGGCGAGGGCCGGGCGCTTCCTCCTGGTGGCGCGTTCTCACAGATCGCACGCTCGGCCACGCGGGTCGGGTCGTTTTCGTCGTCGAAATTCAGGGCGCGCCCCTGAACGGTGGGGTTCAGGCGTGACCTGATCCGCTGCTGGTGGTAGCATGACAGCTCCTGCGCCGTCACCTGCTCGAGGCGAAATTTTTCGCGCTCGGCTTGCTCTTGCGTAACGTCCGCCTCCAGTTTCAGGCGGAGTTCCTCGACCTCCGTTGCCATGGCGTTAGGAGGGATTGGGGTGGAGAAAGGATCCTCCGGCGGATCGGCGCCGGTGGCCATGTAGGTCGCGGCGTGGCGACCGGTTCCATCGCGGAGGTCGGCGGAGTTTTCCGACCCGGAGTCGAATTCGAAGATCCCGAGGATGGAGGGGTCCTCGAAATCTCCGCTGGAGACTGGCGATGGAGCCCGCGGATGAGGCCGCGGTGATGGATCCGGCGAGTGACGCCGGGGTAGCCGAGTCGGCGTCGTCGGTGAGGGCCGCATCCTCTGCGGCTGCTGAATTCCCGGCCACGTTGCTGTGGGCCAAGTTGTACTCGGAGGCGAGGCGGTGGATCGTGCGGATCTGGCTCTCGGAGAGCCGATCGCGTGGCGGTGACTCGCGGATGCGAGCCGAGTCCTCCGAGACGGCGACGCCGGTGAGGCCGACGAAGAGGCGATCATGCCGATAGGCGGGATCACGTCAGGCGTGACGGTCGCGCCGGGACATAGCTGCTCGGCAAGATCTGGAGCATCTCGCCGATCGCTATCATGCGGCCGGTGGCGGCCGTCTCGTTGATGGGCGACCGGATCTCGCCAGAACACCGGCCACCGCCAGGCCCATGGTGGGCGCCAGCCGTGGGAATTGTCACGGCAGATCTTGCAATCGGCAACGAGTAGTAGAGCGAGGGCAAAGGCGCAGCCATCTGCGGTGCGAGATGAGGGCAAAGACAGGGTTTTACCGTTCGGCCCGGAGGGTAAAGACCTACTCCTGCTAGATTGTATTATGGAGGTGTTACAATGGGCGAGCTCAGCGGCTAGGCGGCGAGTCGCTTGTGTGTATGAGGGAACGTGCCTCTACTCGCCCTATTGGGAGGTTTATATAGGCTCACCGCCCCTAGGGTTTACATATCTCAACCGATTCGATTGACTTGATGGTCGTTTAACCTAGTCCGACTGGGCCTATCTACTCGCCTGGGCCTTCAGCTTCCAGTCACTCAACTCCTGGCTGGGCTTTGATCCACTCGCCGTTCTATAGGCCCACCCGCCGGGTCTTGGGCCAGTCGGAAACGTCCTGCTGGGTATACCCCGGTAGGCATATCCCCATCAGTTCCAACCTAACCGTCCACGGTCACTGGGGAGCTCCGTCTCGCCGCCGGTGACCACTTTCTGGTGGTGGTGGTGGCCGTGCTGATGTCACAATGACATCATGCATGCATTGAGGTTGACGTGGTCAGCTGTTGACTGGTCCTTGCCCATGTGGTGTATGACATGGCCTTGGTCCCACCTGTCATCGACTAGTAGTAGGTATAGGAACGGTAACAAATGCCTTTACTGCTTTGGGTATGCCATGTGGCAACTGGCCCACGGGTCAATGACCCTGGGTAAGTTTAGCTTAGGTGTGAAAAGTTTAGTGTCTGTTTAAGAAATAATTAAAACAATATAAATTCGAATATAAATATTCTAGAAATAAAACAAAATGATTAAGTCTTGTAAATTTGATATCTTTTGTTTTATAAATCAGAAAAATACATATAATATATGAAAATGTTTAGAAAAATAAAATCTACAACTTAAAACTATTATCAAATATTATTATGGTGATTATTTAAATAAATATTATTTAATAAAGGTTTTATAAGTAATAAAACATTGATAAATCATATTTTATTAATGGAAAATGTTAAAATATAAATAAAATACCAAAA
Source organism: Avena longiglumis (assembly GCA_030063025.1). Taxonomy (NCBI): domain Eukaryota; kingdom Viridiplantae; phylum Streptophyta; class Magnoliopsida; order Poales; family Poaceae; genus Avena; species Avena longiglumis. The sequence goes on along the minus strand of CP125975.1, from coordinate 415,215,864 downwards.
AAATTAGAAAAATAAAAACAATACTTTAAAACTATAATCATACATTCTTACTTTTGAGTTAAACAATACTTTAAAAATATTTTTTATTTATTAAGTATTCTTAAAGTAATAAACCTTATTAAAATCATATCTTATTATTTATAAATCACAAAAATAAATGTAATATAGCAAATTGATCACAAAAATAATAGCTACATGTTAAAAATGTGATATTCCACTTTTGAGTTAAACAAAAAGTTAAACACTTTCATAACTTGAATTTAAACCTATTTCTTTAGTTAATAATTCATAAAATGACAAATAAAATTTGTTAATATTTCTTGAATTAACCAATTAAATGTAATAAATAGTAATAATCTTAAATACTCACATTATGAGGTCAAAATGATTTAACACCATTTAAATGCAATCTTATTGAATGATCCTTCAACCATAAGTATAAATTATTTTATAAAAGAATACTTATCTAATATAAAATCTCCAAGAATATTGTAATAAGATAAAACCCATTCTTTATATTAACCACAAGTTTATAAACAAATCAAAACACTATAAGTGAGTTCATAAGTAATAAATAACATTGTTTACTTATTCACCAACATTAACCACACCCTTATAGGAAGATAAATCCCTTTATATAATTATAATGTAAAGAAACCACTACCAAATAAAAGTAATACCATTCTTAAGTAACTCTAAGGAAACAATATAAAGTGAACAAGATACAAATATCATAAGTAATACACCCTAACTCTATCTACATTCTTAAAGTTACTTATAGTTACAAAGCTTTAAGTATAATGTTAAAAACTTTATTATATGTTTTATATTTAACTTTGGTCTGATATAATTAAGTTGTAAAGCATCTCAAGTCTAAACTATTCAAACATCTGATTAACCACAAAGATTATTTAAACCTTAATAAAGGAATCTTTTCTTCAAAAGTTATTCGTTTTGCCACTTCATTCAACAATAATCATATTACATTAAGCTTTACTTATATACTTAGGATTGCTAACACTTCATTTCCTTATAAATATCATCACTTGCAAGGTAAAACTTGAAGATAAGATAATTCACATATAAGCAGTTCTTGAGTAGCACATCTCATTAGTATATCTTATTATTGTATGACATTATTGTTACATGTTGTTTCACACACATTCACAAGCCTTAATAAGAAGCACATGTGTGAAACTTAATCTAAAAGGGCAACACATTCCAAAGAAGCCATTTGCGGTTTCCAAACCCTAGATCAACGCTATCCCCGGGATTCGAGTTTACAAAAATGCATTACATTACTTATGCATTAAAGCATATTGCTTCTATAAACATTAGTCCTTATCGGACTAATGATGCAAATTTCAACTATTGGATCTTATATTGTCTTGAAGACCGTGAGTGCATAATCTTGCAATCACAAAAGGCAAGTTCATCACTTGCTCATGTCCTTTGATTATTTTCCATAAAGTATTTTGCAAATCCAGTGTTGTCATCACCTGCATTTGAAAAAGGACAGAAAACACTATTTTCATAAAAAATGTGATTATAGGTTATTTACCATGAGGTATTAACCTACTATATGAGTTCCGGTGGTAAAGGAACATATTACCTAGGACTTAACAACCAATGTTGCCAGTGATTCTTGCGTCGTATATTACATGTTGACCATGTGATTTGGAATGGGGCGGAGAAGTCAGCTGTATCTTTTCCTTCTCGCATGGAGCTGGATGTGCGGGTCGTGGCTGTTATCACTCGTAGCATGCATATTATTTATGGTAATTCATAGAGGATATGCAAAATATGGGTGGGATCCCTCAACGTCCCACGATAGTTCCGGCATCTGAACGGTTTGTACTGCCATTGCCGTAATTCAATAGGTGGGCTGGCGTACACCAAAGAGACATGCGGGGTCGCGGAGAAGGCAGTGATTGGCTTGGATCTTAGTCTGGGCCTCACACCAAGGAAGTGTGAACGAACCTGCAATTCGGATGTGCAACAAAGCTAAGATCTCTCATGGGTAAAGTGACGCACCTCTGCAGAGTGTAAGAACTGTAACTTGTTACTCCCTATTCCGGGAAGGAGCTGCGAACATGGCGGGAAAGGAACCCCATGAAGGTTCTGGTAAACCCGTGAAGGCTGATGGACATAGATTTTCAGAATAAAAGAAACCTTTGAAGAAATGTTTATGAAAACTTGCATTGCCTATGACCTATGGTCGGTGGTTGTAGATATAGTGCATCAAACACTTCTTTTCTAGTGAACTTGTTGAGTACGCTCATACTCAAAGTATCTTCTTAACCCTTGCTAGGTTCTAAAGCCAGTCCAGACGACGTCTACATCAATTTATGCTCCAGGAATCATCATTAGAAGCTAAAGCTCTTCAATGAAGTCAAGAAAGTCAACATATACATCAACTCAAGTGAAGATGAAGTTGCTAATTAGATAAGAATAGAATTTCTAACCATAGAACCTACTTCTGTAGAGTATTGCAATAGCAGCAATGCAAGCCAGTAGTTCAGCTACTAAATTTAAAAGTATGGTAGCTATGAGTTATTTATTCTTGATTCTTCTTCGTAAGAAGTTTCTTTCTCTCTCTTTAACCTAGAGTGTTCTCTGGATCCTATGTAAAGAGTTGAGTTGTAACCTATAGTCATGTCTTGGACTCTTTGTGTTTCATTGTACTACTCTGAGGGATGTAATACTAGTGAACGGTGTTTCATTTTTGTTATGTCAACGACTATAGTGTACTACATCATGCAGTGGTATGCTGGGTCACCGCAGTTGGTATCAGAGCATATGCTTTGACCTTAGGATAAAAACCCTTTTAGGAAGATCTGTAGGTTGGATAGTGACTATAGGAGCCATCTTATCTAAACCAAATATTCTATGATCTGTGATGAGTATCCACTTGAGGATAACCTTGTCACGAGGAGTATAATCATCTTTCTTAGAAATAGTTGTACACCTTCTCTTTGGAAAGTGATATTTAGTGTCTTCCGAGGGAGACATAAACTCACCAAGATGCTTTAGGAAAGCTATTTGGTCACAGTATATTAGGATCAAGTTTAAGACATCAATTGAAGCAGTTCTAATAGTATAGCTTAACCCTAGAATTTAAGTAAGAACAGTAAAATCTTAGTATCAGTAGATAACCGAAGGTAACATGATGAATATCATTAGGATCAATGTTGATGTAATGAGTAGTAATCATGTGGGATTCACTTGATAATTTCACATGATGAAGTGAAATTATGATAAGACTAAATGATAGAGTCATGAGAAATAAATTTATCATGGCTAGATTAACTCTTAAATCATAATGTACAGGTAAAACATAATAAGATCATGGTGATATTAGCTCTGAAACCATGATGAGAGTATAAATATGATGAGTAATTAGTAAATTATCTTTAGAAAGAGTAAGAAGATAACTTGGTAGAATCATGATTGAAGTCAAAGGTGTCATAAAATAGTGATAACTTTCAATCTTAGGGGTTCAAAAGAATCTTATTAGTTATTTAGAGAAATCATGTGAGGATAGTTTATTTATAAAGGAAGGATGGTTATAGCTAGTCATTCCAAAGGTGAGACAAAAGTTTAGTCAAAACCAAATTTTAGACCACTTTTCTTAAGATTATCCTATTGCAATTGAGCAATTTGGCTAAATTAAGAAACAAAGAATAGTTTGACCCTATGTGCTAAGTATCACGATGTAAACCTATAAGAGGAGGTGTCATATACTACACAACTAAACCTGAATTCTAGAGATACTATACTCAACTACTATATTCTGGGCTTAGAACATTGTGTGTTATATGTACCACATTTGGATTTATTGGTTTTTCTTGGATCTTCTTGATTGACTAGATATGTACATGAAGTTTGACCTGATGTGCAAATGCATGTTGCAACATCCAGTTACTACTTGATGTTATAGACCTAGATAGGAATGGGAATTCGTGTAAGGGAGTGACGAGTTCCGAAGACCAATATGAAGACTTACTTGAAGGGTAAAACCAAATATAAGTAGTATCAACGCAATTTGAAGGATGGATCAAGCTCAGATCATTCCTAATCAGTAATAAGAAGGAAGATTAGTGTAGAAGATGTATGGAGCAACAAGAAGTAATAAACTTAAAGTTCATTTAAAGTAGGTAAGTTGCTAAGAAGTTAATAAAGTAAGTTATACCAAGTTCATGTTAGTATCATGAATAAGTACAAAGAAGAAGTTTTGGAATCCAAAATGGTATTCAAGCTCTGACAATGCAGAGAGAATTCTAGAAGTATGTCGGAAACCGTAGGGTAATAATTACAACCTAGGATGGTTCGCAGCTGGTAATTATCCGCAGCTGGTATTTGATGCATTGTGGTAATTAGTCCACAGTTGGTATCTTGTCCGCAGCCGGTGTTGCTTGACATAGTGAACCAGATCATCTTAATGGTTGCATAAAGAGCATAAAATTTGGCCTAAGATAAGTAAGACACAAAGGAGTATAAAAATTGAAAGCGATTGTCTTTCGAGACTCTTCGTGAAAATTGACCCATCAAAGCGAAAATGTCTGAATATTAAGTAAGACAAATAATGCTGAAAGATTCACTTTGGAGATCCACAATTGTGTGGATACACTGTACAATCTTTCATAAGACCCTAACTAAGCAGAGTAAAAGCTGGATAAGGACCAATATTCTGTTTATAAAATCAAGAAATACTTTATAAGGCATTTTAGAGACCATTAGTAAAACCTAAGGGGGAGAGTAAACAATTTGTGGAAGTATCGTTATCTGACTTTCCAAGTAAAGGTTGGAGAGGAAATACTAACCTATGCCAACATTAAGACTTATTTTCATAAGGTTAAAAGAAAGTCATAATTATGGAAGTACTCAAGATAGTAACAAAAGATTGTCTAAAAGCCTGATAAGGTAAAAGCTTGAAGTAATAAAATGGAATAGTCTTAACAGACTAATTCTAAAAGAAACAATTCTTAAGTGATCCTTAAGAGGTAATAGAGCACATCCATTTGGGCATTTGTAGAGAACAAGAAATTCCAATGGGTATGGACTAAATGTGTTCAAATCCAATCTTTGGAAGGACTACCAATACAACTCATACAATGATAAATCAAAGATTAGTCTTTTGACTATAACTATTGGCTAACAGAGATTTAAAATTGTTTTAGTGAGACTTCCTAGAATTTGCATAATATAGTAAGGAAGCTCGACGATCAAGTAAAGGAGTTGGAATAGAATACGTACTTAGGAAAATGAACTAAATAAAAGATCACTAATTAAGGAGTTTATAATAAAGACATATCCCTACAGTAGAATAGTAGGAGAACTTTGGAGTATTGGAGACACCCAGTTAAAAATTGCCAAGTACAATGAGGATTCAAGGAAAAGATCTGGATATGGGATATTACAATTATTCCCATTGAGGTTAACATGGAGTTGAGACATATCATAATCATTGCAAGACAATTCCTTACTCCGAAACATGAGAGTGCGAACTTCGAGGACGAAGTTTATTTTAAGGGGGAGAGTCTATAACATCCCAGCATTAGAGCTTAGAAATAAGATGAACACAGATGTGTACATTGCATTCATGCATAGAAAATCTAAATAAATTTTGCGCTTTTAAATAAAAACTTGTCAAAGAGATTGAAGCTTCTCTTAACTTTATGGAATTAAAGTAGATCATCAAGTTGACTGCGATAAGTTTCTATATGACCTTTGCTAAAACCTTATTTTGGGTAAACATGATTTGATCTAAGGATAGATCAAATGTAATAAAATTCAAACTTAATACATTACTTAATGATTTCTATTTGATCCTTAGGTGATAATATCATAGTATTCATTATAATCACTCATGAATACCAAATTATAAATATAACACAAATAATAAGAATGTAACAACTATATCTTAATCTCATATACTTATACCATGAGTATCATGGAAATACCTAACTTTAACTCTCTAGTGAGATTGAGTAGGAAAGAAACCAAAGTTAAGATCATTCACCATATATCTTTCTTTCCATATCAATCTTTATCATCTCTATTGAATCCTATCCTTATATTTGTTGTTCATCAATATTGAGAAATCAACTATTGATTCACCAATTCATGACCTATCAACTCTTGTACTTACTATAGCATTCACTTAGGGCTTATAAAGAAAGAAGTAAGAAGAGGTAAATAGTGATGCTAGTTTAAGATGTCATCTATAAGATGGGAGTGATTGGAGGAAATCAAATAAATATGGTAATAAGGAAGATTATAAGGATGAAGTCTGAAGATAGTTACCAAGAGTAGTCCTATTGGATCAAGTAGGTATAGTCAATGAATTATATCTCTTAATCCAATAGAGCTAAACAGAAGATAATTATAATACAACTGTAATGTTGTATTGATGAAGCCTTGTTTAGCCAACTGGAAACCTGAATTATAAAGGATCAAAGGATTATAATGATCATGCTTTACTCACCAAGATTGAATGCTTATACCATGTATAAGTGACATTGGTGGATAAAACATGATTGAACCATAAAATAGATATATTATCCTAGATTAGTCATTACAAGTCACATTAATAGGTTGAAATGTTAGATATTGGAGTAAGGTAGAGACAAGATAGTATGATTAAAATGATGTTAGAGCAACATTGGATTAAAGAAGTAGCATTTTCCTCTTTGGAAATACTAAGCACTTGAGGTAAAGTAGGATTTGATGTATACATATATTTAAGAAATATTAGTGAAGGATGATTAAGGAAGAGTATGATTTGAGATAGAAATAACCACTTGTTGGATTGGGGATAATCAACAATAGAGTAGTTGATATAGCCAAGTATAGATATAAATGATTATGAAAGGCTTTAATGACAAGCTCATTGGATTTATAAATGGCTTAAGAAGCATAAAATGTGGATAAGAATATTCTTGTGAAGCCAAGCTCATCATGTTAACACATGAGGATGGATATAGAGAAGTAATATATCTAGGAAAGGAATTCCTTAATTAGAAGTCCAGAATTATGAAGTATGGAATATAGGAATCCTTGTTAAACACTAAACCCTAATTCTAGAACCAAACATAGTATCCATTTCATCTGATTGATTTATCATCTTAAATTCACAATGGTTCATAGGAATATTTTCCTATAGCAAAGCACTTAAGTACATCTTTGTCATTTCTAACTATCATTATCATATGTGCTTAAGAATTAACTTTATCAATTCTTTCTCATAAGTTATCCTAGAAAACAATTCCACTATTTTATTTAACTGGTGATATTATTAAAATCACCAACATAAAGACAATAGGTTTAGCCATTAACCTTTATTCACATCAACAAAAGAAAATAAGTATAGTAAGTACCTTAAACCCTAGGGTGAGTAATTACAATTCAGAGCTCTAACTTATTAATAAGTTTTCTCATCAACATCTCATAAATTCTATCTATAATCATAAGACAAAGTCTTTAATTCATTTCTCTAACCACTCATCCCATATGAGCATGGAATAAGTGGGGATCCAATATTATAAATCATCCTACCCTATACTATGTGATTAAATACATATAAATAAACCCTATGAATATTATTAAACATTTTAAAAATTAATTACTCCAAATAAAAGTGAAAACAATGTTATAGAAAAGAATATATATAAAGGAAATAAAGAAAATATCACAATACATAATAAAAGTTCACCAATGGATTTTTAATAACTTTATTGTTGCTGCAAGTATTCAGAAAATAAAATTCCAAAAAGAAAAGTTCAAACCAAATATAAAAATACAAACCTGAAAACAAAACAGAAAATGAAAAAGGAACAAAACCAGGAAAAAACAGAGGAAACACCAAATCTGGCCCATAGCCCATTTTCTCTTCTCTTTATTCGTCGCCCGCAGGTCACAACCAATCCTCTCCGCTCGCTCCGCAGCAGCCCACTCTGGCCCAACAACAGCCGCGTAGACCTTCACCCTCTTTTTTCTTTTCTTCTTCCTCTCGCCAGCAAGCATGCCGACGAAGCAGCTGCCTGGCACCCCGTCGGCCGTCCGTCGTCATCGTGATGCCCGCTGACGCCAAGATCCGTGCTGTCGCTGTTCGTTGTATATAAGTAGATCAGCGACGCGCCAGAGATCCTTATCCTCATTTTCTTCCTCTCCTTTCTGTCGGCAACCGAAAACCTAGCCGCAGTCATCGGAGCACGCCGACATGTGGAGTTTGTCCCGGAGTCCATGGAGTGGTCGAGGAGATGCGCCGGCATGCGTAGATCGTCTGTGCGGAGCATCGCATTAAGAGGAGCTCGGAGGGAGGCGAATTTCTCGAATCCTTTTCCACGGTGGTCGTCGGAATCCGCAAGATTGTGCTCGCCTCCGGTCACCATTTACATCGCCGACCACACCATCACATCGGGGGTGAGTTTCCGCATCGAACAACCTTAACTACGCCTCCTAGTTTCATCTGTAACTCGAGTTTGCCATCGAACCGATGGACGCCGCCGCTGTAGGTCATCACCGAAGTAACTCCGGCGACTAAATCGTAGCATATACACCACCCTTAGTATCGCCTTGCCCTCACGGTTCCAACCCAACCATCCACGGTCACTGGGGAGCTCCGGCTCGCCGCCGGTGACCACTTTCTGGTGGTGGTGGCCGTGCTGATGTCACAATGACATCATGGATGTGTGGAGGTTGATGTGGTCAGTTGTTGACTGGTCCTTGCCCATGTGGTGTATGACATGGCCCTAGTCCCACGTGTCATCGACTAGTAGTAGGTATAGGAACGGTAACAAATGCCTTTACTGCTTTGGGTATGCCATGTGGCAACTAGCCCACGGGTCAGTGACCCTGGGTAAGTTTAGCTCAAGTGTGAAGTGTTTAGTGTCTGTTTAAGAAATAATTAAAACAATATAAATTCGAATATAAATATTCTAGAAATAAAACAAAATGATTAAATCTTGTAAATTTGATATCTTTTGTTTTATAAATCAGAAAAATACATATAATATATGAAAATGTTTAGAAAAATAAAATCTACAACTTAAAACTATTATCAAATATTATTATGGTGATTATTTAAATAAATATTATTTAATAAAGGTTTTATAAGTAATAAAACTTTGATAATTCATATTTTAATAATGGAAAATGCTAAAAATATAAATAAAATACCAAAAAATTTAGAAAAATAAAAACAATACTTAAAAACTATAATCATAAATTCTTACTTTAATTAATTAAATATTTTTTATTTATTAAGTATTCTTAAAGTAATAAACCTTATTAAAATCATATCTTATTATTTATAAATCACAAAAATAAATGTAATATAGCAAAGTCATCATAAAAATAATAGCTACATGTTAAAAATGTGATATTCCACTTTTGAGTTAAATAAAAAGTTAAACACTTTCATAACTTGAATTTAAACCTATTTCTTTAGTTAATAATTCATAAAATGACAAATAAAATTTGTTAATATTTCTTGAATTAACCAATTAAATGTAATAAATAGTATTAATCTTAAATACTCACATTATGAGGTCAAAATGATTTAACACCATTTAAATGCAATCTTATTGAATGATCCTTCAACCATAAGTATAAATTATTTTATAAAAGAATCCTTGTCTAATATAAAATCTCCAAGAATATTGTAATAAGATAAAACCCATTCTTTATATTAACCACAAGTTTATAAACAAATCAAAACACTATAAGTGAGTTCATAAGTAATAAATAACATTTTTTACTTATTCACCAACATTAACCACACCCTTATAGGAAGATAAATCCCTTTATACAATTATAATGTAAAGAAACCACTACCAAATCAAAGTAATACCATTCTTAAGTAACTCTAAGGAAACAATATAAAGTGAACAAGATATAAATATCATAAGTAATACACCCTAAGTCTATCTACATTTGTAAAGTTACTTATAGTTACACAGCTTTAGGTATAATGTTAAAAACTTTATTATATGTTTTATAGTTAACTTTGGTCTGATATAATTAAGTTATAAAGCATCTCAAGTCCAAACTATTCAAACACAAACCACATCTGATTAACCACAAAGATTATTTAAACCTTAATAAAGGAATCTTTTCTTCAAAAGTTATTCGTTTTGCCACTTCATTCAAGAATAATCATATTACATTAAGCTTTACTTATATACTTAGGATTGTTAACACTTCAGTTCCTTATAAATATCATCACTTGCAAGGTAAAACTTGAAGATAAGATAATTCACATATAAGCAGTCCTTGAGTAGCACATCTCATTAGTATATCTTATTGTTGCATGACATTATGTTTACATGTTGTTTCACACACATTCACAAGCTTTAATAAAAAGCACATGTGTGAAACTTAATCTAAAAGGGCAACACATTACAAAGAAGCCATTTCCGGTTTCCAAACCCTAGATCAACGCTATCCCCGGGATTCGAGTTTACGAAAATGCATTACATTACTTATGCATAAAAGCATATTGCTTCTATAAACATTAGTCCTTACCGGACCAATGATGCAGCTTTTAACTATTGGATCTTATATTGTCTTGAAGACCGCGAGTGCATAATCTTGCAATCACAAAAGGCAAGTTCATCACTTGCTCATGTCCTTTGATTATTTTTTGTAAAGTATTTTGCAAATCCAGTGTTGTCATCACCTGCATTTGAAAAAGGATAGAAAACACTATTTTCATAATAATGTGATTATAGGTTATTTACCATGAGGTAAGAACCTACTATAAGAGTTCCGATGGTAAAGGAACATATTACCTAGGACTTAACAACCAATGTCGCCAGTGATTCTTGCGCCGTATATTACGCGTTGACCATGAGATTTGGAATGGGACGGAGAAGTCAGCTGTATCTTTTCCCTCTCGCATGGAGCTGGATGTGCGGGTCATGGCTGTTATCACTCGTAGAGTGCATATTATTTATGGTAATTCATAGAGGATATGCATCATATGGGTAGGAGCCCTCAACGTCCCATGATAGTTCCGACATCTGAACGGTCTGTACTGCCACGTAATTCAATAGGTGGGCTGGCGTACACCAAAGAGACATGCGGGGTCGCAGATAAGGCAGTGATTGGCTTGGATCTTAGTCTGGGCCTCACACCAAGGAAGTGTGAACGAACCTGCAATTCGGATGTGCAACAAAGCTAAGATCTCTCATGGGTAAAGTGACGCACCTCTGCAGAGTGTAAGAACTGTAACTTGTTACTCCCTGTTCCGGGAAGGAGCTGTGAACGCGGCGGGAAAGGAACCCCGTGAAGGTTCTGGTAAACCCGTGAAGGCTGACGGACATAGCTTTTCAGAATAAAAGCAACCTTTGAAGAAATGTTTATGAAAACTTGCATTGCCTACGACCTATGGTCGGTGGCTGTAGATATAGTGCACCAAACACTTCTTTTCTAGTGAACTTGTTGAGTACGCTCGTACTCAAAGTATCGTCTTAACCCTTGCTAGGTTCTAAAGCCAGTACAGACAACGTCTACATAAAGTTATGCTCCAGGAATCATCATCAGAAGCTAAATCTCTTCATGAAGTCAAGAAAGTCAACATATACATCAACTCAAGTGAAGACAAAGTTGCTAATTAGATAAGAATAGAATTTCTAACCATAGAACCTACTTCTGTAGAGTATTGCAATAGCAGCAATGCCAGCCAGTAGTTCAACTACTAAATTTAAAAGTATGGTAGATATGAGTTATTTCTTCTTGATTCTTCTTCGTAAGAAGTTTCTTTCTCTCTTTTTAACCTAGAGTGTTCTCTGGATCTTGTGTAAAGAGTTGAGTTGTAACCTATAGTCATGTCTTGGACCTTATGTGTTTCTGTTGTACTACTCTGAGGGATGTAATACTAGTGAACGGTGTTTCATTGGTGTTATGTACATAACTATAGTGTACTACATCATGCAGTGGTATGCTGGGTCACTGCACAATTGGCCTTCTTAGCTGCAGCACTCAACAATGAGGACAAGTATAATCTTGGTTCTCTCATTGCTCGTCGTCTAGCTGCTAAGGGACCCATTTATGAGGGAATTATTTCTACTCGTGTTGCTGCTGGTTTGGACATTGATGTTGATCCACATGATACAGTTTTAGCTCCTCAGAGGCTTGATCTTGCTGCCATGAAGGCGCACCACTTTGTCACCACTAGCTCTACTCTTGAGAACTTGGTTTATAGAATGCCGTTTACTGACGGGGAAGAGAGAGAGAGACCCCTCTACCCCAAACCACTTTTCTCGGTATTTCTCAGGGACCTTGGTCACGCTCAAAGACGGATATGGATGACAACCTGCACTCTATTAACTTCCACAGGCACTATCAGGAGGAAGCATCATCATACGCCCCCCTGCGTATTACACAGGGGAGGTCTCGAGCTCGTACCAGGACGAGGGAGCTTCCTCGACATACTACGGAGATGCATCTACTTGGGCACCATGGGATTGAGCCCCACTTAGTCCAAAAGCCTAAGCTTGGGGGGAGGTACCGACATCACACTCATCTATATATCATGTTCGGTCAGTTCTTTGTATACCCATTGTTTCGCTTTCTTTTTGGTTTTTGTTGCTTCTTTGTAAAAAACCAAAAATACCAAAAATATTTTCATTATTTCTCTTGTTTTGTTTCTTTGTTTCTTTTCTTTGGTTTGCCTTAAAATAAAAATCCAAAAAGTTTTTGCTTTGTTTGGTTTGCTTTGTTTTTGTTTGGTTTTTCTTTGTTTGCTTGTTTCTAAAAAATTGAAAACACCAAACATATTTGTTGTTCTTCTTTGGTTTTGTGAGTTCTTTGCAGGGTTCAGCCGTCCTCAGTGGTTTGTGGTTTCATGTTAATTATTCAAGTCACACAAGTGAAGGGCAATAATGAAGATTAAGACAACTCGAGGTGTGGTAAGAGGCTGGTAACGAACTCTATTTGTTTCATTTTTGTACATATACTCATCATTGTGAGCATGCTTAGCCTATTTGTGTAAGGTGTATGTCATTATGGATGCTTAGTAGTTCTTACTTGCCTATGATTAGCTCCATCTTGCTAATAGTTTGTAGCGTGTCATATGAATGTTTGCTTGCATTGTTTTATTCATACTTTGGTATGATATTGTGGTATCCTCCTTTGACTGTTCATGTGAATCGACTTGGAACATGGTCACGCATGCATATGACTAATCAATAGTCAGTAAGCCTCGATGATTTATTTTGCCTCAGAGTTCTTGTATCACTTTCATGCCATAGTTAGTCCTGTTTTGTTGCAAGCATGATTATGACAGCTAGTGCCCTCTCGTTTGTCGCTCCCTCTCTATTGCTATCCTTCACTTGCACTGAGTATGTGCTCTACTTGTGCTTCCAACTCCCTAAAACCAATATTGCCAGCTGTGTCCACCATACCTACCTATTAGCATCATTTGCTATTTCAGTGCATATTCCATATGCCGTGTTTTCTTCCAAAATAAAAATTTTGTCTGTTTTGAGAAAGTTAGTTAGTAAAGCTCTCACGAACTTGATGGCACACTTTATTCCTTCCACTTAATAATTCTGAACCATTGTGACCTGTCCATGAAAGTTATATGCTTGCTAATTATATGCTGGGAGTCAGCAGAACCGTGCTGTCATGGGGAACGCTTTCAACACTTTTTGGATATCTCATCCAGTTGATACATTTCTCTTTTGTTTACGGATGTCGGCGATGTGAAATAAAAGGGGAGGTTGTGAGTTCATGGAGTTTATACATTGTGTTAGAGAAACGCCTGGGCCGCTAGCCTAAGCAATGCCTAATCATGGTGGAAACTTGCAGCATCACCATAATGAGCATCTATGAAGCGTCCTCAATAAAAAGCTATGCATATGGTAAATAAAAAGATTGTTGAGATGCTCATTGTCTGCTTGCCTTGTCATTTTGGTTATGGGAAAGCTCATGTACCATGTGCAAGGGGTACCCCTTTGGCGGTTCTCGATGATATGCATGTATTTACAATGACAAGAACTTTCAGGTGACCAAAGTTGAGTAGCATGTGGAGCGACCCTCGTATTCAAGGGATTTGGGATTTCCAGTCTATGGTCTGTCAAGCATATGATTCAGAGTGGAACTCACTTTCACCTTAACGACATGAAGATGCCTATGATAGGGGCAATGGGAGCTCAAAGCTAATGAGTACCTTCCTTTCAGCATTGGGAAGCCTTTCAAACCTTCACAAAACCGTTTTCACAACCTTGTTGAGTCACCACTTATTCTATGAGAACCTTCTTGAGAGCATAGTTGTCATTCTTGTGTTTGTTCCAAAACTTGGTTAACCATGTCATGACTATGATGATTGTATCTCTGATATCTTTATCTCTAGTCTTCATGTGAACTTCAGAGGTGCCTTGGCATTTATATTATGCTCTTCAAACAAAGGCAAGCAAGATACCACTCTATCATACCTTATTATGAGCATTGCAATGTTGCTTATGTTTATGTTTCATGCTACTTATTATTATTGAGTTGGTTTCTCTTCATAGCTTGCATTGAATATTGAGTAGACTTAGTTGCATTCTCTTTATTATGAATTGTCTAAGCATATACCCCTGTGTTGAGAATATTTACATCATATGAAGCAAAGTGTTCGTGAAAGTTCTTTTATCGCACTTAGTTTTCAACTGAATTGCTCGAGGACCAGCAATAAGCTAAGCTTGGGGGGAGTTGATACGTCCAAAACGTATCTACTTTATTGAACACTTTGCTATTGTTTCTTCTCTAAACTTGTGTGATTTGGATACAACTAACACGGATGTGCTGCTTTCAGAATTACCTTGGTGTCTTGTTTTTGTGCAGAAAATGAACTATCAGGAAAAATCCCGGAAAATATGCCAAAAATTAAATTTCACCAGAAGATCCACGAAGCCAGAAGAAGAAACGGAGGGGAGGCATGGGGGCCCAGACCCACCCTAGGAGCGGGCCCACCTGTAAGGTTCCCAACCTTTAATAAGGTAGATATCCCTGTGTTTACAATGCTAGTCCCTGGATCAATAGCTAGCATACACAGTTAAGATGTAATATCAAGAAACAAAGGTCATAATACAACTTTATAACCAGGAATAAAATAATTCATTACATCTTACATAGCTCATTTGGCTATCACATTACATTGCAACAGAATATCTATAAAACATGGAGTCCTTCATCTTCAAAGTGCCACAGGCAATCATGTTGGTTGTAGACTTGTAATCCTAATCATCACACTTCACTAACATCAAACAAACCTGCAACATAATAAGTTGCAGCCACAAGGGTCAATACATTTGAATTATATTGGCAAGTTTCACTACTATGTAGAAATAAGTGGATCCTATCAGTACATGCATATTTGGCTAAGTAGGGTTTAGGCTCATTTGCAGAAAGCAATATAGTTTTATCCTATCTTTTCAAAATAGTTTTGATCTTTTGCCAAATCTTTCTGAACTTCTTGGAAAACTCCAAGTGCTTCAAATCCCTTGTTGTCACCATCAAGTTTTACTTTGAGAAATTGGAATTTCGAGATCTTCCATAGCTTCAGGCCTTAGTTGCTCAGTAGTTGTCCATAACCGGGGACACGGCTAAGTACTTAGAATTTGATCTTCTGCAGAAGTTGTACACTTTACCCACATGACACAATCTCATCTTGATACCACCAGTGGACGCTGGATAAGTACTCACCAAGATGGAGTACTGGCAGATTGAGAATGTGACAAAGTCTTTCCATAGAAGTCCTCCCAATACACAATGCTAGCTTGTCATCCAGGCACCAATGTAGGGTTTCAAGTTCCCTTACACGATTCTAGTTAACCTGAAGATGCCAATGCATGGGTCTTACACTATGTAGTTGACTAAGCTAGATCCCATTTAGCATGTGGCTGTACACGGAAGCCACTGTACGAGAAACATGTTCAATCTCTAAGTCCCTGGGTGGTTTTCTTCTAGTGCACATACAAAAAGAGAAAGCCATATAAACATGGTTCCTTTTGTTGCCACCTTGTCCAAAAGCTTGAGTATCCTTGTCCACCCAGGTGGTTCATTGAGTACTTGTTTTATTATATAAAACATATGTATTTTCAACTCTTCATATAATCATATCATGTATCCCATCCCAATATATAGTAGGGCTAAGCATACTACAACTACATTGTTTCCACTAAGGAATATATAAGGGTATCCTATTAGGATTTAGCATAGCATAAAATATAGAAATCCTTTTCATGCATGTTACAAAATCCACTAAGTGTAATGAAAATAGTAGGACTTGGATGATAGTGTCACTTGCATTTTTAGTAGAGAATGATGGTTCACTTCTTGATCTTGCAAATATCACACTCTTCTAATTCCACTACAAATCAATCAAGCAAACACACATTCAACTAGCATTCCAACAAATTTATCACACATAAAATAATAGAAACAAGGTCATGCATGCAAGCATGCAAAAGATAGTTTTACTTGCAAAAGTGGTTTCTACTAGGCTCTAAACATTTTAAAGTTCAAAGTGGTCATTTACTAAAGTGCTAAAACCATTTGCAAAAGGTTTTATCTATAAATCATCAAATCATTATTTTATGTGGTTGAAAATGCTTTTAGCAAAGCAATATTCTTTAAAGGTTTCACCAAATATATTTTAATTCTCAAAACTTGGTGTTTAGGGTCAGAAGGTTTGAATCAAATCATTTCCCAAAGGTTTCACTCAAAAATCATTTCTAAATCATAATCAATATTTTTATTTGACTAGAAATGAGCTAATTCATTTATTTATTCCTTATCTTCACAAAATACACTTTTAACTCCATAACTTGGTTCGTAGGGTCAGTAGGTTCAAAACAAACCATTTTGCAAAGATTTCACATTAAAAATATATCTAGAACAATTTTTATATTCACAATAAGCCTACACATGTTTCTGCATATTCAACCAATTTTACATAAGCAAAACATTAAACAAAGTGCATGGTTGCAAAGTACTTGTCTTGCTGAATCCATTGATATAAAATTTGCAAAATTTGGACGTGTAGAATTAAAGTTATGAATTTTACAAGTTTGGAATTCAATCAGATTCTATTTCTGTTTTTAAACTAAACCTTGTCCACGTGGCGCGTTTCTACTGGACGGTACCGCTTCGTGCGGATCAACCTCTCTGGACCGTAGGATCTCACTTAAATCATACGGCGCAGATGGACTCATACCTCTTCGTCTAGTTCTAATCTCAGCCAGACGATTTGCATCGCACGTCTCACAGCAGCTCGACCAGTAACTGGCGGCGCATGCTCAGGATACGGCGGATCCGGTGATTCAGGAAGCAAGGGGGATAACGGAGATTCTCACCGTGCTCGCAGGGTCCTGGTGAAGCTCGAGGTGGCGTTGGCTTGGCGAGGGGCGCACCAGAGAGGTGACGATTGCTCGCCGGAGTTGCTGCGAGCGGCGGGGTCTCTAGAGGTCGTCGAGGACGGAGCTGCAGGTCGTGCCGAGGCAAGGTAGGTGCACGGTTAGACGCGGGTGAGTGTGGCGTTCACGTGAGCATGATCGAGAGGGATCGGGGCAGTCTGGCTTACCAGGGAGAGGTCGCCGGAGTTGCTTGCAGACGGTGGCGCTGCTAGTGTGGTCGTTGCCGACGGTTTGGGGCGCATGCGAGCAAGTGGAGCACACGGGCAGATGCGCACGGGTCTGAGGAGGAAGCTTGCATGCTCTGGGAGGCGAGGGGCGGCCGTGGTTCGCCGGAATTGGCTGGGAACTCCGTCGGAGATAGTGGCGGTGTGGGGGCGAATTAGAGCAGCCTAGGGGGAGGGAGTGGCCGGAGTTTGGGGGGAAAGAGAGAGGGGAGAGGGGCGCTTATCTACGCGTGATCACTGGAGGAATTAAGGCCGCCATCAACGCGAATTCAACGCCGGAGTTACTGACAGAAACGACGAGGGGGAACGGTCGAGTGGAGACGATGATTGTGTGGCAGTGGGGTCCATCTGTCTGTGAGGGAGAGAGAGAGAGAGGGCACGGGGTCCACCTGTCTGTGTCTCTGCGGGTCCTTTTCTGAGTGAAAAACGTTTCGCTGAGAGGGGGAAAGAGTTGGGCTGCGAGTTGGGCTGCTGGGCCTGTTGGGTTGGGTTGAGTCTGTTTCATTTTTTTATACATATTGCTTTTTCTTTTTCTATTTGAATTTCTGTTTTGATTTTCAAACAAATAATTCAAACACCAATTCAAATCAAACCACCACCAAACTTTGTATTTATTTTTATTATGATTAACAACACAATCCAATGTCCAAAACAAAATAATTTTTATTCTTTTTAGGATCCATTAATAATTAAATAAATAGACCTTAGTCATTAATTCAAATAGGTTTTAATTTATTTTAAAATTCTATTTGAAATCTAAACCAAACTAAAACCTTTTCAGTAGATTTCATTTGAAAATATAAAACACTTGGAAATCTTATTTAAAATAAAATAACAAGTTTTAGTGTTTATTTAAAATGGAAAAGCCTTTACTTTAATAAAATTGGATATTAATAAATCCTCATTATTTTATTTAAATAAACCTTTACTCTTTATATCAAATAGAAATATTTTGTTTCAAAAGCTTGGCCAAGATTTAATTTGGCTCTATAAAATAATCTTTATTTATAATTCTACATTTTCTTTTGAAAACCAAATCTTTTTATTAAAAGATCCAAAAATAGTGATTCCAATTATTATAACTTTATTTATTATTTGTTTATCTTTTTAAATCCCTTTAGGATTTTATTTGATCAAAATAGGTTTTGATGTTTCCATTTGGAATCAAAAGGTTTCTTCTCACCCTGAAAATCAACAATTGTTTATTTTTTTATTTATTTTTCACATTTCAAAATTTGGAATTTTTTTGGGATGTAACACCACCTGACCCCACACCTGGGAGGGGTGTGGCCACCCCAGGCAGCTCCTCGGTCTTCCTCTGCGCCTATAAGTTGCCTTTCGACCTAAAAACTAGGGGGAGGGGTCGATAGTTTTCCAGAAAGAGTTCCGCTCCGCCGCCACCACCAGAAACCAAGATTCGGATCCAGAAACTCCGTTATGGCACCCTGCCAGGACAGGGAATTTGGAGAGGCTCATCGCCATTGTCATCACCAACGCATCTCCATCAACCACCGATGTTTCCCTCATCCATGAGTGAGTAATCCCCTGCTGTAGGCTTGGGGATGAGTTTTATCATGTAATCGAATAAGATTGTTAGGGCATAGTGCCTAGTTTCTCTTGTGCTATTTGACTTTGTTGCAACTTTTTGCGCTTAATGCTTGTCACTAGGGCCCGAGTGCCATGATCTCAGATCTGAACTTATTATTGAATCATTATGATAGTATTGTTTGTGATCTTATCTGCAAGATGTGTACACATATCATTGTCCAGATCCAAAGGCCCCAAAGTGACAATAATTGGGACAACCGAAGGGGATGACTGTGGTGTGAGGATCACATGTGTTCACGGAGTGTTAATGCTTTGCTCAAGTGCTCTATTAAAAGGAGCACCTTAATTGCCAGTAGTTCCCTAGAGGCCCGTGCCACGGCTGGGCCGGATGTAAGATGTTGTGCAAGTTTTCATTGCGAGCACGTATGACTATATTTGGAGCACATGCCTAGGATTGTTTAGTACTTGGATGCTTGTTATTATTTATCTGCAATGCCCTAGATCTTGAAGTTACATGTTTAGACTCGTCCATGCAACGCCCGTCCATCCATCCCTATGCCTACCGCACTCGAATCCTACTGTTACCGTTACTGTTAGTATTGCTCCTGTTGTTGTTGTTGTTGTTGTTGTTGTTGTTGTTGTTGTTGTTGCTGTTGCTACTACCAAACTGTTACTACTGATAAACTTCTGTGAGCAAGAACTATTTCCAGGTGTAGCTGAACTGATAACTCACTTGTTAAGGCTTGCAAGTATTCTTTGGCTCCCCTTGTGTCGAATCAATAAATTGGGTAATACTACCCGCGAAGACTGTTGTGATCCCCTATTCTTGTGGGTCATCAGTTTGGAGGGAATCGCTAAAACTTGCATAGGGCCGATCCGAGGCTGTTACAGAGTGGTATCAGAGCTCAGCAGTTGCGATACCCACTGGTTCAGCCTATAGGATAACCTAGCTAACGGACGTTTTAGAGTGTCTAAACTATTTTACAAAATTGGTTGGATAGATCTGATTAGGTCTGCTTTTACTCCTTACCTCTATGCTACTCCCCTCTTACCTTTGTGTGTTTTAAATCTTCTCTCTTATCTTTTCTTCGGGTCCAGGAATTCTCATTGTTGGGTTTTCGTCATACCTTCAGGGTTTTGCTACCTCCTCTTGTAATGGTGCTTTTACATCCGGTCTTCGTGCTATCGGGTGAATCTTTCATCTGTTGTACCTTTCAGTGGACCGAAAAATTCACTAAAAAAATTCTTTGTATCTTCCTGTGTTCCCAAGGCGACGATAGAATCTGTGTCAGATCCGATGCAGAGTCTGCATCACTCCTTTGATCCCGAACATCGTTTGTGAAGATCTTCAGTCTAATTTCGAGAATGGGTTGCACATTTTTCTGCTAAATGTGCGGAGTAATAGTTTGGGTGCGTGATGGATTGGCATCATGCCGACTAATCATTCTATTGGCTCTTGTACATTGAAGTGGATTAAAATGTGTCTTTTCTCTCCTTCTATCGAAGTTAGAGGTGTCCTAATCTTTTGAGACCTCTATCTTCGTCTTTGTCTCTCCGGAGTGTTCTACCAACGCACATGAACAATGATCCCTTGTTGGTGGTGTCGCTGTTATCCAGATGGAGAGAGAACCCTTGTTAGTGGTGTCATGAGGGTCTACACGAATCGAGAAGATTCAGATGGTTGGCCTTCTTCCACATACCATGAGGCAGATCTCAAGGGCGAGATTCATTGTTAGTTGTGTTGAATTGTAGCACCCCGGGTAAACCACTACTAGAAAATCACTCGTTATTGTGCATCATCGTGACTACATGATCATGTCATCATGCCTCATTGCATTTGAGCATCGTCATGTTATCAGGCATATGTTAGTCTAAAACTATTTCAGAAAACCTATTTTGTTTTCTACATTAGCCCTTCTTATTTCAAAGTTTAAAGCCGGTCTGTCCAGATCTTTATTTTGCCTAAAGCTATCTGTAAAGATTTTGTAAAATAAAATTAACAAAACTATTTTGACCGGGGGGTTCAGCCCGGCCTGTAGGCCAGACTACCTACTACCCCGGCAAACCAAACCCTAGACCTAAACCGGCCAGGCCCAAAGGCCTAGCCGGCTGGACCAACCCTAACCCTAAAATCCCTCTCACCTCAAACCCTAGATTCCCCAAACCCACCTAGCTCATACCCTCTACCCATATACCGCCGCCACCAACCCTGGTCCTAACTATCACACACCACACACGACACAACGGCCCACCCGATGCACCCTCTCCCCGCTACGCAACACGCATACCTCACAGTGTATGCAACACGTTCTCACTATCCCCTGTGATCCGCCAAGCACCCACGCACAGCTGCATTCCCCCCGCTGAGCCTGGCCCCACCCCCGCGCAACCCACTCGCCTCGCACTGCTCGTGTCGCAACGGGTCGCGCGTTTCCCACCCCATCGCCTCTCTACCCGGTCCCACCTCGACCACGCTCTCCCACGCTCGCCCTGTTCCTCATGACCTCCCTTTCTCGTCACCAACCCCTGACCCAGCGCCCCTCTTGTCAACAGGAAGCGCCATTAGTCGCCCCTCCCTTCGCATCGGCGCCCCCTCTCGCCACCGCGGGCCTCCTCTGCCTCACCCCATCTCCTTCACCTCACCTGCGTCTCCTCCCTTAAGCCTGGCCACGAGCACGCGCCGACCGTCGCCCTCACCCCGGCGCCATCGTCGCCACCTCCCGAGCTCGCCCGTCAAGCTCCTGAGGCCGTGGCCGTTTTTGTGGCTTCCTCTCGTGCGCCCCTCCGCTGCCAGCGCGTTTGCCGCCTCTGCCCCGGCTCTTGCTCGCCGCCGCATCGCCCTTCTTGACCTCGCCTCCGTCATGTGCCGCCTCATTTGGTCGCCGCCTTGGCCGCCCTCTGGTCGGACCTGGCCATGCCGACCTCGCCCATCCCTCAGCTGTTGACCTCGAGCGCCTCCTGACGCCCGCGCGAGACCCATGCGCCTTGTCCCCAGCTCCCCCTGCAAGCCTACTTCGCGGCGACCCCTCCAAGCCCGTCGCCGTCTCTACCCTGGCCCGATGTCATCTGTACCGCTGGCCGTGATCGAACCTCACCCCGCAGGCCCTGCGTGTGGTCGCCCCTACCCCTGTAGTTGGGTCTCTCTGGTTCTGGGGAGTATGATGTGTGGTGATGAATATGTGTGTGGTTGGTGCTACCCGAAGGGCACCAACGAGAACTGTTCTAACAGCAAGATGCGCTCTGTAAGACCATCCCGAAGCCATCATGTTGTCAAGATCTTCCTCACGGCACGCAAAGACCTTCGTCACGGATACCGAAACATCCACTTCTGGAAACCTAAGGCCTTGAACCCTCGAAACGCCAAGATATCCCTACCGGATTCGAAGACCAACCCCGCTGACCTCGTCACACCCTCCGGATCCAAAACCCCCCAAAGTGTGACCCTTTTTCCGAGACCCCCTATTTTTTATAATAAATGACATCTGTCTTGTTGCATATCAATTGAACATGTTTGCATACATATTGTGGGTGTTTGGCGTATTTAGACGATTCACCTAAATTAAATATGGAGACCATATGTAGGAAAATCTAGTCTAATATTGGTTCCATTTAAATTTGTGTAGCGAACCGATGCCATGTATTGCCTTGTCAATACAACATTAAATTGTGGGGTATCTAATCAACATGGACCATCTAATTAATTGTCGGGACCCCGGTACCGCTTAATATTGCCTAATTGCATCGCATCGTGCCATGTCATACATCATATATGAATCATGCCCGATCTTCTGCCATAGTATTAAATAGTGCATCCGGTGTTCTTCTAGTGCTTTGCTTCTTCACGGATTAGGCCGATGAGTTGATGCGAGTGTCGACCCGATCTTTGGATGAATCTTTAGAAGTGTTTTCGGGCGAGCATTCTCCCTCTTTCTACCTATCTTATTTTTTAGTCTTTACTTCCTCATGTTGATCTATTGCTATTTGTATTGCGATGCTTTAGATTCCATGCACCATTTATATTCCTTGCAGCCTTTATATTGCCTTGGACACCTCCTATTACCTATTGATTGATAGACAGTCGGCCTTGAGAGTCATAGTTGCTTGCTCAGGTGTTGATTCACGTCGTTGATGTTCCACCATTGTTGGGTGGTTGGCACATGCTTAATGGTGGAGATGATCATGGCTTTAATTACCATTTAATAACTAATATCGAAAGTAGGTAATATTCACTTGGGATTTAAAATCTCAAACGTTCCTTTGTATCACCACAAGATAATGGTCTATGCCTATTTGCTCTTTGCACATTTTATTTTCTCTTTTTTTTATGCTCACACTTTTACTTAAGTGTTATGCAAAGGAGCTAGCCATACATTCCACTTCATGTAGGAATTCAAAGTTTAACAATCTCAATTACCAAATTCCACTTGTATATGAAGCATCTTATAGCTTGAATATCTACCTCGTCTTGTTCTCACTCTAATTTGATAGCACTTTTAGTTTTCCTTTGTTCAAGGTTTTTTTTCTCAACTTAACTGATTAGATAATTTTTCCCTTTGTAAATCAAACCATGAACTTACAACATATTGATCAAATTATCTGTGTATGTTCCATTAATACCAATTGTGTGGAAGACTCCTATTGCTATCATCAAGTGCAAGTAAAATTATACTCAAGCCATTCATATATCTAATAAGACAAGCACAAACTCAATAATGCTCCATATATGATAATAAACTCGGAATTTCATAAAAGGTATCGATGTTCGTGAAGGGAATTCTAATGATGCAAACTTTATTTCTAAGCTCAAACTTTGCAAAGCTAAAATAGTAATATAAAACTTATAAGATAGATTAAAGGTCTTAAAGATCACCCCAAGCTTGGAATCAAGCCAGGAAGGATCAAATAATCCCTCGCGGTTATTTGATACCATGATTATTGTAGTTCACTATGGCACCATGGCACGTGGTATCTTCTCCTCACGGGCCAACTTGAGATAGAGGGATTGATTGACAGCCTCCAGTTCTTTAACACGCAGCTTGTAGAAAAGATTATTCCTCTCCAACACTTTCACATGTTCTTTAATGAGATCATTGTTATCTTAGAGGGTTTGTATCGCCTTAACACTCATAGAAAAACCTGATTTAGTTGTCTTCTTAATATCTACATCAAGCTTATCAAGATAAAGTCGCAACAACCAAAGATGGCTAGGTCTCCCTGGCGCCTCCTTATCCACCTCTGCAATATTCAACTCGAGGGATTTCAACTCACTCTTTAGGTATCCTTTGTCGGCGTCAAGAAACTCTATAGGGATGGTATTAATATCCTTGTTTTGCTTGCTATTGCTCCCGATCTCCATAGGAACTTCTCTCCTTGTCTTCTCGGCCCCTGGTTGCTCTGCTTGCATCATCATCTCCATCCTCTGCGGGAACATGTCCTCCCAATTTGGGAGAGGCTTGATTTCCTTGATCTCTAGGATGGATGGCGATGATGCTTCTTTAGGTTCTACTTCTTTGATACTCTTCATGGGCTTCTCTTATTTCTTCCTCCAAACCTTGTTGACATGAAAAGGCTGCATGATTTCGCTGCACAGATATTGTTATAAGGAGCTTGTATAGGGATGGCGATGATTTTTTGAGGCTGGAGGCTTTAGCTCTGTGAAAAACTTAATGAAAAAGGTTAGATGCAATCAGCTTTATAAGGGAGGTCGAAAACCCTAGCCACAGCCCATAACGGGAAACTATACGGGGGTGACATGTATATGTCCTGCCGTATATTTGTGAACTGACTTAGCTTTTGCTTCTACGGCGGTGCCAACTATACGACCACAAATATATGGGCAGGAATTTTATTCCGGCCGTATAGTTGGTCGTCAAACTTGCAGCAACCTGGAATAAAAATTCGAAGATGGGGTAGATAACTATACGACCGCATCTATACGGCCGGAAAAAGTATTCCTGCCGTATAGTTGGTCGTTAAACTTACTGTACCTTTTGAAAACGGAAGAGAAAATGTAAAAACATCTATATGACCGAAACTATACAGCTGGAATTTTTATTCCCGCTGTATAGTTGGTCGTTAAACCTTCTGGATTCGCCAAAATTTACTTGTTAATCCGAGAATTCTTTATTAATCTGAAATTTAATGAAATGCCAGGTTTTGATAGAAAAATGACAGCTTAAATTTTCGGCCAACATTAACATCCATTGAACGAGATTTTAGCATTACCAAACTTCTTCTACTTCGCTAGAGCTTAAAGTGTTCCTTATTTAACACAAACTTAACTAAAACTTGATTGAAATTTTAAGACTTTACTCAAACCTTTATTTCACATGGGTTGCCTCCCATGAAGCGCTCTTGGTAAAAACGCTCGGAAACATTTATTTAGTCGGAGGTGACAAGCTCCTCCAACAGCAAGGATTCTTCTCTTTTGTAGGAATTGAATTTAGTTCATATAATAATTCTCGTAAATGAAAATGACCAGGACCAAAGTTCCTCTCAATATTATTGGTACCTTGTTGGGCAAATATGGATACTGCATCCAATATCTTTATTTCTTGCCTCTGCATAATCTGCAACTCAAATTCTTGAAGTAAAAGGATCCAACGAATTAGTCTTGGCTTATGATTCTTCCTCTCAAGGAGTTCTTTTAAACCATCACGATTTGTATGAACTCTTACTTTTGAATCCACTATATAAGAACGAAATTTATCGTAAGAGAAAAATACAACAAAAAGTTCTCTTTCCTCCTTAGGATAATTCTTTTGAGCACTATTAAGAGGTCTACTAGCATGATGTATAATATTAAATCTGCGACCTATATGTTGTCCCAGAGTTACTCCTACAACATCATCACTAGCTTCACATATTAAATAAAAAGTCGTATCCCATATAGGTGGTTTAATGATAGGAGCATGAGATAAAGCATATTTAAGTTTATCAAAGGCAATAAGGCATTTATCATCAAAATTAAATCTTACTGCCTTTTGCAAAAGGTCAGTCAAAGGTTTATAAATTCCATAGAAATTCCTAATGAACCTTCTATAAAAACCCACATGACCAAGAAAACTTCTTATACCTTTTATATCCCTAGGTTGTGGCATTCTCTCTATTGCTTCAACCTTAGCTCTGTCTACTTCAATACCCTTACCTGATACCTTATGTCCAAGGACTATACCTTCTTTGACCATAAAATGGCACTTCTCCCAGTTTAGAACAAGATTGGTTTCTTTGCAACGCTACAAAACCCTTTTGAGATTATCCAAGCAACTATTAAACGAAATTCCATAGACAAAGAAGTCATCCATAAATACTTCCATTATCAGTTCTATAAAATCTGCAAAAATAGCAGTCATGCATCTTTGAAAGTAGTTGTTGGAGTATTACATAAACCAAAAGGCATGCGTCGGTAAGCATGTAAATCATAAGGACTAATAAAAGTTGTTTTAATTTGGTCATTAGGATGAACAACTATTTGGGAAAAACTAGAGTATCCGTCCAAGTAGCAAAAATGAGTGTGGTTTGCTAACGTCTCTAAAGTTTGGTCTATGAACGGTAAAGGATAGTGATCTTTCCTGGTTTGTTTATTCCATTTCCTGAAATATATACACATCCTATGTCCAACAATAGTTCTAGTAGGTATCAATTCATTGTTTTCATTAGGAACAACAGTAAAGCCGCCCTTCTTAGGAACACAATGAATAGGACTTGCCCATTCATTTTCTTTTACAGGATAGATTATACCTGCATCCAATAGGCGTACTATTTCTTTTCTTACCACTTCCTTCATTTCGGGCTTCAGACGTCTATTGAATTCTGCAGTTTAGCACCTTCCTCCATGAATATTCGATGGACGGATATCATGGGACTAATTCCCTTCAAATCATCCATTGAGTACCCAAAGGCCTTGCGATGCTCCTTAAGTACTTTCATGAGTTCTTCTTCTTCATCCCCTAAAAGTTTAGCACTAATAATATCGGGGAATTTATTTGTATTATCCAAAAATCTATATTTAAGATTATCTAGTAAAGTCTTCAATTATGGGGGCGGTAATTCCTCGTCCCCTCACTTTTCTGGCTCTTCAAAAGCCTCATCAATTGGAGTTCCTAAAATGGGAAGCGGGTCGAATTCACTTTCTAATTCTTCTAGGGACTTGTCCTCTATAATTATTTCTTCATAATTTGAGTCTTCATCTGCTTCTTCTGCTTGATTACTAAAAAAGAGATCTTCCATCTCCTCAATAGTTTTTCCTTCTCTTCTCCTTGTATTTGTAGAGGTATGTATTTAAATTTGGAATAGTGGAATTATTTTTCTGCTTCCCCAAGCTTAAGAGACACAATATCCTTTTTGAAATCAACTTTGGCACCTAAATCATTCAAAAAGTTTCTTCCAAATATAATTGGGCAAATAGTGTTAGTTGGCATATCAATAACTACAAAATCAATAGGAAAATTTTCATTGCCAATTGTGACAGTTGCATATTCAACTATGATACGCTCTAAACGTATCTATAATTTTTGATGCTCCATCCTTGTTTAGTATCAACTTTGTTATGTTTTGTCTACACTTTGAGGTATTTTTTATACATTTTCTGGGACTAACCTATTAACAAGATGCCATAGTGCCAGTTGCCTATTTTATGCTGTTTTTGGTTTCAGAAAAGCTAGTAAGGAAATATTCTCGGAATTGGACGGGACAAAAGCCAAAGTCGATATTTTACCACACCCTAGGGCCGCGTGGCCCAAGGGGGCACCTCCACCAGGTGTGGGACCCTCGGGCGCCCACCGACCTTGCCCTTTCGCCTATAAAAGCACCCCGATTCAGAAACCCTAAGCACCTGATCAGATCTCCACGAAACAGTCTGTAGCCACTGCCACCATTGTCCCTAGATTAGGGGGATCTGAAGCTCTTCCCGGCACCCTACTGAAGGGGAGAGATCATCCCGGAGGCCTTCTTAATCAACATGTCAGCCTTCGGTATGAGGCGTGAGTAGTTCACCCTTGGACTACGGGTCCATACAGTAGCTAGATGGTTGTCTCTCCTCCTTTGTGCTATTATGTTTAGATCTTGTGAGCTCCGTTCATGATCAAGATCATTTATTTGTAATCATACATGTTATGTTTGCGAGGATCCGATGTATATTGAGATACTATGTCAGATTGATTATTGATTCTATCATGTCTGTGTTATTTGTGATCTTGCATGCTCTCCGTTGCTAGTAGCTATCTTGGCCAAGTAGATGATTGTGACTCCAAGAGAGAGTATTTATGCTCGGTTGTAGGTTCATGCCTCTAGTAATCTAGGAAAGTGACAGAAATCTCTAATGTTATAGATGTGTTGTTGCTACTTGGGAGAAAACAACAATCTCTTGTTCATAGAACAATTGTATTGTTTACTTTACACACATTGCTTAATGCAATTATCTGTCGCACGCAACTTAAAACTGGAAGGGGTTCGGATGATAACCTGAAGGTGGATTATTAATCATAGATGCAGTTGGATTACGTTCTATGTATATTGTTGTAATGCCCAATCAAATCTCATAGGAGTCAATATGTCTAGTATATGCATTGTTATGCTTTTTCAATCTGTCAATTTCCCCACTGTAATTTGTTTACCCAACATGTTATCTATCTTAAGGAGAACACCTCTAGTGACCTGTGGACCCCGATCCATTCCTTTATCATTGATACATCATCTAATGTTATCTTTTACTTTCTACAAGCAACTATTATCTTCCACACTATACGTTTAATCCTTTGTTTTCAACAAACCGGTGATTGACAATCTCACTATACGTTGGGGCAAAGTTTTGAGTTTATATTGTGTAGGTTCCAAGTTGTTAGAAACTCCTTGGAGTTGTTTCCTTACTCCTACTGGTTCGATAACCTTGGTTTCATAACTGAGGGAAAACTTACTACTATGCTCTTCACACCTTCCTCTTGGGGTATCCCAACAAAGATCTACAGTGAACTGAGCCGCATCAAGACGTTTTCTGGCGCCGTTGGCGGGGAGTTAAGGATAGCTTCAATCTCTTCCTCCTCGTCAGTCACCTTTCAGGGAGAAAGAAGATTCTCGCAAGGGGAGTCTCTCACAACCATTCTATTTACCTTGTTTTTGTTTTGCTTAGCTTCTTTTGCTTTGTTTTGCTTGTTTCTCTTTTTCAAAAATACAAAAAAAAATAGTTTCATTTGGTTTTATTTTTCTTATAAAAAACACACGAAAATTAGTTCTTACTTTAGTTGTAACCTTGTTATAGCTCACCATGTTGATCCCTAAGTTCACTCTGAAAGACCTTTCAATAGGTAGTGGCTCTATAATTGGGAAAGAAAATATTGAAGAATTCTTTAAGCATATTAGCAAGCATGAGGATATTGAGGATAGACCCTTAGCAGAACTTGCTCCTAATTATGAAACTTTTGTAGCCTCTTTAGTTCACATGTTGGAGGCTAGGTTTGTTAACCTTAACCCCATGATGCAAGTAATGTTTCTTAAACTTAAAGATATTGAGGAGACCAAAAAGAGAGATTTTATTCTAGAAACTTTGCTTAAGGAATTCAATGATGTTGCTAAAGAAGATAAAATGTCTTTGATCATTTTAATATGCTAGGATCATGTGTAGATGTTATTGGCACATTAGAAAAGTTGGAAAAAACCAAACCCAATGGAGAGGAAATTAAAATACACATACCTTTTAAACTAGTAGGAATGCATAAAGCCTTAGAAAAGAATTTTGATTGGATTGTCCCTGAAAAACCTTTTGATGAAAATAGTGAACCCAAGAGTGATGAGAGAGGATCCTCTAGAACTCATTTGGATGAGATACCTTGCCTGGTTGAAGATATTTCTAGTATTGATCTTAATGCTTCTTCATTTTAAAATACTTGATTCTTGCTTCATGTGCCCAACTTAAAGGCGTTAAAGAAAAGTACTAATTGGGAGATAACCCAAATTTCGTTAAGTTTTTCTTTTGTTGAGTCTTAGAAGTTATCACTTCTGTAATAACCTCTCCTTATCCTTTTTGTGTGGTTTTTGTGCCAAGAATAACCTCTAATGAGAGAGAAGTAAGATATGGGGAAGTTGTTGTCCCGAAACAGATTTTTGTGCTTCACTGTAAAAATTCCTAAAAGTCCCTGTATGTCGGATTGAGCTTTAATTTTTTGAGCCTATGCCCCAGGTTGTTATCTAACTTTCCTTAGTTCAAAACTTTTCGATTTGAGCAACAGAAGGTCTTAAAAAAATCGATTTTTACCTGCTGGTCTGTTTTGACAAATTTCTGCCATTATTTGCATTTGTCTCTTAATCAGTTTATTTTTGAGTTCTCTTTGATCACTTTAGCTTTTCAAAGGAATTGCTACAGTATCTTGTGTTATAATAAAAGTTTTAATTGTGTTGAAACTAAAACCAAATGCTTATTATCTTGAATACACTAATGTTGCTAATGAAGATTGTGTGAAGTTTTGTATGAAGGAATTTTTCAAGTGTAGGGGAAGAAAGATGTGATAAGATGAAGAATGGACAAAAGCTCAAGCTTGGGGATGCCACCCCGTGTCACCCCAATAAATATTCAAGAGGTACAAGCGTCAAAGCTTGGGGATGCCCAAGGCATACCCTTCTTCATCGATAAAAATCTCAGGTCTCTTTCTAGACACTTCGTTTTTATTGTTTCATGCACTGTTTTGTTGTTCTTGGAGCGTCTTAGTTTTCGTTTTTGGTTTTTTTTTGTTTAGTTTGCTTGAATAAATTATTTGTACCCCCGCTTTCGCGTATGTTGTTTCAAATAAGTTGATTGGTGTTGGAAAAGAGTAGACAGTTTCATGCTTATAGTGGTACAAAAGGGAGCTTGTTTTGAGTGTGGCTTAGACTTTACCATGTCATGCTAGATGTTTCTTTGACCTTATGCTTAGTGATTATTTCTGTAGCATGACTTGTTCCAAACAATTGATATTGCTTAATGTGCTTTGAAAGAATCATGCATTGTTTTAGCCTACAAAAACATAATATTGTGGTATTCTCCTTTGATGCTTTGTTTGGGTTGACTTGGCACATGCTCACACCATGTTATGACTATGAACCAGTCACCTTAGCCTCTATGATCATTTAGTTTATGACTTGTGATATCACTTGATGCTTTAATTGATAATATTTTGTCGCTCTGCATGATTATGGCCATTATTTCTCTCTTAGTTGGTCGCTCCCAGTCTTTTGCTAGCCTCCACTTGTACTGAGTAAGCTCTACCCATGCATCCAACTCCAAAGAAACCAAGTTATTCCAAAGAGTCCACTATAAATTCCTACGCATGGTGTGTTACACCATTCCAAGTATATTCATGTTTTATCTATCTTCCAAATTAAACTTGTTATGAGAAAATTAGTGATTAAACCTCTCACAAACTTGATGGCACACTTTACTTCCTTGCACCTAATAATCTTGAACCATTGTGTCATCTATGTTGTATATGCTTGCACTTATAAGTTGGGAATTAGCAGAACCATGCTGTCATGGGGAACGCTTTCAACACTTATAAATATTACCCAGTTGATATCATGATCTTTTGTTTGCGGATGTCGGCGGTGTGAAATAAAAGGGGAGCTTGTAAGTTCATGGAGTATTGTATATGTGTTAGAGAAACGCCTGGGTGGCTATCCTAAGCCATGCCTAATCAGGGTGGAAACTTGCAGCATAACAATAGTGAGCAATCTGTGAAGCATCCTCAGTAAAACCTATGCAAATAGCAAATAAAAAGATTGCTGAGATGCTCATTGTCTGTTGCCTTATCATTTTGATATGGGATAACTCATGTGTCATGGGGCAAGGGGTACCCCATTGGCGGTTCTCTATGATACACATATACTTACAATGACAAGAACTTGCTTGCGACTAAAGTTGAGTAGCATGAGGAACGTCCCTCGTACTCAAGGGACATGAGATTGCCAACTTATGATTTGTCAAGCATATACTCCATATTTGTTTAACTTTAACCTTAATCACTTCAATATGCTTATGATAGGGGTAATGAGACCTGAAAACTAATAAGTACCATAATTTTTGGAAGCTCTTTATGAAACTTGAAATCCCTGCTTCCCTCTGTGAAGGGCCTTTCCTCCTACTTTTATATTGAGTCTCCACCTTCTATATTTATGCACCAACTAGGAGAGCATAGTTGTCAACTTAGTTTTATGTACATTGTCCCAAAACTTATTGATTGATTCATAATGTTGATATTGCTTGTTCTTTAACTATTTGTATCTAGTCACCCTTATGAACTTTGAAAGTGTCCGATGCATTTATGTTTTGCTACTCCATGAAGGACAAGCTGAATACCACACATGCTATGTTTTCTATATGTTAAACAAACAAACGTCTTTCAGTGCATTGTTATTCATGATCTTTGTTTGTACCTTTTCATGTTACAACATAGTTGATATGTCCTATTGTTAGACCTACATCTTTCATGCTCATGTTTAGAGTACTTTGATCCCAGCTATCAATGCTTTGCAAATGGTTTAATCAAGATTGTGATGGTGCATGTCACCTCAAAAATTATTCTTTTTATCACTTATCTACTCAAGGACGAGCATGAGTTAAGCTTGGGGATGCTTGATACTTCGTAAACGTATCTTTAATTTTTTATGCTCCATGCTTGTTTAGTATCAACTTTTTTATGTTTTTTCTACACTTTGAGGTATTTTTATACTTTTTTAGGACTAACCTATTAACAAGATGCCGCAGTACCAGTTGCCTGTTTTCTGCTATTTTTGGTTTCAGAAAAGCTAGTAAGGAACTATTCTCGTAATTGGACGGGACAAAAGCCAAAGTCAATATTTTACCAGAAGGAACACGTAGTCCGAAGGGAAGCCGAAGGGGGGCCACGAGGTGGCCACACCCTAGGGCCGCACGACCCAGGGGGCACACCGCCACCAGGTGTGGGCCCCTCGGGTGCCCAACGACCTTGCCCTTTCGCCAATAAAAGCACCCCGATGTAGAAACCCTAAGAACCCGATCAAATCTCCACGAAACAGTCCGTAGCCGTCGCCACCATCATCCCTAGATCAGGAGGATCTGAAGCTCTTCCCGGCACCCTGCCGGAGGGGACAGATCATCTCGGAGGCCTTCTTCATCACCATGGCAGCCTCCGGTATGATGCGTGAGTAGTTCACCATTGGACTATGGGTCCATACAGTAGCTAGATGGTTGTTTCTCCTCCTTTGTGCTATCATGTTTAGATCTTGTGAGCTCCGCTCATGATCAAGATCATCTATTTGTAATCATACATGTTGTGCAGGGATCCGATGGATATTGAGATACTATGTCAGATTTATTATTGATTCTATCATGTCTGTGTTATTTGTGATCTAGCATGCTCTCCGTTGCTAGTATCTATCTTGGCCAAGTAGATGCTTGTGACTCCAAGAGGGAGTATTTATGCTCGATAGTAGGTTCATGCCTCTAGTAATCTGGGGAAGTGACAAAAATCTCTAAGGTTGTAGATGGGATGTTGCTACTAGGAAGAAAACAACAATCTTTTGTTCATGGAATAGTTGTATTTTTATTTTACACACATTTCTGAATGCAATTATCTGTTGCTTGCAACTTAATACTGTAAGGGGTTCAGATGATAACCTTAAGGTGGATTATTAGTCATAGATGCAATTGGATTACAGTCTATGTATATTGTTGTAGTGCCCAATCAAATCTCATAGGAGTCAAGATGTATAGTATATGCATTGTTATGCTTTCTCAATCTATCAATTGCCCCGCTGTAATTTGTTGACCCAACATGTTATCTATCTTAAGGAGAACACCTCTAGTGAACTGTGGACCCCGATCCATTCCTTTATCATTGATACATCATCTAATGTTATCGTTTACTTTCTACAAGCAACTATTGTCTTCCATACTATACGTTTAATCCTTTGTTTTTAGCAAACTGGTGAGATTGACAAACTCACTGTTTGTTGGGGCAAAGTTTTGAGTTTGTGTTGTGTAGGTTCCAAGTTGTTAGCAACACCTTGGAGTTATTTCCCTACTCCTACTGGTTCGATAACCTTGGTTTCATAACTAAGGGAAAACTTACTGCTATGCTCTTCACACCTTCCTCTTGGGGTATCCCAACGAATCTCTATAGTAAACTGAGCCGCATCAAACTACTCCTATTGGAACTCTAAGAGATTTATTGGCTAACATGATTGTCATATCTGTATTCTCTATTGTAGCCGGTACTACCTCTTCTTTTCTTTCTAAATAAAAATCATAAGATATAATATTAACTGTCGTGCCAAGTTCACATAAACCATAATGTGAGATTTCTTTAAATATGCAGGGAAGAATAGGCTTACCCACATCTTTTACCATAATTTTACCTTGAACCAGTACGGAAGTCTCTTTATCAAGTTAAACTATGTTGCAATGTGCATACATAGCCATTTGCTTCCTTGGTTACCTCTTCATCTTTGGTTTCATCCAAAAGTTCTTCAACTTCTAGCACACTTTCCTCTTATTTCTTCAGCTATACTGCTTTAACCTGTTCATTTTCTAAAATATGTTTCTGCGTAGTGTTAGGGAAAGGTATCTCATACATTGGTTTTAGGGAGGCCAGTGTTGCTTTCACTTCTCTTTTATTCTCAGGTTCAGGTGGTGGATCATACTTGACCCAACCCTCTTTTGGAGCTTTGATATGTTCTGTAAAAGCTTTAACAACATGCAACACAAGATCTGAATCCAAATAAAGTTCTTTAGATAATTCATTAACATTGCCCTTTTTATCATAGTCATGAATACAATCATCATCTATTTTTATGCCTCCTTCGCTTCCTAGACCAAAATTCCAAGATATGACCGCAAATTCTATTAAGTAAATCCCAAGCTTTAGTTATTGGAAGATTCATAAAATTTACTCTCACGCAAGAGTCTAGTTCCAATTTATTAGGTTCAATTAAACCGGCATAAAAGATATGCAATACATAACATTCAGGCAAATCATGATGAGGACATTGATTAAGTAAATCTTTAAATCTTATATAAGCTCTTACTAGTCCTTCATTAGGACGGTTCCTCCAAGTCATTATAAGACGCCTGATTCCAAAAGATTTTGATAAAGGATAGTACTTAGCTAGAAACTCACAGGCTAAATTATCCCAGGTAGTAGTGGCTTCTAGGGGTAAAGATCTATACCATGAGAGAGTTGTGCTAGTCAAAGTCTGATTAAAGAGTTTTAGCCTTATCTCAATAGCAGTATACCCTGGTAATTGGAAAGTGCCACATATATCCTTAAAGCATGCAATATGCTCATATGGATCAGGATTTTATTCATCTTCAGTAAATTGCTTCTTGTGTAAAATACCAAGTAGTAGAGGATTTATTTTAAACCCCCTTGTCTTCTCGTTGGAGTTGTCTCTTTTATTAATATCATAGGGCTTCCCAAAGTGTCTGAGTGGGTTAACACTAGTCAAATGCTCAAACTCCATCATGTTGGTGGGACCCTGTAACTCCAAACAAAACTTAGCAAGACTAAAATAAATAAGCAAAAACTAAAATACCTACATCGCTTAGCTCCCTGGCAATGTCGCCCGAAAATAGCTTGATGACTGCAAGTGCACAGATCGTTTGCAGCTAGTTTCGAAATAAAGATATCGATCCCACATGGAGCGGGAGTTCTGAAGTCTAATAGCTCTTGAATTAAATACAGAAATAGTAATGCTAAATAACATTCTAAGTAACATGATACAATGCGAGTTTTATGTAAAAAGGTATTTTGGGTTTTTGTATAAGAGAACAATAAGTAAAGTAAACAAACTAAATGCAGAAATTAAGTATCATGTATGTAAAAGAGATATGAAAATGCAATGGGAAAAGTGTTCTCAGGGAGTAGCGGATACACCTCTAGCATTATAAAGGGTTTAAGGTAAAGATTATTATCATGAACATTCTCAACTATGTATGTGTGGGAGGAACTCTGTAATTGGACGAATAGGCAACAACCACTGGTCACATCATCCTCATAACCACAACACACAAGTAATCGACATCAATCAAATTACTGCGCTATTAAGGGATTTTATCCCATAGGATGTATCCCATGGCATGGACAATGTTCCATGAGTTTCCTCGGTTCCCAAGTTGATACGTAAGGGGTGCTAACAACTTTATAGTCACCATAAGTCCTAGCACACCTCCATCTACCAACAAGTAGTTCCCTCCATCAAGTCCCCACAAGAGGCAAATATTGAGAGGTCGACTTGTCTCAATATCAAGATGAAGACAATCTAACACATGGTCACATCGATGAATATCATAATAAATTTTATCTTATTTCAATCTCATGCTAGGGTTTCTCCATCTCCCCAAGAACTAATGATCTACTTAGACATGGAGGCAATCACCATTATGGAAAATACAATGGGATCTATCATAAATGAATAGTACTAGTATAAATCCACAATGAGTACGGAAATTACAACAAGATCTAGACAAGATGTAGATGAGATGGATGGAGATGGTGGTGATGCAGTTGTTGATGATGAAGATCGATGCCTTAGCCTCCTGGATCTAAGTAGGGTGAAGATGGATCCTCAGTGGATGAGTTCCCCCTCTAGATCCCTTCTGGAGGTGAGGTTTCTGCAATTTCTGGTCATTATATATGTCGTGTCTCTCTTCTGATTGCACGGGGCGAAACTATTTGAGGAGGTGGTGGTGGCGGTAACTATATGGCGGGAACTATACGGCCGTAAAAAGTACTCCCGCTATATAGTTGGTCGTTAAAGTCTCTTCCTCCTGCGATCGCCACGGGTTTTCTTCTGGTGTTATTGATATTTCCCAAATTAATGATTTACGCTGTTTTTGACTCCTTTATGCTCCAGTACAACTGATCCAAGAATTATGTCCATCGTATCCATCATTTGCCCTGATCCTGGTGAAAATAGACATAAAAGATGCGCGCAAACGCCGTAAAATACCAAGATCATATTACTATAGTGCAAAATAATAATATAAAACATGATGCAAATATGCACTCATCACGCAACTCTGCACATATAGCTAAAATTCAATAACCTTATCAAAGTTCTATTGTCCTCCCACTTAACTTTTCACCAAAAAATCCTTCTCAAGAAACTTGATGTTCTAAGTGACAAACACTTTTGTCTTCAATGTTATGGAGGAATACACAACGGTTATTCGAAATAACGTACAAAGACATGCTCATCCGACTTTGGTTGTAAACATGTTACTTATGCCTAGCTTACCAAAATTTAATAAAGGACAACTTGGTTTTTATCCTAGAGCATAAATTATATGGTGTCATTTCAACGGATCACGATGGAGCTCTTTTTAGTGTAAAAGCGGTAGTCACTAAAGCTTTAATCTTTAAAATACAATGGCAATTTTATAACTAACACCTTTGATCTTACCGTGTCAAACAAGATTCATTACATATCTCGAACACTCCATAATTCTATGGTGTTTCAGGAAATGCAAATCTATGGAACGATTCCTCAAATCTTAGGTGTTTTGCTAAACTTGTAACTCAAATATCTTCCTTTATGATCAAATCATAAGTTCTTTATTTTCTTCTTACAATGATTTTCCACTTCATCTTGAAAGTCTTTGAACATTTTCAAATATTTCACACTTCTTCCTCATGAAGTAAATATACACATATATTCACTCAAATTTCTGGAGAAAGTATATGAAGTTGAAATCCATCGCTCACGACTACACATAATGGACTACATACATCAATATGTACAAATTCCAATAATTTAGTCATTCGTTCTTCTTTGGCCTTCGAATGAAATTTCAACTATCTCCAAGAAGGTCTCACAAGTGTCATTTCATCAAAATCAAAAGACTCCAAAATTCCATCAGCATGGAGTTTCTTCATGTTTTCTTTCCAATATAATTTAAACGATGTTGTCACTTTGTAAGTGATCTTTCAATCATTTATCTTGCGACAATTTTAGCATTAGTTCTTATGGACGTGATTTCTCCAATTAGATTTGTAAATCATCCATCTTTTATGGAATAATTATTTGAACAACCTTTGTTCTCATAATACCTGGTCAAAATAACAACTATTAAAACAAATCTTGATGGTAAGCTTTGATATCAATGAGAAACACAACAACACTTTGTTTGCTTTCGATGAACATCATCACATATTCTCTTGCTTCTTACTTAAGCCATTGCAGTTTATGAATTGTGTTGTCCTGTATGATATTTTACACCAACCAATTCGGTATCCAATACCCAAGAACCACATTGTTTAACAAGCAAAGAATACAACCATAACATGTATATCATCTATATACATAAGATGGACAATTTCCGGCCTTTTATTTTCTGCCAAATATTTTATAATTCTCTTTCAGCACTTGCTTTTCCTTTTAAAAGAATCTATCAACATCGATAGTGGCGACATACACATGACACATAGTACAAAGCGTGTATAGTCAAATACTAATACCTTTGGACTTGCACTTTGAAGTAGATCACCATCATCAAATGTTTGGCGTTCTTTCAAAATCCATTATTTAGTAATATTTTAGTGTAGTAAATATTTTACCTACATCTTCTATTCATCCTGATCATGAAAACTTTCATGATTAAGCTACTATAGCTTATAAAGGCGAATTACGAGTATAAAGTTACTTTCCAAAACCTTTTTGGAGGATTAGGACATCTAGCATCACCAACCTTCGCAAATTATACTCTATCATATTGCAACCAAAACATTGTTTCAAATATCACAATATCTTCCATGAATGATGGTTTCTGAAACAATCCTTTCAGCTCCTAGAACAATCACTTGAATATCAAGAATCATGGAGGCAAACATGATACTTTAGATACTAACACTAGAATTGTTACTCTTGATTTAATACTAATTATTAAACTTCACAGAGTAAATGGAGTTTGCTGAA
The DNA here is from genome assembly GCA_030063025.1 of Avena longiglumis. Classification (NCBI taxonomy): domain Eukaryota; kingdom Viridiplantae; phylum Streptophyta; class Magnoliopsida; order Poales; family Poaceae; genus Avena; species Avena longiglumis. The sequence continues at coordinate 415,176,770 of CP125975.1, read as the reverse complement.
AGTTTGCAATAGGACTTTTAAACTTTGGATTGACACTCAAAACAACACGATACCAGTTCGTAAAGTAAATATCCAAAATTATATAGTTCTATTATCTCAATTATAACTAATCATAAGGTAGTGAACAGATGCTAATGACTACAACAAATTATGCAATTCACTTTGATTTAATTTATGATAAATTGAGCTCAACTTTAATCATATTACTATTTGAACTCCCACTCAAAAACAACATCCCTCGTGTCCTTTTGGCGATTACATGAACATGATCCACTACAACAAGACCGATCATCACGTGAGTTGTTGTAGTTTCAAAGGCGATCTTCTAGATGGTCATCATATCAACCATATGACTCATTCTTTACCTTTCGGTTCATGTTCCGAGGCCATGTCTGTACATGCTAGTCTTTCCAAGTAAGAACCTTAGTATTCACGTGTGTAAAACTATCTTACACCCTTTGTATGTGAACGTTGAGTCTATCGCACCTGATCGTCACGTGGTGTCTCAAAACGACAAACTTTTCAATGGTGCATATTAAGGAGGAACACATTTTATCTTGATATTTAAATAAGGGATCATCTTATAATGCTACTAAAGCGCCAAACAAGCAATATAAGATGCAAACAAACATCATATGTTAAAAGTGATATGATATGGTTCTTGCACTTGATCACTATCTTGTGCATCGTGGTATGATCTTTATCATTCCTATACGTGTAAGTCCAAGGTCTATGGAACTTACACTTTGCCATATTATAATTTCCAATAGTATCAGTCCATACTACAAATTATAATTCTACCATATCATAGTACTTGCCCAGGCAAAACCAAAAAACTAGATGCCTCTAATTTATCTTTTTCATGTTTTTACGTGGTTGAGTGCTTTAGAAGACAGAACCATTCATACCTACAAACATGGAACCACAACAATGATAATCAAATTATTGTCAACTCCCTGTAAATCAGATATTGACTATAGTAGGAGAGATAGGCACCCGCAAGCCACTTATACAAAACTAGTTGCATGTCAAGCGTGGAACAGGTCTCATGTGCGAGGACATGTAAAGTTTGTCTATGCCGCTTCATCCCGCTATGCCACCAATATCCAAAATAAACATAAGAAGCAATAATGTGACCATCAGCACCCACATAACCATATGTGCACTACCCATGCAAAGCATCTACGCATAGATCCAGCTCTGATACCACTGTTGTGTTCGCAACATAGAAAACAAAAAATTTCCTACGATATGAACAACTAAGCACCAAGATCTATCTATCTAGATACATGCAACAGGTGGATATACATCCATAGATAACTTACCCTCCAAGATCAACAAAGCATTACGAGATTGGTTCTCGTGGATGATGTAGTCGTTCACTTGCCAATCTCAAGATCGTGATGAAGTCCAGCCGGTCCTGCACCAGCAAGCCCAACACCGCAAAGCAGTGGTGCATCCGTGATCACACACACGTCCGGTACCCCGACAACCTCCTAGTCCTTGCTCCAGCAAAGAAGCGAAAGCAACAAATCCTTGCTCCATAAAAAGCCACCGGGAACATGTATCTCCCCGATCCGAGACCAAGGGGAATATTCTAGAGGGGGAGAGAAATCCTTCACGAGGAGGTGTGTGATGAGAGGAGGAGAGGGGGCAGCCAAAGTGTAACATCCCAATTTCAGCAACCCTGTTTTGATGTCCAAAAGGCAAAAATCAGGGGGGGGGGGATCAGGGGGAACAGAAACTTTTTCTTGTTATATGTTGCAGTGTTTGCCAACTTGTTTTCTTGTGTTCATGCAACTGTCTGTGTATTAGATACTATACTCCTTAACTCAACACTAGTTCACAAAAGCTATTTTACAAAAGAGATGTCTTGGCTCATTTTTTTTCATATTCTCAAATGTTCTGGCATTTCAATACCTGAGCCAAGATGACTTTGACCCAACAAAATACTCTACTAGTCTATTGACAAAACTATGGAGACCTATATCTAATCTCCTTATGTTTTCAAGACAGAACTCCTAGCTACTCTTACCCCCAGGTTATCCAAAACCTTTATTAAAACCTTTTTCATTTCAATCTTAGTAGAGATACCAAGATGGGCCTTATCTTACTTCAAAGCACAACCCACTTCAAAATACCCATCCTTACCCAAGCTAGGATTGATGGTAACCCTAGTAGTTGGATAAGCTAGATAAGATGAATTGCCTTGATCTGCTTTCGGATGAATTGCCTTGATCTGCTGATTTCCTTGTTTGCTTAGGAACTAGAGTGATCTAATCTAGTAACTCAAACCTTAGGACCCAATCTTTGTTTGTGATCATAAATCTCAAACTAAGCATCCAAATCTGGATCTATCTAGGGCTGGAATTATAACTCGAAACTCGCGAGCTAAATGAGTAACTCGTGACGTAGCTCGACTCGGCTCGAACTCGGTGTCTAACAAGTCGAGCCAAGTTTTTGATTTGAGCTTGTTTGTTCACCCAAGCTAAATGAGCTACTCGCGAGCTACTCATTTAGCTTGTTAAACTCGTTCAAATATAGAGTTTGAATATTTTCATAGATAAGTGCCATACTATGTATGTTCCTTGAACCTGTAATGGTGTAGAGCTATTATATTTTTTATTAATATTTTTTCGTCTTATTATGGAAGTACTATTATTTTTCTAGTTTCAAATTAGTAGAATAATTACTAGTTTTTCTTATATGTGCTATATTCCTAACTTACAACAATCTAAACGAGCTGTTCGCGAGCTACTCGTGAGTTTACCGAGTCGAGCCGAGTTTCAAATATGAGCTTGTTCTGTAAACGAGCCAAGTCGAGCTAACTCGTTAGTTGAACTATATTTAGCGAGTCGAGCCGAGTTGGCTCGGCTCGGCTCGAATTCCAGCCCTAGATCTATCCTAAGCCACTAAAGTAACCATCTCATCTCCTGATCACATCAATCCAGGGATAATCCCTCTTGATGGATTCCAACCTAGTGAAGAACCAATCCATGGATCCCCTCTATTCAATCTATAACTCAACATCAACCACTTAATGGAAAGGATAAACCTTTGCCACCTTCTCAAATGTTTCCCTCTTGCATTCTAGTAAAAATCTCCAAATCTGCCAAAATGGCTAAGTCTGGATTTCTTATCTAGATTCAATCTTTGGAGCTCTACCTTTTACAACCCTTGTGCATTATTGAGAATGTATTTGAACCATCTTGAAGTACATAATTAGTACTACCAAAGCCCACCCATTCCCTTGGCTAAGCCATTCTGGTTCCCACTCATCCATGATGGTTTTGTAGTCAAAATAATAATCTTTTCTGCAAATCTTATAATCTTGCCTATTTTGGTAGAAGCTCACATCTATATGCTACCACCCCTTGACCAACTCTCCGCATGGTTATGGTTTACTAACCATGTCCTATCAACCCCCACTTCCCTTGTTCCCATTGAAGCTTTGTGATTCTTAAACCCACATGGTTTAGGAGGCTACCTGATGTATCTATTATGGCAACCTTAATTTCATCAAAGTTTGCCAGCACTCCTACACCACCTCAAATCCAAACAAGCCCAACCATTGCCTCCATGATCAACTATATAACTTCATCTATCCATCCATATATCCCTTGCACCAAGGTGAGCTCTGAGCTCACAAATACAACCCTATTTAGGTGGCATAAAAATAACCAAACCCTAGATCCTCCAAAATCTAGTTTCCATCCTTTTCATCACATTTCTTCAAAAATCAAGGTTTAACATGGTGCATACATATAGTTTACATCATCTACTTTGAATATAATCATTTTCCAAATAATTCCCATAATTATTGGAGCCTAAAACTAATTAAATTCTTTTTCTGGCAAAATCCTCCAAACCTTGTCTTCAAAGGCAAGTTTGTTTTTCTCCCAATCACTTGACCAACTCAAGGCACATATGATGCCTATTTATCATGTCCTATCTTTCCAACTCAAAAATAAATATTTTTAGATCCTTTGTTATTTCTTTCTGCCCTTTTTCTTAAATGGCAGAAAAAGGAAATAATTCCTTAAAAATACTTTCCCACCTCAATAAATTCAAATAAAATTCCCATCACATCAAAAACCAACCTTGGATAATGTAGAAATATTACCTTAGATTCCATAATCTACTTCTGCACTTTTTGAATAAGTGCATTTAAATGGGGTTATAATCATTAGAAAAATCCCAATTAAATCTTGAAGAGCTTATTTGACCTCCTCTACCTACCAGTACCATATCCCCCACCTTTCCCAATGCAATTTATTGGTTTTCCTTGACAAGCACCACCTTGATCAAATTGTACAAACAAATCCAAACATGAGCAAAACGAAAGCAAATCTTTATCAAGGCCTCACCATCACTCACCTCAGCAACCATGACACTCTCTGGCCATGCACTGTAGCCCATATACTGTAGCACACCCCTCCCTTGTCCCGAGTGCATGGAGTATGTGAGGAAGAGATCATGCATATCTCAAAAAGATCTTGGTGTGTTACTCCCTTAACAGCACCAACCCCTCTCCCCTCTCCCTCTAGTCGAGCACCAGGACCCACCACCACCAGCACCACCCCTGCTGCCCAATGGAAGGCCACCCCCTGAAAGGATACGAATGTCGCCTAGAGGGGGGGTGAATAGGCGATTAAAACTTTTCCTAGAGTGGCTCAACAAAGGCGGAATAAAACTAGTGTTTACTTTGTTAAGCACAATCTAGAACAACTAAGGTTCACCTATGTGCACCAACAACTTATGCTAAGCAATACAAGCAACAAAGTGATATTAAGATATATATTACTTCAAGCACGAAGGCTATCACCATGTAAAGTGCATAATTAAAGAGCTCGGGTATAGAGAAAATTGAGGCACTCGGGGACATCAATATTTTACCGAGTTCCTCCCAACATGGAGTACGTCTCGTTTGGAGAGGGGGTGGTATCAAACCACCAACGCCATAAAAGGCCTCCCTTATCTCCGGTGAATATCACCCCAACGGGATCGATCCACGCTTCCACTATCGGTGCACTTGTCGGTGGCAACCGGAACCTCTCACAAGGTTGGGGCACTTCTCCACAACTTAATTGGAGGCTCCCAACAAATGCCACAAAAGGCCTCAAAAAATGCCACCAAGGCCACAAAACCTTCTAGGGTTCCAAGAACCCAAGAGGGACAGGCTCCAATGAGCAACTCAAACCAAATCCTCCGAGGAGAACTCAAACCGATGCACCAAATGCAAATGGAAAGAACACCACAAAGATGCTCAAATCCCTCACTCTCAAGTTACAACAAAGCTACTAAAGCTATTTGGGGAACAAGAGAGGAGGAATCAAAGAGAGACACAAAATCCCCCAAAATCTAGATCCCCAAAGATACACTCACAAAGAGATGTTTTGGTTTGGTTAAAACGTAGATCTAGATCTCCTCTATATTTCTCTCAAATATTGGCACGAATCATTGGAGAGAAATCATAGAATCAAGATCAAGAGGGAATAAGAATATGGGGCAAAGCTTGAGCAAGACTGGAGAGAGAAGAAGCAACACTCAAAGACAAAGGGAAAATGCTATTTAAAGAGGGGCCAAAAATCTGCCCGTTGGGGAACGAGCGGCTGCGAGCGCGTGGGGGGCCAGCGGTCAACGGCGGGCGATCGAGACCCAAAGACGCTACGGCCAGCGAAGCAGTGCCACTGGGAATGGCGATGCACAGCGGCCCAATGGCAACAGGCGGGCCATGCCAGTGGAATCGCAGCACGCGCGGGAATAGCGGCGGGATCGAGGCGGGGTAGGCGCGCGCTGCGCGGGAGTCAACGCGGGCGGCGGCTCATGCGAGTAGGCAGGAGGAGTGAGCTGGGCGAGATGCACTGGAAAAATCTGAAAAAAAGCGGGCGGCCGGTAGTACCCGCCACCCGGCAAGATTACCGGCTGGTACTACCGCGAATAGGTACTGGGCCAGGCAGAGAGATATTACGGGGCGCCCAGGGGCGGATGGTAGTACCGGACCGCCTGGGCGGTACTACCGTTCAACCCAGAGAGCAGATTTTCTCTTTTCTTTTATGAATAAAATCGGTGAATATCAAACGGTTATAACTTTTGACTGGAAGCTCCGATTGACCCGATTCCAATTGCGTTGGAAATATTGATTATCACCAAGTGAGAGTGTATCACTTAATATAATGTGAGATACCTCACTTGGAGAGAAACCGAAAAGCCGCATAAATCAAAATCGCAACAAGATACATACGGGAGATCCGATTTTGATGAACAAGAGCTTGTTATGGAGATTACCACAAGCTCTATATCCTCACATGGATAAGACCAAATAACAACCAAATACGATGATGCAAGCATGCAAAGGTTTGAGCTCTCTCCGAACGATGTGACCAAATTACTCATACAAGAGCGCCTCTTGATAGTACGGTAATCTATCCTAAACCCCGTCTCACACACACAACGTGAGACCGGCAAAAGGGAAAACCTATCAAGATTATACCTTTGCCTTGAGCATTCCACTTGAGCTCGATGTAGACGGTCTCGCCCTTCTCAAGATGGAACGCCTTCCTTAATTCCTCCTCATCGACCTCGCATATTGAGCTTGCACAACATATCTTCTTTGCATTTCATCGACCTTGAAGCCAACACATGCTCCAAGCGATGCCAATGGACAAATCCTATAAGTATAATTTAATACACACATTAGTCCATAAAGATTGTCATTAATTACCAAAACCACACATGAGGGCCCAACATGTTCTTTCACCCCCCAAACTTGTCCATGGACCTTGCCCATCCTACACCATCCCTCCCTCGGGTTAAATACCCCAGGCCACCCCCAGCGCCTCCATTTGCCTCTCATTTGCTCCCTCTCCCTCCCTCTTACCCCTCCAGAACTCCACCCCCTCTCCCTCGCTCTGCTTTGTCCAAAAGAAGAGAGAAGGGCAAACTTCAGACTCGAGCAAAAATCGAGCGTAACCTCTTCCCCCTTGCCCCTCTGGCCTTGCATGTCACCCTCCTGATTTCCCCTTGCCCCCCCGATGCTAACCTTGGTCCTTTTATCGACATGCAGCAACCCTAGAGGCCCCTTCGGAGAGCTCTGACGAGCTCCCTTTCGGCCACCGCCACGCGAGCTCACTCCCGAGGAAGAACCACCACTTGACGCCCATCCCCAGGACCCCAGCACCACGCCGCGTCGCCCCGTGACCTCCTCTTTGCTGGAGACGGCCCCGGTGAGCCTCCCCGTCGCCTTTCCTCCTCTGCTAGGGTTTCATCCCGTCGCCGCTGCGTGACGAGGAAGACGGCCCGCACCGTCCATCAGGTTCTAATAAGACGGCTCAGGGAGCTCCTTACCCCTTCACGAGTCCCAGGTCACCGACAAGCGGGCCCCTAATGGCCGGGATTTGCACCCCCCTCATCCCATGCAACGCGCCCCCAAGTGGGTTGAATCCCCCTGTGCGGCCCAGTTCGCCCCTGGATCTAGCCCAGTAGCCTGCTTGCCCCTTGTCTTTTTGATTTTTCTTTCTAGATCTGGTATTGGAAGTTTGGTTTAAATCCAAATAAAAATGAAAAACCACTTAAAATGTCCATATCCTATTTTTCTTAGGTCCCTGCTTGTCTTTACAAACATGCAGACTTGGTGCTGGACCAAAATGACGTTTCGAATAAATATGACAAATCATCTACTAAGATCTGTGCAGTTCACTAATAATTATCTCTAGAGATTTTTACTCATCCACATGACTTGAAACCTTTTGCATTAGGAAATAAGGTTTATACCTTGCAGTTCCCACTGTCCCCACCTCATTTGGCTTCCTAGTTTGCCTTTAGTAAAAATAACAAATTCAGATCTTTTCTGCCTTTAGAAAATTCCCTAGGTCAAACCAAAAGAGCTTTTGACATAATTCCAACTCCTTGTACACCTATATATCAATATATTTCAAAAATACAGTATCTCATAATTGTATGGACCTCTGTTGAATTTTGGTGAATTAATCTGTTCTGTGTATTGTTTATTAACCAATAAATTCATAACAGAAGATTTGAAACGACAAAAAGGTTGGTTCCAATTTCTACTGAAATTTAATTTAAATACCTAACCAGTGTCCTCGGAATGACATAAAAATATCCTGTAGATTAAATATGATGAAAAAGAAAAATCTCAGCCAGTATCGACTTTGGGAATTTCTCAAGGGTATTATGATAATTGTTTTGAGGTGATTCCAACTCCTCTTTATTCAGTCCACTAAATACTACCTAATCATCCAAGGAAATAATTTTTGGAGCTCTAGATTATGTGTGGTGAACTATTTCCTAATACTAGAGTTTTATCCACTATAAAACTCATTATAAATCAATGGAAATTGATAAAATAGTGAAATCACTTTTGTTGGATTTATTTTATCAATACCTATATAATGGTAACATTTTTACACAATGTTATCATACAAAACTTGGCCTTTCTCCAAAACCCTTTATCTAGGTGGTTTTGGACCTTAAATCTTAAATAGGGAATCCCCACATGCAACCCAAGAATTCCTTTGCATCCCCAAACCAAATCCTCAATCCTTACTGATCTATAAATTTTTTTTGTAAATTTCTTTCTGTATGGTTTGATGCTTCTATGCATTGTATTGATGGTGGCGTTGTTTGTTGGAATGTATACTCGATAACGACGATAGTTGCGTTTGTGAGACGCCGAGAAGAAGGAAGCATCGGGTTATTCTTATTATTGCTATTTCGGTATTATGGTTTTCGAAGAAATTCAAAGGACATCTCACTGGTCACAGCAAAGCCACCATTCCTGAACTCCAATGTTACCCTACTCCTTTTTATCAATTGTTTTACATCTTGTTTATGAATCGCATGATTTAATGCATGGTTGTTTCAAATAAAAAACGTGAGTAACTTGTCTCCTCCAAGCTATGGATGAGTGTCCATTAGGACACCTACCCTCTTGACACCCATTTTTACCCCTTTAGATCGAGGCTAAGATGCTTAGCATCTTCCCTCTTGGAACCCACGGATTTTCAATGATAAAACTATTTTGGGTTTTACCCTACTACAAAGTTTTAAAAATAAAACCCTTGGAAAGTGGCATAATTTCCGAGTGGAGGTTTTACTAAGGAAGATATGAGGAGAATGAAGAGAAATTCAAGCAAGAGAAAGAGAAGGGATGTTCTACGCCAATATTCGGAACAATTTATCTGTGCAACCACATTACCCAGTCGCTGGGGCTTAGCTCGTAGTTTGTTGTCTTTAGTTGGGGCTGCTTGTACTTGTTTAAGGGGAGAAATCCCTGGAAGCCCAGGTAGACTCTACAACAAATCTTCGGCTTTGGGGTCTATTGCTTGCTTCGACAAGAGTGTGCCTGTCTCGGCAGGAGTGCTGGTGCAAAAATTGGGTCTCCCGCGGATGGTATGCTTTAGGATTGGAGAAGGAAGTGGAGTCACCGAGGTTATTGTATATTGCCAAGCTACAGGTTTGGGTATTCGGATGTGCAGAAGGAAGGACTATGGCCGCCATGCCACATACTCGTTACCAGGGAGAACAAACCCAAAAGGAAAAGCCGCCGCTGCTAGGGATGTCAAATGAAGGGTTAGGTTTGATTATCCGAAACCTCGTCTACCGTATGTAGAGGGACGTGGTTGTATCCCGTCGGATGTATTGATTCTTGTGGGTAAAGCGCACAAACTCTACAGAGTCTAATCTATTCGAATAGCCGTGTCCACGGTCAAGGACGGTTGGAATGGTAAGTGCTAGGAGTACCCTTCAGATGTGTTGAAATGAATAAAAAGGATGTGACTTGGTCATGGGGAAATATAAGAACGAGTTTGGTTTTGACCAGAAATGGTCGAAGATGTTTTAAAAAGGGTTTTGCTATAAAACTGTTTTCAACAAAGCTTTTTAACAAGGATGTGGAGACGTCCGCATATTTTATAAAAACTCTTTTTCAACAATGTTATAGAGATGCCATTGTTAGACTTTTTCAAAAACAACTCTAGTGTAGAGCTATCTCGCCACAGCCCAATATGCATTATCTTGTTACCTTGTCTCGGTGGTTTGCGAGTACATTCAAAGTACTCACCGGCATTGTCCCTGGCTATTTACTTGGCCAGATTGCATATGTTAAGAAGTGACGAAGGTTGTTGGGGATATGCTATCTGGGTATCATCATAGCATGTCTCTAATCCGGATAACCCGGGTGACCCACAGTTGGTAGCAAGGCCCATGGCCTGCTGGGCGGCCTAGTTAGATGGATCCAGAAGGGAGGCCCATGCCGGATAAAGGAAGGCTACGGAAGAGTCACCGACGTACCCGGAGCCTTGGAGTGCAAGACACGCTAGACTAGTTGTATACTGTGTAGGACTCTGTAACCTGTCCAGCTAGGACTTTCCATGTAACCCTAGGATCTAACGACTATATAAGTCGGAGATATGGGAGCCTTTAGGAGAGACCAATCAACTCATATCACGCACATCGAACCGATCCATGTAACTCGGCGTATTGCCATTATAGTGATTTATAGCAGGAGTAGGATCCCGCCACCATCGTGGGATCTGAACCTGGGTAAGCTGTGTCACTCGTACCCGCCAACCTTCCGCCTTACCCCACGTCTCTAAACACGCTCTGTGAGGACCCCTCCATGGCGTACTCGTCGGCAATACCATGACAGTTGGCGCCCACCGTGGGGCAAGAGGCGCTTTAGACTCTACAACAGGCGAGGTCCAAGCTCTTCGCGGGAATAGGCGAAACCGTAGCCATTGGCCGTGTTCTCTTATCCGGCAACGTTCTGATCGTCCCTCCCAACGAGTTCTAGAACCCGGCGAAGATGAACCCCACCCGCTACTCGATCGTCCCAATCAGGGACATCCACCTCTTCATCTGTGAAACCGACTCGGGCACTAGTTCCCTACAATTCGGAGGAGCGTTAAGACCCACACGGACCGCCTATAGGCAGGATACGTTCGTGAAAGGATCGAAGTCGGATCTCTCTTCAGAGATTGCCGACATAGATTGGAAAATTTCAAGGCCCACCCAAACCGCCCCTATGCAGGATATAATGGTGGAAGATTGCTGCAAGTCCGCCGGCTTCGTCCGTACGTCTGGACAGCAGAGATCCAAGTTCGTCGGAGTGGTGACTATCTTCAATCTGGCGCGTTGCATTCAGAGAGAGGGTGAAAACCCCCGCGACTACCTAGCCAGGTGGCTCCGTATACGGGCCTACCTGGATCATTACCCCAATGATGATGCCATCTATCACTTTGTGGAAGGGCTGGACCGCGGTATGCTTCGCTGGCATACGCTAAGACGGCAATAGGTCGCGGCGTTCCTCACTTTTGAGGGAATGGTTCATACCGTCAACAACTACGCGGCAACTGAGGAAGCAGCTCAGACAGCGCTCGTGCTCCTACCCGGAGCACCACCGCCTCAGCCACTGCCACCACCGCCCCCAGTCGTCATCGCTGCGGCCGCACCGCCGCCTCCAGTCATCATCGCTGTTGTTGCACCACCACCACCCATCATCGAGGAAGACCCGGCACTCTTCGACTCCGTCTTGGACACACTCTACACTGACAACAGTGCTGACTCGGAGGAGATAGACTTCAGCCCAGAGGAACTCGACTTTTCCATGTAAGAGATGGAGGAGGATATCAGACGCGACGAGCAGGCCGACAACGCCATCACATCCCGAGAGGTGTTTGTCGCCATTGGGACTGTGATGGAGGAAGATCAACCCGGACAAGCTCCGCCTAAAGCGCTGGACAAGGGAAAGGGGCCACCTGTTGCTGTCGACAATGATCGCGCAAAGGCCATGCCCCCTCCGCCTAACCCAGTGCAGCAGTCGCCAGAACTCAACGTCGGTCCGAGTAAAAACAACACCGCAAACCTGCCGCCTCTGGCATCTACGTCTACGGCTGCCTAGATCACTCTAGATGATAGAGTTATGTACGGAAACCTACTCGTCAAGCCCATGACTGTGGCTCATATACGGAACGTATTCCAGCTTGACGAGAAGTGCCAGCAGCTGCTGGAGGAAGCACAGGTCATCGCGGAGCAAGGCGCAAAGCTAGATCAAGATCTGGCCAAGGCGCAGTAGTCAATAGAGAAAGCTAGAGTCATGGAGGCCGAGTACAAGACTCTATTCAAGCAACAGAATGCTAAGAAAGCTCCGGCTCGCATCATCAACGATCTTGGTGTACGGGGAAACCTAGGATGGTCTCCCTCGAAGCCGCCACAAGCCAAGCCATACATTGATAGCGAGGGCAGGCAGGTCATGCCCACTCCTATTCTCAACCTAGCCGTTGCCAAGACCCTTCTGGAGCAGGATAGATCACCCGCAGTTGTGGAACAGGTCTAGAACCTTGTGGCAAAGGCGGTGAAAAGGAAGGAAAAGGCCACCTCTTAGAGGCTTGAGTCTGACCCAGCGTATTGCCAGTCTAGAAATCCTAAGCCGCCAAGGGACCGATCTCCTCATGATGTCGGGTCTCAGATGGGTTCATCAGAACAAAGACGGAGGGATGCACGCAACAGGAAGGACGCTATCGCCATATTCTCCGACCATGGAGACAAGGCTCATTCTCGTCGCCCATCTCCACCGCCCCGATCCCCCCGACATCGCGACGAACCCAAGGCCCGTCACGATGCCTCTGCCAAGGCAAATCGGCATCGTCATCCGCGACAACGCGGAGCAGCCCCGTCATGATGGAGAGCGCAACCAAGGACACAAGAGCAGGTCGCGTCATGACCCTCCGCGTCCGACAAGCGTGACGCGTCGCAGGAGGGTAATAGCAAGAAGGCTAACCCACTGCCACCTCCGCCTCTGTCGCCCCCTAGCAGCCACCATGGCGGAGGAGGCCCTCGTCGTTCTTGGAGCCCATCCCCTGGCGGCAAGAAGAAAAGAACAAGCCCGTAGCCATACGATGCATGTTCACACCCGGACAAGATTCACGAGGCCCGGAAGGACAATACCTGGGACCACGTTGCTTTGGACCTATAATACGGACCGCAACTTACCCCAGGGGTTTCTGGATTGACAAGACCATCAAGCCCTATGACGATACCGCCAAACCAGCTATGTGGTTTCAGGATTACGGCAATGCAGTGAAGATCGCTGGGGGTAACCCCAATGTTGTCGTCAAGTACCTCCCGCTGATGCTAGCGGGCACGGCCCGCCAATGGATTGATGACTTGCCGGAGAAATCCATCTGCAATTGGTTGGGCATGCAAGAAGCATTCACCAAGAACTTCGAGGGTACGTATAAGCGTCCCTGCACTGTTGGCGATCTACAGCGGTGCGTGCAAGAGAAAGACGAGTCATCCCGCCCCTACCTCTCTCGCTGGCTGGATATGAAGAATTCCTGCGCAGGAGTGCATGCTTAGACAACCATGTCCACCTTCATCGATGGGTTGGAGAAAGGTATGTTGCTCCGACATAATTTGAAGAGCCTGCAGGACAATCACAGGCTCGATCTCAATCAGATGATCCATCTGGCCAGTGAGTTCGCGGCTGCCGACAACGATGCTCGCGGCTCCTGCCGGCAACGGCTATTCCAACTCAAGGTAAGAGGAACAATAGCACCAAGCGGAAGAATCCACCAGAAGAAAAGTAAACCTCCAACATGGTCTCCATGACGTTCGCAGGACGAGGTGATGGTGGACAGCGCGGCCGAGGACGGGGGACTGGTCGTGGGCAGCAGCGAGGTAGTGAAACTACCCTGGCAGCGCTCCGCGTTCCCCAAACATACGAGGAGTACCGTCATATGTCGTGCCTTGTACACCTCGACGCCAATGGAAAATCCACACACACCAATCGCCATTGCAAGTTTGTCAATGACCTGAAGGAAGACCCGGAGTCTGGCTACAAGCAAAGTCGGAAGAACAGACCGCGAGGCAAGGGCAAGGGGAAGAAGAAGGAAGAGGAGTCCAAGGATTCAAGTGACATGGACGAGGACGTTGACCCCAAGCACGGCGAAAAGGGTGATGGCAAGGGCAAGAACCCCTTTGAGAAGAAGGCTGTTGTCTACCACACTTTCCTTGGCACCCTACTGTCCGGCAAGATAAAACCTCCATGAGGATACTGATGGCCACCCTACCTCTAGTTCCCCAGTACCTGTGCTGGTCGGATATTCCAATCACTTGGGACAGGAAGGATCACCCAGCCCTCATCCCTACGGAGAACCAGTATGCCATGATCGTTAACCCCCTGATTGACGACAACGAGTTCACCAAATGCATGGTGGATAGTGGAAGAAGCATCAACATCATTTACCTGGATACGCTGCACAAGATGAACTTGACAGAGGCTAACCTAAGGCGGACCAGCACCATGTTCCATGGCGTAGTTCCTGGCCGGGAGGCTCGATCCCTTGGGTGCATTATGCTTCAAGTCTCTTTTGGCAATGTCAACAATTACCGCCAAGAACGCATGACCTTCGGGGTGGTCCCCTTCAAGAGCGTGTACCATGTTATCTTCAGACGCGACATCTTCCTTGCCTTCATGGCCAACCCGGACCAAATGGCATCATCATCGTATCCGGAAGCTTTACCAAGGCAAGGGAATGTGAGATTGGAGAAGCGGCCTTTGCAGAAGCTGTCCTCTACAACGAAGAATTCAAGGAGATCCAGAGAAAGGTCGATGCCACGGAGATGTCGGCGTCGAAGAAGCAGATTTCTGACTCTGCCCCAGCCTTCAAGGCCGACATCGAAACCAAGCTGATGGAACTTGTGGTAGGCGATGCCTCCAAGACCACCGCATTGGGACAAACTTGGTTCCCAAAAAGGAAAGCGCGCTCGTCAAGTTCCTCCGTGAGAATAGGGACATCTGTGCCTGGCAACCTGCCTACATGAAAGGTGTACCTAGGGAACTTGCCGAGCACAGGTTGAATATTGATCCAAAATGCAAACCGGTGAAACGACCTCTACGACGCTTCGGAGACGAGAAGAGATGCGCCATAGGCAAAGAGATATCTAGGTTACTTAAGGCTAGTTTTATTCGATAAGTCCTTCACACCCGATGGGTGGCCAATCCTATACTTGTTCCCAAAAAGGGAACCAAAGAATTAAGAATGTGCGTTGATTACACCGGCTTGAACAAAGCGTGTCCCAAAGATCTGTTTGCTTTGCCTCTGCTACGCCCAATGCCTCACCATTCCATATCATAATTTACCTCTATTCATTGATATTTGTCTTATTATGAGGTATTACTTATGGCTTTTCCATCTGTTTACGCATGTTGGATGATTGTTGGAGGATGGACTGCCGGAGTCTGGATTCTAATGGAAAATAAGGCGTATCGGTGCAATTTCGCAAAGATCAGAAAAATATGGAAACATATTATTTCTCCAGAAGAATGAGGGAGCCAGAAGGAGGAACGAAGAAGGTGAAAGGTTTCGCGGCATAGTAAATCAAAATTTTCTACGGAGCGAACAGAGGGAAAGCCAAGATCTAATCTAGGAGATGCAAACAACGAGAGAGATTGGATTAGATCTTCATACCCTTTAAGATTCGCACAGCGGAACGTTCGTCGGAACGTGGGTGATGTAGTCGTACTCGCTTCTCCTCCTCGCGATCCGATCCGATCTAGCACCACAAGTGGCGGTGCCTCCGTGAGATGCACACGTGCAGCACCTCGACGTCTCCTCCTTCCTCGGACCAGCGAGTATGGTGGAGAGATAGATTGGATCTACAACACGACGGCGTGGTGTATATGGTGGAGAATTTCTGCTGCAGGGCTTCGCCTACAAACAGTCGGGAGGGAGAGAGGAAGATAGCAAGGCTGCTAGCGCTTGGAGGAAGGTGTGTGGGGGGGGAGGGGGCGCACCACCCCTCTATATATAGAGGGGGGGCGGCCAGCCCTTGCCCCTCCTCCAAGCCTATCTCTAGTTAAAACAATTTAAACTCTCCCTTATCTAGAAATTCTATCCCGAGATTTAAACGAGTCAAATCTCTCTAGAATCGGCTGGGACCTATGGGGCCTTGTGCCCCTGGCCCAATGCGGCCAGGACACTCCCTCATAGGCCCATGCCCCCTCCCGGAAGGTGGGGCCACGTTGGTCCCCTTCCGGAAGGTTCTAGAAGCTTCCGGTACAATACCGATTAACCCGGAACAATTCCGAACTCCAAAAACTGCACTGCCTTATATGAATCTTATTCTCCGGACCATTCCGGAACCTCTCGTGATATCCCGGATCCCATCCGAGACTCGAACAAAATTCATAAACCAATTATCCAATCTATCCTAGCATCAAGATACGTTAAGTGTGTGACCTGCGGTTCGAGAATATGCACATGATCTTCTATCAATAATCAACAAATGTCAGGCACCCATATTGACTCCACACATTCATCGATGATCATATCGGATGAACCACGATGCCGTGATTCAATCAATCCCATATATATATTCCTTCGTCTCGCGATATTTTACTTGCCCGAGATTCGATCGTTGCACGTAATACCTAGTTCAATCTCGTTCACAGCAAGTACTTTACTCGTTCCGTAATCCGATATCACTTTGTGATTAACTCCTTAACCACATGCTTGCAAGCGGTGTTGATATCGATTACCGAGTGGGCCCGAAGTATATCTCTCCGACTTGGGAGGCACAAATTCCATCTCGATACATACAACCCAACATATACTTTCCGATCACCTGAGAGACACCTTTATGATCACCCTCTCATAGGATGACGTTTGATGACCTCAAAGCTTTCTTCCGATACCAGGGAGTTGCATTATCGCATGGTCTAAGGAATACAATATTTGACATAGGAAAAGCTTCGCAAAGAAGAACACGATGACACGATCTAATTGCTCTGCTTTGTTTGGGTCTATCCACCATATCATTCTCCCAATGATATGATCTCATTATCAATTGACAACTCATGTCTATGGTTAGGAAACCTTAACCATCATTGATCAATGAGCTAGTCCATAGAGGCGCATTAGGGACACGTGTTGTTCACAAACCACACAAGAATTAAAGTTTCGCTAATACAATTCTAGCATGGAATATAAACTTTATCATGAACAAGAATTATAATAATAACATCTTTATTATTGCCTCTAGGGCATAATTCCAACAGTCTCCCACTTGCACTAGAGTCAATAATCTAGTTTACATCCGCAACAATCTCACACCCATGACACCGAGGTGTTGATCATGTTTTACACGTGGAAGAGGTTTAGTCAATGGATCCGCGATTCAGATCCGTATGTACTTTGCTAATCTTTAGATCTCCATCGCTATATAATCTTGGATTATATGAAACTTGCGGTTGATATGCTTGGTCTTTGGATGATATCTTGGTTCCTTAGCGAGTGCTATGGCGCCGTTGTTGTCACACAATATCTCCAAGGGTCCAATGCACTTGGAACCACGCCAAGCTCGATGATGAAGTTTCGATCCAAACTCCTTCACTTGACGCTCGCAGCAGCCATGTATTCCGCTTCTACTATAGATCCCGCGATCACGCTTTGCTTGCAGCTTCTCCACCACAGCTCCTCCATTCAAAATATAAACGTATCCCGTCGAGATTTAGAATCATCCTTGTCGGTTCGAAACTAGCATCGACGTAACCTTTACGACAAGTCGCTCATCAACCCCATAGACTAAGAACATTTCTTTAGTTCTATTTAGGTACTTTAGGATGTTCTTCACGGCTGTCCAAAGGTTCCACTCTGGATCACTTTGATATCTCGTCAAACTAAGAGCATTGGACACATCCGTCTAGTACACAAGATGGCATACATGATGGAACCTATGGCCGAGGCATAAGGCACTTTGCTCATAGCTTCCCTATCATTTCATCAGAATGGACACCGAGCCTTGCTCAATATCTTACCCGACAACATAGGCACTAAACCTTTCTTTTCCTTATCCATTCGAACCTTTTAGAACTTTGTCTAGGTATGTACTGCTTAAAGCTATCAAAGCGCCTTTGTCTATCTCTATAGATTTTGATGCCCAATATATAAGCAGCTTCACCTAGGTCTTTCATTGAAAACACTTGTTCAAATAACTCTTCACATCGTTAAGCATGTTGATGTCATTTCCGATAATCAATATGTCATCCACATATAGTACCGTAAACGCCACCGAGCTCCCACTCACTTTCTTGTAGATGCAAGCAGAGAAATTTGGAACAAATCCAAAGCTCTTGATCACTTGATCAAAACGAAGGTTCCAACTCCGAGATGCTTGCTTCAGTCCATAAATGGAACGCTGAAGTTTGCATACTTTATCAAGATCCTTAGGATCGACAAAACCTTCGTTGCATCATATACAACTCTTCATCAATGTTGCCATTGAGGAAAGCTCTTGACATCCATCCGCCATATTTCATAATCATGAAACGCAGCAATTGCTAATAAAATCCGAATGGACTTAAACATCTCTACGGAGAGAAAGTCTCATCGTAGTCAACACCTTGAACTTGTCGAAAACCTTTTGGACAAGCCGTGCTTTATAGACGGTAACATTACCACCACGTCCGCTTTCTTCTTGAAAATCCATTTGCACTCAACGGCCTTTCGGTCGCTAGGAGGATCCACCAAAGTCCATACTTGGTTTTCGCCATGGATCCCAATTCGGATTTCATGGCTTCAGCCATTTCTTAGAGTCCGGCTCATCATCGCTTCCTCATAGTTCGTAGGTTCACCGCCTTCTACCAACAAGACAACAAGACAGGTTGCCGTACCACTCAGAGGGGAACGCGACCTTGTCGACCGCGACGCTCAAGAGCAAAGATCGTTCAAGCTTCATGATCCTTGTCATTAGCTTCCTCTATTGTTGGTGCAAAGGCATCGAACAATTTCAGGTGCCGCGCTACTCTCCAATTCAAGAGAAGGTTCAATAACCTCGCCTAGCTCTACTTTCCTCCCACTCACTTCTTCGAGAGAAAATCCTTCTCAAGAAAGGAACCGCTTCATGACAAACACTTTGCCTTCGGTTCTGTGATAGAAGGTATACCCAATAGTTTCCTTAGGGTATCCTATGAAGACGCATTCGCTTTGGGTTCGAGCTTGTCCGCATCAAATTCTTGACGAAGCTTCAGATCCCCAAACTTTAAGAAACGACAACTTAGGTTTAGCACCAAACCATAGTTCATACGGTGTCGCCTCAACGGATTTAGATGGAGCCCTATTTAAAGTGAATGCAGCGGTTTCTAATGCATAACCCCAAAATGATAACGGCAAATCAAGAAGAGACATCATTGATCGGACCATATCTAATAGAGTTCGATTCCGGCGTTCGACACACCATTGCGCTGTGGTGTTCCGGTATGGAGTTGTGAAACGATTCCACTTGCTTTAAGATGCGTGAGAAAATCATAACTCAAATATTCGCCCCACGATCGGATCGTAGAAACTTAATCTTTCATTACGATGGTTCTCCACTTCATTCGAAATTCCTTGAACTTTTCAAATGTTTCAGATTTATGTTTCATTAAATAGATATACCCATATCTACTTAAGTCATCGGTAAAAGTGAGAAAATAGCGATATCCACCAAGGCCGAAACACTCATCGGTCCGCATACATCGGTATGTATGATTTCCAACAAGTCTGTTGCTCGCTCCATCATACCGAAGAATGGGGTTTTGATCATCTTGCCCATGAGGCATGGTTCGCATGTGTCAAATGATTCAAAATCAAGAGACTCCAAAAGTCCATCAGAATGGAGTTTCTTCATGCGCTTTACACCAATATGACCTAGACGACAGTGCCACAAATAAGTAGTATTATCACTATCTACTTTGCATCTCTTAGCCTCAATTTTATGGATGTGTGTTTCATCCCTTTCGAGATTTAGAAGAAATAAACCATTTACAAGAGGTGCATGACCATAAAAGATGTTACTCATATAAATAGAACAACCATTATTCTCCGATTTAAATGAATAACCGTCTTGCAATAAACACGATCCGGAAATGATGTTCATGCTCAACGCAGTACATAATAACATTTATTAAGGTTTAAAACTAATCCGAAGGTAAAACTAAGGAGAGCGTGTCGACCCATCACATCAACTCTTGATCCGCTGCCAACGCCAAGATCGTCACCTCATCCTCGCAAGCCGCCTCATTCCGTAGCTCTGCTTCGAGTTACAAATATTAGAAACTGAACCGTATCAAATACCTGCACTACAACGAGGGATAGTAAGGAAAACATCAATAACATGTATATCAAATATACCTTTGATGGTGCCACCTTCTTGTCCGCTAAGTATTTCGGACAATGCCCAAAGGACCCTTGTCCTTGCAATAGAAGCACTTTCGGTCCGGCTTGGGACCAGACACGAGCTTCTTCTCAGCAGGGCATTATGCTTGCCGCCTTCTTGAAGGGCTTCTTTGCTCCTTACCTTTCTTAAAGGAGGGCTTGTTGACCATCAACACATGATTATCCTTCTTGATGTCCACTCCAGCCTTTAGCTTTGCGAAGAGCTCGATGATCGTATCAAGGAACCAATCTGATTATGAGTCACTACAAAACTTTTGTAGCTGGGAGGAGTGATTGCAACCACATCAATCTTGAGCTCCTCCGCATCGTGCATTCCAGCTTGCTCAAGGCGTTGAGTGTAGCCCGACATCTTTATGGCGTGCTCACTAACGGAACTCCCTTCCTCCATCTTGCGCTTAAAGAACTTCTCGAGATCTCATATCTCTCGAACGGGCTTGAGTCTCAAACATGGTTTTCAGCCTCGAGAATCTCAAAGGGCCCGGATAGGTTTCAAAACGATTTTGAAGCTCGGTTCCATAGCAAACAACATGGTGCTCTTAATCACACCATAATCATCTTTGCGCGATCGATAGACAGCTTTCTCATCACCGACGCAGCTTGCAAAGGGGTCACCTAACGCTTTCCCAAGGACATAGTCCTTTGTCCGCAGCATGAATGATTCTTAGATTGCGGAACCAATTGGTGAAGTTAGACCCATTGTTCCTAAGCTTTTCTTTCTCAGCAAAAACGTTGAAGTTGAAGTTGGACTTGGCCATGTGATCTACAGTATTTGCAAGTACAATTTAGACTACGGAGCGAACAGAGGGAAAGCCAAGATCTAATCTAGGAGATGCAAACAACGAGAGAGATTGGATTATATCTTCATACCCTTGAAGATTCAAGACAGTGAACGCTCGGCCAACGGGTGATGTAGTCGTACTCGCTTCTCCTCCTCGCGATCCGATCCGATCTAGCACCACAAGTGGCGGTGCCTCCGTGAGATGCACACGTGAAGCACCTCGACGTCTCCTCTTTCCTCGGACCAGCGAGTATGGTGGAGAGATAGATTGGATCTACAACACGACGGCGTGGTGTATATGGTGGAGAATTTCTGCTGCAGGGCTTCGCCTACAAACAGTCGGGAGGGAGAGAGGAAGATAGCAAGGCTGCTAGGGCTTGGAGGAAGGTGTGTGGGGGGGAGGGGGCGCACCACCCCTCTATATATAGAGGGGGGGCGGCCAACCCTTGCCCCTCCTCCAAGCCTATCTCTAGTTTAAACAATTTAAACTCTCCCTTATCTAGAAATTCTATCCCGAGATTTAAACGAGTCAAATCTCTCTAGAATCGGCTGGGCCCTATGGGGCCTTGTGCCCCTGGCCCAATGCGGCCAGGACACTCCCTCATAGGCCCATGCCCCCTCCCGGAAGGTGGGGCCACGTTGGTCCCCTTCCGGAAGGTTCTAGAAGCTTCCGCACAATACCGATTAACCCTAACAATTCAACTCCAAAAACTGCATCGCTTTATATGAATCTTATTCTCCGGACCATTCCGAACCTCGTGATATCCCGGATCCCATCCGAGACTCAACAAAAATTCATAAACCAATTATCCAATCTATCCTAGCGCCGAGATACGTTAAGTGTGTGACCTGCGGGTTCGAGAATATGCGTATGATCTTCTATCAATAATCAGCAGGGTCTGGGCACCCATATTGACTCCCACACATTCATCGATGATCATATCGGATGAACCACGATGCCGGATTCAATCAATCCCATATATATATTCCTTCGTCTCGCGATATTTTACTTGCCGAGATTCGATCGTCTTGCATCATACCTAGTTCAATCTCGCTCACAGCAAGTACTTTACTCGCTGTAATCCGATATCACTTTGTGATTAACTCCTTAACCACATGCTTGCAAGCGTGTTGATATCGATTAAAGTGGGCCCAAGTATATCTCTCCGACTTGGGAGGCACAAATTCCATCTCGATACATACAACCCAATGATACTTTCCGATCACCCGAGAGACACCTTTATGATCACCCTCTCATAGGATGACGCTTGATGACCTCAAAGCTTTCTTCCGATACCGTGGAGTTGCATTATCTCATGGTCTAAGGAATACAATATTTGACATAGGAAAAGCTTCGCAAAGACGAACATGATGACACGATCTAATTGCTCTGCTTTGTTTGGGTCTATCCACCATATCATTCTCCCAATGATATGATCTCATTATCAATTGACAACTCATGTCTATGGTTAGGAAACCTTAACCATCATTGATCAATGAGCTAGTCCATAGAGGCGTACTAGGGACACGGTGTTGTTCACAAACCACACAAGTATTAAAGTTTCCGCTTAATACAATTCTAGCATGGAATATAAACTTTATCATGAACAAGAATTATAATAATACCATCTTTATTATTGCCTCTAGGGCATAATTCCAACAGAAGGGCCTCATGGGGCCCACACCCCCCTAGGCGCGGGCCCACCTGACCCTGCGCCTAGGGCAGGTGTGGCCCACCTGCCCGGCCTTCGACTCCGCCCCTTCGCCTATATCTTCCCCACGGAACCCTAAGCCTGGAGGGGCGACCACAGATAGATTTCCGCCGCCTCTAGGGGACAGAAAACATCGAGATTGAAAGATCTCTCCGACAGACAGATTTCTGCCAGGGGAATTCCTTCCCGGAGAGGGGAGACCATCGCCATCAACACCATCGTCAAGCTAGACTTCATCGGGATCATCATCATCCACACCATCATCTCCACCAGCACCATCATCACCACTCCGTCCCGCTGTAACAATTGTGTTGGATATTGCTTAGTTCATTAGGGGGAAACTTTCCCGGTGTTGATTACTATTGTAGTTGATGCTTGTGAGTGAAACCATTGGATTATTGTTTATGTTCAGATTGTTATCCATTACCATATCATCTTTGATCTTGATCCATATGATGTCTTGTGAGTAGTTCGTTTAGTTCTTGAGGACATGGGAGAAGTCATGTTGTTAGTAGTGAATCTGTGGTGGGTTATTATTCAATGGTTTAGTATTTAAGTTGTGGTCCTATTCTTCTAGTCGTGTCATGTGAACGTCGACTACATGACACTTCACCATTTATGGGACTAGGGGGATGCTTTGTGTATTTGACTGCTAATTGTGGGGTTGCCGGAGTGACAAAAACCTGAACCCCTGTTAGGAGACCTTTGCACAAGGGAGCGTAGGATCTCAGAGTTTAAGGCTATGGTTAGATTTATATCTTAATTACTTTCCTGTAGTTACGGATGTTTGCAGGGGGTTTAATCACAAGTATGTATTAGTCCAAGTACGGTCGGTACATTAGCACAGGTTCACCCACACAACACTTACAACACCAAAGAAGAGTACTCAGCTATTTGAAGCGAAAGCACTTGACAGAATTCCCATGTGTCCTCGAGAACGTTTGGTCCTTATAAGTATTTCCACCGGCTTGTCCTTTTCTAAGAAAGGATTGGGCCACTTGCTCCATTTGTTCGGTACCTTTGTTACTTGCTCCTTGTTTTGTTACCTTGTCAGAAAACCACTAAAAATCCGTTTGCTAAGTATTCACAGGGATTTCCTGCTCCATACCACTGTTCAGCACCTTCTGCTCCTCGTTGGGATCGACACTCCTATTTATCGTAAGTACTACGATACACCCCCTATACTTGTGGGTCATCAGCTTCGCATTGACCAAGTCATTGACTCGACGACTGGCTCGGAACTTTTGTGTTTTCTCGATGCATATTCAGGATACCACCAAATAAAGATAAGGAAGTCGGACCAATTTGCCACTTCGTTCACCACACCTTACGACATGTTTTGCAATGTCATGATGCCCCTTGGGCTAAAAAAAACGCAGGTGCTACGTACCAGCGGACTATGCAGCATTGCCTCCACGATCAAATTGGTCGGAACATTCAGGCCTATGTTGACGATATAGCGGTGATGTCTAAAAAGTCAAATGACTTAATCTCCAACTTAAAATAAACCTTTGATAATATCCGAAAATATAACATGATGCTTAACCCAAAGAAGTGCGTCTTCGGGGTTCTAGTCGGCAAATTGTTGGGCTTCATCGTTTCCCAACGTGGAATCGAGGTCAACCCGGAGAAGATAAAGGCCATCCTAAACATAAAGTCCGACATACCTGAAGGACATACAACGGCTAACAGGCTGCATTGCAGCAGTAAGCTGGTTCGTCAGCCGACTTGGAGAGAAGGCTCTGCCATTGTACAAGTTGCTGAAGAAGGCGGACAAGTTCACATGGATAGACGAGGTAGATGCAGCACTAAAGAAGCTAAAGGAGATACTCTCCTCGGCACCTATACTTGCAGCACCCGAGCCTATGGAGCCTATGTTAATCTACATGGCGGCCACTAATCGAGTAATCAACATCGTCGTCGTGGTAGAGCGGAAAGAACCAGGGCATGAGTATGGAGTTCAACAGACAGTTTACTATGTAAGCAAGGTCTTGACGGAGTCCAAGCAACATTACCTGCACTACCAGAAAGCTAGCTTATGGCGTGTTCCTTGCTTCTCGGAAGCTAAGGCACTATTTCCAGGAGCACCCTATCACAGTTGTGAGCAAAGCTCCATTTTCCGACATCATCAACAACAATGACGCTACAGGAACGGTCGCGAAGTGGGGCATTGAGCTTGACGCCTTCGATATCACCTACAAGAGACGCGACGCTATCAAATCATAGGTCTTGGCGGATTTCATTGCAGATTGGATGGAGATACCAGATGCTACCCCTATACCAGAGCTGGAATACTGGGTGATGCACTTTGACGGATCAAAGCTACTCAACGGCTTGGGGGCTGGTGTACTATTACAGTCACCAACACGGGGAAAGCTACACTACGTTATGCAGATCCACTTCGAGGCTACGAACAACATGGCGGAGTATGAAGCACTCATTCGCGGACTACGCGTAGCTGAGAATATTGGCATCAAGCGCATAGTTTGCTGAGGAGATTCCGACTTGGTTGCCCAGCAGGTGGCTGGCACCTGGAATGCGCGGAACCCTATGATGGCGGCATATCGAGACGAAGTGGACGAGATAGCCAAGAGCTTCTTGGGCTACGAGGTAAAATATGTCCCGAGGGAGGAAAATGAGGCGGCTGATATACTATCAAAGCTTGGATCAGGGCACAAACAAATTCCACCTAGCGTTTTTCTGGAGCATCTATGGACACCATCCGTGAAGGGAGCGGACCCCGAGAACCCGAATAGAGTTGACTCTTCCGTTCACACAGTGACAAAAGTCCCTCCGGCTTGGACAAACTGTTCATGAAATATCTCGTACACGAAACTTTGCCCATCGACGAGGTCGAAAGTCAGCAAATAGTACGTCGAGCAAAGGGCTATACCATAATCAATGGACAGCTCTACAAAAGAATCACCACTGGTGTATACCTCAAGTGTGTTTCCCAGCAAGAAGGTATTGAAATCCTTCGTGAGATCCATCTCGTAGATTGAGGGCATCACGCCGCTCCTCGATCGTTGGTCTCCAAAGCCTTCCGTCAAGGGTTCTACTGGCTGACCGCGAAGGCGGACACCGACAAGATGGTTGAGGCATGCATGGGATGCCAGTATTATGCCCGACAACCACATGTTCTAGATGAAGAATTGCGAACAATACCAATAACTTGGCCTTTTGCAGTCTGGGGGCTAGACATGGTTGGTCCATTACAGACGGCACCATGTGGGTTTACGCATCTGCTAGTAGCAGTTGATAAATTCACCAAATGGATAGAAGCTAAACCCATTAGAAAGCTTGATGGGGCAACTGCCCTTAGGTTTGTCCGGGATTAGGGGTGGAATCGAGCCGAGCCGAGCCGGCTCGCGGCTCGGCTCGGCCAGGCTCGGTAAACTCGAGCCAAGCCCAAGCTCGGCTTGGTGCTGAAAATGTACTGAAAAGAGGGCTCACGGCTCGCTCGAGCGGCTCGTCGAGCCGAAAAAATAAACGAGCTCATACCAATTCCCTGCCCCCACGAGCCCGACCCACCCCACCCCCACGAGCCGACCGTCCTGCAAGTGCCCGACCCCGCCTCGAGCCCCGCCTGACGCCCACGCTTGCCCCCATCTCGCGCCGCCAGCGAGTCCCACCGCGCGCCGCCCATCGCCGGCCACCGCCGACATCCCCATGCCCTAGGTGCTCCACTCCCTTGCCCCTACCCCTCCTGAGAACGTTCCCCTCCCCTTCCCTTGGTCTCGCGCGGTGTGGAGAAGATCTAGGGGCGAAGCTAGGGTTAGCGCCTAGCGGCGCCGGCGGCCCTCTACCCTCTACCCGCCGGCCGCCGGCCCTCCCCCCTCCGCATGTCCGCCTAGCCACACGCCCACACCGGCAGCAGTGCTTCGTCCACAGCAAGTGAGCATATTCCCAATTTCTCGTTAAGGCCTATTCCTAGTTTCCTACAATGTTTTAATTTGGGCTGTTTTAATTTCTAGTACTAATGCTTCTGTAATGATGTCCTACAATGTTTTGAAGTTCATTAGTTAAATGAAATTTGGTGGCATGCTTATTATGCACTGATAGCAACTATTTTGGGTGTCATGCTTCATTAGTTAAATAATTTGGGTGGCATCTAGTAATTATTTCCTGTCATGTTGTTGCTGTAGAAACAAGATGCAACCAGGAAGAGAGAGTCGCATCACAGCACGCCGTGCCGTGGAAAGAGGCGTGCATACAACAAAGCCATGCAATCCAAGACAGCTGCTCTACTCGGCATCGCTGCAACTAAACCAGATCTTCGAACCGACAACAACGACATCATCGCAAATGGCAACAACAACTTGTCCACCACAACCGGTAGTTATTGATGTTTCATGTGTCTTGAATTCTTGGTGTTTCATGTTTGTGATACTAGTAAATGTCTCATGTGTGTAGGTGCAGCCTCAAACAATTGAGTCCGACGAGGAGGAAAATTCTTTTGATAAGAACGATGACATGTCTGAAGATGATGTATTTGTTGATGGTCATATTGACATATCTGATGATGGGAATTCTGTGGATAATGATGGTGGGAATTCTCAGAGAGGGAAGAAGCGACACAAGGGAATGAAGGTTGGTCCGAAGGTTATTGTTCAACCAAGTGGCAAGTCTAAGTCAAAAGTATGGGACCACTTCGATAAGGTTCCTCAGCCATCCAAAGAGGATCCAAGTGTCGAGGTGCTTATGGCACAATGCAAGTATTGCACAAAGTATTTCTCCTACAGCAAGGAGAATGGAGGAGCCACTTCACATTTGTTGCGGCACTACATCAAAGTATGTCCCGCTTACAAGGTTGCAATGGCAAAGGTGGCTACTCAAACCCTTCTCATCTTTCAGCCATCTAATGCAAATGATACCCGTATTCCTGTTTTGCAACCTTCTAGGCAGTATAGTCAAGAGGAAGCTAAAAAGTTAATTGCTAAGATGCTGATTTGTCATGATTATCCATTTAAGATGGTAGAGCACACATGGTTCAACATAGTCATGAAATATTTAAATCCATAGTATGAGTTTATTGGTAGAAAAACCATTAGAAAGGAATGCTTAAAGGTGTTTGAATCTGAGAGAGATAGCCTTATGAAGGTTCTCAAAGGTGTGGATAACATAGCTTTAACTACTGATTTGTGGACATCCAACCAAACACTTTCCTATATGTGTTTAGTTGCACACTTCATCGATAAGGATTGGAACATGCAATGGCGTGTGCTGAATTTCGTGGAGTTGGACTCTCCACATAGTGGAAATGTGATTTTCCAAGCTGTGTTTGAGTGTGTGGCTGCATGGAAGATAGAAGGTAAAATCATCTCGGTCACTCTAGATAATGCAACCAACAATTATGTAGCAATCCGCAATTTGAAGGCTATGTTTGCTGCTAGAAGCTCCTATTGTTTTGTTCCAAAATATTT
The DNA here is from genome assembly GCA_030063025.1 of Avena longiglumis. Lineage (NCBI taxonomy): Eukaryota > Viridiplantae > Streptophyta > Magnoliopsida > Poales > Poaceae > Avena > Avena longiglumis. Next base: position 415,148,620 of record CP125975.1, on the reverse strand, counting down.
CCATGTTCGTTGTTGTGCTCATATTATTAATTTGGTGGTGACCGATGGGACTGCAACCATTACCCCTTTGACAAACAATGTGAGGGAATCTGTCAAGTACATCAAGAAGTCGGTATCGCGATTGCACAAGTTTGTAGAAATTTGTCGGTCTCTTGCAATCACAGTAGGTGAGGGGCTAAAACTTGATGTGACCACTAGATGGAATTCAACCTACCACATGTTAAGAACAGCCATTGCCTATAGAGATGCATTAGATTCTTATTCGGACAGCGATGCAAACTATAAATGGAAGCCCTCAAATGATGAATGGGCATTATTCAATACCGTTACACCAATACTTGCTTCTTTGGCTGAGGTTTCTACTGCATTTTCTGGCTCTACATATCCTGCTTCCAACATATTTTATCCTCACATTGTCAATGTCAAGATTGCGCTTAAAGAGGCATGTGACTCAAAGAATCCACCTTTGAAAGTTATGGGAGAGGCAATGATGTACAAATTCAACAAATATTGGGAAGAGCCCAATAATGTCATGGTAATTGCTACCATTCTTGACCCAAGGTACAAACTGAAGTACATTAAGTGGGGGTTTAGAATGATCTATGAACAAGGCAAAGCCCTCGCTGAATATAATCTGATTGACATCGAGTTGACAAAGTTGTATGAAACTTATGATATGCATCACCGTCATGAGAAAGCTGATTCTTATAGATCAGGTGCATCATCATCTTCAACTATGGATATAAGTTCCTCTCTACCCTCAAGTGCTAGCCAGTTTACCTTGTACTTAAATGAAACTTCTTTGGAGACATCAAAGAATGAGCTTCTGAAGTATCTTGATGAGGAGAATGAGAGCTTGCTGAACAAAAAATTTGATGTGTTGTTGTGGTGGAGGCTGAATGCACATAGATACCCTGTTATAGCAAAGATAGCAAAGAATTTCTTGTCCATACCAGCCACGTCCGTGTCTTCGGAGTCAACTTTCAGCACCGGGGGTCGAGTTCTAGATGACTACAGGAGTTCTCTAAAGCCAGCGATGGTGGAGGCGTTGGTGTGTGCTTCTAGCTGGATTAAGGGTGCCCACAATGACAACAAAGTTTCGTTGGGACCGGTATGTGTGTTATTGTTAATGATTTAATTCTCTATCATATTTCTTATGCATATCTAACATTACCATTTCAATCTTTTAGGAACCAGATGATGCGGATGATGTCGAGTTCATTCCATTTCCAAAAAGCATGGTGGGGAGCAACTAGTAAGTACTAATAAGCAAAACTTAGAGTGCATGTTGGTCTTTTTAGTTGCTGTAATTTTTTGTACAACAAGAAAATTGATGCAAAACATACAATTTTTAGTGCCTTCTAGTCTTTACTTGCTAGACTCTTTTGTACATCAGCATAGTTCAATGGAAGTGGAGTAATTAGTGCCACTTTAGTCTCTTTAAGTTGCTGGAACTTATTTGGCAACACTAAAACTGAAGCAAAAATGTGTATATAGTGATTTTTTTGTATCTTTAGTTGCTGGACCTTTTTGTGCATATCAAGTTAACTAAAAAAACTGAATAGTTTGTCTTCATTTCGTGTGTTTCCTCCTAAAACTTTTTATATAGCAGCCAACTACCCTTAAAATAGAGTGAATGTGATTTTCTTTCGTTTGTGTGCTGCAGAATCAACATGCAACAAGGATGGAGGAAGATGAAATGATCGAGATGATGGTTCTTTTGGGCTCAGATGTTCTACTTGTCGAACTAAGTGCATGTGTTTGTGTTTGTGATTGTGATGTATGCCACTATCATTATATGTTTGTGTTCGTTATGTATGACAATATCTATGTACCGGAATGGACGTTTATGTTGTGAACTTGTGACATATGCACTTGTTATCACCATTCATACTTTCTGAATCTTGGTATACTATGTTATGCATGTATTCATGATGAATTGTTGATCATAATTGTGAATTGTTACAATTTTAGCAAAGGTCATGGCGATTTTTCTAATTACATCGAGCCTTCGAGCCGGCTTGCGAGCTTGATCGAGCGGGCTTGTCGAGCCTCGAGCCTGAGTTTCAGGTTTTAGGCTTGGCTTGTTCAACCTCCGAGCCGAGTCGAGCCCGAGCCTTGACGAGCCCGAACCGAGCCTCGAGCTATATGTCCACCCCTATCCGGGATCTAGTGGTGTGATTTGGTCTCCCACATAGGATTATCACCGATAATGGCAGCAACTTATTGTTGGAGATATGCCCAAGAGGCAATAATAAAGTAGTTATTATCATATCTTCATGCTTATGATAAATGTTTACATACCATGCTATAATTGTATTAATCGGAAACATTAATACTTGTGTGATTTGTAAACATAAAAGAGTCCCTAGTAAAGCCTCTTGTTAAACTAGCTTGTTGGTTAATATATGATCATGGTTTCCTGATCATGAACATAGAGATGTTACTAACAACAGGGTCATATCATTAGGAGAATGATGTGATGGACATACTCCTATAGTTAAGCGTAGCATAAAGATCAAGTCATTTAATATAGTTCATTTGCTATAAGCTTTCTGATACATAGTAACCTAATTCCTTCGACCATGAGATCATGTTTATCACCATCACCGGAAGGATGCTTTGATGACATCAAACACCACACTGTAACTGGGTGGCTATAAAGGTGGCATTGAGTGTTCGGAAAGTATGGATTGAAACACATGGATCAAGAGTGGGATTTGTCCATCCATATGACGGATAGATATACTCTGGGCCCTCTTGGTGGAATTTCATCCAATTAGCTTGCAAGCATGTGACTGGCTCACAAGGGATCACATATCACGGGAACGAGAAAAGAGTACTTATCGGTAACGAGGTTGAACTAGGTATGCAGAGATACCGACGATCAAAACCTCGGATAAGTAAAATATCGTGAGACAAAGGAAATTGGTATCGTATGTAAGTGGTTCATTCGATCGCAAAGTAATCGTAGAAATATGTGGGAGCCATATGAATTTCCAGATTCCTCTATTGGTTATTGATCGGATAAGTGTCTCGATCATGTCCGCATAATTCACGAACCGTAGAGAGACACACTTAAGGATTTGATGTTGTTTAGCAGTTATGGAATGATGAGTAAGAGACCGAATGTTGTTCGGAGTCTTGGATGGGATCCGGGATATCACAAGGAGATCCGGAATGGTCCAGAGAATAAGATTCATATAAGGAAAGTCCTATTTCGGAGTTGGGGAATGATTCCGGTGTTTTCACCGGGAATGTTCTAGAAGGGTCCTAAGGTCCCAAGACTCGGAGGAAGGGTACATGAATGTGTCATGACAATGTGGAATGGTTGCATCATGTACTAGGTCACTTGGCTGGGAAAAAATAAAGGGAGAAATCAAATCCTAGTTTGAAAGTCAAACGCCAATTTGAAAAAGTCAAACGGCAAGTTTGCTTGGTGGAGGGAGAGTGGGAAACCTACTTAGGGAGGAAGTCCCACTCCCTCCACCCGCCGGCCAAGGATGAGGAGTTGGAGGAGGACTCCCTCCTCCTAGCCTCCTCCATCCCACCTATAAAAGAAGGGGCAGGGGTGCCCCCTCTTCCCTACACCCAACTCACCTCAAACCCTAGCCCCAAGCCGCCGGCCTCCTCCCAAGTCGCCGCCGCCTAGGGACCTCCCAAGTCGCCGACTAGGATTTCCCTAAATTCTAGCCGCCAGCTATACCTCTCCTCTTGGTGCCTCTAAACCCTAGACCACCAAGGCCTCTCTCATAGTCCACCATACTCGCTCCGGCTTAAGGCGAAGCCCTGCGAGATCTCTCCTCTACTTCCGGTACCATGCCGTCGTGCTGACGGAATCATGAGGAGAGTGCTACAACCTTCGCTGCCTGCTGGAACAAGGGAGAGGAAGGTCTTCATCGAGTACCGAACGTGTGACCGACTGCGGAAGCGCTGCCGGAACGCAGCGCCGGAAGGATCGTCTACGCGATCTTGAGATCGGCAAGAGTATAACTTCATCACCCACGAGAATCTGCTCTCGTTAACCGCTTTGGAATCTTCGAGGGTGAGTTCCTCTATCGACTCGTTGCTAAAATCTAGTAGATAGATCTTGGCTTGTTTTTTTGTATGCGGTAGAAAAATTTTGTTTTCCATGCTACGAACCCCTACAGTGGTATCAGAGTCGTGTCTATATGTAGATCTGTTGCACGAGTAGAACACAATGGTCATTGTGGGCGTTGATGCTTTTGTTGTCGATTGCTTCTTGTGTACTTTGCATCTTGCGGGATGGTGGGATGAAGGCCCAGCTAACCTTACATGACATCGTTCATGAGACTTGCTCCACGCTTGACATGCAACTTGTATTGCATAAGTGGCTTTGCGGGTGCCTGTTTCTCCCAACATAGTTAAGATTCAATTTACAACGGGTGATTGAAAATACTAGTATCAATGTTGTGGTTCTTGTTCGTAAGTTAGAACGACACTTATTGAAAGCCCTAAACCACGTAAAACATGCAAAGAAAATTAGAGGCGTCTAACTTTGTTTTGCAGGGGGTGTGCTGTGATGTGATATGGCCATCATTGTGATTGTATATGATGTATGCAATGTTCCTTATTGTAAGTCGGCAACCGGCAGGAGCCATATGGTTGTCTTTTAAATTTCGTTAAGACCTACGTGTCTATTATTCAAAGAGGTTGTAATAGTTGATAATGGTGGACGACAACCATGAAGCAGCGCCATTGACCTTGACGCCATGCCGGTCATGATGGAGATCATGTCCGTGCTTGAAGATGGAGATCGGAAGCACAAGGAGAAAGGCCATATCATATCACATATTATGAATTGCATGTGATGTTAATCCTTTTATGCATCTTGTATTGCTTAGTTCACGACAGTAGCATTATAAGATGATCCCTCAAGCACACAATTTCAAGTTTTAAAGTGTTCAACCTTAATAAGCACCATTGCTAAAGCTCGTTGTTTCGAAGCACCACGTGATGATCGGGTGTGTTAGATTCTGCGAGTGTATACAACGTGAGCAAGCCAGATTTGCTCATGCGGAAGCTAAGGTTTGATCTTGACGATCCTAGCATGTACAGACATGGTCTCGGAACACGGATCACCAAAAGGTAAAGCATGAGTGATATAGTAGATATGATGAACATGTTGATTGTTCGCCATTGAAGCTACATCAACTCTCGTGATGATCGGTTTTGATGTGATGGATTTGGTTCGTGTGATCACTAAAACAATGTGAGGGATATTGTTTTGAGTGGGAGTTCAACGGCAATATGATTAAAAGTTGAACACTATTTATCATAAATTAAATCAAAGTGAATTTGCATAATTATTGTAGTCATTGGCATCCATTTACCACCTTGCGCTTAGTTATAATTGAGATGATAGAACTATAGAATTCTGGTTAGTTACTTTACGAACTGGTATCGTATTGTTTCGAAGTGGTAATCTAAAGTTTAAAAGTCCTATTGCAAACTTTCAATAAGTTTCGGTTACTCCATGAAGTTTAATAATTGGTATTAAAACAAGAGTGACAATTCCAAGTGTTAGTATATGAGTATCATGTTTGTCTCCATGATTCTTGATATTCAAAGGATTGTCTTAATATCAAGGTTATCTAGGATCTGAAAGAGTTGTTTCAGAAACCATGATGTGTGGAAGATATTGTGATATCTGAAACGAAGTTTTGGTTGCAACATGATAGAGTACAATATGGCAAAAGTCATGTTCTCATATTTGATGAGAATTTGCAAAAGGTTGGAGACACTAGTTGTCCTAATCCTCCAAAAGGATTTGGAGAGCAACATTATACTCGCGATTCACCGTTATAAGCTAAAAGTAGCTTGATCATGGATAATCCCATGATAAGGGTGAATATTTGATGTAGGTAAAATGTTTACTACACCAAGAGATTACTAAAGAAATGAATTTGAAAGAACACCAAACATTTGATGATGGTGATCTACTTCAAAGTGCAAGTCCAAAGACATTGGTATTTTACTATACATGCTTTGGACTATGTGTCATGTATATGGCTCCACTATTGATGTTGATAGATTCTTTCAAACAGAAAAGGAAATACTGAAAGAAAATCTCATAAATATATGGCAGAAAAGAAAAGACTAGAATTGTTTAGCTTAAGTATATAGATGATATACATGTTATGGCTATATTCTTTGCTTATTAAACACTGTGATTCTTAAGTATTTGATACTGAATTTGTTGGTATGAATCGTCATACGAAACAACAGAATTCATGAACTACAATGGCCTAAGTAACTAGCAAAAGAATATGTGATGATGTTCATCGAGAAAAAATAAAGGGTTATTGTGTTGCTCGTTAAACATCAAAGCTTGCCTTCAAGATTTGTTTTATCAGGTATTATGAGAACAAAAGGGTTGTTCAAATAATTGCCGTAATCCATAAAAGATGGATGATTCACAAATCTCGTTGGAGAAATCACATCCATAAAACTAGTGCTAAAAATGTCGAAAGACAAATTGATTGAAAGATCACTTAGGAAGTGACATCGCCGTTTAAAATTATATTGGAAAGAAAACATGAAGAAACTCCATGTGGATGGAATTTTGGAGTCATTTTGATTTTTGATCAAATGACGCTTGTGAAACTTTCCTAGAGATAATTAAAACTTCGTTCTTAGGCCAAAAGGGAACGAATGACTAGCTTATTGGAACTTGTACATATTGTTGTATGAAGTCCATTATGTGTAGTCAAGAGCGATGGATTTCAACTTCATATGCTTCCTCCGAAAATTTGAGTGAATATATGAATATTTACTTAATAAGGATGAATTATGAAACATTTGAAAAGTTCAAAGATTTTCAAGATGAAGTGCAAAATCATTGTAACAAGAATATAAATAGTTTATGATAAGATCATAAAGGAAGATATTTGAGTTACGAGTTTAGACTAATACCTAAGATTTAAGGAATCGTTCCGTGGATTTGCATTTCCCGAAACACCATAAGAGTATGGAGCGTTCGAGATATGTGATAAAATCTTGTTTGACATGGTAAGATCAAAGGTGCGATTCATAAAAACTGCCATTATATTTTAAAGATTAAAAGCTTTAGAGACTACCGTTTTTCCACTAAAAATAGCTCCATCATAATCCATTGAATTGACACCATATAAAGTTATGGTTTGGGATAAAACCCAAGTTATCCTTTCTTAAACATTGGTATGCTATGCATAAGAAAGATGTTTGCAACCAAAGTCGGATGAACATATCTTTGTATGTTATTTTGAATAATCGTTGAGTAATCCTCCATAACACCAAAGGAAAAAATGTTTGTCGCTTAGAACGTCAAGTTTCTTTGAGAAGGAATTTTACGTGAAAAGTTAAGTGGGAGGACAATAAAACTTTGATAAGGTTAAAGGAACCTTAGCTATATGTGCAAAGTTGCGCAGCGCCGAAAAGTGTTCCGGAGGCAGCAACAATGCTCATGGCTCACGTGCCTCAAAGGTTGTGGTCACGGAGATCTAAGTTTCTATTGAAACAAGTAGGTCGGGTAAACCATCAAATACCAAGATTTGAGAGATAAATCATTATTTGACAATGATGATCCGACTACATGCAAAGAAGCGATGATGGGCCCTGACTCCATAAAATGGCTTGAAGCCATAAAATCCGTGATAGTTCCATACATGAGAAATCAAGCTTTGAACTTGAAGGGCCCTCGATAAAGGTGTAAGACCTTACAGTTGTGTTTGGATCTATAAAGAAATAGACATGGATGTTTCACATCTATGAAATTATCGACATGTCGGGAAAGAGTTCACGACAATGTTCAAAGAGTTGACTATGACCAGATCTAATCTTTCATTAAGCGATATTTAGTCTAGACGGATTAATGTAGCAACCACTACATATAATTTTGTTATGTGGTAGTTGAATAAACAAAACAAAGTTCTTCTAATAGAATTTTTACCTAGGACGTGTGCATAACACGGTCCAAAGGGTTTTTGTTATTTCAAAGGATGCTAAAAGCATATGCAAACTTCAATGGTTGAAGTGAGCATCACGGAGTTGGAATCTTCACTATGATGAAACTATTAAAAGAGTTTAATTTCATCGGAGACAATGAAGATGCTTGCATTTGCAAGAAATTAAGTGGTAGCGCTAAGACATATTTCTAATACATTATGTAGAATACATATTGTTGATTGGAAATGATGTATCTTTTATTAACACATATTAAGAATATCATCCCGATGAAAGATTTAGGAAAAACCCAAATATTTGGCATCAATATCTATATAGATAGATTGAGATGCTAATATGGTTGTGCCGAAAGTACATAGATAATATATTGAATGAATTCAATATAGAAACTACAAGAAAGGTTCTTGTTGCACATGAAGGATTGAATAAATATTTAAGTATTTTGATACTTAATAGATAAAATCACAAAGAGTATTTTATCAATCATGTTGTGATGTGTACAAATCCAGATATGTCCTATGCTCTAAATGTTATGAGCGTATACCAGAATGATTCATAAGATGATTATTGGACGATAGTAAAGATATTCTTATGATCTTGTAAAAGAAATAAGAATATATTATTTTGAAGAAGTGACAAATAGATGGTTAGTTCATTGTAAAAGTACTACATTGATACTAGTTTTTGTCACAAAGTACAAATTAAGTTTATATCAATCTAAACTAAGGGTGGCACAATATAATGGAAAGTAAGTTCCATAATAGATTTGGATGAGTTCCAAAGTTAAGACATTGTGACAGAGACTACAACAAAAGGGCTAAGTATATAACTGCTATTATAGCAGCTAAAGAGGGCATTTGTGTCAAGTAGTTTGTTATCAAACTAGGTGTAGTTCACAGCGGGATAATACTATGAAGATATATTGTACGACAATATTGTCAACATGTTTTAACCCCAAAGAACTAAAGGTCTCACCAAAGGACCAAATTTATACAAAGCCACCTCATTAGAGAATGAGTGATGCGTAGAGACGCAAAGACATGCAATTACACACGGACCTGGAAGTGTCAGATCCGGATATCAGTTGACCACTAGCAATCGCGTACATACAACACCGGAAAGCCATAGGTGTTGAATACACAAAGGTTTGAAACTAGATTATTGACTCTAGTGCAAGTGGGAGACTGTTGGAGATATGCCCAAGAGGCAATAATAAAGTGGTTATTATCATATCTTCATGCTTATGATAAATGTTTACATACCATGCTATAATTGTATTAATCGGAAACATTAATACTTGTGTGATTTGTAAACATAAAAGAGTCCCTAGTAAAGCCTCTTGTTAAACTAGCTTGTTGGTTAATATATGATCATGGTTTCCTGATCAACATAGAGATGTTATTAACAACAAGGTCATATCATTAGGAGAATGATGTGATGGACATAATCCTATAGTTAAGCATAGCATAAAGATCAAGTCATTTAATATAGTTTATTTGCTATAAGTTTTCTGATACATAGTAACCTAATTCCTTCGACCATGAGATCATGTTTATCACCATCACCGGAAGGATGCTTTGATGACATCAAACACCACACCGTAACTGGGTGGCTATAAAGGTGGAATTGAGTGTTCGGAAAGTATGGGTTGAAACACATGGATCAAGAGTGGGATTTGTCCATCCATATGACGGATAGATATACTCTGGGCCCTCTCAGTGGAATTTCATCCAATTAGCTTGCAAGCATGTGACTGGCTCACAAGGTATCACATATCACGGGAACGAGAAAAGAGTACTTATCGGTAACGAGGTTGAACTAGGTATGCAGAGATACCGACGATCAAAACCTCGGATAAGTAAAATATCGTGAGACAAAGGAAATTGGTATCGTATGTAAGTGGTTCATTCGATCGCAAAGTAATCGTAGAAATATGTGGGAGCCATATGAATTTCCAGATTCCTCTATTGGTTATTGATCGGATAAGTGTCTCGATCATGTCCGCATAATTCACGAACCGTAGAGAGACACACTTAAGGATTTGATGTTGTTTAGCAGTTATGGAATGATGAGTAAGAGACCGAATGTTGTTCGGAGTCTTGGATGGGATCCGGGATATCACAAGGAGATCCAGAATGGTCCAGAGAATAAGATTCATATAAGGAAAGTCCTATTTCGGAGTTGGGGAATGATTCCGGTGTTTTCACCGGGAATGTTCTAGAAGGGTCCGGAAGGTCCGGCACTCCGGAGGGGAAGGGTACATGAATGTGTCATGACAATGTGGAATGGTTGCATCATGTACTAGGTCACTTGTCTGGGCAAAAATAAAGGGAGAAATCAAATCCTAGTTTGAAAGTCAAACGCCAATTTGAAAAAGTCAAACGGCAAGTTTGATTGGTGGAGGGAGAGTAGGAAACCTACTTAGGGAGGAAGTCCCACTCCCTCCACCCTCCGGCCAAGGAGGAGGAGTTGGAGGAGGACTCCCTCCTCCTAGCCTCCTCCCTCCCACCTATAAAAGAAGGTGAAGGGGTGCCCCCTCTTCCCTACACCCAACTCACCTCAAACCCTAGCCCCAAGCCGCCGGCCTCCTCCCAAGTCGCCGCCGCCTAGGGACCTCCCAAGTCGCCGACTAGGGTTTCCCCAAATTCTAGCCGCCAGCTACACCTCTCCTCTTGGTGCCTCTAAACCCTAGACCACCAAGGCCTCTCTCATAGTCCACCATACTCGCTCCGGCTTAAGGCGAAGCCCTACGAGATCTCTCCTCTACTTCCGGTACCATACCGTCGTGCTGCCGGAATCATGACGAGAGTGCTACAACCTTCGCTGCATGCTGGAACAAGGTAGAGGAAGGTCTTCATCGAGTACCGAACGTGTGACCGACTGCGGAAGCGCTGCCAGAATGCAGCGTCGGAAGGATCGTCTACGCGATCTTGAGATCGGCAAGAGTACAACTTCATCACCCATGAGAATCTGCTCTCGTTAACCGCTTTGGAATCTTCGAGGGTGAGTTCCTCTATCGACTCATTGCTACAATCTAGTAGATAGATCTTGGCTTGTTTTTTTGTATGCGGTAGAAAATTTTTGTTTTCCATGCTACGAACCCCTACAGTGGTATCAGAGTCGTGTCTATATGTAGATCTGTTGCACGAGTAGAACACAATGGTCATTGTGGGCGTTGATGCTTTTGTTGTCGATTGCTTCTTGTGTACTTTGCATCTTGCGGGATGGTGGGATGAAGCGGCCCAGGCTAACCTTACATGACATCGTTCATGAGACTTGCTCCACGCTTGACATGCAACTTGTATTGCATAAATGGCTTTGCGGGTGCCTGTTTCTCCCAACATAGTTAAGATTCAATTTACAACGGGTGATTGAAAATACTAGTATCAATGTTGTGGTTCTTGTTCGTAAGTTAGAACGACACTTATTGAAAGCCCCAAACCACGTAAAACATGCAAAGAAAATTAGAGGCGTCTAACTTTGTTTTGCAGGGGGTGTGCTGTGATGTGATATGGCCATCATTGTGATTGTATATGATGTATGCAATGTTCCTTATTGTAAGTCGGCAACCGGCAGGAGCCATATGGTTGTCTTTTAAATTTCATTAAGACCTACGTGTCTATTATTCAAAGAGGTTGTAATAGTTGATAATGGTGGACGACAACCATGAAGCGGCGCCATTGACCTTGACGCCATGCCGGTCATGATGGAGATCATGTCCGTGCTTGAAGATGGAGATCGGAAGCACAAGGAGAAAGGCCATATCATATCACATATTATGAATTGCATGTGATGTTAATCCTTTTATGTATCTTGTATTGCTTAGTTCACGACAGTAGCATTATAAGATGATCCCTCAAGCACACAATTTCAAGTTTTAAAGTGTTCATCCTTAATAAGCACCATTGCTAAAGCTCGTTGTTTTGAAGCACCACGTGATGATCGGGTGTGTTAGATTCTGCGAGTGTATACAACGTGAGCAAGCCAGATTTGCTCATGCGGAAGCTAAGGTTTGATCTTGACGATCCTAGCATGTACAGACATGGTCTCGGAACACGGATCACCAAAAGGTAAAGCATGAGTCATATAGTAGATATGATGAACATGTTGATTGTTCGCCATTAAAGCTACATCAACTCTCGTGATGATCGGTTTTGATGTGATGGATTTGGTTCGTGTGATCACTAAAACAATGTGAGGGATATTGTTTTGAGTGGGAGTTCAACGGCAATATGATTAAAAGTTGAACACTATTTATCATAAATTAAATCAAAGTGAATTTGCATAATTATTGTAGTCATTGGCATCCGTTTACCACCTTGCGCTTAGTTATAATTGAGATGATAGAACTATAGAATTCTGGTTAGTTACTTTACGAACTGGTATCGTATTGTTTTGAAGTGTTAATCTAAAGTTTAAAAGTCCTATTGCAAACTTTCAATAAGTTTCGGTTACTCCATGAAGTTTAATAATTGGTATTAAAACAAGAGTGACAATTCCAAGTGTTAGTATATGAGTATCATGTTTGTCTCCATGATTCTTGATATTCAAAGGATTGTCTTAATATCAAGGTTATCTAGGATCTGAAAGAGTTGTTTCAGAAACCATGATGTGTGGAAGATATTGTGATATCTGAAACGAAGTTTTGGTTGCAACATGATAGAGTATAATATGGCAAAAGTCATGTTCTCATATTTGATGAGAATTTGCAAAAGGTTGGAGACACTAGTTGTCCTAATCCTCCAAAAGGATTTGGAGAGCAACATTATACTCGCGATTCACCGTTATAAGCTAAAAGTAGCTTGATCATGGATAATCCCATGATAAGGGTGAATATTTGATGTAGGTAAAATGTTTACTACACCAAGAGATTACTAAAGAAATGAATTTGAAAGAACACCAAACATTTGATGATGGTGATCTACTTCAAAGTGCAAGTCCAAAGACATTGGTATTTTACTATACATGCTTTGGACTATGTGTCATGTATATGGCTCCACTATTGATGTTGATAGATTCTTTCAAACAGAAAAGGAAATACTGAAAGAAAATCTCATAAATATATGGCAGAAAAAAAAAGACTAGAATTGTTTAGCTTAAGTATATAGATGATATACATGTTATGGCTATATTCTTTGCTTATTAAACACTGTGATTATTAAGTATTTGATACTGAATTTTTTGGTATGAATCGTCATACGAAACAACAGAATTCATGAACTACAATGGCCTAAGTATCTAGCAAAAGAATATGTGATGATGTTCATCGAGAAAAAATAAAGGGTTATTGTGTTGCTCGTTAAACATCAAAGCTTGCCTTCAAGATTTTTTTTATCAGGTATTATGAGAACAAAAGGGTTGTTCAAATAATTGCCGTAATCCATAAAAGATGGATGATTCACAAATCTCGTTGGAGAAATCACATCCATAAAACTAGTGCTAAAAATGTCGAAAGACAAATTGATTGAAAGATCACTTAGGAAGTGACATCGCCGTTTAAAATTATATTGGAAAGAAAACATGAAGAAACTCCATGTGGATGGAATTTTGGAGTCATTTTGATTTTTGATCAAATGACGCTGGTGAAACTTTCCTAGAGATAATTAAAACTTCGTTCTTAGGCCAAAAGGGAACGAATGACTAGCTTATTGGAACTTGTACATATTTTTGTATGAAGTCCATTATGTGTAGTCAAGAGCGATGGATTTCAACTTCATATGCTTCCTCCGAAAATTTGAGTGAATATATGATAATAAGGATGAATTATGAAACATTTGAAAAGTTCAAAGATTTTCAAGATGAAGTGCAAAATCATTGTAACAAGAATATAAATAGTTTATGATAAGATCATAAAGGAAGATATTTGAGTTACGAGTTTAGACTAATACCTAAGATTTAAGGAATCGTTCCGTGGATTTGCATTTCCTGAAACACCATAAGAGTATGGAGCGTTCGAGATATGTGATAAAATCTTGTTTGACATGGTAAGATCAAAGGTGCGATTCATAAAAACTGCCATTATATTTTAAAGATTAAAAGCTTTAGAGACTACCGTTTTTCCACTAAAAATAGCTCCATCATAATCCGTTGAATTGACACCATATAAAGTTATGGTTTGGGATAAAACCCAAGTTATCCTTTCTTAAACATTGGTATGCTATGCATAAGAAAGATGTTTGCAACCAAAGTCAGATGAACATATCTTTGTATGTTATTTTGAATAATCGTTGAGTATTCCTCCATAACACCAAAGGCAAAAATGTTTGTCGCTTAGAACGTCAAGTTTCTTTGAGAAGGAATTTTACGTGAAAAGTTAAGTGGGAGGACAATAAAACTTTGATAAGGTTAAAGGAACCTTAGCTATATGTGCAAAGTTGCGCAGCGCCGAAAAGTGTTCCGGAGGCAGCAACAATGCTCATGGCTCACGTGCCTCAAAGGTTGTGGTCACGGAGATCTAAGTTTCTATTGAAACAAGTAGGTCGGGTAAACCATCAAATACCAAGATTTGAGAGATAAATCATTATTTGACAATGATGATCCGACTACATGCAAAGAAGTGATGATGGGCCCTGACTCCATAAAATGGCTTGAAGCCATAAAATCCGTGATAGTTCCATACATGAGAAATCAAGCTTTGAACTTGAAGGGCCCTCGATAAAGGTGTAAGACCTTACAGTTGTGTTTAGATCTATAAAGAAATAGACATGGATGTTTCACATCTATGAAATTATCGACATGTCGGGAAAGAGTTCACGACAATGTTCAAAGAGTTGACTATGACCAGATCTAATCTTTCATTAAGCGATATTTAGTCTGGACGGATTAATGTAGCAACCACTACATATAATTTTGTTATGTGGTAGTTGAATAAACAAAACAAAGTTCTTCTAATAGAATTTTTACCTAGGACGTGTGCATAACACGGTCCAAAGGGTTTTTTTTATTTCAAAGGATGCTAAAAGCATATGCAAACTTCAATGGTTGAAGTGAGCATCACGGAGTTGGAATCTTCACTATGATGAAACTATTAAAAGAGTTTAATTTCATCGGAGACAATGAAGATGCTTGCATTTGCAAGAAATTAAGTGGTAGCGCTAAGACATATTTCTAATACATTATGTAGAAGACATATTGTTGATTGGAAATGATGTATCTTTTATTAACACATATTAAGAATATCATCCCGATGAAAGATTTAGGAAAAACCCAAATATTTGGCATCAATATCTATATAGCTAGATTGAGATGCTAATATGGTTGTGCCGAAAGTACATAGATAATATATTGAATGAATTCAATATAGAAACTACAAGAAAGGTTCTTGTTGCACTTGAAGGATTGAATAAATATTTAAGTATTTTGATACTTAATAGATAAAATCACAAAGAGTATTTTATCAATCATGTTGTGATGTGTACAAATCCAGATATGTCCTATGCTCTAAATGTTATGAGCGTATACCAGAATGATTCATAAGATGATTATTGGACGATAGTAAAGATATTCTTATGATCTTGTAAAAGAAATAAGAATATATTATTTTGAAGAAGTGACAAATAGATGGTTAGTTCATTGTAAAAGTACTACGTTGATAATAGTTTTTGTCACAAAGTACAAATTAAGTTTATATCAATATAAACTAAGGGTGGCACAATATAATGGAAAGTAAGTTCCATAATGGATTTGGATGAGTTCCAAAGTTAAGACATTGTGACATATACTACAACAAAAGGGATAAGTATATAACTGCTATTATAGCAGCTAAAGAGGGCATTTGTGTCAAGTAGTTTGTTATCAAACTAGGTGTAGTTCACAGCGGGATAATACTATGAAGATATATTGTACGACAATATTGTCAACATGTTTTAACCCCAAAGAACTAAAGGTCTCACCAAAGGACCAAATTTATACAAAGCCATCTCATTAGAGAATGAGTGATGCGTAGAGACGCAAAGACATGCAATTACACATGGACCTGGAAGTGTCAGATCCGGATATCAGTTGACCACTAGCAATCGCGTACATACAACACCAGAAATCCATAGGTGTTGAATACACAAAGGTTTGAAACTAGATTATTGACTCTAGTGCAAGTGGGAGACTGTTGGAGATATGCCCAAGAGGCAATAATAAAGTGGTTATTATCATATCTTCATGCTTATGATAAATGTTTACATACCATGCTATAATTGTATTAATCGGAAACATTAATACTTGTGTGATTTGTAAACATAAAAGAGTCCCTAGTAAAGCCTCTTGTTAAACTAGCTTGTTGGTTAATATATGATCATGGTTTCCTGATCATGAACATAGAGATGTTATTAACAACAGGGTCATATCATTAGGAGAATGATGTGATGGACATACTCCTATAGTTAAGCATAAAAGATCAAGTCATTTAATATAGTTCATTTGCTATAAGCTTTCCGATACATAGTAACCTAATTCCTTCGACCATGAGATCATGTTTATCACCATCACCTAAGGATGCTTTGATGACATCAAACACCACACCGTAATCGGGTGGCTATAAAGGTGGAATTGAGTGTTCGGAAAGTATGGGTTGAAACACATGGATCAAGAGTGGGATTTGTCCATCCATATGACGGATAGATATACTGGCCCTCTCGGTGGAATGTCATCCAATTAGCTTGCAAGCATGTGACTGGCTCACAAGGGATCACATATCACGGAGAGAAAAGAGTACTTATCGGTAACGAGGTTGAACTAGGTATGCAGAGATACCGACGATCAAAACCTCGGATAAGTAAAATATCGTGAGACAAAGGAAATTGGTATCGTATGTAAGTGGTTCATTCGATCGCAAAGTAATCATAGAAATATGTGGGAGCCATATGAATTTCCAGATTCCTCTATTGGTTATTGATCGGATAAGTGTCTCGATCATGTCCGCATAATTCACGAACCATAGAGAGACACACTTAAGGATTCGATGTTGTTTAGTAGTTATGGAATGATGAGTAAGAGACCGAATGTTGTTCGGAGTCTTGGATGGGATCCGGGATATCACAAGGAGATCCGGAATGGTCCAGAGAATAAGATTCATATAAGGAAAGTCCTATTTCGGAGTTGGGGAATGATTCCGGTGTTTTCACCGGGAATGTTCTAGAAGGGTCCGGAAGGTCCGGAACTCCGGAGGGGAAGGGTACATGAATGTGTCATGACAATGTGGAATGGTTGCATCATGTACTAGGTCACTTGGCTGGGCAAAAATAAAGGGAGAAATCAAATCCTAGTTTGAAAGTCAAACGCCAATTTGAAAAAGTCAAACAGCAAGTTTGCTTGGTGGAGGGAGAGTAGGAAACCTACTTAGGGAGGAAGTCCCACTCCCTCCACCCGCCGGCCAAGGAGGAGGAGTTGGAGGAGGACTCCCTCCTCCTAGCCGCCTCCCTCCCACCTATAAAAGAAGGGGCAGGGGTGCCCCTCTTCCCTACACCCAACTCACCTCAAACCCTAGCCCCAAGCCGCCGACCTCCTCCCAAGTCGCCGCCGCCTAGGGCCCTCCCAAGTCGCCGACTAGGGTTTACCCAAACCCTAGCCGCCGACTACACCTCTCCCCTTGGTACCTCTAAACCCTAGACCACCAAGGCCTCTCTCATAGTCCACCATACTCGCTCCGGCTTAAGCCTCATGAGATCTCCTCTACTTCCGGTACCACGCCGTCGTCTTGGAATCATGAGGAGAGTGCTACAACCTCCGTCACTGGAACAAGGGAGAGGAAGGTCTTCATCGAAAATCGAACGTGACGATCATGGAAGCGCTGCCGGAACGCAGCGCTGGAAGGATCGTCTACGCGATCTTGAGATCGACAAGAGTACAACTTCATCACCCACGAGAATCTGCTCTCGTTAACCACTTTGGAATCTTCGAGGGTGAGTTCCTCTATCGACTCGTTGCTACAATCTAGTAGATTGATCTTGGCTTGTTTGTTTGTATGCAGTAGAAAATTTTTGTTTTCCATGCTACGAACCCCTACACTTATCACTCGGAGAAGTGGAAGCTTATTATTGGGAGAAGGGCATCCGACTAGACCTAGCATCTGTGGCACATCCACAGTCCAACGGTCAGGTTGAATGAGCCAATGGATTAATTCTGTAGGGAATCAAGCCACGTCTAGAGGCACCACTACATAGAGCAGCTGGACCTGGTCGGAAGAATTGCCATTTGTTCTGTGGGGTTTAAGAACTACACCCAACAGATCTACCGGCTACACCCCTAATTTCATGGTATATGGAGCAGAAGTCATCCTGCCTTCCGACATCCTCCACGATTCGCCAAGAGTTGTCGCCTATGAAAAAGATGACGCTGAAGAATCCAGGTGCGTATTGTCATGCCAAAGATCCGCCATCTACCAGCAGAAGCTACATAGATACCATAGTCGCCGCGTTCGGCATCGCTCGTTTAAGGAGGGGGATCTGGTGCTCCGACTTAAGCAGAAGAAGTCACATAAATTATCCCCGCCATGGGAAGGACCGTTCATCATAAGCAAGGCGCTGCTCAATGGGTCTTAGTACCTCATTGACAATCGTGAACTAGAGGATAGACCCAGCGATGATCATAAGCGTAAGCAATGTGACCCGGATTATGACTACCTGGAGCTTGATCGGCCATGGAACATAGCACAACTGCGTCCTTTTTACACTTACCATATTTTTATATACTGTGTACCTCTTATATGATCAATGAAATAAAGCTCTCTGGTTCACTCATATTCTTGAGTCTTGTACCTACTTTAGTGTTCATTTTTGGATCATATAAAACCTTTATGTGCAAGTTTTGCATTTGCACTTGTGAAAATTCCGCCTACGGGTGTTAGCTTAAGTTTTCTGGTCTACATTTCTTTGTTGTTTTTATGTGGATTCTGGAGTAGTGACTTTTGACACTTGAAGTCGGCGATTTTGTGCTTAGGTTTTGACGGTGCCATTGGGCATCATCACCTGAGCGCATGGTTCCGACTATGAGTCTTCCGACTCATGAAAAGTCAAGCATAAAAGCCAAAGTAATGGATAAGCCAGCACTTGCTTAAAAATTATTTACATGTTGGAACTAGTACTTGAGTAGAAGGAAACATACAGATGTTGTTTTTCCGCCTTAAGATTACATGCAATAGTTTTTTCCGAATACATAAATCCAGAGGAAAACAAATATTACATAGTGTTTTTTCATTCCTCTGGCGCAGGAGACTTTGAGGTAGCATCGTCGGCATCAGGAGAGCCATCCTGGTCATCTTCAAAGTCTGTGGTCTTGAGGGACCCAGAGTAGCTGTGATGGTCGCCGTTGATGATCTCAATAGGCACAAAGGCGTTGTGATCGACCAACTCGGCGACCATGGTGTCATAACCCGCGAGCGATGCCCATATAGCTTTGTGATCAATCTTATGGCCATCATCGTCTATGTCGGGTAGACCTGAGGTCACCGTGTCAATGTCGGCATTCTCGTAGTGGGCCTTCACCATTGCCAGCGACATTCTTGCACCAGCCCGGGTACATGAAGCTTTCCAGCTTATGATACGCTCGGGGGCTTGGCGCGGAATCTCCGAGTACTTCATGACGGAATCCACCACCTTGATGTTGATGTTCAGGGGCTTGGAAATCTCTTTAGCTTGCTTGATGGCAGTGCCGATGAAGTTGCCGGCGAGAACCATGTATTCCTTTGGCGGAGGAGGCATATTGGTCAAGCCAATAGGAGCTGCATTTTCGGCAAGGCAAAGGAGTACATGAGTTCAAATAACACAAAATAGTTCAAAGTACCTTGCTTACAGAAGTACAAGAGGGAGATCACTTACCAAAGATGCTCGCCTCCGCTTTCTAGAGTATCTCCGCCATGGAGTCCCATCTTGTTGGAGAATCTTGTAAGCCTCAAGGTTTCTCCGATTCTGCTCATCGGCAGCTTTCTTCTACTCCTTGAGGATTGCAATCTCCTCCGTTCAGTCGGTTCATATCCGTGTTGGCGGACTCCTGCAAGGCCTTCATGGATTCCTCGTGTATCTTCAGAGTGTTAGCCCTCTCCTGCTTGAGGATCTTGTTCTCGATATCCAGCAACTCAATGTGCTTGGATTGCTCGACAATATCCTTGGTTTTGGCGATGGTTTCTAAAAGCCTAAGAAATGATAGCACATAATGAGTAGTCGGGGAGTGATGGCACAAAGACCAAGTTTGAGTGCAAAATTGAAAGGAAAAACAGACTCTTTCTCTTGGTGATTTGTTCCTTCAAGAAGGCAGTTTTACCCTTTTCAGCATCCAGCTCAGCGCGCATCTTGTGGAACTTCTCGTTGGAGATGCCTCTACGAGCATTCTCATTCTATGGAAACAAGGTTAAAGTTACTTAGTCTACTTGGAGCATCTAGCCGGATAAATATCCACCTAGAGGCTTGGGGGCTACAGTGAGAGCTTTGAACTCGGAAATATGCTTAGTCTTTCTTTAAGCAACTAGTCGGAACTAATTCTGTTTCAACTAGAGGCTTGGGGGCTACAGTATTGAAATTTACAAACACTACATATGCTACTCTAAAATTATCTAGTCGGAATAATTCATTCAAACTAAATACTTGGGGTCTACGGTATGAAGTTTTCTAGCTTAGTCACTCTTAGAGCATTCAGATGCAAAGACCTATGGTTTTCCGTCTAAATCCTCGGGGGCTACAGTGGGATACTCATATGAAATTCAAAAGGCAAATAAAACTTACAAGTGCAATGATCTTGAGGTTGGTGGCGCTCTCGGCAAATATCTTGCTGAAGGAAAGACTATTTCCATGCAGGATATCCGCCTGCCTGAGCAGCTCCTCAAGACCGCAAGTCGGAGAAGTTGGCACTACACCAGGAGCCAAAGCTGAGCTACTCAGCGTAAGCGCCGGGTAGACGATCTTCGGGAACTCTATTGATTTCTAGGGTGTAGTGACGCTACTGATGGCATCCTTAGCCGGAGCTTCAGCCATTTTGGACGCAATACTTTCTTGTGTCGCCTGCTCGCCGACAACGGCAAGATCCGCGGTGACACCTGGGTCCACTTCCATGGCGGAAGGGCCAGATGCTACTTTAGTTGGAGAGCTTGTCGGAGCGGTAGCAGGCTGTACGCTAGGAGTGGTAGGGGCGATGGCGGGAGACGCTTGGTGCAACATATCTCTAAATTTTTTAGAAGCCCCCGATGTTTTGGAGGTCTTCTTCAAACTCAAACTAGCCTTCTTCCTGAAACGTGCAAAAGTATAAGTACAGGAATAAGACGAGCAAGAGACAATGTCGGAAGATAATAAGCTTACGCAATGGTTTGTGCCTTCGCGAAAGGGATGCTGGTAATTCTTCTTTTCTCCGCCTCCAGGGCGACAGTGGACTTCTTGGAGGCTCCACCCTCTGTCTTATTCTTCTTGCCTCCGTCGGCAGCGTCAGAGGTGGAGCTCTTCCGCTTACGCACCAACGGGACATCATCATCGGACACGACGGTGACTTCCTTCATCTTGGGGTCATAGATTTGGACAGCCATGCTATCCTCCTCTAGAAATTTAAGTTGTTAAGTGAAATCCTGAAGTGTTAGATGAAATGGCAATGGCTAGACGGAAGAACTGGAGTATATGTCATACATGGAAAATAAACAGGTACCTCTAGGCACTTGCCTTCCACGAACATGTCATAGGTGATGGCGAAGTCGCGCTTCCTGTCCTTCACCTTGATGATGTCCTTGAGGCGGAGCTTGATGGAGTCACTCAAAAAGTTGTCCATGGAGATGCGAAGGCTATCCTTCCTATCCTGGGTATATTGGTGCATCAGCTTCGCGCAGTGCTGCAGAGGCTGGATCCGCCTGACGAACCAGCACATGGCTAGGTCCAATGGCACGAACAAACCCGTCTCTACGAACCACTCGATCCGCCTAATGGCGCGGGAAGCTTCGTTATCGAAGGGAAGGGTGTCCTGGGATCTCCATGTCGGGGCTTTAGCGGCGGCCCCATCGACAAAGTCCGGGTACGTTGCTTCTCGGCCGGCCAGAGGGATATCTGGGCCGTAGAAGTATGTCCGCTGTCAGTTCTTGCAGGACTCGTGGCCTACAATGTCGGGGAACCGCCGGCCAGGCCGGATCTTGAAGCTAATGGTTCCGCAGTTTCTAAGCTCGTCATTGCTAGCTCCGGCTTCCCTTTTGACGGTGAAAAAGTAGATGAACAGATCTAACATAGGCCTAATTCCTAGGTAGCCCTCACAAAGCGCCGCGTAGTTGCTAAGCGCAAGGATGCTATTTGGAGAAAGGTTATGAGGTTGAACCCGGTAATGGCTAAGGACGACTAGGAAGAAGTCGGAGATTGGGAGGGAGACGCCGTGTACCATCTATGCTTTGAGGTACACCTTCTCTCTGGCTTGGGGAGAAGGGGTGACCTCTCCGGCCGGCTCCGCCCGCCAGACCAGTCCCTCCATCGTGGGGATATATCCCTCAGTGAGCAGCTCCTTGAGATCACCATCGGCGATATTGGAGCCGCGCCATTCTCCCTTGTGGGAGTCATTCTCCTCCTCCAGTGATTCCGGCCCCGCTGGAATATGGTCGCCACCGGTGGTCTCCACCACCGCAGACCGCGGCACAACCACGCCCTCTAGAGGCACGTGGACGGAGCCTGCCGGCTTGGCCATGGCTTCGTTCGTCGCCGCCATGGACGGGGTGGAGCTGCTACTTGCCAATGGAGTAGGATGAGAGGTGACTGGGAGATTGGGGAAAAACTAGGGTTTTTCCCGTGCGTGCGGAGAGCTCAATGAGATGGTTCGCTAGAGGAAGAAGATGACACAAGGGATAATGAGGTGAAAAGATAAAATCTACCACGGTTGTAATTTATAACCCTCGGCGTCAAGATTCGTGCAAAGTGATCAAGTGGTTGCTGCGTGGACAATGCATGTGTGTGCGTGCACGGAAATTTGGCCACGTTCCTACCTCCGCCGCCAATGGTTCGCATCCTTCATGCGGGAAAAGCGGCTATGATTATTGTGACACCCCCGGGATCAGGGCTAAACAAATTCCAGACCTCCGTCTAAAATAAGCTTAACCTTGAGCTCGAGAATATCCAGTGAAGAATCGGTAACACAACAGTGACCCTACGACACAATTTTTTTACAGCAAGCTCATAACTGAGCAGAGAACCAAAATGTTACAAGCAGAGGTCACTAACCACAAACATCAAACAACGGAAGGCAAATTATGCTATAAAGTATAGCAAACTTAACAAATGGCCTAAGAGGCCTGAAGCATAATGATGACGTCCCAGCCCATAGATTCCAGGCTGCCGGCCGGGAACCCCAAGCTACTCGTCGATGTCGATGTAGTACGGAACTCGTCTTCAAGGAACACTTTCTCTGCCAAAAGTATCAACAAAGCAAGGGTGAGTACAGGGTGTACTCTGCAAGACTTATGGCTGGTGCAGTTGTTTTGCATAAAGCCACTTTTGTTTGTAAAACAAGAGAGAGAAGGAGCTCGTCTAATCAGAGTATTTTAAAAGGGGATAAGAGAGTGACATCTCCGAAATATTGATCATCATATCTTTTGATATCCACCGAATCATCATCATCTACCAACTAGGATCACCCCCTCGTACCCATGAGGAAGCATCCTTAAGCACACGTTGATCTACCAAGTTTTAAGATTAGGTTCAAGTTCTCTATGATATTAGAATCTGGTCGCCAAGCATTCATAACCGTGAACACGGCTTTTCAAAAAGATTATTACCCTGCAGGGGTGTACAAATTTACCCACATGTACTAACCTTCTCTTAATGCCACAATGATTAGCCCTCTTCCTTGGAAGGCCGGCAGAGGGTGGTTAGACACGACCTTTACCTTGCTTTCATCGAGACCATGAGTCACGCAATAAGTATGGTTCCGCCGTAACGGGTCAAATCCCGAAGCCGGTACTTAAAGATGTGAGGCGAGGTTGGTTAACAGGGGCGCCATCTACCCCAAGAAACCCGGTCCACGCTTACCTACCTGTTATGAATGCACCAACTTCACCCGGCAAATCTTTCAAAAGATTTTCTATGCATATGTAGAATGGAATGCCCGAACTATGTGACTCATGGAATCTACTAGGCAAGTTAGTCAGTCATGAGGTTGTCTAGGCCCCGTGTGGTTGCACGCTCGTCTTGGTTCCAAAGTCAAGAACTCAGGTCCTAGTGGTGGCGAGCATGGGACTAGAAAACCACATCCCACTATGGCCTCCCATACAAGCCTTAGCATGTGTAACTCATATCACCTCTGATATCATCTCATCAAGTTCTCCTATCATACTAGCTTCTCTGCATCTGATACATCATCTGGATGAACCAGAACTGACAGCTATGTATGGCTAAGCAGACACATATAATAGCTTTAGCAGAGCTCACAAGCCAAACCTAGTTATGCTAGGAGGAGTGGATAAGGTAATAGAAGCTAAAAGGAAGTAATGTAATAGATAGGATACTCTATCTACTGATAAAATACCCCAGTAGAATCGTATGCATCATGGCAGAATTGAAATGCTTTCGAAAACATAGGATTATATCATGGTGGGGCTATGCTTTCCTTTGCCAGTTGATAACCGATAAGCAGATCTTCGGGAATCTTGTACTTGACTTGGTTACAGTTGGTCAAGTATTGTTCATCGATCTTCGATCTTTGATGGTCTGGTCCTCGGTCTTCGATCTCGATATCGTATTCTATCGGGAAGAACGAAACACCAGAAATAAAGGGGAAACAATCAACACATGGCATCGATGCAATGCTCAAACAAGAATGATGATATGACAAGTTAATTTGCATTGAATTGAAACCCTAAGGCATGCTCGACAACTTAATCGGGGTTCCGAGGGGCGCAAACCCTAACTCGGAGAAACTCCGGAACTTATGAGAGGGGTGCATTTGTTCTTCTAATTAAACTTTCCATTTTAATTATTGAACAATGCATGATTATAGCTTAAAGAGATATGTTTCATTTTTCTAAACATTTTGATATATTATTTGTATTTTTCTGACTTATAAATAATAAGATATTGAATTTACAAGTTTTATTCAAATTCTGAAATTATTAAAAGCCTATTAAACTTTTTACACCCAGTCACGGTCTACCCTCAGAGACTGACTAGTGGGGCCGAGGCCACATTGGCATCCACGCAAGCAAAGGTGGGACAAAGGGGGTGATTGGGGTGTTTTTCACCATGGCAGTAGCTAGCCACTGCCACTGACGGGTGGGCTTGGTCCACGCGGGCAAGCCACGCAGGCGCCACGCGGGAATCGCCGGAGAGCTCGTCGGCCGACGGGGTTTGGCGACGCTAGAGGTGGATTTGGGAAGCGCGATTGCGCGCGTTCAAAGCAGCGCGTCGAGGGGAGTCTAAACCTGGCGGCACCGCTGCGGGGTGGTCACGGGAGACGCGACTACGGCGAGCGGCGGCGGCAGCGCTTGCAGGCAACCATCGACGGAGCAAAACAGGAAGCAAGGAAGGAAGAAGAGAGCACTAGGAGATTCACCAGCTCACCGTGGAGATCATAGAGCGGTCGGAGAGGTGAGGCACGGTCGGACGCGGCCGGAATCGACATCGGAAGCATGGCCGGGGTTCGGGGAGGAGCTAGCGATTGGGCGTATGGGAGCCTCTCCTGCACGCGCCGTTTGGGGCAGAAGATAGAGGAGGTCTAGGCGGTCATGAGGGCATGCTCGACGGAGCTCGGGGTGGCGTGGTACGACGGCGACCGACGAATCCTGCGGCTAGGGTTCCGCGGCCAGAGAAGGATCGAGGGAGGAAGCATGGGAAATGTGGGGGGATCATGAGAATAGGGCACAGCTCGACGGGGTCCTTATCCTCGCAGGGATTCGGTGGCGCGCATCACGGCGGTGACAGGCGGCGGGTGCTGCGCCAGGCAGCTGCTTGGCTCGCTGGGGAAGACGACGCGAAGGGGTTCTGGGCCGGTGGGCCGGACTGGGCCGTGGGGTGGGCTGCAGCAAAGGTTGCAGAGAGGGAAGAGGGAGTGGGCTGCGTCCTGGGCTGTGGCCTGGAAAACTGCTGCTGCTATTTTTTTCAGAAACATTTTATGTTTTCGCTTTTATATTCCTGTTTTTGTAATTTGAATTCAAATTCTGTTTTAAACATTCCAAAAATACTAGAAGGTTTACAGGATAGGTAGAAAATAATTAGGGTCCCTTTCAATCCATTTGGGATCCCTACTTTTTGATACTTTCAAATATTTCAAAACCATTTGAGTTGATTTTCAAATAGAGAGGGGGAAGATTAGGGTTTAGGGTTTTGTGTATTTCTTGCATGAATTTTTATTAAATGATGCTCATGATGCTCAAACAAACCCTAAATAATGATTATCTAAAACTGGGGTGTTACAGCTCTATCCCCCTTACGAGAATCTCGACCCGAGATTCCAAAAGGTAGGAAAAGAGACAGAGAGAGAGAAATAAACAGGGTCACTCTAAAGATAAGAGGGAAACACACTAAACAACATACGGAGTATATCATGGTCAACTCATGGATGGGGTGTTTAGAAACAACTCTGAGATGACAAACATGAAACACAACAAGGTAACAGAGAAAACAAGAGGAGATGGTTTCAAATTGTTAGATAGCTGGTCTTCATAAGGATTGAGACCATGGAACTTGCAGGAGGTTTTTAAGCTTCTGAAGAAGAAAGCTTCCAAGAGAAAGAACATAACCACAGACTTCGATAGGGAACCTCTACTAAACAGCTTAAGTAGAAAGCTTAGGTTGCAGAGATATGGATTAACAAAACCAAGTTGTTGAACTACTTTTGACACAGAAGGATCACTTTTCATTGAACAGAGGTCAAGACAAAAAGGTGTTTAGTGGAGAGGACTCATAAGAGCCACAGAGAACAAGTAACAAGAGGAACTTCTGATTACCAAAATCATATTCACTCTTAAAACATGGCTGAGAAAACGAAGGAAACTCTTTATTCATCTAGGTTTATCAAAATCTTTGCCAAAAATCATGATATCACTTTTCACCACTGGGATGAATATTTAAGAAGATTCCCGATGACACAAGAAGAAAGAAACTTCATTCTCAGACTTCAACTACTTGGCATAACAAGATGGTTGCCAACATAAAGGGTCTGGAGGATTGATCGTGAGACATTTGGCAACACTACTTTAAATGTTCTCCTTGATGTTCGAGGAATCAGACACCAAGTAAAGGTCAGACTTCGAATACAAAGTAAACATAAGCACAACTCCTATAATAATTCATAGAAGATGCCTCATGAAGAGTGGTTGTTGTTGTTGATTCAAGAGATTATGACAAGAGGTCTTTCCGGCTAAGTGTGTCAACCATTACATCATTATTGCCAGATTTACAAAGAGACCTATGTACAAACCTTGAGGAACACCAACCATCATTGCTGTTTGAGATTCAGCTTTGGTTAAGTGAAATGATATTTCAGACTCAGCATGTCCGAATAGAAAGTTTGCAACATTTACCGCAAAGGTAACGTTACTAGATTCTCAAGACAGGGACTACACTGTCAAGCTCCAAGAGACTGAGCTAAATTGCTAGACCCATGTATTTACAACTTGTCGAAAGACAACTGCATACATAAAGTACTAACAATCAAACACACATGTGTCCTTGAGGAACAGAGTTAACTCTAGTCGAATCCACGGCGACATCTTTCAACAACTACACATGAATCAGAGAAGATTACTTCTAACATCCAGATCCCAAACTTCGATATGACTCAAAGATGGTTCTCGAAATTTTCCAACATTTAATGCCAAATGTTCCATATGAATCTAATCTAACATGGAGGAGATAAGGATGTCATCGATGGGCTCAACAACAAACTTATCGAGACACTCCAAGAAGATGAACTCATATGTGGCATGAACAAAGCATGATTGTTGGTCAGACCAAAGACATGAGGATGTACTCAAGTGAGACATCACAAGAATAAACACCATCGAGATAGTCCTTGGAACTGAGTTTGATTTGACGATGACCCAAATCAAATCAAAGGTAGGGTAAGATAACATGTCCACGAAGGAAATACTATCTTTCTTCAAAACGAACAAAACTAGACATCCCTTTAAGAAGGAACAAGGTTGGATAGAACTTTCGTCTCACAACTCTCCAAGTTGTTATGTAAGCTCAACCAACTAGTTCAGGGGTATCCAGTATGGATCCTTGGAGAAAATAGCAGTTCAGAGAACTTGCTTGCTCAAGAACTTGACAACACGGTCATGTGGCAACATGGCGATACTTCTAGTAGACATCTAGAGTATCACGAACCACCGATAGGTCACTTAGTTCGAGAGGAAATTTGCTTGGTAAGGCAAGCGGATATAGTCTTAGAGCTTCGGCACGAGCCTAACTCTTGTCTAAAGACAGTGCACCAGAATATCGGACTTGGTAGCACAGTCAAACTTCGCTTGGTGATAAGGTTTAACCAATCACGTTAAGAATGACTCAAATGTCCTTAGAGTTCAAAGCAATAATAATTGCTAAGAACCTCAGATAGCCACATTATTACGCACACGCATCACTCTCGAGCGCGAAAGCTCGGGGAAGGGTGGGTAAATATGTGTAAGAGCATCAATACATTAAGGGTCATGAAACTCAACACGACCTCTTAGTATGAAAGAGTGTGATACTTCAAGGTAGAACAGATGGAATACAATCAATGCCTCTTGATCTGCGGATTACAACACTTTGACCTGGTCCTAGACATGACGAGGTACTGGAGTTTGTTTCTCCTAGACATACCAAAATGGTTTGTCTTGACGGACCACAAGAGTATCTTGCTTCGGAAGACACTGATGCAGGTTTACTACTTGGCTACCAACTTGTAAACAAGGGTCGGAAAACAACAAGGGAGAAAGAACATGCTCAGGATAGAATCTCGAGATGTGGATGCATAAGTCAACAACCTTCTGAAAACCAATGCAAAGAAAGGTAAGGTGTGGCAGAGTCACGAATAGAGATACAAGACTCTCGAGGAGTACTCTTGTTGTGATCTATTTGGTTCCATTAGAGAACATCTGCCATAGCATGTGGTAAGGGAAGTCCTTTATCGTCACAATTCAATCGCGACAATAACCACAAGCTTGGAGGCTAGAATTGTAATACCATCCATCCTGAGGTAATGTGTGAACATTAACAACAAGGGTAAAAAGGATGGATCTTGGGTTAAAGGTCAGCTTCATGTACAAGATTCACAACACCGGAATCCAGCACAATCGGGGATCTTAGGTTCAAGTCCAAGGGTTAAAACCCGAGAAAGGAATAACTACTATTTGAGTGACATGGCGTACACTGCAAGTTAATAATCACAAGGTAGCTTCTAAGAGAAGAAACGACTTCTGAAGCACCTAACAAACAAAAAGGAGGCACACGAGGCGAAAGGAGACCTCGAAGCCTAAAACAGGATATTGTGGAACCAACAATATAATATTGTGGGTCCAAAAGATAGAGAGATCATGATAGAAAGGGAATCTCTCAGATGAACAAGAGCAAAGGGAAACAAGGAATTCAAAACACATACAACTATAAAGAATTCAACACTAGGTCAACTGGCTTAGAAACGTCATGCCAAGAAGGCACCTAAGTTTTGAAAGACTAGAAGAGATATCAAAACTTTTCCAAAACCAACACCAGATAAGATAACCCGGAGTTAGAGCGAAACTGGATAAGGAGAAAAGAAGCATACTAGAGTTTTCGCAAATACTTTTCAGCTTTTAAAATAGTTTTCACAAGCACTAGACTCAACATCGACCAATAGCAAGGTTTCCTACGGTCGGTACTGCTCTGATACCAAGAACTGTGACACCCCCGGGATCAGGGCTAAACAAATTCCAGACCTCCGTCTGAAATAAGCTTAACCTTGAGCTCGAGAATATCCAGTGAAGAATCGGTAACACAGCAGTGACCCTACGACACAATTTTTTTTACAGCAAGCTCATAACTGAGTAGAGAACCAAAATATTACAAGCAGAGGTCACTGACCACAAACATCAAATAACGGAAGGAAAATTATGCTATTAAGTATAGCAAACTTAACAAATGGCCTAAGAGGCCCGAAGCATAATGATGACGTCCCAGCCCATAGATTCCAGGCTGCCGGCCGGGAACACCAAGCTACTCGTCGATGTCGATGTAGTACGGAACTCGTCTTCAAGGAACACTTACTCTGCCAAAATTATCAACAAATCAAGGGTGAGTACAGGGTGTACTCCGCAAGACTTATGGCTGGTGGAGTTGTTTTGCATAAAGCCACTTTTGTTTGTAAAACAAGAGAGAGAAGGAGCTCGTCTAATCAGAGTATTTTAAAAGGGGATAAGAGAGCGACATCTCTGAAATATTGATCATCATATCTTTTGATATCCACCGAATCATCATCATCTACCAACTAGGATCACCCCCTCGTACCCATGAGGAAGCATCCTTAAGCACACGTTGATCTACCAAGTTTTAAGATTAGGTTCAAGTTCTCTATGATCTTAGAATCTGGTCACCAAGCGTTCATAACCGTGAACACGGCTTTTCAAAAAGATTATTACCCTGCAGGGGTGTACAACTTTACCCACACGTACTAACCTTCTCTTAATGCCACAATGATTTGCCCTCTTCCTTGGAAGGCCGGCGGAGGGTGGTTAGACACGAACTTTACCTTGCTTTCGCCGAGACGATGAGTCACGCAATAAGTATGGTTCCGCCGTAACGGGTTAAATCCCGAAGCCGGTACTTAAAGATGTGAGGCGAGGTTGGTTAACAGTGTAGCATCCCAGTTGTCTAACCCCTGTAATGCTACTAGTTATAATAATAAAATGGGCCACTTCCAACATATAATTGTTGCATCATCATCATATCATGCTCATGTCATCATACCACCTTGCATTTGTGCATCATATAAAACCCTTTTCTTGTTTGGTTCTTATCTCATGTGCATGATTAATTGTAGTTGCCTCTTGATATTGAATTTGGTTCTTAATAAATTGTTAAATGCCCAAGTTGAGTTGGGGGCATCTCTCTTTTTGACTCCACCACCTTATCTTTCACCACCTTACAATTCCACCATCCAACTATTCTGAGCTTGGCATTTTGTTGTTTTATCTCTAGCTCATGACTGGTTGTTTGGAATCCACCCCTAATCTTTGCTTGGCCTTGTCCACAATTTTGAATGCATATGAATAAATGTTATGGACATCTATTTTGTTTTCACAAAATAGAACCTAGCATTATTAGTTATGCATGGGCCATGCAACCATAACCTTTGGCCTTCTTCTTTGGTTTGTTTTGTTAGCTTAGTAGGAGCTTGGTTTTAAGAGCAACTAGGTGCTCCTTGTTTTGGATCTCTTGGACCATACTTTAAAAACTACCACCTTGTTTGGCTAAACCCAAACCCTATTATCCCTCTCTCCATAACCCTAAGCTAGATCTAACCTTACCCTATATCTAAACCCTAATCCCTCTCCTCTTCCTTTTGGCCACCTCTTGTTATGCTTCCAAACCCTAGCTACCATCTACCCCTCCCTCTCCTCTCTAGCTGTCAACCCTAAACCCATCTAACATGGATCCATACCCCCCCAAGCCATAACCTTCCTAGCTAAGAGCTCTAAACCCCACCTATCCTACCACAACCCAAGTTGCCTCTATCTCCTCTTTTCCAAACCTCCCGGTAGTAAAGTTCATAGTTTTCAAATCAGAGCTGGTTTGAACTTGCATTGGTTTGAAAACAAACAAAACAACAAATAAAAGAGAAAAGAAAAAGAAAAGAGAAAGGAATAAAAAAAGGGAAAGAGAAGCGACCAGCCCGTGAGCGGGCAGACCGTCTGCCAGCTTCCCGCCCAACTGCTTCCCGCCCAACCCTCCAAACGTCAAGGCGTCATGTTCTTCTTCTTCTCGACGCCGCTTGGCCGCTCGCCAGCGAGACGGAAGCGGAGGCAGCGGTGTACCGCCCTTCCGTCATCCTCGTCACCCTTCCCTCCTCTTATCCCCAGATCGAAGCCCAACCCTAGTTTTCTTCCCCGCGCCGCAGTGCCCCTGCTCCTCCTTTTTCCCCTGCGCCGCTGTTCTGTCAGGCCTGCCGCCTGAGCCGCCTGATCAAAGCCGACGCCACCGCGGAGTGCCCCACCTCCGGGTGAGTCCCGCTCGACCTTGAGCCTTGCCTTGCTCACCTGTCGCTGCTCGTGTGCGCCAGCCTCGACCGCCACCGCAGTGCTCGCGTCCACAGCCTCGTCCGACGAACCGCGTCCGCAGTGAAGGCCGAGCCGCTAGGAGCGACGCCCACGTCTACTTCCCGGCGGTCCTGAGCCTCCTCGCCGTCCCTCCGCCGAGCCACAAGCCTGCTTTCCTCCGCCTGCCACCTCGCCTCGATTCCGGGAATCGACCGTGCAGGCACCTTCCCAAGCCCCTACTGCTTGCCTCTCCGCTTGCCGCCAGCTTAGTGACCTCCGACGATCGCCGCCGACGCAAGCCACACCGGCGTTCCCCCTCTGTTCCCCGACGCCTTGCCACTAACGCGCCACAACCCTCTTGTAAGATCTCGAGTGGAGCCACCCCCTCGTTTTTCGCTTTGGTAGCTCGACCATCACGCCGTCGCGCCGCCATCCTCGCCGTAAAAGCTCGCCGTCGCCAGGGAGCAGCGGGTTCAATAGCCGTGTCTGTCGGCAGAGCCGCGGCGGTTTTTGCAAAGCCCTCGAAGTTCGGTCGAGCACGCTCAGATCCCCTAGCAACCAATGCCCCACCTGTCAGCCGCCTAACGTTTAGTAGAAAACCTCCCAGAGCTGGCCTCAACCGCTCCTACCCTCATGAGCCACGGTCCACCTCGCCCGCCACGTGGGACCGGTGGCAACCGGGCCCGCACGACAATACTGGCTACGCCTGGTAGCGTAGGCTGCAGGTAGGTGACCTGCCCTCCGCCCACCTGTCATCGTCTGAGGGTAGGTAGCCCTGAGTGAGAAAAGACTGCCAAGATTTCTGGACCAAATAAAATTCAGAAATTTGTAAAATCCAATTAAATTCATATCTTTTGAAATAATTCGAATTTGATCAAACTTTCAAAATGAAAAGTGAATGTTTTTCAAGTATGAATTCAACCATGTTTCTAAGTTTGACCAAGTTTGACCCTATCTAGTCAAACCTTTGACTTTGACCCTAAGTAATTAATTTTGACTTAAAATAAATTTAAATTCCAAATAATACAAATGATATATGTTTGAATATCAGGAAAATGCCAGGAATTCAAATATGTCATCCTTTTTGACTTTTGCACAACTAAAATTCCAAGTTTGTTTAAATTACATCAATTGCCACTAGAATTTAATAAATTAATAACTTTTGTTTTAAAACTCCAAATTTAGCAAATGATATGTCTAAATTGATCAGCTCGACGAAACCTTTCTGTTTATGATATCCATGTCTTCAATTGCAGCATGCATCATATAAAAATATAATGAACAACGATTATGGCAACAAAATATGGCTAAAACCCAATTCAAATGTTATTTTCTTGTCCTCCACACCTCACCCATGCCATGCTACTTATTGCCATGCAACTTGTGCATCATTCATCATGGCATGATTGTTTGCTTGACGCATTTAATTCCAATGCTTGTGCTCTATATTCATGTTGGCCTTGTTTGTTTGGTTTTCTTGATAGACACCGAGGGGTATCAAGAGAACCAGAGCACTACCTGTAACCGCCTTTGCTTCAACAGAGACACCGTGCAAGCACTACCACATGCTTGCATACATACAAGACCTATTGCCTCTATCTTACTCTTGCATCATCGAGTCGCGATTGCATTAAACTGAATCCCAAGTATGCATAGCCTTTACTTTTAAACCCCACCAAGCTTGTTTTCCCCCACCCCATGAGCCACTACTATAGGAGTTGTTTGAGCCATGCGAGTCGTAGAACAGCATGTGTAGGGTTTGTGAGAGTCTGATGAATAATGAGGTACTTAAACAACTTAACACGAGTAGTTCGGGATAACTAAAGAAAGTGGCACCGTGAGCAACATCTGCTATTTGGTTTTTCCTGCTCACTTGTGTCCCGTAAGACCCCGAGTACTTGATTCTGTTCCTTGATTTATCGCGCTATCCACATCCGGAGGTATATGGGACCCCCCGCCGAGCTTGATTCCGTCTTATTTCTTGGGGCCACAAACTAGTTTGAGGTTTTATTTACTATCCGCACTTATGCCATGCTACTTTACGCATTTAATTTGTGCGAGGAGCACACCTGTCGCTTAGGTAAGCGTAATGTTTTCGCAGTGATCCCGATTGGGGACCGTTCTGCCATGTACCATTGTCGCAAACCTTGAGTCCGTCTCAAGCTTGCTTACTTGCTATGGTATACTTCAAGGGTGGCCCTGAAATATCTCGAATCTGTGATTGTTCACCGTGAAAGCCTCGTTGGGTTTTGATTTGGTTTTTCCGAGGTTGATCGAGCGTGTGTTGCTATTGGTGCACCCCGGCCGGGTAAAACTTTCTGAAAGCCGTGTCCGCGGATATGGACGACTTGGAGCACAGTTTCTTGATCATAGACAAGCACAACTAAAGTACCGCTTTTAATCTGACTAAAGTAACTTGACTAGTAAATAGTGCAATACTCAAGGAATGGTTAATAAAATTGCCAACGGATGGGGGGTTGTTCGTCCGCTTCCTTGTTGGTAAGCAGGGAGGAGGATGGATCGGATGAGATTACCATTATAACTGCTGTTCTTAAATTCACGGACATCCGTCTATCATTGGTTAGACGGATGGTTAGCGTTTATCTGAAGAATTGCTAGGGTTTATCTTTTGCTGCAATTGCGTCACCCCAGGTTGTGTCCCCTTTAGAGGCATTAAGACTTGCTGAGTACCCTTAGGGTCTCACACGATAAATTCTTGATTCAGATGAACAGGTACCTTCTCGTGACGGATCTTGGGTGGAAGAAGCCGATGATGTGGGCAACGATCGCTCGGTGTAGAGATTCCGAACGGGATCCGTGAGACCTGTAGTTGGGATGTGCTTATTTTTATGGCATCTTATGCCGATTTGCTTCTTATCCGTACTGGATTACGCTTGCCGCCCGCATGATACTCGATGTGTGTTGTATGAGGAGTTATCCTAAAATATAGATCTATCTAGGTCATTTGAATCTTGCCGATGTATGCTATATTTTTTCTTTCTTTCTAGATGGGATGGCTGATGTACTCTTGTATGGTGGCTTGCGTACATACCCACTTGTGTACGTAGTTGATCCCTTCGCCGACCACGCCGTCAGGTGTCCCGTTGAGAGGGTAGCGGTTGGGACATCTGAAAGGACTACCGGAGTGGCTTTTGGGGCCCCACCGTACTATTTCAACCGCTATCACTCATCCAGGCTTGTATCTAGGAGCGTAGTTCACCGAGGTAGTTACAATTGGTATCGAGCCATCCCGACCTTCGTGGTTTCAGCCAACTCGTTGTCGGCCTAGCAAATATTTTGAGTAGTTATGTATATTAGGGAAAAACAAAACGCGAGAGTAGGACTGCTTCCACTTTTCTTCTTACCTCCCACCCACCCTTTTCTGGTAAGGAAGTGCAACGTTTTCAATTCTCGTCTCAAAGTTCAAACTAGGATTCACGTGTTCGGGGTTTCCGTAGTACCATAGGTTGTGTGTGTGTGTGTAGGTGTAATCCCTTGTCTATCTGTTGCATCCAAGTTGTTATCTTATCTGCCTTTGGTTATCAACTGTTGGTACATTCCATACCGACAGGCTTTTGTAAACCGACGCAATCTATCTTCCTCTTGGTATCCGATGCTATCTTGTTTGGGGTGTTCGTTCCGTAGTTACCAATCTTAGGTTTCGTCGTGAGAAGAAGGGGTTAGGATATGTGTTCCACTTGTTCATGTGCGGAGTAATGATTTGAGTGCGGGATGGAGTCGCGACCATACCACTACTTGTATCATTCGCTTTTGTATATTGAATCGGTAGAGTCACTAATCTTGATTCGTTAAGTAATTTTATGATCTATTGGTATTTTAATGCGAAATTTGTGGAAAATTTTTCTTTGATATGTTTGTGTACCACACTCCTTTTCATCGTGTGTGCGATATGCTTAATATCTTTGAGGTGCTATGAACTTTGTTGATATTTTTATATCATCTCAGTAAATTGTATCCTTTAATCTTGGTTAATCCCATCTTGGTACTATTTTGGATTATTATCATCTTCCATTATAGTACTGACTTGAGTTTTATATCAATGACAGGATGGCTCCCCCACGCCGGACTGAGGAGGACATCCCTCCGGAACTGGGCTCAGCGCTGTCAAGCATAGCTAATGCTTTGGCGGCAATGCAAGAGAACCAGCTGCGCTTTGAGGAGAGCGTCAGAAGGAACGAGTTCACTCCACTTCCTCCACCTCCCAAGCGTGGTGACATCAAGAGCTTCCTCAAGTTCAACCCTCGGCAGTTTGATGTGTCTGACCGACCTCTTGACGCGGATGATTGGCTGCGCGAGATCTCAAGGTTGCTCGAGACTGCTGATGTTCCGCAGAGTGGGTCAAGTGTGCTACCCACCTTCTCAAGGGAGATGCGGCTCTATGGTGGGAAAACTACTTGAAGGCAAGCGACCGGGTTCCAGCCAACTTGGGAGAGGTTCACTGCAGCTTTCAAAGAACAGTTTCTCTCAGAGATTGTGATGGAAAGGATGAAGGATGCTTTCCTCAACCTGAAGCAGGGGAATGATAACGTCAACACCTACATCAGGAACTTTATGAACCTGTCTCGCTATGGTGGTGATGAGGTATCTGATGACAAGAAAAAGCAGAAAAGGTTCAGGCAAGGGCTCAATGCGTCGATCAAGTATGCAATCACACATGCAAGACCGGCAACCTTCCTGGAACTGCAGCATATGGCACTGCAAGAGGAGGCAAGTAGGCAGATGTTCGAGGAGTCCAAGAAACATAACAGGGATGCATCAAGCTCTGCGGTTATGGCAGCTCCTTCTAAGCGGCGTGTCTGGGTTCCTAACACCCCACCGCCTCCCGGCCCACCAAGACCGCGAGTTTCACGTCAAGGCCACCAAACTTCACCACTACGGCTCCTGTGGCTACAACAACCCTTACCGAGCGCTGGCGGAGTCCTGGCTCCTCGCCCACGCCCACCGGTGCTCGCTTCGTGTGGAGATCCTGGACATCGAAGCTGAATCGCCCAATGAAGAACAAAGCTCTCCTCAACCTCGCCAAGATCTCGCAACAAGCTCTCCTCGGTTCGCACCACCGCCGGCTCTCAACATCAACACTAAGCCCGGTCTGCGGTTGTGCGTGCTAACCGCGTCAACGCCTCTCAAGCCGAGCTCGCACTGAGTTGTCATGGGTATGCTTCGCTAACTCGCCTCGCACGAGTTCTCTTTGATTCTGGTGCATCGCATTCCTTTGTGTCATACAAGTTTGCAAGTGAGAATGGGTTAGCGTCAGATCCTCTTCCCAAGCGGCTAATGGTTCTTTCTCCTGGAGCAAATATGGTAGCATCTAAGATCAGTCATGGCAATAAAGTTGAGATTGGTGGTTCTTCATTCTTGGCTTCTTTGATTGTTCTGGGCAACTCTGACATTGATGTCATTTTGGGCATGGATTGGTTGACAGCAAATGCAGCTGTGATCGATTGTGCTGAACGCTCAGTGTCTCTGAAGATCCAAGGCCATAGTCTTCTCTCCAAGTCTGACTCCTGCTGTCCAGCTCTATTCCTTGGCGGCTCTGAATAATGATGCTATGGAAGCTATTCAGGGTGTACCAGTGGTCTGTGAGTTTCCGGATGTCTTTCCTGAAGAGTTGCCAGGTATGCCTCCAGATCGCGAAGTTGAATTCGTGATTGAGCTTGAACTGGAACGGCTCCTATCTCCAAGAGGCCATATAAAATGGGTCCTTCGAGTTGGTGAACTCAAACGACAACTTGATGAACAAGAGAAGTTGGGTTTCATTCAACACAAGACTTCTTCTTGGGGTAGCCCAACAATCTTTGTGAAGAAGCGTGACAACCGATAGGCTATGTGTTGACTACGGGCTCTAAATGCTAAAACCATCAAGAACAAATATCCTCTCCCTCGGATAAATGATCTATTTGATCAGCTGGCAGGAGCTGTGGTGTTCTCTAAGCTGGACTTGAGAAGTGGTTATCACCAAATCAAAATTCGCAAAGAGGATGTACCCAAGACAGCTTTCACCACTCGCTATGGCCTGTATGAGTACACGGTCATGTCTTTCGGCCTCACCAACGCACCTGCTACCTTCTCGAGGCTGATGAACTCCGTTTTCATGGAGTACCTGGACAAGTTTGTGGTGGTATATCTGGATGATATTCTGGTCTATTCCAAGTCCAAGGAGGAGCATGAAGAGCACCTGCGATGTGTCCTGAACAAGCTTCGTGAGAACCGCTTGTATGCAAAGTTCTCTAAGTGTGAGTTTTGGTTGCCTGAAGTAACATACTTGGGTCATGTTATCTCTGCCAAGGGCATTGCAGTCAACCCGGAAACCGTGAAGACAATAGTTGAATGGCTTCCTCCTGCGAATGTCAAGGAAGTGTGGAGTTTTCTCGGTTTGGCTAGCTATTGCCGTCGATTTGTGCAGAACTTCTCGAAGATAGCAAAGCCTCTTACGGATCTCCTCAAGAAAGGCAAGAAGTACCTGTGGACTCCTGCTTGTCAAGAAAGCTTTGAGACACTCAAAGAGAAGCTCACTTCCACACCAGTCTTGGTTCCTCCAGATACATCTAAGCCTTTCCAGATCTTCTGCGATGCCTCTTTGCAAGGATTGGGTGCGGTCCTTATGCAAGAGAGACAGGTGGTTGCTTATGCTTCTCGTCAGTTGAAGACGCATGAGATCAACTATCCCACACATGACCTTGAGCTAGCAGCAGTGGTCTTTGCATTGAAGCTATGGAGGCACTACTTGCTTGGCAACCGTTGTGAGATCTTCTCGGACCACAAGAGTTTGAAGTATATCTTCACTCAACCGGATCTCAACCTTCGCAAGAGAGATGGATTGAAGCAATCAATGACTTCGATGTGACCATCAACTACACCTGTGCAAAGCAAACGTCATGGCGGATGCGCTTTAGTAAAAGCTTATGTCAACAACCTCATGGTAGAAGAGCAAGACCTCTCTTGTGCGAGGAATTCCGTCACCAACCTCGAAATTGTGGAACAAGGGCATCTCCTGAACCTTCCGCTACTCCTCTCTTGGAAGAACAGATTCGTTCTCGCCACCAGGTGATCCGCACACTAGAAAGCTCATCTCTAAGCTTGGCACTCCGAAGTATGAGTCCTTTCATGTCGATGATCAAGGCACGCTCTTCTTTGATCACCGGATGTTTGTTCCAAACTACCCGGGTCTGAGAGACCAAGTTCTCAAGGAGGCACATGACTCGGTTCTTTCTATCCATCCTGGCAGCACAAAGATGTACATGGACTTGAAAACACAATACTGGTGGCCTGGGTTGAAAAGGTATTGTGCCAAGTACGTCTCAGAATGTGATGTCTGCCGCAGAGTCAAGGCTGTTCATCAGAAACCATTTGGTCTTCTACATCCATTGAAACCTCCGGAATGGAAATGGGAGAAAGTTGAGATGGACTTCATCACTGGCTTCCCAAGGTCGCAGAAGGGCAACAATGCAATCTTTGTTGTCATCGACAGGCTTTCTAAAGTGGCACACTTCTTCCCAGTCAAAGAAACAATTTCTGGACTTCAGCCATTGAGCTCTATATCAACAGGATTGTCTCTTTGTATGGGGTTCCACTTGAAATCAGTTCGGATCGTGGGAGCATCTTCACCTCAAAGTTCGGAGAGTTTCCAAAAGCTTTGGGAACAAAGTTGAACTTCAAAGACTGCTACCACCCTCGATCAAGGACAAGTGGAGAGGATCAATCGATTCTCGAGGACATGCTTAGAGCTTGCGTCATCTCTTTTGGCATGAAATGGGAGGAATGTCTTCCATATGCCGAGTTCTCCTACAACAAGCCTTCCAAGAGTCCGAAGATGGCACCATTCGAGGCTCTCTATGGACGCAAGTGTAACTCCCATTGGTTGGTCGGTCTGAGGAGAAAGAATCTGGTTTGGCCTCGATATTGTGACTCAGTGCAGGAGAAGGTGCATATCATTCTCGAGAACACAAGATTGCTCAAAGTCGCCGAAGAGCAACTATGACAGAAGCACAGATATGGTATATGCCCCTGGTGATCTCGTCTACCTTCGTGTCACTCCCATGAGAGGAACACACCGCTTCGGTATCAAAGGAAAGTTGGCTCCTAGATACATCGGTCCTTTCAAGATACGTGGTAGAAGAGGAGAAGTTGCTTATGCACTTGAGCTTCCGGAAAAACTCAAAGTCCATGATGTTTTCCACATCTCTCAGCTCAAGAAGTGCTTCAAAGACCCCAGCAAGACTGTGGATCATGAGCTAATCGACCTCCAAGAAGATCTCTCTTATCAAGAGCACCCCACCAAAATCCTTGAGACCGCAGAACGTAGGACTCGCAACAAGTCCATCAAGTTTTGCAAGGTGCAGTGGTCACACCATTCTGTTGATGAAGCCACATGGGAACGTGAAGATGAACTCCGTGCCAACCATCCTTCTCTCTTTGTGTCTTCTTCTTCTTCCTAGAATCTCGGGGCGAGATTCCTGTTTAGTGGGGGAGAGTTGTAGCATCCCAGTTGTCTAACCCCTGTAATGCTACTAGTTATAATAATAAAATGGGCCACTTCCAACATATAATTGTTGCATCATCATCATATCATGCTCATGTCATCATACCACCTTGCATTTGTGCATCATATAAAACCCTTTTCTTGTTTGGTTCTTATCTCATGTGCATGATTAATTGTAGTTGCCTCTTGATATTGAATTTGGTTCTTAATAAATTGTTAAATGCCCAAGTTGAGTTGGGGGCATCTCTCTTTTTGACTCCACCACCTTATCTTTCACCACCTTACAATTCCACCATCCAACTATTCTGAGCTTGGCATTTTGTTGTTTTATCTCTAGCTCATGACTGGTTGTTTGGAATCCACCCCTAATCTTTGCTTGGCCTTGTCCACAATTTTGGAATGCATATGAATAAATGCCATGGACATCTATTTTGTTTTCACAAAATAGAACCTAGCATTATTAGTTATGCATGGGCCATGCAACCATAACCTTTGGCCTTCTTCTTTGGTTTGTTTTGTTAGCTTAGTAGGAGCTTGGTTTTAAGAGCAACTAGGTGCTCCTTGTTTTGGATCTCTTGGACCATACTTTAAAAACTACCACCTTGTTTGGCTAAACCCAAACCCTATTATCCCTCTCTCCATAACCCTAAGCTAGATCTAACCTTACCCTATATCTAAACCCTAATCCCTCTCCTCTTCCTTTTGGCCACCTCTTGTTATGCTTCCAAACCCTAGCTACCATCTACCCCTCTCCCTCTCCTCTCTAGCTGTCAACCCTAAACCCATCTAACATGGATCCATACCCCCCCAAGCCATAACCTTCCTAGCTAAGAGCTCTAAACCCCACCTATCCTACCACAACCCAAGTTGCCTCTATCTCTCCTCTTTTTCCAAACCTCCTGGTAGTAAAGTTCATAGTTTTCGAAATCAGTAGCTGGTTTGAACTTGCATTGGTTTGAAAACAAACAAAACAACAAATAAAAGAGAAAAGAAAAAGAAAAGAGAAAGGAATAAAAAAAGGGAAAGAGAAGCGACGCGACCAGCCTGACAGAGCAGGCGTCTCTGACTTCCCCCCAACTGCTTTTCCGGCCCAGACCCTCCACCCGGCGTCATGTTCTTCTTCTTCCTGACGCCGTCGGTCGCTCGCCCGGCAGCAGACGGAAAGCGGAGGCAGCGAGCAGGTAGCCGTCCTTCCGCCGTCATCCTCGTCACCCTTCCCTCCTCTCTTATCCCCAGATCGAAGCCCCGAACCCTAGTTTTCTTTCCCCGTGCGCCGCAGGTGCCCCTGTTCCCCCTCCTTTTTCCCCGTGCGCCGCCGCTGTTCCGTCAGGGCCCCGTCGCCC
Source organism: Avena longiglumis (assembly GCA_030063025.1). NCBI lineage: Eukaryota > Viridiplantae > Streptophyta > Magnoliopsida > Poales > Poaceae > Avena > Avena longiglumis. The sequence goes on along the minus strand of CP125975.1, from coordinate 415,106,667 downwards.
TGAGCCGCCCCGATCAAAGCCGACGCCACCGGCGGGAGTGCCCCACCTCCGGGTGAGTCCCGCTCGACCTTGAGCCTTGCCTTGCTCACCTGTCCGCTCGTCTGTGTGTGCGCCGCTCGTCTGACCGCCACCGCCGCAGGTGCTCCGCGTCAGCAGCCTCGTCCGACGAACCGCGTCCGCAGTGAAGGCCGAGCCGCTAGGAGCGACGCCCACGTCTACTTCCCGGCGGTTCCTGGAGCCTCCCTGCGCCGTCCCTCTGCCCGGAGCCATTGCTGTTTCCTCCGCCGGCCACCTCCTGCCTCGATTCCGGTGGGAATCGACCGTGGTAAGTACCTTCCCCAAGCCCCTACCGTTTGCCCTCTCGCTTGCCCAGCCGCCGATTAGTGACCCTACGACGATCTGCCTGGCGCTGCAAGCCACACCGGCGTTCCTCTGTCCCCACGCGCCTGCCCGCCTAACGCCCGCCGTCAACCCTCTTTGTAAGATCTGTAGGAGCCACCCCCTCGTTTTTCGCTGGTAGCACACCAGCGCCATCGCGCCGCCATCCTCACGGAAAAGCTCGCCGTCGCCCGAGGCGTGGTTCAAATGTCTGTCACAGCAGAGCCAGCGGGTTTTGCGAAGCCCTCGAGTTTCCGGTCGAGCACGCTCAGATCCCCTAGCAACCAATGCCCCACCTGTCAGCCGCCTAACGTTTAGCAGAAAACCCCCTCCCAGCAGCCAGGCCTCAACCCGCACTCCTACCCCCGCTGCGAGCCACGGTCCACCCCCTGGCCTCGCTGTCACGTGGGACCAGTGGCAACTTCGGGCCCGCACGACAGCGCCTGGGCTGGCTACGCCTGGGTAGCAGAAGGCTGCCGCGTGTAGGTGACCTGTTCCCTCTGCCCCACCTGTCATCGTCTGAGGGTAGGTAGCCCTGAGTGAGAAAAGACTGCCAAGATTTCTGGACCAAATAAAATTCAGAAATTTGTAAAATCCAATTAAATTCATATCTTTTGAAATAATTCGAATTTGATCAAACTTTCAAAATGAAAAGTGAATGTTTTTCAAGTATGAATTCAACCATGTTTCTAAGTTTGACCAAGTTTGACCCTATCTAGTCAAACCTTTGACTTTGACCCTAAGTAATTAATTTTGACTTAAAATAAATTTAAATTCCAAAATTCCAAATAATACAAATGATATATGTTTGAATATCAGGAAAATGCCAGGAATTCAAATATGTCATCCTTTTTGACTTTTGCACAACTAAAATTCCAAGTTTGTTTAAATTACATCAATTGCCACTAGAATTTAATAAATTAATAACTTTTGTTTTAAAACTCCAAATTTAGCAAATGATATGTCTAAATTGATCATTTCGATAAACCTTTCTGTTTATGATATCCATGTCTTCAATTGCAGCATGCATCATATAAAAATATAATGAACAACGATTATGGCAACAAAATATGGCTAAAACCCAATTCAAATGTTATTTTCTTGTCCTCCACACCTCACCCATGCCATGCTACTTATTGCCATGCAACTTGTGCATCATTCATCATGGCATGATTGTTTGCTTGACGCATTTAATTCCAATGCTTGTGCTCTATATTCATGTTGGCCTTGTTTGTTTGGTTTTCTCGGATGAACCTTGGCGAGGTATCAAGAGAACCAGAGCACTACCGAACCGTCCTTTGCTTCAACAGAGACACAGGCAAGCACTACCACATGCTTGCATACATCATACCTATTGCCTCTATCTTACTCTTGCATCATCGAGTCGCGATTGCATTAAATGAATCCCAAGTATGCATAGCCTTTACTTTTAAACCCCCAAGCTTGTTTCCCCACCCCATGAGCCACTACTATAGGAGTTGTTTGAGCCATGCAGTCGTAGAACGACATGTGTAGGGTTTGTGAGAGTCGATGAATAATGAGGTACTTAAACAACTTAACCTTGAGTAGTTGGGATAACTAAAGAAAGTGGCACCGTGAGCAACATCTGCTATTTGGTTTTCCTGCTCACTTGTGTCCCGTAAGACCCCGAGTACTTGATTCCTGTTCCTTGATTTATCGCTATCCACATCCGGAGGTATATGGGAACCCCGGGCGAGCTTGATTCCGTCTTATTTCTTGGGGCCACAAACTAGTTTGAGGTTTTATTTACTATCCCGTACTTATGCCATGCTACTTTACGCATTTAATTTGTGCGAGGAGCACCTTTGTCTTTATTTAGGTAAGCGTAATGTTTTCATGTATCGACGATCCCGATTGGGGACCTTTGTCGTTCTGACCATTGTCAAACCTTGAGTCCGTCTCGGCTTGCTTGCCGTTGGGTATACTTCAAGGTGGCCCCTGAAATATCCCGAATCCTGTGATTGTTCGATCGTGAAAGCCTCGTTGGGTTTTGATTTGGTTTTTCCGAGGTTGATCGGCGTGTGTTGCTATTGGTGCACCGGCGGGTAAAACTTCTCAAAGCCGTGTCCGCGGATATGGACGACTTGGAGCACGTTTCTTGATCATAGACAAGCACAACTAAAGTACCGCTTTTAATCGACTAAAGTAACTTGACTAGTAAATAGTGCAATACTCAAGGAATGGTTAATAAAATTGCCAACGGATGGGGTTTGTTCGTCCGCTTCCTTGTTGGTAGCGAGGAGGAGGATGGATCGGATGAGATTACCATTATAATCTTGTTCTTAAATTCACGGACATCCGTCTATCATTGGTTAGACGGATGGTTAGCGTTATCAAGAATTGCTAGGGTTTATCTTTTGCTGCAATTCGTCACCCTGGTTGTGTCCCCTTTAGAGGCATTAAGACTTCTTGAGTACCCTTAGGGTCTCACACGATAAATTCTTGATTCGGATGAGCAGTACCTTCTCAGGACGGATACTGGGTGGAAGAAGCCGATGATGTGGGCAACGATCGTTCAGTGTAGAGATTCCGGGAACGGGGATCCGTGAGACCTGTAGTTGGGATGTGCTTATTTTTATGGCATCTTATGCCGATTTGCTTCTTATCCGTACTCGGATTCTGTTTGCCGCTTCCGCATGATACTCTGATGTGTGTTGTATGAGGAGTTATCCTAAAATATAGATCTATCTAGGTCATTTGAATCTTGCCGTATGGCGTTGCTATATTTTTCTTTCTTTCTAGATGGGATGGCTGTGATGTACTCTTGTATGGTGGCTTGCGTACATACCCACTTGTGTACGTAGTTGATCCCTTCGCTCACCACGTCTGACAGTCCCGTTGAGAGGGTAGCGGTTGGGACGTCTGAAAGGACTACCAGTGAGTGGCTTTTGGGGCCCCACCGTACTATTTCAACCGCTATCACTCATCCAGGCTTGTATCTAGGAGCGTAGTTCACCGAGGTAGTTACAAACAGGGGCGCCATCTACCCCAAGCAACCCGGTCCACGCTTACCTACCTGTTATGAATGCACCAACTTCACCCGACAAATCTTTCAAAAGATTTTCTATGCATATGTAGAATGGAATGCCCGAACTATGTGACTCATGGAATCTACTAGGCAAGTTAGTCAGTCATGAGGTTGTCCAGGCCCCGTGTGGTTGCACGCTCGTCTTGGTTCCAAAGGCAAGAACTCAGGTCCTAGTGGTGGCGAGCATGGGACTAGAAAAACCACATCCCACTTTGGCCTCCCATACAAGCCTTAGCATGTGTAACTCATATCACCTCTGATATCATCTCATCAAGTTCTCCTATCATACTATATTCTCTGCATCTGATACATCATCTGGATGAACCAGAACTGACAGCTATGCATGGCTAAGCAGACACATATAATAGCTTTAGCAGAGCGCACAAGCCAAACCTAGTTATGCTAGGAGGAGTGGATAAGGTAATATAAGCTCAAAGGAAGTAATGTAATAGATAGGTTACTCTATCTATCGATAAAAGACCCCAGTAGAATCGTATGCATCATGGCAGAATTGAAATGCTTTCGAAAACATAGGATTATATCATGGTGAGGCTATGCTTGCTTTTGCCAGTTGATAACCGATAAGCAGATCTTCGGGAATCTTGTACTTGACTTGGTTACAGTTGGTCAAGTATTGTTCATCGATCTTCGATCTTGGATGGTCTGGTCCTCGGTCTTCGATCTCGATATCGTATTCTATCGGGAAGAACGAAACACCGGAAATAAAGTGGAAACAATCAACACATGGCATCGATGCAATGCTCAAACAAGAATGATGATATGACAAGTTAATTTGCATTGAATTGAAACCCTAAGGCATGCTCGACAACTTAATCGGGGTTCCGAGGGGCGCAAACCCTAACTCGGAGAAACTCCAGAACTTATGAGAGGGGTGCATTTGTTCTTCTAATTAAACTTGTCATTTTAATTATTAAACAATGCATGATTATAGATTAAAGAGATAGGTTTCATTTTTCTAAACATTTTGATATATTATTTGTATTTTTCTGACTTATAAATAATAAGATATTGAATTTACAAGTTTTATTCAAATTCTGAAATTATTAAATCAATTATTAAAAGCCTATTAAACTTTTTACACCCAGTCACGGTCTACCCTCCGAGACTGACTGGTGGGGCCGAGGCCACATTGGCATCCACGCAAGCAAAGGTGGGACAGAGGGGCGATTGGGGTGTTTTTAACCAGGGCAGTAGCTAGCCACTGCCACTGACGGGTGGGCCTAGTCCACGCGGGCAAGACACGCAGGCGCCACGCGGGAATCGTCGGAGAGCTCGTCGACCGACGGGGTTTGGCGACGCTAGAGGTGGATTTGGGAAGCGCGATTATGCACGTTCAAAGCAGCGCGTCGAGGGGAGCCTAAACCTGGCGGCACCGTTGCGGGGTGGTCACCGAAGACGCGACTACGACAGCGGCGGCTATGCAGGAAACCATCAACGGAGCAAAACAGGAAGCAAGGAAGGAAGCAGAGAGCACCAGGAGATTCACCAGCTCACCGTGGAGCTCATAGAGTGGTCGGAGAGGAGAGGCGCGGCCGGACGCGGCCGGAATCGACATCGGAAGCATGGCCGGAGTTCGGGGAGGAGCTGGCGATTGGGCGTCTGGGAGCCTCTCCTACACGCGCCGTTTGGGGCAGAATATAGAGGAGGTCTAGGCGATCATGAGGGCATGCTCGACGGAGCTCGGGGGCGTGGTACGACGGCGACCGGCGGAGCCTACGGCTAGGGTTCCGCGGCCATAGAAGGATCGAGGGAGGGAGCATGGGGAAAGTGGGGGGATCAGGAGAATAGGGCACGGCTCGACGGGGTCCTTATCCTCGCAGGGCGTCGGTGGCGCGCATCGCATCGCCTGCGCGCATCACGGCAGCGACGGGCAATGGTCTTCGCCAGGTGTTTATTTTGGCTCATTGGGAAGACGCAGCGAAGGGTACTAGGCGGTGGGCGGATGGGCGTGGGATGGGTGCAGCAAAGGTTGCGAGAGGGAAGAGGGAGTGCGGCACTGGCTGTCGCTGGAAAGCTTCTTCGCTATTTTTTTCAGAAACATTTTCTGTTTTCTCTTTTATATTCCTGTTTTTGTAATTTGAATTCAAATTCTGTTTTAAACATTCCACAAATACTAGAAGGTTTACAGGATAGGTAGAAAATAATTAGGGTCCCTTCTAATCCATTTGGGATCCCTACTTTTTGATACTTTCAAATATTTCAAAACCATTTGAGTTGATTTTCAAATAGAGAAGGGGAAGATTAGGGTTTAGGGTTTTGTGTATTTCTTGCATGCATTTTTATTAAATGATGCTCATGATGCTCAAACAAACCCTAAATAATGATTATCTAAAACTGGGGTGTTACAATTATGTTCTCTGCATGTGTGAGTTACGAGGCGTTGCTGACCTATGGTCTACGTTTTCTAGATGACATGGGCAGATGAACCATCCCATCCGAAGATTCTGGCATGGACGGATCCAGTCCAGCTACGAGAAGAGTATGATGGAAGATTCAGCAGTTCTCCAACTTACAAGTTGAAGACAGAGAACATTGCAGGGTTCTTGGGAGGACTACAAGATATTGCTTGACGATTTGCCGACATTCATCTAGACGGAGCATTTAACCTGAAGAGGCAAGATGGAGCAAGATCTCGGAGTTCTCCGCGGGCTACTATTGGGGATATGCTATATGGGTATCATCATAGCATGTCTCTAATCCGGATAACCTGGGTGGCCCACAGTTGGTAGCAAGACCCATGTCCTGCTGGGCGGCCCACTTAAATGGATCCAGAAGGGAGGCCCATGCCAGATAAAGGAAGGCTACGGAGGAGTCACCGATGTACCCGAAGCCTTGGAGTGCAAGACACGGTAGACTAGTTGTATACTGTGTAGGACTCTGTAACCTGTGTTGGAATTATGCCCTAGAGGCGATAATAAAGATGTTATTATTATAATTCTTGTTCATGATAAAGTTTATATTCCATGCTGGAATTGTATTAAGCGGAAACTTTAATACTTGTGTGGTTTGTGAATGTAGCATCCCAGTTGTCTAACATCTGTAATGCTACTTGTTCTAGTAATAAAAGGGCCACTTCCAACATATAATTGATGCATCATCATCATATCATGCTCATGTCATCATGTCACCTTGCATTTGAGCATCATACAAAACCCCTCTTTGCTTTGGTTCTTATCTCATGTGCATTATTAATTGTAGTTGCCTCTTGATATTGTATTTGGTTCTTAATACATTGTTAAATGCCCAAGTTGATTTGGGGGCATATCTCTTAATAACTCCACCACCTTTCTTTCACCACCTTTTAATTCCACCATCCAACTAAATATGAGCTTGGCATTTTATTGAGTTTACCTCTAGCTCATGTGGGTTGGGTGGATCCCACTCATAATCTTATGCTTGGCCTTTTTCCCACCTTTTGGAAATGCATGGAATAATGCCACATGATTTTATGTTGTTTTCACAATATGAATACTTGGCATTTATTAATTGCATGGGCCATGCAAGCACCACCTCATCTCTCTCTCCCTCTGTTTGTTTTCTACAAGCCTTGGATCCATGTGAAGGTTCCCTAATTTTTACAAATGTTTTCATCTAAATTGCAAAACCCCATCTCTTCATATGCTTGTATAATTCCCCATTTGGCTCATTCATAAAACATGTATGTGGGCATCTCCTTCCCCTCCATCTCTTTTGCCTTGCTTCCACACTTGTTCCAACCCTCTATTCAAACCTCCTGGTAACAAAGTTCAAAAGATTTGAAATCAGTAGCTGGTTTGAATTTGTATTAGAATGAAAACAAACAAATCAAACAAAAATAAAAGAGGAAGGAAAATAAAGGAGAGAACAAACCTGGCAGCCCAAGAGGAGATCGCTGCCCAGCAGAGCAACACCCTCCTCCGGCCCAACTCGCCACCCCGGCCCGGTACCCCTTCGCAATCACGCCGTCACCCCTGTTTCTCTTCTCCGTTCGCCCGCGCTCTCTGAAGAGCAGCAGACGGAGCAGGTCGCGTCCGTCCGCTTGCGTCACGGCCCTCACGCCTTTGCGTGACCCTCCCTTATCAACCCGGGTTTCCCTAGAACCCTAGCTCTCTTCCTCCCTCGCTGCTTCCCCTTTTCCCCACCTCTGCTTTCGCTGCCCGCCATGCCCATGACCAGGCCTAGCTGCCTTGTCAACGCTAGCCTCACGGCAGCTGAGCTCGCCTCCGGCCTCTTCTACTTGGAGCGAGGAGGAGACGTGCAGTGGAGGCCCCCTGTCGCCGTCCCGCGCTCGTCGCTACACCGCCACCGTCATCATCTCCGGTCAGCTACCACGTCGCCGTCCACCCCTCCGTGAGCAGCCGCAAACCCTTCCGTTCCTCTGACCTTCCTCCGCTCCCGCTCGCTCTCTGTCGCGCTCTCGGCCATGTCCAGGGACGACACCGGTAGACCACGCGTGCATCTCCCAAGCCCCGCTTCTCGAGTTCGTACCAGCATGTGTGTTGCTACTTCGCGAAAACTCCGAACATGGAATTGGTTCTCCTACCTCCCAGCTTTCCAACGAAACAAACGGCGCTCGTTTTGGTGCTCCACAGCCGAAGGAATCCTCTGTTGAAGTCAGGACCAAGCAATCAGTTTTCTGAATTTTTCGTTTACAAGTCTGAATCCCCCCCGTTCTTCACCCCGTCCCGTCTGCTACAGCCGTCCTTCGCAAAAATCCCCAACATGAAACTTGCAGCTGGTACATCCCCCTTCGTTTTAGGTTTTTACGGTTTAGTGAAATTCGCAACTTTTTGCTCGCCATCTTCGTTTGAATCTGGGGTCAGCTAGCAGTGTCTGCAACGCAAATTCAGTTTCAGTACCACCTCGGAAGGTTTACAAAAAGGACCCTGGACTTCTCAAACTCTCAACCCGCAGTCCCCTTGGTCCCACCGTCAGCGTCTGATGTAGTTTTGTAAAAAGGCTCTCGTGTTTTAGGAAAATCCAACCGCGGTCCCCCGAACCAGCCCACGTGTCCCCCTCTCGCCTCTACCAGTCAGCACCTGGTCCCACCCGGTCAGTGGCTGTATGTAGGATCCGGCTGGGTGACAAAAGTACAGAAGCCTCTCTGTTTTAATTTTCAAATCTTTTCAAATTCACTCAGATTCAAATTCAAAATACAAATCTGTTTAAAACTAAATAAATTCATAACTTATTCCTGGTTTAGAATTTGAATTCAAACGTTATATGAAAAATGATTTGTTTTTGAATGTTAATTCAAATCTTTATTCAAATATTTTCAAAAATTAATTTAATTAATCAACCTTTGACTTTGACCTAATTTGACTAATTTTGACTAAAAAAATAAAATTAAATTCATAATTCCAAATAATGCAAATAATATATGTTTTTGAATCAGAAAAATGAGAGGATTTCAAATATGCTATCCAAATTGCCTTTTGCACATTTTAAATTTCAAGTTGAATCAAATTACCACAAATGCCACTAGAATTTAAATAATTAATAACTTTTGATTTATAATTCCAAATTGAACAAATGATATGTCTAAAATGATCAGCTCGACGAGACCTTTCTGTTTATGCTATCCATGACTTCAATTGCAGCATGCATCATATCAATATATAGTAAACAGCAACTGTTATGACAACAAAATGTGATCCAAAACCCCATTAAAAATGTTATTACTTGTCTTCCACACCTCACTATGCCATGCTACCTTATTGCCATGTAAATTGTGCATCATTCATCATGGCATGACTGTTTGCTTGACGCATCTTATTCATATGCTTGTGCTCTATATTCATGTTGGCCTTGTTTGTTTGGTTTTTCTCGGATAGACACTGAGCAGGGGTTATATCAAGAGAACCAGGAGCACTACCCAGATCCGTCCCTCGCTTCAACTGAGTTGCCAGGCAAGCACTTCCACATGCTTGCATACATACAGTACCTATTGCCTCTATCTTATTCGTGCTTCATGGAGTCGCGATTGCATTAAATTGAATCCCAAGTATGCATAGCCTTTACTTTAAACCCCACCAAGCTTGTTCCTCCATCCCATGAGCCATTACTACAGGATTTGTTTGAGCCATGCGAGTCGTAGAACAGCATGTGTAGGGTTTGTGAGAGTCTGATGGATAACGAGGTACCTAAACAACTTAACCTGAGTAGTAATGGGAGAACTAATGAAAGTGGCACCGGTGAGCAACATCTGCTATTTGGTTTTCCTGCTCACTTGTGTCCCGTAAGACCCCGAGTACTTGATTCCCTCCTTGATTTATCGCTATCCACATCCGGAGGTATATGGGACCCCGAGCCGAGCTTGATTCCGTCTTATTTCTTGGGGCCACAAACTAGTTTGAGGTTTTATTTACTATCCTGTACTTATGCCATGCTACTTCAGATTTAAATTGTGCAGCGATAGCACATCAGTCGCTTAGGATCGGGACACGATTCCGCGGTGTCGACAAGCCCAGCTTTGGGTTCCCCGCTCATGTACCGCCTACCCAAACCTTGAGTCCGTCTCGAGCTTGCTTACTGCTATGGTCTACTCAATGGGGTGGCCCCTGAAATATTTCAATCGTGATTGTTCACCGTGAAGGCCTTGTTGGGTTTTGATTTGGTTTTTCCGAGGTTGATCGAGCGTGTGTTGCTATTGGTGCACCGGGCCGGGTAAAACTTTCTGAAAGCCGTGTCCGCGGTTATGGACGACTTGGAGCACAGTTTCTCGATCATAGACAAGCATAACTAAAGTACCGTTTTAATCTGACTAAGTAATTTGACTAGTAAATAGTGCAACCCGCATGGAATGGTTAATAAAATTGCCAACGGATGGGGGTTGTCGTCCGCCTCGTTGGTGTTTAGGAGGAGGATGGATCCGATGAAATCACTATTATAACTGTTGTCCTTAATTCACGGACATCCGCCTATCATTGGTTAGGCGGAGGGTTAGCGCTTATCTCAGTAATCGCTAGGGTTTATCTTTCGCTGCAATTGCGTCACCCTGTTGTGTCCCCTTTAGAGGCATTAAGACTTGCTGAGTACCCTTAGGGTCTCACACGATAAATTATTGGTTCGATGAATGTACTCTCACGGGACGGACCTTTGGGTGGAAGAAGGCGATGTGGGCAACGATCGCGTGTAGAGATTCCGGGATCGGGGATCCGTGAGATCTGTGGTTGGGATGTGCTTATTTCTATGGCATCTTATGCCGATTTGCTTCTTATCCGTACTCGGACTATGTTTGCCGCTTCCGCATGATACTCTGATGTGTGCTGTATGAGGAAGTATCCTAAAATATTAGATCTATCTAGGTCATTTGAATCTTGCCGTATGGCGTTGCTATATTTCCTTTCTTTCTAGATGGTATGGCTCTGATGTACTCTTGTATGGTGGCTTGCATACATAATCATTTGTGAATGTATTTGATCCCTTCGCCTGCCGATTACGCCGCCCGTACAGGTCCCGTTGAGATGGTAGTGGTTGGGACGGCCGCAAGGTCTACCCGTGAGTGGCTTTTGGGGCCCCACCGTACTATTTCAACCACTACCGCTCATCCAGGCTTGTATCTAGGAGTGTAATTCACCGAGGTAGTTACAATTGGTATCAGAGCCATCCCGACCTTCAGGGTTTCAGCCAAACGGTCGTTGTCAGTCTAGCAAATATTTTGGTAGTTATGTATACTAGGGAAAAACAAAACGCGAGAGTAGGACTGCTTCCACTTTTCTTCTTACCCTCCCACCCACCCTTTTCTGGTAAGGAAGTGCAACGTTTTCAATCCTCTTCTCAAAATTCAAACTAGGATTCACGTGTTCTGGGTTTCCGTAGTACCATAGGGTGTGTGTATGTGTGTAATCCCTTGTCTATCTGTTGCATCCAAGTTGTTATCTTATCATCCTTTGGTGATCAACTGTTGGTACAATCCATATCGACAGGCTTTTGCAAACCGACGCAATCTATCTTTCTCTTTGTATCCGACGCTATCTTGTTTGGGGTGTTCGTTTCCGTAGTTACCAATCTTTAGGTTTCGTCGTGAGAAGAAGGGGTTAGGATATGTGTTCCACTTGTTCATGTGCGGAGTAATGATTTGAGTGCGGGATGGAGTCGCGACCATACCACTACTCTTATCATTCTCTTTTGTATATTGAATCGGTAGAGTCACTAATCTTGATTCATTAAGTAATTTTGCGCATCTATTGGTATTGTAATGCCGAAATTTGTGGAAAAATTTTCTTTGATATATTTGTGTACCACACTCCTTTTCACCGTGCGATATGCTTAATATCTTTTAGGTGCTTTGAACTTTGTTGATATTTTAATATCATCTTAGTAAATTGTATCCTTTAATCTTGGTTAATTCCATCTTGGTACTATTTTGGATTATTATCATTCTCCATTATAGTACTGACTGGAGTTTTATATCAATGTGATGGCTCCACCACGCCGGACCGATGAGGACATACCTCGAACGGGCTCACGCCACAAACACCGCTAATGCTTTGGCAGCAATGCAGCAGAACCAGCAGCGCTTTGAGGAGAGTGTCAGAAGAAACGAGTTTGCGCCACTACCTCCACCTCCCAAGCGAGGAGACATCAAGAGCTTCCTCAAATTCAACCTCGCCGCTTGATGTTTCGATCGACCTGGACGCGGATGATTGGCTGCGTGAGATGTCCAGTTGCTCGAGACCGATGTTCCCGAGCAGGAGTGGGTCAAGTGTGCTACCCACCTCAAGGGAGATGCAGCTCTGGTGGGAGAATTACTTGAAGGCAAGCTGCACCGGGTTCCAGCCAACTTGGGAGAGGTTCACCGAGCGTTCAAGGAGCAGCCGAGATTGTTATGGAAAGGATGAAGGAAGCATTTCTCAACCTGAAGCAAGGAAATGATAACGTCAACACCTATATCAGGAACTTCATGAATCTCTCTCGTTATGGTGGTGATGAGGTATCTGATGACAAGAAAAAGCAGAAGAGGTTCAGGCAAGGGCTCAATGCATCGATCAAGTATGCAATCACACATGCAAGGCCGGCGTCTTTCCTGGAACTCCAACACACAGCTCTGCAAGAGGAGGCAAGCAGGCAAGTGTTCGAGGAGTCCAAGAAACACAACAGGGATGCATCAAGCTCTGCAGTTATGGCAGCTCTTTCTAAGCGGCGTGTCTGGGTTCCTAACACCCCACCGTCGCTCCCGGCTCCACCAAGACCTGCAAGTTACGCACCAAGGCCACCAAACTTCACCACTGCGGCTCCCAGGGGCTAAAACCACCACTACCCTGGAGCGCCTGGCGGAGTCCCTGGCTACGCTGCTCCACGTCCAGCTGGTGCCTGCTTCACGTGTGGAGATCCTGGACATCCCCACTAGAACTTTCCAATGAAGAACAAAGCTCTCCCTCCACCCCCGCCAAGATCTGCAGCAAGCTCTCCTTCGGTTCGTGCACCACCACCTCGGGCTCTCAACATCAACACCAAGCCCGGGTCTATGGTTGCTCGTGCCAACTGCGTCAACGCCGCTCAAGCTGAGCATGCACCTGGAGTTGTGATGGGTATTCTATCCGTTAACTCAGTCCCTGCACGAGTTCTGTTTGATTCTGGTGCATCGCATTCTTTTGTGTCTCACAAGTTTGCAAATGAGAATGAGTTAGTCTTGGTTCCTCTCCAAAAGCGGTTAATGGTTCTTTCTCCGGGAGCAAACATGAGGGCTGAGCATATCAGTCATGGCAATCAAGTTGAGATTGGTGGTTCTTCCTTCTTGGCTTCTTTAATTGTCCTGGGCAGTTCTGACATTGATGTCATCTTGGGCATGGATTGGTTAACGGCAAATGCAGCTGTGATTGATTGTGCTGAACGCCCGCCTCAAGATTCCTCAAGGCCATATAGTCTTTTCTCCAAGTCTCGACTCCTGGTCCAGCTCTTCTCCTTGGCAGCTCAATGATGATGCTATGGAAGCTATTCAGTGTACCGTGGTCCGTGAGTTCCCGATGTCTTTCCCAAGAGTTGCCGGGTATGCCTCCGGATCGCGAGGTTGAGTTCGTGATTGAGCTTGAACCTGGAACGGCTCCTATCTCCAAGCGGCCTTACAAAATGGGTCCTTCTGAGCTGGCTGAACTCAAACGACAACTTGATGAACAAGAGAAGTTGGGTTTCATTCAACACAGCACTTCTTCTTGGGGTAGCCCAACAATCTTTGTGAAGAAGCGTGACAGAACCGATAGACTCTGTGTTGACTACCGGGCTCTCAATGCTAAAACCATCAAGAACAAATATCCCCTTCCGCGGATTAATGATCTATTCGATCAGCTAGCTGGAGCTGTGGTGTTCTCTAAGCTGGACTTGAGAAGTGGTTATCACCAAATCAAGATTCGCAAGGAAGATGTGCCCAAAACAGCTTTCACCACCCGCTATGGCCTGTATGAGTACACGGTCATGTCTTTCGGTCTCACCAACGCACCTGCTACCTTCTTGAGGCTGATGAACTCCGTTTTCATGGAGTACCTTGATAAGTTCGTCGTGGTCTATCTGGATGACATTCTGGTCTATTCTAAGTCCAAGGAAGAGCATGAAGAACACCTGCGGTGTGTCCTAAACAAGCTTCGTGAGAACCGCTTGTATGCAAAGTTCTCAAAGTGTGAGTTTTGGATGCCTGAAGTAACATACCTGGGTCATGTTATCTCTGCCAAGGGCATTGCAGTCAACCCGGAAACCGTGAAGACAATAGTTGAATGGCTTCCTCCTGCTAATGTCAAGGAAGTGCGGAGTTTTCTTGGTTTGGCTAGCTATTGCCGTCGCTTTGTTCAGAACTTCTCGAAGATAGCGAAGCCTCTTACCGACCTCCTCAAGAAAGGCAAGAAATACCTGTGGACTCCTGCGTGTCAAGAAAGTTTTGAGACACTCAAAGAGAAGCTCACTTCCACGCCAGTCTTGGTTCCTCCGGATACATCTAAGCCTTTCCAGATATTCTGTGACGCCTCTTTGCAAGGATTGGGCGCGGTCCTTATGCAAGAGAAACAGGTGGTTGCTTATGCCTCTCGTCAGTTGAAGACGCATTAGATCAACTATCCCACACATGACCTCGAGCTAGCAGCAGTTGTCTTTGCTTTGAAGCTTTGGAGGCACTACTTGCTCGGCAACCGTTGTGAGATCTTCTCTGATCACAAGATTTTGAAGTATATCTTCACACAGCCGGATCTCAACCTTCGGCAGAGGAGATGGATTGAAGCAATCAATGACTTTGATGTGACCATCAACTACACTCCGGGCAAAGCAAATGTCATGGCAGATGCGCTTAGCCGCAAAGCTTATGTCAACAACCTCATGATGGAAGAGCAACAGCCTCTCTTGTGCGAGGAATTCCGTCAGCTCAACCTGGAAATTGTGGAACAAGGGCATCTCCTGAACCTTCTGGCTACTCCTCTCTTGGAAGAAAAGATTGCTCTCGTCGGTGGGTGATCCGCACACCAAAAGCTCATCTCTAAACTTGAGCTTCCAGTATGAGTCCTTCCACGTTGATGATCAAGGCACGCTGTTCTTTGAACACGGATGTTTGTTCCAAACTACCCGGTCCGAGAGACCAAGTTCTCAAGGAGGCGCATGATTCGGTTCTTTCTATCCATCCCGGCAGCACAAAGATGTACATGGACTTGAAAACACAATATGGTGGCACAGGTTGAAACGGTATTGTGCCAAGTATGTCTCGAATGTGATGTCTGCAGCAGTGAAGGTCATCCATCGAAACCATTCGGTCTTCTACAGCCATTGAAACCACCGGAATGGAAATGGGAGAAAGTAGAGATGGACTTCATCACCGTTTTCCAAGGTCGCATAAGGGCAACAATGCAATTTTGTTGTCATCGACAGGCTTTCTAAAGTGGCTCATTTCTTCCCGATCAAAGAAACAATTTACAATTCATTGGTGAGCTCTACATCAACAGAATTGTCTCTCTGTATGGGGTTCCACTTGAAATCAGTTCAGACCGTGGGAGCATCTTCACTTCAAAGTTCTAGGAAAGTTTCCAAAATGCTTTGGGAACAAAGTTGAACTTCAGCACTGCTTACCACCCTCATTCGCAAGGACAAGTGGAAAGGATCAATCAGATTCTGGAGGATATGCTTCGAGCTTGCGTCATCTCGTTTGGCATGAAGTGGGAGGAATGCCTTCCATATGCTGAATTCTCCTACAACAACAGCTTCCAGAAGAGTCTAAAGATGGCACCATTCGAGGCTCTCTATGGTCGCAAGTGCAGAACTCCGATTGGTTGGTCAGGTGCAGGAGAAAGAATCTGGTTTGGCCCTGACATTGTAACTCAAGCAGAGGAGAAGGTGCATATCATTCTGGAGAACCTGAAGATTGCTCAAAGTCGCCAGAAGAGCAATTATGACAGGAAGCACACGGACATGGTGTATGTTCCTGGTGATCTCGTGTACCTTCGTGTCACTCCCATGAGAGGAACACACCATTTTGGTATCAAAGGAAAGTTGGCTCCTAGATACATCGGTCCATTCAAGATTCGTGGTAGAAGAGGAGAAGTTGCTTATGCACTTGAGCTTCCTGAAAAACTCAAAGTCCATGATGTTTTCCACATCTCTCAGCTCAAGAAGTGCTTCAAAGATCCGAGGACCGTGGATCATGAGCTAATCGATCTCCAAGAAGACTTGTCTTATCAAGAACACCCCACCAAAATCCTTGAGACCGCAGAAAGAAGGACTCGCAACAAGTCCATCAAGTTCTGCAAGGTGCAGTGGTCACACCATTCTGTTGATGAAGCCACATGGGAGCGTGAAGATGAACTCCGTGCCAACCATCCTTCTCTCTTTGTATCTTCTACTTCTTCCTAGAATCTCGGGGCGAGATTCCTGTTTAGTGGGGGAGAGTTGTAGCATCCCAGTTGTCTAACATCTGTAATGCTACTTGTTCTAGTAATAAAAGGGCCACTTCCAACATATAATTGCTGCATCATCATCATATCATGCTCATGTCATCATGTCACCTTGCATTTGAGCATCATACAAAACCCCTCTTTGCTTTGGTTCTTATCTCATGTGCATTATTAATTGTAGTTGCCTCTTGATATTGTATTTGGTTCTTAATACATTGTTAAATGCCCAAGTTGATTTGGGGGCATATCTCTTAATAACTCCACCACCTTTCTTTCACCACCTTTTAATTCCACCATCCAACTAAATATGAGCTTGGCATTTTATTGAGTTTACCTCTAGCTCATGTGGGTTGGGTGGATCCCACTCATAATCTTATGCTTGGCCTTTTTCCCACCTTTTGGAAATGCATGGAATAATGCCACATGATTTTATGTTGTTTTCACAATATGAATACTTGGCATTTATTAATTGCATGGGCCATGCAAGCACCACCTCATCTCTCTCTCCCTCTGTTTGTTTTCTACAAGCCTTGGATCCATGTGAAGGTTCCCTAATTTTTACAAATGTTTTCATCTAAATTGCAAAACCGCATCTCTTCATATGCTTGTATAATGCCCCATTTGGCTCATTCATAAAACATGTATGTGGGCATCTCCTTCCCCTCCATCTCTTTTGCCTTGCTTCCACACTTGTTCCAACCCTCTATTCAAACCTCCTGGTAACAAAGTTCAAAAGATTTGAAATCAGTAGCTGGTTTGAATTTGTATTAGAATGAAAACAAACAAATCAAACAAAAATAAAAGAGGAAGGAAAATAAAGGAGAGAACAAACCTGGCAGCCCAACCAGCCGCAGCAGCCCAAGAGGAGATCGCTGCCCAGCAGAGCAACACCCTCCTCCGGCCCAACTTGCCACCCCGGCCCGGTACCCCTTCGCAATCACGCCGTCGCCCCTGTTTCTCTTCTCCGTTCGCCCGCGCTCTCTGAAGAGCAGCAGACGGAGCAGGTCGCGTCCGTCGCTTGCCGTCGGCCCTCACGCCAGGCCAGGACCCCTCCCTTATCAACCCGGGTTTCCTCCCTAGAACCCTAGCTCTCTTCCTCCCTCGCGCAGCTGCTTCCCTTTCCCCACCTCTCTGCTGTTCCACGCCATGCCCATGACCAGGGCCTAGCTGCTGCCTTCGCCTCGGCTGAGCTCGCCTCCGGCCTCTTCTACTTGGAGCGAGGAGGAGACGTGCAGTGGAGGCCCCTGTCGCCGTCCCGCGCTCGTCGCTACACCGCCACCGTCATCATCTCCGGTCAGCTACCACGTCGCCGTCCACCCCTCCGTGAGCAGCCGCAAACCCTTCCGTTCCTCTGACCTTCCTCCGCTCCCGCTCGCTCTCAGCGCTCGACCATGTCCGTGGACACCGGCAGACCACGCGTGCATCTCCCAAGCCCCGCTTCTCGAGTTCGTACCAGCATGTGTGTTGCTACTTCGCGAAAACTCCGAACATGGAATTGGTTCTCCTACCTCCCAGGTTTCCAACGAAACAAACGGCGCTCGTTTTGGTGCTCCACAGCCGAAGGAATCCTCTGTTGAAGTCAGGACCAAGCAATCAGTTTTCTGAATTTTTCGTTTACAAGTCTGAATCCCCCCCGTTCTTCACCCCGTCCCGTCTGCTACAGCCCTCCTTCGCAAAAATCCCCAACATGAAACTTGCAGCTGGTACATCCCCCTTCGTTTTAGGTTTTTACGGTTTAGTGAAATTCGCAACTTTTTGCTCGCCATCTTCGTTTGAATCTGGGGTCAGCTAGCAGTGTCTGCAAACGCAAATTCAGTTTCGTCAGTCACCTCCGGAAGGTTTACAAAAAGGACCCTGGACTTCTCAAACTCTCAACCCGCAGTCCCCTTGGTCCCACCGTCAGCGTCTGATGTAGTTTTGTAAAAAGGCTCTCGTGTTTTAGGAAAATCCAACCGCGGTCCCCCGAACCAGCCCACGTGTCCCCCTCTCGCCTCTGCCAGTCAGCACCTGGTCCCACCCGGTCAGTGGTTGTGGGTAGGATCCGGCTGGGTGACAAAAGTCCAGAAGCCTCTCTGTTTTAATTTTCAAATCTTTTCAAATTCACTCAGATTCAAATTCAAAATACAAATCTGTTTAAAACTAAATAAATTCATAACTTATTCCTGGTTTAGAATTTGAATTCAAACCTTATATGAAAAATGATTTGTTTTTGAATGTTAATTCAAATCTTTATTCAAATATTTTCAAAAATTAATTTAATTAATCAACCTTTGACTTTGACCTAATTTGACTAATTTTGACTAAAAAAATAAAATTAAATTCATAATTCCAAATAATGCAAATAATATATGTTTTTGAATCAGAAAAATGAGAGGATTTCAAATATGCTATCCAAATTGCCTTTTGCACATTTTAAATTTCAAGTTGAATCAAATTACCACAAATGCCACTAGAATTTAAATAATTAATAACTTTTGATTTATAATTCCAAATTGAACAAATGATATGTCTAAAATGATCAGCTCGACGATACCTTTCTGTTTATGCTATCCATGACTTCAATTGCAGCATGCATCATATCAATATATAGTAAACAGCAACTGTTATGACAACAAAATGTGATCCAAAACCCCATTAAAAATGTTATTACTTGTCTTCCACACCTCACTATGCCATGCTACCTTATTGCCATGTAAATTGTGCATCATTCATCATGGCATGACTGTTTTGACGCATCTTATTCATATGCTTGTGCTCTATATTCATGTTGGCCTTGTTTGTTTGGTTTTTCTCGGATAGACACGGCGGGGTTATATCAAGAGAACCAGAGCACTACCAGATCCGTCCTCGCTTCAACTGAGTTGTGCAAGCACTTCCACATGCTTGCATACATACAGTACCTATTGCCTCTATCTTATTCGTGCATCATGGAGTCGCGATTGCATTAAATTGAATCCCAAGTATGCATAGCCTTTACTTTAAACCCCACCAAGCTTGTTCCTCCATCCCATGAGCCATTACTACAGGAGTTGTTTGAGCCATGCGAGTCGTAGAACAGCATGTGTAGGGTTTGTGAGAGTCTGATGGATAACGAGGTACCTAAACAACTTAACCTGAGTAGTAATGGGAGAACTAATGAAAGTGGCACCGGTGAGCAACATCTGCTATTTGGTTTTCCTGCTCACTTGTGTCCCGTAAGACCCCGAGTACTTGATTCCTGTTCCTTGATTTATCGCGCTATCCACATCCGGGAGGTATATGGGACCCCCCTGAGCCAGAGCTTGATTCCGTCTTATTTCTTGGGGCCACAAACTAGTTTGAGGTTTTATTTACTATCCTGTACTTATGCCATGCTACTTCAGATTTAAATTGTGCGACGGATAGCACACACTGTTTAGGATCGGGACACGATTCATGGTGTCGACAAGCCCAGTTTTGGGTTCCCAATCGTTCACAACCTCACCCAAACCTTGAGTCCGTCTCGGAGCTTGCTTACTTGCTATGGTCTACTCAATGGGGTGGCCCCTGAAATATTCTCAATCCTGTGATTGTTCACCGTGAAAGCCTCGTTGGGTTTTGATTTGGTTTTTCCGAGGTTGATCGAGCGTGTGTTGCTATTGGTGCACCCCGGCCGGGTAAAACTTTCTGAAAGCCGTGTCCGCGGTTATGGACGACTTGGAGCACAGTTTCTCGATCATATACAAGCATAACTAAAGTACCGCTTTAACCTGACTAAGTAATTTGACTAGTAAATAGTGCAACCCGCATGGAATGGTTAATAAAATTGCCAACGGATGGGGGGGGTTGTTCGTCCGCTTCCTCGTTGGTAAGCGAGGAGGAGGATGGATCTGATGAAATCACTATTATAATTGTTGTCCTTAATTCACGGACATCCGTCTATCATTGGTTAGGCGGAGGGTTAGCGTTTATCTGTAGCACTGCTAGGGTTTATCTTCGCTCACGCAATTCGCCACCCAGTGTTGTGTCCTTTAGAGGCATTAAGACTTCTTTGAACCCTTAGGGTCTCACACGATAAATTATTGGTTCAGATGAACAGGTACCCTCACAGGACGGATACTGGGTGGAAGAAGCTGATGATGTGGGCAACGATCGTTCGGTGTAGAGATTCCGGGATCGGGGATCCGTGAGATCTGTGGTTGGGATGTGCTTATTTCTATGGCATCTTATGCCGATTTGCTTCTTATCTGTACTCGGACTATGTTTGCCGCTTCCGCATGATACTCTGATGTGTGCTGTATGAGGAAGTATCCTAAAATATTAGATCTATCTAGGTCATTTGAATCTTGTCGTATGGCGTTGCTATATTTCCTTTCTTTCTAGATGGTATGGCTCTGATGTACTCTTGTATGGTGGCTTGCATACATACTCATTTGTGTATGTATTTGATCCCTTCGCCTGCCGATTCGCCGTCTGAGTCCCGTTGAGATGGTAGTGGTTGGGACGGCCGCAAGGTCTACCCGTGAGTGGCTTTTGGGGCCCCACCGTACTATTTCAACCACTACCGCTCATCCAGGCTTGTATCTAGGAGCGTAATTCACCGAGGTAGTTACAGTGAACAACACCGTGTCCCTAGTACGCCTCTATGGACTAGCTCATTGATCAATGATAGTTAAGGTTTCCTAACCATAGACATGAGTTGTCAATTGATAATGAGATCATATCATTGGGAGAATGATATGGTGGATAGACCCAAACTAAGCGAAGCAATTAGATCGTTTCATCGTGTTCATCTTTGTGAAGCTTTTCCTATGTCAAATATTGTATTCCTTAGACCATGAGATAATGCAACTCCCTGGTACCGGAAGAAAGCTTTGAGGTCATCAAACGTCATCCTATGAGAGGGTGATCATAAAGGTGTCTCTCAGGTGATCGGAAAGTATCTGTTGGGTTGTATGTATCGAGATGGAATTTGTCCCTCCCAAGTCGGAGAGATATACTTCGGGCCCACTCGGTGTCGATATCAACACCGCTTGCAAGCATGTGGTTAAGGAGTTAATCACAAAGTGATATTGGATTACGAACGAGTAAAGTACTTGCGTGAACGAGATTGAACTAGGTATGACGGTGCATCGACAATCGAATCTCGGGCAAGTAAAATATCGCGAGACGACGGAATATATATATGGGATTGATTGAATCCGGCATCGTGGTTCATCCGATATGATCATCGATGAATGTGTGGGAGTCAATATGGGTGCCTGCACCCATTGTGCTGATTATTGATAGAAGATCATGTCTCATATTCTCGAACTCGCAGGTCACACACTTAACGATCTCGACGCTAGGATAGATTGGAAAATTGGTTTATGAATTTTTGTTCGAGTCTCGGATGGGAACCGGATATCACGAGAGGTTCCGGAATGGTCCTAGAATAAGATTCATATAAGGCAAGAGGCGTTTTGGAGTTCGAATTGTTCCAAGTTAATCGGTATTGTACCGAAGCTTCTAGAACCTTCCGGAAGGGGACCAACGTGGCCCCACCTTCCGGGGAGGGAATGGGCCTATGAGGGAGTGTCTGGCCGCATTGGGCCAGGGGCACAAGGCCCCATAGGGCCCAGACGATCCTAGATAAGTTTAAACTCGTTTAAACTAGAGATAGGATTTCTAGATAAGGGAGAGTTTAAATCGTTTAAACTAGAGATAGGATTTATAGATAAGGGAGAGTTTAAATTGTTTAAACTAGAGATAGGCTTGGAGGAGGGGCAAGGGCTGGCCGCCTCTATATAGAGGGTGGTGCGCCCTCCCCTACACACCTTCCTCCAAGCCCCTAGCGTCTTGCTACCTTCTCTCTCCCTCCGATTGTTTGTAGGCGAAGCCTGCAGAAATTCTCCACCATATACACCACGCCGTCGTGTTGTAGATCCAATCTATCTCTCCACCATACTCGCTGGTCCGAGGAAGGAGGAGACGTCGAGGTGCTGCGTGTGCATCTCACGAGGCACCGCCACTTGTGGTGCTAGATCGGATCGGATCACGAGGAGGAGAAGCAGTACGACATCACCCACGTTAAGCGAGCGTTCACTGTCAGAATCTTCAAGGGTATGAAGATCTAATCCAATCTCTCGTTGATTGCATCTCCTAGATTAGATCTTGGCTTTCCTTTGTTCGCATCCGTAGAAAATTTTGATTTACTATGCCGCCAAACCCTTCAAGGTATCGAGCTAGATCTATGCGTCGATGTGTTTCGAGTAGAACACAACATGGTTGTTGGGCGTTGATCTTTTCTGCTACAAGCCTCTTGTTTGTGTTCTTCTTATGACGCGGGATAGTGAGATTGAAGCGGTCCAGCGAACTTACGCGATGTCGTCATGCGACCGCTCCGCACTTGACGTGTGGCTTGTTCCACACATGCGGGTGGATGTCGGTTCTCTCACTATAGTTGTCATGGGATTAACACGGAGTTTGGCAACCATAATATCACCGTTGTGGCTTTCCGTAGGTAAGAATCGTTCTTAGCATCTACTCCCATAAGCCACGTAAAACATGCAACAACAAAGTAGAGGCGTCTAACTTGTTTTTGCAGGGAGTGTTTTCTGTGATATGGTATGGCCCAAGATGTGATGTGTATATTGTATGCGATGATCATGTTTTGTAATGTTTCACGACTTGCATGTCAATGAGTACACAACCGGCAGGAGCCATATGGTTGTCTTTATAATTGTGTATGACCTGCGAGTCAACTTCTTATACGCCATGTAATAGCTTTACTTTATCACTAAGTAGTTAGCAATAGTTGTAGCTGCTATTCGTGGTGGAGGCAATCATGGTGGAGTGATGGAGATCATGCCAGAACGCACAAGATGGAGATCATTGCGCGAGGATTGGCTATACCATGTCACATAAAGTTATATGCATGTGATGTTTATCTCTTTATGTATCTTATTATGCTTAGATCGCGACGGTAGCATTATAAGATGATTCCTCACTTAAAGATCAAGATAAAAACTGTGTTCTCCCCAAGTATGCACCATTGCGAAAGTTCGTCGTGTCCAAGCATCACGTGATGATCGGGTGCTATAGACTCTACGCTCACATACAACGGGTGCAAGCCAGTTTTGCACACGCGGAAATACTTGGGTCTAGCTTGACGAGCCTAGCATGTCTGACATGGCCTCGAACACAAGAACCGAAAGGTTAAGCATGAGTCATATGAATGATATGATCGACACTTTGTTGTCCACCATTGAAACCACATCTCTTCTCGTGATGATCGGATTAGGTGTGGTGAATTTGGATCGTGTTCACTAAACAACTTGAGGGATGTTGAATTTAGTGGGAGTTCATCTAGTAATTTGATTAAGTTGAACTATTTATCATGAACATAGTCTAAATTGTACTTGCCAATCATAGATCACATGGCCAAGTTCAACTTCAACTTCAACGTTTTCTTGAGAAGGAAAAGCTTAGAAACAATGGGTCTAACTTCACCAATTGGTTCCGCAATCTAAGAATCATTCTGCGGCGGACAAAAGGACTATGTCCTTGGGAAAGCGTTAGGTGACCCTGCGCAAGCTGCGCGGTGATGAGAAAGCTCTATCACCGCACAAAGATGATTATGGTGTGATTAAGAGCACCATGTTGTTTGCTATGGAACCGAGCTTCAAAATCATTTTGAAACCTATCCTGCCCTTTGAGATTCTCGAGAGCCGAAAACCATGTTTCGACTCAAGCCCGTTCGAGAGATATGAGATCTCGAGAAGTTCTTTAACGCAAGATGGAGGAAGGGAGTTCCGTTAGTGAGCACGCCATAAAGATGTCGGGCTACACTCAACGCTTTGAGCAACCGGAATGCGATTCCATAGGAGCTCAAGATTGACAGGTTCGCAATCACTCCTCCCAGCTACAAAAGTTTTGTAGTGACTCATAATCAGATTGGTTCCATCGACACGATCACCGAGCTCTTCGCAAAGTTGAAGGCTGCGAAGTGGACATCAAGAAGGATAATCATGTGTTGATGGTCAACAAGCCCTCCTTTAAGAAAGGTAAGGAGCAAAGAAGCCCTTCAAGAAGGGCGGCAAGCGCAATGCCCTGCCGAGAAGAAGCTCAGTCTGGTCCCAAGCCGGGACCGAGTGCTTCTATTGCAAGGACAAGGGTCCTTTGGGCCTTAGCTGTCCAAGTACTTAGCGGACAAGAAGGTGGCACCATCAAAGGTATATTTGATATACATGTTATTGATGTTTTCCTTACTAGCCCTCGTTGTAGTGCGGGTATTTGATACCGGTTGATTGCTAATATTTGTAACTCAAGCAGAGCTACGGAATAGACGCGGCTTGCAAGGGATGAGGTGACGATCTTGCGTTGGCAACGGATCAAGAGTTGATGTGATGGCCGTCAGACGCCTCCTTAGTTTTACCTTCGGGATTAGTTTTAAACCTTAATAAATGTTATTATGTGCCTGCGTTGAGCATGAACATCATTTCCGGATCGTGTTTATTGCAAGACGGTTATTCATTTAAATCGGAGAATAATGGTTGTTCTATTTATATGAGTAACATCTTTTATGGTCATGCACCTCTTGTGAATGGTTTATTTCTTCTAAATCTCGAAAGGATGAAACACACATCCATAACATTGAGGCTAAGAGATGCAAAGTAGATAGTGATAATACTACTTATTTGTGGTAATCGTTGTCTAGGTCATATTGGAGTAAAGCGCATGAAGAAACTCCATTCGATGGACTTTTGAGTCTCTTGATTTTGAATCATTTGACACATGCGAACCATGCCTCATGGGCAAGATGATCAAAACCCCGTTCTCCGGTATGATGGAGCGAGCAACGGACTTGTTGGAAATCATACATACCGATGTATGCGGACCAATGAGTGTTTCGACGAGCGGTGGATATCGCTATTTTCTCACTTTTACCGATGACTTAAGTAGATATGGGTATATCTATTTAATGAAACATAAATCTGAAACATTTGAAAAGTTCAAGGAATTTCAGAATGAAGTGGAGAACCATCGTAATGTAAAGATTAAGTTTCTACGATCCGATCGTGGAGGTGAATATTTGAGTTATGATTTTCTCACGCATCTTAAAGCAAGTGGAATCGTTTCACAACTCACGCCACCCGGAACACCACAAAGCAATGGTGTGTCTCGAGCTTAATCGAACCCTATTAGATATGGTCCGATTAATGATGTCTCTTCTTGATTTGCGTTATCATTTTGGGGTTATGCATTATAAACCGCATTCACTTTAAATAGGGCTCCATCTAAATCCGTTGAGACGACACCGTATGAACTGTGGTTTGGTGCTAAACCTAAGTTGTCGTTTCTTAAAGTTTGGGGATGCGAAGCTTACGTCAAGAAGTTGATGCCGACAAGCTCGAACCCAAAGCGAATGCGTCTTCATAGGATACCCTAAGGAAACTATTGGGTATACCTTCTATCAGAAGAAGGCAAAGTGTTTGTATGAAAGAACGGTTCCTTTCTTGAGGAGGAGTTTCTCTTGAAAGAAGTGAGTGGGAGGAAAGTAGAGCTAGACGAGGTTATTGAACCTTCTCTTGAATTGGAGAGTAGCGCAGCACTGAAATTGTTCCAAGGTCCGCTGCACCAACAATAGAGGAAGCTAATGACAAGGATCATGAAGCTTGGACGATGTCACATCGAACGTCGCAGGTCGACAAGGTTGCGTGCCCCTCCTGAGTGGTATGGCAACCATGTCTTGACTGTCTTGTTGGTAGAAGACAGTGAACCTACGAACTATGAGGAAGCGATGATGAGCCCAGACTCTGAGAAATGGCTGGAAGCCATGAAATCCGAATTGGGATCCATGAGCGAAAACCAAGTATGGACTTTGGTGGACCCTCCTAGCGACCGAAAGGCCGTTGAGTGCAAATGGATTTTCAAGAAGAAAATGGACGCGGATGGTAATGTTACCGTCTATAAAGCACGGCTTGTCGACACAGGATTTCGACAAGTTCAAGGTGTTGACTACGATGAGACTTTCTCTCCGTAGCGATGTTTAAGTCCATTCGGATTTTATTAGCAATTGCTGCGTTTCATGATTATGAAATATGGCGGATGGATGTCAAGAGCTTTCCTCAATGGGAACATTGATGAAGAGTTGTATATGATGCAACCGAAGGTTTTGTCGATCCTAAGGATGCTAGTAAAGTATGCAAACTTCAGCGTTCCATTTATGGATCAAGCAAGCATCTCGGAGTTGGAACCTTCTTTTGATCAAGTGATCAAGATCTTTGGATTTGTTCCAAATTGCTACGAAGCTTGTATCTACAAGAAAGTGAGTGGGAGCCCGGTGGCGTTCCTGGTACTGTATGTGGATGACATATTGATTATCGGAAATGACATCAACATGCTTAACGATGTGAAGAGTTATTTGAACAAGTGTTTTTCAATGAAAGACCTAGGTGAAGCTGCTTATATATTGGGCATCAATATCTATAGAGATAGACAAAGACGCCTGATAGCTTTAAGCCAGAGTACATACCTAGACAAAGTTCTGAAACGGTTCAGAATGGATAAGGCAAAGGAAGGTTCAGTGCCTATGTTGTCAGGTAAGATATTGAGCAAGGCTCGGTCCACGGTAAATGATAGGAAGCTATGAGCAAAGTGCCTTATGCCTCGGCCATAGGTTCCATCATGTATGCCATCTTTGTACTAGACCGTATGTGTCCAATGCTCTTAGTTTGACGAGCAGATATCAAAGTGATCCAGAGTGGAACCTTTGGACAGCCGTGAAGAACATCCTAAAGCACCTAAATAGAACTAAAGAAATGTTCTTAGTCTATGGGGTGATGAACAACTTGTCGTAAAGGTTACGTCAACGCTAGTTTACACCGACAAGGATGATTCTAAATCTCGGGCAGGATACGTGTATATTTTGAATGGAGGAGCTGTGGAGTGGAGAAGTGCAAGCAAAGCGTGATCGCGGGATCTACAAGGGAAGCGAATACATGGATGCCGCAGCGTCAAGTGAAGGAGTTTGGATCGAAACTTCATCATCGAAGCTTGGCGTGGTTCCAAGTGCATTGGACCCACTAGAGATATTGTGTGACAACACCGCGCCATAGCACTCGCTAAGGAACCAAGATATCATCCAAAGACCAAGCATATCAACATAAGTTTCATATAATCCGAGATTATATAGCATATGGAGATCTGAAGATTAGCAAAGTACATACGGATCTGAATGTCGCAGATCCATTGACTAAACCTCTTCCACGTGTAAAACATGATCAACACCTTAGTGCCATGGGTGTGAGATTGTTGCCAAATGTAAACTAGATTATTGACTCTAGTGCAAGTGGGAGACTGTTGGAATTATGCCCTAGAGGCAATAATAAAGATGTTATTATTATAATTCTTGTTCATGATAAATTTTATATTCCATGCTGGAATTGTATTAAGCGGAAACTTTAATACTTGTGTGGTTTGTGAACAACACCGTGTCCCTAGTACGCCTCTATGTACTAGCTCATTGATCAATGATGGTTAAGGTTTCCTAACCATAGACATGAGTTGTCAATTGATAATGAGATCATATCATTGGGAGAATGATATGGTGGATAGACCCAAACTAAGCGAAGCAATTAGATCGTTTCATCGTGTTCATCTTTGTGAAGCTTTTCCTATGTCAAATATTGTATTCCTTAGACCATGAGATAATGCAACTCCCTGGTACCGGAAGAAAGCTTTGAGGTCATCAAACGTCATCCTATGAGAGGGTGATCATAAAGGTGTCTCTCGGTGATCGGAAAGTATCATTGGGTTGTATGTATCGAGATGGAATTTGTCCCTCCCAAGTCGGAGAGATATACTTGGGCCCACTCGGTAATCGATATCAACACCTTGCAAGCATGTGGTTAAGGAGTTAATCACAAAGTGATATCGGATTACGGAACGAGTAAAGTACTTGGGTGAACGAGATTGAACTAGGTATGACGCATCGACGATCGAATCTCGGCAAGTAAAATATCGCGAGACGAAGGGAATATATATATGGGATTGATTGAATCGCATCGTGGTTCATCCGATATGATCATCGATGAATGTGTGGAGTCAATATGGGTGCCTGCACTCACCGTTGATTATTGATAGAAGATCATGTCAGATATTCTCGAACCCGCAGGTCACACACTTAACGATCTCGACGCTAGGATAGATTGGATAATTGGTTTATGAATTTTGTTCGAGTCTCGGATGGGATCCGGATATCACGAGAGGTTCCTAATGGTCCGAGAATAAGATTCATATAAGGCAAAGGCGTTTTTGGAGTTCGAATTGTTCCGGGTTAATCGGTATTGTACCGAAGCTTTAGAACCTTCCGGAAGGGGACCAACGTGGACCCACCTTCCGGGAGGGGCATGGGCCTATGAGGGAGTGTCCTGGCCGCATAGGGGCACAAGGCCCCATAGGGCCCAGCCGATCCTAGATAAGTTTAAACTCGCTTAAACTAGAGATAGGATTTCTAGATAAGGGAGAGTTTAAATCGCTTAAACTAGAGATAGGATTTGTAGATAAGGGAGAGTTTAAATTGTTTAAACTAGATATAGGCTTGGAGGAGGGGCATGGCCGCCCCTCTATATATAGAGGGGGTGCGCCTCCCCTACACACCTTCCTCCAAGCCCTAGCGCCTTGCTACCTTCCTCTCTCCCTCCCGACCGCTTGTAGGCGGCCTGCAGCAGAAATTCTCCACCATATACACCACGCCGTCGTGTTGTAGATCCAATCTATCTCTCCACCATACTCGCTGGTCCGAGGAAGGAGGAGACGTCGAGGTGCTGCACGTGTGCATCTCACGGAGGCACCGCCACTTGTGGTGCTAGATCGGATCGGATCACGAGGAGGAGAAGCGAGTACGACTACATCACCCACGTTCCGAGAACGTTCCGCTGTGCGAATCTTCAAGGGTATGAAGATCTAATCCAATCTCTCTCGTTGATTGCATATCCTAGATTAGATCTTGGCTTTCCCTCTGTTCGCATCCGTAGAAAATTTTGATTTACTATGCCGCGAAACCCTTCAACCTGTCTGGCTAGGACTTTGCCTATAACCCTAGGATCTGACGACTATATAAGTCGGACCTATGGGAGCCTTTAGGGGAGACCAATCAACCCATATCACGCACAACGAACCAATCCCTGTAACTCGACGTATTGCCATTATAGTGATTTATAGCAGGAGTAGGATCCCGCCACCGTCGTGGGATCTGAACCTGGGTAAGCTGTGTCAACTCATACCCACCAACCTTCCGCCTTACCCTACGTCTCTAAACACGCTCTGTGAGGACCCCTCCATGGCGTACTCTTCGGCAATACCACGACAAAGGTGCTGACGTCTATGCGAGTTGAATCGTCTTCCCAGTCAGCTGCCTGTAGGTTAAGGCATGACATGGGCTCTGCGCTTGAAGACTTTCGCTACTTGTGTTGTAATTGCCATAATGGCCCCTTTGTAAGTTTTGTAATCATTACTTTCTGGATGTTGTAATGATAACTAGTCGGTTATGCTCACGGCTCACTGATCATGGGACCAAGTATTGTATGCACAACGGGTATTCTAGGACCGTAAATCCGGGGTGCCACACAAAGGCCATGGCGTGGCATCCATGGTGGGTGCCTGATGGTTGGGTTCCTGCACCAACAACAGGGTTATTGTAGTACTTGTAGTAGCAAATATTTAAGAGTTTGTCCCGATGGGAGCTCGACGAACGGAA
The DNA here is from genome assembly GCA_030063025.1 of Avena longiglumis. Classification (NCBI taxonomy): domain Eukaryota; kingdom Viridiplantae; phylum Streptophyta; class Magnoliopsida; order Poales; family Poaceae; genus Avena; species Avena longiglumis. The sequence continues at coordinate 415,076,678 of CP125975.1, read as the reverse complement.
ACAGCCCGACCCCGCATCCACATTGTCAATACGGCCACATTTCACACCCATACTGTGGTTTGGAAATAGCGTATTCTATAAGTTACTAGAACATCGATAATTGAGAGAGGTTTAAAGTATCTAATAACAAAGATTTAACAGGAACAAAATAAACTAAGACGGGAAGTAAATAAGAATATGCGATTATGATTACGAAGGTTTGCGAGATGATGGAAAGGGTTCTCAGGGAGTAGTGGATCCATTGCTAGTAATTAGAAAGAGTGATCAAAATTATTATAATGAGTAAGACCATGTATGATATGTGTGGGAGGATCTCCATATATGTACGAATAGGCAGCAACCACTGTTCACATCATCCGTTATAACCACAGCAGGCAGCAATCGACATCAATCGAATTACTGCGCTATTAAGGGATTTCTCCCATGACATGGACATGGCTTGATGAGTTCTCCTTGATTCCCAAAGTTAGTACATAAAGAATGACAACTACTTCATAGTCACAACAAGTGCTCGCATCCTTACGTCTACCAACAAGTAATCCCCTTCATCAGGTCCCCGCAAGAGGCAAATATTAAGGAGGTGCACAACTCCCAACATCAAGATGTATATAATTAACATAGGCACACAATGAACAATATCACATAATAATCTTTATCTCAATTCAAACATACTATGGTTTCTCCATCTCCCCAAGAACAAAGGAAACTACTCCCACATGAAGGCAATCAACATCATGGATTAAATATGGATTAAGTATGATGATATAATTGATAACAAGTGCAAATCCAAGATTCAATCTAGAATTACAACAAGTAACCAAAGGGGATTGGTGATGGAGACGTTGTTGATGAAGATGACGATGTAGATCGATGTGGAGGCCTTCAAGATCCTAGTACCTTCTCCTCTTGTGTGAAGGTGATGGTGTAGATCTTGATTGGAGGAGGCTATGGCGGTAGCACGGAGGCAGGGCTCCGCCATGGGTGAATATGGCTTGGTGGCAGCGGCAGATCCCCGCCCCTGGAGGGCTATGGTGTTGTTGTTGTTTCCTTCGGCTCCTCCCCTCTTTATATAGGCTTTAGGGGTTCCCTAGGGCACCCATAATATGAAGGTTCTAGAGCCTTTCTGGGGCAAGATCCCGTTGTTTCCGACGTTTTTACCAACTATACGGCCGGAACTATACGGCGGCCGGCCGTATAGTTGGTCGTTAAACCTTCTGTCTCCTTTCGTATTTTGGCCGCCATTTCTTCATACGAGCTCCGTTTTTGGCGTTCTTTGGCTCATTGGATTCGTATCGTCGAGGGATACAACCCCATGTTCTTGGATATTTATTTTGGGAAGTTTGAAAAAAACACTTTTCCAACCTCTCAAATGGCTAAGTCTAGTCCATGTAGCTCCTCCATAATATGATTTCTTTGTTCCTTTTGCCTTTGTTTTTTCCATAATCATCATCAACACCTACACACATGTCAAATAAAAGAAAGAGGGATAGAATTCTACCTAAACTACTAAATGTGCAAAGCTCATAATGAATTAAATGAAAACAAGTAATCATGCATATCAAGCATAGCAATAGTTAGATGGAGCATGATATGATAGGAAAATGACACAATTTATATAGCTAAGAAGTGTTGTAGTATCACAGTCATCAACTTCCCCAAGCTAGATCTTGCTCGTCGTCGAGCAAAAGGGATCGATAACTTAATGGATGTGATCTTTCTTATCATTAGAAATCAATGCACTGTATTCTTGTTTTTCCTGCAAGCTCAAAGCAAGAGTGAACATAATCATACAAGGCAATATAAGCTCAGTTATATTATTCCAAACCACTATATATTAGTCAAAAACTTCTATGCCCCATGTCAAAGTTAAATCTAGCTTGCAAATAAACTTGTGATCCTTCTATACACACTTTATTGTATTTTTGTATTTTTATTTGCATAAGGCAAAGCTGAACACGGTTAGTTGTCAATCATAAATAGAGATAGAGTTTTCCAATGCTGCCCACTCATGCCATCTATTAAAGTCTCTCAAGTGCAAACTTCGATTGTTGAGCTCATAGAAAATCTATTTCTTAGTAACAAGACCATGCCAAAAGAGTGGTATATGTTTAATCGAGAATGTGTAGGCTAGGAAGGACACTCGTGACCATTACCAAGGTTTCCCTTTTCGGTATAATGATTTATCATAACGGTCAGAGGATTATTCCAACTTTTGCGTGCAACGCAGACCCATGAGGGAGCCAAAACTCTTACCCATCATAGCATTGCTGTTATAGATATTTAATCAACTCATAGCCAAAATCTGAGATTTCTCTCTTGGTAGATCATTTATAGGCTAGCGGAGTTGTTAGCCCCCCATGGAGTGTGACAGTGGCGCAAGACACGCATAAAGCAATATCTCACTTTGATTTTCAAGACAAATTTTTGGCATATGTAATATCGATACTTTGAAACATCATTTCTTATTTTCCAACTCACTTAGTAAGCATCTATTAAGACCATCATTTTAAACACTATGGGGTCATGCTACTCCATAACTATTCACTTAAGACAATTTTGAATAGTGACAACTAGCAAGTTTCAAAGAACTCCTTTATTATATTTTTTTTCAAAATGTAGAGAACATGGCAATGTATATTTAGAGGATCACAGTATTTTCCACAAGCTAGATAAAAGTTGGACAAGGTGCATCAAAGCTATAGCTTGTCTCTTATGGGGCCTAACACGAGCAAGTATATCCCTTATATAAATATGAACAAAAACTCACCTAAGCAAGCATTCAAAAACAGAGGGATACACAATAGCATGAAAAAATTTAGGATAAAGGACATTGCACAAAACATGCAAAATAACCTTGCCAAGCTGAGAAATTTTCAACACTGGCTCAAGAAGATCATGAAAAAAAAAGAGAAAATGCAGTTACCAAAAGAGGGTATAAGAAGTGGTTACCTCACCAAGCTTAAGTTAAATCAAGGGTGACACATTTTACCGTTGAGGTACTAGTAGCCTATCTTTCAATGGAAAACGAACCTTTGCTTCAACATGTATTTATTGGTATGGTCCGGTGTGCCTTCCTTGAGAACCTGCTTAGAAACTAAAACTAAAACGAAATATTTTTGTGTTTTTGAAGACACGGGTTTAGCTCACAAGTGAAAAAAATATAAGTCCCACTGAGTCGGTTCATCAACCTAAGCACCACGCTTAACTCAGCAAACTTGTCGGGGGGTTAACCTCGGATAGGTCAGAGACGGGGAAAGACAGAGGTACTGTCCCCGTCTGGTTTCCGAGCTACGGCCTAGGTCGGCCGAATCATGGATATGTCGGCCGATGAACGGAGGCAAGAAGCCCATGCACAGGTATCAAGTAGTTACCCGGCCGAGTTAATGAGAAAATCGGCCGGGTTATCCGAATGACCTTCAGGCAGGTAAGGAACGGGCCGAGTAACACAAGGTAAGGCCGAGTGATACGAAGCTTGCAGGAGAAGGAGAAGCCCAGGGTCAAAGTATAGCTGCAGGCTAGAAGGAATCAGGACAGGGCCAAGCACAAGAGACAAGGATGAACAGCGTCAGAGGGGCAGAAGGAGGTCACGGAGGTGACAGTCCTGGAGCCCGAGGCGCGCAGGAGGGGGGCCGCTGGAACCTTGCCGTCATTAGAAGGGCGACAGGGAAAGGAGGCCGAACTACTATTTTGGGACAAGCATATTCCACGAATATGCTTGTTCTCAGCCCTAAGGGCACCCAAGGCACCCTTTATAAGGGGAGGTTTGGACCCCGAGGGAGAAAAGAGTAATAAGCACCGTTAGGCTGGGAGATTCACATTGTCCTCTCAGAAGCAGCTCTAGGAGCACTTGTAACCCACCAAGAGAGAAATAAAGTTCATCACTTTGGCAGCTTGAGTGTAAAGATAGTTGCATCTTCCTCCCGGATCCCACTAGCATCCATTGGCCCCATACTTTAGCCTACCCATGGCATCCGCCGTGCCACCACCACGACGCTTGGCGCCCACCGTGGGGCAATCAGCGTAGCTGGAGTTGTGATCCGGACGGAAACTTCATCAACACCGGCGGCGCGTTGTTTCGGCTTGGTCCAGATTTGGTCTCGCGACTATGTCGAGACAATGCAGGAGCTTGTGGGAAAACCCCAGCGCAACGGGATCTTCATCGGCTCGGGCAGACAGGATCTACGTCGGCGCCGACGCCACCGACGCTTATCCTCACCAAGTTGTTGCAGGGAACCACCTCGGCGTGGCGGCAGTCCATCGAGGAGCATCAGCGCAGCGCCGAGGTGATGGTCGCAGCAGGACTCAAGCGGGAGCAGCATTAGCCGGGTCAGAGAAACCCGCTGCAGCGCATGTGGTCCGCCTAAGCGCATCACGCAAGAAACCGCCGAGGTAATTCCACCGTGACCAACCCGCCGAGCCGCATGACACCACCCCAAAGGCACCAAGAGTGAGGGACCACCTCCGAGAGACCAGAGAACATTCTTCGTGCAACTATAGAGAACTTAACCACACCTCAGCGCCGATACTTGATCCGCAAATGCTCAGCAGAGTTAGAAGAAACCAGTGTCTTTGCCGTAGAGGCCAAAAAGTATCAGCCAAGGGAATCCTTGAACAGGACCCTGAGAGAATATGCGAAAGCTAATAAGCTTGATATCGCACCTGAGCGGGTGGATGAACTAAGATTAAGAGGCAAGAACCTCATGAATGATATTAACAAAGAGCATGAAGCTCACAGAGCCGAATCAGCGATTTGGGTTTGCCGAGGTACAGCACCGGCGAAAACCGAGAGCGGCAAATGCCGCAGATTGGAATTAGAGGGATTAACAGGAAGCTCGTAAACAACAAGAAAGAGTGAATGAGCTGGTGCGCATCGCGAACCAGAAGAATGAGGAAATGCTCAGAGCCAACCCGCAAGACCAGGGCTTCATGATGGTTCATTCGGCAGGCAGCACTGCTTTATCTGCAAGCAGCATCATCACCGGAAACAACGCTAGAAAAGAAAAGCAAGAACTCGTGGAAGAGGAACAAACAAATTGTTCCATATGACCCGCAATAGCCGGCAAGGCAAATGAGAACAGAGGCAATGCGAGCCGAGGTAATAGTGGGGAGAGAAACCACGGCCGCATGGAAAAGGACGTCGGCGGCCGAGGTAATGGGGAACACGGCAGGAAAGAACCTGCAAGAGACAATCATGAAAACCAAACCCCGGCCAAAGTAAGAAGAGAGGTGCCAACCAAGAACCAAGACATGAGCCTCGGGAAAGAGAAGTGAGGCCAGCTCGCTACAATCGATGAATGAAAGGTATAATGATGGATATTCCAAGTAGAATACGCAAACCGGGTGGGAACAATCATTATGGGATGCAGGATAGAATCACATGAGATTTGCCGCAAATGATGCAAGAGTAAAGTTGGATCGGCTATACCGGTCCGAGCTATTGGAAGAGCAAGGTCCACCAGGTCCGGCATGTTTCGGACCAAGGATCATGGGCGAACCACCAATGCCGAATTTCCAGTTGGCAAGAGGCACAAAAACGTACAATGGAAGTACCAAACCGCAAGACTGGTTGATTGATTATGCCACCGCTGTGAAGATAGCAGGTGGCAATCTGAGATGGTCAGGTATGTTCCATGATGTTGGAAGGACCAGCCAGGTATGGTTGAATAATCAACCAGCCGGCAAGATCAATCGTTGGTTGGATTTCAAGAGATGTTCGTTAGCAACTTCACCAAAGACATACAAGAGACCGAATAGACCACAAAGAATTCCATGTGCAAGCGAAGCCAATGAAACAGATAGAGAGTTTTAACTCGATGGTGTAACTTGAGAAACTCGTGTGAGGGAGTTATCGAATCACAAGCAATCGCTGGTTCGCAAGGCTGCCATTATGGCAGCGTACTGTGGCAACGCCTGCAGAGAGATATGCCAACCACACTGGCAGAAACAATCAGAATAGCGGACTCCTATGCATTGGGTGACCCAACCCAACCGGAGTTAATGTCGGCAGACCATCGTGAGCAACAAGACCAGTACACGAGAGAATTGGCCGGGTCATCTAGGCGTGATTTCAGAGGAAGAAGAAGAGAAGAGAGGCCGGATTATAGATATAATTCAGCCCAGGTGGCGGCTGTAGCACAAGATCAGCCGAGTCACGGAGCAATTCAACGGCAGAAAAATGGACCTCAACAGTGGACATCAAGGAATGAAGGAAAGAGGCAATGGACCCCAAAACAAAAGAAGCAATGGCAAGAGAGGCCAAGTATACGTTCAATCCATGTTGGATCACCGTAAATTTCACACATCAAACCCATCTAGACCAGCCAATCATACAACCGCAAAGGCGCTGGATGAAAATGCGATGGGGAACCCGCAGAGTTCAGTTCTCCCCATCAGTGCAAAGCAAGATCAGCCAGTTAATCGGAGCAAATACAAAGAATCGATGTCGCCGCCTCCTCCGAGGTACGATAACCCGGATCGGAGGGATGCAAAGGCATCAAGTAATGAACCAGGGCAAGACGGAAGGATAAATCCGCAAATGCGGACGTAATGATTACAGGAACATCACGGTCTTATTGTGTGTTCACGATGTAACAGGACAAGCAGAGTGCGGCCGGCATATGGAAGTGAATGCAGTCGTACCAGCAGTGCCAAGGTACCAGCCATGGTCTGATCAGGAGATGACCTGGAGCATGAGAGACCACCCCAGAATAATGTCGAGTCCAGGATCATACGCACTTGTATTGGATCCGACGTTTGTGGGACCGAGCATCAATGTGAAATTCTCAAAAGTACTCATCGATAATGGAAGCAGTATCAACATCATGTACAAAGATACCATGCACAAGCTCGGAATATCACAGAATATGCTGCAGTCCACGAGGACAACTTTCCATGGGATAGTGCCAGGGCTTTCATGTGAGCCCATCGGTAAAGTCCGAGTGGACGTGTTATTCGGTACAAGGGATAATCGCAGCAGAAAATTTAGAATTTGAGGTGGTCGATCCGAAATTTGTTATCATGCTTTACTCGGACGTCCAAGACCGCCAAATTCATGAGCAGGCGTCATATAGGTTATCTAAAGATGAAGTTACCCGGACCACAAGGTGATAATAGCAGGGGATTACAAGAAGTCAATGGAGTGTGCTTCAAATGGTCAAATCTGGCGAGTCATTGGTTATAGCAAGAGAAAAGAAAAGGATCCAGAAGTAGCAGCCTCGCTCACAAGACAATTACATGCCGCACCGCTCAACCCTCATGGCGTTGTTTCTTTTCACCACCAAAGAGACGAAGAAATTTCAGATTGATGAGCGCCCTGAGCGCATCGTTACTATTGGTGCAGGCCTTGACGCTAAATAGGAAGGCGAGCTCACCAACTTCCTCCGTGAGAATCGGGACATATTTGCATGGTCAACTCAAGATCTGCAAGGTGTGCCGAGGAGTTAGTGAGCACTTTAAACGTCGTGCCGTGGAGCACGGTGAAGAAGCATCTCCGCCGTCCAAGACAGAGAAAAGTAATAGGGATGAAATAGCTCGCTTCTCGGCCGGGTTCATCATGGAGGCCGTATCCGGATTGGTTATCAACCGGTCTTGTAGAAAAGAAAAAGATGACCCCAACGTAGCCATTGTGTGGCGAATGTGTATCGACTACACTAACCGAACAAGGCATGTCCGAAAGATCCTTTTCCTTTGCCTAGAATAGACCAAGTCATTGACTCTCACCGGCCGTGAGTGTTATCATTTGTAGACGCCAGATTCGTTTCCACCGAATATTAAATCCACCGATCAAATAAAGATCGATTTATTACCCCGTACGGGGCTTATTGTTATCGCACAATGCCATTCGGCCTGCGAAATGCAGGAGCAACGTATCAAAGGTGTATGCAAAAGTGCTTACATGATCAGATAGGAAAAAATGTACAAGTATATGTGGATGACGTAGTCATCAAAACTAAGGAGAGAAAAACCTTGCTAGAAGATATACGGCAAACTTTCGCGAACCTGAGAAGGTTCCGAATGAAACTTAATCCAGAGAAGTGCACATTTGGCGTCTTGCGTGGAAAATTACTCGGTTTCCTTGTGTCCAGCCGAGGTATCGAGGCTAATCCAACAAAGATAAGAGCGATAGAAAGAATGGAATTGCCGAGATGCTTGAACGACGTACAAAAATTCACGGGCTGTCTGGCCTCGCTTAGTCGATTTGTATGTCGGCTAGGAGAAAAGGCACTACCACTCTATCAGCTAATGAGAAAGTCGGACAAATTCAGCTGGACTCCCCAGGCGGACCTTGCGTTTCATGAGTTGAAAAAAATGCTAGTTACGGCACCCATTTTAGCTTCTCCATTATAGAAAGAACCTATGCTACTCTATGTAGCGGCTACCAATCGAGTAGTTAGTACTGTGGTTGTAGTGGAACGACTTGAAGAGGGTAGGTCAGTTCAGAGGCCAGTATACTATCTGAGTGAAGTATTATCCACTTCAAAGCAGAATTATCCGCATTATCAGAAGATGGCTTATGGAGTATATATGTCGGCAAAAAAGCTTAAGCATTACTTTGAAGAGCACCCCATCAAAGTAATCTGTGAGGCACCCATAGCCGACATATTGAACAACAAAGATGCGAGTGGCCTAATCGCAAAATGGGCGATCGAATTATCACCATATGCTCCACAATTTGATAGAAGAGATGCGATCAAATCTCAGGCTGTCGCCGACTTTCTCGTAGACTGGGCGAGGTGCAATATGAGCCACCACTGCCAGATCCAAATTACTGGACAATGCATTTTGATGGTTCCAAACTAAGGAACGGTTTGGGAGCAGGAATAGTGCTAACCTCGCCTAAAAAAGATCAGTTGAAATATGTACTGCAAATACATTTTGCCGCATCCAACAATGTAGCTGAATATGAAGCACTAGTTCATGGATTGAAAGTAGCAAAAGAAATTGGTATACGCCGAATCCTATGCTACGGTGACTCGGATCTGGTAGTACAGCAAGTATCGGGCAGTTGGGACGCATTAGATGCTAATATGGCTTTATACAGATTCCATGTGCAAAAGATAAGTGGATATTTTGAAGGATGTGAATTCCACCACATACCACGAGCAGAAAATGACGTTGCTGACACATTGTCAAAATTGGGATCAACTCGCAATCAATCCCGCCTGTATTGCCTCGAGCACCTCAGAAACCGTCAATAAACCCATCACCGGAGTCCGAATCAATCTTTATCCCGGCAAATTCCGCAGAGAATCATACGCCAATGGAGGTAGATCCGCAGAAAGATTCAGAGTCCCTAAAGAGAGGGACAGCTGAGGTAATAGCAATCATGGAGAGAGCCGAGGTATATACGTCGGCGTAAAACATGGAGATAGACTTGGGATCATCAGAGAGAGTAACGCCAATATGGGCGCAACCCATATTTTCGCACCTAAAAGACGCCAGTATTGCCGAGTAATGAAATATTAGCCAGACAAACAATCAGAAGAGCAAAAGCCTATACCATCATAAACAATGAGTTATATAAGAGAAGCGTAACAAACATATTGCAGAAGTGCGTGAGTTCCACAGAAGGTCAGGAAATCCTTCTAGACATACACCAAGGAGAATGTGGGCATCATGCCTCATCTCGCGCTTTAGTAGCCAAGGCTTTCAGGCATGGATTTTACTGGCCAACGGCGTTAAAAGAGGCAGAAGAATTAGTTAAGAAGTGCAATGGGTGTCAGAGATATGCAACCAGAATACATATGCCGTCGGCCGAATTAAAAACAATACCCATCACTTGGCCATTTTCTGTATGGGGTTTAGACATGGTGGGACCTTTCAAGCCGGCGAGAGGGGGAATGACCCACATCTTGGTTATGGTAGACAAGTTCACAAAATGGATTGAAGTAAAACCAATCAAAAAATAATGGGCACACAGCAGTGAAATTTCTCAAGGATATCATCTTGAGATACGGATACCCACACAGCATTATTACAGATAATGGCACGAATTTTGCAGAAGGAGCCTTCGCCAGATTTTGCCAAGAGAAGCACATAAGACTAGATGTTGCCTCGGTGGCCCACCCAGCATCCAATGGGCAAGTTGAAAGATCTAATGGACTGGTGTTATCAGGAATAAAACCACGACTGGTTGAACCATTGCAGCGGTCGGCAGGATGTTGGATCGAAGAAATCCCAGCAGTTATGGAGCCTCCGGACTACTCGAATAGATCAACAAAGTTACACCCCATTCTTTTCGGTATACAGCAGAGGCCGATCTCAACCGACATAATCTATGACTCGCCAAGAGTTGCTCAAGACACAACCTCGTAAACAAATGAATTAGCTCGGCAAGATGCCGTAGACCTGTTGGAAGAAGCCAGGAGTTGACATTATCACGATCAGCCATTTATCAATGTAACTTACGGCGATATCACAGCAAGAAAGTGAATCCAAGAGTATTCAAGGAAGGAGATCTAGTCCTCCCAGGTGCAGACTACCGGCATGCACAAATTATCACCCCATGGAAGGACCATTTATCGTGAGCAAAGCATTGCACAACGATGCATATTATCCGATTGATGCTCAATCCTCGAGAGAACAAGGCATAGAGCTGGTGAAGAAACGGTTACCGGAATGTGGCTTTACTCGCCATTTTACTCGTAGTGTTCCATCTCAAGGTCAAAATCAATGGTGTATTTGCATCTCGGCACCCGAGCAAGGACTGGACCCGCCAGAGAATATATTTATGTCATATCATGTATTTCAAGTCTCGGCACCTGTGCGCTTACTCGGGACTACAATATGTTATGTTATTTCATGTTAGATGTTTAAACCTCGGAACCCAGAGCAGTTACTCGGGGACTGCCATATGTAATGATTATTTCGTTTGAACCTCGGAACCCAGAGCAATGACTCGGGGACTGCCATATGGTATATTTATTTCTTTCGCGTTACATACTTGAACATTGGCGACCAGAGCAGTGACTCGGGGACTGCCATATGATTGTGCTCCTTTCATGTTACGAATATGTACCTCGGTGCCAAAAGCATTGACTGTGGACTATCATATGATATGTCAAATGCGATTCGCATTTAAACCTCGCATCTAAAGCAACGATTCGGGACTACCGTATGATACCTCGGACCTATGCTAAACGCAATCATAGCAGTTTTTACCCTCAAATGTGATTTATATAAGGAAGTTCCGACGGTAAACGATGATCCAATGATTGTTGCTTGCTCCCACAACGGAGCAGTTAACTTATATTCAAAACAGGTCAATAGTGTAGATATTCAGCTAATGCTTGGATAAGACCATCAAAATAACGGCAAAGTTGAGCCCTAAAAGATGAAGAAAGTACGAGCCAGCAAGGCAAGAATTGAGACGAGCATCCACTTAACAAAGAATTTCAAACACATAGCAAAAAGAAGTTCGAATCATACGGGTTGACAAAGTTTTCGTCTACATTATGCCCGGCATACCAGGGATCACAAATAGCCTAGGCGTTGTTCGTTGGAGGGCAGCTCCTTGCTCAAAAGGGCACTCGAGGTAGGAGGTACTGATCGAGGTCGCCGCCATCCGCCGACCAGTGTAACTTCGGTATCACGGGTTGTTCAGAGCGCCAAGACGCGGTAGAATGCCCGGTGCCTTTGGAGGAAGACCGCGCATCGCCATTGCTATCTGAGCTTGAGCTGGAGCTATTGGATGTGGCCGAATCATCTTCACCATGCTCAGCTGAATCATCACCCGAAGCACCTTCAGCCGCGACCTCCTGATCCGGATCTGGGAGAAAACTTGGCCCTTCATTCCAAGTGTGCACATCGGCATACTCAACAAGCTGGAAAGCTCGAGCTTGCCGAAGAGCAACAAAGGTGGGATCTTCAACCCAGCGAGAGCCAGTGCGCAGATTCCTCAGAATGTCAAGAGAGATGTCTTCATACCATGACATGATTACGGTTAGGGCCATGTCGGCACCAGCACGCGCAGCAGATTCTCTCCAGAGACTCAGCTGTCTCTCAGATGCCATCAGCCTTGTCACCAGTAACTTGACGTCATTGATATCGGGAGTCCCCGAGGTATTTGGCCAGAGTGCATGATAAGCTCGGATAGCGGCTCGCACTGGTCCCGCCCATAATTTTCATCGGACCAACCGCAGACCAACAAGAACCAAGAAATCCTCCATCGAATATTCAAAGTCAACAGCAACAGGTTCACCTCGACGAGCGCGAGCTGCAAGAACAGCTTTAGAACTCACGGGTTTGGCCTCGGGGAAATGATCTGCGCAAAACATGGACGTGTCAAAGGATAGCAGCGACGACAAAGAAAAAATACAGTTCGGCCAGCCAACTAACTTACGATGAATAAAGCTCATCATTATCTGCAGGTCTTTGGCCCAAGCAGCTTTACTCTTCTCGAACGGCAATTTCGCTCAAACCACGAGTTTTAAGTTCGGCAGCTTCGAGGAGTTCTTTGTTCTTCTGTAGATCCAGAGTCAGCCGATTCTTTTCCTCGACAAATTCTTGGTCAACCTTTTCTAGCTCGGACTTCTGAGAGAGCTTGAGTGTATTCACCTCGGATCTCAGGCGAGCTATCTCATCATCTTTTTCTTGTAGTTGCGCCGAATGAACTGCGCTTTGTTCTAAAAAGTGAAGCATCACGTCAGGCATGGGCACGCAATCTTGTTGCGACACTGCAAAGTCTTGCAACTCGGCTTTACCACAACCCAACGCAATAAGGAAACTTAGCATAGATACTAAAAGGAGAAGGCGTGAAGTAGAAAGGAAACTAACCTTCCAAGGTCTTGATCTTCTTTTCAAGGCGGATATTGAGGTTATTGATATTACCTATTCAACAAGAAGTAAGCCGGCGTTCCGCGGACAAGTATATGAGAAAGGCGGAAATAAGGAAAACGAACTATCGACTTACCGGCCTTCTTTGCCACGGGCAGAACTTTCTCGTACTTCTCTTCAAGCTTACGGTGCGAAAAAAGCAACCTCTGGAACTCGGCGGTCCGTCGGTCATGTGCAACCTGAGCAATAGAGCAAAATGATAAAACAACAAGTAGAAGCTATACCAGATCTGAATCAAGCAAAGCTTAATTTGGCTCTAGGTGGCTGGATATTCAAAGCAATACCAGATCCGAATCAAGCAAAGCTTAATTCGGCTCTAGGTGGCTGGATATTCAAAGCTATACCAGATCCGAATCAAGCAAAGCTTAATTCGGCTCTAGGTGGCTGGATATTCAAAGCTATACCAGATCCGAATCAAGCAAAGCTTAATTTGGCTCTAGGTGGCTGGATATTCAAAACTATACCAGATCCAAATCAAGCAAAGCTTAATTTGGCTCTAGGTGGCTGGATATTCAAAGCAATACCAGATCCGAATCAAGCAAAGCTTAATTCGGCTCTAGGTGGCTGGATATTCAAAGCTATACCAGATCCAAATCACGCAAAACTTAATTTGGCTCTACGTGGCTGGATATTCAAAGCAATACCATATCCGAATCAAGCAAAGCTTAATTCGGCTCTAGGTGGCTGGATATTCAAAGCTATACCAGATCCAAATCACGCAAAACTTAATTTGGCTCTACGTGGCTGGATATTCAAAGCAATACCATATCCGAATCAAGCAAAGCGTAATTCGGCTATAGGCGGCTGGATATTCAAAGCTATGCCAGATCCGAGTCAAGAAGAACTTAACTCGGCTCTAGGTGGATGGATAATCAAAGCTACACAAAATCCGAATAAACTATGAACTAGATGGCCGGACTAACAAACCTTAGAAATAGAATTAAGTCAAACTTCCAAGCATACAACAAGTTATTTCCTTGCAAGTTTCGGGGACTAGAGAATAGGGTAACATCTGGAGAATAATTTAAGACTCAGAGATAAAATAATTACCGCATTCATCTTGTTGGTGTCAATGATAAACTGGGCATGGTCAAAACGGCCGCTGATATCAGAAAGCTGGAAAGGTTGGTTGGCTGGATTGCCTTCAAATTGATCAGCAGGATTCCAGTTGTTGGCATACTCAACTAGCGCTCCGAGGCTGTTCCCGCTAGCTGTCCGAGTTAAAACTTTACCCCGGGCAAGGTCCGACCACCACGGCCGCGGGCTCTTATGAAGAGCAAGCGATCGCCGGTGGCGAGGTAATAGTGACTTTGGCGATGCAGCTCCCTTGCGTGCGCGTCGCAATACTACTGGTGAGAAGAGCCGGCAAGACCTTCGAGAAGAAGTCTTGGCAATAGCACGTTTCTCCTTAGAAGAGGCGTCAGCAGGAAGTTGCGCCTCCGAAGTAGGGACGGAGTCCTTAGGACCAGCGGAGGATAAGCTCGCAGAGGGCGCCGGAGCAACGACCTTTTCGGCCGGGGTCGGAATGACCGAAGAAACTGCCGCAGTAGATGGAGGCTCAATGGTAACGCTGGGGCCCATAGAGGGGACAGCTGGTTCAACGAAAACATCGGAGGATCGGATCGGATCCAAATCAATGGGAGAAGTCTCAGGGGCATCACGACGAACAGGCGACGTATTTGGAGCGGGCGGAGAAGCAGGACGAATAGGACTAGGAATTCGAATGTCATCGACGGGAGGAGGAGATGGCGGCCGAATCGGACGGCTAGTCATACTAGGACCACCGGGTTTAACAGACAGAGGAGCGCTGTAAAAATAAGAAAGAAGATTCGTCGGTATGGAAAACAGAAAAGGAGAAAACAAGAAATATAGGCAAAAGAACTTACCCAGCAACCCCGGGCATAGTCTTGCGCCTGGGAGGATTCGGAGCGGATTTCTTTATTCGCTTCTTAGGAACTGCCTCCGAGGCACTAGCAGAGCCCCGCTTCCCGAGGTAACGGGAGGCCGGAAGCAATAGGTTCGGCGTCGTGAACCGACCGCCGGATTAGCTGGGAAAGTAGAAGCCGGAAATGCATAAGAAATAGGCATGGCGGCAACTACCTCAAGAACTTGGACCTCGTCGAATCACCTTCCTCCTCTTACTGGAGTTTTGCATGAGCTCGAGCCGAGCAGGATCCGACTTAGGGACGAACTCCTCGAGTCCGGCTCACCAAGATCCGGGTACTCTGCCTGGGCCAAGGGAGCTGCAGAACCTCGGCGTCCTCATTCTTCTGCTCTGCGAACCTCTGCAGGACGAGGAGAAAGAAAATCATGTAAACCAGTCTCTAGGAATCGAGGAGAAATAGAGTAATGAGGATTAGGCATACCTCGGGAGGCGGATTGTCGCGGGTAAATGGTTTTAACCCCCAAGACCAATCCTCAGGCATCTCGGTCTTGAAGATAGCTCGGACGCGCTTATGAATAAGATAGTTGTCCAACTCCACGGTCGAGACTCGGTTAGGATCGAGAGGACCACTCATATAGCATAACTTGTGGGTCCGCTGCTGGAAGGGGCAGATCCGGCTACTGATAAAAGTTGCCATCAGGTCTTCACCGCACAGCCCGTCCCGGATCAACTCTTTTAGCCGAATCTCGAAAGCCTCGGCCAAGGCATGAGTTTTCCTCGGATTATATAGCCAGTTCACTTTGGAAGGGGGGCCAATTGAGAACGGTGGGAGCCGAATCTTGTCTTCCGCCCCTCTGTTCTTGACATAGAAGAATGATTTATGCCATTTCTTGCATGACTCCAACCCAGTGACACGGGGGAACACGGATTTCCTCCGAGGTGTAATAGACGCCGCCCCACATTGGGTGAGCAGCTTCTCGGAAGGATGCAGAGATTTGTCGGGAACGACGTTGGAGCGGATCTGGAAGAACTTCAACCAGACATGCACCGCCACACGGTCAAGTAACCCTCGGCGGAGATGAAAGCGAAGAGAAGCTATGGAGTTCGCGGGAAGGTGGTGGTGAAGGCAAGTAATCAAGGAATTCTCTAGCGAAATCGCTGAGAGGGAGACCGGGCGAAGTGAGACATGAAAACCACATACTCGCCCTCTCGATAACGGAGAGGATTCTGCCGGTAAACGCAGAAACCTCGGCAGAATCCGTCAGTTCGGATGAGCCATTCAATCTCACGGATCGAAGAGCCCTGCCACGATCCACGCTGGGCCCGAGCCGCGTCATCGTCTTCAACAAGAGCACCGCTAAACGAAGCTAGACATGGGTGCGGAGAGATCGCCGAGGAAGAACTGGCGGCGAAGGAGCTTAGAGCTACAAGGCCCGTCGAACTTAGCACGAAAACAATGGCGAAGAGAGGAACCGCCGCCTGAGCACGAAAACGAAGCGGATCGATCTAGGGCAAGATCTGGGCAAGATGGTCAGAAAGGACTCACCGGCGGCGGACCCACAGCCGTAGAGCGCGGGCGAACGACGCGACGGAGTCCTCACCGGCGGAGGCTCTGGCGGATGAACGGCGGCGGAGCGGCAAGAGAGCACGCAGGCGAAGGGAAGAAGGAGAGCGGACGCGAGCGATAAGGGGAAAGATGAACCCTGCGGGCACGTTTCCCCTCTTTATAGACGAGCCACGAACAGGGAGTGGGATCGTGGGTGTGGCAGTTACCCGTGTAGATCGTGGGAACGGCACGAACACACGACGGTAAGTGGAGCCACACCAACGGCCACAGACAAAGAAAAGTTGTTACGATCCCGAGGGGAGCGGTACACGAGGCGTCATGGCGGGCGGCAGAACAGGGTTCATCGTAGCTTGTCGAAGCACCGTAGAAGGACCTAAAACTAGAAGAGCAATGATGAGGTGACACGTGGGACATGGCGTACAATGGAAGGAACGAGAAACCTCGGACGAGGACATAGCTCGAAACAAGACTCAAGAAAGTAATGAAGTGATATAACCCGGCCAAAGCTATTGCGAGGCCACACCAGCTTCGGGACTAATGTCGGGGTTAACCTCGGATAGGTCGAGACGGGAAAGACAGAGGTTGTCCCGTCTGGTTTCGAAACTCTGGCCTAGGTCGGCCGAATCATGGATATGTCGGCCGATGAACGGAGGCAAGAATCCCATGCACAGGTATCAAGTAGTTACCCGGCCGAGTTAATGAGAAAATCGGCCGGGTTATCCGAATGACCTTCAGGCAGGTAAGGAACGGGCCGAGTAACACAAGGTAAGGCCGAGTGATACGAAGCTTGCAGGAGAAGGAGAAGCCCAGGGTCAAAGTATAGCTGCAGGCTAGAAGGAATCAGGACAGGGCCAAGCACAAGAGACAAGGATGCACAGCGTCAGAGGGGCAGAAGGAGGTCACGGAGGTGACAGTCCTGGAGCCCGAGGCGCGCAGGAGGGGGGCCGCTGGAACCTTGCCGTCATTAGAAGGGCGACAGGGAAAGGAGGCCGCCGAACTACTATTTTGGGACAAGCATATTCCACGAATATGCTTGCCTCGTCAGCCCTAAGGGCACCCAAGGCACCCCTTTATAAGGGGAGGTTTGGACCCTGAGGGAGAAAAGAGCGTAACAAGCACCGTTAGGCTGGGGAGATTCACATTGTCCCCCTGTAAGCAGCTCTAGGAGCACTTGTAACCCACCAAGAGAGAAATAAAGTTCATCACTTTGGCAGCTTGAGTTTAAAGACAGTTGCATCTTCCCTCCCCGGATCCCACTAGCATCCATTGGCCCCATACTTTAGCCTACCCATGGCATCTGCCGTGCCACCACCACGACAAAACTAGTTCTAGAAGATATCTCTCCTAGATTGTGATGAGGTGCAAGTGAAACATGATACGAGACACGAGTGTGCAACCCCTATGTGTTTATTAAAAGAGGTTCGAGTTGGAAAGTTTTACCAGACATTAATAGGTAGGCATATTAAATTGAAGCAACCAAGTGGCTCGTGTGAGTGTTTGCACGGTTGGCACTACCGTACACGTCATCACACAATGTTCAAGTCCCTACAAAAATAATACACAAAATAAAATGCATCAGTTTGGTATACGAACATAGTTCGTTTACCCCACCGATAAAAGTAAAGTAAAAACGAAAACATGAACTTCTATAGAGAATTACAGTCTAGGAAGTTTATTAGGTAGAAATTTTATTGCTTACAGATATTCGGCTTCCCTCGACCAAGGGAGATGGTCCCATGTGGAGTTTCAAGGTTTTAGGAAAATAAGGAAGAAGAAAGAATACAATTTTGAGCAATGGTTACCTTCTAGTTGCCGTTTGAGGGGTTTCACCAACTATACGGGCACAACTATACGGCCGGAGTTTTTTCTCCCGCCGTATAGTTGGTCGTTAAAATTACAGTACCTTGAAATAAAAATTCAAAGCAGGTATCGATATCTATATGGCGGCAACTATATAGTCGGAATTTTTATTCTCGCTGTATAGTTGGTCGTTAAACCTTCTGTACGTGGGAAAGAAATTTTGACTATGGCATCGATAACTATACGGCCGCAACTATACGACTAGAATTTTTATTCATGCTGTATAGTTGTTCGTTAAGCCTTCTGTGCTCGCCAAAAAATTTATGTTTCTTCGAGAATTCTTTCTTAACATGAAACTTAGCAAAACACCATATTTTGACAGTAAAATAACAACTTTAATTTTTGACCATCATATAATTGAAGGATTCACTTGAAACTGATTTGCCCTTCCTTTTTACTGAGTTTATGCAACACATAATATAGTGACAAAAAATTCGACCTTATGAAAATTTCAACAAGATAACTCTAATAGCAAGACATGCAAAGAATAAAAGTGCCAATGCAATATGAATGCAACTAGACTCAAGACACAAAACTAAGAAAGATTCCTAATGACTTCTAGGTTGCCTCCCGGGAAACGCTCTCTTTGAAGCCATAAAGCCAGGCTAGGATGCTCCATACATTACCCACCTCGATCCCAAGGGATATCAACTCCAGGTGAGATTGTAAATACCAGTTTGGAGCATCTTAGAGTAGAGTTCAGTTGGAGTCATACCCGCTTATGGTGCATTGGCATCATGTAGATGAACAAGTTCTCGCTTTCAAGCGAGTGTTGATGCACCAAGCTTGGTGAACATGCCTTTGTGTATAGCTACAATGAGAGGATTTGAGATTCATATAAAATTCTTAAATCTTTACCTTGGTTACATGTGTAGGGGAACACTTTATAGTAATTTTCCTTCATAGCAGGGAGTTCAGGACCCTGCATGTTAGCATAGCAAGGTTCTATCTCTAGTTCATTATTATTAATGCTCTCCATATGAGTGTCTAGCCACAAGGCCTCCGCAGAACAATTATCAACAGATTTAGCATTATAAAAATCACTACTAGAGTGAGAGGCATCATAAACAAAAGTTGTAGTGTGACTCTCTTTGTCAATCTCACCTTTTTGTTCCTCCTTTTCATCGACTAGTGTTTTAATAGCAATGATAGAATCAAAAGTAGGAGTTAAAGGTGTGAGCGGGTGATCAATCCGTTCTTCCTCCTCTTACTTGTGCTCCTATTCCTTGTGCTCCTCTTCCTCTCCGCTTTTTAGTGAATACTGCAAAAGGTTATCTTTCTCCATAGCGGTTGTAGACCGCTTCAAATAATATTATACCAATGCATTATTACTTAAATTATTTTCACAAAAGAGAAATATGAGGTATACTAAATTAAAAACTCCATCAAGTGCTTCACTTTCAACATCAATACTTCCTAGTCTAAATACCATTCCAGATGCACCTTTAAAAAGAACGTATTCTAATACTTCCATACTAGCATAGGATTTATCTCCATTATAATTTGCTAGAGTAGGATTGTTGGAACACTTACATTGAAAATTAAGATGGTCATATGTTATACAAATTGGGCAATAAGATCCATCATTAGCATGCAACCATAATGAATGCCTTTCCAATTGGTCCAATAATTTATTTATCAGCTCATGTCAAGCAACCATACTTGGTAAACTTGAATCCTTTATCTCCTCCAATGCTTGTATTATCTGTTGAACAAGATTTATCCTGAAAGACATGATTAGTAGCAACAGTTTTTATAAATATTTGGTTTTGTAATTTTTTTATTGTTTTCAATATAAAATAAAGCAGTAAAATAATAGCAACAAACGGAAATAAACTATGTGCAAGTAGATAGGTAATAACCGAACGCTTTACTCCCCGGCAACGGCGCCAATTTGATAATTGGGTTCCTGCACCAACAACAAGGTTATTGCATTACTTGTAGCGGCAAATATTTAAGAGTTTGTCTCGATGGGAGCTCGACGAACGGAAACAACACGACCCCCGCAGCCACGTTGTCAATGCGGCCATGTTTCGCACCCAAACCGTGGTTTGAAAATAGCCTATTCTATAAGTTACTAGAACAACGATAATTGATAGATATTTAAAGTACCTAATAACAAAGAATTTTTAATAAGAACAAAATAAACTAAGATGGAAAGTAAATAAGAATATGCGATTATGATTACGAAGGTTTGCAAGATGATGGAAAGGGTTCTCAGGGAGTAGTGGATCCACTACTAGTAATTAGAAAGAGTGATCAAAATTATTATAATGAGTAAGACCATGTATGATATGTGTGGGAGGAACTCCATATATGGACGAATAGGCAGCAACCACTGCTCACATCATCCGTCATAACCACATCAGACAGCAATCGACATCAATCAAATTACTGCGCTATTAAGGGATTTCTCCAATGGCATGGACATGGCTTGATGAGTTCTCCTTGATTCCCCAAGTTAGTACATAAAGGATGACTACTACTTTATAGTCACAATAAGTGCTATCATCCTTACATCTACCAACAAGTAATCCCCTTCATCAAGTCCATGCAAGAGGCAAATATTAAGGAGGTGCACAACTTCCAACATCAAGATGAAGACAATTAACATAGACACATAATGAACAATATCACATAATAATCTTTATATCAATTCAAATATACTAGGGTTTCTCCATCTCCCCAAGAACAAAGGGAACTACTCACACATGAAGGAAATCAACATCATGGATTAAATATGGATGAAGTATGATGATACAATTGAGAACAAGTGCAAATCCAAGATTCAATCTAGAATTACAACAAGTAACCAAAGGGGGATCGGTGATGGAGACGTTGTTGATGAAGATGACGATGTAGATCGAGGTGGAGGCCTTCAAGATCCTAGTCCCTTCTCCTCTTGTGTGATGGTGATGGTGTAGATATTGATTGGTGGAGTCTATGGCGGTAGCATGGCGACAGGGCTCCGTCGTGGGTGAATATGGCTTGGTGGCGGCAGAGCCCCTCCCCTGGAGGGCTATGGTGTTGTTGTTGTTTCCTTTGGCCCCTCCCCTCTTTATATAGGCCTTAGGGTTGCCCTAGGGCACCCATAATACCGTCATATGACTTGAGGAAGGTTCTGGAGCATTTATGGGGGAAAATCCTGTCGTTTCTGACGTTTTTACCAACTATACGGCCAGAACTATACGGCGGCCGGCCGTATAGTTGGTCATTAAACCTTCTGCCTCCTTTAGTATTTTGGCTGCCATTTCTTTATACGAACTCCGTTTTGGGTATTCTTCGGATCGTTGGATTCGTATCATCGAGGGCTACAATCCCATTGTCTTGGATATCTATTTTGAGAAGTTTAAAAGAATCACTTTTCCAATCTCTCAAATGGCTAAGTCTGGTCCCTGTAGCTCCTCCATACTATGCTAACTTTGTTCCTTTTTCCTTTGTTTTGTTCATAATCATCATCACACCTACACACATGTCAAAGAAAAAAAGAGGGATAAAATTCTACCTAAACTACTAAATGTGCAAAGCTTATATTGAATTAAATGAAAACTAGTAATCATGCATATCAAGCATAGCAAAAGTTAGATGGAGCATGATATGATAGGCAAATGACACAATTTATATAGCTAAAAAGTGTTGTATTATCACAACCATCAGTGCCCCCACCTCTTCCACATTCATGTGGGTGGAGCTCCCACTCCCATAAAAAAGCCTCCACTCAAAATTCCACTCACCTCCATAAAATTTCCACCAAAGTTAATGCAAGCTCTCATTTAATACAACTCTTTTATTTATTTTATTTAGAATTTTTTAATTACTTTAATTAAAAAATTCAGATAAAACCCCTTGCAACATTTCAATTTCACATGCAGAACCAATTTTAGCAAATTCACCTGAAACAATTCCGGTGTTCATTGAAATAATTCCAGCGCTTTGATATTCTTTTCCTAGCATCTCATTTGCTCCAAAAGTCGATATGTCTTAAGTGTGTTACCCTATGATTCGTGAATAATGTAGACATGATTGAAACCCCTCTACGATCAATAATCAGCAGCGGGACCTGGAGATCCGTACTGACTCCCATATATTCAATGATGACTTCTTGTGATCGTGTGAACCTTTAACATTGTAACCAAATCCCTTTGTCTCACGATATTTTACATGTTCAATATTCGATATCCGATATCGGTATCCTCATACCTAGTTTGATCTCGTTACCGACATATACTCTTTTCTTGTTCCCGTGATATAACATTCTAGTGATCCCCATCACTTGCTTGCAAGCTATGTCAATGTGATATCATCGAGAGGGCTCAGAGTATATCTCTCCATCATCGGGATGGACAAATCCCACTCTTGATCCATGAGCCTCTACATAACACTATCGGAGTATCTGAACCCACCTTTATAGTCACCCTGTTACGGTGTGACGTTTGATGGTATCAAGCTACTCTTCTTGTGTTAGTGATTTCCATGATCTCATAGTTTAAGGACTAAAGTTACTTGTAATTATGTTATAGAAATTTAAACATAATGACTTTGATTGTATTACTATACTTCGGATGAATGTTCATCACATTATTCCACCAATGTTGTGACCTCGTTATTAACAACATCCAATGTCCATGATCAGGAAACCTTGATCATCTTGTTAATCAACGAGCTAGTTTATATGAGAGACATAACTAGGAACACTTTATTTGTTTATTAAACACACATATATTAACGTTTACTTTTAATAAAATTATAGCATGTAAAATAAACATTTATCATAAACAAGGAATAAGATAATAACCACTTTATTATTGCCACTCGGGCATATTTCCTTCACGAGGAGGATGAGAGGTGCAATGTGGTTGTGCCTGCATATGGAGGCTGTTGCGGAGGTTCGGCCGGCTTGCTTCTCGGACGCGTCTCGAGTTGGTCATCGTCCGTGTGCTTCTTCTTGCTGCCATGATGGAGGAGGAAGGGTGCTCCGGTGGCGTCTCCCTCAAATAAGCGTTGTTGGCTGCTCTCCGGTGGCTCTGGCACCTTTATCTTCTACCCGGTGCGGTGGCCTGCTGCCAGTCAGTCGAGCTTCTCGCTCAGTGGCCATGGGAGCCACCGGCATTTGTGGCCAATACGGGCCTTTTCCACGCCGGGAGGGCGTGCCTTCAACCTCCAAGACGAGGCTTCTCGGGAGCTCTGTGTCGACGTTCCTCATCCGCAGCTTGCCAAGTGGTTCGTCCCCAGCGGGCTGGAGATGGCCGACAGTTGAGGCTCAGCGGCGGTTGCAAGCGCAAAGGACTTGATTGCATTCTTTCAGAATCTTTTAGGGTCCTCCTTGCATATTCCCTTACTGAATTACCTGCTTTGTAAAGGGTTTGTTTGTAACTTGTTTCCACCACTTCGGTATTAATGGCAGCAGGTCTTTCTAGACCTCTTCCTCGTTCAAAAAATAAAAGATGGTGATCAGAGAGACGTACTTAATACAACATGGTTGGGTTACTGTTGCTACGAGATTGACTTTTCAAAGATCCAAGCCTGTTCTGCTAGATATTAGGGCTGAATGTGCGACTGTGCCTTCGGTTTAAAACATGTGTTGTTAGTGCGTTTCTGGTGCACCTAGCATGTACTACTACTCTCTCATAATATAAGTCTTTTTAGTGAGCTTGCTAAAAGACGATTATATTATGAAAGAGGGAGTAATAAATACTCTCTCCGTTTTAAAATATAAAATGTTTTAGCTTTATAAAACAAATGTATCTAGACTTCTTTTACATGTAGGTTCACTCCTGATTGAAGTGAATCTAGACACTAAAATAAATCTAGATACATTTTCTTCGCAGACCTAAAACATCTTATATTTTGAAACGGAGGGAATAGTGTTTTGCGCTCTCCAATGTCTAAACTTCGTTTCGCTTTACTTTTTTTTCCACTTTGTTCACACTGACAGTTTCTTTAAGGAAAATCGAGGTTAAAATACAGAGGAAGCCAGGGGCAGATATACAAATGATCAATAATCTAGAGGCTGGAATTGGATTATTTCTTTTCCATGTTGATGGCATGATTTGGGTTAGAAAGAAATCAGCCAACGTATCGGTATGCACATGGCCTACCCACGTACTAGGACTAAAGAAACCTAAGTATAACATTGTACGTACAAGTGCAGAGTACTACATTATCAGCACATTGACTACACCACGCCTTGTGAAGTTTAAAGATACGTATCAGGTAATCACATGCTGTGTCTACTATCTGTGTCAACGTGCACGTCTTGCTACTGAAACAATATCCTGTCTCGGCGAGACAGTCACACAAAAGGCATCAAACCTCAAACCCGAGGTTAAAGCTTGATCAAACAATACTTTGACTGGCCATCGAATCGAATCAAACATCTTGGTTCTCGGACAGGCGTTCGCTGCATTGACCTTTATATTGGTAGATTCGGCAGCAATATCAATGTGACATTAGCTCCCTCAACAACACGAAGGGGCACAACCCAAACCAATCAGACATAGTACAAAATTGACTCCCCCCTGTACATTACAAGCAGCTAATTTGGGGCTCTAATGTTTGCATCCATCTTCAATGACCCAAACACATAGTGTCCACTGTCCACTACTACCACTACATTCATCCAATAGTCCATCCAGTGTATATATGAGCTCCAGGAGGTGAAGCAGCTGATAACATCAACGAAACCCATGGTGTTATCTAGTTTGTGTACTCATGAGCGGGTGAGGTCAATGGTCTCCTCCGCATCAGTCGATAGAGCAGATGTAAGGAACTCACTCAAGTTTAGGGTGATGCTGGTTCGGGGAACTGGCCTGAATCAACGGCGTCCTGCTGGTCCTGTCCAGTGCTCTCCCAAGACGACGTTGCCGCGGTGGGACTGAGGGATGTCGCCTAGCTTAATAAGGTCAGTTGTTCCTCCGGTGAACAACCATGGATGATGATCCAGAGCAGGGCCTGGATCGGCGCCATCAGTGACGTGTCATCTGTAGTTGCAGCATTGCGCGCGGCCTAGCGACAGCTTGTCCCAGAGGCACAGCATCTGCCTGGGGGACTGGTAGTGCGCCGTGAAGTAGTTGTCCACGCAGCCGTACTGGCAGAACCTCCAGCTATGGACGTACTGCACAGGGGCAGATGTAGTGGTCGTGTTGTAGTCTTCGACCCACATGCCCATGCTCACGTCCTCCATCTTGAACAACTGCCAGCAGCACAAGCAAGATCATAGGCGTTAGACGATGATGATGACGGTGATATGGTAGGATCAAAGGACACGGGAGATGGCGCGGTTCGGTCAGAGTAAAGATCTTACCCTTAGGGACTGATTCGCGTGGCGGGACACGATATCCCTAGCAATGTTGGCAGAAATTACATAGCCGGGTCCGTTGGCGTAGGGAGGATACACCAATTCTGGCCATTCCTGCAGGAGGAGCTTGCGTTATGAGGAGTGGACAAGTACATGTCTGGATCTATGAACTCACATCGTACGAAAGCAGACCGTACCTCGAATGTCACGGCCCATTTACCATATCTGAGAGGCCTGTGTAAGAGATTTAGGTTGCCGAGATAAAGAGGCAAGCTTCTGTTGAAGTTAGATATCTGCTGCAACACTGTATCCAGCCTTACGAAGGTGTCGTCGTCACACTTCATGATATACTCTGCAGTTACATTTTGCACCTGCATACAGATAACGTGCAGCAAATATAACAGATGACAATGAAACATTGCCAAGAGCTAACCAGTATGTGAAGAACCGGAGCATGGCTTACCCCATACTGACATATCGCGACTGTTTTGAGAACCACCAACTCATACCGGTCGATAAATGGCAGGATAACAATGTCTCCGAAATATTCCGCCTCCTTCTTTAATGCTGCATTTATCTCTTTTCTATGGCTCTACAGAAGCAAAGATGTCACATAATGGTGTTACCATTATTTTAGATTTACTTCCTCTGTTCCTAAATATAAGACGTTTTTGCTGTTCAATTTGAGCTGCCAAAACATCTTATATTTAGTAACAGAGTGAGTATTTCAACAAGCTACTACAGTGAAATGCATATGAAGACCAAACTGAAGCATATCATGCATCAATAAAAGAGGCTCGACCTCCTTAAAAAAGTAAGAACTTGCCGTACCAGTGCGACAAAGAATCGAGCGACTACATTTCCCAGTTGGATCGCAGGAAACTGCATCCAGGTTTTTCTAATAGCCATCCGCTCAGCGAAATGTTTTGTAGCAGAGAGAATGCCAATAAAAAGCTGGATTTGTTTCTCTGGTACAGGGCGAGCCTTCCACTTATCGGACATTTCCAAGACACTTTGGAGAGAAAAACTGGGATGGGCCTTCGGAAGAGAGGTCGCATACACTGAGTGAACATCTATGCCACCTGTTACGGCTAAACCAGTTGCGTCTTCGAGAGTGAATCCCTGATAACAATTGGTAACCAGAAGTAGTCAGTATTTTCATTAGCATAACTGCACAATATATGTATGTAGTCCTGTACGGCAGAATAAAAAAATTGCCATGGGAACAGGAAAATTTTACCATCCTATGAGGAAATGAGGCAACATGACGACCTCCCACGTTGATATGGTATCCTTCAATGCCAGCTTGGATGGTGAGAACAAACATCTTCCCCTCTAAAAATGGGTACGGCCATCTCATTTCTGGTTTCTTTGCTCGGCCGATGAACCTGTTGAACCATGAGGCTGACTTTATTTCTTTTGAATCAACCGTGCCTCTCCGCTCCCATTTCTCACATTTTGGGAACCCATCGACTGCAAAGTTAACAGCACCGCCAGCAAAGAGGCTATGTCAACTGATGTGGAGGCCAGGGTTACACCATTTTGAAAAAAGAAACATAGAAACAATGTAGCCATAATGTAGTAACAGAAAACAATTTGGGAGGCAGATTGGTAAAACATGACCCAGGCAGTACATTACAATAGAATCCAGAAAGTCTGAAAAAATATTAGAATGCAATTACACATACTATCCCCTTCTCTGAAATAGTAGCAATAAGTCAAATATTACAGGAACAAGCATCATTCTCATTATTACAATTCTACAAACAAAATAACTAGTAAGCGATTGGCGTGAACAGAAACTCGGATGCCTACCATTGATGCAAATGTCAATGCTGCATTGTTCTGGTGTCCGGAGCAGAAATACAGAAAATGAAGCAATCTCGAGTACATACAGTACTAGTAAATCGGAAGCAATAGAATGAGGGTGGAGGGCACGCACCACGGTCGTCGTCCTTGGAGGGGGTGCCGTCGCAGCGCTGCGCCTTGCCCCACTGCATGCGGAAGCAGGTGTTCATCTCCAGCACGGGGCGACGGCTCCAGTCGCCTTGCAGCCGCGGGTTGAGGTGGAGGATCCTGGGCGGGTCCTCGTCGTCGGAGGCGCGCAGGCCGCGCAGCTCCACCGCGAACTGCGCCACCATCACCGTCCCATTCCCGTTCCCGCTCCGCTCCAGCGCCTCCACGTACTCCGCCCGCGCCGCGCGCGCCGTCGCCACCAGCGTCACCGCCGACCCCACCGCCAGCCCGCACGGCAGGAACGCGGTCGTCTCGCCTCCTCCAAGCGCGAGCGAGCCGGGGCACTCTCCCTCCGCGCCGTCGCCCGAGAGGATGGAGTCCACGTCGCCGGAGAACGCGGCGGCCTCCTCCCACGCCTCCGCCCCGCGCGCCCACGCCTCCCCGGCCATGCGCTCGAGCTCGGAGAAGTTCCCCCGCAGGCCCCACCTCCGCCTCGTACGGCCACGAGCCTCGTGGCGCCGGAGGATCTCCCCGGTGATGCGGCCGTACCCCGACGCCACAGTAGCAGTAGCAGCGCGGCGCGCGCGGGACGCCGGCTCGAGGGGCTCGCGCTTCAGCGGCAACTCGCTTCCCGCGGAGGCGGTGGTTTCCGGGCGGATGACGGCCGCAGCGTCCTCGTCCCAGCCGCCGAGGCCCGCGAGCTTGACGGAGACAAAGACGAGGTACGCGAAGGCAGCCAAGGCGAGGAGAGGCGCCAGGCGCCTGCGAGCGCGCCCCCGGCCGCCCAGGAAGACCTCGGAGCTGCGCACGCGCTTCATGGGGGCGGCGGAGGCGCCGGCGAGGACAGTCCTCCTCCTGGGCGAGGAGAGCGAGCGGGTTGCCGGGTCTGGAACCCGGGAACAGAACGTGGAAGGGGAAAGTGATGGGGGTAGTTGCGGGCTTGCGGCTGACCTGGAAGGTTACTCGTGTGGTTTTAGTTAAGTGTTTGGAGTTATACTTTGAGCTGTCATGTGTTTATACTTGGAGTTACTTCAGATGTTAGCGTCACTCTTAAGTTACTACTGTACTACTACTCGTACTAATAGTAAGATCAATTTATTATGGGTCTTAATTCTTATGTTTAGCATTAGATAAACATTTATACTCCCTCTGTTTTTTATTACTTCGCGTTCTAGAATTTTTTAGAGTCAAACTTTGTCAACTTTGACCAAAAATATAGAAAAATATATCAACATTCATTATTCTAAATGCATATATTATAAAAATATTACTTACAAAGATTCTAACACTATAGGTTTTATATGGTAGATATTTTTATTTTTTGCTAAATATTTGGTCAAACTCTAAAAAGATTGACTTTGACTAAACTCAGAATGCGATCTAATTGTAAACGGAGGGAGTAGTGTATAGGTGTTTCGTGCGATTTTTCGAGGTTTAAGTTTCACCTTCAAAATATAGATTATGTGCTACGAAAGTTACATCATTTAATTTTTTACATTCAAATAAAAATTTTAATGGCACAATTTCTATAGCAAGTAAGACATGTATGATTGGCAAATTCGTTGTCAAAGTTAAAATGCACAAAGCAAGGACACCCCATGCATTGACGCCAAGTACCTTTGTTACAAAAACTTAACCGAGTATAGACCGGTAGTTGATCAAAATTGAATCTCGAAAAACTCAGAGTTCCGTATTTATGGATATAGGGAGTATCACACACATAGTTGCAACGCTGTAAACTAGAGAATTTTTTTTTTGCGAAAGGATGATATATTAATTCTCCGAAATTACAGAAAGGTCTAGAAACAAATGAAAAATTACAAGAAAGACCTTTGGATCCCGACGACGACGTTGAGCCGGAGCTGACGATGCCACGCTGCTGCTGAAGCTCCCCAAACATTGGATCGCCGGAGCCCACCACACCGCAGACGGGAAGTCATCGAGCACCGCCTCCGAAGAGACTACTACTGGAACGCTGCGCCGCAAGAAAGAACCTCTCAGATCATCCTCTTATTGAATCGCATCCGGATCCACCGTACCGATCTCGGTGGTCTGCAGGAAAGTCGAGCGCAAGTCGGTGAAGCCCTAGGGAATACCACCACCGGAGGGGATCTGCGCGAACAATAGACGAACCAACAGCACCTCCGCCTCCAAAGCGCCGCCGGCCGGACACCTACCAAGCCCTACTATAAATACACGCCGTGACAAGCTTCCGCCTCCGCCCACGGGCCGACATAGGGGAGGGAACCCACGCCTCACCGGCGGAAGAGGTGGATCGACGGTGGACTCTCAAAATCGCCTCTCAAATCTGTAGCGGGGAGAGGAAAAGGAGGGCGACTCTTGTTGGCTTGGTGCTGTAAACTAGAGAATTGACTTATCACATGAGCTGAACTTGTGGTTGTTTGCATTAGGGATGAAAATATACTATAAATGATTAGTAATCCAACCAAACGGTGCAAAAGGAGGAAGAATGTATTACAATTTGCCTCGTCAATATATATAGTGAAAAAATCATCCGTAGCAAGGTATAGCATAATATTAAATTGAAATTCTCCATTTATGTCGTATACTACTTTTGAGACATCTATTTTATGACAGAGGAAGTACATAACATAATAGGCATGAATTGGTACTCCATGATCATAATAAAAATAATAGATGCATGTGAAAACAAAACCTATGCACGGTGTCTCTAAAGAAAAAAACGACCATGTCCCTATGATACCATTTGTGTCTCGACGAAAATTGTTGTTCTGGTTCCTTTTTTCTTCAGATTCGGGCGAAAAGCCGATGCTTTGGTGCCGAACTCCTCTATTTTGGAAAAAAAAAGAGATCTCCAGCTGCCTTTTTCATAGTGCGTCGAGCAACTTCTCCCGTGAGACATGTCTCATTGGCAAAAGAGAAAGAGTAAAATGCATCAAGGGTAACTAAACTTGACAGCCTCGCCCGGTTCGGTCACTATACTCTGGAATACTAACAATACGGTCACCGAAGATGCCGTGTCGGCCCATGATGGTCACCGCATGGCGTACAGGGTCTCATGCGATCATGTCAGGCCCATTGTCAGTGTGATGGGTGGTTGGAGAGGACCTGTTTTTTGCACAGAACCCCTGCTTTGTTTCTTTTTCTCTCCGCGGTTTGGTCCTTCCTCCACCTCTGTTTCCCTCATACGATCGTTTTGAGGTGGTTCGAGAGGAAGTTGGAGATGGAGGCAACGGTGCCGTGATTGGTGGAGATATTTTTGGCGGCGAGAGACTGCGTACGTGCACAGCTTTTCCACCGGGTGGTGGTGGCAGCGATGGCCCCTACGCGGCGTCCTCACGGTGATCCTCCTCCCGTCTATGGTACGTACCAAAAGCTCTGCTCGAATTCATGGCCTTTGTTGATTTTGCGGTTTCAGATGGTAGGATCCTTATAGTTTAGAGTGGTTTGTACTGAAATTAAGAGCCAACTCGTGCTCTTGGTTCGGGAGGGTTTATGAAGGGGATTGTGAGGTGGTTTTGGTAGTGTTTGCGTAGGGATCTGGGTGAGTTTGGTTGATGTTTGTGCTATGAATTTACTGTTGTTCATCATGTGCAACGTCTGTGACACTTAGATTTCAGTTAGAGATATAGATATGCAGTTTGTATTTTTCAGCTTTTGGTAGTGTTTGCATAGGGATCTGGGAGAGTTTGGTTGATGTTTGTGCTACGAATTTACTGTTGTTCATCATGTGCAACGTCCGTGACACTTAGATTTCAGTTAGAGATATAGATATGCAGTTTGTATTTTTCAGCTAGATATTCAGATATACATTTCAGACTTATAGTTTCAGGTACAGTTGCAGTAATTTGAGTTTCAGTTGAGTTAGTGTTGATAGATTGGTCGTTTCATTTTTTTTGCAGGTGTTGGTATCCAGTATTTCTCAGTACAAATAAATCATGGTGGCTTTTTTGTTGGAACTGGTTCTAGCAAGAGATATGACGGTGGCTCATTCATATGGTATGACTATGTGGACATAGCCACATGGTCACCAACAATGCTTGAGAATCTGGTGGAGGACATCGGATATGAGATGTATGGTAGGATCAAGGTCTTCTACTGTATTCCAAATCTCTCAATGAGCAAGAATGGCTTGAGGGAGATAAGAAGTGATGAAAATACAATTCAAATGTCATACTTTGTTTCAATTGGTCACCAATCCTTTTGCTTGTATCTTGATCATGAAGATTCCATGAGAGATAGGAAGTGCAATGATGGGGTTAACAATCCTGCTCTTGTGACTAGAAGCCACAAGAGCACTGCCAAGGAACAAGAAGAATGTGATGACAATGGTGATGAGGATGATGAAGACTCAGACTTTGAGTTCAGGGATTCTGACTATGGGATAAGTGATGGGGATGATGACCTATATGCTGATAATGTGGATGAAGATGAGGACACTATAAAGAAAACAAATGTCAAATGTGAACATAAGATTGAAGGAGATGGTGATTCAGAACAAGAGGACTTGTGGTTACCAGAGTCCGATGAAGAGAAAGTTGAGTTCAGATTTAATAGTTTCAAACAAGAGGATATGAAAGACCCTAAATTCAAGAGTGGCCAAGTTTTTGAGAATGTTGAGATGCTAAGGAAAGCTATCAGAGAGTATAGCTGCCTACAGAGAAGGGCAATCAAGATGCCAATCAATGACAAGAAAAGGTTATGTGCAAGGTGTGTTGAGGGATGCAACTGGTACCTATGGGCATCTTTTGACAATAGACACAATGCTTGGATGATCAAGAGGCTGAATGATCAACACACTTGTAGTAGAAAGTTTAAGATTAGTGCTTTTACAGCCAATTTTATTGCAGAGAAGTATTTAGAAAGTTTTAGAGCAGACAAGACATGAATTTGAAGAACTTCTCAAGGGTTGTCCAAAAAGAATGGAACATGACACCTGGAAGGACCAAGATGCAGAGGGCAAGAAGAATTGCTATGAGGACAATCTATGGTGATGAAGAACAACAATACAAGCTTTTATGGGATTATGGCAATGAGATAAGAAGAAGTAACCCTGGAACCTCCTTTTTCCTAGCACTAAATTCTAGTGGAAGATTTCAAAGGTGCTACATGAGATTGGAAGCTTGCAAAAGGGGATTTCTGCAAGGTTGCGGACCTATCATTTTTGTGGATGGTTGCTTCATCAAGACAAGATACAGAGGCCAACTACTTGCTGCTATGGGTATTGACCCAAATGATTGTATATTCCCCATTGCATTTGCTGCAGTGGAGGTGGAAGATACATCAAGATGGACTTGGTTCCTACAAACACTGAAGAATGATCTAGGGATTATCAACACAGCTCCATGGACATTAATGTCTGACAAGCAAAAGGTACTAGTATATATCTTCTTACTATTTCTATTAATGTTTATAGCTTATTAATTATCTTCTTGTTTTGCTATTTCAGGGACTTATTAATGCAGTGAGGGACCAATTCCCAGAATCTGAGCACATATTTTATGTGAGGCATATGTGGCAGAATTTTCAGCAAG
The DNA here is from genome assembly GCA_030063025.1 of Avena longiglumis. NCBI lineage: Eukaryota > Viridiplantae > Streptophyta > Magnoliopsida > Poales > Poaceae > Avena > Avena longiglumis. Next base: position 415,043,763 of record CP125975.1, on the reverse strand, counting down.
TGTTCAGGAGTGATGCACCAAAGAATCAACCCTGGATGGTAGCTAGGAGCAGCACTATTGTCAATTATGAGAAGAACATGGAGTACATGAAGGTGCTAAACCCTGAAGCTCATGCATGGCTAGATAAACTAGATCCAAAGACCTGGGTAAGGGCATTTCAGAGTGATTTGGCTAAATGTGATATCTTATTGAACAACAATTGTGAAGTGTTTAACAAGTATATTTTAGATGCTAGAGAGTTACCTCTTCTTAGTATGTTTGATAGAATGAAGGATCAACTGATGACTAGGCATTATACTAAAGAGAAAGAGTCAAGGAGTATGAATGGCCTTGTCTGCCCCAAGATCAAAAAGAAGCTAGATAAGAACATAGAGTGGTCAAATAATGCCTATGTTGAAGGAGCTGGAGATGGATTGTTCAAAGTATGTCAAACAGCTAGCTCAATCCCAACTGATTATATTGTGGATATAAAGAGCAAGACCTGCACTTGCAAGAGGTGGGAGAAGAGTGGCATTCCATGCCCACATGCTATCTCAGCAATCAGGCATGATGAACTAGACCCTGTGGACTTTGTTGATAAATGCTACTCCGTGGAGATGTATAAGAAGGCATATAGCAACATAGTGTATCCTTGCAAGGACAAGAAAGAATGGGAGAAGATGAACGGACCACTAATACTGCCTCCTGTTTTCCAGAGGCATGCAGGAAGGCCAACTAGATGCAGAAGAAAGGCACCTGGTGAGGTAGATGCTAGGAGTGGAGGGAAGAAGAATGTCTAGACATGGAGTGATAATGCATTGCAGTTGGTGTGGTGAACCAGACCACAACATAGGAGGCTGTAAATATTTGAAAGATGGAGTGGAACCACCAAGATCATCTCAAGACCATGGAACACATGAAGGAAGTCAACAAAATCAGGTAAATACTTTATTACAATTTACTTACTGTTCTTAGAACTCAACTTACTAAATTTACAGGCAACTCATCTTACTTAATAGGAACATGCCATACCTCAGCAGTCACAGGTAGAGAATGCTAATCCCAATACGTATGACAATCTTGTTGTTGATGACATGTCAAGACAGGTAGCAATTTGTATGATTTTTACTTGTGTAAATTATATTTGTTTGTACTCTACAACTATGATTCCTACTTTTTGCACTTGTCTTAATTTTACAGAGTCCTATGGCAAGAATCATTGAAAGAAGGCCAATCCCATTCTCATCCTTTCTGAACAATGCTCAAAGAGAGATAGGTAATCCACATGAAAGATCTACACTCAGGCAAGGGCAACTTGCCCAACAGTTGCAAGCTCTTCAGCAGGAGAGGAGCAGGGCAGCCGAAGATATGAAGATAGAAATATTGGAAGCAAAATATGAAGCACAAAGGAGGAGGTCAGAAGATGCTTCTCTCAGAAAGATTGAGCAGGAGAAGAGGAAGGTTGAGCAAGCACAAGCCAAGGCAGCCCAAGCTGCTGCGAGAAAAATTGAGCAGGAGAAGAGGAGGGCTGAGCAAGCCCAAGCCAAGGCATCCCAAGCTGCTGCAAGAAAGGAGCAAAGAAAGTATGAAGCAGAAATCAATAGATTAGCAAGGGCTGAGACAAAAAGAATTATTGCAGAAACCATGAAATAGGTTGCTCTGGAAAAAAGAGAACAAAAGAAGAGAAGAAACTAGCAGACAAGAAGTTAGCAGATGAGCTTAAAGCTGCCAAAAGATCCAAGTATTCAGCTGAGATGCAGGTAGCTGATGAGGCTGCTATCTTACCTCTGCATCAAGATGGAGGTCAATCTCACAATGGAGGCGAATCCCAGACTGGAAGACAAGCTGGAGATGGTCCAAGAATTACAAAAAGAGTGAACATGTTCGATGAATTTAGGTGATGTGTGTAGGAAATCCTAGTTAATGATCCTTTTGGTCAGTGTCCCAGATATGTGCTTGGTCACCCTTTTATCTTGTCGATTTGAATGTTGTTATGTGATCTTGTTCAGTAAATTGTGTTCTTGGCCAGACTTGTGTGATATCCCGTTCATTCAGTAATGAATATCCCAGCCAAAATGATGTACAAACACGTCAATATAAATATTTTCAGTGTACACTCAATGGTAAATAAACATAAATTTGGACAAACAAAAATGCATTTCATTGATAACACATTCTTCAATAGTATAGTGTTGAGCATACAAACACACACATCAGTATCTTAGACAAACACAGCAGAAATACACACTACAGCAAGACTACAAACATATGACCCACTTCATTTCTTCTGAAGAAGCAATACTTATTTCGGTTTGTCAGTATCTCCTTATTGCCAAGCCTACTTTTTCCAGTGGCTTCACGGTTCATCCTTCTTCAAATTTAGATGTTCCCTTCTCTCTTCTCAGATCTACAGTGCATCTCCTCCGAGAATCTTGCAGCCCTTCTGTAGTATAGCTCCCAGTAGCAAAATTGCAGCCTTTCATGTATTGCCCTCTAGTGGCTTCACGTACTGCAGCTCCCGGTACCAAAATCGCATCCCTTATGTGAAGTGAATACTGAACATCAAAAACTGAAATTTGGTAAACTAAAAACCAAACGAAATCAGAGCAAAATGCACACACATTGGAGACCATAACTAATCCCATGTCATTGTCGACCTCGCCAAAGACGCTAGGCATGTGGTAGTGTTCGCGGAGAGCTGGTCGCCCGAGTATGACAACGCCGTGCTCTCCCACTGGCCCATCAAGCGCTGGAAGGCCTTCCGCTTCGCCGACCAGTCCGACTTCCGGTACGGCACGAGGACATGACTGATGCAAGCGCTGGGCATGGAACCAATGGGATGTGGGGGACTGGCGACCGAGAGAAGAATCGAGCTTCACGAGGACATGGCGGCAACCAACGACGAGCACCAGACGAGCTCCAACGGCAGCGACGAATTCGGGGCTTGGGTTTTCTGATTTGGGGGAATCGTTGATTCCTCGCTCGCAGCTGCGCAAGGATTACTTGACGACCTTATCACGCGCACGAACACAAAGCAGGGGGTTCTGTGCAAAAAATGGGTCCTCTCCAACCACCTGTCACACTGACAGTGGGCCCGACATGATCGTGTACAACCTTGTACGCCACGGGGTGACCATCATGGGCCGACACGGCGTCTTCGGTGACCGTATCATGAGTATTTCAGAGTACAGTGACTGAACCGGGTCAGGCTGCCAAGTTTAGTTACCCCTGATGCATTTTAATCAAAAAGAAATGTCTTTGTAGAGTTTCTTGCAAGAGTGTTTTTCCTCGTATGTTAGACGATTGGTCGAATGGTTTTCTATTTTTTCCACTACAATGCCTAGATGCGGGCTAGACACGGCCCGTTAAGCCACGTGCTGGGCCGTTCTGTTACGTGCCGAAGGATGCGTGCCTCGAGCCGGCCGGGTGGCTAGGTTGGGTGGTAGCCACGTACATGTTTTTTTCCGCTGCCATTCCAGCTGAAGAACCGGATTCATCGCATAACCATTTTTTTTAAGGGTGTCGCGGAAACAAACGCTGAAGAATCGACGGGATAAACTGGCCCGTTGTAGATACAGGTGCCGAGCACGGAGTGGAGAAGGCCCGTTCCGGCCCATCCTCCCGCGGGACGAGGCCTGTGCTGCGCACCTGCACGACCCGTCCCCTCGGTCTCCGCCTGCTCCCACTCGTACCGCCGCGTCAGTCGAGCACATAGTACGGTGCTGCAGCGCGCAGGCGAAACGTGCCGGAAGCAGCAACACGACCCGTCCCGTCTCCCGTCGCGCCATGCTCAGGTCCCACGTCGTGTCGGCTGGCGCCCTTTTCTTTACCACGCGCGCGCAGCTGAGGAAGGAACGAAGAAACGTTGGGCCTTCCGTGTCAGCGTGATGTCCCGTCGCCCATGGAACTGAGATAGCAGTGCCTGCCTCGGCGAGCTCGCGTGTACGAATGGAGAAGCAGGAGAAGCACCAGCATGTGAATTAGAACGTCTTGTCCGGTAAATTAAATATAGTTACCCTGCTTTGTATCAGCAAGTACTGCTCCCTCCGTTTAGAAATATAAGATATTTTAGGTTTATAAATGAGATGTATCTGGACAACTTTAAGTGCCTAGATTCATTTGAACCTATACACTAAAACTGTCTAGATACATCTCCTTCACAAATCTAAAACATCTTATACTCCCTCCGTTTAGAAATATAAGATGTTTTAGGTTTGTGAAGGATACGTATTTAGACATGTTTTAATGTATAGGTTCAATGAATATAGACACTAAAAGGTATCTAAATACATCTCATTCATAAACCTAAAACATCTTATATTTCTAAACGGAGGAAGTATTTATAAACGGGAAGAGTACATTACAAACTTACATTGGTGCACTGGCACATATGTCTACTACGGATTCGTTCCAATCCAAGTCACGATGGAAATCACTGCAAATCAGCTTGCAAACCATCGCTGCAGCTGGAGTACGTACTAGCACGACCCCAGCGAGTGACCCACTGCGGAGGAACTGCACGGAGTACGAGCCGCTCCACGGCTCCTCCACTGGCCACACAGCACACCACCCGCTGGCCACTGCACCCCTCGTGCGTGCGGTTCCTCGGACCGAGGTAGCCATAACCGTCCACCTCCAATCTGACGGCGCGGACCCGCCGGCCGCGACGCGGAACGCATCGGTCCTGGTCCACGCGCCGGCCTACCCAGCCCCCGTGAGGAAAGGGACGAATCCTAGTACCACGAGAGAGCCTGGGTGTAGTGGAAATGACTGGACTAGCCTCGCACGTGGCTGGGTCAGCCTTGCTCGCTACGTGGTGGGGGCAGGCACGAGGGTGGAGCGGTAATTTCCGCATCGATGATGATCACTGCTTGCATTGTCGTAGTCGTGTTTTTGAGGCTGGAGAAGCCTCGCTGGCAAAGAAATTAGGCCGATTGACTCTGCGTTATGGCATGCACGCACCATAATGCACTCTGGGTAGGGTGGCAAGTGACACTTGCATAACGAACCTGAAAAAATAAAATATAGGCAAAAAAAGTCTCCAAAATTAGTAAAATTAAAGAAGGATTGACGAAAAAAAGTACCATAACCCGTCCCGCTTAACACCCTAACTCTGGCAATCTTGTTCACTCGGGTAGGTAAGCTTTCCTTCTTTCATCTCCTTTATCTACTCTTTTAACCATATGCTTCAATTCAAAATAAGCTTTTCATTAAAAAAGATGCATGTTGATGGTAGGGTTTGAACTGTATTTTCTCAGATTCATAGACAAAGTTGAAGCTTTTTTTACGTATTTCTTCAGATTCATCGCACATGTTTGATTGATTGAAATTTTCTTTGAGAGGAAACTTGATCTGGCTGTTCCTCACAACTCCCATGTTGTAAGTTTTTTTGTTTCGATGAACATAGATGAATACATCTGTAGCTCCCTACTATTATATGTAACTTTACATATGCAGATGAAGATGACCGTGAAAAGGAGTCTTGTGCACACGACACTCTCACTCTCGACTATTGTGCTTACTCTAAATATCGTGTTGCAAGTTTTTTGATTTGGTGGACATAGAGGTATCCAACTGTAACTTGTATGTGAGGTGAGGTTGAAGAAGGAGTTGTTCTCTCTCCTCTCTAAAACATGTTCTTCTCTAAACTCTTGTAATCAACAAAATCGTGCTCCTTTTCAGAAAGCTCTACATAAGAAAGATGTGCGTCAATGATTAGGTTCCATTCCGACAATCAGTACCAAGTTTTCTGAATTGTATCTTTTTAGATTCTTGGTTAAAGTTGGAGCTTTCTACTATATTACGTGTGGTAAAGTAGATAAATATGACGGTGAAGGATAGCTATATGCACGGGGGCTCGCCATGGACGATGGCTCGTTGTGCTTTAAATCCCGAGCTAGAAATGCGAGCCAGCGTGGCGTCATCGTCGGCTATCTTTTAGGACCGGTTTAGTTAGTAGTGTTGGTTTTCAGTTAGTTCGTCAGCTATTTTCTTAGACCTCATCTCTACTCTTGTCGTCGAGGATGACTCGCCATGCCATGGTGGCGGAGCACGTCTACCGGCAGACGCATAGTCGATCGTCGTGTTTTTGCCGTTTCATGTAACTCACTTTTTATGTTCTTGGTTGTAGCAGGGGCGAAGCCAGAAAAAATCACCATTGGTGTCATTGGGGTCATTCTTTAGATTCTGCTTGACTTTTTCCCCTATTACTAAGAGTGATTCTCTAGTTTTAAAGGGAATTAATACAAATCCATTGGTGTCATTTGACACCAATGGTTGTATGCTAGCTCCGCCCCTGGGTTGTAGTGTAAGGTGTGAGGTAAGTGCGCCATATGGATAAGAGGTGATTCTAAAAGGCATTTTTTTCTTACATGCAGGCAACCAATCAACGAGTCAATTTTGGTCATAACGATGCAACACGGGCTATCAAACAAAGTGGAGAAGATGACTCGATGACTGTTTTTGCGGGGATATACCTCATGGGGCTTGGCCAGGACGAGACTTAAAAGAGTTGCTGGCTATCAAACTGATCCATATATACAAATTCATGTGGTCCGAATGTGCGCGCAAAATCTCAGTACACTAAGGGAGAATTTGCCCGGAGCTTCTTGGAGCAGTTTTTTGAGGCATGGTCATGCAAAAATAAAAGAAAAAATATGTTGTTCAGTTTGTTTGGCTGTATGAGTACACCAGTGGTTGGACACCGTCATCGCCATCCTTGTGTAATACTTGGTTTGTTTGATTGTTTACCGTTACCCGCCATGGTAAACTCTTCTCTAGTGTGGTGAGGTTATCAAGCACAAACATGAAAAGTAATAAAAGAGGACCATGAACATTAACAACATAATTAGAACATAAACACCAGTAGACACATATTTCATAGATACAATTAGTAAACCAATGATTAAGAATAGTTCATATTTATGTACGTTGCACCCCGTTCACCAGCCTCGCCTTAAAATAATCCCACACACTTATCACTTGCAATCTATTGGGGTACATTTTAATCATTGACCGTATGAACCATTTCAAATTCAAGCCTCATAGAACAAATTACTACACGTGGCATAGTTTAATAAAAGACATATCTAAAATTTATTGCATGCATCATGTTTCAATCATAGGCCGAAGTAAAAGGAGATCTGTGAAATTTTGATCAGAGGCGAAGGAAAAAATCCAAAAATGCACAATCTTGAACACTAACTACATGATCTGATAGGTACAAAACTAGAAAACCCTAGCTCATATCCGTTAATCATAGATAGTGAAATTGAGGCAGTTGACCACAAAGAAGACAACAATCCATCAAGCAATGGCTCTAATCTGACCCCAATGGTACTAATCAATTTTTTTAACCCTAAAACATCATTTATCTAATCATATTTATAATGCATGGCATCCATAACCCATTCACACGCCATGTGTACATGCAGATCTACACACACAAAGCTTGAAGTATGACTTACCACCATTGATGATTGACCGAGGATGAAGTCAAGGTAGTGCTGCACGGGGACTTCGACGATGCGTTCCGGTCAAGGATGAAAGGGCATGTATGCCCATGTGTGGTTTTGGTAATTGATGACAATCTCTATGGACTAATGTGTAAACTGAGTTTCACGTATAGGTTTGTCCATTGGCATCGCTTGGGCCATGTGTTGGTCTCAAGGTTGAAAGTTGAGGAAATGAACGAGAAGAAGAAATGTCCAAGGGCTTTGTGTCGATTGGAATCATGAAGAAAGAAGGATCTTGTCTCGATGGATCAACACTCAAGAAGGAATGAACAAGTGCAAGCTCAAGATGCGCCTTCTCTAGAAGATCTCATGCTTGGAGCTTCCATCCTTGGTGATTATGGAGTGCTGAAGATAAGTCCAAATAAGAGGTTTCCCCATGAAGTATGGGGGAGAAATTTGCAAGTCTTCATCAAGCAAGAGCGAGCAAGAGCAAACAAGAAAGGTTTTCTATCTTGAGGAAGTCAAGATGGTCTACATAAAGCTCAAGTGGAATTCTCAAGGCAAAGGTATGTCCTTGATAGGGTTTCTATTTTTCCGGTCTCGTGTTGTTAGTTGAGAGACTAGGTGACATGGTTATACCCTGCGGGTACACGACATTAGCATACCTGGTCCAGCCCAAGGAAGGCCCACAAGAATATACACGGCCCGTGAAGATTTTCGGGTGGCCCAAGCCCATGACATCTTCGGATCCTTGGAGAGCAAGACTAGAACAGATAGAATATTCAAAAGGGGGAAAACCCTAAGCTTGTAACCGACTCGATCTGTGCCCGAGACCTGCCTAACTCTATATAAAGGCTAGGAGGGAACGGCGAGGAAGACCAATCTTTTCCACCGCATAAACACCTCCACGCCAGATTGCATCCACGCACCCCTGTAACCTTCGGTTCCGCCGTAATCAAGAGCAGACAAGCATGAGTAGGGTTTTCCCTCCGGGGGCCTGAACCTGGGTAAATATCGTGTCCCCTAGTTGCTTGTCTGTTAACCGTTCCGCGATCTCCAGCACCCCCATCTTCTCCAAAACCCAATCTCATAACAATGGGCATTGACGAGTCGAAACCTCGTCAATTGGAGCCATCTGTGGGAATCGGGGGCGCTGACTGTGCGATCGTGACGGTCTCGACCAAAGCGATCTACAACTCCTCGGCGACGGAGAGCCATCTCCTCTTCGGTTCTTTTGACTTCACCGCCCACTCGCCATCCACCATGAAGGACTTTGAGCCCGTAGACAACGGGCTCGAGATCCTGTTCGGGAGCTTCTGCTTCCAGGTGGGACAGACCGACACTCTCCGCCTCCCAGAGCGGGTGCCACTGCCATCAATCAGGCCTGCCTCATGGGCCCCGCATCCCAGCGTCGTACGCACATCAACATCGATAGATAAGTCATACGACAGCAATAGCTGTAACTCAGATCTGTGGGATCCCCCATCGGATGAAGGGACCTACGGTTCCGGATCCGAAAGCTGCGGTAGCAGCGATCCAATCCACGGACGCTACCAATGCGTCGTGGTCATCCAAAGCGACGTGGAGCAACAACCACCAGGTTCGGGTGCACACGTATCGCCACCAACCCACAGGGTAGAAACGGCGAAAACAGGAGGCAACCATCCTCCCACCCAACGAGGACGACCCCGATGCCAATCGAATAATCCACCTCAGCGAGGAAGAGTGGAACCAGGCACGCGAAGCCGTGGCGAGCAACAAGATCCTGCCTATGGGTGCATCACGGGACATGCTAATGGCATACCACCTGCTCCTCATTGAAGAGCACAAAAAGCAGGTGAAGATGCAAGAGGTGCTTGATAAACGCAAGCAAGCGGCTTCGAAGTCTAGCACGTGGAGAGCTGCGCTCTCCGCCGCTGGCGGCTCCAGCTCGCACAGCAATCGAGCCAACAAGCATCGCTCTCGCACGGATAACATGGATCCCGCTGCACGTCGCGAGGTGACTCGAACCCTCAACACGTCCTTCATGGAGATGGGCGCCAACGGCAACGTCACCCCGAAGACACCGCAAGCTGCGATCATGGCAGCCACCACATATCTCGCGTCCCATCCACCTCCGGTGGGGGACCCGAAGAGAGCTATGCACAAGTCCGTACTAGCCGGACTCGGACTCGTTGGAGCTACGCTCCACGAGGAGGCTCCTGTGGTGCCGAAAAAGAAACCTGCGGTCAGATTCAACCGCAGCCCCACACCCTCATTCGACGAGGACGAGCACGACCTACCTCGACGACGCAAGATCCCACGACGTCGCAGCCGCGACTACGATGCTCGAAGCGACCTCGCTCAACGCAAGGTCGACAAGGCATGCACCAAACGCATGTGCTCGTCCGAATCCGAAGAGGATGATGACGAAGAACTCTGCGGAGCTCGATGCTTTAGCAGATCTATTCGGCAGACACGGATGCCGAGAAACGTCAAGCTTCCTTCAGACACTCCATAGTTCGACGGCACGCAGGACCCTAAGGCGTGGCTCAGCGACCACCTGTCGTCCGTCAAGATGCACGGCGGAAACAAAAACACCGCTCTGCAATGCCTTCAGCTGTAGCTGACAGGCGCAACCCGGATCTAGCTCAGCAGCCTGTCCTCGGGTTCCATCCGAAGCTAGGAGGAACTGGCATACAGTTTCATCCGAAACTTTAAGGGTACCAGCAATAGGCCAGCCTCGATCGAAGAGCCGCGAGCCTGCACTCAACAAACGGGCGAATCCATTCGCTCGTACATACTATGCTGGTCCAACATCAAGAACTCCGCGTCACACATATCCGAGGAGAGAACGATCGACGCTTTCAAAGATGGTGTCAAGCGCCAGGACTTCAAGGAACAACTTGGGCGTGTCAAGCCCAAGACACTCGACCATCTCATGGACATCGCCAACAGGTGGGCAGATGGCGAGGACTCCATCCACCGAGCACACTCAGATGAGGAAGATGACTACGGCCGCCGACGCGAACGCCGTAGCAAGTGAAGATCGCGCATCTACGACGATCCCGACGGACCCGACATGGTCGCGGATGGCTACGCCGACCGCCGCAACGAAAGCAACCGCAGCAGCGGCGTATACCATGGAAACAACTTCCGTGATGGAGGACGCCCGACGCAAACGTGGCAATGCCGCGGCCGCGATAACAAACCCTCGGCATACGACAAGTTGTCGGGCCCATGCACCATCCACTTCTACATCGACAAGAAGGATGGCAAAAAGAAGGCCAGCCATATGCTCAAGGACTGCCGCGAGTTCCAGAAACTCAGCGAGGGCTTGGCCCAGATGAGACAGCAGATCCCGAACCCTGGGTTCGGACACGCACCTGCACCAGGCGACATCACCCACGGAGCTCCTACACCACCCGTGGGACCTTTGAATCACCCGATCGCACCCATGCAGAACAATGACGTAAACGGGTACCCCGCGCCGAAAGGGTCATTGTTGATCCAAAAGGGGCACCCAACAAACAGGGTGCAAAAGAAGATCACCTGCCAGGTCAGCTTGGCTGTGACCGCTCAACCCGCCATCCCTGAGTACCTCAGCGGTTTGGAGTCCTGTATCACATTTAGTCGTTCGGATCACCCCCACCAGATCCCTCGCCCAGGTCATGCTGCCCTGGTGCTCGAGGCGCAGATCGGAGGGTTTGAGATGAACCGCGTCTTCATGGACGGTGGCAGCGACATCAACCTGATGTTCGCTAGCACCCTAGCAGCAATGCGGATCCCGCTGTGCAGCCTGGAACAATCTGACACAACTTTCCACGACATAGTCCCAGGGAAGGGCATATTTCCCCTAGGAAAGATATGGCTCGACGTCATCTTCGTCAAACCCGACAACTTTCGGTGTGAGCGGCTCGAGTTCGAAGTGGTGGACTGGCCATCACAATACCACGCCATCCTCGGGCGTGTGGCATTCGCAAGGTTCCTGGCACTACCGCACTATGCGTACCTGCTACTTAAGATGCCAGGACCTAGGGGCGTCATCATGGTCTAGGGGAGCTTCACCCGGTCCGACCACTGCGATAGGGACTTCAACAGAATCTCCCAGTCATTCGGCATGCAGGAGGAGCTCACAAGGCTTCGAGAGGTGACGGACAACGGGGCACCCCCAGTTTCAAGGCAAAACGCACCTGACATGTCGTTCGACTCAACAGTCAACACGAAGAAGGTGTAGGTCCACCCGACGGATACCTCCAAGACGGCGTTGATCGCCAACGACCTCAGCCCCGCATAGGAAAGCGCGCTTGTCGAATTCCTCCGTGAGCGCTGGGAAATCTTCGCCTGGTGTCCTGCGGACATGCTAGGAGTTCCCAGGGAATTCGCCGAGCATGCACTCAACGTGTTTCCAGATGCCAAGCCCGTCAAACAATCCATCCGATGATTGTCTGAGCCACGGGCCGAAGCCATCGGAGTCAAAGTCAATAGACTGCTCGACGCTGATTTCATCAGGGAGATCAAGGAAAGTGAGTGGCTGGCCAACACTGTCCTGGTCCCTAAAAAAGACATGGACATCCTGCGGATGTACGTGGACTTCACATCGCTCAACAAGAACTGCCCCAAGGATCACTTCCCTCTCCCTTGGATCGATCAGATCATCGATTCGACTCTAGGATGCAAGAAACTCTCCTTCCTTGATGCCTACTCAGGCTACAATCAGATTTGACTGAAGGTCGAAGACCAGGAAAAAACGGCGTTCATCATGTCGTTTGGAGTATTCTGCTACAACACAATGCCCTTTGGGATGAAGAACGCATGTGCCACGTACCAGCGGTGCATGGAGGTATGCCTGAAGAGCCAGATCCTCCGCAACATGTAGGTCTATGTCGACGACATAGTAGTCAAAACAAGGGAGGCCAAGACATTGATCGACGATCTCCGCGAGACGTTCGACAACCTTGATCACTACAAGATCAAGATGAATCCAGAAAAGTGCGCCTTCGGCGTCCCATATGGACAACTGCTTGGCTACTTCATCTCCCAGCGAGGGATTGAGGCGAACCTGAAGAAAATCCAGGCCATACTAGCCATGGAGAAACCGAATAACCTCAAAGGTGTCCAGTAGCTCGCTGGGCGCATCACGGCGTTGAGCAGATTCATCAGCCGCATGGGTGAGAAGGCTCTACCTTTCTACCAGCTGCTACGCAAAGCAGAAAATTTCGAGTGGACACTTGAAGCAGACGACGCATTTGAAGATCTGAAGCGGCTGCTCTCCACCTCGCCCGTCCTGGTCACGCCAAAGGAACGCGACCCTCTACTGCTATACATAGCAGCCACGCATCAGGTGGTAAGCACTGTGCTCATGGTCGAACGACCCGAAGATGGAAAGACTCATGGTGTCCAATGCCCAATCTACCACCTCAGCAAGGTATTGACGCCAACAAAACAGAGGTAACCTCACTACCAAAAACTTGCCTACAGCATGTTCATGACGACTCGTTGGCTGAGCCACTACTTCCAGGAGCATCGGGTGATGGTCGTCAACGAGGCGCCGCCGAACAACATCCTGAACAACCCTGGAGCTACAAGACGCGTAGCCCTATGGGGGATTCGAACTATCCCCTCTAGACATAGTCTATGAGAAGCGCCATGCGATCAAGTCTCAGGTCCTACCAGACTTCCTCGTCCACTGGATGGAGCTACAGCTGCCAGACACCCCAGATATGACACAGTCATGGACGATGCACTTCGATGGCTCCAAGCACGAGGCCGGAGTTGGAGCCGGGGTCATACTGACATCCCCGCAAGGTGACAAGATGAAGTACGTCCTACGGATGAAATTTTGGGCCTCCAACAACGAATCCGAATACGAAGCCCTCATCCACGGCATGAAGATGGCCAAGATCTGCGGCGCAACGCGCCTCGTCATCTATGGTGACTCAAACCTCGTCGGCCAGCAGATGATGAACGAGTGCGACGCACACGCCGCTAACATGATCGCGTACTGCGTGCACTACAACTCACTCAAAGGAGACTTTGACGGCTACGAGCTTCGGCACATTGGAAGGGAAAGCAACAAGGAAGCCGATAGACTCACCAACATCGGCTCCACCTGTGCACGGGTGCCACCAGGTGTGTTCCTCAAACAAATCTGCGTGCCTTCCATCAAAAGGAAATTCCCCAAGGGATCACTCGAAGAAGCAGAGCACTCGGGGGATGCGCTACCCGAAGGACAGGAAGGACCCAAAAAACTCGACACAGAGGTCTCGTTGGTCAACCTGATGCAGGTCATGGCAATCAAGGAAACATGGACGCAACTGTACCTTTGGTACCTGATAAACAGGAAACTGCCTGATGACCCGACAGATGCTCGACGCATATCTCGCCGGTCCAAGGCCTTCACCATCATCAATGGCGAGCTATACAAGCGTAGAATTTCGGGTGTACTCCAAAGGTGCGTCACCATCGGTGATGGCAAAACCATCCTCCAAGACATCCACGAGGGCATCTGCGGCCATCACGCGGGCAGCCGCGCCCTCGTCGCCAAAGCTGTACGAGCTGGGTTCTACTGGCCAACAGCCATGGACGATGCCAAGGACATCGTCCGAAGGTGCAATGGCTGCCAGAGGTTTGCAGATAAACCACACGCACCAGGATCGGAGCTCAGGCCCATAACCTTGGCCTGGCCCTTCGCCCAATAGGGCCTCGACATGATCGGCAAACTGCCCAAGTCCTCGAAAGGAGGCCACGTCTACCTCCTGGTCGCAGTCGACAAGTTCACCAAGTGGATCGAAGCCATGCCCATTACCAACCAAAAGGGTAAAACGGCCGTGAAATTCTTCGAATCCATAGTCTATAGGTTTGGCGTGCCGCACAACATCATCACGGAAAACGGGTCAAACTTCATCTCCAAAGAATTCCAGGACTTCTGTGAAGGCCTCGGGATCAACATATCATATGCCTCCGTGGCACACCCGCAAACCAACGGGTAGGTCGAAAAGGCCAATGGCCTCGTAGGAGGCGGCATCAAGAAACACCTACTCAGCCCACTTGAACGGCTTGCGGGAGCCTGGGCAGAAGAGCTACCCTCCGTCCTCTGAAGCTTGCGAACAATGCCAAACGGCTCAACAGGCTACACACCCTTCTTCATGGTGCACGGAGTCTAAGACGTGTTGCCTGCGGAAGTACGCCATAAGGCCCCACGGGTCGTCGCCTACAGCAAAGCCGAATCAACGGCAGCACTCGAAGACGCCGTCGACACACTCGACGAGGCACACGACATCGTCACGGCTCACTCGGCGGTCTACCAGCAGAGCCTCCGCAACTATCACAGCCGTTGGCTGTGCCCAAGGTCCTTCGTCGAAGGAGACCTCGTCTTACGACTCAAGCAAGAGCAGCCGAAAAAGCTCGAGTCACCCTGGGAAGGACCATACATCGTCACTGAAGTCATCCCAGGTGGCGCCTACTGCCTCAAGCACATGGGAGTCTGGAGTCGCATACTCCAACCCATGGGACGTCGCACAATTGTGACGCTTCTACCCCTAGCTATCCCCCTTTTTTACTTTCAATAAGGCTACTCAGCCGAACAATGTACCTCCTCATTACGATATGAATAAAGCTAAGTGTCTCGCCCGAAAATTTATCTTTTCCTCACAGTTCTTTATGTTACAACACACTTGGGGGCTCCCCCTCACCTCACGACTTCGTCGACTGAGGATAACGCATGTACACCTGAGTAGCTGATCACGCCAGGCTAACAAAAAGGGCATGCATACAACCAAGCACCACGTGCTAATACAATTAACCTTTACAACAAAGGGCACAACACACCAGTGGAAATACATACAAGTTTTACATCTATCTTTTTTACAGGACCTACCTATTCTGAAGGATCACCTGCGCACGATGCTCAAAAAGATCTACAACCTCTTCGGCATACTGCGTAACAGCCGCGTAGTGCGGGCACATGTCCCATAGGCCACCATAGAGAAAGAGAAGAAAAGAACAATAGATCAAAGAGAAATGATGCAGCCACCGATCGGATAAACTCCGTTGGAGCTGGATTGCCTCTTCGCGGAACAGAGCTTCCGGAAGAGGCCAAAGTGCGGCTCGATACCGAGCCAGCACTCGCAAAAAGCAATGAAGCAGGAGATGTGGAGAAGAGAATTGGGCGAAAGATGGTGGAGTTGGATGCCATAGAAGAACAACAATCCATGAAGAAAATCATGGACTGGGAGCGAGAGGCCGCGAAGGAAAAAAGCAACAAACATCACCCGAAACCCTGCGGGTGGACGGGGAGTTACCTCATCGCCGGGGACCCTGACGGCGTCCTTGTCCTGCGGGATCAAACCCTCCTCACGCAAATTGCGCAGGTCGCCCTCGCGCGTCTCCGAGCGCCGCCACCCACCTTCGGTGACACGAGCGATGGCGGTGCCCTTCTTGCCGCCGGCAGCAACACTGGTTCCTGCTCCGGTGGAGGCCTTCTTCGATTTCCCCATCGCGGAGTGCCGATGGCGGCGGTGTGCGCGCAAGGGAACGATCAGAGAACGTCCGGCGCGCAAAGGGAAAAGCTCAAGAAAATGGAGGCAGTAGAAAGCAAATGGCTAAGGTGAAAACGAACTACAATTTTCCCCACAGTTATAAGGATGAAGACGATGAACAGGGACCGTTCATCTGGAAGCCCTAACGCCAGGATCAGATCCTACCGTCGACGTGTCAACACAGCAACGAACCGTAGCTCGCATGCCGTGCACTATGCACGGAAACCAAGGATACGCCATAATTCTCGCCACATCGCGCATGACCAGTCAACTCCAAGTCAGAAAGTGGGACCCATGTTCGTCCGTTCACGTCACCTCTAGCGCCACAGACGGTTGAGGTCACCGATCTTCAGCACTGACGTCATCAAACCACACTAGCAATGGTTAGAAATCTTCGGCTAACAGCTAAAAGTACTCACTCGAATCTACGATTCGAGCAACTACTTGGGGGCTACTCCTATCAGGAGCGCTGGCGCATGATTAAGGTACTACACCAACATTGATTCTTCGAGTCCTATGTCGAGTCTACGACTCCACTACGGACTCGGGGGCTACTCCCATAGGGAGGATTTATTCAAGCATCCAAAAAAATGTGTCCTATGGACCTGAAGCTAACAATGGCTGAATTAAAGACTCTGCTCGAGTCTACGACTCGAACAGACACTCGGGGGCTACTCCCATAGGGAGCGCTGGTCGCGCACCCTATGAATTATTCGACTGCGATCCTTCGGATAAAAATGCAAAAACTTTTTGGCAACTTTGCCCCAACCAAAGCTAAGTGAGTAACATCCTCCTTGGCCACCTGAAACACCTCCGTGGTGATAAAATTTCGGATGCTGTGTCTGTGACGCAAAGATAAGACCTATAGATACCACCTGATGACCTGGTAACACACCCGACTGCGCTCTGTTAGTAAAAATCCGTGCCAACAGGCGCGATGAAAATCCCAACGGGCGCGTTGGGTACATCATTCGAAAACTACTGGGATTCGACTCCTGTAAGACCTCAACGGCCTGAGTCGAATTATGCCAGCATTTGTTCCGGGTTCGAGTCTAGGGACTCGAATCTGAAGAAGATCGTGTTGTTTTGTCATAAGACAGTTAACTGGCCCTGATCCGTCAGGAGAGTGAGGCACATGTATCAACAATCCCTACACACTAAAATCATTCTTTTCCTGATGAATAGAACTAGCTGCACCCAAAAGATTAAAGAGTCCTCAGCCGAATCTACATTTCGACTGAACCCTCGGGGGCTACTGACATGGTTATACCGTACGGGTACACGACATTAGCATGCCTAGTCCAGCCCAAGGAAGTCCCACAAGAATATACGCGGCCTGTGAAGATTTTTGGGTGGCCCAAGCCCATGACATCTTCGGATCCTTGGAGAGCAAGACTAGAACAGATAGAATATTCAAAAGGGGAAAAATCCTAAGCTTGTAACCGACTCGATTTGTGCCCGAGACCTGCCTAACTCTATATAAAGGCTAGGAGGGCACGGCGAGGAGGACCAATCTTTTCCACCGCATACACACCTCCATGTCAGATTGCATCTATGCACCCCTGTAACCTTCGGTTCCACCGTAATCAAGAGCAGACAAGCAGGAGTAGGGTTTTCCCTCTAGGGGCCTGAACCTGGGTAAATCTCGTGTCCCAGTTTGCTTGTCTCATACTGCTCCGATCTCTAGCACCCCCATCTTCTCCAAAACCCAAGCTCATAACAATGGGCATTGACGAGTCGAAACCTCATCACCAGGTTTAAGATAGATAGACATACTATCAAGAGGGGTTCTCAAGCGGGTGACTTGATCACATATTTCTGAGAGAGCTCAAACCTTTGCATACATAACATAATATTTCTTGGTTGTTATTTGGATCTTGTCCATGATAGGATCTAGGGCTTGTGGTTTTCATCATAAAAATCTATAGTTCATCAAATAAGGTTTTCCCTTGCATATCTTATTGCGTTCTTGATCGTGTGGGTTTTTCCGGCTCCACATCCTAGGAGATATCACATATATATACTTGATATTGTATCCCTTGGTGGGATCCAATATTTCACCTTTTGTTGGATTCTCTTGGTTTTATATTTCCAGCAAAATTGGTTTCATCCCAATCGGTGTTTCCAAGATCAACTTCTTGTGTTTTGAGTTTTGGAGGTTTTACCGGTTTATCGCTTCTAGAGAGGTCATACCTTTCTCAATTTGGTTTTATCCTTCCATGATGGACTATGATGTTTCTTTGCATAACCTTGTAGATATTTTCGTTCTCTTCAAAACAATCCCAAGATCATCAATAACAGAGTCTGTAATCAAAAGTTATTGAAGTTTTTGTGCAATGTTGTCTAGCGTTTTTTGCTTGGGCGGAAGTTCCGGCCTGAATTCCGACCCTAGTTCCTGTGAAGTATTGTTTTCTTCTGTATCTTGTGTTTCTATTTACTGGTAGTTTCGATGGTGCACCAAAAATTCCGGTGGTGTGCGAATCTAGCCTAAATGGGCAGATTTCTCTTGCCCTTTTTAAGGGCCCCCTCTTCTCTATTGGTTCCCCAACTTTTGTGGACATTTTTGCTAGATCTTGCACTCCAGTGAAAATTTTGGTGTCCTTGCCCGATAATAAGCACCAGCGGGTTGGTGAAGCATAATACTCGCGACGAGCGTGTGCGTGTGGCAACTGTAGAGACTACAAAACCAACTCAAGTTGGTGATGGGGATATGCCTACCGGGGTATACCCAGCAGGACGTTCCGAGCCCAGCGCTGCGATGAGCACTGAACGGCAATGGATCAAGACCTGGTGTGGACTCAAGCGACTGGAAGCTCAAGGCCCAGAAGCGTAGATAGGCCCAGTCGGATTAGGTTAAACGATCGCTGAAACCTTAAATGATTCGGTTGAGATCTGTAAACCCTAGGGGGGTGAGTCTATATAAACATCCCTAGAGAGCGCGTAGAGGACACGTTCCATCATACACCCAAGCTACTCGCTGCCTAGCTTCCGAGCTCGCCCCATTGTACTCTCACCATAATACAATCTAGCAGGAGTAGGTCTTTACCCTCCGGGGGACGAACCTGGGTAAATCCTTGTGTCTCCGCCCTCATATCGCACCGCAGATGGCTGGCCGCCCTTGCCCCATGTTCTACTACTCGCTGCCGATTGCAGCATCTGCCGTGGTCATTCCCACGACAGTGGCGCCCACCGTGGGGCCTGGCCGGTCTGGCCGGTGTTCTGCAACGAGATCCAATCTACCCATCAACGTGTCGATCGCCACCGGCCGCATGATAGCGATCGGCGAGATGCTCCAGATCTTGCCGAGCAGCTACGTCCCCACGACGCGACCCGTCACACATAGCATGATCCTGCCGGTCGGCACGATCAGCCTCTTCGTCGGCCTCACCGACCTCATCATCTCGGAGGACTCGGCTCGCATCCGCGAGTCGCCGCCACGCGACCGGCTCTCTGAGAGTCAGGTCCGCACGATCCACCGCCTCGCCTCCGAAATGCGACCCAGCCTGGCAACGTGGCTGAAACCACCGCAGCCGCGGAAGACGCGGCCCTCAACGACGACGCCGACTCGGCGACCCCGGCGTCACTCGCCGGATTTATTGTCGCCGCGTCGCCTGCGGGCTCCATCACCCAGGTCTCCAACGTCGGAGACTTCGAGGATCCCTCCATCCTTGGGATCTTCGACTTCAACTCCGGGTCGGAGAATTTCGCCGATCTCCGCGACGGGGCCGGCCGCCACGCCGCGACCTACATGGCGACTGGCGCCGACCCACTGGAGGATCCATTCTCCACTCCGATCCCTCCCAACGCAAAGGCAACAGAGGTCGAGGAACTCCGTCTGAAGCTGGCGGAAGCAGTCCGCAAGGAGCAAGCCGAGCGCGAAAAATTTCTCCTCGAGCAGGTGACGGCGCAAGAGCTGTCGCGCTACCACCAGCAACGAATCAGGTCGCGCCTGAACCCCACCGTCTAGGGGCGCGCCCTGAATTTTGACGACGAGAGCGAACCAGCCCGCGCGGCCGAGCGTGCGATCTGCGAGAACGCGCCACCAGGAGGAAGCGCCCGGCCCCTACCAGGGTCGACGGCGAATGGCGCCCCACCACCACCCAACCGCGCACCCCCCAGGGACCAGCCACGGATCGTAGTCTCCTCACGGGAGCGAGACGCGAACGGCCTACCACTATTCTCCACCCCAATGGACAACCTCGTCGTGGGCCGAGCTGCAGTCGACAACATCGCAGCCACTGGTGATGGCGCCCTGCAGATCCAGTACGCCAAGGCCCTGCTCGCAAAAGCGGTCGAGCAACAAAATGCAGGCGTCGACTCACATGGTCGGATGTACTCGCGTTCATCGGGCAGCAGAGCAGCCTCAAGCGGCCGCCCTATGGCGGCAAACACCCTCAATTGCCCGCCACCCGAACCCGCAGCTCCACCGACCGCGAATCGCACTCTCCACTGTGACCCGGCGACCAACCGTCGCCGCCAACGGTCGACCGTCGACGCCCGCACCACATCATCAACAACCAGGCTGGCGCACGCCCGGACGACCTGCGGCATACCCTAACCAACCGCGGCAATGAAACGAGGGGGTCGCTAAGCCGACTCGGGCCCGGTGCCGGACCGATGATCCAAGGCGAAAGATACCCGCGAACTTCAAAGCACCGAAGAGATCGAAATCGACCCTAAATGCGATCCCTCTGTGGCTGGATACCTACCTCATGGCAATGGGGATCGCCGCCACATCTACTAACGCCCGCTACCTCCCCGGTGATGGAGGGCGTGCGACGATGGATCAACACTCTTCCGCGGATATCATAGACTCCTAGGAAGAGATGCGCGATGCCTTCGTCGACTTCGAGGGTTCATACACCCGCCACCACCATCGAGGACACGGAGCGCGTCCAGGACCTCGAGTCAACCCGCACTGGGTCCAACGGTGGCAAGAAGCTGGTACAACGCGGTCGGTATCCACCGGACCATAAGCCATCGCTTCAAGACCTCGTCTTTCTGAGCCCCTGGTCGCCAAGCTCAAACGAGCATACCGCACACTCGACAACATACCGGATCTCCTGGAGATCGCAAAAAGATACGCGGAGGAAGATCCAAACCAAGAAACCGACGACGAGTCGGGAGGACAACGCCGAACGAGCGGCAATGACAACAGACGACGATCCGACCTACGCTACAGCAACACCTGCCTCACCGGCAAGCGCCGCAGCGACGGGCGAGTCGACTTCATCGCCAACGCTGGATACGCGCAGCGCGAGCCCAATAGCTTCCGCCACGATGGCGGCAACTACAAGTCGAAGCCAAGGCCCGACCCTGCAGCCCTTCTTAACCAACCTTGTGTATTCCACAGTAGGGAAGGAAAACCCGCTACGCACATGACCGCCGACTGCCACTCCCTCAAGGAGATCGAGAAGGCACAGCGAGCGTAGGAAGACCCCGACAACAACCCGCCTAATGGCGGAAAATTCGGCAGCGTGGTGTAACACCCTCAGAATCGGACCTATGCAAGTTTGAGCAAAATTCGCCAAACCCGCATAGAAACGATTCAAAGGTGCCCACCAAGCACTTTCATGCGGGTGGAAAACGAAGTAATAACATTACAAACAGTCCTCGATGGGACCCACAGAACAGACATATATAACAGCGACTCAATGAGTCAAGAATACAGATATAATGTACAAAGATCCAAATCACCTTGAAAATAATAGAGCGTCCGACTACGGACAAGATGCAAATGAGGCTAAGAGCCCTGAAGAATAACCAATGGCGTCCATAACCCTGAGCCAAGCGGAAGGGTAACCCTTCTAACGACGTCGATCTAAAACACCTTAAACAAAGGGGTGCGACAAAGGGCAAAGGAAAATAAGGGCGTCGATCGAGGCCGATGCAGCGAGGCTAGAATTCGGCGGTCCTCGCCTACATAGATATGGTGGACTGAGCGGCAGCGGCAGCATGCACTAAACAACCTATAGAGACTCGATAGAACTGGCGGCAATCAGAGAGGGGTAAGAAGTACCTATTCGGAACCAACCTGATTCTATCATCAAACAAACCCATCCTGGCGTTTCCCCCTCGAGACCAAACGAGGAAGTCAACCGAGGAACTCACACAGTTGGCAGTTTTATTCATTCAGTTCTAGTTGCGGCACTTTACTAGTCAGGTTTAGATAATCGTCCTGGAAAAAGTAAGCAGTAGGCACTTTTAGTTAACCATTCCGTTATAGTTGCAGCAATTACTAATCAGATACAGATAGCATGATATAAACCCAAAACCCAGCAGTTGTTGGTACTTTTATTCAGCCATTTCGTTGTAGTTGCAATATTTACTAGTCAGATACAATTGTCGCAAGCGACAACCAAACAAACAATGGTGGGCAGTATTAATTAGCCATTCCATTATAGTAAAGCTGATTAATAGTCATTATAAGTCAAATTTATAGCAGTAAACTTTAGTTATGCTTGTCTATGATCGAGATACTGTGCTCCAAGTCGTCCATATCCATGACACGGCTTTCGAAAGTTTTACCGGCCGGGTGCACCAATAGCAAAACACACTCGATCAACCTCGGAAAAACCAAATCAAAACCCAACAAGGCTTTCACATTGAACAATCACAGGATTCGAAATATTTGGGGCCACCCTTTGAGTAGATCCATAGCGAGTAAGCAAGCTCGGCGGCCTCAAGGTTGCGCCAATGGTCAATGGCGGTGGGAACCCGAAAGTGTGGCTGGGCTTGTCGATGCCGTAATCACTCCGCATACCTAAGCGATGCAGTGTGCTCCTCGCACAATTTTAAATACGAAAGTAGCATGGCATAAGTACAGGATCGTAATAAAACCAAACTAGTTGTGGCCCCAAGAAATAAGACTGAATCAAGCTCGCTCGTGGGGTCCCATATACCTCCCGGATGTGGATAGCGATAAATCAAGGAACAGTATCAAGTACTGGGTCTTACGGGACACAAGTGGGCGTTAAACCAAATATTATCTATCACCCACGATGCCTCTGCTTATTTCAATTTTAGTTGTTAAACAGAAATTAAAGTGACGATAAGTAAAACTAGAATCATCTCCAACATCAACATGCGGCAATACATCAAGCTGTGGCATATGACGACACATCAAGACTTGAGCAAGCAACACGACGCATAAGTCCAACTATCTACCAAACAACAGGTAATAGGGTGTGTCCAAGGCAATATAGGGCTGCACGGTATATCACAGGTACGGAAACTAAAGCATCGCAACACAGATAGCAATAGATCAACAGGAGGGAATAAAGACTATAAAGGTAAGATAGGTAGAAAGAGGGAGATGCTCGCCTGAAAACATTGTCGAAGGGTTCATCCGAAGATCGGGGCGAAGCTCACATCAACTCAACGGCCTTATCCGCGAAGAAGCAAAACACTAGAATGAACACCGGATGCACTATTTAATACAACGGCGGAAAATCGGCATGATGCATGTATGATGCATGGCATGGCCAAGATGCGGTGCAATTAGGTCAAGTTAAGCGGAACCGGGGTCCCGACAATTATTTAAACGGTTTAAGTTGTTTAGATACCCCGCAATATAAATGTTGTTTTAGCATGGCAGAAGATAGCACCGGTTCGCTACACAAATTTAAATGAGGCCAATATAAGGCTAGAGTTGCCCACATATGGCCCCATATTTATTTATTAGGTGAATCGGCATAAGGCCCCCAAACCACATGATATGCATGCGAGATGAATGATTAGATGTGCAACAATTGTATTATATTATGAAATTAGGGTTTCGGGAAGGGTTCACACATTAGGGTTCTCGACGGCCTTGGGGTTCCGGGGTTCGGGGTTCGACAGGGTCGTCCTCGGACTCCGAGGTAGGTCTTGTCGCATTCGCGGTCTTCGGGTCAAGTTGTCGGTCATGGCGTTCGGGACGAAGCACTTGTCGCGCCGGGGTCTCGGTGTCCGGGGTGAAGCACTCGGCGTTCTCAGCGATCTTGGCATTCTGCAGGTTCAGGTCCTGGTGCTTCAGCTCGACCTTCGGTTCGGGAACTCAGGGTTCAGGGGTCTCGGCGTCCGTGTGGCGGTCTTGTCGTTTCGTGTAGGCGTCCTCGAGGTCGACGGCGAACTTGTCCGATACCGGGGTTATTCGGAGTTCTTGGCTCGGCACCGGGTACGGGGTCGGTCCTCGGATCCGTGATCGGTCTTCGGGGTTTCGGAGTTGGGGCCTTGGTTTTCCGTGATGGCGGCCTCAGCGTTCGGCCTTCAATGTCGATGACGGACTTGACACGGCGTCGATCATTGTCAAACATCTTGGCCAAACAGATGGCGGCTCCGCGAAGACCTTGTCG
This sequence comes from Avena longiglumis, assembly GCA_030063025.1. Lineage (NCBI taxonomy): Eukaryota > Viridiplantae > Streptophyta > Magnoliopsida > Poales > Poaceae > Avena > Avena longiglumis. The sequence continues at coordinate 415,019,475 of CP125975.1, read as the reverse complement.
ATGAGGAAGTTCTTGCGGTGTCGTTTGGGGCCTCGGAGCTAGACGATTACACGGGGAGCTTGCGTCGATGTGACCGTTGGTGACTGCAGGGGTCATCGGGGCCGGTAGGGCCCAGGGGCCGGGAAGAGGAGGTGGGAAGACCACGAGGCGAGCGCCCGGCAGGGCATCTGGCAACTGGGCGGAGGAGACTCGAGGAGATGGATACTGGCAGGTGACTCGGGTCGAGGACGGCGGCCAGGCGGTGAGGCGGGCGTGAGAGGTGGTCATGAGGTGGTGAGGCGCGAGCGAGGCGGGCTGCATGGTAGCTCACGGGAGAGGAAGAGGGAGAGGCGGCCAAGTGGGGCGATCTGACGGAGGAGAGGTAGGCGGCTAAGGGTCCTAGGGGGAAGAGGCGGAGGTTGGAGGAGCCGGGAGGTCGGTGGCTGCCGGCGGTGGAGAGGAAGAGGCGGTTAGGTGGGGGAGCGGAGGATGGAGAGGACAGGCGTGGGGGGCGGTCGTGGTGGCGAGGGACAGGCGGGTCGCGTGGGCGAGTGGCCCAGGAGGCGGTGTGACGTCGTGGGGTGTCTGCTCGGCAGGTGTGGCGTTGAGTGGTTGGTTGGCGGGGTGAGGCCAGGTGGGGGCCAGCGGTGGGAGAGGCGCCAGCGTGGGTGTGCTTGGGGAGTGGGGTGGGTCGGTTGAGGTGGAGGGCAGAGGGAGCTGGTGGAGAGAGGGAGAGGGAGTGACGTGGCAGAGGCTGATTGGATAGGGGGGGGAGGTTAGGTGAGGTGGCAGGATGCTATTGGAGGGAGTGAGGTGGAGGGATGGTTTGGGTAGGTTAGTGGGTAGCTTTAGGAATTAGAGGGGCAGACTAGTTGGACCGATTTTAAAATCCGGGGTGGTCGTCATTGATCGGCGTTCATTGCCCACTAAAAATAATATAAATTTTATTTGTTTTAAGCAGACGTTGCAAACCGATAGCGGCCAAAACAAAATATTCCGGGGACCCGGTTTTGATGTTTGAAAATAAAGAGGGGCGTTTAGAAAACAACACGGGCTTTGCAAACATAGTTTTAGCAAAGAATGCATGATGATGACGATGCAATGCACAAATTCAACGCGATTTTCTAGTAGTGGTTTTGCGGGATGCCACAATTCGACACCACTAACAAGGGATCTCGCCCTCGAGATCCGCCTCATGATACCGGAAGGAAGGTCGGCGATCTGCATCTTCTCGCTTCGTGTAGATCCTCGCGACACCACTAACAAGAGATCTTTGTCCGTGATCGTCGAGAGAACTCTCCGGAACAAAAGGTCGAAGGTAGAGGTATCAACAATAAACCACCTCTAGCTTCCGTGGACGGAGTAAAACTGCTGGATCCACTGATTCGGCGTACAAGAGCGAATGATAAGAGTAGTGGTATGGTAGCTACTCCATCCCGCACTCAAACCATTACTCTGCACACGAATAGGCGGATTATGCAACCAACTCTCGGAGTCAGACTGAAGATCTCGACAAGCGAGGTTCGGAAACAAAGGAGGATCACGGACTACGCCGGATCTGGCGTAGATGATGTCGTCACGTCGGAAAACACCGGAAATCACAAACAAGGAACAAAGAATGATAACACCGTAGGCGGATTCATCAGGCAGCTTGAACACCGGATGGTAGAACACCGTTAACAAAGGAGGAAGCGAAACCCTGAAGGTGCAGGAACCCATCCACGAGAAATCACGGACTCGAGAAAAGTTAAGGGAGCAGATTCAAAACACGTCGAGATAAGAGGAAGCGAGAGGGTAAGGGTAAATCAGACCTAACGAACTATCCAACCGATTTTGCAAAATAGTTTTGACACTCTACTTGGTAGTTAGCTAGGTTATCCTGAAATTTGGACTTGTGTATGTCATATGGCTGAGCTCGATACCACTCTGTAACACCCTCGAGTCGGACCTATGCAAGTTTGAGCAAAATTCGCCAAACCCATAGAAAGCGATTCAAAAGGTGCACCAAGCACTTTAAATGCGGGTGGAAAGCAATAATAACATTACACAACAGTCCTCGATGGGACCCACAGAACAGACATATATAACAGCGACTCAATGAGTCAAGAATACAGATATAATGTACAAAGATCCAAATCACCTTGAAAATAATAGAGCGTCCGACTACGGACAAGATGCAAATGAGGCTAAGAGCCCTGAAGAATAACCAATGGCGTCCATAACCCTGCCCAGGCCAAGCCGGAAGGGTAACCCTTCTAACGACGTCGATCTAAAAACCTGCTTAAACAAAAGGGGTGCCGACAAAGGGCAAAGGAAAAATAAGGAGCGTCGATCGAGGCGATGCAGCGAGGCTAGAATTCGCGGTCCTCGCCTACATAGATATGGTGGAGTGGCGGCGGCAGCATGCACTAAACAACCTATAGAGACTCGATAGAACGCGGCAATCGAGAGAGGTAAGAAGTACCTATTCGAACCAACCTGATTCTATCATCAAACAAACCCATCTGGCGTTTCCCCTCGAGACCAAGCAGGAAGTCAACCGAGGAACTCACGGTTGGCGATTTTATTCATTCGATTCTAGTTGCGGCACTTTACTAGTCGGGTTTAGATAATCGTCACGAAAAAGTAGCGATAGGCACTTTAGTTAACCATTCCGTTATAGTTGCAGCAATTACTAATCGAATCTGAGATAGCATGATATAAACCCAAAACCCAGCAGTTGTTGGTACTTTTATTCAGCCATTTCGTTGTAGTTGCAATATTTACTAGTCGAGATACAATTGTGCATGGCGACAACCAAACAAACAATGGTGGGCAGTATTAATTAGCCATTCCATTATAGTAAAGCTGATTAATAGTCATTATAAGTCAAATTTATAGCAGTAAACTTTAGTTATGCTTGTCTATGATCGAGATACTGTGCTCCAAGTCGTCCATATCCATGGACACGGCTTTCGAGAAAGTTTTACGGCGGGGTGCACCAATAGCAACACACTCGATCAACCTCGGAAAAACCAAATCAAAACCCAACGAGGCTTTCACGGTGAACAATCACGAGATTCAGAAATATTTGGGGCCACCTTTGAGTAGATCCATAGCGGGTAAGCAAGCTCAGCGGCCTCAAGGTTGCGCCAATGGCGTAGCATGACAGGAACCGAAAGTGTGGCTGGGCTTGTCGATGCAGCGTAATCACTCGCATACCTAAGCGATCTGTGTGCTCCTCGCACAATTTTAAATCTGAAAGTAGCATGGCATAAGTGCAGGATCGTAATAAAACCGCAAACTAGTTGTGGCCCCAAGAAATAAGATGAATCAAGCTCGGCTCGGGGTCCCATATACCTCCGGATGTGGATAGCGCGATAAATCAAGGAACAGTATCAAGTACTCGGGTCTTACGGGACACAAGTGGGCGTTGAAACCAAATATTATCTATCACCCACCGATGCCTCTGCTTATTTCAATTTTAGTTGTTAAACAGAAATTAAAGTGACGATAAGTAAAACTAGAATCATCTCCAACATCAACATGCGGCAATACATCAAGAATCGTGGCATATGACGACACACATCAACACTTGAGCAAGCAACTACGACGCATAAGTCCAACTATCTACCAAACAACAGGTAATAGGGTGTGTCCAAGGCAATATAGGGCCACGGTATATCACAGTGCGGAAACTAAAGCATCATAACAGATAGCAATAGATCAACAGGAGGGAATAAAGACTATAAAGGTAAGATAGGTAGAAAGAGGAGATGCTGCTTTGAAAACATTGTCGAAGGGTTCATCCGAAGATCGGGGCGAAGCTCACATCAACTCAACGGCCTTATCCGCGAAGAAGCAAAACACTAGAATGAACACCGGATGCACTATTTAATACAACGGCGGAAAATCGGCATGATGCATGTATGATGCATGGCATGGCCAAGATGCGGTGCAATTAGGTCAAGTTAAGCGGAACCGGGGTCCCGACAATTATTTAAACGGTTTAAGTTGTTTAGATACCCCGCAATATAAATGTTGTTTTAGCATGGCAGAAGATAGCACCGGTTCGCTACACAAATTTAAATGAGGCCAATATAAGGCTAGAGTTGCCCGCATATGGCCCCATATTTATTTATTAGGTGAATCGGCATAAGGCCCCCAAACCACATGATATGCATGCGAGATGAATGATTAGATGTGCAACAATTGTATTATATTATGAAATTAGGGTTTCGGGAAGGGTTCACACATTAGGGTTCTCGACGGCCTTGGGGTTCCGGGGTTCGGGGTTCGACAGGGTCGTCCTCGGACTCCGAGGTAGGTCTTGTCGCATTCGCGGTCTTCGGGTCAAGTTGTCGGTCATGGCGTTCGGGACGAAGCACTTGTCGCGCAAGTCTCGGTGTCCGGTGAAGCTTTCGGCGTTCTCAGCGATCTTGGCATTCTGCAGTTCAGTCCGTGCTTCACTCGACCTTGATTCGGGAACTTCGGGTTGAGGTCTCGGCGTCCGTGTGGCGGTCTTGTCGTTTCGTGTAGGCGTCCTCGAGGTCGACGGCGAACTTGTCCGATACCGGGGTTATTCGGAGTTCTTGGCTCGGCACCGGGTACGGGGTCGGTCCTCGGATCCGTGATCGGTCTTCGGGGTTTCGGAGTTGGGGCCTTGGTTTTCCGTGATGGCGGCCTCAGCGTTCGGCCTTCAATGTCGATGACGGACTTGACACGGCGTCGATCGTTGTCAAACATCTTGGCCAAACAGATGGCGGCTCCGCGAAGACCTTGTCGATGAGGAAGTTCTTGCGGTGTCGTTTGGGGCCTCGGAGCTAGACGATTACACGGGGAGCTTGCGTCGATGTGACCATTGGTGACTGCAGGGGTCATCGGGGCCGGTAGGACGCTGGGGACGCGGGAAGAGGAGGTGGGGAAGACCACGAGGGCAGAGGCGCCCGGCGACGGGGCATGCAGCAGCCTGGGCAGAGGGGAGACTCCAGGGAGATGGATACCGCGCGGGGTGACTCGGGGTCGAGGACGGCGGCCAGGGGGCGGTGAGGCGGGGCGAGCTGAGAGGTGGTCGCGGAGGGTGGGCGGTGGCTTGAGCAGCGGCGGGAGCTCTTTGGCGGCTCGCGGGAGAGGAAGAAGGGAGGAGAGGCGACGTGGGCGGATCTTGCGGAAGAGAGGGTAGGGGCCCTGGGTCTGGGGAGAGGCGGAGGTTGGAGGAGCCTGGAGGGGGTCGCGGTGGGCTGTGGAGAGGAAGAAAGTGGCGCGGTTAGGTGGGGAGGCGAGGATGGAGAGGAACAGGGCGCGTGGGGGGGGGAGGCGGTCGTGGTGGCCAGGGGGACAGGCGGGTCCCGCGTGGGCCGGGGGTGGGGCCCAGGAGGCAGGTGACAGGCGTGCGTGGGGTGTGCGGCTCGGGCAGGTGTGGCGTTGAGTGGTTGGTTGGCGGGGTGAGGCCCAGGGCGTGGGGCCCGGCGGCAGTGGAGGGGCGCCGCGCGTGGGTGTGCTTGTGGGGAGTGGGGGTGGGTCCGGTTGAGGTGGAGGGCAGAGGGAGCTGGTGGAGAGAGGGAGAGGGAGTGACGTGGCAGAGGCTGATTGGATAGGGGGGGGAGGTTAGGTGAGGTGGCAGGATGCTATTGGAGGGAGTGAGGTGGAGGGATGGTTTGGGTAGGTTAGTGGGTAGCTTTAGGAATTAGAGGGGCAGACTAGTTGGACCGATTTTAAAATCCCGGGGGTGGTCGTTCGGGTCAATCTGCTTCACGCCCCACTAAAATAATATAAATTTTATTTGTTTTAAGCGGCGTTGGCAAACCGATGGCGCCAAAACAAAATATTCGAGGACCCGTTTTGATGTTTGAAAATAAAGAGGGGCGTTTAGAAAACAACACGGGCTTTGCAAACATAGTTTTAGCAAACAATGCATGATGATGACGATGCAATGCACAAATTCAACGCGATTTTCTAGTAGTGGTTTTGCGGGATGCCACACGTGGCCGGCTCGCTCCACACCTTCACAGGCTTCAACACGAAGCGCGAGAAGAAGGTCATCGCCCGCGCCATCGCCGTTAACGCGGTGGCCCAGGTGGACGTTCCCTAGTTCCTCAACTGGTCGGAGCAACCAATCACTTGGAGTCGCCAGGACCACTCGCCACGAATCGAATACCCAGGCCGAGTCGCCCTGGTGGTCAAGCCCAAGATGTGAGACTATTGGCTCCCCAAGACATTGATGGACGGCGACAGCTCCATCAACATCCTATACCTGTACACCTTCAGGCGACTGCGGCTCCCGCAGTCGATGGTCGAGACGACCTACACCACGTTCCACGGCATCATCCCTGGTCGGAAGGCGTACCCGATCGGCAAGGTCACGCTGCCAGTCACCTTCGGCACACCGGCAAACTTCCGCATCGAGCGGATCATCTTCGAGCTGGTGCCCTTCGACAGCCCCTACCACTGCATCCTCGGGCGCCAGGCGTTCGCCAAGTTCATGGCGGCGCCCCACTACGCGTACAACGCGATGAAGCTCCCCGGACCTCGCGGCGTCATCACCATCCACGGCGACCCCGACATGGCCGCCGAGTGCGAGGCCAAAGGGGCCGAACTCGCCGACGCCGTCATCGCGGCAGAAGCCAACCACGCCGACGAGCCAAATCGTGGCGGGTCAACGACGACCCCACCATACTCAAGAAGCCCAACTCGGAGGGCGGCAACACCTCCACCTTCGAGGCAACGACGCATACCCGCACCGTCGAGCTGGTCCCAGGCGACTCCAGCCAGACGGTGACGATCGGGACGGGCATGAGCCCAGCATAGGAAGGCGCATTCATTGAGTTCCTTCGTGAGAACAGGGACATCTTCGCATGGAAGCCCTCTGACATGCCTGGTGTCCCTAGGGAACTCGCTGAGCACAAACTCAACGCCGACCCCAAAGTGCGACCTGTCAAGCAGTCGCTGCGACCCTTCAATGAAGAGCGCCGCCGAGGAGGTGCAGCGTCTACTCGCTGCAGGCTTCATCCAGCCAATCAAATACTCCAAGTGGCTGGCAAACCCAGTCCTGGTCAAGAAGAAAAATGGTACCTGGAGGATGTGTATCGATTACACAAACTTAAACAACGCCTGCCCGAAGGAACAATTCGTCCTCCCACGAATCGACCAAATAATCGATTCCACCGCGGGCTCGGAGTCGCTATGCTTCCTCGACACCTACTCTGGGTACAACCAGATCAAAATGGCCGTTGAGGACGAAGAGAATACGGTGTTCATCACGCCATTTGGAGCCTTCTGCTACACTGCCATGACCTTCGGCCTCAAGAACGCCGGGGCGACCTACCAGCGGTGTATGCAAGAGTGCCTTGCGAGCCAAATTGGCCGCAATATCCACGTCTACATCAACGACGTGGTAGTGAAGTCCGCTCGCGAGAGCGACCTACTCGCCGACCTAGCGGAAACATTCGCCAACCTGCGGAAATACAAGATAAAGCTAAACCCAGGCAAATGCACCTTCGGTGTACCAGCAGGGCAGCTACTAGGATACATCGTCTCCAAGCGCGGGATCAAGGAGAATCCCACAAAGATCGACACGATCGCTCGACTCGGCAAACCCGAGTGCCTGCGCGAGGTACAGAAGCTGGCCGAGCGAGTCACGGCTCTCAGTCGCTTCATCCCTCGATTGGGCGAAAAGGCGATGCCCCTATACCGCCTGATGCGCAGGAACCCCACCTTCCAATGGGATAAGGAGGCGGACGATGCGCTCCGCGACCTCAAGAAGGTGCAACTCGCAGCACCGTTACTCGCTGCCCTCATCGACAAGGAACCCATGCTGGTCTACGTTGCGGCTTCCGAGCGCGTCGTCAGCGCCGTCATGGTCGTCGAGCGACCAGAGGAGGGAAAGGAGCGCCCAGTGCAGCGACCAGTGTACTATATCAACGAGGTCCTCACCGAGTCACGCCAGCGCTACCCGCAATACCAGAAACTGGTATACGCGGTCTTCAGAGCACAACAACGACTGCCACACTACTTCTAGGAGCATCCGATAACGGTCGTCTCCTCAGCACCGTTGCAGGACATCATCCGCAACCGTGAGGCGACCGGGCGAGTCGCCAAGTGGGCCGTCGAGATCGGCGTCCACAACATCAAGTACGAGCCGCGCAAAGCGATCAAGTCGCAGGCTCTCGCGGACTTCATCACCGACTGGGAGGAGGCCCAGCAGCCAGAAAAGCTGCCATACCTCCACTACTGGAGTTTACGCTTCGACGGCTCCAAGAATGCGGACGGTGCAGGAGCAGGGATCGTGCTAACCTCTCCGAAGGGCGACAAGCGCTCGCTCCTCTGCCTCGACTTCACCCCCTGCACCAACAACATGGCCGAGTACGAGGCACTACTCCACGGCATGCGAGCTGCCAAGGAGATGAATGTTAACCGCCTACGCTGCTACGGAGACTCCGACCTCGTCGCTGGTCAAGTCGCTAGAACCTGCGACGCCGTCTCCCCCACCATGGCGGCATACCGCCAAGCAGTGGACAAGCTGGGCGGACACTTCACAGGCTACTCCGTCGAGTGGATCGACAGGCAGAAGAACGAGGAGGCCGACGCACTCTCTCGTATCGGTTCGGCTCGACTCGCACCACCCACCGGCGTCTTCCTCGACACCATCACCAAGCCCTCCATCTCTCCCCCAAGGGAAATTGACATCGGAGTCCCGCTGCAACCAGAGGCAGCCCTGGTCGCACTCATCGTCGAGCTAGAGGATTGGACTACGCCGTATATCGCCTACCTGGAGGGAGGCACCTTGCCAACATACGAAACAAACGGCCGGATGATAGCACGCCGCTGCAAATCATTCATCATCATCGACGGCGAGCTCCACAAGCGCAGCGTGACCGGCGTGTTCCAACATTGCGTCCAACCCGCTGAGGGACGCAAAATCCTCCACGACATCCACTCCGGCGACTGCGGCCACCACGCCAGAGCCCGCTCTCTGGTCGCAAAGGCTATGCGACACGGTTTCTACTGGCCCACCGCACATGCAGACGCCGTCGAAATTGTACAGCGGTGCGCCGGGTGCCAGAAATACGCCAACCAGACCCACGTGCCGGGCTCGGCGCTCAAGACAATCCCCATCACCTATCCGTTTGCCGTGTGGGGTATGGACATGGTAGGCCCTTTCAAGAAGGCCCCCTCCGGCTTCACCCACCTCTTGGTCGCAGTCGACAAATTCACCAAATGGGTGGAGGCCAAGCCAGTCCGGAAATGCGACGAGCAGACCGCCACCAAGTTCCTACGCGAGCTCATATATCGCTACCGGTTCCCAAACAGCATCATCACGGACAATGGCACCAACTTCGCCAAAGGAGCCATGGCCGAGTTCTGCGAGGAACATCACATCCGACTCGACCTCGCCTCAGTCGCTCACCCGGAGTCCAACGGCCAGGCGGAACGAGCCAACCAGAGAATCCTCCATGGCCTGAAGCCGCGGCTCCAAGTACCACTCGAGCGCACCGCCAGGTGCTGGGTCGAGGAGTTACCCTCCGTCATCTTGGGCATCCGCACCTCCATCAACAGGTCGACAGGGTTCACCCCCTTCTTCATGGTGTATGGCGCCGAGGCAGTCATGCCCACCGACCTAGAGCACGACTCGCCCAGGGTGATCAACTACACGGAGGCCGCAAACGAACTCGCACGCCAGGATGGAGTCGACCAACTCGACGAGGCACGCGACCTAGCTCGCTCCCGCACCGCCATCTACCAGCAAGGGCTCCGCCGCTACCATAGCCGGCGAGTACGGACTCGCACCTTCCAGGAAGGCGATCTGGTGCTACGCCTCATCCAGGACAAGAAGGGCATGCACAAGTTCTCCCCCCTTGGGAGGGACCATTCGCCCTCGGGCGAGTCCTTGGCAACGACGCCTACTACCTCACCAACGTCCGAGGAGACGGGAAACTCGACGTCAAGCGACCGTGGAATGTAAACCTCCTACAGAAATTCTACTCCTAGAACCCCATACATGTATTCTCCACCCGCTATGAAATAAAACAGATTGGTTACCGCAAATTGCGTCTACTCTCCGTATCTTGTGCCACTCGCACTCGTAATAACAGTGTCAAGCTAACCGCAGAAGTCAACCTCTGGTACAGCGACCGGCACGGCCAAGTAGTGCGTTCCGAGGGCACTGGGTTACCCCAGGACTCGTAACGTCCACGAAAAATGCCAACCCGGAGCCCCATTGGAGTCGCCTTTCTCGACTGGCTTAACGAGCCAAGACAACTTCCCTCGCTCCTCACAGCGACCAAGGTCCTCCGCGTCCTCGGCACAGCGACTCGAACGACCAAGTACCACGCTCGGGGACTGACGACCAGTCAAGCACGAGCGACTAGGGAAAAACGGTAAGTATGAGAGCGTGCCCAGGACTCGCCACGCGACTGATCTTTCGGATCAGGCAGGAGTAACGCGCTTACTCTAACGCGCTCAGTCCTCACCTACCCTGGAGTTGCGACTAGAACCACCAAGTACCACGCTCGGGAACTCAGCCACCCGACCTCGTTCGCGGAAGGGAAAACGGTCAAGTAAAAGAGCACCCACGGGAGTGGCCCTGCGACTGGCTCTTCGAGCTCGGGCGAGTCGACCTCAATAGCAAAACAACTGACATTCAAAATCACAAACACATAACAAACGAGGTAAACCCCATAAAAAGGGCGGACGCGCTCGGGGACTCGTCCAATCAGCATTCAAAATCACGAAACAATTCACAAAATAACACGAAGTTTCATTACAGCAGAACAAAGTCGTTCCAAAATACAAGTTGAGTCCAATGGCCAATTGTCACTAACGCCCCAGGTCACAATGTTTCTACTCCGCAGGTTTCGACGGCGACTCGCCACCACCACTGCGGTTGCGAATGAAGGGTGTGTACGGGTTCGTCGGGTACGTCGTCAACTCACCCGCCACCGCTGGATGGAACGGCTGCTCGACCTTGAAGTCCCGATGCTTCGGCTCAGGGTCGTTGGGGGCGACAGTCGTCTCCTGATAGGGGAGGAGGTCACCCATCGCCCAGACGCGATCGGAATACACCGCGGCCCGATCCGTCAGCTTCAGCACCTCGGCAATCTCCACAGAGCTTGTCGACGAGGGGTAGCCACTCGTCACATTGTCAAGGTCGAAGTCCTCCGGGAAGTGGGCAAGCCCAAGGCTGAGAGCCGTCGCCGCCCCGCGCCGGAAGGCCGACCGCGTCATGAACTCGACGGCTGACGGCGCCTTCTCCAGATACCGCCATACTTTTACGAGGTCGCTGGGAATCACTTCCGTGGGCGATATCTCCTCAAGATATGCTCTAATGCAGGTCGCGGACAACGCGACCGAGTCGACCAGAGTGGTCACACACTGCCGCGCGTCGTACGATTGTGCCTCCTCCGAGCTGTCAATAATCCGATCTGCGGACAGAGGTCGGCAGTGAGTACAACAACGATTCCACAATATAGCTATTACAGGCAGAGGAAGACAAGTTTACCAATTAAAGGACGGCAGAGGCGTGTGATGAAACTTTGAAGCGAGGAGAAGTCATTCTGCAGCCCAACAACGAGGGCGTCAGAGACCTTTCACTCTTCAGCGGAAGCCGTAACAACAGCCTTCGCTCGCCCATCCGCCGAGCTCGCCTCCGCCTTCGCCTCCTTGAGCTCGTGCTCCAGATCAGCGATCCGCTTCTCGGCTGTACTCAAAGCAGATTGAGCCGCCGTTAGCTCACCTGCTGGGACAAGGCCCTGGCGGACCTCCTCTGCCTTGGCAGCGATTGCTTGGAGTCCCTTGTTCATTTCTTGGACGACAACAAGTTCCTTCTCCATGCGACACTTTGCAGCAAGCCGATCGGCCGATTCACGCTGCAAGCCCTGCGCACAAATCAAATAGTCAACAACAATGAAATCCTAAGTGACCACCCGCTGAAATTCAGAGACTAGGCACTCAGGGACTGGAGATCAAAAATCCTAAGTGCCCACCCGCTGAAATTCAGCGACTAGGCACTCGGGGACTGGAGATCAAAAATCCTAAGTGCCCACCCGCTGAAATTCAGCGACTAGGCACTTGGGGACTGGATATCAAAAATCCTAAGTGCCCACCCGCTGAAATTCAGCGACTAGGCACTCGGGGACTGGAGGCTACAAAAAAACTAAAAGAATCCGACCACTGAAATTCAGTGGCCCGATCCTCGGGGACTGGACATACCTGGATGGTTGTGCCCAACATGCCATGGAGCTGTAGCGCGTCCACAGACGCAAGTAGAGCTGGAGTGTGTCCGCGACGCTGCTCGACCTCCGTCTCGGTGACCCCAGGCGTTTGGCTCATCGGCGCTGCGCCACTCGCTGTGGCCGCTATGGCCATGAAGCGGGGGAAGGTCGCAGCGGACGCCCCAGCGCCACTAGGAACCGGCTCGGCCACTCCGGGCGAGGAAACAGCCTCCTTGGTCTTCGAGGCCACCTCCGCCGTAGTCGGAGGATCGCTTGGAGCAACCGTCGTATCGTCAGAAACCGTGACGACATCGTCGCCTTTCGCCTTCTTAGCGCTGTCTGCGGGAACAACGACTTCGTCAGTTTTCCTCTTCCGCGAGGAGTCCTCCTCGGCGACGATTGGCGGAACCTTGGCCACGGAAGGATGGCCGATCTTTTTAACTCCAGTCCTGTGAAACAACGATATGAGCAAAATTGTCCGATTACAACGGAAGTCAAGCAGATGAACAAGACTTACTTGGCGACTGGAATAAACCGCAGACCCGTGCGGATGTTGGCCGGCTTCTCTAGCTCGGGGCCCAGTTTCCGACTGAGGCCCATCTCAAACACGTCGTGTTCCCAAGACACAGAGGGCCTCTTCGAAGATGAGGCCGCGGCAGGAGCTTCCGTGATGACGTCTGCGGGAGCTTTCCTGGAAGGCGAAGCTGCTGCGGCTGGAATAGCCCCCAACCCAGAGACCGGGGCGAATGGAGGTGGAAGCGATGCAAGAGGCACCTCATCCAGGGGAGCGGCGGCATCCGGTGCTGCCGTCATACGCGCCGCTTCACCCTTAGACGAGCTGGTGGCGTCAGAACTAGTCGCAGAACGAGGAGGAGATGCCTGCTTTGCCGGATTCGTCTTCCTCCTTGGCGGAGCCTTCACCTTCTTCTTCTTCTTCTTCTTCTTCTTCTTCTTCTTCTTCTTCTTCTTCTTCTTCTTCTTCTTCTTCTTCTTCTTCTTCTTCTTCTTCTTCTTCTTCTTCTTCTTCTTCTTCTTCTTCTTTGACGGCGTAGCCTCACGACGCGAGGTGTGCTCGGGGAGCTCGTCGTCATCGTCATCGTCATCTTCATCGTGAGGTTCGAGGCTCCTACTCGCCTCGAGCTCGCGCTGATGTTGCCCGCGAGTCTTGCGAACCATCGGGGCGGCGTCTTCCACGGGTTCGTTTTCGTCGTCACCATCGTCATCACCCGCATCGCTTCCGACGGCGCCTTTGGCAGGTGGCGACTCGCTCCCGTCCTGGACGGACGAGCTTGAGTTCTCGTCGTCTGCGGGTGGGAGCCATCCTTCCACCACTTGGAACAAGTACAATAAGCATGCGATAACGTTAGCATAACCACGAATGCATCATCTGCGACTGGGAATATAGAAAAGATAGCGACTTACCGTCGGAGCTGGGCGCCTTGCGGTATAGGGGGCGACCCCGGCCTTCGCATCCAGGTACACCGCCTGGGTGATCTTCTTCAGGGCCAGGATGTAGTCTTCGAGCTTCCATTCGGCGAGGCAGGATTTCGTCGGGTCGTCCCTACCAGTGTACTCGTACATATAGTGGTCCCGGTGGGACAAAGGCACGAGCCGCCGCCCGAGCCAGCAGTTGTAAAGATTGATGGTTTGGAGAACCTTTTTCTTCAGGCTGCGGATGGTTTGCAACATTTCATCGACAACCATCCGCTGGTCCAGCGGGAGCTTGCTGACCTGGAGCCGACGCGGTTCGGGCCGGTTGGCGGAATATCTTGGAAGCGCCACCTCGCCATCTGGAGTCGCCTCGGTGACGTAGAACCATGATTTCTTCCACTCGTTTGCCGCCTTGGCGGGCAGCATCAGGTCGAAGAATGACGCCTTCGACTTCAGCTGAAACGCCAGGCCACCCGCAGCCAGCATCGGGCCGCCTGATTCTTTGCGACTAATCCTCCCATGGAATAGATCTTGCCACAGGGGGAAGTAGGGCCTGCAGCCCAGATAGCACTCGCAGAACGCCACGAAAATGGCGAGCTGCTCAATGCTATGCGGGCCCAGGTCCGACGGCTGGATCCAGTATAAGGCGCAGAAGCGCCGGAAGAAGAGAGAAGTGGGAAATCCCAGCCCCCGCTCCAGGTGGCTGGTGAAGCAAATGAATTCTCCCTCGCGCGGGTCCGGAGTCACCTCTCCGCGGGATGCGCATCTGCTAGCGCAGGATCCCGGCCTCCTCGAAGGACGCCAGTAGCGCGCTGGTGCACTTGGATCGGCCCCGTGGTTCGGTGGAGGGGGCCATTGGTTGGAAGATTTGCGGAGGTCGGGGCTCTCTGGATCGGTTGGATCGCGACGCAGAGTGGAAACGAAGATGGAAGAGACCGGAGGAAAGATGAAGGAGTGTTTCCCCGCTCGCCTGTCATTCTCCTTATATAGCGGTTGTTACCCGCCAATTTCGGGAGCCGTTACTACGCGGTGATTACTCCAAAAGTTACCGTTGGATTACCCCAACGACTAGTTTTGACCCCACTTGACGGTCCAATTTCATCCACTCGACTCGTCGCTCCGCGCGACTTGATTATTCGCCGACCCGATCACTACAACAATGACTAAATATTCGCCGACCCGTTCGCCGAGCTGCGACCCGATCGGTCGCCGTTAGTGCGACTAGAATAACTAGTTTTTCCTTTATTCAGGAGTCTGCCACCGATTCGACTGGGCGTCCGCATTGGAGCCGTATACACCGACTGCCGGCGACCACCTGCGACCAATCAATGATGGCCTCAGGGACTACTGATGGGGATATGCCTACCGGGGTATACCCAGCAGGACGTTTCCGACTATCCCAGGCGCCTGCGAGTGAGCCTGCGGAACAGCGACTGGATCAAGACCTGGCGTGGACTCAAGCGACTGGAAGCTGAAGGCCCAGAAGCGTAGATAGGCCCAGTCGGATTAGGTTAAACGATCGCTGAAACCTTAACTGATTCGGTTGAGATCTGTAAACCCTAGGGGGGTGAGTACATAAACCTCCCTAGAGGGAGCGTAGAGGACACGTTCCATCATACACCCAAGCTACTCGCTGCCTAGCTGCCGAGCTTGCCCCATTGTACTCTCACCATAATACAATCTAGCAGGAGTAGGTCTTTACCCTCCGGGGGGCCGAACCTGGGTAAATCCTTGTGTCTCCGCCCTCATATCGCACCGCAGATGGCTGGCCGCCCTTGCCCCATGTTCTACTACTCGCTGCCGATTGCAGCATCTGCCGTGGTCATTCCCACGACAATTGGCGTAACTTAGGGAAACTATCCAGATCATGGGTCTATCTCCTATTTGAAATGGGTGAAAAGAAGAAAGCATTGAAGAAAAACAAGATTGTTAGATTTGATCTACTTTTTTATGGCCCATCGATCTCTCCTCCATTGTTGACCTTCAAAAGCTTGCCCTCTCCCCTTCTCCCTCCCATGATTATTGCATCTCTTTGATGGATTTGAGAAAGGAGATCTAGATCTACAACCCCACCTAACCAAATATGTTGGGGGGGGGGGATGACCCCAGGTAGGGTCAAGGTAAGTAAAAAGAGAGGAATATTCATGGTCAAGGACTGATCAAATCCAGATCCGGCCGAGTCATGTGGGAGTCAGACGAATGAGGTCCGACTAACCCCGAGTCAAGTAGTTAAGACTTGACTCGACCGACATAAAAGGTATGTCAGTGTAACACTGTCATGCATCTTAAGTGCAGGTTAAGGTCAAGCCGAGTAATGCGAGGCGGGGCCGGATCAAGGGAAGCTTGTCCGAGAAGGAGGATGCAAACCCCAAAGTCAACACCTTTTAGTATCTCTCTCTAGAATCTGTACAGTGCCAAGCGCTATAGACAAGTAGCAGAGAAAGGTCACGGAGGTGACAATCCTCAGGCCCGAGGCTCACATGTGGTGGGTTTTGTGTCCTTGCCGTCGATAGAAGGGGGACACGGAAAGAAGCCTACCGAGTTACTGCTTTGGGACAAGCATATTCCACGAATATGCTTGTCCACGTCAGACCTAGAAGGCATCAGGCCACTTGTTTATAAGGAGGGGCGGGGTGTCTGGAGAAGGGGATCGATTCATTTTTCTCACAAGGTACTAGTTGTAGCTTCTTCATCCTCTCGCTCATACAGCTCGAGGAGCAAGTGTAGCTCCATTGGTGTTGAATAAAGATTGAGTTCTAGCATTCCGTGTGTAGAAACCACTACATCTTCCCTCCCTGGATCCCACTAGCATCCATTGGCCCCCAACTTAAGCCTACCCATGGCATCTGACGTGCCACCACCATGACATATGGCGCCCACCGTGGGGCTAGCAGCGGTGCTAGATGGAGTCAAGATCCGAACGGGAAACTTCATCGACACAAGTGAGCGCTTCGTCTCCGGCTTAGTCCAGAGATTCGACATCTGGGACTACGTCAGCAACAACGCAGGCAACTCCGGAGCAAGACCACCCCTGCATAGCGGAATATTCATCAACATGGGCACCCACAAGATCTATGTCGGAGTCAACACATCTCGCGTCTACCCGCGCCGAGTCGTCCCAATGGAAATTGATAAGGGACATGAGCCGAATAACCCGAGGACTGATTCAGCTAACTAGAGAGATGATTGGAAAAGTTCAGCGGACATTACGTCGGGAGAAGTAATGGAAATTGATAAAAAAGTTACCCGGAGCAAGTCATACCGGAATGGGCACAACCAATATTCTTATTCCTCAAAAATGAGACCCTGCCGAATAATGAGGTCCTTGCTAGGCAGATAGTAAGAAGAGCGAAGGCTTACACAATAATAAATAATGAGCTTTATAAGAGAAGCGTAACAAACATGCTGCAATGATGTGTTAGCCTGACAAAAGGACAAGATATCCTCTTGGATATACATCAAGGAGAATGTCGTCACCATGCCTTGTCTAGAGCCCTTGTGGCCAAAGCATTCCGACACAGGTTTTATTGGCCAAGTGCGCTAAAGGAAGCAAAAGAATTGGTAGCAAAGTGTAATGGCTACCAGAGATATGCCAGCAAAATACATATGCCTTCATCCGAGTTGAAAACAATACCAATCACTTGGCCATTCTCAGTATGGTGCCTGGATATGGTAGGTCCATTTAAGCCGGCTCGCGGAGGCATGACTCACATTTTGGTCATGGTGGACAAGTTCACAAAATGGATAGAGGTAAAGCCAATAAGAAAATGTGATGGGCCCACAACAGTAATATTTCTCAAAGATATCATTCTGAGATATGGTTACCCACACAGTATCATTACGGACAATGGCACAAATTTTGCTAAAGGAGCCTTTGATCGATTCTGCCAAGAAAAGCACATAAGACTCGATGTTGCTTCGGTAGCACACCCGACATCAAATGAGCAAGTGGAAAGATCGAATGGAATCGTGTTATCCAAAATAAAACCTCGGCTGATAGAACCACTCCAGAGGTCGGCAGGTTGTTGGATTCAGGAACTCCCAGTGGTGTTATGGAGTTTAAAAACTACCCCGAATAGAGCAACAGGGTACACCCCATTCTTTCTCGTATATGGGGCAGAAGCTGTGCTCCCAGCCGATATAGTGCATGATTCGCCCAGAGTCACCCAATACACGAATGCCGAAGTAAATGAAATATCTTGGCAAGATGATATGGATCTACTAGAGGAAGCAAGAGAATTAGCATTGTCCAGGTCAGTGTTTATCAACAAGACCTCAGACGCTACCATAGCAAAAAGGTAAATCCCAGAGTCTTCAAGGAAGGAGATCTGGTCCTTCAGCTAGTGCAACGCACGGCCGGCATGCATAAGCTATCGCTCCCATGGGAAGGCCCATTCATCATGAGCAAAGAACTGCACAATGATGATTATTACCTCATAGATGCTCAAGCACCAAAAAGGAAGGCGGATAAATCCGGAGATGAGTCAAAAAGACCATGGAATGTAGCATTACTTCGTCCATTTTACACTTAGAGGAGGTGTACTATATCCGGTGTTATTATGTATCGGTTTATTGTGTGAGGAATGAATTAATGAAACCTCGGAAACTCGACCAGTGACTCGGGGGCTGCCCCATGTTGTTTATCACTATGATTATGTATTTGATATGAATGAGACCTCGGTAACTCGAGCAGTGACTCGGGGACTGTCCCATGTTGTTTATCACTATGATTATGTACTTGATATGAATGAGACTTCGGCAACTTGAGCGGTGACTCGGGGATTGCCCCATGTTGTTTATCATTATAATTATGTATTTGACTTACTAAAAATAAATCGGCAAATGAAACCTTAGCAACACGAGCGGTAACTCGGGGACTGCCCCGTGTTATCTATCCTATTATTGTATACTTGATATGTCGGATGATTTATAGCTCCATCAATTCGAATTAGTAACATATGGGCATCGGAGCAACGTCCCTGGCCTTTCACGGTCTGAAGAGAGATCTTATGGTAAATAAGACAAGAGCCAACCAAGAATCAAACACACAGAAAGCGACTATGGAATGAACTATACACAAGTCGGCGCACGTTATATTATCTTTCTTATGACCACTGTGGTGTGCCCACCAAAGCGCTCATTTTCAAGCATAACTCATAATCTCTAAGAACACACACGAATAATCAAACATGTTCGATTCGAACTTACGGATTGAAGCTCATGAATGAAAGTACACGCAGAATAACTCGACCATAACGGTAACAACTTAACGATTACCACAACATATGAAAGATATCCGAACTTATACAGATTAAACAGTACCAAAAATAGGCAGATTGTTTTAAAACAGCATACGCCCAACATACCGGGGACTTGGCAAATAAAGGTTTCTACAACTCAGGCATTAACCGCAGCCGGATCATCGGCAGGAGGGGTGATGTCAGTGGTAGGGGTTTCCAAAGTAGGTACCTCGGCTATCATCGAAGGCACCCCAGCTTCTGTAGAAGCAATAGTTTCAGGAGCAGGAATCTCCGAAGTTGCCCGAGCCTCCACGAAAGTTACCTCAGCATCGACCGAAGTAACCGGAGCATCTTGAGCACTGGCCATTTGACGCGAAGTTCCAACTTGGGCTTGGGAAGCTTCAGTCCCCTTGGAGGAAGACCGAGCTTCAGCATTTCTTCCCGAACTGCCACTTGACTCATCAAAACTTCTAGAGTCTTCATCCGAATCATGTTCATCACCAGAATCCTTGGCAAACTCATCGTCATCAGCAGCCTCAACATTCTATTCAGCCTCGTCTGGGAGAAAACTCGTCCCCTCATTCCATTGATGGACATTTGCATACTCGATGAGTTGATAGGCACAGGCTTGGCGGCGAGCAACAAAATCTGGATTCTCGACCCAAGGAGAGCCGGTATGAAAATTCATTAATGTGTCGAGGGAGATGTCCTCATACCATGATAGAACGGCAGTAAGCGCCATGTGAGCCCCGACTAACCCGACGGATTCTCTCTAGAGGTTTAACTGAGTTTGAGAATCCATTAATTTCGCCACAAGTACCTCCACCTTGCTAATTTTTGGTTCATTCGGCCAGAGCACATTGAAGCCTTGAATTGCCGCTTTCACAAAATCTCTTCCCATGATTTTCATCGGATCAATTATTGGTAGCAACAACAACTAGGAGATCCTCAATAGAATATTCTTGATCCGGGAGATTGGGGACACCTCGGCGGGCACGGGCAGCAACCACGGCTTTAGTACTCACGGGCTCGGCTTCTGGAAAGTGATCTGTAAAGCAAAACATCATATAAGTCAAGAGGAGCAACGAGCAAAGAGTGACTTGGCCAGTGACCAAGAGGAAAAAACCCGGCAAATAAGCTTACGATGGATATATCGCAACATCTTCTGAAGATGCATGGCCCAGCCAACCCGTTTATTCTCAAACCGAGTAATCTCCTTAGTCATCGTCTAATTTTTCAGCTCGGCCGCATCAAGGAGTTCTTTGTCCTTCTGAAGCTGGAGACTTGATCGATTTTTTTCCTCGGAAAACTCTTGGTCAATTTTCTCTAGCTCGAACTTCTGAGATGATTTCAAGGATTCAACCTTGGCGCGAAGCCGAGCTATCTTGTCATCTTTCTCCTTCAGCTGCGCCCAATGAGTCCCTGCTTGCTCTAAAAAATGCAGCATCATATTAGGCATGGGTATGCACTCTTGATGCGACGCTGCAAATCTTTGTAATTTGGCTGAGCCAAAGAGGGAGCACTATAAGATACTCGAAATTTATCTAGAAGAGAAATGGTCGAGTACAGAGAGTACGAACGACTAACCTTCAAGACTGGCAATTTTTTTCGTTAGTAGAGCATTTTGATTATTAATGTTTGCTGAGTAAGGATAAATCACAAATTAATTAGGAATCAAAAACTTGAACAGAGGACTTCAGTGCAAACTCTGAATAATTTACCTCCCTTCTTCAAAATGGGAACCATCTTGTCATACTTGACCTGAAGCTTCCTATGCAAAAAGAGTAGCTTCTGGAATTTGACTATACATCAATTGTGAGCAACCTAAAATAACAACGAGTTATACAGGAAAAATACGCAAAAGATCCGAATCAAGCAAAACTTGCCTCGGATCTAGGTGGTTGGATATTCAAATCTAAAACTTAAAAAGATCTGAATCAAGCAAAACTTGCCTCAGATCTAGGTGTCTGGATATTCAAAGCTAAAACTTAAAAAGATCCGAATCAAGTAAAACTTGACTCGGATCTAGGTGGCTGGATATTCAAAGCTAAAACTTAAAAATATCCGAATCAAGCAAAACTTGACTCAGATCTAGGTGGCTGGATATTCAAAGATAAAACATAAAAAGATCCGAATCAAGCAAAACTTGCCTCGGATCTAGGTGGCTGGATATTCAAAGCTAAAACTTAAAAAGATCCGAATCAAGCAAAACTTGCCTTAGATCTAGGTGGCTGGATATTCAAAGATAAAACTTAAAAAGATCTGAATCAAGCAAAACTTGACTGGGATCTAGGTGGCTGGATATTCAAAGCTAAAAATCAAAAAGATCTGAACCTAGCAAAAGGCGATTCGAAGCTTGGTGGCTAGGTGTGTTTTAAGCCGAAACGTGCACAACAAAAATTATTTATTACGCACACAGGTAACTATATTCTAAGCAAGGGAAGCTTCCAAACGAATAACAAATTATTCGGATGCAAGCTTCGGGGACTAGCGGGCATATAGTATATTGTGCACAAAAGATAAAGTGTAGATTGAAGCACATACCTCATTCATCTTGTCACTTTCAAGTACAACTTTAGCAGCCATATGCAAATGGATGCTAATGTCGCAAAGCTGGAAGGGTTGATTACTTGTGTTGCCTCAATCTGGTCAACAACATTCCAATTATTGGCATATTCTACCAACGACCCGAGGCTTCCTCCGCTCTATGTGCGCGTCAGAACATTCCCCTTGGTCTCTCGCACCTGTTGTGCATTTATCCCGGCCGCCGGGCTTTTATGAAGAGCGAGTTGCGTGTCGGCGGCAAAGGCAGACCCAGGCTTAGCGACAGAAACTCCTTTGTGGAGCATGTTGGCGATGCTCGGCTGAGAGGAACCAAGTTTACCTTTCTAAGCTGGTTTGGATTTGGGAGTGCCATCTTTATTGGTCTTGGCAGGAACCTCAGTAACAAGCAAGGACTTAGGGAGATGAACCGTACTCGGAGCAATAGCCTCTATGGTAGAAGGGGCGGTTGCCTCAATAGGATCCGAGGTTGCGGAAACTTCGACAGTAATCGATGTAGTGGGAACTTCGGAAGAGAGGGGTTCAACGGGGGAAACTTCGGGGACCTCGGAAGAAATTACCGGATCAATTAAGTGATCCGACATAACGACATCAGCGCCAGCACTAGGGAGAACTTTGGCCTCGTCACGATGAGACAGGCTCTTAGTCGACATGATAGGATAATTATCGCGAGGAGGGCTCGAAACTCGAATATACCCTTGAGGCGATTGTGAGGGCAGCCGAGTAACATGTGAAGTCATGCTCGGACCACTAGGCTTAGCAGAGAGAGGAGCACTGCCAAGATAAAGGGAAAGACCAATTCAGATATAGAAAGAGAGAAACAAGAAATACAAGTTAAAATAAGCAAGGAAACTTACCCAGAGACTCCAGGCATAGTTTTGCGCTTCGGGACATGATGGGAGGATCTCTTGGTTTGCTTCTTGGGACCCGCGTCTAAAGGATCGTTCAAAGCAGCACACTTCTTCGACGGAGCAGGAGCTTCAGAAGTGAGGGTTTCAAACTCATGCACTAGGCCAACCGGATTATCTGGGAAAGAAGGAGCCAGAAACGCATAAGAGTCAGACACCGCGACAACTACCTCGAGAATTTGGACATCGTCTGAGTCACCTTCATCAGCGCGGGTAGAGGCTTTACCCCGAGTACGGTTAGGATTAGCCTCGGGTTTGGGGATAAACTCCTCCGAGTCTGGCTCCCCATTGTCCGGAGTGCTACTGTCGTCACTCCAAGGAAGAGCGAGAACCTCGGCGTCTTCCGAAGCTTGTGCGTCAAATCTCTGCAGAGATAATAGACAAAAATTAGCAAAATAATCAAAGAAAAATAACTCGAATAGGGCAATTCGCATTCGAATTACCCGATGAGGGGGATTATCGCGTGAAAAGGGCTTCATTCCCCACGTCCAATCCTCGGGCATCTCAGTTTCGAAGATAGCTCGGACACGTTTCTGAATCTGAACGTCGTCAAGGTCAACCGTGGAGACTCGGTTGGGATCCAAAGGACCGCTCATGAAGCAAAGCTTATGAGAGCAAAGTTGGAAAGGGCAGATCTGGCTACTGATGAATGCAACCATCAAATATTCGTCGTGAAGCCCTGCCCGAATCAACTCCTTCAGTCGAAGCTCGAACGCCTCGGCAAGAGCATCAGTCTTTATTGGATTATAAATCCAATTCTGCTTAGAAGGAGGACCAATAGAGATGGCAGGGAGCTAAATCTTATCCTCGTTGCCAATGTTCTTGACGTAGTGTCGTGGGAATGACCACGGCAGACGCTGCAATCGGCAGCGAGTAGTAGAACAAAGGGCAAGGGCGGCCAGCCATCTGCGGTGCGAGATGAGGGCGGAGACACAGGGTTTTACCCAGGTTCGGCCCCCCGGAGGGTAAAGACCTACTCCTGCTAGATTGTATTATGATGGAAGTACAATGGGGCGAGCTCGACGACTAGGCGGCGAGTCGCTTGGGTGGATGATGGAACGTATTCTCTACACGCCCTGTAGGGAGGTTTATATAGACTCACCCCCTAGGGTTTACATATCTCAACCGAATCAATTAAGGTTTCGGCACTCGTTTAACCTAATCTGACTAGGCCTATCTACTCTCCTGGGCCTTCAACTTCCAGTCGCTTGGATCCACGCCAGGTCTTGATCCAGTCGCCGTCCTGCAGGCCCACTCGCCAATTCCTGGGCCAGTCGGAAACGTCCTGCTGGGTATACCCCGGTAGGCATATCGCCATAAGTAGTCCCCGAGGCCGTCGTCGATTGGGCCCAGGTGTTCGTTGGTAGTCAGAGTATACGAGTCCAATGCGGACGCCCAGTCGAATCGGTGGCGGGCTCCTGAATAAAGGAAAAAACTAATTACTCTGGTCGCAATGACAGTGGTTAATCGGGTCGCAGCTCGGCGAACGGGTGAGCGAAATATCTAGTCACTGTTTTAGTGATTGGGTCGGCGAGTCGAATGGATGAAGTTGGACCATCAGACGCAGTCAAAACTAGCCGTTGGGGCAATCCAACGGTAACTTTGGCGTAATCACCGCGTGGTAACGGCTCCCTGATTTGGCGGGTAACAACCTCTATATAAAGGAAATGGTAGGCGATCGGGGAACCATTCCTTCGTCATTTCCTCCGATTTCGCCCATCTCTGTTCTCCTCCACATCGCGATCCAACCGATCCAAAATCCCCCGACCTCCACGAACCTTTCCGCCAATGGCCCCCTCCACCGAACCATGGGGCAGGTCCAAGTGCACAAGAGCGCTACTGGCATCCTTCGAGGAGGCCAGGATCCTGCGCGCTGGAAGGTGGCGCATCCCCGCGGATGGAGAGGTGACTCCAGATCCACGCGAGGGAGAATTTGTTTGCTTCATGAGCCATCTGGAACGGGGGCTGGGGTTCCCCACGTCTCTCTTCTTCCAGCGCTTCTGCGCGTTCTACAGGATCCAGCCGTCGGACCTGGGCCCGCACAGCATCGAGAATCTCGCCATTTTCGTGGCGTTCTGCGAGTGCTACCTGGGATGCAGGCGCTACTTCGCCCTATGGCAAGATCTATTCCACGGGAGGATCAGCCGCGAAGAAACAGACGGCCCAATGCTTGCTGCGGGTGGCCTGACGTTTCAGTTGAAGTCAAAGGCCTCCTTTTTTGACCTGATGCTACCTGCCAAGGCGGCGAGCGAGTGGAAGAAGTCCTGGTTTTACGTCACCGAGGCGACTCCAGACGGTGAGGTGGCGATCCCAAGGTACTACGCCGACCGGCCCGAACCGCGCCGACTCCAAATCGGCAAGCTCCCAGTAGACCAGCGGATGGTCGTGGATGAGATGCTCCAAACCATCCGCGGCCTGAAGAAGAAGGGTCTTCAGACCATCAATTTGTACAAATATTGGCTTGGACGGCGACTCGTTCCCCTGGCCCACCGTGACCATTACATGTATGAGTACACGGGCCGGGAAGACTCGACGAAATCCTGCCTCGCCGAGTGGAAACTCGAGGACTACGTCCTGGCGTTGAAGAAGATCACCCAGGCAGCGTACCTGGATGCGAAGGCTGGGGTCGCCCCTACACCGCGAAGCATCCAACCCTGACGGTAAGTCACTATCTACCATTCGCAGTCGCAGTTGATGCTATCGCGGTTATACTGATATTGTCTCATGCCTACTGCAGTTATTTCAAGTGGTGGAAGGGTGGCTTCCACCCGCGGACGACAAGAATTCGAGCTCGTCCGTCCAGGACAGGGGTGAATCGCCTCCTGCCAAGGGCGGCGTCGAGAGCGACATGAGCGATGATGACGACGAGCCCGAGGAAGAGGCCGCCCCACTGGTTCACAAAACTCGCGGGCAGCGTCAGCGCGAACTCGAGGCGAGTAGAAGCCTTGAACGCCACGATGATGACGACGACGAGCTTCCCGAACACACCTCGCGTCGCGAGGCCACTCCATCAAAAAATAAGAAGAAGAAGGAAGTGAAGGCCCCACCGAAGAGGAAGACGAAGCTGGCGAAACAGACATCTCCGCCTCGTTCAACGAGTAGTTCCGACGCCACCAGCCCGGCCCGGGATGAAGCGCCGCAAACGACAGCAGCTCCGGATGCCACTGCCGCCCTGAGTGAGGTACCTCTGGCCTCGCTTCCTCCCCCATTCGCCCTAGTCTCCAGGTCGGGGGCTGCTCCAGCCGCGGCAGCTTCGCCTCCCAGGAGAGCTCCTGCCGAAATCATTTCGGAGGCTCCTGTCGCGGCCTCGTCAACGAAGAGGCCTTTCGTTTCTTGGGCGCATGATGTTTTTGAGATGGGCCTCAGTCGGAAACTGGGCCCCGAACTGGAGAAACCGGCTAGCATCCGCACGGGGCTGCGGTTCATACCAGTCGCCAAGTGAGTTTTGTTCACCTGCCTTGGTTTTCGTTGTACTCGGACCATTTTGCTCATGTAATCAATTTGCAGGACTGGAGTTAAAAAGATAGGCCACCCGTCCATGGCCAAAGTGCCACCAGTCATCGCCGAGGAGGACCCCTCTCGGAAGAGGAAGGCTGATGAGGCCGCTGCCCCCACAGACAGTGCCAAGAAGGCCAAGGGCGACGATGTCGTCACGGTGTCTGATGACACGACGATTGCTCTGAGTGATCCTGCGACGGGGGCGGCCTTGAAGATCAAGGAGGGTGCTTCTTCGCCTGGGGTGGCCGAGCCGGTCTCTTTTGGTGCTGGCGCATCCACCGCAACCTTCTCCCGCTTCATGGCTAGAGCGACTACGGCGAGTGGTACCACGCCATCGAGCCGCGTACATGGGGTCGCCGAAACGGAGATCGAGCAGCGTCACGGGCACACTCCGGCTCTTCTCGCATCCGTGGACGCGCTACAGCTCCATGGCATGCTTGGCGCAGCCATCCAGGTATGTCCAGTCCCCGAGGATCGGGCCACTGAATTGCAGTGGTCAGATTCTTTTGGTGTTTTGTTTTTATTTCTCGCGCCCAGTCCCCGAGTGTCCAGTCGCTGAATTTCAGCGGGTGGGCACTTAGGATTTTTGATCTCCAGTCCCCGAGTGTCCAGTCGCTGAATTTCAGCGGGTGGGCACTTAGGATACCGTTGTTGTTAACTGTTTGACTTGTGCACAGGGTTTGCAGCGTGAATAAGCCGATCGGCTCGCTACGAAGTGTCGCGCGGAGAAGGAACTTGTTGCCGTCCAAGAGGCGAAAAAGACACTCCAGGTGACTGCTGCGAAGGCAGAGGAGGTCCGCCAGGGCCTTGTCCCGGCGAGTGAACTGACGGCGGCTCAATCTACGTTGAGTTCGGCTGAGAAGCGGATCGCCGACCTTGAGCGCGAGCTTGAGGAAGCAAAGGAGGAGGCGAGTTCGGCGGATGGGCGAGCCAAGGCTGCTGTTACGGCCGCCGCTGAAGAGCGTAAGGTCTCTGACGCCCTCGTTGATGGGCTACAAGATGACTACTCCTCTCTTCAAAGCTTCATCACGGGTCTCTGCTGTACTTTGATTGGTAAGTGTGCCTGCCTCTGCCTATAGTAACTGCATTGCGTGATCTTTGTTGTACTCACTGCCACTCTCTGTCCACAGGTCGGATCATCGACAGCTCGGAAGAGGCGCAGTCGTACGATGCGCGACAATGTGTGGCCACTCTGGTCGACTCGGCCACGTTGTCCGCGGCTTGCATTCGAGCGTATCTTCAGGAGATGTCGCCCACGGAAGTGATTCCTAGCAACCTCGTCGAAGTGTGGCGGTATTTGGAGAAGGCACCGTCAGTCGTCGAGTTCATGACGCGGTCGGCGTTCCGGCGCGGGGCGGCGACGGCGCTTAGCCTTGGGCTCGCCCACTTCCCGGAAGATTTCGATCTGGACGACGTGACGAGTGGATACCCCTCGTCGACGGGCTCGGTGTTGATTGCCGAGGTGATGAATCTGACGGACCGTGCCGCGGTATACTCCGATCGTGTCTAGGCGATGGGCGACCTCCTTCCTTATCGGGAGACGATCGTCGCACCCAACGACCCCGAGCTGCCGCACCGGGACTTCAAGATCGAGCAGCCCTTCCGTGCGGCGATGGCGGGTGATCTGACGACGTACCCATCGATCCCGTACACTCCCTTCATTCACAACCGCAAGGGTGGCGGCGAGTCGACATCGAAGCCTGCGGAATAAAACAATGTGCCCTGGGGCGTTAGTAGCAGTTCGGCCAGTGGGCGCAACTTGTATTTTGTAACAACTTTGGTCTGCTATAATGGGATTTCGCGTTATTTTGTGAATTGTCTTGTGATTTGTGATTGAAGATTGACCGAGTCCCCGAGCGCGTCCGCCCTTTTTATGGGGTTTACCTCATTTGTTATGTGTTTGTGGTTTTGAGCGTTTTGTTATTGAGGTCGACTCGCCCGAGCTTGGAAAGCCAGTCGCAGGGCGACTCCCATGAGTGCTCTTTACTTCACTGTTTTCCCTTGCGCGAACGAGGTCGGGTAGCCGAGTCCCCGAGCGTGGTACTTTGTTGTTCTAGTCGCGGCTCTAGGGTGGGTGAGGACTGGGCGCGTCAGAGTGAGCGCATCACTCCTGCCTGGCCCGTCGGGTCAGTCGCATGGCGAGTCCTGGGCATGCTCTCATACTTGGTGTTTTTCCCTAGTCGCTGAACTGATCGTCAGTCCCCGAGCGTGGTACTTGGCCGTTCGAGTCGCTGTGTCGAGGATGCGGAGGATCACGGTCGCTGTGAGGAGCGAAGGCAGTTGTCTTGGCTCGTTAAGCCAGTCGAGCTAGGCGACTCCAATGGGGCTCCGGATAGGTGTTTTTCGTGGACGTTACGAGTCCCGGGGTAACCCAGTGCCCTAGTAACGCACTACTTGGCCGTGCCGGTCGCTGTGCCAGAGGTTGACTTCTGCAGTTAGCTTGACGCTGTTATTACGAGTGCGAGTGGCACAAGATACGGAGAGTAGACGCAATTTGCGGTAACCGATATATTTTATTTCATAGCTAGTGGAGGGTACATGTATGGAGTTCTAGGAGTAGAACTTCCGTAGGAGGTTTACATTCCACGGTCGCTTGACGTCGTGTTTCCCGTCTCCGCGTACGTCGGTGAGGTAGTAGGCGTCGTTGCCGAGTACTCGCCCGATGGCGAATGGTCCCTCCCACGGGGGGGGGGGGAGAGCTTGTGCATGCCCTTCTTGTCCTGGATGAGGCGTAGTACCTGGTCGCCTTACTGGAAGGTGCGAGTTCTCACCCGCCGGCTATGGTAGCGGCGGAGTCCTTGCTGGTAGATGGCAGTGCGGGAGCGAGCTTGGTCGCGTGCCTCGTCGAGTTGATCGACTCCATCCTGGCGTGCGAGTTCGTTCGTAGCCTCCGTGTAGTGGACGACCCTTGGCGAGTCGTGCTCTAGGTCGGTGGGCATGACTGCCTCGGCACCATACACCATGAAGAAGGGGGTGAACCCTTTCGACCTGTTGACCGAGGTGCGGATACCCCAGATGACGGAGGGTAGCTCCTCGACCCAGCACCCGGCGGTTCGCTCGAGTGGTACTTGGAGCCGCGGCTTCAGGCCGTGGAGGATGCCCGGGTTGGCTCGTTCCGCCTGGCCGTTGGACTCTGGGTGGGCGACTAAGGCGAGGTCGAGTCGGATGTGATGTTCCTCGTAGAACTCGGCCATGTCTCCTTTGGCGAAGTTGGTGCCGTTGTCCGTGATGATGCTGTTTGGGAACCCGTAGCGATATATGAGATCGCATAGGAACTTGGTGGCGGTCTTCCCGTCGCATTTCCGGACTGGCTTGGCCTCCACCCATTTTGTGAATTTTTTGAACGCGACTAGGAGGTGGGTGAAGCCGGAGGGGGCCTTTTTTAATGGGCCTACCATGTCCATACCCCATACGGCGAATGGCCAGGTGATGGGGATTGTCTTGAGAGCTGAGCTCGTCACGTGTGTCTGGTTGGCGTACTTCTGGCACCTAGCGCACCGCTGGACAATGTCGACGGCGTCTGCGTGTGCGGTGGGCCAGTAGAAGCCGTGCCGCATAGCCTTTGCGACAAGAGAGCGGGCGCCGACGTGGTGGCCGCAGTTGCCGGAGTGGATGTCGTGAAGGATTTTGCGTCCTTCAGCGGGTTGGACGCAGCGTTGGAACACACCGGTCACGCTGCGCTTGTGGAGCTTGTCGTCGATGATGACGAAGGATTTGCAGCGTCGCGCTATCATCCGGCGCCTGCTTGCCTCGCGGCAAGGTGCCTCCCTCCGTGTATGGCGGCCTAGTCCAGTCTTCTGGCTCGGCGATGAGTGCAACCAGGGCTGCCTCTGGTTGCAGTGGGACTCTGATATCGATCTCCCTTGGGGGAGAGACGGACGGCGTGGTGATCGTGTCGAGGAAGACGCCGGCGGGTGGTGCGAGTCGAGCCGAGCCGAGCCGATGCGAGAGAGTGCGTCGTCCTCCTCGTTTTTCCGCCTGTCAATCCACTCGACGGAGTAGCCTGCGAAATGTCCACCCAGCTTGTCCACTGCTTGGCGGTATGCCACCATGGTGGGAGAGACAACGTCGCAGGTGCCAGTGACTTGCCCAGCGACGAGGTCGGAGTCTCCGTAGCAGCGTAGGCGGTTGACGCTTATCTCCTTGGTAGCTCGCATGCCATGGAGTAGTGCCTCATACTCGTCCATGTTGTTGGTGAAGGGGGTGAAGTCGAGGCAGAGGACGTAGCGGATCTTGTACCCCTTCGGGGAGGTCAGCACGATCCCTGCTCCTGCGCCGTCTGCATTCTTGGAGCCGACGAAGTGCAGGCTCCAATAGTGGATGTACGACAGCTTTTCCGGCTGCTGGGCCTCTTCCCAGTCGGCGATGAAGTCCGCGAGAGCCTGAGACTTGATCGCTTTGCGTGGCTCATACTTGATGTTGTGGACGCCGATTTCGACGGCCCACTTAGCGACTCGCCCGGTCGCCTCACGGTTGCGGATGATGTCCTGCAACAGTGCTGAGGAGACGACCGTGATCGGGTGCTCCTGGAAGTAGTGCAGCAGTCGCCGCTGTGCTCTGAAGATCGCGTATACCAGTTTCTGGTATTGCAGGTACCGCTGGCGCGACTCGGTGAGGACCTCGCTGATATAGTACACCGGTCGCTGTACCGGGTGCTCCTTTCCTTCCTCTGGCCGCTCGACGACCATGACGGTGCTGACGACGCGCTCGGAAGCCGCGACGTAGACCAGCATGGGTTCTTTGTCGACGGGGGCGGCGAGTAGCGGTGCTGCGAGTAGCACCTTTTTGAGGCCGTGGAGCGTGTCACCCGCCTCCTTGTCCCACTAGAAGGTGGGGTTCTTCCGCATCAGGCGGTATAGGGGCATCGCCTTTTCTCCCAATCGGGGGATGAAGCGACTAAGAGCCGCGACTAGCCCAACCAGCTTCTGGACGTCGCGCAGGCACTCGGGTTTGCCGAGTCGAGCGATCATATCGATCTTGGTGGGGTTCGCCTCGATCCCGCGCTTGGAGACGACGTAGCCCAGTAGTTGCCCTGCTGGTACACCGAAGGTGCATTTGCCTGGGTTTAGCTTTATCTTGTATTTCCGCAGGTTGGCGAATGTTTCCGCTAGGTCGGTGAGTAGGTCGCCCTGGCGAGCGGACTTCACTACCACGTCGTCGATGTAGACGTGGATATTGCGGCCAATTTGGCTCGCAAGGCATTCCTGCATGCACCGCTAGTAGGTCGCCCCGGCGTTCGTGAGGCCGAAGGTCATGGCGGTGTAGCAGAAGGCTCCGAATGGCGTGATGAACGCCGTATTTTCCTCGTCCTCGACAGCCATTTTGATCTGGTTGTACCCAGAGTAGGCGTCGAGGAAACACAGCGACTCCGAGCCCGCGGTGGAATCGATTATTTGGTTGATCCGCGAAAGGACGAATTTCTCCTTCGGGCAGGCGCTGTTTAAGTTTGTGTAGTCGATACACATCCTCCAGGTCCCATTTTTATTCTCGACCAGGACTGGGTTTGCCAGCCACTTGGAGTATTTTATTGGCCGGATGAAGCCTGCAGCGAGTAGACGCTGCACCTTCTCGGCGATGGCTCGGCGGCGCTCTTCATTGAAGGGCCACAGCGACTGCTTGACAGGTCGCACTTTGGGGTCGGCGTTGAGTTTGTTCTCAGCGAGTTCCCTAGGGACACCAGGCATGTCAGAGGGCTTCCATGCGAAGATGTCCCTGTTCTCACGGAGGAACTCGATGAGCGCGCCTTCCTTTGCTGGGATCATGCCCATCCCGATCGTCACCGTCTAGCTGGAGTCGCCTGGTACCAGCTCGACGGTGCGGGTGTGCATCGTTGCCTCAAAGACTAAGGTGTTGCCGCCCTCCAAATAGGGCTTCTTGAGTATGGTGGGGTCGTAATTGTTGACCCCGCTCGCGTACTTGGCGAGCTCGTCGGCATGGTTGGCCTCTGCAACGATGACG
Source organism: Avena longiglumis (assembly GCA_030063025.1). NCBI lineage: Eukaryota > Viridiplantae > Streptophyta > Magnoliopsida > Poales > Poaceae > Avena > Avena longiglumis. Next base: position 414,987,711 of record CP125975.1, on the reverse strand, counting down.
GTGTCGGCGAGTTCGGCTCCTTTGGCCTCGCACTCGGCGGCCATGTCGGGTCGCCGTTGATGGTGATGACGCCGCGCGGCCCGGGGAGCTTCATCGCTTTGTACGCGTAGTGGGGCGCTGCCATGAACTTGGCAAACGCCTGGCGCCCCAGGACGCAGTGGTAGGGGCTGTCGAAGGGTACCAGCTCGAAGACGATCCGCTCGGTGCGGAAGTTTGCTGGTGTGCCAAAGGTGACTGGCAGCGTGACCTTGCCGATCGGGTACGCCTTCCGACCGGGGACGATGCCGTGGAACGTGGTGTAGGTCGTCTTGACCATCGACTGCGGGAGCCGCAGTCGCCTGAAGGTGTCCAGGTACAGGATGTTGATGGAGCTGCCGCCGTCCATTAATGTCTTGGGGATCCAGTAGTCTCCCACCTTGGGCTTGACCACCAGGGCGACTCGGCCTGGGTACTCGATGCGTGGCGAGTGGTCCTGGCGGCTCCAGGTGATGGGCTGCTCCGACTAGTTGAGGAATTGGGGAACGTCCACCTGGGCCACCGCGTTGACGGCGACGGCACGGGCGATGACCTTCTTCTCGCGCTTTGTGTTGAAGCCTGTGAAGGTGTGGAGCGAGCCGGCCACACTGCCGAATTTTCCGCCGTTTGGCGGGTTGTTGTCGGGGTCCTCCCGCGCTCGCCGTGCCTTCTCAATCTCCTTGAGAGAGTGGAAGTCGGCGGTCGTGTGCGTGGCGGGCTTCCCTTCCCTGCTGTGAAACACACAAGGCTGGTTAAGGAGGGCCGCGGGGTCGAACCTTGGTTTCGCCTTGTAGTTGCCGCCGTCGCGGCGGAAGCTCTTGGGCTCGCGCTGCGCGTGCCCGGGGTTGGCGACGAAGTCGACTCGCCCGTCACTGCGGCGCTTGCCGGTGAGGCGAGTGTTGCTATAGCGTAGGTCGGACCGTCTTCCGTTGTCGTTGCCGTTTTTGCGGCGTTGACCACCCGACTCGTCGTCGGTTTCCTGGTTTGGGTCCTCCTCCGCGTATCTTTTGGCGATCTCAAGGAGGTCCGGTATGTTGTCGAGTGTGCGATATGCTCGTTTGAGCTTGGCGACCAAGGGCTCGTAGCGGCATGAGGTCTTGAAGTAGTGGATCGCGGTGTCCGGGTGGATGCCGACCGCGTTGTACCATAGTTCCTGCCACCGTTGGACCCAACTTCGGGTCGACTCGCGGGGTCCCTGGACGCATCGTTCCAGGTCCTCAATGGTGGTGGCGCGGGTGTAGGAACCCTCGAAGTGCCTGACGAAGGTTTCGCGCATCTCGTCCCAGGAATTGATGCTATCCGGGGGGAGAGTGTTGATCCACTGCCTGCACGCTCCCTCCATCATCAGGGGGAGGTAGCGGGCGGCTAGCAGGTCGGTGTGGCCGGCGATCGCCATCGCCATGAGGTAGGTGTCCAGCCACACGGAGGGGTCATACGAAGGGTCATCCTTCTCTATTTCTTTCGGCACTTTGAAGTTCGCCAGGTACTTTTCGCCTCGGATCATTGGTCCGAAGCATCGGGGCCCGAGTCGGCTCAGCGACCCCATCATCTCGCCTTCGCGGCGATTGGTTAGGGTGTGTCACAGGTTGTCGGGCTGGCGTGCGCGCCAGCTTTGGTTATTGATGATGTGGGTGTGGGCGTCGACGGGTTGACCGTTGGCAGCGACGAAGTTGGTCGCTGGCCTAGGGTCGTTGGTGGAGAGTGCCGCGTTCACGGGTCGGTGTTGGATCTACAGTGGTTCAGGTGGCGGGCAGTTGAGGGTGTTTGCCGCCAATGGACGGCCGCTTGAGGCTGCTCGGCTACCCGATGAACGCGAGTACATCCGACCCTGTGAGTCGACGCCTACGTTTTGTTGCTCGACCGCCTTTGCGAGCAAGGCCTTGACGTACTGGATATGTAGGGCGCCGTCACCGGTGGCCGTGATGTTGTCGGCCGCTGCTCGGCTTGCCACGAGGTTGTCCATCGGGGTGGAGAACAGTGGTAGGTCGTTCGCGTCTTGCTCCCATGAGGAGACCACGATCCGCGGCTGGTCCCTGGGGGGTGCACGGTTGGGTGGAGGTGGGGCGCCGTTCACCATCGACCCTGGCGGGGCCCGGGCGCTTCCTCCTGGTGGCGCGTTCTCGCAGATCGCGCGCTCGGCCACGCAGGCCGGGTCGTTCTCGTCGTCTAAGTTCATGGCGCGCCCCTGGACGGTGGGGTTTAGGCGTGACCTGATTCGCTGCTGGTGGTAACGTCACAGCTCCCGCGCCGTCACCTGCTCGAGGCGAAATTTTTCGCGCTCGGCTTGCTCCTTGCGGACTGCCTCCGCCAGCTTCAGGCGGAGTTCCTCGACCTCCGTTGCCGTGACATTAGGAGGGATCGGGGTGGAGAAGGGATCCTCCGGCGGGTCGGTGCCAGTTGCCATGTAGGTCGCAGCGTGGCGGCCGGTCCCGTCGCGGAGATCGGCGGAGTTTTCCGACCCGGAGTCGAAGTCGAAGATCCCAAGGATGGAGGGATCCTCGAAATCTCCCACGTTGGAGACCTGGGTGATGGAGCCCGCGGGCGAAGCCGCGATGATGGATCCGGAGAGTGACGTCGGGGTCGCCGAGTCGGCGTCATCGTTGAGGGCCACGTCTTCCGCGGCCGCGGTGGTTTCGGCCACGTTGCTGTGGGCCGAGTTGTAGTCGGAGGCGAGGCAGTGGATCGTGCGGATCTAGTTCTCGGAGAGCCGGTCGCGTGGCAGCGACTCGCGGATGCGAGCCGAGTCCTCCGAGACGATGACGTCGGTGAGGCCGACAAAAAGGCTGATCGTGCCGACTGGCAAGATCATGCTGTGCGTGACGGGTCGCGCCGCCGGGACGTAGCTACTCGGCAAGGTCTGGAGAATCTCGCTGATCGCTATCATGCGGCCAGTGGCGACCGACTCGTTGATGGGCAGATTGGATCTCGCCGCAGAACACCGGCCAGGCCCCACAGTGGGCTCCACTGTCGTGGGAATGACCACGGCAGATGCTGCAATCGGCAGCAAGTAGTAGAACGAAGGGCAAGGGCGGCCAGCCATCTGCGGTGCGAGATGAGGGCGGGGACACAGGGTTTTACCCAGGTTCGGCCCCCGGAGGGTAAAGACCTACTCCTGCTAGATTGTATTATGATGGAAGTACAATGGGGCGAGCTCGACGGCTAGGCGGCGAGTCGCATGGGTGGATGATGGAACGTATCCTCTACACGCCCTGTAGGGAGGTTTATATAGACTCACCCCCTAGGGTTTACATATCTCAACCGAATCAGTTAAGGTTTCGGCACTCGTTTAACCTAATCCGATTGGGCCTATCTACTCTCCAGGCCTTGACTTCGATCGCTTGGATCCACGCCAGGTCTTGATCCAGTCGCCATCCTGCAGGCCCACTCGCCAATTCCTGGGCCAGTCGGAAACGTCCTGCTGGGTATACCCTGGTAGGCATATCGCCATCACGTAGAAAAACGACCTATGCCACTTCTTGCAGTACTCTAGTCCTGTAACTTCGGAGAACAAATAATTCTTCCGAGGTGTGATAGAAGTGGCCCCACACTGAGTAAGAGATTTCTCGGAGGTATGGAGAGATTTATCCGGCACAACATTGGCACGGATCTGGAAAAACTTCAACCAGACTACTATAGAAGGCTAGAGGCCAAAGTATCCCTCTAAGGCCAAGATAAAAGCCGACAAAGAAGCGATGGCGTTAGCCGACAGGTGATGAGGTTGGAGGCCAAAGAATTCAAGGAAGCCCTTGGAGAAGTCGCTAAGTGGGAGGCCGAATCCTCAGGAAAAATACGATATAAAAACTACATACTCGCCATCCTCAACTACGGGGTAGACTCCTTGCCGGGTAAACGATACTTTACCTCGGCAGGAACTCGGCGAGTCTTGCGGATCCACTCGATTTCTCGGCGGTGACTGTGGATCATTGCCACGAGCCACGCTCTGGACCCACCATGAGGTCTTATTCTCCCACGACGGCACCGCTGTGAGAGCTCGACATGGGCTCGTCGGAGGAGCCAACAGAGGAAGAATCGCTGGCGGCGGGGAGCAGCCTCGAAACCCAAGGCCTCATCGTAGCGACGATGAGCGCGGTGGCGGCGGAAGGAGAGAACCACCGTAGAAGCCTAACACGGAGACGAGGCACGGTGAGGAAGGACCAAACAACAATGGCGCATCGCGTGAGGAGGAGCGCAACGGCGTGGTCGCGGGAACATGAGCACAATGGCGGCGACGCAAGAAGGAAGACGAGGAAGGCGAGAATGGGGAAGTAAACCAACCCTTTACCCACTCCCCTTATTTATAACCGCGTGTGGTGAGAGTTAGTGGGATCGCGAATGCGCCGCTGCAACCGCAAAAGGCGTGTAACGTGTGTCCTCGATCAGCGATTGGAGCCACATGAAGGATCACATGGTGCAGGAGGAGATCTGGCCACCACGACCGTTGCGGTGATCGAAGTGTCACAGCGTCGATAATACTGCAACAATGATTACAGAAGCAATGCCAGGATACACTACATCATTACAAAAAACGAGACAAAAGGCAATGATTGGTACACATAGGATGAAGCTTACCAGAGAAGCTAAGAGGATACCTCAGACAAAGGAGAATGACTTGGAAAATGAGTCACACCTCGGAGAAAGAGGGTGAGCAAAGAGGAGAAAAAACGAGAACGGCACCGACTGAATAATAAGTCGGAGAGAAAAGTATAAAAAACTGAGTATCTAGAAACTAATGTGGTCCGACCGAGAGTAGTCGGCAAGACCGCACCAACTTCGGGGACTATTGTTGGGGGAAGACCCCAGGTAGGGTCAAGGTAAGTAAAAAGAGAGGAATATTCATGGTCAAGGCCGGATCAAATCCAAATCTGGCCGAGTCATGTGGGAGTCGGCCGAATGATGTCCGACTAACCCCGAGTCAAGTATTTAAGACTTGACTCGACCGACATAAAAGTTATGTCGGCGTAACACTGTCATGCATCTTAAGTGCAGGTTAAGGTCAAGCCGAGTCATGCGAGGCGGGGCTGGATCAAGGGAATATTTTCCGAGAAGGAGGAGGCAAACCCCAAAGTTAACACCTTTCAGTATCTCTCTCTAGAATATGTACAGTGCCAAGCGCTATAGACAAGTAGCAGAGAAAGGTCACGGAGGTGACAATCCTCAAGCACGAGGCTCACATGTGGTGGGTTTTGTGTCCTTGCCGTCAATAGAAGGGGGACATGGAAAGAAGCCTACCGAGTTACTGCTTTGGGACAGGCATATTCCACGAATATGCTTGTCCACGTCAGCCCTAGAAGGCATTAGGCCACTCCTTTACAAGGAGGGGCGGGGTGTCTGGAGAAGGGGATCGATTCATTTTTCTCACAAGGCACTAGTTGTATCTTCTTCATCCTCTCGCTCATAAAGCTCGAGGAGCAAGTGTAGCTCCATTGGTGTTGAATAAAGATTGAGTTCTAGCATTCCATGTGTAGAAACCACTACATCTTCCCTCCCTGGATCCCACTAGCATCCATTGGCCCCCAACTTAAGCCCACCCATGGCATCTGCCGGCCACCACCACGACAAAATCCCTTCTTTGTGAAGGAATCCTTGGGATCTAGATCTTGTTGAGTTTTGTGTTCTCCTCTTGTGTTCTTCCTCCCTTATTTTCCCAATAGCTTTTGTAGCTTTGTTGGAATTTGGGAGTGAAGGACTTGCTCTTGCATTTGTTGCATAGGTTTGAGTTCTCCACGGAGATTCAGCGAGTACAAGCTTGTGGGCTTGTTTCTCTTGGTTCTTGGAATCCTAAACGGTTGTGTGGTTGGTGTGTTGTCTTCTTGTGGCCTCCATTGTGGAGTGGCCTCAAGCTTATAGCCTTTTGTGGCTTTGTTGCATTTTGTGACTTTATAGCCTTTTGTGGCTTTGTTGTTGGGAGCCTCCAATTGGGGCTTATTACTTTGCGGCAAAAGAGTTTGCAGGCGAAGGCATCGCGGGGTCAGAGTTGCATGTAATGACCGTGATTTGAAAAGTTGGTGGGATAATTACCGAGAGGGGCATTTCGAGTGAATGGTGGTCAAACCAAATATTTTCAAATCTTAGTCGTTATATCAGGATATTCTATTACATTAGTACCTGTCGTGCCCCTGCTGGGCCTCTTCTAAGTCACCCTGCACGTGCAGCACAGGAAAATCCATTTCTATACTTTCCAAACCCCCGACACTGAATCCGGCAGCGATGGCGGTCCTTTTTCTCCCTCCCCACACTGAATCCGGTTTGGTGGCGACAATGGTCGTTTTTCTCCCCGCCCCCTTCCCCACACCCCACCCCCTCCCCACCCACACACACACTAAATTCGGCAGCGGCATGTCAAGCGAGGCCAAGGTGGTAGCTACATCGGCGACTGATTCGGCTTCGTCGGAGCCAGCGTCTCAAGCAAAACGCTAGACAAGCGAAGCAGCGGCATGGGTTTGTAGTCCAGGTTAGCGTGGAGGTCAGCTAGAAGTCTGCTAACAGGGTACCTACAAGCATCGGGTTGAAGCGAAAATCTAGGCCGACGCCGAAGTGTTCGGCTATAGTGCGAGGTCGTGCAACCCAGATCTCGAAGAAAACCACCTGAGAGAAGAGCGAGAGGTTAAATTTTCTTTTATGTGCCTTGTCTTGCAAGTAGATTTCTTACTGCAAAGTAGTGTCGAATGAACTGAAAGGTCCCCTTTTTAATCAAATTAGGAACAACTTCGATGTAGATGACCTATATGACTTCATGGTTCATGTCCGCCAGTACACTGCAAAACTAGATTTTGGTTGCGAGAGGGTTGTGTTGGGCAGGATGTGCGTCTGCTTGTCAACTACAAAGAGGTTGTGTCTATTTCATAGCTGATAGATATGCTTAATGGTAGAATTCCTTGGGGATCTAGACAGAGGGAAAAAATGGTGTGGCGTTGTGAGTAGTTCGTTTAGTTCTTGGTCCAAAATTTTCTCCTTTATATTATTTATCGCTCAAACCATGCTCGGGGACTACGTTTCACCATATGACTTCGTCGATTGACAACAACACATATAACCTGAGTAGCTAACCACGACAGGCTAACAAAAAGGACATGCATACTCTATAATCAAACAGTGCACTACGTGCTAATACATACAACTTTACAAGGGCATTACAAGCCCACCCGAAAATATACAGACTTTACATTTCCTTGTTTTTCATTTACAGGACTCAACCATGCTGGAGAAGAACGTTCGTCCGCTCCTCAAATAAAACTACAATCTCTTCAGCGTAGTGCGCCACCGCTGCATAGCGTGGACGCATATCCCACGCCATACCATATCGACGAGGAGGTGGCCCAGCTGCTATCTCCGTAAGGTTGACATCGCGGTGATGCAGTCAAACAAGCGACATGGTTGCCTTCACACCCGCCACTAGTTGATGGCGCACCAACTCCTTCATGTGGCTTGTACCTCGAAACTTTCCAAGAAAGCCCAAGAAGCTGGGGGTGCAGAGTCCAGGGGGAACATTGTGGCCTAGATCGATGCGAGTGACGACCTTGCCTGCTTCAGCACCCGAAGAACTTGATGGACGCGATCTTGCACCGTCGCAAGAACTACCGCTCGGTCGTGGTCCATCTAGAAGAAACCTCCGGCCTCCAGCTCTTGTTGCTTCAAGCAATTCATTCGAATTGCAACACACTCTTTCTCTTACTTCGGAAGAAGATTTACAACTACACAATGAAGCAAGCAAGGTGACATAAAACGCCTGGCACAGTCGAAGGGACAAAGGATCAGGATGACTTACATTGGAGTTTCTCACTAACCTTCCGAAATTCCTCAAGAAGAAACTCTTCCCTAGCAGTGGCTCGCTCAGCCTTGGAGTTCCAAACATCCGCATGACCACGGATGCTGAGAACGTCCTTCTCCAGGCTTCGGATGTGATCACGCATAATAGCCAACTGTGATGTTTCGCTCAACGATGTGCGAGCGCCAAGCACAGGAGAAGGTGTAACCACTGGATCCTGATGACCCACAAGTATAGACGGTGTATCGTAGTACTTTTGATAAATACGAGTGTCGATCCCAACGAGGAGCAGAAGGTGCTGAACAGTGGTGTGGAGCAGGAAATCCCTGTGAATACTTAGCAAACGGATTTTTAGTGGTTTTCTCATAAGGCAACAAAACAAAGTGCAAGTAACAAACAACAAACACAGCAAGTGGTCTAATCCTTTCTTAGCAAATGAAAAGCCGGTGTAAATACTTATAAGGACCAAACGTTCTTGAGGACACATGGGAATTCTGTCAAGTGCTTTCACTTCATATAGCTGAGTACTCTTCTCTGGTGTTGTAAGTGTTGTGTGGGTGAACCTGTGCTAATGTACCGACCTTACTTAGACTAATATATACTTGTGATTAAACCCCCTACAAACATCCATAACTAAAGGAAAGTAATTAAGATATAAATCTAACCACAACCTTAAACTCTGAGATCCTACACTCCCTTGTGCCAAGGTGTCCTAACGGGGGTTCAGGTTTCTGTCACTCCGGCAACCCACAATTAGTAGCCAAATACCCAATGCATTCCCCTAGGCCCATAAATGGTGAAGTATCATGTAGTCTACGTTAACATGACACCACTAGAAGAATAGCACCACAACTTAAACCCTAAACCATTAAATAATAACTCAACACAAATCCACTAATAACAACATGACTTCTCTATGTCCTCAAGAACTAAATGAACTACTCACGAGACATCATATGGATCAAGATCAAAGGTGATATGATAATGAATAACAATCTGAACATAAACAATAATCCAATGGTTCCACTCACAAGCATCAACTACAATAGTAATCAACACGGGGAAAGTTCCCCTTAAGAACTAAAGCAATATCCAACATGATTGTTACAGCAGGACAGAGTGGTGATGATGGTGCTGGTGGAGATGATGGTGTTGATGATGATGATCCCGATGAAGCCTAGCTTGACGATGGTGTTGATGGCGATGATCTCCCCTCTCCGGGATGGAATTCCCCTAGAAGAAATCTGTCTGCCGGAGAGATCTTTCTCTCTCGGTGTTTTCCACCCCCCAGAGGCGGCGGAAATCTATCTGTGATCGCTCCCCTGGCCTTAGGGTTCCGTAGGAAAGATATAGGCGATGGGGCAAAGTCAGGAGCCGCGCAGGTGGGCCACACCCGCCCTAGGCGCGGCCCAGGGTGGGCCCGTGCCTAGGGGGTGTGGGCCCCCTGTGGCCCTTCTTCGCTCCTCCTTCTGGCTTCCTCAATCTTCTGGAAAAATAATATTTTCCCATATTTTTCTGGTATTTTTCCGATCTTCGCGAAATTGCATCAAAACACCCTCTTTTCCATTAGAATCCAGACTCCGGCAGTCCATCCTCCAGGAATCATCCAACATGCATAAACAGATGAAAAGCCATAAGTAATACCTCATAATAAGACATATATCAATGAATAGAGGTAAATTATGATATAGAATGGTGATGCAAATTGGGCGTATCAACTCCCCCAAGCTTAGACCTTCCCTTGTCCCAAAGCGAAAACTGAGCTCAGTAAACATGTCCACAGGTTTATGGAGTGAAGTTTCGATAAAAGAATACGAACAAGAAGCATCACACTTACCATTACACAACTCATAGAATAAAGCAACTCACCATTATATAACTTAGCTTACAACCAAGTACATCAGTCACAATAGAGATGCATACAGATAAATCATAATTGGAATTGGCAAACTTGTTCTTGGTCAGAGAGCACCTGGCAAACAGTTTCACAAAAATCTTTTTATAGAAGTTTTTCAATAGGAGCACTCTTTGCTCAAAAAGGTTTTTCACAAGTGAAGGCTTTCAAAGTAATACTCAATAGATAAGAGTCTTGTGGAAACAAGGAAGATAGAGAACATGATTGAATAAATCACCATATGAATGCTTGAAACACAAAAACTCAAATGCTTGCTGGAGATAGAGAGGAAGTAGGTTTACTGACTCAACTTGGTAAATAGGAGAAAGGTCCCTTCATAGAGGGAAGCAGGGATTACAAGTCATAAAGAGCTTTCAAAAGATTATGGTACTTACTAGCTTTGAGCCCTCATTGCCCCTATCATAGGCATCTTGAGATGATTAAGGTTAAAGTGCACAAAGATGTAGTATATGCTTGACGAAATATAAGTTGGCAATCTCATGTCCCTTGAATATGAGGGCCACTCCTCATGCTACTCAAATTTGGTCACCGGTAAGTTCTTGTCATTGTAAGTACATGCGTATCATAGAGAACTGCCAACGGGGTACCCCTTGCACATGGTACATGAGCTATCCCATAACCAAAATGACAAGGCAAGCAGACATTGAGCATCTCAGCGATCTTTTTATTTACTATGAGCATAGCTTTTTATTGAGGATGCTTCATAGATAGCTCACTATGGTGATGCTGCAAGTTTCCACCATGATTAGGCATGGCTTAGGCTAGAGGCCCAGGCATTTCTCTAACACAAAATACAAACTCCATGGACTTTCAAGTTCCCTCTTTATTTCACACTGTTGACGCCCATAGACAAAATAGTACTATATCAACTGAGTACAAAGTACAGGTGCAATGTTGAAAACATTCCCCATGACATCACGGTTCTGCTAATTCCAACGTATATATGCAAGCATATACAACTTCGATGGCACAATGGTTCAAGTCTATTAGGGGCAAAGAAATAATGTGTGCCATCAAGTTTGTGAGAGCTTTACTAACTAGTTTTCACATAACAAAATACTTTTTAATTCGAAAGGTAGATGAAGCTTGATAATTTGCTTGGAATAGCAATAATGCTACTAGGTAAATATGGTGGACACAAGTGGCAAAGTTTTTGGTTCAAAGGGATTGGAAACATGAGAAGTATGCCTTCTCAAAACAGGTTTTTGGCTAGCAAGGCTGGGTAGCAAGCAAGAGAGTTGAAAGAAACAAGCAAACATACAAGTAATAAAGCCAAAGATGCAATCTTCCTAGAAGACACAAAAGACCTTAAATAAAGAATACTAAGCTTATGAGCCAACAAGAAAGAAAACAAATGATACAAAATACCTATAAGCTTTTTCTATTTTTCTTTCAAACCTCAAAAAGTATTGCTACTGACCAAAACTCGGTTTGCCAAAACCAATTTAGATCCACTTGATGCTCCCAAAGTGATGCCAATACTGATCAACAAGATCCATCATATAATAGAGATTGCAAACTAAAATTGTAGAGGTCCCAACCTTTAATAAGGTAGAGATCCCTGTGTTTACAATGCTAGTCCCTAGATCAATAGCTAGCATCGACAGTTTAAGATGTAATATCAGGAAACAAAGGTCATAATACAACTTTATAACCAGGAATAAAATAATTCATTACATCTTACATTGCTCATTTGGCTATCTCATTACAATGCAGCAGAAATAACTATAGCATGGAGTCCTTCATCTTCAAAGTGCCACAGGAAGTCATGTTGGTTGTAGACTTGTAATCCTATTCAACACACTTCACTAACATCAAACAAACCTCCAACATAATAAGTTACAGCCATAAGGGTCAATACATTTGAATTGTATTGGCAAGTGATACTATGGTAGAGTAGTGGTATCTATCATCTATATGCATTTGGCTAAGTGGAGCTTAGGATTGATTTGCTCAAAATAGATTTTCCTTATCATTTGAAAACACTAAGTTTTTATTTGTCAAAATCACCTAAGGCATCTACCAATCATTGATTGAAGATCCTTTAACCCTTGTTCAACCACAAGCTTTTAACTTAGAAATTGGGGTGAGGAGATCCTTGATAGATTCCATGTCTTGTTGCTCAAATTGTCCATTGTCGGGGACACGGCTAAGTACTTAGATTTTACTCTCTCGAGAGGTGGTGCACTTTCCCCACAAGTCTCAACATGCATCGAGACAATATCTTTCAGAATCCTTCCCTTAGACCAAAATGGACGCGCTCCAAACCTAACATCCCCTACCACCAACTGTCCATCTGGCTAAGTTATTGCAACCTATATGATCCAGGCAGAGCCCATAATGCCAAGTGGTTGCACTTTAAGCTTCTCAACATTTGACATCTCAAATCTTTTTGTTCCTGGGTGGCTTTCCACAAGTGATATACATCAGGGTAGGCCATGAATATGGGCCTGAGTAACCACTCAACAAAATCCATCCTTTCCATTCCACCCAAGTGATTCATTCACATAGTTGTTTTATTAAACAAAACACAAGTCCTTGACTTAGAAATATTTCATAGCATGAATATAATCCACCCTTGTTTTCTACTAGCTAATCTAAGCATGTTAGTAATAGGGATCTTAGCTTAGGAAAATTCTACTAAGGCATCATCTACTAGGATTTCCCATGGCATAGCATACTTAGTAAAAATTCCATGCAAGTCCTACTTAAAAATATCACTAATCCATAGTGAAAATAATAGAACAAAAGTATGAAGCACCACTTGCCTTTTTGGTAGATAATATAAGTTCACTCCTTGATCTTGCAATTGACACACTCTTCAAATTTCACTACAATTCAATCAAGGCACATATTCAATCTAGCATTCAAACAATTCACCACATAAAATAAAGAAAACAAAACAATGCATGAAAGCATGCAAAAGATGGTTTTATTTTGAAAGGTGGTATCTGATAGGTTATAAATATTTTAAAACACCTATTGGTCATTTATAAATGTGGCAAAACCATTTGATATTAAGTTAGTGAAAATGGCCACTTTAAATCATTTTGTTTTGCTAGAAATGATTTAAATCAAAGTAATAATTTCTAGTGTTTGACAAATATATTTTTAAACACAACTTTTAGTGTTTTAAGGTCAAGTGTTTAATATTAAACCATTTGCAAAAGGTTTCAACTAAAAACTATTTTTAAATCAAAGCAATATTTTATTTTGTTGGAAATGCCTTTAAGCAAAGTGATAATTTTATAGGGTTCACCAAATATGTTTTTAAATCCAAAAACTTGGTGTTTAGGGTTAGATAGTTTAAATCAAATCATTTTCCAAAGGTTTTACTAAAAAACATTCTTAAAATATAAACAACATTTTTATTTAACTAGGAATGTTTTTATTTAAAGATTTATTCCGTAGAATCACAAAATATACTTTTAAATCTACAAGTTGGTTTTTATGGTCAGTAGGTTCAAAACAAACCTTTTACAAAAGATTTTACCCTAAAAACATTTTTAGAATAAATTTTATACACAAAATAGACCTAAATATGTTTCTGCAAAAACAACCAATTTTACAGAAGCAATTCACTAAACAAAGGGCATGATTGCAAAGGTTTCTTCTTGCTGATTCCATTGATATAAAATTTGCAAAATTTGGATGTGTATATTTAAAGTTATGAATTTTACAAAATCTAACATCTAATAGATCAAATCTGTTTTTAAATCACAGCCCGAGCCACGTGTCTATTTCCTATTCGTCGGTACCGTTTCGCGTGGATCGACTAACGTGGACTGTTGGATCTAATGCAAATCGCACGGCACAGAATGCTTCGTACCCCTTCGATAAGTGATTCTATCCTACCCGCTGGATCAAGATCTAACGCTCAAGATCGCAATGACCAAAGGTGGGCGGCAGCTATGCGGCGGCGGCGCCCGAGCTGCGATGTTGCCGGTGATACAAGAAGCGAGAGAGCGAGGGGAAAAGCTCACCGAGTTCGCAGGGTCGTAGTGAAGCTCAAGGTGGTCTCCGTTACTCGAGGGGCACACAGTGTCGACGGGTATTGCTCGCCGGAGTTCACGAAGGCGTCGGGCACGCACGGGTCTTGTCAGAGACGAGCCTGCAGATCATGCATGGATTATTGGCGAGCACCTGGAGATTCACATGACAAGGGTGAGTAAGATGGTGTGAACCAGCAGTCGAGGCGCGCACTGGGTCAAGTGATAGAGCTCACCGGAGTTGCGGCAGAGGACGGTGGCGGTTAGACGTTGTCCTTGCCGACGTTTAGAAGCGCGAGTGGGCGAGTGGAGGGTACTGGAGGAAGCACACGGTGATGGTGAACAAGCTCGTAGCATCCAGGGGGCAAGGGGAGGTGAGGGTTGGCCGGAATTTGCATGGAGGCTCGCCAGAGACAGTGGTGTTTGCGCGAGCAATTCTCGCAGCCTGGTGGCTTTGGTGGGGTTAGGTCTAGGGGGAAAGGGAGATGAGACCTGGGCGATTAAGAGGGCACAGTCGCGGCGAGGGATTAAACGGCCAATTACGCGAATTTAAGGCACACATTCACGACAGAAACAGCCGCGAGGTGAGGGGAAGAACGGTCGCGGTGGGTGAGAACGACGACTGACAGGTGGGGCAACGTTGTCAGCAAGAGAAAGAGTTACGCGGTGGGATCCAAGCGTCAGTGGCAGCACGGGTTCCGGTCCAGGTGAGAAAACGCTTCGCGTGGGGGAGGGAGTGGGCTGGCTAGTTGGGCTGGACTGGGCCTGGTTCTGGGCTGGTCTTTGTTTTCTATTTTCTTTTTCTTTTTCTTGTTTTCATTTTCTGATTTGAATTCAAACTACCATTTGAATTCAAATTCCTTTTTCAAAATAATTTTAGGGGGTGTATCATAGTACATTTTATAAATAGGAGTGTTGATCCCAACGAGGACCAGAAGGTGCTGAGCAGTGGTGTGGAGCAGGAAATCCCTGTGAATACTTAGCAAACGGATTTTTAGTGGTTTTCTGATAAGGCAACAAAACAAAGTGCAAGTAACAAATAACAAATGCAGCAAGTGGCCCAATCCTTTCTTAGAAAAGGACAAGCCGGTGGAAATACTTATAAGGACCAAATGTTCTCGAGGACACATGGGAATTCTGTCAAGTGCTTTTGCTTCATATAACTGAGTATTCTTCTCAGGTGTTGTAAGTGTTGTGTGGGTGAACCTGTACTAATGTACCGACCTTACTTGGACTAATACATACTGGTGATTAAACCCCCTGCAAACATCCGTAACTACAAGAAAGTAATTAAGATATAAATCTAACCACAGCCTTAAACTCTGAGATCCTACACTCCCTTGTGCAAAGGTGTCCTAATGGGGGTTCATGTCTCTGTCACTCCGGCAACCCCACAATTAGTATCGAAATACACAATGCATTCCCCTAGTCCCATAAATGGTGAAGTATCATGTAGTCGATGTTCACATGACACCACTAAAAGAATAGTACCACAACTTAACTACTAAACCATTGAATAATAACTCAACACAAATCCACTAATAACAACATGACTTCTCCCTTGTCCTCAAGAACTAAACGAATTACTCACGAGACATCATATGGATCAAGATCAAAGGTGATATGATAATGAATAACAATCTGAACATAAACAATAATCCAATGGTTCCACTCACAAGCATCAACTACAATAGTAATCAACACCGGGAAAGTTTCCCCTAAGAACTAAAGCAATATCCAACACAATTGTTACAGCGGGACAAAGTGGTGATGATGGTGCTGGTGGAGATGATGGTGTGGATGACGATGATCCCGATGAAGCCTAGCTTGATGATGGTGTTGATGGTGATGATCTCCCCTCTCCAGGAAGGAATTTCCCTGGCAGAAATCTGTCTGCTGGAGAGATCTTTCTCTCTCTGTGTTTTCGCCCCCAGAGGCGGCGGAAATCTATCTGTGGTTGCTCCCCTGGCCTTAGGGTTCTGTAGGGAATATATAGGCGAAGGGGAGGAGTCAGGAGCCGGGGAGGTGGGCCACACCTGCCCTAGGCGTGACCTAGGGTGGACCCGCGCCTAGGGGCGATGGGGACCCTGTGGCCCTTCTTCCCTCCTCCTTCTGGCTTGATCAATCTTCTAGAAAAATAATATTTTCCCATATTTTTCTGGTATTTTTCTGATCTTCACGGAATTGCATCAAAACGCCCTCTTTTCCATCAGAATCCAGACTCCGGTAGTCCATCATGCAGGAATCATCCAACATGCATAAACAGATGAAAAGCCATAAGTAATACCTCATAATAAGACATATATATATATATCAATGAATAGAGGTAAATTATGATATAGAATGGTGATGCAAATTGGGCGTATCAGATCCGCACTCGAAGGACCCTAAGGGTGCACAAGCAAACATCAAAATCACGACATTTGACAACATCCAAAAGATGCATTCATATTTACATAAATAAAGCCACTACGTGGCAGAGTGACACTTGTTCATCTCAAAGGCATTACATACGCAAAATAGAAAGGAACTAGACTAAGCAAGCTACAAGGCAGAAGGACCTAGGCGTCAGCATCCGGAGCAGCTTCGGATCCAGACTGTCTAGCCTTGGCCACTCACTACTGCTCCAGCGAGTAGTTGGCCAGAAGATCGATGAGGTTAGGACCAAAATTCTTGTAGTGGGAGGTGAAGGAAGCAAATGCTACCTCAGTGCCATCTGCCACCGTTGGCATCCTAGACGTGACCTGCTGCAAATCTAGCTGAGCATCGGACGCCATCGCCACCGCCAACCCCATCGCTGCGCCGACCCCTTCCGCGTCCGCTTGTACTCCGCTGGAGCATCATCCGTCAGAGCATCCGCGACGGAGTCGGCATCCTCAAGGGCAATACCTTTGGGTTGATCTCCTATTAGAAGCGGGCGAGGACCTTCTTGGCCTTGTCGAGCGACTCCACGGCAGAGGTGCAACAATTTTGGATCACCGAAACAGCATCCGCCAGAGGATCCCCGTGCTCCAGGGAGTCACGATCAAACGTAACACCAGAAGCATCTGTAAGGAAAAGCGACAACCTTTTCGGATGAGAAACAAGGAATCACACCTGAAGTATGTAACACTCAAATGAAGAACAAGGTGGCTTACCGGATATTGCTTTGGCAGCAGATATAAGCTTTCCAGCCATGGCTTTCTCCCGCGACGCCGTGACGGCTGCGAGATGCTGCTCACAGTCTTTAGCCTCTTTATGCTGACGCTGGAGGGCCTCTGCAGCATCCTTTGCCTTCTTCTCAGCTCGACTGAGACTCTTTTCGAGTGCGTTCCGCTAGAGGAGGGCATCGTTGTTCTCATCTACAACATTGGGCAGATAAAGATAAACATAAGAAAATACTATGTCAGCACTTGTCATTGAACAAGAGGAAACCTACGCACCTCGAAGGTGTTTGAGGTCGCCCTTCAATGACAGATGCTGCCGGATTAGGCGATTGGCATCACGAACAAAGGGCTGCAAAGAAATCAACACACATGATGAATAAAGGGCTCGGGGGCTCGCCCACACAAAAGAAGCAACATACTTACGTGGTCAGCTGGGGACTCCGAGGGTTTTGGTTGTGTCTCCCGAGCAATGATTGCACGATCCCCTTGCCGCAGGGATCCCGAAAGATCGTCGTTAGAGTTGGCCACCATCTTAGGGAACGACGAAGCAGGCTTCGAATCCCCGAACATCTCTTCGGGCTCCTCATCGAGGGACTCTTTCGAATGATTACTTCTAGCACTTATGAGGAGCCAAATCAACAACAAGCTAATACTTACCATATCAACAAAATAACAAGATGCGATCAGAGTAACTTACGATGGTATGTCTGATAGGTTGAAGATAGGAGCCTCCTTCTTCTCCTTCTTCTTATTCTTCTTGGCCGACGGCTGAGGGGCTATAGCCCGAAAAGGTACGGCCGCAATAGAGGAGGAGGTCGCACCCTCATCCCTGACATGATGCTCGAGGAAGGAGGGCCCTTTCGGCGCCCCATCCAAAGTTTTGCTCCGGGATATCTTTCGAGTTCCCCTTCTCTAGGCTCGAGGGCTTCTAAGGAGGGCGACTGCGTAGGGGGGAGTTCGGACTCCGACTCCACTTCCTCGCCGTCTGGTGCAGCCGCGTACTTTTTAGGCGGAGGGGGCATCATTCCTGCTACCTTATATCCCTACAAATTGAAGACAAAAGACGAAACGAGTTAAGTAATAATAACAAACAACAAGCACTCGAAAAGCATTACATGCAACTACAGGTTTCACCTGAGGGACTAATTTCTTGGCATTGAAAGGAGGAGTCAAAGAATTCCCCGGAAGATCCTCTTCGGCCTTGTGCTTCAGCAGAGGCCGAAGCGCTCTATCAAGGTCAGCCGAAGACATATCCTTCGGTAAAACCCTTGTCGGGTCGCTGGCGCCAGCATACAAAAACTTTGGTGTGCCCTCTCTTGGAGTGGCTGCACCCGACGCTTGAGGAAGGTGCGAATTATATCAACACCGTTGACCTCTTTGCTTGGAGTCAACTATAGGGCCTCCACCCTCTTATAGATCTTCTCCACCTCCTCCAACTCACCATACAGGATGTTGTTGGACCATGAGCGTTTTCGGGTGATCTTCTAGGTGGAGTCGAAGGGAGCGAGCCCGTAATGCTGACCGTCCAGCTTGACATCGCGGATGTAGAACCACTTTCTCTGCCACTGCTGGATGGACTCGCAAAGATGAAAGGAGAAGAACTGGACAGAGGGGTGGATGGAAATCCCGCACCCTCCTAGTGGATAAACACCACCGGTGCTAGATTACCTCTTCACAGAGTAGAGTCTCCGGAAGAGGCCAAAGTGAGACTTGATACCGAGCTAGACTCGCAAAGAGTAATGAAGCAGGAAATATGCATAGGAGAGTTGGGCGAAAGATGATGAATCTGAAGCCCATAGAGAAAAATGAGCCCATGAAGAAATTCGTGGGCGGGCAACGAGAGACCGTGAATGACAAACGCAAAGAACATAACCCGAAATCCTTCAAGTGGGCGCAGAATTACCTCCTCATCAGGAAGAATGGTGTCACCCTTGTTTTTGGACATCAAGCCGGACTCGCATAGCTTGCGCAAATCCGCCTCCCTCATATAAGTGCACCGCCATCCACCATCGGTGGTGCCGCTTGCAGCGGCCTTCTTGGCGGCGCCGATGGCGCTTGAGCCCACTGCATCGGAAAAGCTCTTCTTCGACTTGCCCATCGAGGAGCGGCGAGAGCAGTGGTGCGAACGAATAAAGGATGAAGAGAACACACGGAGGACGTCCAGTGCACAGTGCAAGCAAGATCTCAGGAAATGGTAGCAATGGTGGAAGATGGAAGCAAATGACGAAGGGGTAAAACTCCTCTGTTTTTCCCTACGGTATAAAAAGACGAAGATGACGAAGTGGAGCCGTTTATGCATAAGCCCTAACGCGTGCCCTAGATCTCACCGTACACGTGTCAACATCCACCTAAACCGTCGCAAGCATGCTGCCCACTATGCATGGAAACCAAGGAGACGCCGTAATTTTCGCCACGATTACGCGTGACTAGTCAAATTCAGGTCAGAATGTGGGTCCCACGATTGTCCCGTCACATCGTCTCTGTTGTCGTAGACGGTTGAGTTCACCAATCATCAGCAATGACGTCATAAAATCAAAGCCAACAATGGTTCAAAGATTTTGACTGAACATAAAGTACTTACTTGAGTCTACGACTCAACCAACTACTCGGGTGCTACTCCTATCAGGAGCGCTACCCGCACACCTGAGAAGCTACAATGGTCAAATGTCCTCAAAAAATCTTTGAGTCCTACGTCGAGCTACGAATCCACTACGGACTCAGGGGCTACTCCCATAGGGAGCGCTGGTCGCGCATTCAAAAACATATTGACATGGATAACATCCGCATAACTAAAGTCTCCGCTCAAGTCTGCGACTCGAACATACACTCGGGGGGCTACTTGCATAGGGAGCATTGGTCGCACACCCTCTGAACTATTCGAAATCCTTCGGATCACGTATCACAAAAACTTTTTGGCAACTTTGCCCTAATTAATGCTACGTGAGAAGCAATCTCCTTGGTCACCCGAAACACCTCCACGATGATAGAACTTTGGATGATGTGTCTACGATGCAAAGATAAGCCCTACAGTTATCATCTGATGGCCTGGTAACACACCAGACTGTGCTCTGCTAGTAAACTCCCGTGTCAACAAGCACGATGAAAATCCTGACGGACGCGTTGGGTACATCACTTAAAAGTCACTGGAATTTTACTCCTGTAAGACCTTAGTGGCCAGAGTCGAATTACACCAGCATTTGTTCCGGATTTGAGTCCAGGGACTCGAGTCTGAAGAAGATCGTGTTGTTTTGTCCTATGACAGTTATCTAACCCCTATCCATCGGGCGAGTCAGGCACACGTATCAACAATCCCTATGAACTAAACGTATTTTCTTGAAGGACGGGTTCGAATGAGAAGCACCCAAAAAGTTATAAAGTCTCCAGTAGAATCTACGATTTGACTGAATACTCAGGGGCTATTGACATGGATATACCCTACGGGTGCATAACATTGGTATACCCAGTCCAGCCCAGGGAAGGCCCATAAGAAGACTTGTTGTCCTAGAAGATTTCGGGTGGACCAAGCCCATTACAAGTTTGACTCCTTGAAGGACATGACTAGTTATAGATATAATTTCAAAGGGTTCAACCCTAGCTTGAAACCGACTCGACCTACCCCCGGGACCTGGCCTATCTATATAAGGGCCATGAGGTCATGGCGAGGAGGATCAACTCACCTCATACACATACCTCATGCGAGATCACATATGCGCACACCTGTAACCTTCGGTTCCTACGTGATCAAGAATATACAAGGAGGAGTAGGGTTTTCCCTCTGGGGGCCTGAACCTGGGTAAATCTCGTGTCCCCTTGTTGCTTGCATGTTAACCGTCTCGCGACTTCTAGCATCCCCATCTTCTCCAAAACCCAAGTCCATAACAATGGGCATACGAGTTAACCCTCGTTAATCGCATAAAAACCTCCTCCTCGAGAACCCCATGTAAGAACGCATTTATAATATCAAGCTGACGAAGGTGCCGTCCATGAGAAAGAGACATAGAAAGTAGGAGACGAATGGTAATAGGCTTCACCACTGGACTAAAGGTGTCCTCATAGTCAAGGCCATAGCGCTGCTTGAATCCCATTGCAATGAGACCAGCCTTGTATATGTCAATGGACCCATCAACTTGCCTATTGATTTTAAACACCCATTTGCAATCAATGATGTTCAATCCCGATCACGGTGGAACTAGGCTCCATGTCTGATTTTGCTGAAGAGTGGAGTACTCATTCTCCATAGCATTGCGCCAGTGAGGAGACGAGAGAGCGAACGAAAATCATGCGGCTCAGTGGTCAGCGGGGTAGGATCAGACGGCTTGGTGGTAGTCCAAGCAATAGTACCATCAGTCTGAACTTTCTCCTGGCGAATGCCACGCTGGAGACACGTGGTCATACGAGGAGATGCTGGCAAAGGTATCCCATCGGTAGGGGTTGACATAGATGGCAACGGCGAACTATCTGTCGCGCTGGTCGATGAGGAGGAGCCAGGCGAGTGGGCCGCCTCGGCAGACGACAAGGCCAACGAACGGGCCGTGGAGCCAGGTGCTAGAGGCAAGGCTGACCCAGGAGAACTTGTGGTGTCGCGGGAGATGCCCATCCCGCCAGAACCTGCATGCTGATACGTCGTAAACGTATCTTTAATTTTTGATGTTCCATGCTTGTTTAGTATCTACTTTTCTTTTCTTAGTCTACACTTTGAGGTATTTTTATATGTTTTCTGGGACTAACCTATTAACAAGATTCCATAGTGCTAGTTGCTTGTTTTCTTCTGTTTTTGGTTCCAGAAAAGACAGAAAATCAATATTCTCAAAATTGGACGGGACAAAAGTCAAAGTCAATATTTTACTGTGGGGAACACGGAGCCAGAGTACGAGACGGAGGGGAGCCACCAGAGGGGCATACCCCTGGCTGCATGGCCAAGCCTGGCCCGCGCCTGGGGGGGTGCGGCCACCCCGGGTTCCCCCTGCCTCGCCTCTTCGTATAGAAGAAGCCCCCGATACCAAAAACCTAAGTACCCGATCAATCTTCCACGAAATAGTTTGTAGCCGCCGCCACCATGGTCCCTAGATCGGTGGGATCTGAAGCTCTTCCCGGCACCCTGCCGAAGGGGAGATCATCTCGGAGGCCTTCTTCATCACCATGCTAGCCTCCGGTATGAAGCGTGAGTAGTTCCACCTTGGACTACAGGTCCATATAGTAGCTAGATGGTTGTATCTTCTCCTTTGTGCTACCATGTTTAGATCTTGTGAGCTCCGTTCATGATCAAGATCATCTATTTGTAATCATGCATGTTGTGTTTGCGGGGATCTGATGGATATTGACATTACTATGTCATATTGATTAATGGTTCTATCTTATTGATTCTATCATGTCTGTGTTATTTGTTATCTTGCATGCTCTTCATTTCTAGTAGCTACCTTGGACAAATAGATGCTAGTGACTCCAAGAGGGAGTATTTATGCTCGATAGTGGGTTCATGCATCTATTTAATCTGGGGAAGTGATAGAAATATCTAAGGTTGTAGATGCAATGTTGCTACTAGGGAGAAAACAACGGTCTCTTGTTCACGGAACAAGTGGATTGTTTACCTTACACACTTTGCTTAAAGCAGTTATCCGTTGCTTACAACTTAATACTAGAGGGGGTTCAGATGATAACCTGGAGGTGGATTACTAGTCATAGATGCAGTTGGATGGCGGTCTATGTATCTTGTTTTATTGCCCAATAAAATCTCACAGGATCATGAATGTCTAGTATTGCATTGTTATGCCTTGTTCTGTCCTGTCAATTGCCCCGCTGTAATTTGTTTACGCAACATGCCATGTTGTTTATCTTAAGGAGAGCACCTCTAGTGAACTATGGACCCCGGTCCAATCTTTACCATTGATTCATCTTCAACTGTTCTTGTTTACTTTCTACAAACCACCATTACCTTCCACACCATATAGTTAATCTTTGTTTTCAGCAAACCGGTGAGATTGAAAACCTCACTGTTCGTTGGGGCAAAGTTTTGAGTTTATGTTGTGCAGGTTTCCAAGTGGCTAGCAACACCTTTGGTTCATTTCCTTCCTCCTACTGGTTCGATAACCTTGGTTTATTTCTGAGGGAAGAGTTGCTGCTATGCTCATCATACCTTCCTCTTGGGGTCTCCCAACGAAGCTCTACATTAATCTGAGCGCATCAAGCTATTTTCTGGCGCCATTGCCGGGAAGGCTAAGGACGGCTTCACAAGGGGAGTCCTTTTCACAACCTTTTTCTTTACTTTGTTTTTCTTTTGCTTATTTTATTTTGCTTTGTTTTGTTTGCCTCTTTTTATCATAAACTCCAAAAAAATAGTTTTGTTTGGTTTGCCTTTTCTTATCAAAAACACAAAAAATTAGTTCATGCTCTAGTTGTTGTTGCTGTTAGTTTTCTCTGCTTTTGCAAAAATGAACTCTGCTGAGAACACCAAGTTGTGTGACTTCACTAGCACAAACAACAATTGTAGGGTTCGCAGCATAGAAAACAAAAAATTTCCTACGATGGGAACAACTATGTACCAAGATCTATCTACTAGATACAATCAACGGCTGGATATACATCCATAGAATACATACCCTCGAAGACCGAATAACGTTAACGAGGTTGTACTCGTGGATGATGTAGTCGAACGCTTGCCGATCTCAAGATCGAGAAGAAGTCCATCCGGTCTAGCACCGCAAAGCAGTGGTGCATCCGTGATCGCATACATGTCCGGGTACCCCGACAACCTCCACGTGCTCGCTCCAGTGAAGTAGCGGAAGCAAAAAATCCTCCATAAAAAGCCACCGGGAACATGTATCTCGCTGATCCGAGACCATGGGGGGATTCTAAAGGGGGGAGAGAGATCCTTCGCGAGAAGGTGTACTTTGATAGGAGGAGAGGGGGCCTTTTATAGGGAGAGAGGGGGCACCCGAAGGGGCATGGCGCCCAGCCATGGCGGCTGCCCCCACCTCTTCCACATTCATGTGGGTGGAGCTCCCACTCAAAATGAAAAACCTCCACTCCTCCCATAAAAAAGCCTCTACTAAAAAATCCACTCACATGCATCAAATTTCCACCAAATTTAATGCAAGCTCTCAATTAAATAAAAATATTTTATTTAATTATTCATATTTTTGTTAATTACTCTAATTAACAAACATTCACATAAAACCCCTTATAACATTTCAATTTCACATGCAGAACCAGTTTCAGCAATTTCAATTGAAACGATTCTGGTGTCTAGTGAAAT
This sequence comes from Avena longiglumis, assembly GCA_030063025.1. Classification (NCBI taxonomy): domain Eukaryota; kingdom Viridiplantae; phylum Streptophyta; class Magnoliopsida; order Poales; family Poaceae; genus Avena; species Avena longiglumis. The sequence continues at coordinate 414,963,629 of CP125975.1, read as the reverse complement.
AAATTCCTACGCTTTCCTTTTTCTTTCTCTGGCATATTATTTGCTACAAATGGTGTCGGTATCCCTTAAGTGTGTCACCCTACTGTTCGCGAATAATGTAGACATGATCGAGAACTATCTCCGATCAATAATCAGCAGCGGGACCTGGAGATCCGTATGACTCCCACATATTCAACGATGACTTCTGTGATCGTGCCAACCTTATACGCATGTAACTATGATCCCTTTATATCGCGATATATTACATGTCCAAGACTTGATCATCGATATACCCATACCTAGTTTGATCTCGTTGCCGACATGTACTCTTTTCTCGTTCCCATGATATAACATTCTAGTGATCAAATCACTTGCTTGCAAGCTAACTAATGTGATATCACCGAGAGGGCCCGGAGTATATCTCTTCGTAATCGGGATGGAAAAATTCCACTCTTGATCCATGAGCCTCAACATAACACCTTCGTAGTACTGAACCCATCTTTATAGTCACCCTGTTATGGTGTGACGTTTATTGTTATCAAGATACTCTTCCGATGTTAGTGATTGACATGATCTCATGTTCTAAGGACTAGAATTACTTCATATGATGTTATAGAAATATAAACACAATGACCTTAATCGTAATTCTATACTTAGTATGAATGTTCATCAGATCATTCCAATAATGTTGTGACCTCGTTATTAACAACATCCAATGTCCATGATCAAGAAACCTTTGATCATCTTGTTAATCAACGAGCTAGTTTATAAGATAGGCATAACTAGGAACTTTCTTTTTGTTCATTAAACACACATGTATTAATGTTTCCGTATTGATACAATTATAGCATGAAAAATAAACATTTATCATAAATAAGGAATACGATAATAACCACTTTGTTATTGCCTCTCGGGCATATTTCCTTCAACAATGATTTCCTAAGTACACCTATTGCTCCACCTGCTCCTGATGCTACCTTTTATAAAATTAAGCCTGCTTTGTTGAATCTTGTTATGAAAGAGCAATTCTCTGGTGCTAGTTCTGATGATGTTGTTGCCCACCTCATAACTTTGTTGAACTTTGTGAGATGCAAAATATAAGGATGTAGATGGAGATATTATTAATATCAAGTTGTTTCCTTTCTGCTCGAGAGGAAAAGCTAAAGCATGGTTGCTATCCTTGCCTAGAAATAGTATTGATTCTTGGATTAAGTGCAAAGATGCTTTATTGGAAAATACTATCCTCCTGCTAAGATTATATCTATGAGAAGTGAAATAATGAAATTTAAACAACTTGATAATGAACATGTTGCTCAAGCTTGGGAAAGAATGAAATCTTTGGTAAAGAATTGTCCCACTCATGGACTGACTTCTTGGATGATTATCCAGACTTTTTATGCAGGTTTAAACTTCTCTTGAAGAAACCTGTTGGATTCAGCTGCTGGAGGTACCATTATGACCATTACCTTGGGTGCTGCAACAAAGCTCCTTGATAATATGATGGTTAACTATTCTGAATGGCACACTGAGAGAGCTCCACATGGTAAGAAGGTAAATTCTATTGAAGAAACCTCCTCTTTGAGTGATAAGATTGATGTTATCATGGCTATGCTTGTTAATAGAAAATCTCATATTGATCCAAATAATGTTCCCTTATCCTCTTTGGTTGCTCAAGAAGAGCAAGTTGATGTGAACTTTATTAGAAACAACAATGCCTATAGGAATAATTTTGGTAGTAACAATAATTATAGGCCTTATCCTACTAATAATGGCAATACCTATGGAAACTCCTACAACAAACCTAGAAGTTATCCCTCTGAACTTTAAGTCTTGCTCAAAGACTTTATTAGTAAACAAACCACTTTCAACAAAACTGTGGAGGAAAAGCTTTTGAATGTTGAGAAAAATATTTCCTCTTTGTCTGAAGCACAATCTTCTTTGATTAATAAAATGGCTGCTAAACCTGAAACCTTGGAAAGTACCTTTGCTGCTACTCATGCCATACAAGTTACTATTGATGAAAATGTTAGACTGTTAGCCCAACTACATGCTAAGTGGGAAGGAGAAGATGGAATTGCTAGAAACAATAGTGTGTGCACTATTACCACCACCAATATGGATTCCACTAAACCACAATAAGTACCTATTCCTCCTACCATAATGCCTAAACCCAATGATTCTACTACCAGTGATACTAAGTTTGATTTTGATCTTGATGGTTGCAATATTTTTAAAGTGATTATGTTCCTACAAAAGCTTGCTAGCAGTCCTGATGCTAGTGATATGAATGTGGCTTTCACCAAACACATTACAGATGCTCTCATTAAAATTAAGGAAGAAAATTTGAAACACAAAGCCTCTATTCCTAGGAAAGTAGAATATTGTTGGGAACCCATCATTAATATACAAGTGAATGACTTTGATCTCAAAGCTTCATGTGACCTTGGTTCTAGTGTCTCTATTATGCCTAGAAAGATTTATGAAATGCTTGATTTGACACCTTTGGAAGATTGCTATCTTGATGTCCCACTTAATGATAATGCTAAAAAGAAATTCATGGGGAGTGTTAATGATGTTCTTATTATGGTTAAAAATGCTTATGTCCCTGTTGATTTCTATGTTTTCGATGTTGAATACAATGCTTCTTGTCCTATTACTTTGGGAAGATCTTTTCTTAGAACTGTTGGTGCCATCATTGATATGAAATAAGGCACCATTAAATATTAATTTCCATTCAAGAAAGGTATTGAACACTTCCCTATGAGGAGAGAGAAGTTTCTTTTTGGTCCTCCTTTGAAAGCAAGGTTTGATGTTAATGCTTCTTCATTTGAAAATACTTGATTCTTACTTCTTTTGCCTAACTTAAAGGCGTTAAAGAAAAGTACTTCTTGGGAGATAACCCAATAGTTTTCTTGAGTCTTGGAAGTTATTACTTTTGTAATGACCTCTCCTTATCCTTTTTATTTGCTTTTTGTGCCAAGAATAACCTCTAATGAGAGGGAAGTAAGATTTGGGAGTTGCTATCCGAAAAACGATTTTTGTGCTCCACTGTAAAATTCGTGTAAAATCTCTGTCAGTCGGATTGAGCTTTAGTTTTCTGAATAAATCCCCCAGGTTGTTAGATAACTTTAGTTAGTTCAAAACTTTTTTATTTGACCAACATAAGTTCTTTGAAAAAATCGGTTTCTACCTGTTGGTCTATTTTGACAGATTTCTGCCATTATTTGCATTTGCTTCTTATTGATTCCTTTTTTGGTTCTTTTTGGGAAATTGAGCTTTTTGAGGAATTGCTACAGTAACTTGTGTTTTAGTGAAAGTTTTTCTGTTTTGAAACTAAACCCCAAAGGTCTATTATCTTTTGAATATACTAATTTTTCTAATGAAGATTGTGTGAAGTTTTGTATGAAGGAAAATTTGTAGGTGTAGAGGAAGAATGATGTAATGAGATGAAGAATGGACACAAGCTCAAGCTTGGGGATGTCACCCCGTGTCACCCCCAAGAAATATTCAAGAGGTACAAGCATCAAAGCTTGGGGATGCCCAAGGCACACTACTAGAGAAAAGCCTATGCGAGGCGCACCTAAAAGCTTATGCGAGGCGCATATCATATGCGCCTCTAGCTTCAAGCCTCGGCTATTTTTTATGCGAGGCGCATATGATATGCGCCTCCTATACTTCACATATGCGAGGCACATATCGATATGCGCCTCCTATATTATTATGCGAGGTGCATATCGATATGTGCCTCGCATATGTGCATATGTTTTACAATGCGCCTCGTATATTTATAGTATATGCGCCTCCTATAGTATCCTATATGCGCCTCCGGTAATATTTTCGAAATTCAAGTTTTACAGACCACTATAAATAATAATATACAGATATTCAAATATACAATATAGTCCAGAATACAGTATAAAGAGCACAGAATTTTTTAGAAACTTGCAATTTGCCAAAGCATAATAGAACCAACATGAATACAATACATTACACATCAATCATGGCATACAAGTTCATACATCAAGTGTTTGTGCCACAAGTTCACACCTCCGAGTACAAGTTCACAATCACATTACACCTTCGAGTACAAGTTCACAATCACATTACAACTCCAACGACGTAGCTCTGCCTAGATGAAGTAGAACACATAACGTACCATGAAGAGCAACAAGGTGGTGATCACGAGGAAGTTCCTCCACTTCTTCCTTCCATGCCTCCTCCACTTCTCTTCCGCCACCTCTCTACTCTCATAACCTTGGTAGCTGTTGCCCGAGGAGTTGTTCACTTGCTTCTGGCAGTCTTTCCACTCCTCGTACACACCTGGAACCCGACCGACGTAAACGGCATAACACCTCGGCATCTCCTACACATAATAAAGATGATATTACTTATGTCAGTGTAAAGCAATAGCTAGCAGTTCACAAGATAGAATCATGCATATATATATATGGGTGCAACAAAATGTAAGAAATCACGTTCTAATCATCGGCATTTCGAAGAAAGACCAAAAAAAGCAAACCAAGAATGACTTGGATTAGTACCTCATACTTAGGTTGGGCACGGAAATAATAATGCTCGTTGTTCGATCTTGTGCGTCAAGTAGAATATATATGCCCAAATTACTAGTCTACTTGGCAAACCAGATCCGCCATAACATGTTCTAATCATCGACATTTCGAAGAAAGACAAAGAAAGCAAACCACAAGAAGTAGGGAAGCAATGACAAATTAAAAGCAACAAGCACTTAAAATAGTTCGTAACACAAATAACTAGCTAGTGTCTCTCACAATCAAATTCAACGGTTGACGAAACATATTCTAGAGGTTTTACTAGGCAAGTTTAACATAGTGATAAGAGGTTACAACACGAGTTCGGAACTAACAGCTAGGTACCCAGGCAATGCAATCATGAAGTCTTCTTCGGCTCTTGAGTCGATCGGCTTTGGGGGGGCATTGATGAAGCCCGACCGAGTTTTCGCCATTTGCATGAACATCCTGCCGTCACCCTGCTGCGCTAAGCGTTCGTCTATCTCCCCGTTGGACGGTGTATAGCCGCCGTAGAAGGTGCCTCCGGTTTATATGACTCCCTGGTACATGATTGTCGCGATCTCCTCCTGGATGTTTAAGAAGTGTTGCCTGAGGTTGCGAGCCTGTATGCATGCAAGCTTTTCAGCCCACTTCACGAGGTCAGATGGCAGCGTTTTGGTGTCCATGTCATTGAAGAACGCCTTCATGTGGTAAAGGGCGTAGAAGGAATCCTTCCCACTGCCAGACGGCTGCTTGACGCATGCAAACTTCGTCGTGTGGCGGAACACGTGCATGCCGAACTTTACATGTGGCCTTGCCGGTTTGACGCCTCCCGCTGCGACGTAGCCGGTGAGAGCCATCAAGAATTTTCTTGATATTGGTGTAGTTTTTTTGGATCACACTGTTTGAGTCGAGGTACAAGGCTATTGAGTGTTTCAAATTCAAGCTTATGAGCACACAGCCTGTCCGATCATCCTCCGTGATGGGATGGTAGGGAAGGAGAATCACATCCTTGTCCGAGTATGTTTGCAGGAAGTTTGAGAGGTAGTCGGTCGCCAGATCTATGGCCTCAGCATCTTTCAGGACGGCATCACACATGAAGTAGGGATCCACTATCTGGATGCCCGGGATCTTGTCTCTGGTGATCTCCATGGCCATATTGAGGGAGAACAGCCGGACCAGGGTATTGTGCAGTCGAAACCCGTTCAACATGTCAAACAGGTCGGTATGCCGCACGTAGAAGATATCCCCGGGGGGTACAGTGACGAAGCACGGCATATGAGAAGGCACCTTAGCCTTGATTCTTGGGAAGCCACCTCCGAGCCCCAAGGAACACGGTTTTCCCGGACCCGGGATCTTTCTGTAGCTGGCAGTATGTTGTATTATCCTTGCACCTAACGCACCCATAGAATCCTTGGACCACCTGCCCCGAGAAGTATCCGTAATCGGGATAGTCTTGCACCGTCGTGATCACTGCCGCTCTCATGTCAAAGTACTCTTGTCTCGAGGAGTCCCATGTACGGGCTCCTTCTTCCCATAACGTGGCCAATTCTTCTTTCAACAACGTGAGATACAGATTGATGTCTGTACCAGGTTGTTTTGGACCTTGAACGAGCATACTCATGGTTACGTACTTCTTCTTCATGCATAACCAGGGGGGAGGTTTTAGATCCATACAAACACGGACCAGGTGTTGTGTGTGCTGCTCTGGCTTCCAAACGGATTGAGTCTGTCAGTGCTCACGCCCAGCCTGAGGTTCCTTGACTCTTTCCCAAAATGTTGGTAATATTGGAGGTCCAACGCCTTCCACTGGCAAGCATCCGAAGGGTGCCTCAACATTTCCTCCTTTTCCGGATCATCGTCTTCCGGCCTCTTTCTTTCCGTGCGGCATGAGCCGTGCTTCCTTAGGGTCTCGAAATACCGCTGCAAGCGAGGAGTTAGAGGAAAGTACCACACCACCTTCCTAGGAGCTTTCTTGGTCCCTTTCTTGTATCGAGAGGTCTTGCACACCGACACGTGGTCTTCTCGCGTCCTCGCCCGGTAGATGATGCAATCATTTATGCAGACGTGGTATTTCACGTGCGGTAGATTGAGAGGGCACACGACTTTCTTCGCCTCAGCGATACTAGTCGGACATGTGTTCCCCTTCTTGGGAAGAATATCGTGCCAGAATACAATGTTGTCGTTGAAACATTCGTCCGTCATTTTGTGTTTCGCCTTCATCTCCAGAGCCCTAAGCGTTACATTTAGACGGGTATCCCCGTCGTTGCATCCGTCAAACAATGGAGTGACCGCGTCTTTCTCCATTTGCTCCAGTTTAGCTTTCTCTCTACCGGCGGCTCTGGCGTTACTCGTCTCCTTGAGAAGCTGATCTTGGACATGAGGGTCTCGCAACCAGCTCGAATCATGGTCGGCACCTTGATCTTCGTGTTCATGACCGGCGCCACCTTGATCATCTTCGTGTCCATGCCCGACGCCACCTTGATCATCTTCGTGTCCATGTCCAGTGCCACCCTGATCTTCATGATCGCGACTGGCGTCTTGATCTTCGTGATCATCACTGGCATCTTGATCTTCACCATTATTGACATCCTCATCATCATATTCGTCATCACGTATCCATCGAGTGTAGCCATCCATGAAACTACGTCGAAGCAGGTGCGACTCCAGCATTCCGGAATCATGCCTTATCAGATACATCAGCTTGCAGTCCCGACATGGACATCTTATCTCTGTCTTGTTTGCATGTTCCATGTTGGCCCTCGCGCATGTCATCCACCTATCCACGCGGGCTTTGTTGATCAGTGGTCGGACCATGGCCGCCTGCGTGGTACAAAGAGCAAGAGAATAATTAGAGCATATATGGACGCGGATCGCCGGAAAAATTCGGCATGACCTCCCCTAAAAAGAGGACATCCGCGAGTGCCAGAAATTCGCCGGAAAAGAAATAAATCGACATTCCGGCGAAACATTGACATCTCAAATGAAATCCCTGCACAAAAAGTAGCACCACAACACAATCATATAGTCGGTGTCTCCGACAACACGCATACATGCAATCAACGCCTTCACGCTTCCTCCAACAACGACTTGCGCAAGAGAGCCGGAGGAGAAGTAAATGGACATGTTGTAGATCTAGAGGAGCAAGAGACTTCACTTACATATGGGTGTCAACCAATGGATGTTGAGCAAGCTTCTATGGTGAATCAATGGGGGAAATGAGGTGGGGAGGAGGAGAGGGGCGACCAGATTTGTCTTGGTGGAGGAGGAAGAAGTGACACAAGTGAGTGGGGTGGTAGTTGGCTCCATGTGCAAAAAGCTGGAAAAAAGTGGTGCCAGGTTATAGGAGGCGCATATATGCGCCTCCTATAATTCAAACTATAGGAGGCGCATATAGCAATATGCGCCTCGCATATGCGGCCACCTACCACCGCCCGGGCCCGCAGGAGTTACTTGAGGCGCATATGACCATATGCGCATCGCATATTATCAAATATAGGAGGCGCATATAACCATATGCGCCTCGCATATTCGTGCACCTACCAACACGCGAGCCCACACATATTATGCGAGGCGCATTCTGTCCATATGCGCCTCGCCTATCTGATATATAGGAGGTGCATATGACTAGAATGCGCCTCGCATAATATGGGGCTGCTAGATTCCGTCCGTACAGGGATTATAGGAGGCGCATTCTTATCATATACGCCTCGCCTATTTCTATACTATAGGCGCATGGAGAAGGAGTGCGCCTCGCCTATTTTATAGGAGGCGCATATGGTCTAAATGTGCCTCGCATAAGCATGTCTCCTATAGCCTTTTCTCTAGTAGTGGCATCCCCTTCTTCATTAATAAAATCTCAGGTCTTTCTAGACACTTCATTTTTATTGTTTTATGCACTATTGTGTTGTTCTTGGAGCATCTTAGTTTTTGTTTTTGGTTTTGGTTTTCTTAGTTTGCTTGAATAAAGTAGTTTGGACCCCCGTTCTCGCTGTGTTGTTTCAAATAAGTTGATTGATGTTGGAAAGGAGTAGGAAGTTCTTGCTTTAGTAGTACAAGAGGAGCTTGCTTTGACTGTGGCTTAGACTTTATCATGACACTCTAGATGTTGTTTTGACCTTATGCTTAGTGATTATTTATGTAGCATGACTTGTTGCAAACAATTAGGATTGCTTAATGTGTCTTGAAAGAATCATGCGTTGGTTTAGCATACAAAAGCATAGTATTGTGGTATTCTCCTTTGATGCTTTGTTTGGGTTGACTTGGAATATGCTCACACCATGTTATGACTATGAACCATTCATACTAGCCTCTATGATCATTTAGTTTTTGACTTGTAGTACCACTTTATGCTTTGATTCGTAATGTTTTGTCGCTCTGCATGATTATGGACATTATTGCTCTCTTAGTTGGTCGCTCCCAGTCTTTTGCTAGCCTCCACTTGTATGAGTAAGCTCTACTCATGCGTCCAACTCCCAATAAACCAAGTTATTCCAAAGAGTCCACTATAAATTCCTATGCGTGGTGTGTTACACCATTCCAAGTATATTCTTGTTTCATCTACCTTCCAATTAAAAAGTCTCTTTGTTATGTGAAAACTTAGTGATTAAAGCTCTCATAAAATTGATGGCACACTTTATTTTTAGTGCCCCTAAATAAACTTGAACCATTGTGTCATCTATGTTGTATATGCTTGCACTTATACATTGGAATTAGCGAAACCATGCTGTCATGGGGAATGCTTTCAACATTGCACTTGTACATTGTACCTAGTTGATATCATGCTCTTTTGTTTGCGGATGTCATCGGTGTGAAATAAAATGGGAGCTTGTAAGTCCATGGAGTTATGTATATGTGTTATAAAAACGCCTAGGCCACTAGCCTAAGCCATGCCTAATCATGGTGGAAACTTGCAGCATCACCATAGTGAGCAATCTATGAAGCTTTCTTATTTAAAAAAAGAGACATATTGAAAAGAGGAAAGAGAGAAAAAAGCACCATTTTCCCATGGTAAATAATAAGATTGCTGAGATGCTCATTGTATGCTTGCCTTTTCATTTTGATTATGGGACAACTCATGTATCATGTGCGAGGGGTACCCCATTGGCGGTTCTCTATGATACACATGTACTTACTATGAGAACTTATAGGTGACTAAAGTTGAGTAGCATGAGGAGCGGCCCTCGTACTCAAGGGACATGAGATTTCCAACTTATACTTTGTCAAGCATATACTCCATAGTTTGTTCACTTTAACCCTAATCACTTCAAGATGCTTATGATAGGGGCAACGAGAGATGAAAGCTAACAAGTACCATAATTTTTGGAAGCTCTTTTTGAGACTTGAAATCCCTTCCTTTTATGAAAGGCCTTTCTTCCACCATTATATTGAGTCTCCACCTTCTATCCTTAGGCACCAATTAAGAGAGCATAGTTTCCATTCTTAGTTCTATGTGCATTAGCCCAAAACTTATTTATTGATTCATATTGTTGATATTGCTTGTTCTTGAACTATTTGTATCAAGTCACTATTATGAACTTTGAAGGTGTCTTATGCATTTATTTGCTACTCCATGAGGGACATGTTGAATGCCACTATGCTATGTTTTCTATATATGAAACAAACAAACGTCTTTCAATGCATTGTTATTCATGATCTTTGTTTGTAACCTTTCATGTTGCATGCTGATACATCGGAAACGTATCTATAATTTTTTATGCTCCATGCTTGTTTTGTATATACTTTGATTTGCTTTGTATACACTTTGAGGTGTTTTTATATATTTTCTGGAACTAACATATTAACAAGTTGCCACAGTGCCAGTTGCATGTTTTCTTCTGTTTTTGGTTCCAGAAAGGCAGAAAATCAATATCCTCGGAATTGGACGGGACAAAAGCCAAAGTCATTATTTTTCCCGGAGCAACACAGAACCACAAAGCAGAGCTGGAGGGGGGACATAGGGTGGCCACACACCCCCCTAGGCGTGGTCAAGCCCTGGAGGCGCCCATAGGGGGTGTGGGCCCCCTAGACCCCCACCGACCTTGATTCATGTGCCTATAAGAAGCTTCCGACCCAAAAACCCTAGGGAATCTAGAAGAAATCCACGAAAACCTCCGTAGCGTCGCCGCCACCGAAGGGGAGATTCGGGGGACAGAAAGTCTCTGTTCCGGCACCCTGCCGAGACGAGGAAGTGCCCCCGGAGCCATCTCCATCGATCTCCACCACCATCTCCATCACCGTTGCTGATTCCCATGATGAGGAGGGAGTAGTTCTTCCTCCAGGCCAAGGGCTCTACCGGTAGCTATGCATTCATCTCTCTCTATGCATGATCTTGTGGTCATGAGCTTTGTAATCAAGTAGATCTACCTTGCTACTCAAGTGCTTCATTAGATCTCTGCTCTCCCCATGTGTGTGAAAGTGACAGCGTGGACACCATGGTGGCACTTAGGTTTGAGTCTACATAAATACTCTTTGTGCTTTAATAGATCTATGCTTTTCCCCAAGTGTGTGAAAGTGATAGCGTGCATACCGTGTGTGGCACTTTGGCTAGATTGAATATTTTTTATGAGTTATATTTGGAGTTGGATGTATCTATGAAATTTTTGTGTTTGTTGGAACCATCTAGCGCTCAAGGTGACAGTGTGGGGTTATCTAGATTGGGGAAGGCCGACTTTAAGGTGTGCTTTTATAGCCCTACCATGGATTAGAGTGTCCAACCGGAGAGTAGTTAAGAGTAGTATCATGAAGAGAGGATATTTATATGAGATAGTGTTCACTAGTGAAAGTATGATCCCTAGGCCTTGTTTTTTAACATTCAAACACCGTTTGCATCTAGATCTGTTGCATGTTTGCTTGCTTTAGTCTTTACCTCACCATCAAGCTATTTTTTGGCACCGTTACCACTTGTATTTCACTATCTCTTCGCCAAACTAGTGCACCTATACACCTGACAAGTGTATTGGGTGTGTTGGGGACACAAGAGACTTCTTGTATCTTGATTGCAGGATTGCTTGAGAGGGAATATCTTTGACCACTTCCTCCCTGAGTTCGATAAACCTTGGGTAATCCACTTAAGGGAAACTTGTTGTTGTTCTACAAACCTCTGCACTTGGAGGCCCAACAACTGTCTACAATAATAGAAGTGCGTAGACATCACATGCATAATTACTTTGTCTTACTGTTAGAACTTCTTCTTTCGTGCTCATGTTTAGAGTTCTTTGATCTCAGCTTTCAATGCTTGCAAATGGTTTGATCTTGATTTTGATGGTGCATGTCACCTCAAATATTATTGTTTTTATCACTTACCTACTCGAGTACGAGCAGGAGTTAAGCTTGGGGATGCTTGATACGTCGTAAATGTATCTATAATTTTTTATGTTCCATGCTTGTTTAGTATCTACTTTGCTTTGCTTAGTCTACACTTTGAGTAGTTTTATATGTTTTCTGGGACTAACCTATTAACAAGAGGCCATAGTGTTAATTGCCTGTTTTCTTCTGTTTTTGGTTCCAGAAAAGGTATAAAATCAATATTCTCGAAAATGGACAGGACAAAAGCCAAAGCTAATATTTTACCGTGGGGAACGCGGAGCCAGAGTACGAGACGGAGGGGAGCCACCAGGGCGTCACAGCCCCTCGCCGCGCGGCCTGGCCTGGCCCGTGCCTGGGGGGGCGGTGCGGCCACCCCAGGTGCCCCCTGCCTCGCCTCTTCGCCTATTAGAAGCCCCCGATAATAAAACCCTAACTACCAGATCAATATTCCACGAAACAGTCTGTAGCCACCGCCACCATCGTCCCTAGATCGGGGGGATCACATGCTTTTATGTCTAGATAAAATGATCATATCCTGTGAATGTTTTATGATACTCACCACAATAGTTGATAATTTGTGATGGCTTGATTTTGTTGGTGGTGTAGCTAGCTTGATCTGGTCCTTCACCTCTTGATGTTGTTCCTGTTTCTCCCAGTTCTTGTGCTTGGCCTTGACCAGCCCTGCACCTCCTAGCTCCTGTGAGCTTGACCTTGCTATCCACCAGATCCTCCCCCTCCTTATGTCACCATCTGGTGATGCTAGGTTGATCTGGTGTGTTTTGGCTGGTGGTTTTCTTAGCTTAGTGCAGCTGAGTGTTCTTGGTGTGGTGTGGGAAATGCAAATATGCACTAGTGGCTGCCCACGGCCGTACTTGGTCCTTTTACTTGGTGAGCTGTTGTGGTTGTGTCGACATCACACCCATGCAGCTTGGTGAATGAGCTTCCTGTATGTCTGTTGCATAGTTGTGGATGAGATCAGTGAGGTGTCTCACCCCTTTCATATTTTTACTATGATCCTGCCTGGCGAAACTTGCCCCATTTACTTGATGTGATCATTTGACTTATGGCTTATTTATTATGAAGGATCAAATTCTTTCATATTGGTGAAACTTGCCCCAAAAAGATTTACTCAATGATGTAAACTTGAGCAGTGCAACTTACTGCTCTCTACTGAGAGTAAAATTTAATTTAACTTTCATCTTCCTTTTTGTTTGTTCTTTATTTTGCAGGTACAAGATCTGAAGATTCAGGATTAGTATAGCTTTACCTTTAGACAATAAATTCCTTTGTAATTTTTTATTTCATTCTTTTGTAAGAAAGGTGTAATAGTTTATTAATATATATATTTGTCCTTTTGGAATTTCCTTTCTGTAAAGATTCTTTATTGCCTCAATGAATTTCTCTTTGTAATTTGTTTATAGAATAAAGATAAGGAATAAAATATTCATTTCTTAATTGGATTTCTTTATTTAAACATTCTATTACTATTTATTATTTCTTGATTAAATAATATCACTAAATGATTTTAGAATTCATTTTAAAATATCAATTCCTAACTTTAAAATATAAACTCAAAGTTCAAATTTGAATTCAAATTATTTTACCCCAAAATACACTAATTTATAAAGATCATGTCAAAGTTTATAACGATCACTCTCCAGAGCTATTCCTACACTTAAAGAGTGAAAGAAACTCTGATCACTTTAGGTTTTTATTTGGCGAAAAAATTACCCATATTTTTACAGATGAATGCATGCATATGCACAAATTCCTAAATCTACCCTTTGTTGGTTCATAAATGATGGGATGTTACACCTTCCTCCTACTGGTTCGATAACCTTGGTTTATTTCTAAGGGAAGACTTGCTCCTATGCTCATCATACCTTCCGCTTAGGGTCTCCCAACGAAGCTCTACATTGATCTGAGCACATCACATGCCCATGCAGATCAACGTCGGTGTCGAGGTGAGCGCCGTGATCAATGTTTGGAGTAGTTGGCGGCTCCTCATCAAGTAATTCAAGACGTGCTCCACGTCCCAAACCTGCACCATGATTAGCCAAAAGCAAGGGGTAATCAACAAATTGGTCAGGGTGTAGAGGTGTATCATGATGGGATGGTGTGGTGGAAGGTACATCAGTGTGAGAAAAGGGAAACACCGTCTCATCGAAACACAAATCCCGGGAAATATAGACACGATTAGTAGGAACGTGCAAACACTTATAGCCTTTATGAAGAGAACTATACCCAAGAAAAACACACTGTTTGGAGCGAAACCGAAGCTTACGGTTATTGTATGGGGAAGATGTGGCTGTAACATCCCAAAAATACTAAACTTGGATCATAAAACTCTAACCATCAAATTTAGGGTTAACAAAAACTTTGCTAAATAAAAATATGAAAGCATGCATGTGAGTATGCATTTCATTTTGAATTCTTTTGAACCAACTTGTTTGTGTGTTCCTTTGCTTGTAAATGGATGATTAGGTGAAATAAACATCATGTAAGCAATTCCCAAACTTTTCTCAAAGACAAGTAAATCAAAACAAATAAAATAAGGGAATGGTCATTTTGACCAATTTAACTCCCATGCTTACTTTGGCTGTCTCAAACTTTCAGAACTTAACAGAAAGTTTTCTGGATCTTTGCACCCCTTGATTGTACTCATAACGAAGTATTAAGTCCCACTTTGTGATCATCCAGAAACTTTCAAATGCATAGTTTAAAGGAAAGTTCAAAATTGAATCTTTATCATATGGGAAGATCCCACTTTTTCAGAAACCACTCAAACAAGCTCAAATTTCAAAACCCAAGCATCTGCAGACTCACCAACATCAACCTAGCACACCCACCAAAAATATTTTCAAAATTCAAAACTTGAATTCTTGCGGCCATTTCATCAAACACATTGCAGACACAAATCATCAAAATCTTAAACACTATTGTGAGAAGTGATTGAAGCCTAACTTGTTCCCTCTCTAGCTCACAACCATCTCAGTAGATCATCTAGCAAGTTAAACCAAGCACTAGACTCACTGTAAGCTGGGCAATGACATCAATGGTGAACAGCCGAAGCTCACCATGCCACCCCAGTGGAGACAGCAAGCTAGGAGGAGATTTAGCCGTGCCAACCTTGTCTAGGAGGCAGCCCACTGTCCACTGCCACTCCCTGTCCCAGCCGCGTGCATTGCCAAACCCTGGACCACACGCACGAACTGCGCCTAGCTCGCCAGCAACCATGTCGAGCATGCGCCAGAGCGCCATACTAGACCGACGCCCAAAGACCGCGCGCCGCCCTTGCCGCATGCATACATGATCTCCACCGACCCAGGAGACCGCCAGACATCACCGTTCGCCGCCCCATGACGCACAGCCACTGCTCACCGTCGAAGACGCCGCCTCTGCCGTGCAGAGCATCGCGCGTTCTAGACCAAACCGCACCGCCCCTACGCGCGCATTAAAGCCGTAGAGCATCGCCAGGAGACCACCAAGTGATCGCCACCGCCGGCAATGAATCTAGCCGCCCGTAGCCATGTCGCCACCGTCGCCTGCCCATCCCGTTCTGTCTCGTCGTCGCGACTATAAATAGAGGCCACCCCCAGCCGAATTGAGCACACCATCTCACTCCCGTCTCCTCACTGATCGTGCCACCCTGTTCCTGGAGCAAGGCACGCAGCACGTCGCCGGAATTTCACCGGAGCCTGCCGCTGCTGGAGAATAAGGGGGCCAACGATTGGAGCCGCCCCAGGAGAAGCTACCGGTACCAGGAGGTTCGCCGTCGTCTACTTCGTTGTTCGCCCGCCTCACCGACCCTCGCCTGAACCCCGGTGAGCCCCCAATGACCCCCACTGGCCGCGCTAGGTTTCTGTCTCGCCGGCGTTGCCCAACGTCGACGATGACCCTCAGCCGTTGGATTAGAACCAGATCGAACGCACCACATCGCCCCATACCACTTTGCACCCCCTCGTCTCACTGACGCGTGGGGACATCCACTTAACCAGCCCGCGTAAGTGCTGTTCTTAGCAGGCCGGCCCAGTATCACTTCCCGCGCAGCCCAGTTATTTGAATTTAACCTTTTCCATTTTAGTTCAAACACACTTCTGTACCCAGTTTCAAAAATCAACCCAGGTCGATTCAGTCAACCAAATTGAATGAAACCAATTTTGTTAGAAAGGTCTGGGAATGCTGAATCCAATCCCGTTGGATTCAAGTCATTTGGATCTGTAGATCATCCTTCGTAAAAATAACAAGGCAGAAGCTTTTCTGCATTCAAACATTTTTCAAATTAAAACCGTAATAGCTTTTGAGTTGATTCCAACTCTCAAAAATCACATTTAACCATACCTATCAGAATATATAAAAATATATAGGTTTACTTACAGAAATAATGTTCAAGTAATAAAAGAATGCTACATAGGCATTTCAAGTCACTTTATTTAATTAAAAATAAAAGGGTAAAACCTTACTAAATTGTGACACCACTTTAAATCACATTCCCATGGAATAAAATATGAGGTGTTGACATGTGTCAACATGATCCCATGTTTGGTTTGGAGAATATTAAATCTTAAGTAGTTTTTCAATGAGCAGAAATTACTTTTCTAAAAATAAAAGGAATTAAACCAAGCTTTAATCTTGTAATGTTAGTGATGATGCTAGATCATCTATAGGACCCTTTTGTGTGATGATTGCAAGTAGTTAAGTATTGTTTGGTGATTGTGTACATCGTATTTATTTATAGACGCTAGTACCGACCAAGGATGCGAGGAGGAAGGAGGATTCTACGAAGAAGCCGAGGAGAACTTCAACCACTGCTCTGCACAAGGCAAGCCTAATGCTACTAGTTGAATGTGCAAGCTAACACTTGAAATTTAGCAAGCTTATACTTATACTGTGCAAGCCCATACTTTCTTGTCACCATGCCAACTATATGCCTTAAACATAGATGATCCTACCCACTTAACCAATCCTAGTGTTTACTTACAAGCTTATTACTTTATTTCTTTATCAAAGCTATTACTTAGAGTTTACTTCAGTGAATTGTAGATACTAGAAAGATATTTGAAGGTTGCATAAAGAGCATAAAATTTGGCCTAAGCTAGATAATCTTGATGTCCTCCTAAGGCATGAGATTGAACTTAGTTGAAACTCCACTAGTTTACCACCCCTCATTAGTACTTACCCCCACTTGTAGATGCTAGTGCTAAGCATAAAACTTGATCAACTTTAGATGGGAATACTTGGTAAAAATGGTTATGAAAACCTTAGAATGATGAGTCATTCTACTGAGACGTTTTGACATGTGTTTCCGAACACCAGATGATTTATGGTGATGAAAATGTTGAGGCATGAGCCTTAGCCCTTTATAAAACTGATGGTTGTCTGGATGCGATACCATTCCAATTTTATCGTACAACCACAATACCCGAGAATTGGGTAGGGCTTGACTAGAAACTTATATACCTTAGTATTAATTCCCTCATGGCCAAGGTCTGAGCTGAGGCTACCTTGTGAAGATTGTCCACCTGTGCAGTACCCAAGATGACAGTTGGTCATGCTTGGGAGGCCAAACTCACAGGAGAGGTGCTTATACTAGGGCGTGTAATTGAAAGGTTAGGATTGATTATCCGCATACTGAGTATGGTGAATTCAGGATTTGTTCCTGATGGATGTATCGAATGTTGTGGTGAAAGTTTACAATCTTTATAGAGTGTCAAACTATTCGAATAGCCGCGTCCGCGGTTATGGACAGCTGGAGTGGCCATACTGTTCCCCCGTCAGACTTTTCAAAATGATTTGTGAAAGGAAGTGAGACTTTGACTTGACCACAACAAAGTTGTGACATGATTACAAGATTCCATTTAGGTGTTATAAAAATGTGACTAGCTTCTCTTATTTCTAAACTTAGTAGAGGTAAATCTGGCTTCTTGCAAAACAACCCTAGAGCCCAGTGTCCTATTATCAAAAACCCCTTCCACTTGTTAGTATTAGTTTGCGAGTACTTAAAGAGTACTCATGGCTTTGTCCCTGGCTATTCCCGTGGCCAGACTATGAAGAGGAGTACCTGGAAGATGGACCCCAGGAAGGTTACGACAACTAGGATCATCTCCCATCGTCAGCATTGCCTGTGACCCCAAAGATGGAGCTTCGCCTACGCTACCGTTATTATTACGTATTATGCTGCTTGAAGTTGTATTAAGAACTGGATCATGAGATCCCTATTTGTGTAAGAACTTATGTACAGTTTGTAATGGATGATGTACTATGGTATGCAATTCTGTTATGTCTCGCAAAAATGGTAATCCTAGGATTGCGATGTATGGCATAACAGGCATCTGGGATTAAAAATCCGGGTGTTGACAAGTTGGTATCAGAGCTATCCTGACCATAGGAGACCCTAGTTAGACTGGACTTTTGAATCGAAAACTTAGTTTCAAAACCAAAGAAAACAAATATTTACAAAAACTTATTCTCATTCTTATCCTTTGATTCTTTCATGAAAATTCATGTTCCTCAAAACTCTTGCAAAATACATGAAATTTTGACACACTTGATCACTCTACTAACTTACTCATCCTATATTCTGATAGATGGACGTGAAGTACATCAAGTTTTATCAATTGGGGAATGGAGGAGACCTTATCTTTGAGAGGGATTTGGACCAGCTTTCGGAACTTCTGGAGCGTCCGCACCCAGAGTTCTTCGGAGCTCAGCTCAATGATCAAGGAGGAGAAGATCTGCAGTGGCTAATTGTTGCAAGTCTCCGAGGAAAGATTGAACCTCCCACTGCTGAGGGAATTCAGTTTACCTTAAGAGAGAACAACTGGCTCGACGGACTTGCCAGGGCCATGCATGAAGCTCTTTCCCGTCTGTGTGGGCAGAGTATCAACCAGATCAAGGGAACCCGCTTTGAGTTTTGCCCAAGGCGTGATGTTAATGGAAAACCCCTGGAAGCCCCATACCACCACGAGTTGAGGACCCAATTGGATCACCTTAGCTTCATGATGTACGATCGTCAGCAGGGGTTGGATAATTGCCGTGACTACTCCAACCACAAGTCTGCCATCATCAAGACGAAGGACCAAACCATCGCCATGCTGGCAAAGGATCACAAGTCTCGCCACCATCAGCTTGACAAGAAGGAGCGCATTATTTCCCGTCTTCGCCACCGTATCTGTTGGGGAGGTGACCTCGGATAGGGTAAAAGGCGAAATCTGAAGGATGTTCCCGTATAGTTTCCGAGTTCTGATCTGAGTCGGCGAATCCTAGAGGTCGGCCGAGATAGGAAAGGGCAGGACCCTTATGATAATGGCAAGGCATTACCGGCCGAGAATCTGCGTAAGTCGGGGTAAGCCCGTAATCTTAATGCGGTGAAGGACGAGCCGAGTTACGCGGCGGGGCGAATAATCTGGCTTGCGAGAAGGAGAAGCCTAAAGTCAAACTCTAGCCACAGGCTAGGGAGAATCTGAGCAGAGCCAAGCACAAGGGACAAGGGTGCAGAGCGACAGAGGGGCAGAAGGAGGTCACGGAGGTGACAGTCCTGAAGCCCGAGGCACGCAGGAGGGGCCCTCTGGAACCTTGCCGTCATTAGAGGGGCGACAGGGAAAGGAGGCCGCCGAACTACTATATTGGGACAAGCATATTCCTCGAATATGCTTGCCACATCAGCCCTAAAGGAACCCAAGGCTCTCCTTTATAAGGAGAGGCTTGGACCCTGAGGAGGGCATCGGCTCATTTAGTACCGATAGGCTGGTAAAGTTCTTCCTTTCTCCTTGTATACAACTCAAGGAGCACTTGTAGCCCAAGTAAGGATAAATAAAGATCTTTGCCTTAGTATTTTGTGTGTAGAATCAACTACATCTTCCCTCCCCTGATCCCTCTAGCATACATTGGCCCCATACTTTAGCCTACCCATGGCATCTGCCGTGCCACCACCACCACAGTTTGCGCCCACCGTGGGGCCAGCAGCGGTGCTAGCTGGAGTCATGATCCGGACAGGAAACTTCATCAACACTGGCGAGCGCATTGTCTCTGGCTTGGTCCGGAGACTTGATCTCTGTGACTACGTCAGCGACAACGCAGGCAGCTTCAAGGGAAAAACTCCTCCGCGCAACGGCGTCTTCATCAACTTGGACATGCACCAGATTTACGTCGGCGTCGACATCTCCGGCGTTTATCCTCACCAGGTTGTTGTTGCAAGAGAACCTCCCCTTAGCGCCGCGAATCCGTCTGGCGAGCGCCGTCGCCAGCGTCAAGGTGATGGTCGCAGGGGTGCGGAAGGAGTAGCGCCGGATCAGCGAGAGATCCTGCGGTGGCGTGCAGTCGCGCCAGTGCATAACTTCACAACCCACCGAGGTAATTCCTTCAGTGGCCAACCAGGCCGAGGTGCAGGAGACAACCCCAAAGGCACCAAGGGTAAGAGGGCCACCTCTGGAAAGACCAGAAAACATTCTTCAGTCAACCATAGATAATCTGACTACACTTGTAGCCGATACTTGATCCGGCAAATGCTCAGGCAGAGTTGGAAGAAACCAGGCAAAAAGTGCTGGTAGAGGTAAAAAAGGTTTCGGCCTTGCGGGAGTCCTTAAACAGGACCCTGCGAGAATATGCCAGGGCAAACAAGCTTACGTCGCCCCCGAGCGGGTTAACGAGTTGAGATTAAGAGGAAAGAACCTCATAGATGATATCAACAAGGAGCATGATGCTCATAAGGTAGAATCAGTTGATTTAGGCTTGCGGGGGTACTGCAAAGAACCTGAGAGCGGCAAATGCCGCAGCATTAGAGTTAGAAGGATTGACCGGCGAAGCCCGACAGAAACAGCAAGAAAGAGTGAATGAGATGGTGCGCATTGCGAACCAACAGAATGAAGAAATGTTCAGAGCAGACCCGGCAAGGCCAGGTGCCTCGCGAATGGTTCACTCGGCTGGAGCAGCACCTGCCTTATCTGTGGCAGCAGCATCTTCACCCGGAAACAATGCACGAAAGGACAGAGCGGTAACTTCGGGAAAGAGAAATAAGCAAATTGTTCCATATGATCCGGCGATAGCCGGAAAAGCAAATGAGAACAGAGGCAATGGAAGCCGAGGTAACAGTGGCGAGAGAAACCCCGGCCATGCCGAGAAGGGCAGCGGAAGTTGAGGCAATGGAGATCTCGGAAGAGGAGAACTCGGAAGAGGGAATCATGAGAACAATATCCCGGTCGAAGGAAGGAGAGAACCTCCACCCAATCCGCAACCGAGACATGAACCTCAGCAGGAAAGAGAAGTGAGACTAGTTCGCCACAATCAGGTGAATGAGAGGTATAATGATGGATATTCCGAGATGGAATATGCGATTCATGGTGGAAATAACCACTATGGAATGCAGGAGAGAGTTCTGTACAGAGATTTGCCGTCAACTGACGCCAGAGTGAAGCTGGACCGGCTATACCGGTCCGAACTGCTAGAAGAACAGGGTCCACCAGGTCCGTCATGCTTCAGACCTCGGATCATGGGCGAGCCGCCTGTGCCGAACTTTCAGCTGGCAAGAGGCACAAAAACATACAATGGGAGCACTAAACCACAGGATTGGTTGATTGACTATGCTACTGCTGTAAAAATAGCTGGTGGAAACTTACGATGGGCAGTACGATATGTCCGCAAATGTTGGAAGGACCACCTAGAGTATGGCTGAATAACCTGCCAGCAGGCAGCATCAACTATTGGTTGGATTTTGAGGAAATGTTTGTTAGCAATTTTACCAGTACTTACAAGAGGCCAAACAGGCCGCAGCAGCTAGCCATGTGCAAGCAAAGGCCGAATGAGACAAACAGAGAATTCTTAACTCGGTGGTGTAACCTGAGAAATTCATGCGAGGGAGTTATAGAGTCATAGGCAATAGCTTGGTTCGCCCAAGGATGCCGCTATGCCAGTGTGTTATGGTAGTCACTGCAAAGAGATATGCCAGCCACATTGGCAGAAACCATCAGGATAGCGGATTCCTATGCATTGGGAGATCCGACGCAACCAGAATTAATGTCGGCAGATCATCGAGAACATCAAGATCAATATGCAAGAGACGTGGCCGGGTCATCCAGGCGCAATGACTTCAGAGGAAGAAGAAGAGAAGAGAGACCGGATTATAGATATGGTTCAACTCAGGTGGCAGCAGTAGTGCAAGATCAGCCGAGTCACGGAAATAGTCAACGGCAAAAGAATGGTCCTCAGCAGTGGACACCAAGGAATGAAGGAAAAAGACAGTGGACACCAGAGCAAAAGAAGCAATGGCAGGAGAGGCCGAAGTACACGTTTGAGTCTATGTTATATCAGCCGTGTAAATTTCACACGTCAAACCCGGCCAGACCAGCCAACCCGCCAATGTGCATGGATGAAAAATGCAATGGGTAACCCCGCAGGCATACAGGCAACATCTCTCCAGGCACATCAGCAACATCAGCCACAGTTGACTAGAGCAAATGCACAGCAACTGATGTTACCACCTCCTCCCCCGAGGTATGAAAACTCAGACCGGAGAGATGCGGTGCATCAAGTGATAAACCAAGGTCCAGATGGAAGGACAAATCCAGGAAATAATGGACACAATGATTACAGAGAACATCATCAGTCGTATTGCGTGTTCACAACAGAATAGCAAGACAAGCAGAGTGTACAGCGCCGGCATATGGAAGTAAATGCGGTTATGCCGGCAGTACCAAGATATGTGCCTTGGTCGGATCAAGAAGTAACTTGGAGCATGAAGGATCACCCCAAGATAATGCCGAGTCCGGGGTCGTATGCACTCGTGTTGGATCCGACATTTGTCGGACCAAGCATTAATGTGAAATTTTCAAAGGTACTCATTGACAATGGGAGCAGTATCAATATCATGTACAAAGATACAATGCATAAACTCGGAATATCGCAGAACATGCTGCAATCCACGAGGACCACTTTCCATGGGATAGTACCAGGGCTTTCATGCGAACCCATTGGTAAGGTTCGAGTGGATGTGTTATTCGGCACAAGAGATAACTGCAGAGCAGAAAATCTAGAGTTTGAAGTGGTGGATCTAGAGAGTTGTTATCATGCTCTACTCGGACGGCCAGCGTTGGCCAAATTCATGGGCAAATGCCATATAAGTTATCTGAAAATGAAGTTACCCGGACCACAAGGGGTGATAACAGTAGTAGGGGATTACAGGAATTCGATGGAATGTGCTTCAGCCGGATCAAATCTGGCCGAGTCATTGGTAATAGCAAGAGAAAAAAGAAGGATTCAGGAGGTAGCAGCCCTAGCTCAGTCGGCGCAATTGAATATGCCGGCATTAGCCAACCCGCATGGAAGTGTCTCTTTTCAGCCGACTAAAGAAACAAAAAAGTTCCAGATAGATGAGCAGTTCCCAAAGCGCACCGTCACCATTGGAGCCGGCCTAAATGCTAAATAGGAAAGCGAGCTCACCAACTTCCTCCGTGAGAATCGGGATATCTTTTCATGGTCAACTCAGGATCTGCAAGGTGTGCCGAGGGAGTTGGCTGAGCACTCTCTGAATGTAAGGCCAGGAGCAAGGCCGGTGAAGCAACCTCTCCGCTGCTTCGCCGAAGATAGGAGAAAAATAATAGGGGATGAAATAGCTCGGCTCCTTGCGGCCGGGTTCATCATGGAGGTGCTGTATTCGGATTGGCTATCAAACCCGGTGCTAGTGGAAAAGACGAAGGATGATCCAAATGTAGCCATTGTATGGCGAATGTGTATCGATTACACGAACCTGAACAAGGCATGTCCAAAAGATCCTTTTCCTTTACCTAGAATAGACAAAGTCATTGATTCGACCGCTGGTTGTGAACTATTATCATTTGTAGACGCGTATTCTGGTTTTCACCAGATACCGTTAAATCCGGCCGATCAAATAAAGACTGCGTTTATTACCCCGTACGGGGCTTATTGCTATCGCACCATGCCATTCGGCCTGCGTAACGCAGGAGCAACGTATCAGAGATGTATGCAAAAATGTGTACATGACCAGATAGGGAAAAATGTACAAGTATATGTAGATGACGTGGTTATCAAAACCAAAGAGAGCAAAACGCTAGTGGATGATATCCGACAGACTTTCGCGAACCTGAGAAGGTTCCGAATGAAGCTTAACCCGGAGAAATGCACATTTGGTGTGCCAGCGGGAAAATTGCTCGGTTTTCTCGTGTCTAGCCGAGGTATAGAGGCCAACCCAACCAAGATAAAGGTAGTGGAAAGGATGGAACTTCCAAGATGTCTAAATGACGTACAAAAGTTCACAGGTTGTTTAGCCTCGCTCAGCCGATTTGTATGTCGGCTGGGAGAGAAAGCACTACCACTTTATCAGTCGATGAAAAAATCGGATAAGTTCATTTGGACTCCACAAGCAGACAATGCATTTCATGAATTGAAAAAGATGTTGGTCGCAGCGCCGGTCTTGGATTCTCCATTATCGGCCTATGTTACTTTACATAGCAGCCACCAACAGAGTAGTGAGCGCTGTGATCATGGTGGAACGAATTGAAGATGATAAATCGGTACAAAGGCCGGTGTATTACCTAAGCGAGGTACTATCAACCACAAAACAAAATTACCCACATTATCAGAAGATGGCATATGGGGTGTACATGTCAGCAAAGAAACATAAACATTACTTCGAAGATCACCCCATCAAGGTGATTTGTGAAGCACCCATAGCCGACATATTGAGCAACAAAGATGCAAGTGGCCGAATAGAAAAATGGGCAATTGAATTGTCACCTTATGCTCCGCAATTCGATAGGCGAGATGCAATCAAATCTCAGGTTGTGACCGACTTCTTCGTAGATTGGGTTGAGGTACAATATGTGCCACCATTACCAGATCCGAATTATTGGACGATGCACTTTGACGGTTCCAAACTAAGAAATGGTTTGGGGGCAGGAATAGTGTTAACCTTGCCAAAAAGAGACCAGCTGAGATATGTGCTGCAAATACATTTTGCCGCGTCAAACAATGTAGCTGAATATGAAGCACTAGTCCATGGATTGAAGGTGGCGAAAGAGATTGGCATACGCCGAATCTTGTGTTATGGGGATTCAGATCTAGTAGTACAGCAAGTCTCAGGCAGTTGGGATGCGTTGGATGATAATATGGCTCTGTATAGGTTTCATGTGCAAAAACTCAGTGGATACTTCGATGGATGTGAATTTCATCATGTACCTCGGGCAGAAAACGACGCCGCAGACACATTGTCAAAACTCGGATCAACCAGACAGTCAATTCCCCCAGGTATCGCCCTAGAGCACCTGAGCCAGCCATAAATAACACCGTATCCAGAGTCCGAATCCATATTTATTCCGGAAAAATCAAGAGGATAATGTGCCGATGGAAATTGACAGGCAAGGTAACCCGGAATTTCCAAAAATAAAGCCAGCCGATGCAAGGATGAGTATGGAAAAATCCGAGGCAGTTATGTCGGCAGAAAATATGGAAATAGATAGTGAGACTACACCAGAGAAAATCACACCAACATGGGCGCAACCCATATTCTCTTTCCTTAGAGATGCGATTTTGCTGAATAACGAGATATTGGCAAGACAGACAGTGAGAAGAGCTAAAGCTTATACAATCATAAACAATGAGCTGTATAAAAGGAGTGTCACAAGTGTGTTGCAAAGATGTGTGATCTCGGCGGAAGGCCAGGAGATCCTCCTAGATATACATCAAGGAGAATGCGGACATCACGCCTCATCCCGAGCTTTAGTGGCCAAAGCATTCAGGCATGGGTTTTATTGGCCAATAGCGCTGAAAGAGGCCAAAGAACTGGTCGAGAAATGTAATGGTTGCCAAAGATATGCCAGAAAAATACATATGCCTTCGTCCGAGTTAAAAACAATACCAATTACTTGGCCATTTTCTGTATGGTGCTTATATATGGTGGGACCATTTAAGCCGGCCCGAGGTAGGATGACCCACATATTAGTAATGGTGGACAAATTCACAAAGTGGATTGAAGTGAAACCAATAAAGAAATGTGATGGGCCCACAACAGTGAAATTCCTCAAAGATATTATCTTAAGATATGGGTACCCACACAGTGTTATTACAGACAACGGTACAAACTTTGCAGAAGGAGCCTTCGCTAGATTCTGTCAAGAAAAGCACATAAGACTAGATGTTGCCTCTGTGGCTCACCCAGCATCCAATGGGCAAGTAGAAAGATCTAATGGACTAGTACTGTCCGGAATAAAACCACGACTCGTCGAACCGCTGCAAAGGTCGGCAGGATGTTGGATTGAGGAACTACCAGCAGTACTATGGAGCCTCAGGACTACCCCAAACAGATCAACAGGTTATACACCATTTTTTTCTAGTGTATGGGGCAGAAGATGTGCTTCCAGCCGACATAATACATGACTCGCCAAGGGTTACCCAGTATACAACCGCTGAAGTAAATGAAGTAGATTGGCAAGATGATGTCGATCTGCTAGAAGAAGCCAGAGAACTGGCGCTATCAAGATCAGCTATCTATCAGCAGGAATTGCGACGATATCACAACAAGAAGGTGAATCCCAGAGTGTTTAAAGAAGGAGATTTGGTTCTCCGGCTGGTGCAACACACGGCCGACATGCACAAACTATCACCTCCATGGGAAGGACCATTCATCGTGAGCAAGGCATTGCACAATGATGCGTACTACCTAATCGATGCTCAGTCACCAGGAAAGAACAAGGCAGACAAAGCCGGCGAAGAATCGAAAAGACCATGGAACGTAGCTTTACTTCGTCCATTTTACTCATAGGAGTCATCTACCACACATCATAAAGTGGCGCTTCAGGACGGAGCATCCGCTATGTATTGAACCTCGGCGCCCAGAGCAGCGGCTCGGAGACTGCCATATGTTATTTTTGAATTTTGTGCTATGTATCAAACCTCGGCACCTTGAGCAGTGACTCGGGGACTGCCCTGTATTGTTTCTAAGTTTGGTTTATGTATTAAACCTCGGCGCCTTGAGCAGTGGATCGGGCCTTGCCATGTGTTGTTTTTGATTTTGTGCTATGTATCAAACCTCGGCACCTTGAGCAGTGACTCGGGGACTGCCCTATAGTATCTCTAAGTTTGGTTTATGTATCGGACCTCGGTGCCCAAAGTAGTGGCTCGAGGACTACCATATATTGTTTTTTATTTTTTGTTCTATATATTATACCTCGGCGTCTTGAGCAGTGACTCGAGGACTGCCCTATATTGTTTCTAAACTCGGTTTATGCATTAAAACTCGATGCCTTAAGAAGTGGCTCAGGGACTACCATATATTATTCCTAAGTATGGGTATCCTGTATTACAAGAGTGAGTACCAAACTTCGGCACCCAGAGTGATGTTATTTCATTCTCCCCAAATACGGCCTTCGAGATCTACACCCAGATTAACAGTCCAAAACACAACAACCACGCTACGAAACTTATAAAAAGTCAGGCAATATTGAACGCCGAACTACGGTAGAGCAAAGGCAAATATACACTCCAAACTCAAGAAGTGGAAAACTGCCAAAGCAAGGATTCGGACAAATAGGACCAGTTCAAACAAAGTGATGACGATTACAACCACTTGTGTCTCAGCGGCACAAGGCAAAAAGAGTTTCATACCGCACAAAAGACGGACAAATGTTTGACGTACATCATACGCCCGGCATACCAGGGATAAGAAATGACTTAGAGTTTTTTAACTGGAGAGGCAGTGACTTGGTCAGGAGCTGGGCACTACGAGGTAGGTGGCACTTCGGCCGAATTTGCCTCGCCCTCCACAGAGCCAGGTGCGACTTCGGGGGAAGCCCGAGGCTGTTGAGAAACGTCGACCATGGCGTGGAATGCCCAGTCCTTTGAGGAGGATCGCTGTCGCCATTACCATCCGAGCTCGAATTGGAATCACCAGAGGTAGCCGAGTCACCTCATCTTCGCCTGTTCGCCGAGTTATCGTGAGGCATCCTCAACTTCGACCTCGTCTTCCGGGTTAGGAAGGAAGCTCGGCCCTTCATTCCAGGTATACACGTCTGCATACTCGACAAGCTGGAAGGCACGAGCTTGCCGGAGAGCGACGAAGTCTGGGTCCTCAACCCAACGGGAACCAGTGCGCAAATTTATCAGGGTATCAAGGGAGATATCCTCATACCATGACATAATAACTGTGAGAGCCATATCAGCACCAGCTCGTCCGGCGGATTCCCTCCAAAGACTTAGCTGTCTCTCAGATGCCATAAATCTTTCCACCAATACTTTGACCTCATCAATGTCAGGAGTCCCAGAAGTATTCGGCCAGAGAACATGGTAGGCCTGGATAGCTGCCTGCACCAAATCCCTGCCCATAATCTTCATCGGACCAACAACAGCGCCAACAGCAACCACGAAATCTTCCATCGAGTATTCTGGGTTCGCATCAGCAGAAACGCCTCGGCGCACACAAGCATTAATCACCGCTTTAGAGCTCACGGGCTTAGCTTCTGGAAAATGGTCTGCGCAAAACACAAGTGCGTCGGTCAGTAGTAAGAAAGGGAAAAAGATAACTCGGCCGTAGTCAGAAGCTTACGGTGAATATAGCTCAGCATTATGTGAAGATCTTTAGCCAGTCACTCTTGCTTTTCTCAAAGCGAGTGATCTCCTTGCTCATCCCCCGTGTCTTCAATTCGGCAGCCTCGAGGAGATCTTTATTTTTCTGCAATTGCAGAGCTAGCCGATTCTTCTCCTCGAAGAACTCCTGGTCGACTTTTTCTAACTCAGACTTCTGAGAAAGCTTGAGGGACTCCACCTCGGCACACAAGAGACTTATCTCGTCATCTTTGTCTTTCAGCTGCGTCGAGTGAGTGGCGGCTTGTTCTAAAAAATGCAACATCATATCAGGCATGGGTATGCATTCTTGGTGTGGCACTGCAAAAGTTTGTAACTCGGCTATACCGAAGCCAGAGGGGTTAAGAGAAACCCGGCGCATATTTCACATAGATATGCGTAAAAGACAAAAAGACTAACTAACCTTCCAGGGCCTTAACTTTCTTTTAAAGACGGATATTAAGATTGCTGATATTACTTATTCACCAGCAAAGTCAGCTAACACCCCACTTCCAAAGCAATAAGAATTTTAAGAATAATGAGAAAGCTCGTTAACTTACCAGCTTTCTTCACCACGGGAATGACCTTCTCGTACTTCTCTTGCAACTTTTTATGGGCAAAGAGCAGCCTTTGGAATTCGGCGGTACGCCGATCATGTGCAACCTAAGCAGCAAAACAAATAGCAATAAGATATTCGAACATGCGACAGATCCGAATCAAGCAAAGCTTAATTCGGATCTAGGTGGCTGGATATTCAAAGCTAAGACAAATCCCAATCAAGCAAATCTTAATTCGGATCTAGGTGGTTGGATATTCAAAGCTAAGACAAATCCGAATCAAGCAAAGCTTAATTCGGATCTAGGTGGCTAGATATTCAAAGCTAAGACAAATCCGAATCAAGCAAAGCTTAATTCGGATCTAGGTGGCTGGATATTCAAAGCTAAGACAAATCCGAATCAAGCAAAGCTTAAATCGGATCTAGGTGGCTGGATATTCAAAGCTAAGACAAATCCGAATCAAGCAAAGCTTAATTCGGATCTAGGTGGCTGGATATTCAAAGCTAAGAAAAACTGAACTAAGTAAAGTATTATAAAACTTCCAAACGAATAACAAGTTATTTGGTTGCAAGCTTCGGGGACTAGAGTATATATAATAGCATCAGGAGGACTAATCAAAACTCCATAAAATTAATTACCTCAGTCATCTTATCACTTTCAAGAACGATCTTGGCAGCCTGATGTAAGAGGCTGCTGATATCGGAGAGTTGAAATGGCTGGTTGCTTGAATTACCCTCGAGCTGATCGGCAGCGTTCCAATTGTTGGCATACTCGACCAATGAGCCGAGACTGTTCCCACTCTCCGTGCGAATCAGAACTTTACCTCGGACATGTTGGGTAACCACCGCCGCCGCCGGACTCTTGTGGAGAGCAAGTTGTGTATCAACAGCCGGGGTAACAGTGCTCTTGACAGAGGAAGCCCCCTTGCGCAGCACATCAGCAATTGTAGGCTGAGATGAGCTGGCAAGTCCTTTCTGAAAGGACGAAGGCTTGGTAACAACGATCTTTCTTGCCTTAGGAGAGGCGTCAGAAGGAGCCGATACCTCGACACTTGGGGTGGCATCTTTGGGAACCGGAGGGATTACGGTTGAAGAGGGCGCCGAGATATTGATATCCTCGGCCGGAGTTGGTATCGCAGTAAAGACTGCGGGGGTCGTAGGAATCTCCGCAGAAACATCGGGGTTCACGGAGGAGGACAGGTTCGGAAGGAATATCTATGGGCCGAGGTGTATTGGCATCAACAGGAGAAATCTCAGGCGCATCATGGCGAGGTGGTGTCTAATTCGGAGCAGAAGGAGAAGCAACGCGGGCAGGACTCAGAACTCTGGTATCCTCAGGAGGCGGAGGAGAAGGTGGCCGAGTCGTACGACTCGTCATGCTAGGACCGCTGGGTTTAACAGAAAGAGGAGCCCTGCAAAGACAAGAAGATCAGGTCAAAAGGCAGAAAGAGAGAAACAAGAAATACAAACAAAAGCAACTCACCCAGTAACCCCGGGCATAGTTTTGCGCTTCGGAGGGTGCTAGGCTGACTTCTTTATTCGTTTCCTGGGAGCCTCTTCTAAGGCACCAGCTGGAGCGCTATGTTTCCCCGAGGTAACAGGAGGCCGGGAGGCGAGAGGCTCGACGTTGTGAACCTGACCGGCCGGATTAGCTGAGAAAGTAGAAGCCGGAAATGCATAAGAAATTGGCATTGCGGCAACTATCTCTAGAACTTGGACCTCATCCGAATCACCTTCCTCCTCGTGGGCCGGGGTCTTGCCGCGAGCGTGAGCCGGAGCGAGATCCGACTTAGGAACGAACTCTTCTGAGTCCGGATCCCCGCTGTCCGGAGTATTCCGATCCGCAGGCCACGGGAGTGACAAAACCTCGGCATCCTCAGTCTTCTGCTCCTCAAACTTATGCAGGACAAGAAAGAGAAAAATTAGCAAAAAGAGTTACGAACGCGATTAGGAAGCAAAACACAAATGCATAAACTTACTTCGGGAGGGGGATGCTCACGGGTGAACGGCTTCAATCACCAGGCCCAATCCTCCGACATCTCTGTCTTAAAGATAGCCCGGACACGCTTGAAGATGAGGTAGTTGTCCAGCTCCACCGTCGAGACTCGGTTGGGATCGAGAGGACTGCTCATATAGCAGAGCTTGTGTGTACGTTTCTGGAATGGGCAGATCCGGCTGCTGATGAAGGTAGTCATCAGATCCTCGCCGCGTAGCCCGGAGCGGATTAGTTCCTTCAGTCGAATCTCAAAAGCCTCGGCCAGAGCATGACTCTTCCTCGGATTATAGGTCCAGTTCTGCTTGGAAGGAGGGCCGATGGAAAAAGCAGGGAGCCAAATATTATCTTCACTCCCAGAGTTCTTGACATAAAATAATGACTTATGCCACTTCTTGCATGATTCTAGACCTGCAACGCGAGGAAATACGGATTTCCTCCGAGGTGTGATGGACGCGACACCGCATTGGGTGAGCAACTTCTCGGAGGGTTGCAGAGATTTGTCTGGGACGACGTTAGATCGAATCTGAAAAAACTTTGACCAAACATGCACAGATGGCCATAGGAGTATCCCTCCGAGGCGGAGATGAAGGAAGAAAGAGAGGCGATAGCGTTAGCAGGAAGATGATGCGGCTGAAGGCCGAAGTAATCAAGGAACTCCCTAGCGAAATTGCTGAGAGGGAGACCAAACCCGCGAGCAAAGTGCGACATGAAGACTACATATTCGCCCTCCCTAAGAACTGGAGAGGATTCGCTGCCAGGTAAGCGACAAGATACCTCGGCAGGAATCCGGCGAGTTCGGATTAGCCACTCAACCTCTCGGCGGGTGACAGAAGAGCCCTGCCATGAGCCCTGCTCGGGCCCCGAGGCAGCATCGTCATCCTCAATAAGGGCACCGCTGACGGAGCTCGACATGGGGTGTCCGGAGAAATTTACGGAGGAAGAACTCGCGGCGGAGGGAAACTTAGAACTGCACGGCCCCGTCGTGATTCTACGTGGAAACGGCGGCGGACCAGCGTAGGAACTACCGCACGAAAACGAAAGGGAAACAGAGGAGTCTAGAGGAAAGCCTAGGCGATAGGACCGGAAGAACTCATCGGCGACGACGCCGGAGCAAGCGAACAGGGACGAGGCGGAGCAAAGGCGGGATCTCGCCGTCGCAGACCAGATGAACACACTGCAAGGCGAGTCGAGCAGGCGATAGGCGAGAGGAAGAAGAAGGGCGCAGGTGAGCGGAGGGGGAAAGTAAATCTCCCAGCCCTGCACCCCTCTTTTTAACCGTGCCGCCTGCGAGGTAGTGGGATCTTGGGTGTGGCGGTTGACCGTGTAGATCGTGCGCGCCGCATGACCGCACGCCGTTAAGTGGAACCGCACCAAGGACCACACGGTGGGAAAGAAGGTCACGATCCCCGACGGAAACGGCACACGAGGCGTCACAGCGCCGATGCACAAGAATAATCAGAGTCGTCAAGAACATCAGAGAGGAACAAAAAACTAGAGAAACAATGATGAGTATGACACGTAGGACGAGTCGTACGCGAGAAGATATGATGATACCTCGAATGAGAAAAAGATAACTCGGAAACAATGCAGAACGAATATCATGAAACTGATACGGCCCGGCCGAAGTTGTTGGCGGGGCCATACCAGCTTCGGGGACTAATGTTGGGGAGATGACCTCGGATAGGGTAAATACGGGGAAAGATGAAAGGATGTTCCCCGTACAGTTTCCGAGTTACAGTCTGAGTCGGCCGAATCCTGTAGAGGTCGGCCGAGATAGGAAAGGGCAGGACCATTATGATAATGGCAAGGCATTACCCGGCTGAGATACTGCATAAGTCATCCGGGTAAGCCCGGGTAATCTTAATGCAGGTGAAGGACGAGCCGAGTTACGCGAGGCAGGGCCGAATGATACGAAGCTTGCAGGAGAAGGAGAAGCCTAAAGTCAAACTCTAGCCACAGGCTAGGGAGAATCTGAGCAGATCCAAGCACAAGGGACAAAGGCGCAGAGCGACAGAGGGGCAGAAGGAGGTCACGGAGGTGACAGTCCTGAAGCCCGAGGCACGCAGGAGGGGCCCTCTGGAACCTTGCCATCATTAGAGGGGCAACAAGGAAAGGATGCCGCCGAACTACTATATTGGGACAAGCATATTCCTCGAATATGCTTGCCACATCAGCCCTAAAGGAACCCAAGGCTCTCCTTTATAAGGGGAGGCTTGGACCCTGAGGAGGGCATCGGCTCATTTAGTACCGTTATGCTGGTAAAGTTCTTCCTTTCTCCTTGTATACAGCTCAAGGAGCACTTGTAGCCCAAGGAAGGAGAAATAAAGATCTTTGCCTTAGTCTTTTGTGTGTAGAATCAACTACATCTTCCCTCCCCAGATCCCTCTAGCATCCATTGGCCCCATACTTTAGCCTACCCATGGCATCTGGCGTGCCACCACCACGACAGTATCTCATCTTTGGAGGAAACCATCCACGAGAGAGACATGCAGTTGGAGGAAAGGGAGAATGCCGGAGAGGATCTTCGTGGAGACTCCTACTCCTATCTCAGCGATGATGATGATTTTCTGGAGGATCAGGCTATGGATTTCTTCACCGATGAGGATGATTTCGCCTTCATCGATGATGATGAGGATGATGAAGCCACAAATTCCGAGGAGTAGTACCACTTGAGCATGATGGGGATATGCCTACCGGGGTATACCCAGCAGGACGTTTCCGACTGGCCCAAGACCCGGCGAGTGGGCCTGCAGAACGGCGAGTGGATCAAAGCCCAGCCAGGAGTTGAGCGACTGGAAGCTGAAGGCCCAGGCGAGTAGATAAGCCCAGTCAGACTAGGTTAAACGACTACTAAAGCTCAGAATCAATAGGTTGAGATATGTAAACCCTAGGGAGGTGAGCCTATAAACCTCCCAATAGGCGAGTAGAGACACGTTCCCTCATACACCCACTACTCGCCGCCTTAGCCGAGCTCGCCCATTGTAACACCTCCATAATACAATCTAGAAGGAGTAGGTCTTTACCCTTCGGGCCAACCTGGTAAAACCCTATGTCTTTGCCCTCATCTCGCACAGATGGCTGGCCGCCTTGCCCTCGTTTCTACTACTCCGCCGATTGCAGATTCGCGTGACAATTCCCACGACAGTGGCGCCCACCGTGGGGCCTGGCCGGTCTGGCTGATGTTCTGCGGCGAGATCCAATCTGCCCATCAACGAGTCGGTCGCCACCGGCCGCATGATAGCGATCGGCGAGATGCTCCAGATCTTGCCGAGCAGCTACGTCCCGGCGGAGCGACCCGTCACGCACAGCGTGATCCTGCCTATCGGCACGATCAGCCTCTTTGTAGGCCTCACCGACGTCATCGTCTCGGAGGACTCGGCTCGCATCCGCGAGTCGCCGCCACACGATCGGCTCTCCGAGAGCCAGATCCGCACGATCCACCGCCTCGCCTCCGAGTACAACTCGGCCCAAAGAACGCGGGGAATTCAGCGGCCGCAGAGGATGCGGCCCTCACCGACGATGCCGACTCGGCGACCCCGGCGTCACTCGCCGGATCCATCACCGCGGCCTCATCCGCGGGCTCCATCGCCCAGGTCTCCAACGCGGGAGATTTCGAGGACCCCTCCATCCTCGGGATCTTCGAATTCGACTCCGGGTCGAAGAACTCCGCCGACCTCCACGATGGAACCGGTCGCCACGCCGCGACCTACATGGCCACCGGCGCCGATCCGCCGGAGGATCCTTTCTCCACCCCAATCCCTCCTAACGCCACGGCAACGGAGGTTGAGGAACTCCGCCTGAAACTGGCGGAGGCGGTACGCAAAGAGCAAGCCGAGCGCGAAAAATTTCGCCTTGAGCAGGTGACGGCGCAGGAGCTGTCACGCTACCACCAACAGCGGATCAGGTCACGCCTGAACCCCACCGTTCAGGGGCGCGCCCTGAACTTCGACGAAAACGACCCGGCCCGCGTGGCCGAGCGCGCGATCTGCGAGAACGCGCCACCAGGAGGAAGCTCCCGGACCCCGCCAGGGTCAACGGCGAGGGGCGCCCCATCTCCACCCAACGGCACCCCTCCCAGGGACAAGCCGCGGATAGTAGTCTCCTCACGGGAGCGAGACGCGAACGGCCTCCCACTGTTCTCCACCCCAATGGACAACCTCATGGCAGGTCGAGCAGCAGCTGACACCATCACAGCCACCAGCGACGGCGCCCTACAGATCCAATACGTCAGGGCCCTGCTCGCGAAGGCCGTCGAGCAGCAAAAAGCGGACGCCGACTCGGCAGGTCGAGTATACTCGCGTTCCTAGGGAAGCAGAGCGGCCTCCAGCGGCCGCCCAGCGGCGGCAAACACCCTCAACTGCCCGCCACCAGAGCCGCTGCAGCTCCAACACCGACCCGCGAACGCGGCACTCTCCACCAATGACCCCAGGCCGACAACCAACCTTGTCACCTCCAACGGGCAACCCATCGACGCCCGCACCCACATCATCAACAACCAAAGCTGGCGCGCACGCCAGCCCGACGACTTGCGGCACACCCTAACTAATCGCCGCGACGGCGAGCCTATGGGGTCGCCAATGACTCGGACCCAAGTGCTTTGACCAATGATCCGAGGCGAGAAGTACCCGCCAAACTTCAAGGCGCCAAAGAGATAAAAAGTACGACTCGTCACGACCCGCTGTCTGCTCGACACATACCTCATGGCGATGGGGATCGCGGGGGTTTCACACTGACCTACTCGCCGCTACCTCCCACGATGATGGAGGGCGCGTGCGCAGATGGATCAACACTCTCCCGGGACGATGTCGACTCGGGAGGAAATGCGACGCTTCGCCGTGCACTTCGAGTGCTCCTACACCCGCCACCACTATTGAGGACCTGGAACGGCGTCCCAGGGACCCGAGTCGACCAAGAATCGGGTCCAACGGTGGCAAGAGCTTTGGTACAGCGGTCGGCATCCACCCGACACCGCGATCCATTGCTTCAAGACCTCGTGCCACGAGCCTCTAGTCGCCAAGCTCAGCGACACCCGCACACTCGACAACATCCCCGACCTCCTCGAGATCGCCAAACGATGCCGAGGAAGATCCAAACCAGGAAACCGACGACGAGTCAGAGGTCAACGCCGCACGGCGGCAACGACGCGGACGCCGAATCCCTACGCTACTGGCACTCGCTTTTCCATCGGGCAAGCGCGCAGTGACGGGCGAAGTCGATTTCTGCCGCCAACACTAGGCACGCCGCAGCGAGACCAGAGCTACCGACGGGCGGCAACTACAAGAAGCCAAGGTTCGATCTCGCGGCCTCCTTAACCAACCATGCGTTGCATAGCAGGAAGGGCCGCAACGCACACCACCGCCGACGCCACACCCTCGTGGAAATCGAGAAGGCACGGCAGCGCGGAGGACCCCGACAACGACCCGCCAAACGGCGGAAAATTCGCAAAGTAGCTCGCTTCCACACCTTCACAGCTTCAGACGAAGCGAGAAGAAGGTCATCGCCCGCGCCGTCGCCAATGCGGTGGCCCAAATAGACGCCCCCGTTCTGAACTGGTCGAAGCAGCCCATCACCGAGCCGCAAGACCACTGCCGCGCATCGAGTACCGGGGAAGTCGCCTTGGTGGTCAAGCCCAAGGTTGGCGATCATCGGCTCCCCAAGACATGGGCGGACGGCGGCTCCATCAACATCCTCTACCTCGACACCTTCAGCGCGGCTCGCAATCGATGATCGAGACGACCCACACCACATTCCACGGCATCGTCCCGGTCGGAAGGCGTACCATCGGCAAGGTCACGCTTCCCACCTTCGCACACCGCAAACTTCACCGGCGGATCGTCTTCGAGCTGGTGCCCTTCGACAGCCCTACCACGCGTCACGGGCGCCAGCGTTCGCTAAATTCATGGCGCCCACCACGCTGCATAACACGATGAAGCTCCCCGCCGCGGCGTCATCACCATCAACGGCGACCCGACATGGCCGCCGAGTCGCGAGGCCAAAGGAGCCGAGCCGACGCCGTCATCGCGGAGACCAACCACGCCGACGAAGCTCGCCAGAAACGCGATCGGGTCAACAACGACCGCACCATACTCAAGAAGCCCAACTCAGAGGGCGCAGGCACCTCAACCTTTGAGGCCACGACGCACACGCGCACCGTCGAGCTGGTACCAGGCGACTCCAGCCAGACGGTGACGATCGGGACGGGCATGAGCCCAGCATAGGAAGGCGCGCTCATCGAGTTCCTCCGTGAGAACAGGGACATCTTCGCATGGAAACCCTCCGACATGCCCGGTGTCCCTAGGGAGCTCGCTGAGCACAAGCTAAACGCCGACCCCAAAGTACGACCTGTCAAACAGTCGCTGCGGCCCTTCAATGAAGAACGCCGTCGAGCAATCGCCGAGGAAGTGCAGCGTCTACTCGCTGCCGGCTTCATCCGGCCAATCAAGTATTCCAAGTGGCTGGCAAACCCAGTCCTGTTCGAGAAGAAAAACGGGACCTGGAGAATGTGTATCGACTACACAAACCTGAACAGCGCCTCAACCGCGGGCTCGGAGTCGCTCTGTTTCCTCGACGCCTACTCTGG
Organism: Avena longiglumis; assembly: GCA_030063025.1. NCBI lineage: Eukaryota > Viridiplantae > Streptophyta > Magnoliopsida > Poales > Poaceae > Avena > Avena longiglumis. Next base: position 414,926,118 of record CP125975.1, on the reverse strand, counting down.
GTACAACCAGATCAAAATGGCCGTCGAAGACGAGGAGAAGACGGCGTTCACCACGCCATTCGGAGCCTTCTGCTACACCGCCATGACCTTCGGCCTCAAGAACACCGGGGAGACCTACCAGCGGTGCATGCAAGAATGCCTCGCGAGCCAAATTGGCCGCAACATCCACGTCTACATCGACGACGTGGTCGTGAAGTCCGCTCGCCAAGGCGACCTACTCGCCGACCTGGCGGAAACTTTCGCCAACCTCCGAAGATACAAGATAAAGCTCAACCCAGGCAAGTGCACCTTCGGTGTACCCGCCGGACAACTACTGGGATACGTCGTCTCTAAACGAGGGATCGAGGCGAACCCCACAAAGATCGACACGATCGCCCGTCTCGGCAAACCCGAGTGCCTGCGCGACGTCTAGAAGCTGGCCGGGCGAGTAGCGGCTCTCAGTCGCTTCATCCCCCGCCTGGGCGAAAAGGCGATGCCCCTATACCGCCAGATGCACAAGAACCCCACCTTCCAGTGGGACAAGGAGGCGGACGACGCGCTCCGCGACCTCAAAAAGGTTCTACTCGCCGCACCACTACTCGCCGCCCCCGCCGACAAAGAACCCATGCTGGTTTACGTCGCGGCCCGAGCGTCGTCGTCACCGATGGTCGCCGAGACGAGGAAGGAAAGGAGCGCCGGTTCGGCCGGTGTACTACATCAGCGAGGTCCTCACCGAATCGCGCCAGCGTACCCGCAGTACCAAAAGCTAGTATCACGGTCTTAGGGCTCGCCGTCGCCGCACTACTTCCAGGAACACCCGATCACGGTCGTCTCCTCAGCACCACTGCAAGACATCATCTGCAATCGTGAGGCGACCGGGTGAGTCGCCAAGTGGGCCGTCGAGATCGGCGTCCACAACATCAAGTATGAGCCACGAAAGGCGATCAAGTCACAGGCACTGGCAGACTTCATCGCCGACTGGGAGGAGGCCCAGCAGCCAGAGAAGCTGCCGTACCTCCACTACTGGAGCCTGCACTTTGACGGCTCCAAGAACGCGGACGGCGCAGGCGCAGGGATAGTGTTGACTTCACCAAAGGGCGACAAGCTCCGCTACATCCTCTGCCTCGACTTCACGCCCTGCACCAACAACATGGCTGAATACGAGGCCCTACTCCACGGCATGCGAGCCGCCAAGGAGATGAACGTCAATCGCCTCCGCTGCTACGGAGATTCCGACCTTGTCGCGGGGCAAGTCGCCGGCACCTGCGACGCCGTCTCCCCTACCATGGCGGCGTACCGCCAAGCGGTGGACAAGTTGGGCGGCCACTTCACCGGCTACTCCGTCGAGTGGATCGACAGGCGGAAAAACGAGGAGGCCGACGCCCTATCTCGCATCGGGTCGGCTCGACTCGCACCACCCGCCGGCGTGTTCCTCGACACAATCTCCAAGCCATCAGTCTCTCCCCCGAGGGAGATCGACATCGGAGTCCCACTCAACCAGAGGCAGCCTTGGTCGCATTCGTCACCGAGCGCACGGTGGACCAAGCCCTACATCGCCACCGAAGCCGCACCCTGCCAGACAGGACAGACGTCGAATGATCACCGTCGATGCAAGTCCTACACCATCATCGACGGCGAGCTCCACAAGCGCGGCGTCACCGGCGTGTTCCAACGCCGCCCAACCGGGAAGGACGCAAAATCCTCCACGACATTCACTCGGTGATCGCGGCACCACGCCGCCGCTTCCCTGGTCACCAAGGCTATGCGACACGGCTTCTATCGCCCACCGCGACACGCCGACGCCGACATCGTCCAGCGATGCGCCGTGCCGGCACGCCAATCGACGCACGCATCGAACTCGGCGCTCAAAACAATCCCCATCACCGCCATTCGCCGTGTGGGGCATGGACATGGTAGGCCCTTCAAGAAGGCCCTCCGCTACACCCACTTGCTGGTCGCCACGACAAATTCACGGGGTGGAGGCCAAACCAGTCCGGAAATGCGACGGGAAGACCGCCACTAAATTCCTACGCGAGCTCATATATCGCTACGGGTTCCCCAACAGCATCATCACGGACAACGGCACCAACTTCGCCAAGGGAGCCATGGCCGAATTCTGCGAAGAGCACCATATCCGGCTCGACCTCGCGTCAGTCGCCCACCCGGAATCCAACGGCCAGGCGGAACGGGCCAACCAAAGCATCCTCCACGGCCTGAAGCCGCGACTCCAAGTACCACTCGAGCGCACCGCCGGGTGCTGGGTCGAGGAGTTGCCCTTTGTCATCTGGGGGATCCGGACCTCCGTCAACAGATCGACGGGATTCACCCCCTTCTTCATGGTCTACGGTGCCGAAGCAGTCATGCCCACCGACCTCGAACACGACTCGCCAGTCGTCCACTATCTGGAGGCTGCAAACGAGCTGGCCCGCCAAGATGGGGTCGACCAGCTCGACGGCACGCGACCGCTTCACGCACCGCCATCTACCAAGAAGGACTCGCCGCTACCACAGCCGCGGGTAGAAGCTCGCACCTTCCAGAAGGCGACCGGTGTTACGCCTCATCCAGACAAGAAGGGGATGCACAAGCTTTCCTCCGTGGAAGGCACATTCGCTATCGGGCGCAGACTGGCAACGACGCCTACTACCTCATCGACGTCCAGCGGGGGCGAACGGCGTCAAGCGACCATGGAATGTAAACCTCCTCCGGAAGTTCTACTCCTAGAACCCCACACATGTACTCTCCATTCGCTATGAAATAAAAACAAATGGTTACCGCAACTTGCGCTTACTCTCCATGACTTGTGCCACTCGCACTCGTAAAAACAGCGTTATGCTAAACGCAGAAGTCAACCTTTGGTACAACGATCGGCGTGGCTAAGTAGTGCGGTGTAAGAGCACCGAATCACTTCAGTCTTGCATCGTCCACGAATAACGCCAACCCGGAGCCCCATTGAGTCGCCTAGCTCATTGTTTCTACGAGCCAAGACAATCGCCTCGCTTCACATCGACCTTGGTCCTCCGCATCTTCGCATAGCGACTCGAACGGCTAAGTACCACGCCGGGGATCAAGACCAGTTCGCCATGAGTGGTCAGAAAACGCCAAGTAAGAGAGCATGCCCAGACTCGCCACGATCGACCCACGGGCCAGGCAGGAGTGACGCGCTCACACCAACGCGCTAAGTCCTCAACCACCCTCGAGTCGCGCCTAGAACTACCAAGTACCACGCTCGGGGACTCGTCCACCCGACCTCATTCGCGCACGGGAAAACGGTAAAGTACATAGCACTCAAGGGAGTCGCCTAGCGACTGGCTCTTCGAGCTCGGGCGAGTCGACTAAAACACCAAAACACATAACAACAACACATACATCATATACGAGGTAAACCCCACAAAATGGCGGACGCGCTCGGGGACTCGTCCAAAACCAATCAAAAGCACACAAACAAATATCAAAATAGACACGACGTCTCATTCAATCACATGTTGCATTGTTTCATGTTACAAAATATGCCCGCGTGGCAGAACTGCTACTAACGCCACAAGGCAAACTACCCTACTCTGCAGGCTTCGATGACGACTCGCCAGCATCCCGGCGACTGCGGATGAATGCCGTGTACGGGTTAGATGGATACGTCGTCAGTTCACCCACCATCGCCGCGCGAAAAGGCTGCTCGACCTTGAAGTCACGATGCGGCGGCTCGGGGTCGTTTGGCGCGACAACCGTCTCCTGGTACGGCAAGAGGTCGCCCATTGCCCAGACACATTCCGAGTATGTGGCGGCACGTTCTTGCAACTTGAGGACCTCGGACAGCTCCACCGCGCCAGTCGACGATGGATACCCACTCGTCACATCGTCAACGCCGAAATCTTCGGGGAAGTGGGCGAGTCCAAGGCTCAGTGCCGTCGACGCTCCACGCCGAAACACCGACCGCATCATGAACTCAACGACCGCGGACGCCTTCTCCAAGTACCTCCACACCTCAACGAGGTCGCTGGGAATCACCTCTGTGGGCGACATTTCTTGGAGGTAGGCACGGATGCACGTCGCCGACAACGTCGCCGAATCGACGAGCATGCTTACGCACTGCCTCGCGTCGAGCGAGCTCGCCTCTTCTTCGCTATCAATGATGCGACCTGCGAGTAGAAGACAATGATAAGTATGACGGACACCACAACAACCACAACTATTATAAAGGGGAGATGCACTCACCAAGCAACGGGCGGGCGAGTCCCGTGATGAAGCACTGAAGCGACGTGTGGTCGTCCTGAAGCCCAGCAATAAGGACTTCCGACACCTTGCGATCCTCTTCAGCGGCCGCAATGGCGGCCTTAGCTCGCCCGTCCGCTGAGCTCGCTTCTTCTCTCGCCTCTCGCAGTTCGCGCTTGAGGTCGGCGATCCACTGTTCAGCGGCACCTAGAGCAGATCACGCCGCCACCAACTCACCAGCGGGGACAAGCCCCTGGCGAGCTTCCTCTGCCTTCACAGCAGCAGCCTGAAGCCCCTTGTTCGCCTCCTGGATGATGGCCAGCTCCTTCTCCAGCCGCTGCGGCCAATCGGTCCGACTCGCCGACCAGACCGCACATCACCAAAAAGTTAGTCAAAGCGAAATTCCTCAATGCCCACCGCTGAAATTCAGCAAGTGCACTTTGGGACGGCGATCAAGAAATTTTATGCCCACTCGCTGAAATTCAGCGAAGCGTGCCGAGGACTGGTGATCAAGAACGTCCTAAGTGCCCACTCGTTGAAATTCAGCGAGCGCGCATCGGGACCGATGCGAAATAAAAAACGAGAAATTATAAGAATCAAGCCGCTGCAAAACACCGACCTGATCCTCGGGGACTGGATGTACCTGGATGGCTGCGCCAAGCATGCCATGGAGTTGTATCGCGTCCACGGATGCGAGGAACGCCGGCGTGTGCCCACGACGTTGGTCGACTTCAGCATCGGCGGTCCCAGGAGCGTGGCTCGAGGGCGTAGCCTCACTCGTCGTGGCTGCCTTGGTCACGAAGCGGGGGAAGGTAGCGATAGAGGCACCCGCTCCAAGGGAGGTCGCCTCCTCCGTTCTAGGCAAGGAAGCACCCTCCTTCGTAGACGCGGCTGCCTCCACCGCGGGCCCAGCCGGCGCGACCGTCGCGTCGTCAGAAATCGTGATGACATCATCACCCTTGGCCTTCTTGCTGCCGTCCGCTGAGGCGACGACCTCGTCCGCCTTCCTCTTGCGGGAAGGGTCCTCCTCGCTTCATGGAGGGTACCTTATTACGGCCGGTGGCCCATCCTTTTCACTCCGGTCCTGCGCATTAATCAAGTCAACAGAAACAATTGGAATAGTTATGGAAAATTAATCAAGGGTGAGCGCACTCACTTGGCGACTGGGATGAAACGCAGCCCCGTACGAAGGCCGGCCGGTTTTTCCAGTTCAGGGCCCAATCGGCGACTGATCTCCAGTTCCAGGACGTCACGTGCCCAAGACACGGACGGCTTCTTCGTCGTTGAGGCCGCGGCTGGCGCCTCTGGGACATCCTCGGCGGGAGCCTCCTCGCGAGTTGGGGCCGCTGTAGCCGGAGCCTCCTTGCGAGGCGAAGCCGCCGTAGTCGGAGCCTCCTTGCGAGGCGAAGTCACCGTAGCCGGAGCCTCCCCCAGCCCAGAGACTGGGGCGAATGGCGGAGGCATTGAGGCAAGCGGCACTTCCACGTGTCGCCGCGTCCAGCGCGGTTGTCGCTGGTGGCGCCGTCACCGAGCTGGAGCATCGAGCTGCCGCCGAGTGTGGCGGTGAGGCCGTTCTCGACGGCTTTCTTCTTCGGGAGGCCTCGCCTCCCTTTCTTTCTTCTTCTTTGACGGGTGGCTTGACGCGAGGTGGTCTCTGGAGCTCGTCATCGCCATGACGCTCGAGGCTTCGCTTGCCTCGATCTCGCTACTGTCGTTGCCCTTGGTCTTTCGGACCAGGCGACCTCCTCTGACTCGTCCTCGTCGTCTTCGTTGCCCTTGGTAGGCGGCGATTCGCCATGTCCGCCCGAGCTCTCATCATCCGAGGGTGGAGCTACCTTCCACCACTTGGAATAGCTGCAACAAATACAAGACGAATCAGAATTACCATGTTGCATTTATCGCGAGCAAGGTAAAGGAATTACCGTGGGAGCCGGACGCTTTGCGGTATAGGGGGCGACCCCAGCCTGCGCATCCAGGTACACCGCCTGGGTAATCTTCTTCAACGCTGGGAGATAATCCTCCAGCTTCCACTCGTCGAGACAGGCCTTCGTCGAGTCTCCCCGGCCCGTGTACTGGTACATGTAGTGGTCGCGGTGGGCGAGTGGAACGAGCCGCCGCCCGAGCCAGCAATTGTATAAGTTTATTGTTTGAAGGCCCTTTTTTTCAGACCGCGGATGGTCTGGAGCATCTCGTCGACGACCATCCGCTGGTCGCTGGGGAGCTTGGCTACTTGAAGATTGCGCGGCTCGGAGCGACTAGCGGAGTACCGCGGGATCGCCACCTCGCCCTCTGGGGTCGCCTCGGCCACGTAGAACCACGACTTCTTCCAGTCGCTCGCTGCCTTGGCGGGTAGCATCAGGTCAAAGAAAGAAGCTTTGGACTTGAGCTGGAACGTCAGGCCGCCCTTGCCAAGATTGGGTCAGCCTCCTCGGGCTGATCCGTCCGTGGAATGATCTTGCCACAGGGGAAGTAGGGCCGGCAGCCCAAGTATTCGCAGAACGCCACGAAGATGGCGAGCTGCTCGATGCTATGGGGACCCGAATCTGAGGCTGGATCTCGTAGTAGGGTTACCGAAAGAATAGGGACGTAGGAAACCCTAGCCCCCGCTCGAGATGACTGGTGAAACAGACGAATTCCCTCTCTCGCGGGTTTGGGGTCGTTTCTCCGGCTGCGGGATACGCCAACAGCCGGCTCGCAGGATCCCAGCCTCCTCGAAGGAAAGGGCCATGGCCGAGATATTGGTTGGAGATCGGAGAATTTCGGGTCGACTGGATCGCGGAGCGAAGGAAAGAAAATGCGTGCACTCGGTAGAAGTGGTGAGGAGTTGGCTCTACGATTGCCTGCCATTCCCCTTATATAGCGGGAGTTACCCGCCAAATCAGGGAGCCGTTACCACGCGGTGATTACGCCGAGAGTTACCGTTGGATTACCCCAACGGCTAGTTTGACCACGCCTGACGGTCCAACTATGGCCACTCGGCTCGCCGACCCAATCACTAAGACAGTGTTTCCGCCGACTCGACTCGAGCAAGGCTGCAACCTGGATCATTGGTTGTCTCCTTTATACAGGAGCCCGCCGACGATTCGACTGGGTGCCTACTCAAGTCAGTATACTCGATCGTCGTGACCACCTCGCCTAATCGACGACGGCCTCGGGACTACTGATGGGGATATGCCTACCGGGTATACCCAGCAGGCGCTTCGACCGCCCAAGACCGGCGAGTGGGCTGCAGAGCGGCGAGTGGATCAAAGCCCAAGGAGTTGAGCGATCGGAAGTCAAGGCCCAGCGAGTAGATAAGCCCGTCGGACTAGGTTAAACGACTCAAGTCAGAATCAATCGGTTGAGATATGTAAACCCTAGGGGAGGTGAGCCTATATAAACCTCCCAATAGGGCGAGTAGAGACACGTTCCCTCATACACCCAAGCGACTCGCCGCCTAGCCGCCGAGCTCGCCCATTGTAACACCTCCATAATACAATCTAGCAGGAGTAGGTCTTTACCCTCCGGGGGGCCGAACCTGGGTAAAACCCTGTGTCTTTGCCCTCATCTCGCACCGCAGATGGCTGTCCGCCCTTGCCCCTCGTTCTACTACTTGCTGCCGATTGCAGCATCTGCCGTGACAATTCCCACGACAGAGCACTAGCGTAGTGAGTAGTATTCGGTCCCACTGTATCGTAGTTTTCATAATGGTTCTTAAAACCATCTGTTTTTCTTTGTTGTGGTGTGTGTTGTACCCTGTGCTATGAATGAATGAAAAGCAAGTTACTAGAAAATCTGAGTCAAACTTTGAAAACTTTTCAAAATCCCATAACCTTAGAAATTTCCCTCTTTTCTCATGATCTATCTCAATCTTCAGATGCCACGCGGAGGAAGTGGTTCATCCCCGGACCCGATGTTGCAGATCCTGCAAATGTTGACCTCTGACCGCGAAGCTGAAAGAGCGGAACGTCAAGCCAACCTAGCCACCCTGCAACAGATAGCTCAGCTAGCCCACAACAACCAAGGCCACGGAAATCAGGACAACCATGGATCTAAGCTCAAGAACTTCCAGAATACCAACCCACATGTTTTCACTAAGTCAGAAGAACCCCTAGACGCCGATGATTGGCTGCAGACCATGGAAAATAACCTAGAAGTCGCTGGAGTGGAAGCCAACGAGAAAGTTCTGTTCGCCACCCACTACCTAGCTGGAGATGCCCGAGCATGGTGGAACAGTGTTCGCGCAATGACCGGAGGCCAGATGATGACCTGGGAGGAATTCAAGGTCAAGTTCAGCAGAACCCATGTGCCACCGGGTTTGATCAAGAGGATGAGAGACGAGTTCAGAGAACTGAAGCAAGGAAGGATGACCATAGTGGAATACCGTGACAAATTTTTGTCATTAGCTAGGTATGCCCCGGATGAGATCGACACCGAAGCCAAGAAGAAAGAAAGATTCTTGAATGGTCTGCATGATGAGATGCAGACTGCGTTATTCAATATCCCCTTTGCCGATGTTGAAGCCCTGGTCGACTCTGCCATCCAAATGGAAGGAAAGATCAACCAAGCCAATGAGAACCGCAAGCGTCGCATGATGCATCAGCCAGGAACCCATCAGACCCCAAAGTATCACCCTAACCCATCTCCAGGATTTGCCCCAAGAACCAACAGACCCCCGATGAACCGTCCGACCTATTCCAACCGTGGAAACCCTAGGCCCGGAGGAAATCACAACAACCCCGGCAACTCTAGCAATTTCAACCGTGCCCCACCCAAGTTCAACAACAACAATGCTACCACCAACACCAACACTGCCCCGAGGACTGGAAGCAATGCTGTGCCTATAGCAGTAAAGGACAAGTCGCAGGTGACTTGTTATGACTGTGGAAATAAGGGTCACTACTCCAATGAGTGCCCCAACAATAAGAATGTAGCAACACCCAATGCCAATGTCCCAGCTCAGCAACAGCGTCGTGTTCAGCCATGAAGAAGGTTTGCCTTAGGGAATTTGCTCAACTGCAACGGCCGTCTTTTTCTCATGCATGCTGAAGAAGCTCAGGAAGCGCCAGACGTCGTGCTGGGTATGTTTTCTGTTAATTCAGTACTTGCACGAGTGTTGTTTGATCCTGGTGCATCGCACTCATTTGTCACCGAAGAATTTTCCTGCACTAGTAAAATTCAACCAACCAAACTGAAGCATGTTATGATTGTTCAAATTCCCGGTTCAACCACCAAAGCTAGGCAAATTTGCAAAGCCGTCCCTATCCGAATCCATGGCATAGATTTTTATGCTAATCTTATAGTACTCGGAACTAAAGGTTTGGAAGTAGTACTAGGAATGGATTGGATGTCCAAACATAAAGGATTGATTGACTATGCCAAGAAGGCCATCACCATGACCAGTACAGCCGGAATATCAGTCGAGCATATATCTGAAACCTTACCTCGCCAATTCAAGTGCAACAAGAGTATAGCCCAACCTACCATTGACCAAGTCCGGATAGTCTATGAATACCCCGATGTATTTCTAGATGTTTTGCCCGGTATGCCCCCAGATCGGGATATCGAGTTTATCATTGAACTAATCCCCGGAACAGGACCCATAGCCTAGAGACCCTATAGTATGAACCCATCCGAACTAACAGAACTAAAGAAGCAACTGGATTCCATGTTGGAAATTGGATTGATTCAACCAAGTGCGTCACCATGGAGATCACCTGTCTTGTTTGTGGACAAGAAAGATGGAGGTAACCGTTTGTGTACGGATTATCGGAAGTTGAATGATGTCACCATCAAGAATAAATACCCCTTGACCAAGATAGAAGATTTGTTTGATCAGTTGACCGGTGCCAAAGTGTTTTCTAAGATTGATCTTAGAACTGGCTATCATCAACTCAAGATTCGCGCAGAGGATATTCCAAAGACTGCCTTTACCACCAGATATGGATTGCACGAGTATACAGTCATGTCTTTTGGATTAACCAATGCCCCCGCTTATTTCATAAATCTCATGAATAAGATTTTTATGGACTTCCTGGATAAGTTTGTCATTGTTTTCATCGATGACATTCTGATTTATTCCAAATTGGAAGAAGAACATGAGCTACACCTAAGGACCATTCTTGGAACCCTTAGAGAGCATCAGCTGTATGCAAAGTTTAGCAAATGTGAATTTTGGTTACAGGAGGTAGGATTCCTCGGTCACATTGTATCCGCCAGAGGAATTGCCGTTGACCCTGCCAAAGTGAAAGATGTAGGAGATTGGCAAGCCCCAACCACTCAAACCCAAGTTCATGCATTTCTCGGATTGGCGGGATATTACCGCAAGTTCGTAGAAGGATTCTCGAGTATCGCTAGACCCATGACCCAATTACTGAAGAAGGACAAGAAGTTTGAATGGACCGACAAATGTGAAGCGAGTTTTCAAGAACTCAAGAGGAGATTGATTTCAGCCCCAATCTTGATCATGCCGGATATCACGAAGCCCTTTGACGTATATTGTGACGCATCCAAGATCGGCCTCGCATGTGTGCTAATGCAAGAAGGCAAAGTCATATCTTATCTATCTCGACAACTGAAACAACATGAGCAAAATTACCCAACCCATGACCTCGAACTCGCAGCCATAGTTCTAGCCCTGAAGACATGGAGGCATTACCTGATGGGAAACCGTTGTGAGATTTATTCGGATCACAAGAGCCTGAAGTATATATTCACTCAGAAGGAGCTGAATATGAGACAGAGAAGGTGGATTGAGGTAATCAAGGATTACGACCTGGACAATCACTATCACCCTGGTAAAGCCAATGTGGTAGCTGATGCCCTTAGCAGATTGCCGTGCCGCTTGAACTCCATGATTTTAAAGGAGCGACCAAGCTTGCACAAAGAGATGGAAGATTTTCGAATGGAATTAGTAAGTGAAGGAAGCATAGAACTCCAGCCCACTTTGATCAGTCAGATTAAAGAGGCGCGGAAAGGAAATTCTAGTATCGACAGAATCAAGCGTCGTATCGGTACATGCAAAGTACCCGGATTCACCGAAGAAGAAGGAGTTCTGTGGTACAAAGGACGCCTTTGTGTACCAGCAGATTCTGAGTTGAAAGAAGTGATTCTGAAGGAGGCTCATGATACTATTTATTCTATACATCCCGGAGGAATAAAGATGTATCAAGATTTGAAGGAGCAATTTTGGTGGCATAACATGAAGAGAGAAATCGGAAGCTATATCGCCAAGTGTGATATATGTCAGCGAGTCAAGGCAGGACATCAAAGACCCGCTGGATTGTTGCAACCATTGCAGATTCCGGAATGGAAATGGGATTCCGTTGGAATGGACTTTATCACCGGATTGCCTACTTCTAGTAGGGGAAATGACTCTATCTGGGTCATAGTGGACCGATTGTCCAAAGTCGCCCATTTCTTACCCGTCAAGACCACATATCAGAGTTCGAAGCTAGCGGAGTTGTACATCGCTAGAATAGTTAGTTTGCATGGAGTCCCCAAGAACATCGTATCAGATCAAGGAACTTAGTTTACCTCGAGATTCTGAAAAGAAAGTCCAAGAAGGTTAAGGAACCCGCCTAGATTTCAGCACCGCGTATCACCCTTAGACCGATGGACAAACGAAGCGAGTAAACCAAATACTCGAAGATATGCTGAGAGCATGTGTGCTAGAATATGGAACCAAGTGGGAAGACTGTCTGCCGTTTGCAGAATTCTCATACAATAACAGTTATCAAGCCAGTTTGCAAATGGCCCCATTTGAATTCATGTACGGAAGGAACTGTCGCACCCCTTTGAACTGGTCGGAAGTAGGAGAGAGTCAGATTTTTGGACCCGACATCCTACGAGAAGCAGAAGAGAAGGTTCACAAGATTCGTGAGCACCTCAAGACCGCCATCAGACGAGAGTTACGCCGACAAGAGACGTCGAGACCTCGCCTTCAACGTAGGAGATTTTGTGTATCTGAAGGTGTCACCATTGAAGGGAATACAGCGTTTCCAACTCAAGGGAAAGTTAGCCCCCAGATATATCGGACCCTTCAAGATTCTGAACCATCGAGGAGAAGTGTCGTATCAATTGGAACTACCTGAAGAGATGTCAGCTGTGCACAATGTTTTCCATATCTCATTACTTCGCAAGTGTCTCAAAGTCCCCGAGAAGACCGAAGTGTTCAAGAATATCGATCACCGGACCATAGAGATCAACAATGACCTGACCTATCCCGAAGTACCCATCCGTATTTTGGAAGAAGCTTTCAGAACTACCCGAACCCGAAGCATCAAGTTTCTCAAGATTCAGTGGAGCAACCACACAGAAGAGGAAGCTACTTGGGAGCGCGAAGATCACATAAGGACGGAGTTTCCCGATCTCTTCAAATCCTAGGTAATCTTTTTCATCCTTTTTCAAATCTCAGGACGATATTTGTTTAAGGGGGGAAGGTTTGTAACATCCCAAAAATACTAAACTTGGATCATCAAACTCTAATCATCAAATTTAGGGTTAACAAAAACTTTGCTAAATAAAAATATGAAAGCATGCATGTGAGTATGCATTTCATTTTGAATTCTTTTGAACAATGTGTTTGTGTGTTCCTTTGCTTGTAAATGGATGCTTGGGTGAAATAAACATCATCTAAACAATTCCCAAACTTTTCTCAAAGACAAGTAAATCAAAACAAATAAAATAAGGGAATGGTCATTTTGACCAATTTAACTCACATGCCTACTTTGGCTGTCTCAAACTTTCAGAACTTAACAGAAACTTTTCTGGATCTTTGCACCCCTTGATTGTACTCATAACAAAGTATCAAGGCCCACTTTGTGATCATCCAGAAACTTTCAAATGCATACTTTAAAGGACAGTTCAAAATTGAATCTTTATCACATGGGAAGATCCGAATTTTTCAAAAACCACTGAAACAAGCTCAACTTTCAAAACCCAAGCATCTGCAGACTCACCAGCATCAACCTAGCACACCCACCAAAAATCTTTTCAAAGTTCAAAACTTGAATTCTTGCGGCCATTTCATCAAACACATTGCAGACACAAATCATCAAAATCTTAAACACTATTGTGAGCAGTGATTGAAGCCTAATTTGTTCCCTCTCTAGATCACAACCATCTCAGTAGATCATCTAGCAAGTTAAACCAAGCACTAGACTCACTGTAAGCTGGGCAACGACATCAATGGTGAACAGCCGAAGCTCACCATGCCACCCTAGTGGAGACAACAAGCTAGGAGGAGATTTAGCCGTGCCAACCTTGTCTAGGAGGCAGCCCACCGTCCATCGCCACTCTATGACCTAGCCGCGAGCGTTGCCAAACCCTGGACCACACGCACGAACCGCGTCCATCTCGCCAGCAACCGTGCCGAGCATGCGCCAGAGCGCCACACTCGACCGACGCCCACAGACCGCGCGCCGCCCTCGCCGCATGCATACATGATCGCCACCGACCCAGGAGACCGCCAGACATCACCGTTTGTCGCCCCATGACGCACAGCCACCGCTCACCATCGAAGACGCCACCTCTGCCATGTAGAGCATCACGCGTTCCAGACCAAACCGCACCGCCCCTACGCGCACATTAAAGCCGTAAAGCATCGCTAGGAGACCACCAAGCGATCGCCACCGACGGCCATGCCTCTAGCCGCCCGTAGCCATGTCGCCACCGTCGCCTGCCCATCCCGTTCGGTCTCGTCGTCGTGACTATAAATAGAGGCCACCCCCAGCCAAATTGAGCACACCATCTCACTCCCCTCTCCTCACTAATCATGCCACCCCGTTCCCGGAGCAAGGCGCGCAGCACGTCGCCGGAATTTCACCGGAGCCTGCCGCTGCTGGAGAAGAAGGGGGCCAGTGATTGGAGCCGCCCCAGGAGAAGTTGTCGGTACCAGGAGGTTCGTCGTCGTCGACTTCGTCATTCGCCCGACTCACCGACCCTCGCCTGAACCCCGGTGAGCCCCCAACGACCCCCACTAGCCGCTCTAGGTTTCTGTCTCGCCGGCGTTTCCCAACGTCGACGATGACCCTCAGCCGTTGGATTAGAACCAGATCGAACGCACCACATCGCCCCGTACCGCTTCGCACCCCCTCGTCTCACTGACGCATGGGGACAGCCACTTAACCAGCCCGCGTAAGCGCTGTGCTTAGCAGGCCGGCCCAGTATCACTTTCGTGCAGCCCAGTTATTTGAATTTAACCTTTTCCATTTTAGTTCAAACACACTTCTGTACCCAGTTTCAAAAATAAATCCAAGTCGATTCAGTGAACCAAATTGAATGAAACCAATTTTGTTAGAAATTTCTGGGAATGCTGAACCAAGCCCGTTGGATTCAAGTCATTTGGATCTGTAGATCATCCTTGGTAAAAATAACAAGGCAGAAGCTTTTCTGCATTCAAACATTTTTCAAATTAAAACCATAATAGCTTTTGAGTTGATTCCAACTCTCAAAAATCACATTTAACCATACCTTTAAGAATATAAAAAAATATATAGGTTTACTTACAGAAATAATGTTCAAGAAATAAAAGAATGCTACATAGGCATTTCTAGTCACTTTATTTAATATAAAATAAAAGGGTAAAACCTTATTAAATTGTGACACCACTTTAAATCACATTCCCATGGACTAAAATATGTGGTGATGACACGTGTCACCATGATCCCATCTATAGGACCCTTTTGTGTGATGATTGCAAGTAGTTAAGTATTGTTTGGTGATTGTGTACATCGTATTTATTTATAGACGCTAGTACCGACCAAGGATACGAGGAGGAAGGAGTATTCTACGAAGAAGAAGCCGAGGAGAACTTCAACCACTGCTCTGCACAAGGCAAGCCTAATGCTACTAGTTGAATGTGCAAGCTAACACTTGCAATTTAGCAAGCTTATACTGATACTGTGCAAGCCAATACTTGCTTGTCACCATGCCAACTATATGCCTTAAACATAGATGATCCTACCCACTTGATAAACCAATCCTAGTTTTTGCTTACAAGCTTATTAATTTATTTCTTTATCATAGCTATTACTTAGAGTTTACTTCAGTGAATTGTAGATACTAGAAAGATATTTGAAGGTTGCATAAAGAGCATAAAATTTGGCCTAAGATAGATAATCTTGATGTCCTCCTAAGGCATGATATTAAACTTAGTTGAAACTCCATTAGTTTACCACCCCTCATTAGTACTTACCCCTACTTGTAGATGCTAGTGCTAAGCATAAAACTTGATCAACTTTAGATGGCAATACTTGGTAAAAATGGTTATGAAAACCTTAGAATGATGATTCATTCTACTAAGATGTTTTGACATGTGTTTCCGAACACCAGATGATTTATGGTGATGAAAATGTTGAGGCATGAGCCTTAGCCCTTTATAAAACTGATGGTTGTCTGGATGCGATACCATTCCAATTTTATCATACAACCACAATACCCGAGAATTGGGTAGGGCTTGACTGGAAACTTATATACCTTAGTATTAGTTCCCTCACGGCCAAGGTGCAGTGAGGCTACCTTGTGAAGATTGTCCACATGCGGTATCCAAGATGACAGTTGGTCATGGTTGGGAGGCCAAACTCACGGAGAGGTGCTTATACTAGGGCGTGTAATTGAAAGGTTAGGATTGATTATCCGCATTCGAGTATGGTGAATTCAGGATTTGTTCTGACGGATGTATCGAATGTTGTGGTGAAAGTGTACAATCTCTGCAGTGTCAAACTATTGAATAACGCGTCCATGATTATGGACGATTGGATTGGCCATACTGTTCCCCTGTCAGACTTTTCAAAATGATTTATGAAAGGAAGTGAGACTTTGACTTGACCACAACAGAGTTGTGACATGAGTTACAAGATCCCATTTAGGTGTTATAAAATGTGACTAGATTCTCTTATTTCTGAACTTAGTAGAGGTAAATAAATCGGCTTCTTGCAAAACAACCCTAGAGCCTTGTGTCCTATTATCAAAAACCCCTTCCACTTGTTAGTATTAGTTTGCGAGTACTTAAAGAGTACTCATGGCTTTGTCCCTGGATATTCCCGTGGCGAGACTATGAAGAGGAGTACCTGGAAGATGGACCCCAGGAAGGTTACGACAACTAGGATCATCTCCCATCGTCAGCATTGCCTGTGACCCCGAAGATGGAGCTCGCCTACGCTACCGTTATTATTACGTATTCCGCTGCTTGAAGTTGTATTAAGAACTGGATCTTGAGATCCCTATTTGTGTAAGAACTTATTTACGGTTTGTAATGGATGATGTACTATGGTATCCAATTCTGTTATGTCTCGCAAAAATGGTAATCCTGGGATTGCGATGTATGGCATAACAGGCATCTGGGATTAAAAATCCGGGTGTTGACAGTGGCCAACATGCATAACTGAAAATTTTGAAGAAGTAATCAGGTGCTTTGTGGCATCCCGCAAAAACCACTACTAGAAAATCGCGTTGTTTTTGTGCATTGCATCATCATGACCGCATGCTCATGTCATCATACCACATTGCATTTGAGCATCGCCATCATCTTGCATTTGCTAGCATAAAACTATTTGCGGAAAAACCTGTCCTTGTTTTCTAAACGCCCCGTCTATGTTCCAAACGCAAAACCCGGGTCTCCGGATTATTTTTGTTTTGTCTGCTATCGGGTTGCAAAAGTCTGTTTGAAATAAATAAAACATTTAATTATTTTAGTGGGGCAGTCGAACGGGCCGATTCGACCCAGTCGACCACCCCCAGTATTAAAACAGTCCACCTAAACCAGCCTACCCGAAATCTTATTCCCACCCAATCCTAATGTACCCACCACTCACAGCTCGCCACCTCACCCCTCCCCCATTTTCCCTACCCACCTGCCACCTCATCAATCCACCCTCTTCCCCCACGCCTTCTCTCACCACAGCCCTATCTACCCTCCCTCTCTCTCCCCACCGACAACCGGGCCCCACCCCGGCCCCACTCTCCACTCAACCTCCCACCCCACTCAGCCACCTCTCTCCCTGCCCTGTGGGTCCCGCCTCCCCTGGCCACCACGCGCTCCCCACGCAGTCACGCTGGCCCACCCAGCCCCACGCGCCAGCCCCCCCTGGACCCGGTCTCCTCCTACCCCACGCGTCTTCCACCTCCCTCTCCTCCCACCTCTCTTCCTCCTCCTCCTCTCCAACCCTCCCCACGTTCTGCTCCGGCCCCAGCTGGGCCAGCTGCCGCCGCAGCCTCCGGCCTCTCGCCCAGCTCGCTTCCCGCCCGTCTCTCTCCCTCACGCCTCTCTCCCCCCCCCCCCGCCTCTGCTCCTCCCCGTGGCCGGCCTCCCCTCGGCCTCCACTGACCCGCGCCCCCTCTCCCTCCGACCATCACCGCCCGTCTCCGCCACCAGGAACCCTCCGGGCCCGCCTCTCAGGCCCGGCCGGCTCCTAGGCCCCTGAGCCGCGTCGCCTCCCAGGCAGCCTCGGCCTGTCGGCCCTGCAACCCTCCGTCATGGCCGCCCAGAGCTCCGCCGTCGCCGTGCTCCTCCGCCTCGGCCACCGCCCGTCCCCGCCCGCCGAAGCTCCTCCGGCCGCCTCCCGTCGAGCCCCTCCGTCCCTCCTCGGGCCGACCCAGCCCCCTGGCTCACTTGCGCGTCCTCCCGCCACCTGCCTCTGCTCGCCTTGGCCATGTCCCCTCCCCTTCGGCCTCCTCGCCGGCCCCGGTCGCGCCGACCTCGGCCTAGCCGCCGTTCCGTCGGGACCGCTGCCTCTGGCCAGAACCGCCGCTGGGCCCCCTCTGCATTTCTCCCCGCGGGCGCCTCCTCTCTCCGGCAGGTGCCGCCCGTCCGCGAGACGCCCTCCGCCCCGCTGCCTCTAGTGCGAGCCTCCCGCGAGCGCGTGTTCCGTCGGCCGCGCCGCTGTGCGCGCTTCCCCCTGCAGGCTAGCCAAGGGCAGTATGTTCTCAGCAGTTGTAGACGTCCACAGTGCAGCCTCGCGGCGCGATCGTCGTCGACGCAAGATCTGCGATCTGCGAAGTTCGTCAATGTTCGTGGAACGCCAAGACCATTCGGTCATGGCTGTGACATCGCCAAGATCTTGGCAAGGACCCAAAGTAGCGAAGATTGAACGGGAACGAGACGAACCGAACCCTTGGAACCTCAAGGTCTTCGCCACTCGAAGTGTTCCGCCAAGATCGCCATCGACATTGGGACCAAGGCCGAACCCTCGGACGCCAAGTTCGCCGAGAACCTAGATGCCAAGCTCTTCTCATCGACAGGACCGACCCGATCCGGAACGCCAAGTACTACCCTCGGACGCCAAAACCCGAACCGAAAGGACGCCAAGATCGCCACAAGGACGACAAGTTCTACTTCCGAACGACAAGACCGGCCGATCCGTGGATCCGACAAGATCGAACGCTTGGAACCAAGATCTCCGGCACGTCACGACAAGTTCTCCGTTTTGCATCCGAACCTCGATCCCGTCGAACCCTGAACCTGAGACCGAACCCCGAACCCCTTGGAGCCCAAGTTCGTCGAACCCTAATGTGTGGCCCTTATCCGAGAACCCTATTTTTTAATATAATACAACTTGTCGCATATTATTTGTTCATCTCGCATGCATCTTGTGTGGTTTGGGGGCCTTATGCCAATTCACTGCATAATTAAATATGGGGCCCATATGCGGGCAAATCTAGTCTCATATCGGCCTCATTTAAATTTGTGTAGCGAACCGGTAACTTACCTTGCCTTGTTAAAACAACATCTAAATTGTGGGGTATTTAAACAACTTGTACCATATATTTAAATGTCGGGACCCCGGTTCCGCTTAATATGGCCTAATCGCATTGCACCTTTGCCATGTCATACATCATACATGCATCATGCCCGATCTTTTGCCGTATTAATAAATATTGCATCCGGTGTTTATTCTAGTGTTTTGCTTCTTCGCGGATTGGACCGTTGAGTTGATGTGAGCTTCGCCCCGATCTTCGGTTGAACCTTCAGCAATGTTTTTAGGCGAGCATCTTCCCCTTTCTACCTATCTTACTTTATAGTATTTATTCCCTCCTGTTGATCTATTGCTATCTGTGCTGCGATGCTCTAGTTTTCGTACCCGTGATATCCCTTGCAGCCTCATATTGCCTCGGACACATCCTATTACCTGTTGTTTGGTAGATAGTTGGACTTGCGCGTCGTAGTCACTTGCTCAAGTGCTGTTGCGTGTCGCCAAGAACCACAGTGTTGGAGTAATTGCCGCATGTTGATGTTGGAGATGATCATGGCTTTACTTTTCGTTCACTTTAATTACTGTTTAACAACTAAAATTGAAGTAAGTGGCGAGGCATCGGTGGGTGATAGATAATGTTGGTTTCCGATCCCACTTGTGTCCGTGGGACCCAGTTCTTGACACTGTTAGAGATCGGCGCGCTAACCACGGTGGGAGAAATGGGCCCCATTGATTATTACGATTTCAAAGTATTGTCTTGGGGCCACAAACTAGTTTGAGGTTTTATTTACTATCTGTACTTATGCCATGCTTCTTGCTTTATTTACGATTGTGTGAGGAGCACGCTGTACTGTTTAGGAAGCGGAGTGTTTTCGCGGTATCGACAGTCCCAGTTTTGGGATTCGCTGTCGTTTATAGCCATGACGCAAACCCTGAGTCCGTCTCGGAGACCGGCCAACTTCGTTGCAGATAGACTTAGTGGGGTGTCCCCCCGTGCTTGCTTTGGGTCTGGGAACGTCATGACTTAGGCCCCGCCGACATACCGATGGGTGTATGTTAGCGATCGGCAAAAGGGTTGAAGTGCTTGTGGATACTTTGGTGCACCTGCGGGTTAAATATTTTAGAAGCCGTGTCGCGGTTATGGACGACTTGGAGCACGTGCTTGATCATAGACAACTATAACTAAAGTTTATTGTTATAAATTGACTTGTATCCGATATGACTAGTATTCAGCTTCACTACAGCGGAATGGCTAAGTAAGAGTACCAACAAGCTGCGGGTTTTGGGGTTATCTCATGCTAATTGTATCGACTAGTAAGTGTTGCAACTATCACGTAATGGTCAACTAAAAGTGCCCTTGCTTATTTTATCGGGATGATTATCTAAACGACTAGTAATTCTTTGCAACGATAATGAATAAATAAAAGCGCCAAATGTGTGAGTTCCTCGGTTGACTTCCTCGTTTGGTCTCGAGGGGAATACCGGGATGGGATTGTTTGGTGTTAGTATCGAGCTGGTTCGGATAGGTCTTTCTTACCCCTCTCGATAGCCGTCGGTTACATCGAGTCTCTATAGGTTGTTTAGTGCATGCTGCTGGCTCGATCCACCATACCTATGTGGCGAGGACCGAATTCTAGCCTCGCCGTGTCTTGGCCTCGATCTTGGCGCTCCTCTTTTCCTTTGCCCTTTGTCGGCACCTTTTTGTTTAAGCGGGTTTTGAGATCGGCGTCGTTAGCGAGGTTACCCTTCCGGCTTGGCACAGGCGGGGTTATGGGCGCCATTGGTTATTCTTGAGGCTCTTAGCCCCATTTGCATCTTGTCCGTAGCTGGACGCTCTATCGTCTACATGGTGATTTGGATCTTTGTTACGTATATCGTATTCTTGACTCTGAAGTCGTGTTGTATATATATACATTACATGGGTCCCATCGAGGACTGTGTAATGTTATTACGTTTTCCACCTTCGAAAGTGCTGGTGAGCACCTTTGAATCGTTTCTATGCGGGTTTGGCGGAATCGCTGAAACTTGCATAGGGTCGATCGAGGTGTTCTGAGTGGTATCGAGCTCGGCTTGCGATACCCCTAAGTCCACTGTGGATAACCTAGCTAACGGCCGAACTAGAGTGTCAAAACTATTTTTGCAAAATCGGTTGGTTAGTTCTGATTAGGTCTGATTTTACTCCTTACCCCTCTGCTGCTCTCCTCTCACCTCTGCGTGTTTGGAATCCGCTCTCTTCTCTCTCTTCGAGTCCAGGATTTCTCGTGGTTGGGTTCCGTCGTACCTTCAGGGTTAAGCTTCCTCCTTTGATAACGATGCTTCTACATCCGGTCTTCATGCTATCAGAGGAATCCTTCATCTGTTGGATTTCTCTTTGTTCCTTCTCGTGCCTTCCGATGTTTTCCGACGCGACGACATCATCTACGCCAGATCCGATGCAGAGTCTGCATCACCCCTTTGTTCCTGAACCTTGTTTGTCGAGATCTTCAGTCTGAATCCTGAGGGTTGGTTGCATAACCTATCTGTTCGTGTACAGAGTAATGCTTTGAGTGCGGGATGGAGTCGCGACCATACCACTACTCTTATCATTTGCTTTTTATATTGAATGTTGGATCGATGCAATTCTTACTCCTTCCAGGGAAGTTAGAGGTGGTCTTACCTTTAACTTCGTCTGTTGTTTATCCGGAGTGATCTCTTGACGAACAGGATCAACGACATCTTGATGGTGGTGTTGCCGATTTCAAGACGGGACAATGGCCTCTTGTTAGTGGTGTCGCGAGGAACTACACGAAGCGCGAAGGTTCAGATCGCCGCCCTTCCTTCCGGTACCATGAGGCAGATCTCGAGGGCGAGATCCATTGTTAGTGGTGTCGAATTGTGGCATCCCGCAAAAACCACTACTAGAAAATCGCGTTGTTTTTGTGCATTGCATCATCATGACCGCATGCTCATGTCATCATACCACATTGCATTTGAGCATCGCCATCATCTTGCATTTGCTATCATAAAACTATTTGCGGAAAAACCTGTCCTTGTTTTCTAAACGCCCCGTCTATGTTCCAAACGCAAAACCCGGGTCTCCGGATTATTTTTGTTTTGTCTGCTATCGGTTTGCAAAAGTCTGTTTGAAATAAATAAAACATTTAATTATTTTAGTGGGGCAGTCGAACGGGCCGATTCGACCCAGTCGACCACCCCCAGTATTAAAACGGTCCACCTAAACCAGCCTACCCGAAATCCTATTCCCACCCAATCCTAATCTACCCACCACTCACAGCTCGCCACCTCACCCCTCCCCCATTTTCCCTACCCACCTGCCACCCCATCAATCCACCCTCTTCCCCCACGCCTTCTCTCACCACAGCCCTATCTACCCTCCCTCTCTCTCCCCAAACAACCGGCCCCACCCGGCCCCCTCCACTCACCCTCCCCCCCCACTCAGCCCCCTCTCTCCCTGCCCTGTGGGTCCCGCCTCTCCTGGCCACGCGCCCCCCACACGCTCCCCACGCGGTCACGCCATGCCCACCCTGGGCCCCCACGCCCAGGCCCACAGACCCGGTCTCCTCCCACCCAGCGTCTTCCACCTCCGCTCCTCCACCTCTCTTCCTCCTCCCCTCCTCAACCCCTCCCCACCCTGCTCCGCTTCAGCCCAGCGCCCGGCTTGCCCCGCAGCCCTCGGCCTCTCGCCCATAAGCTTGCCTGCCCGGCTCTCTCCCTCACGCCTCTCTCCCCCACGCGTCCCCGCCTCTGCTCCTCCCCCGCGCCCGCCTCCCTCCGGCCTCCACCCGGCCATGGCCCCTCTCCTCCGACCATCACCGTCTCCGCCACGGGAACCCTCGGGCTCGCCTCTCAAACCCGGCTGCCAGCTCCTAGACCCCTCCCCAGAGCGTCGCCTCCCCGGCAGCCTCAGGCCGTCGGCCTCTGACCCCCCCTCGTCACGCCCAGGCTCGCGTCGCCCGTGCTCCTCCGCCTCGCCACCGCCCGTCCCCGCCCGCCGTAGCTCCTCCGGCCGCCTCCCGTCGAGCCCCTCCGTCCCTCCTCGGGCGACCCGCAGCCAGCTCCTCGCGCCCGCGTCCTCCCGCCACGCCTGCCTCTGCTGCCCGCCCTTGCCCGTCCCCTCCCGGCCTCCTCGCGGCCCGATCGCCTTGAGCTCGGCCTGCGCCCGTTCCCGTCAGACCCGCTGCCTCCAGCCCAGCCTGGGCCCCCTCTGCGTTTCTCCCAGCGCCTCCTCTCTCCGGCGAGTGCCCCGTCCATGAGCGCCCTCCCACGCCTCTAGTGCGAGCCTCCATGAAGCGTGTTCCGTCGGCCGCGCCGCTGTGCGCGCTTCCCCCTGCAGGCTAGCCAAGGGCAGTATGTTCTCAGCAGTTGTAGACGTCCCCTGGTGCAGCCTCGCGGCCGCGATCGTCGTCGAGCGCAAGATCTGCGATCTGGATGAAGTTCGTCAATGTTCGGTGGAACGCCAAGACCATTCGGCTGTAGCCGTCTGTGACATCGCCAAGATCTTCGGCAAGGACCCAAAGTAGCCGAAGATTGAATCGGGGAACCGAGACCGAACCCGAACCCTTGGAACCTCAAGGTCTTCGCCACTCGAAGTGTTCCGCCAAGATCGCCATCGACATTGGGACCAAGGCCGAACCCTCGGACTCCAAGTTCGCCGAGAACCTAGATGCCAAGCTCTTCTCATCGACAGGACCGACCCGATCCGGAACGCCAAGTACTACCCTCGGACGCCAAAACCCGAACCGGAAGGACGCCAAGATCGCCACAAGGACGACAAGTTCTACTTCCGAACGACAAGACCGGCCGATCCGTGGATCCGACAAGATCGAACGCTTGGAACCAAGATCTCCGGCACGTCACAACAAGTTCTCCGTTTTGCATCCGAACCTCGATCCCCTCGAACCCTGAACCTGAGACCGAACCCCAAACCCCTTGGAGCCCAAGTTCGTCGAACCCTAATGTGTGGCCCTTATCCGAGAACCCTATTTTTTAATATAATACAACTTGTCGCATATTATTTGTTCATCTCGCATGCATCTTGTGTGGTTTCGGGGCCTTATGCCGATTCACTGCATAATTAAATATGGGGCCCATATGCGGGCAAATCTAGTCTCATATCGGCCTCATTTAAATTTGTGTAGTGAACCGGTAACTTACCTTGCCTTGTTAAAACAACATCTAAATTGTGGGGTATTTAAACAACTTGAACCATATATTTAAATGTCGGGACCCCGGTTCCGCTTAATATGGCCTAATCGCATTGCACCTTTGCCATGTCATACATCATACATGCGTCATGCCCGATCTTTTGCCGTAGTAATAAATATTGCATCCGGTGTTTATTCTAGTGTTTTGCTTCTTCGCGGATTGGACCGTTGAGTTGATGTGAGCTTCGCCCCGATCTTCGGTTGAACCTTCGGCAATGTTTTCAGGCGAGCATCTTCCCCTTTCTACCTATCTTACTTTATAGTATTTATTCCCTCCTGTTGATCTATTGCTATCTGTGCTGCGATGCTCTAGTTTTCGTACCCGTGATATCCCTTGCAGCCTCATATTGCCTCGGGCACATCCTATTACCTATTGTTTGGTAGATAGTTGGACTTGCGCGTCGTAGTCGCTTGCTCAAGTGATGTTGCGTGTCGCCAAGAACCACAGTGTTGGAGTAATTGCCGCATGTTGATGTTGGAGATGATCATGGCTTTACTTTTCGTTCACTTTAATTACTGTTTAACAACTAAAATTGAAGTAAGTAAGCAGAGGCATCGGTGGGTGATAGATAATGTTGGTTTCCGACCACCCACTTGTGTCCCGTAGGACCCCGAGTTCTTGACACCTGTTCCGAGATCGAGCGCGCTAACCACAGGTGGGGAGATATGGGCCCCCCATTGATTATTACCTGATTTCAAAGTATTGTACTGGGGGCCACAAACTAGTTTGAGGTTTTATTTACTATCCTGTACTTATGCCATGCTTTACTGCTTTATTTACGATTGTGTGAGGAGCACGCTGTACTGTTTAGGAAGCGGAGTGTTTTCGCGGTATCGACAGTCCCAGTTTTGGGATTCGCTGTCGTTTACAGCCACTGACGCAAACCCTGAGTCCGTCTCGGAGACCGGCCGACTTCGTTGCGGGTAGACTTAGTGGGGTGGCCCCCCGTGCTTGCTTTGGGTCTGGGAACGTCATGACTTAGGCCCCGCCGACATACCGATGGGTGTATGTACCGATCTGGCAAAAAGGGTCGAAGTGCTTGTGGATACTTTGGTGCACCCCTGCAGGGTTAAATCTTTTCGAGAAGCCGTGTCCGCGGTTATGGACGACTTGGAGCACAGTGCTTGATCATAGACAACTATAACTAAAGTTTATTGTTATAAATTGACTTGTATCCGATATGACTATTATTCAGCTTCACTACAACGGAATGGCTAAGTAAAAGTACCAACAACTGCTTGGTTTTGGGGTTATCTCATGCTAATTGTATATGACTAGTAAGTGTTGCAACTATCACAGAATGGTCAACTAAAAGTGCCCACTGCTTATTTTATCAGGATGATTATCTAAACCTGACTAGTAATTGCAGCGATAAGCGAATAAATAAAAGCGCCAGTGTGTGAGTTCCTCGGTTGACTTCCTCGTTTGGTCTTGAGGGAATACCGGGATGGGATTGTTTGGTGTTAGTATGTCGCTGGTTCGGATAGGTCTTTCTTACCCTCTCGATAGCCGTCGGTTACATAGAGTCTCTATAGGTTGTTTAGTGCATCTTGCGCTCGATCCACCATACCTATGTAGGCGAGGGCGCGAATTCTAGCCTCGCCGTGTCTTGGCCTCGATCTTGGCGCTCCTCTTTTCCTTTGCCCTTTGTGCACCCTTTTGTTTAAGCAGGTTTTGAGATCGGCGTCGTTAGCAGTTACCCTTCGGCTTGGCACAGGCGGGTTATGGACGCCATTGGTTATTCTTCAGGGCTCTTAGCCCCATTTGCATCTTGTCCGTAGCAGGACGCTCTATCGTCTACAAGGTGATTTGGATCTTTGTTCTGTATATCTGTATTCTTGACTCCTGAAGTCGTGTTGTATATATATTTGTTCTGTGGGTCCCGTCGAGGACTGTTGTGTAATGTTATTACTTCGTTTTCCACCCGCACGAAAGTGCCTGGTGGGCACATTTGAATCGTTTCTATGCGGGTTTGGCGGGAATCGCTGAAACTTGCATAGGGTCGATTCTGAGGGTGTTACATGCTTCACCTAGGAGACGCTCGAGGGGTGTTTGCATGTCTATAACGCGACTAGGAAATCTATTAATGAGGAAGCAAGCGGTGGAAAAAGCATCACTCCAAAACTGAAAGGAGACACTCGCATGAGATAGGAGAGTAAGATCGTCTCGACAATATGATGTAGTTTACATTCAGATGTACCATTTTGTTGATGTATATGTGGTCATGAGACACGATGTGAGATACCAATATTATCAAAGAACTTATTTAACTTTAGATACTCGCCAGCCCAGTCACTTTGAACATCGATAATTTTCTTATTAAGTAAACGTTCAACATGTTGCTAAAACTGAAGAAAAATAGCAAAGACATCAGACTTATGTTTCAAAAGATAAAGCCATGTAAAATGACTGTATTCATCGACAAAGATCACATAAAACTAATGACCACTAACTGACGTCTCGGTAGGACCCCAAACATCTGAATGAATAATCTCAAGGGGTGCAGTAGCAACACGAGTAGACGCTGAAAAGGTAATTAATGACTCTTGCCTTGCTAACAGGCATCACACACTAAAGTTACAGCTTTATTAACTAACACAGAGGGAAGTTCATGACGATGTAAAATATGATGAACGATCGGAGAGTCTTGGTATCCTATACACGAGTGCCACTGATCACGTGACACCTTGACACTATTGAGCGCTTCATCGGGAAATCCCAAGAGCAAGGTGTGAAGCAGCAGAGTAGAAAGTCTTCCCTCAGTAAGAAACCGAGTTTATCGAACCAGTAGGAGGAAGGAAACGTCTCAAAGTTGTTGCAAGATTCTTGGAGACCTGCACAAAACAAACTCAAGACTTTGCCCCAACGAACAGAGAGCTTGTCAATCTCACCGGTTGCTGTAACAAAAGATTAATTGTATGGTGTGGAAGGTAACAGTAGTTTGCAGCAAGTAAATAGTGTAGCACCCCGGATAAGACCACTACTAGAAAACCGCATCTTGTTTCTCTTTGTGCATCGTCATCACATCATCATGCATGTATATTGTTTACTTAAAGACTAATTTGCTATAAGTCCTATTTTGTTCTCTACATTAGCCCTCTCCTTAATATTCAAAGTGCAATTCTAGGTCTTCCTAGATATTTTGTATGTCTAAAAACAGTTTACCAAAGTCTTCTAAAATAATAATAAAACAACAAAACTTTTATACTATTTTTTTGGAAGGCAGCCAAACCAGGCCAAACCCGGCCCAGCCGGCCACCTCCATTCTAGCCTAGACCGAACCCTAGCCCATCTACCCAACTAGTCAAACCCTAACCTACGATATCCCCACACCACTCCCCACCCCGCCGCCGCCATTGTCAACACACCACTCGCTCGCTTGCGCTCACCTTGGCCCCACCCCGCGTCCCCCTCGATCCTCTCGCGAACCCCACCTTCCCCTGTCTTCCTCTCGCTTCGCTCGCGAGCAAGGCCCGCCGCCGCCCTTGATTCCCAGGCTCCGCTGGGTCGCCTCCTCGATCTCCCTACGACTTGTCCCCGCGAAGCCCGTAGACGTCGCCGCCTTCGCCTTCTCGGCGCCCTCCATCGAGCTTTGCTGCCGCCGCCGCATCGTCTGGCCATCGGGCCCTCTTCGTCGCCGATGCTCTGGGCCTCCCTCTCTCCGTCCCCGAGCCCGACCCCTTCTTCCGCCACCGTGTCCATCGCCTGCGCCCGCGCGCCTCCTCTGTTGCGGAACTGGCGCGGGCCGGCGCACCCTGCAACTCGACCTTCCTGCAGGCTCCCTCACCATCGCAGCCCAACCTCGCCTCGCTGGCCCTGT
Organism: Avena longiglumis; assembly: GCA_030063025.1. Classification (NCBI taxonomy): domain Eukaryota; kingdom Viridiplantae; phylum Streptophyta; class Magnoliopsida; order Poales; family Poaceae; genus Avena; species Avena longiglumis. Next base: position 414,898,236 of record CP125975.1, on the reverse strand, counting down.
CCCCGAGCAGAGCTGGCTTCGCTGGTGCCCATCTCCAAGAGCACCGGCCGCGCATCGCAGCATCGTTGGCCCTGTAGGCCTCGACCTCGCCCGTCTCCTCTGGCCGACCCCGCCGCCAGGAGAGCTCGACATCGACTCGCTTCGTCGGCCCCCTCCTCTGCCTGCCTCGCGCGGCCTCGCGTCCGTCGCTGCTAGGCGCCACCACCGGCAACCGCGGGACCCCGCCTCCCCGTCCTTCCTCCTCGGCCACCCCATCTCCCTGCCCGCGCCGTCGACTTCCTCGCCCGTGTGGCCTCTGCCTTCTCTGTCCGCGAGCCCTGTGTGCGGTCGCCCTGGCGCTCTCTGCCTCTTCCTTCGTGTTTCTCTGTAGTGTCCGACCTCCAGGTTCTGGCCTTTTCATCGCACATCGTCCGGGCATGGCACTGTTGGTGCTATTCTGCCACATTGTTTTATTTTGTCACAATCGCTTGAACCAAGCAGCGGATTTCAGATATTGTCATAATAGGAGGCGATGAAGTGATGTGATGTTTAGTCAAGATCTCCCGGTGGACAAGGACGAGAAGTTGGACAAATTCATTGGTGTCGTCAATAAGATCTTCCGATGACCACAGGAGTTGGTTCTAGTTCTCCATCGACAACAAGATCGCCCTCAAGGATCCGAAGGCCCCAACTCCGAAACCCCCAAGACCGATCACGGATCCGCAGCCCCGTCCCCGGAGTCCGAAGCCCCTTTGTGACCAAGATCTCCGAACCCATGTGTGATCCCCTTTCCGAGCCCTATTTTATAAATTGTAATATAAACTCGTGCATCTTAAATTGACATGCTTGCATCCACATTTGGTGGGTTGGGGGCATTATGCCGATTCACCTTATAATTAAACATGGAGACCATATGCGGACGAATCTAGTCTAATATTGGCCCCATTTAAATTTGTGTAGCGAACCGGTGATATCTTTGCCTTGTTGCTACAACATTTAAAATTGTGGGGTATCTTAAACAACATGAACCTACTAATACATTGTCGGGACCCCGGTTCTCCTTAATATGGCCTAATCGCAGTGCATCCTTGCCATGTCATACATCATACATGCATCATGCCCGATCTTCTGCCGTAGTATTAAATATTGCATCCGGTGTTTTTGCTAGTGCTTTGCTTCTTCACGGATTAGGCCAATGAGTTGATGTGAGTGTCGACCTGATCCCCGGTGAACCTTCGGCAATGTTTTCAGGCGAGCATTCTCCCCCTTTCTACCTATCTTACTTTTATAGTCTTTATTTCCTCCTGTTGATCTATTGCTACCTGTGTTGCGATGCTCTAGTTTTCGTACCCGTGATATCCCTTGCAGCCTTATATTGCCTTGGACACATCCTATTACCTGTTGTTTGGTAGATAGTTGGACTTGCGTGTCGCAGTCGCTTGCTCAAGTGTTGTTGCGTGTCGTTAAGTACCACAGTTGTTGGAGTAATGCCGCATGTTTAATGTTGGAGATGATCATGGATTTAATTATTGTTTAATAACTAAAATTGAAAGTAGGTAAATGCAGAGGCACCGGTGGGTAATAGACAATATTTGGATTTTAACCGCTCCGTGTCTGTGGGACCCGAGTTCTTGACACATGTTCGAGATCGAGCGCTACCAGTGGGGTGTGTGGGCACCCCATTGATTTAGTACCTGATTTCAAATCTTGTCTGGGGGCCACAAAGTAGTTTGGGGCTTTATTACTATCTTGTACTTATGCCATGCTTCTTTGCTTTATTTACGATTTTGGCGTGGGCGCTTTATCTTGTTAGGAACCCGTGATACGTTTTATTTGTATCGACAAGTCGATCACACTTCGGGTTCCCGATCGTTTCTGACCGTCGACACAAATCCTGGGTCCGTCTCGGAGACCGGACGACTTCGTTATGGGTAGCTTAGTGGGGTGGCCCCCCGTGCTTGCTTTGGGTCTGGGAAACGTCGTGTCCGAAACCCCGTCGACATACCGTTGGGTGTATGTTTTGTGATCTTGTACCTACCTGATCTGACAACAAGGGTGTAGGTGCGTGTGGAAACTCTGGTGCACCCCTGCAGGGTTTAATCTTTTCGAGAAGCCATGTCCGCGGTTATGGACGATTTGGAGCACAGTTCTCGATCATAGACAACTATAACTAAAGTTTACTGTTATAATTTGACTTGTATCCGATATGACTAGTAATCAGCTTCGCTGCAACGGAATGGCTAAATAAAAGTACCAACAACTGCTGGGTTTGAGATATCTCATGCTAAATGTATCTGACTAGTAAGTGTTGCAACTACAACGGAATGGTTAGCTAAAAGTGCCCACTTCTTATTATATCAGGATGACTATCTATAGCTGACTAGTAATTGCTGCAACGATAACTGAATAAATAAAACTGCCAACTGTGTGAGTCCCTCGGTTGACCTCCTCGTCTGGTCTCGAGGGGGAAATACCAGGATGGGTATGTTTGGTGTTACAATCAGGTTGGATCTGAGTAGGTCTTTCTTATCCCTATCTGATAGCCGCCAGTGGTATTGAGTCTCTATAGGTTGTTTAGTGCATGCTGCACTGCCGCTTCAGTCCACCATACCTATGTAGGCGAGGACCGCCGAATTCTACTCTCGCCGTGTACTGGCCTCAGTACTGACAGCTCTCTCTTTTTCCTTTGCCCTTTGTTGGCACCCCTTTTGTTTAAGCAGGTTTGAGATCGACGTCGTTAGCAGGGTTACCCTTCCGGCTTGGCCTGGGCAGGGTTATGGATGCCATTGGTTATTCCTCAGGGCTCTTAGCTCAATTTGCATCTTGTTCGTACTCGGACGTTGTATCGTTTTTAAGGTGATTTGGATCTTTGTACTGTATATTTGTATTCTTGACTCTTGGATTCGTTGTTGTATATATATGTTCTGTGGGTTCCATCATGGACTATTGTGTAATGATATTACTTCGTTTTCCACCCGCACGCAAGTGCCTGGTGGGCACCTTTGAATCGTTTCTATGCGGGTTTGGCGTGAATCACTGAGACTAGCATAGGGCCGATTCTGAGGGTGTTACAAATAGTAACACTGGAAGATGTATCGATGGTAAAGATTGGACCGGGGTCCATAGTTCACTAGAGGTGTTCTCCTTAGATAAACAAACATGGCATGCTGGGTAAACAAATTATAGCAGGGCAATTGACAGGACTGATCAAGGCATAACAATGCAATACTAGACATCATGATCCTATGAGATTCGATTAGGCAATACAACAAGATACATAGACCGCCATCCAACTGCATCTATGACTAGACGGCCACCTTTGGGTTATCATCTGAACCCCCTCCAGTATTAAGTTGCAAGAAACAAACAACTGCTTTAAGAAAAGTGTGTAAGGTAAACAATCCACTTGTTCCATGAACAAGAGACCGTTATTTTCTCCCTAGTGGAAACAGCACATCTACAACCTTAGAGATATATGTCACTTCCCTTAGATTAAATAGAGGCATGAACCCACTATCGAGCATAAATACCCCCTCTTGGAGTCACTAGCAACTACTTTGCGAAGATAGCTACTAACAACGGAGAGCATGCAAGATCACAAACAACACAGACATGATAGAATCAATAAGACAAAACCATTAATCAGTCTGACATAGTAATCTCAATATCCATCGGATCCCCGCAAACACAACATGCATGATTACAAATAGATGAGATCTTGATCATGAACGGAGCTCACAAGATCTAGACATGAAAGCCCAAAGGAGGATATAGAACCATCTAGCTACTACATGGACCTGTAGTCCAAGAAGAAACTACTCACGCTTCATACCGGAGGCTTGCATGATGAAGAAGAAGGCCTCCGGGATGATCTCCCCTCCGACAGGGTTCCGGGAAGAGCTTCAGATCCCCCCGATCTAGGGACAATGGTGGCGGCGGCTACATACGGTTTCGTGGAATATTGATCGGGTACTTAGCGTTTAGGATCCGGGGCCTTCTTATAGGTGAAGAGGGAGGCCGAGGGAGTGCCCGAGACGGCTGCACCTCCCCAGGCGTAGGGTGGTCCCACCCACGCGGCCAAGGGGTGTTGCCCCCTCTAGGCCCTCCTCCGTCTCATCTTCTGGCTCCGTTTTCCCCATGGAAAATATTGACTTTGGCTTTTGTCCCGTCCAATTCCGAGAATATTGATTTTCTGCCTTTCTAGAACCAAAAACAGAAGAAAACAGGCAACTGGCACTATGGCATCTTGTTAATAGGTTAGTACCAGAAAACATATAAAAACACCTCAAAGTTTAGATAAAGCAAAGCAAAGTAGATACTAAACAAGCATGGAACATCATTATAGATATGTTTCTGACGTATCAAGCATCCCCAAGCTTAACTCCTGCTCGTCCTCGAGTAGGTAAGTGATAAAAGAATAATTTTTGAGGTGACATGCACCATCAAAATCAAGATCAAACCATTTGCAAGCATTGAAAGCTGGGATCAAAGAACTCTAAACATGATCATGAAAGATGGAGTTCTAACAGTAAGACATAGTAACTATGCATGCAACATGAAAGGTTACAAACAAAGATCATGAATAACATGCATTGAAAAATGTTTGTTTATTTCACATACAGAAAACATGGCATAGTGGCATTCAGCTTGTCCCTCATAGAGTAGCAAATATATGCATAGGACACCTTCAAAGTTCATAAGATTGGCTAGATACAAATAGCACAAGAACAACTAATATCAACAATATGCATCAATCAATAAGTTTTGGTACAATGCACATAGAACTAAGAATGGAAACCATGCTCTCTTAACTGGTGCCTAAAGGTAGAAGGTGGAGACTCAATATAATGGTGGAAGAAAGGCCCTTCATAAAGGGAAGCAGGGATGTCAAGTCTCAAAAAGAGCTTCCAAAAATTATGGTACTTGTTAGCTTTGAACCATCATTGCCCATATCATAAGCATCTTGAAGTGATTAAAGTTAAAGTCAACAAACTATGGAGTATATGCTTGACAAAGTATAAGTTGGCAATCTCATGTCCCTTGAATACGATGGCTGCTCCTCATGCTACTCAACTTTAGTCACCTGTAAGTTCTTGTCATAGTAAGCACATTTGTATCATAGAGAACCGCCAACGAGGTACCCCTTGCACATGATACAGGAGCTATCCCATAACCAAAATAACAAGGCAAGTAGACAATGAGCATCTCAGCAATCTTCTTATTTACCATGGGAATATGGTGCTTTTTTCTATCTTTCCTCTTTTCTCAATATGTCTCTTTTTTTATAAGAAGAAAGCTTCATAGATGTCACTATGGTGATGCTGCAAGTTTCCACCATGATTAGGCATGTCTTAGGCTAGCGGCCCAGGCGTTTCTCTAACACACATACATAAGTTTCCACCATGAAAGCATCCCCCATGACAACATGGTTCTGCTAATTCCAACGTATAAGTGAAAGCACATACAACATACATGACACAATGGTTCAAGTTTATTAAGGGTAAGAAAAATAAAGTGTTCCGTCAAGTTTGTGAGAGCTTTAATCACTAAGTTTTCACATAACAAAATACTTTTTAATTGGAAGATAGATGAAAACAAGAATATACTTGGAATGGTGTAACACACCATGCATAGGAATTTATAGTGAACACTTTGGAATAACTTGGTTTCTTGGCAGTTGGAAGCATGAGTAGAGCTTACTCATACAAGTGGAGGCTAGCAAAAGTCTGGGAGCAACCAACTAAGAGAGCAATAATAGCCATAATCATGCAGAGCGACAAAACATTACTAATCAAAGCATAGAGTGGTACTACAAGTCAAGGACTAAATTATCATAGAGGCTAAGGTGACTTGTTCATAGTCATAACATGGTGTGAGCATGTGCCAAGTCAACCCAAACAAAGCATCAAAGGATAATACCACAATCCTATGCTTTTGCATGCTAAAACAACGCATGATTTTTTCACGGCACACTAAGCAATCCCAAATTGTTTGGAACAAGTCATGCTATAGCAATAATCACTAAGCATAAGGTCAAAAAAACACCTAGCATGACATGCTAAAGTCTAAGTCACAGTCAAAGCAAGCTCCTCTTGCACTACTCAAGCAAGAACTTTCTACTCCTTTCCAACACCAATCAACTTATTTGAAACAACACAGCGAGAGCGGGGGTCCAAACTACATTATTCAAGAAAACTAAGCAAACCAAACAAAAACTAAGACGCTCCAACAACAACACAACAGTGCATGAAACAATAAAAACGAAGTGTCTAGAAAGACCTGAGCTTTTTATTGATGAAGAAGGGGATGCCTTGGGCATCCCAAGCTTTGACGCTTGTACCTCTTGGATATTTCTTGGGGTGAAATCGGGGTGGCATCCCCAAGCTAGAACTTTTGTCCATTCTTCATCTCATTACATCATTCTCTCTCTACACCTGAAATTTTTCCTTCATACAAAACTTCACACAATCTTCATTAGCAACATTAGTGCATTCAAAAGCTAATAGACCCTTGGGTTTAGCTTTATAATAGCAAAAATTTCACTACAAACATAATATACTGTATCAATTCCCTCAAAAAGTTCAATTTCCAAAAATTACCCAAAAAGGAATCAATAAGAAGCAAATACAAATAATGCCAGAAATCTGTCAAAATAGACCAACAGGTAGAAACCGATTTTTTAGAAGACCTTCTATTTCTCAAATCAAAAAGTGCTGAACTAACGAAAGTTATCTAACATACTGGGGGATTTATTCATAAAATATCATCTCAATCCGTCTTACATAGATTCCTCACGAATTTTTATGGTGGAGCACAAAAATCTGTTTCAGGATAGCAACTCCTCAAATCTTACTTCTCTCTCATTAGAGGTCATTCTTGGCATAAAAAGCTAACAAAAAGGATAAGGAGAGGTTATTTCTGAAGTAATAACTTCCAAGACTCAAAAAAATCTTCGGTTATCTTCCAACAAGTACTTTTCTTTAACGCCTTTAAGTTAGGCACGATAATTTGAGAAGATGCTCACATAAGAAATATGAATTGAAGTAAAAGAGAGCATCCAGAAGCAAATTCAAAACACATTTGAGTCTAACCCACTTCCTATGCATATGAATTTGTAAGAAAATAAATTTACAAAGAACAAAGTGACATGCATAGGAAGAAAAAAAAAGAGTAACTTTAAAACTTTCAGCACATAGAGAGGTGTTTCAGTACCATGAAAACTTCTACAACCATATTTTCCTCTCTCTTAATAATTTTCAGTAGCATCATGAATAAACTCAATAATATAACTATCACACGAAACATGCTTTTCATGATCTACAAACACATAATTTTTATTAAGCTCAAAAATACTGGGGTTAAAACCAAACCCACTTTTAATAATTTTATAACAAGGAGACTGATCATTCAATATAGGAACATCATATAGAGCCTTATCATAAGAATTTTCTAGGCAAAAATCTTTAGTACCATGCATAACAGGAGCATAATTACAAGTTTTACCCATATAAGATATTTCAAAAGAATCCACAGGAACATAACATTCATCCTCCTTTTGTAAGCATGGAGGACAATCAAATAATGCAAGGGATAAAGAGTTACTCTCATTAGAAGGTAGGTATGGGTAGCTAATCCATTCTTCCTCCTTTTGTTCATCACTCTCCTCCTCTTTTTCATCTAATGAGCTTACTGTTTCATCAATTTCTTCTTCCATAGGCTCCTACAAGGAATTAGTCTCTTCCGTTTGTGGAAAACACCTATTAAAATATTCAAGAATATAGCCATTTTCTTCCTTGTAATTATCAAAGAAAAATTGAAGTATCTCATAAACCTCATATTCATAAGGTGCATCATCAGTATTTTCAAGCAAACTGGCAAGTTCAAATGCAACCTTGAAAGCAATAAATTCTTCAATTTGTTCCACATCATAAAAGTCATAGTTTCCTTTAACATAAGAAGATATGGTAACATTATTATTATACTCACACTAAAAATAGTTAGGTGTTTATACCTCCTACAGCAACAAGATTTATCAAAGCAATAAGTAACATTATAAGTAGAGCACACCTCTCTAGCAATAGCATTCAATTTATCAATTTGTTCCCATAAGTGTTTCCCTTTTTGTGACAAACGGTGTTTGATACGTCCAAAACGTATCTACTTTCCCGAACACTTTTGCTATTGTTTCTCATCTAAACTTGTGTGATTTGGATACAACTAACACAGACTGACGTTGTTTTCAATAAAATTACTTTGGTGTCTAGTTTTTGTGTAGAAAATAAACTATCAGGAAAAATCTGGGAAAATATGCCAAAAATCCTATTTCACCAGAAGATCCACGGAGCCAGAGTACGAGACGGAGTGGAGGACTGGGGGGCCCACACCCCTGCTAGGCGTGGGCCAGTACTGTCCGCGCCTAGGGGTGCGGCCACCCCAAGCACCCCCTCGGCCTCCCTCTTCGCCTATAAGAAGCCTCTTGACCTAAAAACCGAGGGTGTTTCGTCGTTTTTCCAGAAAGAGTTCCGCTGCGCCACCACCACTAGAAGCCGCGATTCGGAACCAGAAACTCTGTTCTGTCACCCTGCCGGGATGGGGAATTTGGGGAGGATCATCGCCATTGTCATCTCCAACGCCTCTCCATCAACCATCAATGTTTCCCTCATCCATGAGTGAGTAATCCCCTGCTATAGGCTATGGGGATGGTAGGGATTGGATGAGTTGTATCATGTAATCGAATAAGATTGTTAGGGCATGGTGCCTAGTATCTCTATTAGTGCTATTTGACTTTGTTGCAACTTGTTGTGTATAATGCTTGTCACTAGGGCCCAAGTTCCATGATCTCAGATATGAACTTATTATTGAATCATTATGATAGTATTGTTTGTGATCTTATCTGCAAGTTGTGTACACATATCATTGTCCGGATCCAAAGGCCCCGAAGTGACAGAAATTGGGACAACCATAGGGTATGTCTGTGGTGTGAGTATTACATGTGTTCACGGAGTGTTAATGCTTTGCTCCAGTGCTCTATTAAAAGGAGCACCTTAATTGCCAGTAGTTCCCTTGAGGCCCCGCTGCAACAGGCTGGCAGGACAAAAGATGTTCTACAAGTTCTCAATGCGAGCACGCATGACTATATATGGAGCACATGCCTATGATTGTTTAGTACTTGGATGCTTATTCTTATTTATCTGCAATTGCCCTAGATCTTGAAGTTACATGTTTAGACTCGTCCATGCAACGCCCGTCCATCCATCCCTATGCCTACCGCACTCATATCCTACTGTTTGTTGCTACTGTTACTATTGCTCCTGTTTTGCTGCTGCTGTTTCTACTACAAACTATTGCTACTGATAAACTTCTGTGAGCAAGAACTATTTCAAGGTGCAGCTGAATTGACAACTCAGTTGATAAGGCTTGCAAGTATTCTTTGGCTCCCCTTGTGTCGAATCAATAAATTGGGTAATACTACCCTCGAAGAATGTTGCGATCCCCTATACTTGTGGGTCATCAAGACTATTTTCTAGCACTGTTGCCGGGGAGCATAACTTTATTTTTAAGTTCACTTGGATCTATTATTGTTCACTGCTACTCCTTTCATCATGGGAAAGTCTCTTGATGGAAAGTTTCCTATTTTACCATCCACTACAAGAAGAGGTATAGTCCTAAACACCTTTGTTGCTCTTGATTCACTGTCTGTTATAAGTAAGCTTGTTACACCGCCATCATATACTCATGCTACACACACTACTACTACTGTTGAGTCTAAAATTGCTTTTGATACTCATGATGTTATGTGGCATCCCGCAAAACCACTACTAGAAAATCGCGTTGAATTTGTGCATTGCATCGTCATCGTCGCATGTTGTTCGTCAAAAACTATTTTGCAAACCCCGATTTGTTTTCCAAACGCCCCATCTTTTATTAAAACGCCAAACCCCGGATCTCTGAACTATTTTGTTTCGTTGCTATCGGGTTTCAAACGGCCCAATTCAATTAAATAAAATATTTAATTATTTTTGCGGGGGCAGTCGAACGGGCCGTTCCGACCCGAACGACCACCCCCTGGAAATATAAAACGGTCCACCCACCTGCCCATCTAATCCTACAGCTACCCAGGATTCTACCCACACCAACCTCCACCTCATCCCAACCAACCAGAGCACGCCACCTCAGCACACCCTCTCCCTCCACCAATCCCTCCCTGCCACATGGCCCAACCCCCCTCTCTCCCTTCCCTCTCTCTCCCTCTCCAACTCTCAGCCACACCCACGCCAGCACACACGCAAGCACGCACCCACCCCGCCTCTCTCCCTGCGCCCCGGGCCCCACCCGCGCGGACCCCATCCGCCAGCCCCGCGCCTCTCACCCAGCTCACCCCTCACGCACACGCACACGACGCACACACAACCCGACCCCGCGCCTCCCTGGGTCCCACCAGGCCACGTCCCACTTCCGCCCCTATCCCCAGACCGCCGCTCCTGTGCGTCTTCTACCTCCGCCCGGCGTCGCCCTCCCCACCTGCTCGCTCCCGCGTCGCCGTCGACCCCTCCTGGCCGCCTCCCCAGGCCCTCCGCGGCCAGCGCCTTCCAGCCGGCTCGAGCCCGCTCGCCGCGCTGCCGCATCCACCGCCTCCAAGCCCCGCCGCCCTCTCCGCCGGCGCCCGGCCCGCTTCGCCAAGCGAAGCTTCGCACCACCATCGCCGTCCACCGCCTCCCGCTCTCCCGCGAGTGTCGCCCGCCCGATCGCCGCCAAGGCCCAACCTCCTCCGCGGCTCCGGCCCGGCTCGACCAGCGCTCACGGAGCCCGCCTCACGAGCCCCTCGCGGCGCGCCGCCCATGAGCCCGCGCCTGCACCCCCGCGTCCGTCGTCGCCCTGCTGTTCGCCGGCCGACGCTGTGCGGCGCGACGCCGCTGCTGAGCGGCGCCAGCCCGCCTCTGCGGCCCACCTCGGCGGCGCTCCGCCCGCCTCGCGTGCTCCGGCGACCGCTGCCCGACCGCGCCCTTCCGCATCATCCTGCCGCTCGTGCCGCCCATCCTCGACGCCCTGGTCGCGAACCCGAAGCCGCAAGTGGAGATCCGTACCGCTTCAGGTGTTGAACTGCCAAGTCCGATGTCGGAAAACCGAGCCCACCGATGATTGATGCAAGCCCTCCATCATGGAACCTGGAAGATCCCGGTGTCGACTCCAAGCTCGCCTCCGATGATCCAGAGGGTACCCCAAGATCTACCACGAGCGCATCCCGGACTCGGAGAAAACCCCTCGACACGCCAAGTTGCCGAAGCCCCCGAAGACCGATCCCGGAGCCGGTCCGAAGACCACATGGGCGACAAGTTCACCTTCCAAGAGCCGAACCCGAAGGACTCCGACAGGGACCCACAAGATCTGCTTCCTGGACGCGCCATGGTTTCGGTGGAACCCCTCGCCAAGATCTTCACGAACCCCAGAGGCCAAGCCTCGACACCCCGAACCCGGTACCGCGTCAAGATCAGCCCCTCGAACCCGAGAACGACAAGTACCTCCCGCGAACGCCAAACCCCCCAACCGGAAGGACGCCAAGATCGCCACATGTACCACAAGTACCGCACCCCGGACGCCTAGTACTCCACCCCGAAGCCAAGGCCGCCTCGATGGCGCGGCGCCGACAAGAGCGCAGCGACAAGAACGACAGCAACCAGTACGGTACCGATGCCCCGACGCCAGTCCAAGTACTCCTTCATGGAACGCCGAGAACCCCCGGATGCGCCAAGACCTACCCCTGAGTCCGAGGACGAACCCGTCGAACCCTGGACCCCCGAACCCCAGCTCCGTCAAACCCTGAGACCGACCCCGAACCCCGGAACCCAAGATCGTCGAGCCCCTCATGTGTGAACCCCTTCCCGGAACCCTAATTTCGCAATATAATACAATTGTTGCATACTTAATTGTCATACCCGCATGCATAGCATTGGTTTGGGGGCCTTATGCCGATTCACCTAATAATTAAATATGGGGCCCATATGCGGGCAAATCCAACCTTATATTGGCCTCATTTAAACATGTGTAGCGAACCGGTTCCATCTGTTACCTTGTTTAAACAACATTTAAATTGCGGGGGTTCTAAACAACTTGGACCACCTAAAAATTGTCGGGACCCCGGTTCCGCTTAATATTGACCTAGTTGCATCGCACCTTTGCCATGCCATCCATCATGCATGCATCATGCCGATCTTCTGCCGTTGTATTAAATATCGCATCCGGTGTTTCTTCTAGTGCTTTGGTTCTTCGCGGATAAGGCCGTTGAGTTGATGTGAGCTTCGCCCCGATCTTCGGTTGAACCTTCGACAATGTTTTCAGGCGAGCATCTCCCCCTTTCTACCCATCTTACTTTATAGTCTTTATTTCCCTCCTGTTGATCTATTGCTATCTGTGTTGCGATGCTCTAGTTTCCGTACCCGTGATATCACTGGCAGCCATATATAGCCATGGACACATCCCATTCCCTGTTGTTTGGTAGATAGATGGACCCGCGTGTCGTAGTCGCTTGCTCAAGTGTTTTGCTTGTCGTCAAGTACCACCTTTGTTGGAGAATTGCCGCATGTTGACGATGAAGATGATCTTGGTTTAATTATTGTTTCACTTTAAATTCTGTTTAACAACTAAAATTGGATTAAGCAGAGGCATCGGTGGGTGATAGGTAAGATTTGGTTTCGATCCCACTTGTGTCCCGTGGGACCCGAGTTCTTGACACTGCTCCGAGATCGAGCGCTAACCACGGTGGGGAGATATGGGCCCCCATTGATAATTACCTGATTTCAAAGTATTGTCTGGGGCCACAAACTAGTTTGGGTTTTATTTACTATCCTGTACTTATGCCATGTTTATTGCTTTATTTATGATTGTGCAGGTAATGCACCGCATCGCTTATTTGAAGCGGAATGTTTACGCGGTCGGTGCCCCGATTGGGGACTGCTGTCGTTCAGCCATTGTCGCAAACCCGAGTCCGTCTCGGAGACCGGCCGACCGTTCGGGTGTACTTAGTGGGGTGGCCCCGGTGCTTGCTTTAGTGCAGGAACGTCGTGACTTAGGCCCCGCCGACATACCGATGGGTGTATGTTAACCGATCGGCAAAAGGGTCAAGTGCACATGGATACTTTGGTGCACCCTGCAGGTTTAATCTTTTCGAGAAGCCGTGTCGCGGTTATGGACGACTTGGAGCACAGTGTCTGATCATAGACAACTATAACTAAAGTTTACTGTTTACAATTAACTTGTTTTCGATATGATTAGTAAACAGCTTCACTACAACAGAATGGCTAAGTAAAAGTATCCACAACTGCTGGGTTTTGGGGCTATCTCATGATAATTGTATCGACTAGTAATTGCCACTATAACAGAATGATTCACTAAAATTGTCCACTACTTATTTTATCAGGACGATTATCTAAACCTGACTAGTGAAGTGCTGCAACGATAACTGAATAAGTAAAACTGCCAACTGTGTGCGTTCCTCGGTTGACTTCCTCGTCTGGTCTCGAGGGGGAAACGCCAGGATGGGTTTGTTTGATAATAGTCTCAGGTTGGATCCGAATAGGTCTTTCTCACACCTCTCTGATAGCCGCCATTTGTATCGAGTCTCTATAGGTTGTTTAGTGCATGCCGCCGCTGCCGCTCAGTCCACCATACCTATGTAGGCGAGGACCGCCGAATTCTAGCCTCGCCGTGTCTTGGCCTCGATCGACGCCTCCTTCTTTTCCTTTGCCCTTTCGGCACCCTTTTGTTTGAGCAGGTTTTGAGATCGACGCCGTTAGTAGCGGGTTACCCTTCCGGCTTGGCCTGGGCTGGGTTATGGACGCCATTGGTTATTCTTCAGGGCTCTTAGCCCCTTTTGCATCTTGTCCGTAGCTGGACGCTTTGTCGTTTTCAAGGTGATTTGGATCTTGTACCGTATATTTGTATTCTTGACTCTTTGAGTCGCTGTTGTATATATATCTGTTCTGTGGGTCCCATCGAGGACTGTTGTGTAATGTTATTACTTTGTTTTTCCACCGCGAAAGTGCTGGGCACCTTGAATCGTTTCTATGCGGGTTTGGCGAATTTTGCTAAAACTTGCATAGGGCCGATTCTCGAGGGTGTTACTGAGTGGTATCGAGCTCAGCTATGCGATACACAAGTCCAGCTGAGGATAACCTAGCTAACGGCCGAAGTAGAGTGTCAAAACTATTTTTGAAAAACGGTTGGATAGTTCTGGTTAGGTCTGATTTTACTCCTTACCCCTCTGCTGTTCTCCTCTTACCCCTACGTGTTTTGAATCCGCTCTCTTCTCGTTCTTCGAGTCCAGGAATTCTCGTGGTTGGGTTTCCGTCGTACCTTTAGGGTTTCGCTTCCTTCTTTGGTAACGGTGTTCTACCCTCCGGTGTTCAAGCTGCCTGATGAATCCGTCTACGGTGTAACCATCCTGTATTCCTTGTTTGTTCCTTCCGGTGTTTTCCGACGCGACAACATCCTCTACGCCAGATCCGATGCAGAGTCTGCATCACTCCTTTGTTTCCGAACCTCGCTTGTCGAGATCTTCAGTCTGAATCCTGAGGGTTGGTTGCATAATCTGTCTATTCGGGTACATAGTAATGCTTTGAGTGCGGGATGGAGTCGCGACCATACCACTACTCTTATCATTCGCTTATGTACATTGAATGGTGGATCGATGCAATTTTACTCCTTCCATGGAAGTTAGAGGTGGCCTTACCTTTAACTTCGTCCGTTGTTTTTCTGGAGTGTTCTCTTGTTGATCAGGGACAACGACCTCTTGTTAGTGGTGTCGCGAAGATCTACATGGCGCGAGAAGACGGAGAACGCCGACCTTCCTTCCGGTACCATGAGGCGGATCTCGAGGGCGAGATCCCTTGTTAGTGGTGTCGAATTGTGGCATCCCGCAAAACCACTACTAGAAAATCGCGTTGAATTTGTGCATTGCATCGTCATCGTCGCATGTTGTTCGTCAAAAACTATTTTGCAAACCCCGATTTGTTTTCCAAACGCCCCATCTTTTATTAAAACGCCAAACCCCGGATCTCCGAACTATTTTGTTTCGTTGCTATCGGGTTTCAAACGGCCCAATTCAATTAAATAAAATATTTAATTATTTTTGCGGGGGCAGTCGAACGGGCCGTTCCGACCCGAACGACCACCCCCTGGAAATATAAAACGGTCCACCCACCTGCCCATCTAATCCTACAGCTACCCAGGATTCTACCCACACCAACCTCCACCTCATCCCAACCAACCAGAGCACGCCACCTCAGCACACCCTCTCCCTCCACCAATCCCTCCCTGCCACATGGCCCAACCCCCCTCTCCCTTCCCTCTCTCTCCCTCTCCAACTCTCAGCCACACCCACCAAGACACACGCAAGCACACCCACCCCGCCTCTCCTGCGCCCGGGCCCCACCACATGGACCCCATCCGCCAGCCCGCGCCTCACCCAGCTCACCCTCACGCACACGCACACGCACACACAACCCGACCTCCCCTGGGTCCCACGTCCACGCCACGCCCCTATCCCTGATCACGCCTCCTGTCGTCTTCTACCTCCGCCGGCCGCCTCCCCACCTGCTCCGCGTCGCCGTCGACCCCTCGCCGCCTCCCCAGCGGGGCCCTCCGTCGCGCTGCCCACGCTTCCCAGCCGGCTCGAGCCCGCCCATGCCAGCATCCACCGCCTCCTCCAAGCCCCCGCCTTCTCCTCTCCGCAAGGCGCCGCCGCTTCGCCGGCGAAGCTCGCACTCACCACCATCGCCGCCCACCGCCTCCCGCTCTCCGCGGCGCCGCCCGCCACCCGCGCCTAACCTCCTCCGGCTGCTCCCCGGCTCGACCAGCGCTCACGGAGCCCGCCTCCCGAGCCCCTCGCTGGCGCGCCGCTGAGCACAGCCGCGCGCCCCGCCCGCTGCCGCCTGCTTGCTGCCGCCGCGCCGTCTGCGCGCGACGCCCGCTGCCAGCCGCGCGGCGCCGCCCGCCTCTGCGGCCCACCTCGAGCGGCGCTCCGCCTTCCGCCTCGCGTGCTCCGGCGACCCGCTCGGCCCCGACCGCGCCCTTCCGCATCATCCTGCCGCTCGTGCCGCCCATCCTCGACGCCCTGGTCGCGAACCCGAAGCCGCAAGTGGAGATCCGTACCGCTTCAGGTGTTGAACTGCCAAGTCCGATGTCGGAAAACCGAGCCCACCGATGATTGATGCAAGCCCTCCATCATGGAACCTGGAAGATCCCGGTGTCGACTCCAAGCTCGCCTCCGATGATCCAGAGGGTACCCCAAGATCTACCACGAGCGCATCCCGGACTCGGAGAAAACCCCTCGACACGCCAAGTTGCCGAAGCCCCCGAAGACCGATCCCGGAGCCGGTCCGAAGACCACATGGGCGACAAGTTCACCTTCCAAGAGCCGAACCCGAAGGACTCCGACAGGGACCCACAAGATCTGCTTCCTGGACGCGCCATGGTTTCGGTGGAACCCCTCGCCAAGATCTTCACGAACCCCGGAGGCCAAGCCTCGACACCCCGAACCCGGTACCGCGTCAAGATCAGCCCCTCGAACCCGAGAACGACAAGTACCTCCCGCGAACGCCAAACCCCCCAACCGGAAGGACGCCAAGATCGCCACATGTACCACAAGTACCGCACCCCGGACGCCTAGTACTCCACCCCGAAGCCAAGGCCGCCTCGATGGCGCGGCGCCGACAAGAGCGTCGCAGCGACAAGAACGACAGCAACCAGTACGGTACCGATGCCCCGACGCCAGTCCAAGTACTCCTTCATGGAACGCCGAGAACCCCCGGATGCGCCAAGACCTACCCCTGAGTCCGAGGACGAACCCGTCGAACCCTGGACCCCCGAACCCCAGCTCCGTCAAACCCTGAGACCGACCCCGAACCCCGGAACCCAAGATCGTCGAGCCCCTCATGTGTGAACCCCTTCCCGGAACCCTAATTTCGCAATATAATACAATTGTTGCATACTTAATTGTCATACCCGCATGCATAGCATTGGTTTGGGGGCCTTATGCCGATTCACCTAATAATTAAATATGGGGCCCATATGCGGGCAAATCCAACCTTATATTGGCCTCATTTAAACATGTGTAGCGAACCGGTTCCATCTGTTACCTTGTTTAAACAACATTTAAATTGCGGGGGTTCTAAACAACTTGGACCACCTAAAAATTGTCGGGACCCCGGTTCCGCTTAATATTGACCTAGTTGCATCGCACCTTTGCCATGCCATCCATCATGCATGCATCATGCCGATCTTCTGCCGTTGTATTAAATATCGCATCCGGTGTTTCTTCTAGTGCTTTGGTTCTTCGCGGATAAGGCCGTTGAGTTGATGTGAGCTTCGCCCCGATCTTCGGTTGAACCTTCGACAATGTTTTCAGGCGAGCATCTCCCCCTTTCTACCCATCTTACTTTATAGTCTTTATTTCCCTCCTGTTGATCTATTGCTATCTGTGTTGCGATGCTCTAGTTTCCGTACCCGTGATATCACTGGCAGCCATATATAGCCATGGACACATCCCATTCCCTGTTGTTTGGTAGATAGATGGACCCGCGTGTCGTAGTCGCTCAAGTGTTTTGCTTGTCGTCAAGTACCACCTTTGTTGGAGAATTGCCGCATGTTGACGATGAAGATGATCTTGGTTTAATTATTGTTTCACTTTAAATTCTGTTTAACAACTAAAATTGGATTAAGCAGAGGCATCGGTGGGTGATAGGTAAGATTTGGTTTCCGACCGCCCACTTGTGTCCCGTAGGACCCGAGTTCTTGACACCTGTTCCGAGATCGAGCGCGCTAACCACAGGTGGGGAGATATGGGCCCCCCATTGATAATTACCTGATTTCAAAGTATTGTACTGGGGGCCACAAACTAGTTTGGGGTTTTATTTACTATCCTGTACTTATGCCATGCTTTACTGCTTTATTTACGATTGTGCAGGTATGCACTGCATCGCTTTTGGAAGCGGAATGTTTACGCGGTGTCGACAGTCCCCGATTGGGGACCTGCTGTCGTTCACAGCCATTGTCGCAAACCCTGAGTCCGTCTCGGAGACCGGCCGACTTCGTTGCGGGTGTACTTAGTGGGGTGGCCCCCCAGTGCTTGCTTTGGGTCTGGGAACGTCGTGACTTAGGCCCCGCCGACATACCGATGGGTGTATGTTAATCGATCCGCAAAAGGGTCGAAGTGCCTGTGGATACTTTGGTGCACCCCTGCAGGGTTTAATCTTTTCGAGAAGCCGTGTCCGCGGTTATGGACGACTTGGAGCACAGTGTCTGATCATAGACAACTATAACTAAAGTTTACTGTTTACAATTAACTTGTTTTCGATATGATTAGTAAACAGCTTCACTACAACAGAATGGCTAAGTAAAAGTATCCACAACTGCTGGGTTTTGGGGCTATCTCATGATAATTGTATCTGACTAGTAATTGTTGCCACTATAACAGAATGATTAACTAAAATTGTCCACTGCTTACTTTATCAGGACGATTATCTAAACCTGACTAGGAATTGCTGCAACGATAACTGAATAAGTAAAACTGCCAACTGTGTGCGTTCCTCGGTTGACTTCCTCGTTTGGTCTCGAGGGGGAAACGCCAGGATGGGTTTGTTTGATAATAGTCTCAGGTTGGATCCGAATAGGTTTTTCTCACCCTCTCTGATAGCCGCCAGTTGTATCGAGTCTCTATAGGTTGTTTAGTGCATGCTGCCGCTGCCGCTTCAGTCCACCATACCTATGTAGGCGAGGACCGCCGAATTCTAGCCTCGCTGCATCGGCCTCGATCGACGCTCCTTCTTTTTCCTTTGCCCTTTGTCGGCACCCCTTTTGTTTGAGCAGGTTTTGAGATCGACGCCGTTAGCAGGGTTACCCTTCCGGCTTGGCCTGGGCTGGGTTATGGACGCCATTGGTTATTCTTCAGGGCTCTTAGCCCCTTTTGCATCTTGTCCGTAGCTGGACGCTTTGTCGTTTTCAAGGTGATTTGGATCTTGTACCGTATATTTGTATTCTTGACTCTTTGAGTCGCTGTTGTATATATATCTGTTCTGTGGGTCCCATCGAGGACTGTTGTGTAATGTTATTACTTTGTTTTTCCACCCGCACGAATGTGCCTGGTGGGCACCTTCGAATCGTTTCTATGCGGGTTTGGCGAATTTTGCTAAAACTTGCATAGGGCCGATTCTGAGGGTGTTACATGTTACTTCTACTGTGCTTGATGTGAGTGGTTCATTAGGTCTTTTCCTAGATGCTACTATGGCTAGTCTAGGAAACACTGAAACTCCTAGTGAAGACACTGTTACAACTGTTATCTCACTTGAGTCTAGAGAGAGTTATGATATTAATGATGGTTACATTGAGTTCACTGATGATATTGTTGAAGAGTGCCGAAACACACATGGTTCTAGTTCTATTAAGAGTCTCCTTGCAAGACGTACCATTATTCCTAAGCTGTCCGCTGATCCTAAGTTTGCCACCTTTCCCATAGATATTAAAGATAAAGATTATGATTTCTCTCTTGATTTATCCTATTTATACATTGTTGAGAAAGAACCTTTTTGTGGGACTGAAAATGAGAGTGATGTAGCTCATATGAATGAGCTTTCCACTATGAGTGCTTTATTCTCTGGTGATTTTAAGATGCGCAAGTACTTTGTTATTAAGATCTTCCCTTTTTCACTAAAAGGAGAATCCAGGGCTTGGTTTAATAGATTACCTCCTGGTTCCATTGATAGCCCTGATTGCTTCTTTATTCCAGAAATATTTTCCTCCCAGTGCTAGACATGCTGCTTTGCATAGACTTTTTGATTTTAAACAGGGAGAAGAAGAGAAATTGCCTGAGTCGTGGACAAGGTTATGTGCCTTGATTCATGCACATCCTGGATGTCCATTACCTAAAAATGAGATTCTTGATATTTATTATAATGGACTAACTGATGATTCTAGGACATACCTAGATAGTTTTGCTGATTGTGTTTTCAGGAAAAGAACTCCTACAGATGCTAAAGAATTAATGGCTAAAATAAGCAAGAATTATGATGATTGGACTTCAACTGAGCTAAATACACCTGAGTCTATTACTCCTAAACCAGTTGTGCCTGAACCAGTTCCAACACCAAAGAAGAGGGGAGTAATTGAATTAAATGATGAAGGAAGCTAAGAAATGTCTAAAGGAGAAAGGTATTAAAGCTAAATATGTGAAGAATCTACCTCCTATAGAAGATTATGCAAGCCAATTCCCCACTCATCTACTATTGAGGTACACTCTCTCCACTTTGATGAACGTGATATTCCCTATGGTATGCCGCCTGATCAATGCTTAAAGGAACTTGACACCTTTATTGTTAAACAAGGTAATTTTAATAAAAAAGTTCAGAATCATTTATTGGAAAACTCTAGAGCTATTAATGAGTTGAACGATATTGTGGAAAGAACTTCTAATGATATTAAAATGTTTTGTAAACACTTTCAAATGGTTCAAACCCAACTTGATCAACTTGCTAAGGTACAAAAGGATATGCTAGTTAATGCCTTAGGAGATAAACATGCTTATGGAATTAGAACTAGGAGTGGTATAGCTACTCAAGATCCTTTATATACTGAAGGACACCCTAAAATAATTGAGCAGGATTCTCAACAAGGTGAAAGTAGTGGTAGTCCTCGTAAGAGAAAGAAAAATAAACATAAAATAGTTGAGGAACCACTTGAACCTGTTGTAGATCCTAATATTATATCTGTCTCTGATGCTAAAACTGAGAGTGGTAATGATAAAAATGATGATCCTGATAAGGAGGAAGTTGAGGAAGAACTTGAGAAGCACATTAAGAACACTAGGTACACTAAGGAAGAATTTATTGCTAAGAAACATGGTAGTGAGAGAGAACCTTGGGTGCATAAACCTATGCCTTTTCCAGGTAAGAAACATAAGTCAAAGGAGGAAGAACACTACAACAAGTTTTGTGAGTGGATGAAACCTTTATTTTTTTAAATTCCTTTGACTAATGCTATTAAATTGCCTCCTTATTCTAAGTATATGAAGGATATTGTCTCTAATAAAAGGAAGATTCCTAATGAGGAGATTTCTACTTTGCTTGCTAATTATTCCTTCAATGGTAAGGTTCCAAAGAAACTTGGTGATCCAGGTATACCAACTATTCCTTGCTCTATTAAGAATAATTATGTTAGAACTGCTTTATGTGATTTGGGAGCTGGAGTTAGTGTTATGCCTTTTTCTCTCTACTAGATACTCCAACTAGAAAAGTTGATACCAACTGATATATCTTTGCAAATGGCTAATAAGTCAACTACTATCCTTGTTGGTATATGTGAGGATGTTCCTGTTTAGGTGGCTCATAATTGCTTGGTTTCAAATGATTTTGTTGTGCTTGAAATGCCTGAAGATGATAATATGTCTATTATTCTTGGGAGACCCTTTCTTAATACTGCAGGTGTTGTCATCAATTGTAATCAAGGAAAAGTAACATTCAATATTAATGACAAAGAGCACACTGTTTATTTCCCCAATAAGGTTGCTAAGAGCTATTGCCTAAATTCCATTGAAAATATTGAGAGCAACAAGGTTGGAGAAATATATTGTCCCATTCCACAAGAAATTTTTGAAACTATTATGATTGGGACCATTGCTATCAAGTTTGAGGTAACATAATCACCTTGTGGAATGCAAAGTTTAGTTTCATATAAGATTGTTTTGGTAACAAGACTTTATCAACCTTGTTAACAAAAGGATTTTAATGAACAAAACAATGTTTTCACTGTGGTTATTTTTGCTTACTTTTAATTTTCTCCTTCCTAGTCTTTGCCTTTTATTTTGCTAGCTTTGGTTTTGTTAGTTGTTTGCTTGTTAGAGTGTCTTAGAACTTTTGTATTTTGGTTTTTGGTTTGCTTTTGCTTCTTCTAAAAAATTTGTTTCCGTGAGAAAATCAATTTTCATACACTGAAAATTGGCCAAAAATAAAGTTTCCCGAAAAATTTCAGAAAATTCAAAATAAATTTTTCCTCGAAAAAAGGGGCAGAGGGACATCTGAAGTGACCCAGGGGGCACCCCAGGCCAGCACACCCCTGGGAGGTGCGGCCAGCCCCCAGGTGGCGCTTGGCTGGGGTGTGGCCCACCTGGGTCCCTCCAAGATGCCTCCTCCCAGCCATCTTCTTTCTCTCTCTCGAAAAACACCGAAAAACTTTCTCAAACCCGAGTTCTTGTTGTTCTTGATCGTGAATTTTGATCTCCTTGCTCAGCCCATCTTTATTGCTGATTTTTGGAGGGATTGCTCCTTGGTATGTGCATCCCCCGCTTGTCCAATTAGATTTGTGATTGGTAGATTGTATTTTGAGTATTTTGCTGATATAGGTGACAGGTTGTGTGAGCTTGCATGCTTGTTTATGCTTAGATATTTCATTTTGATGCATGTGTAGCCCTCTAGAAAGTTCCTATAGTATTTTCTCATCATTTATCAACTTGGAAATCACTTGTGTTTGATGTTTGTCTAAAAATTTCAGAAAGGAAGATGAGTGCATACCCACTGAATCAATATGATTTGATGGTACCTGATCCAATGAAAGTTCATCATGAGGAAGGAGTCTTCCCTTCCATATATCCATGCCATGAATTTATGAGAGCCGCGGGAATCCTCAAGGATTTCCAAACTATGATTACCAATGTTGCAGTGTTGGAACACTTTGTTGAAGGTGAACCTTTTCAATATGTTAAGTTAACCATGGCTGTGGTGCAGGACTTCCAGTTTCCTTGGTCTTCATCTAATCCCATGGTGCATTATAAAATATACAATCTAGCTGTCGATCAGCCTTTTGTTGATTTCTATGCAACAATTAGAGTACCTCATTGGGGATCTTGTGAGAAGATCAAGGAGAGGCCTAAGTCACTTATGGATTTATATGCTGAAATTTGCCAGGGTTTCGACTTCTCAAAGGAAAGTGGTAAAATTCGGAACATTCAGTTCCCAGCCATTAGATATTTTGCCTATTTCATTACCAAGTGTGTTCTTGCTAGAAAGATTGCTAGGAAGTTATCTTCTTTTGATCTAGATTTTATCTCAGCTGCTTTGAATAGGGATAGATCTTATAACATGGGTGCTTTGATAGCTTACCGTCTTACCACTAACCGTGAGAAGGGTGGAATTTTTGGAGGTCTCATCGCCTCTAGGTTGCTAGCTTTCCATGGTTTAGAGCCTCAACATTCGGATTATCGGTTCCCCATAGAGAGGCTTGATCTTGATTCCATGGATCAGCATAATTTTGTTTCTCTAGGGGCTACTATGAGAAGTTTACCGTATTAATTATCATTTGTAAAGCATGGTTGGAGAGGGGGTAGGACTGAGAAAGTAGTTTATTTGCCTATACCTTCTTTGTTTAATTTTGACAACAGGCAAGGATGGTCGCTCACGGAGGAAGAGTTTGACACATACGTAGCGGAGCTCTCCCAGCAAGAGGAGAATGTTGGAGAGGATGCCTAAGATGATTCAGTTCAGCCCTCCAACTTGGGAGAGCCTTCATGCCAGCAGCCCTCCTATGATTGGGGCGCGTCTTCTTCTTCATCGCAAGCACCTGAATATGATCATTCCTATGATGACCCACCAGCTTGGGGTTACTACCCACGCTATTGAGACCCACTTAGGCTAAAAGCCTAAGCTTGGGGGGAGGTATACCACACTCATCAATATATCATGTTTCGTCGGTTCTTTGTATATCCATT
This sequence comes from Avena longiglumis, assembly GCA_030063025.1. Taxonomy (NCBI): domain Eukaryota; kingdom Viridiplantae; phylum Streptophyta; class Magnoliopsida; order Poales; family Poaceae; genus Avena; species Avena longiglumis. The sequence goes on along the minus strand of CP125975.1, from coordinate 414,874,511 downwards.
GTTTCGCTTTCCTTTTGGTTTTTGTTCCTGTTTTCCCAAAACACAAAAATACCAAAAATATTTTCGTTGTTTCTCTTGGTTTGTTTCTTTGCTTTTTAGCTTTGGTTTGCTTTAAATAAAAATCCAAAAAGATTTTTGCTTTGTTTGATTGTTTGAAAAATCGAAAACACCAAAAATATTTGTTGTTCTTCTTTGGTTTTGTGAGTTCTTTGCAGGGTTCAGCCGTTCTCAGAGGATTTTGGTTTCATGTTATTATTCAAGCCACACATGTGAAGGGCAATAATGAAGATTAAGACAACTTGAGGTGTGGTAAGAGGCTGGTAACAAACTCTATTTGTTTTCATTTTTGTACATATACTCATCATTGTGAGCATGCTTAGTCTGTTCATATAAGCTGTATGTTACTGATGGATGCTTAGTAGTTCTTGCTTGTTTGTGATTAGCTCCAACTTGCTAATAGTTTGTAGCATGTCATTTGGATGTTTGCGTGCATTGTTTTATTCATATTTTGGTATGATATTGTGGTATCCTCCTCTGAATGTTTCATGTGAATCGACTTGGCACATGCTTACACATGCATATGACTAAACAATAGTCAGTAAGCCTCGATGATTTATTTTGCCTCAGAGTTCTTGTATCACTTTCATGATATAATTAGTCATGTTTTGTTGCAAGCATGATTATGACAGTTATTGCTCTCTCGTTTGTCGCTCCCTCTCTATTGCTTGCCTTCACTTGCACTAAGTATGAGCTATACTTGTGCATCCAACTCCCCAAAACCAATATTGCCAACAGTGTCCACCATATCTACCTATTAGCATGATTTGCTATTTTAGTGCATATTCATTATGCCTTGTTTTCTTCCACATAAAATGTTTGATTGTTTTGAGAAAGTTAGTTAGTAAATCTCTCACGAACTTGATGGCAAACTTTATTTTTTGCACTTAATAAACCTGAACCATTGTGACTATCCATGAAAGTTATATGCTTGCAAATTATAGGCCGGGAGTTAGCAGAACCGTGATGTCACGGGGAACGCTTTCAACACTTATGGATACATATCTAGTTGGTACCATGCTCTTTTGTTTGCATATGTCATCGGTGTGAAATAAAAGGGGAGCTTGTGATTTCATGGAGTTATATATATATGTGTTAGAGAAATGCCTGGTCCTCTAGCCTAAGCCATGCCTAATCATGGTGGAAACTTGCAGGATCACCATATTGAGCATCTATGGAGCATCTTCAATAAAAACCTATGCAAATAGCAAATAAAAGGATCGCTGATATTCTCATTGTCTGTTTGCTTTGTCATTTTGATCACGGGATAGCTCATGTATCATGTGCAAGGGGTACCCCGTTGGCGGTTCTCTATGATATGCATGTATTTACAAAGACAAGAACTTACAGGTAACTAAAATTGAGTATCTTGAGGAGCGCTGATGTCTATGCACTTATATTCTTGTAGACAGTTGTTGGGCCTCCAAGTGCAGAGGTTTGTAGAACAGCAGCAAGTTTCCCTTAATTGGATCACCCAAGGTTTATCAAACTCAGGGAGGAAGTGGTCAAAGGTATTCCCTCTCAAGCAACCCTGCAATCAAGATACAAGAAGTCTCTTGTGTCCTCAACACACCCAATACACTTGTCAGGTGTATAGGTGCACTAGTTAGGCGAAGAGATAGTGAAATACAAGTGGTAACAGTGCCAGAAAATAGCTTGACGGTGAGGTAAAGACTAAAGCAAGCAAACATGCAACATATCTAGATGCAAACGGTGTTTCAATGTTTATAAACAAGGCCTAGGTATCATAATTTCACTAGTGAACACTCTCTCATATAAATATCCTCTCTTTATGATACTACTCTTAACTACTCTCCGGTTGGACACTCTAATCTATGGTAGGGCTATAACAACACTCCTCAAAGTCTGCCTTCCCCAATCTAGATAACCCCACACTGTCACCTTGAGCGCTAGATGGTTCCAACAAACACCACAATTTCATAGAGACATCCAACTCCAAATATAACTCATAACAAATATTCAATCTAGACAAAGTGCCACACACGGTATGCATGTTGTCACTTTCACACACGTGGGGAAAAGCATAGATCTATTAAAGCACAAAGAGTATTTATGTAGAACCAAGCCTAAGTGCCACCATGGCATATACGATGTCACTTTCACACACATGGGTAGAGCAGAGATCTAATTAAGCACTTGAGTAGCAAGATAGATCTACTTGATTACAAAGATCATGACCACAAGATTAGGCATAGAGAGAGAGATGAACACATAGCTATCGGTAGAGCCCTTAGCCTCGAAGGAGAACTACTCCCTCCTCATCATGGGAATCAGCAACGGTGATGGAGATGGCTCCGGGGGCACTTCCCCGTCCCGGCAGGGTGCCGGAACAGAGACTTTCTGTCCCCCGAATCTGCCTTTCGGTGGCGGTGGCGCTATAGAGGTTTTCGTGGATTTCTTCTGGATGCCCTAGGGTTTTTTGGTCGGAGGATTCTTATAGGTGAAGGGGGAGGCCGAGGGGGCGGCCAGAGGGCCCACACCCTCCCCAGGCGCGGACCAGGCTTGGCTGCGCCCAGGGGGTCTGGCCACCCTATGAGGCCTCTCCGTCTCTTCTTCTGGATTCGTGTCCCTCACGGAAGTTAATGACTTTGGCTTTTGTCCCATCCAATTCCGAGAATATTGATATTCTGCCTTTTTGGAACCAAAAACAGAAGAAAACAGGCAACTGGCACTATGGCAACTTGTTAATAGGTTAGTTCCAGAAAATATATAAAAACACCTCAAAGTATAGACAAAGCAAAGAAAATTAGATACAAAACAAGCATGGAGCATGAAAAATTAAAGATACGTTTCTGACGTATCAAGCATCCCCAAGTTTAACTCCTACTCGTCCTCGAGTAGGTAAGTGATAAAAAGAATAATTTTTAAGGTGACATGCACCATCAAAACCAAGATCAAACCATTTGCAATCATTGAAAGCTAGGATCAAAAAACTCTAAACATGTGCATGAAAGATGGAGTTATAACAAGAAGACAAAGTAACTATGCATGCAACATGAAAGGCTACAAATAAAGATCATGAATAACATGCATTGAAAAACGTTTGTTTGTTTCACATACATGTAAGTGGTCCAACTATATGGTTCACTTGAGATCATTCCATTCTTCTTTGTTGTTTCTTCTTGAATGAGATCATGGTTTCCTTGGGAAAAATTCTTGTGTCTTGGTTACAAACTCCAAATATGATGATGATTCTTCTAAGTTGTGTTTCCTTAGTCTTCAAGTCTTGAGTAATATTTCTTGTCTCACTTGTAGTCTTTAGTGATATCCAAGTTGAAGTCCTTGGTGCAAATAAAGTTGAAGTCTTTGATGATGTTGAAGTTGAAGTCATTTGAGTTGGTGAAGCCCTTTGCTCATGGTTGAGGCTTTGTCCATCAAGTTTGAAAAGGAAGAGATGTAGAATCAAAACCAAAATGGTTGAGGAAAGAGTTTACAAGATTGTCCATAAATAAGTTTTGAACAAATACAACTCCTATTTTTCTAAGGGGTTTTGTCCAATCCTAGGGTTACAATCCTACAGGCAACACAGTGCTTTGATACCATCTGTAAGAGGTCCCAACCTTTAATAAGGTAGAGATCCCTGTGTTTACAATGCTAGTCCCTGGATCAATAGCTAGCATCCACAGTTAAGATGTAATATCAAGAAACAAAGGTCATAATACAACTTTATAACCAGGAATAAAATATTTCATTGCATCTTACATAGCTCAATTGGCTATCTCATTACAATGCAGCAGAAATAACTATAGCATGGAGTCCTTCATCTTCAAAATACCACAGGCAAACATGTTGGTTGTAGACTTGTAATCCTAATCAACACACTTCACTAACATCAAACAAACCTGCAACAGAATAAGTTACAGCCACAAGGGTCAATACATTTGATTTGTATTGGCAAGTGATACTATGATAGTATTGTGGAGTCTATCATCTATATGCATTTGGCTAAGTGGAGCTTAGGCTTGCTTTGCTCAAAATAGATTTTCCTTATCATTTGAAAACACTAAGTTTTTGTTTGACAAAATCTTCCCCAAGGCATCTCCCAATAGAAATTGGTGAACCTTCAACCCTTGTTCAACCACAAGTTTTTAACTTAGAAATTGGGATGAGGAGATTCTTGATAGCTTCCATGTCTTGATGCTCAAATTTTCCTTTGCTAGGGACATGGCTAAGTACTTAGATTTTACACACTACAGAGGTGGTGCACTTTCCCCACAAGACTTGGTTTCACAAAGACAAGATCTTTCAAAAGCCTTCCCTTAGACCAGAATGGACGCGTTCCAACCTATCATCCCCTACCACCAACTGTCCATTTGTCTAAGTTATTGCAACCTATATGATCCAGGCAGAGCCCATAATGCCAAGTGGCTGCACTTGAAGCTTCTCAACATTTGACATCTCAAATCTCTTTGTTCCTGGGTGGCATTCCACAAGTGAGATACACAAGGTAAACCATAGAAATAGTCCTTGTATAACCACTCAACACAAACCATTCCTTCCATTCCACCCATGTGTTTCATTCACTTAGTCGTTTTATTAAACAAAACACAAGTCCTTGACTTAGAAATATTCCATAGCATGAATATAATCCACCCTTGTTTTCTACTAGCTAAGCTAAGCATGATAGTAGTAGGAATCTTAACTTAGGAAATTTCTTCTAAGGTTTCATCTACTAGGATTTCCCATGGCATAGCACACTCAGTAAAATTCCATGCAAGAAGTATCACTAATGCATAGTGAAAATAATGGGACAAAAGTATGAAGCATCACTTGCCTTTTTGGTAGAGAATTATAAGTTCACTCCTTGATCTTGCAATATTCACACTCTTCAAATTCCACTACAATTCAACCAAGCAAGCAATATTCAGTCCACCGTTCAAGCAAACATCACATAAAATAATAGAAACAAAGCAATGCATGCAAGCATGCAAAAGATTGTTTTATTTGGAAAAGTGGTTTCTAATAGGTTATGAACATCATAAAATATCTATTTGTCATTTATAAAAGTGGCAAGGTCATTTGTAAATGTGGCAAAATCATTTGATATCAAGTTAATGAAAATGGCTATTTTAAGTCATTTTTATTTTGCTAGAAATGGTTCAAATAAAAGTAATATTTTCTAGTGTTTGACAAATATATTTTTAAACACAAATGTTGGTGTTTTATGGTCAAGTGTTTAATATTAAAACCATTTCAAAAGGTTTCACCTATAAACCATTTTTACACTAAATCAATATTTTATGTTGTTAAAAATGCCTTTAGCAAAGTAATAATTTATAGGGTTCATCAAAATACATTTTTAAATTCTAAAACTTGGTGTTTAGGGTCAGAGAGTTTAAATAAAAACATTTCCCAAAGGGTTTCCTCCAAAAGCATTTTTACCATATAAACATTATTTTTTTATTTGACTAGAAATGTTCTAAATCAAAGATTTATTCTTTTGCCTCACAAAATATGTTTTTGACTCCACAAGTTGGTTTCTATGGTCAGTAGGTTCAAAACAATCCATTTTCCAAAGATTTTATCCTAAAAACTTTCCTAGAATAAATTTTATGTTCTAAATATACCTACACAAGTTTCTACAAATACAACCAATTTAACAGAAGCAAATTACTAAATAAAGTGCATGGTTGGAAAGTACTTGTCTTGCTGATTCCATTCATATAAAATTTGCAAAATTTGGACGTGTGGATCAAAAGTTATGAATTTTACAAACTTGAACATCTAATAGATCAATTCTGGTTTTTATAAAACAGACTAGGCCACGTGTCTTGATCTGATAGGATGGTACCGCTTCGGTTGGATCGGCCTCTCTGGTGCGTTGGATTAAAGTTAAATCGTGCGGCTCAGGTTCAACCATACCCCTTCGTTAAGTGAAACTATCCTATCGCTCCGATCCGATCTCACGGCTCCCGGCCTCGATCGAATCGCGGCGCTCAGCGGTGGCATCTTGGCTGCTCGATGGTGACACTGCCGACAAAATAGGACATGCGGGGAAGAGTGAGGATGCTCACCAGAATCGCCGTGAAGCACTGATTCTCGTCGTTGCTTTGGTTGGCCAAGGGGAGCACAGAAACATTGACGATTGCTCGCCGGAGTTCCTGTCTGCGTCGGGCACGCACTGCCATGGTCGAAGGCGAGCGCGTGGGATGCAAGCGAGAGAGGAAAAACGTCAGAAGGATGCGAACAGTCTCGGGGGTTGTAGGGGTACTCACCAGAACATGTGGGGCGCACGGGGTTGGCGTCGGTAGCTCGCCGGAGTGGATGCGGTCGTCGGTGGCGAGACGGTGTTGTCCTTGCCGATGATTCGGAGCGCGCACGAGCTAGTTAGGGATGCTTCTAGATGCGTACGGGGATGGAGATCAGGCTTGTGGAGTTTAGGGGCAGCGGTGAGGTCTGGCGTCGCCGGAATTTGTCAGTGAGCTCGCCGGGGTAGTGAGGCGCGAGCTCAAAAATATGGCCGCCTGGGGGCCAAGAGAGTCTGGCGAGTGAGGGAGATCAGAGAGGGGAGAGGGATGCTTAAATGCGCGAGGTCACGGGGCTGAATTAGCGTGTGGTTATTGTGGAATCAAGCGCGCATTCACTCGGTAGAAACGGCGACGAGGTTGGGGGAGAAAAGGTCGCGGCGGGTGAGGAAGAGAAGCCTGGCAGGTGGGGCCTGCCTGACAGCGAGCGAGAGAGAGGAAGGGTGGGTCCAAGCAGTCAGTGGCGATGCGGGTGTGGGTCTGGGTGAAAAAACGATTCGCTCGGGGGTGAGAGGGATGGTCTGATGCTGGGCTTAGTGGGCCAGGTTGGGTTGGGATGGTTGGTTTTCATTTTTTTTTACAGATTCATTTTTCTTTTTCTGTTTTGATTTTGTTTAATGATTTCAAAGAACCATTTGAATTCAAACTTCAACCAAACTGTGTGTAGATTTTAATACTGTTATTTAACATATTCTAAAGTCAAATTTAGAATAATTCTTTTATTATTTTTAGGGTCTTTTATTTATTTTATAAATAGACATTTGTCTTTATTTCAAATGGTTTGAATGTCTTTTAAAATTTTATTTGAAATCCATATTTTTACCAAACCTTTTCAGTAGGTTTTATTTATTTATTAGGGTGTCAAATAATTCACCTTGAATTATTTGGAATATTTTTAATATGATTTATCAATCATTTAAATTGGGTATTTGTCTTTATTCCAATGAAATCAATTATAGTTTTAATTCAATAAATTTTATTTAGGTGATTTCCTTGATTCCATTTAAGTTAATTAAATAACTTTTAATCCACTTGGGTAAATTCCAAATACTATTTTCCCATGATTTAATTAATCATTCTTATTAGGGAATTTGTCTTAATCCAATAGAATAGAATTTGGTTAAGGCCATATTATTTTATTTCAATATTATTTATCCATTTATTTCATTTGAACTTGGATTATGTTTATTCCATTTGTTTATGGTCTTGGCCAAGTTTTATTTGGCTCTTATCAAATAGTCCTTATTTATTATTTCCTCCTTTGTCTTTTAAAAACCATATTTTTTTATTTAAAGACCAAAACTTGGTGATTCCAATTTGTAAAACCTTATTTAATATTTGTTTATCCTTTTAAATTTCTTTAGGATTATTTGCTCACCATTTGGTATGGATTTCTAGATATGTGCTTTATTAGCTTTGAAAATTCAATTTCCTTATCATATTAAATTCATAAGATTTTATTTATGGCTCCAAATTAAGTGAAACAAATTTCTATGGTTTTATAATATTTCTATTTGTCATTCTTCATCATTTATAAATGTTTGTTGATAAATTTTTATATGGAGCAAATCCATAGGCTTAGAGATAACTTGGAAATGTTTTTCTTCCATTAAGGTTTTAGGGTTTTGGTTTATTTTCCAAATGTTTTAAATTTCAAGATGCATTTATGAAGAATGCATTCCACCTGATTTGAATTTAGTTGGGTGCAAACATTACTCAAGTTTGTTCAAGATGAGATTTTAAATTTCCATTTAGAAACAAAAAGTTTCTTTTCACCCTAAATTTCAACAATTATTTATTTTGTTTATTTATTTTTCACATTACAAAATTTGGAAAAATTTGGGATGTGACAATACAGAAAACATGGCATAGTGGCAATCAGCTTGTCCCTCATAGAGTAGCAAATATATGCATAGGACACCTTCAAAGTTCACAAGGGTGACTAGAAACAAATAGCACAAGAACAAGTAATATCACAATATGCATCAATCAATAAGATTTGGAACACTGCACACAGAATGACAACTATGCTCTCTTAATGGTGCCTAAAAGTAAAAGGTGGAGACTCAATAGTGGTGGAAGAAAGGCCTGTTATAAAGGAAGCAGGGATTTCAAGTTTCAAAAAGAGCTTCCAAAAATTATGGTACTTGTTAGCTTTCAGCCCTCATTGCCCCTATCATAAGCATCTTGAAGTGGTTAAGGTTTAAAGTGGCAAAGATGGAGTATATGCTTGACGAAGTATAAGTTGGCAATCTCAAGTCCCTTGAATACGAGGGCCACACCTCATGCATACTCAACTTTGCGTCCAGGTAAGTTCTTGTCACTGTAAGTATTTGCATATCATTGAGAACCGCCAACGGGGTACCCCTTTCACATGGTACATGAGCTTTCCCATAACCAAAATGACAAGGCAAGCAGACAATGAGCATCTCAGCAATCTTTTTATTTACCATATGCATAGCTTTTTATTGAGGATGCTTCATAGATAGCTCATTATGGTGATGCTACAAGTTTCCACCATGATTAGGCATGGCTTAGGCTAGCGGCCCAGGTGTTTCTCTAACACAGGATAAAAACTCCATGGACTTACAAGTTCCCTCTTTATTTCACACCGGTGAGATCCATAGACAAAAGAGAATGATATCAACTGAGTACAAAGTACAAGTGCAATGTTGAAAATGTTCCCCGTGACAGCACGGTTTTGCTAATTCCATCATATAGGTGCAAGCATATACAACATAGATGACACAATGGTTCAAGTTTATTAGGGGAAAAGAATATAAATTGTGCCATCAAGTTCGTGAGGGCTTTAATCACTAAGTTTTCACATACCAAAATAGTTTTTAATTGGAAGATAGCTGAAAACAAGAATATACTTGGAATGGTGTAACACACCATGCATAGGAATTTATAGTGGACACTTTGGAATAACTTCGTTTCTTGGGAGTTGGAAGCATGAGTAGAGCTTACTCATACAAGTGGAGGCTAGCAAAAGACTGGGAGCAACCAACTAAGAGAGCAATAATGGCCATAATCATGCAGAGCAACAAAACATTACTAATCAAAGCATAGAGTGGTACTACAAGTCAAGGAATAAATGATCATAGAGGCTATGGTGACCTGTCATAATCATAACATGGTGTGAGCATGTGCCAAGTCAACCCAAACAAAGCATTAAAGGAGAATACCACAATACTATGCTTTTGCATGCTAAAACAACGCATGATTCCTTCAAGGCACACTAAGAAATCCCAATCGTTTGGAACAAGACAAGCTACCGCAATAATCACTAAGCATAAGGTCAAAACAACACCTAGCATGTCATGCTAAAGTCTAAGTCACAGTCAAAACAAGCTCCTCTTGCACTTATAACCAAGAACTTACTACTCCTTTCCAACACCAAGCAACTTATTTGAAACAACTCACAAAGATAATAATCAATAAAGATCAGTGAGCTTGTCTCATAAATCCACAAAGAAGAACTAAAAAGTTCTAAGCTGAAAGCACAATAAAACTAAGGCTGGACGCAGTGCTAGCAAAAGAGAACACTCACAAAACAATAAGAGTGAAAACTAGAGTGTTCTAGGCAATGAAAACAGAGTGTGTGTCTCTCCAAAAGAAGTGTATTGTGACCAACCAACTTACTCAAGCAAACTAAGCAAACGAAAACCAAAAACCGAAAACTAAGACGCTCCAAGAACAACACAACAATGCATGAAACAATAAAAACGAAGTGTCTAAAAAGACTTGATATTTTTATTGATGAAGAAGGGGATGCCTTGGGCATCCCCAAGCTTTGACGCTTGTACCTCTTGAATATTTCTTTGGGTGACACGGGGTGGCATCCCCAAGATTGAGATTTTGTCCATTTTTCATCTCAATACATCATTCTTTCTCTACACCTGAATTTTTTCCTTCATACAAAACTTCACACAATCTTCATTAGCAACATTAGTGTATTCAAAAGATAATAAACCTTTAGGAAAAGCTTTGGAACAGCAAAACTTTTCACTAAAAACACAAGCTACTGTAGCAACTCCTTCAACAAGCTCAATTCACCTAAAGAGAACTTAAAAAGGAATCAATAAGAAGCAAATGCACATAATGGCAGAAATCTGTCAAAACACAAGCTACTGTAGCAACTCCGATTTTTTCAAAGACCTTATGTTGCTCAAATCAAAAAGTGTTGAACTCATGAAAGTTATCTAACATACTAGGGGATTTATTCGTAAATTTTCAGCTCAGTACGACTTACAAAGACTCCTCATGAATTTTTATGGTGGAGGACAGAAATCTGTTTCACGACAGCAACTCCCCAAATCTTACTTCCCTCTCATTAGAGGTCATTCTTGGCACAAAAAGCAAACAAAAAGGATAAGGAGAGGTCATTACAGAAGTAATAACTTCCAAAACTCAAGAAAACTCTTGGGTTATCTCCCAACAAGTAGTTTTCTTTAATGCCTTTAAGTTAGGCTTGATAGTTTGAGAAGATGCTCACATAATAAATATGAATTGAAGTAAAAGGGAGCATCAAGAAGCAAATTCAAAACACATTTAAGTCTAACCCACTTCCTATGCATAGGAATCTTGTAAAGAAACAAGTCATGAAAGAACAAAGCACCAAGCATAGGAAAGCAAAACAAGTGCAACTTCAAAATTTCCAACATAAATAGGGGAAACTTAATATTTTTGAAATGCATAAGACCATGTTTCCCTCTCTCATAATAACTTTCAGTAGCATCATGAATAAAATTAACAATATAACCAACACATAAAACATTCTTATCATGAGCCACATGCATAAAATGAGTATTACTCTCTACATAAAAGCATAGTCATTCTTATTAATCATAGTGGGAGAAAATTCAACAAAATAGCTATCATTAATATTCTCATCACCATAATCATCAAATATAGGAGGCATATTGTAATCACAATTAACTTTCTCCTGAATAGTAGGTGGACAGAAAATATCATATTCATCATTGTAATCATCATAAATTGGAGGTAAAGTATCATCAAAGTAAATTGTCTCCTCCGTGCTTGGATGAATAAAAATATCATGCTCATCAAAAGTAGCCTCCCTAAGCTTAGACTTTTCCATAGAATTAGTAATAATGGTGTCCAAAGAGTTCATACTAATAACATTGCTATTAGCATGCAAATAAAGTTCCATAGGTTTTTTAATTTTCTTTTCAAACACTTCATGTCCTAACTCAAGATAAACACTATAAAGCTCTCTAATTTTGTTGTAGTTTTCCATTAACCCTAACTAGTGCAAACAAGAAACAAAAAGACAAAATTGCAGAATCTAAAGGAAATAACTTCGAGCACTCACACCGGCGGATGTGGGTACCTTTTACCTTACCTCCTCGGCAACAGCGCCAGAAAATAAGTTGATGGCATGGAGGGAAGGTAAAAGCCCAAAACCTCCCCACCAACAACGCTAGAAAAGAGCTTGATGTATATGCACTTCTATTCTTGTAGACAGTTGTTGGGCCTCCAAGTGCAGAGGTTTGTAGAACAGCAGCAAGTTTCCCTTAAGTGGACCACCCAAGGTTTATCAAATTCAGGGAGGAAGTGGTCGAAGGTCTTCCCTCTCAAGCAACCCTGCAATCAAGATACAAGAAGTCTCTTGTGTCCCCCAACACACCCAATACACTTGTCAGGTGTATAGGTGCACTAGTTCGGCGAAGAGATAGTGAAATACAAGTGGTAACGGTGCCAGAAAATAGCTTGGCGGTGAGGTAAAGACTAAATCAAGCAAACATGCAACAGATCTAGATGCAAACGGTGTTTCAAAGTTTAAAAACAAGGCCTAGGGATCATACTTTCACTAGTGAACACTCTCTCATATAAATATCCTCTCTTCATGATACTACTCTTAAGTACTCTCCGGTTGGACACTCTAATCCATGGAAGGGCTATAACATCACACCTTAAAGTCCGCCTTCCCCAATCTAGATAACCCCACACTATCACCTTCAGCGCTAGATGGTTCCAACAAACACCACAATTTCATAGAGACATCTAACTCAAAATATAACTCATAACAAATATTCAATCTAGCCAAAGTGCCACACACGGTATGCATGTTGTCACTTTCACACATGTGGGGAAAAGCATAGATCTATTAAAGCACAAAGAGTATTTATGTAGACCCAGCATACCACTACATGTGTAGTACACTATAGTCGTTGACATGACATCCACAGAACATCATTCCGTAAATATCACATCCCTTAGGTGGTACAACAGAAACATTGCGGGTCCATATTACAAACATACACACATTATTATTATTACAGTACCGGAAGTTCAAGACTTCCAAAAGATTCAACTTACAAACCGAAATATAAGAGTTTCAGCGGAAGTTTCGAATTTAAAACTTAAACTCCAAATTGAGGTCAACAACTTATTGCTATATATTGTTCATGTTGCTCGGCTCAAGTGGCTACTAGAACTATAGTAATTATTCGAACTCTAGGAACTCTCCTCCGTAGACGATATCGTAGTCCTCCCCTTCTACGGCTCCATACAGGTTGGGCTCTTCATAGAAGACCTCCTCCTGGCTTTCAGTTGCATACATTGGCGTATCTTCGGGATTCTCATAGTCTAAGCAAGGATTCAAAGGAAAGGATGAGTAACAGCGTTACCTAGCAAATTCATTATATGCAAGGTAGTAAGTTTGATGCACTATCTACCACCTCGGACTATCAGTCCTTGGCACTATGCAATTTTTGTAAATCTTTCTTCAAAGATTAATTTTATTATGAAAATATATGACCATCAGCCTTCACAGGTTGACCAGAACTTTCATGGAGTTCCTTTCCTGCCGCGTTCGTAGCTCCTTCCCGGAACAGGGAGTAACAAGTTACAATTCTTACACTCTGCAGAGGTGCGTTACTTTTCCCATGAGAGATGAACTCCTTGTTGCACAACCGGGTGTACTTTCCCGTCCACAATTCCATGATGTGGGGCCCGGTAGTTGGTCCAAGCCAATCACTGCCCTCTCTGCGACCTCATATGTCTGCACGACCCTTCGGGGCTGGATCACCTCCGTTAAGCCCCCTTTCGGGCAGGCTAAAACCCTGATGAGTTCCCGAAGACTCTATGACCTGGTGATGCCCGGAATAGTACCATTTACATGGACTATATCCCTAAACACCATTCATGGATAATCTAGACACCAAAAGTGTGGGGCGTAAGAGTGCCCACCCATATGTTGGATCCGCACAAGGAATCACAACGTCACGTTAAGTTCATCTTGCCTCCATACAAGAGGAAAAGGATACAGCTGACTTCTTCGTCCCATTCCAAATCTCATGGTTAACGCGTAATATACGGTGCTAGAATCACTGATGTCATGGGTTATTAATCCCTAATTATTCATCATTATTTCAATTAGAAACATAAGTTCTATTGCTCCATCATATCATCACTTAGGATGATATCTAACATTTATTATCTTGAGAAAATAATGTTTTCTTTTTCTATAATATAGATGATAACACACAATTTGCAAATACTTTGATGAAGACTCTTCAAAGGACATGAGCAAGTGATGAACTTTCCTTGTGATTGCAAGGTAGTGAAGTCGGATGCTTGCACTGGACCTTGAGCTTCTATGTCTACAAAATCATCATTATTGCCCGGTAAGGACAATATTTAAAGAAGAAAAATGACTATGCAAAGTAATGCAATGCATTATTTAGCTTTGTGTGTAATCTCCCCCATTATTATAAAAAATCTTTTAATAATAAAGAATTTGTAAATATTGTATTCTTTTATTTTATTTCAATTTATTTGCATTTTATTTATTTAACAATTCTTTTAAGAATTAAATACCAAAAATTCATATCAAATATTTGTTTAGTATTTTTATAAAATACTACAATATTAATATATAATGGAAGTGATTTTTATTTATTTTTATCATCTTTCAATAATTTTATAAAATTCCATAAGGAATATATATATTACAAAATTCTTAATAAAATTTATATGTCTAAAATTTTATTTCTTAATTTATTCGGATAATTTGGATTATTGTGAATTCAAAATATTTTATTTATAATTTTTGGATTTCTATTTTATTTTCTCGAATTTATTTAAATTTAGGGGTATTTTGGTCTTTTCTTATTTATTAAAAACTGCTTTTAGGTAAATGGGCTGCCTTAGTTGGTTTATTGGGCCCTTGTGGCCCAATAGGGCAGAACCAAAACGATACCCCAAAGGGGTCCTGGCCCAATCCAGCCCACTCCCTCTGTCACTCTCTCGACCTCTTCTCTCTCTTCTCCTCCTCGACCCCATGGTCAATGGCGTCGTCGCCGTGCGCTGCTTGCCGCCGTGGTCCTCCCTGGCCGCTGCCGTGGTGCAGGGCAAGGTTGTCGACCATGCTCTACCTTCCTGTCCAAATCGATTTGGATCTGGAGCTCCCCCGTGGCTAGACTAGCTCCATCCCGAACCCTAGGGTTTGGGGTGGTGTTGGTGCTGTCGTCGTCGTTGATGCCGTCTGCTGTGGTGGTGTTCCTCGCCATCAGGCGTGGCTGTGGTTGCTGCTGCAGCATGGTGTGGGTCGCAGCGCCTGAAGGGAATATGCCCTAAGAGGCAATAATAAAGTGTTTATTATGTGTATTCCAAGTATATGATAGATGTTTATTTTGCATGCTATAATTGTATTAATACGGAAACATTAATACATGTGTGTTTAATAAACAAATAGAAAGTTCCTAGTTATGCCTATCTCATAAACTATCTCGTTGATTAACAAGATGATCAAGGTTTCCTGATCATGGACATTGGATGTTGTTAATAACGGGATGACAACATTAGTGTAATGGTGTGATGAACATTCATCTAAAGTATAGCATTACGATCAAAGTCATTGAGTTTATATTGCTATAACAACTTACGAAGTGATCCTAATCCTTAGACCATGAGATCATGTCAATCACTAACACCGGAAGAGTTTCTTGATAACATCAAACGTCACACCGTAACAGGGTGATTATAAAGATGGATACAGAACTAATAAAGTCTTATGTTGAGGCTCATGGATCGAGAGTGGAACTTGTTCATCTCGGTGACGGATAGATATACTCTGGGCCCTCTCGGTGATATCACATTGATTAGCTTACAAGCAAGTGATTTGATAACTAGAATGTTATATCACGGGAACAAGAAAAGAGTGCATGTCAGTAACGAGATCAAACTAGGTATGGAGATACCGATGATCGAATCTCGGACATGTAATATATCGTGAAACAAAGGGATTAAGATACTAGCGCAAAAGGTTCCGACGATCACAAGAAAGTCATCGTTGAATGTGTGGGAGTCAGTATGGGTCTCCAGATCCCGCTTCTGATTATTGATCCGAGAGGGGTCTCGATCATGTCCGCATTATTCACGAACCGTAGGGTGACACACTTAAGAGACACCGACATCCAATTGGAGCAAAATTTTCATGCCGAAAGAATGAACAAGCGCAGGAATTTATTTCACTAGATACCGAAAAAGGTTTTCGGGTGAAATTCCATAAAGTGGTTATGCATGTGAAATAGAATTCTAGCAAGGGATTATTTGTGTATGTTTGTCATTAAAGTAATTGATAAAATTCTGAATAAAATAAAAGAGTTTTATTTAATGAGAGTTTGCATTAAATTTGGTGGAAATTTAATGGCAAGTTTGAGTGGGATTTTGAGTGGAGGCATATGAATGGATTTTTGTGAG
Organism: Avena longiglumis; assembly: GCA_030063025.1. NCBI lineage: Eukaryota > Viridiplantae > Streptophyta > Magnoliopsida > Poales > Poaceae > Avena > Avena longiglumis. The sequence continues at coordinate 414,858,456 of CP125975.1, read as the reverse complement.
TGGAGTGTCCACCCACATGAATGAGGAGGGCAAGGGGGCAGACCCCATGCGCCGGTCACCCCCTTGGGGTCCCCCCTCCTCCTATAAAAGGAGCCCCTCCTCTCACTTCTCACTCACACCTCCTCGTGAAGGATCTCTCTCCCCCTCTAGAATTTATCCCCCATGGTCTCGGACTAGCGAGATACATGTTCCCGCTGTCTATTCGGCAAGAAAGAGTTGTGCTTCCGCTGCATCGCTGGAGCGACGAGGCGGAGGTTGCTCGGTGCCTCGAACGTGTGTGCGAGCACGGATGCGTTGCTGATTTGCGGCGCTAGGACTTCCTCTCGGTCTTGAGATCGGCAAGAGATCGTCTACATTAACCACGAGTTGAACTCGTTAAGATTTGTCGGTCTTCAAGGTTATGTTCTCTATGGATATACATCTGCCCGTTGTTTGTATCTAATAGATAGATCTTGGTACATAGTTCACATCGTAGGAAAATTTTTGTTTTCTATGCTGCGAACCCTACAGTGGTATCAGAGCCGGATCTATTGCGTAGATGCTTTACACGGGTAGTACACATATGAGTATGTGGGCGATGATGATCATGTTGTTGCTCCTTTGTTGTAATTTTGGATATTGGTGGCATAGTGGGATGAAGCGGCCCGGACAAACTTTACATGTCCTCGCACATGAGACATGTTCCACGCTTGACATGCAACTAGTTTGCATAAGTGGCTAACGAGTGTCTGTCTCTCCTACTATAGTCAATATCTATTTTGCAAACGAGTTGTCAACAATTTGGTTATCCTCATTGTGGTTCATGTTCGTAGGTAAGAACGGTTCTATCTCGAAAGCCCTAAGCCACGTAAAACTTGCAATGGATAAATTAGAGGCGTCTAGTTTAGATTGTTGCTGGGCTAGTGTTATGATATGGTGATGTTGTAAGTAGAAGTATGAGATGATACTCTTACAACACACATAGCGTGTAAACTCCATAGACCTTGGATTTACACATATAGGTATGATAGTGATCATACCACGATGCACATGATAGAGATCATATGCGGGAACCATATCATTTCACTAATAAACATATGATGTTTGATAGCATCTTATATTGCTTATTTAGTGCTTTGTTAGCATAATAAGATGATCCCTCATTTAAATATCAATATAAGGATGTGTTCTTCCTTTAGTATGCACCGATTATGTTTCGTCGCTCCAAGACATCACGTGATGATCGGGTGTTCTTGGATCCACGACCATATTTCGGGTGTAAAACAGTTACACACGCGAATACTAAGGTTCTAACTTGGCAAGCCTAGCATGTACAGACATGGCCTCGGAACACGGACCGAAAGGTTAAGCATGAGTCATATAGTTGATATGATGCCCATTTGATGCTCGCCTTTGAAGCTATACCTACTCACGTGATGATCGGAGTTGGTATAGTGGATTTGGTTCATGTAATCACCAAAAAGGCACGAGGGATGTCGTTTTTGAGTGGGAGTTCATTCGTAATATGGATTAGTTGAAATCAATCTATCATACACTTAGTCTAAACTTTACAAATTCTGTTGTAGATGGCACCACCTGCTTTTAATTTCAATGTGTTCATGGAGAAAGAGAAACTAGCAACGAACGGTAGCAACTTTACCGAATGGGCCATGAATTTGAGGATTCTCCTCTCTACTGCACAAAAGCAATACGTGCTAGAAGCGCCACTAGGCCCCCCACCTTTTGAGGATGCCACTGACGAGGAGAAGAATGTCTATCAGACTCGTCAGGAGGACCACAACTTAGTTCATTGCGGCATATTGTATGGGCTAGAGCCAGAACTTCGAAAGCATTTCGAAAACGGCAATGCATTTGATACAATGGGTGAGTTGAAAATGATTTTCGACACACATGCTGCTGTAGAGAGCTACAACGCTTCAGAAAAGTTCTTTAGCTGCATGATGGAAGAGCACAGCTCCGTTAGTGAGCATGTACTCAAGATGTCGGGTTACGCCGATAAGCTTGTGTCCTTGGGAATAACGATTCCCATTGACTTAGGCATCCATCGTGTTCTGCAGTCTCTGCCACCTAGATATAAGAGCTTTGTGATGAACTATAATATGCAAGGCATGAAGAAGTCTCTCCCGAGCTCACAATGCTTAAACCGCAGTGGAGATCAAAAGGAACATCAAGTGTTGATGATCAATAGGAACACTGGTTTCAAGAAAGACAAGAAGGTAAAATGGAAGGGAAGTAAGGCGGCAAGCACATTGCCGTGCTGAAAAGAAACCGAGTTGGACCTAAGTCCGATACCGAGTGCTACTATTGTAAGGGGATCTGCATCGAAGCGCAATCCCCAAGTATTTGGCGGAAAGAAGGCGGCAAGGCAAACAAAGGTATATATGATATACATGTTATTGATGTGTACTTGACTAGTGCTCGCAGAGCACTGGGTATTTGATACCGTTGTTGCTAATATTTATAACTCGAATCAAGGGCTGCGGAACAAGCGACCGCTAGCAAGGGGTGAGGTCAAGATGCGTGTCGGCAATGGATCAAGCATTGATGTGATCGCCGTCAGAACGCTGCCTCTCCATTTGCCGTCGGGATTAGTTATAAACTTGAATAATTGTTATCTGGTACCTGCACTGACCATGAACATTGTATCTGGATCGTGTTTGATGCGAAGTGGTTATTCATTTAAATCCGAGAACAATGGTTGTTCCATTTATATGAATGAAATCTTTTATGGTCATGCACCGATGATGAATGGTTTATTTCTATTATATCTCGATGATAATGTTACACATATTCATAATGTTGATGCTAAAAGGATTAAACTTAATGATGATATATCCGCATATATCTGGCACTGCCGTCTAGGTCATATTGGTGATAAATGCATGAAGAAGCTCCATTCGGATGGACTTTTGGAATCACTTAATTTTGAATCATTTGATACATGTGAGCCATGCCTTATGGGCAAGATGACTAGAACACCGTTTTCCGGTTCAATGGAACGGCGAAAGATTTATTGGAAATCATACATTCTGATGTATGTGGTCCAATGAGTGTGTCGGCGCGAGGTGGATATCATTATTTTGTTACTTTCACGGATGATTTGAGTAGGTATGGTTATATCTACTTGATGAAACACAAGTATGAAACCTTTGAAAAGTTCTAGGAATTTTAGAATGAAGTGGAAAATCATCGTAATAGAAAGATCAAATTTCTACGGTCCGACCGTGGAGGTGAGTATCTAAGTTACGAGTTTAGCACTCACATGAAAGAGTGTGGAATTGTTTCACAACTCACACCTGCCGGAACACCACAGCGAAATGGTGTGTCGGAACGTCGTAATCGTACTTTATTATATATGGTTCGATCTATGATGTCTCTGACGGACTTGCCGTTGTCATTTTGGGGTTATGCACTAGAAACTGCTGCATTTACTTTAAATCGGGCACCATCTAAATCCGTTGAAAAGACACCGTATGAATTGTGGTTCAGAAACAAACCTAAGCTGTCATTTCTTAAAGTTTGGGGATGCGATGTTTATGTGAAGAAACTTCAACCGGATAAACTCGAACCCAAAGCGGAAAAATGCGTCTTCATAGGTTACCCTAAGGAAACTATTGGGTATTCCTTCTATCACTGTCACATCCCAAGATTTTCCAAATCTTGTAATGTGAAAAATAAATAAAAAAAATAAATTATTATTGAAAATCAGAGTGAAAAGAAACTTTTGTTTTTAAATGGAAACTTAAAATACCATCTTGAACAAACTTTAATTAAAGTTTGAATTCAACAAAATCCAAATCAAGAGAAATGCTTTCCTCATTAAATGCATCTGGAAATTTAAAACACTTGGAAAATAAATCCAAACCCTAAACCCTAATGGGGTAAAAATCATTTCCAAGTTATCTCCAAGCCTATGGATTTGATCCATATAAAATCTTGTCAACAAACATTTACAAATGATCAAGAATGACAAATAGAAATATTAAAAAAACCATATAAATTGGTTTCACTTAATTTGGAAACCATGGATAAGATCTTATGAATTTAATAAGATAAGGAAAAGTAATTTCCAAAACTAATAAAACACTTATCAAAAATCCATACAAAATGGTGAGCAAATAATACTAAAAGATATTTAAAAGGATAAATAAATATCAAATAAAATTTTACAAATTGGAATCACCAAGTTTGGATCTCTAAATAAAAAGATATGGACTTTATAAGATGAAGAAAGAAATATTAAATAAAGATTATTTAAAGACCAAATTAAATATTGACCTAATCCATTAAGCAAAGGGAATGAATATAATCCAAACCCAAATAAAATAAAAGGATAAAGAATTTCCAAAACAAAATAAAATGGCATGAACCAAATTCTATTTGAATAAAGACAATCATTAATAAGAATAATTATATAATTCTTGAGAAAATAGTATTTTGGAATTTACCCAAGTGGAATAAAAGTTGTTTAATCAACTTAAATAAAATAAATCTTCCAAATAAAATTGAGGAAATTAAAATTATATTTAATTCCATTGGAATTAAAACAAATGCCCAATTCAAATGATTAATAAATAATATTAAATATATTCTAATTAATTCAAAGTGAATATTTTCACATCCTATTAAGTAAATAAAACCTACTGAAAAGTTTTGGAAGGATTTAGAAATTTAATTGGTGTTTGAAATTATTATTAAATCTTATTTGATTTAAAACTAGAGCCTATTTTGAGTAATTAAAAGACCTTAAAAAGAATAAATAAATTATTCTAAAATGATTTCAGAATGTTTTATTAATAAGTGTTTGAAGCTACACAAAATTTGACAAAGTTTTGAATTCAAATGAGTGTTTGAATTAATTAAACAAAACCAAAACAGAAATTAGAAAAGGAAAAAGAAAAACAATCTGAACAAAAAAAAGTGAAAGGGAGCAGCCCAGCCACCCCAGCCCACTAAACCCACTCGCATCCCACCTCTCCCTCTCACCCGAGCGAAACGTTTTTCACCGCGAAAGAAACCCGCACAGAGTATGACCACTGGACCCCACTTTCTCTTTCTCTCTCTCGCTGACAACGCAGCCCCACTGCCCCGTCATCATCGTCAACCCCGTGACTTGTTCGTCCCCAAACCTCGCTGTTGTTTCTGCCGTGAATGTGCACCTTCAATTCGTGTTAATGGCCGATTAATCCCGCGCTGCAACGACGCCCTCTTAATCGCCTGCGTCTCCCCTCCCGATCCCCCTCAGTCCCCCACCCTAGTACGCCCCCAGGCTGCTTAATTTCATCCATACTCTGCCACTGCTCCGACGACTTCCCCGGCCGATTCCGGCAGCCCCTCGTCGCCCCTCACCTCTTCGAGCACCCAAACAAACACCCCAGACCCTGGCGAACCTCCCCGTAGCATCAGCTCACTCGCGCGTGCCCTATATCATCGACTTCGTCTTTGTCTGAACGTCGCCGCCGTCCGCTCCAACTCCGACGAGCTCCACAGGTAGTCTCTGACGGCGCCGCCCTCTCTCTTTGATGCTCCCATGTTCCCTACTTTCCCACGCATCTAATAGCATCATCTTTTCCCTCTCCCGTGCTCTACAGCCACGTCCCCGACGACGACAGCGCGTGCCCGTCGCCACACACCTCTCCGGCGAGCAATCCCTGCAACTCCAGCGCGCCCCTCGACAAGCAGAAAGCACCTTGAGCTTCACCACGCCACGGCGAACTCGGTGAGCCACTCCTTTCTCTCCCTCGCTTCCTGTAACAGCCACGACGCCGTAGCCAGAGCCCGCGCCGCCACTTGCCGCCGCCAGCGCCGCCACTAGTTGGCAAGCGTGCTGCGCGCCGTTGGATTTTGATCCAAAGGACGCGATAGAACCTTAGCCCGAAGGGGTATCGATCGATCTGCGCCATGCGATGTAAGTTAAACCCTACGGTCTGAATTGCTGATCCAACCGAAACGGTACGGGCGAAAAAGAACTAGCCACGTGTCCCTGTTCGTTTGATCTAAAACAGATTTGATCTATTAGATGCTAGATTTTGTAAAATCTATAACTTTTAATCTACACGTCCAAATTTTGCAAATTTTATATCAATGGATTCAGCAAGACAAGCCCTAGCCAACCATACACTTTTTTAAGTAAAAAGCTTCTGTTAAATTGATTGTTTTTCCAGAAACTTGTGTATGCATGTTTAGGATATAAAAATTGTTCTAAAATGATTTTGAGGATAAAATCTTTGGCAAATGGTTTGTTTTGAACCTACTGACCCTAGGAATAAATTAGTGGTTTCAAAAATGTATTTGGTGAAGCAGAAGAATAAAATTTTGATTTAAACCATTTCTAGTTAAATAAAAATATGGTTTATTTATTAAAAATGGTTTTGGAAGAAAACCTTTGGGAAATGTTTTGGAATAAACACTCTGACCCCAAACACCAAGTTTTATGATTTCAAAATGTATTTGGTGAACCCTATAAAAAATATTACTTTGCTAAAATACATTTTCAACCACATAAAATAATGATTTGGTTTAAAAATGGTTTATAGATAAAATCTTTTGCAAATAGTTTTGCCACTTTATAGAATGACCATTAGGTGTTTTCAAATGTTTATGACCCATTAGAAACAACTTTTACAAATAAAACAATCTCTTGCATGCGTTGTTTTTTTCTATAATTTTATGTGATGAATTGCTTGAATGGTAGATTGAAATATTGTTTGCTTGATTGAATTGTAGTGATTTGAAGTGAGTGAACATTGAAAAGATCAAGGAGTGAACTTATACTCTCTACCAAAAAGGCAAGTGATGCTTCATACTTTTGTCCCATTATTTTCACTATGCATTAGTGATATTTCTATGTAAGACTTGCATGGAATTTTGCTAAGTGTAAACTATGCCATGGGAAATCCTAGTAGATGAAACCTTAGTAGAATTTCCTAAGTTAAGATTCCTACTACTATCATGCTTATCTTAGCTAGTAGAAAACAAGGGTGGAATATATATTCACACTATGGAAAATTTCCAAGTCAAGGACTTGTGTTTTGTTTAATAAAACAACTAAGTGAATGAATCACCTGGGTGGAATGGAAGGAATGGTTTTTGTTGAGTGGTTATGCAAGTACAGTATGCTGGGGAAAACATGGGCATCACCAAGTCCAGTATACTGGGGAAAACTTGCTATCTCACTTGTGGATGGCCACCCAGGAACCAAGAGAATTGAGATGTCAAATGTTGAGAAGCTTCAAGTGCAACCACTTGGCAATATGGGCTCTGTCTGGATCATATAGGTTGCAATAACTTGGACAAATGGACAGTTGGTGGTAGGGGAATGATAGGTTGGAGCGCGTCCATTCTGGTCTAAGGGAAGGCTTCTGAAAGATCTTGTCTTGGTGAAACCAAGTCTTGTGGGGAAAGTGCACCACCTCTGTAGAGTGTAAAATCTAAGTACTTAGCCATGTCCCTGGCAAAGGACAATTTCAGCATCAAGACATGGAAGCTATCAAGAATCTCATCATCCCAATTTCTAAGTTAAAAACTTGTGGTTGAACAAGGGTTGAAGGATCACCAATTTCTATTGGGAGATGCCTTGGGGAAGATTTTGTCAAACAAAAACTTAGTGTTTTCAAATGATAAGGAAAATCTATTTTGAGCAAAGCAAGCCTAAGCTCCACTTAGCCAAATGCATATAGATGATAGACTCCACTATACTACCATAGTATCACTTGCCAATACAATTCAAATGTATTGACCCTTGTGGCTGTAACTTGTTATGTTGCAGGTTTGTTTGATATTAGTGAAGTTTAATGATTAGGATTACAAGTCTACAACCAACATGGCTGCCTGTGGCACTTTGAAGATGAAGGACCCCATGCTATTGCTATATTCTGCTGCATTATAATGAGATAGCCAAATGAGCTATGTAAGATGTAATAAATTATTTTATTCCTGGTTATAAAGTTGTATTATGACCTTTGTTTCTTGATATTACATCTTAACTGTGGATGCTAGCTATTGATCTAGGGACTAGCATTGTAAACACAGGGATCCTTATCCTTTATAAAGGAGGGATCTTACAATCACAGATCCGAGGGCAAGGGTTTTGTTGCCAAGAATGGATCATTTCAAGAGAAAGAGTTTCTCGCGAAAGGTGTGAGTAGTCGGAAGGTAGAACTCGAAGAGGTTATTGAACCTTCTCTTCAAAGTATGGCGAGTAGCGCAGCGCCAGAAGTTGTTCCGGAGTTGGGTCCACCTGTTGAAGAGGGAACTAATGATAATGATCATGAAACTCCGAAAGAGAGTACTACCGAACCTCGCAGATCAAGCAGGACGCGTGCAGCTCCCGAGCTGTACGGAAATCCTGTCATGAATTTCATGGTTGATGAAAATGATGACCCTGCGACGTATGAAGAAGCGATGATGAGCCCGGATTCCAACAAATGGTTAGAAGCCATGAAATCTGAGATGGAATCCATGTATGAAATTCAAGTTTGGAACTTGGTGGAATTACCTCACGACCGAAAGGCTGTGGAGAACAAATGGATTTTCAAAAGGAAAATTGATGCTGATGGTAATGTGACCGTCTATAAAGCTCGACTTGTCGCAAAGAGGTTTCGACAAATTCAAGGAGTTGACTATGATGAGACATTCTCTCCCGTAGCGATGCTAAAGTCAGTTAGGATTATGTTAGCAATTGTTGCATATTTCGATTATGAGATATGGCAGATGGATGTCAAAACCGCGTTTCTCAATGGTAATATTGAAGAAGAGTTGTATATGATACAACCAAAGGGTTTTGTCAATCCTAAGGATGCTAACAAGGTGTGCAAGCTTCAGCGATCCATCTATGGATTGAAGCAAGCATCACGAAGTTGGAATCTCCGCTTTGATGAGGTGATCAAAGAGTTTGGATTTGTCCAAACTTATGGAGAAGCTTGTATTTACAAGAAAGTGAGTGGGAGCAATGTGGCATTTCTGATATTATATGTGGATGACATAGTATTGATCGGAAATGATATAGATCTTTTAAACAGTGTTAAAAGTTATCTAAACAGCAAATTTTCAATGAAGGACCTAGGTGAAGCGTCATACATATTAGGCATAAAGATCTATAGAGATAGATCTAGGCGCCTAATAGGGCTATCGCAAAGTACATACCTTGATTTAGATTTTAAAGAAGTTTAAAATGGATGGAAGTAAGAAGGGGTTCTTACCTATGTTGCAAGGCAAGACATTGAGTAAGACTCAAAGTTCGGCTTCGGCGGAAGAAAGATAGATAATGGACAAAGTCCCCTATGCTTCAGCCATAGGCTCTATAATGTACGCCATGCTATGTACAAGACCGGATGTGGCACATGCTATTAGCTTGACTAGTAGGTACCAATCGGATCCAGGTTCGGAACACTGGATAGTGGTCAAGAATATCCTTAAGTACTTACGAAGAACTAAGGATATGTTTCTTGTATACGGAGGTGAAGAAGAGCTCGTCGCTAAGTGTTATGTTGACGCTAGCTTTGACACCGATCCGGATGACTCTAAGTCTCAATCTGGATACGTATTCATCATGAATGGCGGAGCGGTTAGTTGGAGGAGCTCCAAACAACCTGTGGTAGCGGGATCAACAACGGAGGCCGAATATGTTGCTGCTTCAGAAGCGGCTCAGGAAGCAGTTTGGATGAAGGACTTCATATCCGAACTAGGAGTGGTTGCAAACGCGTTGGACCCAATGGTGATCTATTGTGACAACAATGGTGCCATTGGCAATGCCAAATAGCCAAGGTCTCACAAGCATTCCAAGCATACTAAGCGCCGGTTTCACTCCATCCGCGAGCATGTCAAGGATGGAGATATAAAGATTTGTAAAGTACATACGGATCTCAATGTAGCAGATCCATTGACTAAAACTCTCCCTAGAGCAAAACATGATCAACACCAGAACTCAATGGGTGTTAGATTTATCACTATGTAACTAGATTATTGTCTCTAGTGCAAGTGGGAGACTAAAGGGAATATGCCCTGAGAGGCAATAATAAAGTGTTTATTATGTGTATTCCAAGTATATGATAGATGTTTATTTTGCATGCTATAATTGTATTAATACGGAAACATTAATACATGTGTGTTTAATAAACAAACAGAAAGTTCCTAGTTATGCCTCTCTCATAAACTAGCTCGTTGATTAACAAGATGATCAAGGTTTCCTGATCATGGACATTGGATGTTGTTAATAACGGGATCACAACATTAGTGTAATGGTGTGATGAACATTCATCCAAAGTATAGCATTACGATCAAAGTCATTGAGTTTATATTTCTATAACAACTTACGAAGTGATCCTAATCCTTAGACCATGAGATCATGTCAATCAATAACACCGGAAGAGTTTCTTGATAACATCAAACGTCACACCGTAATGGGGTGATTATAAAGATGGATTCGAACTAATAAAGTGTTATGTTGAGGCTCATGGATCGAGAGTGGAATTTGTTCATCCGATGACGGATAGATATACTCTGGTCCCTCTCGGTGATATCACATTGATTAGCTTGCAAGCAAGTGATTTGATCACTAGAATGTTATATCACGGGAACGAGAAAAGAGTGCATGTCGATGCGAGATCAAACTAGGTATGGAGATACCGATGATCGAATCTCGGACATGTAATATATCGTGAAACAAAGGGATTAAGATACTAGCGTAAAAGGTTCTGACGATCACAAGAAAGTCATCGTTGAATGTGTGGGAGTCAATTTGGGTCTCCAGATCCCGCTTCTGATTATTGATCTGAGAGGGGTATCGATCATGTCCGCATTATTCACGAACCGTAGGGTGACACACTTAAGAGACACCGACATCCAATTGGAGCAAAAGTTTCATGCCGAAAGAATGAACAAGCGCAGGAATTTATTTCACTAGATACCGAAACAGGTTTTCGGGTGAAATTGAATAAAGTGGTTATGCATGTGAAATAGAATTCTAGCAAGGGGTTATTTGTGAATGTTTGTCATTAAAGTAATTAACAAAATTCTGAATAAAATAAAAGATTTTTATTTAATGAGAGTTTTCATTAAATTTGGTGGAATTTAATGGCAAGTTTGAGTGGGATTTTTAGTGGAGGCATATGAATGGATTTTTGTGAGTGGAGTGTCCACCCACATGAATGAAGGAGGGCAAGGGGGAAGCCCCCATGCGCCGGCCACCCCCTTGGGGTTACCCCCTCCTCCTATAAAAGGAGCCCCTCCTCTCACTTCTCACTCACACCTCCTCGTGAAGGATCTCTCTCCCCCTCTAGAATTTATCCCCCATGGTCTCGGACTAGCGAGATACATGTTCCCGGTGGCTATTCGGCAAGAAAGAGTTGTGCTTCCGCTGCATCGCTAGAGCGAGGAGGCGGAGGTTGATCGGTGCCTCGAATGTGTGTGCGAGCACGGATGCGCTGCTGATTTGCGGCGCTAGGACTTCCTCTCGATATTAAGATCGGCAAGAGATCGTCTACATCAACCATGAGTTGAACTCGTTAAGATTTGTCGGTCTTCAAGGGTATGTTCTCTACAGATATACATCCGCCCGTTGTTTGTATCTAATAGATAGATCTTGGTACATAGTTCACATCGTAGGAAAATTTTTGTTTTCTATGTTGCGAACCCTACAGCGCCCCCTTGGGGTGCTCCCCGTGCCGCCGTGCTCATCAGCCTCCTCTGCTTCCTCTTCTATTCTATAGATAGGACCATAGGTGAGTTGGTTCTTGGTTATAACCCGTGCCTCTACCTACTCTGAGTTCATAAGTGTGTAACTAGTGGCCATCCCTCATTAGGGTTCATATTTGTTCTAGGGTTCTTCCCTGGTTCTACGATTCATCCCTCTTTGTGCTTGAAAGATGATGATTTGATCTGGTAGTGATGCCTAGTGAAGATTGTGCTCACTGCACTTCAGTGCTTCGTGTCATGTTTTGATTATCTAATGATATTCTTGATCTGATGCTAGTGGTTCAGTAGTGTTGCCTCTAACTGGTGATAAAGCTTGGTTAAGCTGATGGTATAACTGTGAAACCTGGTTGGTTAGGTTGAAGCTTAGTGTGTTTCTCTCTTTGTTAGTACCAAGATCGATAGTAGCACTGTCAGTGGTGATTCACTACATCAGTAAAGATTGGATTGTGGATTCATGTGCAGATTTAGGTTACTTAGTTTCTTATAGTAACACTTTGCACATATAAACTTGATCCTAATTCCTGGTTATACTTTCCAGGAAAATGATAGTTACTGTCTTACTGGTTTATTTATGAAAGCTAAGTGATTGTTTGGCTGGGTTTTAGAATTTGTTCTTGTGACACCATCCTAGAATGGCACACAAGTGGTGATTCTACTACTAGGATTTACTATGGCCAGTGCTTAAGATTGGATTTTGTTAAAGATAAATTGTAAGCTTCTTTCTTTAAGGATCTATGCATATGATGCTGGTCTGAGGCTTAGGAATTAAATTCCTATCCTGCTATCCATCATAGATATGCTTAAGTATCAAGGTTGTTCACTGGACCTTGGATCCTGGTTGGCTAAAATGATTGGTTTTCTTATATCTTAATGTTGGTGCATATAGTTCATGAAATCTGAGGTGCTACTCCATTAGGAGATGTGCCCAAATTTTATAAGCTATTTGAGAACATATTGGAATATATGAGTTGTTTATGATCACCAGGATCTATGATGCTGGTCTGAGATCCTGGTGGATTTGGTAGAGTTTACTACTGGCCTTTATATTTCAAATTTACTCTATGATAGGTTCACCCCACTTGGGTGATCACTGAGAGATTTAACTTGTAAAACAACACATGCTTTTATGTTTGAATATGATGAACAGAATATGTGGATGTTTTATGATGCTCACCACACTTGGGTGTTGTTGGGGTTGCAATTTGTTGGTCTTGTGGTTGTGTGGCTAGATTGATCCGGTGCTCCTCCTGATACTTCCAGCTCCTAGACTTGTACTTGATCTAGCTCTCCACCTCCTGATCCTGGTGGCTTGATCTTGTGCTTGCTATCCACCTGATCTACCCCCTCCTTATGTCACCATCTTGATGAGATGATCAAGAGTTTGGTTGGTGTGATCTAGTTTGGATTTGGTTTGGTTTAGCTGGGCTGCTGTGCTTGGTGTGTATGCACTAGAGAATGGTGTTGGAGATGCCTCACACAGCTGTGCTGAATAGTTTTGTGTGTGTGACCTGTTGATGTTGTGCTGACAGCACAAACCATGCAGTTTGGTGTGTGTGCTTCTTGTCTGTCTGCTGCACCTTGTGGATATGCTCTGTATATGAAAGTTACTTTTATCTGGTTACACTTACTTGTCTGGTGAAACTTGTCCCTCCTTGTTGTTTGGAGTTATTTGACTTCTGGATTAAATTATGAAAGATTCAGTTCTTTCATTTTGGTGAAACTTGCCCCTTTAAAGATTACTCAATGATGAAATTTTGAACAGTGCAACTCACTATCAATTCTGAGAGTAAAACATTTTTAATCCTTCACTTTCTTTCTTTTAGTTTGTGTTTGTTTTGCAGGTACCAGACTTGAAGATTCAAGACTTTAGTTTAGGTTTTCTTTTCTTTATAGAATAGTCACTTGTAATATTTCTTTTATTCTTTTGTAATTTTTATTTTATTCATTTGTAATAAAGATTGTACTATTATTCAATATATAAAGGTTTTGCTATTATTTCATTACTATTGTAAAGATTCTTGATCATTGTCATAACTTACATTTTGTAACTTCTTTATTGAATAAAATAATGGAATGAATATTCTTTTTCTTAATTTTGTTCTTTGTTTAAAGTTTGAATTAGTAATTGTTAACTCTTGACTAGATCATAATATCAAACATAATTATAAATCCTTTTGAATTATAAATCCAACACTCAAGTTTCAATTCAAATTTCATTTCCCAAAGCACACTAATCCACAAAGATCATATCAAAGTTTATAACAATCATCCTCCAAGACTATACCTAATCTCAAAGCATGAAAGAAACTTTGATCACTTTAGGTTTTTATTTGGCGAAAAATTCACCCACTTTTTCACAGATGAATGCATGCAATTTCACAGATTTCTAAATCTACCCTTTGTTAGCTCCTAAATGCTGGGATGTTACAGACTTCCCCCCTTAAATTAAACTTCGGCACGAAGTTTGTTGAGATGTACCTAAATAGTTCTGGATAGGATTTTTTTAATTCCTCTTCTTTCTCCCAAGTGGCTTCCCTTTCAAGGTGATGTTCCCACTGTACCTTGCAATACTTGATTTCCCTATTCCTCAACCTTTTCCAGTTTTCTTCCAAAATTTTACAGGGTTTTTCAACATAGGTCAAGTCTGCTTGTAGTTCTATCTCTTGATGGGTGATTACATCATCCGGAACTTTCAAACATTTACGAAGTTGTGACACATGGAAAACATTACGCACTTGAGCCAATCTTGATGGTAACTCTAAAGCATAAGCTATAGTTCTGTTCTGACTCAGTATCTTGACTGACCCGATATATCTTGGACTCAATTTTCCTTTAACTCCGAACCTTTTAACTCCTTTCATTGGACTTACTTTTAAATATATCATGTCTCCCACTTCTGGATGCCATGATCTTCGACTTTGATCAGCATAACTTTTCTGCCTACTCTGAGCTATTTTCAGTCTATCCTTGATCTTATCAATGATATCTTGTTTTTCCTGGATATAGTCTGGCGCAAATTCTTTGCTGCTTCTAGGCTCATACCAACATATTGGTGATATACATTTCCTTCCATACAGAACCTGATATGGAGCTGCCTTCAAACTACTCTTACAGCTATTATTGTAGGAAAATTCTACCAATGGTAGGTGATCTTCCCATGTACCTCCAAAATCTAATGAACAAGCCCTTAACATGTCTTCTAGTATCTGATTTGTTATTTCTGTTTGACCCCCTGTCTATGGATGATAGGTTGTGCTGAAATATAATTTGGAACCAAGTGCTTCATGTAGTTGCTTCCAAAATGATGAAGTAAACACGGATCCCCTATCAATTACGATCTTTTTGGGCACTCCATGCTTACTTACTATCTCTTTGATGTGAACTTCTACTAACTTATCGGCATTATATTTCTGATTTACCGGAATAAAATGTGCACTTTTAGTGAGTCTATCCACAATTACCCATATCATATCCTTCCATTTAGTTGTCATGGGCAATCCCGTGATGAAGTCCATACCTATTTATTCCCACTTCCACTCGGGAATTTCCAAGGGTTGCAATGGTCCTGCCGGACTTTGATGTTCAGCCTTCACCCTTTGGCAAGTATGGCATTCTGATACATATTTTGCAATGTCTCTTTTCATGTTATTCCACCAGAATAGTTCTTTCAAATCCATATACATCTTAGTACTTCCTGGATGTATAGAATATGGTGTTTCATGTTCTTCTCTGAGTATGACATCACGAATCTTAGTCACATCTGGAACACAAAGACGATCCTGGTACCACAAAGACTCATAATCTCCAAGGCGAAAAACTGATTTTTTTTCCTTGTGATATCCTTCAAATTTCCTCAACAATAAAAGGATCTTCTGCTTGATGTCTAAAGATTTCATGTTTAAGATCACTGTCCTGCTCTTCAACTACCTTCATAGTAGCTAATCCTCCAAGAACCTCCGTTCTAATGAATTGAAGCTCTAATCTTTCCAAGTCCATTTGTAACTCTTATGGTAGCTCCCGATTGCTAGGCTCAATATCTGCACCCTTTCTGCTTAAAGCATCCGCTACAACATTTGCTTTCCCTGGAGTATAGTTGATTGTCAAATCATAATATTTGATTAGTTCCAACCAACGCTTTTGTCTCATATTCAACTCCTTTTGAGTGAAGAAATATTTAAGACTTTTATGATCAGTGTATAACTCACATCTGGCTCCATAAATAAAATGCCTCCATCCTTTTAGCGCAAAGACTACTGCTGCTAACTCTAAATCATGAGTTGGATAGTTGACTTCATGTGGTTTCAGTTGTCTTGAACCATAAGCAATCACTTTCTGATCTTGCATTAACACACAACCCAACCCTTCTTTAGATGCATCACAGTATATTGTAAAGTCTTTCCCTGTTTCTAGAACGGCTAATATTGGAGCTGTGGTTAACCTGGTCTTCAACTCCTAAAAACTCGCTTCACACTTCTCATCCCAATTGAATGGTGTATTCTTTCTTAACAACTTGGTCATTGGTCCAGCTATTTTGGAGAAACATTCAATGAATCTCCGATAATAACTAGCCATCCCCAAGAAACCTCGAATTTGTTTCACATTGGTTGGTGCAGTCCACTCTAGTACTGACTGAACTTTAGATTGATTTACAGCAATTCCATCTTTACTGATCACATGGCCGAGGAATTCTACCTCATCTAGCCAAAATTCACATTAACTGAACTTAGCATAAAGTTTATGTTCTCTTAGAGTCTGCAATGCTATTCTCAAATGATCAGCATGCTCTTACTTATCCTTGGAATATATCAGAATATCATCAATGAAGACTATGACGAACTTATCCAAATATGGCATGGAGATTTTGTTCATCAGGTTCATGAATATTGCTGGTGCATTGGTCAAACCAAATGGTACTACCAGATACTCATGGTGTCCATATCTTGAGACAAATGTTGTCTTTGGAACATCTTCGGTTTGATTTTTATCTGATGGTATCCAGATCTTAAGTCGATCTTTGAAAATACTCCGGCTCCTTTCACTTGATCAAACAAATCTTGAATCCTTGGTAAAGGATACTTATTCTTTATGGTAACATTGTTCAGATTTCTGTAGTCTCCACACATCCTTCTTCCACCGTCCCTTTTATCCACAAAGATTACTGGTGTTCCCCATGGGGATACACTTTCCTAAATAAATCCTTTTCTGGCTAACTCATCACTTTGCTATTTGAGTTCTTTTAATTCTTTTGGTTCCATCTTATATGGTGCTTGAGCTATTGGTGCTGTACCGGGAATTAGATCAATAGTGAACTCTATCTCCCGATCTGGTGGCATTCCAGGTAGTTCTGCTGGAAAAACATCTTGAAATTCATTTACTATAGGAATATCTTCCAACTTGACCTCTTTCATTGAGTTCAACTGCAGATCCACCATGATATGATTGTGCTTATCTTCTTGGTAAACTATCCTTGATCACTTGGATTTTTGATTGAGACAGTTTTCTCCTCACAATTTATCTGATGTCACGATGCGGGATCAGGGCTAGACAAATACCAGACCCTCATCTGATATAAGACTAACCTAAATTCCGAAACACGCAGGGAAAGATCGGTAACATTACAGAACATACAAATCATACATTAATAAGGTAAACTCTTAAGAGAGTTACAAACCAGCCATACAAGACAGGGGTCATAGACCCATCATTACATCAAACAACGGAAGCAAACAATTTGTTCTAAACAAAAAACTTAGCAAAGTGCCTAAGAGGTCTTAAAAAAGTAGCGACCCTTCCATAGATCCTAGGCTGCTGCCCGGGAACCCCGACTACTCGTCGACTTCGACATAGAACCCACCTTCAGTTGGAGTAGCATCATCTGTGGAAAACATCAACGAAGCAAGGTTGAGTACAGGGTGTACTCTACAAGACTTATGGCTAGTGGAGTTATTTTGCATAAAACCATCTTTTGTTTTCAAAACTAGAGGGAGAAGAAAACTCGTATAGTCAGATCATTTTCAAAAGGGGATAAGAAGACTTCAACTCTAGCCCTTAAATTCATCTTTGATATCCACCAAGCATCATCATCAACTGAACAACTCTTCCCGGACTACCCCCTCAACAACCCCGAGGAAGCATTCCGGATCTCACTTTAGTTGACAAGTTTTAACATTCGGATATAGTTCTCTATGATCTTCACGTCCGTTCCCAAGTCGTCCATAACCGTGGACACTGCTTTTCAAAAAGATTAATAACCCTGCTGGGGTGCACAACTTTACCCACACGTACCAACCGATTCTTAATGCCAAATTATTAGCCCTCTTCCCTGGAAGGCCGGCAGAGAGTGGTTGACCACAACCTTTACCCTACTTTCGCCGAGACCATGAGTCACGCACTAAGGAGATGCCGCCGTAACGGGTCGAGTCCCGAAGTCGGTCCCTAGCGATGTGAACAGGGTTTGAGATAACGGATGCCGGGCATCTCCCATTCCCTTCCACGCTTACCTACCTGTATGAATGCACCTCCTTCACCTCCATTCAAGAATAACCAATATGCGTATGTCGAATGGAAAGCTCGAACTATGTGACCATGGAATCTACTAGGCAAGTTAGTTGGTCGAGGGGGTTTCCAGGCCCCCGTGTGGTTGTACGCTCGTCTTGGTTAAAGAGGCAAGAATATCGGGTCCTAGGGGTGGCAAGTATGGGACTACAAAAACCATAACCCACGTGACCTCCCATACGAGCCTTAGCATGTTTATCATTCATCTCTGATCACATCACCACAACCTACCATACTAGATTCATTCGCATCTCCGGTGCATCACTTGAATGATCAGCATCAAAACACTAAGCATGGCTAAGCTTGACCGAACTTGTGTCACTAGCGACGCTCATAAGCCAAACCCTAGTTATGCTAGGAGCGATGGATTAGGTAATATAGTTCATAAAGGATAACATGCATCAGATAGGGTTACTCTTCCTACTGACTGAAGAATATTTGAACCGAATGCATATGACGAGAATGAAATACTTTGTAATCATAGGATTCATATGTATGAGTGGGGCTTCGCTTGCCTTGCCCGTTGTTGGTCTGGTACTGCTCTTCGTGGCATTGACTTCAGCTTCAGGTTCGGTTCCTATTCGCGAGAACCAATCACCGGAAAGAGAAAGCAACACTCAACACATGGCATGTGCAATGCTCATACAATATGGATGATATGACAAGTTAAATAGTGTTGGATTGAACCCTAAGGCATGCTTTATCACTTTAAAGGGGTTTCTGAAGATCCAAACCCTAAAATAGGGAGATCATCAGAATCACCTATGGGGTTCAATTGGTTCTTCTAATTATACTTGATGTCAAAGTTGATTAACAATGTATGATTATAGCTTTTTTTGGATAGGTTTCATTTTTCTGAACATTTTGGTATATTATTTGTATTTTCTGGTTTAAAATGAATTAGTTATGAATTTCCCAAATTTTAATTCATTTTAAACATTTTAGGAATATTTAAATTAATTCCCAAACTTGGGCCCACATGTCAGACTTCTATTATTTTCAAAAAATATTTATGGAAATGATTAAAACCCTGACAGATATGGCCCACATGTCATACATTTTTCATTTAAATAAAACAATTACAGAAAAGAAAAAGGAGAAATGACATCAGCATGACATCATGTTGATGTCATCAATGGAGTTGCTCCCAAGTCGAGCTCGAATCCAGCGATTCTGAGCGCGCCTGGATGCGAGGTTGGGGGCGTTAGACGCAGACGACGATGGGGAGTCGAATGGTGGTGGCGCCAGCTATTTTTGGTCACCGGAGACGGCGGTGCAACGACCGCGAGCGGCGGCGCCGTCGGGCTCACGCGGGGAGAGGAATTCAGAGGGAGAGGGAGCAAATCGAGGGGTGCTTGAGCACCACAAGCTCACCCTGAGCACGATGGTGATGATGGCGAGGTCGGGGACGGTCGGACGGCGTCGAATCGACGGCAACAACCTCGGCAACTGGCGGCGGTTCGGGGACGATTCCGGCGAGGTGGAGCCTTCCCTGCTTGCGTGCTTCGGTGAGGAGGACTCGGGCGGTGAGGCACTTCCAGCAGTGGCCTCGGCGCACCGCGGGGTGGTCGGGAACGTCGACGTCGGCGGGCTCCAGAGAGCTAGGGTTCTGGCGAGGAGGGGAAGAAGGGAAAAAAGGGGACTAGGGTTCGTCGACGGTGGCCGGGGATACTTGTAGACGCTCGGGGGTGGCGGCGCGCATCGCGGCGCTGGCGAGAATCGTGGCGCAGACGAGCGTCGGCGGCGGCTCCACGCAGCTGCTTGCCGGCGTCGGGAGAGAAGAGAGGGGAAAGGCCGAAGGGGTACGGGCCTGGCATAACATATGGAAACGATAAGGAGCACTTGTAATTATTTGAGCTCCATGCATTTGAGAATTTTCAAAATATGGGAACCATTTGAATTGATTCAAAGAGAGAGGAAAAACTATTAGGGTTTTTAGGGTTTAATTTGTTCTTTCTTGATTAGACCAAAGTGCAAGTGTAATGCATGCATGAAATGCTCAAACATGTCTTATTTATATTACACAAAAGGGTGGTATGTTACATCTGAGCCCCATGTTCCATCATCCAGTCCATCCCCAGCACTACTGCAATTCCCTTCAAAGGAATCACATAAAGGTCTGCAAAGTATGTACAACCGCAGATCGATATAACCTGATCTTGTTTAATGTAGTGTACAATCACATTTCCCCCTGCCGTAACTACGGTCATAGGGTTTTCTAACATTGCCCTTCTAATCCCGAACTTATCACATAATTCTTCAGAAATGAATGAAGTAGTTGCACCAGTATCAAATAGAACTTTGCCGGGATTGGTAAGGATATTGAGCATACCTATCACTGCATGCTCCAAATTATCCACCTCCTCTAGGGTTGCGCAGTTCAGCTTCCCGGTAGGTATGTTCCTCTTGCCATTGTTGTTCTTGCCATTATTTCCTCCTTTATTGGACTGTCCATTTCCTCCCCTGGCTTGCCTCCCATCTTGAACCGGCCAACATCCTTGTGGTTTGCTTGGATAATTGGGATTTATGTGACCTCTCTGACCACAAGCATGGCATACAATTACTGGTTTTGGGCAATCCCTTCTCATCTTCCCTGGGAGTTTGCAATTGTGCCATATTATATTCTTCACGTTTGAATTTGCACTCCGATTGGAATTGTTGTTGTTATAGGGCCTATTCCTTGGTTTGAATTCCAAATTGGGATTGGGCTTGCTTGCTTGTATCCTCTTGGTTCCCTTCTTAGCTCTCTTCCTTCTATCCTCTTGAACATTCTTGTAGTCATCTTCGAAAGTAATAGCTGCATCCAGCAACTGCTAATAAGTTTGCTTATTATCCAACCTCAACTGCATCCTCACAAATGGATTTAATCCTCGTAGGAAACGCTTCTTCCGCTTCTCTTCTGTATTAACTTCTTCCTCTGCATACTGAGACAGTTGACTAAACTCCCGAATATACTTCATCACACTAGTATATCCCTGCTGCAGCTCCTCAATTCTCTCTGCTTCAACTCCATAACACTCTTTGGAACATGATATTCACGGAATCTCTGTTTAAACTCTTCCCAAGTGTACTCCCTTCCTGGTTTTTGCATGGCTAACTGATTCTCCCACCATGATGCTACAGGTCCAGTCAGAAGATGAGTTGCTTACTTCAATTTCTCCTGATCATTGCAACCTACAGTCTTTAGCTTTCTTTCTATATCTGCTAGCCAATCCTCTACATCCATTGGTTCAGGGGCTGAGGCAAAAGGTAATGGCATTGCATTCTGGAAGTCAGAAATACTTACTCCTCCACCTTCAGGTGCCCTCTGACTTGCTCGTCCTAGTAACTCCTCCATGAACTTGTTCTGGGTCTCTTGCATCATTTGCATACACTGCGTAAAGTTCTGCTCCATTAACGGCCTCATTGGTGGTGGTGGTGGTAATGCTCCCTGATTCGCTGCATCTGCATCGGCCTTCTCCTTGGCATCACGTTCCATCCGCTGCTGTTCATATTTGGTCTCTACACCCGTATCCATGATCCCCTAGTCCTACACATAAAGCGAATACTCATAATTACATCATGCACATGTGTTCTGAGCTCGACTTTACGCACAGAACTAGTCACACAATGAAAATCCAAATAAAATCCAAATGTGCATTTCACATATTATACATTACAATATCATACAAAGTCATTACAACATATACCATATGGGTATAATCACAACACTACCTTATTTCTCTAACTATATTATTTCTTTGATTACAATACATGGTATTCGATACCTCTAAATAATTGCCTACTTCTAGTATTAACTACGCTCATCATACATGCCTGATGTCCAACCATGATGACGTGACATTCTTCGCACAGTTTGTGGAACAAATGGCCTTCCAGAAGGAACATACTCAGTATCTGAAGTGTCAGGACTTGAGTCATTACTCAACCTGAGCGCATTGACTCCTTCCAGCTCAGCTGAAAATTCTTCAGAAACATATTCAACATTATCTCCCACTTGCATCTCCTGAGCTTCATTCCTTGAGTCGCCAACAGAATACGCAGATCCTGCTGATTCCTAGGTGCTCCTTTGGGCGAGATAGTTAAACACCGGATAATGTATATTCCCTGGGTTTTGAGAAGATGTTGATGATTCAAACACTCTCTCCTCAGGATCTTCTCCTTCATCCTGATTATTTATGAACATGGCATTTCTACTACTGTTACTAGGGTTAATTCTTGCACCCATCCAGCTAGATTGTCCCACATTTCTGTTAGAACCATCTATGGACATCTAGTGTTCCTAGAATCCTGCAAATGATCCCATTCTCCAACCATCAGAATTCTCAATAGGAAGTTCTGAATCAGAACCATCCTCTGAACCCTATGGTACTGCATACCTCATCCATAGTAGGATCATATATAGGTTCAGGCCTTGGTGAATAAGGATATGGTGTAAAAGATTCAGGATCTATAGGTATATCCTTAAAGATAGGTTTTGCACTCCTAATTCCTTCCTTATCCAACTGAAATGCTAACTGCTTCCTCCTTTCCGGATCAGTTAGATCCTCTAACATGTCATTTTTATCTTCAACAATCACTTGATGTAACATCCCAAAAATATGAAACAATGATCATCAAACTCTAATCACTAAAATTAGGGTTAACAAAAACTTTGATTAATTAAAATTATATGAATGCATGTGTGTATGTGATGATTTGATAAATGCATGAATGATCTTGTGTGATTAACCTAAATAGCAAGAAATGGTTTAAGGATGAAAATAACATCATATAAAACATTTCCAAGCAGAAACAAATAAAGAGAAAATCAAAAACAAATCAATTAAGACAAATGGGCATTTTTGCCAATCTTGCTCACTAGGTCACTTTGAGTGTTTCTAAACCAAGATTTCAAACAGAAACTTTTCCAATTCTTTTCACCCCTTGTTAGACCAAGTAAAAGTGAAGCAAAGCCTACATTTCAAACTTGCAGAAACATTTGGCAACCTCATTCAAATCACAAGTAAAAAATTGAATCTTTATCATATGTGAAGATCACACATTTTCAAAACCCAACCAAACCAGTGCCCCTTTACTAATCCAACTAACTAGAGACTCCCTAGTATGTGCCTAGCAAACCCACCAAGTTTGAATCCAAAATTCAAATTTGAATTTCTTTCGGCCATTTCATCAAACACCTTGTTTGCAGCAAACAAACAAACAACAAACACTATAGTGAGCAGTGAATTTGGACAACCTTGTTCCCTCTCTAGCTCTCACTACACTCTCACTAGATGATCTGCCCAATTAACAAGCCTTAGCACCACTGTGAGCTTGGCATAGCCATTAATGGTGACCATGCCGAGCCCATTTGCCAACCCCAATGTCGCCATCGAGCTAGAGGAAGAACTAGCCCTGCCAGCCTTGTCTGGAACACGCAGCACCGTCCACCGCCACTCCCTGTCCCAGCCCCGAGCGCAGCCAGCCACTGGACCACCCAGAACGCGCGTAACCATTCTCTCTGCGGCCATGCCGAGAGCGCGCCAATGCGCCACGCTCGACCAGCACCCACAGACCGCGCACCATCCTCGCCACTTGCGTGTGTGATCGCCAACACTCCAGCAGCCCGCCAGACAACCTCGTTCGCCGTCGCGCGACTAGGAGCACCCGTGCGCCATTAAATTCGCCGTCGGACCCGCCTAGAGCATCGACGCGTTCCGATCGATTAGCATCGCCCCACGCCTCACCACCACGCCGTTGAGCTTCGCCAGGGAGCACAACATCGCCCCCTACCGTCGCCCATCACATTAGCCCTCTGTGTCGTCGACCACGACGAGCTCAGCTTGCGCCTGTCGGTCCCCTTTAGCCACTATAAAAGGAGACCTCCCCCGCTCGTTTTCTTCACACCAGCTCACTCCCCACCTCTTACTGATCACACCCACTCACTCCCGGAGCAAGTCGAGCACCAGGTGGCCGGAATTTCACCGGAGTTCACCGCTGCAGAGGAGGAGAGGCACCGTCGATTGGAGCCGCCCCAGGAGAAGCTGTCGGTACCATGAGAACCGTCATCGTCGACTTCGTCGTTCACCCCTGTCGCCGACCAGCGCCTGAGCCCCGGTGAGCCTCCCACGACCCCCACCTACCGCTCTAGGGTTCTGTCTCGCCGGCGCTACCCGACATGGACGATGAACCAGAGCTGTTCTGTCACATCCCAAAATTTTCCAAATTTTGTAATGTGAAAAATAAATAAACAAAATAAACAATTGTTGATTTTTAGGGTGAGAAGAAACTTTTTGATTCCAATTGGAAACATCAAAACCTATTTTTATCAAATAAAATCCTAAAGGGATTTAAAAAGATAAACAATTAATAAATAAAATTATGATAGTTGGAATTACTATTTTTGGATCTTTTAATAAAAAGATTTGGTGTTCAAAAGAAAAGGTAGAATTATAAATAAAAAAATTATTTTATAGAGCCAATTTAAATCTTGGCCAGGCTTTTGAAATAAAATATTTCTATTTGATAAGAAGAGTAAAGGTTTATTTAAATAAAATAATGAGGATTTATTAATATCCAATTTTATTAAAGTAAAGGCTTTTCCATTTTAAATAAAAACTAAAACTTGTTAATTTATTTTAAATAAGATTTCCAAGTGTTTTATATTTTCAAATAAAACCTACTAAAATGGTTTTGATAATATTTAGACTTCAAATAGAGTTTTAAAATAAATAAAATCCTATTTGAATTAATAACTAGGGTCTATTTATTTAATTATTAATGGATCCTAAAAAGAATAAAAATTATTTTGTTTTGGACTTTGATTTGTGTTGTTAAACAGAATTAACACCTACACAAAGTTTGGCAAAGGTTTGAATTCATTTGGGTGTTTGGATTGTTTGAATAAAATCAAAACAGAAATTCCAAATGGAAAAAGAAAAAGCTATCTGTATAAAAAAAGTGAAACGAACCAACCCAACCCAACAGGCCCAGCAGCCCAACTCGCAGCCCAACTCTCCCCCCTCTCAGCGAAACGTTTTTCACTCGGAAAAGGACCCGCTAAGTCGCAGACAAATGGACCCCACTCACACTCTCTCTCCCTCACAGACAGACGGACCCCACTGCCTCGTCATCGTCATCAACCCCGCTCCAGCCGTTTCCCCCTTGCTCGTCGTTGTTCTGCCGCGAGTTAATTCCATTAAATTCGCGTAAATGGCAGAGTTAATCCCGCCTGCGACCACGCTCGATTAATAGCCTACTTTCCCTCTGTCTTTCCCCCCAAGCTCCAGCATCTCCCAGCCACCAGGCTGCCTCGAATCGGCTTTGCACTGCCGCTACTCCGGCGAGCTTCTCCGAGCAATTCCGGCGCCGTCCAGCCTCCCCTCGCCTTCCACTGCACACGAGCTTGCTCGCTAGCACCAGGCGCATCCACCCGTGTGCTCCACTCGCCCGCGCACGTCCCCTATCGTCGACAAGCATGACACAGAGCGTCGCCGCCGTCTGTCCCGTCTCCGGCGAACTCCCCAGGTAACCTCTGTTCGCCCCAACACCTCATGTTGATGCTCCCATCTTCTCCAGATCAGCACGGGTCTAACCGTACCATCCGTTTGCCTTGGGGTGAACTGCAGCCTCGCCCCGTCGTCATACAGAGCCGCCTGACGCCACTGCATACTCCGGCGTGGAATTGCCAGCAGCTCTGAGCGCCCCTTCGTCCACTTCAACCACCTTGAGCTTCAGTACGTCACGGCGAGTTCGGTAATGGCCTCCCCCCTCTCCTACGCTTCCTAGCTTCGCCGGAAACCTCCTGCCCGAGCGTGCGCCGCCACCAGCCGCCGCTAGCGCCGCCAGTTACTGGTCAAGCTGCTGTGAGCCGTGCGATGCGAATCGTCTGGCTATGATTAGATCTTAACCAAAGGGGTACGCGCCCATATGATCCATTTGTTTTAAGTTAAATTATGCGGTCCAGAGAGGCTGATCCGCACGAAGCGGTATCGGCCAATAGAATCACGCCACGTGGACAAGGTTTTGTTTAAAACCGAAATTAGAATCTGATTGATATGTAAAGTTGTAAAATTCAAAACTTTAATTCTACACGTCCAAATTTTGTAAATTTTATATCAATGGATTCAGTAGAACAAGTACTTTGCAACCATACGCTTTTTTTAATGATTTTCTTCTGGAAAATTGGTTGAATTTGCAGAAACATGTGTAGGCTTATTTTGAATATAAAAATTATTCTAGATATAATTTTAATGTGAAATCTTTCCAAAATGGTTTGTTTTGAACCTACTGACCTTAGGAACCAACTTATGGTTTTAAAAATGTATTTTGTGAAGTTAAGGAGTAAATATTTGAATTAGCACATTTCTAGTCAAATAAAAATATTGTTTTTAGTTTAGAATTGAATCTTGAGTAAAACCTTTGGGAAATGATTTGATTCAAACCTTCTGACCCTAAACACCAAGTTTTGAGAATTAAAAATATATTTTGTGAACACTTTAAAAGAATATTGCTTTGCTAAAAGCATTTTCAACCACATAAAATATTAATTTGATTTAAAAATGGTTTATAGATATAACCTTTTGCAAATGGTTTTGCCACTTTAGAAAATGACCACTTTGAACTTTATAATGTTTAGAGCCTAGTAGAAACCACTTTTGCAAATAAAACTATCTTTTGCATGCTTGCATGCATGACCTTGTTTCTATTATTTTATGTGTGATAAATTGGTTGGAATGCTAGTTGAATCTATGTTTGCTTGATTGAATTGTAGTGGAATTAGAAGAGTGTGATATTTGCAAGATCAAGAAGTGAACCATCATTCTCTACTAAAAAGGAAAGTGCCACTATCATCCATGTCCTACTATTTTCATTACACTTACTGGATTTTTGTAACATGCATGATAAGGACTACTATATTTTATGCTATGCTAAATCCTAATAGGATACCCTTATATCTCCCTTAGTGGAAACATTGTAGTTGTAGTATGCTTAGCCCAGCTATATATTTGGGATGGGATACATGTTATGATTATATGAAGAGTTGAAAAGATATATGTTTTATATAATAAAACAAGTACTCAATGAACCACCTGGGTGGACAAGGATACTCAAGTTTTGGACAAGGTGGCAACAAAAGGAACCATGTTTATATGTCCATCTCTTTTTGTATGTGCACTAGAAGACCACCCAGGGACTTAGAGATTGAACATGTTTCTCGTACAGTGGCTTCCGTGTACAGCCACATGATAAATGGGCTCTGTCTTAGTCAACTAAATAGTGGAAGACCCATGCATTGGCATATTCAGGTTAACTAGAATTGTGTAAGGGAACTTGAAACCCTACATTGGTGCCTGGATGACAAGCTAGCATTGTGTATTGGGAGGACTTCTATGGAAAGACTTTGTCACATTCTCAATCTGCCAATACTCCATCTTGGTGAGTACTTATCCAGCGGCCACTGGTGGCATCAAGATGAGATTGTGTCATGTGGGTAAAGTGTACAACTTCTACAGAACATCAAAATTCTAAGTACTTAGCTGTCTCCCTGGTTATGGACAATACTGAGCAACTAAGGCCTGAAGCTATGGAAGATATCGACATTCCAATTTCTCAAAGTAAAACTTGATGGTGACAACAAGGGATTTGAAGCACTTGGAGTTTTCCAAGAAGATTAGAAAGATTTTGACAAAAGATCAAAACTATTTTGAAAAGATAGGACAAAACTATATTGCTTTCTGCAAATGAGCCTAAACCCTACCTAGCCAAATATGCATGTAATGATAGGATCCACATATTTCTACATAGTAGTGAAACTTGCCAATACAATTCAAATGTATTGACCCTTGTGGCTGCAACTTATTATGTTGCAGGTTTGTTTGATGTTAGTGAAGTTTATTGATTAGGATTACAAGTCTACAACCAACATGACTGCCTGTGGCACTTTGAAGATGAAGGACTCCATGCTTTATAGAAGTTCTGCTGCAATGTAATGTGATAGCCAAATGAGCTATGTAAGACGTAATGAATTATTTTATTCCTGGTTATAAAGTTGTATTATGACCTTTGCTTCTTGATATTACATCTTAACTGTGGATGCTAGCTATTGATCCAGGGACTAGCATTGTAAACACAGGGATCTCTACCTTATTAAAGGTTGGGAACCTTACAGATGGTATCAGAGCACTATGTTGCATGTAGGATTGTAACCCTAGAATTGGACAGAACCCCTTAGAAAAATAGGAGTTGATTTTGTTCCAAAACTTATTTACAAACAATCTTGTAAACACTTTCCTCAACCATTTTGATTTTGATTCTACATCTCTTCTATTTCAAACTTGATGAACAAAGCCTACCCCATGGCAAAGACTTCACCATGTGCAAAGGATTTCATCAACTCTAATGACTTCAACATCTTCAAGTGATTTCAACTTTAGTTTCACCAAGGACTTCAACTTAGACATCACGAAGGACTACAAGTGATAACCAAGAGACATTAGATTGCCTACCAAAGATATTGATATCAAGTTAGAGTATGGAGCATATTGACCTATGAGGTATGATTATACTAAGATATATATTTCAAGAAAACTTGTTGTTTCCTTCAACTCATGAGTTAATCTCATAAGTTGTTAAGTGAATGGTTGCTTGTTGATTGCTTGATTGTTTGATTGAACTTGGTTGGTTTTGAGTTGTGTGTTAGAACTTCTTAAAAACCTATCCATCATTACTTATCCCTATCAATCCAACAGATGCCTCCCCGTCGTGCCAACCCCAACCAAAACAACAACATCACTCCTGAGATGCAGCAGATGATGGCAGCTCAGACACAACTGATGCAGATGATAACCACGTTCATACAGAATCAGAACAACAACAATAACAACAACAACAACAACAACAACAACAACAACAACAACAACAACAACAACAACAACAACAACAACAACAACAACAACAACAACAACAACAACAACAACAACAACAACAACAACAACAACAACAACAAATAACAACAACAACAACAACAACAACAACAACAACAACAACAACAACAACAACAACAACAACAACAACAACAACAACAACAACAACAACAACAACAACAACAACAAATAAACAACAACAACAACAACAACAACAACAACAACAACAACAACAACAACAACAACAACAACAACAACAACAACAACAACAACAACAACAACAACAACAACAACAACAACAACAACAACAACAACAACAACAACAACAACAACAACAACAACAACAACAACAACAACAACAACAACAACAACAACAACAACAACAACAACAACAACAACAACAACAACAACAACAACAACAACAACAATCAGAATAATCATCCAGCACTTGATATGCTCACCAAGTTTCTGAAACTTAGGCCTGCAAGAATCTCTGGAACAAATGATCCAATGGAAGCCAATGAATGTTTACGTTCAGTGAACAAAGACTTAGTGACTATTGGCTGCACCGATGAAGAAAAACTAAGGTTTGCAGCATTTCTGCTTGAAGGACCAGCAGTAACATGGTGGGACAACTTTCAAATCACCACTCCCCTTGAAGATGTAACTTGGGCTATTTTTGAGGATGGTTTCTGTACATCTCACCTGGAGTGATGTACTTGAAGAAAAAGGAGTTTCACAATATGAAACAGCGTCACTTCAGTGTGGCTGAGTATATTGAAGAATTCAACAATCTGGCACGCTATGCACCGGATGAAGTTGATACAGATGCTAAGAGAAAGGAGAAATTTCTTGAAGTACTTAATGATGAGTTGAACCTGCAGCTAGCTGTTGCCTATGTCCCAACTTATCAATCACTCTGTGACAAAGCCACCATTTTGGAAAACAAGATGAATCAAGTTGAGAATAGAAAGAGGAAGCATAAACTCAAGAATCACTCAGTATCATCAAAAAAGAAGCATTCATTCAAAAAGAGCAATGAAGATTCTAAACCACATCAGTATCACCACAACAACAATGGAAGTGACAATAATGGAAATGATACTGACAATGGAGATGACCTTGGTCAGAACCAACATGACACTTTTAGGAAGAAAGACATTAGCCAGTTGCAGTGCTATAATTGTAAGGATCTTGGACACTATGCATCAGACTGTCCTGAGAATAAAAATAAAAAGGATGCTAGAAGAGCCAATGGAAATGACTCCAATGTGACCCAGAAAGGACATGTGAACCACATTGACATGGATGGAAACTTTGAAGAGATAGAAGAAGTGGATGTCAGGAATTAGTTAACTCAGAAGAGTCAAATAAAGATTCCTTGTCTAGATATTAAATGTTGAACCCATAGTCAAGTGAACCATTAATGTAATCCTATGAGACTTTATTTTAAGGGTGGTAGTACCCTAGTTGCCTTGAAGCCAACTTGTAACCCTAGCCTTCCCAATTCTCGGGACGAGATTTATTTTAAGGGTGGTAGCCTGTCACATCCCAAATTTTGTAATGTGAAAAATAAATAAACAAAATAAACAATTGTTGATTTTTAGGGTGATAAGAAACTTTTTGATTCCAATTGGAAAAATCAAAACCTATTTTGATCAAATAAAATCCTAAAGGGATTTAAAAAGATAAACAATTAATAAATAAAATTATGATAGTTGGAATTACTATTTTTGGATCTTTTAATAAAAAGATTTGGTGTTCAAAAGAAAAGGTAGAATTATAAATAAAAAAAGTATTTTATAGAGCCAAATTCAGTCTTGGCCAGGCTTTTGAAATAAAATATTTCTATTTGATAAGAAGAGTAAAGGTTTATTTAAATAAAATAATGAGGATTTATTAATATCCAATTTTATTAAAGTAAAGGCTTTTACATTTTAAATAAAAACTAAAACTTGTTAATTTATTTTAAATAAGATTTCCAAGTGTTTTATATTTTCAAATAAAACCTACTGAAATGGTTTTGATAATATTTAGACTTCAAATAGAGTTTTAAAATAAATAAAATCCTATTTGAATTAATAACCAGGGTCTATTTATTTAATTATTAATGGATCCTAAAAAGAATAAAAATTATTTTGTTTTGAACTTTGATTTGTGTTGTTAAACAGAATTAAAACCTACACAAAGTTTGGAAAAGGTTTGAATTCATTTGGGTGTTTGAATTGTTTGACTAAAATCAAAACAGAAATTCCAAATGGAAAAAGAAAAAGCTATCTGTATAAAAAAAGTGAAACAAACCAACCCAACCCAACAGGCCCAACAGCCCAACTCTCCCCCTCTCAGCGAAACGTTTTTCACTCGGAAAAGGACCCGCTGAGTCGCAGACAAATGGACCCCACTCACACTCTCTCTCCCTCACAGACAGACGGAACCCACTGCCTCGTCATCGTCATCAACCCCGCGCCAGCCGTTTTCCCCTTGCTCGTCATCGTTCTGCCGCGAGTTAATTCCGTTAAATTCGCATAAATGGCTGAGTTAATCCCGCCTGCGACCACGCTCGATTAATATCCTGCTTTCCCTATCTCTTTCCCCCCAAGCTCCAGCCTCTCCCAGCCACCAGGCTGCCTCGAATCGGCTTTACACTATCGCTGCTCCGGCGAGCTTCTCCGAGCAATTCCGGCGCTGTCCAGCTTCCCCTCGCCTTCCACTGCACACGAGCTTGCTCGCTAGCACCAGGTGCATCTACCTGTGTTCTCCACTCGCCCGCGCGCGTCCCCTAGCGTCGACAAGCACGACACAGAGCGTCGCCGCCGTCTGTCCCGTCTCCCGCGAACTCCCCAGGTAACCTTCGTTCGCCCCAGCACCTCCTGTTGATGCTCCCATCTTATCCAGATCAACACGCGTCTAACCGTACCATCCGTTTGCCTTGGGGTGAACTGCAGCCTCGCCCCCGTCGTCATACGGAGCCGCCCGACGCCACTGCATATTCCGGCGAGGAATTGCCAGCAGCTTTGAGCTCCCCTTTGTCCACTTCAACCACCTTGAGCTTCAGCACGTCATGGCGAGTTCGGTAATGGCCTTCCCCCTCTCCTACGCTTCCTAGCTTCGCTAGAAACCTCCTGCCCGAGCGTGCGCCGCCGCCAGCCTCCGCTAGCGCCGCCAGTTACTGGTCAAGCTGCTGTGAGTCGTGCGATGCGAATCGTCTGGCTGTGATTAGATCTTAACCAAGGGGTACGCTCTCATCTGAACCATTCGTTTTAAGTTAAATCTTGCGGTCCAGAGAGGCTGATCCGCATGAAGCGGTACCGGCCAATAGAATCACGCCACGTGGACAAGGTTTTGTTTAAAACAGAAATTAGAATCTGATTGATATGTAAAGTTGTAAAATTTATAACTTTAATTCTACACGTCCAAATTTTGTAAATTTTATATCAATGGATTCAGTAGAACAATTACTTTGCAACCATGCACTTTGTTTAATGATTTGCTTCTGGAAAATTGGTTGAATTTGCAGAAACATGTGTAGGCTTATTTTGAATATAAAATTATTCTAGATATAATTTTAATGTGAAATCTTTGCAAAATGGTTTGTTTTGAACCTATTTACCTTAGGAACCAACTTATGGTTTTAAAAATGTATTTTGTGAAGTTAAGGAGTAAATATTTGAATTAGCACATTTCTAGTCAAATAAAAATATTGTTTTTAGTTTAGAATTGAATCTTGAGTAAAAACTTTGGGAAATGATTTGATTCAAACCTTCTGACCCTAAACACCAAGTTTTGAGAATTAAAAATATATTTGGTGAACCCTGTAAAGAATATTGCTTTGCTAAAAGCATTTTCAACAACATAAAATATTAATTTGATTTAAAAATGGTTTATAGATAAAACCTTTTGCAAATGGTTTTACCACTTTAGAAAATGACCACTTTGAACTTTATAATGTTTAGAGCCTAGTAGAAACCACTTTTGCAAATAATACTATCTTTTGCATGCTTGCATGCATGACTTGGTTTCTATTATTTTATGTGTGATAAATTGGTTGGAATGCTAGTTGAATCTATGTTTTCTTGATTGAATTGTAGTGGAATTAGAAGAGTGTGATATTTGCAAGATCAAGAAGTGAACCATCATTCTCTACTAAAAAGGCAAGTGACACTATCATCCTTGTCCTACTATTTTCATTACACTTAGTGGATTTTTGTAACATGCATGATAAGGACTACTATATTTTATGCTATGCTAAATCCTAATAGGATACCCTTATATCTCCCTTAGTGGAAACATTGTAGTTGTAGTATGCTTAGCCCAGCTATATATTTGGGATGGGATACATGTTATGATTATATGAAGAGTTGAAAAGATATATGTTTTATATAATAAAACAAGTACTCAATGAACCACCTTGGTGGACAAGGATACTCAAGTTTTGGACAAGGTGGCAACAAAAGGAACCATGTTTATATCACTACAAGGAATGTGTTATTCTATGACCTTCTAATAGTGACCGTGAACAAAATCGTCATAGAGTTATGACGATTTTGCATGAGATGGTCGTAAGCAGTTCAAGAGGACCTATACCACGAAAATTACGATTTTGCCAAAAATCGTCATAGTTACTTTAGATGAAATCGTCATAATTTGATGGAAGAAGCCTATGGTGTTACTTGTAGCTCACTATGACGATTTTAAATCGTCATATTGTCCAAATTAGCATAAATTGACATGAGTTGTCTGCCACCTCATCATTTATGCCTACGTGTCATTTTTATGTGTCAATGGAAAAAAAGGAGGTGCGGGGTTCGAACCCGCAACCAATTTCTCTATCCCACTAAGGAGGACTAGAACCACTGAGCCACGATGGCATTTGTGCTTTCATCCCACGCTACAAATTTATGAATATGGCCATGTTCAGTTGAGCATTGTCAATTAATAGAGCAAAAAGGGGTGGAACGGGGGTTCGAACCATAGCCCAAAGCTAGGTCCGATGGTGGTTAACCACCAGGCCACTAGTCGGTTTGTGTCAAGGAATGGAGCTCGCCCTTTTTAAACAACGTTTTCTTTGTTGGGCACAGGCCAAGGAGACACGAGGCCTCCTGTTTTTCTCCACCTATTTTTTTATCTTTTCCTTATACGACTGATGGGCTTGTGGTTTGTTGGGCTCGCATTTTCTTTTAGTTGGTGGTCCAGTTTTAGTCCTAGGCCGATGTGTTGGTCTATTCAGAAAGTTTTTTTCTTTTTCCTATTTTGTTAATTCTTTTGTATCTTTTTCAATAAAAATCCAAAATAATTGATTTTTGGCTCTAAATTTTTATAAAAATCAGTAGATCCTCTTAGGGTGTTAATTATGAATATTTATTTATTTTAAAATAGTGGATTTTATTTGGTGGTTGCTTCACAATATGCCCCGTTTTATGTACTCGGGAAATGGAAAATGCTTTTCTTGTGCGACTAAAAGAAAACATTTGTCTCAAAATGCATTGGATCTCTGAAGAAACATGATATTATGAGTCTAAAAATGATTTTTACCAAAAATCATGAGCATCGGATCATGTACCTGTAGTTCAAACCGGACCCACTTCCTGCCGATTCGGCAGGAATTTGTCTTTTTTGCCAGGGGTGAACGGAAAGGTTTGTGATACCCCGGTTGGAACATTGTCCATGTAAGATGGTCTAATATTTTTACAAAATGTGTCGGTACCATTCTAAAACTGTCATTTGGTGGTTGCTTCACAAAACGCCCCGTTTTTTGCGCTCGAAAAATGGAAAATAGTTTTTCCGTGCGTCGAAAAGGAAAACTTCCTCCTGCAACATTGTTCTCCATGCCATGATACATATGTGTGCACAATATGGGCACATTATCACAAACTATGCCCTGATTCTAGCCATAACATTGGTCATTTGACCCGAAAGCCATGAAACCTCGAACATGATAGGTCATTTTGTGAAGGGTTTTTGAGACATACTAAATTTTCCATGTTTGGTATTTTTCCTTGCAATTATGTCACATAATAAGACACCACGAAGGATTTGCGTTGATCGAACCGCTTTTTATTTTTTATGCCGTTTCAAACTATGGTCAAAACGGGCATGAAGGTTCTTAGCTCGGGGGCCGAGCCTCGCTAAACTTGCATTGGATCTCTGAAGAAACATGATATTATGAGTCTAAAATGATTTTTACCAAAATCATGAGCATCGGATCATGTACCGTAGTTCAAACTGACCCACTTCCTACCGATTCGGCAGGAATTTGTCTTTTTTGCCAGGGGTGAACGGAAAGGTTTGTGATACCCCGGTTGGAACATTGTCCATGTAAGATGGTCTAATATTTTTACAAAATGTGTCGGTGCCATTCTAAAACTGTCATTTGGTGGTTGCTTCACAAAACGCCTGCTTTTTCTTTCGGAAAATGGAAAATAGTTTTTCCGTGCGTCGAAAAGGAAAACTTCCTCCTGCAACATTGTTCTCCATGCCATGATACATATGTGTGCACAATATGGGCACATTATCACAAACTATGCCCTGATTCTAGCCATAACATTGGTCATTTGACCAAAGCCATGAAACCTCGAACATGATAGGTCATTTTGTGAAGGGTTTTTGAGACATACTAAATTTTCCATGTTTGGTATTTTTACTTGCAATTATGTCACATAATAAGACACCACGAAGGATTTGCGTTGATCGAACTGTTTTTATTTTTTATGCCCGTTTCAAACTATGGTCAAAGCTTGGCGAACGAAGGTTCTTAGCTCGGGCTGAGCCTCGCTGAACTTGCGTTGGATCTCTGAAGAAACATGATATTGTGAGTCTAAAAATGATTTTTGCCAAAAATAATGGGCATCGGATCATGTACCTGTAGTTCAAACCGGACCCACTTCCTACCGATTTGGCAGGAATTTGTCTTTTTCGCCAGGGGTGAACGGAAAGGTTTGAGATACCCCGGTTGGGACATTGTCCATGTAAGGTGGTCTAATATTTCTACAAAATGTGGCGATACCATTCTAAAACTGTCATTTGGTGGTTGCTTCACAAAACCCCCCGTTTTTTGCGTTCGGAAAATAGAAAATGGATTTTCCGTGCGTCGAAAAGGAAAACTTTCTCCTGCAACATTGTTCTCCATACCATGATACATATGTGTGCATAATACAGGCACATTATCACAAACTATGCCCTGATTCTAGCCATAACATTGGTCATTTGACCCGAAAGCCATGAAACCTCGAACATGATAGGTCATTTTGTGAAGGGTTTTTCGAGACATACTCAATTTACCAAGTTTGTTATTTTTCCTTGCAAATATGTCACATAATAAGACACCACGCGAAGGATTTGCGTTGATCGGACCGTTTTTTATTTTTTTATGCCCGTTTCAAACTATGGTCAAAACGGCGAGCACGAAGGTTCTTAGCTCGGGGCTAAGCCTCGCTGAACTTGCGTTGGATCTCTGAAGAAAAATGATATTGTGAGTCTGAAAATGACTTTTGCCAAAAATAATGGGCATCGGATCATGTACTTGTAGTTCAAACCGGACCCACTTCCTGCCGATTTGGCAGGAATTTGTCTTTTTCGCCAGGGGTGAACGGAAAGGTTTGAGATACCCCGGTTGGGACATTGTCCATATAAGTTGGTCTAGTATTTTTGAAAAATAGAATGGTGGAATTTTGCAAAATTCATTTGGTAGATATTTAACAGAACAAACTGTTTTTGCACTTGGAAAATAAACACCCA
The DNA here is from genome assembly GCA_030063025.1 of Avena longiglumis. Lineage (NCBI taxonomy): Eukaryota > Viridiplantae > Streptophyta > Magnoliopsida > Poales > Poaceae > Avena > Avena longiglumis. Next base: position 414,821,566 of record CP125975.1, on the reverse strand, counting down.
AATCCAGCCAATCAGGAGGGAGGACTGGCCTACCCATGGATCAGCCCTAGAAAAACGATCTGAGACGTCCACGACACTGATCCAACGACCAGAAACCCATCGCACCTCGTGTGGTTCCCAGGTTTCCAGCCCTAACCCTAACCCTACCCTGACCTCCGTTCCTCCCTCCCAGCACCCCGCCGCCACTTTGCTCGTCTTCCAGATCGCGATCTCCTCCTCCTCCTCCTCCTCACCTCGCCCTTACTGCCACTCCCCGCCCTTACCACCACGGTCTCGTTCTCCCCTGCCACAACCAAGGCCACAGTCTCGTCCTCCCCTGCCACAGCCAAGGCCAAGGCCTACCCTGCAACCCAGATGCACCGCCTCCACCCTAATCCGACCCCGCACCACATTCTCTCCCAACCAGACCAGATTGGTGGCGGCCCTCAACAAGCCACGGTGTCGTGGTGGGTTGGCTCGCCGGCACGCGCGTGCATCCGTGCACGGCGCTCTATCGATCCGACCTGCCCACATCGACCGCGTGGCAACTAGTGCGGAGATCTGGCGACGACTAGTGGGGAGGACCCCGACTGGGTCAGTGATGGCGAAGTTCGGGCAGATCCGACAAGGTGCTCGATGATGGGAAGAAGGACGACGAGATCCGGCGAAGTTCGGGCACATCAAGGTAACTCTCGTGCTTCCCTCAACCACGATTCGTGCTATCCCACACTACCTCTCTCTCTCTTGAGGCCTCTCTATCGATCTCCCTCTGTCTCTCTACAGCTGCCCCTAGATGTGATGGTGAGATGTGATGAATCAATAACCGTGGAGGAGTTGGAGGTTGAGGTGGCCAAGAAGGGATACATCGGATCCATAACGCCAGGTTTTGGGACTTCCTACTCGAGCCCGAGATGCTCATGGTGAGTAGTTACATGCCTCCGATGCCAGTGTTGTTTCCTCCCTGCATCCTCTACCTTGTTCATCTGTTGCATGAATCCTGATTGCCTCTCCGAATTATGTAAGTGTGTGATTTGATCACGCCTCCACTCCCTCACTGTAGTTGTCCTAGTTTCCTGTTGTGTGGTTCCCTTCATTATGCTCTATCATAATATACTAGCTGTGGTGGCCATCATGTTTTATCGATTCATGTATGTAGTCCTAATTGATAGAGTAGAATGTTGTCTCCTAGCAAGGTTATTGCTTTTGTAGCCCTTGTTTGATTTGGTTGCCTGGTTGTGTCAAGAATTTAGTGTAGGACAATATCATGTTCAACGGGCGAAGATATATCAAGTAATCATTCATATTCTTTTAAAACTTGATAATCGGACATATATGCATGCTGATATGAATTTACAGATTACTTAATAAACCTATTCAGTTTATTACTATGTATTTAAATGTTAGCTTCAATTGGAATACCAGACTACCTTTCTAATACAGTTTCATTCATTCCATGCAAGTAGACTTGAAGATTTTTTGTTCCTGTGTGTTTGTGGTAGAAGAATGCTTGCTGCAAACTTGGACCAAAATTGTATTGTCATTAATTAGTTATAGTAGAGATAAGCCTTGTGCTATCGGATCAAGTGTTGTACTGTCATTATACTGCTAATAGAAGATTTCTTTTATCAATAGAAGATTTCTTTGATTAGTAGGAGTGGCACATGATCATGGAGTAGTGCATATATAGATTCTCATGCATATGTATAAGTGACATCTCTGTACTTTCTTCGCTTTATTTTCTTCATGCAAACTGATTCATTTGCTTTGGTGTGCATCTGTCTAGTTTATTGGAAACATGAGGGTACATTTTTTCTATTACTATTGTGCTTAGTTCTTGTCCAGGTGTCTCTAGCACCAGTTTTTGTTCATAAGAGAAGGCTAAGATCTTGGTTTGTTAGTTATCTTTTTGCCATATAGAATGTTTCCTTTCTGCCTGTTTGGTTTGTTCTACTGATAAGTGATCGTCCTTTTGTTTGTTCTACTGATAAGTGATCGTCCTTTTGTGGAATATTTGACTATGTACTTGCGATGGTTAATAAATGTTATTCTGTAACTTAAGATATTTTACTATCTACTTGCGATTGAATTATTCATGTCCAGATATTTAAATATGCAACATTCCTGTAGCATTTTGGTCATGAATCTTTTGACTTGAAATGAAATGACCTGTAGCATTCCTAGCCAATTGCTTGAAAAGTTTAGAGTATATGCTTGCTTTTTGTTTGCACAATATGTATTATCTTGCTAAATTACTGATACACTGAGTTACACATGGAACTACATGGTTGTGTATAATGCTGCTTTTGACTTCTACTGATAAGATTCATGTGCTCAAATAACATATGCCTTATGTCATTACTCTGTAGAGATTTATCTCAATTCTGCTTATATTGATTCTTGTGTACAGTCTACTGTTGTTAATTCACTTAATTCATAGCTTTGCCTCAACTATTGATCACTGTGTATTGGTGTGTGCATTCACCTAGCTAGATGCTCCAGGTTTAGGCATCATAGCTTGGTCACATGTAAAAGAATAAACCCATGGAATAATTTGCCTTTGGTGGTCGTTATCATGCAGGATGGTTGAATGCTGACAAAGGCTTTGTTCTTCGACCAGTGGTGGTATGTGACCAGCTGCTGGGACGTGGTGAGGAGGGTGTGCACTGGGAGTAGTCAGGCATGTTTCCTTGGCATTGGTGGAGAGGGAGGTTCTGATGATGCTTCAACTGATGATCGATTATTCCTAGTGTAGGGATATGGTCCTGGGGATCTCCATTTTGGGCTTCATTCTGTTGTAGCCTCTTTCTTGAAGACCATTTTGTATAATACTTTGATAGCGCAGTTATTATTGTATGTATGGGATTTGAACCGAAATATTCTAATAGACTTATGGTTGTTATCAAAAGGATTTCATGTATTTCTTTGGTTTTGACTAAATTATGTATGGTTTAATTGCTGTCAGATTGTTGTGAAATAAACCTGACAAGTGGACCAGTAGAAAAAGGAATATCATTTTATTGAATAGTCTGACAAGTGGGACCCATCTGGCTGGTAGGACCAGCCCATGAAGAAATGGACCTTAGATAGGCCAACGCCTGGAATAGAAAAAGGCTCGAAAAAGGCTAAGGCCCAAAATTGAAATGGACCATAAAAGGCCAAGACATAGTAAATACAAGGCTGGAATTATTGGCTCAGCCCATATGTACCAACTAAATGGACCGGGCTTATTTTGCACCATGACGATTTTATTTCGTCACAATTTTGCCACGTAGGACAAGCCACGTAGGATCTGACGTGGTCAGGCTAGACTGCCTATGACGATATTGGATCGTCATAACGGTTATGACGATCCAATATCGTCATGACGATTTTACCAATAACGTCGTTATAGTTCATTTGCGACGCCCAGCTTTCGACGATCTCAAAATCGTCATAAAATCGTCATAGATAGACTACTATGACGATTTTGTGACGAAAATGGAGGGTCATATATTGCCAGATTCCTTGTAGTGTATGGCCATCTCTTTTTGTATGTGCACTAGAAGACCACCCAGGGACTTATAGATTGAACATGTTTCTCGTGATGGCTTACGTATGCGACCACATGCTAAATGGGCTCGCTTAGTCAACTACATAGTGGAAGACCCATGCATTGGCATCTTCAGGTTAACTAGAATTGTGTAAGGGAACTTGAAACCCTACATTGGTGCCTGGATGACAAGCTAGCATTGTGTATTGGGAGGACTTCTATGGAAAGACTTTGTCACATTCTCAATCTGCCAGTACTCCATCTTGGTGAGTACTTATCCAGCGGCCACTGGTGGCATCAAGATGAGATTGTGTCATGTGGGTAAAGTGTACAACTTCTGCAGATGATCAAAATTCTAAGTACTTAGTCGTGTCCCCGGTTATGGACAATACTGAGCAACTAAGGCCTGAAGCTATGGAATATCTCGACATTCCAATTTCTCAAAGTAAAACTTGATGGTGACAACAAGGGATTTGAAGCACTTCGAGTTTTCCAAGAAGATTAGAAAGATTTTGAAAAAAGATCAAAACTATTTTGAAAAGATAGGACAAAACTATACTGCTTTCTGCAAATGAGCCTAAACCCTACCTAGCCAAATATGCATGTAATGATAGGATCCACATATTTCTACATAGTAGTAAAACTTGCCAATACAATTCAAATGTATTGACCCTTGTGGCTGCAACTTATTATGTTGCAGGTTTGTTTGATGTTAGTGAAGTTTATTGATTAGGATTACAAGTCTACAACCAACATGACTGCCTATGGCACTTTGAATATGAAGGACTCCATGCTTTATAGAAATTCTGCTGCAATGTAATGTGATAGCCAAATGACCTATGTAAGATGTAATGAATTATTTTATTTGTAGAGGGAGTGTCCCAACCTTACAACAACATAAGGTGGTGTCCCCTGTGTTACAATGCTAGTCCCTGGATCAATAGCTAGCATCCACAGTTAAGATGTAATATCAAGAAACAAAGGTCATAACATAATTTTATAACCAGGAATAACATAATTTTATTACATCATACATAGCTCATTTGGCTATTACATTACATTGCAGCAGAATATCTATTGTCATGGGTCCTTCATCATCAAAAGTGCCACAGGCAGATGTTGGTTGTAGACTTTGTAATCCTAATCAAACAATCTTCACTAAAATTAATCAAACTTGCAACATTACAAGTTACAGCCACAAGGGTCAATACATTTGAATTGTATTGGCAAGCTTCACTACTATGTATAATGTGAGTGGATCCTATCAATACATGCATATTTGGTTAAGTAGAGTTTAAGGCTCATTTGCATAAAGCAATATTTATCCTATCTTTTCAAAATGGTTTTGGTCCTTTGTCAAATCTCCTTTTCCAAGTTCCTTGAACTCCTTGGTAGAAACTCAAGTGTTCAAGTCCTTGTCAAAAATCCCTTGAGCTACTTGGTAACCCCAAGTATTCATGTTTTCATCTCTTGAGTTCCTTGGTAACCCCAAGTACATCAAGTTTTATCAAGTGCAACAAGTGCAACAAGTTTTATCAAAATCTCATGAGTTCCTTGGTAACCCCAAGTATTCATGTTTTCATCTCTTGAGTTCCTTGGTAACCCCAAGTACATCAAGTCCATAAAAGTTTTTCTTTTAGAAATTAGAATGTCGAGATCTCCCATAGTTCAAACTTTAGTTGCTCAGTATTGTCCATTACCGGGGACACGGCTAAGTACTTAGATTTTATTATCTTCTGCAGAAGGAGTACACTTTACCCACATGTCACAATCCCATCCTTTTGCCACCAGTGGCCACTGGATTAGCACTCACCAAGATGGAGTACTGGCAGATTGAGAATGTGACGAAGTCTTTCCAAAGGGTCCTCCCATACACCATTGCTAGCTTGTCTTCAGCACCCATGAAGCATTCCAGATCCCCATGTCCAGATGGCTGAAGACAATGTATGGGTCTTCCCAATGTAGTTGACTAAGCCAGAGCCATAATAGCATGTGGTTGCACACGAAAGCCACAATTGGAGAAACATGTTCAATCTCTAAGTTTCCTGGGTGGTTTCCTTTGGACCACAACACAAAGAGATTGCCATAGACATGGTTCCTTTTGTTGCCAACTTCTCCAATACTCAAAGTATCCTTGGCCACCCAGGTGGTTCATTGAGTCCTTGTTTTATTATATAAAACACAAGTCCTTTTCTCAACTCCATAAAATCTCAACATGTATCTCTTTTCAAAATATAGCATGGCTAAGCATGTATCAACTCCAATGTTTTTCACTAAGTAATATAATCCTATTAGGATTTAGCATAGCATAAGTATAAAAATATCTTTTCATGCATGTTTCAAAATCCACTAAGTATAATGAAGATAGTAGGACTTTTGAATGATAGTGTAACTTGCCTTTTTGGTAGGGAATGATGGTTCACTCCTTGATCTTGCTAGTCTCACACTTTGCTAATTTCACTACAATCAATCATGCAAACTCTATATCAACTAGCATTCCAATCAATCAACCAAACAACAATTTCACACACATAAAACTATGGGATCTAAATCAGGCATGTAAGCATGCAAGAGATGGTCCTATTTGCAAAGATGGTCTCCACTAGGCTTCTAAACTCTGTAAGTTCCAAATTGGTCACTTTCCAAAGTGGAAAAGTCATTTTCAAAAGGGCTTTATCCAAAGTCCACTTTTAAATCCGATCATCATTTTATGTGGTGGAAAATATTTTTATCAAAGCAACAACTTTAATTTGTTCATCAAATAAGTTGTTGTTTCCCAAAACTTGGTGTTTAGGGTCAGTAGGTTTGATCCAAATCATTTTCCCAAAGTTTTCTTTATAAAAATATTTTCATATCAAAACCATTCTTTTTATTTTGGCTAGAAATGACTAAATCAATTAATCTATCCTAGACTTTACCAAAATCATTTTCCAAACTATGGATTGGTTCCTAGGGTCAGTGAGTTTACAACAAACCATTTTGCAAAGGTTTCAAACTCAAAAACATTTTTGAAACATTTTTCTACTCTTATTAAGCATACAAAAGTTTCTGCAAAAACCAACAAGATAGCAAATACTATTTGCTAAACTAAAGGCATGGTTGGCTAGGGTTTATTCCACTGATTCCAACAGTATCAAATTTGTAAATTTTGGACGTGTGGATCGAAAGTTACTAGGGTTTGAAATTCACAAACAATTCTGTTTTCAAATCTGTTTTAAACAGAACAGGGGACACGCGACACTGTCTAATTGGACGGTACCGGTTTGGCTGGATCGGCAACACGGTGCGTTGGATCTAAGCAGATCGTGTGGTCCATAAAACGTACCCCTTCGCGGCTTAAGTGATCTATCGCAAGCGTCGGATCGAGATCCTACGGTGCTAACGTGCTTGACCATTTGCGAGCGGCACCGGTGGTGGCTAGCGGCGGCGACGGTCAGACAGTGGCGACGCTGGCGAAACAGGAGGCGGGAGAGGGAGGGAGTAGGCTCACCGAGATCGCAGGAGGCTGGGGAAGCTCGTCGTGTGGTCAACGCAGGCGGGCGCCGGTCGTGGAGTAATGTCGCGCGGAGTTCGCTTACGGCGGCGTGCTCTCGCGGTCGAGGCGATCGTGGTTCACCCCGAGACAAAACGGAGACGCGGTTAGATGCACAGGATCCAGGCAAAGCTGTGTGCGTGAACTAGAGGGTGCGGGGCGGTCTGAAACTACCTGGGTGCTTGCCGGAGTTGAAGACAGACACGGCGGCGAGGTCAGAGCTTGTCGAAGACGGCTCCCTGGGGCGCCCGCGGTCGTACGAAGGGCACATGTGGATGCGCCTGGAAGTGGGGAAGGTGTTCGTGTGCTCGGGGAGGCAGGAGGTGGTGTGGCTTGGCCGGAATCGAAGGTGGAAGGTGGTCGGAGACAGGGGGTTGTCGCAAGCAATGCGAGCAGCCTGGTGGCGATGTGGCGTTCGCGTTTGAGGAAAATGACAGAGGGAGGAGGGGCGCTTATGTACGCATGGTCGGGGCAAGATTAACGCAGCCATTATTCGTGAATTGAACGCGCGGTCGAATGACAGAGAACGGCAGCGCGGTTTGGGGAGAAGGGGTCGTGCGGGTGAAGAGGATGAACAGGGAGGAGGGGTCCAGTCGTCAGTGGGAAAAGAAGTGAGAGGGAGGTCCACCAGTCAGTGTCACTGAGGGTTAACAAATTGGTGCGAACCGTTTTCTTTCGGGGAGGGGAAGCTGGGCTGTTTGCTGGGCCTTGTTGGCCTTGGTCCTTTGCACTATTTTTTTCTGTCTGAACTTTTTTTCTTTTTCCAAATCTATTTTCTGTTTTGAATTTCAATCAACTATTCAAACATTCGAAAAATTTCAAACAATCACTACTTTGCACTTGAATTTGGTTCTATTTATCAACACAAACCAAATCCCAAAACCAAAATAATAATTTTATTTTAGGCCCATTATTAATTAAATAAATAGACCATTGTTATTAAATCAAAATATGATTTGATGTTTATTTTAAAACTCCATTTTGAAATCTAATTAATTTTCAAAACCAAATCAGTAGGTTTTATTTGGGAATATAAAATAATTGGAAAACTTATTTTAAATAAATAAATAAGTTTTGTTATTTTGGAAATAGTAAAACCTTTATTAATAATACTTGGATATTAAATCCTTATTAATTTATTTTGAATAAACCTTTACTATTTTATCAAATAGAAATATTTTATTTCAAAGGCTTGGCCAAGGTTTAATTTGGCTTTATAAAATAATCCTTATTTATGAAACTTCTATTTCTTTTGAAAACCAAATCCTTTTATTTAAAAGATCAAAAATAGCAATTCCAAAATATTTTATTTTCCTTTTATTAAATGTTTATCTTTTTAAATCCCTTTAGGATTTTATTTAATTTAAATTGGTTTGATGATTTCCAATTGGATTCAAAATTTTCTTCTGGCCCTGAAAATCAAACAAAGTTTTATATTATTATTTTTTTTATTCATTTATTTTCACATTACAAGATTTGGAAAATCTTGGGATGTGACAGGCTACCACCCTTAAAATAAATCTCGTCCTGAGATTTGGGAAGGTTAGGGTTACAAGCAGGTTCAAAACAACTAGAGTACTACCACCCTTAAAAAATTTCAAACAAAAATTACATATTGTCCTTCTTGGGATCCTGGGGAAAATTTCTCATGGGCAAACATTTGCATTGTGTCCTTGGTTTCCATACTTGACTCATGGGCCAAGGTTGAGTTTCTCCATAGGCTTGTTCAACTTGTTCTTCATCTTTTCTGGACAGTTGCTTGCATAATGCCCTGGGTTCTTGCAGTTAAAACAGTGGATGTCCTTGAGTTCTTTACGTGGCTCTTGTGGACAAGTTGCTACATAGTGGCCTAGCTCTTTGCAGTTGTTGCACACTACTTGGCCAATCACTTTATTCTTTGGGTTCTCTGGGCATTCACCAGAATAGTGTCCCATTTCCTTACATTTATAACATTGCACATGGCTTTTGTCTATCTTTTGCTTCTTGGGTTTCTTTGATCCTTTGAATTGGGTTGTCTTGTTTGGAGGTATTAGTGGTCCTTTTCCTTTGCCATCAACATTCTTGGCATACTTGGATCCTTCTTGTTTCCTTTGTTCAACAATGGCATAGATGGGGCATTGGATAGGAACATGATTGTTTCCTTCACACAAATAACAAGTGGCTTGAGAGGTGGGACATTGTCCAACAGGATGTTTCTCTTTACAGTTGGGGCATTGATCTCCATGCTCCTTGTAAGTATGATCCTTGTCTCCACAAATAATGCAAGCTGGGGCTCCATCTAGAATAATATTTCTGTCATCCTTGTTGTCATAGACTCTTTTGGGATAGCTTTCTTCCATTTTGATCATTTGATTAGACACCTTAAGCATCAATTGGCCTTGAGTTTCCAAAAATCCTTGTATCTTTGGATCTTCTCCACTAGAGTTGGCTATGAATTGAGCTGTCACTTGGTCCAACTGGTTCTGGGTTGCTATGAGCTCTTTCATGCTGTCCTCTTGGTTGGTGTTGATGTCATCAACCTTGGAGTCTTTTGGGGTAGTCATCTGTTTGGGTTGAAGGGAGATTAGAATAGGCAAGATATTTCTAAGGAAATATTTCTAATCACACACATCACAATTCACACAAACAATGTGCATGCAATCACAAGTCAAACATTTCACTCAAACAACAAAGTTCAAGCACATACTTAGGCAACAAAATATTTTTGTTACACCCCATATGTTGGTGGTTTTGTCTTAACTAAAATATGGTGGTCCAGCTATATGGTTCACTTGTGATCTTTCCTTCCTTCATGATTCTTCTTGTATGAGATCTTGGTTTCCTTGAGATAATCTCTTGGTTGCAATACTTCAAAGTTGTTGATGGATCCTTCTTATTTTGCATTCCCTCAGTCTCTAACTCTTGAGTAAGATTTCCTTGTTTCACTTGTAGTCCTTGGTGATATCCAAGTTGGAAGTCCTTGGTGAACATGCTGAAGATGTTGAAGTCATTAGAGTTGAAGAAGTTGAAGTCATTAGAGTTGAAAGTGATGAAGAAGTCCTTTGCATATGGTGTCGTCTTTGGCCATGGGTAGGTTTTTCCATCAAGTTTGAAATAGATGAGATGTAGAGTTGAAACCAAAATGGTTGAGGAAAGAGTTTACAAGATTGTTTGTAAGTAAGTTTTGGAACAAGAACAATTCCTATCTTTCTAAGGGTTTTTGTCCAATCCTAGGTTTACAAATCCTACAGGCAACACAATGCTCTGATACCATCTATAGAGGGAGTGTCCCAACCTTACAACAACATAAGGTGGTGTCCCCTGTGTTACAATGCTAGTCCCTGGATCAATAGCTAGCATCCACAGTTAAGATGTAATATCAAGAAACAAAGGTCATAACATAACTTTATAACCAGGAATAACATAATTTTATTACATCATACATAGCTCATTTGACTATTACATTACATTGCAGCGGAATATCTATTGTCATGGGTCCTTCATCTTCAAAAGTGCCACAGGCAAATGTTGGTTGTAGACTTTGTAATCCTAATCAAACAATCTTCACTAAAATCAATCAAACCTGCAACATTACAAGTTACAGCCACAAGGGTCAATACATTTGAATTGTATTGGCAAGCTTCACTACTATGTATAATGTGAGTGGATCCTATCAATACATGCATATTTGGTTAAGTAGAGTTTAAGGCTCATTTGCATAAAGCAATATTTATCCTATCTTTTCAAAATGGTTTTGGTCCTTTGTCAAATCTCCTTTTCCAAGTTCCTTGAACTCCTTGGTAGAAACTCAAGTGTTCAAGTCCTTGTCAAAAATCCCTTGAGCTACTTGGTAACCCCAAGTGCAACAAGTTTTATCAAAATCTCATGAGTTCCTTGGTAACCCCAAGTATTCATGTTTTCATCTCTTGAGTTCCTTGGTAACCCCAAGTATTCATGTTTTCATCTCTTGAGTTCCTTGGTAACCCCAAGTACATCAAGTCCATAAAAGTTTTTCTTTTAGAAATTAGAATGTCGAGATCTCCCATAGTTCAAACTTTAGTTGCTCAGTATTGTCCATTACCAGGGACACGGCTAAGTACTTAGATTTTATTATCTTCTGCAGAAGGAGTAAACTTTACCCACATGTCACAATCCCATCCTTTTGCCACCAGTGGCCACTGGATTAGCACTCACCAAGATGGAGTACTGGCAGATTGAGAATGTGACGAAGTCTTTCCAAAGAGTCCTCCCATACACCATTGCTAGCTTGTCTTCAGCACCCATGAAGCATTCCAGATCCCCATGTCCAAGATCAAGACAATGTATGGGTCTTCCCAATGTAGTTGACTAAGCCAGAGCCATAATAGCATGTGGTTGCACACGAAAGCCACAATTGGAGAAACATGTTCAATCTCTAAGTTTCCTGGGTGGTTTCCTTTGGAGCACAACACAAAGAGATTGCCATAGACATGGTTCCTTTTGTTGCCAACTTCTCCAATACTCAAAGTATCCTTGGCCACCCAGGTGGTTCATTGAGTCCTTGTTTTATTATATAAAACACAAGTCCTTTTCTCAACTCCATAAAATCTCAACATGTATCTCTTTTAAAAATATAGCATGGCTAAGCATGTATCAACTACAATGTTTTTCACTAAGGAATATATAGGGAATCCTATTAGGATTTAGCATAGCATAAGTATAAAAATATCTTTTCATGCATGTTTCAAAATCCACTAAGTATAATGAAGATAGTAGGACTTTTGAATGATAGTGTAACTTGCCTTTTTGGTAGGGAATGATGGTTCACTCCTTGATCTTGCTAGTCTCACACTTTGCTAATTTCACTACAATCAATCAAGCAAACTCTATATCAACTAGCATTCCAATCAATCAACCAAACAACAATTTCACACACATAAAACTATGGGATCTAAATCAGGCATGTAAGCATGCAAGAGATGGTCCTATTTGCAAAGATGGTATCCACTAGGCTTCTAAATTCTGTAAGTTCCAAATTGGTCACTTTCCAAAGTGGCAAAGTCATTTGCAAAAGGGCTTTATCCAAAGTCCACTTTTAAATCCAATCATCATTTTATGTGGTGGAAAATATTTTTATCAAAGCAACAACTTTAAGTTGTTCATCAAATAACTTGTTGTTTCCCAAAACTTGGTGTTTAGGGTTAGTAGGTTTGATCCAAATCATTTTCCCAAAGTTTTCTTTATAAAAATATTTTCATATCAAAACCATTCTTTTTATTTTGGCTAGAAATGACTAAATCAATTAATCTATCCTAGACTTTACCAAAATCATTTTCCAAACTATGGATTGGTTCCTAGGGTCAGTGAGTTTACAACAAACCATTTTGCAAAGGTTTCAAACTCAAAAACATTTTTGAAACATTTTTCTAGTCTTATTAAGCATACAAAAGTTTCTGCAAAAACCAACAAGCTAACAGATACTATTTCCTAAACTAAAGGCATGGTTGGCTAGGGTTTATTCCACTGATTCCAACGGTATCAAATTTGTGAATTTTGGACGTGTGGATCGAAAGTTACAAGGGTTTGAAATTCACAAACAATTCTGTTTTCAAATCTGTTTTAAAGCAGCAGGGGACCTGCGCCTTTGTCTAATTGGGCCAGTACGGTTCGGCCGATCGGCAACGCAGTGCGTTGGATCTAAGCGATCGTGGTCGTAAAACGTACCTTCACGGCTTAAGTGATCTATCGCAAGCGTCGGATCGAGATCCTACGGTGCTAGCGTGCTCGACCATTTGCGAAGCGGCCGGTCTTTGGCTAGCGGCGGCGGTCGGTATGATGGCGAAACAGGAGGCGAGAGAGGGAGGGAGTAGGCTCACCGAGATTGCAGGAGGCTGGGGAAGCTCGTCGTGTGGTCAAAGCTGTGTGCGTGAACTAGAGGGTCGCCGGAGTTCGTTCTGGCGACGGCGTGCTCTGGTCGCGGTCGGAGACGATGCTGTGGTTCACCCCGAGACAAAACGGAGACGCGGTTAGATGCACAGGATCCAGGCAAAGCTGTGTGCGTGAACTAGAGGGTGCGGGGCGGTCTGAAACTACCTGGGTGCTTGCCGGAGTTGAAGACAGACGCGGCGGCGAGGTCGGAGCTTGTCGAAGACGGCTCCCTGGGGCGCCCGCGGTCGTACGAAGGGCACAGGTGGATGCGCCTGGAAGTGGGAAAGGTGTTCGTGTGCTCGGGGAGGCAGGAGGTGGTGTGGCTTGGCCGGAATCGAAGGTGGAAGGTGGTCGGAGACAGGGGGTTGTCGCAAGCAATGCGAGCAGCCTGGTGGCGATGTGGCGTTCGTGTTTGAGGAAAATGACAGAGGGAGAAGGGGCGCTTATGTACGCATGGTCGGGGCAAGATTAACGCAGCCATTATTCGTGAATTGAACGCGCGGTTGAATGACAGAGAACGGCAGCGCGGTTTGGGGGAGAAGGGGTCGTGCGGGTGAAGAGGATGAACAGGGAGGCGGGGTCCAGTCGTCAGTGGGAAAAGAAGTGAGAAGGAGGTCCACCAGTTAGTGTCACTACGGGTTCACAAATTGGTGCGAACCGTTCTCTTTCGGGGAGGGGATGCTGGGCTGTTTGTTGGGCCTTGTTGGGCTTGGTCCTTTGCACTATTTTTTCTGTCTGAACTTTTTTTCTTTTTCCAAATCTATTTTCTGTTTTGAATTTCAATCAACTATTCAAACATCCGAACAATTTCAAACAATTACTACTTTGCACTTGAATTTGGTTCTGTTTATCAACACAAACCAAATCCCAAAACCAAAATAATAATTTTATTTTAGGTCCATTATTAATTAAATAAATAGACCATTTTTATTAAATCAAAATATGATTTGATGTTTATTTTAAAACTCCATTTTGAAATCTAATTAATTTTCAAAACCAAATCAGTAGGTTTTATTTGGGAATATAAAATAATTGGAAAACTTATTTTAAATAAATAAATAAGTTTTGTTATTTTGGAAATAGTAAAACCTTTATTAATAATACTTGGATATTAAATCCTTATTAATTTATTTTGAATAAACCTTTACTATTTTTATCAAATAGAAATATTTTATTTCAAAGGCTTGGCCAAGGTTTAATTTGGCTTTATAAAATAATCCTTATTTATGAAACTTCTATTTCTTTTGAAAACCAAATCCTTTTATTTAAAAGATAAAAAATAGCAATTGCAAAATATTTTATTTTCCTTTTATTAAATGTTTATGTTTTTAAATACCTTTAGGATTTTATTTAATTCAAATTGGTTTGATGATTTCCAATTGGATTCAAATTTTTCTTCTGGCCCTGAAAATCAAAAAGAGTTTTATATTATTTTTTTTATTCATTTATTTTCACATTACAAGATTTGGAAAATCTTGGGATGTGACATTATTCCTGGTTATAAAGTTGTATTATGACCTTTGTTTCTTGATATTACATCTTAACTATGGATGCTAGCTATTGATCCAGGGACTAGCATTGTAAACACAGGGATCTCTACCTTATTAAAGGTTGGGAACCTTACACGTTCGATTAGAATTAGATCATGTGGCCTAGATCACCCCGCACCGCTTCGCCCCTCACTGACGCGTGGGGACAACCACTTAACCAGCCCACTTGTGCGTTGTGCATAGTGGACCGGCCCAGTTAAACGTCCCGCGTGACCCAACAATTCAAATTTACTTTTATTCATTTAATTTCAAACAAAGTTCTGTACCTAGATTCAAAAATCCACCCAGCTCGATTCACAAAACAAAAATGCATGAAACCAATTTTGTTAGAAAGGTATTGGAATGCTTAATCCAAGCGTGTTGGATTCAAACCATTCAGATTTGTATATCACCCATGGTAAAAATAACAAGGCGGAAGCTTTTTTGCATTCAAACATTTTCAAAATTCAACCATAAGAGCTTTTGAGTTGATTCCAACTCTCAAAAATCACATTTGACCATACCTTTCAGAATATATAAAAATATATAGGTTTACTTACAGAAATAATGATCAAGTAATAAAAGAATGCCACATAGGCATTTCTAGTCACTTTAATTAAATAAAATAAAAAGGTTAAACCTTATTAAATTGTGACACCACTTTAAATCATATTCCCATGTACTGAAATAGGTGGTGATGACATGTGTCAACATGATCCCATGTTTGAGTTGGAGAATATTAAATCTTAAGTAGTTTTTCAATGAGTAGAAATTACTTTTCTCAAAATAAAATAAATGGGACAAGTGTTTTAATCCTTGTAATGTTAGTGATGATGATGGATCACTTAGTGTGAACCTTTGTGTGATGATTAGCAATAGTTAAGTATTGTTTGGTGATTGTGTACCTCGTATTTATTTATAGACGCTAGTACCGACCAAGGATACGAGGAGGAAGGAGGATACTACGAGGAAGAAGCCGAGGAGAACTTCAACCACTGCTCTGCACAAGGCAAGCTAACACTTGCAAGATACCCTACTTATGCAAGCTACTACTTGCTTAATACTATGCCAACTATATGCCTTAAGCATATGTGATTATACCCACTTGACACACCATCCTAGTTTTACTTGCAAGCTTAGTATTTTATTTTTCTTTATTAAAATCTTTCTATCAAAAGTTTACTTAGTGACTTGTAGATTCTAGAAAGATAATTGAAGGTGGCATAAAGAGCATAAAACTTGGACTAAGTTAGATAATCTTAATGTCATCCTGAGGCATGAGATTTACTTAGATAAGATACACTTGTTTACCACCCCTCATTAGTATTTACCCCCACCTGTAGATGCTAGTGCTAAGCATAAAACTTGATCAACTTTAGATGGGAACAATTGGTGAAAATGGTTATGAAAACCTTAGAATGATGAGTCATTCTACTGAAATGTTTTGCCATGTGTTCTCAAACACCAGATGATTTTGATGATGAAAATGTTGAGGCATGAGCCTTAGCCCTTTATAAGACTGGTGGTTGTCTGGATGCGATACCATTCCAATTTTACCGTACAACCACAATACCCGAAAAATGGGTAGGGCTTGACTAGAAATTTATATACCTTAGTATGGGTTCCCTTGCGGCCAAGGTCTGAGCTGAGGCTACCTTGTGAAGATTGTACACCTTGTGCAGTTCCCAAGATGACAGTTGGTCATGGTTGGGAGGCCAAACTCACAAGAGAGGTGCCTATACTGAGTATGGTGAATTTAGGATTGTTCTTGACGGATGTATCGAATGTTGCGGTGAAAGTGTACAATCTCTGAAGAGTGTCAAACTATTCGAATAGCCGCGTCCGCGGTTATGGACAGTTGGAGTGGCCATACTGTTCTATCGTTAGATGTTTTCAAGATGACTTATGAAATGGTTTATGACTTTGACTTGACCACAACAGAGTTGTGATATGAAATTCAAGTTCCCCCTTAGGTTTATAAAACTTTAAACTAGCTTTCTTTGCTTCTGAACTTAGTAGAGGTAAATCTAGATTTTTGCAAAATAACCCTAGAGCTTAGTATCCTACTACAAAAACCCTTCACTTGTTAGTATTAGTTTGCGAGTACTTAAAGAGTACTCATGGCTTTGTCCCTGGCTATTCCCGTGGCCAGACTATGAAGAGGAGTATCGGGATGATGGACCGCAGGAAGGTTACGACAACTAGGATCATCTCCCATCGTCAGCATTGCCTGTGACCATGAAGATGGAGCTTCTCCCACGCTATCATTATCTTTACGTTATTCCGCTGCTTGAGTTGTATTAAGAACTGTATCATGAGATCCTTATTTGTGTAAGACCTTATGTATGGTTTGTAATGGATGATGTACTGTGATATCCAAATCTATTATGTCTCACAAAAATGGTAATCCTGGGATTGCAATGTATGGCATAACAGGCATCTAGGATTAAAAATCCGGGTGTTGACAAGTTGGTATCAGAGCCATCCTAACCATAGGAGACCCTAGTTAGAATGGACGTCTGAATCAAAAACTTAGTTTCAAAACCAAAGGAAGTGAGTATTTACAAAACTTATTCTCATTCTTATCACTTGGATTCTTTCATAAAAAATCATGTTCCTAAAAAATTCTTGCAAAATACATAAAATTTGACACACTTGATCACTCTACTAACTTACTCATCCTATATTCTCATAGATGGACGTGAAGTACAGCAAGTTTTATCAGTTGGGGAATGGAGGAGACCTCATCTTTGAGCGTGACTTGGACCGGATATTAGAGATGATGGAGCGTCCGCACCCCGAGTTATTCGGAGATCTGTTCAATTATCAGGAAGGAGAAGATCTACAGTGGCTATTTGTTGCAAGTCTCCGAGGAAAGATTGAACCTCCCACTATAGAGGGAATTCAGTTCACCTTAAGAGAGAACAACTGGCTCGATGGACTGGCCAGGGCAATGCAGGAAGCTCTTGCCCGTCTGTGTGGGCAGAGTATCAATCAAATCAAGGGTACCCGTTTCGAGTTCTACCTGAGGCATGATGTTATGGGACAGACACTAGAGTCCCCATGGAAATCGAGGGGGAAGCGAGTGGAAGGAGGAGGGGGATGAAATCCACAAACACACACGCGAAGAACTCGATGAACACACACACACACACACACACACACACACACACACACACACACACACGAAAACACGATACAAGCCGAGAGCTCGCGCCGGTGGCAACCGGTATAACACAATCCCTAGGATCGGCGTTGGGCAAGACACTCTCCCACGGCCAACAACGGGGGTGATAGGCTTGATGAGATCTTGACTACTTGGGGGCGAGACACCGAGAACCCAAGGACTTGTACAACTTGAACGCATGAGGCAAAATCCAAGAGGTTGTGGTTATTTGGTGCTCCTTGTCAAGGAGCATGAGACAAATAGTTGATAGATCCTTAAAGGGGTGTCTTCAACTAAAATTATCCAAGTCTAGGGTTTACAATAGAGGGGTGGGGCTTTTTATAGGACAGCCACTTAAACTAGGGTAGTTTAGGGATAAAACCGAAAGTTGGGGCGAAACTGGGGGTTACATGGGCCAGGCCCAATAGGCCTTGACATGCCTGGCGTCGAGAAGGCCAGAGACTCCGGTGTTGGGTCCGGAGATTCCGGTCTGGGCGGAGACTCTGGTCAATCTCCAGACCCGTCTCCGGAGGGGTATACTGACTGTCCCCGGCTTGGTTCCTGGGGCCAGACCGAAGGCTGGTCCGGAGACTCCGGTGTGTAGGACCGGAGACTCCGGTTTACACCGGAGATTCCGGTGTGCGGTGCTCCAGCAGCGTCTCCTCCTGGTCCTTATTCCTTGGGGGCTTGGTGCGGTGATGTTGCTTCATAGCTGAGGATACACAACGTAGTTGCATGAAGTAGCAAGCCATCCAAAGGTAGATCAAAATCACATGAGGAAAGGAGCGAGTTAACCTTAGCTTGTAGGAGCTTGGCTCGAGCGCGAGTCATTGGTCCACTTGGGGGACTAGGTGGTGTAGATGGAGGTGCGTCCGTAGGACGGGCTGCATCAGCTGCCCCCCTTGGGAAAGAGTCATCCTCGACTATTCATGGTTTACCTCTAGATTCTCTCCATGGTACGGTGATAGGTCCTTGACGTTGAACGTATTGCTCACTAGGTACTTGGAGGTTGGTATGTCGATGACGTATGCATTGTTGTTGATTCTTTTGAGGACCTTGAAGGGGCCATCTCCCCTTGGTTTGAGCTTGGAGTCATGATCATTGGGAAAGTGGTCTTTGCTCAAGTGTATCCACACAAGATCGCCTTCTTCGAAGATTAGCTCTTTTTGTTCTTGTTTAGCCTTGATGCTTGGCGAAGCACTTGTTGATCGATCGTGGCTATTGTGTCTTCATGGATTTTATTCATTGTTTGGGAACGCTTGTCAACGTCCATATTGGTGCGGTCATGAAGAAGAAGGGGGAGGATATCGAGCGCGGTGAGAGGCTCGAATCCATAGACGATCATGAACGGGTTCCTCATGGTGGTGGAGTGTTTGGCGTGGTAGTAGGCGAACTCGGTGTGTGGGATACATTCCTCCCAATCTTCAAGGTTCTTCTTTATAAACACACGTAGAAGTGTGCCAAGGCTTCGGTTGACGACCTCGGTTGTCCATCGATTTGAGGATGCGAGGCGGACGAGAATAGGATCTTGATGCCGAGCTTGGCCATGAGAGTATTCCAAAAGTAGCTCATGAATTTGACGTCGCGGTCGGAGACGATTGTTCTTGGTACACCATGTAGCCGAATTATTTCCCTGGAAAACAAATTTGCTACATGTGAAGCATCATCAGTCTTATGGCACGGAATGAAGTGTGCCATTTTGGAAAAGCGATCCACTACCACAAATATAGGATCATGACCATGTTTAGGTCTAGGCAATCCTAACACAAAGTCCATGCTAATGTCCGACCAAGGTGCATAAGGAATAGGCAACAACATATAAAGACCAAAGGAGTTAGACTTAAACTTAGCTTGAACACAAGTAGTGAATCGTTGGATGTGGTGCTCCACGTCGCGCTTCATCTTGGGCCAATAGTAGTGAGTGGATAGCATGTCATATGTCTTGTCACGGCCAAAGTGACCCATAAGGCCTCCACCATGGGACTCTTGAAGAAGAAAAATTTGGAGAAACGACTTCGGAATGCAAAGATTGTTTTGTTTGAAAAGAAAACCCTTATGCAAATAGAAATCATCAACCCCTTTGTCTATTGAATAATTTGCAAAAATTGATCCAAAGAATGGGTCGGACGTGTACAAATATTTGATGTCATCAAGACCTAAGACATTTACTTCGAGTCGCATAAGAAGGTTTGTGTTTTTGCGAGACAAGGTGTCCGCTACTACATTTTCTTTGCCCTTCTTGTAATTGACAATATAAGGAAAAGATTCCATGAACTCAAACCATTTGGCGTGCCTTTTACTCAAATTGTCTTGGCCCTTAAGATATTTCAACGACTCATGGTCGGAATGGATGATAAATTCTTTGGGCCAAAGGTAGTGTTGCCACACTTGAAGGACACGAACCAAGGCAAAAAGCTCTTTTTCATAAAATGGATAGTCAAGGCATGTGCCATCAAGTTTCTCACTATGGTATGCAATAGAACACCCATTTTGCATAAGGATGCCTCCAATGCCAATACCACTAGCGTCACATTCAATGTCAAAAGTTTTTGTGAAATCCAGTAACACAAGAAGTGGTGCTTCGGTGAGTCTCTTTTTGAGCTCATCAAAAGCCTTTTGTTGTGCTTTGCCCCAAACGAATGTGACATTTTTCTTGGTCAATTCGTTGAGAGGACAAGCAATGGTAGAAAAGTCTTTCACAAAGCGACGGTAAAAACCGGCCAACCCATGAAAACTACGAAGTTCACTAACATTGGTAGGGATGGGACAATCTCGTATGTCCTTAAATTTTGAGACATCAACTTCAATGCCATTAGAAGACACAACAAAACCAAGGAAAATCAGTTTGTCTTTCGCAAAGGTACACTTGGGGAGATTAGCGTATAGCTTTTCATGACGAAGAATTTGAAGGACCTCCTTAACATGTGTAGCATGCTCCTCTAGTGACTTGCTATAGACAAGAATATCATCAAAGTAAACAACGGCACTCTTGCCAATGAGAGATCTCAAAATATGGTTCATAAGGCGCATGAAGGTAGATGGGGCATTAGATAACCCAAAAGGCATAACTAACCATTCATAGAGACCAAGCTTGCTCTTGAAGGCAGTTTTCCACTCATCACCCTCAGCCATGCGTATTTGATGGTAACCACTACGAATATCAATTTTCGAAAATATAGTGGCTCCACATAACTCATCAAGCATGTCATCAAGGCGAGGTATAGGATGTCGATAATACACGGTGATAGAATTGATTGGACGGCAGTCCATGCATAACCGCAACGTATCATCCTTTTTTGGTACAAGAATCACGGGTATCGCGCTTGGGCTAGTGCTTACTTGGATCAAACCTTTGGAGACCGACTTGGTTGATTTGGCGTTCTATCTCTTTCGTATCTTTGGGGTTCGTGCGGTACGCGGCGCGATTTGGAAGGGGTGCGCCGGGTATGAGGTCAATGCGGTGCTCGATTCCGCGAAGAGGAGGTAGTCCATGAGGAAGCTCTTCGGGGAATACATCTTGGAATTCCTGCAAAATAGCAATCAAAGAGGGAGGAACATTTGTCAAGTCATTAGTTTCTTGCGCTAGTCCCTTGCATATAAGGACATAGTGCAAGATGGATGGGTTGTTCCTCACTTCTCTCATCTCACTTTTGGTGGCAAGAAGAACACTCTTAGTTTTTCCACTTGAGTTTGTCTTGTGGCTCTCACTCACTATAGTGTGGTTATCTCGCTCACCGCTCTTCTCACAAGGTGGTTTTGTGCTTTGCACCCTTGCTAAAGCCTTTGCATTGTCCGCAATTATTTGGCTAGGAGTCATTGGTTGCAAAACACAAGTCTTTTCAAGCCATTTGAAGGTATAAGTGTTTGTGTGACCATCATGCAAAGCACGCTTGTCATATTGCCACGGCCTTCCTAGCAACATATGGCAAACCGTCATGGGGACCACATCACATTCTACTGTGTCTTTGTATGGTCCAATTGAGAAAGTTACCGATATGGTGTGCTTGATCTTGATGGACCCTTGGTCACTTAGCCATTGTATATGGTAGGGATGCTTGTGTGGATGGAGGGTGAGGTTGAGTTTCTCACACAATTCCGTGCTTGCAATATTGTGGCAACTCCCTCCATCGATGACAACTTTGATGGACTTCCCATTGATACCGGCACGTGTTTGAAAGATGTTTGATCTTTGGTCTTCATTCTCATTGACTTGAGTAGTTAAGACTCTTGTGACCACAAGCGATGGACCTGCGTCATGCTCACCCACAAGTAGTTCTTGGTCATCTTCCAAATGTTGCCTAGCCAATGCTTCCTTGACCCTTGCATAAAACTCATCTTCACTCAAGTATTCTTCATCGCCATTGTCGTGGATGAACAAAACTTTCTTGTTTCCACAAGTGTCTGACTTGTGTCCTTTGCCTCCACAAGTGGATGAACAAAACCATTCAGATTTGTAGATCACCCATGGTAAAAATAACAAGGCAGAAGCTTTTCTGCATTCAAACATTTTTCAAAATTCAACCATAAGAGCTTCTGAGTTGATTCCAACTCTCAAAAATCACATTTGACCATACCTTTCAGAATATATAAAAATATATAGGTTTACTTACAGAAATAATGATCAAGTAATAAAAGAATGCCACATAGGCATTTCTAGTCACTTTAATTAAATAAAATAAAAAGGTTAAACCTTATTAAATTGTGACACCACTTTAAATCATATTCCCATGTACTGAAATAGGTGGTAATGACATGTGTCAACATGATCCCATGTTTGAGTTGGAGAATATTAAATCTTAAGTAGTTTTTCAATGAGTAGAAATTACTTTTCTCAAAATAAAATAAATGGGACAAGTGTTTTAATCATTGTAATGTTAGTGATGATGATGGATCACTTAGTGTGAACCTTTGTGTGATGATTAGAAATAGTTAAGTATTGTTTGGTGATTGTGTACCTCGTATTTATTTATAGACGCTAGTACCGACCAAGGATACGAGGAGGAAGGAGGATACTACGAGGAAGAAGCGAAGGAGAACTTCAACCACTGCTCTGCACAAGGCAAGCTAACACTTGCAAGATACCCTACTTATGCAAGCTACTACTTGCTTAATACTATGCCAACTATATGCCTTAAGCATATGTGATTATACCCACTTGACACACCATCCTATTTTTACTTGCAAGCTTAGTATTTTATTTTTCTTTATTAAAAGCTTTCTATCAAAAGTTTACTTAGTGACTTGTAGATTCTAGAAAGATAATTGAAGGTGGCATAAAGAGCATAAAACTTGGACTAAGTTAGATAATCTTAATGTCATCCTGAGGCATGAGATTTACTTAGATAAGATACACTTGTTTGCCACCCCTCATTAGTATTTACCCCCACGTGTAGATGCTAGTGCTAAGCATAAAACTTGATCAACTTTAGATGGGAACAATTGGTGAAAATGGTTATGAAAACCTTAGAATGATGAGTCATTCTACTGAAATGTTTTGCCATGTGTTCTCAAACACCAAATGATTTTGATGATGAAAATGTTGAGGCATGAGCCTTAGCCCTTTATAAGACTGATGGTTGTCTGGATAAGATACCATTCCAATTTTGCCGTACAACCACAATACCCGAAAATTGGGTAGGGCTTGACTGGAAATTTATATACCTTAGTATGGGTTCCCTTGCGTCCAAGGTCTGAGCTGAGGCTACCTTGTGAAGATTGTCCACCTTATGCAGTTCCCAAGATGACATTTGGTCATGGTTGGGAGGACAAAATCACAGGAGAGGTGCCTATACTAGGGCATGCAATTGAAAGGTTAGGATTGATTATACGCATACTGAGTATGGTGAATTTAGGATTGTTCCTGACGGATGTATCGAATGTTGTGGTGAAAGTGTACAATCTCTGCAGAGTGTCAAACTATTCGAATAGCCGCGTCATGATTATGGACATTGAGTGGCCATACTGTTCTATCGTCAGATGTTTTCAAAATGACTTATGAAATGGTTTATGACTTTGACTTGACCACAACAGAGTTGTGATATGAAATTCAAGTTCCCCCTTAGGTGTTATAAAACTTTCAACTAGCTTTCTTTGCTTCTGAACTTAGTAGAGGTAAATCTGGCTTTTTGCAAAACAACCCTAGAGCTTAGTATCCTACTACAAAAACCCTTCACTTGTTAGTATTAGTTTGCGAGTACTTAAAGAGTACTCATGGCTTTGTCCCTGGCTATTCCCGTGGCCAGACTATGAAGAGGAGTATCAGGATGACGGACCGTAGGAAGGTTACGAAAACTAGGATCATCTCCCATCATCAGCATTGCATGTGGCCATGAATATGGTGCTTCGCCCACACTATCGTTATATTTACGTTATTCCGCTGCTTGAGTTGTATTAAGAACTGGATCATGAGATCCTTATTTGTGTAAGACCTTATGTATGGTTTGTAATGGATGATGTACTGTGATATCCAAATCTGTTATGTCTCGCAAAAATGGTAATCCTGGGATTGTGATGTATGGCATAACAGTTATCTGGGATTAAAAATCCGGGTGTTGACACTTGATGTGTCTTATAAAAAGACGCAACGAGTGTTCGATATCTATCCATAAACTTGGAAGCTAACTTAGGATGCTTCTTAACCAAAGTAAGATGATCCGGTACCGGCTCCGAGTCTATAGAATCGTGAGGTATCACAGAAAATGTGCTACCTTCCAACTTCTTGGCTTTATGCTCCCGGATATTATCTATTTCCTCTACAACAACAACATGATAGGCTCCTAAGTGACTCCTACCTTCTCCTATAGGTAAATTGTGATAAAATCCAAGCTCCTCTGGAAGTTGGATACTCACACGATACTTGGATAACATCCGGCCATCATAATAGGTTATTGTGTTCACTAGAATTCTAGTTAGACAACTAAAAATCTTTAAAAGTTGACAAAGTTGGTCTGTGAATGTTCCTTGATAATCATATAGAGTCTCCTCTTTCCTTACCAAAGTCTGTTTTGGAAACTTTGGTGCCATAGCTCTGTATAAATAAAATATTTTTATTAGTAACCAATAATATATTGCATCATAACAAAGAATTATCACACTAAAACATATAACGGAATTCTCATTTGAATACCCATTATATTTATTTTAGAGAATTCTTTATCGTTGCTACACCCTCCTATAGGTAATACCCTTTACTAGGTTTCCAACCTAAGGTCAAAGCAATTTTCTCTGATACCAACTGCGGTGACCTAGCATACACTGCATGTGTAGTACACTATAGTCGTTAACATGACATCCACAGAACATCGTTCCGTAAATATCATATCCCTCAGAGTGGTACAACAGAAACATTGCGGGTCCATATTACAAACATACACACATTATTATTATTCCAGTACCGGAAGTTCAAGACTTCCAAAAGATTCAACTTACAAACCAAAATATAAGTGTTTCAGTGGAAGTTTTGAATTTAAAATTTAAACTCCAAATTGATATCAACAACTTATTTCTATATATTGTTCATGTTGCTCGGCTCAAGTGGCTACTAGAACTATAGTAATTATTCAGACTCTTGGAACTCTCCTCTGTAGACGATATCATAGTCCTCCCCTTCTACGGCTCCATACAGGTTGGGCTCTTCATAGAAGACCTCCTCCTGGCTTTCAGTTGCATACATTGGAGTATCTTCGGGATTCTTAGAATCTAAGCAAGGATTCAAAGGAAAGGATAAGTAACAGCGTTACCCAGCAAATTCATTATATTCAAGGTAGGAAGTTTGATGCATTATCTACCACCTCGGACTATCAGTCCTTGGCACTATGCAATTTTCGTAAATCTTTCTTCAAAGATTAATTTTATTATGAAAATATATGACCATCAGCCTTCACAGGTTGACCAGAACTTTCATGGAGTTCCTTTCCTGCCGCGTTCGTAGCTCCTTCCCAGAACAGGGAGTAACAAGTTACAATTCTTACACTCTGCAGAGGTGTGTTACTTTTCACATGAGAGATCAACTCCTTGTTGCACAACCGGGCGTACTTTCCCGTCCACAATTCCATGATGTGGGGCCCGGTAGTTGGTCCAAGACAATCACTGCCCTCTCCGTGACCTCATATTTCTGCACGATCCTTCGGGGCTGGCTCACCTCCATTAAGCCCCCTTTCGGGCAGGCTAAAACCCTGATGTGTTCCCGAAGACTCTATGACTTGGTAATGCCCATAATAGTACCATTTACATGGACTATATCCCTAAACACCATTCATGGATAATCTAGACACCAAAAGTGTGGGGCGTAAGGGTTCCCACCCATATGTTGGATCCGCACTAGGAATCACAACGTCACGTTAAGGTCGTCTTGCCTCCATACAATAGGAAAAGGATACAGCTGACTTCTTCGTCCCATTCCAAATCTCATGGTTAACGCATAATATACGGTGCTAGAATCACTGATGACATGGTTATTAATCCCTAATTGTTCATCATTATTGCAATTAGAAACATAAGTTATATTTCTCCATCATATCATCACTTAGGATGATATCTAAGATTTATTATCTTGAGAAAATAATGTTTTCTTTTTCTATAATATAGATGATAACACACAATTTTCAAATACTTTGATAAAGACTCTTGAAAGGACATGAGCAAGTGATGAACTTTCCTGTGATTGCAAGGTAGTGAAGTCGGATGCTTGCACTGGACCTTGAGCTTCTATGTCTACAAAATCATCATTATTGTCCGGCAAGGACAATATTTAAAGAAACAAAATGATTATGCAAAGTAATGCAATGCATTATTTAGCTTTGTGTGTAATCTCCCCCATTATTATAAAAATTCTTTTAATAATAAAGAATTTATAAATATTAATTTTTAATATTTATTGAATATTTTATTCTTTTATTTTAATTCATTTTATTTGCATTTTATTTATTTAATAATTATTTTAAGAATTAAATACCAAAAATTGATATAAAATATTAGTTTAGTATTTTTCTAAAATACTACAATACTAATATATAATGAAAGTGATTTTTATTTATTTTTATCATCTTTCAATAATTTTATAAAATTCCATAAAGAATATATATTACAAAATTCTTAATAAAATTTATATGTCTAAAATGTTATTTCTTAATTTATTTGGATTATTGTGAATCCAAAAATATTTTATTTATAATTTTTGGATTTTTATTTTATTTTCTAGAATTTACTTAAATTCAGGGGCATTTTGGTCTTTCCTTATTTATTAAAAACTGCTTTTAGGTAAATGTGTTGCCTTAGTTGGTTTATTGGGCCCTTGTGGCCCAATAGGGCAGAACCAAAACGATACCCCGAAGGGGTCCTGGCCCAATCCAGCGCACTCCGTTGTCACTCTCTCGACCTCATCTCTCTCTTCTCCTCCTCGACCCCGTGGTCGATGGGGCCGCCACCGTGCACTGCCCGTTGCCATGGTCCTCCCTGGCCGCTACCGTCGTGCAGGGTGAGGTTGTCGACCATGCTCTACCTTCCTATCCAAATCGATTTGGATCTGGAGCTCCCCCGTGGCCAGACTAGCTCCATCCCGAATCCTAGGGTTTGGGGTGGTGCTGGTGCTGTCGCCGCCGCTGATGCCGTCTACTGTGGTGGTGTTCATCGCCATCAGGCGTGGCTATGGTCGCCACCGCAGCATGTATGGGTCGCAGCGCCCCCTTGGGGTGCTCCCCGTGTCGCCGTGCTTGTCGTCCTCCTCTGCTTCCTCTTCTATTCTACAGCGAGGACCATAGGTGAGTTGGTTCTTGGTTATAACCCGTGCCTCTAACTCCTCTGAGTTCATACATGTGTAACTAGTGGCCATCCCTCATTAGGGTTCATATTTGTTCTAGGGTTCTTCCCTGGTTCTAGGATTCATCCCTCTTTGTGCTTGTAAGATGATGATTTGATCTGGTAGTGATGCCTAGTGAAGATTGTGCTCACTGCACTTCAGTGCTTCCTGTCATGTTTTGATTATCTAATGATATTCTTGATCTGATGCTAGTGGTTCATTAGTGTTGCCTCTAACTGGTGATAAAGCTTGGTTAAGCTGATGGCATAACTGTGAAACCTGGTTGGTTAGGTTGAGGCTTAGTGTGTTTCTCTATTGTTAGTACCCCAGTACTGATAGTAGCACTGTCAGTGGTGATTCACTGCATCAGTAAAGATTGGCTTGTGGATTCATGTGCAGATTGATGTTACTTAGTTTCTTACAGTAACACTTTGCACATATAAACCTGATCCTAATTCCTGGTTATACTTTCCAGGAAAATGACAGTTATTGTCTTACTGGTTTATTTATGAAAGCTAAGTGATTGTTTGGCTTGGTTTTAGAATTTGTTCTTGTGACACCATCCTAGAATGGCACACAAGTGGTGATTCTACTACTGGGCTTTACTATGGTCAGTGCTTAAGATTGGATATCTGTTAAAGATAAATTGTAAGATTCTTTCTTTAAGGATCTATGCCTATGATGTTGGTCTGAGGCTTAGGAATTAAATTCCTATCCTGCTGTCCCTCATAGATATGCTTAAGTATCAAGGTTGTTCACTGGACCTTGGATCCTGGTTGGCTAAAATGATTGGTTTGCTTATAGCTTAATGTTGGTGCATATAGTTCATGAAATCTGAGGTGCTACTCCATTAGGAGATGTGCCCAAATTTTATAAGCTATTTGAGAACATATTGGAATATATGATTTGTTTATGATCACCAGGATCTATGATGCTGGTCTGATAACCTGGTGGATTTGGTAGAGTTTACTACTGGCCTTTATATTTCAAATTTCCTCTATGATAGGTTCACCCCACTTGGGTGATCACTGAGAGATTTAACTTGTAAAACAACACATGCTTTTCTATTTGAATATGATGAACAAAATATGTAGATGTTTTATGATGCTCACCACACTTGAGTGTTGTTGGGGTTGCAAGTTGTTGGTCTTGTGGTTGTGTGGCTAGCTTGATCTGGTGCTCCTCCTGATACTTCCAGCTCCTAGACTTGTCCTTGATCTATCTCTCCACCTCTTGATCCTGGTGTCTTGATCTTGTGCTTGCTAACTACCTGATCTACCCCCTCCTTATGTCACCATCTTGATGAGATGATCAAGAGTTTGGTTGGTGTGATCTGGTTTAGCTTTGGTTTGGTTTAGTTGGGCTGCTGTGCTTGGTGTGTATGCACCAGAGAATGGTGTTGGATATGCCTCCCACGGATGTGATGAATAGTTTTGTGTGTGTGAGATGTTGATGTTGTGCTGACAGCACACGCCATGCAGTTTGGTGTGTGTGCTTCTTGTGTGTCTGCTGCACCTTGTGGATATGCTCTGGATATGAAAGTTACTTTTATCTGGTTAATGCTTACTTGTCTAGTGAAACTTGTCCCTCCTTGTTGTTTGGAGTTATTTGACTTCTGGCTTAAATTATGAAAGATTCAGTTCTTTCATTTTGGTGAAAATTGCCCCATTAAAGATTACTCAATGATGAAATTTTGAACAGTGCAACTCACTGTCAATTCTGAGAGTAAAACATTTTTAATCCTTCACTTTCTTTCTTTTAGTTTGTGTTTGTTTTGCAGGTACCAGACTTGAAGATTCAAAACTTTAGTTTAGGTTTTATTTTCTTTATAGAATAGTCACTTGTAATATTTCTTTTATTCTTTTGTAATTTTTATTTTATTCATTTGTAATAAAGATTGTTGTAGAGGTCCCAACCTTTAATAAGGTAGAGATCCCTGTGTTTACAATGATAGTCCCTGGATCAATAGCTATCATCGACAGTTAAGATGTAATATCAAGAAACAAAGGTCATAATACATCTTTATAACCAGGAATAAAATAATTCATTACATCTTACATAGCTCATTTGGCTATCTATTACAATGCAGCAGAAATAACTATAACATGGAGTCCTTCATCTTCAAAGTGCCACAGGAAAT
Organism: Avena longiglumis; assembly: GCA_030063025.1. Taxonomy (NCBI): domain Eukaryota; kingdom Viridiplantae; phylum Streptophyta; class Magnoliopsida; order Poales; family Poaceae; genus Avena; species Avena longiglumis. The sequence continues at coordinate 414,792,009 of CP125975.1, read as the reverse complement.
CATGTTGGTTATAGACTTGTAATCCTAATCATCACACTTCACTAATATCAAACAAACCTGCAACATAATAAGTTATAGCCACAAGGGTCAATACATTTGAATTGTATTGGCAAGTGATACTATGGTGGTATAGTGGAGTCTATCATCTGCATTTGGCTAAGTGGAGCTTAGGCTTGCTTTGCTAAAAATAGATTTTTCCTTATCATTTGAAAACACTAAGTTTTTGTTTGTCAAAATCACCCAAGGCATCTCCCAATATAAATTGGTAATCCTTCAACCCTTGTTCAACCACAAGTTTTTAACTTAGAAATTGGGATGAGGAGATTCTTGATAGCTTCCATGTCTTGATGATCAAATTGTCCATTGCGGGGGACACGGCTAAGTACTTAGATTTTTCCTTATCATTTGAAAACACTAAGTTTTTGTTTGTCAAAATCACCCAAGGCATCTCCCAATATAAATTGGTGATCCTTCAACCCTTGTTCAACCACAAGTTTTTAACTTAGAAATTGGGATGAGGAGATTCTTGATAGCTTCCATGTCTTGATGCTCAAATTTTCCATTGCCGGGGACACGGTTAAGTACTTAGATTTTTCCTTCTGCAGAAGTGGTGCACTTTCCCCAAAATACTCGACATGCATCGAGACAAGATCTTTCAGAAGCCTTCCCTTAGACCAGAATGGACGCGCTCCAAACCTATCAACCCCTACCACCAACTGTCCATTTGGCTAAGTTATTGCAACCTATATGATCCAGGCAGAGCCCATAATGCCAAGTGGCTGCACTTGAAGCTTCTCAACATTTGACATCTCAAATATCTTTGTTCCTGGGTGGCATTCCACAAGTGAGATACACAGGGTAAGCCATGAAAATGGGCCTTGGTAACCACTCAACAAAAATCCTTCCAAGCAATTACCATTCCACCCAGGTGATTCATTCACTTAGTAGTTTTGTTAAGCAAAAACATAAGTCAAAAGACTTAGAAAAATTTCCATAACATGTATATATAACCACCCTTGTTTGCTACTAGCTAGGCTAAGCATGATAGTAGTAGGAATCTTAATTTAGGGAAAATTCTACTAAGGCATCAACTACTAGGATTTCCCATGGCATAGCATTCTTAGAAAAATTCCATGCAAGTCCTACTTAGAAATATCACTAATGCATAGTGAAAATAATGGGACAAAAGTATGAAGCACCACTTGCCTTTTTGGTAGAGAATATAAGTTCACTCCTTGATCTTGCAATAGTTACACTCTTCAAATTTCACTACAATTCATTCACGGCACAAAATTCAATCTACCATTATTCAAGCAATTCATCACAAAGAATAATAAAAACAAAGTAATACATGCAAGCATTCCAAAGATTGTTTTATTTGGAAAAGTGGTTTCTAATAGGTTATAAACATTTTAAAACACCTATAAACTATTTTTAAATCAAACAACATTTTGTTTCATTAGAAATGCCTTTAAACAAAGTAATAACTTTCTAGAGTTCACCAAATATATTTTTAAATCCTAAAACTTGGTGTTTAGGGTCAGAGAGTTTAATCCAAATCATTTTCCAAAGGTTTTACTCAAAAAGCATTTTTAAAACATAAACAACATTTTTACTTAACTAGAAATGCTTCAATTCAAAGATTTATTATTTAGCTTCACAAAATATGTTTTTAAATCCACAAGTTGGTTTCTATGGTTAGTGGGTTCAAAACAAACCATTTTCCAAAGATTTTACCCTAAAACCATTTCTAGAATAAATTTTATGTTCAAATTATTCCTACACAAGTTTCTACAAAAACAACTAAGTTTACAGAAGCAAATTACTAAACAAAGTACATGGTTGGAAAGTATTTATTTTGCTGATTCCATTGATATAACATTTGCAAAATTTGGACGTGTGGATCAACAGTTATGATTTTTGCAAAATCATATATCTAATAGAAATGTTTCTGTTTTTAAATCAAAGTCTGAGCCACGTGGAGCAATCTTATTAGACGGTACCGCTTTGGTTGGATCAAACTTTCTGGGCCATCAGATCTAAATGACTACGCACGGCATAGATCAAAGGATACCCCTTCGGTTAACTTTCTATCGCATCCATTAGATCAAGATCCTACGGCTCACAACTACTGGCCATCTACTGGCGGCGCTGGCGGTGGTGAACGGCGACGACGCGCTCAGCCAGTGAGGTTCCCGGCAATACAGGAGGCTAGAGAGAGATAGGGGAAGGGCTTACCAAGTTCGTGTGATGTCCCTGATTCTCGAGGTGGTCTTCGCTGGCGAAGGGGCGCTCGAGGACGATCGTAATTCCTCGCCGGAGTTGTCGCGGCATCGGGCACGCACGGCCGTGGTCGAAGGCGAGCGTCTGGGTCGCAATTGATCAAGTAAATGCGTCAGGAGGGTGCGCAAGGTTGCCTAGGTTGTGAAAGAACTCACCAGAGGGAAAGGGGCGCGCTGGTTTGTCGGCTACGCACTCTGTATTTGTCGCCGGAGTGCGTCAGAGGCCGCGGCGGTGCAAAAGGAAATTGGACTAGCCTGGTGGCTCTCTGGTGGCGCTGGTTGGGGGAAATGGAGGGGAGAGGGTGCTGGTTAAATGAGAGTAAACGAGGGGAGGAATTACAGGCATGATTACGCGAATTGATCTGTGGACTAACAAGCAGAAATGGCCGTCGTGGTCATCGTGCGGGTGAGGACGAAGGTCTGGCAAGTGGGGTCTGGCGTTCATGGAGAGAGAGGAAAGAACGATGGGGCCCGGTGGTCAGTGGGGTGAGGGAGAAAGGCCGTGGTGAGAAAAGATCTGGTAGTGGGAAGAGAGTGGCCCAGGTGGGCTGGGAGTTGGGCCAAGGGTTGGGCCAGGTGGGTTGGGTCGTTTCTTTCATATTTTTTTTCTTCTGTTTCTTTTTCTATTTTCATTTTTCTGTTTTGAATTCAAACTATCACTTGAATTTAGATTTCATTTTTCAAATCTTTTCCAAATAATCAATATGTTTTAATACTGTTTTAAACATGTATTTAAAGTCCATTTTTAGATTAATTATTTCATTTACTCATGGTTTGTTGTTTTTTTTAAATAGACATTTTGTCTTTATTAAATAGGATTTTAAATATGATTCTAACTTCTATTTAATCTCCAAATTTTACCCAATCCTTTTCAGTAGGTTTTATTTATTTATTAGGGTGTTATAATTCACTTTGAATTATTTGAAATATTTCTAATATGATTTATTAATCATTTATATTGGGCATTTGTCTTTATTCCAATAAAATCAAATATGGTTTTAATTCCATAATTTTATTTAAAATATTCTTTCATTCCATTTAAGTTAATTTAAATAACTTTTATTCCACTTGGGCAAATTCCATTTATTATTTTCCCATGATTTAATTAATCATTTCTATCAGGGATTTTGTCTTTATTCAGATAGAATAGAATTTGGTTAATGTCATATTATTTTATTTGAATATTCTTTATCCCTTTATTTTATTTGATTTTATCTTTATTTCATTTTCTCATGGATTTGGCCAAGATTTAATTTGGCTTTTAAATATTCCTTATTTAATTATTTCTTCCTTTGCCTTATAAAATCCATATCTTTTTATTTAAAGATCCAATATTGGTGATTCCAATTTGTATAATTTTATTTGATATTTGTTTATCCTTTTAAATACCTTTAGGATTAACTTTCTCACAATTTGGTATGGATTTTGTATAGGAGCTTTATTAGCTTTGGAAATTATTTCTTTTTAACTTATTAAATTCATAAGTTTTTATTCATGGTTCCAGATTGAATGAAATCAATTTGTATGATCTTATAATATTTTTGTTTGTCATTTTTTATCACTTATAAATGTTTGCTGACAAATTTTATATGGAACAAATCCATAATCTTAGAGTAATCTTGGAATGGTTTTCTTCCATTAGGGTTTTAGGGTTTTGATTTATTTTTCCCAAGTTTGAATTTCAAGGTACATTCATTGATGAATGCATTTCACTTGATTCGAATTTTGTTGGATTCCCTTTTATTCAAAGTTTGCTCAAGGTGGGTTTTGATGTTTCCATTTGGAATCAAAAAGTTTCTTTTCACCCTAAATTTCAACAATTATTTATTTTGTTTATTTATTTTTTCACATTACAAAATTTGGAAAATTTTGGGATGTGATAGGCTACCACCCTTAAAAGAAATCTCGTCCCGAGATTTGGGAAGGCTAGAGGTTACAAGTTGGCTCAAGGCAACTAGGGTACTACCACCCTTAAAAAGATTTTCAACTAGATTACATCTTGGCTTACTTGGGATCTTGATGTATCTTCTCTGGACACTTTTTTGCATAACGGCCTAGCTCTTTGCATTTGAAACACATCACTTGGCTATTATCCTTCTTTTCCTTTGGTATCATTGCCTCTTGTTTATTTCCTTGGTTTTTCTTCTTTTCTGGGCATTCACTGGCATAGTGTCCAAGTTCCTTACAATTGTAGCATTGCAACTGGCTAATGGCCTTCTTCTTTTTGGGTCTCTCCAAAGCTAGGAGTTCTTCTAATTCATGCTCTTCATATCTCACCTCAAAGGTGGGAAATCTTTCTCTCTTCTTGGGGCAGTTACTAGAGATATGACCTTCTTCTTCACAAGAGTAGCAACACTTTGTGGTCACTTTGGATTTGGCCTTATGAGGCAAGGTTTTGACTTTGCCTTCATCCATCTTGGTAGAAGTTGTTCCCTTATGGAGGTTTCCAAACATTTGATGCATTCCATCTTGTTTCATTTGTTGAACTATAGGATAGATGGGGCATTGGATAGGGACATGATTATTTCCTTCACATAGGAAACAAGTCACTTGAGATGTGGGGCAGTGTTTAGTTGGATGTTTCTCTTCACAATTAGGACATTGATCTTCATGCTCTTTGGAAGTGTGATCCATGTCTCCACAAATATTGCAAGCTTGAGTTCCTTCTATAATATCATCCTTGACATCATTGTTGTCACAAACTCCTTGGGAAAGGTTGTCTTTCATGTTGATCATTTGAGTGGTCATCCCTTGCAACAATTGAGATTGGATTTCCAAAATCTTTTGCATGGTTCGGTCTAACTCATTGTTGTTGGCTAAAAACTGAGTTGTCATCTGATTCAACTAGGTTTGGTTTGCTAGTAGTTGTTCTCTCATGTGCATCTCTTGGTTGTTGTTGTCACCATTCTTGATGTTGGAGGTTCTTGGAGAAGTAATATGTTTGGGTTGGATTGGGATTAGAATAGGCAAAAGATTTCTAAGGAAGAATTCTACTCACACAGAACAATTCACACAAGCAATGTGCAAATAATCACAAACAAACATTCCACTCAAACAACAAGGTTCAAACATATTTTTAGGCAACAAAATATTTTTGCTACACCACATAAGTTGGTGGGTTTAAACTAATCATTAGTATGGTGGTCCAACTATATGGTTCACTTGACATCATTCCATTCTTCTTCGGTGTTTCTTCTTGAATGAGATCATGGTTTCCTTGGAACAATTCTTGTGTCTTGGTCACAAAACTTCAAAGGTGATGATGGTTCCTTCTAAGTTGTGTTTCCTTAGTCTTCAAGTCTTGAGTAATATTTCTTGTCTCACTTGTAGTCCTTAGTGATATCCAAGTTGAAGTCCTTGGTGAAAATAAAGTTGAACTCATTGATGATGTTGAAATTGAAGTTATTTGAGTTGGTGAAGTCCTTTGCTCATGTTGAAGTCTTTGCACATGGTTGAGGTCCTTGTTCATCAAGTTGAAATAGGAAGAGATGTAGAATCAAAACCAAAAGGTTGAGGAAAGATTTTACAAGATTGTTTGTAAATAAGTTTTGGAACAAATACAACTCCTTTTTTTCTAAGGGGTTTTGTCCAATCCTAGGGTTACAATCCTACAGGCAACACAGTGCTCTAATACCATCTGTAGAGGTCCCAACCTTTAATAAGGTAGAGATCCCTGTGTTTACAATGCTAGTCCCTGGATCAATAGCTAGCATCCACAGTTAAGATGTAATATCAAGAAACAAAGGTCATAATACATCTTTATAACCAGGAATAAAATAATTCAATACATCTTACATAGCTCATTTGGCTATCTCATTACAATGCAGCAGAAATAACTATAGCATGGAGTCCTTCATATTCAAAGTTCCACAGTCAATCATGTTGGTTGTAGACTTGTAATCCTAATCATCACACTTCACTAATATCAAACAAACCTGCAACATAATAAGTTATAGCCACAAGGGTCAATATATTTGAATTGTATTGGAAAGTGATACTATGGTGGTATAGTGGAGTCTATCATCTATATGCATTTGGCTAAGTGGAGCTTAGGCTTGCTTTGCTCAAAATAGATTTTTCCTTATCATTTGAAAACACTAAGTTTTTGTTTGTCAAAATCACCCAAGGAATCTCCCAATAGAAATTGGTGATCCTTCAACCCTTGTTTAACCACAAGTTTTTAACTTAGAAATTGGGATGAGGAGATTCTTGATAGCTTCCATGTCTTGCTGCTCAAATTGTCCATTGCCGGGGACACGGCGAAGTACTTAGATTTTTCCTTATCATTTGAAAACACTAAGTTTTTGTTTGTCAAAATCACCCAAGGAATCTCCCAATAGAAATTGGTGATACTTCAACCCTTGTTCAACCACAAGTTTTTAACTTAGAAATTGGGATGAGGAGATTCTTGATAGCTTCCATGTCTTGATGCTCAAATTTTCCATTGTCGGGGACACGGCTAAGTACTTACATTTTTCCTTCTGCAGAAGTGGTGCACTTTCCCCACAAGACTCGACATGCATCGAGACAAGATCTTTCAGAAGCCTTACCTTAGACCATAATGCACGCGCTCCAAACCTATCAACCCCTACCACCAACTGTCCATTTGGCTAAGTTATTGCAACCTATATGATCCAGGCAGAGCCCATAATGCCAAGTGGCTGCACTTGAAGCTTCTCAACATTTGACATCTCAAATATCTTTGTTCCTGGGTGGCATTCCACAAGTGAGATACACAGGGTAAGCCATGAAAATGGGCCCTGGTAACCACTCAACAAAAATCCTTCCAAGAAATTACCATTCCACCCAGGCGATTCATTCACTTAGTAGTTTTATTAAGCAAAAACATAAGTCAAAAGACTTAGCAAAATTTCCATAACATGTATATATAACCACCCTTGTTTGCTACTAGCTAGGCTAAGCATGATAGTAGTAGGAATCTTAATTTAGTGAAAATTCTACTAAGGCATCAACTACTAGGATTTCCCATGGCATAGCATTCTTAGTAAAATTACATGCAAGTCCTACTTAGAAATATCACTAATGCATAGTGAATATAATGGGAAAAAAGTATGAATCACCACTTGCCTTTTTGGTAGAGAATATAAGTTCACTCCTTGATCTTGCAATAGTTACACTCTTCAAATTTCACTACAATTCATTCAAGGCACAAAATTCAATCTACCATTCAAGCAATATATCACATAGAATAATAAAAACAAAGCAATACATGCAAGCATGCCAAAGATTGTTTTATTTGTAAAAGTGATTTCTAATAGGTTATAAACATTTTAAAACACCTATTGGTCATTTATAAAAGTGGCAAAACCATTTGATATTAAGTTAGTGAAAATGGCCACTTTAAGTCATTTTTTTTGTTTTGCTAGAAATGGTTTAAATTAAAGTAATAATTTCTAGTGTTTGACAAATACATTTTTAAACACAAATGTTAGTGTTTTATGGTCAAGTGTTTATTATTACAACCATTTGCAAAAGGTTTTACCTATAAACTATTTTTAAATCAAACAACATTTTATTTCATTAGAAATGCCTTTAAACAAAGTAATAATTTTCTAGAGTTCACCAAATATATTTTAAAATCCTAAAACTTGGTGTTTAGGGTCAGAGAGTTTAATCCAAATCATTTTCCAAAGGTTTTACTCAAAAAGCATTTTTAAAACATAAACAACATTTTTATTTATCTAGAAATTATTTAATTCAAATATTTATTCTTTAGCTTCACAAAATATGTTTTTAAATCCATAAGTTGGTTTCTATGGTCAGAGGGTTCAAAACAAACCATTTGCCAAATATTTTACCCTAAAAACATTTCTAGAATAAATTTTATGTTCAAATTATGCCTACACAAGTTTCTACAAAAACAACTAAGTTTACAGAAGCAAATTACTAAACAAAGTACATGGTTGAAAAGTATTTGTTTTGCTGATTCCATTGATATAACATTTGCAAACTTTGGACGTGTGGATCAAAAGTTATGATTTTTGCAAAATCACATATCTAATAGAAATGTTTCTGTTTTTAAATCAAAGTTTGAGCCACGTGGAGCAATCTTATTGGACGGTACCGCTTCGGTTGGATCGACCTTTATGGGCCGTCAGATCTAAATTACTACGCACGTCACAGATCAAAGGATACCCCTTCGATTAACTTTCTATCGCATCCATTAGATCAAGATCCTACGGCTCACAACTACTGGCCATCTACTGGCGGCGCTGGCAGTGGTGAACGGCGGCGACGCGCTCGGCCAGTGAGGTTGCCGGCGATATAGGAGGCTAGAGAGAGAGGGAAAGGGCTTACCAAGTTCACGTGATGTCGCTGATGCTCGAGGTGGTCTTCGCTGGAGAAGGGGCGCTCGAGGACGATCGTAATTCCTCGCCGGAGTTGTCGCGGCATCGGGCACGCACGGCCGTGGTCGAAGGTGATCATCTAGGTCGCAATTGATCAAGTAAATTCGTCAGGAGGGTGCGCAAGGTTTCCTAGGTTGTGAAATAACTCACCATAGGGAAAGGGGTGCGCTGGTTTGTCGGCTACTGCTCGCCGGAGTTGAGGCGGACCGTGGTGGCGCTTAGTCGAGGTTGTTACCGACGCTCTGGGTCACCAGAAGACGTGTGGCTGGGATCAGTGGATGCGCAAAGTTATGGAGATCAAGTGAGCGTGCACCAGAGGGGATGGGGCGGCATGTACTCACCGTATTTGTCGCCGGAGTGCGTCGGAGGCCGCGGCGGTGCAAAAGGAAATTGGACCAGCCTGGTGGCTCTCTGGTGGCGCTGGTTGGGGGAAATGGAGGGGAGAGGGTGCTGGTTAAATGATAGTAAACGAGGGGAGGAATTACAGGCGTGATTACGCGAATTGATCTGTGGACTAACAAGCAGAAACGGCCGGCGTGGTCATCGCGCGGGTGAGGACGAAGGTCTGGCAAGTGGGGTCTGGCGTTCATGGAGAGAGAGGAAAGAACGGTGGGGCCCGGTGGTCAGTGGGGTGAGGGAGAAAGGCCATGGTGAGAAAAGATCTGGTAGAGGGAAGAGAGTGGCCCGGGTGGGCTGGGAGTTGGGCCAAGGGTTAGGCCAGGTGGGTTGGGTCGTTTCTTTCATATTTTTTTCTTCTGTTTCTTTTTCTATTTTCATTTTTCTATTTTGAATTCAAACTATCACTTGAATTTAGATTTCATTTTTCAAATCTTTTCCAAATAATCAATATGTTTTAATACTGTTTTAAACATGTATTTAAAGTCCATTTTTAGATTAATTATTTCATTTACTCACGGTTTGTTTTTTATTTTAAATAGACATTTTGTCTTTATTAAATAGGATTTTAAATATGATTCTAACTTCTATTTAATCTCCAAAGTTTACCCAATCCTTTTCAGTAGGTTTTATTTATTTATTAGGGTGTTAAATAATTCACTTTGAATTATTTGAAATATTTCTAATATGATTTATTAATCATTTAAATTGGGCATTTGTCTTTATTCCAATAAAATCAAATATGGTTTTAATTCCATAATTTTAGTTAAAAGATTCTTTCATTCCATTTAAGTTAATTTAAATAACTTGTATTCCACTTGGGCAAATTCCATTTATTATTTTCCCATGATTTAATTAATCATTTCTATTAGGGATTTTGTCTTTATTCAAATAGAATAGAATTTGGTTAATGTCATATTATTTTATTTGAATATTATTTATCCCTTTATTTTATTTGATTTTATCTTTATTTCATTTGCTCATGGATTTGGCCAAGATTTAATTTGGCTTTTAAATATTCCTTATTTATTTATTTCTTCCTTTTCCTTATAAAATCCATATCTTTTTATTTAAAGATCCAATATTGGTGATTCCAATTTGTATAATTTTATTTGATATTTGTTTATCCTTTTAAATACCTTTAGGATTAACTTGCTCACAATTTGGTATGGATTTTAGATAGGAGCTTTATTATCTTTGGAAATTATTTCTTTTTAACTTATTAAATTCATAAGTTTTTGGTTCCAAATTGAATGAAATCAATTTCTATGATCTTATAATATTTTTGTTTGTCATTTTTTATCACTTATAAATGTTTGCCGACAAATTTCATATGGAACAGATCCATAGTCTTAGAGTAATCTTGGAATGATTTTCTTCCATTAGGGTTTTGATTTATTTTTCCCAAGTTTGAATTTCAAGGTACATTCATTGATGAATGCATTTCACTTGATTCGAATTTTGTTGGATTCCCTTTTATTCAAAGTTTTCTCAAGATGGGTTTTGATGTTTCCATTTGGAATCAAAAAGTTTCTTTTCACCCTAAATTTCAACAATTATTTATTTTGTTTATTTATTTTTTCACATTACAAAATTTGGAAAAATTTGGGATGTGACAATTGTACTATTATTCAATATATAAAGGTTCTGCTATTATTTCATTACTATTGTAAAGATTCTTAATCATTGTCATAAGTTACATATTGTAACTTCTTTATTGAATAAAATTATGGAATGAATATTCTTTTCTTAATTATGTTCTTCATTTAAAGTTTGAATTACTAATTCTTAACTCTCGACTAAATCATAATACTCAAACATAATTCTAAATCCTTTTGGATTATAAATCCAACACTCAAGTTTGAATTCAAATTTCATTTCCCAAAACACACTAGTCCACAAAGATCATATCAAAGTTTATAACAATCATCCTCCAAGACTATACCTAATCTCAAAGCATGACAGAAACTTTGATCACTTTAGGTTTTTATTTGGCAAAAAAATTACCCACATTTTCACAGATGAATGCATGCAATTTCACAGATTTCTAAATCCACCCTTTGTTAGTTCCTAAATGCTGGGACATTACATCGAACCAGTAGGAGGAAGGAAACGTCTCAAAGGTGTTGCAAGCAACTTGGAGACCTGCACAATAGAAACTCAAGACTTTGCCCCAACGAACAGTGAGGTTGTCAATCTCACCGGTTGTTGTAACAAAGGATTAACTATATGGTGTGGAAGGTAGCAGTGGTTTGCAGCAAGAAAACAGTAACATTGGAAGATGTATCAATGGTAAAGATTGGACCGGGGTCCATAGTTCACTAGAGGTGTTCTCCTTAGATAAACAAACATGGCATGCTGGGTAAACAAATTACAGCAGGGCAATTGACAGGACTAAGCAAGGCATAACAATGCAATACTAGACATCATGATCCTATGAGATTCGATTGGGCAATACAACATACATAGACCGCCATCCAAATGCGTCTATGACTAGAAGTCCACCTTTGGGTTATCATCCGACCCCCCTCCAGTATTAAGTTGCAAGCAACAGATAACTGCTTTAAGCAAAGTGTGTAAGGTAAACAATCCACTTGTTCCATGAACAAGAGACCGTTGTTTTATCCCTAGTGGCAAATACATCTACAACCTTAGAGATTTCCGTCACTTCCCTTAGATTAAATAGAGGCATGAACCCACTACCGAGCATAAATACCCCCTCTTGGAGTCACTAGCAACTATTTGGATAGGATATCTACTAACAACAGAGAGCATGCAAGATCACAAACAACACAGACCTGATAGAATCAATAAGACAAAACCATTAATCAATATGACATAGTAATCTCAATATCCATCAGATCCCTGCAAACACAACATGCATGATTACAAATAGATGAGATCTTGATCATGAACGGAGCTCACAAGATCTAGACACGAAAGCACAAAGGAGGAGATACAATCATCTAGCTACTACATGGACCCGCTGAAGGAAATATGCCCTAGAGGCAATCATAGAGATGATTATATTTCTTATGTATCCATGAGTTATTGTAATGTTCCTTGAATATCCATATAAGGCAACTTGTATTGATTGGCAATTATGTGAATTGTTTGTGAAACTCTTTACTTGTTTGGTTATTTAATAGTTGTCCCTAGTCGGAGTTCATGTGAGGACACACGTGAATATTAGACTAGCACATAGATTGGTTTATGACTATGTTTCGCAAGTCATAGACATGGAGATGTCAAACCAATGATGTGGACACATGTTATGAACATGGGGTTGGAATGACCTAACTTGAGACTGGCAATTATGCTTGCATCTCTCTCTACACATCGTGTACGTTTTGTCATTAGACCTGAGATTGTCGCATGTACTTGAGATGTGGATCGGCCTACTTTGGGTCTATCAGACGCTACTCCGTAACTGGAAAGTTATAAAGGTAGCTTTCGGGTTTGTCCTGAAGCATGCTGCAAGTCATGGTCAATCAAGATGGGATTTTTCCCTCTCTACTTGAGAGAGATATCTTTGGGCCCCTCGAGTGATCGGATCCAGAAATGCATGGTTTCCGCCATCGGGGTAGACAGTGACACATAAATCCTGTTGAATCACGCGAAGATCAATATGATTGATCGAATCAAAACCTAGATATAAAATCGATGTACCGTGATCAAAGGAGTTTTATCGAATTGGAACAATAGTCGGTTTATGGTAAATTTGATTTGCCGATCAAAATCCTTAAAGAAAATTGTATAGATTCGATCTCTCATTTTTCACAGTTTATGGTAAATTTGATACCGCGAGGGGCGCTTCCCCTTCGAACCCCGAAGGGGGATACCCCCCTTAGTCATAGCCCCTTTCGTATCTCATTAAGGTAACTAGGTGTTGCAATGTCACATGATCTGGTAGAATGTGATTCTATGCATAACTTCTTTTTGCATGATGTATGTGATCAGTATGGCCCATATATGTATGTGATGCATGTATGAAATTTATCATGACACTCGTGTGTGGTAGTAGGGCAACACTTTGGAGCCATATGTGTTGTCATTTATTGTAATGGCATGCGTGCCTACTTGTGATGATCCCAATTCTATGTAATTTTGATTACTAGTTGTTAGGAGTAATAGCTTGTATTAGTTCTTGGGGGACTCATCACTTGGAGGATGTATCACATGGAACATGAAGATGGAGATCTTTATGGTGGACAGGTTCTATGGCGATAGAGATCACCATGAGAAAATGGGCCATACTGTGTCACAACTATGTGAATGCTATTCTTATGCGTTTTACTCTATGCATTCTTAGATGATAGAAGTAGAACGATCCCTCACAAAGTTTAAGTTAAACCATTCCCTCCCAACCAAACCTTGCACCATCATATTACCTATGCAATCGTTGGTGGTCCTATGAAATTAGGGTGTCGCGGTTTTCCTTGGCTGGATGGGTTTGTATCGGATACCTACACGCATAAGGGTTGGTGAGCTTGACAAGGTCATCTTAATAGTTAAGGACCTTGGGGCATAAAGGTTGGGCGCCTAGTTTTTACATAGAGATGTCACCCAACAACAAGAGTCATATGTGATATGATTAGCAAGTGTTGCTTACCGATTTACCTTGTCTTCTAGCAGTGATGCTAAAGCTCACTAGTCGACTTGTTAATTGTGGATCTTGAATCACTTAGTATCAATAGAGGGATATTGATTTAAGTGGGAGTATATGCTATTAAATTGTTTAATATGTTTTACTCTTTCATGGTTACATGGATTAGTATTTTGCATGTTTTCTGTTGTAGATCAATGGCACCGAACACTGCATAACCTTTTTCTTTGCGTTCGATTCTTGACAAAGATAAACTAAATGGAACAAACTATTCTGACTGGGTCTGTAACCTGAGAATTGTTCTCAGGTCTGATAAAAAGGAAACGGTTCTGGATACCCCAATCCCCAATGAACCTGCCGATAATGGATCTGCTGCCCTTAAAAATGCCTACAAGAGAGCATGTGATGATTCTCTTGAGGTTAGTTGTCTTATGCTTTCATGCATGGAACCTGAACTCCAAAAGAAGTTTGAGGATCAGGATGCGTACGATATGATCGTCGCGCTTAAGGATATGTTCCAAGATCAAGCAAGGACTGAGAGGTACAATGTTGCCAAGTCCTTTGTGGAATGCAAGTTGGCAGAGGGAGCAACTGTAGGCCCCCATGTGATCAAAGTGGTTGGTTACAGTCAGACTTTGGAAAAACTTGGTTTTCCACTAGGCCAAGAGTTGGATACTAATTTCATTTTGGTGTCTCTTCCATCTAGCTATGGGCAGTTCATTTCGAACTACCATATGCATGGGGTGGAGAAGGTCCTTAATGAGTTATGAGGGATGCTAAAAACAGCAGAAAGTGACATGAAGGAGTGTGCAGGGCATAGCCATGTGATGGCTATGCAGAACAAGCCTAGCTTCAAGAGAAGGGGTACTTCTTGGAAGAAGAAGAAGAAGGGAAAGGCTAAGGATACGATCCCGAAGCCTGCACCCAAGCAAAAGGCTGGACCTGTAGAAGACACTGAGTGCTTCTTTTGAAATGGACATAGCCACTGGAAGAGAAACTGCAGCAAGTACCAGGCTTCTTTGAAGAAGAGTGGAATTAAGAGTACTTCCTACTCATGTACGCTTGTTGTAAATGTTGTGGACATTCTTCTCACTGATTCTTATGTTAACTCTTGGGAATTTGATACCGGATCGGTTGCTCATATTTGCAATTCGATGCAGGGGCTAATAAGGACTAGAGAAGTATAGAAAGGTGAAGTGGATTTTCGCGTCGGAAATAAATCAAGGGTTGCTGCATTGTTCGTCGGCGTCATGCAACTTCACATTCTGTCAGGATTTATTGGAGTTGAATAATTGTTATTACATTCCTAGTATGGGTCGAAACATTTTATCACCTTCATGTTTGATGAGGGATGGTTATTCATTCGCGAGTGCAAACAATGGTTGTGTAATCTCTAAGAATGCTATGTTTATGGCTAATGCTCCCATTGTGAATGGGTTATTTATTTTAAATCTTGATGATGCATATGTTTACAATGTTAGTGCTAAAAGGCTTTAGACTAATGATTTGAGTCCTACATATTTATGCCATTGTCGTTTGGGGCATATAAGTGAAAAGCGCATGAAGAAGCTCCATGGTGATGGTCTTCTAACTTCGTTTGATTTTGAATCATACGAGACATGTCAGGCTTGTTTACTTGGAAAGATGACCAAGTCGCCTTTTTCGGGTTTTCCCGAGAGAGCGACAGACTTGTTGGAACTCATACATACTGATGTATGTGGACCAATGAGCACAACATCCAGAGGAGGATATCACTACTTCATTACTTTCACTGATGATTTCAGTAGATATGGTTATGTCTACTTGATGAAGCATAAGTCTGAAACTTTTGAAAGGTTCAAGGAGTTTTAGAGTGAGGTAGAGAATCAATGTGGCAAGAAAATAAAGGCCTTGCGATCTGATCGTGGGGGTGAATATTTGAGTCACGAATTTAGCAATCATCTTAAGAGTTGCGGAATTGTTCCATAGCTCACGCCGCCCGAAATGCCTCAAAGAAACAGG
Organism: Avena longiglumis; assembly: GCA_030063025.1. Lineage (NCBI taxonomy): Eukaryota > Viridiplantae > Streptophyta > Magnoliopsida > Poales > Poaceae > Avena > Avena longiglumis. The sequence continues at coordinate 414,776,356 of CP125975.1, read as the reverse complement.
GTATCCGAACAACGCAATCGATTTACCATTATCATTTTGGGGTTACGCTCTAGAAACAGAAGCTTTCACACTTAATAGGGCACCATCTAAATCCGTAATTAAGACACCATATGAGATGTGTACTGGAAAGAATCTCAGTTTGTCTTTTCTAAAGATTTGGGGTCGTGATGCATTTGTCAAGCGACTTCAGTCGGACAAGCTAACACCCAAATCGGATAAGTGCATTTTCGTGGTATATCCGAGGGAAACCTTAGGGTATTACTTCTACAACCGAGAAGAGGGCAAAGTGTTTGTCGCTCGTAGCGGTGTTTTCCTAGAGAAAGAGTTTCTCACAAAGGAAACGAGTGGAAGGTCGGTGCAACTTGAAGAAGTTCAAGATGAGCCAGTCGGGGATGCTTCTACGAGTGATGCTATTGTAGCAGAACAAGTTGAGGAACCCGTGGCAATAGAAGCACCACAACCACAAAGGTCGGCGAGGCTCCGCGAATCGCGGGAATTATTATTGTTAGATAATGATGAGCCTGCGACCTATGCAGAAGCGATGGTGGACCCAGACTCTAAGAAATGGCTGATCGCCATGAGATCCGAGATAGAGTTCATGGGAGACAATCAAGCCTAGAACTTGGTTGACCTGCCTGATGGTTTTTGTGGCATCCCGCAAAAACCACTACTAGAAAATCGCGTTGATTTTGTGCATTGCATCGTCATCATCATGCATGGTTGTCTGCATTATTTTGAAAAGCCTAGTTTTGATTATACAAATACCCCTCTTTATTTTAAAAGGCAAAACCCCGGATGTTCCGAATATTTTGTTTGTCTAAAACTAGTTACAAAAGATAATTGAAAATAAATAAAATATTAAATTATTTAGCGGGGCAGTCGAACGGGCCGATTTGACCCGAACGACCACCCCAGAAAAACTAAAAAAAACAGTCCGCCTCTAATCCTATTCCCACCTAAAACTCTACCCATCCCTCCCAGCCACCTCACCCCAACCAACCCCCTCTTGACACCTCACCTCTCCCCAAACCCCCACCACTCACACAGTGCCACCTAGACCTACCTCTCTCTCTCAACCCCCAGCCCCCTGCCCCACGCTCACACAACACAGCACACACACACCCCGCGCGGTCAAACCGCACCCAGCCACCCGCGGGACCCACGCCCACCTCCCCCAGCCCGTCCCACCGCCCACCGCCAGCTCCCGTCCCTCCCACCTCCCTCTCCTCCCAGCCACGCCCGACCCTGTCTTCTTCCTCCCTCTCTGCTCGCCACCGACGCCTGCCTCCGTTCGCCCAAGGCGCTCCCGGCGTCGCCCGGCCCTCCTCCCTCCATGGCCAGGTGCTCGCCCAGCCGCCACCGCCTCGCCCCTCCAGCGCGCCATCTCCGCCAGCGCGCCAACCTCCTCCCCTCACCTGCTCCGCCCTCTCCGCCCCTCTGCCGCGCCCTCCATCTCCGGCGCCGCTCACCCTGCGGCCTTCGCGGCGTGCCCCCTCGCCGCCTCGCAGCGCCACCTCCGTCCGCCCGGCCTCGTGAGCGCCGCCCCTCGCCTCCCCTCGCGCGTGCCGCCTCCGGCCGAAGTCGCCGCCCGGACATCACCGCCCGCCCGCCGTCACTGCGCCACCCGCTCCACGACGCCCGCCTCCCAGAACCGCCTTGCAGCGCCTCCGTCACGCGAGCCACCGCTACGCGCCGCCAGAGCCCCGCGGCCTCTTCTTCCGGCGGAACCTCTTCTCCCTCATTGCCTGCCTCCTCCCGTCTGCCAGCGCTCGGGCCGCTCGACCAGCGTCGCCCCGCGCCGCCGCCACGCTGTCGCCGCCAAGACCCGTCGGCCCGCTTGGCAGCGCTTCCCTACCTCCTTGACTCTTCCTTGGATGCGTTGCCATGGAGGACAAGGACTGGAGCTAGTGCTGGCGTCGGCCCGATGCAGGCGTTCTTCCTCTGGAGATATTGGAACGGCGCCCAATCAATTAGCACGACGGTCAAGTTTGGCCTTGTCCCTAAGCTGCGAGTGCTGGGATACCTGGAGCCAGGAGTGCACATGCTGGAGTTCGGCAACACCATCATCAAGTTCACCTTTGTACGGGACTATCGATCCTAGGTAACTCGGCAAGATCTTCGTGACCAAGGATGGATGCAACCCAAGCTCGCCGGCATGGAGCCGAACCCTCGGTTTCGCCAAGATCTCCTTTCCGCAATTCGAAGCCTTGATCCCGCGGATCCGAAGACCCTGATCTCGAAGACTCGACGCCCGACATGATCACCTCATGGACGCCAAGACCGCCAAGAACGCCCCGGTACAACAAGTGCTTTAACCCCGAATGCCGAGACCGACTCGAGGGCGCGGACCCGACAAGATCGGCACGACGACAAGAACGGCACCGCCCCGGAAGATCCGATGAACCCCGACACCGAACCAAGTCCGGCTTCTCGGAACGCCAAGATCTACCCTTTCCGAGAACGTTCTCGCCGAACCCGTCGAACCCTGGACCCTGAGGCCGACCCCGAACCCCGGAACCCAAGATCGTCGAGAACCCTGATGTGTGACCCTTTTTCCTCGAACCCTATTTTATAACATAACAACTTGTTGCATATTTAATTGTCATCTCGCATGCACATCTGTGGTTTGGGGGCCTTAGGCCGATTCACCTGATAATTAAACCTGGGGCCCATATGCGGGCAAATCTAGTCTCATATTGGCCTCATTTAAACTTGTGTAGCGAACCGGTATCTTATCTTGCCTTGTTAAAACAACATTTAAATTGCGGGGTAGCTAAACAACATGAACCACCTAATTACATGTCGGGATCCCGGTTCCGCTTAATATGACCTAATTGCATTGCACCTTTGCCATTCCATACATCATACATGCATCATGCCAATCTTCTGCCGTTGTATTAAATATTGCATCCGGTGTTTCTTCTAGTGTTTTGCTTCTTCGCGGATAAGGCCGATGAGTTGACGTGAGCTTCGCCCCGATCTTCGGATGAACCTTTCGGCAATGTTTTCAGGCGAGCATCTCCCTCTTTCTACCTATCTTACTTTTATAGTCTTTATTCCCTCCTATTGATCTTTTGCTATCTGTGTTGCGATGCTTTAGTTTCCGTACCCTTGATATACCGTGCAGCCCTATATTGCCTTGGACACATCCTATTACCTGTTGTTTGGTAGATAGTTGGACTTGCGCGTCGTAGTTGCTTGCTCAAGTGCTGATGTGTGTCGTCATATGCCACAGTTGCTGATGTATTGCCACATGTTGATGTTGGAGATGATTCTAGTTTTACTTATCGTCACTTTAATTTCTGTTTAACAACTAAAATTGAAATAAGCAGAGGCATCGGTGGGTGATAGAAAATATTTGGTTTCCGAACGCCCACTTGTGTCACGTAAGACCCCGAGTACTTGATACCTGTTCCTTGATTTATCGCGCTATCCACATCCGGGAGGTATATGGGACCTCCCGAGCGAGCTTGATTCGTATTTCTTGGGGCCACAACTAGTTTGAGGTTTTATTTACGATCCTGTACTTATGCCATGCTACTTTACGTATTTAAATTGTGCGGGAGCACACTTTGTCTTGTTAGGATCATGGCACGATTCATGTGTCGACAAGCCCAGCCACACTTTGGGTTCCCGATTGTTCATGGCCGTCCCCATAACCTTGAGCCCGTCTCGAGTCGGTGGCCGTTGCGGGATCTACTTAAGGGTGTCCCCTGAAATATTTGAATCCTGTGATTGTTCAATCGTGAAAGCCTCGTTGGGTTTTGTTTTGGTTTTCGAGGTTGATCGAGTGTGTGTTGCTATTGGTGCACCCGGCGGGTAAAACTTTCTCAAAGCCGTGTCATGGATATGGACGACTTGGAGCACCATATCTCGATCATAGACAAGCATAACTAAAGTTCTGCTATAAATTTGACTTATAATGAGTAATAAGCTTCACTATAACGGAATGGCTAATTATTACTGCCCACAATTGCTTGTTTGGTTGTCGCTTGCGACAATTGTACCTGATTAGTAAATCTTGCAACTACAACGGAATGGCTGAATAAAAGTACCAACAACTGCTGGGTTTTATGGGTTATCTCATGATAAATGTATCTGACTAGTAAGTGTTGCCACTATCACGGAATGGCTAACTAAAAGTGCCCACTGCTTATTTTATCAGGACGGTTATCCAAAACCTGACTAGTAAAGTGCCGCCACTATAACTAAATAAGTAAAACTGCCAACTGTGTGAGTTCCTCGGTTGACTTCCTCGATCGGTCTCGAGGGGGAAACGCCAGGATGGGTTTGTTTGATGATAGAATCAGGGTGGTTCCGAATAGGTCCTTCTTACCCCCTATTTGGCCTTGATGTATCGAGTCTCTATAGATTGTTTAGTGTATCTTGCGCTGCCGCTCGATCCACCATACCTATGTAGGCGAGGACCGAATTCTAGCCTCGCCGTGTCTTGGCCTCGATCGACGCTCCTTCTTTTCCTTTGCCCTTTTCGGCACCCTTTTGTTCAAGCAGGTTTTGAGATCGACGCCGTTAGCGGGTTACCCTTCCGCTTGGCACAGGCAGGTTATGGGCCATTGGTTATTCTTCGTGGCTCTTAGCCCCATTTGCATCTCGTCCGTGGCGGACGCTATATCGCTTCAAGGTGATTTGGATCTTTGTATAATATATTTGTATTCTTGACTCTTTGAGTCATGTTATATATATCTGCTGTGGGTCCCATCGAGGACTGTTGTGTAATGTTATTACTCGTTTTCCACCCTTGCGAAAGTGCTGGTGAGCACCTTTGAATCGTTTCTATGCGGGTTTGGTGAATTTTGCCCAAACTTGCATAGGTCCGATCGAGGTGTTCTGATGGTATCGAGCTCGGGTTGCGATACCCCACAAGTCCAGCCTGTAGGATAACCTAGCTAACGGCCGAAGTAGAGTGTCAAAACTATTTTTAAAATCGGTTGGATAGTTCTGATTAGGTCTGATTTTACTCCTTACCCCTCTGCTGTTCCCCTCTTACCCCTACGCGTTTTGAATCTGCTCTCTTATCTTTTCCTCGAGTCCAGGATTTCTCGTGGTTGGGTTCCGTCGCACCTTTAGGGTTTCGCTTCCTCCTTTGGTAACGGTGTTCTACCATCCGGTGTTCAAGCTGCCTGATGAATCCGTCTACGGTGGTACCATTCTTTGTTCTTTGTTTGTGCCTTCCGGTGTTTTCCGACGCGACGATATCATCTACGCCGGATCCGATGCAGAGTCTGCATCCCTCCTTTGATCCGAACCTCGCTTGTCGAGATCTTCAGTCTGAATCTTGAGGGTTGGTTGCATAATCTGTCTATTCGTGTACAGAGTAATGGTTTGAGTGCGGGATGGAGTCGCGACCATACCACTACTCTTATCATTCGCTTCTGTACATTGAATGGTGGATCGATGCAATTTTACTCCTTCCATGGAAGTTAGAGGTGGCCTTACCCTTAACTTCGTCTGTTGTCTATCCGGAGTGCTCTCTCGACGACCGGGAACAACGACCCTTTGTTTGTGGTGTCGCCGTTTTCAAGATGAAGAAGGAACCATCGTTAGTGGTGTCGCGAAGATCTACACGAAGTGAGAAGATGCAGATCGCCGACCTTCCTTCCGGTACCATGAGGCGGATCTCGAGGGCGAGATCCATTGTTAGTGGTGTCGAATTGTGGCATCCCGCAAAAACCACTACTAGAAAATCGCGTTGATTTTGTGCATTGCATCGTCATCATCATGCATGGTTGTCTGCATTATTTTGAAAAGCCTAGTTTTGATTATACAAATACCCCTCTTTATTTTAAAAGGCAAAACCCCGGATGTTCCAAATATTTTGTTTGTCTAAAACTAGTTACAAAAGATAATTGAAAATAAATAAAATATTAAATTATTTAGCGGGGCAGTCGAACGGGCCGATTTGACCCGAACGACCACCCCAGAAAAACTAAAAAAAACGGTCCGCCTCTAATCCTATTCCCACCTAAAACTCTACCCATCCCTCCCAGCCACCTCACCCCAACCAACCCCTCTTGACACCTCTCTCCCCAAACCCCACCACTCACACGTGCCACCTAGACCTACCTCTCTCTCTCAACCCCAGCCCCCACGCTCACACAACACACACACCCAAAGGGCACTTCCCACCCAGGACCCACGCCGGGCCACGCCCACCTCCTGGCCCCGTCCCACCGCCCAGCTCCCGCCACTCCCACCTCCTCCTCTCCTCCCAGCCTTGCCCGACCTGTGCTTCTTCCTCCCTCCTCTTTCGCTTGCACCAGCGCCCCAGCTCAGTTCGCCCGCGCTCCCAGCGTCGCCCGGCCCCTCCTCCTCGCCATGGCCCAGCTCCTCAGAGCCCCGCCCGCCCCTCTGCCTTGCATCACATGGCGCCAACCTCCTCTCCTCCACTGCTCCGCCCGCCTCCGCCCTGCCTTCCCCATCTCGCCCGCTCCCACCCCTGCCTTGGCCCTGCGCCCGCCTCGCCGCCGCCACCTCCGTCATGGCCTCGTGGCGCCCGCCCTCGCCTCCTCATGGCGTGCCACCTCCGAGCTGCCATCGACCGGACATCACCGTCGCCGCCAAGTCGCTGCGCCACCGCCCGCCTCCACCGCCACCGACGCCTGCGCCTCCGTCATTGGCCGACCGCCGCCAGAGCCCGCCACGCCTCTTCTTCCCGAAGGAACCTCTTCTCCTCGGCTGCTTGCCCTCCTCCCGGCCGTCCAAGCGCTCAGCCGCTCGACCAGCGTCGCCCGCGCCGCCAGCGTCACTGTCGCCGCCAAGACCCCGTCCACCGCCCGTGCACGGCCTTCCCTACCTCCTTCACTCGTCCTTGGCTGCGTCGCCATGGAGGACAAGGACACTAGCTCTTGGCCGTCGCCCGTGTCTGAGCGTTCTTCCTCGGAGATATTGGAACGAGCGCCAAATCAATTAGCACGGTCAAGTTTGGCCTTGTCCCTAAGTCTGCGAGTGCTTGGGATACTGGAGCCGAGTGCACATCTTTGAGTTCGCAACACCATCATCAAGTTCACCTTTATGCGGGACTATCGATCCTAGGTAACTCGGCAAGATCTTCGTGACCAAGGATGGATGCAACCCAAGCTCGCGGCATGGGCGAACCCGGTTTCGCCAAGATCTCCTTTCCGCAATTGAAGCCTTGATCCTGGATCCAAGACCGATCTCAAGACTCGCCCGACATGATCACCTCATGGACGCCAAGACCGCCAAGAACGCCCCGGTACAACAAGTGCTTTAACCCCGAATGCCGAGACCGACTCGAGGGCGCGGACCCGACAAGATCGGCACGACGACAAGAACGGCACCGCCCCGGAAGATCCGATGAACCCCGACACCGAACCAAGTCCGGCTTCTCGGAACGCCAAGATCTACCCTTTCCGAGAACGTTCTCGCCGAACCCGTCGAACCCTGGACCCTGAGGCCGACCCCGAACCCCGGAACCCAAGATCGTCGAGAACCCTGATGTGTGACCCTTTTTCCTCGAACCCTATTTTATAACATAACAACTTGTTGCATATTTAATTGTCATCTCGCATGCACATCTGTGGTTTGGGGGCCTTAGGCCGATTCACCTGATAATTAAACCTGGGGCCCATATGCGGGCAAATCTAGTCTCATATTGGCCTCATTTAAACTTGTGTAGCGAACCGGTATCTTATCTTGCCTTGTTAAAACAACATTTAAATTGCGGGGTAGCTAAACAACATGAACCACCTAATTACATGTCGGGATCCCGGTTCCGCTTAATATGACCTAATTGCATTGCACCTTTGCCATGCCATACATCATACATGCATCATGCCGATCTTCTGCCGTTGTATTAAATATTGCATCCGGTGTTTCTTCTAGTGTTTTGCTTCTTCGCGGATAAGGCCGATGAGTTGATGTGAGCTTTGCCCCGATCTTCGGATGAACCTTTCGGCAATGTTTTCAGGCGAGCATCTCCCTCTTTCTACCTATCTTACTTTTATAGTCTTTATTCCCTCCTGTTGATCTTTTGCTATCTGTGTTGCGATGCTTTAGTTTCCGTACCCTTGATATACCGTGCAGCCCTATATTGCCTTGGACACACCCTATTACCTGTTGTTTGGTAGATAGTTGGACTTGCGTCGTAGTTGCTTGCTCAAGTCTTGATGTGTGTCATATGCCACGATTCTTTGTATTGCCGCATGTTGATGTTGGAGATGATTCTAGTTTTACTTATCGTCACTTTAATTTCTGTTTAACAACTAAAATTGAAATAAGCGAGAGGCATCGGTGGGTGATAGAAAATATTTGGTTTCGAACGCCCACTTGTGTCCGTAAGACCCCGAGTACTTGATACTGTTCCTTGATTTATCGCTATCCACATCCGGAGGTATATGGGACCCCCGAGCGAGCTTGATTCATCGTATTTCTTGGGGCCACAACTAGTTTGAGGTTTTATTTACGATCTGTACTTATGCCATGCTACTTTACGTATTTAAATTGTGCGAGGAGCACCTTTGTCTGTTAGGATCATGGCACGATTCATGATGACGACAAGCCCCACACTTTCGGGTTCCCGATCGTTCACGGCCGTCCCCAACCTTGAGCCGTCTCGAGTCACCGCTTCGTTCGGGATCTACTTAAGGTGGCCTGAAATATTTCTGAATCTGTGATTGTTCATCGTGAAAGCCTCGTTGGGTTTTGTTTTGGTTTTCGAGGTTGATCGAGTGTGTGTTGCTATTGGTGCACCCGGGTAAAACTTTCAAAGCCGTGTCATGGATATGGACGACTTGGAGCCTGATATCTCGATCATAGACAAGCATAACTAAAGTTTCGCTATAAATTTGACTTATAATGACCGGTAATCAGCTTCACTATAACGGAATGGCTAATTATTACTGCCCACAATTGCTTGTTTGGTTGTCGCTTGCGACAATTGTACTGATTAGTAAATCTTGCAACTTCTAGCGGAATGGCTGAATAAAAGTACCAACAACCTTTGGGTTTTATGGGTTATCTCATGATAAATGTATCGACTAGTAAGTGTTGCCACTATCACGGAATGGCTAACTAAAAGTGCCCATTGCTTATTTTATCGGGCGGTTATCAAAACGACTAGTAAAGTGCCGCCACTATAACTAAATAAGTAAACTGCCAACCGTGTGAGTTCCTCGGTTGACTTCCTCGATCGGTGTCGAGAAACGCCAGATGGGTTTGTTTGATGATAGAATCGTGGTTCGAATAGGTCCTTCTTACCCCTCGTTTGACGCCTTGATGTATCGAGTCTCTATAGATTGTTTAGTGTATCTTTGCCGCTCGATCCACCATACCTATGTAGGCGAGGACGCCAATTCTAGCCTCGCCGTGTCTTGGCCTCGATCGACGCTCCTTCTTTTCCTTTGCCCTTTGTCGGCACCCCTTTTGTTCAAGCAGGTTTTGAGATCGACGCCGTTAGGGTTACCCTTCCGGCTTGGCACAGGCGGTTATGGACGCCATTGGTTATTCTTGAGGCTCTTAGCCCCATTTGCATCTTGTCGTAGCGGACGCTATATCGCTTCAAGGTGATTTGGATCTTTGTATAATATATCGTATTCTTGACTCTTTGAGTCGTTTATATATATATCTCTACGTGGGTCCCATCGAGGACTGTTGTGTAATGTTATTACTTCGTTTTCCACCCGCACGAAAGTGCCTGGTGGGCACCTTTGAATCGTTTCTATGCGGGTTTGGTGAATTTTGCCCAAACTTGCATAGGTCCGATTCTGAGGGTGTTACAGTTTTAAAGCCATCAAGTGCAAATAGATCTATAAGAAGAAGATTGATATGGATGGAAATGTTCACATCCATAAAGCTCGACTTGTTGCAAAAGGTTTTCGACAAGTTCAAGGAGTTGACTACGACGAGACTTTCTCGCCCGTAGCGATGCCTAAATCTATACAGATTATTCTAGCCATTGCTGCACATTTCGACTATGAAATATGGCAGATGGATGTCAAGACGGCTTTCCTAAATGGAATCCTAACTAAGGACGTGTATATGATGCAACCCGAAGGTTTTGTCGATCCAAACAATGCTGGAAAGGTATGCAAACTTCTAAAGTCCATTTATGGGCTGAAGCAAGCATCTCAGAGTTGGAACATTCGATTTGATGAAGTTGTAAAGGAGTTTGGCTTCATCAAAAACGAACAAGAACCTTGTGTTTACAAGAAGGAAAGTGGGAGAGCACTTGTATTTCTAATCTTATATGTAGATGACTGATTACCCACAAGTATAGGGGGTGTATCGTAGTACTTTCGATAAACAGGAGTGTCGATCCCAACAAGGAGCAGAAGGTGTTGACTAGTGGTATGGAGCAGGAAATCTCTATAAATACTTAGCAAACGGATTTTTAGTGGTTTTCTGATAAAGCAACAAAACAAGGAGCAATTAATAAAGACAAAGAACAAACGCAGCAAGCGGCCCAATCCTTTCTTAGCAAAGGATAAGCCGGTGGAAATACTTATAAGGATCAAACGTTCTCGAGGACACATGGGAATTCTGTCAAGTGCTTTCGCTTCAAATAGCTAAGTACTCTTCTTTGGTGTTGTAAGTGTTGTGTGGGTGAACCTGTGCTAATGTACCGAACTTACTTGGACTAATACATACTTGTGATTAAACCCCCTGCAAGCATCCGCAACTACAGGAAAGTAATTAATATATAAACCTAACCACAGCCTTAAACTCTGAGATCCTACGCTCCCTTGTGCAAAGGTGTCCTAATGGGGGTTCAGGTTTCTTTCACTCCGGCAACCCCACAATTAGCATCCAAATACACAATGCATTCCCCTAGGCCCATAAATGGTGAAGTATCATGTAGTCAACGTTCACATGACACCACTAGAAGAATAGCACCACAACTTAAATACTAAACCATTGAATAATAACTCAACACAAATCCACTACTAACAACATGAATTCTCCCATGTCCTCAAGAACTAGACGAACTACTCACGAGACATCATATGGATCAAGATCAAAGATGATATGGTGATGAATAACAATTTGAACATAAACAATAATCCAATGGTTCCACTCACAAGCATAAACTACAATAGTAATTAACACCGGGAAAGTTTCCCCTAAGAACTAAAGCAATATCCAACACAATTGTTACAGCGGAATGGAGTGGTGATGATGGTGCTGGTGGATATGGTGGTGTGGATGATGATGATCCCGACGAAGCCTAGATTGATGACGGTGTTGATGGCGATGATCTCCCCTCTCCGGGAAGGAATTTCCCTGGCAGAAATCTGTCTACCGGAGAGATCTTTCTCTCTCGGTGTTTTTCGCCCCGCAGAGACAGCGGAAATATTTCTGTAGTTGCTCCCCTAGTATTAGGGTTCTGTGGGGAAGATATAGGCGAGAGGGCGGAGTCGGGAGCCGGCTAGGTGGGCCACACCTGCCCTAGGAGCGGCCAAGGGGGACACGCTCCTAGGGGTGTGGGGCCCCTATGGCCCAGCTAAGCCTCCCCTTCTGGCTTCCTCCGTCTTCTGGGAAAATATAATTTTCCAATATTTTTCTGTTATTTTTCTAATGTTTGCGAAATTTCATCAAAACACCTCTTTTCCATCAGAATCCTGACTCCGGAAGTCCATCCTCCAAGAATCATCCAACATGCAAAAACAGTGGAAAAGACATAAGTAATACCTCATAATAAGACATATATCAATGAATAGAGGCAAATTATGATATAGAATGGTGATGCAAATTGGATGTATCAACTCCCCCCGAGCTTAGACCTTCGCTTGTCCCCAAGTGAAAACTGAGCGTAGTAAACATGTCCACAGGTTTATGGAGTGAAGTGTCGATAAAAGAATATGGACAAGAAGCATCACACTTACCATTGCACAACTCATATAAGAAAGCAACTCACCATTATATAACTTAGCTTGCAACAAATATAGGAGTCACAATAGAGATGCATAAATATAAAACATAATTGGAATTGGCAAAATCTTGTTCCTGGTCAGATATGAAAGAACATTTCTTAATCCCTAATGTTTTGTGTGTTAGATAACAATATCAAGGATTATTTAATGTGTGTTGAAGTGTTGCAGCTCTCTCCAAGGAAAAAGGGAAAAGTATCTGCCTTTGGGGGGCGGATAATCCGCCCCTCCCTCTTCCCAAGCAGGCGCAAGCCCCAGAAGGGGGCGGAGTTTTGGCTGGATTTTCTGGCCTGGCCGGATTTTCTGGCCTGGCCGGATAGTCCGCCCCCCTTGCTCACCGCCAAGGCGCAAGCCCCAGAGAGGGGGCGGATTTTTGGCCGGACTTTCCGGCTCGGACGGATAATCCTCCCTAGGAGGGGGCCGGATTACCCCCCCCCCCCCAGATCTTCACCAAGTCACGTAGGCGCCAGCCCCAGAGAGGGGGCGGAGTTTCTCCCAGAAAATCCGCCCTTGGGGCGGAGTTTCCCTAGGGGGTGGATAATCCGCCCCTAGTGGGGGGCGGATAATCCTCCCCCAAAGTTGCTCAACGGCCAGATCTTGGGAGGGGGTATTTAAGCCAGCCATCCCCCTCCTGCCAGAACTCTTGATTCGTTCGAAAAAGACAAGATCTGATTTGTAACCTTCATCCAAGAGAGCTCCACCTAGATCCACCAAAAGGCCCTGTCCCTTGGGGAATCGAAGGAGGAGAACTCGATCTTCATCATAAGCAATCAAGCCCTTCATCTCCTCTCCATTCATTTGGAGAATCACCGATCTAGTATTTCTTGCAAATACCTAGATCCTTGTTTTGTTTATATTGATAAACCTTGTTCTTTTGACAGCTTGTTGTCATCTCGGGAGCCCCTAATTTTGTTGTGGGTGTGTGCCCCGGTAGCATTGTAAAAGGCACCGGTTCCCGCCTCGAAGGGATCCAATAGTGGAGAAGGTGGATCAGGCCTCTCGTGGCGAGATCCATCGGAGAATAGGGTGAGGCCTATTGTGGCGTGGTGGTCTTAGAACCGCCCACCCCTCCAACGCATATGTACTTCCCTTAACAAGGAAGGAACTGTGGTAAAAAAATCACTGTGTCTCTGCGTGCTCCACTACGGTTCCTTCGCTCCTCTCTTTACGTGCTTAGTAGTTAGGGTTGCATATAGGGAAATTCTCGAGATGCATATCTAGAGAATTTACTTTGTGTCAAGCCTAAAATTGAAAAAGTATTAAAAATTGGTTAGCACCTATTCCCCCCCCCCCCCCCCTCTAGGTGCCCATACGATCCATTTCAAGAGAACAGCTGGCAAACAGTTTCACAAAAAGCTTTTTGTAGACGTTTTATAACTGAGCACTCTTTGCTCAAAAAGTTTTTGCAATGAAGGCTTTCAAAGTAATAATCAATAAATAAGAGTCTTGTGCAAACAAGGAAGATAAAGAACATGATTGAATAAATCATCATATGAATGCTTGCAACATAACAACTCAAATGCTTGCTGGAGATAGAGAGGAAGTAGGTTTACTGACTCAACTTAGAAAATAGGGGAAAGGTCCCTTCATAGAGGGAAGCAGGGATTTCAAGTCATAAAGAGCTTCTAAAAGATTATGGTACTTACTCGCTTTGAGCCCTCATTTCCCCTATCATAGGAATCTTGAGATGATTAAGGTTAAAGTGCACAAAGGTGGAGTATATGCTTGACGAAATATAAGTTGGCAATCTCACGTCCCTTGAGTACGAGCACCGCTCCTCATGCTACTCAACTTTGGTCGGTAAGTTCTTGTCATTGTAAGTACATATGTATCATAAAGAACCACCGACGGGGTACCCCTTGCACATGGTACAGGATCTATCCCATAAACAAAATGACAAGGCAAGCAGACAATGAGCATCTCAACGATCTTTTTATTTACTATGTGCATAGATTTTTATTGAGGATGCTTCACAGAATGGTCATTATGGTGATGCTGCAAGTTTCCACCATGATTAGGCATGTCTTAGGCTAGCGGCCCAGGCGTTTCTATAACACACATACATCACTCCATGGACTTACAAGTTCCCTCTTTATTTCACACCGTCGACATCCATAAACAAAAGAGCATGATATCAACCATGTACAACGTACAGGTGTAATGTTGAAAGCGTTCCCCATGACAGCATGGTTCTGCTAATTCCAACGTATAGATGCAAGCATATACAACTTTTCGATGACACAATGGTTCAAGTCTATTAGGGGCAAGAAAATAAAGCGTGCCATCAAGTTCGTGAGAGCTTTACTAACTAGTTTTCACATAACAAAATACCTTTTAATTCGAAAGATAGATGAAACTTGATAATTTGCTTGGAATAGCAATAATGCTAATAGGTAGATATGGTGGACACAAATGGCACGGGTTTTGGTTCAAAGGGGTTGGAAACATGAGAAGTATGCCTTCTCAAAACAGGTTTTTGGCTAGCAAGGCTGGGTAGAAAGCAAAAGAGTTAAAAGAAACAAGCAAACATACAAGTGATAAAGCCAAACATGCAATCTTCCTTGAAGACAGAAAAGATCTTAAATAAAGAATACTAAGCTTATGAGCCAACAAGAAAGAAAATAAATGATACAAAATGCATGTAAGATTTTATCTTTTTTCTTTCAAACCTCAAAAAGTGTTGCTACTGACCAGAGCTCGGTTTGCCAAAACCAATTTATATCCACTTGATGCTCCCAAAGTGATACCAATACTGATCAACAAGATCCATCATATAATAGAGATTGCAAACTAAAACAAGAAGTACAAAAAGTAAAAGATGAAACTTCTCGTTAATATCCATAAAGGCACTCACACCAAGGGATACATAGATAACCAACTAAAGGAGAGATACTTCCACATACAAACCAACCTATAAGATAACTTCTCTACCAAAGATATGAATCCACCAAAAAGGTAAAAGATAAAAGACAATGATGGTGATACCGCGGCACTCCCCCCTAGCTTGGAACAAGCCAAGGGGATGCCAAACCTGATGATGAATTACTCCTTCGGTGGTGATGGTGTTCCCTTTAGGGTCAGAAAATCCTCCAGCGTCTTACGAAGCCTGTTATTCTCCTCTTGAAGGATATCCACCTTCATCCTCAAAGCACGGTACTTATCACAAAGCTCGTCAGTGGTTTGAAGGGTTTCCACTGCCTCAGGGCAGGATCTGAAGTCTGGAACGGAGGCTATGATCCCCTGCATGTTACGAGACAAATCACGTCCAGTGTTAATTGCTCCTACAAAAGTAGGTTTCCTTGCTCTTGTCCCTGCGGCGCTTTGTTCTTCCAACTTTATCTCTGCCACGGGCTTCTTGCCTTTGTCGTTGGCGGAGACCATGGTGCTCTAAACTTGAGAAGTTTTCCTGACAGAAACAGATCAAAACGAAAACACGACGAGAACATGATGCACGAACCTTGGGGGATCTGGGGTTTATATATTACGAAGTTTCAAGACATAAGGAAAGTGTTGGTAAATGCAGCGAGATTTGAGCTCAGGTGTCTCACCCCTCCAGTATGACCGGGGCCCACGCCTAGGGTGGGTTTGGCCACCCCGGCCTCCGGTTCCTCCTCTGTTCCATCTCGTAACTTCCCTTATGTATTAAAAACATCAAAAATATAAAAAGATTGGGGTTTCATGAACCTTCTGTTTTCACCACTTTTACCTATTCAAAGACGAACTCTGCAGACTCCTTTTCTTCTTCTCTTGGAATTTCCCTTCCTACAAGGTCTCACACAAACCTCAATGGAAACATTAGTGTAAGCAGAAACAATTAACCTTTAGGTGCACACATCAACTGAAATCTATCAAAACAAAAGCTTCTGTAAGAGGCAAATGCAAATGATAGCACAAATATGTCAAAACAGACCAGCATGTAAAGATTGATTTTTTAGAAAACCTTATGTTGCTCAAATAAAAAAGTGCAGAACTAATGAAAGTTGGGTAACAACCTGGAGAACAAGCTCAGAAAAATGCAGCTCCATCCGACGTACTAAGATCCCTCATGAATTTTTACAATGTAGCACAAAATCTGTCCCAGGACAGCCACTTTTCACAACTCCTCCACTTCTCAAAAGTAGTTGAACTTGCCACAAAAACCAAAACCAAAACCAAAAGGATAAGGAACGGTTATTACTGAGGTAATAAATTCCAAGACTCAACCAAACTCTTGGGTTATCTCCCAACAAGTACTTTTGTTTATTGCCTTTAACTTAGGCTTGATATCTTCAAAGATGCTCACAAAGGAGATATATATCTAGAGTGAAAGAGAGCATCAAGAAGCAAATAACCAACACACTTGAGTCTAACCCACTTCCTATGCATGGGGGTATCATGAGAAAAAAATATTGAAACAAATGCAACTTCAAAGCTTTCAACATAAAATAGGGAAACTTAACATTATTGAGATGCATAAAACCATGTTTCCCTCTCTCATAATAACTTTCAGTATCACTTTGAATAAAGTTGACAATATAACTGTCACTGGTAAAAACTTTATCATTAGAATAAGCATACTTACAGTCACCAAAAAGAGGTCCAAGGTCATAAACTGGATCAATAGAAGCAAGTTGTTCCATCCTAAAATCTTCATTAGGCAAGCTATTTTCACAAGGAGCTTTAGCAAATTTGGAAAAGTTAAACTCATAAGAACCTCCATCAAACTTAGTTAAAACTTTCTCCTTATTACAATCTATAATAGATCCACAAGTGTTCAAGAAAGGTCTACCAAAAAATGATAGGGCGAGTTTTACTAGCTGCTGAATTAAGTACTAGAAAATCAGCAGGATACTTAATCTTACCACAAAGAACCTCCACATCTCTTACAATACCAATAGGTCAAATGGTCTCCTTATTAGCAAGGTGAATAACCACATCAATGTCCTAAAGCTCACAAGGACCAATCTCATGCATAATTTCCCTATAAATCTCATAAGTAATAGCACTAGAACTAGCAAAAATATCACATAAACCATAGTAGAAATGATCACCAATTTTAACATAAAGCACATGAACACTAGCTTTTCTAGCCTTACTAGGATGAGAGATAATATTAGAAGCGTCTTCATAGAATACAATATGCTCATCCTTTATATTTCTAGCGTCAAGATCTTTCACAATAGCTACCACAGGTTCGGTATTCAATTGCTCATCAGGCTCCACGGTTTTCTTAGTACCTTTATTATCTACGCTAATCATCATAGACTACTCCTTTACCTTAGATGGGAAAGGAATTTTTTCAACATAAGTTTCAGGCACAATATGATTAGTAGTACAAACTTCAGTACTTCTAACAGGAACATGATTAATAACATATTTATAAGGTGCATGGTACTTGTTCCACTTCTTTTGGGGAATTTCTATGTAAGAGGCAAAGGCCTTAAAACAGTTGGCAATACTTTGGGAATCAAGACCAAACTCATTTCTAATATCACGGAAGTCATCAGTCCCCATAAAATATTTAATGCATTCATAATCATAGTTTATACCTGACTTTCTTCCTTTTTCATTCTCCCAAGCTTCAGTGTTCTCTTGAATACGGTCTAGTAGATCCTATTTAGCTTCTTCCTTCATACGTGTGAATGATCCAGCACAAGAAGCATCTAGTAAATCTTTATCATGAAGAGAAAGCCTAGCATAAAAGTTATTGATAATAATATTGTTAGGGAGTTCATGAATAGGACATTTAAGCATCAGTAACTTCAATCTCCCCCAACTTGAGTTGTACTCTCTCCATCACGAGGCCAAAAGTTATATATCAGATTTCTATCCTTATGAATTTCACTAGGAGGATAGAAATTAGAATAAAAGAGAGATGCCATTTCCTCCCATTCCATGGATTGTCCATTCTTCACTAGCTTATACCATTCTTCAGCTCTCCCTTTCAAGGATATAGAGAGTAACTTCTTCTTCACATGTTCAGTTGTGAAATGGTAAGGAAATCGGTAATCGTTAACTGCTCGGTTGGCTTGGGAGTAGCGACTAATGGGAATTCGGGCAATTAACTGATTTAATCGGTCAGCTATTAATCGGTGTGACCTATAAAAATCAGCACCTAAAACACGTATGATTCCTCTTGAGACTCAACCACCTACCTTGTTAAAGGCATCCTCGAGCTCCCGGATGAGATCCTCAAGGCTCTCAAGCTCTTGTATCTAAGGTCTGGTCGGAAACTACGAGTAAATGGTAAACAACGATAAGGAACTGGTTGGTGATGGTAGAAATCGAGCTCGGATCGAGCGGGAGCTTCGCAAAACCTACTTCATTGGGACGGGCTAGCGGGTGGATGGGTGATATGTGTTGATAATTTTGCAACTTTTTTGACCAAGTGTAGTAGTTAATCGGGAACATACCCAGTAATCGAAGTATCAGAGCTATTAATCGGGCTAAATGATTAACACAAATGATTAGTGGTAATCAACATGGTTAGGTCCCTAGTAGCGATTAATCGGCCTATTAATCGCTGATTCAGATGATTTTTTGAACAGTGGTTGTGATACCTGCACACTTAAACAACCCGCATAATTCATGGATAAAAATAAAATGATCACCAGGATGGACAGTTCCATCCCCAAAATGATAATTATCCATAACATGATCAACAATACTGGTAGGTATCTTAAAAGGATCTATCTCAATAGGTGGTGGTTCATCTACTACCCTAACAGTGGTAGTAGTTTTCCCAAACAGAAAACCAAGTGGGTTATCCATATTGGAAACAGAGTAACAAGCAGTAACAAAAAGCAATGCTCACAGTAGAAGTTTCCTTTACCAGTTCCACTCTTCAATAGTGCTTCACTCCCTGGCAACGGCGCCAGAAAATAGTCTTGATGACCCACAAGTATAGGGGGTGTCTCGTAGTACTTTCGATAAATAGGAGTGTCGATCCCAACGAGGAGCAGAAGGTGTTGCCTAGTGGTATGGAGCAGGAAATCTCTGTAAATACTTAGCAAACGGATTTTTAGTCATTTTCTAATAAATCAACAAAACAAGGAGCAAGTAATAAAGACACAGAACAAACGCAGCAAGCGGCCCAATCCTTTCTTAGCAAAGGACAAGCCGGTGGAAATACTTATACGGACCAAACGTTCTCGAGGACACATGGGAATTATGTCAAGTGCTTTCGCTTCAAATAGCTAAGTATTCTTATTTGGTGTTGTAAGTGTTGTGTGGGTGAACCTGTGCTAATGTACCGACCTTACTTGGACTAATACATACTTCTGATTAAACCCCCTACAAGCATCCGCAACTATAGGAAAGTAATTAAGATATAAACCTAACCACAACCTTAAACTCTGATATCCTATGGTCCCTTGTGCAAAGGTGTCCTAACGGGGGTTCAGGTTTCTGTCACTCCGGCAACCCCACAATTGGTAGCCAAATACACAATGCATTCCCCTAGGCCCATAAATGGTGAAGTATCATGTAGTCGACGTTCACATGACACCACTAGAAGAATAGCATCACAACTTAAATACTAAACCATTGAATAATAACTCAACACAAATCCACTACTAATAACATGACTTCTCCCATGTCCTCAAGAACTAGACGAACTACTCACGAGAAATCATATGGATAAAGATCAAATATGTTATGGTGATGAATAACAATCTGAACATAAACAATAATCCAATGGTTCCACTCACAAGCATCAACTACAATAGTAATTAACACCGGGAAAGTTTCCCTAAGAACTAAAGCAATATCCAACACAATTGTTACAGCGGGATGGAGTGGTAATGACGGTGCATGTGGAGATGATGGTGTGGATGATCTCGATGAAGCCTAGCTTGATGACAGTGTTGATGTAGATGATCTCCCCTATCCGGGAAGGAATTTCCCCGGCAGAAATCTATCTGCCGGAGAGATCTTTCTCTCTCAGTGTTTTTCACCCCATAGAGGCGGCGGAAATCTTTATGTGGTTGCTCCCCTAGTTTTAGGGTTCCGTGGGGAAGATATAGGCGAGGGCGAGTCGAGGCCGTCGGTTGGGCCACACTGCCCTAGGCGCGGCCTGGGGCCACCTAGGGGTGTGGGGCCCCGTCCTCGCCTCCCCTTCTGGCTTCCTCCGTATTCTGGGAAATATAATTTTCCAATATTTTTCTGGTATTTTCTGATCTTTGCGAAATTGCATCAAAACACCTATTTTTCCATCAGAATCCTGACTCCAGCAGTCCATCCTCCAAGAATCATCCAACATGCAAAAACAGTGGAAAAGACAAAAGTAATACCTCATAATAAGACATATATCAATGAATAGAGGCAAATTATGATATAGAATGGTGATGCAAATTGGACGTATCAATGCCATATTGCTGATTGGAAATGACATTCCTATGCTCGAGTCTATTAAGACCTCATTGAAAAATAGTTTTTGATGAAGGACTTGGGAGAAGCGAAATATATTCTAGGCATCAAGATCTATAGAGATAGATCAAGGAGGCTAATTGGATTAAGCCAGAGTACATACATTGACAAAGTGTTGAAACAGTTCAGCATGGAAGAGGCTGAGAAGGGGTTCTTTCCCATGTCTCATGGGATAAAACTCAGCAAGACTCGGTGTCTTTCGACTACTAATGAGCGTGAGCGCGTGATCAGGATTCCATATGCTTCAGCTATTGGATCCATCATGTATGCCATGATATGTACTCGTCCAGATGTTTCCTATGCTCTAAGTGTTATGAGCAGATACCAGGCTGATCTAGGTGAAGGTCACTAGACATCGGTAAAGAATATCCTTAAGTACTTGAGAAGGACTAAGGATGTGTTCCTAGTTTATGGAGGTGAGGATGAACTCAGTGTAAGGGGTTACACAGATGCGAGTTACCTTAACGACTCAGATGACTCCAAATTGCAATCTGGTTATGTATTTGTCATGAATGGTGGTGCTGTGAATTGGAAAAGTTCCAAGCAAGATACGGTGGCCTCCTCTTCAACAGAGGCTGAATATATTGCCGCCTCGGAGGCTGCAAAGGAAGCTGTTTGGATTAGGAATTTCCTGATTACTCTTGGTGTGGTTCAGGACGCGTCCAATCCCATGGATGTTTATTGTGACAACAATGTTGCTATTGCACAAGCCAAGGAGCCTAGACATCACCAGAAGAACAAACATATTCGCATGCGTTACCATCATATTCGAGAGTTCGTTGAGGATGGTAGTGTCATGATATGAAAAATACATATGGACTCAAATGTTGTTGATCCTTTTACAAAGCCACTCCCGCAGCCTGCGCATAAGGCGCACGCAAGAGCAATAGGTATTAGATACAATCTAGATTGACTCTAGTGCAAGTGGAAGACTGAAGGAAATATGCCCTAGAGGCAATCATAAAGATGATTATATTTCTCATGTATCCATGACTTATTGTAATGTTCCTTGAATATCCATATCAGACAACTTGTATTGATTGGAATTTATGTGAATTGTTTGTAAAATTCTTTACTTGTATGGTTATTTAATAGTTGTCCCTAGTCGGAGTTCATGTGAGGACACACGTGAATATTAGACTAGCACATCGATTGATTGATAACTATGTTTCGCAAGTCATAGACATGGATATGTCAAACCAATGATGTGGACACATGTTATGAACATGGGGTTGGACTGACCCAACTTGAGACTGGCAATTAGACTTGCAGCTCTCTCTACACATCGTGTATGTTTTGTCCTTAGACCTGAGATTGTCGCATGTACTTGAGATGTGGATCGACCTACTTTGGGGCTATCAGACGCTACTCCATAACTGGGTAGTTATAAAGGTAGTTTTCGGGTTTGTCCTGAAGCATGCTGCAAGGCATGGTCAATCGAGATGGGATTTGCCCCTCTCGACTTGAGAGAGATATCTCTGGGCCCCTCGAGTGATCGGATTCAGAAATGCATGGCCGTGCTACATAAGGTGAAGAGTTAACCTAGTAAAGGAATTTCGAATCACAGTATCGAGAAAGGGAGGTCGGCTTGGAGCTAGACCAAATATCGTGAGGCAAAGGGAAAGACATGTACTAAACCTTGTGATGGTTCGTCCGGTATGATCTTTGTATGATTTTAGGAGTTGGCACGTCTTGCTAGAGGCCACTACCAACTATTGACAGAATAGGTATATTCGTGTCATGTCTATACGTATATGAACCTATAGGGTCACATACTTAAGGTGCTGGAAGCCTAATGAGGATTAGATCCGAATTGGACCAGGCTTAGGCTACTAATGGGATGCTAATGTAGAAGCATACTAGGGACGCCTATATAAGAGAGGGCAGGGAGAGCTGACCATGTGAAGACCATTCCACCCAGCCTCCACTCCTCAGGCCTGTGTTGCACGCGCGGACCTAGCAGTCCGGCGTCTGACGCTTCCATCCCGCACGTGTGGATACCTCGGAGGTGCTGCATCTATGGCACTTGGACGAGCCGCGCAAGGGGAGCTGCTCGTGGGACGAGGACAAGGAGGAGACGTAGAACGTCTACAATGCCTCGACGCGCTTCATCAAGTTCCGCAATTGCGCGTCTAGTGGTAATCCCGTGATCTATGAAAACAGTATTCCTGGTTTACGAGGTAGAAAATTTTGATTTGCGCTAGTGTATCCTACCCGTATCCCTTCACCCGTCCAAGGTGGAACTACTCACGCTTCATACCAGAGGCTGGCATGATGAAGAAGGAGGTCTCCGGGATGATCTCCCCTCTGGCAGGATGCCGGGAAGAGCTTCAGATGCCCCCGATCTAGGGACGATGGTGGCGGTGACTACAGACGGTTTCGTGGAATATTGATCGAATACTTAGGGTTTAGGCATCGGGGGCTTCTTATAGGCGAAGAGGGAGGACGAGGGGGTGCCCGAGGCGGCTGCACCCCCCAAGGCGTGGGGTGGACCCACCCGCGCGGCCAGGGGGTGTGGGCCCCTCGAGGCCCTCCTCCGTCTTGTCTTCTGGCTTAGTGTTCCCCACGATAAAATATTGATTTTGGCTTTTGTCCCATCCAATTCCGAGAATATTTATTTTCTGCCTTTCTAAAACCAAAAATAGAAGAAAACAGGCAACTGGCACTGTAGCATCTTGTTAATAGGTTAGTACCAGAAAACATATAAAAACACCTCAAAATATAGACAAAGCAAAGCAAAGTAGATACTAAACAAGCATGGAACATGAAAAATTATAGATACGTTTCCGACGTATCAAGAGCACATCCGCCAGGGACTTGACCTTGTTGAAGAAGGCAGTGGCATTGGGGTATTCATGCTTCTTGACCTTGTACAGCTGGGTATGGTCGCCATGACCCGTTCCATCGATTGCGAGGGAAAGCTGGCCTCTAGAGTTTCCCATGCATCCCGCGATGCCGGGATCATCATGACCATGCCGAGGACCCCCTCGCTGAGAGAGGAGACAATGGCGGAGAGGATGGACTGATCCTGCTGGTGCCATGCCGAGTATTTGGGGTTGGGCACGGTGGAGGCGGGTTTGCCATTAGACGTCGGGACTTGGAGATGTTCGTCGGGACAGGGTAGGGATCCGTCGACGAACCCGAAGAGCGGGTTACTCCTCAAGATTGGATCAACTTGAGTACGCCAGTAGAGGTAGTTGTCCATTGTTAGGCGGATGGTGAACTTGGTCGTTAGGTCGATGGGGGCATCGGGGATCCACGACGTCATCATCGCCCGAGCAGTGCTCCCGGAGCACCTCGAGACGCCGGAGAGGACCGTCCTTGCGGACGAGGCAGTGAATGGGTTAGAGAGGTTGGAGGAGAGGCCAGCGGTAGTCATGGCGAGATCAGCAAGCAGCGACGCAAGGCGGCGGCCGGCGATCTAGGCGGCTGCTGTTGTAGAGCGGCGGCGGCGGTAGGGTAGGCGGAAGCGAAAAATAGGTTTGCTTTGATACCATGTTAAGAAGCGTGTATGGTAGGGTAAAAGGCTCGTACCGACTAGGGCTAGCCTGGTATCATTATATATGGGGAGTTTACGGGGGTATAACTGGTATACAAATACAACACGGGTACGTGACAAACTATGTACAAATATAACGTTTATCAGTGATTACATTTGTTGGCTTAGTAGACCAAAATACGTGGAATAATTGGTTCAAATTGTTACTAGAGATGACGCCCTATATAGTGTATTGTTTGAAGTTATGGTAGAAGACAACCATAGTATTATTCGCAGATAAAAGAGGCGATGTACAATTAGTGTGAAAAAATAAAAAATATAACAAAATTAAACTACTACTTGTTAATCATAGCCAGAAAATTACCCACCCTTGAAAAAGTACCCTTGGAAAAGTGTAACTACCGTGTGAAAGTTAAAGATGGAAAAGTGTGAGAAATAAAGAATATGAAATAATCCTATAAATTATTGCTGTTGAACTAAGGTTATACAATTATCACTGTCAAGATGTTACCGTTGGTTAACTATCGACGGAAAAGTATGAGAAGGAAGTAGTAATATCATAGTAGACATAGGATAACTGCAGTTGAAAACATGAAGTCGAAAAGTTGTGATTAGTTAGAAAAATAAGGTAAAAATGCTATCGCACACCTAGGCCAATCAACGTGGAAAAATTATGGCCGGAAAGGTACAGAATAGTTAGAAAATACGAACGTAAAAAGTATTAGGATAAGAAAATATTAGCCAAAAAGTTATGTTAACAAATATGTTCGAGACAGTGTTTCGGTACAGTTCTTAGTACTATGGTTAGGTAGGATATTGCTAGGTGCATCTGTACGCGTGGCAGCACGCGTCACTGATCAAAATTAGACAATAAATAGTACATATATGTAGGCTGCCGAATCGAAGATGGACAGTCCGGAACTGAATGCGCATTGTTTATCCACACGTAATAGTAAAAAGGACATGCATACATATGTGTACACTCTAAATTCATTTAAGCACCACACAATAATCTGTGAATGCAAGTGTTTTTGTCTTACTTTTTCCTTCGGTGTAGAGACTAGGTTTGATTGTAGGAAGTAATATTTTAGAATGGAAACAACAACTGTAAAGTGTTACTAGGAAATGCAAGTGTTTATGCAATACAAGTTGCATGTTAAGCGTGGAGCAAGTCTCATGAACGATATTATGTAAGGTTAGCCCGGCCCGCTTCATCCCATCATACCGCAAGATGCAAAGTACACAAAAAGCAATTGATAATAAAATCACCACCGTCCACAATAACTATTCTGTTCTACTCGTGCAACAGATCTACATATAGACACGGCTCTGATACCACTGTAGGGGTTCGTAGCATGGAAAATAAAAAAAATTCTACCGCATGCACACAAACAAGCCAAGATCTATCTACTAGATTGTAGAAACGAGTCGATTAGAGTACTCGCCCTCGAATATTCCAAAGCGGTTAACGAGAGCAGATTCTCGTGGATGATGTAGTCGTACACTTGTCGATCTCAAGATCGCGTAGACGATTCTTCCGTCCCTGCGTTCCGGCAGCGCTTTCATAGTCGGTCACACGTTCGGTACTCGATGAAGACCTTCCTCTCCTTGTTTCAGCAGGCAGCGGAGGTTGTAGATCTCCCCTCGTGATTCCAGCAGCACGACTGCGTGGTGTCGAAAGTAGAGGGAAAATCCTGCAGGGCTTCGCCTAAGCCGGAGCAGATTATGGTGGATCTAGGGTTTCCGACGATCTAGATTTAGAGGGCCAGAGAGGAGGAGGTGGAGTCGGCGGCGGCTAGGGCGACGACGACGAGCCGCCGGCGGCGGCGTGCGGCGACGGCGGCGGCGACGCAAGGTGGGGAGGGCTGGTTGTGTCCTCTTGGGGCAACCCATCCCCTCTATTTATGATAGGGGGGCATCTTGGGAGAGGGAAGTTTGAATCCTTCCCCAAATCCCTATCCAAGTTGGAGGGAAAGAAAGACTATTTCCTTCTTCCACTAGGAAACCATTGATCCAGTTTGACTTTTTAAACCTGTCTTTTGACTTGCAATCACAATCAATTCCTCTCTTGCAAATGCCCAACCAAGTGCTAGGACATGATCCAATCATTCCACTTAACCATGACACATTCATGAACCATTCCACTTCCGGTCTGGTGAACCTTCTAGACCCTTCTAGAACCTCTCCGATGAAATCATCGGAATCATTCCCGAACTCCGGAATCGGACATTCCTTATATGAATCTTATTCTCCGGATCATTCCGGATCTCCTCGTTATATCCCGGATCCCATCCGAGACTCCAAACAACA
Source organism: Avena longiglumis (assembly GCA_030063025.1). Classification (NCBI taxonomy): domain Eukaryota; kingdom Viridiplantae; phylum Streptophyta; class Magnoliopsida; order Poales; family Poaceae; genus Avena; species Avena longiglumis. The sequence goes on along the minus strand of CP125975.1, from coordinate 414,750,235 downwards.
TTCGGTCTCCCTACTTACATTCCATATCTACTAAACAACATCGAATCCTTAAGTGTGTCTCCCTACGGTTCGTGAATTATGCGGACATGATCGAGACACTTCTCCGATCAATAACAACTAGAGGAATCTGTAAATTCATATGGCTCTCACATATTTCTACGATTACTTTGCAGCCGAATGAACCACTTACACACAATACTAATTTCCCTTTGTCTCGCGATAGTTTACTCATCCGAGGTTTGATCGTCGGTATCTCTGCATACCTAGTTCAACCTCGTTACCGATAAATACTCTTTTCGCGTTCCCGTGATATGTGATCCCTTGTGAGCCAGTCACATGCTTGCAAGCTAATTGGATGACATTTCACCAAGAGGGTCCAGAGTATATCTATCCGTCATATGGATGGATAAATCTCACTCTTGATCCATTAGCCTCAACACATACTTTCCGAACACTCAATGCCACCTTTATAGCCACCCAGTTACGGTGTGGTGTTTGATGTCCTTCCGGTAATGGTGATTAACATGATCTCATGGTCGAAGGAATTAGGTTACTATGTATCAGAAAGGTTATAGCAAATGAACTATCGAAATGACTTGATCTTTATGCTATGCTTATCTATAGGAGTATTGTAGGGTTCGCAGCATAGAACACAAAAATTTTCCTATGATGTGAACTATGTACCAAGATCTATCAATTAGATACAAACAACGGGCGGATGTATATCCGTAGAGAACATACCCTTGAAGACCGAAAAAGCTTAACGAGTTCAACTCGTTGTTGATGTAGACGATCTCTTGCTGATCTCAAGATCGAGAGGAAGTCTTAGCGCCGCAAATCAGCAGCGCATCCGTGCTCGCACACACGTTCGAGGCACCGAGCAACCAATGCCTCCTCGCTCCAGCGATGCAGCGGAAGCACAACTCTTTCTTGCCGAATAGCCATCGGGAACATGTATCTCGCTAGTCCGAGACCATGGGGGATAAATTCTAGAGGGGGAGAGAGATCCTTCACGAGGAGGTTTGAGTGAGAAGTGAGAGGAGGGGCTCCTTTTATAGGAGGAGAGGGGAACCCAAGGGGGTGGCCGCCGGACATGGGGGCTGCCCCCTCCCCTCCTTCATTCATGTGGGTGGACACTCCACTCACAAAAATCCATTCATATGCCTCCTTAAATAAAACTCTCATTAAATTTCCACCAAATTTAATGCAAACTCTCATTAAATAAAACTCTTCTATTTTATTCAGAATTTTGTCAATTACTTTAATGACAAACATTCACAAATAACCCCTTGCTAGAATTCTATTTCACATGCATAACCACTTTATGCAATTTCACCCGAAAACCTGTTTCGGTATCTAGTGAAATAAATTCATGCGCTTGTTCATTCTTTCGGCATGAAACTTTTGCTCCAATTGGATGTCGGTGTCTCTTAAGTGTGTCACCCTACGGTTCGTGAATAATGCGGACATGATCGAGACCCCTCTCGGATCAATAATCAGAAGCGGGATCTAGAGACCCATATTGACTCCCACACATTCAACGATGACTTTCTTGTGATCGTCGGAACCTTTTATGCTAGTATCTTAATCCCTTTGTTTCACGATATATTAAATGTCCGAGATTCGATCATCGGTATCTCCATACCTAGTTTGATCTCGTTACTGACATGCACTCTTTTCTCGTTCCCGTGATATAACATTCTAGTGATCAAATCACTTGCTTGCAAGCTAATCAATGTGATATCACCGAGAGGGCCTAGAGTATATCTATCCGTCATCGGGGTGAAGAAATTCCACTCTCGATCCATGAGCCTCAACATAACACTTTATTAGTTCTGAATCCATCTTTATAATCACCCTGTTACGGTGTGACGTTTGATGTTATCAAGAAACTCTTCCGGTGTTAGTGATTGACATGATCTCATGGTCTAAGGATTAGGATCATTTCGTAAGTTGTTATAGCAATATAAACTCAATGACTTTGATCGTAATGCTATACTTCGGATGAATGTTCATCACACCATTACACTAATGTTGTGATCCCGTTACTAACAACATCCAATGTCCATGATCAGGAAACCTTGATCATCTTGTTAATCAACGAGCTAGTTTATGAGAGAGGCATAACTAGGAACTTTTTGTTTGTTTATTAAACAAACATGTATTAATGTTTCCGTATTAATACAATTATAGCATGCAAAATAAACATCTATCATACACTTGGAATACACATAATAAACACTTTATTATTGCCTCTCAGGGCATATTCCCTTCAGTCTCCCACTTGCACTAGAGACAATAATCTAGTTACATAGTGATAAATCTAACACCCATTGAGTTCTGGTGTTGATCATGTTTTGCTCTAGGGAGAGTTTTAGTCAACGGATCTGCTACATTGAGATCCATATGTACTTTACAAATCTGTATATCTCCATCCTTGACATGCTCGCGGATGGAGTGAAACCGGCGCTTAATATGCTTGGAATACTTGTGAGACCTTGGCTCTTTGGCATTGGCAATGGCACCATTGTTGTCACAATAGATCACCATTGGGTCCAACGCGTTTGCAACCACTCCTAGTTCAGATATGAACTCCTTCTCCCAAACTGCTTCCTGAGCCGCTTCTGAAGGAGCAACATATTCGGCCTCCGTTGTTGATCCCGCTACCACAGGTTGTTTGGAGCTCCTCCAACTAACCGCTCCGCCATTCATGAGAAATACGTATCCGGATTGAGACGTAGAGTCATCCGGATCGGTGTCAAAGCTAGCGTCAACATAACACTTAGCAGGAGCTCTTCTTCACCTCCGTATACAAGAAACATATCCTTAGTTCTTCGTAAGTACTTAAGGATATTCTTGACCGCTATCCAGTGTTCCGAACCTGGATCCGATTGGTACCTACTAGTCAAACTAATAGCATGTGCCACATCCGGTCTTATACATATCATGGCGTACATTATAGAGCCTATGGCTAAAGCATAGGGGACTTTGTCCATTATCTCTCTTTCTTCCGCCGAAGCCGGACTTTGAGTCTTACTCAATGTCTTGCCTTGCAACATAGGTAAGAATCCCTTCTTACTTCTGTCCATTTAAAAAAATTTAAAATCTTATCAAGGTATGTACTTTGCGATAGCCCTATTAGGCGCCTAGATCTATCTCTATAGATCTTTATGCCTAATATGTATGACGCTTCACCTAGGTCCTTCATTGAAAATTTGCTGTTTAGATAACTTTTAACCTTTGTTTAAAGATCTATATCATTTCGATCAATAATATGTCATCCACATATAATATCGGAAATGCCACATTCTCCACTCACTTTCTTGTAAATACAAGCTTCTCCATAAGTTTGGACAAATCCAAACTCTTTGATCACCTCATCAAAGCGGAGATTCCAACTTCGTGATGCTTGCTTCAATCCATAGATGGATCGCTGAAGCTTGCACACCTTGTTAGCATACTTAGGATCGACAAAACCCTTTGGTTGTATCATATACAACTCTTCTTCAATATTACCATTGAGAAACGCGGTTTTGACATCCATCTGCCATATCTCATAATCGAAATATGCAGCAATTGCTAACATAATCCTAACTGACTTTAGCATCGCTACGGGAGAGAATGTCTCATCGTAGTCAACTCCTTGAATTTGTCGAAACCCCTTTGCGACAAGTCGAGCTTTATAGACGGTCACATTACCATCAACATCAGTTTTCCTTTTGAAAATCCATTTGTTCTCCATGGCCTTTCGGTCGTGAGGTAATTCCACCAAGTTCCAAACTTGATTTTCATACTTGGATTCCATCTCGGATTTCATGGCTTCTAACCATTTGTTGGAATCCGGGCTCATCATCGCTTCTTCATACGTCGCAGGGTCATCATTTTCATCAACCATGAAATTCATGACAGGATTTCCATCTGACAGCTCGCCGCGTCTGCTTGACCTGCGAGGTTCGGAGTACTCTCTTCGAGTTTCATGATCATTATCATTAGTTCCCTCTTCAACAGGTGGAGCCAACTCCGGAACAACTTCCGGCGCTGCGCTACTCGCCATACTTTGAAGAGAAGGTTCAATAACCTCTTTGAGTTCTACCTTCCGACTACTCACACCTTTCGCGAGAAACTCTTTCTCTAGAAAGGATCCATTCTTGTCAACAAAGACCTTGCCCTCGGATCTGTGATAGAAGGAATACCCAATAGTTTCCTTAGGGTAACCTATGAAGACGCATTTTTCCGCTTTGGGTTCGAGTTTATCCGGTTGAAGTTTCTTCACATAAACATCGCTTCCCCAAACTTTAAGAAATGACAGCTTAGGTTTGTTTCCAAACCACAATTCATACGGTGTCTTTTCAACGGATTTAGATGGTGCCCGATTTAAAGTGAATGCAGGAGTTTCTAGTGCATAACCCCAAAATGACAACGGCAAGTCCGTCAGAGACATCATAGATCGAACCATATCTAATAAAGTACGATTACGACGTTCCGACACACCATTTCGTTGTGGTGTTCCGGCAAGTGTGAGTTGTGAAACAATTCCACACTCTTTCATGTGAGTGCTAAATTCGTAACTTAGATACTCACCTCCATGGTCGGACTGTAGAAATTCGATCTTTCTATTACGATGATTTTCCACTTCATTCTGAAATTCCTTGAACTTTTCAAAGGTTTTTGACTTGTGTTTCATCAAGTAGATATAACCATACCTACTCAAATCATCCGTGAAAGTAACAAAATAACGATATCCACCTCGCGCCGACACACTCATTGGACCACATACATCAGAATGTATGATTTCCAATAAATCGCCTGCTCCATTGAACCGGAAAACGGCGTTCTAGTCATCTTGCCCATAAGGCATGGCTCACATGTATCAAATGATTCAAAATCAAGTGATTCCAAAAGTCCATCCGAATGGAGCTTCTTCATGTGTTTAACGCCAATATGACCTGACGGCGATTGCGGATATATGCGGATATATCATCATTAAGTTTAATCCTTTTAGCATCAACATTATGAATATGTGTAACATTATCATCGAGATCTAATAGAAATAAACCATTCATCATCGGTGCATGACCATAAAAGATTTCATTCATATAAATGGAACAACCATTGTTCTTGTATTTAAATGAATAACCACTTCGCATCAAACACGATCCAGATACAATGTTCATGCTCAGTGCAGGCACCAGATAACAATTATTCAAGTTTATAAATAATCCCGACGGCAAATGGAGAGGCAGCGTTCCGACGACGGTCACATCAACGCTTGATCCATTGCCGACACGCATCTTGACCTCACCCCTTGCTAGCGGTCGCTTGTTCCACAGCCCCTGATTCGAGTTACAAATATTAGCAACTGAACCGGTATCAAATACCCAGGTGCTACTGCGAGCACTAGTCAAGTACACATCAATAACATGTATATCATATATACCTTTGTTTGCCTTGCCGGCCTTCTTGTCTGCCAAATACTTGGGGCGATTCGCTTCGATGGCGATCCCTTACAATAGTAGCTTTTCGGTATCAGACTTAGGTCCAACTCGGGGTTTCTTTTCAGGCACGGCAACAGGCTTGCCGCCCTTACTTCCCTTTCGTTTTCCCTTCTTGTCTTTCTTGAAACCAGTGTTCCTATTGATCATCAACACTTGATGTTCCTTTTTTATCTCCAATTATGCAGTTTTAAGCATTGACAGAAGATCGGGGAGAGACTTCTTCATGCCTTGCATATTATAGTTCATCACAAAGCTCTTATATCTAGGTGGCAGAGACTGCAGAACACGATGGATGCCTAAGTCAATGGGAATCGTTATTCCCAAGGACACAAGCTTATCGGCGTATCCCGACATCTTGAGTACATGCTCACTAACGGAGTTGTGCTCTTCCATTGCAGCTAAAGAACTTTTCTGAAGTGTTGTAGCTCTCTACAGCAGCATGTGTGTCGAAAATCATTTTCAACTCACCCATTGTATCAAATGCATTGCCATTTTCGAAACGCTTTCGAAGTTCCGGCTCTAGCCCATACAATATGCCGCAATGAACTAAGTTGTGGTCCTCCTGACGAGTCTGATAGACATTCTTCTCCTCGTCAGGGGCATCCTCAAAAGGTGGGGGGCCTAGTGGCGCTTCTATCACGTATTGCTTTTGTGCAGCAGAGAGGAGAATCCTCAAATTCATGGCCCATTCGGTAAAGTTGCTACCGTTCGTTGCTAGTTTCTCTTTCTCCATGAACACATTGAAATTAAAAGCAGGTGGTGCCATCTACAATAGAATTTGTAAAGTTTAGAATAAGTGTATGATATATTGAGTTCAACTAATCCATATTACGAATGAACTCCCACTCAAAAACGACATCCCTCGTGCCTTTTTGGTGATTACATGAACCAAATCCACTATACCAAGTCCGATCATCACGTGAGTCGGTATAGCTTCAAAGACGAGCATCAAATGGGCATCATATCAACTATATGAATCATGCTTAACCTTTCGGTTCGTGTTCCGAGGCCATGTCTGTACATGCTAGGCTCGCCAAGTTAGAACCTTAGTATTCGCGTGTGTAACTGTTTTACACCCGAAATATGGTCGTGGATCCAAGAACACCCGATCATCACGTGATGTCTTGGAGCGACGAAACATAATCGGTGCATACTAAAGGAAGAACACATTCTTATCTTGATATTTAAATGATGGGTCATCTTATTATGCTAACAAAGCGCTAAACAAGCAATATAAGATGTTATCAAACATCATATGTTTATTAGTGAAATGATATGGTTCCCGCATATGATCTATATCATGTGCATCGTGGTATGATCACTATCATACCTATATGTGTAAATCCAAGGTCTATGGAGTTTACACGCTATGTGTGTTGTAAGAGTATCATCTCATACTTCTACTTACAACATCACCATATCATAACACTAGCCAAGCAATAATCTAAACTAGACGCCTCTAATTTATCCATTCCAAGTTTTACGTGGCTTAGGGCTTTCGAGATAAAACCGTTCTTACCTACGAACATGAACCACAACGAGGATAACCAAATTGTTGACAACTCGTTTGCAAAATAGATATTGACTATAGTAGGAGAGACAGACACCCGCTAGCCACTTATGCAAACTAGTTGCATGTCAAGCGTGGAACAGTTCTCATGTGCGAGGACATGTAAAGTTTGTCCGGGCCGCTTCATCCCACTATGCCACCAATATCCAAAATTACAAAAAAGGAGCAACAACATGATCATCATCGCCCACATACTCGTATGTGTACTACGTGTGTAAAGCATCTACGCATAGATCCGGCTCTGATACCACTGTAGGGTTCGCAGCATATAAAACAAAAAAATTCCTACGATGTGAACTATGTACCAAGATCTATCTATTAGATACAAACAACGGGCGGATGTATATCCGTAGAGAACATACCCTTGAAGACCGACAAAGCTTAACGAGTTCAACTCATGGTTGATGTAGACGATCTCTTGCCGATCTCAAGATCGAGAGGAAGTCCTAGCGCCGCAAATCAGCAGCGCATCCGTGCTTGCACACACGTTCGAGGCACCGAGCAACCTCCGCCTCCTTGCTCCAACGATGCAGCGGAAGCACAACTCTTTCTTGCCGAATAGCCACCGGGAACATGTATCTCGCTAGTCCGAGACCATGGGGGATAAATTCTAGAGGGGGAGAGAGATCCTTCACGAGGAGGTGTGAGTGAGAAGTGAGAGGAGGGGCTCCTTTTATAGGAGGAGGGGGGCACCCAAGGGGGTGGCCGCCGGCCATGGGGGCTGCCCCCTCCCCTCCTTCATTCATGTGGGTGGACACTCCACTCACAAAAATCCATTCATATGCCTCCACTCAAAATCCCACTCAAACTTGCCATTAAATTTCCACCAAATTTAATGCAAACTCTCATTAAATAAAACTCTTTTATTTTATTCAGAATTTTGTCAATTACTTTAATGACAAACATTCACAAATAACCCCTTGCTAGAATTCTATTTCACATGCATAACCACTTTATGCAATTTCACCCGAAAACCTGTTTCGGTATCTAGTGAAATAAATTCCTGCGCTTGTTCATTCTTTCGGCATGAAACTTTTGCTCCAATTGGATGTCGGTGTATTAAGTGTGTCACCCTACGGTTCGTGAATAATGCGGACATGATCGAGACCCCTCTCGGATCAATAATCAGAAGCGGGATCTGGAGACCCATACTGACTCCCACACATTCAACGATGACTTTCTTGTGATCGTCGGAACCTTTTACGCTAGTATCTTAATCCCTTTGTTTCACGATATATTACATGTCCGAGATTCGATCATCGGTATCTCCATACCTAGTTTGATCTCGTTACTGATATGCACTCTTTTCTCGTTCCCGTGATATAGCATTCTAGTGATCAAATCACTTGCTTGCAAGATAATCAATGTGATATCACCGAGAGGGCCCAGAGTATATCTATCCGTCATCGGGATGAATAAATTCCACTCTCGATCCGTGAGCCTCAACATAACACTTTATTAGTTCTGAATCCATCTTTATAATCACCCTGTTACGGTGTAACGTTTGATGTTATCAAGAAACTCTTCCGGTGTTAGTGATTGACATGATCTCATGGTCTAAGGATTAGGATCACTTCGTAAGTTGGTATATCAATATAAACTCAATGAATTTGATCGTAATGCTATACTTCAGATGAATATTCATCACACCATTACACTAATGTTGTGATCCCATTATTAACACCATCCAATGTCCATGATCAGGAAACCTTGATCATCTTGTTAATCAACGAGCTAGTTTATGAGAGAGGCATAACTAGGAACTTTATGTTTGTTTATTAAACACACATGTATTAATGTTTCCGTATTAATACAATTATAGCATGCAAAATAAACATCTATCATATACTTGGAATATACATAATAAACACTTTATTATTGCCTCTTAGGGCATATTCCCTTCAAGTATGTCTATCATACCATTCTCCTAATGATATGATCTTGTTGTTAATAACATCTTAATGTTCATGATCGAGAAACCATGATCATCTATTAACCAACAAGCTAGTATTATAAAGAGGCTTTACCAAGGACTCTAATTTAGTTTACAAATCACACAAGTATAAATGTTTCGGGTTAATACTATTATAGCATGAATGCAAACATTTATCATAAACACAAAGATATAATAATAACTACTTTTATTATTGCCTCTAGCACAGATTTAACAGGAGCTCCCCTGGCCGGGGTCGCCACACCTCCACGGCTGGTAAGAAGGGTCGTCCTCCTCGTCGTCGTCGAGGAAGAGCGGGGCGCCTTGGTAGGTGAGCGCGCGCCCGGACAATGCCTTCCTCCAGGCTGCCTGCTCCTTGGACTGCTGCTGCAGACGGTGGACGCGTTGCCGCTCTATCTCCTCCCAGTCCGCCCTGGACCATTCCAGGATATCCGGCGAGGACAGCTCCACCAACGGTGGCTGCGGCGCCGAGTCGCGGAGCGACTCCTCCAACGACATCCTCAAGGCGCTATCTTCGGGCGACGCCGAGCCTTCAACCGGCTCAAGCTTCGGGCGGCGAAGGCTGAGGCTGAGGAAGGCCGATGACGATGTCGCGCGAGTGTGTCCGCGGCGGTGAGCGCACATGCGAGACCACCTCGCGCTTTACTGGGTGCAGCGCCGACGAAGGACCCGGCGTACGGTGGGGCATGGAGCCCGATGAGTGGGAGGCCGAGACGGAGGATGAGGAGCTCAGGCTGGCCATCCTCCTCGACATCCAGTTCGCCGGAGGACGCCGCCCCGACCTGGCCGCCGGTGTGGGTGTGCGCGGGAAGCTGAGACGCGACGTGTTCCCAACGTTGATGTGCTCTAGCACCGCCTTGAGCGTCCGGCCTGACGCGCTCCAAAAACGTCGGTGACCGGCCGCGTTGTTGCGCTTCGGCGGCGACTCGTTCGGCGGCCCCTCGTGGCGGACGAGCTCCTGGGGCTGTAGCATCCCGGTAAAACAACTATTATAAAATCGCTCGTTATTTCTAATTTGTGCATCATCATGTCATCATGTAGCATTTCTTTATTTTGTCCTAAAAATGTTTTATCAAACCTTTATTTTGTTCATGTGGTTTTATTAAACTTGTCTCTCGTTCTTATTTTTAAACTAAAACAAATAATATTTTCCAGTCACAAAAGCTTTTCTTATTTATAAATAAAATTAAGCCCAAAAGCTTGTCTAAAGTTTTACCCTAAAACTAGCATATCTAGTCTATTTTCGACTATATAAATACTATGTTTGCATTTTTGAATAGTCAAAATCATGTGAACTATTTAAATGCATGTGTACGCATTTTTAAATTACATAAATCTTGTCTTGTAAATGGTAATTCAAAATAAGACGTTTTATATATGAAATGTGTTTAGAAAAGAAAGAGGAATACAATATGCTCAGATTGCATTCCTTGATAGTTAAATTGCCAATTCCTTTATTAGTACTAAACTTGCATAATCCATATCTTTCAAACCGCTTTTCAAAGTAAAATGTTTTATATATGAAAGTTTATCAGAAAATTGTGAGAAACCCGAATACATCATCCATATACATGTGCACTACAAGGAATCTGGCATTATATGACCCTCTATTTTCGTCACAAAATCGTCACAATAGTCCGTTTATGACGATTCTATGACGATTTTGAGATCGTCGAAAGCTGGGCGTCGCTAATGAACTATAACGACGATTTTATCGAAATATCGTCATAACCTCTATGACGTTCCAAAATCGTCATGTGCAACCAGCCCACGCCACGTGGACGATCCGACGTGGCAGAACTTTGTGACGAAATGAAAACGTCTTAACGTGAATTTAGCCCGGTCCATACTAATTGTTATATGGGCCGGCCCATTAATTTGGTCCATTATGAATTATTATTCTGGAATTTTTTTCGAGTTATTGGGCCAAACAGATGCATTTTTAGGGTTCTCTATATTCTGGCTACTGGAATTTTTAGTGTCGGGCTTACATTTGGGACATGGCCTTACTCAGTATATTAGCTTATATTTTAGTTTTTTCTGAAAAAAATGTCCATTTACACTTTCTTCTAGGCCAAGGCCTTTTATTCCAGTCCAGATTACTTTGGCTATGGCCATTTCATTACTGTGGGTTGTGGCCTGTTTACTAAGGCCACTATTTCATTCAGCACAAACTAAATAGACAGAAAATCAACATTTGAAATTCAAAACCAATATTTCAATACATCATGTAGCATTTCAAACACTAAATTAACATCATGTAGCATCAGGCATCATTTCGAATAACAGCAGGTTCACAGTCACCTGGTATCATTTCAAGTAACATCATGATGTAAGATCAGGTTTAGTCATCAGGTACATCAGGTTCACAGCCAAAACGACAACATGATACTCACAGCAAGATACTCACAGCAAGGTACTCAAATAACAGCAAGATGCTCATCGCCAAAAAACAGTAATAAGATACCCATCATGTGATTTTGGCTCCAAATAAAGCCATCATGTGAGCAAGCTTCTCCTCATGCTCTTGCGCCCTCTTGACCAGCACCTGGTACTCCTGATCCCGTTGAGCTTGTGCAGCTTCTGCCTCTTGCGCCGCCTTCTTGATTGCAGCCAATTCTTCAGACATCTCTTCACTGCTCACTTACGCAACTTCTCTTGCAGTCACGGACATGAGCGAATACTGACCGCATGTGAACTGTTCATCTTGTTCTTGGAGCCGTCTGAGGCCAACATTCTTGAGAATGTGCTTGGCGCCTCATTGGTGAGAACTTGGGCAACCACCTCCACAGACTTTTGTTCACCTTACAGTAAGCTTAGCCATCTCGACTTCCATTTTGCTCGCCATTTGGAATCAGTTGCTCAAAGATGTTAGGAAACATTAGCATGAGCACAAATAGTAGGAGCGAATCATGAAAAATAAGTTAATCCACTAGGAGCAGAAGCAAAGAAATATGAAATGGACAGTATCATAAGTTCTTAAAGTAGACAAGAACTACAGCATACTTGGAGAGCAACCTTCCGGTAAGAAATGAAGAATAACATGCTTACCAAACAACTATAGACCATATCCAACATTAATAAGCTTATCAAGTAGACCATTAAAGAAACCTAGGCAGAACTAAACAAGTCCACACACAGATTTAATCACAACCAGGAAAGGAGTGACTCACTATAGCATCTTGAACTGCGACAGAGAAACCAGCTTTCTTGCTGTTGTGGGTGACCTTAAACATGTCAATGGCATTAAGCTCTTCACCCTGACGTTCCTCCCTCTGAAATGATTTCCAACATTATTAAGAACACAGGCTTATAAGGACACAAGTTAATTATGCCTAAATAAAAATGTAAGTGTATCTTACAGCTGCATAAAGATGAGCTAGATAGCACCGCGAACCGGTCTTCTGCTGAAACTTGACTAGTCCTCGATTGGTCCTGTTCTTTTGGCATGTGTCCTACATATGGGAGCATTTTTATAAGAACATTTCCATCAATCTGCATACTAGAATATAAACTACTTTATGAGACTTGACCAGATTATGTATCATATCAAGCAACAAAATGAGCATGTATCCTATCACATACAACATCAGATAAAATAAAGTAGTTCACTTGACATGAATGTTCCTTCAACATTCAAACTTCAAAAAACAGTAGTTGAAGATATAAAACTACGATTACATGGTAATTCTGAATGTAAAGGTCAAGAAATGCAAAATACCATGTGTTTGGGTTTGTCCACGCTTGAGCAGCGCTTGCCATTCCCCATCGAGATGTATGAAACAGGACTTGATCTTTGAGTTCAAATTTCTTGGTACTTGATCGAAAAACTTCTTCTTGACCAAATGCCGTCTTTGTTTTGAAACATTCTTCAAGATATCAGTGCAGGCTACCTTAACTTCCTTTGCATCAGTGTCCATCTCAAAATTTGCCTACAAACACAGTAATTAAAGCAATGATAAGATAAGTAACCAAATGACAAAAAATAGTAGAAAAAACAGATTCGGGTAAGGACTCATGAGCTTACAGCAACTTTTCCTATATAGTCTTTCACCATAGCCTTGTCCTTTTTGTATTCCTTGAACTGTGGAAGAATGGGTGTATGGCTTCTTGCAATCATCCCACCTTTTGATGCAAACTTTGCAGCTAGCACAGGCCTCTCGGGGCGTTTCATCCCTTCAGCAATTTCAATCCTCACTTTGCTTCCCAAACCCTTGGTCATCTTTTACAGGCATGTGCCTTTACTCATGGTGACTACGGAAGTGATGTGCACGAAATAGAAGCAAGCGATACAATATCGAGAGAAATAAAGCTACAAGTAAAAATTACAGCAAGTTTTACAAATATCGATTAATAGCGACAATAAATATATTTTAAATCGGATGTGCAAATAAATTACAGAAAAGCAGTTGGGCGCTTTTTAGTTTGGAAATACTGATATCCATGTACAGCAATAATCTGAATTAATTGACTAGTAAAGGATTTGTGCTACTACTATTTCATACTTACCTTCATCACCCATAGGCTGCTCAGGTGCGGAATCGAATTCATCATTTACATCACCGTAGGCCTAGCAGGTTGAGGTCCATACGGACGGTACTTCCTTCATCCATGGACATAGACCCATCATCCCATTGCATTGATCTTCCACCATCCTTGCGAAGTAGGCCTCCTTCATTGGCTACATCAACCGCCTTCGCTTTCTGCCTTGTGACTCTAGCAGTAGCATATTCATCAAGACACATCAACTTATCTGATCCTCCTGGTGGTACCGCAAACACCCTTCCTGGAGCCATTGTTGTAGTTGTATCTGGGCTACTTGTACTCTTTCTCTTTCTCTTAGCACACTTCTTCCTCCTCCTAGGAACCTTCGGGACCTCGCATGAAAAGCATTAGACCACATATCAGAAATAAAACAGTGTAAGCATAGAATGAAGGAAAACAAGGAAAAACACACATCAAACAAATAAACCCCCCTCCAAACAAGTTAGAATTTGCACCTTTACAATCTTGTCCACTACAGTATCGTCAACTTCTTCCTCAATAATATCTTCATCTCTAGGATTGTAGTCCGAGCTCTCGCCTTGTGTTATGGCAGATGCGGAGGAGTCCTCAGCTATTATTGCACTACCATTTGAGTTTCTAATCACTGAGGCTATCTAGGAGATGCCAAGAGATTGGAAGACACGGTTGTTCCTCATCATTGTCCTAGCCCTAATCTTCTCAAGTTCATTGAGGGGCGCTTCTTTACATGGATAAGAAAATATGCATTGGATGGATGGTTGAAATGCATATGGGAGCAAGACAACTCAAACAGCCAATGTATCTTATCAGGTTTTAGTTTCATTAAATCTAGTAGATTAACAAGAAATTTCTATATTGAAAATATAAACCAGTACATGGACCAGGGAACCCATGAACCAAACAGATTACAAGCTTAGCACATCCAATCACAGCATTTATAGCATCAAGCATATACATGAGGTGCAATTTGCATACCAGCAGGCTGCGTCTTCCTTGTCATTCTTCCCATTCCTGATCTCAAAATCCTGAGCAACATCAAGTAAAATTCAGACCGTGTGTTGTCAATAGATGCTTCCACAAAGATCAGATAGACACACAGTTACACAAAGGTCCAGTTATAAAATCTGCGCATTAACTACAAAGTTACACTAAGCATTACACATAAACTTGGTATAGTCTTAGAGAACTCAAAATAAACATACACACATAGCCAGCTACCATGTACACCCTGAAACTTCAGGGACACAACCATCTGCCACATCACTACACACATCAGTACCTTGCTCCAACATTTGCCTAGAACAGGGGCAAACAGAGTGCTCACCAAATCAATAGGATCATCAGCAAAATGAGCCAATTTTAGCCTAGTACACATTTAATTCAAAGGCCAGAACGAGCATCAATAGATAAAAGCTACATCCATCATAGTCAGTACAGATCTTCAAACCCAAAAAAAATCTCTGAACCAACTTATAGTCAGTACAAATCATAGTCAGAAAAAAAGAAGAGAGGCTCCCTATCTTCTGAACATGGACATGGACAATACACATCCCTATCAGATCAAAGTCTAACCTAACCCTAACCCTAGACACGCCATGGAAGCCAAAACCTAACCCTAGACACGCCATGGTAGCCAAAACCTAACCCTAGACACGCCATGGGAGCCAAACCCTAACCCTAGACACGCCATGAGACAAACCCTAACCCTAGAAAGCAGAAAGTAGGAGGAGCTAGGGAGATAGCCAGGAGACTCACCTGCTCTGGCCGTCGTGGGACGTCGTGGGAGATGGAGGGAGGGGTGGGTCGTGGGAGATGGAGGGAGGGGTGGGTCGTGGAGCGAGCACTGGAGGGGTGGGTCATGGAGCGAGCGCTGCCGATGGAGGGAGGAAGAGGGAGGGAGCCAGCGCTGCCGATGGAGGGAGATGGAGGGAGTGAGCGCTGCCGATGGAGGAAGATGGAGGGAGGGGTGGGTAGCCATGGCCGTCGGGAGCGAGTGCGCCGCCGCCGCTCGCGTCGTGAGATGGGGGTGGGTAGAGATGGGGATGGATGGAGTGGCCGAGTGGGGATGGGTGGGTCGGTCGATGACTCGGTGGGGATGGACCAAGTCCAATTGTCCAAATTGCCCCTGCCGAAATTTGTGGGCGGGAGACGTCGGCGGGAGAGGCGGGAGAGGGGGAAATTTTGGGTTTTGGCGGCAGAATTTTGGGTTTGGGTTTATATAAGGGTTTTTATGCTATATATGTCACATAAAATGATGCCCACATAAAATGAGGCAGCATGAAAAAAAATCTTGGTATTTTTCCTTGCAACCGTGTCACATAAAATGACGCCACGCGAAAGATTTACATTGTTCGGACAATTTTTGAATATTTTACGCCAGTTTCAAACTATGGTCAAAACGACGGGCATGAAGGTTCTTAGCTAGGGGATGAGTATCGCCAAAATTGCATTGGATCTCTAAGAAAACATCATATTGTGAGTCTTAAAATGATTTTTGCAAAAAATCATGAGCATACGATAATGTACCTGTAGTTCAAATCGGACCCACTTCCTACCGATTCGGTAGACATTTATCTTTTTCGCCAGGGGTGGACCGAAAGGTTTTAGATACCCCAGTTGGGACATTTGTAAATGTAAGGTGGTATATCATTTTAGAAAAATGTGGTGCTGGCATTTCGAAACTTTCATTTGGTGGTTGATTCACAAAATGGCCCGTTTTTTGCGCTCAAAAAATAGAAAATGGTTTTTCGGTGCGACGACAAGTAAAACTTTCTCCTGCAACATTGTTCGCCATCCCAGGATGCACATGCATGCACAATATGGGCACGTTATCACAAACTATGCAGCGATTCTTGCCATAACATTGGCCATTTGGACCGAAAAGCCATGAAACCTCAAACATGATAGCTCATTTTGAGAAGGACTTTTTGAGATGCAATCAATATACCAAGTTTGGTATTTTTCCTTGCAAACGTGTCACATAAAATGACGCCACGCGAAAGATTTACATTGTTCGGACAGTTTTTGAATATTTTACACCAGTTTCAAACTATGGTCAAAACGACGGGCATGAAGGTTCTTAGCTAGGGGATGAGTATCGCCAAAATTGCATTGGATCTCTAAGAAAACAGCATATGTTGAGTCTATAAATGATTTTTGCAAAAAATCATGAGCATACGATAATGTACCTGTAGTTCAAATCGGACCCACTTCCTGCCGATTCGGCAGACATTTGTCTTTTTCGCCAGGGGTGGACCGAAAGGTTTTAGATACCCCAGTTGGGACATTTGTAAATGTAAGGTGGTCTATCATTTGAGAAAAATGTGGTGCTGGCATTTCTAAACTTTCATTTGGTGGTTGATTCACAAAACGACCCGTTTTTTGCGCTCGAAAAATAGAAAATGGTTTTTCGGTGCGACGACAAGTAAAACTTTCTCCTGCAACATTGTTCGCCATCCCAGGATGCACATGCATGCACAATATGGGCACGTTATCACAAACTATGCAGCGATTCTTGCCATAACATTGGCCATTTGGACCGAAAAGCCATGAAACCTCAAACATGATAGCTCATTTTGAGAAGGACTTTTTGAGATGCAATCAATATACCAAGTTTGGTATTTTTCCTTGCAAACGTGTCACATAAAATGACGCCACGCGAAAGATTTACATTGTTCGGACAGTTTTTGAATATTTTACACCAGTTTCAAACTATGGTCAAAACGACGGGCATGAAGGTTCTTAGCTAGGGGATGAGTATCGCCAAAATTGCATTGGATCTCTAAGAAAACAACATATGTTGAGTCTATAAATGATTTTTGCAAAAAATCATGAGCATACGATAATGTACCTGTAGTTCAAATCGGACCCACTTCCTACCGATTCGGCAGACATTTGTCTTTTTCGCCAGGGGTGGACCGAAAGGTTTTAGATACCCCAGTTGGGACATTTGTAAATGTAAGGTGGTCTATCATTTGAGAAAAATGTGGTGCTGGCATTTCTAAACTTTCATTTGGTGGTTGATTCACAAAACGGCCCGTTTTTTGCGCTCGAAAAATAAAAAATGGTTTTTCGGTGCGACGACAAGTAAAACTTTCTCTTGCAACATTGTTCGACATCCCAGGATGCACATGCATGCACAATATGGGTACGTTATCACAAACTATGCAGCGATTCTTGCCATAATATTGGCCATTTGGACCGAAAAGCCATGAAACCTCAAACATGACAGCTCATTTTGAGAAGGACTTTTCGAGATGCAATTGAAGGGTTCGCAGCATAGAAAACAAAAAATTTTCCTACGATGGGAACAACTATGTACCAAGATCTATCTACTAGATACAAACAACGGGCGGATGTATATCCGTAGAGAACATACCCTTGAAGACCGACAAAGCTTAACGAGTCCAAACTCGTGGTTGATGTAGACGATCTCTTGCCGATCTCAAGATCGAGAGGAAGTCCTAGCGCCGCAAAAGCAATGCATCCGTGCTTTCGCACACGTTCGAGGCACCGAGCAACCTCCGCCTCCTCGCTCCAAATGATGCGGAAGCACAACTCTTTCTTGCCGAAAAGCCACGGGAACATGTATCTCGCTAGTCCGAGACCATGGGGATAAATACTAGAGGGGAGAGAGATCCTTCACGAGGAGGTGTGGTGTGAGAGAGGAGAGGGGGCCTTTATAGGGGAGAGGGGGCACCCAAGGGCCATGCCCAGCCATGGGGCTGCCCCACCTCTTCCACATTCATGTGGGTGGAGCTCCACTCAAAATGAAAAGCCTCCACTCCCATTAAAAAGCCTCCACTCAAAATCCACTCACATGCATTAAATTTCCACCAAATTTAATGCAAGCTCTCATTAAATAAAACTCTTTTATTTATTTATTCAGAATTTTGTTAATTACTTTAATTAACAAACATTCACATAAAACCCTTGCTAGTATTCCATTTCACATGCGTAACCAGTTTCAGAATTTCAACAAAGCTTGATTTGGTGTCTAGTGAAATAAATTCCTCGCTTTCCTTTTCTTTTCGGCATGAAACTTTTGCTCCAATTGGATGTCGGTGTCTCTTAAGTGTGTCACCCTACGGTTCGTGAATAATGCGGACATGATCGAGACCCTCTCGGATCAATAATCGAGCGGGATCTGAGACCCATCTTGACTCCCACATTCAACGATGACTTTCTTGTGATCGTCGGAACCTTTTACGCTTGTATCTTAATCCTTTTGTTTAGCGATATATTACATGTCCGAGATTCGATCATCGGTATCTCCATACCTAGTTTGATCTCGTTCGACATGCACTCTTTTCGTTCTGATATAACATTCTAGTGATCAAATCACTTGCTTGCAAGCTAATCAATGTGATATCACCGAGGGCCCAGAGTATATCTATCCGTCATCGGGATGAACAAATTCCACTCTCGATCCATGGGCCTCAACATAACACTTTATTAGTTCTGAACCCATCTTTATAATCACCCTGTTACGGTGTGACGTTTGATGTTATCAAGAAACTCTTCCGGTGTTAGTGATTGACATGATCTCATGGTCTAAGGATTAGGATCACTTCGTAAGTTGTTATAGCAATATAAACTCAATGACTTTGATCGTAATGCTATACTTCGGATGAATGTTCATCACACCATTACACTAATGTTGTGACCCCGTTATTAACAACATCCAATGTCCATGATCAGGAAACCTTGATCATCTTGTTAATCAACGAGCTAGTTTATAAGAGAGGCATAACTAGGAACTTTCTTTTTGTTTATTAAACACACATGTATTAACGTTTCCGTATTAATACAATTATAGCATGCAAAATAAACATTTATCATAAATAAGGAATACGATAATAACCACTTTATTATTGCCTCTCGGGCATATTCCCTTCAGCAATCAATATACCAAGTTTGGTATTTTTCCTTGCAAACGTGTCACATAAAATGACGCCACGCGAAAGATTTACATTGTTCAGACAGTTTTTGAATATTTTACGCTAGTTTCAAACTATGGTCAAAACGACGGGCATGAAGGTTCTTAGCTAGGGGGTGAGTATCGCCAAACTTGCATTGGATATCTAAGAAAACAACATATTGTGAGTCTAAAAATGATTTTTGCAAAAAATCATGAGCATACGATAATGTACCTGTAGTTCAAATCGGACCCACTTCCTGCCGATTCGGCAGACATTTGTCTTTTTCGCCAGGGGTGGACCGAAAGGTTTTTAGATACCCCAGTTGGGACATTTGTAAATGTAAGGTGGTCTATCATTTTAGAAAAATGTGGTGTTGGCATTTCGAAACTTTCATTTGGTGGTTGATTCAGAAAACGGCCCGTTTTTTGCGACGAAATCTGACTCACTTACTACCGATTCAAATCTTATTTTATTCTAATAAAAAGTTGTTGCAAAATCTCACATATATAAAATAAAAGTTTTTTCAAAATCTCACATATATAAAAGAAAATGAAAATCTTATTCTAAATCTTATTTTATTTTCGAATGTGTTTTTTCAAAATCTCACATATATAAAAGAAAATGAAAAGTTGTTGCAGACTTAACGCCTCCCTCCCCCCGGACACAGCTCCCCCGTAGCGAATTCTGCCTTTGTGTCACTGACATGTGGGTCCCGCGTGGACTGGGTCCCACCTGTCAGCGACCCAAAGTCAGGGGATCTTAGTCCCCCTCCGCCTCCTCGAGCCATTCGCCTCCCTCCCATCCCCCTCCAAGTCCCCCGCAAGTCCCTCCCTTTCCTCCAAGTCCTCCTCGAGCCATTCGCCTCCCTCCCTCCCCTCCTCGAGCCATTCGCCTCCCACCCTCCCCTCCTCGAGCTCTCCACTGATCTGCCTCCCTCTGCTCCCCCTCCTCGAGCACCGCCGGTAAGTCCCTCCTCCCCGCAAGTCCCTCTCCTCCTTTCCCCAAGAAGCCTCTCCTCTCCTCCCTCTCCCCTCCTCGAGCTCTCCGCCGATCTGGTGACTGCTCCGGCACCGCCTCTCGCATTCACCGGCGGGAACCCGCCTCTCGCCCGCTCGCGCTCCTGAATCTCCTGTCCCTCTCCTTCTGTTGGGTGGATTTCGGTTGCGCTGGGCTCGGCTAGGGTTTTGTCCCCGGCCAGGGGAGGAGAGATTTGGGGTAATTTCTCTAGCTTGGCCTTTCTGGTCTGGTTGTGTGTGCTGCCTTGCTCGAATATTATTTTTCTACTAGTGATTCGAGTGTTGTGTTGCCTTGTGTGTGCTGCCTTGGCCACACAACCTTTCATGCTTCTCTGCTAGTGATTCGAGTTCCTAGTGATTTACAGGGTGTTTGATTGGTGTATCTATTTTGTTCTGTTTTAGTTAGGTGGTGAACCGGTTATTATTTTATTATATAGGGTGTTTCTTGTTCTAGCTGTAGGCTTCTAGTCCTGCATGGGAAATTTATTGCTTGCGGATGAACAAATGAATGAGTTTGCTAGTTGATACATCAGTTTGCAACATTAGTTTGCTAGTTGATTCATATTCTTATGATAACTGCCTGGTGCCTAGTTTGCTAGTTGATGCATGTACTGATTCAGTTTTTTTTGTAGGTGACCATGGACTCTCCGGGGGTCATCGAGCTTAGCTCGGATGACGAAGTTGTCATTGCTGCGGAGAGAGCTGCTGCTCAGGCTAAGCGGCGTGCTAAGAAAGATGTTGCGGAAGCCGCTGCCGCGGAAGCCGTCGTTGCCGACAAGATTATCATGCGCCGAGGTAAAATCCTTTTCTGCCATTGTTCTTTTTCCTTATCTTTTACTTATGCAGTTTGCTGATTTGAAAATGTGCCTTTTTCTTTGCATGTAGGTCCCAAGTCAAAGGCAAGTGTCGGTTTTGATAAGTGGTGTGCGTATGGCAACAAGATTGCTTTAAAACACATAGATGTGTTGTTCATGAGGGAACTTGCAAAGAAGAAACCCACTCTACCAGTGTATGTATGCACTATGCAGCTAGCAAACACCGAGGAGCCAAAAGCTAAAATGGTAAACAAATTGTTTGCACTATGTCCTTGCATTGTTGATTGCATTTTGCTGATTGCTGATTGCATTGCTGATTGTATATTGCATTGTTGTTTGCATTGCAGTATTTCCCAAGGAACTTCACCAATGCCAACATCAGTCCGCATAGGACTTCCCATCAAAGCTGAGGGTCTTCTGCGGAGGCCGTGATCCCATAATTGTCTCCCTCATCATGAGCAAAGGGAAGGGCAAAGGAGCACAAATTACAACCCAATGGTCCCAGGTGGTGGCGGCGTCCAGGATGCATAAGGGCGATGTCTTCATGTTCCGTTTCCGCCGCAGCCCTACCGACGGACTTAATCTGGAGGTTAGGAAGGTCATGTAATTAGCTGGTTGTGTTGGTTGGTGCTGTTTTGTAAAAATGGTCCTCTAGGTTGCTGGTTGTGTTGTTATCGGTCTTTGTTGGTGCTACTTGTCCAGACTATGGAATGATCCTAGCTATCAGGTCCTAGCTATCAGAATGCTTTTGGTCCTGTAATGTCCAGACTATGGATGGTTCTAGCTATGAGGTTGCTTTTGGTTGCTAGTACTAGTATCTATGAAATGATTCTCAAACCTACTAGTATTGATGAAATGATCCTTTGCATTGTGAAATGGTTGTGAAATGGTCTTTTGGTTGCTTTTGATCAGGTTGCATTGTGAAATGGTTGCTTTTGATCAGGTTGTAAATATGGTCCTGTGATCTATGAAATGATTCTCAAACCTACTAGTATCTATGAAATGATACTTTGCATTGTGAAATGGTTGTGAAATGGTCTTTTGGTTGTTGTTGATCAGGTTGCATTGTGAAATGGTTGCTTTTGATCAGGTTGTAAATATGGTCCTGTGATCTATGAAATGATCAGGTTGCTTTGTTTTTAAATGGTCCTGTGATCAATATACAATGCTACTTGTATCATGTGATTAGATACCTAACAAGGTCACTTGTGTAGTGTGGTGGCAGTTGACGCTTCAATACTAGTAGTAGGTCCTGGGCTCGATCCCCAGGCCTCACCATTTTTCCTTTTTTGGACAGATTCAGAACTCACAATGATATGCACTCAAAGATTCAGAACTAAAATCACAATGATCATCCAGAAGTCACAATGATATTCATAACTCATCCAAAAACTAAAATGACATGGTCATCCAGAAATAGTAGTACATGGTCAAGATTACAAGGCAACAATAGGCAGAAATCACCACCACCACTAAAAGGATCTTGCTCCTCACCACCACTGCTCCTGATCTGATCTTGCTCCTCACCACCACTGCTCCTGATCTGATCTTGCTCCTCACCACCACTGCTCCTGATCTGATCTTGCTCCTCACCACCACTGCTCCTGATCTGATCTTGCTCCGCACCACCACGAGCATTTGCAACAAAGAATAGCAATTTCCAGTGAGCCACTAGCAATGAAATAAAAAAGAAAAGATAATGGAGGATAGAATTTACCTTGCATGTTGTCATCTACCATGTTTCCAGTGAGCCACCAATCATCATCGTCGAAATGCATCTACCTTTTATCCTCACCATCGCTACAGTACTGGAGGACTGTGTCATCTACCATGTTTTCATCACCGCATTCATGGCCCTCCACTACCTCCTTCCTTCTTTTCCTAATGTTTTCTACGAATGAAGCATCAAGTAACACTCGTTCCCGTCTCCTTCGCAATCTAGTATGCACACCGGGTTCTTTCTCTTGCACTGGAACTTCCTCAGTGTTATCATCTTGGTATGTTAGACCACCACCACCATTGAGACCCTTCTCCATTTCAGTTTCTTTCACACTCCACAAATGTCTATGCTGAAACTTTTGCACAACTTGCCAATTTCCACGCAAGTCGGTGTCTGGCACATAGAACACCCTTGTTGCTTGTGTCGTTAGAATAAATGGATCACTCTTATACCAGCACCTTCCAGTGTTAATGCTTTTGAAGTGTCCGTCATTTTGGATCCCTGTCTTCTTTCTGCCACCAAGATCAAACCAATCACAACGGAACAAGACGACCGATCGATGGACGCCTCTACTAGAGTTTGAAGGGGTTTGTAGCATGGAAAACAAAAAATTTCTATCGCATACAAACAAATAAGCCAAGATCTATCTACTAGATTGTAGCAACGAGTCGATAGAGGAACTCACCCTCGAAGATTCCAAAGCGGTTAACGAGAGCAGATTCTCGTGGGTGATGTAGTCGTACACTTGTCGATCTCAAGATCGTGTAGACGATCCTTCCGGCGCTGTGTTCCGGCAGCGCTCCCGTAGTCGGTCACACGTTCGGTACTCAACGAAGACCTTCCTCTCCCTTGTTCCAAAGAAAATGGAGGTTGTAGCACTCTCGCGATTCCGAAGACAACCAATGGTACCTAAGTAGAGGGGAGATCCCGCAGGGCTTCGCCTTAAGCCAGAGCGAGTATGGTGGAGTATGAGAGAGAGCTATTAGTGGTCTAGAGATTAGACACACCAATTAGAAGGCTCTAAACCGAAGGCTAGGGCAATTAGAAGCTCTAAACCAAAACGGCTCTAAACCGGAGATTAGAGGATAGGAACTTGTGTGTCTAGAGGAGGAGGCCCTGCCCCTCCTTTTATAGGTGGGAGGGGCGGCCAAGGGGAGGGGAGTCCCTCCCCAAGTCAGCCTTGGTTGGCGCACCGGATTGGAGGGACTCCTCCCCCAAGTCGGTTCCAACCACCTCTTGCTTGTTTCCCATAGTTTCCTGTTTTAGCCGTTTGACTTTTAAACTGGCCATTTGACTTTTCTGTTTTAGGATTCAATTTAATCCTTTATTTGGAACAGCAAGAACACTTAGTACATGATGCAATCATTCAATATGTAATGACACATTCATGTACCCTCCCCAGTCTTGGACAATCCGAACCTTCTAGAACATTCCCGATGAAAACACCGGAATCATTCCCGAACTCCGAAACGGGACTTTCCTTATATGAATCTTATTCTCCGGACCATTCCGGATCACCTCGTGATATACCGGATCCCATCCGAGACTCCGAACAACATTCGGTCTCTTTCTCATAATACCATAACTACTCAAAACAACGTCGAATCCTTAAGCGTGTCTCCCTACGGTTATGATCGAGACACTTCTCTGAACAATAACCAATAGAGGAATCTGGAAATTCATATGGCTCCCACATATTTCTACGATTACTTTGCGATCGAATGAACCACTTACATACGATACCAATTTCCCTTTGTCTCACGATAGTTTACTTATCCGAGGTTATGATCGTCGGTATCTCTGCATACCTAGTTCAACCTCGTTACCGATAAGTACTCTTTTCTCGTTCCCGTGATATGTGATCCCTTGTGAGCCAGTCACATGCTTGCAAGCTAATTGGATGACATTCCACCGAGAGGGCCCAGAGTATATCTATCCGTCATATGGATGGACAAATCCCACTCTTGATCCATGTGTTTCAACCAATACTTTCCGAACACTCAATCCCACCTTTATAGCCACCCAGTTACGGTGTGGTGTTTGATGTCATCAAAGCATCCATCCGGTAAAGGTGATATGCATGATCTCATGGTCGAAGGAATTAGGTTACTATGTATCAGAAAGCATATAGAAATTGAACTATTTAAATGACTTGATCTTTATGCTACGCTTATCTATAGGAGTATGTCCATCACATCATTCTCCTAATGATATGACACTGTTGTTAATAACATCTCTATGTTCATGATCAGGAAACCATGATCATATATTAACCAACAAGCTAGTTTAACAAGAGGCTTTACTAGGGACTCTTATTTTAGTTTACAAATCACACAAGTATTAATGTTTCCGGTTAATACAATTATAGCATGGTATGTAAACATTTATCATAAGTGTGAAGATATGATAATAACCACTTTATTATTGCCTCTTGGGCATATCTCCAACAGAGTTGTACTGGAGCCTTATGATGCTTTTAAGATGACCATATAAGTCCATCTCTTCACCATCATGGTCTCCCTCGGCAAATATTCCACTGTTCTGCGTGTTTCTATTTTTCTCGCGGACACTGTCAACAATACATGCTGAATACAGCCTCACTCGCCTATCCGGCTCGCATGCCAAAGCAAAAAGATCAGCACTGACCTTATTGTCCTCATGCAATTTTCCAATCTGCACAAATAAAGCAGGGTTAGTAACAAAAACACACACAAAAAAAACATGTGGCAATTGATTCCAAGACTAAAGATCTCACATGATTCTTAAACCACTTAGCAAATCCCTTCGCGAGCCATCTATCAACATTGATGCGGCTACCTTGCTTATTCAGCTCTATTTTGCACAACCTGCAATGCCAACAAAAACATAAAGTTAATTAAATCATCAGGCTTGCAAATGGGTTCCTTCCAACTCAATAAAAAATATAAGGGTGCATGCACAAGAGATGACATACTCGATATACGGTAGAACCTCAGGGCAACTCCTTAGCACATACCAATGCATCTTGTCATATTCATCACCAGCCTCCGAGTACTCTGACCCTCCAAGAAGGTTTACACCATGGTTGAAAACAGAGACATCACCAACGTGCGAATCATCCCGCTCTCTATTTCTGCCGGCCTATTGAATCTTGTTTCCAGATCATCGAAGTACCTCAAGCAAAATGTAAGGCACTCATCAACAATATATTCCTCGGCAATCGACCCTTCAGGCCTGGCGGTGTTTCGTACATAACGCTTAAATGTAAGCATCCTTCTTTCGACAGGGTACATCCAGCCATATTGTACGGGGCCTCTAAGCATTGCCTCTTTGGGTAAATGCACAGTCAAATGAACCATCACCGTGAAGAAGGCCGAAGGAAAGATCTTTTCAAGCTTGCAAAGGATAACTACGATTTCTTTTTCGAGTCTTTCAAGAACAGATAGCTTCAGTGTTTTGGCGCACAACTCTCTGAAGAAATTCCCCATCTCAGCAACTGCTTCATATATTTCTTTATCCAAAATTCCACGGAGTCCAGCCGGTAAAATCCTTTGAAGGAGGATGTGACAGTCATGAGTTTTTAGTCCCTGGAGCTTGCATCCATCGAGACACGCATTTTGCTAGGTTTGCGGCATACCCATCCGGAAATCTCACGCTCTTATAAATTCAGAATGCAAGCTTTTCTTCTTTAGTCATTGTATACCATGCTTCGGCATCTCAAGCGACTCTCCACCTTCAACAGTCAAGATGCAAATCTTTTCTTATGCCCAAGTCTTCCAAATCAAGCCTAGAGTTAACTGTATCCTTTGACTTCCCGTCGATGTTCATAAATGTGCCAAGCAGATTATCACATATGT
Source organism: Avena longiglumis (assembly GCA_030063025.1). Taxonomy (NCBI): domain Eukaryota; kingdom Viridiplantae; phylum Streptophyta; class Magnoliopsida; order Poales; family Poaceae; genus Avena; species Avena longiglumis. The sequence goes on along the minus strand of CP125975.1, from coordinate 414,723,384 downwards.
TTTTCTCGATATGCATTACATCAAGGTTGTGCCTCAACTTGAGATCTTCCCAGTAAGGGAGGTCCCACAAAATAGCCTCCGGTCCCAACATTGTCCATCCTCACGCTTTTCTTCTTGATGTTTTCTGTGTCTCACATTTTCACATTGTGAAGTCGTTGCTCGAGCTCTTCTTTAGTGAACTCCGCTGGTCACGGGTTTCATTTTCCATTGAAATCTTTGCTTTTTCGCCAAGGATGGTGGAAGAAAACAAGCGCCTCGGTCCAACATATCTTGTTCCTTATTCTTTTCGAGCACGGATCCTTGTCACAACGCACACATGCTTGATAACCGACGTGAGCCTCCCGACAAAGTGTGCGTACTGGAAATCATGGATACACCATATTACCGCAGACGAAGATCGAACTTATCGGACTCGGGCATCATAGGTACGGACACCCTTCCGAGTTTGAGGAGATCTTCTACTAGGGGCTCCATAAAGACATCAAAATCCTTTCGGAGATTTTGGACCGGGATTAGCAAAGCCATCATGAAGTTGGACTGCTCCATACATGCCCATGGTGGAAGATTATGCGGCACAACAAATACCGCCACATGCTATATTTCGAGCTCATTCCAAATGGATTAAAGCCATCCGTGGCAAGGCCGAGTCGATGTTCCTCGCATCGGGCAAACTCTTTATGTTTATCATCAAAATCTTTTGTGCCTTTCCGTTACCGGATGGCTAAGTTCATTATCCACGGGTTTCCTTTAGCTTGTGCCATCAGACATCCTCCGATTGTTTCAAATGAACATCCTCTCGTAGCCTTGGAATCACGTGAAAGTACCTCAACACCTTCTCCGTATCTGCTTCCTCCCATCCGCATCTTTCCACCTTGAGGCATCACATTTCGGCACTGTCATGCTTGGCGACGTGTTCAAACAAGATACTGATTGTTCGGGCACATGGATTGAATCATAACCAAGCCCCAATCTACCGATTATACCCAATGCTTCTTCATAAGATTTGGGAATTACACTTTTAGGGTATTGGATGGTCAAGATACGGAGTATTGCGTTGAAGGCAACATTGCTGATTCGCTAGAAGGACTTGACATGGAGTAACTTCACGGTAAAAGAAAATCTGGACAATGTCCCACCATCACTAGTCGCTTGGCCTCCTCTATCGGCATAGATTGTATGCTCTCCAGACCTTGCGGTTCAGACAGACAAATCCCTAAACAGATCAGGGATTCTATCATCCTCATAGCCATCCTCTGCCTCCAAACCAACATCCTCTTGCGGAACATCATCTTGTACAAACTCACCGCCATCATCAACATGATCTGCGCCTTCACTAGGTTCAAGTTCTGCTCCGGGTTCTGGATGTAAAGGCTCTCCATGATGGATCCACCTATCATACGTGCATGTCATCCCACGCATTAGCAGATGAGCCTCTACATTTGGTAGAGTTTGTTCAACACGATTCATACAGCTGGGGCATGGGCATAAAACTTGAGCATCATCGGGAACACTTCTACGAACAAATCGCATGAACTCATCCACTCCCCTTAGATGCTCATAAGAAAGCCTTCTAACTCCTTTTGTTATCCAGCTTCTGTCCATCTGCAAAAGACCGAAAAATATTGCAAGTTAGAATTGCACTGAAGTGTACACACTAGCTAGCAGAAATTAAACCAAAACCTAGATAAGCTCCAACAATATAGTTCTATGCCTACATCTATCTAAAGGCAAAGAAGACCTGAAGGTTTGGGCTTGAATTGATTCTCAACATCATCTGAAAATATGGATTTTGAAACCCTAATGAAAATAGGCTCTGAAATTAATAGGGAAGTATATCAACAGGGGAGAGAGGAGAGGGTGCTAACCGATGTCGATGTCATCGCAAAGACCTCCTCCAGCACCACCGCTTGAGCCCTCCTTGCCACGACCACATGCAGCCCTCCGCCGTGCCTCACCACTACCACTCAGCCTCCGCCAAGCAACCACCGCCTCTTCCCTCCGCCGTGCTCAAGATCGCCTCGACGCCGGGTCCGCCCAGCTGCCGCCCCGCCCGCCGCCGGTCACCACGAAGGGAGCGGTTCTGTTCTGTGTGGTTCTGTTCTGTGTGCTAAGGTTCGGTTCAGTGTGGTCATGTTCTGTTCGATAATACTAATAGTATACATAGAGTTGTTTATACATTATTTGCAACAACACAACTATAGCATAGTGGTTATGACAGCTGCCTCACATCGCTAGGTCGTGGGTTCAAGTCCCAGCTAGTGCAATCTTTTTGCCTAACAATATTATCTAGGCCAAAGAAGCTGTTGGGCCTGACCTGAAAGAATCGGCCCATCCAGGCCCGACCTAAAAAAATCCCTAGCACACAACTAACACTAACAGCCCCTCTCCCCCCAAAAAAATACCACGTAAGAGCGACACGTGGATCACATTGAGGAGGTGGCAGCACAGTCATCCTAGTGCTTAACATACTACGATGTTATTATAGCGTCATAAGTGACTATGACGATTTTATATCGTCATAGTATGCTCCAAACAAGGCCCCAAACAATACACACCAGCTTATGACGATTTCGTGTAAATAATTTAAGACGTTTTTGGGACAAATCGTCATGCATTAGCTATCCTTTGCCCCTTCCAAACAGCTCATGATCATCTGCAGCAAGATCGTCATAAATTTATGACGATTTCTTTCGGGGTCACTCTCAAAAGGTCATAGTATAGCACATTTCTTGTAGTGGTGGCATATAAATTATTCATGTTTGCATATATATGGTGGTTTTAGGATGTTATGTCGATTCACCTTATAATTAAATATGGAGACCATATGCGGGCAAATTTAGTCTTATATTGGTTTATTTAAATTTGTGTAGCGAATCACTGACATATTTTACCTTGTTAAGACAATATTTAAATTGCGGGGTATCTAAACAACATGAATCATCTAATTAATTGTCGGGGCCCTAGTTCCGCTTAATATTGCCTAGTTGCATTGCACCTTTGCCATGTCATACATCATGCATGCATCATGCCCGATCTTCTGCCGTAGTATTAAATATTGCATCTGATGTTTCTTCTTGCTTTGCTTCTTCACGGATTAGGACGATAAGTTGACGCGAGTGTCGACTTGATCTTCGGATGAACCTTCGGAAATGTTTTTAGGCGAGCATTATCTCTCTTTCTACCTATTTTACATTTATAGTCTTTATTTCCACCTGTTGATCTATTGCTATCCGTGTTATGGTGCTTTAGATTCCGTACCCCTTTATATATCTCTCCAGCCTTTATATTGCGTTGGACATCTCCTATTGTCTGTTGTTTGGGTAGATAGTTGGTCTTGCGAGTCGTAGTTGTTTGCTCAGGTCTTGCTTCGTATCGTCGATGTTCCACTGATATTGGGGGTTGGCATATTTATAAAGGTGGAGATGTTCGTGGTTTTAATTACAACTGGTTACTTTAACATTAAAATAAATATAACTAATGAAGAGGCACCGGCGGGTAATAGTTGAGATTTGGTCGTTAACCGCCCACTTGTGTCCATCTAGGAACCGAGTTCTTGACACATGTTCCGAGACTGAGCGCGCTAACCACATGTGGGGTGTATAAACACTCCTATCGGCTTAGTATCTGATTTCAAAGTACTGAACTGGGGGCCACAAACTAGTTTGAAGTTTTCATGCCACGTTATGCCATGTATGCCATGGTATGCCATGTTTATTACCTGTTGCTCGATGAGCGTTTATTATTGTTGTGTAGGTGCGGCACTCTGTCACAAAAATATATTGTCTATGGCCTCTGCTCCCGTGCAAGTGTATGCAACCCTAGAGTCCGTACGAGGAGGATTAGCTATACCTCGTACGGGTAGTTCTTTCGGGTGGCCCCCATGTACTTTTTTTGGGTCTGGGAAAGCATCGTATCCTAGGACCCACCGACATACCGATGGAAGTATGTTAATTGATCTGGCAACAAGGTTCGAAGTGCGTGTGGAAACTTTGGTGCACCCCTGCAAGGTTAAATCTTTTTAAAAAGTCGTGTCCGCGGTTATGGATGACTTGGATCATATTATCTCGATCATAGACAATTATAACTAAAGTTTACTGTTAAAAATTGACTTGTGTCTGATATGACTAGTAAGTTAGATAACCACCATGGAAAGAATGAATAAAACTGCCAACTGTGTGAGTTTTTCTCGGCTTGACTTCCTCGTTTGGTCTCGAGGGGGAAATACCAGGATGGGTATGTTTGATGTTAGTATCAGGTTGGACCCGAATAGGTATTTCTCATATCTCTCTTATAGCCGACAGTTGTGTTGAGTTTCTATAGGTTGTTTAGTGCATGCTGCACTGCCTCTTCCGTCCACCATACCTATGTAGGCAAGGACCGCCGAATTCTAGTCTCGTCGTGTATTGGCCTTATTACTGACCGCTCTCTTTTTCCTTTGCCCTTTGTCGGCACCCCTTTTGTTTAAGCAGGTTTTGAGATCGACGTCGTTAGCAAGGTTACTCTTCCGGCTTGGCCTGGGCAGGGTTATGGACGTCATTGGTTATTCTTCAGGGCTCTTAGACCCATTTGCATCTTGTACGTAGTCGGATGTTGTATCGTTTTCAAGGTGATTTGGATCTTTGTACTGTATATATGTAGTCGTTGTTGTATATATTTGTTCTGTGGGTTCCATCATGGACTAATGTGTAATGGTATTACTTCGTTTTCCACCCGCACGAAAGTGCCTGGTGGGCACCTTTGAATCGTTTCTATGCGGGTTTGGCGGGAATCGCTAAAAGTTGCATAGGGCCGGTCTGAGGGTGTTACAGGCGCGGCGTTTGGCGAAGAACGTCTCCTAGTACAGGAGGTTGTCAGGGCTCTTGGCGGTGGAGGGGTCATCCATGGCGCCGATGAACTCCTGGATCTCGTAGGGTAGTTCTTCCGGCGTTGGTGTCGGTGGGATAGGGATGTCGCTGACGCTTAGCTTCCACCCCGGAGGATTCCGCGTGTCCGGTGGTGCCATGTAGTTGGCTTCATAGAGCATGCACGCCGCCCAAGCCTGGAGGGTGCGCCGATCGAAGCCGTTTGCCGCCGCATCGTCGTCGGGATACCGCTCGGCCATGTCGAAGTGAGGAGGGGAGAGTGAGAGTGTTCGCCGGAGTTTCGGGATGGTGGGCTGGGGAGCTGTGAGAGAGTGTGAGGAACTCCGGCGAGGGGTACGGATTTTATAGGCCGAGGTGGGCGGCGAGGGCGGGAGGGGTGTAGCGGCGAGGGCGGGAAAAGGGGAAACGACGGGAATTTAGTGCCCGCCGGTCCGTCGCGGGAGCCGAGGCGGCGGCGGTGGCGCGGCAATTCAGCGACATGTGGCCGACGAGACGGGCAGTTATTGTCCGGCGGTCGCCGCGTGGTTCCGAGGATGACGACGACCCGGCTTCTGTCGCTGACTCAGCGGGTCCATGCACCGCTTCGTTTTTTTTGCCGAGTTCGCTGTGTCCGGCGTTCCCAGGGCGTATCCGGGATCCTGGGAACGGCCTGGATAGTCCGGACCAAAGTTGGCATAAATCCGGACGAAAACAGGTTCCTGGGTACGCGAGTGCGCCAATTTTCGGCGTTCGGACCTAAATTCGGCGTCCGGATTAGCGTCCTGAGTAGGCGAATGGAGATGCTCTTACGCTTGCTCTTGATGGGTGTTGGCGAGCGGGCAACGATGCAATGACCGCGAGGAGGGACTGAGAGGTAAATCGAAGGGAGGGTTTCAAAGTGTGAATTACATGCAAGGATGTGCCGTCAGAGGATGGGAATATTTCCATCTTCAAGTTCGTAGGCATATCGGAAGTGATTTCCTAGAAAAAATTCACAAAAACTATAATACAGGTACATTTAAATTCCTACTCCCTCGGTCTATATTAATTGTTACTAGATTAGATGTATATAGTACTAAAACATGTCTAGATACATTCATTGCTGCGACAAGTAATATGGATTAGAGGGTGTATAATTTTTTTATAACTATACTAAAGGATATATAAATTTCCACAAATTCCTAAAATACACGTTAATATGTTTAAAACCTAGTATTTTCTTTGTTTCAAACTAATTGACTCGACTTTATTTAGATATGTGTATATCTAGACATGTTTTGTATGATGTGTATCTAGACAAAGTTGATTTAATTAATTTTGGACGGAGGACTACTAGATTTACTCATAAATCATTTCCAATATAAGACATTATGGTATATACGTCACCATTCTTTTTACAATGTTGTAATGTTAATGCCGTAAATTCACTTTTACCTTAGTTGTGTATGCTCCCTTTACTAAAAACACACATTCTATATTATTAAAAGAGTTAATTATTGGTTTGCCACTAGAGACCGTCATATGCTCAGTTTTGCCACTAGCGTGGAACGGTGCTCGGTTTTGCCACTATTTCAGGCGCAGCTACTATGGCAAGAACAACCGTCCAGTTTAAAATAAGCATAACAAATTCAAAAAAATTCAAAAAAAATGAAAAACCTGCGCACATAGTCTTCTTATGTCTTATACTAACGATTCAAGTTGATAAACAAGGTATATATACATTCAAACGAAAAATTCATGAATACGTGATAAACAAGGTCTACATACATGAAAATATGAAATTTTTGTTTGAATGCATGTATACCTTGTTTATCAACTTGAATCATTAGTATAAGACATAATAAGACTATATGCGTAGGTTTTTCATTTTTTTGATTTTTTTTAAATTTGGTATGCTCATTTAAACCGACTGGTTGGTCTCGCTATAACAGCTGCGTTCGAAGTAGTGGCAAAACTGAGCACCATTTTGCGCTAGTGGCAAAACTGAGCATATGACAATCTCTAGTGGCAAACCAATAATTAACCCTTATTAAAATCATTTTATAAATTGTGGCATGTGCATCTCCATATTTTGTGCTCATGTAAAGTTTTGCAAAAATAATATTTATCTGGGATGTGTAAAAAGACAAACAAATGTCTAATGATAAGCCTTATTTTAGCACCCGGTCCAAACACCGCCTCTGTGTCTAGCTAATGCAATCAATAGCGTATGATCTTGACTAAAAAGCTGAATGTAGCAAAAAATGAAAATGAGGAAGTTTATTCATAATCTAGGTGTTTTACAAATTCTAATGAAATTCGGTAAAACTTAAATTAAACCTAATCTGAAGGCTCATGCGAGCGCGTGCCTCATTCGCGGTCTCGGCCTTTGACCAGGCGAAGGCAAACTCCTCCGTCACTGGCGACACTATGTTGAAGGAGGCACACTCCTCCATCCTTTGGCCCGGGTACTCTTTCGACTCGTCTCCGACCTTGAGATGGAGCTACCGGTGCTCGTACTCATGCCACTCTGGCAATGCCCGCTACACCGACTCCTCCTTCACCTTCTTCGCCCGTGGAGTGCCGAACTCCTTCTTCGCCATGACGAGGCGCAACCAACCTAGCGATGGAGAAGGTGCCCATGGATCATGTAGTTCCAAAATGAAGATCTCGCCGCCGCCCGATCGCTTCGGTGATGCCTCGTCCACCTTGTCCTTGGCCGTGGCAAAGGGAGTCCTCGGTGTTGAGGAATAGGACTGTGGCGATGAGGACGATGCAGAGATCGAAATACTCCATGGTACCCACCGCTGCTGGGGCAGAGGATAGCCTAGGCGCTCGCCTCACCATAGCTTCTGACCGACCGCGACATGCGTGTTGTAACATCCCAAAAATCATAATTTCAAAACTCATTTCATATCACTTTGCATCATTCCTTCATTTAGGGTTTTTCTCAAAAATCACTTAGAGATGGAATATGAGTTATGATTTCATGTGGTCAAATTGTCCCAAATAAACATCATCCTGTTGAAGTTTGAATGTTTAAATATTTCAATGCTTGCCTTCATTGATGAAAAGTTTAGGTAAAACTTTTAAACCCCAAAGATTTCAAATTTAGAAGTAAATTCCAAAATCCATTTCAAGTGTTTGCAAACAGGAACAAATCCCTAAATTTTTATTGAAACCAAGCTGGACCAAGCTTGGCAATGTAACCACCTAGTTTTGTGACTGATTTGAATCCACAAAAACCCTACAAAAATTTTCAAGGCAGTTTGATTTCAAAAGGATTTGAATTCATACCAAAATTCATACCAGAAAATGGAAATAGAAAAAGAAAAGAGCATCTGAATAGAAAAGGGCCACGCGGCCAGGATCTGGCCCAACAGCCAAACTAGCCCAGCAAGCCCACCCGGGGACTTCTTTTTCTCCTCTCACGCGCGAGCGCAAGCAAACAGACGCTGACAGCCCGACCCCACCGAAATCCTGCGCGTATCGCTGACAAGCGGGCCAACCCCACGCCAATGTCTCCACCAAGACGACTCATTCATCCCCAAATCAACGCGGGCATTTCTGGTTTTGATTCGCGGCATCAATTCGAGTTATTGGCAGAGTGATTCTCGCTCGCGACCAGGCTATAAGAAACCCCTCTGTCCCCTCTCTCTTTTCCCCAAAACCCCGAGCACTGAACGCCCCCAGGCTGCGCGCATTCCTCTCTGCAAACCCGCCGTCTCCGACGACCGCGCCGGCGAATTCCGGTGAGTCTCGAGCTCCCCCCAGTCTCGCGTTCACGCTATCTTGATCAAGGAACCCCTGTGCATCTTCTGACACTCGCCGTTTGCTTTCGCATGACCCCTAGCGTTGGCAACATCGACGACTGGCCGCCACCATCTCCTGCAAGAACTCCGGCGACCTCCCTTCGTAAGTAACCACCGCCCCTTGACCTCTGACTGATACGCCCTGAATCCACTTCGCTTTTGATCCGACAAGACTTCGCTTTGACTTAGCGCGACGAGGAACCTCGCCAACGTCGACAACTGACCGTGACAGACGCGTTCGCGAACTCCGGCGAGAAATCTCCGACGAACCCGTACGCCCCTTCCCAAGCCATTGCCACCTTGAGCATCAGCAACCCTCTACGGTTCTGGTAAGCACCTCCTTCCTTCTCCGGGCGACCTAGAACGCCGGCATCACATCGACGACGCCGCTTTGTCACCGGCAGCGCTGCGTTTTGGTTAGAAGAATCTTAGCCGTTAGATCTAGATCCTACGCGAGAAACACTTCACTTATCGAAGGGTATGGACAGATCTGAGCGCATAACGTTAGTTAGATCCAACGGCTCGAAGGGTGATCCGGTCTTGAACCGTGCACGCTGTGAGTAACGCCGACGCGTGGCAAGGTTTAGATTAAAAACAGAATTTAAAATCTGAATTAGATTCAAACTTTAAATGCTTATAACTTTCAAACGACACGTTGGATTTTTGCAAACTTTATATCGTTGGATTCAGTGAAACAAGGCCTTTCAGAATATACAATTTGTTTAGCATATAGTAACAGTTAAAAATGTTTTATTTGTGGAACAAGTTTAGGGCTATTTTAGATATAGAAATATCTTTACAAAATTTTGTTATGGCCAAATAGGTTTATTGGACAAACTTGTGACATGTTATGCTTCAGTAGTCATGAACACACACTTGGTGGAATTTTCAAAAATTTAACACTTGGTAAATTCTTGCATGCATGCATTCATATTATTTTGGTTTGTATTTAAATGGTGTGTAATTGTATGCTTGATTTCTTGTGTAGATTTTGCTAGTGATTGTGATTGTGAAGAGTGCTACTCTCCACACTACCAAGGCAAGTGATATTTTCATGAATATTCCTATCCTAAGTTTTTATATTAGCATTTAGTTATTTTTGCTAAAATATTGCATGATATTTTTCTAAGGAGCTAAATTGGGAAATCCTAAGTAGATTGAAATAGTAGAAATGCTAGGGAAATTTTCCTAAGATAAGTTACCCTATTTTTGCCTAGCCTAGCTTATAGCAAACAAGGGTGGTGAACATCTATATACTATATGATAGAAAAATATTCTAAGTCAAGAGACTTATATTTTCTTAATAAAACAACTAAGACAAATGAACCTCCTGGGTGGAATGGGAAGATTGGGTTATGTTGAGTGGTTACACAAGGCCATGGACTTGGGTTGTGTATCACACTTGTGGAATGCCACCCAGGCACAAAGGGATTTGGAGGCCAAGTGTTGAGAAAGCTTACAGTGCAACCACTTGGCAATACGGGCTCTGCCTTGATCATATAGGTAGCTAGAACTTAGTCATTTGGACAGTTGGTGGTAGATGGGATGATAGGATGGAGCGCGTCCATTTGACTAGGAAAGGCTTCTGAAAGGTCCTGTCTTGGGAAACCAAGTCTGGTGGGGAAAGTGCACAACCTCTGTAGATGGAAAACCTAAGTACTTAGCCTTGTCCAAGGAAATGGACACTTTTGAGCATCAAGACATGGAAGCCACAAGAATCTCATCACTCCAACTTCTAAAATAAAAACTTGTGGGTGAACAAGGGTAAAGGACCCCAATGTCTATTGGAGGATTCCTTGGGAATGTTTTTGACAAAGAACAACTTAGTGATTTCAACTAATAGGAAAAGTTTATTTTCAAGCAAAGCAAGCCAAGCTTCACTAGCCAAAATGCATATAGTAATATAGTCCACTTAAAATATACTAAGGTATCACTTGCCAATACTATTCCAAAGTATTGACCCTTTGTGGCTGTAACTTGTGATGTTGCAGGTTACTCCGATGATGATTAGGAGTCATAAGTCTACACTCAACATGCTTGCCTGTGGCACATGAAGATGAAGACTTGTGTTTATTTACTTATTCCTTAAAACTCTTGTATTAGGCCTATGGCCCTGAGTTGTAAAAGACTATGTTTTATCTCTGGAATGAATGTAATAAACGACCTTTGTATCTGTGTACTTCATCTTAAACTGTGGATGCTAGCAATGATCCAGGGACTAGCATTGCAATCACAGGGATCCTATCCTTTATAAAAGGAGGGGTCTAACAGATGGTATCAGAGCACTGTGTTGCAGAGGATTATGACCCTAGGATTGGAAAACCACTAAGGAAAAAGTTTTCAAATACTTCTACACTTGTCTATTCTTCTCGTAAAACTTTTCTAATCTCTTTCAACTTCCTTGTAGATGAACTCCATCAACGAAGCCGTGAAGAAGGGACCACTCATGACCATGACCTTGGAATGTGAAACTGAGTTTCCCAATATTCTCAAGGATCTCATGGAGGCAATGGATGCACATGGTGAAGCTATACAAGGGCTTTCCAAAGGATGGATGAAGGAGTGGAGTATTGGTGGGTGCAACTTCACTTGTACAAAAACAAGGAAGACAACCACAAAGAAAGGGGATTCTGCATGTACACTAACACTACCATGCACACCACATTCTTTGAGTCAGCCAGGGATGCAGCTTGGAGGACTATCAAGGAACTAAGTGCTAGAGTCAAGTGCAGAATGCTCAACCTCCAAAAGGACTTAGAGAAAGAGAAGGAGCTTACTCAAGAGTTGGAAGACACCAACCAAGAGATAAGAGGAGATGTTATAGACTTAGTAATAGAATCAAGAGAGCAAGATTGGTGGATTGCCTCTAGGAACATTGTGTTTAACAATAGATCCCGCGAGATTGGATTGTAAGGTCACTTCGTTAGTTAGACCACCACTTATCACCTTATGTTTTAAATAAGTTGGGACCTTGAGTGATGTAATGAACCTTTGTATGCATGACTTGTGTGACGATTCTGTTTCATGGATATGTATGAATGTTAGTCTTGATTTACCCTGAATTGCTATGTTCTAACTTTTCAATCTTATAAATAGATGCCTCGCTGTCACAAGACCGTTGAGGAGTTTCGGGTTACTGCGTTTTGGTTCCGTATCATTGAGCTTACCACTCTACTTGATCTCCCTCTTCCTACCATCACGGTGTACCCACTCACCAAGTTCGAGAGGAAGGACCTCAGGGCTTCAAGGTGACCCAACGGGATGCGGTGAGCCTACTACAGAGGCCATCGTCTTCAAGTTGATGCACGATGACGGGGAGAGAGGCATGGAGGTAGTCATGCAGACGGACGATAGGGACAGATGGCCGTCACCCGAGCAGGTTAGGGGTACTCATTTTCACGTCTTCGGAAGACGTGATGTTGACGGAGAGTCCATCGACTTCGAGGACGACTCGAGGAGCACCGCGGAGCCGATACGCCTTTATCTTCAGGACTTAGAGACTCTTCTCAGACACGTAGATACGGACAGGACAAACGTCATGCTAGGTAATGACGAGCTTCAGGTGCAGCTTCGCGAGAAGGACAAGCTTTTTGCGCAGCAGGATGAGATGATCAAGGAGATGGAGACAAAATTCGAGGCCCAGGACCGCAAGTTCAAGAGTCAAGAGAAACGTGTCCAGGAGAGGAACAAGAGAATCCGGGACATGACCGAGGAACTGAAGTCCAAGGACTTCGAGCTTGAGCAGCAGCAGATGGTTATTGAGAGGCTTCGATCCCAGAAGAGGGCTCTCAAGACCAAGGTTGATTCCTTGACCACTACTATAGAGGAGAACAAGACCGCGATGGAGAACGCAGGTCTTACCTTCGTCGAGGAGGAGATAGATGCTGACGAGTAGACTTGTTACTCGTTCTTACTTACATAATCATACTTGTTGTTGCGAACTTGTTATTGGACCATCCGACATGTGGATGGCTTGTCACTTGTGTGTTTTATTTCATGAGTTTGTTATGTGGATGTTGCACTTATATTTCTATGTTGCTTGTTATGTGTTGCTTGTGATGTATTATGCATGAAACATCTATGGGTATGTCATTCTTATCTATTTGATCAAACCACAGATGCCTCCCCGTCGCGCAAACCCCAACCCCAATAACATCACCCCGGAAATGCAACAGATGATGAATGCGCAAACACAACTTATGCAAATGATGACATTCATCCGTAATCGAATAACAACAATAACAACCCCAACAACAACAATAACAACGACAACAACAACAACCCTCCGGGTTTTGATATGCTTACTAGATTTCTGCGACTAAGGCCAGCAAAGTTTTCGGGAACAACTGATCCCATGGCAGCCAATGACTGGCTACGTTCGGTGAATAAAGACTTGGTGACAATGGGCTGCACTGATGCTGAAAAAGTCAGGTTTGCAGCACATCTGTTGGAAGGACCAGCCGCCACATGGTGGGATAACTTCCAAATCACCACTCCCATTGATGAAGTGACATGGGACATATTTGAGGATGGGTTTCGCACCGCTCATATTTCATCCGGGATAATGAGTCTGAAAAAGAAGGAGTTTCACAACTTGAAACAGCGCCATCGCAGTGTGGCAGAATACGTGGAAGAATTCAACAATCTGGCGCGCTATGCACCGGATGAGGTTGATACTGATGCAAAGAGAAAGGAGAAGTTCTTGGAAGGCTTGAATGATGAGCTGAACCTACAGTTGTCTGTGGCATATGTTCCAACTTATCAGTCCTTGTGTGACAAGGCTGCTATTTTGGAAAGTAAAATGAAACAAGTCGAGAGTAGGAAGAGGAAAAACTCCGACAAACACAACTCGGGATCGTCTCACAAACGATCTCATTATGATGACAGTGGCAGCTCAGGATCCCATAAACATGGGAAATTCAACAAGCACCACAACCACAACCGTCATGACAACAAGCATCACCGTAGTCATGACAATGATAAGTACAAGAACCACAAGAATGGACATAAGAGCCACCACAGTGGAAATGGTAATGGAAGTGGAAGTCAGCATGCTAAAAAAGACATCAGTCAGGTTGAGTGCTTCAAATGCAAGAAGCTGGGGCATTATGCTAATGAGTGCCCTGAAAAGAAAGTTGAAGGACCTAACAAGCCAAATCCTTTCCAGAAAGGACAGGTTAACCACATCAATGTGGAGGAGGTCTATGAGGAACCTGATGCCGTTGCCGGTAAGTTCAGACTCAATTCAATTTCAGCATTTGTACTCTTTGATACTGGTGCATCTCATTCATTCATATCAAAGGCATTTGTTGATAGAAATGGGTTTGCATCAGAAAACATTGGGTGTCCAATAAAGGTTAGTTCTCCAGGGGGAGACATGATAGCAAGCCTTGGATGCCGGGATCTTATCATAGAGTTTGGGAAGCATAAGTTTCCAGTAAGCTTGATAATCCTAGATTCCCAAGGACTAGATGTAATTTTGGGAATGGATTGGATGGCTAAGTATGAAGGAGTAATAGATCGCGAATCGCGATTACACTCACAACCCCGAAGGAAAAAGAATAAAATTTAAGTCAAATTTTGAATCCAAAGGAAGTAAGCTGAATTCTCTTAAGGGGTTAGCATGGACAAGGTGCCAATTGTGTGTGAGTATCCTGATGTATTTTCTGAGGAATTACCTAATGCCACCAGATAGAGATGTGGAGTTTTGATAGATTTGGTACCGTGTTGGGACCAATAGCTAAGAGACCATACAAAATGTCGGTGGATGAACGAAAGAACTCAAGAAGCAACTAGGAGAACGATTCTGAAAGGGTTTATTCAACCAAGTTCTTCATCTTGGGGAGCCCCGGTATTGTTTGTGGAGAAGAAGGATAGGACACAAAGATTATGTATTGATTATCGATCTCTCAACGAGGTTACCATCAAGAACAAATATCCTTTGCCAAGAATCAACGACTTGTTTGATCAGTTAGAAGGAGCATGTGTATTCTCGAAGATTGATCTTCGGTCAGGCTATTTTCAACTTAAGATAAGAGAGCAAGACATACCTAAGACAGCATTCACCACGAGGTATGGATTGTATGAATACACTGTGATGCCTTTTGGTTTAACCAACGCTCCAGCATATTTCATGAATATGATGAACAAGGTGTTCATGGAATTTCTTGACAAGTTCGTTGTCGTTTTTATCGACGATATTCTAGTCTACTCCAAGAGCAAAGAAGAACATGAAAGACACTTGCGCTTGATACTTGAAAAGCTAAGAGAGCATAAGCTCTATGCCAAATTCAGCAAGTGTGAGTTCTGGTTAGATAAAGTTGGATTTCTTGGTCATGTTATGACAAAAGATGGTGTGGCAGTTGATCCTGCTAAAGTTTCAGCTGTGACAGAATGGGAATCACCCAAAAATGTGAAGGAAGTTCGTAGTTTCCTTGGTTTAGCAGGTTACTACAGAAGGTTCATTGAAAATTTCTCGAAAGTTGCTAAGCGATGTAATTGCTAAAGAAGGACAAGAAATTTGTTTGGTGAAGGTTGCAAGTCGACTTCCAAGAGTTGAAGAAGAGACTTGTGGCGACACCAGTTCTATGTCGCAGATTTGGAAAAGGATTTCCAAGTGTATTGTGATGCTTCTCATCAAGGCTTGGGTCTTTGACTTATGCAAGATGGTAGAGTCGTAGCTTATGCTTCGAGACAACTCAAAACTCATGAAGTAAACTATCCTACTCATGATTTGGAGTTAGCCTCTGTCGTCCATGCACTCAAAACATGGAGACATTATCTTTTAGGTAAGCGGTGTGAAGTATTCACCGATCATAAGAGTTTGAAGTATATCTTCACCCAGAAAGAGATCAACATGAGACAAAGAAGATGGCTAGAACTTATCAAGGATTATGACTTGAGTTTGCAATACCATCCCGGTAAAGCAAATGTAGTAGCCGATGCTTTAATTCGTAAGACGTTTGTAAATGGTCTTACCAAAGGAGATTTGCCAGAAGATCTCTGTAATCAATTCAAGGATCTCAGATTGGAGATTGTACCTGAAGGACATCTTATGTCATTAGATGTTCAACCCACTCTTTTGAACAGGATCCAAGAAGCTCAGAAGACCGATAAGGAAATAGAAAAGATTAAGGAAAATATTAGTCTAGGGAAGGCTAAGAGTTTCCGTATTGATGAACAAGGAACCTTATGGCACGGGAAACGTATATGTGTTCCACAAGACCCAGAGTTGCGGAAACTGATCTTACACGAAGGTCACAACTCTCCCTATTCTATTCACCCAGGAAACACCAAAATGTACATGGATATGAAAGAAAAGTTTTGGTGGAACAATCTCAAAAGAGACATCGCCGAACATATTGCTTTGTGTGATGTGTGTAGCAGAGTCAAAGCGGAGCACCAAAAACCAGCAGGTCTGCTCCAACCACTGCCTGTTCCTGAATGGAAGTGGGAAAATATTGGTATGGATTTCATTACCGGATTACCAAGAACCAGATCCGGGTATGATTCCATATGGGTAGTAGTGGATCGCTTAACTAAAGTGGCTCATTTTATACCCGTGAAGACAACTTATACCAGTGCCAAGTTAGCAAAAATATATATGAGCAGAATTGTATGCCTTCACGGAGTACCCAAAAGTATTGTGTCAGATAGAGGAACTCAGTTCACTTCTCACTTTTGGAGACAACTTCATGAATCTTTGGGAACGAGATTGGAATTCAGTACTGCTTTCCATCCTCAAACAGATGGACAAACAGAAAGGACCAACCAAATTCTAGAAGATATGTTGAGAGCATGTGCTCTAGATTATGGAGCAAGTTGGGATGAAAGTTTGCCTTATGCGGAGTTCTCTTACAACAATAGTCATCAATCTAGTATTGGAATGGCACCGTTTGAACTACTCTACGGAAGAAAGTGTACCACCCCATTGTTATGGAATGGTGTGGGAGAAAGAAGCCTATTCGGACCAGATCTTATCAAAGATGCCGAAGAAAAAGTTAAATTAGTTAAAGACAGATTGAAGATAGCACAGTCCCGACAGAAAAGCTACGCGGATTCTAAGCGTAGAGAAGTCACTTACGAAATTGGGGATAGAGCTTATCTCAGAGTATCACCACTCCGTGGAGTGAAAAGATTTGGAGTCAAAGGAAAATTGGCACCAAGATATGTTGGGCCATTCAGGATTTTAAGTCGCAAAGGAGAGGTTGCATATGAAGTTGAATTGCCAGAATCCCTATCAGCAGTCCATAACGTATTTCATGTGAGTCAGCTTAAGAAATGTCACCCAGAAATGGAAGAGTCCTCCTTGAAGGATACCATACCTTTGGAAGAGGTTCAACTAGAGAGTGATCTCACTTATGAAGAGAAGCCTGTCAAGATTTTAGAGACCGCAGAAAGAGTCACCAGGACCAAGACTATCAAATTTTGTAAAGTACAATGGAACCATCACTCCGAAGAGGAAGCGACATGGGAAAGAGAAGATGATCTTCGAAAAGACCACCCTCACCTATTTGCTAGCCAATCCGAATCTCGAGGGCGAGATTCATCTTAAGGGGGTTAGATTTGTAACATCCCAAAAATCATAATTTCAAAACTCATTTCATATCACTTTGCATCATTCCTTCATTTAGGGTTTTTCTCAAAAATCACTTAGAGATGGAATATGAGTTATGATTTCATGTGGTCAAATTGTCCCAAATAAACATCATCCTGTTGAAGTTTGAATGTTTAAATATTTCAATGCTTGCCTTCATTGATGAAAAGTTTAGGTAAAACTTTTAAACCCCAAAGATTTCAAATTTAGAAGTAAATTCCAAAATCCATTTCAAGTGTTTGCAAACAGGAACAAATCCCTAAATTTTTATTGAAACCAAGCTGGACCAAGCTTGGCAATGTAACCACCTAGTTTTGTGACTGATTTGAATCCACAAAACCCTACAAAATTTTCAAGGCAGTTTGATTTCAAAAGGATTTGAATTCATACCAAAATTCATACCGAAAATGGAAATAGAAAAGAAAAGAGCATCTGAATAGAAAGGGCCACGCCGTGATCCGCCCAACAGCCAAACTAGCCCAGAAGCCCACCCGGACTTCTTTTCTCCTCTCACGCCGCAAGCAAACAGACAATGACCCCACCGAAATCCTCACAGATCACGACAAGCGGGCCAACCCCACGCCATCGTCTCCACCGCACGACTCATTCATCCCCAAATCAACGCAGGCGTTCGGTTTTGATTCGCGGCATCAATCGAGTTATTGGCGAGTGATTCTCGCGACCAGGCTATAAGAAACCCTCCGTCCCTCTCTCTTCCCCAAAACCCCGAAATCGAACGCCCCAGCGCATTCCTCTCTGCAACCGCCTCCGGACGATCACCGCGAATCCGTGAGTCTCGAGCTCCCCGCTCGCGTTCACGCTATCTTGATCGGAACCCCGCATCTTCTCGACACTCGCCGATTGCTTCGATGACCCTAGCGTTGGCAACATCGACGATCGCCGCCACCGCCTCTCGCAAGAACTCCGCGACCTCCCTACGTAAGTAACCACCGCCTTGACCTCGATCGACACGCTGAATCCACTTCGCTTTTGCGCCGACAAGACTGCTTTGACTTAGCGCGACGAGGAACCTCGCCAACGCGTCGACAATCGACAGGACAGACGTTCGCGAACTCCGGCGAGAAATCTCCGACGAACCCGACGCCTTCCCAAGCCATTGCCACCTTGAGCATCAAGAACCCTCACGGTTCGTAAGCACCTCCTTCCTTCTCCGGCGACCTAGAACGGCACCGCCATCGATCGACGCGCCGCTTTCACCGCGGCAGCCGCTTTTGGTTAGAAGAATCTTAGCCGTTAGATCTAGATCCTACGCCAGTAGAAACACTTCACTTATCGAAGGGTATGGACAGATCCGAGCCGCGAACGTTAGTTAGATCCAACGGCTCGAAGGGTGATCCGGCGAACCGGACGCGCCAGAGTAACGTGACGCGTGGCAAGGTTTAGATTAAAATGAATTTAAAACCTGAATTAGATTCAAACTTCAAATGCTTATAACTTTCAAACGACACGTTGGATTTTTGCAAACTTTATATCGTTGGATTCAGTGAAACAAGGCCTTTCAGAATATACAATTTGTTTAGCATATAGTAACAGTTAAAAATGTTTTATTTGTGGAACAAGTTTAGGGCTATTTTAGATATAGAAATATCTTTACAAAATTTTGTTATGGCCAAATAGGTTTATTGGACAAACTTGTGACATGTTATGCTTCAGTAGTCATGAACACACACTTGGTGGAATTTTCAAAAATTTAACACTTGGTAAATTCTTGCATGCATGCATTCATATTATTTTGGTTTGTATTTAAATGGTGTGTAATTGTATGCTTGATTTCTTGTGTAGATTTTGCTAGTGATTGTGATTGTGAAGAGTGCTACTCTCCACACTACCAAGGCAAGTGATATTTTCATGAATATTCCTATCCTAAGTTTTTATGTTAGCATTTAGTTATTTTCGCTAAAATATTGCATGATATTTTTCTAAGGAGCTAAATTGGGAAATCCTAAGTAGATTGAAATAGTAGAAATGCTAGGGAAATTTTCCTAAGATAAGTTACCCTATTTTTGCCTAGCCTAGCTTATAGCAAACAAGGGTGGTGAACATCTATATACTATATGATAGAAAAATATTCTAAGTCAAGAGACTTATATTTTCTTAATAAAACAACTAAGACAAATGAACCTCCTGGGTGGAATGGGAAGATTGGGTTATGTTGAGTGGTTACACAAGGCCATGGACTTGGGTTGTGTATCACACTTGTGGAATGCCACCCAGGCACAAAGGGATTTGGAGGCCAAGTGTTGAGAAAGCTTACAAAGGCAACCACTTGGCAACACGGCTCGCCTTGATCATATAGGTAGCTAGAACTTAGTCATTTGGACAGTTGGTGGTAGATGGGATGATAGGATGGAGCGTCCATTTGACTAGGAAAGGCTTCGAAAGGTCTGTCTTGGGAAACCAAGTCCGGTGGGGAAAGTGCACAACCTCTCAGAGATGGAAAACCTAAGTACTTAGCCTTGTCCAAGGAAATGGACACTTTTGAGCATCAAGACATGGAAGCCACAAGAATCTCATCACTCCAACTTCTAAAATAAAAACTTGTGGGTGAACAAGGGTAAAGGACCCCAATGTCTATTGGAGGATTCCTTGGGAATATTTTTGACAAAGAACAACTTAGTGATTTCAACTAATAGGAAAAGTTTATTTTCAAGCAAAGCAAGCCAAGCTTCACTAGCCAAAATGCATATAGTAATATAGTCCACTTAAAATATACTAAGGTATCACTTGCCAATACTATTCCAAAGTATTGACCCTTTGTGGTGTAACTTGTGATGTTGCGGTGTTACTCGATGATGATTAGGAGTCATAAGTCTACACTCAACATGCTTGCCTGTGGCACATGAAGATGAAGACTTGTGTTTATTTACTTATTCCTTAAAACTCTTGTATTAGGCCTATGGCCCTGAGTTGTAAAAGACTATGTTTTATCTCTGGAATGAATGTAATAAACGACCTTTGTATCTGTGTACTTCATCTTAAACTGTGGATGCTAGCAATGATCCAGGGACTAGCATTGCAATCACAGGGATCCTATCCTTTATAAAAGGAGGGGTCTCACACGTGTGGTCCCAGCATGCCCCACCATAGCTTCTGACCGACCGCTTTCTTATTGACCAGCTGAGGGTCGCCACCCTTGTTCTTGGCGAGCTTCAACTCCCTACATTGCCAGAAGAAAGGAGTTCTAGGTAACATTGTTGTCGGGATCACATATGGGATCTGCGCGCTGCTATAGCATGAGCTCACCGTAGTAATGTTGGTGGATCGCCACCAAAGCCGCGTCATGCGGTTTCAGCGAGATTAGCATCCCGCGTGGCTTAGCTCCAGTCGCCGGGACAACACATGTTCGTAGGTGCTGGGTACCAGGATTTGTAGAGGGGCGCACACCTCCTCCGATGTGAGGTAGTGGTGATCGGAGGCGTTGGTCACTGCGATGCCGCCCTTGTATCTCTCAGCCACGGCGTGGAGGCGATGGAGCGACTGAAGGAGATATGCCCTAGAGGCAAATAATAAATATGTTTATTATCACATCTCATTAGTTCATGATAGTTTTATATCAATGTTATAACTGTATTAATCGGAAACATTGATACACGTGTGATGTATAAACAAACCAAAGAGCCCTAGTAGCCACTATTTAACTAGTTTATTGGGAAGTTGATGATCAAAGTTTCCTGATCATGGTGTATTTATGCCGACTGACAATGAAGTCATATCACTAACAAATGATATGATGGACAATATAAGTATTGCAACATGATCAAGTCACAGGTTTATCGTTGTAATAGTTAGAAACAAAGTATCATAATCCTTAAACCGTGAGATCATATTTCATCACTCACATATAAGGTTGCTTTGACTGCATCAACTGTCATGTCCTTAACTGCAGCACCACAAAGGTGTATGTTGGGTATTTCAGAGGTGCAGGTTAAGGCGCATGCATCGATATTGGGATTTGTTCTCCTATGTGACGAGAATATACATCGGGCCCACTCGGTGAATTACATCCATAAGTTGCGCAACGTATGATTAGGTCATGGGATGCAATTTTCATAGGAACGAGTAAAGCAAAACTTGTTGAAAGGATAGAGATGTCGCCTGGAGCGGGGGATGAATAGACAATTTCAAAACTATTATGGTTTTGGCTTGATAGAATGCGGAATTAAACTAACGTTTATTTTACAAGTACAAAACCTAAATACACTAGGCTCAACTAAGTGCACCAACAACATATTAAGCTAAGCAAGATAGCACAACACAAATATATACCACAAGTGATAAGCAAGATATAAGTACTTCAAGCTCGATGGCTATCACAAGGAAAGTAAGCTCGGATATAGAGATAACCGAGGCACGCGGAGACGAAGATGTATTCCTGTGCTCACCACATTTGGGAAGGGGGCTACGTCATGTTGGAGAGGTGTGAGGTTCCACGAAGGATTCCTCACGCGCCATAAAGGCTCACCTTCTTCTCCGAGTCTATACCACGAAGGAATATGCCCTTTCCTTATGACTAGCTTTTCCTCCACTCCGGAGATGGTAAGATCCACAACCACTTCACAAGCTCCACGAAGAAGAAGCCCGGGTCTCTTCACAATCTTCTACGAAGAGGACACCGCGGCACCAACCGCCAAGCCAACTAGGAGGTCACCCTCCAAGATTAACAAGCCCATGGTCTCTCACTCGAACAAATCGTAATGGAGAGCTCAACACTTATGCAAGAATGCAAAGCAAGACCACCAAGGGTGCTCAAATCCCTCACTCTCAAATACCACCAAAGCAACAAGTGCTAGGGAGGAATTAGAGAGGAAGAACAATGGTGGAAGTCAACAAATGACTCCAAGATGTAGATCCAAAGGGTTCCCCTCACTTAGAGGAGGAATTGATTGGTGGGGATTGTAGATTTAGATCTCCTCTTCCAAAGCCCTCAAAAAGATGCAAGAATCATAGGAGGGAAGGGAGAGGAAGCAAGCTCAAAAGGTTCAACAATGGAGGTCAATTTTGTGGTCAAGAACTCTCTCAAATGTTGGGGGAAGGACCCCCTTTTATAGTGGAAAGCAAATATGGCCGTTAGGAGAAAACTGTGCGAATTCGGTTGAAAGTTCGGTTGGACCGGCTCCAGAACCGGATGGTTCGGTTCCTGGACCGGAAAACCCGATCTCGACCGGGATAAGGGTCAGTACACAGTCTCGGATAGACTCGGTATAGAAAAACCGGAAATCCTGGTTGAAACCCGGTTGAATCTCGGTTTTCCGGTGCTGGCGCCGGACCACCCGGTCTGGGAGCCGGTTGAACCGGATCCACAACCGGGATGAAACTGACTTCACGGAAAACGCAATAACTTTTGCATCCGGACTCTGATTTCGATGATCTTGGGCTTGTTTTGACGAGGACAACAAGCTCTAAAAGATTGTATAGATAAACATCATGGACCAACAAAGGATGATAGAACCAAATGAATAAAGGTAAGAAGCCTCCCTAAATAAGAACCGATAAAACCTTCAAACTCGAAAACGCCATAGAAGATGCATACGAATTCTGTTTTCGATGAACTTGGGCTTGTTGAAGAGCTAGCAACAATATAAAGAACCTCATATGGAGAAACACCAAGAAGCAACAAAATAGGAAGATGCAAAGTATGCAAACGATTAGGCTCCCTATGACGATGTGATCAAGTTACACAACCGAGAGTCCCTCTTGATAGTGCGGCTATCTATCCTATAACCCGGTCTCCCAACAACCACCTTGAGACCGGTAAAAGGAAAACCTAGCAAGGCCATACCTTTTCCTTGTGCATACCGCTTGATCTTGATGACAACGCTTCAAGCTCCACCCAAGCCGGAATGAAACACTTGATCATTGTTGCTTCGTGAAGACTCCTAATTTGCTCTCCATACACCACTATGGGATAGCTTCATTAATACATGTCTTCACATGTCCATTATCACCAATATGGACGACAAGCTTCAAGCAAATGATCTTCTCGAGATGCTTATCTTGAACTTGCCCTTCTCAACCTTGATGACGATCACCACTTGATGTCATCCTCTCATGGGCTATATAATATCTTCATTTTTGAAGCATGCCCATGGAAAGATACCTGTCCCATATAGAAAACGCAAAGGCAAATATATAATGGGTTAGTTCATGATGCATAATTGACAAGGCTTACCATACCACAATACCATGTGGTACATTCTTTATGCTTCATGTGTTGACCAACTTGAAATCACTCTTCACTCTTTTTATTTGTCAACCAAGTATCTTCTCGTGCTCCATCTTAATATCTTGAGGTACATAAGGAACTCTTCATTTGATTACATGCTCTAAATCTTAGTCAACCATAGCTCAACTAATGAGGCTATCATGACACCGACTTAGAGTCATATCTTGAATTCTTCTATTGAGATCACACTCTCAAGATCTTGATCATATCATATTCTTCTCTTCAACTCGATGATTTTGATGCCAATACTCAAGGTCAAGGTATATCTTTATCTTCATGGCATCCATACTTGAATCCAACACATGGACTATAAGCATGACCTATGGAATATTCCTTCATATAAAACTCAATGAAAACATTAGTCCATAGGGATTGTCATTAATCACCAAAACCACACATAGGGGCAATTACCCTTTCACTTGTCAGTAACGATATTGGATAAGATATCATGATACCAATGATTAGATATCGGACAAGTCTGATACCAAATAACAAAGGTAATTGGATGCGACATTTGCGGTTCAAACGATGTTGACATCGTGGAATGTACATGAGTCATTATGGGCATCCTGGTCTCGTTATTGATCATTGATACGAGATGGTATCGATCATGTCTCTGATGTTCTCGAACCGTAGAGTAACACACCTAAGGGCTTTACGACACTTGAAGATCGTTCTTAAATTGATGGAATCACTAGATGAAAGAGAAAGGAACATGCGAAGTGTTCTGTGTGAGAACCGAAATCGTTCCGAGATATACCTAAGGAAACTGGAGTGAACCAAAAGGTGTTTCGGGTCAAAAGGTTTTATTAAATATTTATTTTATATTAATTATTGTAATTAATAATAATAATATGTTTAATTAAAATAAAATGAGGCAACTTACCTGTTGGGTTAAGTTCTTAGAGGAAACAAGGCCTAAGAGGAAGGGCTGCCAGGAGCCACCACTGCCGTTGCTTGGTGGGAGCATGGGGCCCACCCAGCCGCTAGTGCCTCCATGGGCCACACACGGGTGGCCCATCAGCCTTGCCTGGCCCGGCCGGCCACCGCCTCCCCGTGCGCCTGCCTCCCTCCTCTCCCTTTAGTCCCACCATGGGAATTGAGTGGATGGGGTGCCTCCTTCTTCCCTATATAAGGTCCATACGGGAGAGAAAAGAACATCCAATCCACTAATTTTTTTAAGGCATTTTCCTTAGAGATTTTTCTCTCTCTATCTCTTCTCTTACAACTACAACCCCTAAGTAAGGACTGCACGAGTGAGAGACTACTTGCTACAACACACATGTTGTGCTACGAGATTCCGGACAGGAGATCTACTTCCGCAATATCGGCAGGGATCAGAGATCCAGGAGTCGTCGTCTTGCACTGTACATGTGCGATACCTAGGGGGTGCTGCCACTTGTGGCACCGGATTGTCGTACAATGACCAGAACAAGGGGTGACTTGCGAAGAGCTTCGTGACCTTGAGGTTGGGCGATAACGACTACATCATCCACGTTCTGCATGAGCGTTAAGCGCTTTCAGTCTACAAGTGTATGTTATCAAAATTCTCTCTCTGTTACAACATTACTCGTAGATAGATCCTAGCTAGGTGTGTTCCGCTGTAGGATTTTTTTTTCTGTCACGAAACCCCTTTAATGACGAGGGGGGAATGGGTGAGCGTCTGTTGGGAAGGCTTTTTTAAATCATCTTTCGGCGTGGAGAGTCTGTCCATTGCATTAACGCGACATCTCTTCCTGCCGCAGAGAAGCCATAGGGTAGACACACAATAATGAAAGGCTCATGAGCTGGGCGACGCATTAACCCTCACCTAATCGGCGCACAGAGAAGACAAAGCGACCATGTGTCGCTATAAGGCAGGGCCACCGGTTCCAACTTCCATCCTATGCCCTCACTCCCCCTCTTGTGTCGAGTGCGGCCCGGGTGCCGGGTGCTGTATTGGCCCCCACCGGATGAAAAAGGGCTCAAGAGGGCGAGATTATTGTGTCCCCTTTTTGGGAAGGGTGTGTGTGTGTTTGGGAGGGCTGTGTCGAGACAGGTGGAGATTATGTAAGATCATCTATGTCGGGTAAACAGTGATTAGCAGTAAAATACAATTAATACTCTTGCAAAGGGGCAAATCAGAAAACAAAATCACCTACCTTCTCAGGTTTTTTTACACCCTCCAAGAACCTCTTCCTCCTGTGCACACTTGACGGCCGAGCCCATAAAACCCGTGAAAAAAGGAAAAAGAAATTCCCACCACTTCTTGGCTTCCGCTCCCTCGATCCAGCCATGGCCGCCTAGCCTACCACGCTAGGGTTCCGCCCGCGCCGAGGTTTCTCTTGCTCCGTTGACCGCTGCCCTCTCCTCCGCCGTGCTCCCTGCTCCTGACCCGTTGCCGCGGCGTCCGGTTTGGCCGCCGGTGCCGGATGCTGCGCCATTCCGCGGCCCCGTAGCCGGATTTGGCCGCGCCGCGGGTTTCTCGAGCTCCTGGAGGCCGGCGTGGGTGCGTGTGTTGGGTGGCGCCCGGCTGAAGGGGGAGGCAGGAGTCCGGTCCGGTCGCCGTGGTGTTTGGTCTGGTCCGGAGCGCGCCTGAGCAATGACGATTCGAGGGGTTGAGTGGTCGCGGTTCTCATTGAGCGGCGAGCTGTGCCTTCGCAAGCCACGCCACTTCTGCTTGCCGAGTTGATGAGCTTGGGCCGGCCACCTTCCTCGGTTTCTCCGTGCTGGGTAAAATCCGGCATCAAGCATCGAGCTGTGCTTGTGCTGGTTGGTGTTTTCTTCTGTTCTTGGAGGGACGATTGGATCAGTGAGCGGGCGATTCCCTATCCCGATTGAAGGTTCGCTAGAGTGATTGGGATTTGGGGACACCGAGCTCGTCAATGGCGAGGGTTTGCCTCAATGGCCCCGACTTTGGTTAGGGGGTGCTTCAAGCGGGCGGTTGCTGCTTCATAGCAAAGGGAAGACAAGTGGGAGGAAGCAGCGGCAGGAGATGAAGGAGCTGTTCTTGGCGCAAAGGAGAGAGGCAGGCGTTGGTGCTGGGAGCATGATGCAGTTCTGAGGAGCTGCTGCTTTGTGTCCAGCCACATCGCCACGGTGTTCTCCGCGTTGGTCGCTGGGGATAAAGCTATCCATGTCCGAGATGCCGCAGTCCCTGCCGGAAAATGAAGGTATACATCTCGTCTCACAGTTTTGACATCGTTTCAGCTGTTCAATTCAATTCTCAATTTATGCTTCTCTCTGCTTTGTAGTGGACTATAGAATGCAAAATGTTATGAATATTGGGATTGAAGATGCTAAATAAATTGGCAAATGACTTGCTTGTGTTGTTTGGGCATGATGAATACATACACATATATAGGCATCTCCGTTGCACAGCACAATGTACTGCTTGGTTCCATTAATTACTCCCATGTCATGTCATTATATTATGGATACTTACTGAGTCTCTTCCTTGTGACTTCTTGTCTGTGGTCAAGTACAAAATTGTAGCTTCACATGAACTTTGCTTTCTGGTGGTTTCTGTTCGGCTCATGTGTGCTTGGCACTTTTCAGGGGAACAAAGGTGCCTGAACTCTGAGCTGTGGCATGCATGCGCTGGGCCCCTTGTGTCTCTGCCCGTGGTTGGGAGCCGGGTCATCTATTTTCCACAAGGCCATAGTGAGCAGGTCGGCAGGTTTTTAATCAGTTCCGCACCACCAATATCTTCCTCGAATAACCTGAAATTCTCTCTTTTTTTCTTCAAAAGAAGGAAGATGAAGTATAGTCTATGCCTCTGCCCTTAGCTCTCTATTCTTTGCCTAATGCATTGTAAACATCATATGGCTGACGATTCTAGTGACACACATCTTTTATGAAACATTAAAGATGTCATTGTGTGAAGAGTCAATTTTGTGGCATGGATGTTATACAATTACAGTTTTCTGAAGTGAGGTTAGTACAATTTCAAAGTGATTTTGTTGAAGCTTTCTAAAGTGATTTAGTTTTGTGTAGGTTGCCGCATCAACTAATAAGGAGGTTGATGCTCAAATCCCTAACTATCCAAACCTCCCCCCTCAGTTGATCTGTCAACTTCATAATGTCACCATGCATGTGAGTTCACACTTCACATATAAAAAAGGGATCATCATGTATTTTCTTAAGAGGTGCCTTTAGATGACTTCTTGATGCTCATGTAGGCTGATGTGGAGACTGATGAAGTTTATGCCCAAATGACACTGCAGCCGTTGAGCCCGGTATTTAACCACTTTACTCTGTCTTGTAGCCTGAATTCGAAAACCAGGTTGTAGGTTAAAACGTTGCAATAGTTATGTTTTGATGACATGTTTCCAATGATAGGAAGAGCAAAAGGAGCCTTTTCTCCCAATTGAGTTGGGTGCTGCAAGCAAGCAGCCAACTAATTACTTCTGCAAGACATTGACGGCAAGTGATACGAGTACTCATGGTGGATTCTCTGTTCCCCGCCGATCTGCTGAGAAAGTCTTCCCTCCATTGGTTTGTCTTCTCGTAAAATTTCAGTGAATTTGGTTTGTTTTGCTTATTGCATTTACGAGAGCTGATCACATTTTTTCATTTTAAATTTGACACATACAATTTTTTCTACAGGATTTTTCTCTGCAGCCTCCATGCCAGGAGCTGATTGCAAGAGATCTGCATGATAATGAATGGAAATTTCGCCACATATTCCGTGGTATGTACTCAAATTATGTGCATCACATGTAGAGATGATTATGATTTATTAGTTAACAATTAAAAGGAGTAGTTTCTAAGAATCATAAAAAGGACATTAAAATGTATGTTAGACAACTTTTAGGTAAGAAGCTTCTAGCCTTCTGTTAGTCGCTAGAATTGTTCATTTCTTTCTTCCCGCATGATTGTTAGTGTGATTTTGCTTGGTTGGGGAATTTCTTTGGAAATTGTTGTAACGATAATTCTCCTTCACACATTGTAGTTCCCATCTTGCGAAATTGTTGATGAATTGAAATATGTTCTGGGATACTCTTGGTTGGCCAGTCTCTTATCCCTCGCACTTCTTATGCAGGTCAGCCAAAAAGGCATCTCTTGACTACAGGTTGGAGTGTCTTCGTAAGTGCAAAAAGACTAGTAGCAGGGGATTCTGTTATATTCATCTGGTACTGGGTACTTTATTTTTTAAACCAAATTATATGCATGTACCCTGGTTATTGTTTTTGTTATACTAATACTTTTCCATGTTTGCCAGGAATGATAATAACCAACTTCTCTTGGGGATTCGTCATGCAAATCGTCCTCAGACAATTATGCCGTCTTCTGTGCTATCAAGTGATAGCATGCATATAGGGCTTCTTGCAGCAGCAGCTCATGCTGCAGCCACAAACAGTCGTTTCACTATTTTCTATAACCCGCGGTAATATTCATTACAAGCCTATTTGAGCAAATAGATTGCCTTATTTCTACACCTAATTAACTTGGTCATCTTTTTATCAGGGCTAGCCCTTCTGAATTTATCATTCCACTGGCCAAGTATGTTAAATCTGTTTACCACACACGTGTGTCTGTTGGAATGCGCTTCAGAATGCTTTTTGAGACGGAGGAGTCAAGCGTCAGACGGTAAGTCAAAAACTAAAACGGGTAACATCGTGAAAACTGTTATCTGATAGTTGTTTGTTCTTTCAGATACATGGGTACAATCACAACGATAAGTGATCTTGACTCGGTGCGTTGGCCAAATTCACATTGGCGTTCTGTGAAGGTAACGTGTCATGATTTCAGAATAAATGGTCTCTTGTCTCATTGTTCACTGGGACCTGTCAAATCTGTTGCCATGTGCTTCATAGTTTCCTCTGTGAGAACTACACTTAAATGATAATTACTTAAATTTTGATTTGTATTGTTATAGGTTGGTTGGGATGAGTCCACTGCTGGTGAGAAACAACCGAGAGTTTCACTATGGGAAATCGAGCCATTGACAACTTTTCCGATGTATCCAACTGCCTTCCCTTTAAGACTGAAGCGTCCATGGGCTTCAGGGCTGCCATCTATGCATGGCATGTTCAATGGTAGGTTGATCAATGATAGGAATACCGGTATACATGGTCCTTTTATACAATTCAATCAAGTGTTTCTTAACCAAGTTCGGTTCTATATCATATATGCAGGTGTCAAGAACGATGATTTTGCTCGTTATTCTTCTCTCATGTGGCTTGGTGATGGTGATAGAGGGACACAGTCGTTGAACTTCCAGGGTCTTGGAGTGTCACCATGGCTTCAGCCAAGAATAGATACTCCATTGCTGGGTCTTAAGCCAGACACATACCAGCAAATGGCTGCAGCAGCACTGGAAGAAATTAGGGCTGGGGATCCTTCAAAACAGTCTTCAGCTCTCTTGCAATTCCAACAGACTCAAAATCTGAACGGCGGATTGAATTCTGTATATGCCAATCATGTTCTACAGCAGATGCAGTATCAAACTCAGCAAACTGTTCAGCACGGCCATAGTCAGTACAGTGGTAACTCTGGTTTTCTTCAGAGTCAGCTGCAGCAGCTGCATTTACATAACCCTCAACAACTGCAAAACCAGCAAGAATTGCTGCCGCCACAGCAGCAAAGACATCAGGGTATACAACAACAATCTCACCAGGAAATGCAACAGCAGCTTTCATCTGGTTGTCATCCTATTTCTGATTTAGATTCTAGCATGTCTGGTTCTGGATCTGCATCCCAATCGCAATCTCCATTCTACCAACAGAACCTCTTAGAAGGAAACACTGACCCATCATTGCATCTGCACAATGGTTTCCGGAACTTTTCTAGCCAAGATGCCTCGAACCTTGTTAGTTTGCCTCGAGGTGACCAATTAATGTCACCAGATGGATGGCCTTCAAAGAGGTTTGCTTTGGAACCCCGTGGTCATATTGAATCTCGGTCTGTGCAACCCAAGCTTGAGAACATAAATCACCAGACAAATATATCCCACTTTGCTGGAACCTTGGCACCGCAGTCAGCAAGAGACAGTTCCAGTGTCCAGGCTTATGGCTCAAATGTTGACAACCAGCTGTTTTCATCATCATTTTCCCTCCAGGACGGCATGGCAAGCGTCAGTGGTGGCAGCGGCAGCGGACCAATTTCTATGGCCATACCTTTGGTGAGGTATGATGGCGAAGATTTGCCACCCGCAGATACCTTAGCAACTTCCAGTTGTTTAGGAGAATCAGGAACCTACGACCCTCTTGATAGTGTTTGTGGTGTAAATCCATCACAAGGTGAAACCTTTGTGAAGGTATGTGTTTCCTACTTATGTGTTGTATCCCTTTAATTTCTTCAATACACATTCTTCCTCTGATTCTCAAAGTTGGTAACTGTAATAATACTTGGTGGGCATTCTTCCACTATGTGGATCTGATGATTTAGAGGTAAAAAGTTCATTTTTGCTGATCTGATTCCAGCAAATCAGTCAGTTACTTAAAGTTCTAAATGGAACTTTAGAATATCTTTGTTCCCCTACGAACTCTTACCAGTTCATCCATCTTCTTCTGCATAATTCTTCTCTGTAAACTGGGTAATTCCTTCACTTATTGTTTTAACAGGTTTACAAATCAGGGTCCCCTGGAAGATCGCTCGACATCACTAAATTCAGCAGCTACTTCGAGTTGCGTAGTGAGCTCGAGCATCTATTTGGCCTTGAAGGCCAACTAGAGGACCCTGTAAGATCAGGCTGGCAGCTTGTATTCGTCGACCGAGAAAATGACATCCTTCTCGTTGGCGACGACCCATGGCAGTAAGGGGCCTAGCATAATGCATACAGTATGTTTGGTAGACTGAATTCCTGGCCATGCATAACACCTTCGAATGCCATGCTTTCCCAGGGAGTTTGTGAATAGCGTATGGTGCATAAAGATACTCTCGCCGCAGGAGGTGCAGCAGATGGTCCGCAATGGAGAAGGCCTTCTGTCTGCACCCGGAGCAAGGATGACGCAGGGCGATGCCTGTGATAATTATTCTGCGAGCCACGACTTGCAGAATCTCACATGCAGCATTGCCTCCGTACCTCCTGTCGACTACTGAAATGAAGATTGGAATCCGAAGCTAAACCAGCACTCAGGGTCACTGTATCGCGGCGACGTCCTGTGTTCCCTGTGTTCGTTTCACCCAGTCTTCTCTTCACCAGGAACTACTTAGTCAATAATATAGTTTGATGATGTGTCGCATCATTCTGATCATCATTCTGATCATGATAGTATGTCTGTATGGTAGCTGCTTCAGCTCTGTATTAGCCCAAGCTATGAATGGCGGGCAAGAACCACTGTCAAGGATGGTGGCAGTTACTGTAGAAGTGACCTTATTCTGTACCAATATGTATAATCTAGAGCTGAATATTCGAATGGGAGATGGGATGTTTTTCTTTTTGTGCCTTGGAGCATCTTCAAGAGCTTAGCTATATATTGGTAAGAGGGGCAATAACCATTTTTTTTGGGTAAGATGGGACAAAATCACATATTTAACGGCTTACCCAAAAGTGGTCCCCCACTATTTTTTTTGGATGATCACCCATATTTTGCCTCTTTAAAATGGATAAGACTAGAAATTTTTGGGTAAGATGTCACGTCAGCAAAACCATCATGTGAAGGCCCAACCGCTCCATGTGGAAACTGAGCTTCTTGATGACACGCCGATGTTTGCGCCGTGTGTGCTCGTCGGTGACCATCGGTTGCGCCGTCCAACCTTGGCCTCATCTTCCCAATGTCCTCACCAACCATCTCCTGCCGCTCCTGGTGTTGTTGTGGCCAAGATCAAGCCCGCCGGTGCCAAGCTTGATTCTGGCCGGGAAAAGCTCGATCTAGGCGTCCTTGACTCTCACGGGGCTTCTCGGGCCGAGGTGGGGCGCTAGCGGTCGGGTTTCTCGAGGCGGGGTAGGGCGCTGGCGGTCAGGCTTCTCGGGGCGGGGTGGGGCGCTGGTGGACTGGGAGGAGAGCGGTAGCGGCGGTTGGTGTCTCTCCGGTGTGGGGTGGCAGGGCTTCTCCGGTGGCGGACAGGAAGGAGAGCGGGAAAGGATGCGTCGGGTGGACAGGGAAGAAGAAAGGGAAATAAAAGAGAAAAGAAAGGGGTCCTACATATAGATTTTTCTTAGTACAGTTTTGGATAGACTGATATGGATAAGCTGGAAAAGTGAACCAAACTATCCTTACATATACCTCATCTCTCCTTTTACTTAAACAACTTTTGCTTATCTATATATGGGTAAGTTGTTGGAGTTGCTCTTATGATGTGAGGCAATTATCATAACCCAAAAATTTTCACCGTGGGCTACAAAAATATGACAATATCGAATAAAATTTGATGATCCACACTTTTTCATTTTTGTATAGCTCGCAATATATCGTATTTAAAATTGATATTTTGCATGTGTGGGATAAATCATTAGCCACATCTAGATTTTTTTTGAATTTTTTGACTCTTGGAAATATGATTTTTGTTTTTTTAAATAGGATCACCAGTGCTCATGTACATCAAATCTCAATCTGACTTCATAGCTTTAAAAATATTTAGCACCCCTTGATCAGAAAGTGAATGCCAAAAGTAGGGGGGATAAACTCAGTTCGATGTACTTTACATAGAACAAAACACGCTAAGGCCTTGTTTTGCAGGCTAGCATTATCAGGGGTTTCAGACTATTTATTAGGCCACCCAAGATCCCAAAAAACACCCAGTAGGCTGTTTTGCAGCCCTGATTTGGACGGGCTTAATCCGAATTATCCTCGTGAAAACACTAGGATACCCGTGCAAATGTCTCTCGCGTTTTGGACTCTCTCGCTGACTCCCGAGTGACACAACTAGCTTGCAACGATGCTAAGAAGCTCGCTCTGACCTCAATTTTTAAAGGGAAAGATTGACGCCATTTGCAAGTAAGAGATTTTGAGGGGATTTGGTTGACACAATCCCTGCGGGATTATCGTAACTAATTCTAAAACACAGTAGTACAAAATAAGGCATAAAAAGAAGAAACTCTGTACGTGCTAAGAAGTACTCCCTCCATTCCCTACATAAATATGTTACTACAAATAAAATATGTTGATCGAATAATCCTCTTTAGCTAGTCTATAATTTTTGATGCTCCATGCTTGTTTATTATCTACTTTACTTTGCTTTGTCCACACTTCGAGATGTTTTTATATCTTTTCTGGAACTAACCTATTAACAAGTTGTCATAGTGCCGATTAATGCATTTTCTTACATTTTGGTTCCAGAAAGGCAGAAAATCAATATTCTCGGAATTGGACGGGACAAAACCCAAAGTCAATGTTTTACCGTGGGGCGTCACGAAGTCCAGAGGAGAGAAGGAGAGACGAACCAGGGCCGCCACACCCCCTAGGTGCGGGTGGTCCCACCACGCGCCTAGTCAGGGTGTGGGGCCCCTGGCCGCCTCCCAGCCTTGCCTCTTCGCCTATAAGAAACCCCCGATACAGAAACCCTAGACACCCGATCAAAACTCCACGAAACCTTCTGTAGCCGCCGCTACCGTCGTCCCTAGATCGGGGGAGGGGGGATCTGAAGTTCTTCCCGGCACCCTGCCGGAGGGGAGATCATCCCGGAGGCCTTCTTCTCCGGTATGATGCGTGAGTAGTTCCACCTTGGATTATGAGTCCATGTAGTAGCTAGATGGTTGTATCTCCTCCTTGTGCTTTCATGTATAGATCTTGTGAGCTCCGTTCATGATCAAGATCTAATCTATTTGTAATCATGCATGTTGTGTTTGCGGGGATCCGATGGATATTGAGATTACTATGTCAGATTGATTAATGGTTTTGTCTATTTGATACTATCATGTCTGTGTTGTTTGTTATCTTGCATGCTCTCCGTTGTTAGTAGCTATCTTGGCCAAGTAGTTGCTAGTGACTCCAAGAGGGGGTATTTATGCTCGATAGTGGGTTCATGCCTCTAGTTTACAAGGGAAGTGATAGAAATCTCTTCGGTTGTAGATGTGTTGTTGCCACTAGGGAGAAAACAAAGGTCTCTTGTTCATGGAACAAGTGGATTGTTTACCTTACACACTTTGCTTAAAGCAGTTGTCTGTTTCTTGCAACTTAATACTGGAGGGGGTTCGGATGATAACCTGAAGGTGGAATTCTAGTCATAGATGCAGTTGGATGGTGGTCTATGTATATTGTTGTATTTCCCAATCGAATCTCATAGGATCTTTTGTCTGGTATTGCATTTTTATGCCTTGCTCAGTTCCTGTCAATTGCCCTGCTGTAATTTGTTTATCCTTCATGCCATGTTGGTTATCTAAAGAGAGAACCTCTAGTGAACTATGGACCCCGGTCCAATCTTTACCATTGATACATCTTCCACTGTTATATATTTACTTGCTGCAAACCATTACCTTCCACAACATACGTTTAATCCTTTGCTACAGCAAACCGGTGAGCTTGACAACCTCATTGATTCGTTGGGGCAAAGTCTTGAGTTTGTGTTGTGCAGGTCTCCGTGTTGCTTACAACACCTGTGTGACGTTTCCTTCCTCCTACTGGTTCGACAACCTCGGTTTCTTACTGAGGGAAAACTTGCTGTTGTGCTGCTTCACACCTTGCTCTTGGGGTTCCCAACTCAGCGCTCCTACATTAACTCAGCGCTGCATCAAGTCTTCCTGGCGCCGTTACCGGGGAGGCTAAGGACATCTTCACAAGGGGAGTCCTCCTCAACCTTTCTCCTTACCTTTTTTTAGTTTGCTTAGTTTCTTTTGCTTGGTTTTGTTTGCCTCTTTTCAAAAACTCCAAAAAAATTTAGTTTAGTTTGTCTTGCTTTCTTTATTCAAAAACACAAAAAAATTAGTTCTTGCTCTAGTTGCTGGTCTGTCATTGCCTTGCTTGGTCATG
Source organism: Avena longiglumis (assembly GCA_030063025.1). NCBI lineage: Eukaryota > Viridiplantae > Streptophyta > Magnoliopsida > Poales > Poaceae > Avena > Avena longiglumis. Next base: position 414,688,078 of record CP125975.1, on the reverse strand, counting down.
CTTTCTATCAATGGATGGTTTCTTTGAAACTAGTTCTTATTGGCAAGGTGGGTTCACGGAAGAACAAAAGTATTATTATAAGGAACACCGTTTGTCACAAAAAGGGAAACACTTATGGGAATAAATTTATAAGTTGAATACTATTGCTAGAGAGGTGTGCTCTACTTATAATGTTACCTATTGCTTTGATAAAGCTTGTTGCTGTAGGAGGTATAAACACCTCCCTTTTCAATGTGAGTATAATGATAATGTTACCATATCCTCTTATGTTAAAGGAAATTATGACTTTTATGATGTGGAACAAATTGAAGAATTTATTGCCTTCAAGGGTACATTTGAACTTGCCAGTTTGCTTGAAAATACTGATGATGCACCTTATAAACATGAGGTTTATGAGATAATTAAATTTTTCTTTGATAATTACAAGGAAGAAAATGGCTATATTCTTGAATATTTTAATATATGCTTTCCATAAATGGAAGAGTCTAATGCCTTGCAGGAGCCTATGGAAGAAGAAATTATTGAAACTGGAAGCTCATTAGATGAAAAAGAGGAGGAGAGTGATGAACAAAATGAGGAAGAATGGATCTACCCATGTCTACCTTATAATGAGAGTAACTCTTTACCTCTTACATTATTTGATTGTCCCCCATGCTTACCAAAGGAGGATGAATGTTATGTTCCTGTGGATCCTTTTGAAATATCTACTTTGGTTAAAACCTGTGAAGGTTTTAATCCCACTATTTTTGAGCTTGATAGAAATTATGTGTTTGTAGATCATGAAAAGCATGCTTTATGTGATAGCCATATTGTCGAGTTCATTCATGAGGCTACTGAAAATTATTATGAGAGAGGAAAATATGGTTATAGAAGTTTTCATGGTACTAAAACACCTCTCTATATGCTGAAAGTTTTGAAGTTACTCTTGTTTCATCTTCCTATGCTCATCACTTTGTTCTTTGTGAATTTATTTGCATACAAGATTCCTATGCACAGGAAGTGGTTTAGACTCAAATGTGTTTTGAATTTGCTTCTTGATGCTCTATTTTGCTTCAACTCATAGTTCTTATGTGAGCATCTTCTCAAATTATCAATGCCTAACTTAAAGGCGTTAAAGAAAAGTACTTGTTGGGAGATAACCCAAGAGTTTCCTTGAGTCTTGGAAGTTATTACTTCTGTAATGACCTCTCCTTATCCTTTTTGTTTGTTTTTTGTGCCATAATGACCTCTAATGAGAGGGAATTAAGATTTGGGGAGTTGATGTCCCGAAATAGATTTCTGTCCTTCACCATAAAAATTCGTGAGGAGCCTCTTTAACTCGGATTGAGCTAAAAGTTTACGAATAAATCCCCAGTATGTTAGCTAACTTTTGTTAGTTCAACACTTTTTGATTTGAGCAACAGAAGATTTTTGAAAAAAATCGGTTTCTACCTACTGGTCTGTTTTGATAGATTTCTGCCATTATTTGCATTTGCTTCTTATTGATTCCTTTTTGAGTTCTCTTTAGGTGAATTGAGATTTTTGAAGGAGTTGCTACAGTAGCTTGTGCTTTTATCGAAAAGTATTGCTGTTCCAAAGCTTTACCTATAGGTCTATTATCTTTTGAATACACTAATGTTGCTAATTAAGATTGTGTGAAGTCTTGTATAAAGTAAAAATTTCAGGTGTAGAGAGAGAATGATGTAATGAGATGAAGAATGGAAAAAAGCTCAAGCTTGGGGATGCCACCTCGGTGTCACCTCAAGAAATATCCAAGAGGTACAAGCGTCATAGCTTGGGGATGCCCAAGGCATCCCCTTCTTCATCAATAAAAAGCTCAGGTCTGTCTAGACACTCCGTTTTTATTGTTTTATATACTGCTGTGTTGTTCTTGGAGCGTCTTAGTTTTCATTTGGTTTTCTTAGTTATTTATTTTGCTTGAATAAAGTAGTTTGGACCCCCGTTCTCACTGTGTTGTTTCAAATAAGTGGCTTTGTGTTGGAAAGGAGTAGGAAGTTCCTGCTTGAAAGTGCAAGAGGAGCTTGCATTGACTGTGACTTAGACTTTAGCATGACATGTTAGGTTTTGTTTTGACCTTATTCTTAGTGATTATTGCTATAGCATGTCTTGTTCCAAACAATTGGGATTGCTTAGTGTGCCTTGAAATAATTATGCGTTGTTTTAACATGCAAAAGCATAGTATTGTGGTATTCTCCTTTGATGCTTTGTTTGGGTTGACTTGGCACATGCTCACACCATGTTATGACTATGAACAAGTCACCATAGCCTCTATGATCATTTAGTCCTTGACTTGTAGTACCACTCTATGCTTTGATTAGTAATGTTTTGTCGTTCTGCATGATTATGACCATTATTGCTCTCTTAGTTGGTTGCTCCCAGTCTTTTGCTAGCCTCCACTTGTATGAGTAAGCTCTACTCATGCTTCCAACTCCCAAGAAACCAAGTTATTCCAAACTGTCCACTATAAATTCCTATGCATGGTGTGTTACACCATTCCAAGTATATTCTTGTTTTTAGCTATCTTCCAATTTAGAACTATTTTGTTATGTGAAAATTTAGTGATTAAAACCCTCACAAACTTGATGGCACACTTTATATTCTTTGCCCCTAATAAACTTGAACCATTGTGTCATCTATGTTGTATATGCTTGCACTTATACATTGGAATTAGAAGAACCATGCTACCATGGGGAACATTTCAACATTGCATGTGTACTTTGTACACAGTTGATATCATGCTCTTTTGTCTATGGATGTCACCAGTGTGAAATAAAGAAGGAGATTGTAAGTCCATGGAGTTATGTATTTTGTGTTATAGAAATGCCTAGGCCGCTAGCCTAAGCCATTCCTAATCATGGTGGAAACTTACATCATCACCATAATGAGCTATCTGTGAAGCATCCTTAATAAAAAGCTATGCACATAGTAAATAAAAAGATCGCTAAGATGCTCATTGTCTGCTTGCCTTGTCATTTTGGTTATGGGATAGCTCCTGTACCATGTGCAAGGGGTACCCCGTTGGTGGTTCTCTATGATACGCATCAGTGGCGAATCCAGGAGGAAAACCAAGGGTGGGCTCAAAGGTTGACACCATTGAGAGAATTGCATATTCCATTACAAGCATATAGGGAAATAAAGTAAAACAATAACGCAGCGAGCTGACATCTCGCCCACAATGTCTTCGAAATACTTGATCTAGTCTCATTTGTTAAATATTGGCAGTATCAATTAGTTTTCTATATTATTTGTACTATCCCCGTTTAACAGAGTATTATTGATCATACATTAGTTACATAAATGTGTCAATGTTAGCTAGCTGCACAAATCGCAGAATACTCGTTGACAAAACTATCAAGTAGACAAGGATTTCTTTGGGTTCAAGTAGACAAATGATGTACACAACAAATTGATAACTAGAAGAGACAAATAAAAATTCGCTGAACTGGCATTCTCTACTGTAATTGCAACTTTATTTTTTTCTTCTACTATTGTGGCTATCACAACCTAAAAATGCCCACTATCACTGCCAGCTCAAATGTGAGTGCATTATTAGATTATTATGCACTTGTACTTACAATGGGCAATCATGATTCAATTATGAGTTGGGCTATTTATTGACACCGCAAGGTCCATGTAGAGAAAGTAGTGCATATAGCTTCGTTTTAGTTCTTCTTTGATTCTCTAACTACCCAAACTTTGATCTCTCACGATCATCTATGGTTGGGGCATGCATATTTGACTATTTGTTGGTAAAAGTGAATGGTAGGCTCGAGCCTAACGAAGCCTACTAGTAAATTAGCCCCTGATACGCATGTACTTATAATGACAAGAACTTACAGGTGACTGAAGTTGAGTAGCGTGAGGTGTGGCCCTCGTATCCAAGGGACTTGACATTGCCAACTTATACTTTGTCAAGCATATACTCCATAGTTTATTCACTTTAACCTTAACCACTTAAAACATGCTTATGATAGGGGAAATGAGGGCTGGAAGCTAACAAGTACCATAATTTTTGGAACCTCTTTTTGAAACTTGAAATCCCTGTTTCCTTTATGAAAGGCCTTTTTTCCACCATTATTTGAGTCTCCACCTTCTACTTTTAGGCACCTTTAAGAGAGCATAATTGCCATTCTGTATGCAGTGTCCCAAAACTTATTGATTGATGCATATTGTGATATTACTTGTTCATGTGCTACTTGTTTCTAGTCACCCTTGTGAATTTTGAAGGTGTCCTATGCATTTATTTTCTACTCCATGAGGGACAAGCTGAATGCCACTATGCTATGTTTTCTGTATGTGAAACTAACAAATATTTTTCATGATCTTTGTTTGTAGCCTTCCATGTTGCATGCATATTTACTTTGTCCTATTGTTAGAACTCCATCTTCCATGCACATGTTTAGAGTTCTTTGATTCCAGCTTTCAATGCTAGCAAATGGTTTGATCTTGGTTTTAACGGTGCATGTCACCTAAAAAATTATTCTTTTATCACTTATCTACTCGAGGATGAGCAGGAGTTAAGCTTGGGGATGCTTGATACGTCGGAAACGTATCTATAATTTTTGATGCTCCATGCTTGTTTACTATCTACTTTGCTTTGCTTTGTCCACACTTTGAGGTGTTTTTATATCTTTTTATGGAACTAACCTATTAACAAGTTGCCACAGTGCCAGTTGCCTGTTTTCTTCCACTTTTGGTTCCAGAAAGGCAGAAAATCAATATTCTCGGAATTGGACGGAACAAAAGCCAAAGTCAATATTTTATCGTGGGCGTCATGAAGTCCAGAGGGGAGACAGAGAGGCGAAACAGGGCCGCCATACCCCCTAGGCGCGGGTGGGCCCATCCCGCGCCTGGGCAGGGTGTGGGGCCCCTGACCGCCTCCCAGCCTCGCCTCTTCGCCTATAAGAAGCCCTTGATAAAGAAACCCTAGACACCCGATCAAAACTCCACGAAACCTTCTGTAGCCGCCGCTACCGTCGTCCCTAGATCGGGGGAGGGGGATCTGAAGTTCTTCCCGGCACCCTGCCGGAAGGGAGATCATCCCGGAGGACTTCTTCTCCGGTATGATGCGTGAGTAGTTCCACCTTGGATTATGGGTCCATGTAGTAGCTAGATGGTTGTATCTCCTCCTTGTGCTTTCATGTATAAATCTTGTGAGTTCCGCTCAAGATCAAGATCTAATCTATTTGTAATCATGCATGTTGTGTTTGCGGGGATCCGATGGATATTGAGATTACTATGTCAGATTGATTAATGGTTTTGTCTATTTGATACTATCATGTCTGTGTTGTTTGTGATCTTGCATGCTCTCCATTGTTAGTAGCTATCTTGGCCAAGTAGTTGCTAGTGACTCCAAGAGGGGGTATTTATTCTCGATAGTGGGTTCATGCCTCTAGTTTCCAAGGGAAGTGATAGAAATCTCTTCGGTTGTAGATGTGTTGTTGCCACTAGGGAGAAAACAAAGGTCTCTTGTTCATGGAACAAGTGGATTGTTTACCTTACACACTTTGCTTAAAGAAGTTGTCTGTTTCTTGCAACTTAATACTGGAGGGGGTTCGGATGATAACCTGAAGGTGGACTTCTAGTCATAGATGCAGTTGGATGGTGGTCTATGTATATTGTTGTATTTCCCAATCGAATCTCATCGGATCTTTTGTCTGGTATTGCATTGTTATGCCTTGCTCAGTTCCTGTCAATTGCCCTGCTGTAATTTGTTTACCCTTCATGCCATGTTGGTTATCTAAAGAGAGAACCTCTAGTGAACTATGGACCCCGGTCCAATCTTTATCATTGATACATCTTTCACTGTTACCTGTTTACTTGCTGCAAACCATTACCTTCCACACCATACGTTTAATACTTTGTTATAGCAAACCGGTGAGCTTGACAACCTCACTGATTCGTTGGGGCAAAGTCTTGAGTTTGTGTTGTGCAGGTCTCCGCGTTGCTTACTACACCCATGTGATGTTTTCTTCCTCCTACTGGTTCGATAACCTTGGTTTCTTACTGAGGGAAAAATTGCTGCTGTGCTGCTTCACACCTTGCTCTTGGGGTTCCCAACGAAACGCTCCTACATCAACTCAGCGTTGCATCATACGTCCCTAGTTATTATCACGCCGAGTCAAGATTTTAGGATACGTTTTGCTCTAAGGGGAAGCATCTTGAGGGCGAGCAAACCCACGGTAACCAGGAACGAGAATATCCAAAGGGACCAAATTTTCTAGAACTTGGTACTTCCTTCGATCCATAATAAATATCATTACTTTGCACCAAATCAACGAACACTTACTATGGACCGAAGGGAGTAGCATTTGACAACAATGCCTAATCCTCAAAAGCTTCTTCAGGCTTTTTCATCCTTAGAGGATGTAATGTAGGCCTAGATAATTGTCGCTAGCAAAAGTGAGTGAAAGCATCTTAAGATGATCAAACGTGTGCACCAAGTGATATGAATAATAGAGAGGCACCTAGGACCCTTGCATGATTCCATAATGGCACTGAAACCAGTATCAAGAGATTGTCATGTGATATAATCTATATAACAGAGCTCAAAGATGGATAAGTGGAAGCAAACCAAGTTGGGATGGTTCTTTGTGTTTTAATAAGCGCCATGATTTTCATTTGGCTGCAAAAGTAGAGAACTTACTCCAATATGGGACAATTGGAATAAACATCAACAAGACCTCTTTTTGTCAACAAAACCTGCCCGCTCTTATAACCAAAAGGATCAAGAGGAATGGCCCCCAACTCTCGTGGTTCACTGCAAGTTGATGCCACAACAAATAGACAACTGTCTTCAGTGAGGTCCATCACCAAAAATCACAGCTTAAACTTTTCAGAGAACATTCTCGCTTTTAGTTTTTTGTACTTCTTCATAGGTAAGTACAAAATTGTAAAGTTTATATATTTAGAACAAAGGGTAGTGTAATACCGATTCGAGGGGAGGGGCATATGCCCCCTCCCACTTGGCTTTCCCTTATGTCAAACTCGGAAATCTATGAGTGTGATAAAGATTGTAATTTTTGAAACATACACCGTGACGATTGTCATTTATCTAAAACTGAATATTCCAACCGGAATCTCGACATTCCAAATTTGTGACACCATCAGTCTAGTTTTTGCCGCAAAACTGTTGTTGATTCTTGGTGTTTGGTGTCAAAGGTTACAATTTACTTCTAGGTTTTGAGCTATAAATTTGTAGTTTCCATGAACCAAAGAGAAAACCATATGATCCATCATGAAAAATATATTTAGCATCTGTAACAAATCATAATAAGAGAGAGAATGCCAAAGAAGTCGGTCTAGGTACAATTTATCCAACAACACAGTACAATACATTACAAGATTAATATGGTGCCATGGTTTTTAAACATAAACACACCAAACAAGCTAAAGAGAACAAGCTGAGGTTCTATCTAGTTGTTCTTGTAATCCACCGGGCTTCCTACGGTTGTCCAACCGCCGACATTTTCTAGTTGATGGAAAAATCTACGTTATGCTAGAAGCATATGACACATTCTGGTGTGTTAGACCTTGGAACGAACAATGTAGGTCTAGATCATTGTCGCCCGTAAAGGCAAGTGAAAGCACCTCGACACTATCAACATGTGCACCATTGATTTGAATCCAACATCTGTGAGAAGAGCATCGATAGGAGGCACCTAAGGCCCTTGCATGATTATGCAATGGCACTAAAACTAGCATCAAAAGGTTGTATTGTGATGTAACCCAGAGAACAACACCTATGGCCAGTGAAAGAAATTCAAGGTGGCCGCTTCTTTGCAATCGCCATAGTGGCTCATTCGTCATCCAATTGCAGAAGTAGAGAACTATATCAAGATACTCGTTGCGATAACCAAAACATGAACATGGGGATCTGCAACTCTTGTAGTTTAATGCATGTTGGTTCCACAATAGATAGACCATGCTCCTCAATCAGGCCATTCAGCTGAAAATCACAACTTGAACTTTTCAAATTTTGAAGTTTGGTATTTGGAACAAAGGGTTGTGTAATATTGATTAGGGGGAGGGGCTGATACGTCCAAAACGTATCTACTTTCTCGAACACTTTGCTATTGTTTCTCATCTAAACTTGTGTGATTTAGATACAACTAACACGGTCTGACGCTGTTTTCAGCAGAATTACCTTGGTGTCTTGTTTTTGTGCAGAAAATGAACTATCAGGAAAAATCCCGGAAAATATGCCAAAAATTATATTTCACCAGAAGACCCACGGAGCTAGAAGAAGAGACGGAGGGGAGGCATGGGGGGCCCATACCCACCCTAGGCGCGGGCCCACCTGACCCCGCGCCTGGTGGGGGTGCTGCCACCCCAGGCAGCTCCTCGGCCTCCCTCTGCGCCTATAAATTGCCCTTTGACCTAAAAACCGAGGGGGGTTTGATAGTTTTCCAGAAAGAGTTCCGCTCCGCCTAAGATTCGGATCCAGAAACTCCGTTCTAGCACCCTGCCGGGACGAGGAATTTGGAGAGGATCATCGCCATCGTCATCACCAACGCATCTCCATCAACCACCGATGTTTCCCTCATCCATGAGTGAGTAATCCCCTGCTATAGGCTTGGGGATGGTAGGGATTGGATGAGTTCTATCATGTAATCGAATAAGATCTGTTAGGGCATAGTGCCTAGTATCTCTATTAGTGCTATTTGACTTTGTTGTAACTTGTTGTGCTTAATGCTTGTCACTAGGGCCCAAGTGCCATGATCTCAGATCTGAACTTATTATTGAATCATTATGATAGTATTGTTTGTGATCTTATCTGCAAGTTGTGTACACATATCATTGTCTGGATCCAAAGGCCCCAAAGTGATAATAATTGGGACAACCGGAGGGGATGGCTGTGGTGTGCAGATCAAATGTGTTCACGGAGTGTTAATGCTTTGCTCCGGTGCTCTATTAAAAGGAACACCTTAATTGCCAGTAGTTCCCTAGAGGCCCATTGCCACGGGTCGGATGAAGATGTTGTGCAAGTTCTCATTGCGAGCACGTATGACTATATTTGGAGCACATGCCTAGGATTGTTTAGTACTTGGATGCTTGTTATTATTTATCTGCAATGCCCTAGATCTTGAAGTTATATGTTTAGACTCGTCCATGCAATGCCCGGCCATCCATCCCTATGCCTACCGCACTCGAATCCCATCACATCATATCACATTATTGCTCCTATTTCACTTTATTGCTGTCTTTGTTGCTTTGCTGTTGCTACTACAAAATGTTGCTACTGATAAACTTTTATGAGCAAGAACTATTTCCAGGTGCAGCTGAACTGACAACTCAGTTGTTAAGGCTTGCAAGTATTCTTTGTCTCCCCTTGTGTCAAATCAATAAATTGGGTAATACTACCCGCGAAGACTGTTGCGATCCCCTATACTTGTGGGTCATCAAGACTATTTTCTGGCGCCTTTGCCGGGGAGCATAGCTTTATTTGTAAGTTTACTTGGATCTATTATTGTTCACTACTACTCCTTTCATCATGGGGAAGTCTCGTGATGGAAAGTTCCCTATTTTACCATCCACTACAAGAAGAGGTACAATCCTTAACACCTCTGCTGCTCTTGATTCACCGTCTGTTATAAGTAAGCTTGTCACACCACCACCACATACACATGCTACACACACTGCAACTACTGCTGAGTCTGAAACTGCTTTTGATACTCATGATGTTACTTCTAATGTGTTGATGCGAGTGGTTCATTAGGTCCTTTTCTAGATGCTACTATGGCTAGTCTAGGAAATACCGAAACTCCTAGTGAAGACACTGTTACACCTGTTAGCTCACCTGAGTCTAGTGAGAGTTATGATATTAATGATGGTTACATTGAGTTCACTGATGATTTTGTTGAAGAGTGCCGAAACACACATGGTACTAGTGCTATTAAGAGTCTCCTTGCTAGACATACTATTATGCCTAAGATGTCCTCTGATCCTAAGTTTGCCACTTCTCCCATAGATATTAAAGATGAAGACTATGATTTATCTCTTGATTTATCTTATTTAGATATTGTTGAGAAAGAACCTTTTTGTGGTACTAAAAATGAGAGTGTTGTGGCTCATATGAATGATCTTTCTACTATGAGTGCTTTGTTCTCTGATGATTTTAAGATGCACAAATACTTTGTTGCTAAGATCTTACCTTTTTCATTAAAAGGAGAAGCTAGGGCTTGGTTTAATAGATTACCTCCTAGTTCCATTGATAGCCCTAATTGCTTGATTGCTTCTTTCTTCCAGAAATATTTTCCTCCCAGTGCTAGACATGCTGCTTTGCAAAGACTTTTTGATTTTAAACAGGGAGAAGAAGAGAAATTGCCTGAGTCATGGACAAGGTTCTGTGCCTTGATTCATGCACATCCTGGATGTCCATTACCTAAGAATGAGCTTCTTGATATTTATTATAATGGACTAACTGATGATTTTAGGACCTACCTAGATAGCTTTGCTGATTGTGTTTTCAAGAAAAGAACTCCTACAGATGCTGAAGAATTAATGACTAAAATAAGAAAGAATTATGATGATTGGACTTCAATTGAGCTGAATGCACCTGAGCCTATTACTCCTGAACCCATTGTTCCTGAACCAGTTCCAACACCAACAACAAAGAAGAGGGGAGTTATTGCATTAAATGATGAAGTGATGAAGAAAGCTAAGAAGTGTCTAAAGGAGAAAGGTATTAGAGCTGAAGATGTGAAGAATCTACCTCCTATAGAAGAATTATGTAAGCCAATTCCCCACTCATCTACTATTGAGGTACACTCTCTCCAACACTTTGATGAAGGTGATATTCCTTATAGTAAGCCTCCTGATCAATGTTTAGAGGAACTTGACACATTTATTGTTAATCAAGGGTATTTTAATAAATAGGTTCAGAATCATTTGTTGGAAAACTCTAGAGCTATCCATGAGTTGAAAGATATTGTGGAAAGAACTTCTAATGATATTAAAATGCTTTGTAAACACTTTCAAATGGTTCAAACTCAACTTGATCAACTTGCTAAGGTACAAAAGGATATGCTAGTTAATGCTTCAGGAGATAAACATGCTTATGGAATTAGAACTAGGAGTGGTATAGCTACTCAAGATCCTTTACATCCTGAAGGACACCCTAAAAGAATAGAGCAGGATTCCCAACAAGGTGAAGATAGTGGTAGTCCTCGTAAGAGGAAGAAAAATAAACATAAGGTAGTTGAGGAACCACTTGAACCTGCTGTAGATCCTAATAGTATATCTGTCTCTGATGCTGAAACTGAGAGCAGTAATGATAAAAATGAGTCTCCTGATAAGAAGGAAGGTGAGGAAGAACCTGAGAAGCACACTAAGAACACTAGGTACACAAAGGAAGTTTTTATTGCTAATAAACATGGTAAAGAGAGAACCTTGGGTGCAGAAACCTATGACTTTTCCTGGTAAGAAACACAAGTAAAAGGAGGAAGAACACTACAACAAGTTTTGTGAGTGGATGAAACCTTTATTCTTGCAAATTCCTTTGACTGATGCTATTAAGTTGCCTCCTTATTCAAAGTATATGAAGGATATTGTCTCTAATAAAAGGAATATTCCTAATGAGGAGATTTCTACTTTGCTTGCTAATTACTCCTTCAATGGTAAGGTTCCAAAGAAACTTGGTGATCCAGATATACCAACTATTCCTTGATCCATTAAGAATAATTATGTTAGAACTGCTTTATGTGATTTGGGAGCTGGAGTTAGTGTTATGCCTTTTTCTCTCTATAAGAGACTGCAGCTAGAAAAGTTGATACCAACTGATATTTCTTTGCAAATGGCTGATAAGTCAACTACTATTCCTGTTGGTATATGTGAGGATGTTCCTGTTCAAGTTGCTCATAATTGCATGGTTTTGACTGATTTTGTTGTGCTTGAAATGCCTGAAGATGATAATATGTCTATTATTCTTGGGAGACCTTTTCTTAATACTCCAGGTGCTTTCATCAATTGCAATTAAGGAAAAGTAACATTCAATATTAATGATAGAGAGCACACTGTCTATTTCCCCAAGAAGGTTGTTAAGAGCTATTGCCTGAGAGCATCAAGGTTGGAGAAATATATTGTCCCATTCCACAAGAAAATTTTGAAACTATTATGATTGGGACCATTGCTATCAAGTATGAGGTAACATAACCACCTTGTGGAATGCAAAGTTTTGTTTCATATAAGATTGTTTTGGTAACAAGACTTGATCAACCTTGTTAAAAAAAGGATTTTAATGAACAAAATAATGTTTCCACTCTGGTTATACTTGATTTATTTTTTTCCTTTCTCCTTCCTAGTCTTTGCTTTAGCTTTAGTTTTGCTAGTTGTTTGCTTGTTTGAGTTTCTTAGTGCTCATGTAGTTTGTCTTTTGGTTTGCTTTTGCTTCTTTTGAAAAAACTGTTTCTGCGAGAAAATCAATTTTCATACCCTGAAAATTGGCCAAAAATAAAGTTTCCCAAAAAATCCCAGAAAATTCAAAATAAATTTTTCCTCGAAAAAGGGGCAGAGTGGCACCTGAGGCGACCCAGGGGGCCACCCTAGGCCACCGGACCCCTGGTAGGCGCGACCTACCAGGTGGCGACGCTTGGGGGGGGGGGTCTGGCCCACTTGGGCCCCTCCAGACTGCCTCCTCAAAGCCACCTTCTTTCTCTCTCCCGAAAAACACCGGGAAACTTGCTCAAGATCGAGTTCTTGCTATTCTTGCTCGCGATTTTAGATCTCCTTGTTCATCCCATCTCAAGTGCTGATTTTTGGAGGGTTTGCTCCTTGGTATGTGCCTCGTCCACTTGTCCAATTAGATTTGTGATTGGTAGATTGTATCTTGAGTATTTTGCTGCTATAGGTGACAGGTTATTTGAGCTTGCATGCTTGTTCTATGCTTATAAACTTTGTTTTGATGCATGTGTAATCCTCTAGCAAGTTCCTATAGTAGTTGCTCATCATTTATCAACTTAGAAATCACTTGGTTTGATGGTTGTCTAAAAATTTCAGAAAGGAAGATGAGTGCTTATACACTGAACCAATATGACTTGATGGTGCATGAGCCAATGAAAGTTCATCATGAGGAGGCAGGTTTTCCTTCCATTTATCCATGCAATGAATTTATGAGAGCTGCGGGGATCCTCCATGATTTCCAAACTATGGTTACAAATGCAGGGTTGGAACACTTTGTTGAAGGTGAACCATTTCAATATGTTAAGATAAACATGTATTTTGTACAGGACTTCCAGTTCACTTGGTATACTTCTAATTCCATGGTCCATTACAAAATATATAATATACCTATCGACCTGCCTTTTGCTAATTTCTGTGCAGCAATTAGAGTACCTTAGTGGGGATCTTGTGAGAAGATCAAGGAGAGGCCTAAGTCACTTATGGATTTATATGCTGAGATTTGCCAAGGTTTCGACTTATCAAAGGAAAGCGGTAAAATTCGGAACATTCAGCTCCTAGCTATTAGATACTTTTCCTATTTCATTACCAAGTGTGTTCTTGCTAGAAAGATTGCTAGAAAGTTGTCTTCTTTTGATCTAGATTTTATTGCAACTGCTCTGAATAAGAATAGTTCTTATAGTCTGGGTGCTTTGATAGCTCACCGTCTCACCACCAACTATGAGAAGGGTGGAATTTGTGGAGGTCTCATTGCTTCTAGGTTGCTAGCTTTGCATGGTTTAGAGCCTCACTTTTCAGATTTTCAGTTCCCCATAGAGAGGCTTGATATTGAATCCATGATTCAACATGGTTTTATTTCTTTGGGGGCTAATGTGAGAAGTTTACCATATGGAATATATTTTTCCTAGCAAGGTCGAAGAAAGGGTAGGATTGAGAAAATAGTTTATTTGCCTGCACATGCTTTGTTTAACTTTGATAACAGGCAAGGATGCTCACTTATGGAGGAGGAGGTTGACACTTATGTGGGGGAACTCTCCCAACAAGAGGAGAATGTTGAAGAGGATGCCAAAGACAATTCGGTTCAGCCCTCCAACTTGGGAGAGTCTTCATACCAGAAGCCCTCATTTGATTGGGGCGCGTCTTCTTCTTCATCGCAGGCGCCTGACTATGATCATTCCTATGATGACCCACCAGCATGGGGGTACTTTCCGCGCTATTGAGCCCCACTTAGGCCAAAAGCCTAAGCTTGGGGGGAGGTACACCGACATCACACTCATATATATATATCATGTTCGATCGGTTCTTTGTATATCCATTGTTTCACTTTCTTTTTGGTTTTTGTTGCTTCTTTCTAAAAACCCAAAAATACCAAAAATATTTTCGTTGTTTCTATTGGTTTGTTTTTTCCTTAAAAGAAAAATCCAAAAATATTTTTTCTTTTTTTGGTTTGCTTTGTTTTTGTTTGGTTTTTCTTTGTTTTCTTATTTCTAAAAAAATCGAAAACACCAAAAATATTTGTTGTTCTTCTTTGGTTTTGTGAGTTCTTTGCAGGGTTCAGCCGTCCTCGGTGGATTTTGGTTTCATGTTATTATTCAAGTCACACAAGTGAAGGGCAATAATGAAGATTAAGACAACTCGAGGTGTGGTAAGAGGCTGGTAACAAACTCTATTTGTTTCATTTCTATACATATACTCATCATTGTGAGCATGCTTAGCATGTTTGCGTAAGGTGTATGTCATTATGGATGCTTAGTAGTTCTTGATTGTCTATGATTAGCTCCAGCTTGCTAATAGTTTGTAGCATGTCATATGAATGTTTGCTTGCATTGTTTTATTCATACTTTGGTATGACATTGTGGTATCCTCCTCCTATCGCTCATGTGAATCGACTTGGCACATGCTCACGCATGCATATGACTAATAAATAGTCAGTAAGCCTCGATGATTTATTTTGCCTCAGAGTTCTTATATCACTTTCATGCCATAGTTAGTCCTGTTTTGTTGCAAGCATGATTATGATAGCTATTGCTCTCTCGTTTGTCGCCCCCTCTCTGTTTCTAGCCTTCACTTGCACTGAGTATGTGCTCTACCTGTGCTTCCAACTCCCCCAAAACCATTATTGCCAGCTGTGTCCACCATACCTACCTATTAGCATCATTTTCTATTTCAGTGCATATTCTATATGCCATGTTTTCTTCCAAAATAAAATGTTTGTATGTTTTGAGAAAGTTAGTTAGTAAAGCTCTCACGAACTTGATGGCACACTTTATTCCTTGCGCTTAATAATCTTGAACCATTGTTACTAGTCCATGAAAGTTATATGCTTGCTTATTATATACTGGGAGTCAGCAGAACCGTGCTGTCACGAGGAACACTTTTAACACCCGTTGGATATCTCATCCAGTTGATTCTTTGCTCTTTTGTTTACGAATGTCGATGATGTGAAATAAAAGGGGAGGTTGCGAGTTCATGGAGTTTATACATTGTGTTAGAGAAACGCCTGGGCCGCTATCCTAAGCCATGCTTAATCATGGTGGAAACTTGCAGCATCACCATAATGAGCATCTATGAAGCGTCCTCAATAAAAAGCTATGCATATGGTAAATAAAAAGATTGCTGAGATGCTCATTGTCTGCTTGCATTGTCATTTTGGTTATGGGAAAGCTCCTATACCATGTGCAATGGGTACCCCGCTGGCGGTTCTCGATGATATGCATGTATTTACAATGACAAGAACTTTCAGGTTACCAAAGTTGAGTAGCATGCAGAGCGATCCTCATACTCAAGGGACTTGGGATTTCCAGTCTATGGTCTGTCAAGCATATGATTCAGAGTGGACCTCACTTTCACCTTAACCACATGAAGATGCCTATGATAGGGGCAATGAGAGCTCAAAGCTAACGAGTACCTTCCTTTCAGCATTGGGAAGCCTTTCAAACCTTCACAAAACTGTTTTTCACAACCTTGTTGAGTCACCACTTATTCTATGAGCACCTTCTTGACAACATAGTTGTCATTCTTGTGTTTGTTCCAAAACTTGGTTAATTATGTCATGACTTTGATGCTTGTACCTCTGATATCTTTACTTCTAGTCTTCATGTGAACTTTAGAGGTGCCTTGGAATTTATATTGTGCTCTTCAAAACAAAGGCAAGCGAGATACCACTCTATCATACCTTACTATGAGCATTGCAATGTTGCTTATGTTTATGTTTCATGCTACTTATTATTATTGAGTTGGTTTCTCTTCATAGCTTGCAATGACTATTGAGTAGACTTAGTTGCATACTCCTTATTATGAATTGTCTAAGCATCTACTCCTGTGCTGAGAATATATACATTATATGAAGCAAATGTGTTCGTGAAAGTTCTTTTATCGCACTCAGTTTTCAACTGAATTGCTTGAGGACAAGCAATAAGCTAAGCTTGGGGGGAGTTGATACGTCCAAAACGTATCTACTTTCTCGAACACTTTGCTATTGTTTCTCCTCTAAATTTGTGTGATTTGGATACAACTAACACAGACTGACGCTGTTTTTAGCAGAATTACCTTGGTGTCTTATTTTTGTGCAGAAAATGAACTATCAGGAAAAATCCCGAAAAATATGCCAAAAATTATATTTCACCAGAAGACCCACGGATCCAGAAGAAGATAAGGGGAGGCCTAGGGGGCCCAGACCCACCCCAGGCGCGGGCCCACCTGACCCCGCGCCTGGTGGGGGTGCTGCCATCCCAGGCAGCTCCTCGGCCTCCCTCTGCGCCTATAAGTTGCCCTTCGACCTAAAAACCAAGGGGGGTTTGATAGTTTTCCAGAAAGAGTTCCGCTCCGCCGCCGCCACCAGAAACCAAGATTCGTATCTAGAAACTCCATTCTGGTACCTTGCCGGGACGGGGAATTTGGAGAGGATCATCACCATCGTCATCACCAACGCATCTCCATCAACCACCGATGTTTCCCTCATCCATGAGTGAGTAATCCCCCGCTGTAGGCTTGGGGATGGTAGGGATTGGATGAGTTATATCATGTAATCGAATAAGATCTGTTAGGGCATAGTGCCTAGTATCTCTATTAGAGCTATTTGACTTTGTTGCAACTTGTTGTGCTTAATGCTTGTCACTAGGGCCCGAGTGCCATGATCTTAGATCTGAACTTATTATTGAATCATTATGATAGTATTGTTTATGATCTTATCTGCAAGTTGTGTACACATATCATTGTCCGGATCCAAATGCCGCAAAGTGACAATAATTGGGACAACCAGAGGGGATGGCTGTGGTGTGAGGATCACATGTGTTCATGGAGTGTTAATGCTTTGTTCCGGTGCTCTATTAAAAGGAGCACCTTAATTTCCAGTAGTTCCCTAGAGGCCCACGCCATGGGGCTGAGAATATGTTGTGCAAGTTCTCATTGGGAGCACGTATGACTATATTTGGAGCACATGCCTAGAATTGTTTAGTACTTGGATGCTTGTTATTATTTATCTGCAATGCCCTAGATCTTGAAGTTACTTGTTTGGACTCGTCCATGCAACGCCCGTCCATCCATCCCTATGCCTATCGCACTCGAATCCTACTGTTAGTGTTACTGTTACTATTGCTCATGTTTCACTGTTGCTATTGTTGTTTCTGTTGCTTTGTTGTTGCTACTGATAAACTTCTGTGAGCAAGAACTACTTCCAAGTGCAGCTGAACTGACAACTCAGTTGTTAAGGATTGCAAGTATTCTTTGGCTCCCCTTATGTTGAATCAATAAATTGGGTAATACTACCCGCGAAGACTGTTGCGATCCCTTATACTTGTGGGTCATCAGGGGCACATTCCCCCCCTTGGATTTTAACTATGTCAAACTTGGCAAGCCATGAGTGAGACAAATTATAACTTTAGAAAAATGGGTAATTCGTGATCTGTAGCCTCTTTAGGCTAGGGCGATGCATCTTGATTCCAAACAGTCAACATGTAACCATGACCACCTTGTATGAGGACATCCAGATGTATCACATTGTCTCTCCCTTAGAAACATTCACTGGCAACGCCTTATCCCCAAAATGGGCATTTCGTGATCTACAACCTCTTTAGGCTCTTGCATCCTAAGAGGATGTAATACATGCCTAGATAGTTGTCACTAGTAAAGGCTAGTGAAAGCACGTCGACACAATCAACATGTGCAACAATTGATTTGAATCCAACATCCACGAGAAGAGAAGCGATAGGTAGGCGCTTAAGGCCCTTGCATGACTCCACAATGGCACTGGAATGAACATCAAAAGGTTGTCGTGTTATGTAATCCAGAGAACAATGCTCAAGTATGGGCAAGCGAAGGAAAGTCAAGGTGGGCACTTCTTTGCAATCAGAATAATGGATCATTCTTCACCCAATGTAGAAGTAGATAACTATCAAGATAATTCTTGTTGTGATAACCGAAAATATGAGTTGGGAAGATCCTCAACTCTTCTAGTTTATTGTAAGTTGATGCCAAAAAATGACCATGGTCCTCAATCAGGTTATTCACCTAAAAATCACAACTTAAACTTTCAAAACCACTTTATCACAGGCAATGTCTTGTGTGTTGAAGTTGTGATACAAATTTATTAAGGAGGCTAACTCCTGACGAGCAGAGAGATGTCCACTGTCGGGAGGCTTGGTCCAAGTGGATCATTGAATACCTAGGTTTCCACCATTATATATATATATATCTTGTAATCCACCAGCTGAAATAAGTTGCATCTGAGAAAATCCCGAATGTTGTGTAAACACTCTCCATATAGTGAAGTTTTGCTGGCTGGCGCCCGTAGTTTTTTGCTCTCTTTGTTGGAGAGGTTTTTCATGTTAAGTATTGTGTCCCCCTGCGTGTGGATTGTTCGTTTTTCATTTTATTTGCTTGTCGTGTTTATAACATTGTGTTCCGTGTGTTCATTTCACCCAGTCTTCTCTTCACTAGTAAATACTTAGTCAATCATATAGTTAGATGATGGATCACATCATTCTAATCAACATTTTTTGTTTGGTGTACCCCTGCTCCTAAACTAATGAAATTGAAATTACAAGGATGGCCATGATTTGGCGAGTGACCCATCAGATTGTCGTTCACTCCTTGGTTATTGTGTGTTTCTCTCATTGCTCGAAAGACGAAAAAAAACCGCGGTTTACCGCTCAAATGCATAGGCTAAGTTGAGAGCTATGACTCTTTTGCCAGCGGAGGTGACGTGGTTACGCTGGTTACTAGAGGATTTTGGGGTTTCTACCTCTACAACAACTCCTCTCTTGTCCGATGGTACAAGTGCTATCAGCATTGGAAACATGGGCAGACCTAGCACCCTCCATCCCGGGAGACCACCCAGGCTTGCCGATGGTGCACCCCTTGCGATTTGTGATTTTTATAGCGGTTTTGTCTAAAATTTAGTATTTTAAACTCGTTTGCCTAGGATTCCAAATTTTTTTGAGTCCGCCACTAATTGCGCATGACCTGGTGAAGCATGAGCTCACCAAGCACATCAGTATGGATGCCCTGTTTGTGCACACTGATGTACATGATCAGGTTCTCGCTCTTTATTATGCGCCTTCCGAGTAATAGTTGGAAGATTTCTTCACGAAGGCCGAGACCATAGCGCAACATGGATTCCTTCTCTCCAAACTTAGTGTTGTTCACCCACCATGAGTTTAGGATGGGTGTGTGGGGGGGGGGGGGGGGGGGGGTGTTAGAGTGTATAGCCTCTCTTTGTATTTTTCCATTATATAAGGGCATCTTGGCATATTTTCCTTTATGCACCTATACATGTATTGGCCTTTGACCCCTGTGAATAATAAGTTTCTTAGTTCACAACAAGAAATAATTGGGCTTACCTATCCAGAAGGAATAATGAAGAATGATAAGTTTCAGCCCACAAAAGACAAACTCTTGGAATGGTGCTCTGATTGGTCGGTATGAGAAATACACATCCGGAGCTGCTAAGGAAACTCTTATTAAATCAGTTGCCTAAGCAATCACAACCCATGTTATGATCGTGTTTAAATTCTCGGTGGGTCTATTTTGTGAACTATTCCAAATCATAAGAAATTTACGGTGGGGAGATGATTTGGATCTCAAAAGGGTACACTGTATATTGGAAAAGAATGACTAAACCAAAACACAAAGATGGCATTGGCTTTAGATACCTAAGGCTGTTTAACCAAACCCTATTGGCAAGACAAGCATGGCGTCTGATTGAGCATCTAGAGAGCATTTACGCTTGTTTGCTAAAAGAAAAGTACTAATTAACTGGTAACCTTATTGATACCGCTTTCGTCCAGAACACATAGCCTTGTTGCCAAGGGATTGTCCATGGACTCGATCTTCTAAAGAAATGAGTCATTTGGTGCATAAATAATGCCTTAAAAGTGAGAATATGGTGAGACAACTGGCTTTCCAGAGTGAACCTGATGGTTATTGGAAAAGAATCTGACACTAGAATCAGATGGGTCCCTGATCTGATCGATCAGGCCACCAAGAAGTGGAAGGAAGATCTAGTATTGAAATTTTTCTACAAACCTAATGCAGCAGACTGTATTCTATAAATCTAGCTGACTAGCTTGGCACCATGAAAACAATGATACGTTCTCGGTGAGAAGTTTGGCTTCAAACCTCCATACCACTAATCAATATATAGACACAAGTGCGAACCAGTTGAAGATAGGGACATGTGAAACCTTATCTAGAAACCAAATTTCCCTTCAGCCAGTGTTCGGTAGACATACAAGCCTACCGGCGACGGACGTCCAGAAGTTAGCCTTCTTAATAAAATTGAACCATACTTCTACCCTTTTCAAGAGAGACACCATTGTTCATCTTTAGAGTCTTGAGGTTGCGGCATTTTCTTACCAACCTCTTAAGTATAGTGAGATTAAGCGACCGCCCAGGTTAAGCATGAAACATTCAGAGTTTCCAGACAAGGAAATTTTTGTACGAACCTGATGCAGACCATGAAATAAATGATATGTTCTCGGCAAGAAGTGCATACAAATTGGTTTTAAACCTTCAGATAACTAATAAAGATACATGCACAAGCCTAACTGGCTAGAGAGAGGGACATGTTGTAGAACCCCAGATTTACACTAAGTTCTCATGTTATAGCTAGTTTAGAAAAATGCATGACCGTAAACTTTTATTTATACTTAAACAAGATTTATGTTTTTTTTGCACAAGGGAGGGGTCTCGAAGGACCCCGAAGCAGCATTCATTCAAAGCGGTGGGTACATAATTTCGTATAGGTCCCTGTTGAAAGGTAAAATAAGGAAAAACCCTGCAGAATAACAAAAAGGACCCTAGGGGAAAACTTAAAAAAGCAATCCAACCCCTGTCCTTATCCACCGACGTCGGCGGGCCAACTCCGGCAATCCAACCACCACCGGGGACGAACCAGTTGGTGGGAGTAGGACGTGGCACGCCGGAAAGGCTCCCCAGAAGAGGCCTCCTTCTTGGAGGTAGCAACGACGCATCTCTGGCGTCTGAATAGGCCGACAATGCGGCCATGGACCACGCCGACAAACTCGGCCGCCATGTTGTGTTCTATAAATCGCTGCACGAACCATCCCCGCAGCCTCCCAGAACAAAGAACAACAGAAGCAGTAGGTTCCCTCCCCTCGCCACCGAGGCCGGCCAGAGGAAAATCCACTATCGCTCTGCTCCATTGAAGGAAACGACACAAATGCACGAGCTTATTAATCGAGCTGCGATGACCGCACCTCTCAACACTAGCTCCCACCGCCGGAGCAACATGTAAGAGGGACGTCCGCAACCTCCTGGCGCCACTCGCCCACGCTAGAGAGTAGCTCGAGGACGCGAAGTTCCGCTGCAGAACACAAGATGCAGTCCTCCACCCCTCGCCGCCACGGCCGACCAGTAAGATGACTGGAACTGGCTGCTGCAAGCCAAACCCCATCGCAGACGCATGTTTATTTAGGGTAGCAGTGGCCTCCTGTAACATCCTAAAAATCATGATTTCAAAAGTTTGCATATCATTCATAATAATTTTAGGATCATTTCTTCAAAAAACAGAAACTTTGTGAATCTATTATTTTATGTAAGCAAGGCAATGGCCATATTGCTACTTTCTAATAAAAAAAATACTTATTTAATTCAGTAAGGATTTGATCATGAACTTGCGTGATGTTTATAAAGTTTGGTCAAGGTTTTCAAAAACAATTTATGAATAAGAAACCATTCATATACTAATTATAAACATTTAATTAGGACATGGTTTAAATTTCTTTTTCAAACCCATTTTGAATGTGAGTGTGAATAGGTGTTTTACACACCCCAGGATACAAGAATCACAATACAAAAGTTTGGAGAAAATTTCATTTGAACAGATTTGAATTGAGCATTTAAATCCAAACCAAAAAAATCAAATCAGAAATGGAAAAAGATAAAAGAAATGAAAACGGGCCGACGCCACTCTTTCGTCCCAGAAGCAAAAGCAGCCCACCCGGGATTTCCCTTCTTCCTCTGTTTCTCACCGCAGCCGCACACACCCTCTCACTAATGCTCCGACCCCACCTGCCCCGTCAGCATCGTCCCCAATCACCGCGCGTCCGACCCGCTCCGCCGTTACCTCGCCGTAGTGACGCCGCGAATTAACTCGGTTTAGTTCCCATTGATTCCGTGCGTGATCCTCGCCCTGGCTCCGGCTACAAAACCCCCTCTCCACCCCGCATCTTTCCCGTCACTTCCCTCGCTCGCTCCGCCACCGGGCTGCTCGCATTCGAGCTCAAACCACCGCAGTACCGACGACCTCCGGCGGCAAATTCCGGTGAGCCCTCTCATCCCCTTGCCTCCTGGTCTTGCTAGCACATTCCCTGCATCCTTGCGCATCGTTTAACACCGCTGCTGTGTGCTAGGACAACCCCGAGCGTCAGCAACGTTGACGACTGCGCGAGCCCGACGAAGCACTCAACTTCTACGAGTTGTTCTGGTTAGTTCCGAGCGCGCCTTGCCCTCTCTTTGTTACTCGCGTGATCAGCATCGCTTCCCGCATCTGACGCACTGCTCATTTCTCTCTGGCATGATCTACATCCTCGGCAACGTCGACGAACAGCCATGCCCGACGCCTTCACGAACTCCGGCGAGCAATCACTGACGACTCCGGGCGCCCCTCCGCCAACGAAGACCACCTTGAGCTTCAGCATCGTCACGCGAACACGGTGACCTACCCCACTGCCTTCTCCTTATCAGAACGCCGCGACACCACCGTCGACGCTGGCCGCCACACCGCCGCCGCTGACTTGTGGTTCGTTTGCTGTGGACCGTTAGATCTAGATCGGGCGTGTAGGAATAGATCACTTAAGCGAAGAGGTAAGTTAGATCTGAACTGTGCACAGTCATTTAGATCCAACGGCCCGCGAGCGTGATCCGCGCGAAACGGTATTGACCAATCAGACAGCGCCGCGTGGACAGTGTTTTGATTTAAAATCTGGAATTAGATCTATTAGTTGTTCAAACTTGTAAAATTCATAACTTTTGATCCACATGTTCAAATTTTGTAAATTTTATATCATTGGAATCAGGAGAAATAATTCTATCCAATTATGCACTTTGTTTAATAAATTGCATCTATAAAATGGGTTGTTTTTGCAGAGACATTTATTAGCTTATTTTGTATATAAAAATTGTATGGAAAATGTTCTAAAGGCCAAATTAATTTTATTTAGTGTATAATTGTTTGGTTTATGATTCATTACTATTTCACTTGTCTTGTTTGATTTAGGAAAAAAATCATCACATGGAATTTGCGTGCATTCATATATTTTTGCTTGTTTATTTTGATATGTGAATTTGGTGCTATCATTTTATGTGTAGATTTTGGTGCTAATAGTGATTGCGGTTGTGAAGATTGTTGCTACTCCCCCAACTACCAAGGCAAGTGGTGCTTCATATTTTTTTCCCAATATTTTGACTATGCATTAGAAATATTTTGTATAGGGCTTGCATGAGTATTTTGCTTAGTGTCTATATGCTATGCTTGGGAAATCCTAGTAGTTGTAGAATTGTTAAAATTTCCTCTAAGTGAAGATACTTTCTATTGCCATTCTTAGTCTAGCTAGTAGTAACCAAGGGTGGAATATATACATGCTATGGAAAAATATTGCTAAGTCTTTGACTTATGTTTTGCTTAATAAAACAACTAAGTGAATGAAACACCTGGGTGGAATGGTAATTGCTTGGTGGTTTTTGGTTGAGTGGTTACACAAGGCCCATTTCTATGGTTTACCTTGTGTATCTCACTTGTGGATTGTCACCCAGGAACAAAGGGATTTGAGATGCCAAATGTTAAGAAGCTTCTAGTGCAACCACATGGCATTATGGGCCCTGCCTGGATCATATAGGTTGCAATAACTTAGACAAATGGACAGTTGGTGGTAGGGGATTGATAGGTTTGGAGCGCGTCCATTTTGGTCTAAGGGAAGGCTTTTGAAAGGTCCTGTCTTGGTGAAAATCAAGTCTTGTGAGGAAAGTGCACAACCTCTGCAGAAGGAAGAAACTAAGTACTTAGCCGTGTCCCCGGTAATGGACAACTTGAGCATCAAGACATGGAAGCTATCAAGAATCTCCTCATCCCAATTTCCTCGGTTAAAACTTGTGGTTGACCAAGGGTGAAGGTTCACCAATTTCTATTGGTGGTTACTTGGGAAAGTTTTTGCTTAGTGTTTTCAACTGATAGGTAAAACCTATTTTGAGCAAAGCAAGCCTAAGCTACACTTAGCCAAATTCATGTAGTAACTAGATGCTCATATTCTACTAAGGTATCACTTGCCAATACTATTCCAATGTATTGACCCACTGTGGCTATAACTTGTGATGTTGCAGGTTACTCTGATGATGATTAGGAGTTATGAGTCTACACTCAACATGCTTGCCTGTGGCACATGAAGATGAAGACTTCTATTTTTATATTGTTAAGTTAAACTCTTGTACTAGCCTATGGCTATGGAGTTGTAAAAGACTATGTTATCTCTGGAATGATGATGTAATAATGACCTTTGTTTCTGTGTACTTCATCTTAAACTGTGGATGCTTGCAATTGATCCAGGGACTAGCATTGCAATCACAGGGATCTTTACCTTTATAAAGGTGGGATCTTACAGATGGTATGAGAGCACTGTGTTGCCTGTAGGATTATAACCCTAGGATTGGATTAGAAACCACTAAGGAATTTTTTTCAACAATTTCCACACTTGTCTTTTTCTTCTCGTAAACTTTTCTAATCTTGTTTCTCATCTCTATTTGTAGATGAACTCCATCAACGAAGCTATGAGTAAGGGACCACTCATGACCATGACTTTGGAGTGTGAGACTGAATTTCCCAAGGCCCTCAAGAACCTTATGGTTACCATGGGGATACATGGTGTAGCTGTCTACAAAGGATTCCCTATGATGGATGAAGGAGTAGAGTACTGGTGGGTGCAACTTCACTTGTACAAAAACAAGGAAGACAACCATAAGGATTCAGGATTATGCATGGTCACCAACTCAGAAATGCACACAACATTCTTTGACTCTACAAGAAATGCAGCTTGGAATGCCATCAAGGAGCTTGGTGATAGACTCAAGTGCAGAATGATTAACACCCAAAATGACCTTAGGGAAGAAAAGAAGCATACCCAAGAGTTGGAGGCTACTAACCAACGTTTAAGGGAAGACATCATAGACTTGGCAATGGAGTCATGTGATCAAGACCGACAGATCGCCTCTAGGGATGCCCTGTTAACCAACTTAGCAAGTGAGTGGGGATTGTAATGTACTCCGTTAGTTGGACCACCAAATTTATCATTTTATTTCCAAAAAAAATATCTAAGTTATGTTGAACCTTTGATGCTTGTAATGGATTTGTGTATGCCATGACTTGTGTGATTGTTGGAAAAGATATGCTTGTGATATTCCGTCTTGTGATTTTTTTCTATTTGATGTTGATTTTAACTTTTCTCTATCTTATAAAATAGATGCCTAATGTTACTATCAACACGGCCGAAGAGTTCAAGGGAACTCGTTTTAGTACTCGTCTCATTGATCTCACTAGTGTGATCAACCTCCCACTTCCTAGCATCATGACGCTTCCCCTCACCAAGTTTGAGAGGAAGGACCTTTGGGGCTTCAGAGTTACTCAGCCGGGACGCCAGACAGAGCCAACCACGGAGGCTATCACTTTCAAGCTGATGCATGACGACAAGGAGAGAGGCTTAGATGTAGTCATGCAGGATTTACTTGGGCGTCTGGTAGGGAGACACTCTAGAGGGCTTAGAGGTCTTTACTTTCACCCCTTCGGGAGACGCGACGAGGAGGCTGAGGCTATTGAGTACCATCCTGTGACACCCCGGTTATGAAAAGACCGTGGCCTCTATGTGACATGCCAATCCCTGGATCGGTTCATTGGCCCACAATAGAGTAAGATAGATAATCATAGCAACTAACCGTGTATCATGATCTACAAAGATCCAGAGTACCATTATTACAATATAAAAGCTTAGCATAAAGCTAGCTCAAATTGTTCAGGTAGCAACAAAAGCGAGTAAATCCTCCAATCTTCAAATTGCCCACAAGTGAACAAGTGCCGAGTGGAGTACCATGGCCTATAACGACCAATCAGAATTAGAATAACCTGTAGCATAAAACGCAACAGCCCCGAAGGATCAATACATGGAATGTATGGCAAGTAGAGCTAGTAATGGAGACAATAGTACTAACATCTACATGCATATTTGGCAAGTGGAGCTGTGTCTGGCTTGCATTTGCAAATAGCTTTGTCCTACTTTCATAAACAGTTTTGAATTTTCTTTGAAAAGATCCCAATTAAGTTAATCCAACAATATTAAAACAATTATGAAGTTAGAATGAGCGAGAAACATGTCATGGAATCAATATCAAGCAACTCAGTTGTCCATAACCGGGGACACGGCTAATCGATTAGATTATACACTCTGCAGAGGCTAGTACACTTTACCCATGTGACTTGGCCAGCCCAGCTCGTACCACCACTCTCATTTAGGGTGATGATAGGGAAAAGACCAAGAAGAGACTGTTCGGGAAGTAGCTCCTCAATCCCGACGCGCACCGGTCCAACCTACCAAAATTCTACATCTCTGGATACGCGGGTTCGAGTTACCACAACCTACTAAGTCCAACCAACCGCCCATTTCATTATTGGCACATGGTTGTACACGTAAGCTACACAATAAAGAAGCCAATCATTCTCTCTTGATACCTGGGTGCCTTTCCGCAACGAAACCACCAAAATTTATCAATACCATCACACCCAGGGGATTCATTGATTAAGTTGTTTTAGTTTTCACAAACCAAATATTTTGAGAAAACAAGTATCAATGATGTAACCCAGCCCTCGTTCAACATAGCATGGCTAAGCACATCTACAACGGTGGTTCATCTACAAGGAAAGCCCTACCACATAATAGGACATAGCATAGCGATAGTATCATCCTACACATGCATCTACAAAATACACGACAATGCATTGAAAATAGTAGGACGATATCATGAACAAAGTAGCATCTATTTGCCTTGGTTGTAGCGGTCGGAGGAACAATCCACACACGAGCAAGGGTTGCACTCCACACAATCTACACGACACAATTGCATTCATAAACAAACAATTCACAAACATATGCAACAAAGATGATGCATGAATGCAAGAACGGCAAGATAATTGGTGCTACAGCTGCACCACATAATACTAATTCATATTACTACCGAATACATGCATGGAAAATAGATTTGGCGAAAGGGAAACTATTAACCAAAAGTAGTGATCACTACTAGAGCTAGAACTTAAATAATGCACTACCGGTAGTAAACAGGTTTTAAAATCTTGGAAAAATTGTACCGCATAGGCATCGCTGATAAGAAACAGTACCAATTGGAATTACTCAAAAAGGAGTTATAAAACATCCCGAGTAATTAAAACACTACAGAAAGCCATTAGACAAATACTGCAGAAGTTTTTACTGTAAGCCTATCTTTTTAATTCACGATGAGATTCCGCTCGTTCACACGAGTTCAGGGACATATCACACGCGATTTTTGGAGCTGTGAAACTTTTACTACGAATTTATTACTCCGAAAAGGCCATTAACTCATTTGATTAAACTGTACTAAACCTGACAGTGAAAGTCTGAACCAAAGGTACAGTGAGATTCTACACGACTCACTGAACGCGTACATATTTTATTTGCAATTTTTGGCAAAGCGGTTGAATTTCTACGCAATTTACAAGATTCTACCGAAATCTGCCAACTAATAGGATTAACGAGATTGACCCACCAATCGTGTTCATTGACTCGGCTGATCAGCGTCTGACTAGTCAACGCCTGGGATGCTGACCAGTCAACGAACGATCTAAGCCGCTGATCTGAAATCTGACGGTGGCTGCTGTCTTACCGGAATCGGACTGCGAAACGAACTCCGGCGAGCTCCGGACGGCGGCGACGGTGGGTTCCGGCGTCGTGGTTCTACCTGCACGTACACACACGGTCAACTACGGCTCCCGGAACAATAAACGCGTGCGCGTACACGGCGATCTGCAGGGCGCAGTTGGCGGCGGCGGATGGAGACGCGGAGCACGGAAACAGAAAGAGGAGATCGAGGCGAACCCGGCAACAGACGAGGCGATGGCTGGCGACGGAGGGGTGGCCGGCAGCGGCGAGGCGAAGGTGGCAGGCGGCGTACGTGCGCCAGGAGGCGGCGCCAGGGAGGTCGCGCGGGGCTTGTGGCGGCGGGGTGTGGGCACGGGCCCCGAGGCGGTGGGGCCCTCTTTTAATTGGTCTCTCACGCGCGGAAAAAAAAAACTGAAACAGAATCGGTCCACGGTTGGACTCCGATTCGGAAATCGGTCCGGATTTTCGGACCGTTTTCCGGCGGTTTACTAAAATGTCCGTGTCTTTTGCATACGAACTCCGATTGGAGCGATTTTCGCGCCTACGGGTTCGTATCGTCGAGGGGAACAACATTCAGTCGAAGTTTGTGCGAAAACTCGAACCTACAGGGGTGGTTGTTGCAAGTCTCTCTAAAGCCCGGTGGTTTACTAAAACGTCCGAGTCTTTTGCATACGAACTCCGATTGGAGCGATTCTCGCGCCTACGGGTTCGTATCGTCGAGGGGAACAATCTTCAGTCAAAGTTTGCGTGAAAACTTGAACCTACAGGGGTGGTTGTTGCAAGTCTCTCTAAAGCCTCCCGCAGGAAACTTGGATCGAAACAAAATAGGGTTTTGCAATAGGCGTTTCGTCGATCCTCTCTACTCGACGGTATGCATGGTAAGATATGATGCGATGCAATGAATGATATGCAAGACCAAATCTAAAATTTGGGATGTGACAGA
Organism: Avena longiglumis; assembly: GCA_030063025.1. NCBI lineage: Eukaryota > Viridiplantae > Streptophyta > Magnoliopsida > Poales > Poaceae > Avena > Avena longiglumis. The sequence goes on along the minus strand of CP125975.1, from coordinate 414,658,822 downwards.
GGATGCTGCTAGAGAGACAGTGGAGCTGATTCGTCTGTACCTTCAGGACCTAGAGGTTCTTATTAGGCACCTAGATACTAATAGGACAAACGTCATGCTTAGCAATGACGAGCTCCAGGTTCAGCTCCGAGAGAAGGACAAGCTCTTCGCGGAGCAAGACGAGATAGTCAAGGAAATGGAGGTCAAGTTTGAAAGCCAGGACAAGAAATTCAAGAGCCAGGAGAAGAGAGTCCAAGACAGGAACAAGAAGATCCGGGAGATGATGGAAGAGCTAGAGACCAAGAACTTCGAGCTCGAGCATCAGCAGGGAGTGATCGAGAGGCTTAGCTCACAGAAGAGGGCTCTTAGGGCCAAGATAGAGGCCTTGACTACTAGTGTTGAGGAGTACAAGACCGCTATGGAGAATGCAGGTCTTACCCTTGTTGATGTGGAGATTGATGCGAAGGAGTAGCGATGACTACTCATTTATCATTCATCTACCGTACTTTTGATTATTGAGTCGCAATGACCATCCAACATGTGGGTGGCTTGCTATGGTGTGTTTGCATTTCCAAACTCGTCGTTTATGTCGTTCAAACTCTATGCTATTTTGATGCTTGGTTATTGTGATTGAGTATGTGATGTATTGTGCATGTTAAGCATCTATGGGTATCTCATTCTTATCCTTATGAAAACCACAGATGCCTCCTCGACGTGCCAACCCAACCCAAACAACAACAATGTCACCCCCGAGATGCAGCAGTTGATGACAGCACATGCACAACTAATGCAGATGATGACCACTTTTATGCAGAATCAGAATAACAACAACAACCCGAACAATCCACCCGGATTTGACATGCTCACCAAATTCCTAAGACTGAGGCCGGCAAAGTTCTCAGGAACCACTGATCCAATGGTGGCCAACGATTGGCTACGTTCGGTGAACAAGGATTTGGTAACTGTCGGCTGCACCAACGAGGAGAAGGTCAGGTTTGCAACACATATGTTGGAAGGACCAACCGCTACTTGGTGGGATAACTTCCAGATCACCACTCCCATTGAGGATGTGACTTGGGCTATATTTGAGGATGGATTCCGTACCGCTCACATTCATCCAGAGTGATGAATTTGAAGAAGAAGGAGTTCCATAATCTAAAGCAGCGTCACCGCAGTGTGGCTGAATATATTGAAGAATTCAACAATCTGGCGCGTTATGCACCAGATGAAGTTGATACTGATGCCAAGAGGAAGGAGAAATTCCTCGAAGGACTGAATGATGAACTGAATCTGCAGCTATCTGTTGCCTATGTCCCAACCTACCAATCACTTTGTGACAAGGCTACCATCTTGGACAACAAGATGAAACGGGTTGAAAGCAGAAAGAGGAAGCACAACTTTGACAAGCACAGCTCGGGATTGTCTCACAAGCGTTCCCATCATGATGATAGTGGGAGTTCTGGATCCCACAAACATGGAAAGTACAACAACCACCATAGCCACAACCGTCATCATGACAACAAGCACCACCGTAGTCATGATAGTGACAAGTACAAGAACCACAAGAGTGGACACAAGAGTCACCACAGTAGAGGTGGAAGTGGAAGTGGTAGTCAGCCTACAAAGAGATATATCAGTCAGGTTGAATGTTTCAAGTGTAAGAAGCTGGGGCATTATGAAAATGAGTGCCCAGAGAAGAAAGTGGAAGGAGCCACCTAGTCCAACCCTTTCCAGAAGGGACAAGTAAACCACATCAATGTGGAAGAGATTTATGAGTAGTCCGATGCTGTGGCTGGTAAGTTCAAGCTCAATTCTATTCTAGCACTTGTTCTTTTCGATACTGGTGCATCACATTCATTCATATCAAAAGCATTTGTTGATAGAAATGGGTTTCCAATAGAAAATATTGGGTGTGCAATAAAAGTAAGTTCTCCCGGTGGAGATATGATAGTAAGTCTCGGATGTCGTGATCTAGTGATAGAATTTGGAAAGCATAAGTTTCTAGTTAGTCTGATAATCTTAGATTCCCAAGGACTGGAGGTATTTTTGGGAATGGACTGGATGACCAAGTATGAAGGAGTACTAGATTGTGCCAATCGTACTGTTGCACTCACGACCCCGGAAAGGAAACGGATAAGATTCAAGTCTAACTTTGAATCAAAAGGGAGTAAGATAAAATATCTTAAGAGGGTTAGCTTAGACAGTGTGACAATTGTGAGGGAATATCCGGATGTGTTTCCGGAAGAGTTGCCAGGGATGCCACCAGATAGAGATGTGGAATTTTTGATTGACTTGCTTCCAGGATCAGGACCAATAACAAAGAGACCTTACAAGATGTCAGTTGATGAGTTAAAAGAACTCAAGAAACAACTTGGAGAACAGTTGCAGAAAGGGTTTATTCAACCAAGTTCTTCATCATGGGGAGCACCAGTTCTGTTTGTGGAAAAGAAAGATAGAAGTCAAAGGTTATGCATCGATTATCGTTCACTCAATGAGGTGACTATTAAGAACAAATACCCTTTGCCCAGAATCAATGACTTGTTTGATCAGTTAGAAGGAGCCTGTGTGTTCTCAAAGATTGATCTCCGGTCAGGCTATTTTCAACTCAAGATAAGGGGACACGACATACCTAAGACTGCATTTACCACAAGGTATGGATTGTATGAGTACACCGTGATGCCATTTGGTTTGACCAATGCACCAGCTTACTTCATGAATATGATGAACAAGGTGTTCATGGAATTCCTTGACAAGTTTGTTGTCATTTTCATCGATGACATTTTGATCTACTCCAAGAGCAAATAAGAGCATGAGGTACATTTGCGTTTGATACTTGAGAAGCTTAGAGAGCATAAGTTGTATGCCAAATTCAGCAAGTGTGAATTCTGGTTGAATGAAGTTGGATTTCTTGGGCACATCGTGTTAGGAGATGGTGAGCAGCTGATCCCGCAAAAGTGTTAGATGTAACTGAATGGGAATCTCCTAAGTCAGTGAAATAAGTTCGTAGTTTCCTTGGCTTGGCAGGATATGATAGAAGATTCATTGAGAAGTTATCCAAGGTAGCTAAGCCAATGACGGAGTTACTAAAGAAATACAAGAAATTTGCTTGGACTGAAGGGTGTGAACTCAGTTTCCAAGAATTGAAAAAGAGACTAGTGACAGCACCAGTCCTATGTCTGCCAGATTTGGAGAAGGATTTCCAAGTTTATTGTGATGCATCTCATCATGGATTAAGGTGCAGTTCTGATGCAAGAAGGGAAAGTTGTGGCTTATGCCTCGGGACAACTCAAAACTCATGAGGTAAATTATCCTACTCATGATTTAGAGTTAGCCTCTGTTGTCCATGCACTCAAAACATGGAGACATTATCTTTTGGGAAAGCGATGTGAAGTGTTCACAGATCACAAAAGTTTGAAGTATATCTTCACTCAGAAAGAAATTAACATGAGACAAAGAAGATGTCTAGAACTCATCAAGGACTATGACTTGAGTTTGCAATACCACCCCGGTAAAGAAAATGTTGTGGCAGATGCACTAATCCGTAAGGTATTTTTGAATGGCCTTACTAAGGGAGAGTTTCCAGATGATCTGTGTGCCCAATTTAGAGACCTCAGATTGGAGATTGTGCCTGAGGGACATCTCATGACATTGGATGTTCAACCCACCTTGTTGGACAAAATCAAGGAAGCCCAAAAGACAGACAAGGAAATTGAAGAGATCAAAGAAAATATTGGCAAAGGAAAGGCCAAAGGATTCCATGAAGACAAGCATGGTACTTTATGGTATGGAAAACGTATCTGCGTTCCGCAAGATCCGGAGCTTCGGAAACTGATATTACAAGAAGCACACAACTCACCATATTCCATTCATCCGGGTAACACCAAAATGTACATGGATATGAAGGAAAGGTTTTGGTGGAATAATCTCAAGAAAGACATCGCCGAACATATTGCTTTGTGTGATGTATGTAGTAGAGTGAAAGCGGAACATCAGAAACCAGCAGGGTTGTTGCAACCACTACCTATTCCTGATTGGAAGTGGGACAAGATTGGCATGGATTTCATCACCGGATTGCCAAGGACCAGGTCAGGATATGATTCTATTTGGGTAGTAGTGGATCGCCTAACTAAAGTGGCTCATTTCATACCCGTGAAGACAACCTATACAAGTTCTAAGTTGGACAAGATATATATGAATAGGATTGTGTGTCTACATGGAGTACCCAAGCGTATTGTGTCTGATAGGGGAACTCAATTCACTTCTCATTTTTGGAGGCAACTGCATGAGTCATTGGGAACGAGATTGGAATTCAGCACTGCTTTTCATCCCCAGACTGATGGACAAACAAAAAGGACCAACCAAATTTTAGAGGATATGTTGAGAGCATGTGGCCTAGACTATGGAGCTAGTTGGGACGAAAGTATGCCTTACGTAGAATTCTCTTACAACAACAGCTATCAAGCCAGTATTGAGATGGCACCGTTTTAGTTTCTCTGTGGGAGAAAGTGTACTACCCCATTGCTATGGAATGGTGTGGGAGAAAGAAACTTGTTAGGACTAGAACTAATCAAAGATGCCGAAGAGAAAGTCAAGTTAGTAAAGGACAGATTGAAGATAGCACAGTTCCGACAGAAGAGCTACGCAGATCCTAAGCATAGAGAAGTCACCTATGAGGTGGGTGATAGAGCTTATCTTAGAGTATCACCACTTCGTGGAGTGAAGATATTCGGAGTCAAAGGAAAATTGGCCCCAAGATATGTTGGACCATTCAAGATTCTGAGTCGTAAAGGAGAAGTAGCTTATGAGATTGAATTGCCGGAATCATTGTCTGCCGTTCATAATGTGTTTCATGTGAGTCAACTAAAGAAATGCCATCCCGAGATGGAAGAGACTTCTTTAAAGGATACTATACCTTTGGAGGAGGTCCAATTAGAAAGTGATCTCACTTATGAGGAAAAACCTATCAAGATTCTTGAGACTGTTGAAAGAGTCACTCGGACAAAGACTATCAAATTTTGTAAAGTTCAGTGGAACCATCATTCCGAAAAAGAAGCAACATGGGAAAGAGAGGATGACCTTCGGAAAGACCACCCTCACCTATTTGCTAGCCAATCCGAATCTCGAGGGCGAGATTCACCTTAAGGGGGTTAGATTTCTGTAAGATCCCACCTTTACAAAGGTAAAGATCCCTGTGATTGCAATGCTAGTCCCTGGATCAATTGCTAGCATCCATAGTTTAAGATGAAGTATACAGAAACAAAGGTCATTATTACATCATCATTCCAGAGATAACATAGTCTTTTACAACTCCATAGCCATAGGCTAGTACAAGAGTTTAACTTAACAATATAAAAATAGAAGCATCTTCATGTGCCACAGGCAAGCATGTTGAGTGTAGAATCATAACCCCTAATCATCATCAGAGTAACCTACAACATCACAAGTTACAGCCACAGTGGGTCAATACATTGGAATAGTATTGGAAAGTTATACCTTAGTAGAATATTAGCATCTAGTTACTACATGAATTTGGCTAAGTGTAGCTTAGGCTTGCTTTGCTCAAAATAGGTTTATCTATCAGTTGAAAACACTAAGTTTTTGTTTGGCAAAAACTTTCCCAAGGAACCACCAATAGAAATTGGTGAACCTTCACCCTTGTTCAACCACAAGTTTTAACCTAGGAAATTGGGATGAGGAGATTCTTGATAGCTTCCATGTCTTGATGCTCAAGTTGTCCATTACCGGGGACACGACTAAGTACTTAGTTTCTTCCTTCTATAGAGGTTGTGCACTTTCCCCACAAGACTTGATTTTCACCAAGACATGACCTTTCAGAAGCCTTTACTTAGACCAAAATGGACGCGCTCCAAACCTATCAATCCCCTACCACCAACTGTCCATTTTGCTAAGTTATTGCAACCTATATGATCCAGGCAGAGCCCATAATGCCATGTGGTTGCACTAGAAGCTTCTTAACATTTGGCATCTCAAATCCCTTTGTTCCTGGGTGGCAATCCACAAGTGAGATACACAAGGTAAACCATAGAAATGGGCCTTGTGTAACCACTCAACCAAAAACCACCAAGCAATTACCATTCCACCCAGGTGTTTCATTCACTTAGTTGTTTTCTTAAGCAAAACATAAGTCAAAGACTTAGCAATATTTTTCCATAGCATGTATATATTCCACCCTTGGTTACTACTAGCTAGACTAAGCATGACAATAGCAAGTATCTTAACTTCGATGAAATTTTAACAATTCCACAACTACTAGGATTTCCCAAGCATAGCATATAGATACTAAGCAAAATACTCATGCAAGCCCTATACAAAATATTTCTAATGCATAGTCAAAATATTGGGACAAAAATATGAAGCACCACTTGCCTTGGTAGTTGGGGGAGTAGCAACAATCTTCACAACCACAATCACTATTAGCACCAAAATCTACACATAAAATGATAGCACCAAATTCACATATCAAAATAAACAAGAAAAAATATATGAATGCATGCAAATGCCATGTGATGATTTTTTCCTAAATCAAACAAGACAAGTGAAACAGTACTGAATCATAAACCAAACAATTATACACTAAATAAAATTAATTTGGCCTTTAGAACATTTTCCATACAATTTTTATATACAAAATAAGCTTGTAAATGTCTCTAAAAAACAACCCATTTTACAGATGCAATTTATTAAACAAAGTTCATAATTCGATAGAATTCTTTCTCCTGATTTCAATGATATAAAATTTACAAAATTTTAACGTGTGGATCAAAAGTTATGAATTTTGCAAGTTTGAATAACTAATAGATCTAATTCCAGATTTTAAATCAAAACATTGGCCATGCGGCGCTGTATGATTGGTCAATACCGTTTCACGCGGATCACGCTCGCGGGCCGTTGGATCTAACTAACTATGCACGGCTCAGATCTAACTTACCTCTTCGCTTAAGTAATCTATTCCTACACGCCCGATCTAGATCTAACGGTCCACAGCAAACGAACCACAAGTCAGCGGCGCTGCGACGGTGGCTGGCGGCGACGCGGTCAGATGGTGGTGTCACCGGCGTTACAGGAAGCGAGAAGGGCAGTGGGGTAGCTCACCGTGTTCGCGTGACGATGCTGAAGCTCAAGGTGGTCTTCGTTGGCGGAGGGGCGCTCTGAGTCGTTAGTGATTGCTCGCCGGAGTTCGTGAAGGCGTCGGGCACGGGCTGTTCGTCAACGTTGCCGAGGATGTAGATCATGCCAGAGAGAAATGAGCAGTGCGTCAGATGCGGGAAGCGATGCTGATCACGCGAGTAACAAAGAGAGGGCAAGGCACACTCGGAACTAACCAGAACAACTCGCCGGAGTTGAGTGCTTCGTCGGGCTCGCGCAGTCGTCGATGTTGCCGACTCTCGGGGTTGTCCTAGAACATAGCAGCGGTGTTAAACGATGCGCAAGGATGCATGGAATGTGCTAGGAAGACCAGGAGGCAAGGGGAGGAGAGGGCTCACCGGAATTTATCGCCGGAGGTCGTTGGTACTGCGGTGGTTTGAGCTCGAATGCGAGCAGCCCGGTGGCGGAGCAAGCGAGGGAAGTAAGGGGAAAGATGCGGGGTGGAGAGGGGGTTTTGTAGCCAGAGCCAGGGTGAGGATCACGCACGGAATCAATGGGAATTAAGCCAAGTTAATTTGCGGCGTCACTGCGGCGAGGTAACGGCGGAGCGGGTCGGACGCGCGGTGATTGGGGACGATGCTGAAGGGGCAGGTGGGGTCGAAGCGTCAGTGAGAGGGTGTGTGCGGCTGCGGTGAGAAACAGAGGGAGAAGGGAAATCCCGGGTGGGCTGCTTTTGCTTCTGGGCCGAAAGAGTGGCGCCGGCCCGTTTTCATTTCTTTTATCTTTTTCCATTTCTGATTTGATTTTTTTGGTTTGGATTTAAATGCTCAATTCAAATCTGTTTCAAATGAAATTTTCTCCAAACTTTTGTATTGTGATACTTGTATCCTGGGGTGTGTAAAACACCTATTCACACTCACATTCGAAATGGGTTTGAAAAAGAAATTTAAACCATGTCCTAATTAAATGTTTATAATTAGTATATGAATGGTTTTTTATTCATAAATTGTTTTTGAAAACCTTGACCAAACTTTATAAACATCACTCAAGTTCATGATCAAATCCTTACTGAATGAAATTAGTATTTTTCTTATTAGAAAGTAGCAATATGACCATTGCCTTGCTTACATGAAATAATAGATTCACAAAGTTTCTGTTTTTGAAGAAATGATCCTAAAATGATTATGAATGCATGAATGATAAACTTTTGAAATCATGATTTTTGGGATGTTACACCTCTGCCGCTATCCTCTGCCCGTCCCAGAGCAGAGTCAAGCAAAGGAAGAACCCTAGGCAGCTGCAGATCTTCCTGCCAATATCTGGAGCTCTGCTACCAACTATGGGCATCTCGTCCAACTCCGGCAGAACGCCGCCAACCCTACCTAAACTACCACCGTCGGCACCACCCCTCAGCCATCTCCCACCGGCAACGCCGATGAGAGAGGCTTTGGTTTGGTCCGGGGCTTCTCGAAGAGGAGCTTGGGACTGTAGCAGGGAGGAGGGGGAAGGGCGTAGCTGTAGAATATTTTAAGTTGTGCAGTTGCGCGATCCCTCAAACAAGATTTATGTATTGCTAGGTTAACCATACTACTGGTGAGATCACGCCTGCTCGGAGCGGTGTAGATGGAACCACGGTATACGGTGATAACCCATATATATTTGAGAATTATTGATTGTCATGCATTGTATGCATTTTATACATGCATAAGAAATTCAAACTCAAGTAAATCTAAAATAAATTTTATGTTTTAAAACAAATAATAAATGGCAGCCAGGTGCATGTAGGCTCCCGCTTGCGCAGGGTCTAGCGAAGGGTCCGACCACATTGTAAAACCACTAGTTATTATTACTTGTGTTGTTCGAGTGTTGAGAGTTTGGAAATAGAAATTCGGGAACTCAAATGGAAAATTTACTTTGGATGTGGGCGTCGATAGTGTGCGCTCGAGACCGCGAGGTTACCGGAATTTTCATTTTCTGCAAAATAATTTTCTTGAGAAAATCTATTTTTTGATATAAGTTATTCCATCAATACAATTATGTCTAACTCCCTCGGTTTGGGATTATAGGTCACGCACGATTAACTAGGTTACCAATTTTAACAAAAAAATATAAATAAAATAACATAAAAATTATACCATTAGAAATTTTAGTTGTTGTATTTTCTAATGGTATAATTTTGTGCTATATAACTTATATTTTATTAGTCAAATTAGCGACCTAGGTATACGCGTAGTACCTATAATCTCAAACAAAGGGAGTACAAAACAGTCGCAAGGACAAATGGACCCCGAATGAGAAATCATATTAATTTAATTTGAAGGAGTTTATATAGATAATTTATTTTTAGAAAAAAATTTGGATAAAATTAAGGGATGTGCTACGTGTCCCCGGAGGATCAAAACCCCCGATCCCCAGATCCTAGAGCTGACACGTGTCCTTTTTAGCGTAAAAGAAATAAACGAACGAGAACCGTGGATGGATCCCACGCTTATATCCTTCTCCTGTCGGCCTCCCCAATTTTACCCATGAGCACCACCAAGAAAAACCAGCCGCCGATCTATTAGAACTACACCGGACCACCACCCCTGTTGCATATCCGCCATGAGGATGCCGGCGACGAGCACCTTGCAGCAGGGCTAGGGAATCTTCCGCTTCTCCGCCGCGAGGCCGCTGACGAGAAGAACGTTAGTTGCAGGAAGGCCTCGGCATCAGGCATAGCTCCGCCGGGAGGCCGCCGGCGAAGAGCACGTTGCAACAGAGGCCTCATTCCCGGTAGCAATGGCGGCAGCCTGATGTAGCAGGGTCGGCAGTCAGTTGTTGCAACACCGGCGACCAGTCGTAGCATGGCCAGCGGTGGGATGTAGCAAGGGCGACGGTCAGATGTCGCAAGGCCATTGGGGCGACGTAGCAGGGCCGTCGGCCAGTTGTAGCAGGCCCGGCGGCCGGATGTAGCAAGGGCGGCGGCCAGATGTAGCAGGACCACCAGTCTGACGTAGCCGAGACAGTGGGCCGACGTAGCAGAGCCGACGCCTGGATGTAGCAGAGCCAACGATGGGTTATAGCACGGCGGAGACCGAATGTAGTAGGAGGACAGGCGGCCAGATGTAGCAATGGCGGTAGACAGATGTAGCAACTCTAGAGGCAAGATGTAGCAACAACGACGAGTGCTTTGAAGATCTGGTTCTGGAGCCTTGGTCCCTGCCCCTTGCTTCTCCAACACCTTCTCTCCGGTAGCACGGCGACGGGGCCTACAACAACACGCCGCCGTGAATATGTGAGGTGGGGTAGAAGAACGGCTGCGGCGCGTCGGCCGGAGAGGAACGCTACAGTGCGTCGGGCGCATGAAGGATAGTGGCATGTGGCCGGAAGAGAAACGGCGGAGGTATGTGAGAATTCAAGGACGTCTCAGACTCGGTGGGGAAGAAAAGAAAAAGAAGAAGACACATTGTGGGTGGGACCGGAGGTTGCGTGCCTGCTTTGACCGCTACGGGAAAGAAGGCGCGTAGCGACCCGAGGGATTGTATTGTTTAATCCCGGATGATATGTATCAATTTCCTAAAATTAATCTATTAACAATGTGTATTTTATAAGTGTGGATTGATTGATCGGTCTAGTATGTTAAATATTAGGATTTATACACATACAAGTAGGTACATAGAAGTACCTTCTTGTTTACCATGTGCTATAGGAGCCAAACTACCAACCTTTCACCTTTCGAACAAAGCATGTCCCGACCATCGTAGGCCATCTCCACCACCCGTTGTGTACGAACATGACGTGTGTGGCGTCCCAGCGGCACGACTCATTCGGACAGACGTGTCTGGCTCAACTCATTTGTGTATCAAATTTGGACAACGATTGCGTCGGTTCGAACACAACATAGTGTAGGGGTTCGTAGCATGGAAAACAAAAAATTTCTACCGCATACAAACAAACAAGCCAAGATCTATCTACTAGATTGTAGCAACGAGTCGATGGAATAACTCACCCTCGAAGATTCCAAAGTGTTTAACGAGAGCGGATTCTCGTGGGTGATGTAGTCGTACTCTTGCCGATCTCAAGATCGTGTAGATGATCCTTCCGGCCATGCGTTAAGAAGCTTCCGCAATGCTTCACATCGCTCGCAGATTGATGAAGACCTTCCTCTCCCTTGTTCCAGCAGGCAGCGGAGGTTATAGCACTCTCCTCGCGATTCCGGCAGCACAACGGCGTGGTACCGGAAGTAGAGGGGAGATCTCGCAGGGCTTCGCCTTAAGCCGGAGCGAGTATGGTGGACTATGAGAGAGGCCTTGGCAATCTAGGGTTTAGACACACCAAGGAGAGAGGGCTAGGCCGGCGGCTAGGGCAAGGGGATTGCCCCAAGTCGGCGGCCAGGGTTTGCCCTAGGGCGGCGGCGGCTGCAGGAGGGCCGACGGCTAGGGCTAGGGTTTTGGGTGGTGGAGTTGTGTCTTTGGAGGGGCAGCCCTGCCCCTCCTTTTATAGGTGGAGGGCGCCGGCCAAGGGGGAGGGAGTCCACCCCCAACTCGGCCTCCAAGGCCGGCGGTGGAGGGAGAGGAACTCCTCCCCAAGTAGGTTTCCTACTCTCCCTCCACCAAGCAAACTTGCCGTTTGACTTTTCAAATTGGCGTTTGACTTTTCAAACTAGGATTTGATTTATCCCTTTATTTTGCTCAGCGATGACACCTAGTACATGATGCAACCATTCCAACTTGTTATGACACATTCATGTAACCTTCCCCTCCGGAGTCCCGGACCTTCCAGAACCTTCTAGAACATTCCCGATGAAAACACCGAAACCATTCTCCAACCCCGAAACATGACTTTCCTTATATGAATCTTATTCTCCGGACCATTCCGGATATCCTTGTGATATCCCGGATCCCATCCGAGACTCTGAACAACATTCGGTATCTTACTCATCATTCCATAACTACTCAACAACATCGAATCCTTAAGTGTGTCTCCCTACGGTTCGTTAATTATGCGGACATGATCGAGACACTTCTCCGAACAATAACCAATAGAGGAATCTGGAAATTCATATGGTTCCCACATATTTCTACGATTACTTTGCGATCGAATGAACCACTTACATACGATACCAATTTCCCTTTGTCTCACGATAGTTTACTTATCCGAGGTTTTGATCGTCGGTATCTCTGCATACCTAGTTCAACCTCGTTACTGATAAGTACTCTTTTCTCGTTCCCGTGATATGTGATCCCTTGTGAGCTAGTCACATGCTTGCAAGCCAATTGGATGACATTCCACCGAGAGGTCCCAGAGTATATCTATCCGTCATATGGATTGACAAATACCACTCTTGATCCATGTGTCTCAACCAATACTTTTCGAACACTCAATGCCACCTTTATAACCACCCACTTACGGTGTGGTGTTTTATGTCATCAAAGCATCCTTCCGGTGATGGTGATATGCATGATCTCATGGTCGAAGGAATTAGGTTACTATGTATCAGAAAGCATATAGCAATTGAACTATTAAAATAACTTGACCTTTATGCTACGCTTATCTATAGGAGTATGTCCATCATATCATTCTCCTAACGATATGATCTTGTTGTTAATAACATCTCAATGTTCATGACAGGGAAACCACAATCATTTATTAACCAACAAGCTAGTATTATAAAGAGGCTTTACTAGGGACTCTAATTTAGTTTACAAATCACACAAGTATTAATGTTTCCTTGTTAATACTGTTATAGCATGAATGTAAACATTTATCATAAACACAAATATATAATAATAAGTACATTTATTATTGCCTCTAGGGCATATCTCCAACAGTCTCCCACTTGCACTAGAGTCAACTAATCTAGATTACATGGTAATATACCGAACACCCATGGCAATTTGGTGTTGGTCATGTTTTGCCCTCGGGAGAGGTTTAGTCAACGGATCCGCCACATTCAGATCTGTGTGTACTTTACAAATCTTTATGTCACCATGTAACACCCTCAAAATCGGACCTATGCAAGTTTTAGCAAAATTCGCCAAACCCGCATAGAAACGATTCAAAGGTGCCCACCAGGCACTTTCGTGCGGGTGGAAAACGAAGTAATAACATTACACAACAGTCCTCGATGGGACCCATGTAGAGATATATAAATGACTCAAAGAGTCAAGAATACGTATGTAATATACAAGATCCAAATCACCTTGAAACGATATAGCCCAGCTACGGACAAGATGCAAATGGGGCTAAGAGCCCCAAGAATAACCAATGGCGCCCATAACCCTGTGCCAAGCCGGAAGGGTAACCTCGCTAACGGCGTCGATCTCAAACCTGCTTAACAAAGGTGCCCAAAGGGCAAAGCAGAAAACAAAGAAGGAGGCCAAGATCGAGGCCAGTACACGGCGAGGCTAGAATTCGGCGGTCCTCGCCTACATAGGTATGGTGGACTGAAGCGGCAGCGGCAGCACGCATTAAACAACCTATAGAGACTCGATACAACTGGCGGATATCAGAGGGGGTAAGAAAGACCTATTCGGATCCAACCTGAAGCTAACACCAAACAAACCCATCCTGGCGTTTCCCCCTCGAGACCTATCGAGGAAGTCAACCGAGGAACTCACACAGTTGGCAGTTTTATTTAATTAGTGATAGTTGTGGTACTTTACTAGTCAGGTTTAGATAATCGTCCTGATAAAATAAACAGTGGGCACTTTTAGTTAACCATTCCGTGATAGTTGCAACAATTCCTAATCAGGTACAGATGGCATGAGATAAACCCGAAACCCAGCAGTTGTTGATACTTTTATTCAGCCAATTCATTGTAGTTGCAATACTTACTAGTCATATACAATTGTCGCAAGCGACAACCAAACAAGCAATTGTGGGCAGTATTAATTAGCCATTCCGTTGTAGTGGAGCTGATTACTAGTCATTATAAGTCAAATTTATAACAAGAACTTTAGTTATGCTTGTCTATGATCGAGATCTGTGCTCCAAGTCGTCCATATCCGCGACACGGCTTTCGAAAGTTTTAACCCGCCGGTGCACCAATAGCAACACACGCTCGATCAACCTCGAAAACCAAATCAAAACCCAACGAGGCTTTCACGATCGAACAATCACAGGATTCGTAAATATTTCGGGGCCACCCTTTGAGTAGAACCCGCAACGGAGTAGACAAGCTCGAGACGGCCTCAAGGTTGCGCCAATGGCAGTAGATCGGGAACCCGAAGTGTGGCTGGGCTTGTCGATACCGCGTAAACACTCCGCATACCTAAATAAAGATAAAGGTGCTCCTCGCACAATCGTAAATAAAGCAAGAAGCATGGCATAAGTACAGGATCGTAATAAAACCTCAAACTAGTTTGTGGCCCCAAGAAATAAGAATGAATCAAGCTCGGTCGTGGGGTCCCATATACCTCCGGATGTGGATAGCGCAAAATCAAGGAACAGTATCAAGTACTCGGGGTCTTACGGGACACAAGTGGGCGTCGAAACCAAATATTATCTATCACCCACCGATGCCTCTGCTTATTCAATTTTAGTTGTTAAACAGAAATTAAAGTGACGATAAGTAAAACTAGAATCATCTCCAACATCAACATGCGGCAATACATCAGCAACTGTGGCATATGACGACACACATCAGCACTTGAGCAAGCAACTACGACGCGCAAGTCCAACTATCTACCAAACAACAGGTAATAGGGTGTGTCCAAGGCAATATAGGGCTGCACGGTATATCTCAGGTACGGAAACTAAAGCATCGCAACTCAGATAGCAATAGAACAACAGGAGGGAATAAATACTATAAAAGTAAGATAGGTAGAAAGGGGGAGATGCTCGCCTGAAAACATTGTCGAAGGTTTTGACCGAAGATCGGGGCGAAGCTCACATCAACTCAACGGCCTTATCCGCGAAGAAGCAAAACACTAGAAGGAACACCGGATGCAATATTTAATACACGGCAGAAGATCGGCATGATGCATGTATGATGGATGGCATGGCAAAGGTGCGATGCAATTAGGTCAATATTAAGCGGAACCGGGGTCCCGACAATTAATTAAATGGTTCAAGTTATTTAGACCCCCAGCAAGTTGAATGTTGTTTAACAAGACAGAATAGATTACCGGTTCGCTACACAAGTTTTAAATGAGGCCAATATAAGGCTAGATTTGCCCGCATATGGGCCCCATATTTAATTATTAGGTGAATCGGCATAAGGCCCCCAAACCACACAAGATGCATGCGAGATGACAATTCAATATGCGATCAAGTTGTTATTATGCATTTATAAAATAGGGTTTGCGGGAAGGGGTTCACACATTAGGGTTCTCGACGATCTTGGGGTTCCGGGGTTCGGGGTCGGGGTCCAGGGTTCGACGGGTCTGGGGTTCGGGGTTCGGCGGAAGCGTTCTCGGACTCCGGGGTCGTTCTTGGACTCAGAGGTAGGTCTTGGCGCATCCGGTCTTCGGGTCACGTTGTCGGTCATGGCGTTCGGGACGAAGCACTTGTCGCATCGGGGTTCTCGGCGGACTCGGTGTCCGGGGTGAAACACTTGGCGTTCCTTGTCTTGTCGAAGGCCTTGTCGCTTTACGGCGAGGAACTTGGCGTCAACGGGGTCCGAGAAGGCGATCTTGACGCTCCGTGTCGAAGTCCTTGGGGGTTCCTCCTGATTCGCCGGTGGCGAACTTGGAACGGCGTCAGGGTCTTCGGGTCCGCCAGGTCCATTCTCCAAAACAACGTGGTCGCGACGATCTTGTCGTCCAAGTGGAAGACCTTCGGCCATCGAGTCCATGCTTCAATGGTCCGCGGCGAGCTTGTCCGAAGGGGTAGACCTTGGGGGTTCCGGGTTCGCGCTTGATTGCACTGCGTTGGTGAAGATCTCGTGATGCCGGGGCCATCTCCGTCATATCGACCCTTCGCAAGAAGGCACGGGCAGAGGTACCAAGAACAGACCACCCACGAGGCATGTCTCCCGAGGACGCCGACCAACATCTTGCGGACAGGACGGTTATGGATTTACTAAGGCAGGGCGGGCTTGCGGACAGCGCCGAGGAGGGCCGACTCGGGCCGGCTCGCAGGGAGGCGAACGTGGGCTGCGGCGCAGGGGACCCAGGCCGCGCGGCGGTCATCCAGAGGCGGGCGGGCGTGGGCGCGGCGAGGTGGAGGAGGGGCGGCGGCAGCGCGCTGGGGATGCACGGCCCGCGAGCTTGATCGGTGGTCGCCGGGAGGCCGAGGACGGATGATCAGCCGCGGCAGCAGCGGTTGAGGGGCCGGGCGCTGCGCCGGCGAGGCGGCGGAGGCGGAGACGCGGCGGGCTTGGGCGCGACCGGGGAAGAGGAAGACGCGGTTCGCGCTCGGGGAGGCGGACGGCGGCGCGGACGAGGTGGTCGCAGGCGCGGCGTCAGGCGCGAGGCGGTATGGCGCGGGGGCCGCGAGGAGGCTGGCCGGGCGGTGGGAAGAGGCGACGGGCGCGCGGGCGGCGCGGGCGCGGTTGGCGAGGGAGCATCAAGGGCGCGCTGCAGGGAGTGACGGCGAGGCGCTGGGACGGCGGCGCGGACGGGCGAGGAAGGCGGCGGGTGCGGGCGACGGCGGCGCGCGGGGCGGCTTGGCGAGCTTGAGGTGGGGCGAGGGCGGCGCGGGCGGCTCGGCGGCGCGTTCTGCGAGGGGAGGAGCGGCGAGGGCGCTGGGGAGGTGGTGAGGCTGGCCGGAGAGCGGGCGGAGGAGCGAGAGGGGAGAACCGGCGGCGTCGAGCGAGCGGGAGGCGGTGGTTGCGGCCAGGGAAGAAGAGGAGAGGGAGGGAGGAGGCGCGTGCGTGCGTTGTGTGCGTGTGTGTGCTCGCTGCAGGGTGGGACCGGGGTTGGTGGGGAGAGGCTGACAAGGGGGTCACGGTGGGGGTTGGACCGAGTCGTGTGCGTGTCTGGGTAGGGTGGGGTGCGTGTGTGAGGGAAGTGGGGCAGGGAGTGGGGCCGGCTGGGGGGTGGTTTTGTGCTGGGAGAGAGGGAGAGAGAAAAGAGAGGGAGAGGGATGTGGAGGAGGCCACGTGGCAGGTGGTTGGGTGGGGGCTAGGAAAAGGTGAGGTGGAGAGATGTGATTGGGGGGAGTGATGTGGAAAGGGGGCTGGGGTAGAATGTTGGGTAGACATAGGATTTAGAGCGGCAGTTGGGGTGGACCGATTTGTTGTATGCGGGGGTGGTCGTTCGGGTCGGTTGGCCTGCTCGATCGCCCCACTAAAATTAATAAAACTTTTATTTGTTTAAACGGGCGCAAACCGATAGCGGCCAAATAAAATATTCCGGGGACCCGGTGTTCGGTGTTTGAATAAGTTGGGGCGTGTGGAAAACAAAGACGGGTTTTGCAAACATAGTTTTATGCAAACAATGCGCGATGATGACGATGCAATGCACAAATTCAACGCGATTTTCTAGTAGCGGTTTTGCGGGATGCCACAATTCGACACCACTAACAATGGATCTCGCCCTCGAGATCCGCCTCATGGTACCGGAAAGAGGGTCGGCGGTCTGATCCTTCGCGCTTCGTGTAGATCTTCGCGACACCACTAACAAAAGTTTCTTCTTCATCTGGAAAACGGCGACACCACCAACAAAGGGTCGTTGTCCTTGATCGTCGAGAGAACACTCCGGAACAAAAGGTCGAAGGTGGAGGTATCAACAAATAAAGCCACCTCTAGCTTCCGTGGACGGAGTAAAATTGCTGGATCCACTGATTCGATGTACAAGAGCGAATGATAAGAGTAGTGGTATGGTAGCTACTCCATCCCGCACTCAAACCATTACTCTGCACACAAATAGGCGGATTATGCAACCAACTCTCGGAGTTAGACTGAAGATCTCGACAAGCGAGGTTCGGAACAACGGAGTGATGCAGACTTTGCATCGGATCTGGCGTAGATGATGGCGTCGCGTCGGAAAACACCGGAAGGCACAAACAAAGAACAAGGAATGGTAACACCGTAGACGGATTCCTCAGGCAGCTGGAACACCGGATGGCAGAACACCGTTATCGGAAGAGGAAGCGAAACCCTGAAGGTACGACGGAAACCCAACCACGAGAAATCCTGGACTCGAAGAAAAGATAAGAGAGCAGATTCAAAACACGCCGAGGTAAGAGGGAACAGAGGGGTAAGGAGTAAAATCAGACCTAACCGTAACTATCCAACCGATTTTCAAAATAGTTTTGACACTCTACTTGGCCGTTAGCTAGGTTATCCTACAGTGGACTTGTGGGTATCGCAATCGCCGAGCTCGATACCACTCAGAACACCCTCAAAATCGGACCTATGCAAGTTTTAGCAAAATTCGCCAAACCCGCATAGAAACGATTCAAAGGTGCACCAGCACTTTCGTGCGGGTGGAAAACGGTAATAACATTACACAACAGTCCTCGATGGGACCCACGTAAGATATATATAACAATGACTCAAAGAGTCAAGAATACAGATGTAATATACAAGATCCAAATCACCTTGAAGCGATATAGCGTCCAGCTACGGACAAGATGCAAATGGGGCTAAGAGCCCCAAGAATAACCAATGGCGCCCATAACCCTGCCGTGCCAGCCGGAAGGGTAACCCCGCTAACGGCGCCGATCTCAAACCTGCTTAACAAAGGGTGCCGACAAAGGGCAAAGCAAAACAAAGAAGGAGCGTCGATCGAGGCCAAGACACGGCGAGGCTAGAATTCGGCGGTCCTCGCCTACATAGGTATGGTGGACTGAAGCGGCAGCGGCAGCACGCATTAAACAACCTATAGAGACTCGATACAACTGGCGGATATCAGAGGGGGTAAGAAAGACCTATTCGGATCCAACCTGAAGCTAACACCAAACAAACCCATCCTGGCGTTTCCCCCTCGAGACCTATCGAGGAAGTCAACCGAGGAACTCACACAGTTGGCAGTTTTATTTAATTAGTGATAGTTGCGGTACTTTACTAGTCAGGTTTAGATAATCGTCCTGATAAAATAAACAGTGGGCACTTTTAGTTAACCATTCCGTGATAGTTGCAACAATTCCTAATCAGGTACAGATGGCATGAGATAAACCCGAAACCCAGCAGTTGTTGATACTTTTATTCAGCCAATTCATTGTAGTTGCAATACTTACTAGTCATATACAATTGTCGCAAGCGACAACCAAACAAGCAATTGTGGGCAGTATTAATTAGCCATTCCGTTGTAGTGGAGCTGATTACTAGTCATTATAAGTCAAATTTATAACAAGAACTTTAGTTATGCTTGTCTATGATCGAGATCGTGCTCCAAGTCGTCCATATCCGCGGACACGGCTTTCAGAAAGTTTTAACCCGGCCGGGGTGCACCAATAGCAACACACGCTCGATCAACCTCGGAAAAACCAAATCAAAACCCAACGAGGCTTTCACGACTGAACAATCACAGGATTCAGAAATATTTCAGGGGGCCACCCCTTTGAGTAGAACCCGCAACGGAGTAGACAAGCTCCGAGACGGCCTCAAGGTTGCGCCAATGGCTGTAAGCGACTGGGAACCCGAAAGTGTGGCTGGGCTTGTCGATACCGCGTAAACACTCCGCATACCTAAACAGTACAGTGTGCTCCTCGCACAATCGTAAATAAAGCAGTAAAGCATGGCATAAGTACAGGATCGTAATAAAACCTCAAACTAGTTTGTGGCCCCAAGAAATAAGAATGAATCAAGCTCTGGTTCAGGGGGGTCCCATATACCTCCCGGATGTGGATAGCGCGCAAAATCAAGGAACAGGTATCAAGTACTCGGGGTCTTACGGGACACAAGTGGGCGTTCGGAAACCAAATATTATCTATCACCCACCGATGCCTCTGCTTATTCAATTTTAGTTGTTAAACAGAAATTAAAGTGACGATAAGTAAAACTAGAATCATCTCCAACATCAACATGCGGCAATACATCAGAATCGTGGCATATGACGACACACATCAGACTTGAGCAAGCAACTACGACGCTAAGTCCAACTATCTACCAAACAACAGGTAATAGGGTGTGTCCAAGGCAATATAGGGCTGCACGGTATATCTCAGGTACGGAAACTAAAGCATCGCAACTCAGATAGCAATAGAACAACAGGAGGGAATAAATACTATAAAAGTAAGATAGGTAGAAAGGGGGAGATGCTCGCCTGAAAACATTGTCGAAGGTTTTGACCGAAGATCGGTGACTCACATCAACTCAACGGCCTTATCATGAAGAAGCAAAACACTAGAAGGAACACGGATGCAATATTTAATACAACGGCAGAAGATCGGCATGATGCATGTATGATGGATGGCATGGCAAAGGTGCGGTGCAATTAGGTCAATATTAAGCGGAACCGGGGTCCCGACAATTAATTAAATGGTTCAAGTTATTTAGACCCCCAGCAAGTTAAATGTTGTTTAACAAGACAGAATAGATTACCGGTTCGCTACACAAGTTTAAATGAGGCCAATATAAAGCTAGATTTGCCCGCATATGGGCCCCATATTTAATTATTAGGTGAATCGGCATAAGGCCCCCAAACCACACAAGATGCATGCGAGATGACAATTCAATATGCGATCAAGTTGTTATTATGCATTTATAAAATAGGGTTTGCGGGAAGGGGTTCACACATTAGGGTTCTCGACGATCTTGGGGTTCCGGGGTTCGTCGGGGTCCAGGGTTCGACGGTCGGGGTTCGGCGGAAGCGTTCTCGGACTCCGGGGTCGTTCTTGGACTCAGAGGTAGGTCTTGGCGCATCCGGTCTTCGGGTCACGTTGTCGGTCATGGCGTTCGGGACGAAGCACTTGTCGCATCGGGGTTCTCGGCGGACTCGGTGTCCGGGGTGAAACACTTGGCGTTCCTTGTCTTGTCGAAGGCCTTGTCGCTTTACGGCGAGGAACTTGGCGTCAACGGGGTCCGAGAAGGCGATCTTGACGCTCCGTGTCGAAGTCCTTGGGGGTTCCTCCTGATTCGCCGGTGGCGAACTTGGAACGGCGTCAGGGTCTTCGGGTCCGCCAGGTCCATTCTCCAAAACAACGTGGTCGCGACGATCTTGTCGTCCAAGTGGAAGACCTTCGGCCATCGAGTCCATGCTTCAATGGTCCGCGGCGAGCTTGTCCGAAGGGGTAGACCTTGGGGGTTCCGGGTTCGCGCTTGATTGCACTGCGTTGGTGAAGATCTCGTGATGCCGGGGCCATCTCCGTCATATCGACCCCTTCGCAAGAAGGCACGGGCAGAGGTACCAAGAACAGCACCACCCACGAGGCATGTCTCCCGAGGACGCTGACTCGAACATCTTGCGGACAGGACGGTTATGGACGACTAAGGCCGCGGGGCGGGCTTGCCGGACAGCGCCGAGGAGGGCCCGGACTCGGGGCCGGCTGCAGGGAGGCGAACGTGGGCTGCGGCGGGACCCAGCGCCAGCGGTCATCCAGAGGCGGGCGGCGCGCGAGGTGTGGAGGAGGGCAGCGCCGCCGGTGGGGATGCACGGGCCGGCGAGCTTGATCGGTGGTCGCTGGGGAGGCCGAGGCGGATGATCTGCCGGGCAGCAAAGGTTGAGGGGTCGGGCAGGCTACTGCGAGGCGGCGGAGGCGGAGACGCGGGCTTGGGCGCGACCGGGAAGAGGAAGACGCGGTTCGCTTCGAGGAAGACGGCGCGGCCGGCGGGCCAGCGAACTCGTGTGGCCGGCGAGGCCAGCGCGGAAAGCCGGGCGGGGAGGGCGGGAGCGGGCGGCAGGAGGCGGCCGGGCGAGGGCGGCGGGTGTGGCCAGCGAGAAGCGCGGGCGGCTTGGCGAGGAGGTGGGGCGAGGCGGCGCGGGCGGCTCAGCGTTTCATGAGGGGAGGAGGGCTGGGAGGTGGTGAGGCTGGCGGAGAGCCGGGCGGAGGCGAGAGGGGAGAACCGCGGCGTCAGCGCGGGAGGCGGTGGTTGCGGGAGGAAGAAGAGGAGAGGGAGGAGGAGGCGCGTGCGTTGTGTGCGTGTGTGCTCGCTGCAGGTGGGACCGGGGTTGGTGGGGAGAGGCTGACAAGGGGGTCACGGTGGGGGTTGGACCGAGTCGTGTGCGTGTCTGGGTAGGGTGGGGTGCGTGTGTGAGGGAAGTGGGGCAGGGAGTGGGGCCGGCTGGGGGGTGGTTTTGTCTTTGGGAGAGAGAGAGAAAAGAGGGGGAGAGGGATGTGGAGGAGGCCACGTGGCAGCAGGTGGTTGGGTGGGGGCTAGGAAAAGGTGAGGTGGAGAGATGTGATTGGGGGGAGTGATGTGGAAAGGGGGCTGGGGTAGAATGTTGGGTAGACATAGGATTTAGAGCGGCAGTTGGGGTGGACCGATTTGTTGTATGCGGGGGTGGTCGTTCGGGTCGGTTGGCCCGTTCGACTGCCCCCACTAAAAATTAATAAAACTTTTATTTGTTTAAACGGGCGTCGCAAACCGATAGCGGCCAAATAAAATATTCCGGGGACCCGGTGTTCGGTGTTTGAATAAGTTGGGGCGTGTGGAAAACAAAGACGGGTTTTGCAAACATAGTTTTATGCAAACAATGCGCGATGATGACGATGCAATGCACAAATTCAACGCGATTTTCTAGTAGCGGTTTTGCGGGATGCCACACACCATCTTGGACATGTTCTTGAATAGCGTGAAAACGTAGCTTGATGTGCTTCAGCTTCTTGTGTGACCTTCGTTCTTGCGCATTGGCTATGGCGCCCATGTTATCACAATAGATAGACATTGGGTCCAGCGCACTTGGAACCACACCGAGCTCTGTAATGAACTCCTTCATCCATATCGCTTCTTGTGAAGCCTCCGAAGCAGCTATGTATTCCGATTTAGTTGAAGATCTCGCCACAACGCTTTGCTTTGCACTCCTCCAACTAACTGCTACACCATTCAAAGTAAATACGTATCCAGATTGAGATTTAGAATCATCCGGATCGGTGTTCCAACTAGCATCGGTGTAACCATTAACAACGAGCTGTTCATCACCTCCATAAGAAAGAACCATATCCTTAGTTCTTCTCAAGTACTTAAGGATGTTTTTGACCGCTGTCCAATGATCCACTCCTGGATCACTTTGACATCTGCTAGTCAAACTAACAGCATATGCAATGTCGGGTCTAGTACATAGCATGTCATACATTAGAGATCCTATGGCTGAGGCATAGGGAGTCTTACTCATCCTTTCTCTATCTTTTGCCGTTGCTGGACTTTGAGTTTTACTCAAGGTCGTATTGGGCAACATGGGCAAGAATCCTTTCTTGCTATCCTCCATTCCAAACCTCTTTAGAACTTTGTCCAAATATGTACTTTGTGACAATGATATTAGGCGTCTCGATCTATCTCTATAAATCTTTATGCCTAATATGTAAGCTTCTTTGCCAAGATCTTTCATTGAAAAACTATTATTCAAATATTCCTTGACACTATTAAGAAGGTCTACATCATTCCCAATCAACAATATGTCATCTACATATAGTATTAAGAATGCCACAGAGCTCCCACCCACTTTCTTGTAAATACAAGCTTCTCCATAAGTTTGTATAAAACCAAAACTTTTGATTACCTTATCAAAACGTTGATTCCAACTTCGGGATGCTTGCTTCAATCCATATATGGACCGTTGAAGTTTGCATACCTTGTTAGCATCTTTAGGATCGACAAAACCTTTGGGTTGCATCATATACAACTCTTCATCAATGTCTCCATTGAGGAACGCTGTTTTGACATCCATCTGCCATATCTCATAATCATAATATGCAGCGATTGCTAACAAAATCCTCACAGATTTTAGATTCTCTACTGGTGAGAAAGTCTCATCGTAGTCAACTCCTTGAATTTGTCGAAACCCTTTTGCGACAAGTCGAGCTTTATAGACAGTAACATTACCATCAACATCTGTTTTCTTCTTGAAAATCCATTTGTCCTCGACAGCCTTCCGGCCATCCGGTAAGTCCAAAAAATTCCATACTTGGTTTTCGTACATGGATCCAATCTTGGATTTCATGGCTTCTTTCCATTTATTGGAATCTGGGCTCATCATCGCTTCCTCATATGTCGCAGGGTCATCGGTGTTGTCCACCAACATGACACTCATAACGGGATCATACCAATCAGGAGTGGTACGAGTTCTCGTTGACCTGCGAGGTTCTGTAGCAACTACAACCGAAGTTTCATGATCATCATCATTAGCTTCCTCTCTTATTGGTGCAGGCACCACATGAACTTCTTCCGTCGCGCTACTCGCAAGTTCGAGAGAAGGTTCGATAACCTCGTCGAGTTCTACTTTCCTTCCAGTCACTTCTTTCGAGAGAAATTCCTTCTCTAGAAAGGATCCATTCTTGGCAACGAAGATTTTGCCTTCGGATCTATGATAGAAGGTATACCCAATAGTTTCCTTTGGGTATCCTATGAAGACGCATTTTTCCGCTTTGGGTTCAAGCTTGTCCGGCTGTAACTTCTTTACATAGGCTTCGCAACCCCAAACTTTAAGGAACGACAATTTAGGTTTCTTCCCAAACCATAATTCATACAATGTCGTTTCAACGGATTTAGATGGTGCCCTATTTAAAGTGAATGCGGCTGTTTCTAATGCATAACCCCAAAATTATAGCGGTAAATCTGTAAGTGACATCATAGAACGAACCATATCTAAGAGAGTTCGATTACGACGTTCGGACACACCATTACGCTGTGGTGTTCCCGGCGGTGTCAATTGTGAAAGTATTCCGCATTTCTTCAAATGCTCGCCAAACTCGTAACTTAGATATTCACCTCCACGATCAGAACGTAGAAATTTAATCTTCTTGTTACGTTGATTCTCCACCACACTTTGAAATTCCTTAAACTTCTCGAAAGTTTTGGACTTATGTTTCATGAAATAGATATACCCATATATACTCAAGTCATCCATGAAGGTAAGAACATAACGATAACCACCGCGCGATGCTACACTCATTGGACCACACACATTGGTATGTATGATTTCCAATAAGTTCGTAGCTCGCTCCATCATACCAGAAAATGGAGTCTTAGTCATTTTACCCATCAGACATGCTTCGCATCTTTCAAGTGATTCAAGAAGTCCATCGGAATGGAGTTTCTTCATACGCTTCAATCCAATATGACCAAGACGATAGTGCCACATATAGGTCGAGTTATCGCTTGATTTCAAACGTTTAGCTTCAATGTTATTAATATGTGTATTTCCACTATCGAGATTCAATAAGAATAGACCATCTATCAAAGGTGCATGTGCATAAAACGTATTACTCATATAAATCGAACAACCATTATTCTCGGACTTAAACAAGTAACCGTCTCGCAATAAACAAGATCCCGATATAATGTTCATGCTTAACGCAGACACCAAATAACAATTATTTAAGTATAAAACTAATCCCGATGGTAGATGAAGAGGTAGCGTGCCGACCGCGATCACATCAACCTTTGATCCATTTCCTACGCGCATCGTCACCTCGTTCTTCGCTAGCTTCCGTTTATTCTGCAGCACCTGTTTCGAGTTACAAATATGAGCAACCGAACCAGTATCAAATACCCAGGCACTACTACGAGTACTAGTGAGATACACATCAATAACATGTATATCGGATATACCTTTCTTCTTGATGTTGCTGTTCTTCAAATCTGCCAAGTACTTTGGGCAATTCCGCTTCCAGTGACCTTCTCCCTTACAGTAAAAGCATTCAGTATCAGGCTTAGGTCTAGCCTTGGTCTTCTTCGTCGGTGCGGTAACTTTCTTACCACCCTTCTTGAAGTGTCCCTTTTTCTTAGACTTGCCTTTCTTGAATTTGGTAGTCTTATTGAGCATCGACACTTGGTGCTCTTTCTTGATCTCCACTTCTGCAGATTTTAACATGGAGAAGAGTTCTGGCAACTGCTTGTTCATGCTTTGCATATTGTAGTTCATCACAAAGTTCTTGTAACTTGGTGGTAGTGATTGGAGGACACGGTAAATCCCCAAAGAATTAGGAATCACTATACCCAAGCTTTGGAGTTTGTTTGCGTGCCCAGACATCTTAAGAACATGCTCACTGACGGAGCTGCCCTCTTCCATCTTGCAGTTAAAGAACTTTTCAGAAGCCTCATAGCTCTCAACTGTCGCGTGAGTCTCAAATATCAGTTTGAGTTCACGGACAATATCATGTGGGTCTGAATTCTCAAACCTTTTCTGAAGCTCCGATTCTAAAACATACAAGATAGCACACTGAACTATGGAGTACTGAGTCTTCTGAGCGAGGTAAACATTCTTTACTTCATCGAGAGCATGAGTCAGCGGGTCACCCAATGTGCATCCAAAGACATAGGTCAAATTACCAAGATTGAGGACAATCCTCAAATTGCGGAACCAATCCATGATTGCTTCCATTGTTTTTCAACTTTTCTTTCTCTAGGAACGCATTAAAATTGATGGTAGGGGCCGCCATTGATCTACAACATATTTGCAATAGTTTAGACTAAGTTTATGACAAATTGAGTTCTAATTAATAGTTAAATTAATCTAGGTGAACTCCCACTCAAAACAATATCCCTCACATTGTTTTAGTGATCACACGAACCAAATCCACCACATCAAAACCGATCATCACGAGAGTTGATGTAGCTTTAATGGCGAACAATCGACATGTTCATCATATCTACTATATTATTCATGCTTTACCTTTTGGTGATCCGTGTTCCGAGACCATGTCTGTACATGCTAGGCTCGTCAAGATCAAACCTTAGCTTCCGCATGAGCAAATCTGGCTTGCTCACGTTCTATACACTTGCAGAATCTAACACACCCGATCATCACGTGGTGCTTCGAAACAACAAGCTTTAGCTCTTTAGAACTTGAAATTCATGTGCATGAGGGATCATCTTATAATGCTACCGTCGTTAACTAAGCAATACAAGATGCATAAAGGATTAACATCACATGCAATTCATAATATGTGATATGATATGGCCTTTCTTCTTTGTGCTTCCAATCTCCATCTTCAAGCACGAACATGATCTCCATCATCACCGCCATTGCATCAAGGTCAATGACGCTGCTCCATGATTGTCGTCCACTAGTTTCAACTATTACAACTACTTTGAATAGACACGCGAGTCTTAACAGAAATTAAAGACAACCATATGGCTCCTGCCGGTTGCCAACTTACAATAAGGAACATTGCATACATAATATATAATCACAATCATGGACATATCACATCACATCACACCCCTGCAAAACAAAGTTAGACGCCTCTAATTTCTTTGCATATTTTACGTGGTTTGGGGCTTTCAATAAGTGTCGATCTACCTTACGAACAAGAACCACGACGTTGATGTTTGAACTATCAAGTGCATGTTGTAAATTGGATCTATACTATAATGGGAGAGACAGACACCCGCAAAGCCACTTATGCAATACAAGTTGCATGTTGAGCGTGGAGCAAGTCTCATGAACGATGTCATGTAAGGTTAGCCCGGGCCGCTTCATCCCATCATACCGCAAGATGCAAAGTACACAAAAATCAATTGATAATGAAAGCACCACCGCCCACAATGGCCATTGTGTTCTAGTCGTGCAACAGATCTACATATAGACACGGCTCTGATACCACTATAGGGGTTCGTAGCATGGAAAACAAAAAAATTCTACCGCATGCACACAAACAAGCCAAGATCTATCTACTAGATTGTAGCAACGAGTCGATAGAAGCACTCGCCCTCGAAGATTCCAAAGCGGTTAATGAGAGCAGATTCTCGTGGGTGATGTAGTCATACACTTCCGATCTCAAGATCGCGTAGACGATCCTTCCGGCGTTGCGTTCCGGCAGCACTTCCGCAGTCGGTCACACGTTCGGTAATCGATGAAGACCTTCCTCTCCCTTGTTCCAGCAGGCAGCGGAGGTTGTAGTTCTCCCCTCGTGATTCCGGTAGCACGACGGCGTGGTGTCAGAAGTAGAGGTAAGATCCCGTAGGGCTTCGCCTAAGCCGGTGCGAGTTATGGTGGATTAGGGTTTCCTGGAGATCTAGGGTTTAGATGACTGGGAGGAGGAGGAGGTGTCGACGGCGGCTAGGGCGGCGGCAACGAACCGGCGGCAACACGAGGCGGCGGCGGGGCTGTGGCGGCGGCGCGACGGCGGCGACGCGTGTGCGGGGAGAGGGGCTAGGGCTTGTGTGCTTTGGGGCAGCCCTAACCCTCTATTTATGAGAGGGGGGCAGCCTTGGGAGGGGTGGGTTTGAATCCAAACTCAAACCCAATTTGGATTGAGAGAAGGACTTGTTTCTTCTCCCACTAGGAAACCATTGTTCCAGTTTGACTTTTCAAACTCCCGTTTGACTTTCAATTTAGAGCTTTAATTCTCTCTTACAAATGCACACACCATGTGACCTAGGATATGATCCAATCATTCCACTTACCCATGACACATTCATGGACCATTCTCCTTCTGGACCGGTGAACCTTCTAGACCCTTCTAGAACCTCTCCGATGAAAACATCGGAAACTTTCTCGAACTCCGAAATAGGACTTTCCTTATATGAATCTTATTCTCCGGACCATTCCAGATCTCCTCGTGATATCCCGGATCCCATCCGAGACTCCGAACAACATTCGGTATCCCTACTAACATTCCATATCTACTAAACAACATTGAATCCTTAAGTGTGTCTCCCTACGGTTCGTGAATTATGCGGACATGATCGAGACACTTCTCTGATCAATAACCAATAGAGGAATCTGGAAATTCATATGGCTCCCACATATTTCTACGATTACTTTGCGGTCGAATGAACCACTTATATACGATACCAATTTCCCTTTGTCTCACGATAGTTTACTTACCGCCCACAATGACCATTGTGTTCTACTCGTGCAACGGATCTACATATAAACCTGGCTCTAATACCACTGTAGGGGTTCGTATGTCACATCCCAAGATTTTCCAAATCTTGACATGTGAAAATAAAAGATTAAAATAAAACTTTGTTTGATTTTCAGAGCCAGAAGAAATTTTTTTTAGAACTTCAAACCTATTTGAATTAAATAAAACCTAAAGGTATTTAAGATGATAAACTTTTATTAAAGGAAAATAAAAATAATTAAAATATTAATTTGAAAACTCTTAAATGAAAATTTGTTTTCAAAAGAGAAGGTAGAATTATAAATAAAGATTATTTAATAAAGCCAAATTAAAAACTTTGACCAAACTTTGGAAATTAAAACATTTGATAAAATGGCAAAAGTTGATTTAAATAAATTAATAAGATTTTAATATCCACCTTTATTTAAATAAGAGGTTTTACCAATTTAAAGTGAAACATCAAAAACTTGTTAAAATTATTTAAAATAAGCTACCTCAAATTCACAAATAAAAATCCACTAAAATATTTTGGTCTATTTTAAGACTCAAAATAAATATTCTAATAAAACAAATCCTATGAGAATTAAAATGAATAAGATATATTCATTTAAATTATTAATGGACCCTATATAACCAAATGTTATTATTTATTTATTTTTATAACAAGTTCCAAGCATTCTTTATTTCCAAATAAAACCTACTGAATTGATTAGGAAAATGTTTAGAATGCAAATAAGGAGTTTATTAAATAAATCAAAACATATTAAATAAATAATAAAGGACCCCCTTATTTAATTAATAAAAGGTTATAAAAATATTGTTTTAATTAATAATTGGTTTAAGTTGATAAACAGAACCAAAAACACATTAACAAATATTTGAAAATGTTTGAATTATTTCGAATGCTTGAATAGTTGGCTGAAATTCAAAACAGGAAATAAAATAGAAAAGGAAAAATAACACAGAATAAAAAAAAATGGAAAAGGGCCAACCCAACCCAGGCAGCCCACTAAGCCCACCAACCAGCCCAGCTCCTTACCCCGCAGAAAACGTTTCACACTTCCTTTTAAACCCACAGAGGAACTGACATGTGGACCTCCGCCTCATTTTCTTTCCCAGCAGCGGTAGACCTACCTCCACTGTTTTCCTCTCCACCCCGCAATGACTAGTTCTTCTCCCTCGTTACGATGATTCCTCCGCTTAATTTCGCCTTAATTCACCACCGTTACCAGCTTTGATTACGCAGGTTGAAACGCCCAAGCCTCCTCTATAATTCCCCTCTGACACCTCGCACTGGCACGCCTTAGACCGCCCTCAATTCCTCCCCGAACATCCTCTTCTCCGACGAGCTGTCGCAACAATTCCGGCCAACTCCGACCACCCCTCTGCCTCTACTTCACGCGAGTGGACTCCTCTCGACCTCACGCACCTCCTAGTACTCCCAGTTCGCCCGCGGGTGCGCCAGAACCCCGACTACGACAAACCCCTGACGCCGCCGCGTCTGCCTCTTTCTCCGACAAGCCCCACAGGTAAATTCTGGTCGCCCCTCTCCTCCCCAAGAACACGGTGATGATCTCCAAGCTCATACGAACCTAATGGCACTTCCCGTTTGTCTTAGGGCGCCCCCAATCCTCGCCATCGTCAAGCACAGAGCGCCGCCGTGTCTACTTCTTCTCCGGCGACGTCTTCCAGGTGAACCCGA
Organism: Avena longiglumis; assembly: GCA_030063025.1. NCBI lineage: Eukaryota > Viridiplantae > Streptophyta > Magnoliopsida > Poales > Poaceae > Avena > Avena longiglumis. The sequence continues at coordinate 414,628,215 of CP125975.1, read as the reverse complement.
CCGCCCCGCGCCTTCTCGTTCACGCACACACCTTCGCCGTGTCCTTGCGCTCCTGACTATGGTTTTTGTTTACCTCCTGGTGATCTGCAGCATCATCCTCGACAGCAACCAGAGAGCACCGCCGCTCGCAGCTTCTCCGACGAGCAATTAGCAGCATTCCCTTGCGCCCCTCGCGTAACCAACCCCACCTCGAGCATCAGCAGGTCTCTGCGAGCCTGGTAAGCCCTGCCAGCCTCTCTCTCGTTTCCAGTTTCGCCAGCGCCGCCACTATCTGACCGTCGCCGCCGCCCGACCACGCCGGCGCCGCTCGCAAATGGTCAAGCACACTAGCGCCGTAGGATCACGATCCGACGCTCCCGATAGATCACTTAACCGCGAAGGGGTACGTGATCTGGACCATGCGATCTAACTTGATCCAACAGCTAGCATCGCCCGATCCAGCCGAACCGGTCGGCGGTTAAAACACGCGTGGCGTGTTTCAAAACTAAAAACAGATTTGAATCTGATTAAATTGCAAACTTCAAACCTTTGTAACTTTCAAACCACACGTCCAAATTTAGCAAATTTTATATCAATAAAATCAGGAGAACAAGCCCTAGCCGACCATGGCCTTAATTTTGAAAATAGTATCTGTTAGCTTGTTTGAATTTATAGAAACATTTGTGTACTTGTTTAGAGTATAAAAATTGTCTAAAATGGATTTTTGGATTAAATCTTTTGAAAAATGGATTTGTGTGACCCTACTGACCCTAGGAACCAACCCATAGTGTTAAAAATGATTTTTGTGAAATTTAAGTTGAATTAATTAACTTAGTCATTTCTAGCCAAGTAAAAACTAATGTTTTGTTCTATGGAAATGCTTTTGTAAAGAAAACTTTGAGAAAATACTTTGAATCAAAACTTACTGACCCAAAACACCAAGCCTTGCCAAGAGCAACTCACTTGGTGAAAAACATAAAGTTTTGCTTGAAAAAGAATAAAATTCACCACATAAAATGATGAATGGATTTTAAAATAGACTTTGGGCAAAACTCACTAACTAGTGACTTTGCCATTTTAGTAAATGACCAATGTGGACCTTACAAAGTTTATAAACCTAGTAGAGACCAACCTTGCAATAGAACCCTCTTTTTACAAGACATAGGAACCATTGCCTTGTGTATGTGAATTATTGTTTGAATATTGGAATGCTACTTGATACTATGCTTGTTGATTGTAGTGAAATTAGCAAAGTGTGAGACTAGCAAAAATCAAGGAGTGACAATCATTCCCTAACAAAAAGGCAAGTTACACTATCATACAAAAGACCTACTATTTTCATTATACTTAGTGGATTTTGTAAACATACATGAAAATGTTTTATACTTATGCTATGCTAATCCTAATAGGATTCCCTATACACTCCTTAGTAAAAATATTAAAGTTGTACATGCTTAGCCATGCTATGTTTTGAAAAGAGATACATGTTGAGATTTTACAAAGGTTGAGAAAAGACTTGTGTTTTACATAATAAAACAAGGACTCAATGAACCACCTAGGTGGTGGACACTTTATGTTTTGGAGAAGGTGGCAACAAAGGGAACCATGTCTATGGCAATCACTTTGTGTTGTGCTCCAAATGAAAACCACCTAGGAAACTTAGAGATTGAACATGTTTCTCCAAATGTGGCTTTCGTGTACAACCACATGCTATTATGGCTCTGGCTTAGTCAACTACATTAGGAAGACCCATACATTGTCTTTAGTTACTGGGACATGGGGATCTGGAATGCTTCATGGGGTGAAGACAAGCTAGCAATGATGTATGGGAGGACCTTTTGGAAAGACTTCGTCACACTCTCGATCTGCCAAGACTCCATCTTGGTGAGCACTAATCCAGAGAGCCCTGGTGGCAACAAGATGGGATTGTGTCATGTGGGTAAAGTGTACTCCTTCCGAAGTTAATAAAATCTAAGTACTTAGCCGTGTCCCCGGTTATGGACAATACTGAGCAACTAAAGTTTGAATCATGGGAGATCTCGACATTCCAACTTCTAATATAAAAACTTGATGCACTTGGGGGTACCAAGGAATTCAAAGAGATTTGATAAAGTTTGTTGCACTTGGGGGTACCAAGGAATTCAAAGAGATTTGATAAAGTTTGTTGCACTTGGGGTTACCAAGGGACACATGAGTTTTTGACAAGGACTTGAACACTGGTGTTTCTACCAAGGAGTTCAAGGAACTTGGAAAAGAGATTTGAAAAGAGATTTGACAAATCAATTTGAAAAAGATAGGATAAATGTTGCTTTATGCAAATAAGCCCTAAACTCTACTTAGCCAAATAAGCATGTATGGATAGAATCCACATATATTATACATAAAGTGAAACTTGCCAATACAATTCAAATGTATTGACCCTTGTGGCTGTAACTTGTAATGTTGCAGGTTGATTGTTTTGTTAGATGAAGATTGTTTGATTGACTAGGACTACAAAGTCTACAACCAACATCTGCCTGTGGCACTTTGAAGATGAAGGACCCCATGCTTATAGTTATTCCACTGCAATGTAATGTAATAGCCATATGAGCTATGTAAGATGTAATAAATCTATGTTCTTCCTGGTTATAAAGTTATACTATGACCTTTGTTTCTTGATATTACATCTTAACTGTGGATGCTAGCTATTGATCCAGGGACTAGCATTGTAAAACACAGGAGGACTCTACCTTATTAGGTTGGGACCCCTACAGATGGTATCAGAGCATTGTGTTGCCTGTAAGATTTGTAAACCCTAGGATTGGACAAAAACCCTTAGAAAAATAGGAGTGTATTTGTTCCAAAAACTTATTTACAAAACACTTGTAAACTCTTTCCTTAACCATTTTGGTTTCAACTCTACTTCTCTTCTACTTCAACTTGATGGAAAAACCTAACCGTGACCAAAGACTACATCATGTGCAAGGACTTCTTCAACCTCTTCAACTCTAATGACTTCAACATCTTCAACCTCTTCACCAAGGACTTCCAACATGGAAACTACTAAAGACCACAAATAAGATAAAGAAATCTTACTTAAGAAATTAGAGACTGAGGAAATGCAAAATAAGAAGAAACCATCAACAACTTTGAAGTATTGTAACCAAGAGTTTGTCTCAAGGAAGCCATGATCTCATGCAAAGGGAAGAAAGATCACAAGTGAACCATATAGATGGACCACCATATTTTAGTTAAGTCAAACCCACCAACTTATGTGGTGTAGCAAAAATATTTTGTTGCCTAAGTATGTGCTTAAGTGCAAAGTTGAATGTGATTGGTTGATTTGTGATTGCATACACCTTGTTTGTATGAATTGTGATGTGTGTAATTAAAAGTATTTCCTTAGAAATAACTTGCCCATTCTAATCTTCATTCAAACCCAAACAGATGACTACTCCAAAGGACTCCAACATCAAGGTTGATGACACAACACCAACCAAGCTGACAGCCTGGGAGAGATCATAGCAACCCAACATCAATTGAACCAATTGACAGCTCAGTTCCTAGCCAACAATAGTAATGAAGATCCAGCACTGCAAAGATTTTTGGAGGAGCAGTCCCAATTGATGCTTAAGGTGACTAATCAAATGATTAGCATGGAGGAAAAGTATCCTAGAAAAGAGTATGATAGCAAGGATGACAAGAATGTTGTTCTAGATGGAGCTCCAGCTTGCATTATTTGTGGAGACAAGGATCATACTTCCAAGGAGCATGAAGGACAATGCCCCAATTGTGATGAAGACCATCCTGTTGGAGAATGCCCTACCTCTCAAGCTACTTGCTACCTTTGTGAAGGAAGTGATCATACTCCTGGCCTATGTCCTATCTATGCCATGGTAGAACAAAGGAAACAAGAAGGATCCAAGTCTACCAAAGGAAAAGGACCACTTATACCTCCAAGCAAGACAACCCAATTCAAAGGATCTAGGAAAATTAAGAAGCCCAAGCAAGACATGAGCCTGGTACAATGTCGTAAATGTAAGGAAATGGGACACTACTCTAGTGGATGCCCAGAGAACATAAAGAATAAAGGAATTGACCAAGTGTGGTGTAACAACTGTAATGAACCAGGTCACTTTGTAGCAACTTGCCCACAAGAGCCACGTAAAGAACTCAATGACATTCATTGCTTCAACTGCAAGAATCCAGGACACTATGCAAGCAACTGTCCAGAAAGGATGAAGAACAAGCTGAACAAGCCTATGGAGAAGCTCAACCTTGGTCCATGAGTCAAGCATAGGAATAAAGCAAAAGTTTAACATAGAGAAATTCCAGGACCCAAGAAGGCCAATATGTAATTTTGTTTGAAAATATTTTAAGGGTGGTAGTACCCTAGTTACTTTGAACTTGCTTGTAACCCTAGCCTTTCCAAATCTCGGGACGAGATTTATTTTAAGGGTGGTAGCCTGTCACATCCCAAGATTTTCCAAATCTTGACATGTGAAAATAAAAGATTAAAATAAAACTTTGTTTGATTTTCAGAGCCAGAAGAAATTTTTTTTAGAACTTCAAACCTATTTGAATTAAATAAAACCTAAAGGTATTTAAGATGATAAACTTTTATTAAAGGAAAATAAAAATAATTAAAATATTAATTTGAAAACTCTTAAATGAAAATTTGTTTTCAAAAGAGAAGGTAGAATTATAAATAAAGATTATTTAATAAAGCCAAATTAAAAACTTTGACCAAACTTTGGAAATTAAAACATTTGATAAAATGGCAAAAGTTGATTTAAATAAATTAATAAGATTTTAATATCCACCTTTATTTAAATAAGAGGTTTTACCAATTTAAAGTGAAACATCAAAAACTTGTTAAAATTATTTAAAATAAGCTACCTCAAATTCACAAATAAAAATCCACTAAAATATTTTGGTCTATTTTAAGACTCAAAATAAATATTCTAATAAAACAAATCCTATGAGAATTAAAATGAATAAGATATATTCATTTAAATTATTAATGGACCCTATATAACCAAATGTTATTATTTATTTATTTTTATAACAAGTTCCAAGCATTCTTTATTTCCAAATAAAACCTACTGAATTGATTAGGAAAATGTTTAGAATGCAAATAAGGAGTTTATTAAATAAATCAAAACATATTAAATAAATAATAAAGGACCCCCTTATTTAATTAATAAAAGGTTATAAAAATATTGTTTTAATTAATAATTGGTTTAAGTTGATAAACAGAACCAAAAACACATTAACAAATATTTGAAAATGTTTGAATTATTTCGAATGCTTGAATAGTTGGCTGAAATTCAAAACAGGAAATAAAATAGAAAAGGAAAAATAACACAGAATAAAAAAAAATGGAAAAGGGCCAACCCAACCCAGGCAGCCCACTAAGCCCACCAACCAGCCCAGCTCCTTACCCCGCAGAAAACGTTTCACACTTCCTTTTAAACCCACAGAGGAACTGACATGTGGACCTCCGCCTCATTTTCTTTCCCCACTGACAGGTAGACCTACCTCCACTGTTTTTCCTCTCCACCCCCGCAGCGACTAGTTCTTCTCCCTCGTTCTGCCGATGATTCCTCCCGCTTAATTTCGCCTTAATTCGACCACCGTTACCAGCTTTGATCACGCAGGTTGAAACGCCCAAGCCTCCTCTATAATTCCCCTCTGACACCTCGCACTGGCACGCCTTAGACCGCTCTCAATTCCTCCCCGAACATCCTCTTCTCCGACGAGCTGTCGCAACAATTCCGGCCAACTCCGACCACCCCTCTGCCTCTACTTCACGCGAGTGGACTCCTCTCGACCTCACGCACCTCCTAGTACTCCCAGTTCGCTGGTGCGCCGGTAACCCGACTCGACAAACCCGACGCCGTGCGCCTCTTTTCTCCGACAAGCCCCACAGTAAATTCTGTCGCCTCTCTCCCCAAGAACACGGTGATAATCTCCAAGCTCATACGAACCTAATGGCACTTCCCGTTTGTCTTAGGGCGCCCCCAATCCTCACCATCGTCCAGCACAGAGGGCCGCCGTGTCTACTTCTTCTCCGGCGACGTCTTCGTGTGAACCCGACCGCCCCGCCTTCTGCTCACGCACACACCTTCGCCGTGTCCTGCGCTCCCGACTATGGTTTTGTTTACCTCCGGTGATCTGGCAGATCATCCTCGGCAAAGAACCGAGAGCACCGCCGCAGCCTTCTCCGACGAGCAATTAGCAAGATTCCCTTGCGCCTCGCGTAACCAACCCCACCTCGAGCATCGGCAGGTCGCGAGCCTGGTAAGCCCCAGCCTCTCTCGCTTCCCGTTCGCCACTATTATCTCGACCGTCACGCCGCTGACCACGGCGCCGCAAATGGTCAAGCACACTAGCGCCGAGGATCACGATCCGACGCTCGATAGATCACTTAACCGCGAAGTACGTGATCTGACCATGCGATCTAACTTGATCCAACAGCTAGCATCGCCCGATCCCAGCCGAACCGCCGGTTAAAACACGACGCGTGGCCAGGTTTCAAAACTAAAAACAGATTTGAATCTGATTAAATTGCAAACTTCAAACCTTTGTAACTTTCAAACCACACGTCCAAATTTAGCAAATTTTATATCAATAAAATCAGGAGAACAAGCCCTAGCCGACCATGGCCTTAGTTTTGAAAATAGTATCTGTTAGCTTGTTTGAATTTATAGAAACATTTGTGTACTTGTTTAGAGTATAAAAATTGTCTAAAATGGATTTTTGGATTAAATCTTTTGAAAAATGGATTTGTGTGACCCTACTGACCCTAGGAACCAACCCATAGTGTTAAAAATGATTTTTGTGAAATTTAAGTTGAATTAATTAACTTAGTCATTTCTAGCCAAGTAAAAACTAATGTTTTGTTCTATGGAAATGCTTTTGTAAAGAAAACTTTGAGAAAATACTTTGAATCAAAACTTACTGACCCAAAACACCAAGCCTTGCCAAGAGCAACTCACTTGGTGAAAAACATAAAGTTTTGCTTGAAAAAGAATAAAATTCACCACATAAAATGATGAATGGATTTTAAAATAGACTTTGGGCAAAACTCACTAACTAGTGACTTTGCCATTTTAGTAAATGACCAATGTGGACCTTACAAAGTTTATAAACCTAGTAGAGACCAACCTTGCAATAGAACCCTCTTTTTACAAGACATAGGAACCATTGCCTTGTGTATGTGAATTATTGTTTGAATATTGGAATGCTACTTGATACTATGCTTGTTGATTGTAGTGAAATTAGCAAAGTGTGAGACTAGCAAAAATCAAGGAGTGACAATCATTCCCTAACAAAAAGGCAAGTTACACTATCATACAAAAGACCTACTATTTTCATTATACTTAGTGGATTTTGTAAACATACATGAAAATGTTTTATACTTATGCTATGCTAATCCTAATAGGATTCCCTATACACTCCTTAGTAAAAATATTAAAGTTGTACATGCTTAGCCATGCTATGTTTTGAAAAGAGATACATGTTGAGATTTTACAAAGGTTGAGAAAAGACTTGTGTTTTACATAATAAAACAAGGACTCAATGAACCACCTAGGTGGTGGACACTTTATGTTTTGGAGAAGGTGGCAACAAAAGGAACCATGTCTATGGCAATCACTTTGTGTTGTGCTCCAAATGAAAACCACCTAGGAAACTTAGAGATTGAACATGTTTCTCCAAATGTGGCTTTCGTGTACAACCACATGCTATTATGGCTCTGGCTTAGTCAACTACATTAGGAAGACCCATACATTGTCTTTAGTTACCGGACATGGGGATCTGGAATGCTTCATGGGGTGAAGACAAGCTAGCAATGATGTATGGGAGGACCTTTTGGAAAGACTTCATCACACTCTCATGCCAAGATTCCATCTTGGTGAGCACTAATCCAGAGGCCACTGGTGGCAACAAGATGGGATTGTGTCATGTGGGTAAAGTGTACCTTCCGCAGGTTAATAAAATCTAAGTACTTAGCCGTGTCCCGGTTATGGACAATCTTGAGCAACTAAAGTTTGAATCATGGGAGATCTCGACATTCCAACTTCTAATATAAAAACTTGATGCACTTGGGGGTACCAAGGAATTCAAAGAGATTTGATAAAGTTTGTTGCACTTGGGGGTACCAAGGAATTCAAAGAGATTTGATAAAGTTTGTTGCACTTGGGGTTACCAAGGGACACATGAGTTTTTGACAAGGACTTGAACACTGGTGTTTCTACCAAGGAGTTCAAGGAACTTGGAAAAGAGATTTGAAAAGAGATTTGACAAATCAATTTGAAAAAGATAGGATAAATGTTGCTTTATGCAAATAAGCCCTAAACTCTACTTAGCCAAATAAGCATGTATGGATAGAATCCACATATATTATACATAAAGTGAAACTTGCCAATACAATTCAAATGTATTGACCCTTGTGGCTGTAACTTGTAATGTTGCAGGTTGATTGTTTTGTTAGATGAAGATTGTTTGATTGACTAGGACTACAAAGTCTACAACCAACATCTGCCTGTGGCACTTTGAAGATGAAGGACCCCATGCTTATAGTTATTCCACTGCAATGTAATGTAATAGCCATATGAGCTATGTAAGATGTAATAAATCTATGTTCTTCCTGGTTATAAAGTTATACTATGACCTTTGTTTCTTGATATTACATCTTAACTGTGGATGCTAGCTATTGATCCAGGGACTAGCATTGTAAAACACAGGAGGACTCTACCTTATTAGGTTGGGACCCCTACATCGTAGCATGGAAAACAAAAAATTTCTACCGCATACAAACAAACAAGCCAAGATCTATCTACTAGATTGTAGCAACGAGTCGATGGAATAACTCACCCTCGAAGATTCCAAAGTGTTTAACGAGAGCGGATTCTCGTGGGTGATGTAGTCGTACTCTTGACGATCTCAAGATCGTGTAGACGATCCTTCCGGCAAGGCTCCGCGGCTCAGTAGTCGGTCACACGTTCGGTACTCGATGAAGACCTTCCTCTCCCTTTTTCCAGCAGGCAGCGGAGGTTGTAGCACTCTCCTCGCGATTCCGGCAGCACAACGGCGTGGTACCGGAAGTATAGGGGAGATCTCGCAGGGCTTCGCCTTAAGCCGGTGTCACATCCCAAGATTTTCCAAATCTTGTAATGTGAAAATAAATGAATAAAATAAAACTTTGTTTGATTTTCAGAGCCAGAAGATACTTTTAAATCCAATTGGAAACCTTCAAACCAATTTGAATCAAATAAAATCTTAAAGGGATTTAAAAATATAAAAACATTTATTAAAGGAAATTAAAAATGTTTTGGAATTACTATTTTGGATCTTTTAATAAAAGATTTGGTTTTCAAATATAAAGGTGTATTTATAAATAAAGATTATTTTATAAAGCCAAATTAAACCTTGGCCAAGCCTTTGAATTAAACATTTTGTTTTGAATAAAAATAACAAAGGTTTTATTTAAATAAATTAATAAGGATTTGATATCCAACTTTATTTAAATAAAATGTTTTATCATTTTAATTAAAATATCAAACTTATTAAATTATTTTAAATAAGTTTTCTAAGTATTTTATTTTCTTAATTAAAACCTATTGAAGTGTTTTGGCTTTATTTTAGATTTCAAAATATATATCTCAATAGAACAAATCCTATTTGAATTAATCACTAAAGCCCATTTTTATTTAATTACTAATGGCCCTTTAGCAAAAATGTTATTTTGTTTTAAACAAATTTCCAAATATTATATATTTCCCAAATTAAACCTACTAATTTGATTTTGAAAATATTTAGGTTTCAAATAAAGATTTTATTAATAAAATCAAACTCTATTTGATTTAATAACTAAGGCCTATTTTAATGGACCCTATATAACAAAATGTTATTTTTATTTTAAAACAAGCTTTCCAAATATTACTTAAATTCAAATACAACCTACTGAATGGTTCAAAATTTATTTAGTTCTCAAGTGGAGCTTTGAATTAAATCAAAACTATGGATATAATAATTGGAACATCCATTTAATTAAATATTAATAGCCCCTATTATTAAAATTATTAATTTGAATTTGGATTTTGGTTCATGTTACTGAACAGAACTAATTTCAATATTACAAGTATGGGTATTGTTTGAATTGATTTGAACCATGTTTGTTTCATAGAAATTTCAAAATAGAAATTGAAAATAGAAAAGGAAAAAGATTTAGACAGGAAAAAAATAGAACAGCCCACCATCTGGCCCAACTAGCCCAACACAGCCCAATCCAGCCCAGCTTCCCCTCACCCCGAAAGAAACGTTTCGCACTCCTTTTTGAACCCACGGAGCAACTGACATGTGGACCTTCTTCCCCTCTCTTTCCCACTGACTGACCGACCCCACTTGTCACTGTTCTTCTTTTCCACCCACGCGACCCCTTCTTCCCCCTCGCTGGTCGTTGCAGACTTAATTTCGCGGCATCAATTCTCCTTAACGCGGCCACCTTAACTCGCAGTGATCAAGCTTGATAAAACTCTAGCACGTCCTCTCTCGTTCCCCTCTGCCTCCTTCCGCAAGCACGCCCCCAGGCTGCCGTATTTCGTCAGCCACTCTCTCTGTCTCCGATGACCCTTCTCGCCAATTCCGGCCAGCACACGCGCCCTTCTGCCTCCCTGAGCACACGAGCACGCTCACCATACTCTGGCGCATCTTTCTGTGTCAATCATTCAACCGTGGGCGCACCATAGTGTCGGCTACGTCAAACTCTGGACGACGTCGCCGTCTGCAACCTCTCCGTCGAGTACCTCCGGTAAGACCAGACCGCCGCTCTCTCCCTCAATCACACACGCGTCATCCCCTCGACCATACGCCTCTAACCGTGCCTTTTGTTTGCCTCCGAATGAACTGCAACGTCGACTTCGACCTCAGACAGAGCCGTCCGACGTTGTCATCAACTCCGACGAGGAATTCCCGTAGCTCCAGCGCGCCCCTCGGCAAACGGAAAGCACCTCGAGCACCCCCACGCCTTGGCGAATTCAGTGAGCCCCCTCTCCTCCTTCCTCGCTTCCTGTAGCATCGAGTTTGCCACCGTCTGGCCGCTCCGCCACCAGACGCCGCCGCCAGCGCCGCCCATCCTTGGCAAGCAAACTGAGCACCGTCAGATCTTGATCCAGCGGCTCGGAAAGAAAGTAAGCGAAGGGGTATCGAACGATCTGAGCCGCGCGATGTTAATTAAATCCAACGGCCAGCGTCGCCCGATCCGGCCGAACCGGTATCAACCAGTAGAATAACGCCGCGTGTCACCTGCTCGGTTTAAAAACAGATTTGAAATCTGATTATGTTATGATTTTCAAACCATTGTAACTTTCAAACCACACGTCCAAATTTGGCAAATTTTATATCAATGGATTCAGGAGAACAAGCCCTAGCCAACTGTGGAATTAGTTCAGCAAATAGTATCTGTTTGTTTGCTCATTTTTTTGCAGATTCATTTGTATGCTTGTTTAGAGTATAAAAATTGTTTAAAATTGAATTTAAGGATAAAACCTTTGCAAATTGGATTGTTGTGACCTTACTGACCCTAGGAACCAACCCTTGGTATTAAAAATGATTTTTGTAAGATTTAGGTTGGATTACTTGACTTAGTCATTTTCTAGCCAAATAAAAAGAATGGTTTTTGTTATAAAAATGTTTATGGAAAGAAAACTTTAAGGAAATAGTTTGGACCAAACCTACTGACCCAAAAACACCAAGCTTTGCAATAGCAATCCATTTGGTGAACAACTTAAGAGTTTTGCCTTAATAAAAACATTTTTCACCACATGAAATGATGAATGGATTTAGAAATAGTTTTTGGACAAAACCCTCTTGCTAATGACTTTGCCACTTTGGTAAATGACCAATTTGGATCTTACAAAGTTTAGAAATCCCATAGAGACCCCTTTGCAAAATAAAACTATCTTATGCATGCTCCCATGCATGAATTGGTTTCCATTGTCTTGTGTGTGTGAAATTGTTTGAGTGATTATTGGTTTGGAATGTAAATTGAATTAGTGTTTTCTTGTTTGACTTGTAGTGAAGTGTGAGACTAACAAGATCAAGGAGTAAACTACCATTCCCTACCAAAAAGGCAAGTGATGCTTCATACTTTCTATCCCAATACTTTCACTATGCATTAGTGATTTTGCTAAGTAAACTTGCATGGATTTTGCTAAGTATAGATCATGCTATAGGAAAACCTAATAGATGAATCCTTAGTAGGATTTTCCTAAGCTAAGATTCCTACTACTACCAAGCTTAGCCTAGCTAATAGAAAACATGGGTGGAATATATATTCACACTATGGAAAAATATTCTAAGTCTGAGGACTTAGGTTTTGTTTAATAAAACAACTAAGTCAATGAACCTCCTAGGTGGAATGGAAGGATTGGGATATTTTGAGTGGTTCACTAGGCCATGGACTTGGATTGTGTATCTCACTTGTGGATGGCCACCCAGGAAACAAAGGGATTTGAGATGTCAAATGTTGAGAAGCTTCAAGTGCAACCACTTGGCAATATGGGCTCTGCCATGATCATATAGGTTGCAAGAACTTAGCCAAATGGACAGTGGGTGGTAGTGTTTGATAGGTGGGAACGCGTCCATTTTGGTCTAAGGGAAGGCTTCTGAAAGATTTTGTCTTGGGAAACCAAGTCTTGTGGGGAAAGTGCACCACCTCTGCAGAGTGTAAAATCTAAGTACTTAGCCATGTCCCTGGTAAAGGACAATTTGAGCATCAAGACATGGAAGCAATCAAGAATCTCATCATTCAAATTTCTAAGTTAAAACATGTGGTTTGAACAAGGGTTGTTTGGGATCTTAAATCTTTGATTGGTAGATGCCTTGGAAAGGATCTTCAGTCTTTGATTGAGAAAAATGTTTTTGACAAGCAAAAACTTAGTATTTCCAAATGTTAAGGAAACATATATTTTGAGGAATGCAAGCCTCAACTCCACTTAGCCAAATGCATATAGATGATAGACTCCACTATACTACCATAGTATCACTTGCCAATACAATTCAAATGTATTGACCCTTGTGGCTGTAACTTGTAATGTTGCGGGTTTGATTGATTTTAGTGAAGATTGTTTGATTAGGATTACAAAGTCTACAACCAACATATGCCTGTGGCACTTTGAAGATGAAGGACCCCATGATTATAACTATTCCGCTGCAATGTAATGTAATAGCCAAATGAGCTATGTATTGATGTAATAAAATTATGTTATTCCTGGTTATAAAGTTGTATTATGACCTTTGTTTCTTGATATTACATCTAAACTGTGGATGCTAGCTATTGATCCAGGGACTAGCATTGTAAAACACAGGAGGAATCTACCTTATCAGGTTGATACCCCTACAGCCGGAGCGAGTATGGTGGACTATGAGAGAGGCCTTGGCGATCTAGGGTTTAGACACACCAAGGTGAGAGGGCTAGGCTGGCGGCTAGGGCAAGGGAATTTCCCCAAGTCGGTGGCTAGGGTTTGCCCTAGGGCGGCGGTGGCTGCAGGAGGGCCGGCGGCTAGGGCTAGGGTTTTGGGTGGTGGAGGTGTGTCTTTGGAGGGGTAGCCCTGCCCCTTCTTTTATAGGTGGAGGGCGCCGGCCAAGGGGAGGAGTCCTCCCAACTCGACTCAGGCGGTGGTGGAGGGAGAGGAACTCCTCCCCAAGTAGGTTTCCTACTCTCCCTCCACCAAGCAAACTTGCCGTTTGACTTTTCAAATTGGTGTTTGACTTTTCAAACTAGGATTTGATTTATCCGTTTATTTTGCTCAGCGATGACACCTAGTACATGATGCAACCATTACAACTTGTTATGACACATTCATGTACCCTTCCCCTCCGGAGTGCCAGACCTTTCGGAACCTTCTAGAACATTCCCGATGAAAACACCGGAACCATTCTCCAACCCCGAAACAAGACTTTCCTTATATGAATCTTATTCTCCGGACCATTCCGGATCTCCTCGTGATATCCCGGATCCCATCCAAGACTACGAACAACATTCGGTCTCTTACTCATCATTCCATAACTACTCAACAACATCGAACCCTTAAGTGTGTCACCCTACGGTTCGTGAATTATGCGGACATGATCGAGACACTTCTCCGAACAATAACCAATAGAGGAATCTGGAAATTCATATGGTTCCCACATATTTCTACGATTACTTTGCGATCGAATGAACCACTTACATACGATATCAATTTCCCTTTGTCTCACGATAGTTTACTTATCCGAGGTTTTGATCGTCGGTATCTCTGCATACCTAGTTCAACCTCATTACTGATAAGTACTCTTTTCTCGTTCCCGTGATATGTGATCCCTTGTGATCTAGTCACATGCTTGCAAGCCAATTGGACGACATTCCACCGATAGGGCCCAGAGTATATCTATCCGTCATATGGATGGACAAATCCCACTCTTGATCCATGTGTCTCAACCAATACTTTCCGAACACTCAATGCCACCTTTATAACCACCCAGTTAAGGTGTGGTGTTTGATGTCATCAAAGCATCCTTCCGGTGATGGTGATATGCATGATCTCATGGTCAAAGGAATTAGGTTACTATGTATCAGAAAGCATATAGCAATTGAACTATTAAAATGACTTGATCTTTATGCTACGCTTATCTATAGGAGTATGTCCATCATATCATTCTCCTAACAATATGATCTTTTTGTTAATAACATCTCAGTGTTCATGACAGGGAAACCACAATCATTTATTAACCAACAAGCTAGTATTATAAAGAGGCTTTACTAGGGACTCTAATTTAGTTTACAAATCACACAAGTATTAATGTTTCCTTGTTAATACTGTTATAGCATGAATGTAAACATTTATCATAAACACAAAGATATAATAATAACTACATTTATTATTTCCTCTAGGGCATATCTCCAACACATAGACCACATGGGTGTTCGTCGGTCGGCCGGTTTGGGTCCATATGTAAGTGAAATATTACTACTTTTCATTAGATTGGGCCCTTCAAATTACAAAAGATACATTTAAACAAATAAAAAAGGGACTACTACTACGGGAGGAGGCCGTCACTACGGCTACTCGCCGCCGTTGTCGCGCCGACCGTTGCCACTGTCGCTGGCCCCGTCGATCGCTGCCCGACCATATTGCCTGCTGCTGGAGGTGTTCGCGGTAACGGTCGCAGACATGGACGTGAGCCATCTCCTTTCTGCGGTCCTCCGCCGCTCGGTTCGCCAGGGCCTTATCCATCATGGAAGCCCAGTGGTCCCTCGCCTACTGGTCGGCGAGCTCCTTCAACACCATTGCTGCCAAGGCCTCCGCCCAACACGCGACTTCTGCCTCAGCCGGGGTCACCCCTGCCGGAGCCCCGTTGGGGCCGAAGCCCAGCGCATGCGCGATCTATGATGGTGCTGTGTTGATGTTGAGCACTTTGTCAGGAAACCCCAAGAGCAAGGTGTGAACCAGCACAACATCAAGTTTTCCCTCAGTAAGAAACCAAGGTTATTGAACCAGTAGGAGGAAGGAAACGTCTCAAAGGTATTGCAAGAAACGCAGAAACCTGCACAACACAAACTCAAGACTTTGTCCCAACAAACAGTAAGGTTGTTAATCTCACCGGTTACTGTAACAAATGATTAACTGTATGGTGTGGAAGGTAATGGTTTGCAGCAAGTAAACATGTAACAGTGGAGGATGTATCAATAGTAAAGATTGGACCAGGGTACATAGTTCACTAGAGGTGCTCTCCTTAGATAAACAACATGGCATAAATGGTAAACAAATTACAACAGGACAATTGACAGGAACTAAGCAAGGCATAACAATGCAATACCAGACAAAATGATCCTATGAGATTCGATTGGGCAATACAACAATATACATAGACCGCCATCCAACTGCATCTATGACTAGAAGTCCACCTTCAGGTTATCATCCGAACCCCCTCCAGTATTAAGTTGCAAGTAACAGACAACTGCTTTAAGCAAAGTGTGTAAGGTAAACAATCCACTTGTTCCATGAACAAGAGACCGTTGTTTTCTCCCTAGTGGCAACAACACATCTACAATCGGAGATATTTCTGTCACTTCCCTTGGAAACTAGAGGCATGAACCCACTATCGAGCATAAATACCCCTCTTGGAGTCACTAGCAACTACTTGGCCAAGATAGCTACTAACAACAGAGAGCATGCAAGATCACAAACAACACAGACATGATAGTATCAAATAGACAAAACCATTAATCAATCTGACAAAGTAATCTCAATATCCATCGGATCCCCGCAAACACAACATGCATGATTACAAATAGATTAGATCTTGATCATGAATGGAGCTCACAAGATCTATACATGAAAGCACAAGGAGGAGATACAACCATCTAGCTACTACATGGACCCGTAGTCCAAGGTGGAACTACTCACGCTTCATACCGGAGAAGAAGGCCTCCGGGATGATCTCCCCTCCGGCAGGGTGCCGGGAAAAACTTCAGACCCCCCGAACTAGGGACGATGGTGGCGGAGGCTACAGAAGGTTTCATGGAGTTTTGATCGGGTGCCAAGGGTTTCTGCATCGGGGGCTTCTTATAGGCGAAGAGGCAAAGGCCGGGAGGCGGGCAGAGGGCCCACACCCTGCCCAGGCCCGGGGTGGACCCAACCGCGCCTAGGGGGTGTGGTGGCCCTGGCTCGCCTCTCCGTCTCTCCTCTGGACTTCGTGTCGCCCACGGTAAAATATTGACTTTGGCTTTTGTCCCGTCCAATTCCGAGAATATTGATTTTCTGCCTTCGAACCAAAATAGAAGAAAAGCAGACTCTACTGTGGCAACTTGTTAATAGGTTAGTTTCAGAAAAGATATAAAAACACCTCAAAGTGTAGACAAAGCAAAGTAGATAGTAAACAAGCATGGAGCATAAAAAATTATAGATACATTTCCGACGTTTCAAGCATTCCCAAGCTTAACTACTGCTCGTCCTTGAGTAGATAAGTGATAAAAGAATAATTTTTGAGGTGACATGCACCATAAAAACCAAGATCAAACCATTTGCAAGCATTGAAAGCTGGGATCAAAGAACTCTAAACATGTGCATGAAAGATGGAGTTCTAAACAAAGGACATAGTAACTGTGCATGCAACATGAAAGGCTACAAACAAAGATCATGAATAACATGCATTGAAAAACGTTTGTTTGTTTCACATACAGAAAACATGGCATAGTGGCATTCAGCTTGTACCTCATAGAGTAGCAAATAGATGCATAGGACACCTTCAAAGTTCATAAGAGTGACTAGATACAAATAGCACAAAAATAGGCAATATCACAATATGCATCAATCAATAAGTTTTGGGACACTGCACACAGAATGACAACTATGCTCTCTTAATGGTGCCTAAAGGTAGAAGGAGGAGACTCAATAAAATAGTGGAAGAAAGGCCCTTCATAAGGGAAGCAGGGATTTCAAGTTTCAAAAAGAGCTCCCAAAAATTATGGTACTTGTTAGCTTTCAGACCTCATTGCCCCTATCATAAGCATCTTGAAGTGATTAAGGTTAAAGTGAACAAACTATGGAGTATATGCTTGACAAAGTATAAGTTGTCAATCTCAAGTCCCTTGAATACGAGGGCCACACCTCATGCTACTCAACTTTAGTCACCTGTAAGTTCTTGTCATAGTAAGTACATGCATATCATAGAGAACCGCCAACGGGGTACCCCTTGCACATGGTACAGGAGCTATCTCATAACCAAAATGACAAGGCAAGCAGACAATGAGCATCTCAGCGATCTTTTTATACTATGTGCATATCTTTTTATTGAGGATGCTTCATAGATTGCTCATTATGGTGATGCTGCAAGTTTCCACCATGATTAGGCATGGCTTAGGCTAGCGGCCCCAACGTTTATCTAAGACAAAATACATAATTCCATGTACTTACAAGCTCCCTCTTTATTTCACACCGGTGACATCCATAGACAAAATAGCATGATATCAACTATGTACAAGGTACAAGTGCAATGTTGAAAACGTTCCCCATGACAACATGGTTCTGCAAATACCAACGTATAAGTGCAAGCATATAGAACATAGACGACACAATGTTTCAAGTTTATTAGGGACAAAGAATATAAAGTGTGCCATCAAGTTTGTGAGGGCTTTAATCACTAAGTTTTCACATAACAAAATATTTTTTAATTGGAAGATAGCTGAAAACAAGAATATACTTGGAATGGTGTAACACACCATGCATAGGAGTTTATAGTGGACACTTTGGAATAACTTGGTTTCTTGGTACTTGGAAGCGTGAGTAGAGATTACTCATACAAGTGGAGGCTAGCAAAAGACTGGGAGCAACCAACCAAGAGGGCAATAATGGCCATAATCATGCAGAGCAACAAAACATTACTAATCAAAGCATATAGTGCTACTACAAGTCAAGGACTATATTATCATAGAGGCTATGGTGACTTGTTCATAGTCATAACATGGTGCAAGTATGTGCCAAGTCAACCCAAACAAAGCATCAAAGTAGAATACCACAATATTATGCTTTTGTATGCTAAAACAACGCATGATTCTTTCAAGGCACACTAAGAAATCCCAATTGTTTGGAACAAGACATGCTACGCCAATAATCACTAAGAATAATGTCAAAATAACACATAGCATGTCATGCTAAAGTCTAAGTCATAGTCAATGCAAGCTCCTCTTGCACTTTCAAGCAGGAACTTACTACTCTTTTCCAACACCAATCAACTTATTTGAAACAACACAACGAGAATGGGGGTCCAAACTACTTTATTCAAGAAAACTAAACAAACTAAGCAAAGCAAACGAAAACTAAGACGCTCCAAGAACAACACAACAGTATATGAAACAACAAAAGCGAAGTGTCTAGACAGACCTGAGCTTTTTATTGATGAAGAAGGGGATGCCTTGGGCATCCCCAACCTTTGACGCTTGTACCTCTTGGATATTTCTTGGGGTGACACCGGGGTGGCATCCCCAAGCTTGATCTTTTGTCCATTATTCATCTCATTACATCATTCTTTCTCTACACCTAAAATTTTTCCTTCATACAAAACTTCACACAATCTTCATTAGCAACATTAGTGTATTCAAAAGATAATATACCTTTGGGTTTAGCTTTGGAACAGCAATTTTTTTCACTAAAAACACAATCTACTGTAGCAACTCCTTCAAAAAGCACAATTCCCCAAAATAGAACTCAAAAAGGAATCAATAAGAAGCAAATGCAAATAATAGCAGAAATATGTCAAAATAGACCAGTAGGTAGAAACCGATTTTTTCGAAAATCTTATGTTGCTCAAATCAAAACGTGTTGAACTAAGAAAAGTTATCTAACATACTGGGGGATTTATTCGTAAATTTTCAACTCAATCCGACTTACAGAGACTCCTCACTAATTTTTATGGTGGAGGACATAAATCTGTTTCGGGATAGCAACTCCCCAAATCTTACTTCCCTCTCATTAGAGGTCATTCTTGGCACAAAAAACAAACAAAAAAGGATAAGGAGAGGTCATTACTGAAGTAATAACTTCGAAGACTCAAGGAAACTCCTGGGTTATCTCCCAACAAGTACTTTTCTTTAACGCCTTTAAGTTAGGCACAAGAAAGTTTTAGAAGATGCTCACATAAGAAATATGAATTGAAGTAAAAGAGAGCATCAAGAAGAAAATTCAAAAAAAATTTAAGTCTAACCCACTTCCTATGCATAGGAATCTTGTATACAAATAAATTCACAAAGAACAAAATGACAAGCATAGGAAGATAAAACAATAGTAACTTCAAAACTTTCAGCTCATAGAGAGGTGTTTAAGTACCATAAAAAATTCTACAACCATACTTTCCTCTCTCATAATAATTTTCAGTAGCATCATGAATAAACTCCACAATATAGCTATCACATAAAGCATGCTTTTCATGATCTACAAACACATAATCTCTATCAAGCTCAAAAATAGTGGGATTAAAACCTTCATAGGTTTTACCCAAAGTAGAAATTTCAAAAGGATCCACAGGAAAATAACATTCATCCTCCTTTGGTAAGCATGGGGGACAATCAAATAATGTAAGGGATAAAGATTTACTCTCATTAGAAGGTAGGCATGGTTAGATAATCCATTCTTCCTCCTTTTGTTCATCACTCTCCTCTTTTTCATCTAATGAGCTTCTAGTTTCAACAATTTCTTCTTTCATAGGCTCCTGCAAGGCATTATTCTCTTCCATTTGTGGAAAGCATCTATTAAAATATTCAAGAATATAGCCATTTTATTCCTTGTAATTATCAAAGAAAATTTAAGTATCTCATAAACCTCATATTCATAAGGTGCATCATCAGTATTTTCAAGCAAACTGGCAAGTTCAAATGTACCCTTGAAGGCAATAAATTCTTCAATTTGTTCCACATCATAAAAGTCATAATTTCCTTTAACATAAGATAATATGGTAACATTATAATTATACTCACATTGAAACGGGAGGTGTTTATACCTCCTACAGCAACAAGCTTTATCAAAGCAATAAGTAACATTACAAGTAGAGCACACCTCTCTAGCAATAGTATTAAATTTATAAATTTGTTCCCATAGGTGTTTCCCTTTTTGTGACAAACGGTGTTCCTTATAATAATACTTTTGTTCTTCCGTGAACCCACCTTGCCAATAAGAACTAGTTTCAAAGAAACCATCCATTGATAGAAAGCATGACCAAGCAAGGCAACAACAGACCAACAACTAGAGCAGGAACTAATTTTTTTGTGTTTTTGATAAGAAAAGGCAAACCAAACTAAACTAATTTTTTTGGAGTTTTTGAAAAGAGGCAAACAAAACCAAGAAAAAGAAACTAAGCAAACTAAAAACAAAGTAAAGAGAAAGGTTGAGGACTCCCTTGTGAAGACGTCCTTAGCCTCCCCGACAACGGCACCAGAAAAGCTTGATGGTGTTGTGTTGATGTTGAGCACTTTGTCGGGAAACCCCAAGAGCAAGGTGTGAAGCAGCACAACAGCAAGTTTCCCTCAGTAAGAAACCAAGGTTATCGAACCAGTAGGAGGAAGGAAACGTCTCAAAGGTGTTGCAAGCAACGCAGAAACCTGCACAACACAAACTCAAGACTTTGCCCCAATGAACAATGAGGTTGTCAATCTCACCGGTTGTTGTAACAAAGGATTAACTGTATGGCGTGGAAGGTAATGGTTTGCATAAAGTAAATAGGTAATAGTGGAGGATGTATCAATGGTAAAGTTTAGGCCGAGGTCCATAGTTCACTAGAGGTGCTCTCCTTAGATAACCAACATGGCATGAAGGGTAAACAAATTACAACAGGGCAATTGACAGGAACTGAGCAAGGCATAACAATGCAATACCAGACAAACAGATCCTATAAGATTCGATTGGGCAATACAACAATATACATAGACCGCCATCCAACTGCATCTATGACTAGAAGTCCACCTTCAGGTTATCATCCGAACCCCCTCCAGTATTAAGTTGCAAGCAACAGACAACTGCTTTAAGCAAAGTGTGTAAGGTGATATGTCGGAAACGTATCTATAATTTTTGATGCTCCATGCTTGTTTTGTATCTACTTTGCTTTGCTTTTTCTACACTTTGAGGTGTTTTTATATCTTTTCTGGAACTAACCTATTAACAAGTTGCCACAGTGCCAGTTGCCTGTTTTCTTCTGTTTTTGGTTCCAGAAAGGCAGAAAATCAATATTCTCGGAATTGGACGGGACAAAATCTAAAGTTATTATTTTTCCCGGAGCAACACGGAACCACGAAGCAGAGCCGGAGGGGGGCCACGGGGTGGCCAAACCCCCTAGGCGCGGGCAAGCCCTAGAGGCGTCTGGAGGGGTGTGGGCCCCGTGGACCCCCACCGACCTTGATTCCTGCGCCTATATGAAGCCTCCGACCCAAAAACCATAGGAATCCAGAAGAAATCCACGAAAACCTCCGTAGAGCCGCCGCCACCGAAGGGGAGATTCGGGGGACAGAAAGTCTCTGTTTCGGCATCTTGCCGGGACGGGGAAGTTCCCCCGGAGCCATCTCCATCGATCTCCATCGCCATATTCATCACCATTGCTGATTCCCATGATGAGGAGGGAGTATTTCTTCCTCGAGGCTAAGGGCTCTACCGGTAGCTATGTCTTCATCTCTCTCTCTATGCATGATCTTGTGGTCATGAGCTTTATAATCAAGTAGATCTACCTTGCTACTCAAGTGCTTCGTTAGATCTCTGCTCTCCCCATGTGTGTGAAGTGACATCGTGCATGCCATGGTGGCACTTAGGCTTGAGTCTACATAAATACTCTTTGTGCTTTAATAGATCTATGCTTTTCCCCACATGTGTGAAAGTGACAACGTGCATACCGTGTGTGGCACTTTGGCTAGATTGAATATTTGTTATGAGTTATATTTGGAGTTGGATGTCTCTATGAAATTGTGGTGTTTGTTGGAACCATATAGTTCTCAAGGTGACAGTGTGGGGTTATCTAGATTGGAGAAGGCGGACTTTGAGGAGTGCTGCTATAGTGTAGCATCCCAGTTGTCTAACCCCTGTAATGCTACATGTCATAATAATAAAATGGGCCACTTCCAACATATAATTGTTGCATCATCATCATATCATGCTCATACCATCATACCACCTTGCATTTTAGCATCATACAAAACCCTTTATTGTTTGGTTCTTATCTCATGTGCATGATTATTTGTAGTTGCCTCTTGATATTGTATTTGGGTCTTAATGAATTGTTACATGCCCAAGTTGAGTTGGGGGCATCTCTCTTTTTGACTCCACCACCTTATCTTTCACCACCTTATAATTCCACCATCCAATAATATGAGCTTGGCATTTGTTGTTTTATCTCTGGCTCATGATTAGTTGGTTGGAACCACCCATATATCTTCGCTTGGCCTTGTCCACATTTTGGAATGCATATGAATAAATGCCATGGAAATCTATTTTGTTTTCACAAAATAGCACCTAGCATTATTAGTTATGCATGGGCCATGCAACTATAACCCTTAGCCTTCTTCTTTTGGTTTGTTTTATTATGCTAAGTAGGAGCTTGGTTTTAAGAGCAACTAGGTGCCCCTTGTTTTGGATCTCTTGGACCATATTTTAAAAACTACCACCTTGTTTGGCTAAACCCAAACCCTAATATCCCTCTCTCTATAACCCTAAGCTAGATCTAACCTTACCCTATATCTAAACCCTAATCCCTCTCCTCTTCCTTTTGGCTATCTCTTGTTTTGCTTCCAAACCCTAGCTACCATCTACTCTTCTCCCTCTCCTCTCTAGCTGTCAACCCTAAACCCATCTAACATGGACCCATATCCCCATGCCCATAACCTTCCTAGCTAAAACCCTAAACCCCACCTAGTCTACCACAACCCAAGTGGCCCCCTCTTTTCCCTCCTCTTAGTCAGACCTCCCTCTCTTTCAAATCTCCTATGCCAGATTCAAAAGAATTCGAAATCAGTAGCTAGTTTGTATTTGAAATAGAAATAACACAAGCAAATCAAACAAAAAGAAAAGAGAAAGGAATAAAAAAAAAGGGAAAGAGAAGCAAAGAAGCAGCCTGCAGCGAGCAGACTGCCCGGCTTCCCGGCCCAACTGCTTTCTACCAAGATTCTCCAACCGCAGACGTCTCCGTTTCTTCTTCTCCCTCCGTCTGTCAGCTGCCTCCTCCTCTCTCTCTGCGTGACGGAAAGCAACGGCGAGCGGTGGCCGTCTTCCGCCAATCGCGTCACCCTTCCCTCCTCTTCTTATCCCAGACGCCACCAAGCCAACCAGCACGTTCCTTCTCCTTCCATCTCCCCAAGGCACAACCGCACCACCGCCCATGGCGTCGCCATCCTTCGCCGCTGATCTCCGAACGCCAGACCACGCGGGGACGGGGAAAGCTACGACTAGCCGGAGCTCTCCGCCGGCTCAAGCGCCAGACGAGGAGCCCGACGCCAAGGTTTCGTGGACACCGCTGTCGCCGCGCCCTTCGTCGCCGTCAACCGCGAGCCCCGCCAACGTTCCGCTGTGAGCCACGCCTTCCCTTTCTCCCCTGGCACGCTTTCGCTCTCCCGTGCACGCACTTTGCCTCACGCCGGAGGCCGACGCGCAGCGCACTACGCCACGCCCGCGTGTGTCTGAACGACGACAGCATCAACCTGCAGCGCGCTCTCTGTTTCGCCGTAGATCCCGAACAGCCCAGTCCTCCCCCGCCAAAACCCTAAACATGGAACCTGTAGAGCGATGTTCCCTCTCCAACTTCGATGTTGGAGACATCTCCTGATTCTCGACGAATCGCTCGCCAAGCTCGACGCAAGTCTGCTGAATCTCATTGTTCCACGTTCGGTTAAGCCGATCAGACCACCCCGACGCTTTTCTATTTTAGTCCCTCCTCTTCCAACGCCTCAACCCGCAGTCCCCTTGGCCCTCTGTCAGCGTCCGTTGGCCTTTTATGAAAAGGCCCCTGGGCTTCCTGGAGCTCAACCCGCGGTCCTGCCCCCCTCCTATCCGCTGGCATGTGGGTCCAGTGTGCCTGTCCCCACTGTCTGGGCCGAGCTAGCCTTGACCCGTGTAAAAAGTTTGACCGAGACTGTTTAGTTTATTTAAATCTTTTCTGAATATCTAAAATTCAAATAAATTTCAGATTTGAATAACTTTGCAATGGTAAATCCAAATTTGACAAATGATATATGTTTGAATATCAGCAAGATGAGAGGATTCCAAATATGCCATCTATTTTGACTTTTGCACAAGTAAAATTCCAAGTTTAGTTTAAATTACACAATTGCCACTGGATTTTCAATAATTCATAACTTTTGATTTAAAACTCCAAATTAAGCAAATGATATGTCTAAAATGATCAGCTCGACGAGACCTTTCTGTTTATGCTATCCATGACTTCAATTGCAGCATGCATCATATAAATATATATTGAACAACAATTGTTATGGCAACAAATGTGATCCTAAAACCCAACTTAATGTTACTTTCTTGTTCTCCACACCTCACTATGCCATGCTACCTTACTTGCCATGTAAATTGTGCATCATTCATCATGGCATGCTTGTTTGCTTGACGCATCTTATTCATATGCTTGTGCTCTATATTCATGTTGGCCTTGTTTGTTTGGGTTTTTCTCGGATAGACCTTGGCGGGGGTTGTATCAAGAGAACCGAGCACTACCCGTAACGTCCTTTGCTTCAACAGAGATACCGGCAAGCACTACCACATGCTTGCATACATACAAGCCTATTGCCTCTATCTTATTCTTGCATCATTGAGTCGCGATTGCATTAAATTGAATCCCAAGTATGCATAGCCTTTACTTTTCAACCCCACTAAGCTTGTTCCTCCATCCCATGAGCCACTACTATAGGAGTTGGTTGAGCCATGCGAGTCGTAGAACAGCATGTGTAGGGTTTGTGAGAGTCTGATGAATAACGAGGTACTTAAACAACTTAACCTGAGTAGTTCTGGGATAACTAAAGAAAGTGGCACCGGTGAGCAACATCTGCTATTTGGTTTTTCCTGCTCACTTGTGTCCCGTAAGACCCCGAGTACTTGATTCCTGTTCCTTGATTTATCGCGCTATCCACATCCGGGAGGTATATGGGACCCCCCAGGCGAGCTTGATTCGTCTTATTTCTTGGGGCCACAAACTAGTTTGAGGTGTTTTTACTATCCTGTACCTATGCCATGCTACTTACTGTATTTAAATTGTGCGAGGAGCACATTGTACTGTTTAGGTAAGCGGAGTGATTACGCGGTATCGAGTCCCGATTGGGATCTGTCGCTTCTGACCATTGACGCAAACCTTGAGTCCGTCTCGAGCTTGCTTACCGTTGGTGTACTCAAGGGTGGCCCCTGAAATATTCTGAATCCTGTGATTGTTCAGTCGTGAAAGCCTCGTTGGGTTTTGATTTGGTTTTTCCGAGGTTGATCGAGCGTGTGTTGCTATTGGTGCACCCCGGCCGGGTAAAACTTTCTGAAAGCCGTGTCCGCGGATATGGACGACTTGGAGCACAGTTTCTTGATCATAGACAAGCATAACTAAAGTACCGCCTTTAATCGGACTAAAGTAACTTGACTAGTAAATAGTGCAATACTCATGGAATGGTTAATAAAACTGCCAACGGATGGGGGGGTTGTTCGTCCGCTTCCCTGTTGGTAAGCAGGGAGGAGGATGGATCGGATGAGATTACCATTATAACTGTTGTACTTAAATTCACGGACATCCGTCTATCATTGGTTAGGCGGATGGTTAGCGTTTATCTGTAGAATTGCTAGGGTTTATCTTTTCTTTTGCTGCAATTCGTCACCCAGTTGTGTCCCCTTTAGAGGCATTAAGTCTTCTTTGAGTACCCTTAGGGTCTCACACGATAAATTCTTGATTCAGATGAGCAGGTACCTTCTCGGGACGGATCTTTGGGTGGAAGAAGCCAAGATGTGGGCAACGATCGTATGGTGTAGAGATTCCGGAACGGGATCCTTGAGACCTGTAGTTGGGATGTGCTTATTTTCTCTGGCATCTTATGCCGATTTGCTTCTTATCCGTACTCGGATTCTGTTTGCCACTTCCGCATGATACTCTGATGTGTGTTGTATGAGGAGTTATCCTAAAATATAGACCTATCTAGGTCATTTGAATCTTGCCGTATGGCGTTGCTATATTTTCTTTCTTTCTAGATGGGATGGCTGTGATGTACTCTTGTATGGTGGCTTGCGTACATACCCACTTGTGTCGTAGTTGATCCCTTCGCTGCCGACTACGCCCGTCTGAGGTCCCGTTGAGAGGGTAGCGGTTGGGACGTCTGAAAGGACTACCAAAGTGAGTGGCTTTTGGGGCCCCACCGTACTATTTCAACGCCACCGCTCATCCGGGCTTGTATCTAGGGCGTAGTTCACCGAGGTAGTTACAATTGGTATCGAGCCATCCCGACCTTGAGGTTTCAGCCAAGCAGTCGTTGTCGATCTAGCAAATATTTTGGTAGTTATGTATATTAGGGAAAAACAAAAGCGAGTAGGACTGCTTCCACTTTTCTTCTTACCCTCCCACCCACCCTTTTCTGGTAAGGAAGTGCAACGTTTTCAATCCTCTTCTCAAAGTTCAAACTAGGATTCACGTGTTCTGGGTTCCGTAGTACCATAGGTTGTGTGTGTGTGTGTGTGTGTAATCCCTTGTCTATCTGTTGCATCCAAGTTGTTATCTTATCTGCCTTTGGTTATCAACTGTTGGTACATTCCATACCGACAGGCTTTTGCAAACCGACGCAATCTATCTTCCGCTTTGTATCCGACGCTATCTTGTTTGGCGTGTTCGTTTCCGTAGTATCAATCTTTAGGTTTCGTCGTGAGAAGAAGGGGTTAGGATATGTGTTCCACTTGTTCATGTGCGGAGTAATGATTTGAGTGCGGGATGGAGTCGCGACCATACCACTACTTGTATCATTCGCTTTTGTATATTGAATCGGTAGAGTCACTAATCTTGATTCGTTAAGTAATTTTAGCATCTATTGGTATTTTAATGCGAAATTTGTGGAAAATTTTTCTTTGATATGTTTGTGTACCACACTCCTTTTCGATCGTGTGCGATATGCTTAATATCTTTTAGGTGCTATGAACTTTGTTGATATTTTAATATCATCTCGATAAATTGTATCCTTTAATCTTGGTTAATTCCATCTTGGTACTATTTTGGATTATTATCATCTTCCATTATAGTCTTGACTTGAGTTTTACATCAATGACAGGATGGCTCCCCACGCCGAGGAGGACATTCCTCGGGAGCTGGGCTCAGTTGTCAAGCATAGCTAATGCTTTGGCGGCAATGCAAGAGAACCAGTGCGCTTTGAGGAGAGCGTCGGAAGGAATGAATTTGCTCCACTTCCTCCACCTCCCAAGCGTGGTGACATCAAGAGCTTCCTCAAGTTCAACCCTCGTCGGTTTGATGTTTTCGACCGACCTCTTTGGCGGATGATTGGCTGCGAGATCTCAAGGTTGCTAGAGGCTGCGATGTTCGAGCAGTGGGTCAAGTGTGCTACCCACCTTCTCAAGGGAGATGCGGCTCTATGGTGGGAAAACTACTTGAAGGCAAGCTGACTGGGTTCCGACCAACTTGGGAGAGGTTCACGCAGCTTTCAAAGAACAGTTCTCTCGAGATTGTGATGGAAAGGATGAAGGAGGCCTTCCTCAACCTCAAGCGGGGAAATGATAACGTCAACACCTATATCGGGAACTTTATGAACTGTCTCGCTATGGTGGTGATGAGGTATCGATGACAAGAAAAAGCGAGAAAAGATTGAGGCAAGGGCTCAATGCGTCGATCAAGTATGCAATCACGCATGCAAGACCGGCAACCTTCTGGAACTACACTGCAGCCTTTGCAAGAGGAGGCAAGTAGGCGGATGTTCGAGGAGTCCAAGAAACATAACAGGATGCATCAAGCTCTGCGTTATGGCAGCTCCTTCTAAGCGGCGTGTGGGTTCCTAACACCCCGTCGCTCCGGCTCCACCAAGACTGCGAGCTTCACGTCAAGGCCACCAACTTCACCACTGCGGCTCCCAGGGGCTACAACAACCCTTACCCTGGAGCGCCTGGCAGAGTCCCTGGCTACTCTGCTCCACGTCCAGCTGGTGGCTGCTTCACGGGTGGAGATCCTGGGCATCAACAAGGGAACTGCCCAATGAAGAACGAGGCTCTCCTCAACCCCGCCAAGATCGCATCAAGCTCTCCTTGGTTCGTGCGCCACCGCCTCGGGCTCTCAACATCAACACTAAGCCGGGTCTGCGGTTGTGCGTGCCAGCTAACGTCAACGCCTCTCAAGTGAGCTACTTTGGAGTTGTCATGGGTATGCTTTCATTAACTCGGTTCTGCGAGTTCTCTTTGATTCTGGTGCATCGCATTCATTTGTGTCTCACAAGTTTGCAAATGAGAATGAGTTAGTCATGGATCCCCTTCCAAAGAAGTTAATGGTTCTTTCTCCTGGAGCAACAATGGCAGCTTCTAAAATCAGCCATGGCAACCAAGTTGAGATTGGTGGTTCTTCATTCTTGACTTCTTTGATTGTTACGGCGATTCGACATTGATGTCATTTTGGGCATGGATTGGTTGACAAGAAATGCAGCTGTGATCGATTGTCTTTGAGCGCCGGTGTCTCTGAAGATTCCTGAAGGCCATGTAGTCTTTTCTCCAAGTATGACTCCTGCTGTACAGCTCTATTCCTTGGCTGCTCTGAATAATGATGCTATGGAAGCTATTCAGGGTGTACCAGTGGTCTGTGAGTTTCCGGATGTCTTTCACGAAGAGTTGCGGTATGCCTCCGGATCGCGGTTGAATTCGTGATTGAGCTTGAACAGAACGGCTCCTATCTCCAAGAGGCCATATAAAATGGGTCCTTCCGAGTTGGTGAACTCAAGCGACAACTTGATGAACAAGAGAAATTGGGTTTCATTCAACACAACACTTCTTCTTGGGGTAGCCCAACAATCTTTGTGAAGAAGCGTGACAGAACCGATAGGCTATGTGTTGACTACCGGGCTCTCAACGCTAAAACCATCAAGAACAAATATCCTCTCCCTCGGATAAATGATCTATTTGATCAGCTGGCAGGAGCTGTGGTGTTCTCTAAGCTGGACTTGAGAAGTGGTTATCACCAAATCAAAATTCGCAAAGAGGATGTGCCCAAGACAGCTTTCACCACTCGCTATGGCCTGTATGAGTACACGGTCATGTCTTTCGGCCTCACCAACGCACCTGCTACCTTCTCGAGGCTGATGAACTCCGTTTTCATGGAGTACCTGGACAAGTTCGTGGTGGTATATCTGGATGACATTCTGGTCTATTCCAAGTCCAAGGAGGAGCATGAAGAACACCTGCGGTGTGTCCTGAACAAGCTTCGTGAGAACCGCTTGTATGCAAAGTTCTCAAAGTGTGAGTTCTGGCTGCCTGAAGTAACATATCTGGGTCATGTCATCTCTGCTAAGGGCATTGCAGTCAACCCGGAAACCGTGAAGACAATAGTTGAATGGCTTCCTCCTGCTAATGTCAAGGAAGTGCGGAGTTTCCTCGGCTTGGCTAGCTATTGTCGTCGTTTTGTGCAGAACTTCTCAAAGATAGCAAAGCCTCTTACCGATCTCCTCAAGAAAGGCAAGAAGTACCTGTGGACTCCTGCTTGTCAAGAAAGTTTTGAGACACTCAAAGAGAAGCTCACTTCCACACCAGTCTTGGTTCCTCCAGATACATCTAAGCCTTTCCAGATCTTCTGCGATGCCTCTTTGCAAGGATTGGGTGCGGTCCTTATGCAAGAGAGACAGGTGGTTGCTTATGCCTCTCGTCAATTGAAGACGCATGAGGTCAACTATCCCACACATGATCTTGAGCTAGCAGCAGTGGTCTTTGATTTGAAGCTATGGAGGCACTACTTGCTTGGTAACCGTTGTGAGATCTTCTCGGACCACAAGAGTTTGAAGTATATCTTCACTCAAACGGATCTCAACCTACGGCAGAGGAGATGGATTGAAGCAATCAATGACTTCGATGTGACCATCAACTACACTCCAGGCAAAGCAAACGTCATGGCAGATGCGCTTAGCCGTAAAGCTTATGTCAACAACCTCATGGTAGAAGAGCGGACCTCTCTTGTGCGAGGAATTCCGTCACTCAACTCGAAATTGTGGAACAAGGGCATCTCCTGAACCTTGGCTACTCCCTCTTGGAAGAATAGATTCGTTCTCGTCGACGGTGATCCGCACTAGAAAGCTCATCTCTAAGCTTGGCACTCCAGTATGAGTCCTTTCATGTTGATGATCAAGGAACGCTCTTCTTTGAACACCGGATGTTTGTTCCAAACTACGGGTCGAGAGACCAAGTTCTCAAGGAGGCACATGATTCGGTTCTTTCTATCCATCCCGGCACAAAGATGTACATGGACTTGAAAACACAATCTTTGGTGGCACAGGTTGAAAAGGTATTGTGCCAAGTACGTCTCGAATGTGATGTCTGCCGCAGTCAAGGCTGTTCATCGAAACCATTTGGTCTTCTGACCATTGCAACCTCCAGTGGAAATGGGAGAAAGTTGAGATGGACTTCATCACTGCCTTCCCAAGGTCGCAGAAGGGCAACAATGCAATCTTTGTTGTCATCGACGTGCTTTCTAAAGTGGCACACTTCTTCCCGATCAAAGAAACAATTTACGGACTTGATTGGTGAGCTCTATATCAAGGATTGTCTCTTTGTATGGGGTTCCACTTGAAATCAGTTCGCACCGTGGGAGCATCTTCACCTCAAAGTTCGGGAGAGTTTCCAAAAGCTTTGGGAACGGTTGAACTTCAAATCGCTACCACCCCCAGTCTCAAGGACAAGTGGAAAGAATCAATCAAATTCTCGAGTACATGCTTAGAGCTTGCGTCATCTCGTTTGGCATGAAGTGGGAGGAATGCCTTCCATATGCTGAATTCTCCTACAACAACAGCTTCCAGAAGAGTCTGAAGATGGCACCATTCGAGGCTCTCTATGGACGCAAGTGCAGAACTCCCATTGGTTGGTCAGGTGCAGGAGAAAGAATCTGGTTTGGCCCTGACATAGTGACTCAGGCAGAGGAGAAGGTGCATATCATTCTGGAGAACCTGCAGATTGCTCAAAGCCGTCAGAAGAGCAACTATGACAGGAAGCACACAGATATGGTATATGCCCCTAGTGATCTCGTCTACCTTCGTGTCACTCCCATGAGAGGAACACACCGCTTCGGTATCAAAGGAAAGTTGGCTCCTAGATACATCGGTCCTTTCAAGATACGTGGTAGAAGAGGAGAAGTCGCTTATGCACTTGAGCTTCTGGAAAAACTCAAAGTCCATGATGTTTTCCACATCTCTCTGCTCAAGAAGTGCTTCAAAGACCCCGGCAAGACTGTGGATCATGAGCTAATCGACCTCCAAGAAGATCTCTCTTATCAAGAACACCCCACCAAAATCCTTGAGACCCATGAGCGTGGGACTCGCAACAAGTCCATCAAGTTTTGCAAGGTGCGGTGGTCACACCATTCATTGATGAAGCAACATGGGGCGTGAAGATGAACTCCGTGCCAACCATCCTTCTCTCTTTGTGTCTTCTTCTTCTTCCTAGAATCTCAAGGCGAGATTCCTGTTTAGTCAGGGGAGTTGTAGCATCCCAGTTGTCTAACCCTGTAATGCTACATGTCATAATAATAAAATGGGCCACTTCCAACATATAATTGTTGCATCATCATCATATCATGCTCATACCATCATACCACCTTGCATTTGAGCATCATACAAAACCCTTTATTGTTTGGTTCTTATCTCATGTGCATGATTATTTGTAGTTGCCTCTTGATATTGTATTTGGGTCTTAATGAATTGTTACATGCCCAAGTTGAGTTGGGGGCATCTCTCTTTTTGACTCCACCACCTTATCTTTCACCACCTTATAATTCCACCATCCAATAATATGAGCTTGGCATTTGTTGTTTTATCTCTGGCTCATGATTAGTTGGTTGGAACCACCCATATATCTTCGCTTGGCCTTGTCCACATTTTGGAATGCATATGAATAAATGACATGGAAATCTATTTTGCTTTCACAAAATAGCACCTAGCATTATTAGTTATGCATGGGCCATGCAACTATAACCCTTAGCCTTCTTCTTTTGGTTTGTTTTATTATGCTAAGTAGGAGCTTGGTTTTAAGAGCAACTAGGTGCCCCTTGTTTTGGATCTCTTGGACCATATTTTAAAAACTACCACCTTGTTTGGCTAAACCCAAACCCTAATATCCCTCTCTCTATAACCCTAAGCTAGATCTAACCTTACCCTATATCTAAACCCTAATCCCTCTCCTCTTCCTTTTGGCTATCTCTTGTTTTGCTTCCAAACCCTAGCTACCATCTACTCTTCTCCCTCTCCTCTCTAGCTGTCAACCCTAAACCCATCTAACATGGACCCATATCCCCATGCCCATAACCTTCCTAGCTAAAACCCTAAACCCCACCTAGTCTACCACAACCCAAGTGGCCCCCTCTTTTCCCTCCTCTTAGTCAGACCTCCCTCTCTTTCAAATCTCCTGTGCCAGATTCAAAAGAATTCGAAATCAGTAGCTAGTTTGTATTTGAAATAGAAATAACACAAGCAAATCAAACAAAAAGAAAAGAGAAAGGAAAAAAAAAAGGGAAAGAGAAGCGGTACCAGGCAGCCTCAGAGCACTGACCTCTGCCCTTCCCAACTCTCGTTTCCCGGCCCAAGACCCCCTCCGGTCACAGCGTCTGTTCTTCTTCTCCCTCCGTCTGCCGCCGCTCCTCCTCTCTCTGCGTGCGACGGAAAGCAAGCAGCGAGCGGTGGCGTCTTTCCGCCGTCAATCGCGTCACCTTCCTCTTCTTATCCCCAAGACGCCACCAAGCCAACCAGTTCCCCTTCTCCTTCCATCTCTCCCCAAGGCACAGCCTTTCCACCCATGGCGTCGCCATCCTTCGCCTACGCCCTGATCTCCCTGACGTCGGGACCACGCGGGGACGGGAAAAGCTACGACTAAATGGGAGCTCTCCGTCATTGCTCAAGCGCCAGACGCGAGAGCACAGGCGCCAAGGTTCGGCCGTGGACACCATGTCGCGCGCCGTCCCCGTCAACCGCGAGCCCCGCCAACGTTCTCGCTGTGAGCCACGACTTCCCTTTCTCCCCTGGCACGCCTTCGCTCTCCTGTGCACGCACTAGCTGCCTCACGCGCCGTAGGCCGACGCCGTGCGCGCACCACAGCCGCCGCCGCGCACCCCGTGTCTGAACGACGACAGCATCAACCTGCAACGCGCTCTCTGTTTCGCCGTAGATCCCGAACAGCCCAGTCCTCCCCCGCCAAAACCCTAAACATGGAACCTGTAGAGCGATGATCCCTCTCCAACTTCGATGTTGGAGACATCTCCTGATTCTCGACGAATCGCTCGCCAAGCTCGACGCAAGTCTGCTGAATCTCGCTGTTATCCACGTTCAGTTCGACAGTTTAACGTCGAGACCGACGCTTTTCTATTTTAGTCCCTCCTCTTCCAACGCCTCAACCCGCGGTCCCTTGGCCTGTCGTCGTCAGCTGGCCTTTTATGAAAAGGCCCCTGGCTTCTGAGCTCAACCAGGTCCTGCCCCCTCCTATCCGCTGGCATGTGGGTCCAGGTGTGCTGTCCCCACTGTCGGTGGCGAGCTAGCCTTGACCCGGTGTAAAAGTTTGACCGAGGGCTTTAGTTTATTTAAATCTTTTCTGAATATCTAAAATTCAAATAAATTTCAGATTTGAATAACTTTGCAATGGTAAATCCAAATTTGACAAATGATATATGTTTGAATATCAGCAAGATGAGAGGATTCCAAATATGCCAGCTATTTTGACTTTTGCACAAGTAAAATTCCAAGTTTAGTTTAAATTACACAATTGCCACTGGATTTTCAATAATTCATAACTTTTGATTTAAAACTCCAAATTAAGCAAATGATATGTCTAAAATGATCAGCTCGACGAGACCTTT
This sequence comes from Avena longiglumis, assembly GCA_030063025.1. Taxonomy (NCBI): domain Eukaryota; kingdom Viridiplantae; phylum Streptophyta; class Magnoliopsida; order Poales; family Poaceae; genus Avena; species Avena longiglumis. The sequence continues at coordinate 414,593,685 of CP125975.1, read as the reverse complement.
CTGTTTATGCTATCCATGACTTCAATTGCAGCATGCATCATATAAATATATATTGAACAACAATTGTTATGGCAACAAATGTGATCCTAAAACCCAACTTAATGTTACTTTCTTGTTCTCCACACCTCACTATGCCATGCTACCTTACTTGCCATGTAAATTGTGCATCATTCATCATGGCATGCTTGTTTGCTTGACGCATCTTATTCATATGCTTGTGCTCTATATTCATGTTGGCCTTGTTTGTTTGGGTTTTTCTCGGATGAACCTTTGGCGGGGTTGTATCAAGAGAACCAGGAGCACTACCTAGAACCGTCCTTTGCTTCAACAGAGATACCAGGCAAGCACTACCACATGCTTGCATACATACAGTACCTATTGCCTCTATCTTATTCTTGCATCATTGAGTCGCGATTGCATTAAATTGAATCCCAAGTATGCATAGCCTTTACTTTTCAACCCCACTAAGCTTGTTCCTCCATCCCATGAGCCACTACTATAGGAGTTGGTTGAGCCATGCGACTCGTAGAACAGCATGTGTAGGGTTTGTGAGAGTCTGATGAATAACGAGGTACTTAAACAACTTAACCTGAGTAGTTCTGGGATAACTAAAGAAAGTGGCACCGGTGAGCAACATCTGCTATTTGGTTTTTCCTGCTCACTTGTGTCCCGTAAGACCCCGAGTACTTGATTCCTGTTCCTTGATTTATCGCGCTATCCACATCCGGGAGGTATATGGGACCCCCCTGGGCCAGAGCTTGATTCCGTCTTATTTCTTGGGGCCACAAACTAGTTTGAGGTGTTTTTACTATCCTGTACCTATGCCATGCTACTTACTGTATTTAAATTATGCGAGGAGCACACTGTACTGTTTAGGTAAGCGGAGTGATTACGCGGTATCGACAGTCCCCGATTGGGGATCTGCTGTCGCTTACAGCCATTGACGCAAACCTTGAGTCTGTCTCGAAGCTTGCTTACTTCGTTATGGTGTACTCAAGGGTGGCCCTGAAATATTCTCAATCTGTGATTGTTCACCGTGAAAGCCTCGTTGGGTTTTGATTTGGTTTTCGAGGTTGATCGAGCGTGTGTTGCTATTGGTGCACCCCGGCCGGGTAAAACTTTCTGAAAGCCGTGTCCGCGGATATGGACGACTTGGAGCACAGTTTCTTGATCATAGACAAGCATAACTAAAGTACCGCTTTAATCTGACTAAAGTAACTTGACTAGTAAATAGTGCAATACTCATGGAATGGTTAATAAAATTGCCAACAGATGGGGGGGTTGTTATCGCTTCCTTGTTGGTAAGCAGGGAGGAGGATGGATCGGATGAGATTACCATTATAACTGTTGTACTTAAATTCACGGACATCCGTCTATCATTGGTTAGGCGGATGGTTAGCGTTTATCTGTAGAATTGCTAGGGTTTATCTTTTGCTGCAATTGCGTCACCCCAGGTTGTGTCCCCTTTAGAGGCATTAAGTCTTGCTGAGTACCCTTAGGGTCTCACACGATAAATTCTTGATTCAGATGAACAGGTACCTTCTCAGGACGGATACTGGGTGGAAGAAGCCGAAGATGTGGGCAACGATCGTATGGTGTAGAGATTCCGGGAACGGGGATCCTTGAGACCTGTAGTTGGGATGTGCTTATTTTCTCTGGCATCTTATGCCGATTTGCTTCTTATCCGTACTCGGATTCTGTTTGCCGCTTCCGCATGATACTCTGATGTGTGTTGTATGAGGAGTTATCCTAAAATATAGATCTATCTAGGTCATTTGAATCTTGCCGTATGGCGTTGCTATATTTTCTTTCTTTCTAGATGGGATGGCTGTGATGTACTCTTGTATGGTGGCTTGCGTACATACCCACTTGTGTACGTAGTTGATCCTTCGCCGACTCGCCCCGTCTGTGTCCCGTTGAGAGGGTAGCGGTTGGGACGTCTGAAAGGACTACCAGTGAGTGGCTTTTGGGGCCCCACCGTACTATTTCAACCGCTACCGCTCATCCAGGCTTGTATCTAGGAGCGTAGTTCACCGAGGTAGTTACATATAGCCCTACCGATGATTAGTGTGTCCAACCGGAGAGTAGTTAAGAGTAGTATCATGAAGAGAAGATACTTATATGAGAGAGTGTTCGCTAGTGAAAGTATGATCCCTAGGCCTTGTTTCTAAGCATTGAAACACCGTTTGCTACTAGATTTGTTGCATTTTTGCTTGTTTCCATCTTTGTTCCATTTGCCAGGGAGGTTTTAGGCTTTTACCTTTCCTCCACGCCATCAGCTCTTTTCTGGCACCATTACCCCACGTCAACAACAAGTCAGAAGCTATTTTCTGGCACCGTTACCACTTGTATTTCACTATCTCTTCGCCAAACTAGTGCACCTATACACCTGACAAGTGTATTGGGTGTGTTGGGGACACAAGAGACTTCTTGTATCTTGATTACAGGGTTGCTTGAGAGGGAATACCTTTGACAACTTCCTCCCTGAGTTCGATAAACCTTGGGTAATCCACTTAAGGGAAACTTGCTGCTATTCTACAAACCTCTGCACTTGGAGGCCCAACAACTGTCTACAAGAATAGAAGTGTGTAGACATCAAGCTCTTTTCTGGCACCGTTGCCGGGGAGGTAAGGTCAAAGGTACTCACATCTTCTGGTGTGAGTGCTCGAAGTTATTTCCTTTAGATTCCGCAATTTTGTCTTTTTGTTTCTTGTTTTCACTAGTTAGGCTTAATGTAAAACAACAAAAAAATTAGAGATCTTTGTAGTGTTTATCTTGAGTTAGGACATGAAGTGTTTGAAGATAAAGTTAAAAAACCTATGGAACTTCATTTACATGCTAATAGCAATGTTATTAGTATGAATTTTTTGAACACCATTGGTACTAATGGTATGGAAACGTCTAAGCTTGGGGAAGCTAGTTTTTATGAAAAAAATCTTTTTAGTTCCCCAGCTTCAGGGAAGAAAATTTGCTCTTATGATACTTTATCTCCCATATGTGGTAATTCTAATGATACTTGTGATATTTTAAATCCACATACTGAAAGTGTCCCTTTTAAAATACCTATTGAAATTATTGAACTTGTTATGAATAACTGCTATTTTGGAGATGGAACTGTCCATCCTAGTGATCATTTACTCTTTATACATGAATTATGCGAGTTATTCAAGTGTGCAGGTATTTCAATGGACCAAGTTAAGAGGAATCTATTCCCTTTCTCACTTAGGACAAAGCAAGGGAGTGGTATGAGCTACTAGATGATCCTCATCATTTGGAGTGGAAGGAACTTGAATCTCTATTTTACTCTAAATTTTATCCTCCTCATGAAATTCATAAAGATAGGAATTATATTTATAATTTTCATCCTCATGAGGGAGAAAGTATTGCCCAATCTTGTGGGAGATTGAAGTCACTAATGCTCAAATGTCCCATTCATGAGCTCCCTAGTAATATTATTATAAATAATTTTTATGCAAGGCTTTCAGGACATTACAAGGACTATCTAGATACATGTTTAGAGGGATCCTTCACAAGTAAGGAGGTCAAAGCTAAGTGGAATATTCTTGAAACAATTCAAAGCAATACCGAAGATTGGGATAATGACAAAGGTAAAGAACCAGGTATAAACTATGAGTATGATTGCATTAAGTCTTTCGCTGAAACTGCTGATTTTCAAGAGCTTAGTGCTAAATATGGTCTTGACCCTCAAATTCTTGTTAGATAATATAAAGCCTTTGCTTCCCATATTAATGCTCCTAAAGAAAAATGGGACATGTATCATGAACCTTTTAAAGACAATTGCATGGAAAATGAAAATGTTATTAATGATTGCAATAAACATGCTCAAACTTTTGAAAGTACTATTTCTTATAAGCATGTTAATTTTTGTGGTATGCATAGACCTTGTGAGAAGAATCAAACAGAAGAAGAATATTGTATCACCCACTGATTGAAAAAACTAGAAAGTGGTATAAGGCTCTAGATGATCTTGGTAAAAAATTATGTGCCCTCTATCCTTTTATTTGTGAACTTTGATTTGAAGTGGGTCATTTCAATTTTCAATGCTCTGGCCATAATAATCCTGCAATTTTGTGTTGTGATAAGGTGATCATTGATAATCAACATGATGAACTTACATTATTTTTGTGGTGTGAAGAGTTATCAAGAAAAACTTCTTTGATAGACATGACTACTTTTGATATGAACAGCGTCCTGTATGGTTTTCATCTTTATTGTGTTGAAAACTGCCACACAAATACTTACATACAAAATCTTATAAAATATGATATTTTACCAAATTATGACAGGACTGGTATGTGTTTTGATCTTATTAATGAAAAGGAGGAATCCTCAAAAGTTTCTTCTATTGTCTCTAACAATAAGCCAGGGTATGTGGAGAAGCTTCCTTTCAAGCATCTCCCTCCTAAAGAGGAGAAGAAGAAGAAGAAGAGTAAAAGGAGAGAGGAGACAGTATCTTCCTCTAATCATGTTGCTCCTATCATAGTTTTTGCTAATGAGTCTGAACTAGATGATGTTCCTATGCCTGTTACATATAGTAGTGATCATGATTGGGAAAAGCACACCAGTTTTGATATTGAAAATCTCTTTGGTACCAATTCTGAAAATGATGATATTAATAGTCGTTGTGCTATTAGTGCTATCCATGTTCCTTCCAATGATGATATGTTTACAAATGAACACACTTGGGAAGATAGCTATTCTATTGCTTATGATGATACTATACCTCCATTATATGATGATTACAATGATGAATATGATATTTTCAGTCGACCAACTATTGAGGAGAAAATTTATTGTGATTACAATATGCCTCCTATATTTGATGATTATGGTGATGAGAATGACGATGATAGCTATTTTGTTGAATTTGCTCCCACTACTTATGTGGAGAGTAATAATCATTTTATGCATGTGTCTCATGATAAGAATGTTTTATTTGATAGTTATATTATTAATTTTATTCATGATGCTACTGAAAGTTATTATGAGAGAGGGAAACATGGTTTTATGCATCTCAATAATATTAAGTTTCCCCTCTTTATGTTGAAAGTCTTGAAGTTGCACTTGTTTTGCTTTCCTATGCTTGGTGATTTGTGCTTTCATGACTTGTTTCTTTACAAGATTCCTATGCATAGGAAGTGGGTTAGACTTAAATGTGTTTTGAATTTGGTTCTTGATGCTCTCTTTTACTTCAATTCATATTTCTTATATGAGCATCTTCTCAAATTATCAAGCCTAACTTAAAGGCGGTAAAGAAAAGTACTTGTTGGGAGATAACTCAAGAGTTTCCTTGAGTCTTGGAAGTTATTACTTCTGTAATAACCACTTCTTATCCTTTTTGTTTGATTTTTGTGCCAAGAATAACCTGTAATGAGAGGGAAGTAAGATTTGGAGAGTTGCTGTCTCGAAACAGATTTCTGTCCTCCACCAAAAACAATCGTGAAGAGTCTCTGTAACTCGGATTGAGCTTAAAATTTACGAATAAATACCCCAGTATATTAGCTAAATTTCGTTAGTTCAACACGTTTTTATTTGAGCAACAGAAGATATTCGAAAAAATTGGTTTCTACCTGCTGGTCTGTTTTGACAGATTTCTGCCATTATTTGCATTTGCTTCTTACTGATTCCTTTTTGAGTTCTCTTTTGGGGAATTGAGCTTTTTGAGGGAATTGCTACAGTAGATTTTGTTTTTAGTGAAAGTTTTTATGTTCTAAAGCTTTGCCTAAAGGTCTATTATCTTTTGAATAAACTAATGTTGTTAATGAAGATTGTGTGAAGTTTTGTATGAAGGAAAAATTTCAGGTGTAGAGAGAGAATGATGTAATAAGATGAAGAATTGACAAAAGCTCAAGATTGGGGATGCCACTATGGTGTCACCTTAAGAAATATCCAAGAGGTACAAGCGTCAAAGCTTGGGTATGCCCAAGGCATCCCCTTCTTCATCAATAAAAATCTTAGGTCTTTCTAGACACTTCATTTTTATTGTTTCATGCACAGTTGTGTTGTTCTTGGAGCGTCTTAGTTTTTGTTTTTGGTTTTCGTTTGCTTAGTTTGCTTGAGTAAGTTGGTTGGTCACAACACACTTCTTTGGATAGAGACACACTCTGTTTTCATTGCCTAGAACACTCTAGTTTTCACTCTTATTGTTTTGTGAGTGTTCTCTTTTGCTAGCACTGTGTTTTGCCTTAGTTTTCTTGTGCTTTCAGCTTAGAAATTTTTAGTTCTTCTTTGTGGATTTGTGAGACATGCTCACTGATCTTTATTGAGTATTATCCTTGTGAGTTGTTTCAAATAAGTTGATTGGTGTTGGATAGGAGTAGAAAGTTCTTGCTTAAGTGGTACAAAAGGGAGATTGCATTGACTGTGACTTAGATTTTAGCATGACATGCTAGGTGTTGTTTTGACCTTATGCTTAGTGATTATTGCCGTAGCTTGTCTTGTTCCAAACAATAGGGATTGCTTAGTGTGCCTTGAAGAAATTATGCGTTGTTTTAGCATGCAAAAGCATAGTATTGTGGTATTCTCCTTTGATGCTTTGCTTGGGTTGACTTAGCACATGCTCACACCATTTTATGACTATGAAAAGTCACCATTATCCTCTATGATCATTTAGTCCTTGACTTGTAGTACCACTCTTTACTTTGATTAGTAATGCTTTGTTGCACTGCATGATTATGGCCATTATTGATCTCTTATTTGGTTGCTCCCAGTCCTTTGCTAGCCTCCACTTGTATGAGTAAGCTCTACTCATGCTTCCAACTCCCAAGAAACCAAGTTATTCCAAAGTGTCCACTATAAACTCCTATGCATGGTGTGTTACCCCATTCCAAGTATATTCTTGTTTTCAACTATCTTCCAATTAAAAACTATTTTGTTATGTGAAAACTTAGTGATTAAAGACCTCACGAACTTGATGTCACATTTTATTCTTTGCCCCTAATAAACTTGAACCATTGTGACAACTTTGTTGTATATGCTTGCACTTATAAGTTGGAATTAGCAGAACCGTGCTGTCACAAGGAACGTTTTAAACATTGCACTTGTACTTTGTACTCAGTTGATATCATGTTCTTTTGTCTATGGATGTCACTGGTGTGAAATAAAGAGGGAACTTGTAAGTCCACGGAGTTTGTATTCTGTGTTAGTGAAACGCCTGGGCCGCTAGGCTAAGCCATGCCTAATCGTGGTGTAAACATGCAGCATCACCATAGTGACATCTATGAAGCATTCTTCTTATAAAAAAAGAGACACATTGAGAAAAGAGGAAAGAGAGAAAAAAGCACCATATTCCCATGGTAAATAAGAATATTGCTGAGATGCTCATTGTCTGCTTGCCTTGTCATTTTTGTTATGAGAATGCTCCTGTACCATGTGCAAGGGGTACCCCGTTGGCGGTTCTCAATGATATGCAAATACTTACAATGACAAGAACTTACTTGGGCCCAAAGTAGAGTATGCATGAGCTGTGGCCCTCGTATTCAAGGGACTTGAGATTGCCAACTTATACTTCGTCAAGCATATACTCCAGCTTTGCCACTTTAACCTTAACCACTTCAAGATGCTTATGACAGGGGCAATGAGGGATGAAAGCTAACAAGTACCATAATTTTTGGAAGCTCTTTTTGAAACTTTAAATCCCTGCTTCCTTTACAAAAGGCATTTCTTCCACCACTATTGAGTCTCCACTTTATACCTTTAGGCACCATTAAGAGAGCATAGTCGTCATTCTGTGTGTAGTGTTCCAAAGCTTATTGATTGATGCATATTGTGATATTACTTGTTCTTGTGCTATTTGTTTCTAGTCACCCTTGTGAACTTTGAAGGTATCCTATGCATCTATTTGCTACTCTATGAGGGACAAGCTGATTGCCACTATGCTATGTTTTCTGTATGTGAAACAAACAAACGTTTTTCAATGCATGTTATTCATGATCTTTGTTTGTAGATTTTCATATTGCATGCATAGTTACTTTGTCCTATTGTTAGAACTCCATCTTTCATGCACATGTTTAGAGTTCTTTGAGCACATCTTTAAATGCTTGCAAATGGTTAGATCTTTATTGTGATGGTGCATGTCACCTCAAAAATTATTCTTTTTATCACTTACCTACTCGAGGATGAGTAGGAGTTAAGCTTGGGGATGCTTGATACGTTGGAAACGTATCTATAATTTTTGATGCTCCATGCTTGTTTTGTATCTACTTTGCTTTGCTTTGTCTACACTTTGAGGTGTTTTTATATCTTTGCTGGAACTAACCTATTAACAAGTTTCCATAGTGCTAGTTGCCTGTTTTCTTCTGTTTTTGGTTCCAGAAAGGCAGAAAATCAATATTCTCTGAATTGGACGGGACAAAATCCAAAGTTATTATTTTTCCCGGAGCAACACGGAACCATGAAGCAGAGCCGGAGGGGGGCCATAGGGTGGCCAAACTCCCCTAGGAGTGGGCAAGCCCTGGAGGCGCCTGGAGGGGGTGTGGGCCCCTGGACCCCCACCGACCTTGATTCATGCGCCTATATGAAGCCTCCGACCCAAAAACCCTAGGAATCCAAAAGAAATCCACGAAAACCTCTGTAGCACCGCCGCCACCGAAGGGGAGATTCAAGTGACAGAAAGTCTCTGTTCCGGCACCCTGCCGGGACGAGGAAGTGCCCCTGGAGCCATCTCCATCGATCTCCATCGCCATCTTCATCACCGTTTTTGATTCCCATGATGAGGAGGGAGTAGTTCTTCCTCGAGTCTAAGGGCTCTACTGGTAACTATGTGTTCATCTCTCTCTCTCTATGCATGATCTTGTGGTCATGAGCTTTGTAATCAAGTAGATCTACCTTGCTACTCAAGTGCTTCATTAGATCTCTGCTCTCCCCATGTGTGTGAAAGTGACAGCGTGCATGCCATGGTGGCACTTAGGCTTGAGTCTACATAAATACTCTTTATGCTTTAATAGATCTATGCTTTTCCCCACGCGTGTGAAAGTGACACCGTGCATACCGTGTGTGGCACTTTGGCTATATTGAATATTTGTTATGAGTTATATCTGGAGTTGGATGTCTCTATGGAATTGTGGTGTTTGTTGGAACCATCTAGAGCTCAAAGTGATAGTGTGGGGTTATCTAGAATGGGGAAGGCGGACTTTGAGGAGTGTTGTTATAGCCCTACCGATGATTAGAGTGTCAAACCAGAGAGTAGTATCATGAAGAGAGGATATTTATATGAGAGAATGTTCACTAGTGAAAGTATGATCCCTAGGCCTTGTTTCTAAGCATTGAAACACCGTTTGCTACTAGATCTGTTGCATGTTTGCTTGTTTCCATCTTTGTTCCGTTTGCGGGGGAGGTTTAGGGTTTTTACCTTTCCTCCACGCCATCAGCTCTTTTCTGGCACCATTACCCCTCGTCAACAACAAGTCAGAAGCTATTTTCTAGCACCGTTACCACTTGTATTTCACTATATCTTCGCTGAACTAGTGCACCTATACACCTGACAAGTGTATTGGGTGTGTTGGGGGCACAAGAGACTTCTTGTATCTTGATTGCAGGGTTGCTTGAGAGGGAATACCTTTGACCACTTCCTCCCTGAGTTCGATAAACCTTGGGTAATCCACTTAAGGGAAACTTGATGTTGTTCTAAGAACCTCTGCACTTGGAGGCCCAACAACTGTCTACAAGAATAGAAGTGCGTATATATCATAAGGTAAACAATACACCTGTTCATGAACAAGAGACCTTTTTTTCTCCATAGTGGCAACACCACATCTACACCCGAAGAGATTTCTATCACTTCCCTTTGAAACTAGAGGCATGAACCCACTATCGATCATAAATACCCCCTCTTGGAGTCACTAGCAACTACTTGGCCAAGATAACTTATAACAACGGAGAGCATGCAAGATCACAAATAATACAGACATGATAGTATCAAATAGACAAAACCATTAATCAATCTGACAAAGTAATCTCAATATCCATTGGATCCCCGAAAACACAACATGCATGATTACAAATAGATTAGATCTTGAACATGAACGGAGCTCACAAGATCTATACATGAAAGCACAAGGAGGAGATACAACCATCTAGCTGTTGGAGATATGCCCAATAGGAAATAATAAAGAGGTTATTATTATATCTTCACACTTATGATAAATGCTTACATACCATGCTATAATTGTATTAACCGGAAACATTAATACTTGTGTGATTTGTAAACATAAAAGAGTCCCTAGTAAAGCCTATTGTTAAACTAGCTTGTTGGTTAATATATGATCATGGTTTCCTGATCATGAACATTGAGATGTTATTAACAACAAGATCATATCATTAGGAGAATGGTGTGATGGACATACTCCTATAGTTAAGCATAGCATAAAGATTAATTCATTTAATATAGTTCAGTTGCTATAAGCTTTCAGATACATAGTAACCTAAATCTTTCGACCATGAGATCATGCTAATCACCATCACTGGATGGATTCTTTGATGACATCAAACACCACACCGTAACTGGGTGGCTATAAAGGTGGCATTGAGTGTTTGGAAAGTATGTGTTGAGGCACATGGATCAAGAGTGGGATTTGTCCATCCATATAATGGATAGATATACTCTACGTCCTCTCTGTGGAATTTCATCCAATTAGCTTGCAAGCATGTGACTCGCTCACAAGGGATCACATATCACAGGAACGAGAAAAGAGTACTTATCGGTAACGAGGTTGAACTAGGTATGCAGAGATACCGACGATCAAACCTCGGATAAGTAAACTATCGCGAGACAAAGGGAAATTGGTATCGTATGTAAGTGGTTCATTTGATCACAAAGTAATCGAAGAAATATGTGGGAGCTATATGAATTTCCATATTCCTCTATTGGTTATTGATCGGAGAAGTGTCTCGGTCATGTTCGCGTAATTCACGAACCGTAGGGAGACACACTTAAGGATTCGATGCTGTTTAGTAGATATGGAATGTAAGTAGGGAGACCGAATGTTGTTCAGAGTCTTAGATGGGATCTGGTATATCACGAGGAGATCCAGAATGATCCGGAGAATAAGATTCATATAAGGAAAGTCCAATTCCAGAGTTCGGGAATGATTCCGATGATTTCATCGGAGATGTTCTAGAAGGGTCTAGAAGGTTCACCGGACCGGAAGGGGAAGGGAACATGAATGTGTCATGGATAAGTGGAAAGATTGGATCATGTCCTAGGTCACTTGGTTGGTCATTAGCAAGAAAGAAATCAAGCTCCAAATTGAAAGTCGAAAGGCAAGTTTGAAAAGTCAAACTGGGACAATGTGTCCTGGTGGAGGAAGGAAAGAATCCTTCTTTCCCTCCACCACAAGCCAACAAAGAGAGGGAGTTGGGGAGGATTCAAACTCCACTATCTGAAGCTTCCCTCCCTCTCATAAATAGAGGGGAGGGGTGCCCCAAGGCCACACAACACCAGCCCCTCCCCACCTAGCCACGCCGCCGCCACCACCAGCCGCCGCCATCGCGCCGCCGCCTCACGTCACCACCCTAGCCGCTGCCAGTCACGCCTCCTCCTCTCTGGTCCTCTAAACTCTAGATCGTCGGAAACCCTAAATCCACCATAACCTGCTCCAGCTTAGGCGAAGCCCTGTAGGATTTTCCCTCTACTTCCGACACCACGCCGTCGTGCTGCCGGAATCGCGAGAGGAGAACTACAACCTCCACTGCCTGCTAGAACAAGGGAGAGGAAGGTCTTCATCGAGTACCGAACATGTGATCGACTGTGGAAGCGCGGCCGGAACGTAGCGCCGGAAGGATCGTCTACGCGATCTTTAGATCGGCAAGTGTATGACTACATCACCCACGAGAATCTGCTCTCATTAACCGCTTTGGAATCTTCGAGGTTGAGTACTCTAATCGACTCGTTGCTACAATCTAGTAGATAGATCTTGGCTTGTTTGTGTGCATGCGGTAGAAATTATTTGTTTTCCATGCTACGAACCCCTAAAGTGGTGTCAGAGCCGTGTCTATATGTAGATCTGTTGCACGAGTAGAACACAATGGTCATTGTGGGTGTTGATGCCTTTGTTATTGATTGCTTCTTGTGTACTTTGCATCTTACGGGATGGTGGGATGAAGCGGCCCGGGCTAACCTTACATGACATCGTTCATGAGACTTGCTTCACGCTTGACATGCAACTTGTATTGCATAAGTGGCTTTGCGGGTGCCTGTTTCTCCCAATATAGTGAAGATTCAATTTACAACGGGTGATTGATAATACTAGTATCAATGTTGTGATTCTTGTTCGTAAGTTATAACAACACTTGATGAAAGCCCCAAACCATGTAAAACATGCAAAGAAAATTAGAGACGTCTAACTTTGTTTTGCAGGGGTGTGATGTGATGTGATATGGCCATTATTGTGATTATATATGATGTATGCAATGTTCCTTATTGTAAGTCGGCAACCGGCAGGAGCCATTTGGTTTTCTTTTAATTTCGTCTAGACCTGCGTGTCTATTATTCAAAGTAGTTGTAATAGTTGATGCTGGTGGACGACAACCATGGAATGGCGCCATTGACCTTGACGCCACGCCGGTGATGATGGAGATCATGTTCGTGCTTAAAGATGGAGATCGGAAGCACAAGAAGAAAGGCCATATCATATCACATATTTTGAATTGCATGTGATGTTAATCCTTTTATGCATCTTGTATTGCTTAGTTCGTGACGGTAGCATTATAAGATGATCCCTCTCTCAAAATATCAAGTTATAGAGTGTTAATCCTTAGTAGGCACCGTTGCCAAAGCTCGTTGTTTCAAAGCACCACGTGATGATCGGGTGTGTTAGATTTTGCGAGTGTATACAATGGGAGCAAGCCATATTTTCTCATGCGAAAGCTAAGGTTTGATCTTGACGAGCCTAGCGTATACAGACATGGACTCGGAACACGGAATACCGAAAGGTAAAGCATGAGTCATATAGATGATATGATGAACATGATGATTGTTCGCCTTTGAAACTATATCATGTCACGTGATGATCAGACTTGGTGTAGTGAATTTGGTTCATGTGATCACTAAAACAATGTGAGGGATATTGTTTTGAGTGGGAGTTCAACCGCAATATGATTAAAAATTGAACACTATTTATCATAAATTAAATCAAAGTGCATTTGCATAGTTGTTGTAGTCATTGGCATCCATTTACCACCTTGCGCTTAGTTATAATTGAGATAATAGAACTATAGAATTCTGGTTAATTACTTTATGAATTGGTACCATATTGTTTTGAAGTGTTAATCTAAAAGTTTAAAAATCCTATTGCAAACTTTCAGTAAGTTCCGGTTACTCCGTGAAGTTTAATAATTGGTATTAAATCAAGAGTAACAATTCCAGTGTTAGTATATAAGTATTATGTTTATCTGCATGATTCTTGATATTCAAAAGATTGTTTTAATATCAAGGTTATCTAGGAACATCATATGTGGAAGATATTGCGATATCTGAAACGATGTTTTTGATTATAACATGATAGATTATAATATGGAAAAGTTTATGTTCTCATATTTGAAGGGAATTTTCAAAAGGTTGGAGACACTAGTCGTCCTAATCCCCCAAAAAGTTTTGGAGAACAAACTTATACTCGTGATTCACCGTTATAAGCTAAAAAGCATCTTGATCATGAATAATTCCATGATAAGGATGAATATTTGATGTAGGTAAAATGTTTACTACACCAAGAGATTACTAAAGAATGGAATTTGAAATAACACCAAACATTTGATGATGTTGATCTAATTCAAAGTGCAAGTCCAAAGACATTGGTATTTAACTATACATGCTTTGGACTATGTGTCATGTGTATGGCTCCACTATTGATGTTGATAGATTCTTTCAAACAGAAAAGGAAATACTGAAAGAGAATCTCATAAATATATGGCAGAAAAGAAAACAATATGTGATGATGTTCATCAAGAACAAATAAAGGGTTATTGTGTTGCTCGTTGAAATCAAAGATTGCCTTCAAGATTTATTTTATCAGCTATTGTGAGAACAAAATGGTTGTTCAAATAATTTTTGTAATCCACAAAATATGGATGATTTACAAATCTCGTTGGAGAAATCACATCCATAAAACTAGTGCTAAAAATGTCGAAATACAAATTGATTAAAACATCACTTAGGAAGTGACATCGCCATTTAAATTATATTGGAAAGAAAACATGAAGAAACTCCATGTGGATGGAATTTTGGAGTTTTTTTATTTTTGATCAAATGACGCTTGTGAAACTTTCCTAGAGATAATTAAAACTCCGCTCATAGGCCAAAAGGGAACAGATGACTGGATTATTGGAATTTGTACATATTTGATGTATGAAGTCCATTACGTGTAGTCAAGAGCGATGGATTTCAACTTCATATGCTTTCTCCGAAATTTTGAGTGAATATATGAATATTTACTTAATGAGGATGAATTGTGAATCATTTGAAAAGTTAAAAAAAAACTTTCAAGATGAAGTGCAAAATCAATGTAACAAGAAAATAAAGAATTTATTATAGGATCATAAAGGAAGATATTTGAGTTACAAGTTTAGCATAATACCTTAGATTTGAGGAATCATTCCGTGCATCTGCATTTCCCAAAACACCATAAGAGTACGAAGCATTCGCGATATGTAATGAAACCTTGTTTGACATGGTAAGATCAAAGGTGTAATTTATAAAACTGCCATTATATTTTAAAGATTAAAGCTTTAGAGTCTATCGTTTTTTAACTAAAAAGAGATCCATCATAATCAGTTGAAATGACACCATATAATGTTATGGTTTGGGATAAAACCCAAGTTGTCCTTTCTTAAACATTGGTATGCTATGCATAAGAAAGATGTTTGCAACCAAAATCGGATGAACATATCTTTGTATGTTATTTCGAATAATCGTTGAGTATTCCTCCATAACACCAAAGACAAAAATGTTTGTCGCTTAGAACGTCAAGTTTCTTTGAGAAAGGAATTTTCTGTGAAAAATTAAATGGGAGGACAATAGAACTTTGATAAGGTTAAAAGAACCTTAGCTATATGTGCAAAGTTGCGCAGCGCCGAAAATTGTTCCGGAGGCAGCAACAATGCTCATGACTCACGTGCCTCAAAGGTTATGGTCACGAAAGTCTAAGTTCCTATTGAACCAAGTAGGTCGGATAAACAATCAAATACAAAGATTTGAGGGTTGAATCATTATTTGACAATAATGAACCGACTACATGCAAAGAAGCGATGATGGGCCCTGACTCCATCAAATGGCTTGGAGCCATAAAATCCATGATAGTTCTATACACGAGAAATCAAGCTTTGAACTTGAAAGACCCTCTGGAAAGGTGTAAAACCTTACAGTCATGTTTGGATCTATAAAGGAATAGACATGGATGTTTCAAATCTATGAAATAGTTGACATGTTGAGAAAGAGTTCACAACAATGTTCAAAGGTTGACTATGACAAGATTTGATCTTTCATAGCGATGTTTAGTCTAGACGGATTAATGTAGCAACCACTACATATAATTTTGTTATGTGGTAGTTGAATAAACAAAACAAATTCTTCTGATAGAATTGTTACCTAGGACATGTGCATAACATGGTCCATAGGGTTTTGTTAATTCAAAGGATGTTAAAAGCGTATGCAAACTACAATGGTTGAAGTGAGCATCGCGGAGTTGGAATCTTCACCATGATGAAACAGTTAAAAGAGTTTAAATTCATCAAAGACGATGAAGATGCTTGCATTTGCAAGAAATTAAGTGGGAGCACTAAGAAATATTTCTAATACATTATGTGGAAGACATATTATTGATTGTAAATGATGTATCTTTTATTAGCACATGTTAATAATTTCATCTCGATGAAAGACTTAGGCAAAACCCAAATATTTGGCATCAATATCAATATAAATATATTGAGACACTAATATGGTTGTGCCAAATGTACATAGATGATATATTGAATGAGTTCAATATGGAAATGACAAGAAAGGTTCTTGCCACACAGAAATGATTAAATCAAAATTCAAGTGTATCGACACTTGGTAAGTGAAACAAAGATTCAAGTATAGATTGATGTATGAAATCACAAAGAGTATTTATATCAATCATACTGTGATATGTACAAATCCAAATATGTACTATGCTCTAAATGTTATGAGCATATACCAGAATGATTCATAAGATGATCATGGGACGATAGTAAGGATATTCTTATGATCTTTTGGAAGAACTAAGAATATATTATTTATGTAGATGTGACAAATATATGATTAGTTCATTGTAAAAGTACTACATTGATACTAGTTTTGTCACAAAGTACAAATTAAGTTTATCTCAATCTAAACTAAGGATGGCACAATATAATGGAAAGTAAGTTCCATAATGGATTTGGATGAGTTCCAAAGTTAAGACATTGTGACTGATACTACAACAAAACGCTAAGTATATGACTGCTATTATAGCATCAAAATAGGGCATTTGTGTTAAGTAGTTTGTTATCAAACTAGGTGTGGTTCATAGCAGGATAGTACCATGAAGATATATTGTATAACAATATTATCATCATGTTTTAACCCCAAGGAACCGAAGGTCTCACAAAAGGACCAAATTTATACAAATCCATCTCATTAGAGAATGAGTGATGCGTAGAGACGCAGACATGCAATTACACACGGACCTGAAAGAGTCGGATCCGAAGATCAGTTGACACTAGCAATCGTATAAATACTACACCGGAAAGCCATAGGTGTTGAATACACAAATATTTGAAACTAGATTATAGTCTCTAGTGCAAGTGGGAGACTATTGGAGATATGCTCAAGAGGCAATAATAAAGAGGTTATTATCATATCTTTACTCTTATGATAAATGTTTACATACGATGATATAATTGTATTAACCGGAAACATTAATACTTGTGTGATATGTAAACATAAAAGAGTCCCTAGTAAAGCATCTTGTTAAACTAGCTTGTTGGTTAATATATGATCATGGTTTCCTGATCATGAACATTGAGATGTTATTAACAACAAGATCATATCATTATGTAGAGGGAGTGTCCCAACCTTTAAACAATATAAGGTGGAGTCCCCTGTGTTTACAATGCTAGTCCCTGGATCAATAGCTAGCATCCACAGTTAAGATGTAATATCAAGAAACAAAGGTCATAATATAACTTTATAACCAGGAATAACATAATTTTGTTACATCTTACATAGCTCATTAGGCTAATACATTACATTGCAGCGGAATAACTATAAGCATGGGGTCCTTCATCTTCAAAGTGCCACAGGCAGACATGTTGGTTGTAGACTTTGTAATCCTAATCAATCAATCTTCACTAAAATCAATCAAACCTGCAACATTACAAGTTACAGCCACAAGGGTCAATACATTTGAATTGTATTGGCAAGTTTCACTACTAAGTTGAATATAAGTGGATCCTATCATTACATGCATTTTTGGCTAAGTAGGGTTTAAGGCTCATTTGCAGAAAGCAATAATTTATCCTATCTTTTCAAATGGTTTTGTTTCCTTTGTCAAATCTCTTTATCAAAAACCCTTGAACTCCTTGGTATCCCCAAGTATTCAAGTCATTCTCAAAAACCTCTTGAGTTCCTTGGTAACCCCAAGTGCTTCAAGTTTTATCAAAATATCTTGAGCTCCTTGGTACCCCCAAGTGCATCAAGTCTTTTTGTTGTCACTTAAAAGTTTTTCTTTAAGAAATTGGAATGTCGAGATCTTCCATAGCTTCAGGCCTTAGTTGCTCAGTATTGTCCATAACCGGGGACACGGCTAAGTACTTAGAATTTGATCTTCTGCAGAAGTTGTACACTTTACCCACATGACACAATCTCATCTTGATGCCACCAGTGGCCGCTGGATAAGTACTCACCAAGATGGAGTACTGGCAGATTGAGAATGTGACAAAGTCTTTCCATAGGAGTCCTCCCAATACAAAATACTAGCTTGTCTACCAGGCACAAATGTAGGGTTGCTCCCTTACACAAATCTAGTTAACCTGAAGATGCCAATGCATGGGACTTCCACTATGTAGTTGACTAAGCCAGAGCCCATTTAGCATGTGGCATACGGAAGCCACTGTACGAGAAACATGTTCAATCTCTAAGTTTCCTGGGTGGTTTTCCTTTGGAGCACAACACAAAGAGATTGCCATAGACATGGTTCCTTTTGTTGCCACCTTCTCCAAAACTCAAAGTATCCTTGTCCACCCAGGTGGTTCATTGAGTCCTTTTTTTATTATATAAAACATAAGTCTTTTCTCAATCTCATAAAATCTCAACATGTATCTATTTTCAAAATATAGCATGGCTAAGCATGTATCAACTACATTGTTTTCACTAAGGAATGTATAGGGTATCCTATTAGGATTTAGCATAGCATAAGTATAGAAATTCTTTTCATGCATGTTTTCAAAAATCCACTAAGTATAATGAAAATAGTAGGACTTTAGATGATAGTGTCACTTGCCTTTCTTTTGGTAGGGAATGGTGGTTCACTTATTGATCTTGCTAGTCTCACACTTTTCTAACTTCACTACAATCAATCAAGCAAACACAATATCAACTAGCATTCCAAACCAATAATCAATCAAACAATTCACTCACATAAAACAATGGGATCTAAGTCATGCATGTAAGCATGCAAGAGATAGGTTTATTTGCAAAGGTGGTCTCCACTAGGCTTCTAAACTTGGTAAGGTTCAAAATGGTCATTTTTCCAAAGTGGCAAAGTCATTTGCAAAGGGTTTTATACATAAATCATTTTTAAATCCATTCATTATTTTATGTGGTGGAAAATATTTTTATCAAAGCAACAACTTTATGTTGTTCACCAAATAAGTTGTTGTTTCTCAAAACTTGGTGTTTAGGGTCATTAGGTTTGCTCCAAAACATTTTCATAACCAAAACCATTATTTTTATTTGGCTAGAAATGGGCTAAACCAATTAATCCATCCTAAACTTCACCAAATTCACTTTTAAATCCATGGGTTGGCTCCTAGGGTCAGTAGGTTCACCACAAACTAATTTGCAAAGATTTCAACCTTTAAAACATTTTTGAACAATTTTTCTAATCTAAACAAGCATACAAATGTTTCTACAAAAACAAACAATCTAATAGATACTATTTACTAAACAAATTGCATGGTTGGCTAGGGCTTGTTCCACTGATTCCATTGATATAAAGTTTGTAATTTTTGGACGTGTGGATAAAAAGTTATGCAATTTAAAAAATTGGAAATCTAATAGAAAGTTTTCTGTCTTTTAAATCAAACAGAGGCCACGTGGTTGTTCCTGATTCGTCTATACCGCTTCGCTCGGATCGACAGACACAGACCGCAGGATCCAACTTGATCGCACGACACAGATCGCTCGATACCCCTTCGACTATGTTCTTTCACAGTCACACGATTCTCATCTAACGGTCTCAGTCGCTTGGCCAAGGCCAAGGCGGGCGGCGAGCGCGGCTCGCGATGGTTACAGCGAAGCAGGAAGGAAGGAGGAGAGGTATGCTCACAGGGTTCGCGGGTGCGAGAAGCTCAACGCGGTTATCGTTCTTTGAAGGCGCCGGAGGCTGCTGTCAATCGCTCACCGGAGTTCCTGTTTCCGTCGGGCACGCTCTGGTCGTCGTCGAGGGCGAGGTTTGAGGGCGCGCTAAGGAAAACAGACCCTACTGTTAGCTGCGTACGGTACTGGGGATCACAGGATCATCATTGGAAGGTGTTGGGGCAGTCTGTACTCACCGGGGGTGCTCGCCGGAGCAATGGCGCATTTACGGCGACGTTCGTGAGTTTGTTGCCGACGTAGGCGGGCGCCAAGCGGTTGGTGCTGGAAGATTCACCAGAGACGGGAGCAAGCCCGTGTTCGATGGGAGGGGCGGCTGGTCGGCGCCGGAATTGGTCGGGGAACACGTCGGAGACAGTGGTGTTTGAGCTTGCGATTCACGCAGCCTGGTGGCAGAGAGAAGCTGGCATTTGGGAGAAAGGTAGAGGGGACAGGGACGATTAAGTACGCGTGATCGCTGGCGAGTTTAACGTTGTCATTTACACGAATTTATCGTTGGAATTCAACGACTGAGAACGGCAGCGATGAATGGGGAAAGCTGGTCGCAGTGAAGACGATGGCTGGCGATGTGGGGCCGTTTAAATCGATGGAGTGAGAGGAGTTGGGGTCCACCACCGGTCCTTGGGTTTCTTCGGTGGAAAACGATTAACGTCATGTGAGGGAGAGGTGGGCTAGGTTGGGCTGAGTTGGGCTAGGATAGCTGGGCCAGTTCGTTTTCATATTTTTTTTCTTCTGTAATCTTTTTCCTTTTCTATTTCTATTTTTCTGTTTTGAAATTCAACCAACAATTTAAACAACAAAACAAACATTCAAACAATTCAAACATTCACCACACTTGTAATTGAATCTGGTTCTGTTTATTAACATAAACCAATTCCCAAAATAAAATAATATATTTTTTATTTTAGAGTCCATTATTAAATAAATAAAAAGACCATTGTTATTAAATCAAAATAGATTTTGATTTATTCAAAACTCCATTTTGAAATCTAAAATATTATCAAAACCAAATCAGTAGGTTTTATTTGGAAATATAATGTATTTGGAAAACTTGTTTGATATAAATAAATAAGTATTAGTGTTTATTTAAAATAGCAAAACCTTTATTTATAAAACTTGGATATTAAATCCTTATTAATTTATTTTAAAATAAACCTTTACTAATTTTATCAAATGGTAATATTTTTATTTCAAAGGCTTGGCCAAGTTTAATTTGGCTCTATAAAATAATCTTTATTTGTAAAACTTTTATTTCATTTGAAAACCAAATCTTTTATTTAAAAGATCCAAAATAATAATTTTAAATATTTTTATTTTCCTTTATTAAATGTTTATCTTTTTAAATCCCTTTAGGATTTATTTGATCCAAATTGGTTTGAAGGTTTCCAATTGGATTCAAAAAGTTTCTTCTCACTCTGAAAATCAAACAAAGTTTTATTTTATTCAATATTTTTCACATAACAAGATTTGGAAAATCTTGGGATGTGACAGGCTACCACCCTTAAAATAAATCTCGTCCCGAGATTTGGGAAGGCTAAAGGTTATAAGTAGGCTTAAAATAACTAGGGTACTACCACCCTTAAAAATAAAGTCTCATAGGATTACATTGATGGTTCTCTTGACTAAAAGTTCAACTCAATAATCAGACAAGGAATCCTTATTTGACTCTTCTGAGTTTTCTAAATCCTGACATCCACTTCTTCTATCTCTTCAAAGTTCCCATTCATGTCAATGTGGTTCACATGTCTTTTCTGGGTCACATTGGAGTCATTTCCATTGGCTCTTCTAGCATCCTTTCTCTTTTTCTTCTCTGGACAGTTTGATGCATAGTGTCCAAGTTCCTTACAATTATAGCATTGCAGCTGGCTAATGTCCTTTTTCCTGTATGTGTCATGTTGGTTCTGACCAAGGTCATCTCCATTGTCAGTATCATTTCCATTATTCTCACTTTCATTGTTGTTGTGGTGATAGTGATGTGGTTCAGAATCTTCATTGTTCTTTTTGTATGAATGCTTCTTCTTTGATGATCCTGAATAGTTCTTGATTTTATGTTTCCTCTTCCTGTTATCAACTTGATTCATCTTGTTTTCCAATATTGTGGCTTTGTCACAGAGTGATTGATAAGTTGGGACATAGGCAACAACTAGCTGCAGGTTCAACTCATCATTAAGTCCTTCAAGAAATTTATCCTTTCTCTTAGCATCTGTATCAACTTCATCCGGTGCATAGCGTGCCAGATTGTTGAATTCTTCAATATACTCAGCCACACTGAGGTGACGTTGTTTCAGATTGTGAAACTCCTTTTTCTTCAAGTACATTACTCCAGGTGAGATGTGAGTGGTTCTGAATCCATCTTCAAAAATAGCCCAAGTCACATCTTCAAGGGGAGTGGTGATTTGAAAGTTGTCCCACCATGTTGCTGCTGGTCCTTCAAGCAGAAATGCTGCAAACCTTACTTTTTCTTCATCAGTGCAACCAACAGTCACTAAGTCTTTGTTTACTGAACGTAACCAATCATCAGCTTCCATTGGATCAGTTGTTCCAGAGAACCTTGCAGGCCTAAGTTTCAGAAACTTGGTGAGCATGTCAAGTGTTGGAGGATTATTCTGATTGTTGTTGTTGTTGTTGTTGTTGTTGTTGTTGTTGTTGTTGTTGTTGTTGTTATTCAAATTCTGTATGAATGTGGTCATCTGCTGCATTAACTGTGTCTGAGCTGCCATCATGTGTTGCATCTCAGGGGTGAAGTTGTTGTTTTGGTTGGGGTTGGCACGACGGGGAGGCATCTGTTGGTTTGATAGGGATAAGTTTTGGTGGATAGGTTTTTAAGAAGTTTTAACACACAACCCAAAAACAACCAAGTTCAATCAAAAAATCAAACCATCAAACATTCAACAAGCAACCAATCACTTAACAACTTATGAGCTTAACTCATGAGTTGAAGGAAACAACAAGTTTTCTTGAAAATAACAACTTAGTATAATCATACCTCATAGGACAATATGATCCATACTCTAACTTGATATCAATGTCTTTGGTAGGCAATCTAATGTCTCTTGGTTTTCACTAGTAGTCCTTAGTGATATCCAAGTTGGAAGTTTTAACATCCCAAAAATACCAAACTTAGATCATCACAACACTAATCATCAAGATTAGGGTTAACAAAAAAATTTCTAAGTAAACCCATGAATGCATGTATATGTGTATGCATGGATTTTGAATCTCTTTAAAAACCACCTTGTTTGTGTGACCCATTGCTTGTAAAATGTTTCTTAGGTGAAATAAACATCATCTAAAACATTTCCCACACTTTTCCTAAAGACAAGTAAATCAAAACAAATATATTAAGTGAATGGTCATTTTGACCAATTTAACTCCCATGCCTACTTTGGCTGTCTCAAACTTTCAAAACCTAACAGAAACTTTTCTGGATCTTTGCACCCCTTGAATGTACTCATAACAAGGTATCAAGGCCCACTTTGTGATCATCCAGAAACTTTCAAATGCATAGTTTAAATGACAATTCAAAATTGAATCTTCTTCATATGGGAAGGTCCCACTTTTTCAAAACCCACTCAAACAAGCTCAACTTTCAAAACCCAAGCATCTGCAGACTCACCAGAACCAATCTAGCAAACCCACCAAAAATCATTTCAAAATTCAAAACTTGATTTCATGCGGCCATTTCATCAAACAAAGTTGCGTACACAAATCAAACAAAACATCAAACACTATAGTGTGCAGTGATTCTTGCCTAACTTGTTCCCTAGTTAGCTCACACACACCTCAGTAGATCATCTAGAAAGATTAGCCCAACACTAGCACCCCTGTGAGCTTGCCATTGCCATTAATGGTGAACAGCCGAGCACCTCAATGCCACCCCATTGTGGACAGCAAGCTAGGAGCAGCAGCAAGCCTAGCCATCATGTCTGGGAGGCAGCCCACCATCCACCGCCACTCACTGTCCCAGCCGCGAGCATTGCCAAGCCTTGGACCACGCGCACAAGACACGCCCAGACCATGCCGAGCGTGCGCCAGAGCGCCACCCGCGACCAGCGTCCACAGACCGCGCGCCGCCCTCACCGCGCGCACACACGATCACCACCGACCCAGGAAACCGCCAGACACCCCTGTTTGCCGCCCCGTGCCATACAGCCACCGCCCGCCGTCGAAGACGCCGCCTCTGACGCGTAGGGCACCGCCCGTTCCAGACCAAACCACACCGCCCCATGCCTCGCGACCATGTCGTTGAGCATCGCCAGGATACACAGCACCGTCCCCTACCCTTCCCCATGCCTATAGCCGCCTGTAACATCGCCCCCGACGAGCTCACCGTGCGCCCCGATGGTCCCCTCGCTCGACTATAAATAGAGGCCACCCCCGCACGATTTCTTCACACCATCTCACTCCCCTCTCCCCACTGACCGTGCCACACCATCCTCAGATCAAGGCGAGCACCACCTCGCCGAATTTCACCGAGCTCGCCGCCGGAGAAGAAAGGAGCCAGCGATTGAGCCCCAGAGAAGCCACCGGTACCAGGAGGTTCGCCGTCGTCGACTTCGCCGTTCGCACATCGCCGACCTCGCCTGCATTCCGGTGAGCCCCCAGCACCCCTCACTGTCCGGGCTAGGTTTCGTTCTCGCCGGAGTTGTCTCGCGTCGACGATGACGCTCAGCCGTTGGATTAGAACTAGATCGAACGATCCACGTTGCCCCATACCGCTTCGCCCAGCCCCGCGTCACTGACGAGTGGGGACACCCACTTACGCAGCCTGCGGGAGCACTGCGCTTAGCAGGCCGGCCCGTTAGAATTTCCCGCGCAGCCCAGCAATTCAAATTAAAACTTTTTCTATTTCTTTTCAAACACACTTTTGTACCCAACTTCAAAAATCAACCCAGATTGTTTCAGTGCACCAAATTGTATGAAACCAATTTTGTTGGAAAGGTCTGTGAGTGCTTAATCCAAGCCCGTTGGATTCAAGTCATTTGGATCTGTAGATCACCCATAGAAAAAATAACAAGGCAGAAGCTTTTCTGCATTCAAACATTTTTTCAAATTTAAACCATAAAAGCTTTTGAGTTGATTCCAACTCTCAAAAATCACATTTAACCATACCTTTCAGAATATATAAAAATATATAGGTTTACTTGTAGAAATATTGTTCAAGGAATAAAAGAATGCTACATAAGCATTTCTAGCCACTTTAATTAATTAAAATAAAAGGGTAAAACCTTATTAAATTGTGACACCACTTTAAATCACATTCCCATGGACTACAATATGTGGTGATGACATGTGTCAACATGAGCCCATATTTGGTTTGGAGAATATTAAATCTTAAGTAGTTTTTCAATGAGTAGAAATTACTTTTCTAAAAATAGAAGGATTTAAATCAAGCCTTAACCTTGTAATGTTAGGGATGATGCTAGATCATCTATAGGACCCTTGTGTGTGATGATTGCAAGTAGTTAAGTATTGTTTGGTGATTGTGTACCTCGTATTTATTCATAGACGCTAGTACCGACCAAGGATACGAGGAGGAAGAAGGATACTATGAAGGGGAAGCCGAGGAGAACTTCAACCACTGCTCTGCACAAGGCAAGCCTAATACTACTAGTGAATGTGCAAGCTTATACTGATATTGTGCAATCTAACCCTTGCAAGATACCCTACTGATGCCACAAACCCATACTTATGATCCTACCTACTGGTTAAACCAATCCTAGTTTTATGGCAAGCTTCTTACTTTATTTCTTTATCAAAGCTTACTTAGAGTCTACCTAAGAGTTTGGTAGATACCAGAAAGTGTGCTGAAGGTTGCATAAAGAGCATAAAATTTGGCCTAAGCTAGAAACCTTGATATCATCCTAAGATATAAGGTTGGACTTAGTGAAACTTCACCAGTTACCACCCCTCATTATTATTACCCCCACCTGTAGATGCTAGTGCTAAGCTTAAAACTTGATCAACCTTTAGATGGGATTACTTGGTGGAAAAATGGTTATGAAAACCTTGGAATGATGGATCATTCTATTGAAATGTTTTCGACATGTGTTTCCAAACACTTGATGATTTTGGTGATGAAAATGTTGAGGCATGAGCCTTAGCCCTTTATAAAGCTGATGGTTGTCTGGATGCGATACCATTCCAATTTTAGCGTACAACCACAATACCCGAATATTGGGTAGGGCTTGACTGGAAACTTATATCCCTTAGTATTAGTCCTCCGGCCAAGGTCCGAGCCGAGGCTACCTTGTGAAGATTGTCCACTGCGGCAGACCCAAGATGACAGTGGTCATGGTTGGGAGGCCAAACTCACAGGAGAGGTGCTTATACTAGGGAGTGTAATTGAAAGGTTAGGATTGATTATCCGCATACTGAGTATGGTGAATTCAGGATTTGTTCCTGACGGATGTATCGAATGTTGTGGTGAAAGTGTACAATCTCTGCAGAGTGTCAAACTATTCGAATAGCCGCGTCCGCGGTTATGGACAGTTGGAGTGGCCATACTGTTCCCCCGTCAGACTTTTCAAAATGACTTGAGAAATGAATTGAGACTTTGACTTGACCACAACAGAGTTGTGACTTGAATTACAAGATCCCACTTAGGAATTATAAAATTGTGACTAGCTATGGAACCTAGTAGAGATAAACCTGGCTTTTTGCAAAACAACCCTAGAGCCTAGTGTCCTATTATCCAAAAACCCCTTTGTCTGTTAGTATTAGTTTGCGAGTACTTGAAGAGTACTCATGGCTTTGTCCCTGGCTATTCCCATGGCCAGACTATGAAGAGGAGTACCTGGAGGATGGACCCCAGGAAGGTTACGACAACTAGGATCATCTCCCATCGTCAGCATTGCCTGTGACCCCGAAGATGGAGCTTCGCCTACGCTAACGTTATTATTACGTATTCCGCTGCTTGATGTTGTATTAAGAACTGGATCATGAGATCCCTATTTGTGTAAGAACTTATGTATCGTTTGTAATGGATGAAGTACTATGGTATCCAATTCTGTTATGTCTCGCAAAAATGGTAATCCTGGGATTGCGATGTATGGCATAACAGACATCTAGGATTGAAAAATCCGGGTGTTGACAGAAGTCATTGGTGAATATGCTGAAGATGTTGAAGTCATTAGAGTTGAAGATGTTGAAGTCATTAGAGTTGAAGAAGTCCTTTGCACATGGTGAAGTCTTTGGTCATGGGGTAGGTTTTTCCATCAAGTTTAAGTAGAAGAGATGTAGAGTTGAAAAAAAAATGATTGAGGAAAGAGTTTACAAGATTGTTTGTAAATAAGTTTTGGAACAAATACAACTCCTATTATCTAAGGGTTTTTATCCAATCCTAGGGTTTACAAATCCTACAGGCAACACAATGCTCTGATACCGTCTGTAGAGGGAGTGTCCCAACCTTTAAACAATATAAGGTGGAGTCCCCTGTGTTTACAATGCTAGTCCCTGGATCAATAGCTAGCATCCACAGTTAAGATGTAATATCAAGAAACAAAGGTCATAATATAACTTTATAACCAGGAATAGCATAATTTTGTTACATCTTACATAGCTCATTAGGCTAATACATTACATTGCAGCGGAATAACTATAAGCATGGGGTCCTTCATCTTCAAAGTGCCACATGCAGACATGTTGGTTGTAGACTTTGTAATCCTAATTAATCAATCTTCACTAAAATAAATCAAACCTGCAACATTACAAGTTACAACCACAAGGGTCAATACATTTGAATTGTATTGGCAATTTTCACTACTAAGTTGAATATAAGTGGATCCTATCATTACATGCATTTTTGGCTAAGTAGGGTTTAAGGCTCATTTGCAGAAAGCAATAATTTATCCTATCTTTTTAAATGGTTTTGTTTCCTTTGTCAAATCTCTTTATCAAAAACCCTTGAACTCCTTGGTATCCCCAAGTATTCAAGTCCTTCTCAAAAACCTCTTGAGTTCCTTGGTAACCCCAAGTGCTTCAAGTTTTATCAAAATCTCTTGAGCTCCTTGGTACCCCCAAGTTCATCAAGTCTTTTTGTTGTCACTTAAAAGTTTTTCTTTAAGAAATTGGAATGTCGAGATCTTCCATAGCTTCAGGCCTTAGTTGCTCAGTATTGTCCATAACCGGGGACACGGCTAAGTACTTAGAATTTGATCTTCTGCAGAAGTTGTACACTTTACCCACATGACACAATCTCATCTTGATGACACCAGTGGCCGCTGGATAAGTACTCACCAAGATGGAGTACTGGCAGATTGAGAATGTGACAAAGTCTTTCCATAGGAGTCCTCCCAATACAAAATACTAGCTTGTCTACCAGGCACAAATGTAGGGTTGCTCCCTTACACAAATCTAGTTAACCTGAAGATGCCAATGCATGGGACTTCCACTATGTAGTTGACTAAGCGAGCCCATTTAGCATGTGGTACACGGAAGCCATCTGTACGAGAAACATGTTCAATCTCTAAGTTTCCTGGGTGGTTTTCCTTTGGAGCACAACACAAAGAGATTGCCATAGACATGGTTCCTTTTGTTGCCACCTTCTCCAAAACTCAAAGTATCCTTGTCCACCCAGGTGGTTCATTGAGTCCTTGTTTTATTATATAAAACATAAGTCTTTTCTCAATCTCATAAAATCTCAACATGTATCTCTTTTCAAAATATAGCATGGCTGAGCATGTATCAACTACATTGTTTTCACTAAGGAATGTATAGGGTATCCTATTAGTATTTAGCATAGCATAAGTATAGAAATTCTTTTCATGCATGTTTTCAAAAATCCACTAAGTATAATGAAAATAGTAGGACTTTAGATGATAGTGTCACTTGCCTTTCTTTTGGTAGGGAATGGTGGTTCACTTCTTGATCTTGCTAGTCTCACACTTTTCTAACTTCACTACAATCAATCAAGCAAACACAATATCAACTAGCATTCCAAACCAATAATCAATCAAACAATTCACTCACATAAAACAATGGGATCTAAGTCATGCATGTAAGCATGCAAGAGATAGGTTTATTTGCAAAGGTGGTCTCCACTAGGCTTATAAACTTGGTAAGGTTCAAAATGGTCATTTTTCCAAAGTGTTAAAGTCATTTGCAAAAGGGTTTTATCCATAAACCATTTTTAAATCCATTCATTATTTTATGTGGTGGAAAATATTTTTATCAAAGCAACAACTGTATGTTTTTCACCAAATAAGTTGTTGTTTCTCAAAACTTAGTGTTTAGGGTCAGTAGGTTTTCTCCAAAACATTTTCCCAAAGTTTTTACTCCAAAAACATTTTCATAACCAAAACCATTTTTTTATTTGGCTAGAAATGGGCTAAACTAATTAATCCATCCTAAACTTCACCAAATTCACTTTTAAATCCATGGGTTGACTCCTAGGGTCAGTAGGTTCACCACAAACTAATTTTCAAAGATTTCAACCTTTAAAACATTTTTGAACAATTTTTCTAATCTAAACAAGCATACAAATGTTTCTACAAAAACAAACAATATAATAGATACTATTTACTAAACAAATTGCATGGTTGGCTAGGGCTTGTTCCACTGATTCCATTGATATAAAGTTTGTAATTTTTGGACGTGTGGATCAAAAGTTATGCAATTTACAAAATTGGAAATCTAATAGAAAGTTTTTTGTCTTTTAAATCAAACAGAGGCCACGTGGTTGTTCCTGATTCGTCTATACCGCTTCGCTCGGATCGACAGACACAGACCGCAGGATCCAACTTGATCGCACGGCACAGATCGCTCGATACCCCTTCGACTATGTTCTTTCACAGTCACACGATTCTCATCTAACGGTCTCAGTCGCTTGGCCAAAGGCTGGCGGCGCTGCGCGGCGGCGACTGGCGGCGCGGCTCTGCTCGCGATGGTTCTGGCAAAGCAGGAAGGAAGGGAGGGAGAGGGTATGCTCACAGGGTTCGCAAGGGTGCAGAGAAGCTCAACGCGGTTGTCGTTGCTGAAGGGGCGCACAGAGCTGCTGTCAATCACTCACCGGAGTTCCTGTTTCCGTCGGGCACGCTCTGGTCATCGTCGAGGGCGAGGTTTGAGGGCGCGCTAAGGAAAACAGACCCTACTGTTAGCTGCGTACGGTACTGGGGATCACAGGAGCATCATTGGAAGGTGTTGGGGCAGTCTATACTCACCGGGGGTGCTCGCCGGAGCAATGGCAAACGACGACGACGTTCAGGTTAGTTTGTTGTCGACGTTGTAGAGCGGGCACGGCCAAGCGGTTGGTGCTGGAAGATGCACCTGGAGACGGGGAGCAAGCCTGTGTGAAGTGGGAGGCGAGGGGCGGCTGGTCGGCGCCGGAATTGGTCGGGGAACACGTCGGAGACAGTGGTGTTTGAGCTTGCGATTCGCGCAGCCTGGTGGTAGAGAGAAGCTGGCATTTGGGAGAAAGGTAGAGGGGACAGGGATGATTAAGTACGCGTGATCGCTGGCAAGTTCAACGTTGTCATTTACACGAATTTATCGCTGGAATTCAACAACTGAGAACGGAAGCGATGAATGGGGAAAGCTGGTCGCAGTGAAGACGATGGTTGGCGATGTGGGGCCGTTTCGTCAGTGGAGTGAGAGAGGGAGTTGGGGTCCACCAGTCAATGTCCTTGCGGGTTTCTTTCGTGGTGGAAAACGATTCGCTCGCTGTGAGGGAGAGGTGGGCTAGGTTGGGCTGAGTTGGGCTAGGATAGCTAGGCCAGTTCGTTTTCATATTTTTTTTCTTCTGAAATCTTTTTCCTTTTCTATTTCTATTTTTCTGTTTTGAAATTCAAACAACAAAACAAACATTCAAACAATTCAAACATTCACCACACTTGTAATTGAATCTGGTTTTGTTTATTAACATAAAACAATTCCCAAAATAAAATAATATTTTTTATTTTAGAGTCCATTATTAATTAAATAAAAAGACCATTGTTATTAAATCAAAATAGATTTTGATTTATTCAAAACTCCATTTTGAAATCTAAAATATTATCAAAACCAAATCAGTAGGTTTTATTTGGAAATATAAGGTAATTGGAAAACTTGTTTGAAATAAATAAATAAGTATTAGTGTTTATTTAAAATAGTAAAACCTTTATTTATAAAACTTGGATATTAAATCCTTATTTATTTATTTTAAAATAAACCTTTACTAATTTTATCAAATGGTAATATTTTTATTTCAAAGGCTTGGCCAAGTTTAATTTGGCTCTATAAAATAATCTTTATTTGTAAAACTTTTATTTCATTTGAAAACCAAATCTTTTATTTAAAAGATCCAAAATAATAATTTTAAATATTTTTATTTTCCTTTATTAAATGTTTATCTTTTTAAATCCCTTTAGGATTTATTTGATCCAAATTGGTTTGAAGGTTTCCAATTGGATTCAAAAAGTTTCTTCTCACTCTGAAAATCAAACAAAGTTTTATTTTATTCAATATTTTTCACATAACAAGATTTGGAAAATCTTGGGATGTGACACATTAGGAGAATGGTGTGATGGACATACTCCTATAGTTAAGCATAGCATAAAGATTAATTCATTTAATATAGTTTAGTTGCTATAAGCTTTCAGATACATAGTAACCTAAATCTTTCGACCATGAGATCATGCTAATCACCATCACCGGATGGATGCTTTGATGACATCAAACACCACACCGTAACTGGGTGGCTATAAAGGTAGCATTGAGTGTTTGGAAAGTATGTGTTGAGGCACATGGATCAAGAGTGGGATTTGTCCATCCATATGACGGATAGATATAATCTAGGCCCTCTCGGTGGAATGTCATCCAGTTAGCTTGCAAGCATGTGACTGGATCACAAGGGATCACATATCACAAGAACGAGAAAAGAGTACTTATCGGTAACAAGGTTGAACTAGGTATGCAGAGATACCGACGATCAAACCTAGGATAAGTAAACTATCGCGAGACAAATGGAAATTGGTATCATATGTAAGTGGTTCATTCGATCACAAAGTAATCATAGAAATATGTGGGAGCCATATGAATTTCCATATTCCTCTATTGGTTATTGATCGGAGAAGTGTCTCGGTCATGTCCGCGTAATTCACGAACCGTAGGGAGACACACTTAAGGATTCAATGTTGTTTAGTAGATATGGAATGTAAGTAAGGAGACTGAATGTTTTTCGGAGTCTCGGATGGGATCCGGGATATCACGAGGAGATCCGAAATGGTCCGGAGAATAAGATTAATATAAGGAAAGTCCAATTCCGGAGTTCGGGAATGATTCCGATGATTTCATCGGAGAGGTTCTAGAAGGGTCTAGAAGGTTCACCGGACCGGAAGGGGAAGGGAACATGAATGTGTCATGGATAAGTGGAATGATTGGATCATGTCCTAGGTCACTTGGTTGGGCATTAGCAAGAAAGAAATCAAGCTCCAAATTGAAAGTCAAAAGGCAAGTTTCAAAAGTCAAACTGGGACAATGTGTCCTGGTGGAGGAAGGAAAGAATCCTTCTTTCCCTCCACCACAAGCCAACAAAGAGAGGGAGTTGGGGAAGGATTCAAAATCCCCTCCTCCAAGTTGCCCTCCCTCTCATAAATAGAGGGGAGGGGGTACCCCAAGGCCACACAACACCAACCCCTCCCCACCGAGTCGCGCCATCGCCCCCCACCGCCGCCGCCATCGTCAGCGGCGCCGCCGCCTTGCGCCGTCGTCGGCTCACCGTCACCACCCTAGCTGCCGCCGGTCACGCCTCCTACTCTCCGGCCCTATAAACTCTAGATCGCTAGAAACCCTAGATCCACCATAACCTGCTCCGTCTTAGGCGAAGCCCTGCAGATTTTTCCCTCTACTTCCGACACCACGCCGTCGTGCTGCCAGAATCGCGAGGGGAGAACTACAACCTCTGCTGCCTGCTGGAACAAGGGAGAGGAAGGTCTTCATCAAGTACCGAACGTGTGACCGACTGCGGAAGCGCTGCCGGAACGCAGCGCCGGAAGGATCGTCTACGCGATCTTGAG
The DNA here is from genome assembly GCA_030063025.1 of Avena longiglumis. Classification (NCBI taxonomy): domain Eukaryota; kingdom Viridiplantae; phylum Streptophyta; class Magnoliopsida; order Poales; family Poaceae; genus Avena; species Avena longiglumis. The sequence continues at coordinate 414,561,084 of CP125975.1, read as the reverse complement.
ATCGGCAAGTGTACGACTACATCACCCACGAGAATCTACTCTCGTTAACCGCTTTGGAATCTTCGAGGGTGAGTACTCTAATCGACTCGTTGCTACAATCTAGTAGATAGATCTTGGCTTGTTTGTGTGCATGCGGTAGAAATTTTTTGTTTTCCATGCTACAAACCCCTACAATAGTTACTACATGGACCCGTAGTCCAAGGTGGAACTACTCATGCTTCATACCGGAGAAGAAGGCCTCCGGGATGATCTCCCCTCTAGCAGGGTGCTGGGAAGAACTTTAGATCCCCCATTATAGGGACGATGGTGGCGGCGGCTACAGAAGGTTTCGTGGAGTTTTGATCGGGTGCCTAGGGTTTCTGCATCGGGGGCTTCTTATAGGCGAAGAGGCGAGGCTAGGAGGCGGCCAGAGGGCCCACACCTTGCCCAGGCGCGGGGTTGTCCCACCCGCGCCTAGGGGGCTGTGGTGGCCCTGGCTCGCCTCTTCGTCTCCCCTCTGGACTTCGTGTCGCCCACGGTAAAATATTGATGTTTTTTGTTTCCGTTCATCCTGTTGTTTAGTACAACTAGTATGTTCGAGTTACATAAGCTAGTAGCCGGTTTTTTCATGCTTAATGTTCTGGAATTAATCATGGAAATTATGCCTAATAATCTATCAAAGGAAAATCTATCTTATAACTAATATGACATGGATTGTTGATCGACTGATGGAGCAGTCGGTGAACTATTATGGTTGGTAGTTGGAACCCTGCGGAGGCTATCAAGCCATTGGAAGGCGGGTCCGACTATAGTGGATATCACCATTAGGCTTTAATCAACAATTGCCTTCTTGAGCTCAAGCGCCGTAGTGACTTCATTGACCACATGACCTGTCTGGAAAGGGTTGAGCTGGATTAATACCATCTTATACGGCATATCTCCCAGATATGACAATTTCGGGTGTGACCTCTACTGTAAGCGACCAACTGTCAGAGGCCTCTACTGAAGGCTTATAACAGTAACTTGTAATTTGATTTTGTTAATTCAAATTGTGTGTTTAACGAATCCACTGCCATGCTTCGGTTATGGTACTCTGATGGGCGAGATTTTGGTTAAGCAATGCTTCATTTACATCGAGCCATAGACGATGCACTTGGCCACCCAAGTGGTGGTGGGTGTGGTCGTTGTGAAAGCTCACGTTGGGTTTAACGATGGTTGGAGCTCCCATCGGCTTCATGTTAAATAGAGATCAAGTCTCAAGGATTACAGGGATGGTTACAACGAGAGGGAGAGAAAGAAGGCCCCGATCGTGATCCTCATCTGGGTCCGACGGGTGAACGTTATCTTGGGATACAAGTTTGAAACAAACTCTATCTCTATCCTATCTCTGGCTCTCCTAGACAAGTACAACTTGTTACACCAATATGTTGTCGTGTAAAGTACCGTTGAAAGGATACGGATGTCGCCTAGACGGGGGGGGTGAATAGGTGATTAAAACTTTTCCTAGAGTGGCTCAACAAAGGCGGAATAAAACTAGTGTTTACTTTGTAAAGCACAACCTAGAAACAACTAAGGTTTACCTATGTGCACCAACAACTTATTCTAAGCAATACAAGCAACACAGTGATAGCAAGATATATATTACTTCAAGCATGAAGGCTATCACAATGTAAAGTGCATAAGTAAAGAGCTCGGGTATAGAGATAACCGAGGCACGCGGGGACACCGATATTTTACTGAGTTCCTCCCAACATGGAGTACGTCTCGTTTGGAGAGGGGGTGGTATCAAACCACCAACGCCACAAAAGGCCTCCCTTATTCTCCGATGAATCTCACCCCAATGAGATCGATCCACGCTTCCACTATCGGTGCACTTGTCGGTGGCAACCGGAACCTCTCACAAGGTTGGGGCACAACTCCACAACTTAATTGGAGGCTCCCAACAAACGCCACAAAAGGCCTCAACAAATGCCACCAAGGCCACAAAACCGTCTAGGGTTCCAAGAACCCAAGAGGGACAAGCTCCAATGTCCAATTCAAACCAAATCCTCCGAGGAGAACCCAAACCGATGCAACAAATGCAAATGCCAAGAACACCACAAAGATGCTCAAATCCCTCACTCTCAAGTTCCAACAAAGCTACCAAAGCTATTGGGGGAACAAGAGAGGAGAAATCAAAGAGAGACACAAAATTCCCCAAAATCTAGATCCCCAAAGATACACTCACAAAGAGATGTTTTGGTTTGGTCAAAACGTAGATCTAGATCTCCTCCAACAACCCCTCAAATATTTGCAAGAATCAATGGAGGGGTGTGTAGAAATCAAGCTTAAAGAGTAGAGCAAATGGGGGCAAAGCTTGGGCAAGAAAAGGAGGAAGTAGTTACCCTAAATGAAAATAGACAAAAGACTTATATAGGGCTAGCCAAAATATGGCCGTTGGGGCAATTTTCCTGGGCTGACCGGTAGTACCGGATTGGGCCGGTACTACCGGACCGAACACAAACGCAAACAGCGAGCGAGCCAGAGAGAGAAAGCAGCAGCAGGTGGGCGTCTTGGCGGGCGGCAGAGGCAAGCGGGCCAGCAGCGGCTGGCCCAGCAGTTCGGCCAGGCAGCCATGAGCCGAGCAGCAAGCGACAGTGTAGAAATATCTAAGCACGATACTTCAAACAAGATTCTTGGTGGCTTCCAATAGTCACACAATCACTAGTGATTAGAGTAACTTGAAGCAAATGGTTTCCATGATGATATAGAGATCTAAATATGAGGAAACACATACCAAGAAATACTCTCATATACAAGATCCAAGATATGATCAATAAAGGCATTCGAGCAAATTGGAACTTGTATGAGAAAATGTGTCACATAGGTGCTAGATAATTATCAATATCAATTCTAAGTGACACAACCTCGAATATTCACATTTTCTAGGATTGTAATATGCCTTAAGCATATGACTCCCCCATAATGTGATACTATCATAAAACCAACACGAGGCAAAATAATACAAATAGAGATAATTAATGGACATTATAAAACTTAAATTTATCATGAGAATTGTACCACATAGAGACTAGACAATAATCCAATATAAATACTAGGTGGTATTCCTCATGTACACACAATTTTAGGATTGTGGAATGCCCAAGCATAACACTCCCCCAAAATGGAATAATCCATTAATCTCTCACAAGAGCCAAATAAGATACCAAATATAACCAAGCAAGGCTCAAGCACAAGAAACACACATACATGTTGTGCCACTTAATCATACACAAATATGATTGATATCTCAAGATAATTAAGTGGAAAGCACAATATGTATAAAAACATGGAAGATACAAAACCAACACATGCACAAGGAGGCGAGTAACTTTCAATGAAATGAGTTAAGCATATGTTACTGCAAGGAGGAACATTGGAAATATAATAGGAGCAATATAATGCACATGGCTTGGCTTTGACAAAAATAATAATGAAGATCCCTTAATTCTTCATGATGTAGCCAAGTCTCCAATTCCCTCCAACAATACCTATTGATCAAGTTTTGGCTTGTTGGTCCCCAACCAAGTTGGGTCCTAAGAGGTTAGTCACAATAGGCTTGGCAACCCAAATGGTTCTTTTCTTGAACCCACATTGAGCACCAACAAACTTGGCAAACACATTGCCAACCTCATCCTTATAAAGTGAATAAGCATCATCAATTAAGATAGGATTCGATGAGGAGATACCGATAGTGCATGAGGAAGAAATATGCCCCTTCTCACGACAAATGTAGCAAGTTCTACTCTTGCCATCTTTCTTCTTAGGTGAAGCCACAAATCGAGGAAGAGCTCGAGTAGTCCTCTTAGGAAGTGGCTCATTAATGACTTGAGGTGGAGCTTGAAGCCGCTTCCCTTGTTGCTTCACACTAAGAGGCTTTTTCTTCAATGGGCAAGATCTAACATGGTTCCCTTCTTCCTTGCACTTGAAGCAAACAATGTTGGCCGGATTCTTGACTTGATCTTGGCCATTCTTCTTGTAGTCCTTGTGCTTCAACTTGATAGTGGACTTGTTCTTTACATTGGATTTGAATCCAAGCCCACTCTTGTCATTGGGGGATTTTTGCACACTCAAGATTTTGTTGAGTGTGACCTTCCCTTGATGACCCTTTTTCAAGTAATTCTTCAAAGAAGTGACTTGAGCCTTGAGCCTTTTGATTTCCTCTACATGGTTAGTTTCAACAAAAACACTAGAGGAAGTAGATGCTACATTGTTAGAGCAACAAGGCACGGAATGTAATTCATCACAAGATATATCATGGTTGTGAGAGGATGAACTACAAGGACTAGCACATGAAAATATAACATTTGGAGTAGATGTAGTGCTAATTTCCAGATGAGGCCCACTAGATGTTACCTTTGACACGATGGCCTCATGAGCTAACTTTAGCCTACCATGGGAGACTAGAAGATCCTCATGCGAGCTTGAGAGCTTAACATGACTTTCTTCTAATTTCCCATAGTTGCTAGTTAGCAACGCAAGTTGAGCATTTAGCTCAACATTCTCCTCCAAAATAGATGCTTCACAAGAAATAGAGTTAGTAGCACAAGCATCATCATTATTAGCGAGAGGTGAGAGCAACTTGGCAAGCTCTTTTGAATATGAGGCTTTAAGTTGCTCATGTGACTCAGTGAGTTTGATGAGCTCACCCTTTATGACCCTAGAGCCATTTTTGAGGTGCTCAAAATCCTCAAGGAGTTTAGCATAAGCAACTTGAGTCTCATCATTTTTACTTTTGAAGGAGTTTGCCACCACAAGTTCTCTATCATGGTATTCTTTTACTCTAGATAATTCTAGAGTGAAAGTCTCCTCAAGAGATTCTTTGGTGGTTTGTTCTTCTTCAAGGGAGTCATTTAGTTGAGCAATTTCATTAGCATACTTACGCTCAAGTGCAAACTTTTCATCAATTATGTTTTCTTGCTCCTTAATAAGATCATTGCCTTCTATAGCATAATTCAAGATTTCAAGAAGGTTGGAGGAAGCAATTTTATTTTTGTAGAGAGCACTATAGACAACCTCACCCATTTTCTTAATAGAGGTAATATCATACTTACCTCGATAATCATCATTATCATTCTCAACCTCATCATCATCATCATGAGATACAATGGGATCCAAAGAGGTTACCTTTGTTCCCTTAGCCATAAGGCACATGTGAGAACCGGAAGAAGGTGATGATGAGATTGCACTTGTAGCTCTCTTCAAGACCTTGTCTTGGCCCATAGAATCTTCATTTTCCTCTACATGGTTAGCAACACAAGAACTAGAGGAAATAGAAGCATTTTTATCATGGCAACAAGACAACATGAGCATATCATCACGAGATTTATTTAAGTCATTTCTACATGATATACAAGGACTATTAACATAAGCATGTGAGGAATTTTGAGTGCTAGAAGTGTTAAGGTCCAAATATAGATCATTGCAACTAGATAGATATGAGGGATTACAAATAGTAAACACACTATCCATATTGCAATTTCTATCACCACTCACCATATCATTACCTTGTGAAAAGTCACATGTTGGTGAAGTGGTAGACGATGAGAACTCATCTCGACCGGAAGTGGAAGCAACACAATCATCCTCAATAATGTTGGACTTGCTATATTTATCTTGAAGCTTGGTCCATATCTCACGAGCGCTTGAATAAGGCATGATAGACGAAAGAACTACATTGCTCACAGCATGCAAAAGAATTTTAGTAGCTAGAGCATCTATATGAGAGTTCAACTTCTCCTCTAAAGATTCGTTTTGGGTATCCATAGGAGAAGAGGAGCCCACATATAGATAGCCCTCGATAATTGGGTGAATTTTCCGAAATAAATTAAGCATGCGAATTTTCCAAACATCATAATTTGTGCCATCGAATGTGAGCGTGTCCTTGTGCACTAATCCCCTAGTCGACATCTTTACTCTCAAGGTGGTGAAGCCTAAAATGAGAGACCAGGATCTGATACCAATTGAAAGGATACGGATGTCGCCTAGAGGGGGGGTGAATAGGCGATTAAAACTTTTCCTAGAGTGGCTCAACAAAGGTGGAATAAAACTAGTGTTTACTTTGTAAAGCACAACCTAGAAACAACTAAGGTTTACCTATGTGCACCAACAACTTATGCTAAGCAATACAAGCAACACAGTGATAGCAATATATATATTACTTCAAGCACGAAGGCTATCACAATGTAAAGTGCATAAGTAAAGAGCTTGGGTATAGAGATAACCGAGGCACACGGGGACACCGATATTTTACCGAGTTCCTCCCAACATGGAGTACGTCTCGTTTGGAGAGGGGGTGGTATCAAACCACCAACTCCACAAAAGGCCTCCCTTATTCTCCGATGAATCTCACCCGAATGAGATCGATCCACGCTTCCACTATCGGTGCACTTGTCGGTGGCAACCGGAACCTCTCACAAGGTTGGGGAACAACTCCACAACTTAATTGGAGGCTCCCAACAAACGCCACAAAAGGCCTCAACAAATGCCACCAAAGCTACAATGCCACCAAGGCCACAAAACCGTCTAGGGTTCCAAGAACCCAAGAGGGACAAGATCCAATGACCAATTCAAACCAAATCCTCCGAGGAGAACCCAAACCGATGCAACAAATGCAAATGGCAAGAACACCAAAAAGATGCTCAAATCCCTCACTCTCAAGTTCCAACAAAGCTACCAAAGCTATTGGGGGAACAAGAGAGGAGAAATCAAAGAGAGACACAAAATTCCCCAAAATCTAGATCCCCAAAGATACACTCACAAAGAGATGTTTTGGTTTGGTCAAAACGTAGATCTAGATCTCCTCCAACAACCCCTCAAATATTTGCAAGAATCAATGGAGGGGAGTGTAGAAATCAAGCTTAAAGAGTAGAGCAAATGGGGGCAAAGCTTGGGAAAGAAAAGGAGGAAGAAGTTACCCTAAATGAAAATAGACAAAAGACTTATATAGGGCTACCAAAATATGGCCGTTGGGGCAATTTTTCTGGGCTGACCGGTAGTACCGGATTGGGCCGGTACTACCGGACCGAACACAAACGCAAACAGCGAGCGAGCCAGAGAGAGAAAGCAGCAGCAGTAGCAGGCGGGTGGGCGTGCGGCTGCGGCGGGGCAGCGGCCAGCGGCTCAGCGGCCCGGCATGTAGCTAGGGCACAAGAAGCGAAGCAGCGCACCGCATGCAAGAGTAAAAGCAGCAGCAGCGGTGAGGGCCAGCGTGCGGGCGCTGCGCGCGCATGCGGTGTGGGCCAGGGAGGAGGAAATCGAGGCCAGTTGGGAAGGGCACCGCAACGCGCGCGCGCAGGAGGCGAAGCAAGCAGGACGGCGGGCGCGCGCGGGAAAACAGGGAGCGCGTGGGCCCCAGCGCGGATCAACGCAGGCGCGCGTGCACGGGAATGAGGCGGCGGCGATGCAAGCAACGCGCGAGCACGCAGCGCGAGAAGATGGGCTCGGGGCTGGTCAAAACGAGATCTGGATCTGAGATCTGAAAACTATCTGGGCATTTTTCTGGGCCGACCGGTAGTACCGGGCCACGCGGGCGGTACTACCGGGCCGGCCGGTACTACCGCAAAAAGGTACCTGGCGAGGCAGAGATAAAACGGGCCGTTTTTAGGCCCGGGCGGTAGTACCGGCCCGTCCGGGCGGTACTACCGCTCGGCCCAGAAAACAGACAAACAGGCAAATATTCAAACGGTAACTTTTGACTGGAAGCTCCGATTGACCCGATTCAAATTGCGTTGGATAGAGGGCGACAAGGGCTTCCCAATAAAAGGTGGAAATATTGATTATCACCAAGTGAGAAAGTATCAAGTAGGATAATGTGATATACCTCACTTGGTGAGAAACCGAAAAACCGCATAAATCAAAATCGCAACAAGATGCAAATGGGAGATCTGATTTTGATGAACAAGAGCTTGTTATGGAGATTACCACAAGCTCTATATCCTCACATGGATAAGACCAAATAACAATCAAATATGATGATGCAAGTATGCAAAGGTTTGAGCTCTCTCCGAACGATGTGACCGAATTACTCATACGAGAGCCCCTCTTGATAGTACGGTTATCTATCCTAAACCCGGTCTCACACACACAACGTGAGACCGGCAAAAGGGAAAACCTATCAATATTATACCTTTGCCTTGAGGATTCCACTTGAGATCGATGTAGACGATCTTGCCCTTCTCAAGATGGAACACCATCCTTAATTCCTCATCATCGACCTCGCATATTGAGCTTGTCCAACAAATCTTCTTTGCATTTCATTGACCTTGAAGCCAACACATGCTCCAAGCGATGCCAATGGAAAAATCCTACAAGTATAACTTAATACACACATTAGTCCATAAAGATTGTCATTAATTACCAAAACCACACATGGGGGCCCAAAATGTTCTTTCAACCGTGTTGAGTTGTTTAACACCCCTCCTCAATTTCAGCCTTCTTAAGGTTTAGATTGCTCTTGAAGTCTTCAAACTGTCGAGTTGGTAAAGCCTTTGTGAAGCCATCTGCCACTTGGTCTTTCGAGGAGATGAATCTAATTTCCAATTGCTTCTTGGCTACTCTTTCTCTTACAAAATGATAATCAATTTCTATGTGTTTTGTCCTGGCATGAAAAATAGGATTAGCTGAAAGATATGTGGCAACCATATTATCACACCACAGACATGGAACTTGTTTTATGTGAACACCAAGTTCTCCTAAAAGAGACTCTATCCAAATGACCTCAGTTGTGGCATTGGCTAGAGACTTGTATTCAGCCTCTGTGCTTGATCTAGACACTGTTGCTTGTTTCTTGGCACTCCATGAAATTAAGTTAGGGCCAAAGAATACTGCAAAACCCCCTGTAGATCTCCTGTCATCTACACAACCTGCCCAATCAGCATCTGAGAAGGCACTTATCAAAGTAGAGGTTGATTTTCTGAAAGTTAATCCTGTACTGGCTGTACCACTGACATACCTCGAAATTCTTTTTACAGCTATCCAGTGTACATTGCTTGGGGCATGAAGAAATTGGCATACCTTATTGATAGAAAAATCAATATCTGGCCGTGTAAGAGTAAGGTACTGTAATGCTCCAACAATACTTCTATACCTTGTACTGTCTTCGGGTCCTAGAAGTTCTCCTCCTGTGACTGAGAGTTTTTCTGAAGCTGACAATGGCGTGTCAAAGGTTTTACACTTCTTCATTCCAACTCTGCTAAGCAAGTCTGAAGCATACTTCTCTTGAGTTAACACAATACCATGATTAGACTTTTTAACTTCAATACCCAAGAAGTAATGCAAGTCACCAAGATCTTTTAATGCAAATGATGAATTTAGATCATGAAGAAGTGCTGTAATGGCCTTGTTGCAGGAGCTAGTGACAATAATATCATCAACATATACTAACACATAGATTGTGATACCTGACTTGTTGTATATGAACAGTGATGTGTCTGCCTTAGATGCCAGAAAACCAAGTTCTTGTAACTTTGAGCTTAGCTTGGAGAACCATGCCCTTGGATCTTGTTTGAGCCCATATAGTGATTTGTCCAGCTTGCACACAAATGAGGGTGCACGTGGATCTTCATACCCAGGTGGCTGTTTCATATAGACCTCTTCTTCCAGAATGCCATGAAGAAACGCATTATTTACATCTAGTTGCTTAGACTCCATCCTATTGAAACTGAAATGGCTAGAACAAGTCTGATAGTAGCAGCTTTTACAATAGGACTAAACATGTCCTCATAATATATTCCATAACTTTGTTTATATCCTTTTGCTACTAATATAGCCTTATATCTATCAATAGTTCCATCAACCTTTCTTTTAATTCTATAGACCCATTTACAATCTATAAGATTACTACCTTGTTTATATGGTACTAGATGCCAAGTTTTATTTTCCATTAGAGCCCTATACTCATCATCCATAGCATTTTCCAATTCTTATTTACTAATGCTTTGTGCAAATTTTCAGGTTCATCTAAGGTGCAAGATAGACCATACCGAACTGTACCATCGCGTATAAGTTTTTGGTTTCAATTTACTAGTTTTTGACCTTGTCCTGTGAAGAACCTCTGCAGGCTGCGCTACAGGAGGTGATGGCGCAGAATATCCTCCCGAGTGTGTGTCCTGTGTCGACGCAGATCCCGCGGAGGATTCCTGACGCTGCGGCGCGCTTTCTTTGGCGTGCGACGCGTCTTGCAGGTCCCGCCGCGGGGCCGGGGAAAGCGACCCGCTCCACGTGGCCGACGGAGATTCGTTGTTGTCCCACGCGGGTGATGATGATCGCGACGCGGGGCCAGACCGTTGCCTCGCAGCTGACCCAGGAGGATTCGCGTCAGGGGACACTGACGACGTGTCGTCTCCTGATTGGCGCGCGTGACCTTGAGAGAGATTCGGTGATGATCTCGACGGAGATCTGCTGGCGCCTGCACCGCGCCCGATCCGAGGTCGATTTGTGTTGTGTTCCACGCCGTACGCGCAGTGTGTGTGCACATGCGATGATGATTGTGGACTTGCTCCGTTTTGGTTCGGTTCAACGCCATTTTGCCTGATATTTTCTCCTGCATGCTGTTGTACCTGAGAGGCACTAGAAATACCAGGTTTTACAAAGGCATTAGGTGTTAGATCAATACAATTATTTTCCCCCTCATGAGATTACACCGATGGATTTTGGAGAGATTCAGGAGGGAGAATAATTTCTTGCCATAGTAATGACCCTGCATTGGGATGAAGTTCAACAAAGGGGAACACCGTTTCATCAAAAGCAACATCACGGGAGATGTAGACTCTACCAGATTTTACATCGAGACATTTTACTCCCTTATGCATGTGACTATAGCCAAGAAAGACACATTGCTTCGATCGAAAAGCAAGTTTTCGTTTGTTATATGGACGAAGATTGGGCCAGTAGGCACAACCAAAAACACGGAGAGCTGCATAATCTGATGTTTTGTGAAAGAGGTGTTCCATAGGAGTATCATTGCCAATGACTTTCGAAGGTAAAATATTGATGAGATAGGTGGCAGTTAAGAATGCTTCATCCCAGAATTTTAAAGGCATGGATGCATTGGCAAGGAGAGCAAGACCAACTTCGACAATGTGTCGATGTTTACGTTCAGCAGATCTATTCTGTTGGTGATCATGAGGGCAAGATACATGATGTTCTATGCCGATTTTTTGAAAAAAAGAATTTAATTTCTCATATTCTCCACCCCAATCGGATTGGATGGCAAGGATCTTTTTATCCAATTGGCGTTCAACGAGTTTTTGGAAATCATGAAAGACTTGAAAAACATCAGACTTCTTTTCGAGAAGATAAAGCCACACAAACTTGCTTAAATCATCAATGAAACTTACATAGTAGGATTTTCTTCCTACAGATGATGGCGCGGGGCCCCAAACATCACTGAATACAAGTTGCAGGGGGGCAATGGAGACACTAGTAGATCTTACATAAGGAAATTGATGACTTTTAGCTTTTTGACAAGAATCACAAATAGACTGACTACTAGATTTATTTGAGCAAGGGAGCTGATGTTTACTAATAACTTGTTGAACAATGCGGGACGAAGGATGTCCTAGGCGGCTATGCCATTTCGAAGCTGAAGGCTTGATGGCACTATAGGATCGCTTATTCTTGGATGATGATGAAGAAATATTGGGGTAGAGGCCCTTGATGCATCTACCTTTGAGAAGTACCTTCGTCGTGGCTCGATCCTTGACATAAAAATACCAAGGGTGAAATTCAATAAAAGCATTGTTATCTTTGGTGAATTTATGAACAGAAATTAGATTTTTGGTGGCTTGAGGAATATGGAGGATATTTCTAAGATGCAAATCTTTTGAGGGAGAGTTAAAAATTGCATGACCAACATGACTAATGCTCATACCTTGGCCATTGGCCGTGTGGACTTGCTCGCGGCCTTGATACTTCTCCTTCATGGTGAGCTTATTGAGCTCTTCGGTGATGTGGTCGGTGGCACCGGTGTCATAGCACCAGTTGGTGTCCACGCCATAGGACGCTGCATGGGCGCCTTTCTCCTCTTCCTCCTCTTCTTCTTCGTCGTCGGAGTAGCGAAGCCAGCAGCGCCATGCCTCATGGCCGGCTTTGCCACATATCTGGCAGGCAGTGTCGTCGCGGTTCTTGTTGCCGCGTCCACCTCCACGGCGTCCACCGCCATTGCCGCGTCTGCCACGGCTGTTGCCACAGCCGCCACCGTGTCGTCCACCACGGTGCGCCCACCACGGCCGTTTCCGCGTCCACGAGATGCCATGTTGGCGGAGGAGCCTCCACCAAGGTCGTCGCTGAGGAGGGTCATGCGGTTGTCGTAGGCGCAGACGTGGGCGTAGAGTTCACCCACGTTGAGGGTTTCTCCCCCGTTTACCCCGATGGCGGCGACGAGGGGGTTGTAGGTGTCGTCGAGGCCGGCCAGGAGGTACTCAACAAGTTCTTCCTCCTTGATCGGCCGGCCAGCAGCAGCAAGTTCGTCAGCAAGGCTCTTCATCTTGGTGAAGAACTGAGTCGTCGTCATATTCTCCTTCCTCGTATTGGCGAGGGCAACGCGCAGGTTTGACACCCGCGTTCTTGAGGATGCAACGAACATGGACTTGATCGCTGCCCATACTTCGTCCGCCGTTTCCATGCCAATGGTAGCCACAACAATGTCAGGCGACAGAGTGCTTAATATAAACGAGAGTACCTGCTGATCTGCCTCCACCCAAGCGATGTACTCGGGGTTTTCTTCTTTGACGGTCTTCCCATCCTTCTCGACGGAGATCTCCTCCGGCGGCGGCTTCACCTCCTCATCAAGGAAGCTTGTGCGCCGGGCGCCGCGGATGGGGGGCAGCACAAAGGACTGCCACAGAAGATAGTTTGTCCTTGTCAGCTTTTTGCTGACGCTGATGCCGGCGAGAGGGTTTCCCATGGCGGCAGGGGGAGGTGCAAGGCACATGAGAAAAAGAGGGCTAGATGTGTTTGGGAAGAAGTGGCTCTGATACCATGTGAAAGCTCACGTTGGGTTTAACGATCCCATCGGCTTCATGTTAAATAGAGATCAAGTCTCGAGGATTATAGGGATGGTTACAATGAGAGGGAGAGAAGGAAGGCCCCGATCGTGATCCTCATCTGGGTCCGACAGTGAATTTTTCTTGGGATACAAGTTTGAAACAAACTCTATCTCTATCCTATCTCTAGCTCTCCTAGATAAGTACAACTTGTTACACCAATATGTTGCCGTGTCAAGTACCGTGTTGAGTTGTTTAACAGTCGTCACAAATGTGGAACCTCATCTAGAAATCAAATTTCCCTCCAAAAGTGAAAATATTTGGCTGGAAGCTGGCATCCGATTCTCTTGGGTCCAGGCCTATATCTATGTAAAAGAAAGATGGACTTAGTCCCTACTTGCAGCATTTGTGGAGTAGAAACAGAAACTGCGTACCATGCAATGGTCAATTGCAACAAGGCAAAATCACTCAGACAAAGAGTAAGAAGTCAGCTCCAGGTACAGCTTAACCAACAGTACAGTACAATAGTTTACATTACAAGACTACTGCAGAATTTGGACGCGCTCTGGTGCGTCAGACCTTGAACCGGCCAGTGTCCGGTAGACGTACAACGCCAACGGCGGTGTCTCTCCAGGAAGAAGTTGTATTACCTCGACAGTGCTGCGAGGCGTCCTGAGTCCAAGCAGTCGGCATCCGACCATGGTAAGCTTGCAATTGGACATCCAGAGGTATCGCAGCGTCTCCAGCCTTGCAGTATTCACCAGCAACGCGAGATCCCCAAATGGGCAGTGCGTCGCCTGCAGCCTCTTGAGGCTCCTGCAGCCTGACAGGAGGTAGTCCAGGCCCAGATCGGTGTCGCCCGTATAAGCGAGCGACAGAACCTCGACACGGTGAGCATGTGCACCAACTGACCTCAATCCATCATCTGTGAGCACAGCCTTGATGGAGAGACGCCGAAGGCCCCTGCATGACTGCACGATGGCGCTGAAGCCGGCATCGAAGGGCTCTTCTGTGTTGTAATCCACAGAACGGCGCTCTCCGATGATGGCCAAGCGGAAGGAAGTCAGGTTGGGCCTGTTTCTGGCAACCGTAACGAGGGCCTCGTTCGTCATCCGCTGGCTGAAGAATACAACTTTCTCCAGCATGGGACACCTGGCAGAAACCTCAACGAGGCCTGCTTCTGTCAGGAAACCTGAGGCGCAGCCATTGCCAAAACGGCGAGAACGGACGACCCACAGCTCTTGCAGTTTTCTGCAGGTTGCTGCCACAACTGACAGACCGTGGTCCTCAACTAGGTCATTCACCTGAAAATCACAGATTAAACAAACCTTTATTAAATGAAAATGCACAAAGAGCATCATAGTTGTTTTCATTTTCATACTAGAAGGAAGAGCTGTTTTCATTTTCATACCAGTAACTCCAGCAGATTCCTGCATCTTCTGATGAACTCTATGAGCTCGGGGCCTTGCACAATGCTATAGCAGAGATCAAGTGATGTGAGGCCTTCACATACACAGTAGAATGCTGGCAGGTAATCTCGGACAGCAGCACCCCAGCCCCCAGAAAGCCTTCTTAGGCTTTTACAGCCTTCAAAAGCCGCTTGAACTTTTCCAAACAGATCTGGATGGTTGTCAGCAGGGGATCTTCCAAATCCGAGCTCTGTTATTTGGGGAGCCTTGCGAACAGGCTAGCAACCTTGTCAAGAGGGACATCGTTGTTCAGCTTTAGAGTCTTGAGGTTGCGGCATCTGCTTACTAGCCTCTCAAGTGCAGTGATATTGACCACCCAGGCTAAGCATGAAAAATTCAGACTTTCCAGACAAGTAAATGTCAGCGTCATACCTGCAGCTATACCAGCAGTGACTACTGTAGCAACGCCAAGCAGCGCACCAGAAGACCAACCACGACCAAGGCGCAACACCCAGCCCAACAAGCGCTTCGTGGGCCCAGAGTGGGTTGGGCTGAAATCAAGTTCGGCTGCGACCAAGACACCGGATTCCCCTACATATCGGAGGAAGAAGATCTGAGAGGGTATCCAGAAGGATCAGACCGACGGCGGCGGCTTCCTTTCCAACCCTGGCTCTAACTTCCTTGATCCCCTTTCTTGCTGTCCGGTTCATGTATCAGAGGTGAATTTCTAGTGTAAACAAAACCAGAGATAAAATCCTACCTAGCTACTGTCAATTGGTACCAGTTCGTAACAATTTGGTATCAGAGCCTCACCACCACCCTTCAGAAAATTCCCCAATTTTTGTTCCTCGATCTGGCTCCTGTGTTGAGGTCAATCATCCAAACAAGATCGGAGAAGAAGAAGGAGATCATGGACGAGGAGACGAAGACGTTCATGAGGTCGCTGATGAGCCAGGTGACGGGCGAGGTCAAGGAGTCGATCGGTGCGTTGGGATCCAAGGTGGAGGCGCTCACCGCATGGAGACCCGAGCTGGAGGCACGCGTCGACAAGCTTCATGCCGCTGTAGGCGAACTACAGAAGGTGGCGATGGTGCATCAACCACACGTCGCTATCGATATGCCGCCAGCGACGGCTACCACAACCGTCGACACGAGCAAGGCCATCCCGTCACTTTTGGGTGCGGCGCGAGTGGGAGTATTCCCAGGGCAATCCGGCCACGGCGAGTCGTCATCTATCCGGGGGGCACCGTCGGGGTTCTTTGGATCCTCGGCGGTACCTCCGGTCACAGGTCCGTCTCCGATTCCGGCTCAAGGCAGCCTGACTTTTCCTTTGGTGAATCCTTGGGTTTCACAGGGTCTAGTTCAGGGATCTGGAGTGGTAGGACAGGCCATACCCACGATGGTGTTCCCTCAATTTGACGGGGAGAACCCACGGCTATGGCGCACGTTGTGTGAACAATATTTTCACATGTATTCCATTGATGATCGTCTTGGCTTTACATGGCTACTCTTAATTTCAGTAGTAGCACGGCTGTGTGGCTTCACTGTTCAAAAGAAATTGGTAGGCTTAGATTGGGAAGGTTTCGTGAAATTCTATGTTCTAAGTTCGAGGGACCAACATCAGCGATTGATTAGGCAGTTCTACCATACTAAGCAGATTACAACGAGCAGAATATGTCCAGAGGTTTAATTCGCTTATGAATCATTTACTGTCATATTCTGATGCTATCCATCCCTTGTATTTCTTGACGAGGTTCATGGAAGGCCTTCGCGAGGACATCCGAGCTGTAGTTATGATCCAACAACCAGTTGATCTTGATGCAGCTTGCTCGCTTGCACTTCTCCAAGAAGAGGTGGCAGATGGTTTGCGCCGTGACAAGCCACGCCGTCTTGAGCCGTATGCTTCTCGAGCCCTGCCCAAGCCGGGTGTGCCACTGCCTCTGCCAGCTCCACCAATCAGAGGAGGCGGCCTGGCTGGAGCTGAAGATCGTCGAGCCACTGATGCCTCCAGGGCGCGGCCTGAACATGACAAGGTGGCTGCGCTTCGATCGTATCGACGGGCGCGAGGGCTCTGCTTCACCTGCGGCGAGAGGTGGGGACACGAGCACAAATGCCCGGCCGCCGTGCAGCTGCACGTAGTGGAGGAACTGCTGCAGATGCTGACTTGTGATGATACCGAGTCTGTTACAAGCCAAGATCTTGTGCCGGAGGGCAATGAGCAATTGGCAGCTCTTTCGGGACAGGCAATTGATGGAACAGAATCTCCAAAAGCCCTGCGTTTGTTGGGATGGCTGGATGGCAAGGAGGTGAAGCTTTTGATTGACTCAGGCAGTTCCTCGTCCTTCATCAATAGCAACTTGTTGGATGGAAGCCAAAAGGTCAGATTACTGCCTCGTCGTTTGCGAGTCAAGGTGGCTGATGGAGGGGAATTGACTTGCACTAGAGAGGTCCCTGCTTGTCAATGGTGGAGCCAGGGATACCAATTTTGCTGCGATCTGAAGATAATTCCCTTGGGTAGCTTTGATATAATCTTGGGAATGGATTGGCTTGAATTTTATAGTCCCATGAAGGTGGATTGGGTCAGAAAGTTCTTGCAATTTGAACATCAAGGAAGCCTCATCCAGCTGCAAGGTATTATCAAACCTGACAAACCTATAGGGGGTGAACCAGCAAAGCATCAGCAAGTACATTGGGAACAAGCTGAAGTAAACTGGGTTCGAGTGTGTCAGGTGGAGGCTGATGCTACCCAAGAAGCTCCTGAAATTGCACAAGCCTTACTTGACCAGTACCATGACGTGTTCGAGGAGCCAACCGGGCTGCCGCCTACACGTTCATGTGATCACCAAATTCCTCTCATTCCAGGAGCGCAACCCTTCTCCATCAGGCCCTATCGACACGCACCGACACTCAAGGATGAGATAGAACGGCAAGTTCGTGAACTCCTTGAGAGTGGAGTCGTGCAACCAAGTAATAGCCCCTTCTCATCGCCGGTCATCTTAGTCAAAAAGAAGGACCACACATGGAGGTTGTGCGTGGACTATCGGCACCTAAACGCTTTAACTTGCAAGACTAAGTTCCCTCTTCCGGTGATCGATGAGTTGCTTGACGAGTTGGCAGGTGCTGCATGGTTCTCCAAGTTGGACTTGCGGGCCGGTTACCATCAGATCCGGCTTGCCAAAGGTGAAGCTTACAAAACAGCCTTTCAAACACACCAAGGTCATTTTGAATACAAGGTGATGTCGTTTGGCCTATCGGGTGCGCCCGCTTCCTTCCAAAAGGCGATGAACACTACTCTTGAGCCGTTACTTCGCAAGTGCGCTCTCGTGTTCTTTGATGATATACTTGTCTATAGCCCAACCCTTCCACAACACTTGATAGATCTGGAGGCTGTTTTGAAATTATTGCGCAAGGACAAGTGGCAGGTTAAGAGGTCCAAGTGCTCGTTTGCACAACAACAACTATCTTACTTGGGACATGTGATTAGCAGCCAAGGGGTAGCCACCGAGGAGGACAAGATTCGCTACCAAGAACTGGATCACTCCCGCCAATGTTAAGCAATTGCGAGGCTTCTTGGGCCTCAAGGGGTACTATAGGAAGTTTGTTAAGCATTTTGGCATCATATGCCGACCGTTGACTTCATTGCAAAGGGAGCCCTGTACATCTGGACAAAAGATTGCGAAGATGCTTCGTGACTTTGAAGCAAGCTCGATCATGGCGCCGGTCTTAGCACTTCCCGACTTCACCAAAACATTTGTGATAGAAATGACGCATGTGACCGAGGCATTGGAGCAGTTTTGCAAGAGGGACACCCAATTGCTTTTCTTAGCAAGGCTCTAGGTCCACGGGCAAGTGGCCTCTCCACTTATGAGAAGGAGTGCATGGCCATTTTGGTGGCGGTCGAGCAATGGAGATCCTATCTCCAGTTGGGAGAATTCGTGATTAAGACGGATCAACGGAGCTTGGTGCACCTAGAAGAACAGCGACTGACCACGGTTTGGCAGCATAAGGCATTCACTAAGTTAATGGGTTTGCAATATCGGATATGTTACAAACGTGGAGAGGAAAACAGGGCAGCGGACGCACTGTCACGTCGAGAACACTTGCCCGATGCTCAGTTACTGGCTATCTCTGAGTGCAAGCCATCTTGGCTGGAGGATGTACAAGCAGGATACAGTGGTGACACACAGGCTCAAAGACTGCTTGCTGAACTGGCTATACAACCAAAACAAGGCCCGTTTTCTCTGCGGCAAGGACTCATACGCTACAACAACCGCATTTGGCTAGGAAATAATACCCAATTGCAGCAACGCATCATGACAGCATTGCATGATAGCCCCGTGGGAGGACACTCAGGGTATCCTGTAACTTATGCTCGCGTCAAGCAGCATTTTGCATGGCCCAGCATGCGCTTGCAAGTGAAGGAATATGTGCAAGGCTGCACTGTTTGCCAGCAGGCTAAGCCTGATAGGTCCAAGTACCCCGGCATGTTGCAACCGTTACCTACTCCTGACGCTGCTTGGGATGTCATCACATTGGATTTCATCGAGGGTTTACCGTCTTCATCAAAATATGACTGTATCCTGGTGGTAGTGGATAAACTCACTCGGTATGCTCATTTCATACCTCTCTCACATCCATACACAGCTCAAACCGTGGCTCAGAGTTATATGGACACAATTTTCAAACTACATGGGATGCCTCTAGCCTTGGTGTCGGATAGGGACAAGGTTTTCACAAGCCAGTTCTGGCAGCATCTGCTAAGCTTATCCGCACGCAAATACGCATGAGCACAGCCTACCATCCATGCAGACCGACGGCCGCATGAAAGGGTAAATCAATGTCTAGAGACATACCTCCGATGCTTTACGCATGCTTGCCCTCGGCAGTGGTCTAAATGGTTGGCACTTGCTGAGTACTGGTACAACACTAGCTTACATTCTGCACTTGGCAAGTCTCCGTTCAGGGTGTTATATGGCAGGGAACCGAGACAACTGGGATTGACGACAATGGACGTGGCTCCTATCATAGAAGTGCAGGACTGGCTGGATGAACGCCAGGTGATGATGGATCTATTGAAACATCACTTATCTCGAGCGCAGCAGCGAATGAAGGCGCAAGCTGACAAAAGGCGATCTGATCGACAGTTGGCTGTTGGAGAGACAGTATTTCTGAAGCTACAGCCATATGTCCAGACGTCGGTGGCTAGGCGAGCGAACCACAAGCTAGCTTTCAAATATTATGGACCATATAAAGTGCTGAGCCGAGTGGGAGCTGTCGCCTATCGCCTGGAGTTGCCGGAGAACTCGAAAATACACCCAGTTTTCCACGTCTCCCAGCTCAAACAGGCCAAACAGCGCCCAACTCAGGTCATGCCCTCTCTTCCTGACTTCGATTCCATGCTGCAGGTTCCAATTACTGTGCAGGAGTATCGTTGGCTTAAGGAAGCTCATCGGCTGATTCGTCAAGGCCTCATCTCCTGGTCCAACAGACCCAGCTGCTACCACTTGGGAGAACACGGAAGACCTGCATCGTCGTTTCCCTTCAGCTCAGCTTGGGTCCCAACAAGCGTTGGAGTACCGTTGGGCAGGAACAAGAACAAGCCACGACGACAAGTCCGGGTTGTCTGGAATTTCTCTACTCCGGAGAAGGCAACCTGGGAGGACCTGGAGTCGATACGCCAACGCTACCCAGTGGCATCGGCTTGGGGACAAGCCAAAAATCAAGATGAGGGGATTGTCGTCATACCGCAGCTATACCAGCGCAGTGACATCAGTAGCAACGCCAAGCGCACTGAAGACCAACCACGACCAAGGCGCAACACCCAGCCCAACAAGCGCTTGGGCCCAGAGTGGCTTGGGCTGAAATCAAGTTCGGCTGCGACCAAGACACCGGATTCCCCTACATATCGGAGGAAGAAGATCTGAGAGGGTATCCAGAAGGATCAGACCGACGGCGGCGGCTTCCTTTCCAACCCTGGCTCTAACTTCCTTGATCCCCTTTCTTGCTGTCCGGTTCATGTATCAGAGGTGAATTTCTAGTGTAAACAAAACCAGAGATAAAATCCTACCTAGCTACTGTCAATTGGTACCAGTTCGTAACAGTAAAGGATTCTGTAAAGCTGCTGAGCCAATCGCTTGAAGGGTTATTGGCTATGGCGCTCTCTTGCAGGTCAAGCACCCTAAAATTCCTGCAGCATGGGGAGTAGACAGAAATTAGAAAGCCCAGAAGAAGAGTGCCCATTAGTCTGCTACCGACACTTGAGAAACAAAGTACAGATTGGTATTTGACAGAGAGAAAATAAAAAACTCGAAATACACTTGGCATGGCATTACAAAATTCATGGTCATGCGAATCACTAACTAGGATTTTTTTTATTTCATTCAGGTTCAACTAATCTTCATTCATGTTGTTACTGTGGTTATATATATCGGTGGTGTTTTGTGCAAAGTAATGTATGTTTAGATAACTTTGAAGTTTTTATTTCCTTTCACACTTTAACACCTAAGTTCAGAAGTTCAATTCCTTTCACAGTCAGAATAGATCGAATCTTAAATAAAACTGACATGTATTTCAAATAACTACCAAAATAAAGTGCAATTGGGTATTTGATGGAAGTAGCGAGGGGATTTATGAGAAGATAAACAACTCTAGCTACACTTGGCATGCATGGCATTACAAAAGTCGTGTTTCTCCACTAACTAGTTCAGGGTTTAACTAGAGATCTTCATTCACGTTTTTACTCTGGTTACATGGGTGTTTTGTGCCCTTAAGTTCAGAGCAGATAAGAACTTAACTGAAGCTGAGATGTATTTCAAATAACTAGCAAAATGAATGAAGCACGAAAAAAGAGTTACTGTACTGGAGTACTATTCGAGTAGCTCAAAGACGTTGAAAATAGCACATTTAATTTAGCGGCCGTCCGTCTTAGCCGGAGAAGCTACTAGTTGAGATCACAAAAGCTAAATACAAGAACAAAGAAGCTAAAAACCAAAAGCGGCGCCAATGTTTAGATAACTTAATTTGAAGTTGTTATTTCCTTTCACACTTCCACACCTAAGTTCAGAAGCTGCTTCAATCCTTTCACACTTAAATTCAGAATAGATCAAATCTTAACTAGAGATCTTTATTCACTCTGGTTACATAAGTGGTGTTCTCCACTAACTAATTCAGGTTTTAACTAGACACTTGGCATTGCATTACAAAAGTGATGTTGTCCACTAACTTAGACACTTAGCATGCATGTCATTACAAAAGTGGCGTTCTCCACTAACTAATTCAGGGTTTAACTAGAGATGTTTATTCACTCTGGTTACATACATGGGTGTCTTGTGCACTTAAATTGAGAGCAGATAAAAACTTAACTGAAGCTGACATGTATATAACTAGCAAAATGAAGGCACGCAAAAGAGGTACTGTACTGTGGTTGAGAATGAGATCATCAGGAAAGCTAAAGAGAAGACGAAAGAAGCTGAAATAATCAAGAGCTAGCGGCGCCTTAGCTAGTTTACCTGCAGCCTTGTGTAATGGCGGCGAGGCCAGCGGCGGTGAAGCCCTCGCACTTGTGCATGCGCAGGACCTGGAAGTTCCGGAAGGACGCCGCGATGCGCTGGAGGCAATCGTCGGTGACGACCATCCTCTTGAACCTAAGCTCCTCGAGCAGCGGCCAGCCGTCGTGGGGGGCCGCGGAGGCTTCGACCCAGGGCGCAGCATGGCCGCCCCAGCCGTGCGGGAAGATGACAAACTCCGAGAAGTGCGGCTTGCCCTTGACCACCGCAGCTCGGACCGAGGGGAACCTGCGGACGGCGACGCTTGGTGCCACCGCGTAGCAGTTGCGCACGGCGAGGCGGCGCTCGGCGTGGAGCCAGTGGCTGCAGACGGCCCCGGAGGTGCCGCGGTCGGCGCCGGCGTCGGGGAGGAAGGAGAAGGCGTGCTCCCAGACGTCGTCCGGGAGCGAGTCCCACGGCGGGAGCGACGACGACGATGGAGATGGAGGCGGCGAGGGTGAGGATGCCGGAGGGTCCTCTGCAGGCGGTGGCGGCGGAGGAGCTGCTGCGTTCGGTGCAGCCGACGATGGAGATGGAGGCGGCGAGGGTGAGGAGGCCGGCGGGTCCGCTGCAGGCGGTGGCGGCGGAGGAGGTGCAGCCGGCGAAGACGACGACGACCCCGATAGTAGAACCGAGCAGGGCCTGTAGGATGCCATTGTTGAGCAACAAGGAGAGGAATGGAGGAGGCCTCGATCGGAATGGAGTAATGGTAGTGTTACGTAGTAGAGACTAGAGAGTGGATGGGCCGTTGGGTGCAGAGAGTAATGCGGCTTATATAGAGGGGGGAGGGAGTGCAGTGCAGAAGGGAGGGAGGGAGTGCAGTGCAAGTGTGCATGCATGCGTCGTCTCATCAGACGGACCTCGCTCATGATCATGATGGCCGTCACTTTTCTTACCCTGTCTGTACGTACGTCTTTTGCTTTCAGCGATCGATCAGATCAGTAGTCGCAGCTGCAGAGGATTTCTTCGCAGGATGGAGGGGGGCAGGCCGAGAGAGACGTGATAAAAAGCAACCCAAACAAATAAATCAACAGGGTGGTTTCCGATTCGGTGCTAGCGCGCTCCAGCAGATCAAAATAAAGAAGCCCTTTCATGAGTCTCGATGCTCAGACTGATAAGCCCTGGCACAGGTAATTAACCACTAGCTAGAGGCTGTATGCATGTAATTTTTTTTTTTGAGGGAGTATGCATGTAAATTAGGCTGTGCAAGTGTAAATTAGGCTGTGCAAGTACTGTGCATGATGGCCTCCGCTGCAAAAAAAGCAGTAGTAGACCACACCCACACGCACACGACAAACAAAACCCACAGGGGAAAATCGGCTGTGGATATTCAGATCAAAGAGGGGTGCATGTGCATGGCAGGTATGCATGTAATTTTTTTTTGAGGGAGTATGCATGTAAATTAGGCTGTGCAAGTGTAAATTAGGCTGTGCAAGTACTGTGCATGATGGCCTCCGCTGCAAAAAAAGCAGTAGTAGACCACACCCACACGCACACGACAAACAAAACCCACAGGGGAAAATCGGCTGTGGATATTCAGATCAAAGAGGGGTGCATGTGCATGGCAGGTAGCTAGGGTACGAGCTCTAAATAAACCACCATTTCATGCTTTCCTCTTTCTTTAGTAAAACAAGAAAAGGGTTTGGAGACACGCTGGGACACCGTGCCGATGCAACAGAAAGATAGTAGATCATGTACCAGCTTGTCATTTCTGCCGGATACTGTTCCTTGTTATTGCTGACGATCGAGGAAACGATGCAAAACAAATATAACTAACTTTTATGTGGCATCAAAATCCAAAAAAAAAAAATCTGATATGCTCCTATTTAGCGATGCAAATTTGTGCATTAGGATTCAAATTTTTGCATCCAGTGACGCGTATTTGGGGCACCAAAAACCGATGATGCAAAACAGTTTGTTTGCCTTACGGGCGTAGCCCAACTGTCTGTTTCAGCCTCCCGCGATGTTCCTTTCCCCTCCTATGCATGACCGGCCCCCATCGCCTTTGGTCAAATTCTGGCCAAACTGAGACCCTCCGTCCCCACCCCGTCTCACATGCCTCCACCGGTAGCTTGGGGTAGCCTATCACGCGCAAACACCGTCGTGAATCCCCACCCGTCGCCGAGCTGATTCTGGCCAAATCTGGTCGTTCTCGCCCTCCGTCTGTCTTCTGCGGGGCCACACAACCCTGTAGAGCTTCAATTTGGTGGCTAGTGGCGTGCGGACCATGTCGCCGCACACTGTTGCCCGCTACCATGGGTGCCACCATGACCCTCACTGCTATACTTCAGCGCTCCGGCCAGCTTCCGCGCACTATCGACGCGGCTGAGACCCTCCCGCCGACCTTGTTCCTCTATTGTGCCGTCGACGGGAGAGTCACCGCCGGTGGAGTCTCAAGCAGGGCTACTACCTTGTGGATGGTATTTATCCAAAGTGGGGTACACTCGGCCACAATGGAGAACAAATCGCATACGCTTTCTTGATGCATATCATGAATTCGTTATTCCGATGTGCCCGAGGATCTTCAGAAGGATCTTGTCGAGGAGAGGTGGTCATGGTTAGGACAACAAAACCTCTAGCTTAATGTTGTATGTGCTGAACACTATGTCGCGTTTCGTGAAGTTTGAGTGTTTGGTTGATTTTATTTGGAACTTGATCATGAACTATTTGGTGTAATAATTGATGAACTACTTAAGTACTATTTGTATTTTATTTATGTTCAGAATCATTTGGATATGAGTTTCATGATATTTATGCCACATATATTTACAATTGTGAATATATTGGTCCAAGATGTGGTGTCCTATTTTGCATCGTCCGCCATATTTTACATCATCTGAAAAGGGTGTCCTATATTTCATGCCCCTAAACTTAAAAAGTGGTGTGCTGAAAATAACGGTCATATTTTACATCATCTATATATTTCGTGCTCAAAAAGTGGTGCACTAATACTGTTTCGAGGTGCTATATTTTACAGCAATCTATTTGAAATGCTTTTACTAGTAAGTACATCAGTCTCCATGTGCGTTTCAAAAAAGGTACCCGCAGCGCAGGTGGAACAAGGACAAGCTTTGGTGCCAGGTTCCGCCACAGCTTTTCTACGTGCTCCAGGAGATAGAAGGACAAGCACCACATGGGTTGTTGTTACAGAATTAACACAAACCCTTGTCAAAAAGTTTTCAGTCTCACACTGATGTGCATGAGCTCACAAATTAGTCATCCGTAGGATGATTAGTGACCACACTTGAGGCTGGAGCCGAAGTATACTACTCACTACGAGAATAACTTTATACGCCGAGGCCACATTTTATGCCGACGGCGAAATATCAGGGCCGTCGGCGAAGGTTGCCGGGCTGCGCTGTCGTTGGTCCAGTTTTGCCGTCGGCGTATGATGGATAGACCGACGACGACCGTCTGCATAAAAAATGACAGTCGGTGTATGCGATTAGGCTAACGGCAAAACGATGACGTCAAGTCTACACCGACGGCAGCGTAGCTATTTTTCCTCTTTGCCACAATAATCTTAGGAAACTTGTACTAAATCATTTCAATTCATAAAAATATATCAAAATTTGCAGAAAAATAAGATCTATCTATATAAACTCAAATATTACATATTTTTTTTAAAAATATATATAAAAAATACAAATACTTTCGTATAACATATTTTCCATTTTAGATCGACTTGATAGTTATCAATGCAATTCAACTTGTTGGCCGCCTCTTAGTAAATACATTTTGCAAGAATTTCTGAAGGGAGTTCCCAGTTTCAGCGGGACATAAAATTAAGAACATTCTTGCCTTCCAAACGGGGCTTGTACGTTTAGAATACGGTCGAGTGGATGTTTCAGTCTGCAATTGCTCTCCTTCAGGACTCTAGGAGAGAGCACTACAGTGATTAAATGTACATTCGCAGAACAGAGAGACGCATGTGCAGATAGACGGTCGAGGCTGCAACTAACTGTTGGGCAGCAGTAGCTTGAGAGAAGCGTGTACTTGGTCTGATAGCACTAGTGGAGAACGGGCCATGCATCCCGGTTGGTAAGAGGCTTTAGTCTCAGTTGCCCAACCGAAACGAGGCATCCGGGACTAAAGCCCCCACCGTTTAGTCCCGGTTTGGCCAAGAACCGGGACAAAATATGCTCCACGTGGCTGCTGCTCCGCGCGAGGGGGAGGAGCAACAGTCTCGGTTCGTAACACGAATTGGGACAAATCACTCTCTGCCGCGGCAGAAATTTGGCACATTTCTCTGCCGCGGCAGAGAATTCATTTTGGCCACTTTTTTTTGCCGCGGCAGCATTTTTGCCAATTTTTGTGTCGCGGCAGAGAATTTATTTATATTTTTTATTTTTTATTTTTTATTTTGTGTTTTGCACTCATCAATGAATTGGAACCATTATATTACACAACATCATCATGACAATAGAGATCCAAGTGTCGAATATATTACATTCGATACACGGGTTTCATGCACATATATACATACAAAATAATCTCTTTGTACAGTCCCTATTGTCTATACACCCGGTCTCGTATAGTATTCTCCTTTTGGATTTAGGACTTCTGCATCCAAGAATCCCACCAATTCCTCCTGAATTTGCTCGTATGCGATCCTTTTGCAGAAGACCGTCCCGCAGCCGTTCGAGCTGATTTAAAAAAGGAGTCAACCTATATGAATGAAACTAAACACAATTTGATGATAATAAAAAACTATAAAATTGTTTACGTACGTTAAGTTGCTCTAAATTTCTGCCCTTCTCACAGCACGTCTGACGGATAAACTCGCAAACATAGTATCCACATAAATTGTTCCCTAGTCCCTGCGGCAGGCACTTTACGAGAACATAGTTCAATAAAAATAATAATCAAGCATGATAACGGTATCAAAACTAGAATCAAAGAGATGCGCGGATCTAGCTAGTGGTACTTACATCTAGTGGTTTAAATGTAAGCTCCTCTTTCCAAACACCCCTAGCCTTCTTGGTGAAACGTTTCCAAACGTTGTCCGACGAAGAAAACGAATAAAAGGAGTTATTAAATACTTGATATCATGAAATTCACGAACGTTGCCGATATAGTGCCGTAATGATTAGAATTACCGCCGGAACGTCATCTGCATGTCCGCCCACGTCTTAAGGAGTTTATGTTTCGAGTCCATGACTAGTATCCGCCCTTTGTCAGGTTGAATGATTAACAGAATATAGTGCAAGTTGCGCATGCATAACTCATCAATTATACACTTAACGTCGAGTAAGCAAAATAGAAAGTGTATACAAGACCATAACACTCACTCGAAGTTGTAAGGAAATAGTATTTCTCTTCTGTCTTTTTGAAACCTTAACGCGTGTACAATATTATCCTCCGTATCCTAGGGTTTTGCTTTGAGATTAGCTTGATGAACAAAATATGGGTCAAGAAACCTAATGTCATAGATTTGTCCTCTGTTACATCCGAGAATCTTCATTCTTCATATTATAGTATGATTATATACATGCAATAAACAAGGTGAGATAGCTAGAGACTTAATTAATTACAGAATTAGTACTTACATACAATAGGCACTGATGATCGATTTGTCCAAGGCGTCTTGATTGAATAACTGAAATAGTTCAACAAATTCAATGGCTACCACGTCACCTTCTTTCCCGTAATGATTTTTTGTAACCCTCAGCATTATCCAGTTAGCCCTAGCCTTTGTGGCATGCATGTACCAGTTATGCAATCTTTGTATTTTTGTTGGTAGATTCTTTACCTCCTCAGGTTTGACGAGAGGTTTTCCATACTGGTATTTGTACGCTAGTTCACCCGAGGGGAAGTACTGTAACTGGGATAAGTAGTGGGCAATACTCATACCTTGAGCAGTGGCTGCTTCTTCGTATAGTGCAACTACATCTGGATCATACTGCTCTTCGGCCGCATATTTGCTCGATGATACGTCGGAAACGTATCTACAATTTTTGATGCTCCATGCTTGTTTAGTATCTACTTTGCTTTGCTTTGTCTACACTTTGAGGTGCTTTTTATATGTTTTCTGGTACTAACCTATTAGGAAGTTGCCACAGTGCCAGTTGCCTGTTTTCTGCTGTTTTTGGTTCCAGAAAAGCTAGTAAGGAAATATTCTCGAAATTGGACGGGACAAACGTCAAAGTCAATTACTTTCCATGGGGAACAACAAGTCCAGAGGGAAGACGGAGAAGCGTGCCAGGGAATCCACACCCCTAGGCGCGGGTGGGCCCTGTCCCGCGCCTAGGCAGGGTGTGGGGCCCCTGGCCACCTCCTCGGCCTCCCCCTTCGCCTATAAGAATCCCCCGATGCAGAAACCCTAAGTACCCGATCAATATTCCACGAAACCTTCTGTAGCCGCTTCCACCGTCGTCCCTAGATCGGGGGGATCTGAAGTTCTTCCCGGAACCCTGCCGGAGGGGAGATCATCCCAGAGGCCTTCTCTCCGGTATGATGCGTGAGTAGTTCCACCTTGGACTATGAATGGTTGTTTCTCCTCCTTTGTGCTTTTATGTATAGATATTGTGAGCTCCGTTCACGATCATGATTTAATTTATTTTTAATCATGCATGTTGTGTTTGCGGGAAACCGATGGATAGTGAGATTATTATGTTGGTTTGATTAATGGTTTTATCTTTATGATTCTATCATGTCTATGTTGTTTGTGATCTGGCATGCTCTCCGTTGTTAGTAGTTATCTTGGCCAAGTAGTTGCTAGTGACTCCAAGAGGGGGTATTTATATTCGATAGTGGGTTCATGCCTCTAGTTTCCAAGGGAAGTGACAGAAATCTCTTCGGTTGTAGATGTGTTGTTGCTACTAGGGAGAAAACAACGGTATCTTCTTCATGGAACATGTGGACTGTTTACCTTAGACACTTTGCTTAAAGCAGTTTTCTGTTGCTTGCAACTTAATACTAGAGGGGGTTCGGATGATAACCTGAAGGTGGACTTCTAGTGAAAGGATCGTATGGGCACCTAGAGGAGGGGGTGAATAGGTGCTACTTCAAATTTCCTTGTTTTTCAAACTAAGGTTTGACAATAAGGTAAATTCTCTAGATAATGCAACTAAGGTGAATTTACCTATATGACACTTATGCAAGAGCTACCACAACACAAGGTAAGAATAAGTAAGTAAAGTGCGGTAAAGGATAGAAGTAACCAAAGTGGTGGACGCGGAGACACAAGGATTTGTTTCCCGTAGTTCCTTCCTTTTGAGGGAAAGTACGTCTACGTTTGGAGAGGGGGTGGTTTCAAACCACCAACGCCACGGAAGGCCTCCCTTGTTCTCCGATGAAGCTCACCCCAACGGGATCGATTCACCTTCCACTATATTTGCAACCTTCAAGGTGGAAGCCGACACCTTTACAAGTTTGGGGCACACATCCACAACTTAATAGGAGGCTCCCAAATACAAGCAAGCTGTCAAAGCAACCAAAGACTAGCTTATAAGAACCAAAACAAGAACTAGGGTTTCCAAGAAAACACTAGAGCAAAGGGGCCCTCAATTGAATGAGTGGGAAATGAAGATCTGTTTTGGTGAAGTAGTAGATCGGGCCCTCCTCCTTCGATTCCCCAAAGATCAAGGACTTTGGGTGGTTGATTGAGGAGATATTGAAGATTTGGTGGCTCCAATGGTGGTCTTGACTTTAATGTGGATGAGCATCTTGTCCCAAGGTAGGTGGAGGGGTATTTATACCCCTCCAAGAAACCTGGCCGTTGGAGCCATTAATGCAGTGGTAGTACCGGAAGTTCAAGCGGTACTACCGGAGAACTCTGGTACTACCGGACCTGGTACCGGACCTAGTACCGGACGGCCATCTTTCAAACTTCATACGCCCTGGCCACAGCGGTACCACACATGATGCTACCGTAAGGAGGTAGTACCACAAATGGCAACCGGTACTACCGGACGCGTGCAAAGGAATCGGCTTGGTCGAAAAACTCTCACACGCTGTATCGCACGCCAGGTACTAAAATGCGGTACTACCGCATTTTAGTACCGGAGCAGGCAGTAGCTTTTGACAAGTGTTCAAAAAGCTACTGTCGCATTAGGTACTAAAATGCGGTACTACCGCTTTTAAGTACCTAGCCCGACAGAGGCTTTTTGACAGCTAGTCAAAACCTTCTGTCGCATCCGGTAGCAAAAAGCGATACTACCGCTTTTTGGTACCACGCCAGGCAGACAGTTATTTGACCATTGCAAAACATTTTCAATGCACCTACGATACACTTGGCAAATAATTAGTCTGATATGTGTGTTGTTATAAAACACCAAAATCACTAGGGATAGAAAATGCTCTTTCAATCTCCCCCTTTTGGTGTTTGATGATAACACATATTTTGCAGGGAAATCTAGTGATGACAAGATATAGATGGGTCTCCCCCTAGATATGTAGAAACAAGCCCATACTCTCTAACAAGTTACCTTGGAGTAGAAGTCGCACATAGAGAACATACCTTTGCTAAATAACATGTGATGACCAATATTGATTAGGAATGGGAAGGTCGTCAAATACACCACATAGGATGGATCCAAATGAGAATAGCCATATTACACACAAGATGGATCCATACGATAACCACATATTCTCACCATACATAGCACAAATAGTTAGTTCACAAATAATAAGTCACACATAATAAGAGGCAAGCAAATAAAGTTCACAAGCGAATAAAAATCAATGGCAAGAACGAGCTTATGACTTTTCCCTCGCAAATACCGCATACCTAATGTGCAACTTCTCCCCCTTTGGCATCAAGACGCCAAAAAAGGGGCAAGAGCAACACTAACGTCCCGGAGATCACTCGTCATCATCATCAACCCAGTCCTCCCATGCATCATCATGAGGTGGCGGGGCACGGAAGGAGGAGTTGGCATCATCTTCCCAGTGGATGTGCTTGGAGATCCATTGGTCTTATGGGGCAATGTTGTTCTCTGAGCCCTTGGAGACAGTCAAGCCTTGAGCCTCCATTTCCTTCTGATGAGCACATGACTTCTTGGCATAGATATGGGCCTCGTACATGCGTTTCTTATTGTCCACTTGGAGGAAGAATATCTTCTTGAGTTTGGCCTCAAACCTCTTGTCCCAAGATGTCTAAGCTGGCTTGCGACGTGAGACCACAAAGGCAGCATCCTGCTGCGCATCAGCAGCATCACCGGATTCCTCCACAACAGGGTTCCCATCCTCATCAACAATCTGACCATCGGCATTGCGTGGTTTGAGATGGGTCTTGATCAACAGATTCTTGTGGCGGTGGGTGGCAAGACGAAGAGAAGGCAAGTCACAGGCAATCACAGGGCACTTGCTAATAATGAGAGCCATGATGTACAGAGCAAAAGGAGGCACCCTCCTTTGAAAAGTGGCACAGACCATTTCATTCCAAATGACATCCATCACATCCATAGGTAGGCCTGAGTCACGGTGGTGATGGGTGGCGAGCATAATATCCACCATGAAGGCATGTATCTCATCAACATTCCCAGCACGTGGGGCGACGGTCTCACGAAAGATGCGATGCAAGATGTCATATGTAGGTAGAAGCCCTTTGATCTTTCCAGGGATGCCGTGCCCCCGGATGTACAGTGGTGCAAGAACATCCTTCTTCATGGGACGATCATTGTCGTGGCACCGAAAGCCAACGGAAGTGTCTTTGCCACGGTCTTCGTAGATGAGTCTTTGTATCCATGGGAGTAGGAGCTCCATTTAGATCTTGCATTTTGAATCTCTTGAGCATATCTTGAGTATACTTGGCTTGATTGAAGAATGTCCCTCCTCTAACTTTCTTGATCTCAAAGCCAAGAAATACTCTCAACTCCCCCATCAAGACATCCGGAACCTACTAGTCATAAGCTTTGAGAATTCCTCATTAAAAGCTTTGTTAGATGAGCCAAAGATAATATCATCAACATATATTTGGCATACAAAAAGCTCCCCATTGACTCTCTTAGTAAAAAGAGTGGGATCGATTTTCCCAACCTCAAAGACACGGTCAAACAATAACTCTCTAAGATGCTCATACCACGTGTGTGGGGCTTGCTTGAGCCCATAGAGCGCCTTATCAAGTTTGTAGACATGGTTTGGAAAGTTGGGGTCCTCAAATCCCAGGGGTTGCTTAACATATACCAACTCATTTAATCGACCATAAAGGAATGCACCTTCTACATCCATTTGGTGTAATTTGAAATTATGATGTGCCACATAAGCAAGGAGGATACGAATGGACTCAAGGCGAGCCACCGGCGCATAAGTTTCTCCATAGTCGATGCCTTCAATTTGAGAATACCCTTGTGCAACCAATCTATCCTTGTTCCTCACTATAATTCCATGCTCATCTTGCTTGTTCTTGAAGATACACTTTGTTCCAATAACATTGCGGCAATCCTTTGGCTTCACTACCAAATTCCACACATTGTTTCTCTCAAAGTTGTTGAGCTCTTGGTGCATGGCTTCTAGCCAATCCGAATCTTCAAGAGCTTCCCACACTTTCTTTGGTTCAATCATGGAGATGTGTGCTTGGTGTTCACTGAACCTCTTCAATTGTGCTCTAGTGGAAATACCTTTCCTTAGATCACCAACTACATTTTGTAGAGTGTGATCTCTTAATTCCAACATTCTTTCCTTTCTAGCTTCGTGACGAGCGTGGATCTCCGTGTTGTTTCTTGGAGGACCCTCTTCATTATTTTGATCCTCTTCTTGACCATCAATTCGACCTTGATCATTGTCGGACTCATTCTCTTCATTTAGAGGCAAATTGACCTTTGTCTTGATCAAGTACTCTTCTAGCCTCAATTTCTGCTTGTCTCAAGGCATTTTGTACAGATCTTCCTTGAGTGATTGCCTTGGCACCATTTGACATCCTCGCGAATGAATCAACCTCCCCTTGACTTGAGTTATCACAATGATCATCATGATGAGGATCCACATCTTGTCTTTGGCTTGAGTCATTGTCCTCCTTGGTGGATGGAGCTTGTTGATGTTGTGAAGATGAGGGATCCACTTGAGTGGAGCATAGTTCTTCTCAATCCACCATAAGGGGTTCCTCAATGGGGCGGATATATCCCACACGCATTCTTCCTATGGCATCCTGAGGCATTTCATCATCTGCATCACAAGCATCAACACGCCCCCCTTGGGGACCATAATATTCTTCGAAGGTCACACTACAAGATTCTTTGACGGCTCCGGAGAGCTTATCATAGATTCTATAAGTGTGAGATTCGAGACCATAGCCAACAAAAATACCCTCTAATGCTTTAGACTCAAATTTGTACAAATGAACACCTTTAATGAGATAGAAACACTTACAACCGAACACCCGGAAGTAAGATATGTTGGGCTTGTTACCGGTAAGAATTTCATATGGAGTCTTGTCGATTTCTTTGCGGAGGTAGAGCCGGTTTGAAGCATGGCAAGCGGTGGAGATGGCTTCGGCCCAAAAGTTTTATGGAGACTTAAACTCCGCCAACATGGTCCTAGACACTCAATAAGAGTCCGGTTCTTCCTTTCGGCCACACCATTTTGTTGAGGGGTGTATGCAGCGGAATATTGATGTTTAATCCCCTCATCACTAAGAAAATCATTCAAGGTGTAGTTCTTGAACTCGGTGCCATTGTCACTTCTTATGATCAAAACGGGAAGATTGTGTTGACGTTGAACCATGTTGATGAAGTCGATGAATGTCTTTTGAGTCTCGCTCTTTAACTTGAAGAAATATACCCATGAGTATCTTGAAAATTCATCAACGATCACCAAGCAATATTTCTTCCCACCAAGACTTGCATGGGATGGAGGACCAAATAGGTCCACATGGAGAATCTCCAAGATCTTGGTGGACGAAATGCGGTTCTTAGGCTTGTGAGGAGCATCATGCATTTTCCCTAGAACACATGCCCTGCAAACACGATCTTTGGCAAATGAGACATTTTCTTTTAGTCCAACAATATGGCCCTCCTTGTGGAGACTTTGCAAAGTTCTCATATTGACATGGGCTAGTCGGCGATGTCATAACCAACCCACATCGGCCTTTCCGAATAAGCACATCGCACTTGTAGTGGCTTTCCCCGAAAAGTCCACCACATACAAGTCATGTTCGACATACCCAACGAAAGCGACCTTGAGAGACTTGCTCCACATGAGAACCACAAGATCATTATGTAAAAAGACGGAAAAAACCATCTTTCCAAGAGCACAGACTGAAAGTAAATTGTACCCAAGGGTCTCAACAAGCATGACGTTCACGAGTGTAATGTCGTGAGCAACCACAACCTTGCCGAAACCCAATACCTTAGATTTTGACTTGTCGGCATAAGTGACAGATATTTGATCATCATTTGGTCTTAGATCTTGAACAATAGAGGAGCTTCCGGTCATATGACTTGTGCAACCACTATCAAGCACCCACTTTGAACCTCCGGAAGCATAAGTATACAAAAGATCAAGCTAATTTTTAGGTAACCATTTTCAATGGGTCCTCTTTTGTTAGCAACAAGGGTCTTGGGAACCCAAATAGACCAAGAAATATACCCATCATAAGGGCCAACATATTGTGCATACACATCACCATAATAATCACGCATTAGAACATAGTGAGGGTTAGCACTTCCTGTAAAGTCATCATGAGACATAGTTTTACCACTTGTGGTCTTACTATCCACAATGGTCTTATTGGTCTCTTGTGCGGGCTTGGCCTTCTTCTTCTTGTTGTTGTTCTTCTTCTTAGTATTGGAGACAAAACATATGCCCCCTTTATCACCATTAGGCCTTTGCTTTCTCAAAAGATCATCAATGGACTTGTTGCCTTGTGGAAATGTGGCCTTAGCAAGCTCCCCCTTCAACCTAGCATTCTCTTCAAGAATAGTTGTACTACTAGATGGAATGAAGTTACTAGGTGAAGGAATATTGGCCAATTGAGTTTGAAGCGTTTCATGGGACTTTGTGAGTGACAAGAGTTCACTCTCCAAAACCTTGTGGGCCTTGTTAAGCAACTTAAAGTCCTCTGCAAGTTTTTCATGAACCACACCAAACTCAATTTTGTCCTTTTTAGCCCTTTTGTATTTAGCACTAACATGATCACACTCTTTGATGAGTTTGTTAACAATAATTTCATTGGCCTCATCAAGCCCTTCAAGTTTTAATTCAAGTGACAACCTAGTTTCTTGTTCTTCTTCTAGAGAATTTTTTAAAGCCTCTAGCTCAATCATGTGTTCATGCCCAAGTTTACATCTTACATCTAGAAGCTCTTGAGTATGTGAAAGTTGATATAGGATGTTTACAAAATGTAACTTAGCATCTCCTTCTAGGTTAGTCATAAACTCATCAAAGGCAATTAATTCCTTTTTAACATCAAGAGACATCTCATCATCAATTTCATCATTATCTAAGGGAGTAGAGCGGGATGATGAGGATACCTCCGTTCCTCTTGCCATAAGGCAAGTGACGTTCTTGATGGGAGAGTTCTCATTTGGAGAATCAAAGAGTGAGAATGTCGGAGTAGAGGTGGTAGCTAGAGAAGCCACACCATGAGAAGTTTCCTCATCTTCATCATCTTCATTGTTGGAGGAGTATTCTTCATGAGTGATCAAGACAATTTCTCCCGACTTCTTGTTGATGGGGTTCTTCTTGATGAAAGGTTTCTTGTAAGGTGCCTTGAGAGTCTTCTTCAATACAAAGTGATAGCGGTCACCACAATTGAATCAAGTTCTCAACCTAGTGGTATTCTCTCTTTTCCCATTTTGGTTGCTTCTCCGTTGCATTTCCATCTTGGCCTTAGCGGGGTTCTTCCAAAAGTTCTTAGCATAGAAGGCCATATATTGACCATGAGCAATCTTGACTTCATAGGGGTGGTCCATGGAGAGCCCTTTATCACTATCATCTTCATCCCCATGGTCCACAACATTGGCCTTTAAAGCAACATTGACAACATTGCTCATACCAAGGGCACGAGCACGGGCATCTTTGGCATTCTTGGCGGCAACCTTGAAAGCGGCCATCTCTTGCATAACTTCATTTGAGGTCATGAGATGATAGTTGTGTCTTCCTTGTAGGCTCTTCAAGTCGGTGGGCTCAAACGGCATGAGTGCAATCACATATTTCCTTTTTATCCATGCATCATCCACATGTGAGGCACCCACATTTCTAAAAGCGGTGGCGGTGGTCTTGAGCCTTCGGTACATGTCTTCGTGATCTTCACCTTCTTTCATGTAGAAGCCTTCGGCTTCATTGCTTAGAGCATCATATCGGTTCCTCCTCATACTCTCATTTCCAACAAACAATACGGTGAGGGAATCCCAAGCTTCCTTGGCAATGCTAATGTGCTCAATGTGTGGATAATCCTTTGTCCCCAATCCTTGTTGAATCATATGCAAAGCAATGGCATTAAGTTGACTATTGACAACCTCTCTTCTTGTCAAGTTGTTTGGATCCCCAATAAAGAGTCCATGCTCGATGATGTTCCATAGTTCAATGCAAGAGCTGCGCACATGAGTTCTCATTAGTGATTGCCATTGAGCAAAAGTAGCAGACTCTTCAAGCTTAGGTGGGTCACCCCTATTGTACACATGAGGGTGAGGGATGGGAGGATCGGGAGAGTACCAAGAATCAGGGTGCTCACCCTTCCCCCCCATCAAGTTGTGTGGATGAATTAGCGTTGTCTAGTTTACCCCCCACCACCATACCCTCGGGGGATACCGAAGTATTCCCTTTAGGTACAACGGATGGTAGATCCTCTTGAGGAGATGGGGTGATGAGCCATCTTTGTCTTTAAGAAGTTGCTAAAGCATCTTCTTGACTTCGTTGACCAAGGAAGATCTCAATCTTGTTTCCAAGTTTCTGAGATCTTCCATGGTCACCGGGGTCGGCTCACTACCACCATCCCCTTCTTGGCTACCCATATTCTCTTAGGCGGTAAAGCCCAAATAAAGAGCCGAGGCTCTGATACCAATTGAAAGGATCGTATGGGCACCTAGAGGTGGGTGAATAGGTGCTACTTAAAATTTTCTTCTTTTTCAAATTAAGGTTTGACAATAAGGTAAATTCTCTAGATAATGCAACTAAGGTGAATTTACCTATATGACACTTATGCAAGAGCTACCACAACACAAGGTAAGAATAAGTAAGTAAAGTGCGGTAAAGGATAGAAGTAACCAAAATGGTGGACGCGGAGACACAAGGATTTGTTTCCCGTAGTTCCTTCCTTTTGAGGGGAAGTACGTCTACGTTTGGAGAGGGGGTGGTTTCAAACCACCAACGCCACGAAAGGCCTCCCTTGTTCTCCGATGAAACTCACCCCAACGGGATCGATTCACCTTCCACTATATCGGCAACCTTTAAGGTGGAAGCCGGCACCTTTACAAGTTTGGGGCACACATCCACAACTTAATCGGAGGCTCCCAAATACAAGCAAGCTGTCAAAGCAACCAAAGACAAGATTGTGAGAACCAAAACAAGAACTAGGGTTTCCAAGAAAAACTAGAGCAAAGGGGCCCTCAATTGAATGAGGGGGAAATGAAGATCTCTTTTGGTGAAGTAGTAGATCGGGGCATCCTCCTTCGATTCCCCAAAGATCAAGGACTTTGGGTGGTTGATTGAGGAGATCTTGAAGATTTGGTGGCTCCAATGGTGGTCTTGACTTTAATGTGGATGAGCATCTTGTCCCAAGGTAGGTGGAGGGGTATTTATACCCCTCCAAGAAATCTGGCCGTCGAAGCCATTAATGCAGCGGTAGTACCAGAAGTTCAAGCGGTACTACCGGAGAACTCCGTTACTACCGGACCTGGTACCGGACGACCATCTTTCAAACTTCATACACCCTGGCCAAAGCGGTACCACACACGATGCTACCGTAAGGCGGTAGTACCGCAAATGGCAACCAGTACTACCGGACGTGCAGTGGAATCAGCAACTTGGTCGGAAAAACTCTCTGTCACGCCAGGTAGCAAAATGCGATACTACCGCATTTTGCTACCTAGGCAGCCAGAGGCTTTTTGCCAACATACAAAAAGTCTACTGCCATGCCAGGTACTAAAATGCGGTACTACCGCATTTTAGTAGTGAGCAGTGGCCTTTTATAGGTTAGAAAAAAGGCTCTGCTGCGCACGGTACTACCGCATTTTAGTACCGGAGCAGGCAGTAGCTTTTGACAAGTGGTCAAAAATCTACTGCTGTGCTAGGTACTAAAATGCGGTACTACCGCTTTTTAGTACCTAGCCCGGCAGAGGCTTTTTGACAGCTAGTCAAAACCTTCTGTCGCATCCGGTAGCAAAAAGCGGTAGTCAGATAGTTATTTGACCATTGCAAAACATTTTCAATGCACCTGCGATACACTTGGCAAATAATTAGTCCGATATGTGTGTTGTTATAAAACACCAAAATCACTAGGGATAGGAAATGCTCTTTCATCTAGTCATAGATGCAGTTGGATGGCGGTCTATGTATATTGTTGTATTGCCCAATCGAATCTCATAGGATCTTTCCAACTAGTAATTGCATTGTTATGCCTTGCTCAGGTCCTGTCAATTGCCCCGCTGTAATTTGTTTACCCTTCATGCCATGTTGTTTATCTAAGGAGAGCACCTCTAGTGAACTATGGGCCCCGGTCCAATCTTTACCATTGATACATCTTCCATTGTTACTTGTTTAATTGCTGCAAACCACCATTACCTTCCACACCATACGTTTAATCCTTTGTTACAGCAACCGGTGAGATTGATAACCTCACTGTTAGTTGGGGAAAAGTCTTGAGTTTGTGTTGTGCAGGTATCCGCGTTGCTTGCAACACATGTGTGTGTTGGAGATATGCCCTAGAGGCAATAATAAATGTAGTTATTATTATATCTTTGTGTTTATGATAAATTTTTACATTCATGCTATAATAGTATTAACAAGGAAACATTGATACTTGTGTGATTTGTAAACTAAAATAGAGTCCCTAGTAAAGCCTCTTTATAATACTAGCTTGTTGGTTAATAAATGATTGTGGTTTCCCTATCATGAACATTGACATGTTATTAACAATAAGATCATATCGTTAGGAGAATGATATGGTGGACATACTCCTATAGATAAGCGTAGCATAAAGATCAAGTCATTTTAATAGTTTAATTGCTATATGCTTTCTGATACATAGTAACCTAATTCCTTCGACCATGAGATCATGCATATCACCTTCACCGGAAGGATGCTTTGATGACATCAAACACCACACCGTAACTGGGTGGCTATAAAGGTGGCATTGAGTGTTCGGAAAGTGTTGGTTGAGACACATGGATCAAGAGTGGGATTTGTCCATCCATATGATGGATAGATATACTCTGGGCCCTCTCGGTGAAATGTCATCCAATTAGCTTGCAAGCATGTGACTGGATCACAAGGGATCACATATCACGGGAACGAGAAAAGAGTACTTATTAGTAACGAGGTTGAACTAGGTATGCAGAGATACCGACGATCATAACCTCGGATAAGTAAACTATCGTGAGACAAAGGGAAATTGGTATCGTATGTAAGTGGTTCATTCGATCGTAAAGTAATCGTAGAAATATGTGGGAGCCATATGAATTTCCAGATTCCTCTATTGGTTATTGTTCGGAGAAGTGTCTCGATCATGTCCGCATAATTCACGAACCGTAGGGAGACACACTTAAGGATTCGACGTTGTTTTGAGTAGTTATGTAATGATGAGTAAGATACCGAATGTTATTCGGAGTCTCGGATGGGATCCGGGACATCACGAGGAGATCCGAAATGGTCCGTAGAATAAGATTCATATAAGGAAAGTCCTGTTTCAGGGTTGGAGAATGGTTCCGGTGTTTTAATCGGGAATGTTCTAGAAGGTTCCGGAATGTCCGGCACTCCGGAGGGGAAGGGACATGAATGTCTCATATCAAGTTGGAATGATTGCATCATGTACTAGGTGTCATCGCTGAACAAAATAAATGGTTTAATCAAATCCTAGTTTGAAAAGTCAAATGCCAATTTGAAAAGTCAAACGACTATTTTATGAGGTGGAGGGGAAGTAGGAAACCTACTTGGGGAGGAGTTCCCTCCACCGCCGGCCCACTTGGGAAACCGAGTTGGGGAGGGACTCCCCTCCCCTGGCGCGCCCCCTCCATCTATATAAGGAGGGGCAGGGCTGCCCCTCCAAGTACACAACACCTCAACCCAAAACCCTAGCCCCTAGCCGCCACCTAGGGCAACTCGCCGCCGCCTAGGTCTAACCCTAGCCGCCGGCCTTGCCCCCTCCTTGGTGCGTCTAAACCCTAGATCGCCGAGGCTCTCTCTCATAGTCCACCATACTCGCTCCGGCTTAAGGCGAAGCCCTGCGAGATCTCCCCTCTACTTCCGGTACCACGCCGTTGTGCTGCCGGAATCACGAGGAGAGTGCTACAACCTCCGCTGCCTGCTAGAACAAGGTAGAGGAAGGTCTTCGTCGAGTACCGAACGTGTGACCGACTGCGGAAGCGCTGCTGGAACGCAGCGCCGGAAGGATCGTCTACGCGATCTTGAGATCGGCAAGAGTACGACTACATCACCCACGAGAATCCGCTCTCGTTAAACACTTTGGAATCTTCGAGGGTGAGTTATTCCATCGACTCGTTGCTACAATCTAGTAGATAGATCTTGGCTTGTTTGTTTGTATGCGGTAGAATTTTTTTGTTTTCCATGCTACGAAACCCTACAGTGGTATCAGAGTCGTGTCTATATGTAGATCTGTTGCACGAGTAGAACACAATGGTCATTGTGTGCGTTGATGCTTTTGTTGTCGATTGATTTTTGTGTACTTTACATCTTGCGGGATGGTGGGATGAAGCGGCCCGGGCTAACCTTACATGACATCGTTCATGAGACTTGCTCCACGCTTGACATGCAACTTGTATTGCATAAGTGGCTTTGCGGGTGCCTGTTTCTCCCAACATAGTTGAGATTCAATTTACAACGGGTGATTGACAATACTAGTATCAATGTTGTGGTTCTTGTTCGTAAGTTAGATCGACACTTATTGAAAGCCCCAAACCACGTAAAACATGCAAAGAAAGTAGAGGCGTCTAACTTTGTTTTGCAGGGTTGTGCTGTGATGTGATATGGCCATGATTGTGATTATATTTGATGTATGCAATGTTCCTTATTGTAAGTTGGCAACCGGAAGGAGCCATATGGTTGTCTTTAAATTTTGTTAAGACCCGCGTGTCTATTCAAAGTAGTTGTAATAGTTGAAGCTGGTGGACGACAGCCATGGAGCAGCGTCATTGAACTTCATGCAATGCCGGTGATGATGGAGATCATGTTCGTGCTTGAAAATGGAGATCGGAAGCACAAAGAAGAAAGGCCATATCATATCACATATTATGAATTGCATGTGATGTTAATCCTTTATGCATCTTGTATTGCTTAGTTAGCGACGGTAGCATTATAAGATGATCCCTCATGCACATGAATTTCAAGTTCTAAAGTGTTCATCCTTAGTAAGCACTGTTGCTAAATCTTGTTGTTTCGAAGCACCACGTGATGATCGGGTGTGTTAGATTCCGCAAGTGTATACAACGTGAACAAGCCAGATTTGCTCATGCGGAAGCTAAGGTTTGATCTTGACGAGCCTAGCATGTACAGACATGGTCTCGAAACACGGATCACCGAAAGGTAAAGCATGAATCATATAGTAGATATGATGAACATGTCGATTGTTCGCCATTGAAGCTACATCAACTCTCGTGATGATCGGTGTTGATGTGGTGGATTTGGTTCGTGTGATCACTAAAACAATGTGAGGGATATTTTTTTGAGTGGGAGTTCACCTAGATTAATTTAACTATTAATTAGAACTCAATTTGTCATAAACTTAGTCTAAACTATTGCAAATATGTTGTAGATCAATGGCGGCCCCTACCATCAATTTTAATGCGTTCCTAGAGAAAGAAAAGTTGAAAAACAACGGAAGCAACTTCGCGGATTGGTTCCGCAATTTGAGAATTGTCCTCACAGCTGGTAATTTGACCTATGTGCTATATGCACCGCTGGGTGACCCACCTGCAGCTACTGCTACCGATGAAGTAAAGAATGTTTACCTCGCTCGGAAGACTCAGTACTCCACAGTTCAGTGTCCTATCTTGTATGGTTTAGAATCGGAGCTTCAGAAAAGGTTTGAGAATTCAGACCCACATGATATTGTCCGTGATCTCAAATTGATCTTTGAGACTCACGTGGCAATTGAGAGCTATGAGGCTTCTAAAAAGTTCTTTAACTGCAAGATGGAAGAGGGCAGCTCCGTCAGTGAGCATGTGCTTAAGATGTCTGGGCACGCAAACAAACTTCAAAGCTTGGGTATAGTGATTCCTAATGCTTTGGGGATTTATCGTGTCCTCCAATCACTATCACCAAGTTACAAGAACTTTGTGATGAACTACAATATGCAAAACATGAACAAGGAGTTGCCAGAACTCTTCACCATGTTGAAATC
Source organism: Avena longiglumis (assembly GCA_030063025.1). Classification (NCBI taxonomy): domain Eukaryota; kingdom Viridiplantae; phylum Streptophyta; class Magnoliopsida; order Poales; family Poaceae; genus Avena; species Avena longiglumis. The sequence continues at coordinate 414,518,672 of CP125975.1, read as the reverse complement.
TGTAGAAGTGGAGATCAATAAAGAGCACCAAGTGTTGATGGTCAATAAGACCACCAAATTCAAGAAAGGCAAGTCTAAGCAAAAGGGACACTTCAAGAAGGGTGGTAAGAAAGTTACCGCGCCAACAAAGAAGACCAAGGCTGGACCTAAGCCTGATACTGCGTGCTTTTACTGCAAGGGAGAAGGTCACTGGAAGCGGAATTGCCCAAAGTACTTGGCGGATTTGAAGAACGGCAACATCAAGAAGAAAGGTATATCCGATATACATGTTATTGATGTGTATCTCACTAGTACTCGTAGTAGTGCCTGGGTATTTGATACTGCTTCGATTGCTCATATTTGTAACTCGAAACAGGTGCTGCAGAATAAACGGAAGCTAGCGAAGAACGAGGTGATGATGCGCGTGGGAAACGGATCAAAGGTTGATGTGATCGCGGTCGGCACGCTACCTCTTCATCTACCATCGGGATTAGTTTTATACTTAAATAATTGTTATTTGGTGCCTGCGTTAAGCATGAACATTATATCGAGATCTTGTTTATTATTGCGACGGTTACTTGTTTAAGTCCGAGAATAATGGTTGTTCGATTTATATGAGTAATATGTTTTATGCACATGCACCTTTGATAGATGGTCTATTCTTATTGAATCTCGATAGTGGAAATACACATATTAACAACATTGAAGCTAAACGTTTGAAATCGAGCGATGACTCGACCTATATGTGGCACTGTCGTCTTGGTCACATTGGAGTGAAGCATATGAAGAAACTCCATTCTGATGGACTTCTTGAATCACTTGATTTTGAATCACTTGAAAGATGCGAAGCATGTCTGATGGGTAAAATGACTAAGACTCCATTTTTTGGTATGATGGAGCGAGCTACAGACTTATTGGAAATCATACATACCGATGTGTGTGGTCCAATGAGTATAGCATCGCGCGGTGGTTATCGTTATGTTCTTACCTTCACAGATGACTTGAGTAGATATGGGTATATCTATTTCATGAAACATAAGTCCGAAACTTTCGAGAAGTTTAAGGAATTTCAAAGTGAGGTGGAGAATCAACGTAACAAGAAGATTAAATTTCTATGTTCTGATCGTGGAGGTGAATATCTGAGTTACGAGTTTGGCGAGCATTTGAAGAAATGCGGAATACTTTCACAATTGACACCGCCGGGAACACCACAGCGTAATGGTGTGTCCGAACGTCGTAATAGAACTCTCTTAGATATGGTTCGTTCTATGATGTCACTTACAGATTTACCGCTATCATTTTGGGGTTATGCATTAGAAACAGCCGCATTCACTTTAAATAGGGCACCATCTAAATCCGTTGAAACGGCACCGTATGAATTATGGTTTGGGAAGAAACCTAAATTGTCGTTCCTTAAAGTTTGGGGTTGCGAAGCCTATGTAAAGAAGTTACAGCCGGACAAGCTTGAACCCAAAGCGGAAAAATGCGTCTTCATAGGATACCCGAAGGAAACTATTGGGTATACCTTCTATCATAGATCCGAAGGCAAAATCTTCGTTGCCAAGAATGGATCCTTTCTAGAGAAGGAATTTCTCTCGAAAGAAGTGACTGGAAGGAAAGTAGAACTCGACGAGGTTATCGAACCTTCTCTCGAACTTGCGAGTAGCACAGCACTAGAAGTAGTTCTTGTGACGCCTACACCAATAAGAGAGGAAGCTAATGATGATGATCATGAAACTTCGGTTGTAGTTGCTACAGAGCCTCGCAGGTCAACAAGAACTCGTACCACTCCTGATTGGTATGATCCCGTTATGAATGTCATGTTGGTGGACAACACCGATGACCCTGCGACATATGAGGAAGCGATGATGAGCCCAGATTCCAATAAATGGCAAGAAGCCATGAAATCCGAGATTGGATCCATGTACGAAAACCAAGTATGGACTTTGGTGGACTTAGGATGGCCGGAAGGTCGTCGAGAACAAATGGATTTTCAAGAAGAAACAGATGTTGATGGTAATGTTATCGTTTATAAATCGACTTGTCGCAAAAGGGTTTCGACAAATTCAAGGAGTTGACTAAGATGAGACTTTCTCACCGGTAGCAAAGCTAAAATCTGTGAGGATTATGTTAGCAATCGCTGCATATTATGATTATGAGATATGGCAGATGGATGTCAAAACAGCATTCCTCAATGGAGACATTGATGAAGAGTTGTATATGATGCAACCCAAAGGTTTTGTCGATCCTAAAGATGATAACAAGGTATGCAAACTTCAACGATCCATCTATGGATTGAAGCAAGCATCCCGAAGTTGGAATCAACATTTTGATAAGGTAATCAAAAGTTTTGGTTTTATACAAACTTATGGAGAAGCTTGTATTTACAAGAAAGTGAGTGGGAGATCTGTAGCATTCTTAATACTATATGTAGATGACATATTGTTGATTGGGAATGATGTAGACCTTCTTAATAGTGTCAAGGAATATTTGAATAATAGTTTTTCAATGAAGGATCTTGGCGAAGCAGCTTACATATTAGGCATAAAGATTTATAGAGATAAATCGAGACGCCTAATATCATTGTCACAAAGTACATATTTGGACAAAGTTCTAAAGAGTTTTGGAATGGAAGATAGCAAGAAAGGATTCTTGCCCATGTTGTCCAATACGACCTTGAGTAAAACTCAAAGTCCGACAACGGCAGAAGATAGAGAAAGGATGAGTAAGACTCCCTATGCCTCAGCCATATGATCTCTGATGTATGCCATGCTATGTACTAGACCCGACATTGCATATGCTGTTAGTTTGACTAGCAGATATCAAAGTGATCCAGGAGTGGATCATTGGACAGCGGTCAAAAACATCCTTAAGTACTTGAGAAGAACTAAGGATATGGTTCTTTCTTATGGAGGTGATGAACAACTCGTTGTTAATGGTTACACCGATGCTAGTTGGAACACCGATCCGGATGATTCGAAATCACAATCTGGATACGTATTTACTTTGAATGGTGCAGCAGTTAGCTGGAGGAGTGCAAAGCAAAGCGTTGTGGCGAGATCTTCAACTGAATCGGAATACATGGCTACTTCGGAGGCTTCACAAGAAGCGATATGGATGAAAGAGTTCATTACAGAGCTGGGTGTGGTTCCAAGTGCGCTGGACCCAATGTCTATCTACTGTGATAACATGGGCGCCATAGCCAATGCGCAAGAACCAAGGTCACACAAGAAGCTGAAGAACATCAAGCTACGTTTTCACGCTATTCGAGAACATGTCCAAGATGGGGACATAAAGATTTGCAAAGTACACACATATCTGAATGTGGTGGATCCGTTGACTAAACCTCTCCCGAGGGCAAACCAAACTGCCATGGGTGTTCGTTATATTACCATGTAATCTAGATTAGATGACTCTAGTGCAAGTGGGAGACTGTTGGAGATATGCCCTAGAGGCAATAATAAATGTAGTTATTATTATATCTTTGTGTTTATGATAAATGTTTACATTCATGCTATAATAGTATTAACAAGGAAACATTGATACTTGTGTGATTTGTAAACTAAAATAGAGTCCCTAGTAAAGCCTCTTTATAATACTAGCTTGTTGGTTAATAAATGATTGTGGTTTCCCTATCATGAACATTGAGATGTTATTAACAACAAGATCATATCGTTAGGAGAATGATATGGTGTATATACTCCTATAGATAAGCGTAGCATAAAGATCAAGTCATTTTAATAGTTCAATTGCTATATGCTTTCTGATACATAGTAACCTAATTCCTTCGACCATGAGATCATGCATATAACCTTCACCGGAAGGATGCTTTGATGACATCAAACACCACACTGTAACTGGGTGGCTATAAAGGTGGCATTGACTGTTCGGAAAGTGTTGGTTGAGACACATGGATCAAGAGTGGGATTTGTCCATCCATATGATAGATAGATATACTCTGGGCCCTCTCGGTGAAATGTCATCCAATTATCTTGCAAGCATGTGACTGGCTCACAAGGGATCACATATCACGGAAACGAGAAAAGAGTACTTATCAGTAACGAGGTTGAACTAGGTATGCAGAGATACCGACGATCATAACCTCAGATAAGTAAACTATCGTGAGACAAAGGGAAATTGGTATCATATGTAAGTGGTTCATTCGATCACAAAGTAATCGTAGAAATATGTGGGAGCCATATGAATTTCCAGATTCCTCTATTGGTTATTGTTCAGAGAAGTGTCTCGATCATGTCCGCATAATTCACGAACCGTAGGGAGACACACTTAAGGATTCGACGTTGTTTGAGTAGTTATGAAATGATGAGTAAGAGACCGAATGTTGTTCGGAGTCTCGGATGGGATCCGGGATATCACGAGGAGATCCGGAATGGTCTGGAGAATAAGATTCATATAAGGAAAGTCCTGTTTCGGGGTTGGAGAATGGTTTCGGTGTTTTCATCGGGAATGTTCTAGAAGGTTCCGGAATGTCCGACACTCCGGAGGGGAAGGGTACATGAATGTGTCATATCAAGTTGGAATGATTGCATCATGTACTAGGTGTCATAGCTGAACAAAATAAAGGGTTTAATCAAATCCTAGTTTGAAAAGTCAAACGCCAATTTGAAAAGTCAAACGGCTATTTTGTGAGGTGGAGGGGAAGTAGGAAACCTACTTGGGGAGGAGTTACCTCCCTCCACCGACTACATCACCCACGAGAATCCGCTCTCGTTAAAACACTTTGGAATCTTCGAGGGTGAGTTATTCCATCGACTCGTTGCTACAATCTAGTAGATAGATCTTGGCTTGTTTGTTTGTATGCGGTAGAATTTTTTTGTTTTCCATGCTACGAAACCCTACAGTGTGACGTTTCCTTCCTCCTACCGGTTCGATAACCTCGGTTTCTTACTGAAGGAAGACTTGTTGTTGTGCTGCTTCACACCTTGATCTTGGGGTTCCCAACAGGCTCCACATCAACTGAGCCATCAACAAGTTTTCTGGCACCGTTGCCGGGGATAAAGGGACATCAAACTTCTTCCTCCCCGTCAAGCACCAAGTTTTCTGGTGCCGTTGCTGGGGAGGCTAAGGACGTCTTCACTAGGGGAGTCCTTCAATTCCTTTCTCTTTACTTTGTTTTTAGTTTTCTTGGTTTTGTTTGCCTCTTTTCAAACAACCCAAAAAAAATTAGTCTAGTTTGGTTTGCTTGCTTTATTCAAAAACACAAAAAAATTAGTTCCTGCTCTAGCTGCTACTGCTATTTTTGGCTTGCCCACCTTTGCCAAAATGAAATCTGCTGAGAACACCAAGTTGTGTGACTTCACTAGCACCAACAACAATGATTTTCTAAGCAATCCTATTACTCCACCTGCTCCTGATGCTACCTTTTATGAAATTAAGCCTGCTTTGTTGAATCTTGTGATGAGAGAGCAATTTTTTGGTGCTAGTTCTGATGATCCTGCCGCCCATCTGAATAGCTTTGTTGAACTTTGTGAGATGCAAAAGTATAAGGATGTAGTGGAGATATTATTAAGATCAAGCTTTTTCCTTTCTCCTTGAGAGGAAAAGCTAAAAAATGGTTGCTATCGTTGCCTAAAAATAGTATTGATTGTTGGACTAAGTGCAAAGATGTTTTTATTGGAAAATACTATTCTCCTGCTAAGATTATATCTATGAGAAGTGACATTATGAAATTTAAACAACTTGATAGTGAACATGTTGCTCAAGCTTGGGAAAGAATGAAATCTTTGGTTAAGAATTGTCCCACTCATGGACTCACTGCTTGGATGATTATCCAAACTTTCTATGCAGGTTTGAACTTCTCCTCAAGAAATCTGTTGGACTCAGCTGCTGGAGGTACCTTCATGGGCCTCACTTTGGATGCTGGAACAAGGCTCCTTGATAATATGATGTTTAATTACTCTGAATGGCAAGTTAAGAGATCTCCACATGGTAAGAAAGTAAATTCTATTGAGGAAACTTCCTCTTTGAGTGATAAGATTGATGTTATCATGGCTATGCTTGTTAATGGGAAAGCTCCTCTAGATCCTAATAGTGTTCCCTTAGCCTCTTTGGTTGCTCAAGAAGAGCAAGTTGATGTGAACTTCGTTAGAAACAACAATTTCAACAACAATGCTTATATGAATAATTTTGGTGGTAACAACAATTATAGGTCTTATCCGCCTAATAATGGTAATTCCTATGAAAACTCCTACAACAATGCTAGAAGTGCCCCCTCTGAACTTGAAGTCATGCTCAAAGACTTTATTAGTAAACAAACCACTTTCAATAAGGCTATAGAGGAAAAGCTTTTACATGTTGAGAAAAATATATCCTCTTTGTCTGAAACTCGGTCCTCCTTGATTAATAAAATAGGAGGTACGCATCCGCGTGATCGCTGTCAATGCTGGGAGGTACGCATCCGCGTGGTCGCCGGAGAGGGGCGTGGGAGAGAGGAGCGTGTCCGGCGTAGCCCTGTAGGTTGCCGGAGAGAGTCGTCGGCGGAGAGGGCGAGGCTCAGCGGCTGGCCGGCGACAACGGCAGGGTGGCAACGACATCTGCAGGGCGGCTGGAGCTCTGGATGCTGTGAACACGACCTGGCTGGAACAAACACGATGGAATAAACATGACCTAGAGCTAGCAGGCCCAATTTTTTAGCCCATCTCGCCATTCCCTAGCTCAAATCGGCATTAATCAATTCGGGAAAAAGGACGAGCTAAACAAGCCGGACCGGGCTGAGCCCAAGCCAGCCCAAGCTCGCTGCGGTCCAGCAGCGGACGCTCGGCTCGGTCCTATACCGCCAGCGGGCCGAGCCTAGCTCGCCCCGAGCCGTGAAAAATCGAGCCGAGTCCAATAGCTCGAGTTTGGCGTCCAAATATAATGGTGCATGCTCAGTACAGGATGATTCGTTCCAAAAAAGTACCAGAAGATGATAATTGTAAGCAAGAAGATTGTCTACGCCACCTGAAGTGAAGTGTGTTTCTATTTTAAACTATTACCTCTGTTTCATAATGTATGACATTTTCGCAAACTAAAATATTCTACATTATGCAACATATTAGGTAGCTCTGAATATTCATAGCAAGGAGGGGGTCCGGAGCATCTACGGTACGAGCTCTAAACCACCATTTCATGTTTTCCTCTTTAATAAAAGTAGAAAAGGGTTTTGGAGACATGCTAGGACATCGATGCAATGGAAAGATGGATCATGTATCATGCAATGGAAAGTAGAAAGATGGATCATCGCTTGCACGGAAACCAGAGACGACCAGCCACCATGCCATGACTATATGCACTTTTATAAAGCGTTTGCGTGCCCTGCTTCGTGAGGAATGATTGGATGAATGGTCTCTCCATGACAAACATTAGGGTTGCAAGCAGGGCGGGCTTGCGGTTAGTGATTTAGCTCAGCTTACCTATATGTAGTGCAATTTTGTTAAACATGCATTCTAGTCAATCTGTTTTAAAATATAAGATGTTTTATGTTTGTAATCAAAATATATCAAGACTTCTTTTACTGCATAGATTTACTCCAAACCTGAGTAAACCTACATAGTACTAAAAATAGTCTAGATATATTTGCTTTACAAAGCTAAAACATCTTACATTTTGTTTGAAAGGGAGGGAATAGCTTTTAAAATCCGATTCGGTGCACTAGCAGCAACAGAGGCTCAATGCTCGCTCAGACTGAGCATGGATCAGAAAGCAGTGATCAGTAGTATTAGTACATCATTGACAAAAAATTATAACCCAACTTCAGGATGTAATAGCACCTCTAGCTGATCCTGTATAACCAGCCCTTAAAAACACGTATAGGGTGCACTGAGAAATTTAAACATGATTAAAGTTCATACATAGGGGGTTAAGCAACTACACCGCGTCGGGATTAACCCTAACCCTAAATCTACCAAAATGCGGCTCCGGGATACCTCACCGAAGCCTACGAACGCGACGATGCGCTCGACGAGCTTCAGTCGCTATCGGAGCCAAGGTCGACGAAGATTGAGCGGCCAGGCCGCCACCACTCTGATTGAGTCGGTTCCCCGAGCGGGTATGAGACGCATGCACTTATAGTCCAGTGATCTCTACGGCGGCATAAATTTAAGCCGAAGGCCGCTCGCTTGCACCGACTTCAAATACCGCCCGACGCCTCCCTCTCTTGGTAGATGAGCGAAGCACCGAAGGTGGCGAGGAAAGACCAATGGAGCGCACAAGGGCGCAACCCAGCTATAGCCACGCACCAACGAATGATGGAAGCGTGATGGGCACGTCGGGCTCAGAAGAGGGCCGAGTGGAAGGCCAAGAAGTGTGGCGCCAAGAACAACGACGAGGGCTGGTCCATCTGGCGGAGAGCTAGCCGATGCTTAGGTCTAGGGTTTCGTTTTAAATTTAGTGTTAAACTTTCGTTCGGTTTTTAAGACTACGTTGTAATATGAATGGATTTTAAATTTGAATATTTTTGCTTGGGATATGTGGCTAGAAACGGGCTTGCCCCAATCACAACAACACGATATGACGAGACCACTCGACCGATCCGAAGGGGCGTGGAGTCTCCAAGTGAGCTAGTGCTGCACGGAGATCAAAGAATCGTAGTACAAAAAAGGCATCCGCAGCCCACCAGGTGCAACCAAAGTAAGACATCCAAAGCGCAGGTTGGCAGAATGGACAGAAATAACCCAAATTTGAAAGGATTTTACGAAATAATCCATCTGGAAAACTATTTCACTGGACTAACCCTTTTTGTAGCGTCTAACAGCAAGGCGCTACAGCGCCTTTCAGCTAGGCGCTATGCCCCCTGCCAGCGTGGCACCGCCTGGTCCCTCCCTGGCCCCACCCCGCCGTGTGACGCCCAGGCGCTATGCCTGGGCGACTAACGCCCAGACGCTATGCCCAGGGTGTAGCGCCTATCTGATAGGCGCTACACTTTAATGTGTAGCGTCTAGCAGAAAGACGCTACACCCTGAGACTTAGCCTGTCGCGCGGCAGCCCCCTCCCCACCCCTCCCCATTCACTCCCAGGAAGAAGATAGAACAGACACAGGGCGCCGGCGGTTCCTCCTCCTCTCTCTCTCAAATCCACTCCTCAAATCCATCAGATCTGATAGATTTCACCGTGGATTTGCTTCCCCATCCCTCCCTCAAGGTATTCCCCTCCTTTCCCCTCTCTTTCATCCTATAAATCTTGCACATTAGCCTCAAACCCTAGATGTAGTTGGATTCATAATATGGACTATTTGTGCATGTTTTTAGTTACTTGGTAGTTATAAATTAGTTGTATTTGATGAGGAATGAAAGTGTGTTGTTGATTTGCATTGTATATGATGGTTGTATATGGATTTGTATGGATGTTTGAATAATATGCTATCATATTCTTTGTAGTTTATTGTATAAATTCAAACAATGGCCACATACCACACACATTTTATTGATGTTTGGAATATATATGTAGGATGGTGTGGCTACTTGAAGATTACTATGATCATCAACACCGGGCATACTTGATGGCGGAGAAGCATATGGTAATAAAACCATGGTTGAACTTCTTTGATTTTATTTTTCTATTGATTCAATTGTGTTGGAAAAAGCATAATGTTCGATCTTGTATGTATGCAGAGGCTTCGTCCCCTCAAGATTCGGTCTCATGGCGCGTCTTCGAATGACATGCCGTACGACGAGCGGTACACCGAGTACATCAAGCGGCTAGGCCTCCTCCCTTTCATCACGCTTGTGAGCCGGTCGACGCCGAACCTCAACGCGGCTGCTATCACCGCACTTGTCGACCGGTGGAGGCCGGAGACGCACACTTTCCACCTCCGGACCGGCGAGATCACTCCTACTCTTCAGGATGTTTCCATGATCTTTGGACTTCCTATCGCGGGGGAGCCTCTCTGTATGAGCACAGATTCCGATGGGTGGCGCAATGCGATGCATCTACTTATTGGCATGGCTCCTGAAGAACTTGAAGATAAGAGCAAAGATAGAGTCCCAGCAGGCGCGACATATGCGTGGATCGTGGAGAACTTTAGGGAATGCCCGAACCCCGCCGAGGTTGAGGTGATCGAGACACATGCTCGTGTGTACGTGTGGTATGTCCTTTCTAGGACTCTGTTTGCTGACAGCGGAGGTAGGACCGCTCAGTGGATGTGGCTCAAGGCACTAGCAAACTGGGATAGCAATATCAGCTGGGGTTCGGCGGCTCTTGCCTACTTGTACCGGCAGGTAATCACCTGTGCACTCTACATTCATTTGTATATGTCGAGTCCACACATATGCTATACTGACCTCGTTTTTGTTCACTTGCAGTTGGACGATGCCTGTCGTAGGGCAGGCGAAAATGCCGGAATAGGTGGTGCTATGGTTCTTCTCTCGATATGGAGCTGGGAACGCTTACCAGTTGGGCGTCCCAAAGAGGTGGGCCACCATTCTTGGCCATCGTATAATAGAAACCCTCTACGACAGCCGACTTGGGCTTACAAGTGGGACGTGGTATCGGAGATGACAAGCGATGTTGATGCCATGTACCTCAAGTACACGAACGAGTTTGATGCGATTACGCCCGAGCAGGTAGATGTTTATCTATACGTCACTATCCATAATATTTACTTCACGAGTCAAAATCGATACCAAACATGTTCTTGTGATATGTTGCAGGTGGAGTGGGAGCCTTATGGTTGTGGGGACGAGTTTGGTATTTCTCCCGGGTTTGATATTAACCCGAAGTGCTTGGAGGAACAATCTCTGCTCATGTGCTGCCCATTGATTTGCAATTGGTTGAGTTTCATATGCCACAACGGGTGATGAGGCAGTTCGGGTTGTTTCAGTGCAACCCTCCCATGTGGAAGGACACCGACAAGGAGCTTCATCGGTTAGTTAGCATGAGAACTTGTGCTCAATTGCTTTGTATGGTACTAACATGGTTCTTTGTTGTTGTTCAGGTTGGACAGAAAGAGGCAGAGGAAGATCAAGAATTGGGATCACCATCATAGGAGGCACGTCATGGAGTTCCTCATTTGTGTGGAGAATGCTCGACGAACGGAATGGAATAATGGAAGAGCACATTGCCCAGTTGCATTTAACAACTACATCCATTGGTTTCTTGGTAGTACCCGTGTCTCCATTTTCCCGCCGTCCTACGAGGAAGAAATATTGGAGGAGCCAGTCCAGTTCGATGAACTTGCCTACACTCAGTACAACCGGCAGGTCAGGAAGGGGACCGACATCCCGCTTTCTTCCTCACTCAACTTTGCGGTAAAGTTATCGTTGCCTTCGCATTACTTTCCTTGCACTCTCATCTCTTTCTTGCCTAACATGTTCTTGTTCTTGACTCTGTAGAGAACGGAGGTAAAGAAATATGCCGACGATGCCGAGGCGATTCTTTTTGCTGGCCCTAAGGGGAAAAGGGAGAAGGCATGATACGAGACTTCCTTAAGGTATGGATGCGAGACTTCCTCAAGATAGGCATGTTATTGTTTTGACTTATGTTGTTATTTGTTACAGCGCTCGGCCCAAAATATGCGTCGCTTATCTAACATGCTAGGTTGCCGCGATCCCGAGTACACAACCCCGTCCGGTTCTAGGTCCAAGTCGACTACTGATCCGTCGGCCCATCTTCAGGATGATGTTGAGGATGACACCACTTCGGCGATTCGTTCGGAAGATGAGGTATGGGACAACCTTGCATGCATTTAGTGCTTTCTGTTTTCCATGCATTTCTCATAGCCATACAATCTTACATGTAGCTGCCTCATATGGAGAATAAGACATGCGCTATGCTTGTGTAGCGCCGTTCTGCTAGGCGCTATGCCTTGAAACTGTGTTCAAACCAAACATTTCCCTGTTCTGAGACATTAACATGACAAACATTACACAAGGCAAATAAAAAACAAGGGATAGCAGTTCATGACATACTCAAGTAGAAGCATCTCAAACATGGTGTTCTTTCCCTTAAGGGGCTTTACATACTAATAGTTCGACATCACACTAATAGTTCTTGCCCTTAAGCATCTCAAACAACATCAAACATGGTGTTCTAAAGCATAGGTCCTTTGCCCTTCCTCTTCTTCTCTTCCCTCTTCCTCCATGGAACGCCATGCCGCTTGACGAAGCCTTTCCCTCTCCGCAGCACGAGCCTCCTTAGCTTTGCGCTCCTCTTCCTCCTCTTTCCTACGGATCTCGTCATTACGTTCCTTGCGCTTCCTCGCCATGTCCTCGTCACGCAGCCGTTCTTCGTAGCGACTTCTTTTTATGGAAAAATTGATCTCTTGGATAGCCTTGTTGGACTGAGGTTGCTCAAGGTCTATCCAAGTGTAGTACCTGCATACCGGAGGGGGAGACTACAAGAAAATAGTGCATGTTAGAGGATATGCTATGGAATAGTTTGGGACACATGAGGAACTAAAAAGCTTTGAGCATACCCGTGGCTTGTCGTATGGGTTGCGGCTACGCTCGGGAGAGCGGTTGTAGTTGGCACACATGAAGAACTTCTTTCCCCAACTATCGGATAAGTAGTCTTGGGATTCCTTAATAGTGCAATCGGTTCCACACCAACAAATAGGAACCTCTTTCCCATGGGGAATGAGGGAGGGTACGTCTAGCAGCTGGGGAGAGGCACAAATCCACCAAATAAAGCTTCCAATGTGAGAGATTTGAGGGGGGGGGGGAGAAGGGGGCGCCTCCTTGCTGTTCTCCTTCCTTGGGTCGAGCTGGGAGTGAATGGGGCGGGGTGGGGAGGGGGCTGCCGCGCGACAGTCTAAGTCCCAGGGTGTAGCGCCTATCTGCTAGGCTCTACACATTAAAGTGTAGCGCCTATCAGACAGGGGCTACACCCTGGGCATAGCGCCTGGGCGTTAGTCCTGCATAGCGCGCCTGGCGTCACGGCAGTGGGGCCAGTGAGGGGCCAGGCGGTGCCACGCTGGCAGGGGGCATAGCGCCTAGCTGAAAGGCGCTACACTGTAGAGTGTAGCGCCTTGCTGTTAGGCGCTACAAAAAGGGTTAGTGCCAGTGAAATAGTTTTCCAGATGGGTCATTTCATGAAATCCTTTCGAATTTGGGTTATTTTTGTCCATTCTGCCGCGCAGGTTCACCAAAAGTACATAAAAAAAGTACAGCAAATACTAGTACCAGCTTTTAAGGAAGTCCGTCTCCCAGTTGGATAAATAAAGCACCGACAAATAAAACAAATAGTTGACACAAAGCACAAAGAAGTTCATATTCGCGAATTTATCGTACACGTACGGTTTCACACACATCCCCTGCCAAAGGGGCTGTTACAATTGCGACAAGAAGATAACGAAGAACGAAAACAAAAAACACAGCAAGGGGACACAGATTTAACGTGGAAAAACCTCTCCAACAAAGAGAGAGAAAAACCACGGGCGCCAGCCAGCGAAACTTCACTATATCGAGGAGTGTTTACAAACGCCGGGGATTTCACAGATGCAACTTATCCCAACCGGCGGCTTACAAGGGGTTTATATATCGGTGGAAACCTAGATCTTCGACGATCCGTACCGTACCGCGGGGGGCTATCGCTCCCCGCACCCCCTACAGGCGTCCCAGTTGGGCATGGTGTGGGCCAACTTCAGACTCGTTACACTCGGCCCAAGCCTCCGACGACGGGCCTCGCTCCACTCGTCAGAAGTTGGCCTATACTTTGTAGAATTTGGATCAACATATAACAGCAGCAATAGCCAGTAGGAAGAAAAAAGCAGCTGGGTGATGCGCTGCTACCATGGCTTTGATAATAAAGGTTATTATAGACCAGGGTGGTCAACACTTTGTTGTTCAATGACACAAACAAAGCTTTGTTCCAGTATATATTCGCATTCCAATGCTTTTCTACGTGCTCCGCTTTAGTAGAAAGAAAGAAAGAACAAAAGTGAAATAAAGAAAGAAAGTTAAAGAAAGAAAGGAAGAAATGGATTTTTTCCTGAAAATAGGACGCTCCCTCCCGTGTCGCACCCAGGCGACCCCGAGGGCTCCCCGTCGCTGGCCCTAACCTCCCCCACCGGCCTCCCCCTCGCCGCCGCTGCCGCCGGCCCTTGCCGCGGTGGCTGCAAGACCTGCCGCCAAAGGTGGTAGGGGTTCTTTCTCGTCAACTTGTGGCGCTGGCGGCGGGCTGAGACGACTGGGACGTTGTCGGCCGGCTCGCCGACGCGTGGATTCCGGGGCGGCGGCCCCGGGTGGCGGCGGTGGTATCTAGTCTCTGCGTCGCTGCTGCATCGGTGGAGGTCAGCAGGCGGCCGTCTGCGCGTGTGGAGGCGCTGGGGGCTTCCAGGTCTGAGGCTTCTCAGATCCGTCGGCCTCGTCTCATCTGCCTCCGGCGGCGGCCGTCCGGGCGTGCGGAGGCGAGGACGGGTGGGCTGCGCCGGTCGAGTGGCGTCGGGGCTATGGTGTGGCCTACGACGGCGGTCGGGCGAGGCTGGGAGCATGGAATGGATTCTGCAGGGGGTGGCAGTAGGGGTGGTTGCACGGTGCCGCGCGACGACCGATTGTGGAGGTGGTGATGCTACTGCCCTTTGTTGGGTGGTTCTCCTGCCAGCATGGTGCTGGGTGGGTGTGGCATCCCGCTAAAACCACTACTAGAAAATCGCGTGTTAAAATTACTTGTGCATCATCATGACGTCAGCATGCATCTATTTGATTAAAAACTATTTTTGCTAAAGACCTACTTTGTTTTCTATATTAATATCCTCCCCCTTTGTTCAAACCAAACCGTCGGTCCAGCCGGATCTTTTATTTATCTAAAACTAATTACAAAATTTATTTTAAAATAAAAGAAAACCCTAGTCAAAATATCTAATCCTAAAACTACCCAGTCCTATTCTACCCACCCTTCAGCCACCTCACCCCCTCCAATCCCTTGGCCACGACCTCCTCTCCCACGCGTCCTGCCTCCCCTCTGGCAACCGCCGCCGCCACCGGAGCCCCCCCGCCTCGCCGGTCTTCTCCACCTCGCCGCCGAGCTCTCCCCGCCGTCGACAGCGCCCCGCCACCGCCTCCTTCCTCCTCTGCCTCGCCCCGCATCCCCATCCCCATCTCCTGGCGCCTCATCGCCGGCTCGCGCTCCCCGGCGCTCGGCCGCCTCCACCTCCCCTCGCCGCGTCCCTCTTGGTAACCGCCGGCCTCAGATCCTCCCGCCGCCAGCGTGCCCCTGCGTTCCCCTGGTGCCGCCTACGCTTCCAGGAGCCACGGCGCCCTCGCCCCGTCTCTATTCCCGCTCGCCTCCCGTTCTTCTCCGCACCCCTCCGCTGTGCGCTCCGGCAGCCGCCGTTTGACACCGGCCCACCGACGGCCGCTACTCCATCCTGCGCCGCTCGGAAGCCCGCCTCTACAGGGCGCCTCCCTGAAGCTCCACCTCGCCTCCTTCCGCCGCTTCGCGAGCACCGCCTCTGCCGCCCGCCCGCCGCCGGCCGCTACTGCTCTCCTCGTCCCAACTGGGCGCCGCTGGTTGCTGGCGATCCGCCCCGCCGCGCCGCTCCGCTGGCCCGCCGCCAAGACATCGTTCGAGCCTCACCTCGGCACCGTGTTGGCGCAGACGTCCGCATCGTCCCGTGTTGGTCTGCCCCTATGCTCTTATGGAGTCCATGCCCGTGTTTGTCTCTTGATGTTGTCAAGTTGCGAGAATCTGGGCGTCGAGGCCACTATTCTGCTGGCTCCCTATCGCTGCTAGTTGTGTTGGTTGATGTAAAATGTCGAGGTACATCTGGCGACACGGGAATGGTGGTACCGCTCATGTCATGGATGTGATGTTCGTATGAATATTGCTCCGTGCCACCTGAAGTCCGAACCAGAACCAAGTCCATCGTCAACATCGAGATCGAGACACTGTGTACCCCGACCATCGGACCGAAGGCCATTCTGGACCCGAAGATGCCCGGAACGCCAAGTCCGTCTTCCTGGACGCCATGCTCTTCTTCATGGCTCCTCGTGAACTTCTTCCCGGAGGCCCGAACCTCGTCGAACCCCTCGGCATCCAAGACCACCGCCTCATGTGTGACCCTAAGCCCATATTTTTATAAATGATATTAATTGTTGCATATTAAATTGTTCATGCATGCATACATTGTGTGGTTCGGGGGCCTTATGCCTATTCACCTAAATTAAACATGGAGACCATATGCGGACATCTCTAGTCTTAGTTTGTCTCCATTTAAATTTGTGTAGCGAACCGGTGCTATCTTTTTCCTTGTTAAGACAACAATTAAAATTGTGGGGTGTCTAAACAACTTGAACCATCTAAGTAAATGTCGGGACCCCGGTTCCGCTTAATATGGCCTAATTGCCACGCATCTTTGCCATGTCAAGCGTCATACATGCATCATGCCCGATCTTTTGCCATAGTATTAAATAGTGCATCCAGTGTTTGTGCTAGTGTTTTGCTTCTTCACGGACTAGGCCGATGAGTTGATGCGAGTATCGACCCGATCTTCGGTTGAATCTTCGGCAATGTTTTCAGGCGAGCATCTCCCCCTTTCTACCCATCTTACTTTTATAGTATTTATTCCCTCATGTTGATCTATTGCTATCTGTGTTGCGATGCTCTAGTTTCCGTACCCGTGATATCCCTTGCAGCCTTATATTGCCTTGGACACCTCCTATTACCTGTTGTTTGGTAGATAGTAGGACCTGCGCGTCGTAGTCGCTTGCTCAAGTGCTGTTGCGTGTCGTCAAGTACCACAGTTGTTGGAGTATTACCGCATGTTTAATGTTGGACATGATCAAGACTTTAATTACTGTTTAACAACTAAAATTGAAGTAGGTAATGCAGAGGCACATGTGGGCAATAGATGTTATTTGGTTGTTAACCGTCCACTTGTGTCCCGTAGGACCCCGAGTACTTGATACCTGTTCCTTGAATATTCGCGCTATCCACATCCGGGAGGATAATGGGACCCCCCTGAGCCAGAGCTTGATTCATTCTTATTTCTTGGGGCCACAAACTAGTTTGAGGTTTTATTTACTATCCTGTACTTATGCCATGCTTTACTGCTTTATTTAAATTGTGCGATGTACTGCACCTGCTTAGGATCGGGACACGATTTCGCGGTATCGACAAGCCCACACACTTTCGGGTTCCCGATCGTTTCTGACCCCACCCAAACCTTGAGTCCGTTTGAGTCAGCTAACTTCGCGGGTAGCTTAATGGGGTGGCCTCAAATATTTCTGAATCCTGTGATTGCTTTGTCGTGAAGGCCTCGTTGGGTTTTGATTTGGTTTTTCCGAGGTTGATCGAGTGTGTGTTGCTATTTGTGCACCCCTATAGGGTAAAACTTTCTGAAAGCCGTGTCCGCGGTTATGGACGACTTGGAGCACAGTATCTCGATCATAGACAACTATAACTAAAGTAGTGCTATAAATTTGACTTTATAATGACTAGTAATCAACTTCACTATAATCGAATGGCTAAATAAAATTGCCAACAATTGCTTGTTTGGGTTGTCGCTTGCTACCATTGTACCTGACTAGTAAGTATTGTAACTATAACGGAATGGCTAAATAAAAGTACCAACAACTGCTGGGTTTTGGGTTATCTCATGCTAATTGTATTTGACTAGTAAGTGTCGCAACTACAACGGAATGGTTAACTAAAACTGCCCACTGCTTATTATATCAGGATGGCTATCTATACCTGACTAGTAATTGCTGCAACGATAACTGAATAAATAAAACTGCCAACGGTGTGAGTTCCTCGGTTGACTTCCTCATCTGGTCTCAAGGGGGAAATACCAGGATGGGTATGTTTGGTGGTAGCATCAGGTTGATTCCGAATAGGTCTTTCTTACCCCTCTCTGATAGCCGCCAGTTGTATCGAGTCTCTATAGGTTGTTTAGTGCATGCTGCGCTGCCGCTCAGTCCACCATACCTATGTAGGCGAGGACCGTCGAATTCTAGCCTCGCTGTAATCGGCCTCGATCTTGACCGCTCTCTCTTTTCCTTTGCCCTTTGTCGGCACCCTTTTTGTTTAAGCAGGTTTTGAGATCGACGTCGTTAGCAGGGTTACCCTTCCGGCTTGGCCTGGGCAGGGTTATGGACGCCATTGGTTATTCTTCAGGGCTCTTAGCCCCATTTGCATCTTGTCCGTAGTCGGACGCTCTATCATTTTCAAGGTGATTTGGATCTTTGTATATTATATCTGTATTCTTGACTCATTGAGTCGCTGTTGTATATATATATCTGTTCTGTGGGTCCCATCGAGGACTGTTGTGTAATGTTATTACTTCATTTTCCACCCGCACGAAAGTGCCTGGTGGGCACCTTTGAATCGTTTCTATGCGGGTTTGGCGGGAATCGCTGAAACTTGCATAGGGTCGATTCTGAGGGTGTTACAGAGTGGTATCAGAGCTCAGCAGTTGCGATACCCCACAAGTCCAGCCTGTAGGATAACCTAGCTAACGGCCGAAGTAGAGTGTCAAAACTATTTTTGCAAAATCGGTTGGATAGCTCTGATTAGGTCTGATTTTACTCCTTACCCCTCTGCTGCTCTCCTCTCACCTCCGCGTGTTTTGAATCCGATCTCTTCTCTCTCTTCGAGTCCAGGATTTCTCGTGGTTGGGTTCCGTCGTACCTTCAGGGTTTCGCTTCCTCCTTTGATAACGGTGTTCTACCATCCGGTGTTCATGCTGTCTGAGGAATCCGTCTACTGTGGTACCATTCTTTGTTCCTTGTTTGTGCCTTCCGGTGTTTTCCGACACGACGACATCCTCTACGCCAGGTCCGATGCAGAGCCTGCATCACTCCTTTGTTCCGAACCTCGATTGTCAAGATCTTCAGTCTGACTCCGAGAATGGTTGCACGCTTTTCTACTGATTGTGCAGAGTAATAATTTGGGTGCGTGATGGATTGGCCCCCATGCCGACTACTCACTCTATTCGCTTGTGTACATTGAAGTGGATGAGAGTGCACCGGTTCCCTCTTTCCATCGAAGCTAGAGGTGGCTTTATTTGTTGATACCTCTACCTTCGTCCTTTGTTTCTCCGGAGTGTTCTCTCGACGATCAGGGACAACGACCTCTTGTTAGTGGTGTCGCGAGGATCTACACGATGCGAGAAGATTCAGATCGCCGCCCTTCTTCCCGGTACCATGAGGCGGATCTCGGGGGCGAGATCCATTGTTAGTGGTGTTGAATTGTGGCATCCCGCTAAAACCACTACTAGAAAATCGCGTGTTAAAATTACTTGTGCATCATCATGACGTCAGCATGCATCTATTTGATTAAAAACTATTTTTGCTAAAGACCTACTTTGTTTTCTATATTAATATCCTCCCCCTTTGTTCAAACCAAACCGTCGGTCCAGCTGGATCTTTTATTTATCTAAAACTAATTACAAAATTTATTTTAAAATAAAAGAAAACCCTAGTCAAAATATCTAATCCTAAAACTACCCAGTCCTATTCTACCCACCCTTCGGCCACCTCACCCCCTCCAATCCCTTGGCCATGACCTCCTCTCCCACGCGTCCTGCCTCCCCTCTGGCAACCGCCGCCGCCACCGGAGCCCCCCGCCTCGCCGGTCTTCTCCACCTCGCCGCTGAGCTCTCCCCGCCGTCGACAGCGCCCCGCCACCGCCTCCTTCCTCCTCTGCCCCGCCCCGCATCCCCATCCCTGCCTCCTGGCGCCTCATCGTCGGCTCGCGCTCCCCGGCGCTCGGCCGCCTCCACCTCCCCTCGCCGCGTCCCTCCTGGTAACCGCCGGCCTCAGATCCTCCCGCCACCAGCGCGCCCCTGCGTTCCCCTGGTGCCGCCTCCGCTTCTAGGACCACGGCGCCCTCGCCCCGTCTCTATTCCCGCTCGCCTCCCGTTCTTCTCTGCACCCCTCCGCTGTGCGCTCCGGCAGCCGCCGTTTGACACCGGCCCACCGACGGCCGCTACTCCATCCTGCGCCGCTCGGAAGCCCGCCTCTACAGGGCGCCTCCCTGAAGCTCCACCTCGCCTCCTTCCGCCCTCTGCGCCGCCTGCGAGCACCGCTGCCGCCTCTGCGCCCCCCCCCGCCCCCGCCGTCGGCCGCTACCTGCTCTCCCTCGTCCGCAACCAGGGCGCCGTCGTCGTCGCCTGGCGAGCCGGCCCCAGCGTCGCCGCTCCCGCCGCCGTCCGCCTTCGGCCAGTACCTGTCGTTCGAGCCTCACCTCGGCACCGTGTTGGCGCAGACGTCCGCATCGTCCCGTGTTGGTCTGCCCCTATGCTCTTATGGAGTCCATGCCCGTGTTTGTCTCTTGATGTTGTCAAGTTGCGAGAATCTGGGCGTCGAGGCCACTATTCTGCTGGCTCCCTGTCGCTGCTAGTTGTGTTGGTTGATGTAAAATGTCGAGGTACATCTGGCGACACGGGAATGGTGGTACCGCTCATGTCATGGATGTGATGTTCGTATGAAGATTGCTCCGTGCCACCTGAAGTCCGAACCAGAACCAAGTCCATCGTCAACATCGAGATCGAGACACTGTGTACCCCAACCATCGGACCGAAGGCCATTCTGGACCCGAAGATGCCCGGAACGCCAAGTCCGTCTTCCTGGACGCCATGCTCTTCTTCATGGCTCCTCGTGAACTTCTTCCCGGAGGCCCGAACCTCGTCGAACCCCTCGGCATCCAAGACCACCGCCTCATGTGTGACCCTAAGCCCATATTTTTATAAATGATATTAATTGTTGCATATTAAATTGTTCATGCATGCATACATTGTGTGGTTCGGGGGCCTTATGCCGATTCACCTAAATTAAACATGGAGACCATATGCGGACATCTCTAGTCTTAGTTTGTCTCCATTTAAATTTGTGTAGCGAACCGGTGCTATCTTTTTCCTTGTTAAGACAACAATTAAAATTGCGGGGTGTCTAAACAACTTGAACCATCTAAGTAAATGTCGGGACCCCGGTTCCGCTTAATATGGCCTAATTGCCACGCATCTTTGCCATGTCAAGCGTCATACATGCATCATGCCCGATCTTTTGCCATAGTATTAAATAGTGCATCCGGTGTTTGTGCTAGTGTTTTGCTTCTTCACGGACTAGGCCGATGAGTTGATGCGAGTACCGACCCGATCTTCGGTTGAATCTTCGGCAATGTTTTCAGGCGAGCATCTCCCCCTTTCTACCTATCTTACTTTTATAGTATTTATTCCCTCCTGTTGATCTATTGCTATCTGTGTTGCGATGCTCTAGTTTCCGTACCCGTGATATCCCTTGCAGCCTTATATTGCCTTGGACACCTCCTATTACCTGTTGTTTGGTAGATAGTTGGACCTGCGCGTCGTAGTCGCTTGCTCAAGTGTTGTTGCGTGTCGTCAAGTACCACAGTTGTTGGAGTATTGCCGCATGTTTAATGTTGGAGATGATCAAGACTTTAATTACTGTTTAACAACTAAAATTGAAGTAGGTAATGCAGAGGCACAGGTGGGCAATAGATGTTATTTGGTTGTTAACCGTCCACTTGTGTCCCGTAGGACCCCGAGTACTTGATACCTGTTCCTTGAATATTCGCGCTATCCACATCCGGGAGGATTATGGGACCCCCCTGAGCCAGAGCTTGATTCATTCTTATTTCTTGGGGCCACAAACTAGTTTGAGGTTTTATTTACTATCCTGTACTTATGCCATGCTTTACTGCTTTATTTAAATTGTGCGATGTACTGCACCTGTACTGTTTAGGATCGGGACACGATTTCGCGGTATCGACAAGCCCAGTCACACTTTCGGGTTCCCAGTCGTTTACAGCCGTCCACCCAAACCTTGAGTCCGTTTCGGAGTCAGCTAACTTCGTTGCGGGTAGCTTAATGGGGTGGCCCCCTGAAATATTTCTGAATCATGTGATTGCTTTGTCGTGAAGGCCTCGTTGGGTTTTGATTTGGTTTTTCCGAGGTTGATCGAGTGTGTGTTGCTATTTGTGCACCCCTGCAGGGTAAAACTTTCTGAAAGCCGTGTCCGCGGTTATGGACGACTTGGAGCACAGTATCTCGATCATAGACAACTATAACTAAAGTAGTGCTATAAATTTGACTTTATAATGACTAGTAATCAGCTTCACTATAATGGAATGGCTAAATAAAATTGCCAACAATTGCTTGTTTGGGTTGTCGCTTGCTACCATTGTACCTGACTAGTAAGTATTGCAACTATAACGGAATGGCTAAATAAAAGTACCAACAACTGCTGGGTTTTGGGTTATCTCATGCTAATTGTATTTGACTAGTAAGTGTCGCAACTACAACGGAATGGTTAACTAAAACGGCCCACTGCTTATTATATCAGGATGGCTATCTATACCTGACTAGTAATTGCTGCAACGATAACTGAATAAATAAAACTGCCAACGGTGTGAGTTCCTCGGTTGACTTCCTCGTCTGGTCTCGAGGGGGAAATACCAGGATGGGTATGTTTGGTGGTAGCATCAGGTTGGTTCCGAATAGGTCTTTCTTACCCCTCTCTGATAGCCGCCAGTTGTATCGAGTCTCTATAGGTTGTTTAGTGCATGCTGCGCTGCCGCTTCAGTCCACCATACCTATGTAGGCGAGGACCGCCGAATTCTAGCCTCGCCGTGTACTGGCCTCAGTACTGACCGCTCTCTTTTTCCTTTGCCCTTTGTCGGCACCCCTTTTGTTTAAGCAGGTTTTGAGATCGACGTCGTTAGCAGGGTTACCCTTCCGGCTTGGCCTGGGCAGGGTTATGGACGCCATTGGTTATTCTTCAGGGCTCTTAGCCCCATTTGCATCTTGTCCGTAGTCGGACGCTCTATCATTTTCAAGGTGATTTGGATCTTTGTATATTATATATGTATTCTTGACTCATTGAGTCGCTGTTGTATATATATCTGTTCTGTGGGTCCCATCGAGGACTGTTGTGTAATGTTATTACTTCGTTTTCCACCCGCACGAAAGTGCCTGGTGGGCACCTTTGAATCGTTTCTATGCGGGTTTGGAGGGAATCGCTGAAACTTGCATAGGGTCGATTCTGCGGGTGTTACAGCGGGACTCTCGTCCCCGAGCTCATGGTCTCCGCGTGGTGCGGTGCTTGTGGTTCGAGTCGTCGGGCTACCCTCCTCCCGTTCTGGTGGTATGGTGGTGGGTTTGAGTTTCGGGGCAGCGGCTCCGAGTCAGAGGGCATGTCGAGGAGCAGCATGGCGTATGGTGCCACGCTGGTTTTCTGGTGGCGGCGGCGTCGAGCTGCAAGGAGGTCTTGGATTCTTCGCCTTCGTGGATTGGCTTCAGCGACTTGGGTTTGGTGAACTCCGCGCGAATGCACTGCTTTGACCTAGGCCGAAGTCGGCGTCCTCGGACATCGCTCCCCTTGTTGGAGGCATTGTCGAGGAGCTCCTTCACCTCCCTAGTTGTTTGGAGTCTCAGTCTCTCCGGGTGAAAACCTGAGCTTTGGATTTTGTCAAGGCGGGCATCGGCGACGTCATCGTCGTCTCCTCCTTGGGGGCGATGCCTTGGAGGTCTGGTAATCCGCTTGGCAATGGCTTGCTTTGCTTGGCAGCTACTTCGTCGGCCAGGTGGGCGCACGGTCTCGGGACCGGTGTGGATGTCGGAGCGACGGCTCCGGAGCTCTCTCCTTTTGAGTGTCGTCCCTTCCCGCTTGGGCGGAAGTGTCGACGGCTCAGTGTGGTGCGTAGCCTCGGGTCCGGTGTGTTGTGTTTGGAGCGTTTCGGTTCTCGCCAGTGTGCACGATCTCGGGACCGGTGTGGATGTCGGAGCGGCGGCTCCAGATCTCCCTACTCAGAGTGGCGCCCCTTCTTGCTTGGGCAGAATTGTCGTCGACTAGCGTGGTGCGCGGCCTCGGGGCCGGTGTGTGGTGTTGGGTTGTATGGTTTTCGCCAGTTTTCCTTATAAACTGGCCGTGCGGGTTAGCTGTATCGGGTTTTGGCCGGTTTCCCTTCCAAACCGGCCAATACTCTTTTTCTAATAGAATAGGCGGGGGCTTATAAGGGGTTTACATATCAGTGGAAATCTAGTTCTTCGACGATTCGTACCGTATCGCGGGGGGCCGTCGACCCCCCCCCCCCCCCCCCCACCCCGCCCCCACAGGCGTCCCTATTGGGCACGGTGCCATATTTTGTAGAATTGGATCAACATATAACATGATTACCCTGCTGATACTGAATTAGTGCAACTAAAACCACGCAATCTTTCCCTATTTGGCACAACACTCCAACATGCATGCTAAAGCTCTTTCTGCTTCCAATAACAACATTCACCGTCGTCTCGATCGTCTCCCAGTTCGAAAAAGCACTTGGTCAGTGCAAAAGCACTACTACTTATATTCGGATTCCTCGTACGTCCTCCTACAGGCCTCCGCTGCAAAAAGCAGCGACAAGCAAAACCCACAGGGGAAAATCGGCGAGTACAGCCAAATAGTTCATGATTGGCTAAAGAGTTTGCATGTAGAGGTTTTGTAAGAAATTATTGGATCACTGGTCTAAAGAGTAATGGCCGAGGTGCGAAGAAGGGCGCAACCCAGCTACGGCTGCGCACCGGCGAATGGTGGAAACACGATGGGCGTAGCGGACAATCGTGTCGAGTGGGAGGCCAATAAGTGGGGCGCCGAGAACGACGACCTGTTCATTTGGCCGAGACGAAGGCTATGCTTAGATCTAGGGTCCGGTTTAAATTTAGTGTTAAGTTTCATTCGGCAACACGAGAAGGCAGCACCAATCGACCCCGATCCAAAGGGGCGTGTCCCGATCATGGTTAGAGTGCATGAGTCTCCAAGCGAGCTAGTGCTGCACGGATCAAAGAATCGTACTACTACTACAAGAAAGGCATACGTGGCCGCAGCCCAGGTGCAACCAAAGTTACGTAAAGAGAAAAGATATATATCCAAAGCGCAGGTTCACCAAAAGTACGTACAGCACCAGCTTTTAAGGAAGTCTGTCTCCCAGTTGGATAAATAAAGCACGACAAATAAAACAAAGTTGACACAAAAGCACAAAGAATGAAGTTTACATTCGCGAATTTCTCGTACGTGTTATATGTATATATTTGTATATTGTATTTTCCCATATGTTAGGGGGCTTCCTGCATATTTGCCTGTACCTGTATTATATATTGTGGCCTTTGGCCCCAGAGAAATACAAGTTGCATATTCCTGACATTGTATCAGAGCTAGGTTAGCCTCATCCTACTCGCAACTTCGTCGCTGTAGCCGCCACCGTCCCTGTCGCCGACGGTCTTGCCGTCGTCGCCGCCGCCGGTCGCCGCTCAGTTTCTGGCCGTGTCCGTCGTTGCCGTTCCGTCTTCTGATCCAGATCCGATCGAGATTGGTCTTCGCTGGTCTTCTCCGATCCGATTCAATCTCCAGACACGGACGGCGGCGCCCTGGTTTCTTCTCGTCTCCAGATTGGTCTGCAGGCTTCACGCGTCCTCTGCTCCTTCACGTGCCTGGCCTCTGCTCCTTCACGTGCCTGGCCATCCTCTGCTACTTCTCTGTGATCAAAAGACCAAGGCTCGGAGACCAACACCAACACCCACGCGCGGCCTCCTCCAAACGCGGTCGATCTGAGCAAGAGGACCACGTAATCGATCTGAGCAAGAGGACCACGTACGCCCATGTCGCACGACTCCCTGGCGCGCCGCGGTGACAGCGCCTGGCGCCCCGCCTCGCCTGTTGCCTCGTCTGGTGACCGCCCGACGCGTGACGCCACCGTTCCTGCCGACCGCGCCTGGCGCCCTCCGTCTGACTGACGCGACACCCGACGCCTGACGCCGCGAGCCCGACGCGTGCTCCCTGCAGCCTGGACGCGTGCTCTTGATCCTGCTACTCCAGCTCGGCGTGGCCAGGCCCTGTCTGACCGCCACCGATCCCGTCTGGCCGGATTTCGTCTGCTTGCAATTAGATCTAGATCTAGATCTGATCTGGAAAAAAAAGAGAAAGAGATGTCTTCTTCATCGGGTTATATTGCGATTCCTCGCTGCCTGGTGGTCTTTGATGGCGCGAATTACCCTGATTTCGCTGCCTTTATGTGTGTTCACATGCGCGGTCTCCGTCTTTGGGGTGTACTCTCCGGCGAGGTCTCTTGTCCGCCGTGCCCCCCTGCTCCTGTGGCTCCTATTCCGCCGACGCCGATTGTTCTCGGTGAGGCCAAGGATGCTGCTCAGAGTGCTGATGATAGTGTTGTTGCTGCTTATGACCTGAAGTTCAAGCAGTACTCTTCTGGTCTCGAGGCCTATCGACACGCTCTCACTGCTTACACTCAGTGGGTTGATGAGGACGCTCGTGCTGCTGTTGTTCTCACCTCTAATGTTCTGCCCCAGTATGCTGCTGAGTTCATGAGTCTCCCTACTGTTGCCGCTCAGTGGGCTCATCTTTGTCAGCGCTATCAGCCGTCTGGAGATGCTCTTTACCTGTCTGTGGTTCGCCAGGAGCATGCTCTCCAGCAGGGTGATTCTACTATTGATGAGTTCTATACTCAGAGTGCTGCTATCTGGCGTCAGCTTGACTCTCTTCGTACTGCTGTTTGTGGCACATGCTCGTGTTGCCAGATTGTGCGCTCGGATTTGGAGTTTCACCGCATCTATGAGTTTCTGTCTCGGCTTCGCCAGGAGTTTGAGCCCCGGCGTGCTCAGCTGAATGCTCATGGTCGTGTTCCGCTCTCTGAGGTGTTGTCTGAGCTTCGGGCAGAGGAGACCCGTCTCCGTGGTGCTGGTCTTCTTGCGGTTTCGTCTGTGCTTGCTACTCGTGGTGCTCCTTTGTCGTCTGCTACCTCGACTCATGTCGGTCCTGTATGCCGCCGATACTACCCACTCCTCCGATTCGGTCGAGTCGGCACCAGCAGTTCGGTCGAGTCAGCACTAAGTTTCAGGTCGAGTCAGCCCAAAGGCTCGTGGTCGTGGTCGCCGTGGTTCTCTTAAATCCGCTCTTCATAACAAGGATGGCCACACTTGGGCCACCTGTTATACGGGATCCCGATTTCGTCGGCGACATCGGGCGTGGGCGATCGGCTCCTTCGGATCTTCGGCGTTGCTCTCTCCGATCGGGACATTATCGAGTCTTCGCGGTGCCTTTGCTGAGCTCTTCTTCGACAGACACTGCTGGTTCTATGACTGATTCTTCAGGCCCTGTGCGACCACCACCTTCTACACAGTCAGGTACGTCCCCATGGTATCTGGATTCTGGAGCTTCTTTTCATATGACCTCCGAGTCTTCTTTTCTGTCCGCTCTTCGTTCTCTCCCTTCTCCTGTCCGTGTTTTCACAGCTGATGGTACATCTCTCCCTGTTTCTAGTCGGGGCACCCTCTCTACCTCTTCTTTTTTTGTTCCTGATATTTCGCATGTCCCTCTTCTTAAGATGAATCTATTCTCTGCTAGCCAGCTTACTGATTCTGGTTGTTGCGTCATTCTTGATGCTGATTCTTGTGTTGTCCAGGACCGTCGCACGCAGGCTCTGGTTGGAGCTGGCCCTCTCAGCCGTGACTCTTCAGGACTTTGGGAGTTAGACTGGCTTCGTGTTCCTTCCGCTGCCACTTCATCCTCCAGTTCTTCTCCGGTCGTCGCCTCTGCTACCAGCTCCTTTCAGCAGTGGCATCATCGTCTTGGTCACCTTTGTGACTCTCGCCTGTCGTCATTAGTTCATCGTGGTCTTCTGGGG
This sequence comes from Avena longiglumis, assembly GCA_030063025.1. Lineage (NCBI taxonomy): Eukaryota > Viridiplantae > Streptophyta > Magnoliopsida > Poales > Poaceae > Avena > Avena longiglumis. The sequence continues at coordinate 414,491,126 of CP125975.1, read as the reverse complement.
TCTGTCTCAGGAGATGGGTCTTTACATTGTCAGGGCTGTAGGTTGGGTAAACAGATTCAGCTTCCCTATCCTACTAGCGCGTCTGTATCTCAGCGACCTTTTGATTTAGTTCATTCAGATGTTTGGGGTCCGGCTCCTTTCGCTTCGAAAGGGGGCCATCGCTACTATATTTTATTCATCGATGATTTTTCTCGGTACACTTGGTTGTATTTTATGCGCTCTCGTAGTGAGGTGCTCTCCATATATCAGCGTTTTGCGGCCATGGTCCGTACTCAATATTCTTCCCCCATTCATGTGTTTCGTGCTGATTCTGCTGGTGAGTATATCCCCCAGATGTTGCGAGGTGTCCTTGCTAAGCAGGGCACTCTTGCTCAGTTCTCCTGTCCTGGCGCCCATGCCCAGAATGGTGTTGCTGAGCGTAAGCATCGTCATCTTCTTGAGACCACTCGTTCCATGATGATTGCTTCTTCTCTTCCGCCGCATTTCTGGGCTGAGGCTGTTGCTACATCCGCTTATCTCATCAACATTCAGCCTTCTGCTCAAGGGTGGTATCCTCTTGAGCCTATCTGGGATCTCAGACTACTCCATGCTTCGCTTGTTTGGTTGTGTTTGCTATGTTCTTCTTGCTCCTCGCGAACGCACCAAACTGACCGCTCAGTCTATTGAGTGTGTTTTTCTTGGATACAGTGATGAACATAAGGGCTATCGCTTTTGGGACCCTGTTGGCCGTCGGATGCGTATCTCTCGTGATGTTACTTTTGATGAGACGCGCCCTTTCTATCCTCGTCCCACCGCTGGTACCTTCCCGGTGAAAGATATCTCTTTTCTTCTCTTTCCTGACACATCTCCTTCTACTCCCATTGTGCCTTCTTCAGGATCTCCTACCCCTGATGTCTCTTCTTCTACACCGTCCTCCTCTCCTCCGTACAGTTCTCCTAGTTCTCCTCGTTCTCCAGAGTCTTCCTCTACTATTCCTTCTTCTTCATCGTCGTCTCCTGAGTCGTCTTCCTCTGATGAGCTTACATCTACTCGTCCTGTTCGTCAGCGCCATGCCCCCAACCGTTACTCTCCTAGTCAGTATGGTCTTTCTGCTGTCTCTGAGCCGACTTCTTATCGGGATGCTGAGCATCATCCTGAATGGCAGCTGGCCATGGCTGAGGAGATTGCTGCGCTTGAGCGCACTGGCACATGGGATCTTGTTTCTCCCTCCGGTGTTCGTCCTATCACGTGTAAGTGGGTCTATAAGATTAAGACCCGCTCGATGGATCTCTTGGCTATAAAGCGCGTCTTGTGGCTCGTGGTTTTAGCGGGAGCATGGTCGTGACTATGATGAGACCTTTGCTCCTATGGCTCATATGACCACTGTCGTACTCTTCTTCTTTGTTGTACTTGCGTCACACCGTCCGTGTCCCAACTTGATGTTCAGAACGCCTTTCTCAATGGTGAGTTGAGTGAGGAGGTTTATATGCAACCTCCTCCTGGGTATTCTGTTCCCGAGGGGATGGTTTGTCGTCTTCGACGTTCTCTTTATGGCCTCAAACAGGCCCCTCGTGCCTGGTTTGAGCGCTTTGCTTCTGTAGTAACTGCTGCTGGTTTCTCCCCTAGTGCTCATGATCCAGCGCTGTTTGTTCGCACTTCTCCTCGTGGCCGCACTCTTCTTCTTCTCTATGTTGATGATATGATAATTACTGGTGATGATTCTGAGTATATCGCCTTTATTAAGGCTCGTCTTCGTGATCAGTTTCTTATGACTGATCTTGGTCCTCTTCGCTACTTTCTTGGGATTGAGGTTTCCTCCACTTCGGATGGTTTTTACATCTCCGAGGAAAAGTATATTCAGGATCTTCTTGCTCGTGCTGCTCTAGGGGATGAGCGCACTGTTGAGACTCCTATGGAGCTTAATGTTAAGCTTCAGTCTACTGATGGTGATCTTCTTTCTAATCCGACGCGTTATCGTCATCTTGTTGGGAGTCTTGTTTATCTTGCTGTCACTCGTCCTGACATTTCTTATCCTGTTCATATTCCGAGTCAGTTTGTTTCTGCTCCTACCACTGTTCACTATAGTGATCTTCTCTGTGTTCTTCGTTATCTTCGTGGTACGATCACTCGTCGCCTTTTCTTTCCTCGTTCCATCTCCCTCCAGCTCCAGTGTTATTCGGACGCTACGTGGGCGAGTGATCCTTCAGATCGTCGTTCACTTTCTGCTTACTGTGTGTTTCTTGGTGGTTCTCTCGTTGCTTGGAAGACGAAGAAACAGACAGAGGTTTCCCGTTCGAGTGTTGAGGCTGAGTTGCGTGCTATGGCCTTGTTGACTGCTGAGGTGACCTGGTTACGGTGGTTACTTGCGAATTTTGGGGTCTCTATTACCACACCCAGTCTGGTTTTGTCGGTATAGGTGCTATTAGTGTTGCACGTGATCCGGTCAAGCATGAGCTTACCAAGCATATTGGTGTTGATGCTTTCTATACACGTGCTCGAGTGCGAGCTCGAGTTGTTGCGCTTCAGTATGTGCCTTCAGATTTACAGTTGGCGGATTTCTTCACGAAGGTACAGACCAGAGCGCAGCATGATTTCTTACTCTCCAAACTCAGTGTTGTGGATCCAACATAAGTTTGAGGGGGGGGGGGGGGGGTTAGATGTATATATTTGTATATTGTATTGGGGGCTTCCTGCATATTTGCCTGTACCTGTACTATATATTGTGGCCTTTGGTCCCCAGAGGAATACAGGTTGCATATTCCTGACAGTACGTACGTACGGTTTCTCACACATCCACTGCAAAAGCAGCAGTAGCCAGTATAGGAAGAAAAAAGCAGCTGGGTGATGTGCTGCTACCGTGGCTTTGATAATAAAGGTTATTATAGACCAGGTGGTCAACACTTTGTTGTCATGCTGATCTAGCTAGGGACCGAAGAAATGCAGGTGGAAGATAATGACACTCGTTTGTCTTCCCAATGCTTCCTAGTCCAAGTTATGTTTGATCGATCATTCTAAGAGGATTTGATGGGCCAACCTGTTCGGCCGCAACGGAGGGCAGATCGCATCGTCCACTTTCTTGACACATGCCATGACGACATTCGTTATTCTGATGTGCACGAGGATCTATAGAAGGATCTCGTCGAGGAGTGGTGGTCATGGTTAGGACAACAAAATCGCTAGCTTAATATTATATGTGCTGAACAGTACATCGTAGGTCTCATGAAGTTTGAGTTTTTGGTTGATTTATTTGGAACTTGACCATGAACTATTTTGTGTAACAATTGATGAACTACGTAAGTATTATTTGTATTTTATTTATGTTTGGAATCATTTTGATTCGAGTTTCATGATATTTATGCCACACATATTTGCAATTGTGAATATATGGATGCATGAGATTGCCTAGTAGATTGCCCATAGGGAGGAGGCTACACATGAGATTGCCTAGTAGATTGCCCCCTTTTTTGCGTGTACTAAAGTATACTACTACTACTAGGCAATTTCATGCATCCACAGAGAGGAGGCTACACGATCTCGCCAACACTTAATCCGAAACTAACTCCTTTTTGAAATCGCCCGCTTAATTAGGGTGGCAAGCGGGACAAGTTGCGGATTTGACATGCTCTCTAATAATGTTATAAATCTGCTAGTTTCCGCAGCTCCTTCTTGCCTTGATTTAGTTTTACGAGACGGAAAGTGGGTGTCGCCTGCCACCCTACGCTTAATTAGTTAGGATGTTCTCTCCATGTCACATGCTCTTTGCAACAAGTACGTGCATGCATGCATCCGATATGACTAATTTAGGTATCACCCGCTCCGTCGTCGGAGAAGACGCCCATCGTAGCACCCGCAATAGCCGTTTATAGCTCCAACACTTGACGATTGTAGCATAGGCAGAGTTCAAGTACAACTCTACCACCCTTCCTTGGTAGCACCACCAGTCCACCATCCTTCAGGCAACAGCGGTGGCCATGACAGTCGTAGTAATGCACCCCCTCCCCTTGTAGCATCACCACCCTCCCATGGCATCATCGACAGTGGCCTTTGTAGCAACACACCCCTCCCATAGTAGCACCACAACCCTCCCATAGCAACATCAGCGGCAGGACCTTGTAGCAACCATGCCCAACTTTGGAAGTGCCTCCCCTGAGCGGGGCAGGAGGTGCAGTGACACAGCCGTCGAGGAAAGAGGAAGCACAGGGAGGCAACTCCAATGATGTGTAGGATGCTGAGGTATGGATGCGTGATAGAGGCCGAAGGAAAGAGAAATGAAAGGGAGAGGTGGGTTGTTGGGAGACATCTATTCAAAGTGATAAGGTAGGTGGCAGGTCCTCGCTTGACCAGATCCATTTTCTCTCTGTCACGAGAAGGATGCATGGTGCATATGCCTGGACACGAGCTGGATCGGTCCATCTTAGTCCGAGCCGGCAAAAATCTCGGGTTGGACATGCCGAGCCCGAGCCAGGTCGACATCGTCGGCGAGCCATAAAACGGAGCTCGGCCCGAGCTTCCGACGAGCTCGGTCCAGCTCGGTGCAGCTCGCGAGCCAGGCAGGCCTAGGTCACTGACGGGTGGGTGATACGTTGGAAACGTATCTATAATTTTTGATGCTCCATGCTTGTTTTATATCTACTTTTCTTTACTTGTCCACACTTTGAGGTGCTTTTTACATGTTTTCTGGTACTAACCTATTAACAAGTTGCAACAGTGCCAGATGCCTGTTTTCTACTGTTTTTGGTTTCAGAAAAGTTAGTAAAGAAATATTCTCGGAATTGGACGGGACGCAAGTCAAAATCAATAACTTTCCATGGGGAATAGGGAGTCCAGAGGGGAGACGGAGAAGTGGGCTAGGGAGGCCAACCCCCCCAGCGCGGTCGTGGACTGTGCAGGTAGGGTTTGCTACCTGGTCGCTTCGGACTCCCCGCCGCTGTCGAGAATCCACGAAACCGTCGGTTGCCGCCGCCACCATCGTCCCTAGATCGGGGGATCTGAAGTTCTTCCCGGCACCCTCCCGGAGAGGAGATCATCCCGGAGGCCTTCTCTCCGGTATGATTCGTGAGTAGTTCCACCTTGGACTATGGGTGTATGTAGTAGCTAGATGGTTGTATCTCCTCCTTTGTGCTTTCATGTATAGATCTTAAGAGCTCCGTTCATGATCAAGATCAAATCTACTTGTAATCATGCATGTTGTGTTTGCGGGGATCCGATAGATATTGAGATTATTATGTTGGTTTGATTAATGGTTCTATCTTTATGATTCTATCATGTCTGTGTTGTTTGTGATCTTGCATGCTCTCCGTTGCTTGTAGTTATCTTGGCCAAGTAGTTGCTAGTGACTCCAAGAGGGAGTATTTATGCTTATAGTGGGTTCATGCCTCTAGTTTCCAAGGGAAGTGACAGAAATCTCTTTGGTTGTAGATGTGATGTTGCTACTAGGGATAAAACAACAGTCCCTTGTTCATGGAACATGTGGATTGTTTACCTTACACACTTTGCTTAAAGCAGTTGTCTGTTGCTTTCAACTTAATACTGGAGGGGGTTCGGATGATAACCTGAAGGTGGACTTCTAGTCATAGATGTAGTTGGATTACGGTCTATGTATAATGTTGTATTGCACAATCAACTTCATAGGATCTTGCTAGCTAGTAATTGCATTGTTTTGCCTTGCTCAGTTTCTGTCAATTGCCCCGCTGTACTTTGTTTACCCTTCATGCCATGTTGTTTATCTAAGGAGAGCACCTCTAGTGAACTATGGACCCCGGTCCAATCTTTACCATTGATACATCTTCCATTGTTACTTGTTTACTTACTGCAAACCATTACCTTCCACACCATATGTTCAATCCTTTGTTACAGCAAACCGGTGAGCTTGGCAACCTCACTGATTCATTGTGACAAAGTCTTGAGTTTGTGTTGTGCAAGTCTCCATGTTGCCAGCAACACATGTGTGACGTTTCCTTTCTCCTTATGGTTCGATAACCTCGGTCTTTACTAAGGGAAACTTGCTGCTGTACTCCATCACACCTTTCTCTTGGGGTTCCAATGAAGTGCTCCACGTCAATAGTTGGATGGGTGCAAGAATGAACCCTAATAATAGAAGTAGAAATACCATGTCAATAGATAATCAGGATGAAGAAGAAGATCCTGAGGAGAGAGTGTTTGAATCATCAACATCTTCTCAAAACCCAGGGAATATACATTATCCAGTGTTTAACTATCTTGCCCACGAGAGCACCTGGGAAGCAGCAGGATCTGTGTATCCTGTTGACAACTCAAGAAACGAAGCTCAGGAGATGTAGGTTGGAGATAATTTTGAATATGTTTCTGAAGACTTTTCAGCTGAGCTGGAGGGAGTCAATGCGCTCAGGTTGAGTAATGACTCAAGTCCTAACACTTCACATACAGAGTATATTCCTTCTGGAAGGCCATATGTTCCACAAACTGTGCGACGAACAACACGTCATCACGGTTGGACATCAGGCATGTACGATGAGCGTAGTTACTATTAGAAGGAGACAATTAGTTAGTAGTATCAAGTACTATGTATTGTACCCCAAGTAATAAGGTAGTTTTGTGATTATACCTATATGGTATATGTTGTAATGACTTTGTATCATTATTATATTGTGTAAAATATGTGAAATGCATATTTGGATTTTCTTTGGATCTTCATTGTGTGACTAGTTCTATGCGTAAAGTCAAGCTCAGAACACATGTGCATGATGTAATTATGAGTATTCACTTTATGTTGCAGGACTAAAGGGACATGGATACGGGTGTAGGAATGGAAACTGAAAAGCAGCGGATGGAGCAAGAGGCCAAGGAAAAGGCCGATGCAGATGCAGCAAAGCAAGAAGCATTACCACCACCAATGAGGCTGTTAATGGAGCAGAATTTAATGCAATGCATGCAAATGATGAAAGAAACCTAGAACAAGTTCATGGAAGAGTTGTTGGGGCGAGCAAATCAGAGGGCACCTGAAGGTGGAGGATTGAGTCTATCTGATTTCCAGAATGCAAGGTCGTTACCTTTTGCATCAGCTCCTGAACCAATGGATGCAAAAGACTGGATAGCAGATACTAAAAGGAAGCTGAAAACTGTAGGTTGCAATGATGAGGAGAAATTGAGATATGCAACTCATCTGCTGACTGGACCTGCAACATCATGGTGGGAAAATCAGTTGGCCATGCAACCACCAGGAAGGGAGTTTACCTGGGAAGAGTTCAAGCAGAGATTCCGTGAATATCATGTTCTGGAAAGTGTCATGGAGTTGAAGTGGAGAGAATTTGAGGAGCTTCAGCAAGAATATACGAGTGTCATGAAGTACATCCAGGAGTTTATCCAACTGTCTCGCTATGCTGAGGAGGATGTCAAGACTGAAGAGAAGCGGAAGAAGCGTTTCCTGCATGGATTAAATCCATTTGTGAGGATGCAGCTAAGGTTAGCCAATAAGCAAACTTATCAACATTTGTTAGATGCAGCCATTACTTTTGAAGATGACTACAAGAATATCCAAGAGGACCAAAGGAAGAGAGCCAAGAAGGAAACCAAGAGGATTCAAGCAAGCAAACCTAAACCCAACCTGGAGTTCAAACCTCAGAATAGGAATTATGGCAACAATAACAATAACAAGGGCAGTGGTGGAAATCAATCCAATCTGAGAAGGAATGTTATTTGTAACAAGTGTGGAATTCCAGGGCATTTCCAGAGGGAATGCAAAAAGCCTGTAGTGATCTGTTACGGTTGTGGTCAGAAGGGGCACATCAAGCCAGATTGTCCGAGCAAACCACCTGGAGGATGGCCTACCAAGGGAGGAGGACAAGCTAGTGGAGGAAATGGACAGCCCAATAAAGGAGGAAATAATGGCAAGAACAAGAATGGCAAGAGGAACCGACCTACCGGGAAACTGAACTGTGCAACCCTCGAGGAGGTGGATAATTCGGAGCATCCAGTGATAGGTACGCTCAATATCCTTACCAATCCTGGCAAAGTTCTATTTGATACTGGTGCAACTACTTCATTCATTTGTAAAGAATTTTGTGATAATTTTGGGATTAGAAGGGTAATGTTAGAAAGTCCTATGACCATAGTTACGGCAGGAGGGAATGTGATTGTACGCCACATAAAACAAGATCAGGTTATCTCGATCTGTGGTTGTACATATTTCATAGACCTTTATGTGATTCCTTTGAAGGGAATTGCAGTAGTGCTGGGGATGGATTGGATGATGGAACACAGAGCTCAGATAAATTGTGAGGAGAAAACTGTCTCAATCAAAACTCCAAGTGGAGAAAGGATAGTTTATCAAGCAGATAAGCACAGTCATATCATGGTGGATCTGCAGTTGAACTCAATGAAAGAGGTCAAATTAGAAGAGATTCCTATAGTAAATGAATTCCAAGATGTTTTTCTAACAGAGCTACCGGGAATGCCACTATACTGGGAGATAGAGTTCACCATTGACCTAATTCCTGGTACAGCACCAATAGCTCAAGCACCATATAAGATGGGACCCAAAGAGTTGAAAGAACTCAAAGAGCAAATTGATGAGTTAGCTAGAAAAGGATTTATACAGGAAAGTGTATCTCCATGGGGAACACCAGTGATCTTTGTGGATAAGAGAGATGGTTGAAGATGGATGTGTGGTGATTATAGAAATCTGAACAACGTGAATATCAAGAATAAGTATCCTTTACCAAGAATTCAAGATTTATTTGATCAAGTGAAAGGGGCTGGAGTATTTTCAAAGATCGATTTAAGATCTGGATACCATCAAATAAAAATCAAGCCGGAAGATGTTCCAAAAACAACATTTGTCTCAAGATATGGACACCATGAGTATCTGGTAGTACCATTTGGTTTGACCAATGCACCGACAATATTCATGAATCTGATGAACAAGATCTTCATGCCATATTTGGAGAAGTTTGTCATAGTCTTTACTGATGATATTCTGATATATTCTAAGGATAAGGAAGATCATGCTGATCATTTGAGAATAGCATTGCAGACTTTAAGAGGACATAAGATGTATGCTAAGTTTAGTAAATGTGAATTTTGGCTTGATAAGGTAGAATTCCTTGGTCATGTTATCAGTAAGGATGGAATTGCGGTGAATCCATCTAAAGTTCAGTCGGTACTAGAGTGGACTGCACCGACCAATGTGAAGCAAATTCGAGGTTTCTTAGGAATGGCTGGTTATTATCGGAGATTCATTGAAGGCTTCTCCAAAATAGCTGGACCAATGACCAAATTATTAAGGAAGAATACACCATTCAAGTGGGATGAGAAATGTGAATCAAGTTTCCAAGAGTTGAAGACTATATTAACCACAACTCCAATCCTAGCGGTTCCTGAGACAGGGAAGGACTTCACCGTATACTGTGACGCGTCTAAAGAAGGTTTGGGTTGTGTATTAATGCAAGACCGGAAAGTGATTGCTTATGGTTCAAGACAACTGAAACCACATGAAGTCAACTATCCAACTCATGATTTAGATTTAGCGGCAGTAGTTTTTGCACTGAAAGGATGGAGGCATTTTCTTTATGGAGCCAGATGTGAGTTATACACTGACCATAAAAGTCTCAAATATTTCTTCACTCAAAAGGAATTGAACATGAGATAGAAGCGTTGGTTGGAACTAATCAAGGATTATGATTTAACAATCAACTACACCCCAGGAAAAGCAAATGTTGTAGCAGATGATTTAAGCAGAAAGAGTGCAGATATTCAGCCAAGCAATGGGGAGTTACCAAAAGAGTTACAAATGGACTTGGAAAGATTAGAGATTTAATTTATCAGAATAGAGGTTCTTGGAGGATTAGCCACTATGAAAGTAGTTGCAGAGCAGGACAGTGATCTTAAGCAAGAAATTTTTAGACATCAAGAAGAAGATCCTTTTATTGCTGAGGAAATTCGAAGGATATCTCAAGGGAAAAAAAATCAGTTTTTCGCCTTGGAGATTATGAGTCTTGATGGTTTCAAGACCGTCTTTGTGTTCCAGATGTGACGGAGATTAGAAATGTCATACTCAAAGAAGCACATGATACACCATATTCTATACATCCAGGGAGTACTAATATGTATATGGATTTGAAAGAACTATTCAGGTACATCTCCACAAACTTCGGGACGAAGTTTAATTTAAGGGGGAAGTCTGTAACATCCTAGCATTTAGGAACTAACGAAGGGTAGATTTAGGAATATGGAATGTTGCATGCATCTATTTGTGAAAATGTGGGTAAAATTTTCGCCAAATAAAAACCTTAAGTGATCAATGTTTCTTTCATACTTTGAGATTAAGTTTAGTCTTAAAGGATGATTGTTATAAACTTTGATATGATCTTTAAGGAATTATATGTTTTTAAAATGAATTTGAATTTTAAACTTGAGTGTTTGAATTATAATTCAAGTGAGTTAAGAATAAGTTCTGAATCTTAATTTAATTAAGAGATAAATATTACAACTTAAATTCTATCCAAAGAAAAAACATTAATGAATATGAAACTTATTTCTTAGCATCAATATATATATAATCAAGTTATAAAATTGTAACTTATTGAAATCATCCACACAATTCACAAAAGCAAATATACAAAGAATAAGAATATTCTTTATTAATAATAATATAATCTTTATTACAATTGAATAAAATAAAGATTACAAAAATAATAAAAGAAAATTACAAAAGTATGAAGAAGATTACATTGGACTATTTACTAACTATTCTAGAACTAAACCTAAACTAAATCTTCATCCATATATCTGTACCTGCAAGACAAAGACTAACTAAAAACAAAAGAAGGTTAGTGTTAGTATTATTTCTCTCAGACATGTCAGTGAAGTGCACTAGACAAATTCATCATTGAGAAGTTTATAGAAAAGGGGCAAGTTTCACCAATATGAAAGAATCGATCTTTCATAAATTTAAAGCCAGAAGGCAAATGACAGCCAAGAGGGACAAATCCACCAGCCAGGTAAAAGTAACCAGGTAAAAGTAAGTTTCAAAAATTCTTAACATATCCACAAGTGCATAGCAAGCACACAGGCAGGACACACACCAACATGCATATGGTGTGTTGTCGACCTCACAAAACAGCCCAATCTCACAAAACCACAAGCACAGCCGTGGAGAGGCACCAGTGCATTACTCCACTGCACAACACACAAGAACAGCCAGCCTAGACAGCAGCTTATCAAGCACATCAACCAAACCAAACCACCAAGGATCAACCAAACATCTCCAGCATGGTGACATAAGGAGGGGGATGGATCAAGTGGACAGCAAGATCAAGCCCAGGAGCTAGGAGGAGCATATTAGCTCAAGATCAAGCACATGAGTCCAGCAAAACCAGATCAAGATCATCACCAACTTACTCCACAAAAATCAGAGTCTGTGGTGAGTTTCATAAAACCTTCACATGATCTAATCATCTTATTTAGAGAAAAGCATGTGTTGTTTTATAAAACAAACCCTCAGAAAGCACCCAAGTGGGGTGAATCCATCATAGGGATTTCTAAAACTCTAAAGGAAAACAACAAAGTACCAGGATCCAACCAGAGCTCAGAGCAACATCCTTGCTCTGGTTGTCAAACTATATTTTACAATTCAGCCATACATATACCTATGATCTATTCTAGGCACATCCCTAAAGGAAGGGTAGCACCTTAGAAACAAATCTTCGGGATCCATAGATTGATCAAGCTCACTATCATTTCTTCCAAGCTTTGATTTAGTAAAGAATAGCTGGTACTACTACCAGGACTATCTAGATGAACCAATTAGATAAGATTTGAATCCCTAAGCCTCAGACCAACATCATTGATCTTAGGGAATTCAGAAAAGAACATCTATGTTTATCCCTCAAAGCCAAGTTTGTCATTAAGCATAAAACAACCCAATTCATGGGTTGGAATCAAACTTGTGTGCCATACCATGATGGTGTCACAATAACAATCCATTATGAATTAGGATAGACATTTAATCATCACAAATTCAAACAATCAACTTAACTAATCATTTTCCTGTCAACACAGTTATCATAACTAGGATATTCCTATGATACACTTCACTGTTTGAGATCAAGATGATCTCAAACCATACACTAGTTCTAAGCCAACAACACCAAGACAATGATTTCCTCATGTCATAATCATGATCATAAACCTAGAGATGACAGTGAAAACTTATCAAGTCACTGACTTAATTAAGCATGATTCCCAAGCATCAAATCATCTAGTAAGCCACCAGAAACATCATAGATCATTTTAAGCAACAAGCCTTAGGACAATAATCATTTAGCATGTGCACAGACCATCCAAACATGATTCAATTCATCCAGTACATGATCAATCACATAGCAGGAACCCTAAATGGATAATCATCCTAATCTGAATCAGACAGTAGCAAGAGAGGACACTGCTAGCATCTAGCATCGAATCAGCAAGCAGAGAGCACCGGGGGAGAGGAATCAAACTCACCGTAGGTCCTCGCTGAAGAATAGAAGAGGAAGCAGAGGGTCCGACGACCATGGTGGCACGGCGAGCACCCATAGGGGCGCAACCGACGACGCCACGACGACCACGATCACGCACGAGGTGCAGAGAATCACCTCGACGCACGACGACCATGTCAGCACCTGAATCCATGCCAATCCCCAAACCCTAGGGTTTAGGACGGTATCGATTCATGGCAGGAGAGCCCTAGGCTCGAATCCAATTGGATAGAACGAACGGGCATCACCGACAACCCCCTGTTACACCACGGCGACGACCAGAATGGCTACGGCGGCGGGAATCGCCGGTGGCAGCATCGCCGGCCACAAGGTCGGGGTCAGAGGAGGAGAGGATGAACTCGAGGGAGAGAGAGAGGCAGCTAGGAGTGGGACGAGCTGGGCCAGACCCTTCGGGGTGGTCCTTTTGTCTAGGACTAATGGGCCACTAGGGCCCAATAAGAATAACCAGCCCAGAAATCCTTCCAGGCCTGTTTTAATAAAAATAAAAAGACCAAAATGCCCCTGACATCAATAAAATTCTAGAAAATAAAATAAAAGTCCAAAAATTATAAATAAAATATTTTTGGATTCACAATAATCCATACTATTCAAATAAAATAAAATATAAAATATTAGACATTTAAAATTTTATAAGAATTTTGTAATTTATATATTCCTTATGGAATTTTACAAAATTATTGAAAGATAATAAAAATAAAAAAAAATCACTTTTCATTATATATTAATATTATATTATTTTTGAAAAATACTAAATAAATATTTAATAACAATTTTAATGTATAATTGATAATTCCTAAAAGAATTATTAAATCAATAAAAGTCAAATAAAAAGGAAATAAAATAAAAATAATTCAATATATGTTATAAATATTAAAAAGTAATATCTATAAATCCTTTATTATTAAAAAGAACTTTTTTATAATAATGGGGTGAATGCATATCAAGTTAAATGATGCATAACATTATTGCATAATCATTTTGCTTCTTTAAATATTGTCCTTACCGGGCAATAATGATGTTTTTGTAGACATAGAAGCTCAAGGTCCAGTGCAAGCATCAGACTTCACTACCTTGCCATCACAAGGCAAGTTCATCACTTGCTCATGTCCTTTGAAGAGTCTTTATCAAAGTATTTGCAAATTGTGTGTTATCATATATGCTATAAAAGAAAGAAAATATTATTTCCACAAATAAAGAAATCATAGATATCATCCTAAGTGATGATATAATGGATAAATGGAACTTAGGGTTCTAGTTTGGAACAATTATGATCAAGTAGGTACTTAATAACCCCTGACATCAGTGATTCTAGCGCCGTATATTACGCGTTATCCATGAGATTTGGAATGGGACAAAGAAGTCAGCTGTATCTTCTTCCTCTCGCATGAAGCCGGATGTGCAGGTCGTGGGTGTTATCCTCGTAGCGTGCATATTAATAGGTAATTTGTAGAGGATATGCAGCATATGGGTGGGAACCCTCATCGTCCCACGATAGTTCTGTCATCTAACGGTTTGTACAAACCATTGCCGTAATTCATTATGTGGGCATGGTGTACACCAAGGAGGCATGCGGGGTCACGAAGGGGGAAGTGATTGGCTTGGACCAACTACTGGGCCCCACATCATGGAATTGTGGACGGGAAAGTATGCCCGGTTGTGCAACAAAGAGTTGATCTCTCATGGGTAAAGTAACGCACCTCTGCAGAGTGTAAGAACTGTAACTTGTTACTCCCTGTTCCAGGAAGGAGCTACGAACACGGCAGGAAAGTAACTCCATGAAAGTTCTAGTCAACCTGTGAAGGCTGATTGTCATAGTTTTTCAGAATAAAATCAATCTTTGAAGAAAGATTTTACAAAAATTGCATAGTGCCAAGGATTTATAATCCGAGGTGGTAGTTAGAGCATCAAACTTCCCACCTTGCATATAATGAACTTGTTGGGTAATGCTGTTACTCATTCTTTCCTTTGATCCCTTGCTTAGACTCTGAGGATCCAGAAGACGTGCCAATGTATGCAGCCGAATGCCAAGAAGATGTGTTCTACGAGGAACCTGATCTGTCCGGAGGAGTTGAAGGAGTGGATTACAAAATCCGCTATGGTGTTGATGATAACGAGTCCAACTAAGTATCCTTAGTTAATAGTAACCAATGGAGCCGAGCATCATGAACTCTATAGAATAAGCTGTTGAGCTCAACTCCTAGACGGAGTTTCTACTTTTAAATTCCGCTAAAACACTTTATATTTTGGGTTTGTAAGTTGGATCTTTTGGAAGTCTTGAACTTCCGATATTGTAATAATAATAATTTGTGTACTTTTGTAATATGGACCCGCAATGTTTCTGTTCTACCACTCTGAGGGATGTGATATTTATGGAACGATGTTCTGTGGATGTCATGTCAACGACTATAGTGTACTACACATGTAGTGGTATTCTAGGTCACCGCAGATTATTGCTATGAGAAGTGATATTATGAAATTTAAATAGCTTGATAGTGAACATGTTGCTCCTGCTTGGGAAAGAATGAAATCTTTGGTTAAAAATTGCCCTACTCATGGACTCACTGATTGGATGATTATCCAAACTTTTTATGCATGTTTGAACTTCTCCTCAAGAAACCTGCTGGATTCTGCTGCTGGAGGTACTTTTATGGGACTCACCTTGGGTGCTGCAACAAGACTCCTTGATAATATGATGGTTAACTACTCTGAATGGCATGTTGAGAGATCTCCACATGGTAAGAAGGTAAATTCTGTTGAGGAAACTTCCTCTTTGAGTGAAAAGATTGATGTTATTATGGCTAGGCTATGCTTGTTAATGGGAAAGCTCCTCTAGATCCTAATAGTGTTCCTTTAGCCTCTTTGGTTGCTCAAGAAGAGCAAGTTGATGTGAACTTCATTAGAAACAATAATTTCAACAACAATGCCTGCATGAATAATTTTGGTATCTTCATGTGATCTTGGTTCTAGTGTCTCTATTATGCCTAGGAATATTTATGAAATGCTTGATTTACCACCATTTGAAGATTGTTATTTGAATGTACCACTCAATGATAATGCTAAGAAGAAACTCATGGGGAGTGTTAATGTTGTTCTCATTATGGTTAATAATGCTTATGTCCTTGTTGATTTATATGTTTTGGATGTTGAATACAATGCTTCTTGTCATATTACTTTGGGAAGACCTTTTCTTAGAACAGTTGGTGTCATCATTGATATGAAAGAAGGCACCATCAAATATCATTTTCCATTCAAGAAAGGTATTGAACACTTCCCTATGTGGAGAGAGAAGTTTCTTTTTGCTCCTCCTTTGAAAGCAAGATTTGATGTTAATGCTTCCTCATTTGAAAATACTCGATTCTTCTTGCTTCTTGTGCCTAACTTAAAGGCGTTAAAGAAAAGTACATGTTGGGAGATAACCCAAGAGTTTTCTTGAGTCTTGGAAGTTATTACTACTGTAATGAACTCTACTTATCTTTTTTGTTTGCTTTTTGTGCCAAGAATGACCTCTAATGAGAGGGAACTAAGATTTGGGGAGTTGCTGTCCCGAAACAGATTTCTGTCCTCCACCAAAAATATTCGTGAGGAGGCTCTGTAACTCAGATTGAGCTCAAAATTTACGAATAGATCCCCCAGTATGTTGGATAACTTTAATTAGTTCAACACTTTTGATTTGAGCAACAGAAGATGTTCGAAAAAATCCGTTTCTACCTGTAGGTCTATTTTGACAGATTTCTGCCGTTATTTGCATTTGCTTCTTCTTGATTCCTTTTTGAGCTCTCTTCAGGTAAATTGAGTTTCTTTGAAGGAGTTACTACAGTAGCTTGTGTTTTTAGTGTAAAGCCTTGCTGTTCCAAAGCTTTGCCCGCGGTCTAATACCTTTTGAATAAGCTAATGTTGCTAATGAAAATTGTGCGAAGTTTTGTATGAAGGAAAAATTTCAGGTGTAGAGAGAGAATGATGCAATGAGATGAAGAATGGACGAAAGCTCAAGATTGGGTATGCCACCATGGTGTCACCCCAAGAAATATCCAAGAGGTACAAGCGTCAAAGCTTGGGGATGCCCAAGGCATTCCCTTCTTCATCAATAAAAAGCTCAGGTATGTCTAGACACTTCACTTTTATTGTTTCATGCACAGTTGTGTTGTTCTTGGAGCGTCTTACTTTTAGTTTCCTTTGCTTAGTTTATTTAGTTTGCTTTAGTAGTTTGGACCCCAGCTCTCGCTGTGTTGTTTTACAAATAAGTTTGCTTGGTGTTTGGAAATGAGTAGTAAGTTCTTGCTTGAAGTGCAAGAGGAGCTTGCATTAACTGTGACTAAGACTTTAGCATGACATGCTAGGTGTTGTTTTTGCATTATGCTTAGTGATTATTGCTGTAGCATGTCTTGTTCCAATCAATTGGGATTGCTTAGTGTTCCTTGAAGAAATTATGCGTGTTTTAGCATGCAAAAGCATAGTATTGTGGTATTCTCCTTTGATGTTTTGCTTGGGTTGACTTGGCACATGCTTACACCATGATATGACTATGACAAGTCACCATTAGCCTCTATGATCATTTAGTCCTTGACTTGTAGTACCACTATTTGCTTTGATTAGTTTGCTTTGTTGCATTGCATAATTATGTCCATTATTACTCTCTTAGTTGGTTGCTCCCAGTCTTTTGCTAGCCTCCACTTGTATGAGTAAGTTCTACTCATCCTTCCAACTCCCAGGAAACCAAGTTATTCCAAAGTGTCCACTATAAACTCCTATGCATGGTGTGTTACACCATTCCAAGTATATTCTTGTTTTCAACTATCTTCCAATTTAAAACTATTTTGTTATGTGAAAACTTAGTGATTAAAGCCCTCACGAACTTGATGGCACATTTTATTCTTTGCCCCTAATAAACTTGAACCATTGAGGAAACTTTGTTGTATATGCTTGCACTTATAAGTCGGGATTAGCAGAACCGTGATGTCATGGGGAACATTTTCAACATTGCACTTGTACTTTTTGTACTTTGTTGATATCATGCTCTTTTTTCTATGGATGTTACCGGTGTGAAATGAAGTGGGAACTTGTAATTCCATGGATTTTGTATTATGTGTTAGAGAAACGCCTGGGCCGCTAGCCTAAGCCATGCCTAATCATGGTGGAAACTTGCAGCATCACCATAGTGAGCTATCTATGAAGCATCCACAATAAAAAGCTATGCATATGGTAAATAAAAAGATTGCTGAGATGCTCATTGTCTACTTGCCTTGTCATTTTGGTTATGGGAAAGCTCATGTACCATGTGCAAGGGGTACCCCGTTGGCGGTTCTCAATGATATGCAAATACTTACAGTGACAAGAACTTACTTGGGCCCTAAGTTGAGTATCCATGAGGTGTAGCCCTCATAGTCAAGGGACTTGAGATTGCCAACTTATACTTTGTCAAGCATATACTCCAGCTTTGACACTTTAACCTTAACCACTTCAAGATGCTTATGATAGGGGCAATGAGGGTTCAAAGCTAACTAGTACCATAATTTTTGGAAGCTCTTTTTGAAACTTGTAATCACTGCTTCCTTTACAAAAAGGCCTTTCTTACCTTCTACCTTTAGGCACCCTTAAGAGAGCATAGTCGTCATTCTGTGTGCAATGTTCCAAAGCTTATTAATTGATGCATATTGTGTTATTAGTTGTTCTTGTGCTATTTGTTTCTAGTCACCCTTGTGAACTTTGAAGGTGTCCTATGCATATATTTGCTAGTCTATGAGGGACAAGCTGATTGCCACTATGGTATATTTTTTTATGTGAAACAAACAAACGTTTTTCAATGCATGTTATTCATGATCTTTGTTTGTAGTCTTTCATGTTGCATGCATAGTTACTATGTCCTATTGTTAGAACTCCATCTTTCATGCACATGTTTAGAGTTCTTTGATCACAGCTTTCAATGCTTACAAATGGTTTGATATTTATTGTGAGGGTGCATGTCACCTCAATAATTATTCTTTTTACCACTTACCTACTCGAGGACGAGTAGGAGTTAAGCTTGGGGATGCTGATACGTTGGAAACGTATCTATAATTTTTTATGCTCCATGCTTGTTTTATATCTACTTTGCTTTACTTGTCCACACTTTTAGGTGCTTTTTACATGTTTTCTGGTACTAACCTATTAACAAGTTGCAACAGTGCCAGATGCCTATTTTCTGCTGTTTTTGGTTTCAGAAAAGTTAGTAAAGAAATATTCTCGGAATTGGACGGGACGAACGTCAAAGTCAATAACTTTCCGTGGGGAACAAGGAGTCCAAAGGGGAGACGGAGAAGCGGGCCAGGGAGGCCAAACCTGAAGGGTTTCGCAGCATAGTAAATCAAAAAAATTCTACGGATGCGAACGGGGAAGCCAAGATCTAATCTAGGAGATGCAATCAACGAGATAGATAGATGAGATCTTCATACCCTTGAAGGAATCACACAGCGGAAACGTTCAACAGAACGTGGTTGGTGTAGTCGTACTCGCCGTCTCCTCCTCGCGATCCAATCCGATCCTATGCCGCAAGTGGCGGCGCCTCCGAGATATACACACGTACGGTGCTGCGACGTCTCCTCCTTCCTCGGTCCAGCAAGTGGGGTGGAGAGATAGATTGGATCTACAACACGACGGCGTGGTGCAATGGTGGAGAGTTTCTGCATCAGGGCTTCGCCTACGTGCAGTCGGGAGAGAGAGAGGTGGAGGGTAGCAGGTCGGCGGCTAGGGTTGGAGGAGTCGTGGGAGGAGGGGTGCGCCCCTGCCCATCTTATATAGGGGGCTGGCCGGCCCACTTGGACCTTCCTCCAAGCCCTAGGGCGGCGGCCCCAAGGGTTGGAGTGGGGGGCAAGTTTCCCCCCACCTTCTAGAAGGGTTCCCTAGGGTTTCCCCTAGGGTTTGGCCGACTGGTCCTATGGGGCCTTGTGCCCCTGGACCAAAGCGGCCAGGTCACTCCCTCGTAGGCCCACGCAGGCCTCCGACAAGTGGGGCCACGTTGGTACCACTCCGGAAGCTTCTAGAACCTTCCGGTACAATACCGAATACTCTGAAACGATTTTGAAATCCAAAAACTGCTTTCCTTTATATGAATCTTATTCTCCGGACCATTCCGGAACCTCTCGTGATGTCCTGGATCTCATCCAAGACTCCGAACAAAAACTCACAAACCAATTATCCATTCTATCCTAGCGTCGAGACACGTTAAGTGTGTGACCCTACGGGTTCGATAATATGCAGACATGATATTTTATCAATAATCAACAAAGGGATCCGGAACCCCATATTGACTCCCACATATTCATTGATGATCATATCGGATGAACCACGATGCCAGGATTCAATTAATCCAATATGTATTCCCTTCGTCACGCGATATTTTACTTTCCCGAGATTCGATCATTGGTATCGGCATACCTAGTTCAATCTCGTTCACAGCAAGTACTTTACTCGTTCCATAATGCGATATCACTTTGTGATTAACTCCTTAACCACGTGTGAAAGTACCGACTTGATACGACTAGAGGGGTGGTGAATAAGCGTCTACCCAATTTTAATTTGTTTCTCACTTTTAGGCTCAACGAGAAAGGAAGTTATCTAGAGATGCAACTAAGTGAACAACCTAAAGCAAGAAAACAAACACCAACCACAAAAACAGTAAATAGCAAGGAGTAAAGGAAGGGAACGAAGTAACCGGAGAGGGGACACGGAGATGTAATTCCCGTAGTTCACTCCCAAGGAGCTACGTCTACATTGGAGAGGTGTCGAGGCCACACAAGGTCACCCGAGCGCCACAAAGGCCTCACCTTCTTCTCCGGTGAGCTCCCCCACAAAGGAGGCCTCACAATCCACTAACCGGTGACCTTGAAGGCGCCAACCGAAACCTTTACACCAAGGTTGAGGGGGAGGCTCCACAACTCAATTGGAGGCCCTCAACGACACCTCGAAGCTTTACAAAGCAAGCCTTAGCTCCGAGGATGCCCAACACCGTCTAGGGTTCCAAGAAACCCAAGAGCAACAAGATCCACAAAGGATGGGTGGGGGAAATCAAATCTTCTTTGGTGGAAGTGTAGATCTAGGTCACCTCCCTCACCTCTCAAAAGATCAGTTCATTTGAGTGGCTAGAGAGAGAGATCTAGTGAGGTGAAGCTCAAGCATTAATGGAGGAGAGAGAAAAATTCGAGAGAGGATGGGAGGAAGAAGAGGGGTGCCTTAAATAGGCCCCTCGCGCTGAACCGTTATAGCCCCCGCGACCTCACCGGAAGTTTCGGTGAGAGGCCGGAAGTTCCGCCCAGCCTGGCTCCAACGGTCATCAGACCGTTGACGCCCGCTCCAGAAGCGCAACAGGAATTTCCGGTCAAAACAGACCGGAAGTTCCGGTGGACTTCCGACGCAAGTTCCGGCAAATAGAACACTTCAAAACAGAAGGTTACTGAGCCACCACCGGAACTTGGAGCGGAACAAGGAGCAGAACTTCTGGGTCGCGAACCGAATATGGCCGGAAGTTCCGGCGTCTGGGCGGAAGTTCCGCTCAGGACCTTTTGGCAGGACAAGTTCCGATGCAAGTTCTGGCCCAAGTTCCGGCAATTAGAACACTTCATACAGAAGGTTACTGATTCACCATCGGAACTTGGGGCGGAACTAGCGTCGGAACAAGGCTTGAGCAGCCCGCAGAAAAAATCCTGAGCGGAACTTCCGGCGCCAGGCCGGAAGTTCCGGTGAGACACAGAAAGCTTCAACAGAACAGGAACTCACTCTCTCACGGAATAGTAGGATGGCTGTGGCGGTGCATATAGGTTTTGTGCAAGAACAAGTGATTTCCCACAGCCTTCCAAGATGGACCCCCTCTTAATAGTACGGTGACATAAAAACAACAACCGGAGAGAAACTAGGAGGAAACTAAAAAGGCCACCGTCTTCATGATATCCCAAGAGAGCATCCACCACAAGAGAAGGAGACAACAACAATGTTTCCCCTGAAACACAAACGCACAATTAAAAACACAATTGGGATTATCATTAACACCAAAAACATCATGGGAAGATATAGTCCTTTCAATCTACCCCTTTTTGGTGTTAGATGACAATCCCAAAGATTTGCATAGAATAAAACCAATCTTTGCAATGGATGGGACAAGCTCCCCCTGTATGTGTGCAAGGTAGAGAAAAACTCTAAGGACAAGACTGGTACACATACAAGGAGGCTCCACCAACGATTGCAAAGATAGAACAAGGCAGGGTACAAGAGAGGATAGAAATCATACCAGAACCAACCAAATGTGGTGGAGACAAAAGGAGTAATAACAATAAGGGCTATGAGGCTCCACCACCATATGCATGTGCTCAAAAGATGAAAACAAGAAACCACACACACGACATTGCATAAGATATCACATAGTCTCGAACATAACAAGGTCCACAAGCACACATAAGTTCACGGACATAAAGTCACAAGCACACAAATAAAACTAGAGAGTTCGCGAGCACGAAAAGATCAAAGGCAAGAACAGGCTCGCGACTCAACCCATGCAAATCCCGTAGACAACCTAATAGACATCTTTCTCCCCATTTGGCATCGAGACACCAAAAGGAAGAAAAGATTAATCTAATCGTCCCAGCCATGAGAGGGGGGAGGAGGAGAAGACTCAGGGACCCAAGGACCCCACTCAGGAGACAGACCAGTGACCTCCTCCTCAGACTCATCCTCGGACCAGTGGCAGTTGTCGCGAATCCAATCATCCTTGGGAATAGTGACAGAGCTTGTGATCGGAGAGCTGGGAATGTTGAGAGCGGTCATGATGGCCTTCTGGCGCTGAATATTGTGACGCTGATCTACATACGCCTGATACTCGCGGTCCTGGAGAAAGCAGAAAGTCTTCTTCACCTTTCCAAGCAGCTTCTTTGCCCAAGACGGCTGCCTCTGGAGAGAAGGACCACCAGCACTAGAGCCACCAGGAGCAGAGGAGGGACCACCAGCATCATCTCGAGCCTTCTTGAGTTCAGCTTCCTTTTCTTCTTGAGACCGAGGCTGTTGGTGCTTACTCACACGCAGCTTCAACTCCTCATGAATGGTGATGTTGTCTTGAGGAAAGCGGGTTCCAGTCGTCTCAAGCCACTTGTGATTGATGAGAGTCTGTATGTAGGGAGCATAGATGCAGGAGCGCTTTTTAATAAGAGCCGCCCACATCTCTGAGTAGATGAAGTGCATAATATCCATTGACCTGTCAGAGTCACGACGAAGATAAGTTTGATGCATGAGGTCAACCTGATAGCCATGAAATTGATCAAAGTTGCCAGCCTTGGGAGAGATGGTGTTCAAGTACACCCTGCGCATAATGTCAAAAACTGGCAGCAGATGATTCACAAACCCAACAGTTCCCCACTCTTCAATGTAGAGAGGCTCCAGGACCTCAGGATCAACAGCTTCAGGACCATGAACACGCCAACCATTTGCCCCGCGGCCAGGCTAAAGGGGATAGCCAAGAAGCTCAGCAAACTCAGACCAAGTGGCGGTAAGAAACACGTCCCTAGTCATCCACTTCAACACACCTTCAGTAGATGACTGCATGTGAATAAACAGAGTTGAGTAAAACTGAGCAATAGCAGTCACATCAAAGTTCTGACGGTGCTCCATGAGGGGAACCAGCCCAAACTTCTGGCAAATATCAAGAACCTCGCCAAAGTATGCATGCTTCTCTTCCATGTGAGTCACATTGATGTACTTTTGAGGATCAACCACGAACTTCTTCTTCGAAGCATAGATTTCTTCATATATCTGTTCCTGACGGCAGTTGTGAAAGTGAGGGTCCAAGCAAAGATGGTCACGAGCCACGAGGTAGGGATCCGTACGCCTGAATGCAGAGTAAGCTTTCTGAGACCACTTGGAAATCTTGGCTTTGGTCATGTCTGGCCTAGCAGCAGTGGCCTTCTGAGCAAGAGCAGGCCTTTTCCCTGCAGCAGCAGTAGCACGACGAGCAACAGCCGCCTTCTGATGACTAGTCTGAGTGGTTGGACGCACAACCTCAACATCTTCTTCATCAATCTCAGGAGGAATGTCAGAGGATGGTCGACGGGTACGCTTGCCTTGGCGAGTACCTCCTTGCCCTGAGAGGAAAGCATAAAAATAGGGAGGGAAGGTGGGGTAAGTGCACAAGTTCGGAAGAGGAAACAAAAGAGATAGATTGGAAAAATACAAACAGAAAAGGTTGCATTGTCGCCGGAACTTCCGCTGAATCGCCGGAACTTCCGCTGAAAATGGTCCATCGGAAGTTCCGGTCGTGGCTCACCGGAAGTTCTGGTGAGGCCACGAACTGACGGTTCCAAATAGCAGTTCACTAGATCTATATCTAAAAGCCACAAGTTCAAAGATTTTCAAGAATGTATTGGACCAATCTACTCTAGCATGATACCCTAGGCCTAGCAAGATCTTCCAACAAGTTCTAACCAAAGAACTAGCCTAGACATGGTGTGCCCTAACTCAAGCCATGGTGAGAGCAAGATCTCCATTAATGGAGGGAGTTGAGGGCAAATACCGGAGTCCATGGCGGGAGATCGAGGTGGGCAAGGTTCCCACGGAGCAGATCTGCGGAGGAGTGGCCAGAGACGAAGGGGCCGGAGCACCTTCGCGGAGAGGTCTTGGCCAGCGGCTGCTCCAAATAGAGGATGGGTCTTGGGGGAAAAAGGAAGAAGATCCCGTTTTCCCCCAGGGCCCACCTTATATAGGACAGGGATCCCCATCGGAAGTTCCGGTGGACCGGAAGTTCCTGGTCAGGCTGAACACGTTCTAGGTCAGTAGGTGATTCAGACGAACAACCAGCTGACCGGAAGTTCCGGCATCTGATCGGAAGTTCCGGTGACACCAGGAAGACCTTCTCAGGTTTGGAAGATAACAAGGAAGAACTTGTGCAGGGAATACAGAGGGCTGGAGGAAAGGAAAGGCTTAGGATAGAGAGCTCAAACTGAGAAGAACCAAAGCCAACAACAAAAGGAAAACACTAAAAGGTCAAAGACACAAATAAAAACGGGTCGGTGGCCGAGGCCACCTTATATAAGAGTAAATGGCTTGACACCGCGAAGATATATCTTGGGTTCATTACCAACACTCATCATGAAGCTCAAATGGTCTCCTTTAGAGACTATAGAGTATGAAAACTTTAATGTGCGCATAATAGGGATAGCGTTTATTCATAAGAGGAACTACACTCCCCCTAAATCCATGCCTACATCCAAACAAGATACACATTGAGACGCGGGTAGGTGTGCAAGGTACTCAAGCAACATTGCTCGAATCGATGATATTTAGCTCATGCCTTAACTCCCGGAACCTTGCTTCATCAAGAGGCTTCGTGAAAATATCCGCAAGATTTGCCTTGGTGGGAACATACTCCAAAGAAATGTCTCCTCTAGCAACATGGTCCCGAATGAAATGATGACGAATCTCAATGTGCTTGGTCTGGTTGTGTTGCACAGGATTGTGAGCAATAGAAATTTCACTCTCATTGTCACAAAGAAGAGGCACCTTGTCAAAACATAGTCCAAGATCCTTCAAGGTTTGCTTCATCCATAGAAATTGAGCACAACAGCTTGCGGCAGAGATGTACTCAGCTTCGGCAGTGGACATAGACACACCGTTTTGCTTCTTCGAGGACCAACAAACCAAAGATCTTCCGAGAAACTGACAAGCTCCGGAGGTTGACTTTCTTCCCACTTTGTCACCTGCCCAGTCCGAGTCCGTGTAACCAATAAGATCAAAGCTGGCTCCCTTGGGGTACCACAACCCAAAGTTTGGGGTATGAACTAAATATCGGAAGATTCTCTTGACCGCCACCAAGTTACTTTCCTTTGGTGCACCTTGAAATCTTGCACACATACCCACACTCAACATAATATCTGGTCGGGATGCACAATGATAGAGCAAAGAACCAATCATAGATCGATAGAGTTTTTGATCCACTTCCTTACCCTTGGGATCGAGATCAAGATTAACCTTAGTTGGCATGGGAGTCTTGGCACCTTTGACTTGATCAAACTTGAACTTCTTGAGCATGTCTTGAATGTATTTGGCTTGGTTGATGAAAGTCCCTTTCCTCAATTGCTTGACTTCAAATCCAAGGAAAAACTTCAACTCCCCCATCATGGACATCTCGAAGCGGTCGGTCATGAGCTTGGCAAAATCATCATTAAAATTTTTGTTAATAAACCCAAAGATAATGTCATCAACATAGATTTGACATACGAACAAGTGGCCTCCAACTTTCTTAGTAAAAAGAGTGGGATCAATGAGACCCACTTCGAAGCCACAGTCTAACAAGAGCTCCCTAAGGCAATCATACCACGCACGTGGGGCTTGCTTGAGGCCATAGAGTGCCTTATTGAGCTTGTAGACATGGTTCGGAAAAAGTGGATCCTCAAAACCCGGAGGTTGCTTGACGTATACCAACTCTTTCAAAGGACCATTAAGAAAAGCACTCTTAACATCCATTTGATGCAACTTAAAGTTATGATGGGTAGCGAAGGCAAGAAGCATACGAATGGATTCAAGGCGAGCAATGGGGGCGTAAGTCTCACCGTAGTCGATGCCCTCAACTTGTGAGTATCCTTGGGCAACTAACCTTGCCTTGTTGCGCACGACAATTCCATTCGCATCGCACTTGTTCTTGAAGACCCACTTGGTTCCAGTGACGTTTTGACAGTCTTTGGGCCGCTCAACCAATGTCCAAACATTGTTCCTCTTGAAGTTGTGAAGTTCCTCGTTCATAGCATCAAGCCAATCATCATCTTCAAGAGCTTCGAAGACTTTCTGTGGTTCCACAAGAGAGATAAACACATGGTGAGAGCTAAAGGAATCTAGTTGCCTCCTACTAGTGGAACCTTTATTGAAATCTCCATAGACATTATCAAGGATATGGCCATCTCGAACAAGCTTGGTGAGACGATAGGCTTGTCAGCGGGCTTGTGCTTCCACTCGAGATTCTTGATCTACCACTTGGTCATTGCCACCAATTGAACCGCCGCCTTGACTATAAGCACGAACACGAGAGTCATCTTCATCAATTTCCACTTCGGGGGAGTCATCACTTGGAGAGGATCCTTGAGGATCATTGACTTGCTCTTGATCTCGACGAGCTTGACCTTGGGGAGAGCCGTGACCTTGAGGAGGAGCCCCATCTTGGGGAGGTTTATGAGGTTGATGAAGAGCTTGTCCGTGGGAGGTGCCTTGAGGAGGATCCACATTGTGGGGAGGTTGATGTTATTGATGAAGAGCTTGTTCTTTGGAGCTTGGAGAGTCATGAGTATGGGAAGCTTCGGAAGAGCTTGAGGGAGCTTGTGCCAAGAAAGTAGGTCCTTGAGGGGCAAGATGATCTTGTGAAAGTGAGGGCTCCACTTGAGTAGAGCTTGGTCCTTCTCCTTCGTCCATAAGGGGATCCTCAATGGGGAGGTGGAAACCCACACCCATTCTTCTTATGGCCTTGGGAGGAATTTCATCACTTGGATCACAAACACCATCTTGCCTAACAAGAGACTCATGATTTTCATCAAACTTCACGTTGCTCGTTTCTTCAACTCTTCCATTGGCTTTGTTGTAGACTCTATAAGCATGGGACTGATTTGAGTAGCCAACGAAAATTCCTTCTTGAGCCTTGGATTCAAACTTGGACAAACGTACTCCTTTCTTGAGAATGTAGCACTTGCAACCAAACACCCGAAAGTATCTAACATTAGGCTTTTTTCGGTGAGAAGTTCATAGGGGGTCTTGTTCTTTTTCTTGCGGAGATAAAGCCGGTTGGTTGCATGGCAAGCGGTGGAGATGGCCTCGGCCCAAAAGTTGTATGGAGACTTGAACTCAGCTAGCATAGACCGAGCCGCATACATCAATGTGCGATTCTTCCTTTCGGCAACTCCATTTTGTTGAGGGGTGTAGGGAGTGGAGTATTGATGCTTGATTCCTTCATCACTGAGAAACTCATCCAAGGTATAGTTTTTTTAACTCGGTGCCATTGTCACTTCGAATTGAGAGAATAGTTGCATTGTGCTTCCGTTGAACCTCATTAGCAAAGTCGATGACGGTTTGTTGAGTCTCACTCTTGTACTTGAAAAAGAACACCCAAGTGTATCTTGAGAAATCATCCACAATGACCAAGCAATAATTTTTGCCTCCAAGGCTATCATGAGAGGGTGGACCAAAGAGATCCATATGCAAGAGCTCCAAACACCTCTCGG
This sequence comes from Avena longiglumis, assembly GCA_030063025.1. Taxonomy (NCBI): domain Eukaryota; kingdom Viridiplantae; phylum Streptophyta; class Magnoliopsida; order Poales; family Poaceae; genus Avena; species Avena longiglumis. The sequence continues at coordinate 414,463,420 of CP125975.1, read as the reverse complement.
TGGTGATCTGATTGAGTGCTTTGTGAGGAGTTTCATGCATCTTCCCTTCAATACAAGCCCTGCAAACACGATCTTTGGCAAAAGAAACATCGTTAATCCCAAGGATGTGGCCCTCGGAGTGAAGTCTTTGCAAAGTTCTCATGTTAACATGGGCTAGGCGGCGATGCCACAACCAACCCTTGTCGGCTTTAGCATAGAGACATAGAGCATGAGGAGTAGTGGTCCCTGAAAATTCCACCACATACAAGTCATGTTCTACATATCCTACAAAAGCCACCTTGAGAGACTTGCTCCACATGAGGACCACGGTATGAGAATTAAAGAAAGAAGTAAGACCCATAAGAGCAAGAGCACGAACTGAGAGTAAGTTGTAACCAAGAGTTTTGACAAGCATGACGTCAACAAAGGATACATCCGGGGTTACCACCACTTTGCCAAAACCCAAAACCTGAGAGCTTGTTTTGTCACCGTAGGAGACCATGGTGTTGGCAATATTGGGCCTCAAATCGCTCATGATAGACTTGCTTCCGGTCATATGACTCGTGGCACCACTATCAAGCACCCATTTTGATCCACCGGAAGAATAGTCCTACAAGAAAATCAAGCCTTGGTTTTAGGTACCCATTTTGCAATGGGTCCCCTTTTGTTAGTGACAAGAGCCTTTGGCACCCAAATGGCCCAATGATAATCATGCGTGTAAGACGTTCCCACGTATCTAGCATATACATGACCATCATAAGATTTGAAAATAATATAAGAGGGATTGTTCTTTCCGGCAAAGTTGTCACTTTGCAAGAGGGTTAGGCCATTTGGTATCCCATGGGCCATGCCCTTGTTCTTTTTCTTCTTCTTCTTCTTCTTCTTCTTCTTCTTCTTCTTCTTCTTCTTCTTCTTAGTCTTGGCAAGTTGATCCTTCAACACCTTGACTTCCTCTATGATATGCTCATGCTTGCAACATGGATTAGGAGTGCTAGACAAGTTTATAATTTGCACAGCGGAAGACTTAGAGAGATCACAAGTTAATTGAGTTTGAAGCTATTCATGGGCTTCAAAAAGATTTGAGAATTTACTCTCCAAGGCTTTGTGTTCCTCTTTGAGTTTCTCAAGATCCTTTTGAGTCCTATCATGACCACCCACAAACTCAGCATTTTCTTTCTTGAGAACCTTAATCAAAGCAAGAGCATGATCACGTTCTTTAATTGTATAGAACAAAGTGTTGTTATGATCATCTACAAGCTTAGACACATTTTCTCCAAGATTAATTCTCATATTTTGTTCATCCTCAAGACTTTGAGTGAGAGAGGCAATTTCATCGGCGGCATCTCTATCCTTTTGAGAGAGGCAATTTCATCGGTTTAGCAAGTCAAGAAGTTCTTCCTTTTCATCTAAGGCATCTCTAGCTTTCAAGTTGTGCAAGTAAGGACTCAAAGCAGTTTTTAGTTTCTTCATCTAAGGTAGCAACAAATTCACACATGTCAATCATCTCTTTCTTCACCTCTAGACCAACAAGATCAAGAGAGTAAGGCTCACTAGAGATAGGTTGAGGAGTGGGCTTCGGTGTTACCTTGGTGGCCTTGTCCATGAAGCACTTTTGGTTGGAGAAGATGACATTTTCATTTGGCGAGTCGAAGAGGGATAGATGTGGAGTTGAGGTAGTGGCAATAGCAGCAACTCCCACAATCTCTCCACCATGAACTTCATCATCATCATCTTCATCCGTTCCCGAAAGGTATTCTTCATGGACCACAATTGCTCGTTCCTTGTTAGTGGCGTTCTTGACGGCGTAGTTCTTGTTCAAGGGATGAGGAGGTCTTGACTTGATCTTGCGGATGAGACGACCACCATTGTCTTCACGGTTCTCAAAGGGACACTTGGCTACAAAGTGACTCTTGTCGTTGCAATTGTAGCACGACCTTGCCTTGGGAGACTTGTTGGGTGAGTTGAATCTTGAGTTGTACCTTGATCTTGACTTGAATCCGGACTTGTTCCAAAAGGCCCTTGAAGAGAGAGCAAGATGTTCGTTGAAAGCACATTTGAGGTCCTCTTGAGACCACTCACTTGATGTATCAACATCATCAACTTCAATAGCCTTGGCCTTCAAAGCAAGATTCACTATGGTTGACCCAATGGCTCTAGCTCGAGCGGACTCCGCATTCTTCTTGGCAATAGTCATGGCAATTACTTCACTCAAGACTTCTTGGGAGGTCATTAGGTGAAAGTTGGTTCTTCCCTTGATAGATGTAACACCGCGGTTCTGAAAAGACCGGGGCTTCTATGTGACATGCCAATCCCTGGATCGGTTCATTGGCCCACAATAGAATAAGATGAATAACATAGCAAAATATCCGTGTATCATGAATACCGAAGATCCAGAGTACCATTATTACAATAAAAGCTTAGCTCAAGGCTAGCTCAAATTATTCAGGTAGCAACATAAATAAAGTAAATCCTCCATTCTTCAAATTGCCCACAAGTGAACAAGTGCCGAGTGGAGTACCGTGGCCTATATCGATTACTCAGAATCAGAATAACCTGCAACATGAAACGTAGCAGCCCCGAAGGGTCAATACATGGAAAGTATGGCAAGTAGAGCTAGTAATGGAGACAATAGTACTAACATCTACATGCGTATTTGGCAAGTGGAGCTGTGTCTGGCTTGCATTTGCAAATACCTTTGTCCTACTTTCATAAACAGTTTTTTGATTTTCTTTGAAAAGATCCCAATTAAGTTAACCCAACAATATTAAAACAATTATGAAATTTTAATGAGCGAGAAACATGTCATGGAATCAATATCAAGCAACTCAGATGTCCATAACCGGGGACACGGCTAATCGATTAGATTATACACCCTGCAGGGGTTAGTTCACTTTACCCATGTGACTTGGCCAGCCCAGCTCGTACCATCACTCTCATTTTGAGTGGTGATAGGGAGAAGTCCAAGAAGAGACTGTTCGGGAAGTAGCTCCTCAATCCCGGCCGCCGGGTCCAACCTACCAAAATTCTACATCTCTGGATACGCGGGTTCGAGTTACCACAACCTACTAAGTCCAACCAACCGCCCATTTTATTATTGGCACATGGTTGTACACGTAAGCTACACAATAAATAAGCCAATCAATTTCTCTCGATACCTAGGTGCCTTTCCGCAATGAAACCACCAAAAATTATCAATACCATCACACCCAGGAGATTCATTGATTAAGTTGTTTTAGTTTTCATAAACCAATACTTTTAGAAACAAGTCTCAATGATGTAACCTAGCCCTCGTTCATCATAGCATGGCTAAGCACATCTACCAGCGGTGTTTCATCTACAAGGAAGGTCCTACCACATAATAGGACATAGCATAGCGATAGTATCATCCTACACATGCATCTACAAAATACACGACAATGCAATGAAAATAGTAGGACGATATCATGAACAAAGTAGCATCTACTTGCCTTGGTAGTAGCGGTCGGAAGAACAATCCACACACGAGCAAGCGTTGCACTTGTCACAATCTACACGATACAATTGCAATCATAAACAAACAATTCACAAGCATATGCAACAAAGATGATGCATGAAGGTATGTAAGGCAAGTGGATTGGTGCTACAACTGCACCACATATTCCTATTCAATAATACTACTGATTGCATGCATGGAAAATAGTTTTAGCGCTAGGAAAACTATTACGCAAAAGTAATGCTCAAAACTAGAGCTAGAATTCAAATAATTCACTACCGATAGTATACTGTTTGTAAAATCTTGGAAAAATTCTACCGCATAGGCATCACTGATTAGAAACAGTAACAATTGGAATTACTCAAAAAGGAATTTTAAAACTCCTCGAGTAATTAAAACACTGCAGAAAGCCACTAGACAGTTTCTGCAGAAGTTTTTACTGTAAGCCTATATTTTTAATTCATGATGAGATTCCCCTCGTTCCACTGAATCCAAGGACATATCATACGCAATTTTTGGAGCTACGGATCTTTTTCTACGAATTAATTACTCCAAAAAGGCTATTAACCTATTTGATTAAACTGTACTAAATCTTGCTGCAAAAGTCTGAACCAAAGGTACAGCAAGATTCTACACGAATCACTCAACCTACACATATTTTATTTGCAATTTTTTGGCCCAGCGATTTAATTTCTACGCAATTTACAAGTTTCTACCGAAATCTGTCAACTAATTCGATTAAAGTAATTACCCGGTCAACTGTCCGTTGGTGATCAGTCAACGCTGGCGCCGATCGGGCATCTAACTAGTCAACGCTTTGAGTCTTGACCGTCAGTTGATCTGAACCGCTGATCCGAGATCTAACGATGGCTGCGACTCACCGAGGAACGAACAGCGAAATGAACGGCGGCGAAGTTCCGGACGATGGCGGCGGATTCCGGCGTCGTTTCTCTTGCGAAAAAGGCGATCGGCCAGCGGATCAAGACGGTCATCAGCGGCGGCGGCAACGTCGTCACGCAAAGGCGGCCAGCGTAAAGCGTCAGCGTCGCGTCAGGCGGCGTAGCGTCTGGCGCTCTAGCATGCAAAGGCGGCGGCTGCGGCGAGCGAGGGCGCGGCGCCAGCAGCAAATGGCAGCAGCGTGAAGCGCGGCAGCGGCGCGCGGCCTTGCGGCAGCGAGGAGGCGTGGCGGCCTGCAATCGGCGGCGGGAGGCGCGGGTACTGGGCGCGGGTCGTGATCGAGGCGGCGGCGCGAGCGGGCGTGGTCTTCGAGGAGAGGAGGCGGCGGGGCGATCGAGGCGGCAGGGAGGCGGGTCGCGGGTGCGGTTTACGAGGCAGCGGCGGCTGCCTCTTATGTGGGGCCCCTCGTGGTCCTACGCGGATTCGGGGTGCGGTTGGAAAAGGACTCAGAAAAATCGGCCCGATTTTCTATTTCATAAAACGGCCGTAACTTTTCCGTACGGACTCCGAATCGGGTGATTCTTGCTCCTACGGTTTTGTAAAATTGAGGGGAACAATCTAGGGTCAATGGTTGAGTGAAACCACTAGGCTACAAGGGTGGACTACACTAGTCCTACTAAAGCCTCCCGCAGGAGCCTCGTAGTAAAATAGAATAGGGTTTTGGAAATAGCGTTTCGCCGATTCTCTTCAATCGACGGTTTTGCATGGAAAAGTATGATGCAATGATATGAATGATATGCAGAACCAAATCTAAAATTTGGGATGTGACAAGACTAACCCCCTTAAGATGAATCTCATCCTCGAGATTCGGCGCGGCTAGCAAATAGGTGTGGGTAGTCCTCTCGGATGTTATCCTCACGCTCCCAAGTGTCTTCCTCTTTGGTGTGGTGGCTCCACTGTACCTTGAAAAACTTGATCGTCTTGGTACGGGTAGTCCTCTCCGCTGTCTCCAGAATCTTGACCGGTTTCTCCTCATAGGTCAAGTCATTCTCAAGCTGAACCTCCTCTAGCGGTACAGTGTCTCTCAATGGTGTATCCACCATCTCCGGATGGCACTTCTTCAGCTGTGACACGTGGAACACATTGTGAACAGCGGACAAAGCCTCTGGCAACTCCAACTGATAAGCAACTTATCCTTTGCATGCTGAGACCCGATACGGTCCAATAAATCGAGGTGCCAGCTTACCCTTAATTCCAAATCTCTTGATTCCACGAAGTGGCGACACTCTGAGGTATGCTCTATCGCCTATCTCATACACCACTTCCTTGCGCTTGGTGTCAGCGTAGCTCTTCTGCCTTGATTGTGCTACCTTCAGCCTGTCTCTAATCAAGGCGACCTTCTCCTCAGCATCCTTGATCAAATCGGGTCCAAACAACTGGCGTTCTCCTACTCCATCCCATAGCAATGGTGTCCGGCACCGTTTCCCATACAGCACATCGTACGGTGACGTCTTGATGCTGGTTTGATAGCTGTTGTTTTAGGAAAACTCAGCATACGGTAAACTCTCATCCCAACTAGAGCCATGAGCCAAGGCGCAAGCTCTCAGCATGTCCTCCAAAATCTGATTCACCCTCTCGGTCTGTCCATCAGTCTGCGGGTGAAACGCCGTGCTAAACTCCAACCTAGTACCAAGTGACTCGTGCAGCTGGCTCCAGAAGTGTGAGGTAAATTGGGTGCCTCTATCAGATACGATACTCTTGGGAACTCCATGTAGGCACACAATTCTGTCCATATAAATCTTGGCCAACTTTGCACTCGTATAGGTCGTCTTTACCGGTATAAAGTGGGCTACCTTGGTCAAATGGTCAACCACTACCCAAATAGAGTCATATCCTGACCTGGTCCTGGGCAATCCTGTGATAAAATCCATTCCTACTCTATCCCACTTCCAATCCGGCACGGGCAATGGCTGTAGCAATCCTGCTGGCTTCTGGTGTTCCTCTTTCACTCGGCTACATACATCACATAGGGCAATATGCTCCGCGATGTCTCCGTTCATGTTGTTCCACCAGAATCTGTCCTTCAGGTCCATATACATCTTCGTATTGCCCGGATGTATGGAATATGGCGAGTCATGAGCTTCCTGCAGAATCAACTTCCTTAACTCCGGATCGTTGGGAACGCACAAACGATCTTCATACCACAAGGTTCCTTGCTCATCCTCACGGAATTCCTTTGCTCGATCCTCCTTCATCTTTTCCCTTATTTCATCTATCTCTTTGTCTCCTACTTGAGCCTTCCTGATTCTGTCCTGTAGCGTTGGTTGGACTTCCATTGTTGCCAAGTATCCTTCAGACACTACCTCTAGTCTAAGGTCCTTGAATTGCTTGCACAAATCCTCAGGCAATTCACCAATTGTTAATCCATTGGCATAAACCTTCCGACTCAGAGCATCTGCTACTACATTGGCCTTTCCTGGGTGGTATTGTAGATTCATATCATAGTCCTTGATAAGTTCCAACCATCTCCTTTGCCTCATATTCAGTTCCTTCTGTGTAAATATGTACTTCAGGCTCTTGTGGTCGGTGTACACATCACAGTGTTTTCCCATTAAGTAATGCCTCCATACCTTGAGCGCATGAACCACTGACGCTAACTCCAAGTCGTGTGTGGGGTAATTCCGCTCATGGTGTTTGAGTTGTCGCGAGGCATATGACACTACTCTCCCATCTTGCATTAGCACACTCCCAAGTCCCTGTCGAGAAGCATCACAGTACACATGGAAATCCTTCTGAAGATCTGGTAAACACGTAGCAGTAGCGCATCACTAGTCGGCCTTGTTTCTGAAGTGGCTTCACATACGTCTGACCATTCAAACTTCCTCTCCTTCTTCAGAAGTTTAGTCATCGGCTTAGCAATCTTGGAAAAGTTTTCAATGAACCTCCTGTAATATCCAGCAAGTCCCAAAAAGCTTCGTATCTCTCCCGCATTCTTGGGTGCTTCCCACTCTGTCGCTGCAGTCACTTTGCTTGGATCAACAGCGACTCCTTCTCCTGACACTACGTGTCCAAGAAATCCAACCGTGTTAAGCCAGAATTCACACTTGCTGAATTTGGCATACAGCTTGTGTTCCCTCAGCTTCTCCATAATCAGTCGCAGATGTTTCTCATGCTCAGCATCATCCTTGGAATATATCAGTATGTCGTCGATAAACACCACCACGAACTTGTCCAAGTACTCCATAAATACCTTGTTCATCATGGTCATGAAGTATGCTGGGGCATTCGTTAGTCCAAAAGACATAACCGTATACTCATATAAACCATACCTAGTGGTGAAGGCGGTTTTTGGTACGTCCTCCTCCCGGATCTTCAATTGGAAGTAGCCAGATCGCAGATCAATCTTGCTGAACACCTTTGCTCCTTCCAGTTGATCAAACAAATCATTTATGTTCGGCGGAGGGTACTTGTTCTTGATGGTTACTTCATTCAGCGAGCGATAGTCCACCACTAATCTCTTGCTGCTGTCTTTCTTCTCTACAAACAGAACAGGTGCACCCCATGACGACGAACTAGGCTAAATGAATCCCTTTTCCAGCTGCTCTTTCAACTGCTTCTTCAATTCCTTCAGCTCATCCACATCCATCTTATATGGTTTCTTTGCAATAGGTCCTGTTCCCGGCATCAGGTCGATAAGAAACTCTACTTCCCTGTCAGGTGGCATCCCTGGCAGCTCTTCCGGAAACACGCCAGGGTAATCCCTAATCACTGGCACAGTATCAATGCTAACCCCTTAAGAGAATTCAACTTACACCTTCTCGGTCGTGCAGCCGACTTGAATCTAATCCTCTTACCATCCGGGGTTTTGAGTGAAACTTCTCGCTGTGCACAATCTATGTGTCCCCCATGCATAGACATCCAATCCATACCCAGAATGACGTCTAACCCCTGTGATTCCAACACTACCAAATGTGCACTGAAGTTGTGTGTTCCAATCCTCACAGTCAAGTCGCGGCATCCCGCGCTAGCTATCATATCTCCTCCAGGTGAACTCACTCTAATAGACCTTTTCATAGACTCAGTAGGTAACTTATACTTATCCACAAATGCCCTTGATATGAATGAATGCGATGCACCAGTATAAAAAAGTATAAGTGCAGGGTGAGTGTTGATTGGGAACTTACCAATCACAAGGTCAGGCTCATCTGGAATCTCCTCCACATTCATGTGGTTCACTGTGGCCTTCTCGTTGTTGGTTGGCTTCAGTCCTTTCCTCTCCGGACAGTTGTCAGCATAATGTCCCTTCTGTTTACACTTGAAGCACGTCACCTCACTCAGATCCTTCTTCACAAAGCTGCGATCACGGTTGCGGTCATGTCCACCGTGTCCTCCAGAGTGGTGAGAGTGTCCTCCCTTGTGGCTGTGGTGGCTGCTCCTATGGTTGTCATGACGATGCACATCGCCTCCATGGTGGTGGCGGTCATGGCTCCCATGGTCACTCCCTCCATGCTTGGAGTATCCATCATACGAAGTGCGAGACTTGTGATGCAAACCAGAGTGATGATTGTTGCTCTTTCTCTTGCGGTTTTCCACCTGCTTGTGCTTCCCTTCCAAGATCCTGGCCTTGTCCATAAGCTCCTGGAAAGTGGGGCAGTAAACCACTAGTAGCTGTACTGAAAGCTCATCACTGAGGCCATCCAGGAATCTCTCCCTCCTTTTTGCATCAGTGTCAACATCCTCAGGTGCATAACGGGACAGGTTGTTGAACTCCTCAATGTACTCAGCCACGGTGCGATTGATTTGGCGCAAGTTGCGGAACTCCTTCCTCTTCAGGCTCAGAACTCCCGAAGGCACGTGGTTGGTCCTGAAACCTTCCTCGAACATTGCCCAAGTCACAAATTATCCGGGTGGGTGATCAAAAGTGTCCCACCAAGAAGCGGTGGTCCCTCCGAGGGTGAGCGGCAAACCTCACCTTCTCAAAGATCGTGCATCCGGCGTTACGGATCCTTGTTGACCAACGCAACCAATGAGAGCTACCATTGGTTCCGTTGTAGTAGAGAACTTAGCTGGCCTTAGCCTCAGAAATCTGGTGAGAGCATCTCCCTGAGGCTGATTGTTTCCATTGTTGTTGTTCTGATTCGCCATGAACTGAGTCATCACTTGGGTCAGCTGTGCCTGAGCTGCCATGAGCTGCTCCAACTCAGTGGGTTGACGGCGGGGAGGCATCTGCGGTTCAGCACAGGTAAGTTTAGAAAGAATCAACTACGACAATAGGATTCTACCCATGCATATGATCAAACAACAACAAACAATAACAGACAATCACAAGCAAGCAACACATCAACAAACAAGTGATCCAGCAACATCCCAGGGGTTATCCTAGCAGTATATACCTATTGAAATAGTTTTGCAAGAGTTGGCAATGGTTAACTAAACAGTTGATCAACTAAACAGCAAAAACATCAATCTGCCGAAAGCAGTCCAAAGCGTTCACGAATTTTCCGGCTTAAACTCGTCGGAAAATTTAGCTGATTTTTCACATATAGTATAGAGAGTTTCGCATCAGCCCAATTTTTCAGATTTTCCCGATTACCATAAAAATATGAAAATCGAAATGACTCTTTGTATCGGCGAAAACTGCAGCGAAAATAACACAGATGTTAACCAAAATTGCCATAACTCTTTCATAAAATTCGCATAAATAAATCCTGGGATATTGGAGTACACAAATAAGCAACTAAAAACTCTTAAACTAACACGAACTAAGCTTCACATCGATCAAGACTAATCCTAACGAATTGCCTAACATGGACTAATTGGTGGACTTCTATCTACTTCTTGAAGAGGTTGCAGTAGGTCCTTGCGGTCATGCGTTGGCACTTCGGTTCGCGGTACAACCATGGCGGCGGAGTGTACACTTCTCCTGAATCATCACTTGAGATCTCAAACTCCACCTCTTCCGGATCCTCCTCTTCTTCTTCACTTTCAGCTGCAACTGCAACAGCTTCATCACCTCCACCATCATCGTCTCCATCATCATCATCCTCGTCCTCATCATCATCATCGTCCCCACTGTCATCATCATCCCCATTGTTGCCATCATATCCATTGTCATCATCAGAGGGTGGGTTCAGCTGCGCTTGGAGAGCGGCAATCTGGGCTGTCATAGCTTCAATAATTTGATCCCTTTCCTGGACGGTCCCTTGCAGTTGTTGTATGTTCTGGGTGTTTTCCTGCACAGTACCATGAAGATGAGCTATGGTTGCATCTCTGGCTATCAGGGCATTCTCCAGAACTCCCACAGCTTCATGCAGGGTGTCAATCTCCTGTCCTTGGACCACCATACCATTGCTAGCAAAATCTGCAATCTCCTTTATCATCATCACCTTCTCAGCTAGCGCTCCATTCTCCCTTTCCATGTCCTCTATGTGCCTCCGACGGGGTGGCATGTTGTTCCTGTCGCCCGGGGTAACCACAATGTGCCCATCTTCATCACGCCTCCCATAGTCACGGTAGGGTGAATCTGCTGGCAGTAGGTGTCAGACATTATGGCACTGGCGAGACAGGGCTTCATGTATGGCCAAGTTGATTCCAAGTCCCCAGTTGCAGTATGTCTTGATGTAGATCAAATGCACTGGATTTGGCAAGGCGGCATCCCTGAATATGAAGGTAGTGATCTCCCATGCATCCTCTCCATATCCATAGGTGTACAATCTTCTTCCCTTGAACATGGGAAGTGGCAATCCCAATGACTGCGAGAGCTGTGCTAACTGTCTTGCAAAGGGCCTTGGTGACTCCATGGTGGCATACTCAGTCCTGACTTCTCCCATCTATCAAGTAAAAGAGGAAAGTGTGAGAATAGCATATGGTAAGAATTTACGAGAGTGAAAGGCATAAGATGAAAGACAGAGTTAATATAGGCTTTAATAAATCTATGGCTTCCTAATCCAATCCTAGGTCACGATCCTACAGTTGACACACGGGCTCTGATACCATCTTGTAACACCGCAGTTACGAAAAACCGGGCTTCTATTTGACATGCCAATCCCTGGATCGGTTCATTGGCCCACAATAGAATAAGATGAATAACATAGCAAAATATCCGTGTATCATGAATAACGAAGATCCAGAGTACCATTATTACAATAAAAGCTTAGCTCAAGGCTAGCTCAAATTATTCAGGTAGCAACATAAATAAAGTAAATCCTCCATTCTTCAAATTGCCCACAAGTGAACAAGTGCCGAGTGGAGTACCGTGGCCTATATCGATTATTCAGAATCGGAATAACCTGCAACATGAAACGTAGCAGCCCCGAAGGGTCAATACATGGAAAGTATGGCAAGTAGAGCTAGTAATGGAGACAATAGTACTAACATCTACATGCGTATTTGGCAAGTGGAGCTTTGTCTGGCTTGCATTTGCAAATACCTTTGTCCTACTTTCATAAACAGTTTTTTGATTTTCTTTGAAAAGATCCCAATTAAGTTAACCCAACAATATTAAAACAATTATGAAATTTGAATGAGCGAGAAACATGTCATGGAATCAATATCAAGCAACTCAGATGTCCATAACCGGGGACATGGCTAATCGATTAGATTATACACCCTGCAGGGGTTAGTACACTTTACCCATGTGACTTGGCCAGCCCAGCTCGTACCATCACTCTCATTTTGAGTGGTGATAGGGAGAAGTCCAAGAAGAGACTGTTCGGGAAGTAGCTCCTCAATCCCGACGCGCACCGGTCCAACCTACCAAAATTCTACATCTCTGGATACGCGGGTTCGAGTTACCACAACCTACTAAGTCCAACCAACCGCCATTTCATTATTGGCACATGGTTGTACACATAAGCTACACAATAAAGAAGCCAATCAATTTCTCTCGATACCTGGGTGCCTTTCCGCAATGAAACCACCAAAAATTATCAATACCATCACACCCAGGAGATTCATTGATTAAGTTGTTTTAGTTTTCACAAACCAATACTTTTAGAAACAAGTCTCAATGATGTAATCCAGTCCTCGTTCATCATAGCATGTCTAAGCACATCTACCAACAGTGTTTCATCTACAAGGAAGGTCCTACCACATAATATGACATAGCATAGCGATAGTATCATCCTACACATGCATCTACAAAATACACGACAATGCAATGAAAATAGTAGGACGATATCATGAACAAAGTAGCATCTACTTGCCTTGGTTGTAGCGGTCGGAAGAACAATCCACACACGAGCAAGCGTTGCACTCGTCACAATCTACACGATACAATTGCAATCATAAACAAACAATTCACAAGCATATGCAACAAAGATGATGCATGAAGGTATGTAAGGCAAGTGGATTGGTGCTACAGCTGCACCACATATTCCTATTCAATAATACTACTGATTGCATGCATGGAAAATAGTTTTAGCGCTAGGAAAACTATTACGCAAAAATAATGCTCAAAACTAGAGCTAGAATTCAAATAATTCACTACCGGTAGTATACTGTTTGTAAAATCTTGGGAAAATTCTATCGCATAGGCATCGCTGATTAGAAAGAGTACCAATTGGAATTACTCAAAAAGGAATTTTAAAACTCCCCGAGTAATTAAAACACTGCAGAAAGCCACTAGACAGTTTCTGCTGAAGTTTTTACTGTAAGCCTATCTTTTTAATTCACGATGAGATTCCCCTTGTTACACTGAATCCAAGGACATATCATACGCAATTTTTGGAGCTACGGATCTTTTTCTACGAATTAATTACTACAAAAAGGCCATTAACCTATTTGATTAAACTGTACTAAATCTTGCTGCAAAAGTCTGAACCAAAGGTACAGCAAGATTCTACACGACTCACTGAACCTACACATATTTTATTTGCAATTTTTTGGCCCAGCGGTTTAATTTCTACGCAATTTACAAGTTTCTACCAAAGTCTGTCAACTAATTCGATTAAAGTAATTACCGATCAAGCTAATCGTTATTTGGTCACATGACTTCTTGGGCGTCGACTAGTCAATGCACAGTCTTGACCGGTCAACGGTTGATCTAAACCGCTGATCTGAGATCTAACGATGGCTGCTGACTCACCGGGAACGAACGACGAAACGAATGGCGGCGAGTTCCGGACGGTGGCGGCGACTGGTTCCGGCGACGTCGTTTCTCCTGCGCGAGAAAGAGACAGTCAGCGCGCGGATCAAGACGGTCATCGCGGCGGCGGCGGCGACGTGCGGCACGCAGCACGAGGCGGCGGCGTAAGACGGCGCGCGTGCGTGGGCGGTAGCGTCGCGCGGCTAAGCGTCTGCGATGGGCTGCGGCAGAGGCGGCGGCGAGGCAAGTGCAGCGCTGCAGAGCGGCGGCAGCGGCAGCTGCAAGTGCAGCGGCGCGCGGCCTTACAGTGGCAGTAGCGGGGTACCAGGCGGCGGCTCGGCGATCGGCGGTCTTCGAGGAGAGGAGGCGGCAGGGTGGCGATCGAGGCGGCAGGGAGGCGGGTCACGGGTGCGGTTTACGAGGCAGCGGCGGCTTCCTCTTATGTGGGGCCCCTCGTGGTCCTATGCGGATTCGGGGTGCGGTTGGAAAAGGACTCGGAAAAATCGGCCCGATTTTCTATTTCATAAAACGGTTGTAACTTTTCCGTACGGACTCCGAATCGGGTGATTCTTGCTCCTACGGTTTTGTAAAATCGAGGGGAACAATATAGGGTCAATGGTTGAGTGAAACCACTAGGCTACAAGGGTGTACTACACTAGTCCTACTAAAGCCTCCTGCAGGAGCCTCGTAGTAAAATCGAATAGGGTTTTGAAAATAGCGTTTCGCCGATTCTCTTCAATCGACAGTTTTGCATGGAAAAGTATGATGCAATGATATGAATGATATGCAGAACCAAGTCTAAAATTTGGGATGTGACAATAGAGTTGAGCTTTTGTTCTTCAAATGGGAGGAGAGCTTGAATGAACTTCCTCTTCATAAACTTGTCATCAACATAGTGAGCCCCAAGGTCCCTCATAGTGGAACAAAGGACCTTAAGGCGCCTATACATGTCTTCGGGGGTCTCATCATCTTGCATTGCGAAACCATCGCACTCGTTGTTGATCTCACCAAACTTGGAGCTTTGGATGCTTGCATTCCCAACAAAGAGCTCGGTGAGTTGATCCCAAGCTTCCTTGGCGGTGTCAAATTGGCCAATGTGAGCAAAATCCTTTGGAGTCAAGGCTTTTTGAATCATTCCCAAAGCTGTGGCATTGAGTTGCTTGTCCACCACTTCATCTCGTGTCAACTTCTTTGGGTCATATGGAGAGAATCCATCCTCCACAATCCTCATTAACTCAATAGAAGAGATGGAAATATGTGAGCGCATTAGATATTGCCAATTGGCGAAATTAGAAGTATATAGCATGGGTGGTGCTCCTTGAGGTATAATGTGTGGCATGGGGATGGGTGGATCCGGACTGCATTTCCGGTGGGGAATGCACCGAGTAGTCCTTTCCTCCATTTTCCTCTTTGGAAGTTGGGTTCTCGGGCTCCTCGATGTTCTCACTTGGAACCTTGGTAGAGGTTTGAGCAACAAAACCAAGTCCCAAGTGAGTGGTGGAAGCCGCGGGAGTTACCCCGGGGGCGGACACCGTAACGGTGGGAGGAACCTCGGTGGGTTGGGGTGTGTCAAGAGCAACCATGGGGTTTGGCTTGAGAGACTGCAAGAGAGTCATCATTTCCTCGAACTTGGACATCATGGATGACTCCAATTTCTTGAGGTCATCCATAGTGGCCAAGTTCTTGGATTTTTCGGTTTCACTACCCCCTTCGTCGGCCATAGTCTCTTAGGCGGTAAAGCCCAAAATAAGAGCCTTGGCTCTGATACCAATTGATATTATGCACTTCATCTACTCAGAGATGCGGGCGGCTCTTATTGAAAAGCGCTCCTGCATCTATGCTCCCTACATACAGACTCTCATCAATCACAAGTGGCTTGAGACGACTGGCACCCGCTTTCCTCAAGAAAACATCACCATTCATGAGGAGTTGAAGCTGCGTGTGAGTAAGCACCAACAGCCTCGGTCTCAAGAAGAAAAGGAAGCTGAACACAAGAAGGCTCGAGATGATGCTGGTGGTCCCTCCTCTGCTCCTGGTGGCTCTAGTGCTGGTGGTCCTTCTCTCCAGAGGCAGCCGTCTTGGGAAAAGAAGCTGCTTGGAAACCCATATTGACTCCCACATATTCATTGATGATCATATCGGATGAACCACGATGCCAGGATTCAATTAATCAAATATATGTATTCCCTTCGTCACGCGATATTTTACTTTCCCGAGATTCGATCGTTGGTATCGGCATACCTAGTTCAATCTCGTTCACAGCAAGTACTTTACTCGTTCCGTAATCCGATATCACTTTGTGATTAACTCCTTAACCACGTGCTTGCAAGCGGTGTTGATATCGATTACCGAGTGGGCCCGAAGTATATCTCTCCGACACTACTAGGAAAATGGTCGTCTGTGGCGCACCTAAAAGGCCCATCCGTGGCGCACCTGTAGTGCGCCACGGGCCTTCTGACTATCTCTCGCGTGGCGCCTGCGCCTTGCGCCCGCGGTAGAGATAGGCGTGGCGCACCTCCTAATGCGCCAAGTTTGGCGTGGTGCTACCCTTGGATCTTCGTGGCGCACTACCTGGTGCGCCACTAAACATCCATGGTGCGCTTTAGGTGTAGTGCGCCACGAAGGTAGACCATGTGCGCCACAGATGTATTTTTTTTTTTTTTTAATTTCCAAGCCAGATTATATGCAATACATTATATACAATACAGAGATATACACACAGATACAAGATATACAATTATATATATAAATACTCGATATGAAAAACAAGATTGAAACAAATACATATAGATAAGTCTCATACATGAATACATAGTCCAAGTTACATTGTTTTGATCATGTTACAAAGTAGTAGTTGGTGACATGCGAATACATGTGTCGATCGAACAAGTTAGAGCTCGGAAGCTCGCTGACATCTAAACTAGCTAGCTAGACACAAGCGGGATAAATAACCAAAGAAGATAAGCATGATCACCATGACGAAGGTGTAGGTCTTCATCCGGTTCCTTGTCCTAACTCCCGCTAGATAAGCGCGTGTATCTATCTTCCGCTTCGCCATAGTGTTGTACCCTTTGTAGCTATTGCCAAAGCTTGCACTGCACTGTCTCCGGATCTTCCCAATCATCGTAGACTCGAACCCGTCCCTTGTACACGACGTACCACGTCATCTACAAGTTGACAATAATAACTAACCGGTGATTGAAAAAACATGTATAATTAAAGTCGCATATGAAGATACACTTATAGAAAGTACTCTTAAATCAAAAAGAGCAAACTCAAAAAGCATGCCTCATATATAACTAGCTAGGTCGTTGGACACAGGAATATGCTTATGATGGGACTGTTAGCCAAGTAGGATGCACAATTCCTGGACTTGTGCATATCACAAGGCTAACAATCCCGTCATAGCACATTCACATATATATTGTGCCACGACATTTCAATCATCGGCATATTCTCGAAAGAGACAAAAATAACTAGAAAAGCATGCCTCATATATAACTAGCTAGGTCGTTGGACACAGGAATTGCTTATGACGGGACTGTTAGCCAAGTAGGATGCACAATTTCTGGACTTGTGCATATCACAAGGCTAACAATCCCGTCATAGCACATTCACATATATATTGTGCCACGACATTTCAATCATCGGCATATTCTCGAAAAAGACAAAAATAACTCGAAAAGCATGCCTCATATATAACTAGCTAGGTCGTTGGACACGAGGAATTGCTTATGACGATTTGTTAGCCAAGTAGGATGCACAATTCCTGGACTTGTGCATATCACAAGGCTAACAATCCGTCATAGCACATTCACATATATATTGTGCCCACATTTCAATCATCGGCATATTCTCAAAAGACAAAAATAACTCACACTTGTCGTCCGAGAACCAAAGAGTAAGCAAAAAAACCAAAGAGTAAGAAAAACAACCAAGCATTGATTGATCTATAATAATAATAAGCAAAAAAAGTAAGCGGTGATTCATAAACCTAATAAGATAAGTACACTTGTCGTCCACACACACACAAAGGTCATCTATAGTTTGCAACTACAACTAGACCAACATCAAGCCTTCTGGCTCGGCTTAGGGAACGGGAGGGCATACCTCGTCATGAACTTCCTATAGTCACCCTGCATCTCTAGGCGATCTTCTATGTCATGGTTATTCGGGATATTTCCTCCGTAGAAGATCCCCCCCGAAGTCATGACATCACGAAAGATGATTGCCGACCGTGTTCGGGCGCCGGTCCTTCGGCTTCTTCTTCTTAGGAGGGTTGCTACCACTCCCTGTGCCCTCGCCGCCATCAGTGGTTTCATCGTCCGCCGTTCCTTCGGCTTCTTCCTCCGCGTCTTCCATCTCATCATCCTCGCTCTCCGAAGGATGGTATTCTTCATCGTCTTCTAGACGCTGGGCCGCCTCCCAGAATGTCAATTGTTTCGGAGGTGCAGTTCTCCTTCGACGATGCGCTTAGAACATCCAACCTCGTCGTTGTCACACATCTTTGCACTAATAAAAACAAATAATTGGTTAAATGCACGGAAAAATCCGGCATGACCTTTGCTAATTTTCTTAAACTAGGAGTGCCGATTTTGCGAAAGCGGAAGTTAATCAACATTCCGCAAAAATCGGGAATCATTTCATACAAGAACACGCTCGATTCAAAAGAACAAGTTCCATTCCTGGTTTTCCATAAGGACCAAACCACGTAAGCAACACCTCGCTACCAAACTTCACGAATAAAATGGCACTATGTTGAATGTTTTCGGGAATATATTATTACAGAACACTAAAAGGCACACTTGTTGGGCAAAGGATGAGATTATGAATAAAAGGAAACATAAAAGCAAAAGGTCCTTAAATTTGGCATTCCATCCCTGGATCCATCTATCTATTCCTTGGCCACTCGTGAATGAAAATGTAAAGCAGATATTTCTCAGAACTTGCTAATAGATTTTTAAGTCCAAAGAAAGAAGTTACCATCTGAACCAAAAGGTACTCAAACAACATTAGTGCCTAAACTGTGCTAGCATTCATATATAAAATTTTCAGCAGTTTCATAAACCAAGGAAATTAAGTTCAGAACATAAACAGGCGAGTGCCTTCAAATCAGGTAAGTAACCAATGTTCTATGAATTGTTAAATTTATTTCATCAGAAAAAGAGAAGTGGCAGTGTAAAATATGACAAACCTTATCTTCAATTCTCAATTTTTCAAGATAACCCATATGGCCATTTGCTAGTTTTTACTGATAACCTTTATAGTTTAGATTTTCTTTTGCCATGTGAATAATTCAATGTGAGCGGTAGCTAGGCAAAATGTAGCAGTGAAATGTTGAACTAAAGAGTTAGAGCAATTTTCCCAAATTAGATAACTCCTACCCATGTACCCACACATTAATATTTCTATCAAATAAAATCAAGGAAAATGACTCCTAAAGTAATCTGCCTAAGTCTTGGTCTAATTAGATTCAGTTCGCATCTTCTTGATAAAATTCTAGAGTTTTATCTCAAATTTGGGAGAGACCTCGAACCCTAACCATGGCCTGCAGAGAGAGAGAGAGAGAGAGGAGAGAGGAGAGAGGGAGAGGCGGCTCACCTCGGCAGGCGGGCGACGGCGGGCGAGCAGCGGAGTGCGACGACGGAGTGCGACGACGGCGGCCTCCACCTCCTGAGACGCGGCGGCTGCCCCTCCTAGGACACGGGCTTCCTCCTGAGACGCGGGCCTCCTCCTGAGACGCGGGGAGCCCTCCTCCTCCTCAGACGCGGCGACGGCGGATCGAGAGCGGCGGCGTCAGATCGTGCTCGATTGGGCTGAGAGATGGAGAGATGGGGATGAGAAGTGAGCGGGGACGGGAAGAAGAAGAGGAGGCATGCGCTGCTATAACTAAACGGCCTTTAGTCCCGGTTCGTGGCTCCAACCGGGACTAAAGGTGCATACGTCCCGGTTGGAGCCACCAACCGGGACCTATAGTCCAATTTTCAGTAGTGAAGGGCGCCGCGCGAGGATCTTCGTCCCGGTTGGTGGCTCCAACCGGACGTATTCTATTTTCAAATTTTTCAGTTATTTTCTCTCTGTTCCCTTATTTTTTATTTTGGGGTTTAAATTTGTAATGTTTTTAAATGATAATTACTTTGGAATTTAGAAAACTTTAAACATAAAAAGTGTTTGGATTTGAATAACTAATTGAAACCATTTTACATTTGAAAAATAATTAATGTAACCATTTAAACTACGAACCATTTAAAATTAATAATGAAATAACTTATATTTTTTAAATATTAATTTGGAATTTAGAAAAACTTTAAACATAAGAAGTGTATGGATTTGAATAAATAATCCAAAACCAATTTATATTTTTAAAAATTAATTAATGTAACCATTTAAAATTAATTAACTTATATTTTTGCATATTAATTTGGAATTTAGAAAAACTTTAAACATAAAAAGTGTTTGGATTTGAATAAATAATTCAAAACCATTTTCTGTTTTAAAAAACATTTAATGTAACCATTTAAAATATGAACCATTTACAATTAAAAATGAATTAACTTATATTTTTTTAATATCAATTTGGAATTTAGAAAAACTTTAAACAAAAGAAGTGTATGGATTTGAATAAATAATCCAAAACCATTTTCTATTTCTAAAAAATAATTAATGTAACCTTTTAAAATGAATTAACTTATATTTTTGAATATTAATTTGGAATTTAGAAAAACTTTAAACATAAGAAGTGTATTGATTTTTGAATATTTTTGAGATGAACCGGTTGGGCTAGCGTTTACAATATTACAATCTTTTTTGACCACGCGTTTACAATATTTTAAACATAATACTTTGTTCATGAATATTACAATCTTTTTTGACCACGCGTTTACAATATTTTTTGAGCTAGCGTTTTACAATCTTTTTTCCCTTCTTTGTCGCGGTTGAATAATTTAGCCCCGGCACTTTAATGTTTCTTCTTTCGAACGGGCTACCTTTTTTGGGTAGGGTTGTCCTTTTTCTTCTTGTGATGTATGTTCTTTGCATCGTAGTCGCCGTCATCTTCAATCTTTGGATCGCCGTCTTGGTCGAAGTCTTGCTCGTTGGCGACTCCATCCATTCCGATGATGTTTCTTTTCCTCTCCTCACGACAACACGGCTAGGCTTTGTCGGGTCGGTAATGAAAAACATTGGTCCACTTTGGTAGCCAGCACCCACGGTTCATTTTTGCGGCCACGTTTGCACGTGGCCTTGGATTTGGCTGCCGGGTATAACCATGGTTGTGAAATACCGGTCTTCTCTTCGGCTCTTTGCCCATCGACACGGAACAGCGGCACCTTGTCTCCACGGTGGGCGAGCTCCCAGATCTCCTCGATTCTTCCGTAGAATCTTTCCTTCACGTTGTCATCGGTGTAGAATTCCGACGTTACGCCTGAGTTCTGATAATCACACTTGTTGTCCTTTTCCTCCGTGTAGAATGTGTAGCCGTTGATATCATACGCCTGATAGGTCACCAGGTTTTGCATCGGTCCCTGCGACAAGGTGAATATGATCTTTTCCGTGTCAGAAGAATACGAGCGCGGGGGATTATCAAGGAGCGTATGCCTAAACCAACGCGTGAAATCTGAGTTGTTCTCTTTGATTATTTCTCCCTGCGTCCTCTGTATGCCCCGGTCACTGTACTTCTTCTCGATTAACCTTTTGTGCTTTTGTACCCAAGGATCGACCAGTTCTAATCTTTGTAGCGGCGAGGTTTGCTCGATCAAAGTCTGCGTCGAAAATCGAAGTGCGCATGCGTATGCGGCGACCCTCTCGGTGACCAGATCCGTCGAGCTTGCCAAGGTGTACGCTGGCGGAAGACCGGCAGGTTCTCGATGTCTAGATAATTCGTGCGAAAGAGATGCACTCTTGACGAAAAGCCCTTGGCTATGCTTCCATCTGGGCGGGACTGTTGCGACGTATCCTTTGATGTGTCCGTTCATCCTTTCGAACGCCATCATGCTGCGGAGAAACATCGGCCCGAGTTATCGATGTCCTCCACGACATGGACCAGCGGATGCACCATAATGTCGAAGAATGCGGGTGGGAAGTAGACCTCAAGCTCACATAGTATCACCACGATCTCCTCCTGTAGCCTTCCGAGCTGATTCAAGCCAATCGACTTCCTAGAGATGACGTCGAAAAACTTGCATAGGCCAAATAACGTTTCACGGACGTGCTCGTCCATTATCCCTCTTAGTGCGACCGGAAGTACTGCGTCATTAGCAACGCGATCGTGAGACTTCATGCCATCGAACCTCGCCCGCCTCGTCTAGGTATCTGCTTATCTTGCCCGCGTAGCCGTAAGGAAATTTGACTCCTAGAAGGCACTTGAAAAAATGTTTGATCTCATCCTGGCTTAGAGTGAAGCAAGAAGGAGGGCAGTAATATTCGTTCTTCTTGAACTTTTTACCCTTCCGACGACCTTGTGTCGTCTCCGACTCATGATCATCGTCATCTTCCTGATCATCAGGAGTAGTGCGTCCTCCGTGAAGCTCCTTCCGGATACCCAAGCATATCAGGTCGTGCCTTGCTTTCGGACCATATTTCGTCCTATCTGGCATGTTGATTATGGTGGCGACCAGACTCTCGCACACGTTTTTCGTGATATGCATGATGTCGAGGCTATGAGGCGTGCGGAGAAACTTCCAGTATGGCAACTCCCAGAAATGACCTTGTTTTCCATACCTTCATCGACTTGTCTTGTTGCCTCTTTCGCTTATTTCGTGCTTAGGACAATCTTTCCAGTTTTTCAGCAACTCTTCCACTTCTTCGCTGCTCCTATGCGCTGGGATTCCTCGGGTCTCTGATTTGCCATCGAACAGGTCTCCACGTTTTCTCCATGGATCATTCTTGCCGAGCCACCTCCGGTGCGCCATGAACACGGTTTCTGATGACCTGGATCTTTCTCTAGTTGGAGATAGCTTGTGTTATCCATGCACCTAACGCATGCGTAGAATCCTTGGATAACCTGCCCGAGATATACCCGCCTGGATAGTCTTGCACCGTAGTGACCAGCGGCTCTCATAGTGAAATAATCTTGTGCGACGGCGTCGTAAGTATTGGCTCCAGTTCCGAACGTGGCTAGCTCCTCTTTCAACAGCCCGAGATACAGTTGATTGATGTCGGTTGTTTCGGCCCTTGAATTAGCATACTCATTTGTATGTACTTCTTCTTCATGCACAACCATGGAGGAGGTTGTACATCCATACAAACACAGGCCAAGTGTTGTGCGTGCTTTCTGCTACCGAGCGGATTGAGTCCATCGGTGCTGCACCAAGCCGATGTTCCTCGAATCTCCACCGAATTCAGGGTCGAGGTCCAATGCTTTCCATGGCTAGAATCAAGGTGCGTCGGCAGCTCATCCTTTCGGTCATCATCATCTCTGGCTTCTTCCTTTCCGCATGCCATCGCATGAGCTTCGCTCCCTTAGGGTCCGCGAAATAGCGCTGCACGAGGGGTGATAGGAAAGTACCATACCACTTTTCGAGGTGCTTTCTTCCCTTTCTTGTATCGACTCACGCCGGACATGTGGTTTTCTCCGTCCTCGCCCGATAAATGATGCAATCGTTGATGTATACGTGATATCTAACGTGCGGTAGATCGAGAGGACAGACGATTTTCTTGGCATCCTCGATACTAGTTGGACATGTGTTCCCCTCCGGGAGACGATCGTGCTAGAATGCCATCATATCGTCGAAGCTTGCGTCGCTCAATTTGTGCTTTGCCTTCATCTCCATAGCCTTGAGCGTTACATTCAACCGGGTATCATCGGGCCTGCATCCTTCATACAATGGAGTAACGCGTCTTTCTCAAGTTGCGCAAGCTTGGCTTTCTCTCTAGCGGCAGCCACTGGCGTTACTAAATGCGCTTGAGAAGCTCTTGCACATAAGGGTCCCGCCAGACTGACGTTGTTCCATCGTAAATGCCTCCTCGCATCTAGATCATCATCATCCCGGTCGCTTCGCACCTTCACCATCTCCAGAGACTCTTCATCATCTCGCCCGTTCTCGCGTGATGATGATCATTATCATGTTGGCCACCTTCTTCACCGTCTCCATCATCTACGCCATCGCTTATCCAATGAGTGTATCCATCCATGAAACCATGGCGGGCAGTGCTGCAGATTCCGGAATCTGGGTCGATCACCGATTGAGTTTGCATCTTCTACGGACATCTTATATCTGTCTTGTTATTTCGTATCATGTCGGCCGTCGCACATTTCAAAAATCTAGCCACAATGCCTTCGCTCATTATGCGGACCATTTTTGCCTGCACGATGTACACGGTACAATTTTGAAGTCTATTAGAACCACATAATGAATGCATGCATGCAATGGTCGATAGAAAATTTCGGCATGACCTATCCTAAAATTAGGACCTTTGCGAAATGCCAAAGTCTTGCCAAAATGGAAATGAATCAACATTTTCGCAAAACAAATGGCAACTTGTTCACATACAAACACAAGAGAGAGAGAGAGAACGATCCATACACACATGAACATATCATTATCCTCTCCATACACACATGCATGAGCATCATCGATACTCTCCATATACACACACATATGACCATCGATCCTCTCCACACATACACACATCATGAGCATCGATCATCTACATACATATGAGAACATGCATCATCCATATGCACATGAACACATCCTTACATGGACAACTTACCGAGATGAGAGACCGATCGCGAGAAAGATGGAAAGGAGAGGTGCTGGCGTCGGAGGAGACGGATAGATGAGAGAGACCGGAGACCTCCTCTATTACTTATGTAACATCCAAAGCAAGTTTTACATGCTAAAAATGGTGAATGTATGGAGAAATTGAGGTGGGAAGGAGAAGATCCCGACTAGATCTAAGGAGGAAGAAGAAGGGGAAGTGAAGTGTGGGTGGTGGATGTGTGGGCACACATGTGCACATAAAGTGCTGTCCTAAAAGAATCGACACATCCGTGGCGCACACGGCCCCAGTGCGCCACAGGGAGTACAAACTTCTGTGGCGCACTAGGCCGAGTGCGCCACAGATGCTCCTAGTCCATGTGGCGCACTAGGCGGAGTGCGCCACAGAAGTTTGTGGCCGTTTCAGAGCAGAGGGGGGCATGCGCTTAGGCGTAGCGCACCAGGCACACGTGCGCCACAGATGACCCTAACAACCGTGGCGCACATGACTATAGTGCGCTACAGATGTTTGGCGTGTGGCCAACAGGGCCCTGGCCCACACACATCTGTGGCGCACTATAGTCATGTGCGCCACGGTTGTTCTAGTTATTAGTAGGGCACTGCCCACAGGTGAGCCACGCCTGTTTTAGCCGTGGGGCACTTCAACCATGTGAGCCACGGATGTGCTGATTACCTATAGCCGTTTTCCTAGTAGTGCGACTCGGGAAGGACAAATTCCATCTCGATACATACAACCCAACAAGTACTTTCCGATCACCTGAGAGACACCTTTATGGTCACCCTCACATAGGATGACGTTTGATGATCTCAAAGCTTTCTTCCGATACCAGGTAGTTGCATTATCTCATGGTCTAAGGAATACAATATTTGACATAGGAAAAAGCTTCGCAAAGATGAACACGATGACACGATCTAATTGCTCTGCTTGATTTGGGTCTGTCCATAATATCATTATCCTAATGACACGATCTCATTATAAATTGACAACTCATGTCTACGGTTAGGAAACCTTAACCATCATCAATCAATGAGCTAGTCCATAGAGGCGTACTAGGGACACAGTGTTGTTCATAAACCACACAAGTATCAAAGTTTTCGCTTAATACAATTCTAGCATGGAATATAAACTTTATCATGAACAAGAATTATAACAATAATATCTTTATTATTGCCTCTAGCGCATAATTCCAACAGTCTCCCACTTGCAATAGAGTCGATAATCTACTTTACATATGGCAACAATCTAACACCCATGGCATTAAGGTGCTGATCATGTTTTGCTCGTGGAAGAGGTTTAGTCAACAGATCTACGACATTCAGATCCGTATGTACTTTGCTAATCTTCAGATCTCCATCTATTATATAATCTCGAATTATATGAAACTTGTGGTTGATGTGCTTGGTCTTTGGATGATATCTTGGTTCCTTAGCCAGTGCTATGGCGCCAGTGTTGTCACACAATATCTCCAGTGGGTCCAAGGCACTTGGAACCACACCAAGCTCAATGATGAAGTTCCTGATCCAAACTCCTTCACTTGACGCTTCTGCAGCAACCATGTATTCCGCTTCTACTGTAGATCCCGCGATCACGCTTTGCTTGCAGCTTCTCCAGCTCATAGCTCCTCCATTCAAAATATAAACGTATCCTATCTGAGATTTAGAATCATCCTTGTCGGTGTCGAAACTAGCGTCGACGTAACCTTTTACGATGAGCTGCTCATCACCTCCATAGACCAAGAACATTTATTTAGTCCTATTTAAATACTTCAGGATGTTCTTTACGGCTGTCCAGTGTTCCACTCCTGTATCACTTTGGTATCTGCTCGTCAAACTAAGAGCATTGCATACATCCGGTCTAATACACAGCATGTCATACATGATAGAACCTATTGCCGAGGCATATGGCACTTTGCTCATAGTTTCTCTATCGTTTACCGTAGCTGGACACTGAGCCTTGCTCAATATCTTACCTGACAACATGGGCACTGAACCTTTGTTTGCCTTATCCATTCTGAACCTTTTTAGAACTTTGTCTAGGTATGTACTTTGGCTTAAAGCTATTAGGCGTCTTTGTCTATCTCTATATATTTTGATGCCTAATATATAAGAATCTTCTCCTAGGTCTTTCATTGAAAAACATTTGTTCAAATAACTCTTCACATCGTTAAGAATATCAATGTCATTTCCAATAATAAATATGTCATCCACATATAGTACTAAAAATGTCACTGAGCTCCCACTCACTTTCTTGTAGATACAAGCTTTGTAGCAATTTGGAACAAATCCAAAGCTCTTGATCAAAACGAAGGTTCCAACTCCGAGATGCTTGCTTCAGTCCATAAATGGAATGCTGAAGTTTGCACACCTTATCAGCATCCTTAGGATCGACAAAACCTTTGGGCTGCATCATATACAACTCTTCATCAATATTGCCATTGAGGAATGCGGTCTTGACATCCATTTGCCATATTTCATAATCATGAAACGCAGCAATTGCTAATAAAATCCGAATGGACTTAAACATCGCTACGGGAGAGAAAGTCTCATCGTAGTCAACACCTTGAACTTGTCAAAAACCTTTCGCGACAAGTCGAGCTTTATAGACAGTAACATTACCATCCGCGTCCGTTTTCTTCTTGAAAATCCATTTGCACTCAACGGCCTTTTGGTCACTAGGAGGGTCCACCAAAGTCCATTCTTGGTTTTCGCTCATGGATCCCAATTCGGGTTTCATGGCCTCTAGCCATTTCTCAGAGTCTGGGCTCATCATTGCTTCCTCATAGTTCGCAGGTTCACTGTTGTCTACCAACAAGACAGTTAAGACAGGGTTGCCATACCACTCAGGAGAGGCACGTGACCTTGTCGACCTGCGACGTTCAGCAGCAACATCATTCAAAGTTTCATGATCCTCATCATTAGCTTCCTCTCTTGTTGGTGCAGACGGCACTGGAACAATTTCAGTTGTTGCGCTACTCTCCAACTCGAGAGAAGGTTCAATAACCTCGTCTAGCTCTACCCTTCCTCCCACTCACTTCTTTCGAGAGAAACTCCTTCTCAAGAAAGGATCCGCTCTTTGCAACAAACACTTTGCCTTCGGATCTGTGGTAGAAGGTATACCCAATCATTTCCTTAGTGTATCCTATGAAGACGCATTTCTCCGCTTTGGGTTCGAGCTTGTCCGGAATCAACTTCTTGACGTAAGCTTCGCATCCCCAACCTTTAAGAAACGACAACTTAGGTTTAGCACTAAACCATAGTTCATACGGTGTCGTCTCAACAGATTTAGATGGTGCCCTATTTAAAGTGAATGCAACGGTTTCTAATGCATAACCCCAAAATGATAACGACAAATCTATAAGAGACATCATCGATCGCACCATATCTAATAGAGTTCGATTCCGGTGTTCACACACACCATTGCGTTGTGCTGTTCCGGGTGGCGTGCGTTGCGAAACAATTCCGCTTGCTTTAAGATGCGTGAGAAAATCATAACTCAAATATTCACCTCCACGATCAGATCATAGAAATTTAATTTTCCTGTTACAATGGTTTTCCACTTCGTTCTGAAATTCTTTGAACTTGTTAAACGTTTCAGATTTATGTTTCATTAAATAGATATACCCATATCTACTTAAGTCATCAGTAAAAGTGAGAAAATAGCGATATCCACCGCGCGTCGAAACACTCATTGGTCCGCATACATCAGTATGTATGATTTCCAACAAGTCCGTTGCTCGCTCCATCATTCCGGAGAACCGGGTTTTGATCATCTTGCCCATGAGGCACGGCTCGCACGTGTCAAATGATTCAAAATCAAGAGACTCCAAAAGTCCATCAGAATGGAGTTTCTTCATGCGTTTTACACCAATATGACCTGAGCAGCGATTGCCACAAATAAGTTGAATTATCACTATCTACTTTGCATCTCTTAGCCTCAATGTTATGGATGTGTGTTTCATTGCTTTCGAGATTCAGAAGAAATAAACCATTCACAGCAGGTGCATGACCATAAAAGATGTTATTCATATAAATAGAACAACCATTATTCTCCGATTTAAATTAATAACCGTATTATAATAAACATGATCCAGATATAATGTTCATGCTCAATGCAGGCACATAATAACACTTATTAAGGTTTAAAACTAATCCCGAAGGTAAAACTAAGGAGATCGTGCCGACGGCCATCACATCAACTCTTGATCCGTTGCCAACGCGCATCGTCACCTCATCCCTTGCTAGTCGCCGTCTATTCCATAGCTCCTGTTTCGAGTTACAAATATTAGCAACTGAACTAGTATCAAATACCCAGGCACTACAACGAGCGCTAGTAAGGTAAACATCAATAACATGTATATCAAATATACCTTTGATGGTGTCAGCCTTCTTGTCCGCTAAGTACTTCGGACGATTCGCTTCGAGGACCCTTGTCCTTGCAATAGAAGCACTCGAGGTCGGCTTAGGTCCATACTTGAGCTTCTTCTCGAAGAGGGCAACGCGCTATTGCCTTTCTTGAAGGATTTCTTTGCACCCTTCCCTTTCTTAAAGCTAGGGGGCTTGTTGACCATCAACACATGATTATCTTTCTTGATGTCCACCTCCGCAGATTTCAGCTTAGCTAAGAGCTCAGTGATCGTATTAGTGGAACCAATCTGATTGTGAGTAACTACAAAACCTTTGTAGCTAGGAGGGAGTGATTGCAGAACTCTGTCAATCTTGAGATCTTCTGGAATCTTGCAGTCCAGTTGCTCAAGACGTTGAGTGTAGCCCGACATCTTAATGGCGTGCTCACTAACAGAACTCCCTTCCTCCATCTTGCAGTTAAAGAACTTTTCAGATATCTCATATCTCTTAGAACACGCCTGAGTCTGAAACATGGTTTTCAGTTCCTCGAGTATCTCAAAGGGCCCAGCTAACTCCTCAAAACGATTTTGAAGGTCCGATTCCATAGAGAACAACATGGTACTCTTAATCACTCCATAATCATCTTTGCGCGACTGATAAATAGCTTTTTCATCAGCCGACGCATCTATAGCAGGGGCGTCACCTAGAGCTTTCTCAAGGACATAGTCCTTTTGTCCGCCAGCGAGAATGGTTCTCAGATTGCGGAACCAGTTGGTGAAGTTAGACCCATTGTTCTTAAGCTTTTCTTTCTCAACAAAAACGTTGAAGTTGAAGCTGGACTTAGCCATTTGATCTACAAAATTTGCAAGTACAATTTAGACTATGTTCATGATAACTAGTTCAACTTAATCAAATTACTAGATGAACTCCCACTAAATTCAACATCCCTCAAGTTGTTTAGTGAACATGATCCAAATTCACCACACCTAATCCGATCTTCACGAGAAGAGATGTGGTTTCAATGGTGGACAACAAAGTGTCGATCATATCATTCATATGACTCATGCTTAACTTTTCGGTTCGTGTGTACCGAGGCCATGTCTGTACATGCTAGGCTCATCAAGTCAAACCCAAGTATTTTCGCGTGTGCAAAACTGGCTTGCACCCGTTGTATGTGAACGTAGAGTTTGTAGCCCCCGATCATCACGAGGTGCTTAAACACGACGAACTTTTGCAACGGTGCATACAAGGGGAGAACACAATTTTATCTTGATATTTAAGTGAGGAATCATCTTATAATGCTACTGTCACGATCTAAGCATAATAAGATACATAAAAGGATAAACATCACATGCATATAATTTTATGTGACATGGTATAGCCAATATCCGCGCAATGATCTCCATCTTGTGCGCACCAGCATGATCTCCATCACTCCACCATGATTGCCTCCACCACGAATAGCAACTACAACTATTGCTAACTACTTAGCGATAAAGTAAAGCTATTACATGGCGTATAAGAAGTTGACACACAGGTCATACACAATTATAAAGACAACCATATGGCTCCTGCCAGTTGTGTACTCATCGACATGCAAGTCGTGAAATATTACAAAACATGATCATTGCATACAACATACACATCATATCTTGGGCCATACCATATCACAAAACACTCCCTGCAAAAACAAGTTAGACGCCTCTACTTTGTTGTTGCATGTTTTACGTGGCTTATGGGAGTAACAAGCTAAGAACGATTCTTACCTACGGAAAGCCACAACGGTGATATTATGGTTGCCAAGATCCGGTGTAAATCCCATGACTACTATAGTGAGAGAAACTGGCATCCACCAGCCGCATGTGTGGAACAAGCCACACGTCAAGTGCGGAGCCGGTCTCGCGAACAAGGTTGCGTAAAGTTGGCCTGGACCGCTTCGATCTCACTATCCCGCGTTATAAGAAGTACAGAACAAGAGGCTTGCAACAGAAAACATCAACGCCCGCAACAAGCATGTTGTGTTCTACTCGTGAAACACATCTACGCATAGATCTAGCTCTGATACCACTGAAGGGTTTCGCAGCATAGTAAATCAAAAAATTATACGGATGGGAACGGGAAAGCCAAGATCTAATCTAGGAGATGCAATCAACGAGAGAGATATATGAGATCTTCATACCCTTGAAGAAATCGCATAGCAGAAACGTTCAACAGAACGTGGTTGGTGTAGTCGTACTCGCCGTCTCCTCCTCGCGATCCGATCCGATCATACGCCGCAAGTGGCGGCACCTCCGAGAGATGCACACGTACGGTGCCGCAACGTCTCCTCCTTCCTCGGTCCAGAAAGTGGGGTGGAGAGATAGATTGGATCTACAACACGACGACGTGGTGCAATGGTGGAGAGTTTCAAGGCAGGGCCACGCCTGGGAGAGAGAGAAAGAAAGAGGAGAGAGAGAGAGAGAGAGAGAGAGAGAGAGAGAGAGAGAGAGAGGTGGAGGGCAGCAGGTCGGCGGCTAGGGTTGGAGGAGTCGTGGGGGGAGGAGTGCGACCCTGCCCACCTTATATAGGGGGCTGGCCGGCCCTCTTGGCCCCTCCTCCAAGCCCTAGGGCGGAGGCCCCAAGGGTTGGATTGGGGGGCAAGTTTCCCCCTCCTTCTCGAAGGGTTCCCTAGGGTTTCCCCTAGGGTTTGGCCGGCTGGGCTTATGGGGCCTTATTCCCTTGGCCCAAAGCAGCCAGGGCACTCCCTCTTAGGCCCATGCAGGCCTCCGACAAGTAGGGCCACGTTGGTCCCACTCAGGAAGCTTCTAGAACCTTCCGGTACAATACTGAATACTCCGAAACGATTCCGAAATCCAAAAACTGCTTTCCTTTATATGAATCTTATTCTCCGGACCATTCCGAAACCTCTCGTGATGTCCTAGATCTCATCCGAGACTCCGAACAAAAACTCACAAACCAATTATCCATTTTATCCTAGCGTCGAGACACGTTAAGTGTGTGACCCTACGGGTTCGAGAATATGCAGACATGATCTTTTATCAATAATCAACAGCGGGATCTGGAAACCCATATTGACTCTCACATATTCATCGATGATCATATCGGATGAACCACGATGCCAGGATTCAATTAATCTCATATATGTATTCCCTTCGTCACGCGATATTTTACTTGCCCGAGATTCGATCGTTGGTATTGGCATACCTAGTTCAATCTCGTTCACAGCAAGTACTTTACTCGTTTCATAATCCGATATCACTTTGTGATTAACTCCTTAACCACGTGCTTGCAGGCGGTGTTGATATCGATTATCGAGTTGGCCCGAAGTATATCTCTCCGACTCGGGAGGGACAAATTCCATCTCGATACATACAACCCAACAAGTACTTTCCGATCACCTGAGAGACACCTTTATGATCACCCTCACATAGGATGACGTTTGATGACCTCAAATCTTTCTTTCGATACCAGGGAGTTTCATTATCTCATGGTCTAAGGAATACAATATTTGACATAGGAAAAAGCTTCGCAAAGATGAACACGATGACACGATCTAATTGCTCTGCTTGATTTGGGTATGTCCATCATATCATTCTCCTAATGACATGATCTCATTATTAATTCACAACTCATGTATATGGTTAGGAAACCTTAACCATCATCAATCAATGAGCTAGTCCATAGAGGCGTACTAGGTACACAGTGTTGTTCATAAACCACACAAGTATCAAAGTTTCCGCTTAATACAATTCTAGAATGGAATATAAACTTTATCATGAACAAGAATTATAACAATAACATCTTTATTATTGCCTCTAGGGCATAATTCCAACAACCCCCCTCAGCGCTGGGTCGGTGGACCAGCGCGGTAGGGTTGCCTACCCTAGTTAAACGGACTCCCCCCTTCGCTTATAAGAAGCCCCCGATACAGAAACTCTCGGTACCCAATGAGAAATCCACGAAACCGTCTGTAGCCGCCACCATCATCCCTAGATCGGGGGTATCTGAAGTTCTTCCCGGCACCCTGCCGGAGGGGAGATCATCCCGGAGGCCTTCTCTCCGGTATGATTCGTGAGTAGTTCCACCTTGGACTATGGGTCCATGTAGTAGCTAGATGGTTGTATCTCCTCCTTTGTGCTTTCATGTATAGATCTTGTGAGCCCCGTTCATGATCAATATCTAATCTACTTGTAATCATGCATGTTGTGTTTGCGGGGATCCGATGGATATTGAGATTATTATGTTGGTTTGATTAATGGTTCTATCCTTATGATTCTATCATGTCTGTGTTGTTTGTGATCTTGTATGCTCTCCGTTGCTAGTGGTTATCTTGGCCAAGTAGTTGCTAGTGACTCCAAGAGGGAGTATTTATGCTCGATAGTGGGTTCATGCCTCTAGTTTCCAAGGGAAGTGACAGAAATCTCTTCGGTTGTAGATGTGATGTTGCTACTAGGGATAAAACAACGGTCCCTTGTTCATGGAACATGTGGATTGTTTACCTTACACACTTTGCTTAAAGCAGTTGTCTGTTGGTTGCAACTTAATATTGGAGGGGGTTCGGATGATAACCTGAAGGTGGACTTCTAGTCATAGATGTAGTTGGATTACAGTCTATGTATAATGTTGTATTTCCCAATCAACTTCATAGGATCTTGCTAGCTAGTAATTACATTGTTTTGCCTTGCTCAGTTCCTGTCAATTGCCCCGCTGTAATTTGTTTACACTTCATGCCATGTTGTTTATCTAAGGAGAGCACCTCTAGTGAACTATGGACCCCGGTCCAATATTTACCATTGATACATCTTCCACTGTTACTTGTTTACTTACTGCAAACCACTACCTTCCGCACCATGCGTTTAATCCTTTGTTTCAACAAACCGTTCAGCTTGACAACCTCACTGATTCGTTGGGACAAAGTCTTGAGTTTGTGTTATGTAGGTCTCCACGTTGCGAGAAACACCTGTGTGACGTTTCCTTCTTCCTTATGGTTCGGTAACCTCGGTCTCTACTGAGGTAAACTTGCTGCTGTGCTCCATCACACCTTGCTCTTGGGGTTCCACCGAAGTGCTCCATGTCAACAGTTGATGCACGCATCAGTGGGGCCTGCTTCGTCAGCAACGCGGGGAGGCGCGGCGTGGCGGCCCGGTGGTACCTACAGTGCTGGGAGGGGCGTAGCCGCATGTTTGCCGGAGAGGGAGCATGGGGGGAGGAGTGGCCGGTGCAGCCGCGTAGGTCGCCCGAGAGAGGTGTGGGCGGAGAGCGCAAGGCTCAGTGGATAGCCGATGACAACGGCAGGGCGACGACGACATTTGTAAGGCGGCTGGAGCTCTGGACATTGCAAACACGGACTGGATAGAACGAACACGACCCAGCGTTAGTGACATGGTTATACCCCATGGGTACATGACATTGGTATACCTGGTCTTGCCCAAGGAAGGCCCATGTCAAGACACGTGGCCCGTAAAGATTTCGGGTGGCCCAAGCCCATGATGTCTTCGGATCCTTGGAGGACAAGTCTAAAATAGATAGAATTTCAAAGGGTACCAACCCTAATCTGTAACCGACTCCAGCAGCAGGCCCAGAATTTCTGGTGTGTGTTTTCAAAATTTTAAATGGTCTAATTTTTTAAGCCAAAACCCTAGTTTTTTGCATGCGTGATTGATTATAAGAGCATCATATAGTACTAACGATATAATATATAGCAGATATAACACATTCTGACCATAATGTAATAGATTCCTAGGAGATCATAACTTGAAATTATAGAACATTACCAATCGTTTAACATATCAAATGAGAAATATCTCAAATATTACGATAACCAAAATAACAAAATGATAGGACAACTTACAATTTAGAGGATAACTTTCTGTTGCTTCCAGAATTGAAAACTAGTAATTGATATCCTCTTCCTTGACTTGCAAGAAGAAATTCATTTCAATGAATGTGAGAGGACCATTCTTTCTCTTCATATTTCAGATCAACAGAAAAATATGTAGTTTGAAAAAGCAAAACAAAAATAATATTTTAGTCTTCTGAATTTCAGACAGGTTATATCTGAACTTTTCTGAATTTTTACAAGACCTCAAGTCGTCAAGTCTCAAAGCTGGAGCAGGGAGCCCGCCAGTAGTTCCGCCCAGCAAAGGGAAACCGCGGAAGGAGCAGCGGCAGTCGGCGGAGCTCTGACTGGCAAGGCGGCGACGCAGACACGCAGATGAACCTGTGCGGCAGCGTAGCCGTGGATGTCCTAGTCGTGGAACAGGGAGACGGATACGAGGAAACTCGAGGTCGAGGAGGCCCAGACGAATGCTGCACATTGTTGTTCCCATCGACGCCGGGAGTCCGCGGTCGAGTGTCGCCGCCGGCCGTCTGGTTCAGTCTGTCGAGTCCGCCGTCGACATCCACTTGTAGACTGTTTCAGTTTGGGGAATTGCTGAAATTGAGGCCTTGCCGATCGTGATCTCGCGAGGAGCGACGTGATAGTGAAATTAACTGGTCCAGCTAGGATGTTGCCATGTTGGGCCTCATAAAGGGAAAGGAGGGACCTGCGAAGGAGGAAGGTGGCCTTGCCCGTGCTGAATAGTATGCCTCCTCTCGTATTTTCCTGGTTTTTCCGTTTATATACCATATATCAGTAGTTTTTGGTCAAATTTTTTGGGTATTCACCTGAATACCTTTGAATTGAAGTGGGCCCACCCCTGACCGACTCGACCTAAGCCCAGGACCTGCCTATCTATATAAAGTCTAGGAGCGCACGGCGAGAAGGATCTCAACTCACCGCATACACACCTCCACGCTAGATTGCATCTGCGTATCCCTGTAACCTTCGGTTTCACCGTAATCAAGAGCAAACAAGCAGGAGTAGGATTTTCCCTCCGGAGGCCTAAACCTGGGTATACCTCGTGTCCCACGTTGCTTGTCTATTAACCGTTCCACGACTTCCAACATCCCCATCTTCTCCAAAACCCAAGTACATAACAATGGACATTGATGATATCGAACCTCGACAATTGGCGCCGTATGTGGGAACTGGGGACGCTGATCGTGCGGTCGTGACGGTTCCATCCAGATCAATATACAACTCATCGGCAACAAAGAGCCACCTCCTCTTCGACGCCTTCGACTGCATCGCCCACTCGCCAGCCACCTAAGGGATTTCGAGTCCATCGGCGACAGGCTCGAGATGCTTTTCGGGAGCTTCTTATTCCAGGTGGGGCAGACCGACACCCTCCACCTCCTAGAGTGGGTGCCACCACCGTCCATCAGGCCCGCTTCATGGGTCCCACCCATCGGCCCGTTACGCGCGTCGACGCTGACAAACGAGTCAGATGACAGCAGTAGCTGCAACTCAGATCTGTGCGGCCCTCTCTCAGATGAAGGAACCTACAGTTCCAGATCCAAAAGTTGCGGCAACAACGATCCAGTCCGGGGACACTATCTATGCATTGTCGTCATCCAGAATGAAGCGAAACTGCCGCAAGGTTTGAGTGCACCCAACCCTCCTCTCACCCGCAAGCTGAGAACGGAGGAAACAGGGTAAATCCGCCTAACAGGCCCAACGAGGGCGACACTCACGCCTACAACAAGATCAACCTCAACGAGTGCGGTGACCCAGCATACCACTGCATGTGTAGTACACTATAGTCGTTGACATGACATCCACAGAACACCGTTCCATAAATATCACATCCCTCAGAGTGGTATAACAGAAACATTGCGGGTCCATATTACAAACATACACACATTATTATTATTACAATACCGGAAGTTCAAGACTTCCAAAAGATTCAACTTACAAACCAAAATATAAGTGTTTCAGCGGAAGTTTAAAATTTAAAACTTAAACTCCAAATTGAGCTCAACAACTTATTGTTATATAAGGTTCATGTTGCTCGGCTCAAGTGGCTACTAAAACTATAGTAATTAGTCTGACTCCTGAAACTCTCCTCTATATACAATGTCGTAATCCTCCCCTTCTACGACTCCATACAAGTTGGGCTCTTCATAGAAGACCTCCTCTTAATTCTCAGATATGTACATTGGAGTACCTTCGGGATTCTCAGAGTCTAAGCAAGGATTCAAAGGAAAGGATGAGTAACAACGTTACCCAACAAGTTCATTATATGCAAGGTAGGAAGTTTGATGCTCTATTTACCACCTCGGACTATCAGTCTTTAACATTATGCAATTTTCGTAAATCTTTCTTCAAAGATTGTTTTTATTATAAAAATCTATGACCATCAGCCTTCATAGGTTGACCAGAACTTTCATGGAGTTCCTTTCCTGCCGCGTTCGTAGCTCCTTCCTGGAACAGGGAGTAACAAGTTACAGTTCTTACACTCTGCAGAGGTGCGTTACTTTTCCCATGAGAGATCAACTCCTTGTTGCACAACCGGGCGTACTTTCCCGTCCACAATTCCATGATGTGGGGCCCAGTAGTTGGTCCAAGCCAATCAATGCCCTCTCCGCGACCTCATATGTCTGCATGATCCTTCGGCTAGATCACCTTTGTTAATCCCCCTTTTGGGTAGGCTAAAACCCTTATGAGTTTCCGAAGACTCTATGACCTAGTGATGCCCGGATTAGTACCATTTACATGGACTATCTCCCTAAACACCATTCATAGATAATATAGACACCAAAAGTGTGGGGCGTAAGGGTTCCCACCCATATGTTTGATCCACACAAGGAATCACAACATCACGTTAAGGTCGTCTTGCCTCCATACAAGAGGAAAAGGATACAACTGACTTCTCCGTCCCATTCCAAATCTCATGGTTAACACGTAATATACGGCGCTAGAATCACTGATGTCATGGGTTATTAATCGCTAATGGTTCATCATTATTGCAATTAGAACCCTAAGTTCTATTGCTTCATCATATCATCACTTAGGATGATGTCTAAAGTTTAGTATCTTGAGAAATTATTGTTTTATTTTATTATAATATAAATGATAACACACAATTTGCAAATACTTTGATAAAGACTCTTCAAAGGATATGAGCAAGAGATGAACTTACCCTGTGATGGCAAGGTAGTGAAGTCTGATGCTTGCACGGGACCTTGAGCTTCTATGTCTACAAAAACATCATTATTGCCCGGTAAGGACAATATTTAAAGAGGCAAAATGATTATGCAAAGTAATGTAATGCATCATTTAATTTAATATGCATTCTCCCCATTATTAATAAAATTCATTTTAATAATAAAGGATTTATAAATATTAATTTTTAATATTTATAATAGAATATTGTATTCTTTTAT
Source organism: Avena longiglumis (assembly GCA_030063025.1). Classification (NCBI taxonomy): domain Eukaryota; kingdom Viridiplantae; phylum Streptophyta; class Magnoliopsida; order Poales; family Poaceae; genus Avena; species Avena longiglumis. The sequence goes on along the minus strand of CP125975.1, from coordinate 414,425,655 downwards.
TTTATTTCCCTTTTATTTGACTTTTAATGATTTAATAATTATTCTAAGAATTATCACTTAAATATTAAAAATTGTCATTAAATATTTATTTAGTATTTTTCTAAAATACTACAATATTAATCTATAATAAAAGTGATTTTTATTTATTTTTATCATCTTTCAATAATTATATAAAATTCCATAAGGAATATATAATTTACAAAATTCTTAATAAAATTTATATGTCTAAAATTTTATATTTCAATTTATTTGGATAGTTTGGATTTTTGTGAATCCAAATATATTTTATTTATAATTTTTGGATTTTTATTTTATTTTCTAGAATTTTATTGAATTCCGGGGCATTTTGGTCTTTTCCTATTTATTAAAACAGATTTCAATTGACTTGGGCTGGCCATCTGGGCTTATTGGGCCCCTGTGGCCCAATAGGGCAGGGTCAAAATCATCACCCCGAGGGGTTTCGGCCCACCTAACCCACTCTCTCTATTTCTTCTTTGTTCTCACCTCTCCTCTCCCTCGACCCCGTGGGGTTCTGGTGTCGCCACCGATGATGACCGCCGCTGTGGCCCTCCCTGGCCGCTGCCGTGGTGCAGGGCGAGGTTGGCGACTACGCTCGTTCATCTGGTCCAATTCGATTTGACTCCGGAGCTCCCCTGTGGCCAGGTTCACCCCGTTCCCGAACCCTAGGGTTTGGGGAAAGTGCTGTCGCCGCCGTCGCGGTCCCTCCTGTGGTGGTGTGTTGTGTTCGTGTGCTGCTTTGGTCGCTGTCGTGGCTGGTGCAGGTTGCAGCGCCCTCTGGGGTTCTTCCTGTGGGCCGAGGGCTCGTCGTCCAATCTGCTTCCTCTTCAATTCGTCAGCGAGGACCCCGGGTAAGTTTCCTCTGTGGATTTTGGTTCATCCTTTCACCATGAATCTCTCTGTGTGTATCTAGTGGCTACTCTTGCCTAGTGACTATGTTCTAGGGTTCATAACCCTCTGTTGATCATATCCATGATGCTTTAGATCTAGTGGTGATCTTCCTTCAGCATGATGAATGGTTGTTTGCTATGGATCATTATTTGTAGTTGGCTTTGGTGATGCTAATGGCTTGTCAGACTTCTTCCAGTGGTAATTTACTATGATCCAATGTTAGTGTTTCTATGGAATCCTTAATTGGAAATATTGTTGATCTGAGAACTTTCCACTGTCAAGATGTTCATACTAACAGTGATTCTATCAGTAACTTCTTAATGCATTTATAATGGCTGGCTTGTATGAGAATATACATACTAAATATAATCATTACATGTTAATGATTTTCTGTGGATGTATTGATGAGTTTGATATTGATTCCTAGCATTTGTCTCCAGGAAGATGATATTTAGTGGTTTGCCCCTTTTGATTTGTGAAATCAAAGTAAAGATTGGGATTACCTCATTAGAACTTGTCCTTGTGATACCATTATACACTGGCACACAAGTGATTCGGTCCTATTCATGAGCTTAGCTCTGACAGTACTTGTGATTAATACTGGCAAGATAAAATGAAAGCTTCTTTTAACTCTCCTACCTATGATGTTGGTCCGAGGCTCTAGGATTTAAGTCCTAATTAGTTGAGCAAATAGTTTGTTTGTAACTTGCAAGATTATAGGTGCTACTACCTGTGGGAGATGTGCCCTGGTCGATAAGAAAAAATGAAGAATTATTTAAGTTGCATATGGTAAAACCAAACTCTATTATGATGAATTGAAGCTCTAATCTTTCCAAGTCCATTTGTAACTCTTTTGGTAACTCCCGATTACTAGGCTGAATATCTGCACTCTTTCTGCTTAAAGCATCATCTACAACATTTGCTTTCCCTAGAGTATAGTTGATTGTTAAATCATAATCCTTGATTAGTTCCAACTAACGCTTCTGTCTCATATTCAATTCTTTTTGAGTGAAGAAATATTTGAGACTTTTATGGTCAGTGTATAACTCACATCTGGCTCCATATAGAAAATGCCTCCATCCTTTTAGCGCAAAAACTATGGTTGCTAACTCTAAATCATGAATTGGATAGTTGACTTCATGTGGTTTCAGTTGTCTTGAACCATAGGCAATCACTTTCCGATCTTGCATTAATACACAACCCAAACTTTCTTTAGATGCATCACAGTATACTGTGAAGTCCTTCACAGTTTCGGGAACTGCTAATATTGGAGTTGTGGTTAACCTAGTTTTCAACTCCTGAAAACTTGCTTCACACTTCTCATCCCAATTGAATGGTGTATTCTTTCTTAGCAATTTGGTCACTGGTCCAGCTATTTTGCAGAAACCTTCAATGAATCTCCGATAATAACCAGCCATTCCTAAGAAATCTCGAATTTGCTTCACATTGGTTGGTGCAGTCCACTCTAATACTGACTGAACTTTAGATGGGTTTACATTAATTCCACCTTTACTGATCACATGTCCGAGGAATTCTACCTCGTCTAGCCAAAATTCACACTTACTGAACTTGGCATAAAGTTTGTGTTCCCTTAGAGTCTGCAATGCTATCCTCAAATGATCGACATGCTCTTCCTTATCCTTGGAATATATCAGAATATCATTAATAAAGACTATGACGAACTTATCCAGATATGGCATGAAGATTTTGTTCATCAAATTCATGAATATTGCAGGTGCATTGGTCAAACTAAATGGTACTACCAGATACTCATGGTGTCCATATCTTGAGACAAATGCTGTCTTTGGAACATCTTCTAGTTTGATTTTGATTTGATGGTATCCAGATCTTAAGTCGATCTTTGAAAATACTCCATCTCCTTTCACTTGATCAAACAAATCTTGGATCCTTTTTAAAGGATACTTATTCTGGATAGTGACATTGTTCAGATTTCTATAATCTCCACACATCCGTATTCCACCATCTCTCTTATCCCCAGAGATTACTGGTGTTCCCCATGGAGACACACTTTCCTGAATAAATCCTTTTCGGGCTAACTTATCAATTTGCTCCTTTAGTTCTTTTAACTCTTTGAGTCCCATCTTATATGGTGCTTGAGCTATTGGTGATGTACCAGGAATTAGGTCAATAGTGAACTCTATCTCCCGGTCTGGTGGCATTCCCGGTAGCTCTACTGGAAAAACATCTTGAAACTCATTTACTATAGTAATTTCTTCCAATTTGACCTCTTTCATTGAGTTCAACTGCAGATCCACCATGATATGACTGTGCTTATCTTCTTGGTAAACTATCCTTGCTACGCTTGGAGATTTGATTGAGACAGTTTTCTCCTCACAGTTTATCTGAGCTCCATGTTCCATCATCTAGTCCATAACCAGCACTACTGCTATTTCCTTCAAAGGAATCACATAAAGGTCTGCGAAATATGTACAACCACAGATCGAGATAACCGGATCTTGTTTGATGTGGCGTACAATCACATTTCCCCCTGTCGTAATTACGGTCATAGGGATTTCTAACGTTGCCCTTCTAATCCCAAACTTATCACAAAATCCTTCAGAAATGAATGAAGTAGTTGCACCAGTATCAAATAGAAGTTTGCCAGGATTGGTAAGGATATTGAGCGTACCTATCACTGCATGCTCCGAATTATCCACCTCCTCGAGAGTTGCACAGTTCAGTTTCCCGGTAGGTCTATTTCTCTTACCATTGTTGTTTTTGCCATTATTTCCTCCTTTATTGGCTTGTCCATTTCCTCCACTGGATTTCCTTCCATCTCGAGCCGGCCAACCTCCTTGTTGTTTGCTTGGACAATTGGGCTTGATGTGACCTCTCTGACCACAAGAGTGACATACAATTACTGGTTTCGGGCAATCCCTACTAATATGCCCTGGGAATTTGCAATTGTGACATATAATATTCTTTGCATTTGGGTTTGCACTCCGATTGGGATTGTTGTTGTTATAGGGCCTATTCCTTGGTTTAAATTCCAAATTAGGCTTGGGATTGGTCGCTTGTATCCTCTTGGTTTCCTTCTTAGCTCTCTTCCTTCTATCCTCTTGGACATTCTTGTAGTCATCTTCAAAGGTAATAGCTGCATCTAGCAACTGCTGATATGTTTGCTTATTAGTCAACCTCAACTGCATCTTCGCAAATGGATTTAATCCACATAGGAAACGCTTCTTCCTCTTTTCCTCCGTGTTAACCTCTTCCTCAGCATAACGAGATAGTTGACTAAACTCTCGGATATACTTCATAACACTTGTATATCCCTGTTGTAGCTCCTCAAATTCTCTCCGTTTCAATTCCATAACACTCTTCGGAACATGATATTCACGGAGTATCTGTTTAAACTCTTCCCAGGTATACTCCCTTCCTGGTTGTTGCATAGCCAACTGATTTTCCCACCAAGATGTTGTAGGTCCTGTCAGAAGATGAGTTGCATACCTCAATTTCTCCTCCACATTGAAACCTACAGTCTTCAACTTCCTTTCTGTATCCGCTAGCCAATCTTCTGCATCCATTGGTTCAGGGGCTGATGCAAAAGGTAATGGTCTTGCATTCTGGAAACCAGATAGACTCACTCCTCCACCTTCAGGTGCCCTCTGATTTGCTTGCCCCAGCAACTCCTCCATGAACTTGTTCCGGGTCTCTTGCATCATTTGCATGCACTTCATAAAGTTCTTCTCCATTAACGGCCTCATTGGTGGTAGTGGTGGTAATGCTCCTTGATTTGCTGCATCTGCATCGGCCTTCTCCTTGGCCTCTTGTTCCATCCGCTGCTGGTCAGTTCCGTTTTCTACGCCCGTATCCATGACCCTCTAGTCCTGCACCATAAAGCGAATACTCATAATTACATCATGCAGATGTGTTTTGAGCTCAACTTTACGCACAGAACTAGTCACACAATGAAGATCCAAAGAAAATCCAAATATGCATTTCACATATTATACATAATATCATCATAATACAAAGTCATTATAACATATACCATATAGGTATAATCACAAACTACCTTATTCCTCTAACTATCTTATTTCTTGGAGTACAATACACGGTACTTAATATCACTAACTAGTTGCCTCCTTCTAGTAGTAACTACGTTCATCATACATGCGTGTGTCCAACCATGATGATGTGTTTTTCGTCGCACAGTTTGTGGAACAAATGGCCTTCTAGAAGGAACATACTCTGTATCTAAAGTGTCAGGACTTGATTCATTTCTCAACTTGAGCGTATTGACTCCCTCCAGCTCAGCTGAAAAGTCTTCAGAAACATAATCAACATTATATCCCCCTTGCATCCCCTGAGATTCATTACTTGAGTTGTCAACAGGATACGCAGATCCTGCTGCTTCCCAGGTGCTCCTTTGGGCAAGATGGTTAAACACTGGATAATGTATATTCCCTGGGTTTTGAGAAGATGTTGATGATTCAAACACTCTCTCCTCAGGATCTTCTTCTTCATCCTGATTATCTATTGACATGGTGTTTCTACTACTATTATTAGGGTTAATCCTTGCACCCATCCAACTAGATTGTCCAACATTTCTGTCAGAACGATCTATGGACATCTGGTATTCATGAGATCCTTCATATGATCCCATTCTCCAACCATCAGAATTCTCGATAGGAAGTTCTGAATCAGAACCATCCTCTGACCCCTGTGGTACTGCATATCTCATATCCAAAGTAGGATCGGGTATAGGTTCAGGTCTTGGTGAATAAGGATATGGTATAAAAGATTCAGGATCTATAGGTATATCCTTAAAGATAGGTGTTGCACTACTACTTGCTTGCTTCTCTAACTGGAATGCTAACTGCTTCCTCCTTTCCAGATCAGTTAGATCCTCTAACATGTCATTTTTATCTTCGACTATCACTTGATGTGTCTTATAAAAAGACGCAACGACTGTTCGATATCTATCCATAAACTTGGAAGCTAACTTAGGATGCTTCTTAACCAAAGTAAGATGATCCGGTATAGGCCCCGAGTCTATAGAATCATGAGGTATCACAGAGAATGTGCTACCTTCTAACTCCTTGGTTTTATGCTCCCGGATATTAGCTATCGCCTCCACAACAGCAACATGATATGATGCTAAATGTCTCCTACCTTCTCCTATAGGTAGATCGTGATATAATCCAAGCTCCTCTGGAAGTTGGATACTCACATGATACTTGGATAACATGCGGCCATCAAGGTAAGTGATAGTATTCATTGGAATTCTAGTTGGACAACTAAAGATCTTTAAAAGTTGACGAAGTTGGTCTGTGAATGATCCTTGATAATCATCAAGAGTATCCTCTCTCCTTACCAAAGTCTGTTTTGGAAACTTTGGTGCCATAGCTCTGTATATCAGAAAAATAGTTTTGATTAGTATCCAATAATATATTGCATCATAACAAATAATTATCGCACTAAAACATATAACGGAATATTCTCATTTGAATACCCATTACATTACTTTTAGAGAATTCTTTATCGTTGCTACTTTCCTACAGGTAATACCCTTTACTAGGTTTCCAACCTAAGGTCAAAGCAATTTGCTCAGATACTAACTGAGGTGACCCAGCATACCACTGCATGTGTAGTACACTATAGTCGTTGACATGACATCCACAGAACACTGTTCCGTAAATATCACATCCCTTAGAGTGGTACAACAGAAACATTGCGGGTCCATATTACAAACATACACACGTTATTATTATTACAATACTGGAAGTTCAAGACTTCCAAAATATTCAACTTACAAACCAAAATATAAGTGTTTCAGTGGAAGTTTCAAATTTAAAACTTAAACTCCAAATTGAGCTCAAAAACTTATCGTTATATAAGGTTCATGTTGCTCAGCTCAAGTGGCTACTAAAACTATAGTAATTAGTCTGACTCCTGAAACTCTCCTCCGTAGACGATGTCATAATCCTCCCCTTCTACAGCTCCATACAAGTTGGGCTCTTCATAGAAGACCTCCTCTTGATTCTTAGATGTGTACATTGGAGTACCTTCGGGATTCTCATAGTCTAAGCAAGGATTCAAAGGAAAGGATGAGTAACATCGTTACCCAACAAGTTCATTATATGCAAGGTAGGAAGTTTGATGCTCTATCTACCACCTCGGACTATCAGTCTTTAGCATTATGCAATTTTCGTAAATCTTTCTTCAAAGATTGTTTTTATTATAAAAATCTATGACCATCAGCCTTCATAGGTTGACCAGAACTTTCATGGAGTTCCTTTCCTGCCGCATTCGTAGCTCCTTACCGGAACAAGGCGTAACAAGTTACAGTTCTTACACTCTGCAGAGGTGCATTACTTTTCCCATGAGAGATCAAATCCTTGTTGCACAACCGGGCGTACTTTCCCATCCACAATTCCATGATGTGGGGCCCAGTAGTTAGTCCAAGCCAATCACTGCCCTCTCCGCGACCTCATATGTCTACACGATCCTTCGGCTAGCTCACCTTCGTTAAGCCCCCTTTCGGGCAGGCTAAAACCCTGATGAGTTTCCGAAGACTCTATGACCTAGTGATGCCCGGATTAGTACCATTTACATAGAATATCTCCCTAAACACCATTCATAGATAATCTAGACACCAAAAATGTGGGGCGTAAGGGTGCCCACCCATATGTTGGATCCACACAAGGAATCACAACATCACGTTAAGGTCGTCTTGCCTCCATACAAGAGGAATACGATACAACTGACTTCTCTGTTCCATTCCAAATCTCATGGTTAACGCGTAATATATGGTGCTAGAATCACTGATGTCATGGGTTATTAATCCCTAATTGTTCATCATTATTGCAATTAGAACCCTAAGTTCTATTGCTTCATCATATCATCACTTAGGATGATGTCTAAAGTTTAGTATCTTGAGAAATTATTGTTTTCTTTTACTATAATATAAACGATAACACACAATTTGCAAATACTTTGATAAAGACTCTTCAAAGGACATGAGCAAGAGGTGAACTTTCCTTGTGATGGCAAGGTAGTGAAGTCTGATGCTTGCACTGGACCTTGAGCTTCTATGTCTACAAAAACATCATTATTGCCCGGTAAGGACAATATTTAAAGAGGCAAAATGATTCTACAAAGTAATGTAATGCATCATTTAATTTAATATGCATTCTCCCCATTATTAATAAAATTCATTTTAATAATAAAGGATTTATAAATATTAATTTTTAATATTTATAATAGAATATTGTATTCTTTTATTTTATTTCCCTTTAATTTGACTTTTAATGATTTAATAATTCTTTTATGAATTATCACTTAAATATTAAAAATTGTTATTAAATATTTATTTAGTATATTTCTAAAATACTACAGTATTAATCTATAATGAAAGTAATTTTTATTTATTTTTATCATCTTTCAATAATTTTGTAAAATTCCATAAGGAATATATAATTTACAAAATTCTTAATGAAATTTATGTCTAAAATTTTATATTTTAATTTATTTGTATAGTTTGGATTTTTGTGAATCCAAAAATATTTTATTATAATTTTTGGATTTTTATTTTATTTTCTAGAATTTTATTGAGTTCAGGGGCATTTTGGTCTTTTCCTATTTGTTAAAACAGATTTAAATTGACTTGGGCTGGCCATCTAGGATTATTGGGCCCTTGTGGCCCAATAGGGTAGGGTCAAAATCATCACACCGAGGGGTTTCGGCCCACCCAGCCCACTCTCTTTGTTTCTTCTTTGTTCTCATCTCTCCTCTCCCTCGACCCCGTGGGGTTCTGGTGTCGCCGTCGGTGATGGGTGCCGCTGTGGCACTCCCTGGCCGCTGCCGTGGACCAAGGCGAGGTTGGCGACTATGCTTGTTCAACTGGTCCAATTCGATTTGACTCCGTAGCTCCCCTGTGGCTAGGTTCACCCCGTTCCCGAACCCTAGGGTTTATGGAAAGTGCTGCCGCCGCTGTCCCTCCTATGGTGGTGTGTTGTGTTTGTGTGCTGCTATGGCCGCCGCCGTGGCTGGGGCAGGTTGCAGCGCCCTCTAGGGTGCTCCGTGTGCCGCTGCGGGCTCGTCGGCCAATCTGCATTCTCTTCAATTCATCAGCGAGGACCCCGGGTAAGTTTCCTCTCTAGATTTTGGTTCATCCTTTCACCATGAATCTCTTTGTGTGTATCTAGTGGCTACTCTTGCCTAGTGACTACGTTCTGATTAGGGTTCATAACCCTTTGTTGATCATATCCATGATGCTTTAGATCTAGTGGTAATCTTCCTTGAGCATGATGAATGGTTGTTTGCTGTGGATCATTATTTGTAGTTGGCTTTGGTGATGCTAATGGCTTGTCAGACTTCTTCTAGTGGTAATTTACTATGATCCAATGTTAGTGTTTCTATGGAATCCTTAATTGGAAATGTTGTTGATCTGAGAACTTTCCAATGTCAAGATGTTTATACTAACAGTGATTCTATCAGTAACTTCTTACTGCATTTATAATGGTTGGCTTGTATGAGAATATACATACTGAATATAATCATTACATGTTAATGATTTTCTTTGGATGTATAGATGAGTTTGATGTTGATTCCTAGCATTTGTCTTCAGGAAGATGATATTTAGTGGTTTGCCCGTTTAGATTTGTGAAATCAAAGTAAAGATTGGGATTACCTCATTAGAACTTGTCCTGTGATACCATTATACACTGGCACACAAGTGATTGGGTCATATTCCTGAGCTTAGCTCTGACAGTACTTGTGATTAATACTGGCAAGATAAAATGAAAGCTTATTTTAACTCTCCTGCCTATGATGTTGGTCTAAGGCTCTAGGATTTTAAGTACTAACTAGTCGAGCAAAAAGTTTGTTTGTAACTTGCAAGATTAGAGATGCTACTCCCTCTGGGAGATGTGCCCTGGTCTAATAAGAACAAATGAAGAATTATTTAAGTTGCATATGGTAACACCAAACTCCATGAGGCTGGTCTGAGACATTGGTGTTTTTGGCTTAGTTTGATTTCTGATCTTTATACTTGAAATCTCTAGGATAGATTCACCTCACTTGGGTGATTATTGAGAGATTGTTTCATAAAACAATACATGCTTCTGTCTAGATAATATGATTAGATCATGTGATGGTTTTATGATACTCACCACAAAAACTGATGATTATGGAATTGGGTGGTGATGTTGATCTTGCTGATTAGATCATGTCCTTCACCTCTCATGTTGTTCTTGTTTTGCTGAGCTCCTGTGCTTGACCTTGAGCTAGCCTGCTCCTCCTAGCTCCTGGACTTGGCCTTGCCGTCCACCTGATCCTCCCCCCTCCTTATGTAACCATCTGGTGATGTTTGGTTGATCTTTGCTGGTTTGGTTTGGCTGCTGAGCTTGATGTTTATGAACAAGAAATGGTGTTGGGGTTGCTTCCCACAGCTGTACTGAGCAGTTTTGTTTGTATGGCCTGTTGTTGTTTTGACAACACACACACACATGCATTTTGGTGTGTGTCCTGCCTGTGTGCTTGTTGTGCACTTGTGGATATGCTCTGAATTTGAGATTAACTGTTATCTGGTTACTTTTTACCTGGCTGGTGAAACTTGCCCCTCCTTGCTGTCATTTGTCTACGGGCTAAAAATTTTGAAAGATACATTCTTTCATATTGGTGAAATTTGCCCCTTTTTATAAATTATTCAATGATGAATCTTGATCAGTGCACTTCACTGACAAGTCTGAGAGTAAAACAATACTAACCCTAACTTTCTTTATTTTTTTATTTATGTTTGATTTGTAGGTACCAGACTTGGGAATTCAATATTTTATCTTAGGTTTATTTATAGAATAGTCATTTGTAATCTTCTTATTCTTTTGTAATTTTAGTTTTATTCTTTTGTAATCTTCATTTTATTATTTTTTAATCAAGATTGTATTATTATCAATAAAGAAATATTCTTATTCATTATTTATTTGCTATGCTGAAGGTTGTGGATAATTTCATTAAGTTACATTGTTGTAACTTATTTATTGAATGAAAATATGAAATAAATATTTATATTCTTAATTGTTTTCTTTAAATAAAGTTTGATTTAAATTGGTTAACTCTTAATTTAATCAAGATTCAAACATTATTCAAAAATCATTTAACTTATAATTCAAACACTCAAGTTTTAAATTCAAATTTCATTTTCCCAATACACATAATTCCACAAAGATCATATCAAAGTCTATAACAATCATCCTTCAAGACTAAACCTAATCACAAAGTATGAAAGAAACCTTGACCACTTTAGGTTTTTATTTGGCAAAAAATTTACCCCCATTTTCATAGATGAATGCATGCAATGTCTCAAATTTCTAAATCTACCCTTCGTTAGTTCCTAAATGCTGGGATGCTACAAGAAGCTAGCTGGGCAGATCGTGGCGCTGAGCAGATTCATCAGTCGCATGGGTGAGAAGACCCTACCTTTTTACCAGCTGTTGTGTAAGGCAGATAAGTTCCATTTGACTCCGGAGCTCCCCTGTGGCTAGGTTCACCCCGTTCCCGAACATTAGGGTTTGGGAAAAGTGTTGTCGTCGCCACCGCGGTCCCTCCTGTGGTGGTGTGTTGTGTTGGTGTGCTGTTGTGGCCGCCGCTGCGGCTGGTGCAGGTTGCAGCGCCATCAATCTCTCCGTGTATCTAGTGGCTACTCTTGCCTAGTCACTATGTTCTGATTAGGGTTCATCTCCTAATTAGGTTTCTTGTTCTGATTAGGGTTCATAACCCTCTGTTGATCATATCCATGATGCTTTAGATCTAGTGGGGATATTCCTTGAGCATGATGAATGGTTGTTTGCTGTGGATCATTATTTGTATTTGGATTTGGTGATGCTAATGGCTTGTCAGACTTCTTCCAGTGGTAATTTACTATGATCCACTGTTAGTGTTTCTATGGAATCCTTAATTGGAAATGTTGTTGATCTAAGAACTTTCCACTTTCAAGATGTTTATACTGACAGTGATTCTATCAGTAAGTGCTTACTCCATTTATAATGGTTGGCTTGTATGAGAATATACATACTGAATATAATCATTACATGTTAATGATTTTCTGTGGATGTATAGATGAGTTTGATGTTGATTCCTGGCATTTGGCTTCAGGAAGATGATATTTAGTGGTTTGCCCCTTTTGATTTGTGAAATCAAAGTAAAGATTGGGATTAGCTCATTAGAACTTGTCCTTGTGATACCATTATACACTGGCACACAAGTGATTGGGTCCTATTCCTGAGCTTAGCTCTGACAGTACTTGTGATTAATACTGGCAAGATAAAATGAAAGCTTCTTTTAACTCTCCTGCCTATGATGTTGGTCTGAGGCTCTAGGATTTTAAGTCCTAATTAGTTGAGCAAATAATTTGTTTGTAACTTGCAAGATTATAGGTGCTACTCCCTATGGGAGATGTGCCCTGGTCGATAAGAAAAAATGAAGAATTATTTAAGTTGCATATGGTAAAACCAAACTCTGTGAGGCTGGTCTGAGAGATTGGTGCTTTTGACTTAGTTTGATTTCTGATATTTATACTTGAAGTATCTAGGATAGATTCACCTCACTTGGGTGATTATTGAGAGATTGTTTCATAAAACAACACATGCTTCTGTCTAGATAATATGATTAGATTATGTGATGGTTTTATGATACTCACCACAAAAACTGATGATTATGGAATTGGGTGGTGATGTTGATATTGCTGATTAGATCCTGTCCTTCACCTCTGATGTTGTTCTTGTTTTGCTGATATCCTGTGCTTGAACTTGAGCTAGCCTGCCCCTCCTAGCTCCTGGACTTGGCCTTGATGTCCACCTGATCCTTCCCCCTCCTTATGTCACCATCTGGTGATGTTTGGTTGAAGGTTGTCGATAATTTCATTATTATCAATAAAGAAATATTCTTATTCATTATTTATTTGCTATGGTGAAGGTTGTCGATAATTTCATTAAGTTACATTGTTGTAACTTATTTATTGAATGAAAATGTGAAATAAATATTTATATTCTTAATTGTTTTCTTTAAATAAAGTTTGATTTAAATTGGTTAACTCTTAATTTAATCAAGATTCAAACATTATTCAAAAATCATTTAACTTATAATTCAAACACTCAAGTTTTAAATTCAAATTTCATTTTCCCAAAACACATAATTCCACAAAGATCATATCAAAGTCTATAACAATCATCCTTCAAGACTAAACCTAATCTCAAAGAATGAAAGAAACCTTGATCACTTTAGGTGTTTATTTGGCGAAAAATTTACCCCCATTTTCACAGATGAATGCATGCAATGTTTCAAATTCCTAAATCTACCCTTCGTTAGTTCCTAAATGCTGGGATGCTACAGACTTCCCCCCTTAAATTAAACTTCGTCCCAAAGTTTGTGGAGATGTACCTGAATAATTCTGGATAGGCTTTTCTTAAATCCTCTTCTTTCTCCGAAGTAGCTTCTCTTTCAGGGTGATGTTCCCATTGTACTTTGCAATACTTGATTGCTCCGTTCCTCAATCTTTTCCAGTTATCTTCCAAGACTTTACAGGGTTTTTCAACATAGGTCAAGTCTTCTTGTAGTTCTATTTCCTGATGTGTGATTGCATCATCCGGAACTTTCAAACATTTACAAAGTTGTGACACATGGAAAACATTGTGCACTTGAGCCAATCTAGATGGTAACTCTAAAGCATAAGCTATAGTTCTGTTCTGACTCAATATCTTGAATGGGCCAATGTATCTTGGACTTAACTTTCCTTTCACTCCGAACCTTTTCACCCCTTTCATTGGACTTACTTTCAAGTATACCATATCTCCTACTTCTGGATGCCAAGATCTTCAACTTTGATCAGCATAACTTTTCTGCTTACTCTGGGCTATTTTCAGTCTATCCCTGATCTTATCAACGATATCTTGTCTTTCTTTGATATAATCTGGCGCAAATTCTTTGCTGCTTCCAGGCTCATACCAACATATTGGTGATCTACACTTCCTTCCATACAGAACTTGGTATGGAGCTGCCTTCAGACTACTCTGATAGCTATTATTGTAGGAAAATTCTGCCAATGGTAGATGATCTTCCCATGTACCTCCAAAATCTAATGCACAAGCTCTTAACATGTCTTCTAGTATTTGATTTGTTCTTTCAGTTTGACCTCCTGTCTCAGGATGATATGTTGTGCTGAAATATAACTTTGGACCAAGTGCTTCATGCAATTGCTTCCATAATGCTGAAGTAAACACTGATCCCCTATCAGTTACGATCTTCTTGGGTACTCCATGCATACTTACTATCTCTTTTACATAAACTTCAACTAGCTTCTCGTCATTATCCTTCTGATTTACCGGAATAAAATGTGCACTCTTAGTGAGTCTGTCCACAATTACCCATATCATATCCTTCCTTTTTGGTGTCATGAGAAATCCTGTGATGAAGTCCATACCTATTTCTTCCCACTTCCATTCGGGAATCTCTAAAGGTTGTAATGGTCCTGCTGGAATTTGATGTTCAGCCTTCACCCTTTGGCAAGTATGACATTCTGATACATATTTAGCAATGTACCTTTTCATGTTATTCCACCAGAATAGTTCTTTCAAATCCATATACATCTTAGTGCTTCCAGGATGTATAGAGTACGGTGTTTCATGTGCTTCTCTGAGTATGACATCACGAATCTCAGTCACATCTGGAACACAAAGGCGGTCTTGAAACCATAAGGACTCATATTCTCCAAGACGAAAAACTGATTTTTGCCCTTGAGATATCCTTTGAATTTCCTCATCAATAAAAGGATCTTCTGCTTGATGTCTAAAAATTTCTTGCTTAAGATCACTGTCCTGCTCTGCAACTACCTGCATAGTATCTAGTCCTCCAAGAACCTCTATTATGATGAATTGAAGCTCTAATCTTTCCAAGTACATTTGTAACTCTTTTGGTAACTCCCGATTACTAGGCTGAATATCTGCACTCTTTCTGCTTAAAGCATCAGCTACAACATTTGCTTTCCCTAGAGTATAGTTGATTGTTAAATCATAATCCTTGATTAGTTCCAACTAACGCTTCTGTCTCATATTCAATTCTTTTTGAGTGAAGAAATATTTGAGACTTTTATGGTCAGTGTATAACTCACATCTGGCTCCATATAGAAAATGCCTCCATCCTTTTAGCGCAAAAACTACGGTTGCTAACTCTAAATCATGAATTGGATAGTTGACTTCATGTGGTTTCAGTTGTCTTGAACCATAGGCAATCACTTTCCGATCTTGCATTAATACACAACCCAAACTTTCTTTATATGCATCACAGTATACTGTGAAGTCCTTCCCAGTTTCGGGAACTGCTAATATTGGAGCTGTGGTTAACCTGGTTTTCAACTCCTGAAAACTTGCTTCACACTTCTCATCCTAATTGAATGGTGTATTCTTTCTTAGCAATTTGGTCACTGGTCCAGCTATTTTGGAGAAACCTTCAATGAATCTCCGATAATAACCAGCCATTCCTAAGAAATCTCGAATTTGCTTCACATTGGTTGGTGCAGTACACTCTAATACTGACTGAACTTTAGATGGGTTTACATCAATTCCACCTTTACTGATCACATGTCCGAGGAATTCTACCTCATCTAGCCAAAATTCACACTTACTGAACTTGGCATAAAGTTTGTGTTCCCTTAGAGTCTGCAATGCTATCCTCAAATGATCGACATGCTCTTCCTTGTCCTTGGAATATATCAGAATATCATTAATAAAGACTATGACGAACTTATCCAGATATGGCATGAATATTTTGTTCATCCAATTCATGAATATTGAAGGTGCATTGGTCAAACTAAATGGTACTACCAGATACTCATGGTGTCCATATCTTGAGACAAATGATGTCTTTGGAACATCTTCTAGTTTGATTTTGATTTGATGGTATCCAGATCTTAAGTCGATCTTTGAAAATACTCCAGCTCCTTTCACTTGATCAAACAAATCTTGGATCCTTTTTAAAGGATACTTATTCTTGATAGTGACATTGTTCAGATTTCTATAATCTCCACACATCCTTGTTCCACCATCTCTCTTATCCCCAAAGATTACTGGTGTTCCCCATGGAGACACACTTTCCTGAATAAATCCTTTTCGGGCTAACTTATCAATTTGCTCCTTGAGTTCTTTTAACTCTTTGAGTCCCATCTTATATGGTGCTTGAGCTATTGGTGATGTACCAGGAATTAGGTCAATAGTGAACTCTATCTCCGTGCCGTGGCATTCGGTAGCTCTACTGGAAAAACATCTTGAAACTCATTTACTATAGTAATTTCTTCCAATTTGACCTCTTTCATTGAGTTCAACTACAGATCCACCATGATATGACTGTGCTTATCTGCTTGGTAAACTATCCTTGCTACGATTGGAGATTTGATTGAGACAGTTTTCTCCTCACAGTTTATCTGAGCTCCATGTTCCATCATCTAGTCCATCCCCAGCACTACTGCTATTCCCTTCAAAGGAATCACATAAAGGTCTGCGAAATATGTACAACCACAGATCGAGATAACCGGATCTTGTTTGATGTGGCGTACAATCACATTACCCCCTGCCGTAATTACGGTCATAGGGATTTCTAACGTTGCCCTTCTAATCCCAAACTTATCACAAAATCCTTCAGAAATGAATGAAGTAGTTGCACCAGTATCAAATAGAACTTTGCCAGGATTGGTAAGGATATTGAGCGTACCTATCACTGCATGCTCCGAATTATCCACCTCCTCGAGAGTTGCACAGTTCAGTTTCCCGGTAGGCCTATTCCTCTTACCATTGTTGTTTTTGCCATTATTTCCTCCTTTATTGGCTTGTCCATTTCCTCCACTGGCTTTCCTTCCATCTCGAGCCGGCCAATCGCCTTGTTGTTTACTTGGACAATTGGGCTTGATGTGACCTCTCTGACCACAAGCGTGACATACAATTACTGGTTTCGGGCAATCCCTACTAATATGCCCTGGGAGTTTGCAATTGTGACATATAATATTCTTTGCATTTGGGTTTGCACTCCGATTGGGATTGTTGTTGTTATAGGGCCTATTCCTTGGTTTAAATTCCAAATTGGGCTTGGGATTGGTCGCTTGTATCCTGTTGGTTTCCTTCTTAGCTCTCTTCCTTCTATCCTCTTGGACATTCTTGTAGTCATCTTCGAAGGTAATAGCTGCATCTAGCAACTGCTAATAAGTTTGCTTATTAGTCAACCTCAACTGCATCTTCACAAATGGATTTAATCCACGTAGGAAACGCTTCTTCCTCTTTTCCTCCGTGTTAACCTCTTCCTCAGCATAACGAGATAGTTGACTAAACTCTCGGATATACTTCATAACACTTGTATATCCCTGTTGTAGCTCCTCAAATTCTCTCCGTTTCAATTCCATAACACTCTTCGGAACATGATATTCACGGAGTATCTGTTTAAACTCTTCCCAGGTATACTCCCTTCCTGGTTGTTGCATAGCCAACTGATTTTCCCACCAAGATGTTGTAGGTCCTGTTAGAAGATGAGTTGCATACCTCAATTTATCCTCCACATTGAAACCTACAGTCTTCAACTTCCTTTCTGTATCCGCTAGCCAATCTTCTGCATCCATTGGTTCATGGGCTGATGCAAAAGGTAATGGTCTTGCATTCTAGAAACCAGATAGACTCACTCCTCCACCTTCAGGTGCCCTCTGATTTGCTTGCCCCAGCAACTCCTCCATGAACTTGTTCTGGGTCTCTTGCATCATTTGCATGCACTTCATAAAGTTCTGCTCCATTAACAGCCTCATTGGTGGTGGTGGTAATGTTCCTTGATTTGCTGCATCTGCATCGGCCTTCTCCTTGGCCTCTTGTTCCATCCGCTGCTGGTCAGTTCCGTTTTCTACGCCCATATCCATGACCCTCTAGTCCTGCAAAATAAAGCGAATACTCATAATTACATCATGCACATGTGTTATGAGTTCAACTTTACGCACAGAACTAGTCACACAATGAAGATCCAAAGAAAATTCAAATATGCATTTCACATATTATACATAATATCATAATAATGCAAAGTCATTATAACATATACCATATAGGTATAATCACAAACTACCTTATTCCTCTAACTATCTTATTTCTTGGAGTACAATACACGGTACTTAATATCACTAACTAGTTGCCTCCTTCTAGTAGTAACTACGTTCATCATACATGCGTGATGTCCAACCATGATGATGTGTTTTTCGTCACACAGTTTGTGGAACAAATGGCCTTCCAGAAGGAACATACTCTGTATCTGAAGTGTCAGGACTTGAGTCATTACTCAAACTGAGCGTATTGACTCCCTCCATCTCAGCTGAAAAGTCTTCAGAAACATAATAAACATTATATCCCCCTTGCATCTCCCGAGCTTCATTACTTGAGTTGTCAACAGGATACGCAGATCCTGCTGCTTCCCAGGTGCTCCTTTGGGCAAGATGGTTAAACACTGGATAATGTATATTCCCTGGGTTTTGAGATGATGTTGATGATTCAAACACTCTCTCCTCAGGATCTTCTTCTTCATCCTGATTATCTATTGACATGGTGTTTCTACTACTATTACTAGGGTTAATACTTGCACCCATCCAGCTAGATTGTCCAACATTTCTGTCAGAACGATCTATGGACATCTGGTATTCATGAGATCCTTCATATGATCCCATTCTCCAACCATCAGAATTCTCAATAGGAAGTTCCGAATCAGAACCATCCTCTGACCCCTGTGGTACTGCATATCTCATATCCAAAGTAGGATCGGGTATAGGTTCAGGTATTGGTGAATAAGGATATGGTATAAAAGATTCAGGATCTGTAGGTATATCCTTAAAGATAGGTGTTGCACTACTACTTGCTTCCTTCTCTAACTGGAATGCTAACTGCTTCCTCCTTTCCAGATCAGTTAGATCCTCTAACATGTCATTTTTATCTTCGACTATCACTTGATGTGTCTTATAAAAAGACGCAACGACTGTTCGGTATCTATCCATAAACTTGGAAGCTAACTTAGGATGCTTCTTAACCAAAGTAAGATGATCCGGTATAGGCTCCGAGTCTATAGAATCATGAGGTATCACAGAGAATGTGCTACCTTCTAACTCCTTGGTTTTATGCTCCCGGATATTAGCTATCTGTAACATCCCTAAAATCATGATTTCAAAGTTCGCATATCATTCATGCATGCATATAGAATTGAGGTCAATTTCAAAACTCATGTCAGAAAAACAAAGCACATAGTGCTATCATTTTATGTGAGCAAGCTAGATCAAATGGCCATCCCCATTTGAGAGTTTGAATGTTTTAAACCTAGATTGCTTGTCTCCTTTGTTGAATGGATTGAGTGTGGAAATTTGAACCAAGTTTTACAAAATAGAAATGGTTCAAAAACCATTTTTCAAACATTTGCAAATCTTGTGCCAAGCTCCTGATATTTTGTTTCTCCAAGAGTGACCAAGCCTTTGCAAAGTAGCCACATGGTTTAGGCCTATATTTGAGACTATGGCACACTGCAAAAAACCCAGAAAGATTTGAATTCAAAAGGAGTTTGAATTCATTTGAAAACTATTCCTGAAAATCAAAACAGAAAAAGAAAAGGGTAAAAGAAAAGAAAAAGGCCAGGCGCCCTAATCTAACCCAGCAGCAGAACCGGCCCAGCTAAGCCCACCCCGCCACTCACTCGCTCGCACGCACGCACAGACACACCCGCATTGACGCTGACACACGGACCCCACCCCCTCTCCGTAGCACTCGCTGACTGGTGGCCCTCTCCACGTCACACCTTCTTCCCCAAAACCCGCCCGCAGACCACGTCGCCGCTGTTGTAGATGCCAGTAATGGCGCGGCGTAATTAGCCTTGATGCCGCAAGCGTTTCTTGTCGCGCTTGAGCCTATTTAAACCACACCCCTGCCGCGGTCATTTTCCCCCACTCTCCTCGCTCACTCCGCCACCAGGCTGCGCGCATTTGCCCTCGAAACCCCGCAATACCGACGACTCCGGCGACTAATTCCGGTGAGCCTCGACCGCCCCCCTCTCTCT
Source organism: Avena longiglumis (assembly GCA_030063025.1). NCBI lineage: Eukaryota > Viridiplantae > Streptophyta > Magnoliopsida > Poales > Poaceae > Avena > Avena longiglumis. Next base: position 414,405,678 of record CP125975.1, on the reverse strand, counting down.
AGTTCAAACAATCGTGCCCAACTTGATCTTGCGCACCTCCTGATACCCTTCGTTTGCATTCTCGTGACCCAGGCCGTCGTCCCCGTTCGTTCCTGCAACCGACTGCGCCGCCGCTTGACTCCGGCGATCAATTGAGGTAAAACCCGAGTGCCCCTTGCCCCCTCCTTCATACGATAACATTCGCCTTCGTATTGTGCGTCTCTTGACCCCTCTGGTTCGTGCTAGGGCGACGCCAAACCTCGGCAACAACCTCAACTCCAAGCAACAGACGCCGCCGCAACTCCGACGAGCCCCAGAGACCGTGCTCGTGCGCCCCTTGTCAAGCCACTGCTAGGTTGAGCTTCTCCTCGACGCTGCGAACCTGGTAAGAATCCTCCTGCCCCTCCGGACGAATCAGGCGCCACGCCGCTGACAGAACTCGCCGCCGAAGAGCCGCCACGCCTGCTTTTGGTCGCTTGATCTAGAGCCTTCAGATCTGGATCCAACGCATAGAATTAGATCATTTAGCGAAGCGTTATGGGTAGATCTGAGCCGTGAGTTTTAAATAGATCCAACGGCGCGGGAGGGTGATCCTGAACGAAACGGTATCAGCCAATAGGATTAAGACGCGTGGCTAGGGTTTGAATTAAAACAGAATTTGAAAACAGATTTAGATCCAATTTTGAAATGGCTATAACTTTTGTTTTCCATGTTAGATTTTTGCAAATTTTATGTCGTTGGAATCAGGGAGACATGCTCTTACTGTTTATGCAATGTGTTTAGTAAAAAGTTTTTGTTAAAATGTCTTTTTATGCAGAAACTTGTTTAGGACTATTTTGAGTATAGGATTTGTTTAGGATTTTGTTTTAGGCAAAATAAACTTGGATTGGCAAGATTTTGACTTGCTTATGTTTCAGTATCTTGCACTTGCTTGGTGGAATTTCAAAAATCATCACTTAGCATTCTTGCATGCATGCATACATATTTTTGTTTGTATATGAATTGTATGTGATTGTGGTTTTAATCTTTGTGTAGATTTTGGTGCTAGTGATTGTGATTGTGAAGAGTGCTACTCTCCCCATTACCAAGGCAAGTGGTACTTCATGAATATTTCCATCCCTATATTTTGTACAAGCATTAGAAATATTTTGCTAAGTATCGCATGTTGTTATTATTGCCAATTGCTATGTTGGGAAATCCTAAGTAGTTGTAGAATTGTAGAATTGCTAGGAAATTTCCTAAGTTAAGTTACTATGCCATGCTTAGCCTAGCTAGTAGCAAACAAGGGTTGGCAAAGTATCTACATGCTATGATGAAAATATTTCTAAGTCTTGGACTTATGTTTTTCTTAATAAAACAACTAAGTCAATGAACCTCCTGGGTGGATTGGGACTTGAATGGTGGTTTTTGGTTGAGTGGTTACACAAGTCCCATGGACATGGTTTACCTTGTGTATCTCACTTGTGGTATGCCACCCAGGCACAAAGGGATTTTGGAGGCCAAGTGTTGAGAAGCTTATAGTGTAGCCACTTGGCAATATGGGCTCTGCCTGGATCACATAAGTTGCTAGAACTTAGCCATTTGGACAGTTGGTGGTAGTGGGAATGATAGGTTGGAGCGCGTCCATTTGGTCTAAGGAAAGGCTTCTGAAAGGTCCTGTCTTGGGAAACCAAGTCTGGCGGGGAAAGTGCACAACCTCTGCAGATGGAAAATCTAAGTACTTAGCCAAGTCCATGGCAATGGACAACTTGAGCATCAAGACATGGAAGCTATCAAGAATCTCATCACTCCAACTTCTAAGTAAAACTGGTGGGTGAACAAGGGTGAAGGACCTCAATGTCTATTGATGGTTTCTTGGGAAAGTTTTTGACAAATAAAAACTTAGTGATTTCAACTAATAGGAAAAACCTATTTTGAGCAAAGCAAGCCAAGCTACACTTAGCCAAAATGCATATAGTAATATAGTCCACTTAAAATTTACTAAGGTATCACTTGCCAATACTATTCCAAAGTATTGACCCACTATGGCTGTAACTTGTGATGTTGCAGGTTACTCCGATGATGATTAGGTGTCATGAGTCTACACTCAACATGCTTGCCTGTGGCACATGAAGATGAAGACTTATGTTTATTTACTTATTCCAAAACTCTTGTATTAGGCCTGTGGCCTTGAGTTGTAAAAGACTATGTTTTATCTCTGGAATGGATGTAATGAATGACCTTTGTTTCTTTGTACTTCATCTTAAACTGTGGATGCTAGCATTGATCCAGGGACTAGCATTGCAATCACAGGGATCCTTTTCCTTTACAAATGTCACATCCCAAACTTTAGATTTGGTCTTGCATATCATTCATAGCATTGCATCATATCTTTCCATGCAAAACCGTCAAGTAGAAAGGTTCGGCGAAACGCTATCTTCAAAACCCTATTTTGTTTCACTACGAGTTTCCAGCGGGAGGCTTTAGAAGGACTTGCGACAACCACCCCAGTAGGTTCGAGTTTTCGCGCAAACCTTTACTGAAGGTTGTTCCCCTCGACGATACGAACCCGTAGGCGCGAGAACCGCTCAAATCGGAGTTCGTATGCAAAAGACTCGGACGTTTTAGTAAACCGCCGGAAAACGGTCCGAAAATCCGGACCGATTTCCGAGTTGGAGTCAATTTCTAAACCGTTTCCGTTCAGGATTCCACGCGCAGGATTCTTTTTAAGAGGGCCCCACCGTTGCCCTCGTTTTCCGTGCCCACCTGCCCCACGTCGCCACCCAGCCGCCGCCTCTCCTCCTCTCGCGCGCGCGGATCCCGAGGCCGCCGCCGCACGCCGCCATCCTCCGCCGCCGGTCGCCGCCGCCACCGCCAGTTCGTCGCCGCCTTCTCCGTTCCGCCATCACCGCCGCCATAGCCGCCATCTACCGCCGCCGCTTTGGCCATCACCGCCAGCCCGCCATCATGCCACTCACGGCCACCATGGATCCCGCTTATCGCCGCTGCTGCCGCCGCCGCGACGCCGCTGCCGCCTTCGCCGCGCCGCCTACCGCCTCTGCTGCTGCCGCGCCGTCACGCCGCCGAAGCCACGCGAAGCCGCTGCCGCCGCACGCGCTATGCACACCCGCGTACATGCGCTGCGTATCGCTGTAAGCATGCACGCCGATACGCCAAGACGTACGCGCCGCCTTGCGCGCGATGTAATTTTCTCGACCCGTAGTGACCGTGTGTACGTACGTGCAGGAAGAACCCCGACGCCGGAACCGATCGCCACCGCCGTCCGGAGCTCGCCGCACCTTCCGGAGTCCGTTTCGCCATCCGTTTCCGGTAAGACAGCAGCCACCGTCAGATCTCAGATCAGCGGCTCAGATCGTTAGTTGACTGGTCAGACTCAGGCGTTGACTAGTCAGACGCCCAGCCAGCGCCCAGTCAGCAGACGCTTTGACCAGTCAACAGACACAATTGACTGGTCAATTTCGTTAATTCCTTTAGTTGGCAGATTTCGGTAGAACCTTGTAAATTGCGTAGAAATTAAACCGCTTAGCCAAAAATTGCAAATAAAATATGTACGAGTTCAGTGAGTCGTGTATAATCTCGCTGTAGCTTTGGTTCAGACTTTTATTGTCAGGTTTAGTACAGTTTAATTGAACTAGTTAGTGGACTTTTCGGAGTAATAAATTCATAGAAAAAGATCCGTAGCTCCAAAAATCGCGTGTGATATGTCCCTGAACTCGTATGGACGAGGGGAATCTCATCGTGAATTAAAAAGATAGGCTTACAGTAAAAACTTCTGCAGTATTTGTCTAATGGCTTTCTGCAGCGTTTTAATTACTCGGGAAGTTTTATAACTCCTTTTTGAGTAATTCCAGTTGGTAATGTTTCTAATCAGTGATGCCCCTACTGTAGAATTTTCCCAAGATTTTACAAACAGTATACTACCGGTAGTGAATTATTTAAGTTCTGGCTCTAGTTTGGAGCATTACTTTTGTCTAATAGTTTCCCTAGCGCTAAAACTATTTTCCATGCATGCAATCGGTAGTGTTATGTTATAGGATGTTGTGGTGCAGCTGTAGCACCAATTCACTTGTCGTTCTTGCATTTCATGTATCATATTTGTTGCATATGCTTGTGCATTGTTTGTTTATGATCGCAATTGTATCGTGTAGATTGTGTTGAGTGCAACGCTTGCTCGTGTGAGGATTGTGCTCCAGACCGCTACAACCAAGGCAAGTAGATGCTACTTTGTTCATGATATCGTCCTACTATTTTCAATGCATTGTCGTGTATTTTGTAGATGCATGTGTAGGATGATACTATCGCTATGCTATGTCCTATTATGTGGTAGGACCCTCTTTGTAGATGAACCACCGTTGGTAGATGTGCTTAGCCATTCTTGATGACCGAGGGCTAGGTTACATCATTGATACTTGTTTTCTCAAAGTATTGGTTTGTGAAAACTAAAAATAACTTAATCAATGAATCCCCTGGGTGTGATGGTATTGATAAATTTTAGTGGTTTCATTGCGGAAAGGCACCCATGCATCAAGAGAGAATGATTGGCTTCTTTATTGTGTAGCTTACGTGTACAACCATGTGCCAATAATGAAATGGGCGGTTGGTTGGACTTAGTAGGTTGTGGTAACTCGAACCCGCGTATCCAGAGATGTAGAATTTTGGTAGGTTGGACCGGTGCGCGTCGGGATTGAGGAGCTACTTTCCGAATAGTCTCTTCTTGGTCTTCTCCCTATCATCGCCCAAAATGAGAGCGATGGTACGAGCTGGGCTGACCAAGTCACATGGGTAAAGTGTACTAACCTCTGCAGAGTGTATAAACTAATCGATTAGTCGTGTCCCCGGTTATGGACATCTGAGTTACTAGATATTGATCCCATGACATGTTTCTCGCTCATTCTAATTTCATAATTGTTTTAATATTGTTGGGTTAACTTAATTGGGATCTTTTCAAAGAAAATCAAAACTGCTTACGAAAGTAGGACAAATATATTTGCAAATGCAAGCCAGACACAGCTCCACTTGCCAAATATGCATGTAGATGTTAGTACTATTGTCTCCATTACTAGCTCTACTTGCCATACATTCCATGTATTGACCCTTCGAGGCTGCTACGTTTCATGTTGCAGGTTATTCCGATTCTGATTGAACGTTATAGGCCACGGTACTCCACTCGGCACTTGTTCACTTGTGGCCTATTTGAAGAATGGAGGATTTACATGTTTATGTTGCTACCTGAATAATTTGAGCTAGCTTTATGCTAAGATTTTATTGTAATAATGGTACTCTGGATCTTTGTAGTACATGATACACGGTTATTTTGCTATGTTATCTATCTTACTCTATTGTGGGCCAATGAACCGATCCAGGGATTGGCATGTCACATAGAGGCCACGGTCTTTTCAGAACCGGGGTGTTACAGGATGGTATCAGAGCCCGTGTGTCGACTGTAGGATCGTGACCTAGGATTGGATTAGGAAGCCATAGATTCATTAAGCCTATATTAACTCTGTCTTTCATCTTATGCCTTTCACCCTCGTAAATTCTTACCATATGCTATTCTCACACTTTCCTCTTTTACTTGATAGATGGGAGATGTCAGGACTGAGTATGTCACCATGGAGTCACCAAGGCCCTTTGCAAGGCAGTTAGCTCAGCTCTCTCAGTCACTGGGATTACCACTGCCTATGTTCAAGGGAAGAAGGCTGTACACCTATGGATATGGAGAGGATGCATGGGAGATCACTACCTTCATATTCAGAGATGCCGCCTTGCCAACCCCCGCGCACTTGGTCTACACCAAGACATACTGCAACTGGGGACTTGGAATCAACCTGGCCATACATGAAGCCCTATCTCGCCAGTGCCACTATGTCCGACACCTACTGCCTGAAGATTCACCCTACCGTGATTATGGAAGGCGTGATGAAGATGGGAACATTGTGATTACCCCGGGCGACAGGAACAACATGCCACCACGTCGGAGGCACATAGAGGACATGGAGAGGGAGAATGGAGCTCTAGCAGAGAAGGTGAGGATGATAAAGGAGATTGCAGACTTTACTAGCAATGGAATGGTGGTCCAAGGACAGGAGATAGACACTTTGCATGAAGTCATGGGAGTTCTGGAGACTGCCCTGATAGCCAGAGATGAAACCATAGCACACCTTCATGGCACTGTGCAAGAGAATACCCAGAACATACAACAGTTGCAAATGACCGTCCAGGAAAGGGACCAAACCATTGAAGCTATGACAGCCCAGATTGCCGCCCTCCAAGCACAACTGAATCCACCCTCTGATGATGACAATGGAGATGATGGCAACAAAGGGGATGATGACAGTGGAGATGATGATGATGATGAGGACGAGGATGATGATAATGGAGACGATGATGGTGGAGGAGATGAAGCTGTTGCAGTTGCAGCTGAGAATGAAGAAGAAGAGGAGGATCCAGAGGAGGTGGAGTTTGAGGTTTCAAGTGATGGTTCAGGAGAGGTGTACACTCTGCCGCCATGGTTGTACCGCGATCCGAAGCGCCAACGCATGACCGCAAGGATCTACCTCAACCTCTTCAAGAAATAGATAGAAGTCCACCAATTAGTCCTCGTTAGGTGAATTCGTTATGATTAGTCTCGATCGTTGTGAAACTTAGTTCGTGTTAGTTTAAGAGTGAATAGTTGCTTATTTGTGTACTCCAATATCCCAGGAATTATTTGTACGAATTTCAATGAAAGAGTTATGGCAATTTGGTTACTATCTGTGTTATTTTCGCTACAGTTTTTCTGCTGATACAGCAGTACTGCGCGATTTTTCATATTTTTCTGGTAACTCGGAAAAATCTGAAAAAAATTGGGCTGATGCGAAACTCTCTGTGCTATGTGCACAAAAATCATCTAAATTTTATGACGAGTTTAAGTCAGGCGGAAAAATTCGTGAACGCTGCTGGACTGTTCTGGCAGAATTGTTGTTTTGTTGACTAGTTGATCTATTGTTTAGTTAACCATTGCCAACTCTTGCAAAACTATTTCAGTAGGTATATGCTGCTAGGATAACACCTGGGATATTGCTGGATCGCTTGTTTGTTGATGTGTTGCTTGCTTGTGATTGTCTGCTATTGCTTGTTGTTGTTTGATCATATGCATGGGTAGAATCCTATTATCGTAGTTGATTCTTTCTAAACTTACCTATGCTGAACCGCAGATGCCTCGTCGCCGCCAAACCACTGAGATGGAGCAGCTCATGGCAGCTCAGGCACAGCTGACCCAAGTGATGACCCAGTTCATGGCGAATCAGAACAACAACAATGGAAACAATCAGCCTCAGGGAGATGCTCTCACCAGATTTCTGAGGCTAAGGCCAGCTAAGTTCTCTACTGCAACTGAACCAATGGTTGCTCTCGACTAGTTGCGTTCAGTCAACAAGGATCTAGTAACTGTCGGATGCACTGATGCTGAGAAGGTGAGGTTTGCCGCTCACCTACTGGAGGGACCAGCCGCTTCTTGGTGGGACACTTTTCAGATCACCCACCCGTTGGATACCGTGACTTGGGCAATGTTTGAGGAAGGTTTCAGGACCAACCACGTGTCTTCAGGAGTTCTGAGCCTGAAGAGGAAGGAGTTCCGCAACTTGCGCCAAACCAATCGCACCGTGGCCGAGTACATTGAGGAGTTCAACAACCTGTCCCGTTATGCACCTAAGGATGTTGACACTGATGCCAAAAGGAGGGAGAGATTCTTGGATGGCCTCAGTGATGAGCTTTTAGTACAGCTACTTGTGGTTTATTGCCCCACTTTCCAGGAGCTTATGGACAAGGCCAGAATCTTGGAAGGGAACCACAAGCAGGTGTAGAACCGCAAGAGAAAGAACAACAATCACCACTCTGGTTCACACCACAAGTCTCGCACTTCATATGATGGATACTCCAAGCATGGAGGGAGTGACCATGGGAGCCATGACCGCCACCACCATGGAGGCGATGGGCATCGTCATGACAACCATAGGAGCAGCCACCACAACCACAAGGGAGGACACTCTCACCACTCTGGAGGACACGGTGGACATGACCGCAACCGTGATCACAGCTTCGTGAAGAAGGATCTGAGTGAGGTGACATGCTTCAAATGTAAGCAGAAGGGACACTATGCCGACAACTGTCCGGAGAGGAAAGGACTGAAGCCAAACAACAACGAGAAGGCCACAGTGAACCACATGAATGTGGAGGAGATTCCAGATGAGCCTGACCTTGTGATTGGTAAGTTCCCAATCAACACATACCCTGCACTTATACTTTTCGATACTGGTGCATCGCATTCATTCATATCAAGGGCATTTGTGGATAAGTATAAGTTACCTACTGAGTCTATGAAAAGGTCTATTAGAGTGAGTTCACCTGGAGGAGATATGATAGCTAGTGCGGGATGTCGCGATTTAACTGTGAGGATTGGAACACACAACTTCATTGCACATTTGGTAGTGTTGGATCACAGGGATTAGACGTTATTCTGGGTATGGATTGGATGTCTATGCTTGGGGGACACATAGATTATGCACAACGAGCTGTTTCACTCAAAACCCCGGATGGTAAGAGGATTAGATTCAAGTCAGCTGCACGACCAGGAAGGTGTAAGTTGAATTCTCTTAAGGGGTTAGCATGGATTCTGTGCCAGTGATTAGGGATTACCCTGACGTGTTTCCGGAAGAGCTGCCAGGGATGCCACCTGACAGGGAAGTAGAGTTTCTCATCGACCTGATGCCAGGAACAGGACCAATAGCGAAGAAACCATATAAGATGGATGTGGATGAGCTGAAGGAATTGAAGAAACAGTTGAAGGAGCAGCTGGAAAAGGGATTCATTCAGCCTAGTGCGTCGTCATGGGGTGCACCTATCCTATTTGTGGAGAATAAAGACAACACTAAGAGATTAGTGGTAGACTATCGCTCGCTGAATGAAGTGACTATCAAGAACAAGTACCCTCTTCCAAACATAAATGATTTGTTTGATCAACTGGAAGGGGCAAAGGTGTTCAGCAAAATCGATCTGTGATCTGGCTACTTTCAATTGAAGATCCGGAAGGAGGATGTACCGAAAACCGCCTTCACCACTAGGTATGGTTTATATGAGTATACAGTTATGTCTTTTGGACTAACGAATGCCCCGACATACTTCATGACCATGATGAACAAGGTATTTATGGAGTATTTGGACAAGTTCGTGGTGGTATTTATTGATGACATACTGATATATTCCAAGGATGATACTGAGCATGAGAAACATCTGCGACTGATTATGGAGAAGCTGAGGGAACATAAGCTGTATGTCAAATTCAGCAAGTGTGAATTCTGGCTTAACACTGTTGGATTTCTTGGACACGTAGTGTCAGGAGAAGGAGTCGCTGTTGATCCAGGCAAAGTGACTGCAGAAGCGCCCAAGAATGCGGGAGAGATTCGAAGCTTTTTGGGACTTGCTGGATATTACAGGAGGTTCATTGAAAACTTTTCCAAGATTGCAAAGCCGATGACTGAACTTCTGAATAAGGAGAGGAAGTTTGAATGGTCTGACGTATGTGAGGCCAGCTTTCAGGAACTAAAGCGTCGACTGGTGACCGCGCCTATTCTATGTTTACCAGATCTACAGAAGGATTTCCAAGTGTACTGTGATGCTTCTCGACAGGGACTTGGGAGTGTGCTGATGCAAGATGGGAGAGTAGTGTCATATGCCTCGCGACAACTCAAGCACCATGAGCGGAATTACCCCACACACGACTTGGAGTTAGCGTCGGTGGTTCATGCGCTCAAGGTATGAAGGCATTACTTAATGGTAAAACACTGTGATGTGTACACCAACCACAAGAGCCTGAAATACATATTTACACAGAAGGAATTGAATATGAGGCAAAGGAGATGGTTGGAACTTATCAAGGACTATGATATGAATTTGCAGTACCACCCAGGAAAGGCCAATGTAGTAGCAGATGCTCTGATCCGAAAGGTTTATGCCAATGGATTGAAAATTGGTGAATTTCCTGAGGATTTGTGCAAGCAATTCAAGGACCTTAGACTGGAGGTAGTATCTGAAGGATACTTAGCAACAATGGAAGTCCAACCGACGCTACAGGACAGGATCATAAAGGCTCAGATAGGAGACAAAGAGATAGATGAAGTTAAGGAAAAGATGAAGGAAGGTCGAGCAAGGGAATTCCGCGAGGATGAGCAAGGAACCCTGTGGTACGGAGATCGATTATGAGTCCCCAACGATTCCGAGATAAGGAAGTTGATTCTGCAGGAGGCTCATGACTCGCCATATTCCATACATCCGAGCAATACGAAGATGTATATGGACCTAAAGGACAGATTCTGGTGGAACAACATGAAGGGAGACATCGCGGAGCTTATTGCCCTATGTGATGTATGTAGCCGAGTAAAGCGGAACACTGAATCTAGCAGATCTACAGTGTTGCCGTGCCAGATTGGAAGTGGGATAGAGTAGGAATGGATTTTATCACAGGACTGCCCAGGACCAGGTCAGGATATGAATCTATTTGGGTAGTGGTCGACCATTTGACCAAGGTAGCCCACTTTATACCAGTAAAAACGACTTATACGAGTGCAAAGTTCGCCAAGATTTACATGGACAGGATTGTGTGCCTACATGGAGTTCCCAAGAGTATCGTATCTGATAGAGGCACCTAATTTACCTCACACTTATGGCGCCAGCTGCACGAGTCGCTTGGTACTAGATTGGAGTTTAGCACAGCGTTCCACCCACAGACTGATGGACAGACCGAGAGGGTGAATCAGATTTTGGAGGACATGTTGAGAGCTTGCGCCTTGGCTCATGGCTGTAGTTGGGATGAGAATTTACCGTATGCGGAGTTTTCCTACAACAACAGGTATCAAACCAGCATCAAGACTTCACCGTTTGATGTGCTATATGGGAAACGGTGCCGAACACCTTTACTATGGGATGGAGTAGGAGAACGCCAGTTGTTTGGACCTGATTTGATCAAGGATGCCGAGGAGAAGGTCGCCTTGATTAGAGACAGGCTGAAGGTAGCACAATCAAGGCAGAAGAGCTACGCTGACGCCAAGCGCAAGGAAGTGGTGTATGAGATATGTGATAGAGCATACCTCAGAGTATCGCCGCTTCGTGGAATCAAGAGATTTGGAATTAAGGGTAAGCTGGCACCTCGATTCATTGGACCGTATCGGGTCTTAGCACGCAAAGGAGAAGTTGCTTATCGCTTGAGTTGCAGAAGCTCATCCGTGTTCACAATGTGTTCCACGTATCCCAGCTGAAGAAGTGCCATCCGGAGATGGTGGATACACCATTGAGAGACAGCGTACCGCTAGAGGAGGTTCAGCTTGAGAATGATTTGACCTATGAGGAGAAACCGGTCAAGATTCTGGAAACAGCGGAGAGGACTACCCGTACCAAGACAATCAAGTTTTACAAAGTACAGTGGAGCCACCACACCGAAGAGGAAGTCACTTGGGAGCGTGAGGATGACATCCGAGAGGACTACCCACACCTATTTGCTAGCCGCGCCGAATCTCGAGGACGAGATTCATCTTAAGGGGGTTAGTCTTGTCACATCCCAAACTTTAGATTTGGTCTTGCATATCATTCATAGAATTGCATCATATCTTTCCATGCAAAACCGTCGAGTAGAAAGGTTCGGCGAAACGCTATCTTCAAAACCCTATTTTGTTTCGCTACGAGTTTCCAGCGGGAGGCTTTAGAAGGACTTGCGACAACCACCCCAGTAGGTTCGAGTTTTCGCGCAAACCTTGACTGAAGGTTGTTCCCCTCGACGATACAAACCCGTAGGCGCGAGAATCGCTCAAATCGGAGTTCGTATGCAAAAGACTCGGACGTTTTAGTAAACCGCCGAAATCGTCCAAAATCCGGACCGATTTCCGAGTTGAGTCAATTTCAACCGCTTCCGTTCGATTCCACGCCAGGATTCTTTTAAGAGGGCCCCGTTGCCCTCGTTTTCCGTGCCCTGCCCCACGCCGCCACCCAGCCGCCTCTCCTCCTCTCGCGGATCCCGAGGCCGCCGCGACGCCGCCATCCTCCGCGCCGCCGCCGCCACGCCGCCAGTTCGCGTCGCCACCTCTCTCCGTTCGCCATCACCGCCGCCATAGCCGCCATACCGCCGCCGCCGCTTGGCCATCACGCCGCCAGTTCGCCATCACGCCACTCACCGCGCCACCGCGGATCTCGCCACGCCACCGCCTTCGCCACGCCGCCCGCGCCGCCCGCCGCCCGCGCCGCCTCGGCCGCCTGCCGCTGCTGCCGCCGCCACAGCTGCCGCTGCCGCATGCGCTTATGCACACCGCGCCACGTACAGCGTTATCGCAAGCATGCACGCGCGATCTGGCGACGCACGCCGCCTTGCGCGCGATGTAATTTTCTCGACCCGTAGTGACCGTGTGTACGTCCGTACAGGAAGAACTCCGACGCCGGAACCGATCTCCACCGCCGTCCGGAGCTCGCCGCACCTTCCGGAGTCCGTTTCGCCATGCGTTTCCGGTAAGACAGCAGCCACCGTCAGATCTCAGATCAGCGGCTCAGATCGTTATTTGACCGGTCAGACTCAGGCGTTGACTAGTCAGACGCCCAGTCAGCGTCCAGTCAGCAGACGCCTTGACCAGTCAACAGACACAATTGACTGGTCAATTTCGTTAATTCCTTTAGTTGGCAGATTTCGGTAGAACCTTGTAAATTGCGTAGAAATTAAACCTCTTGGCCAAAAATTGCAAATAAAATATGTACGAGTTCAGTGAGTCGTGTATAATCTCGCTGTATATTTGGTTCAGACTTTTATTGTCAGGTTTAGTACAGTTTAATCGAACTAGTTAGTGGACTTTTCGGAGTAATAAATTCGTAGAAAAAGATCTGTAGCTCAAAAAATCGCGTGTGATATGTCCCTGAACTCGTATGGACGAGGGGAATCTCATCGTGAATTAAAAAGGTAGGCTTACGGTAAAAACTTCTGCAGTATTTGTCTAATGGATTTCTGCAGCGTTTTAATTACTCGGGAAGTTTTATAACTCCTTTTTGAGTAATTCCAGTTGGTACTGTTTCTAGTCAGCGATGCCCCTACTGTAGAATTTTCCCAAGATTTTACAAACAGTATACTACCGGTAGTGAATTATTTAAGTTCTGGCTCTAGTTTGGAGCATTACTTTTGTCTAATAGTTTCCCTAGCGCTAAAACTATTTTCCATGCATGCAATCGGTAGTGTTATGTTATAGGATGTTGTGGTGCAGCTGTAGCACCAATTCACTTGTCATTCTTGCATTTCATGCATCATATTTGTTGCATATGCTTGTGCATTGTTTGTTTATGATCGCAATTGTATCGTGTAGATTGTGTTGAGTGCAACGCTTGCTCGTGTGAGGATTGTGCTCCAGACCACTACAACCAAGGCAAGTAGATGCTACTTTGTTCATGATATCGTCCTACTATTTTCAATGCATTGTCGTGTATTTTATAGATGCATGTGTAGGATGATACTATCGCTATGATATGTCCTATTATGTGGTAGGACCCTCTTAGTAGATGAACCACCGTTGGTAGATGTGCTTAGCCATGCTTGATGACCGAGGGCTATAAACTAATCGATTAGCCGTGTCCCCGGTTATGGACATCTGAGTTGCTAGATATTGATCCCATGACATGTTTCTCGCTCATTCTAATTTCATAATTGTTTTAATATTGTTGGGTTAACTTAATTGGGATGTTTTCAAAGAAAATCAAAACTGCTTACGAAAGTAGGACAAATATATTTGCAAATGCAATCCAGACACAGCTCCAATTGCCAAATATGCATGTAGATGTTAGTACTATTGTCTCCATTACTAGCTCTACCTGCCATACATTCCATGTATTGACCCTTCGGGGTTGCTACGTTTCATGTTGCAGGTTATTCCGATTCTGATTGATCGTTATAGGCCACGGTACTCCACTCGGCACTTGTTCACTTGTGGGCAATTTGAAGAATGGAGGATTTACATGTTTATGTTTCTACCTGAATAATTTGAGCTAGCTTTATGCTAAGCTTTTATTGTAATAATGGTACTCTGGATCTTTGTAGTACATGATACACGGTTATTTTGCTATGTTATATATCTTACTCTATTGTGGGCCAATGAACCGATCCAGGGATTGGCATGTCACATAGAGGCCACGGTCTTTTCAGAACCGGGGTGTTACAACAAAGGAGGGATCTTACACTATCGCCTCCACAACAACAACATGATATGCTGCTAAATGACTCCTACCTTCTCCTATAGGTAGATCGTGGTATAATCCAAGCTCCTCTAGAAGTTGGATACTCACATGATACTTGGATAACATCCGGCCATCAAGGTAAGTGATAGTATTCACTGGAATTCTAGTTGGACAACTAAAGATCTTTAAAAGTTGACGAAGTTGGTCTGTGAATGATCCTTGATAATCATCAAGAGTATCCTCTCTCCTTACCAAAGTCTGTTTTGGAAACTTTGGTGCCATAGCTCTGTATATCAGAAAAATAGTTTTGATTAGTATCCAATAATATATTGCATCATAACAAAGAATTATCGCACTAAAACATATAACGGAATATTCTCATTTGAATACCCATTACATTACTTTTAGAGAATTCTTTATCGTTGCTACTTTCCTACAGGTAATACCCTTTACTAGGTTTCCAACCTAAGGTCAAAGCAATTTTCTCAGATACTAACTGAGGTGACCCAGCATACCACTGCATGTGTAGTACACTATAGTCGTTGACATGACATCCACAGAACACCGTTCCGTAAATATCACATCCCTCAGAGTGGTACAACAGAAACATTGCGGGTCCATATTACAAACATACACACGTTATTATTATTACAATACTAGAAGTTCAAGACTTCCAAAAGATTCAACTTACAAACCAAAATATAAGTGTTTCAGTGGAAGTTTCAAATTTAAAACTTAAACTCCAAATTGAGCTCAAAAACTTATCGTTATATAAGGTTCATGTTGCTCAGCTCAAGTGGTTACTAAAACTATAGTAATTAGTCTGACTCCTGGAACTCTCCTCCTAGACGATGTCGTAATCCTCCCCTTCTACAGCTCCATACAAGTTGGGCTCTTCATAGAAGACCTCCTCTTGGTTCTCAGATGTGTACATTGGAGTACCTTCGGGATTCTCATAGTCTAAGCAAGAATTCAAAGGAAAGGATGAGTAACATCGTTACCCAACAAGTTCATTATATGCAAGGTAGGAAGTTTGATGCTCTATCTACCACCTCGGACTATCAGTCTTTGGCATTATGCAATTTTCGTAAATCTTTCTTCAAAGATTATTTTTATTATAAAAATCAATGACCATCAGCCTTCACAGGTTGACCAGAACTTTCATGGAGTTCCTTTCCTACCGCGTTCGTAGCTCCTTCCCGGAACAAGGAGTAACAAGTTACAGTTCTTACACTCTGCAGAGGTGCATTACTTTTCCCATGAGAGATCAACTCCTTGTTGCACAACCGGGCGTACTTTCCCATCCACAATTCCATGATGTGGGGCCCAGTAGTTAGTCCAAGCCAATCACTGCCCTCTCCGTGACCTCATATGTCTACACGATCCTTCGTCTGGCTCACCTTTGTTAAGCCCCCTTTCGGGCAGGCTAAAACCCTGATGAGTTTCCGAAGACTCTATGACCTAGTGATGCCCGTATTAGTACCATTTACATAGAATATCTCCCTAAACACCATTCATAGATAATCTAGACACCAAAAATGTGGGGCGTAAGGGTGCCCACCCATATGTTGGATCCACACAAGGAATCACAACATCACGTTAAGGTCGTCTTGCCTCCATACAAGAGGAATACGATACAACTGACTTCTCCGTTCCATTCCCTAAGTTCATCATTATTGCAATTAGAACCCTAAGTTCTATTGCTTCATCATATCATCACTTAGGATGATGTCTAAAGTTTAGTATCTTGAGAAATTATTGTTTTCTTTTACTATAATATAAACGATAACACACAATTTGCAAATACTTTGATAAAGATTCTTCAAAGGACATGATCAAGAGGTGAACTTTCCTTGTGATGGCAAGGTAGTGAAGTCTGATGCTTGCACTGGACCTTCAGCTTCTATGTGTACAAAAACATCATTATTGCCCGGTAAGGACAATATTTAAAGAGGCAAAATGTTTCTGCAAAGTAATGTAATGCATCATTTAATTTAATATGCATTCTCCCCATTATTAATAAAATTCATTTTAATAATAAAGGATTTATAAATATTAATTTTTAATATTTATAATGGAATATTGTATTCTTTTATTTTATTTCCGTTTAATTTGACTTTTAATGATTTAATAATTCTTTTAAGAATTATCACTTAAATATTAAAAATTGTTATTAAATATTTATTTAGTATATTTCTAAAATACTACAGTATTAATCTATAATGAAAGTAATTTTTATTTATTTTTATCATCTTTCAATAATTTTGTAAAATTCCATAAGGAATATATAATTTACAAAATTCTTAATGAAATTTAAGTCTAAAATTTTATATTTCAATTTATTTGGATAGTTTGGATTTTTGTGAATCAAAAAATATTTTATTTATAATTTTTGGATTTTTATTTTATTTTCTAGAATTTTATTGAGTTCAGGGGCATTTTGGTCTTTTCCTATTTGTTAAAACAGATTTAAATTGACTTGGGCTGGCCATCTAGGCTTATTGGGCCCTTGTGGCCCAATAGGGTCGGGTCAAAATCATCACACCGAGGGGTTTCGGCCCACCCAGCCCACTCTCTTTGTTTCTTCTTTGTTCTCACCTCTCCTCTCCCTCGACCCCGTGGGGTTCTAGTGTCGTCGTCGGTGATGGGTGTCGCTGTGGCCCTCCCTGGCCGCTGCCGTGGACCAGGGCGAGGTTGGCGACTATGCTCGTTCAACTGATCCAATTCGATTTGACTCCGGAGCTCCCCTGTGGCTAGGTTCACCCCGTTCCCGAACCCTAGGGTTTGTGGAAAGTGCTGCCACCGCTGTCCCTCCTATGGTGGTGTGCTGTGTTTGTGTGCTGCTGTGGCCGTCGCCGTGGCTGATTCAGGTTGCAGCGCCCTCTCGGGTGCTCCGTGTGCCGCTGCGGGCTCGTCGGCCAATCTGCTTCCTCTTCAATTCATCAGCGAGGACCCCGGGTAAGTTTCCTCTCTGGATTTTTGTTCATCCTTTCACCATGAATCTCTTTGTGTATATCTAGTGGCTACTCTTGCCTAGTGACTACGTTCTGATTAGGGTTCATAACCCTTTGTTGATCATATCCATGATGCTTTAGATCTAGTGGTGATCTTCCTTGAGCATGATGAATGGTTGTTTGCTGTGGATCATTAATTTGTAGTTGGCTTTGGTGATGCTAATGGCTTGTCAGACTTCTTCTAGTGGTAATTTACTATGATCCAATGTTAGTGTTTCTATGGAATCCTTAATTGGAAATGTTGTTGATCTGAGAACTTTCCACTGTCAAGATGTTTATACTAACAGTGATTCTATCAATTACTTCTTACTGCATTTATAATGGTTGGCTTGTATGAGAATATACATACTGAATATAATCATTACATGTTAATGATTTTCTTTGGATGTATAAATGAGTTTGATGTTGATTCCTAGCATTTGTCTTCAGGAAGATGATATTTAGTGGTTTGCCCCTTTAGATTTGTGAAATCAAAGTAAAGATTGGGATTACCTCATTAGAACTTGTCCTTGTGATACCATTATACACTGGCACACAAGTGATTGGGTCCTATTCCTGAGCTTAGCTCTGACAGTACTTGTGATTAATACTGGCAAGATAAAAAGAAAGCTTATTTTAACTCTCCTGCCTATGATGTTGGTCTAAGGCTCTAGGATTTTAAGTACTAATTAGTCGAGCAAAAAGTTTGTTTGTAACTTGCAAGATTAGAGGTGCTACTCCCTCTGGGAGATGTGCCCTGGTCTAATAAGAACAAATGAAGAATTATTTAAGTTTCATATGGTAACACCAAACTCTGTGAGGCTGGTCTGAGACATTGGTGCTTTTGGCTTAGTTTGATTTCTGATCTTTATACTTGAAATCTCTAGGATAGATTCACCTCACTTGGGTGATTATTGAGAGATTGTTTCATAAAACAATACATGCTTCTGTCTAGATAATATGATTAGATCATGTGATGGTTTTATGATACTCACCACAAAAACTGATGATTATGGAATTGGGTGGTGATGTTGATCTTGCTGATTAGATCATGTCCTTCACCTCTCATGTTGTTCTTGTTTTGCTGAGCTCCTGTGCTTGACCTTGAGCTAGCCTGCTCCTCCTAGCTCCTGGACTTGGCCTTGCCGTCCACCTGATCCTTCCCCCTCCTTATGTAACCATCTGGTGATGTTTGGTTTATCTTTGCTGGTTTGGTTTGGCTGCTGAGCTTGATGTGTATGAACAAGAAATGGTGTTGGGGTTGCTTCCCATAGCTGTACTGAGCAGTTTTGTTTGTATGGCCTGTTGTTGGTGTGCTGACAACACACACATGCATTTTGGTGTGTGTCCTGCCTGTGTGCTTGTTGTGCACTTGTGGATATGCTCTGAATTTGAGATTAACTGTTATCTGGTTACTTTTTACCTGGCTGGTGAAACTTGCCCCTCCTTGCTGTCATTTGACTACTGGCTTAAAATTTTGAAAGATACATTCTTTCATATTGGTGAAACTTGCCCCTTTTATAAATTATTCAATGATTAATCTTGATCAGTGCACTTCACTGACAAGTCTGGGAGTAAAACAATACTAACCCTAACTTTCTTTATTTTTTATTTATGTTTGATTTTTAGGTACCAGACTTGGGAATTCAATATTTTATCTTAGGTTTTTATTTGGAGAAAAATTTACCCCCATTTTCACAGATGAATGCATGCAATGTTTCAAATTCCTAAATCTACCCTTCGTTAGTTCCTAAATGCTAGGATGGTACAACGAGGAAGGATGGTGCCAGGTACGCGAAGTTGTGGCGGGCAACATCATCCTACATGTAAACGCTTCACGGGATCTACTGATGGCCTACCATCTCCTCCTCATAGACGAGCATAACCGCCAGGTTAAGCTGATGGAAGAGCTCGAAAAGCGCAAGAAATCGGCTGCGGAGTCCATCGCGCGACGAGCTGCGCTCTCCGCCGCCGGTGGATCCAGCTCACGCGGCAAGTACCTCTCCCGCATGGAGCACATGGACCCCGCCGCGCGACTCGAGGTCACCCGTGCCCTCAACACGTCCTTCATGACGATGGACTCACACAACAACGTCATGCCGTAAACACCGCAGACTGCGATCATGGCAGCCACTACGTATCTCGTGTCCCATCCACCTCCGGTAGGTGACCCGAAGAGTGCCATGCATAAGTCCGCTCTAAATGGCCTCTGACTCGTCAGAGTGGCGCTCCACAACGAGGCTCCAGCGAAGCCGAAGAAAAAAGCTGCGGCCAAATTCAACTGCTGTCCTATGCTCTCATATGAAAACGATGAGCATGACCTGCCCCGACACCGCAAGATCCCATGACACCGTAGTAGCAACTACGACACTCGCAACGAGCTCACCCAACGCAAGATCGACAGGGCACGCGCCAAGCGTGCATGCTCAACTGAGTTCGACGAAAAAGACGACGGAGAGCCGTGCGGCGCCAGGTGCTTCAGCAGATCCGTTCGGCGAACGAGAATGCCGAAAAATTTCAAGCTCCCTTTGCACCACCCGAAGTTCGACGGCACGCAGTAACCAAAGGCCTGGCTAGACGATCACCTGTCGTCAGTCAAGCTCCACGGAGGAAACAAGAACACCGCCCTACAATGCCTTCAGCTATAGCTGACAGGCGCGGACAGAGTCTGGCTCAGCAGCCTATCCTCCGAATCCATCCAAAGTTGGGAAGAGCTAGCGTACAGCTTCATCCGCAACTTCAAGGGCACCACCAAGAGGCCATCTTCGATCGAAGAACTACGGGCCTGCACCCAACGGTCCAACGAGTCCATCCGCTCGTACATACTCCGCTGGTCCCACATCAAGAACTCCATCGCGCACATTTCCGAGGAACGGGCAATCGACTCCTTCAAGGACGGTGCCAGGTGAACAGATTTCAAGGAGGAACTTGGGCGTGTCAAGCCCAAGACATTTGACCACCTCATGGACATCGCCAATCGGTGGGCAGATGGTGAGTATTCCGTTACCCGAGCGCATTCGGATGATGAAGATGACTATGTCCGCAAACGCGAACGTCGTAGCAAAATAAGATCACATGTCTACGATGATCGCGACGGAGTCGATATGGTCGTGGTTGGATACGCCGATCGACGCGACGATAGCAACTGCAGCAGCGGATACCGCGGAAGCAATTACCACGATGGTGGCCGACCCACGTGAACGTGGCAACGCCGCAGCTTTGGCGACGAGCCTTTGGCATACGACAAGTTGTCTGGTCCCTGCACCATCCACTTCTACATCGACAAACAAGATGGTAAGAAGAAGGCCAACCACATGCTCAAGGACTGCAGCGAGTTCCAAAAACTCAGCAAGAGTCTCACCCAAATGCGGTGCACCATTAACCTAGGATTTGGGCCTGCACCCATACCAGGCGACATAACCCATGGAGCTCCTCCACCACCACCTGCTGGACTGTCAAATCCAGCGATCGCACCAGCGCCAAATAACGGTGCAGGAGGGTACCTGCCACCAAAGGGGGGCCTAATGATCCAGAAGGCGCGCCCAACAAATAGGGTGTAAAAGAAGATCACCTGCCAAGTCAGCCTGGCGGTGACCTCCCCACTAGCCATCCCCGACTACCTCATTGGCTCGGAGTCCTGCATCACGTTCGACCATTTAGATCACCCACGCCAGATCCCTCGCCCAGGTCATGCTGCCTTGGTGCTCAAGGCACAGATCGAGGGGTTCGAGATGAGCCGCATCTTCATGGACGGCGGCAGCGGCATCAATCTGATATTCGCCATCACACTCGCAGCGATGTGGATCCCGTTGTGCATCCTATAGCAATCAAACACGACGTTCCACATCATAGTCCCAGGGAAAGGCATATATCCCTTGGGGAAGATATGGCTCGATGTCATCTTCGGCCAGCCCAAAAAATTCAGGCGCGAGCGGCGGGAGTTCGAAGTGGTGGACTGGCCATCACAGTACGATGCCATCCTCGGGCGCGTGGCATTCACAAGATTCTTGGCAGTACCGCACTACACGTATATGCTACTGAAGATGTTAGGACCTAGGGGCGTTGATACGTCGGAAACGTATCTATAATTTTTGATGTTCCATGCTTGTTTAGCATCTACTTCGCTTTTCTTTGTCTACACTTTAGGTGTTTTTATATGTTTGCTGGTACTAACCTATTAACAAGATGCCAAAGTGCTAGTTGCCTGTTTTTTTCCTGTTTTTGGTTCCAGAAAGGCAGAAAATCAATATTCTCGGAATTGGACGGGACAAAATCCAAAGTCAATATTTTACCGTGGGGAACACGGAGCCAGAAGACGAGACGGAGGAGGGCCTCGAGGGGGCCACACCCCTTGGCGACACGGGTGGGCCCACCCCGCTCCTGGGGGGTGCAGCCGACTCGGGCACCCGCTCGGCCTCCCTCTTGGCCTATAAGAATCCCCCGATGCCTAAACCCTAAGTACCCGATCAATATTCCACGAAACCGTCTGTAGCCGCCGCCACCATTGTCCCTAGATCAGGGGGATCTGAAGCTCTTACCGGCACCCTGCCGGAGGGGAGATCATCCTGGAGGCCTTTTTCTTCATCATGTCAGCCTCTGGTATGAAGCGTGAGTAGTTCCACCTTGGATTACGGGTCTATGTAGTAGCTAGATGGTTGTATCTCCTCCTTTGTGCTTACATGTCTAGATCTTGTGAGCTCCATTCTTGATCAAGATCTCATCTATTTGTAATCATGCATGTTGTGTTTGCGGGGATCCGATGGATATTGAGATTACTATTTCAGAGTGATTAATGGTTTTGTCTTAGTGATTCTATCATGTCTGTGTTGTATGTGATCTTGCATGCTCTCCGTTGTTAGTAGCTATCTTGGCCAAGTAGTTGCTAGTGACTCCAAGAGGGGGTATTTATGTTCGATAGTGGGTTCATGCCTCTATTTACTCTAAGGGAAGTGACAGAAATCTCTAAGGTTGTAGATGTGTTGTTGCCACTAGGGAGAAAACAACGGTCTCTTGTTCATGGAACAAGTGGATTGTTTACCTTACACACTTTGCTTAAAGCAGTTTTCTATTGCTACCAACTTAATACTGGAGGGGGTTCAGATGATAACCCAAAGGTGGACTTCTAGTCGTAGATGCAGTTGGATGGCAGTCTATGTATCTTGTTGTATTGCTCAATCGAATCTAATAGGATCATGACGTCTAGTATTGCATTGTTTTGCCTTGCTCAGTCCTGTCAATTGCCCTGCTGTAATTTGTTTACCTAGCATGCCATGTTTGTTTATCTAAGGAGAACACCTCAAGTAAACTATGGATCCCGGTCCAATCTTTACCATCGATACATCTTCCACTGTTACTGTTTACTTGTTGCAAACCACTATTACCTTCCACACCATACAGTTAATCCTTTGTTACAGCAACCGGTGAGATTGACAACCTCATTGTTCCATGGGGCGAAGTCTTGAGTTTGTGTTGTGCAGGTTTCCAAGTTGTTTGCAACACCTTTGAACGTTTACTTCCTCCTACTGGTTCGATAACCTTGGTTTCTTACTGAGGGAAGATTTGCTGTTGTGCTGCATCACACCTTGCTCTTGGGGTTTCCCGAAGAAGAGCTCCCACATTGAGAAAGCGCCAACAGGCATCATCTCCATCTAGGGAAGCTTCACCCGATCCGACCACTATGACAGAGACTTCAACAAAATCTCCCAGTTGTTCGACATGTCGGAGGAACTCACGAGGCTCAGAGAGGTGACAGACAACGGGGCACCCCCAGTCTCTAGACAAAACGCACCTGACATGTCGTTCGACTCCACGGTCAACACGAAGAAGGTGCATGTCCACCCGACGGACTCCTCCAAGACGGCGTTGATTGCCAACGACCTTAGTCCCGCATAGGAAAGAGCGCTCGTCGAATTCCTTCGTGAGCGCACGGAAATTTTCACCTGGTGTCCCGCGGACATGCCAGGAGTTTCCAGGGAATTCGCCGAGCATGCACTTAATGTGTTTCCGGATGCGAAGCCCGTCAAACAGTCAATCTAACGACTGTCCGAGCCAAGATCCGAGGCCGTTGGAGTCAAAGTCAACAGACTACTTGACGCCAACTTCATCAGAGAAATCAAGGAGAGAGAGTGGCTGGAAAACACCATGGTGGTCCCCAAAAAGGACACGGATATCATGCGTATGTGCGTGGACTTCACATGGCTCAACAAGTACTGTCCCAAGGACCACTTCCCCCTACCACGGATCGATCAAATCATTGAATCGACTACCGAATACGAGAAACTCTCCTTCCTTGATGCATACTCAGGCTACAACCAGATTCAGCTAAAGGTTGAAGAT
Source organism: Avena longiglumis (assembly GCA_030063025.1). Taxonomy (NCBI): domain Eukaryota; kingdom Viridiplantae; phylum Streptophyta; class Magnoliopsida; order Poales; family Poaceae; genus Avena; species Avena longiglumis. The sequence continues at coordinate 414,382,138 of CP125975.1, read as the reverse complement.
CAAGAGAAAACAGTGTTTATTACATCGTTCGGAGTGTTCTGCTACAACACTATGCCCTTCGGGCTGAAGGACGCGGGTGCCACGTACCAGAGGTGCATGCAGGCGTGCCTAAAAAGCCAGATTGTCAGTAACATCTAAGTCTATGTCGACAACATAGTGATCAAGACCAGGGAGGCGAATACGCTGATCGACCACCTCCGCGAGACGTTCGATAACTTTTATCACTACAAGATCAAGATAAATCCAGAAAAGTGCGCCTTCGGCGTCCCATCTGGCCAGTTACTTGGCTACTTCATCTCCTAGCGGGGGATTGAGGCGAATCCAAAGAAAATCAGGGCCATACTGGCCATGGAGAAGCCGAAGAACCTCAACGGTGTCCAGCAGTGTGGTGATCCAGCATACCACTGCATGTGTAGTACACTATAGTCGTTGACATGACATCCACAGAACACCGTTCCGTAAATATCACTTCCCTCAGAGTGGTACAACAGAAACATTGCGGGTCCATATTACAAACATACACACGTTATTATTATTACAATACTAGAAGTTCAAGACTTCCAAAAGATTCAAATTACAAACCAAAATATAAGTGTTTCAGCGGAAGTTTGAAATTTAAAACTTAAACTCCAAATTGAGCTCAACAACTTATTGTTATATAAGGTTCATGTTGCTCGGATCAAGTGGCTACTAAAACTATAGTAATTAGACTAACTCCTGGAACTCTCCTCCGTAGACGATGTCGTAATCCTCCCCTTCTAAGGCTCCATACAAGTTGGGCTCTTCATAGAAGACATCCTCTTGATTCCCAGATGCGTACATTGGAGTACCTTCGGGATTCTCAGAGTCTAAGCAAGGATTCAAAGGAAAGGATGAGTAACAGCGTTAACCAACAAGTTCTTTATATGCAAGGTAGGAAGTTTGATGCTCTATCTACCACCTCGGACTACCAGTCTTTGGCATTATGCAATTTTCGTAAATATTTCTTCAAAGATTGTTTTTATTATAAAAATCTATGACCATCAGCCTTCATAGGTTGACCAGAACTTTCATGGAGTTCCTTTCCTGCCGCGTTCGTAGCTCCTTCCCGGAACAAGGAGTAATAAGTTCCAGTTCTTACACTCTGCAGAGGTGCGTTACTATTCCCATGAGAGATCAACTCCTTGTTTCACAACCGGGCGTACTTTCCCGTCCACAATTCCATGACGTGGGGCCTAGTAGTTGGTCCAAGCCAGTCACTACCCTCTCCGCGACCTCATATGTCTGTACGATCCTTCACCTAGCTCACCTTCGTTAAGCCCCCTTTCGGGAAGGCTAAAACCCTGATGAGTTTCCGAACACTCTATGACCTAGTGATGCCCGGATTAGTACCATTTACATGGACTATCTCCCTAAAAACCGTTCATAGATAATCTAGAAACCAAAAGTGTGGGGCGTAAGGGTGCCCACCCATATGTTGGATCCACACAAGGAATCACAATGTCATGTTAAGGTTGTATTTCCTCCATACAGGAGGAAAAGGATACAGCTGACTTCTCCGTCCTATTCCAAATCTCATGGTTAACACGTAATATACGGCGCTAGAATCACTGATGTCATGGGTTATTAGTCCCTAATTGTTCATCATTATTGCAATTAGAACCCTAAGTTCTATTGCTTCATCATATCATCACTTAGGATGATATCTAAAGTTTAGTATCTTGAGAAATTATTGTTTACTTTTACTATAATATAAATGATAACACATGTAACACCCTCAGAATCGGACCTATGCAAGTTTGGGCAAAATTCACCAAACCCGCATAGAAACGATTCAAAGGTGCCCACCAGGCACTTTCGTGCGGGTGGAAAACGAAGTAATAACATTACACAACAGTCCTCGATGGGACCCACAGTGAGCAGATATATAACAGCGACTCAAAGAGTCAAGAAGATGATATAATATACAAGATCCAATCACCTTGAAAGCGATAGAGCGTCCGACTACGGACAAGAAGCAAATGGGGCTAAGAGCCCGAAGAATAACCAATGGCGTCCATAACCTGCCCGAGCCAAGCGGAAGGGTAACCACGCTAACGGTCGATCTCAAAACCGCTTAACAAAAGGGGTGCCGACAAAGGGCAAAAGGAAAACAAAGAAAGAGCGTCGAGGCCAAGACACTGCGAGGCTAGAATTCGGTCCTCGCCTACATAGGTATGGTGGATCAAGCGGCAGCGCAAGATGCACTAAACAACCTATAGAGACTCGATACAATGGCGGATATCGAGAGAGGATGAGAATGACCTAACCGGATCCAACTGAAGCTAGCACCAAACAAACCCATCCCGGTGTTTCCCCTCGAGACCAAACGAGGAAGTCAACCGAGAACTCACCCAGTTGGCAGTTTTACTTATTCAGTTATAGTTGTGGCACTTTACTAGTCAGATTTAGATAATCGTCCTGGTAAAGTAAACAGTGGGCACTTTTAGTTAATCATTCCGTGATAGTTGCAACAATTACTAATCAGGTACAGATAGCATGAGATAAACCCAAACCCAGCAGTTGTTGGTACTTTTATTCAGCCATTTCGTTGTAGTTGCAATACTTACTAGTCAGGTACAATGGTCGCAAGCGACAACTCAGAACAAGCAATTGTGGGCAGTATTATTTAGCCATTCCGTTATAGTGAAGCTGATTAGTAGTCATTATAAGTCAAATTTATAGCAGTAAACTTTAGTTATGCTTGTCTATGATCGAGATACTGTGCTCCAAGTCGTCCATATCTGCGGACACGGCTTTCAGAAAGTTTTACCCGGCCGGGGTGCACCAATAGCAACACACACTCGGTCAACCTCGGAAAAACCAAATCAAAACCCAACGAGGCTTTCACGACTAAACAATCACAGGATTCAGAAATATTTCAGGGGGCCACCCCTTAGAGTAGAATCCGCAACGGAGTAAGCAAGCTTCGAGACGGCCTCAAGGTTATGGGGACGGCTGTGAACGACTGGGAACCCGAAAGTGTGGCTGGGCTTGTCGACACCGCGGAATCGTGCCATTGATCCTAAATGATGCAGTGCTCCTCGCAATCGTAAATAAAGCAGTAGTATGGCATAAGTATAGGATCGTAAATAAAACCTCAAACTAGTTTGTGGCCCCAAGAAATAAGTAATCAAGCTCTGGCTCGGGGTCCCATATACCTCCGGATGTGGATAGCGCATAAAATCAAGGAACAGTATCAAGTACTCGGGGTCTTACGGGACACAAGTGGGCTCGAAACCAAATATTATCTATCACCCACCGATGCCTCTGCTTATTCAATTTTAGTTGTTAAACAGAATTTAAAGTGACGATAAGTAAAACTAGAATCATCTCCAACATCAACATGCGGCAATACATCAAGAATCGTGGCATATGACGACACCCAAGCAATATAGCAAGCGACGCAAGAAGACCAACTAGCTACCAAACAACAGGCAATAGGGTGTGTCCAAGGCAATATAGGGCTGCAAGGGAAATCACAGGTACGGAAACTAAAGCATCGCAACACAGATAGCAAAAGATCAACAGGAGGGAAATAAATACTATAAAAGTAAGATAGGTAGAAAGAGGGAGATGCTCGCCTGAAAACATTGTCGAAGGTTCAACCCGAAGATCGGGGCGAAGCTCACCTCAACTCAACGGCCTTATCCGCGAAGAAGCAAAACACTAGAATAAACACCGGATGCAATATTTAATAAAACGACAGAAGATCGGCATGATGCATGTATGATGGATGACATGGCAAGGGTGCGATGCAATTAGGTCATATTAAGTGGAACCGGGGTCCCGACAATTAATTAAATGGTTCAAGTTAATTAGAACCCCCGCAATTTACATGTTGTTATAACAAGGCAAGGTAAGATACCGGTTCGCTACACAAGTTTAAATGAGGCCAATATGAGACTAGATTTGCCCGCATATGGGCCCCATATTTAATTATTAGGTGAATCGGCATAAGGCCCCCAAACCACAGATATGCATGCGAGATGAATGGCAATTCAATATGCGACAAGGTTATATTATGTTTATAAAATAGGGTTCGAGGAAAAGGGGTCACACATTTAGGGTTCGGCGATCTTGGTGGTTCGGGGTTCGGGGTCGGTCTCAGGGTTCGGATCTGGGGTTCGGTCTTGGCGGAAGCGTTCTCGGACTCCGGGGTCGTTCTCGGTATCGGGGCAGATCTTGTCGCATCGGGGCCTCGATGTCCGGGGCAGAACTTGTATCAGTGTCGGGGCGCATCGGTTCCTTCCGGGTCGGTGCCGTTCTCGTCGCATTCGCGGTCTTCGGATCATGTCGACGATCATGGCGTTCAGGGGAAGATCTCGGTGTTCCGCGTCGGTGTTCTTATCGTCCGGGTACGGAAACGGTCTTCAGGGTTCGCCATCGGATCCGTGTAGGAGGGCTCGGGGGCTCCGGCTCAGAGTCGCCGTCGAACTCCGCGGATCAGGGTCTTCGGATTCCGTGAAGGAGAGCTTGTAGTTCCGGGATCTTCGGGTCTCGATCGTCGGAATCCGTGAAGGAGGCCTTGGCGTCCGGGGTGGAAAAATCTTGGCGTAGATCTTCAGGCAGCAGCACGGATGCGCAGACACGGCTCGCAGATCTTGAACTTGGTGTCGACATGCTCGGGGAAAAAGTGTCGACGACCTACGCTTGGTGCTACGGTGCCCCAAAACACCAACACATGAAAGGGAAACCTCCATCCCGCGACGACCACCGCAGGGCATGACTCCCAAGGCGCCAGAAATTGCGCCAACGACCTCGTGGTCACAAGCTCCTGCAGCGGCGGTCGGAGATGGGCACGGCCGCGGAGCTCGAGGTGGGCGTCGCCGAGGCGGTTGGGGACGCAGTGATGAAGCGAGCCAGGCGGACGGCGCGGAGAAGGGCAGGCGGCGGAGGGTGCTAGCGGGCGGACGAGCTCGCTGGCCTTGGAGGCGGGCAAGCGGTGCGGTCGGTGGTGGTTGGCGGCGGCACGCCCAGGAGGGGCCAAGGCGGCCATGGGCTGATGGGAGGGAGCGGGAGGCGCTAGGGGAGAGAGAGGCTCCGCGCGAGGGACGGGGACGATGAACAGGGCCTAGGCGGGGTGTGCACTGGGCGATGTGGGGCAGGGCGGGGCCCGCGGGCAGGGGGAGTGTGGGGAGGGCGCGCGCGCGTGTGTGTGGCCTGTGTGCGTGGGTGGTTGGGGTGGGGCCCAGAGGTGGACCGGCTGGGTGGGTTTGGGGGGTTGGTGGGTTGAGTGGAGAGGGAGGCTAGGCCACGTGTCAGCGCTGGGTTGGTGGGGGGTTTGGGGAGGAACGACGTGGCGTCCAGGGATTGGCCAGGGTGAGGTGGAGGGGTGGGTTGGGTAGACTAGTGGGTGAGTTTAGGATTTAGGGGCGGTTGCAGGGTGGACCGTTTATTATTTCCTGGGGTGGTCGATCGGGTCAATCGGCCCGTTCGACTGCCCCGCACAAAAATAATTTAAATTTTTATTTATTCAAATGGGGCCGTTTGCAACCCGATAGCAACAAACAAATTAACTCCGGAGACCCGGGTTTTTGCGTTTGAATAAAGATGGGGCGTTTAGAAACAAAACGGCTTTGCGAAAATAGTTTTATGCAAACAATGCATGACGATGACGATGCAATGCACAAATTCAACGCGATTTTCTAGTAGTGGTTTTGCGGGATGCCACAACACACAATTTGCAAATACTTTAATAAAGACTCTTCAAAGGACATGAGCAAGAGATGAACTTGCCTTGTGATGGCATGGTAGTGAAGTCTGATGCTTGCACTCGACCTTGAGCTTCTATGTCTACAAAAACATCATTATTGCCCGGTAAGGACAATATTTAAAGAGGCAAAGTGATTATGCAAAGTAATGTAATGCATCATTTAATTTAATATACATTCTCTCCATTATTAATAAAATTCATTTTAATAATAAAGGATTTATAAATATTAATTTTTAATATTTATAATAGAATATTGTATTCTTTTATTTTATTTCCCTTTTATTTGACTTTTAATGATTTAATAATTCTTTTAAGAATTATCACTTACATATTAAAAATTGTTATTAAACATTTATTTAGTATTTTTGTAAAATACTAAAATATTAATCTATAATTAAAGTGATTTTTATTTATTTTTATCATCTTTCAATAATTTTGTAAAATTCCATAAGGAATATATAATTTACAAAATTCTTAATAAAATTTATATGTCTAAAATTTTATATTTCAATTTATTTGGATAGTTTAGATTTTTGTGAATCCAAAAATATTTTATTTATAATTTTTGGATTTTTATTTTATTTTGGTCTTTTCCTATTTATTAAAACAGATTTCAATTGACGGCTGGCCATCTGGGCTTATTGGGCCCCTGTGGCCCAATAGGGCAGGGTCAAAATCATCACCCCGAGGGGTTTTGGCCCACCCAACCCACTCTCTCTGTTTCTTCTTCGTTCTCACCTCGCCTCTCCCTCGACCCCGTGGGGTTCTGGTGTCGCCGTCGGTGATGGCCGCTATTGTGGCCCTCCCTGGCCGCTGCCGTGGTGCTGGGCGAGGTTGGCGACTATGCTCGTTCATCTGGTCCAATTCTATTTGACTCTGGAGCTCCCCTGTGGCCAGGTTCACCCTGTTCCCAAACCCTAGGGTTTGGGGAAAGTGTTGCCGCCATGCGATCCCTCCCTGGTGGTGTCTTTGTGTTCGTGTCTTTGTTGTGGCTGGCAGTGGCTGCAGTTGCGCCCTATGGGTGCTCCATGCTTGGCTCGTCGGCCAATCTGCTTCTTCTTCAATTCGTCAGCGAGGACCCCGGGTAAGTTGCCTCTATGGATTTTGGTTCATCCTTTCACCATGAATCTCTCTGTGTATCTAGTGGCTACTCTTGCCTAGTCACTATGTTCTAATTAGGGTTCATCTCCTAATTAGGTTTCTTGTTCTGATTAGGGTTCATAACCCTCTGTTGATCATATCCATGATGTTTTAGATCTAGTGGGGATCTTCCTTGAGCATGATGAATGGTTGTTTGCTATGGATCATTATTTGTATTTGGCTTTGGTTATGCTAATGGCTTGTCAGACTTCTTCCAGTGGTAATTTACTATTATCCAATGTTAGTGTTTCTATGGAATACTTAATTGGAAATGCTATTGATCTAAGAACTTTCCACTGTCAAGATGTTTATACTGACAGTGATTCTATCAGTAAGTGCATACTTCATTTATAATGGTTGGCTTGTATGAGAACATACATACTGAATATAATCATTACATGTTAATGATTTTCTGTGGATGTATAGATGAGTTTGATGTTGATTCCTGGCATTTGGCTTCAGGAAGATGATATTTAGTGGTTTGCTCCTTTTGATTTGTGAAATCAAAGTAAAGATTGGGATTAGCTCATTAGAACTTGTCCTTGTGATACTATTATACACTGGCACACAAGTGATTGGGTCCTATTCCTGAGCTTAGCTCTGACAGTACTTGTGATTAATACTGGCAAGATAAAATGAAGGCTTCTTTTAACTCTCCTGCCTATGATGTTGGTCTGAGGCTCTAGGATTTTAAGTCCTAATTAGTTGAGCAAATAGTTTGTTTGTAACTTCCAAGATTAGAGGTGCTACTCCCTCTGGGAGATGTGCCCTGGTCGATAATAAAAAATGAAGAATTATTTAAGTTGCATATGGTAACACCAAACTCTGTGAGGCTGGTCTGAGAGATTGGTGCTTTTGGATTAGTTTGATTTCTGATCTTTATACTTGAAATCTCTAGGATAGATTCACCTCACTTGGGTGATTATTGAGAGATTGTTTCATAAAACAACACATGCTTCTGTCTAGATAATATGATTAGATCATGTGATGGTTTTATGATACTCACCACAAAAACTGATGATTATGGAATTGGGTGGAGATGTTGATCTTGCTGATTAGATCCTGTCCTTCACCTCTGATGTTGTTCTTGTTTTGCTGAGCTCCCGTGCTTGACCTTGAGCTAGCCTGCTCCTCTTAGCTCCTGGACTTGGCCTTGTTGTCCACCTGATCCTTCCCCCTACTTATGTCACCATGTGGTGATGTTTGGTTGATCTTTGGTGGTTTGGTTTGTCTGCTGAGCTTGATGTGTATGAACAAGAAATGGTGTTGGGGTTGCTACCCACGGCTGTACTGAGCAGTTTTGTTTGTATGGCCTGTTGTTGCTGTGCTGGCAGCACACACACATGCATTTTGGTGTGTGTCCTGCCTGTGTGCTTGCTGTGCACTTGTGGATATGCTCTGAATTTGAGATTAATTGTTATCTGGTTACTTTTTACCTGGCTGGTGAAACTTGCCCCTCCTTGCTGCCATTTGACTACTGGCTTAAAATTTTGAAAGATACATTTTTTCATATTGGTGAAACTTGCCCCTTTTTATAAATTACTCACTGATGAATCTTGATCAGTGCACTTCACTGAGAAGTCTGAGAGTAAAACAATACTAACCCTAAATTTCTTTATTTTTTATTTATGTTTTATTTGTAGGTACCAGACTTGGGAATTCAAGATTTTAGCTTAGGTTTATTTATAGAATAGTCATTTGTAATCTTCTTATTCTTTTATAATTTTAGTTTTATTCTTTTGTAATCTTCATTTTATTATTTTGTAATCAAGATTATATTATTATCAATAAAGAAATATTCTTATTCATTATTTATTTGCTATGATGAAGGTTGTGGATGATTTCATTAAGTTACATTGTTGTAACTTATTTATTGAATGAAAATATGAAATAAATATTTATATTCTTAATTGTTTTCTTTAAATAAAGTTTGATTTAAATTGGTTAACTCTTAATTTAATCAAGATTCAAACATTATTCAAAAATCATTTAACTTATAATTCAAACACTCAAGTTTTAAATTCAAATTTCATTTTCCCAAAACACATAATTCCACAAAGATCATATCAAAGTCTATAATAATCATCCTTCAAGACTAAACCCAATCTCAAAGTATGAAAGAAACCTTGATCACTTTAGGTTTTTATTTGGCCAAAAATTTACCCCCATTTTCATAGATGAATACATGCAATTTCTCAAATTCCCAAATCTACCCTTTGTTAGTTCCTAAATGCTGGGATGCTACGAGAAGCTAGCTGGACGGATCGTGGCGCTGAGCAGATTCATCAGTCGCATTGGTGAGAAGACCCTACCTTTTTACCAGCTGTTGTGCAAGGCGGACAAGTTCGATTTGACTCCGGAGCTCCCCTATGGCTAGGTTCACCCTGTTCCCGAACCCTAGGGTTTGGGGAAAGTGCTGTCGTCGCCACCGCGGTCCCTCCTGTGGTGGTGTGTCGTGTCTTCTTGTGGCTGGCTGGTGCAGGTTCTGCCTGGGTGCTCCTGCATGCCATGGCTCGTAGGCCAATCTGCTTCCTCTTCAATTCGTCAACGAGGACCCCGGATAAGTTGCCTCTGTGGATTTTGGTTCATCCTTTCACCATGAATCTCTCTGTGTGTATCTAGTGGCTACTCTTTCCTAGTTGCTATGTTCTGATTAGGGTTCATCTCCTAATTAGGTTTCTTGTTCTGATTAGGGTTCATAACCCTCTGTTGATCATATCCATGATGCTTTAGATCTAGTGGGGATCTTCCTTGAGCATGATGAATGGTTGTTTGTTGTGGATCATTATTTGTAGTTGGCTTTGGTGATGCTAATGGCTTGTCAGACTTCTTCTAGTGGTAATTTACTATGATCCAATGTTAGTGTTTCTATGGAATCCTTAATTGGAAATGTTGTTGATCTAAGAACTTCCCACTGTCAAGATGTTTATCTTGTGATGATTCTATCAGTAAGTTCTTACTGCATTTATAATGGTTGGCTTGTATGAGAATATACATACTAAATATAATCATTACATGTTAATGATTATGTGTGGATGTATATATGAGTTTGATGTTGATTCCTGGCATTTGGCTTCAGGAAGATGATATTTAGTGGTTTGCCCCTTTTGATTTGTGAAATCAAAGTAAAGATTGGGATTACCTCATTAGAACTTGTCCTTGTGATACCATTATACACTGGCACACAAGTGATTGGGTCCTATTCCTGAGCTTAGATCTGACAGTACTTATGATTAATACTGGCAAGATAAAATGAAAGCTTCTTTTAACTCTCCTACCTATGATGTTGGTCTGAGGCTCTAGGATTTTAAGTCCTAATTAGTTGAGAAAATAGTTTGTTTGTAACTTGCAAGATTAGAGGTGCTACTCCCTCTAGAATATGTGCCCTGGTCTGATAAGAAAAAATGAAGAATTATTTAAGTTGCATATGGTAACACCAAACTCTGTGAGGCTAGTCTGAGAGATTGGTGCTTTTGGCTTTGTTTGATTTATGATCTTTATACTTGAAATCTCTAGGATAGATTTACCTCACTTGGGTGATTATTGAGAGGTTGTTTCATAAAACAACACATGGTTCTGTCTAGATAATATGATTAGATCATGAGATGGTTTTATGATACTCACCACAAAAACTGATGATTATGGAATTGGGTGGTGATGTTGATCTTGCTGATTAGATCATGTCCTTCACCTCTAATGTTTTTATTGTTTTTCTGAGCTCGTGCTTGACCTTGAGCTAGCCTGCTCCTCTTAGCTCCTGTGATTGGCCTTGGCCCACCGATCCTTCTCCCTCCGTATGTCACCATCTGGTGATGTTTGGTTGATCTTTGGTGGTTTGGTTTGGCTGCTGAGCTTGATGTGTATGAACAAGAAATGGTGTTGGGGTTGCTTCCCACGGCTGTACTAAGCAGTTTTGTTTGTATGTCTTGTTGTTGTTGTCTTGTGACACACACATGCATTTTGTGTGTGTCCTGCTGTGTGCTTCTTTGCACTTGTGGATATGCTCAATTTGAGATTAATTGTTATCTGGTTAATTTTTACCGTGGTGAAACTTGCCCCTCCTTCATCATTTGATCTTGGCTTAAAATTTTGAAAGATACATTCTTTCATATTGGTGAAACTTGCCCCTTTTTATAAATTACTCAATGATGAATCTTGATCAGTGCACTTCACTGATAAGTCTGAGAGTACAACAATACTAACCCTAAATTTCTTTATTTTTTATTTATGGTTGATTTGCAGGTACCAGACATGGGAATTCAAGATTTTAGCTTAGCTTTATTTATAGAATAGTCATTTGTAATCTTCTTATTCTTTTGTAATTTTAGTTTTATTCTTTTGTAATCTTCATTTTATTATTTTGTAATCAAGATTATATTATTATCAATAAAGAAATATTCTTATTCATTATTTATTTGCTATGCTGAAGGTTGTGGATAATTTCATTAAGTTACATTGTTGTAACTTATTTATTGAATGAAAATATGAAATAAATATTTATATTCTTAATTGTTTTCTTTAAATAAAGTTTGATTTAAATTGTTTAACTCTTAATTTAATCAAGATTCAAACATTATTCAAAAAACATTTAACTTATAATTCAAACACTCAAGTTTTAAATTCAAATTTCATTTTCCCAAAACACATAATTCCACAAAGATCATATCAAAGTCTATAATAATCATCCTTCAAGACTAAACCCAATCTCAAAGTATGAAAGAAACCTTGATCACTTTAGGTTTTATTTGGCCAAAATTTACCCCATTTTCATAGATGAATACATGCAATTTCTCAAATTCCCAAATCTACCCTTTGTTAGTTCCTAAATGCTGGGATGCTACGAGAAGCTAGCTGGACGGATCGTGGCGCTGAGCAGATTCATCAGTCGCATTGGTGAGAAGACCCTACCTTTTTACCAGCTGTTGTGCAAGGCGGACAAGTTCGATTTGACTCCGGAGCTCCCCTATGGCTAGGTTCACCCTGTTCCCGAACCCTAGGGTTTGGGGAAAGTGCTGTCGTCGCCACCGCGGTCCCTCCTGTGGTGGTGTGCTGTGTTCGTGTGCTGCTGTGGCCGCCGCCGTGGCTGGTGCAGGTTGCAGCGCCCTCTGGGGTGCTCCCTGTGCCGCCGCGGGCTCGTAGGCCAATCTGCTTCCTCTTCAATTCGTCAACGAGGACCCCGGATAAGTTGCCTCTGTGGATTTTGGTTCATCCTTTCACCATGAATCTCTCTGTGTGTATCTAGTGGCTACTCTTTCCTAGTTGCTATGTTCTGATTAGGGTTCATCTCCTAATTAGGTTTCTTGTTCTGATTAGGGTTCATAACCCTCTGTTGATCATATCCATGATGCTTTAGATCTAGTGGGGATCTTCCTTGAGCATGATGAATGGTTGTTTGTTGTGGATCATTATTTGTAGTTGGCTTTGGTGATGCTAATGGCTTGTCAGACTTCTTCTAGTGGTAATTTACTATGATCCAATGTTAGTGTTTCTATGGAATCCTTAATTGGAAATGTTGTTGATCTAAGAACTTCCCACTGTCAAGATGTTTATACTGACAGTGATTCTATCAGTAAGTTCTTACTGCATTTATAATGGTTGGCTTGTATGAGAATATACATACTAAATATAATCATTACATGTTAATGATTATGTGTGGATGTATATATGAGTTTGATGTTGATTCCTGGCATTTGGCTTCAGGAAGATGATATTTAGTGGTTTGCCCCTTTTGATTTGTGAAATCAAAGTAAAGATTGGGATTACCTCATTAGAACTTGTCCTTGTGATACCATTATACACTGGCACACAAGTGATTGGGTCCTATTCCTGAGCTTAGATCTGACAGTACTTATGATTAATACTGGCAAGATAAAATGAAAGCTTCTTTTAACTCTCCTACCTATGATGTTGGTCTGAGGCTCTAGGATTTTAAGTCCTAATTAGTTGAGAAAATAGTTTGTTTGTAACTTGCAAGATTAGAGGTGCTACTCCCTCTAGAATATGTGCCCTGGTCTGATAAGAAAAAATGAAGAATTATTTAAGTTGCATATGGTAACACCAAACTCTGTGAGGCTAGTCTGAGAGATTGGTGCTTTTGGCTTTGTTTGATTTATGATCTTTATACTTGAAATCTCTAGGATAGATTTACCTCACTTGGGTGATTATTGAGAGGTTGTTTCATAAAACAACACATGGTTCTGTCTAGATAATATGATTAGATCATGAGATGGTTTTATGATACTCACCACAAAAACTGATGATTATGGAATTGGGTGGTGATGTTGATCTTGCTGATTAGATCATGTCCTTCACCTCTAATGTTTTTATTGTTTTTCTGAGCTCCTGTGCTTGACCTTGAGCTAGCCTGCTCCTCTTAGCTCCTGTACTTGGCCTTGCCGTCCACCTGATCCTTCTCCCTCCGTATGTCACCATCTGGTGATGTTTGGTTGATCTTTGGTGGTTTGGTTTGGCTGCTGAGCTTGATGTGTATGAACAAGAAATGGTGTTGGGGTTGCTTCCCACGGCTGTACTAAGCAGTTTTGTTTGTATGTCTTGTTGTTGTTGTGCTGGCAGCACACACACATGCATTTTGGTGTGTGTCCTGCCTGTGTGCTTGCTGTGCACTTGTGGATATGCTCTGAATTTGAGATTAATTGTTATCTGGTTAATTTTTACCTGGCTGGTGAAACTTGCCCCTCCTTGCTGTCATTTGACTGCTGGCTTAAAATTTTGAAAGATACATTCTTTCATATTGGTGAAACTTGCCCCTTTTTATAAATTACTCAATGATGAATCTTGATCAGTGCACTTCACTGATAAGTCTGAGAGTACAACAATACTAACCCTAAATTTCTTTATTTTTTATTTATGGTTGATTTGCAGGTACCAGACATGGGAATTCAAGATTTTAGCTTAGCTTTATTTATAGAATAGTCATTTGTAATCTTCTTATTCTTTTGTAATTTTAGTTTTATTCTTTTGTAATCTTCATTTTATTATTTTGTAATCAAGATTATATTATTATCAATAAAGAAATATTCTTATTCATTATTTATTTGCTATGCTGAAGGTTGTGGATAATTTCATTAAGTTACATTGTTGTAACTTATTTATTGAATGAAAATATGAAATAAATATTTATATTCTTAATTGTTTTCTTTAAATAAAGTTTGATTTAAATTGTTTAACTCTTAATTTAATCAAGATTCAAACATTATTCAAAAAACATTTAACTTATAATTCAAACACTCAAGTTTTAAATTCAAATTTCATTTTCCCAAAACACATAATTCCACAAAGATCATATCAAAGTCTATAATAATCATCCTTCAAGACTAAACCCAATCTCAAAGTATGAAAGAAACCTTGATCACTTTAGGTTTTTATTTGGCCAAAAATTTACCCCCATTTTCATAGATGAATACATGCAATTTCTCAAATTCCCAAATCTACCCTTTGTTAGTTCCTAAATGCTGGGATGCTACGAGAAGCTAGCTGGACGGATCGTGGCGCTGAGCAGATTCATCAGTCGCATTGGTGAGAAGACCCTACCTTTTTACCAGCTGTTGTGCAAGGCGGACAAGTTCGATTTGACTCCGGAGCTCCCCTATGGCTAGGTTCACCCTGTTCCCGAACCCTAGGGTTTGGGGAAAGTGCTGTCGTCGCCACCGCGGTCCCTCCTGTGGTGGTGTGCTATGTTCATGTGCTACTGTGGCCGCCGCCGTGGCTGGTGCAGGTTGCAGCGCCCTCTGGGGTGCTCCCTGTGCCGCCGCGGGCTCGTAGGCCAATCTGCTTCCTCTTCAATGCGTCAACGAGGACCCCGGATAAGTTGCCTCTGTGGATTTTGGTTCATCCTTTCACCATGAATCTCTCTGTGTGTATCTAGTGGCTACTCTTGCCTAGTCACTATGTTCTGATTAGGGTTCATCTCCTAATTAGGTTTCTTGTTCTGATTAGGGTTCATAACCCTCTGTTGATCATATCCATGATGCTTTAGATCTAGTGGGGATCTTCCTTGAGCATGATGAATGGTTGTTTGTTGTGGATCATTATTTGTAGTTGGCTTTGGTGATGCTAATGGCTTGTCAGACTTCTTCTAGTGGTAATTTACTATGATCCAATGTTAGTGTTTCTATGGAATCCTTAATTGGAAATGTTGTTGATCTAAGAACTTCCCACTGTCAAGATGTTTATACTGATAGTGATTCTATCAGTAAGTTCTTACTGCATTTATAATGGTTGGCTTGTATGAGAATATACATACTGAATATAATCATTACATGTTAATGATTTTCAGGAAGATGATATTTAGTGGTTTGCCCCTTTTGATTTGTGAATCAAAGTAAAGATTGGGATTAGCTCATTAGAACTTGTCCTTGTGATACCATTATACACTGGCACACAAGTGATTGGGTCCTATTCCTGAGCTTAGCTCTGACACTACTTATGATTAATACTGGCAAGATAAAATGAAAGCTTCTTTTAACTCTCCTGCCTATGATGTTGGTCTGAGGCTCTAGGATTTTAAGTCCTAATTAGTTGAGAAAATATTTTGTTTGTAACTTGCAAGATTAGAGGTTCTACTCCCTCTGGAAGATGTGCCCTGGTCTGATAAGAAAAAATGAAGAATTATTTAAGTTTCATATGGTAACACCAAACTCTGTGAGGCTGGTCTGAGAGACTGGTGCTTTTGGCTTAGTTTGATTTCTGATCTTTATACTTGAAATCTCTAGGATATATTCACCTCACTTGGGTGATTATTGAGAGATTGTTTCATAAAACAACACATGCTTCTGTCTAGATAATATGATTAGATCATGAGCTGGTTTTATGATACTCACCACAAAAACTGATGATTATGGAATTGGGTGGTGATGTTGATCTTGTTGATTAGATCATGTCCTTCACCTCTAATGTTTTTATTGTTTTGCTGAGCTCCTGTGCTTGACCTTGAGCTAGCCTGCTCCTCTTAGCTCCTGGACTTGGCCTTGCCGTCCACCTGATCCTTCCCCCTCCTTATGTCACCACCTGGTGATGTTTGGTTGATCTTTGCTGGTTTGGTTTGGCTGCTGAGCTTGATGTGTATGAACAAGAAATGGTGTTGGGGTTGCTTCCCACGGCTGTACTAAGCAGTTTTGTTTGTATGTCCTGTTGTTGCTGTGCTGGCAGCACACACACATGCCTTTTGGTGTGTGTCTTTCCTGTGTGCTTGTTGTGCACTTGTGGATATGCTCTGAATTTGAGATTAATTGTTATCTGGTTACTTTTTACCTGGCTGGTGAAACTTGCCCCTCCTTGCTGTCATTTGACTACTGGCTTAAAAATTTTAAAGATACATTCTTGCATATTGGTGAAACTTGCCCCTTTTTATAAATTACTCAATGATGAATCTTGATCAGTGCACTTCACTGACAAGTCTGAGAGTAAAACAATACTAAACCTAACTTTCTTTATTTTTTATTTATGTTTGATTTGCAGGTACCAGACTTGGGAATTCAAGATTTTAGCTTAGGTTTATTTATAGAATAGTCATTTGTAATCTTCTTATTCTTTTGTAATTTTAGTTTTATTCTTTTGTAATCTTCATTTTATTGGTTTGTAATCAAGATTATATTATTATCAATAAATAAATATTCTTATTCATTATTTATTTGCTATGCTGAAGGTTGTGGATAATTTCATTAAGTTACATTGTTGTAACTTATTTATTGAATGAAAATATGAAATAAATATTTATATTCTTATTTCTTTTGTTTAAATAAAGTTTGATTTAAATTGGTTAACTCTTAATTTAATCAAGATTCAAACATTATTCAAAAATCATTTCAATTATAATTCAAACACTCAAGTTTTAAATTCAAATTTCATTTTCCCAACATAATTCCACAAAGATCATATCAAAGTCTATAATAATCATCCTTCAAGACTAAACCTAATCTCAAAGTATGAAAGAAACCTTGATCACTTTAGGTTTTTATTTGGCGAGAAATTTACCCCCATTTTCATAGATGAATGCATGCAATGTCTCAAATTCCCAAATCTACCCTTTGTTAGTTCCTAAATGTTGGGATGCTACAAGAAGCTAGCTGGGCGGATCGTGGCGATGAGCAGATTCATCAGTCGCATGGGTGAGAATACCCTACCTTTTTACCAGCTGTTGTGCAAGGCGAACAAGTTCGATTTGACTTTGCAGCTCCCCTGTGGCTAGGTTCAGCCCGTTCCCAAACCTTAGGGTTTGGGGAAAGTGCTGTCGTCGCCACCGCGGTCCCTCCTGTGGTGGTGTCTTTGTGTTAGGTGTCTTTGTGGCCGTGGCTGGTGCAGGTTGCAGCGCCCTCTAGGGTGCTCCCTGTGCCTCCGCGGGCTCGTCGGCCAATCTGCTTCCTCTTCAATTCGTCAGCGAGGACCCCGGGTAAGTTGCCTCTGTGGATTTTGGTTCATCCTTTCACCATGAATCTCTCTGTGTATCTAGTGGCTACTCTTGCCTAGTCATTATGTTCTGATTAGGGTTCATTTCCTAATTAGGTTTCTTGTTCTGATTAGGGTTCATAACCCTCTGTTGATCATATCCATGATGCTTTAGATCTAGTGGGGATATTCCTTGAGCATGATGAATGGTTGTTTGCTATGAATCATTATTTGTAATTGGCTTTGGTGATGCTAATGGCTTGTCAGACTTCTTCCAGTGGTAATTTACTATGATCCAATGTTAGTGTTTCTATGGAATCCTTAATTGGAAATGTTGTTGATCTAAGAACTTCCCACTGTCAAGATGTTTATACTGACAGTGATTCTATCAGTAAGTGCTTACTGCATTTATAATGGTTGGCTTGTATGAGAATATACATACTGAATATAATCATTACATGTTAATGATTTTCTGTGGATGTATAGATGAGTTTGATGTTGATTCCTAGCATTTGGCTTCAGGAAGATGATATTTAGTGGTTTGCCCCTTTTGATTTGTGAATCAAAGTAAAGATTGGGATTAGCTCATTAGAACTTGTCCTTGTGATACCATTATACACTGGCACACAAGTGATTGGGTCCTATTCCTGAGCTTAGCTCTGACAGTACTTATGATTAATACTGGCAAGATAAAATGAAAGCTTCTTTTAACTCTCCTGCCTATGATGTTGGTATGAGGCTCTAGGATTTTAAGTCCTAATTAGTTGAGCAAATAGTTTGTTTGTAACTTGCAAGATTAGAGGTGCTACTCCCTCTGGAAGATGTGCCCTGGTCTGATAAGAAAAAATGAAGAATTATTTAAGTTGCATATGGTAACACCAAACTCTGTGAGGCTGGTCTGAGAGATTGGTGCTTTTGGCTTAGTTCGATTTCTGATCTTTATACTTAAAATCTCTAGGATAGATTCACCTCACTTTGGTGATTATTGAAAGATTGTTTCATAAAACAACACATGCTTCTGTCTAGATGTCACATCCCAAATTTTAGATTTGGTCTTGCATATCATTCATAGAATTGCATCATATCTTTCCATGCAAAACTGTCGAGTAGAAAGGTTCGGCGAAACGCTACATTCAAAACCCTATTCTAGTTTGCTACGAGGTTCCTGCGGGGAGCTTTGGAGTGTCTTGCAACAACCACCCCTATAGGTTCGAGTTTTCGCGCAAAATTCGACGGAAGGTTGTGCCCCTCGACGATACGAACCCGTAGGCGCGAGAATCTCTCCAATCGGAGTTCGTATGCAAAAGACTCGGACGTTTTAGTAAACACCGGAAAACGGTCCGAAAATCAGGACCGATTTCCGAGTTCTAGTCCAACTCCGGACCGAATCAGTTTAGATTTCCGCGTGAGGCCCCCAAAAGGACCCACCTGGCCTCGTAACCCGCACCCACCTGCGCCGACCCCGCCGCCTCCACTCCTCCCGCACGCGCACGCCTCCCGAGGCAGCCGCCAGGCTCCGCCTCCGCCGCCGTCCATCGCCGACCCCACCGCCAGGTGCGCCGCCCTCTCCACTCTCCGTTCCCGCCAGCCAGCCGCCCGCCCGTCGCCCTCCGCGAGCACGCCGCCGCGTCGCCATCGCCGCCCGCAGCGCCGCCGTCGCAGCCCAGCCGCGCTTCCAGCGTCCGCCCGCCATCGCCGCCGCCTCGCGCCCTCGGCGCCGCGCCGCGCATCTGCGCCATCGCCGCGCCCTCCGCCGCCTTCCGCCTGCGCGCCCGCGACGCCTCGCTGCGCTGCGCGCGCGCGCGCACACACGCACACACACACACACACACGCGATACCGCATGCGATATAGCGTGTCTTCGCGCGCGCGTCTACCTACACGTGCATGCATACACGCACGTACGCGCGCCGCGTTAATTTTCTTGACCCGCTCGTTGATCGTGCACGTCCGTGCAGGAAGAACCACGTCGCCGGATCCGATCGCCACCGCCGTCCGGAGTTCGCCGCACCTTCCGAAGTCCGATTCGCCATCCGTTTCCGGTAAGACAGCAGCCACCGTCAGATCTCAGATCAGCGGCCTAGATCGTTCGTTGACTGGTCAGCATCCCAGGCGTTGACTAGTCAGACGCCCAGTCAGCGCCCAGTCAGAAGACGCTTGACCAGTCAAACAGACACAGTTGACTGGGTCAATTTCGTTAATCCCTTTTGTAGGCAGATTTCGGTAGAATCTTGTAAATTGCGTAGAAAATCAACCGCTTGGCCAAAAATTGCAAATAAAATATGTACGAGTTCAGTGAGTCGCGTAGAATCTCGCTGTATCTTTGGTTCAGAGTTTTACTGTCAGGTTTAGTACAGTTTAATCAAACTAGTTAGTGGCCTTTTCGGAGTAGTAAATTCGTAGAAAAAGATCCGTAGCTCCAAAAATCGCGTGTGATATCTCCCTAAACTCGTGTGAATGAGGGGAATCTCATCGTGAATTAAAAAGTTAGGCTTACAGTAAAAACTTCTGCAGTATTTGCCTAATGGCTTTCTGCAGTGTTTTAATTACTCGGGGAGTTTTATAATTCCTTTTTGAGTAATTCCAATTGTCACTGTTTCTAATCGGCGATGCCTATGCGGTAGAAATTTTACAAGATTTTACGAACAGTATACTACCGGTAGTGAATTATTTAAGTTCTAGCTCTAGTTTGGAGCATTACTTTTGTCTATTAGTTTTCCTAGCGCCAAATCTATTTTTCCATGCATGTATTCGGTAGTATTATGGATTAGAATTATGTGGTGCAGCTGTAGCACCAATTCACTTGCCGTTCTTGCATTCATGCATCATATTTGTTGCATATGTTGTGGATTGTTTGTTTATGAATGCAATTGTGTCGTGTAGATTGTGCTGAGTGCAACGCTTGTTCGTGTGAGGATTGTGCTCCAGAGCGCTACAACCAAGGCAAATAGATGCTACTTTGTTCATGATATCGTCCTACTATTTTCAATATATTGTCGTGTATTTTGTAGATGCATGTGTAGGATGATATTATCGCTATGCTATGTCCTATTATGTGGTAGGACCCTCTTTGTAGATGAACCACCGTTGGTAGATGTGCTTAGCCATGCTTTGTTGAACGAGGGCTGGGTTACATCATTTGATGCTTGTTTTCTCAAAGTATTGGTTTGTGAAAACTAAAACAACTTAATCAATGAACCCCCTGGGTGTGATGGTATTGATAAATTTTGGTGGTTTCATTGCGGAAAGGCACCCAGGTATCAAGAGAGAATGATTGGCTTCTTTATTGTGTAGCTTACGTGTACAACCATGTGCCAATAATGGAATGGGCGGTTGGTTGGACTTAGTAGGTTGTGGTAACTCGAACCCGCGTATCCAGAGATGTAGAATTTTGGTAGGTTGGACCGGTGCGCGTCGGGATTGAGGAGCTACTTTCCGAACAGTCTCTTCTTGGTCTTCACCCTATCATCACCCAAAATGAGAGTGATGGTACGAGCTGGGCTGGCCAAGTCACATGGGTAAAAGTGTACTAACCTCTGCAGAGTGTATAATCTAATCGATTAGCCGTGTCCCCGGTTATGGACAACTGAGTTGCTAGATATTGATTCCATGACATGTTTCTCGCTCATTCTAATTTCATAATTGTTCTAATATTGTTGGGTTAACTTAATTGGGATCTTTTCAAATAAAATCAAAACTGTTTGTGAAAGTAGGATAAATGTATTTGCAAATGCAAGCCAGACACAGCTCCACTTGCCAAATATGCATGTAGATGTTAGTACTATTGTCTCCATTACTAGCTCTACTTGCCATACATTCCATGTATTGACCCTTCGGGGCTGCTATGGTTCATGTTGCAGGTTATTCCGATTCTGATTGATCGTTGACTCCACTCGGCACTTGTTCACTTGTGGGTAATTTGAAGATTGGAGGATTTACTTGCTTTTGTTGCTACCTGAATACTTTGAGCTAGCTTTATGCTAAGCTTTCATTGTAATAATGGTACTCTGGATCTTCGTAGATCATGATACACGGTTATTTTGCTATGATTATCTATCTTACTCTATTGTGGGCCAATGAACCGATCCAGGGATTGGCATGTCACATAGAGGCCACGGTCTTATCAGAACTGGGGTGTCACAGGATGGTATCAGAGCCCGTGTGTCGACTGTAGGATCATGACCTAGGATTGGATTAGGAAGCCATTGAATTATTAAGCCTATATTAACACTATCTTTCCTCTTATGGCTTTCACCCTCGTAAATTTTTACCATATGCTATTCTCACACTTTCCTCTTTTACTTGATAGATGGGAGACGTCAGGACTGAGTATGTCACCATGGAGTCACCAAGACCCTTTGCAAGGCAGTTAGCTCAGCTCTCTCAGTCATTGGGATTGCCACTGCCTATGTTCAAGGGAAGAAGGCTGTACACCTATGGATATGGAGAGGATACATGGGATATCACTACCTTCATATTCAGAGATGCCGCCTTGCCAAACCCCGCGCACTTGTTCTACACCAAGATATACTGCAACTGGGGACTTGGAATCAACCTGGCTGTACATGAAGCCCTGTCTCGCCAGTTCCACTATGTCCGACACCTGCTGCCTGCAGATTCACCCTACCGTGATTATGGAAGGCGTGATGAAGATGGGAACATTGTGGTTACCCCGGGTGACAGGAACAACATGCCGCCCCGTCGGAGGCACATAGACGACATGGAGAGGGAGAATGGAGCTCTAGCAGAGAAGGTGAGGATGTTGAAGGAGATAAAAGACTTTACTAGCAATGGAATGGTGGTCCAAGGACAGGAGATTGACACTTTGCATGAAGTTGTGGGAGTTCTGGAGACTGCCCTGATAGCCAGAGATGAGACCATAGCCCATCTTCATGGCACTGTGCAAAAGAATACCCAGAGCATACAACAGTTGCAAGGGACCGTCCAGGAAAGGGACCAAACCATTGAAGCTATGACAGCCCAGATTGCCGCTCTCCAAGCACAGCTGAATCCACCCTCTAATGATGACAATGGAGATGATGGCAACAATGGGGATGATGATGACAGTGGAGACGACGATGATGATGAGGACGAGGATGATGATGATGGAGACGATGATGGTGGAGGAGATGAAGTCATTCTTCAGCGGTGAGGATGAAGAAGAAGAAGAGGAGGATCTAGAAGAGGTGGAGTTTGAAGTCTCAAGTGATGGTTCAGGAGGTGTACACTCACGCCATGGTTGTACCTGAGCGAGCGCCAACGCATGACCGCAAGGACCTACCTCAATCTCTTCAAGAAGTAGATAGAAGTCCACCAATTAGTCCACGTTTGGAGAACTCGTTAGGATTAGTCTCGATCATTGTGAAACTTAGTTCGTGTTAGTTTAAAAGTGTTTAGTTGCTTATTTGTGTACTCCAATATCCCAGGATTTATTTGTGTGAATTTTATGAAAGAGTTATGGCAATTTGGTTATCATCTGTGTGTTTTTCGCTGCAGTTTTTCTGCTGATATAGCAGCACTGCGCAATTTTTCATATTTTTCTGGTAACTCGGAAAAATCTGAAAAAAAAATTGGTCTGATGCGAAACTCTCTGTGACATATGCACAAAAATTGGCTTAATTTTCTGACGAGTTTAAGTCAGGCGGAAAAATTCGTGAATGCTCCTGGACTGTTCTGACAGAATTGCTGTTTTGTTGATTAGTTGATCTATTGTTTAGTTAACCATTGCCAACTCTTGCAAAACTATTTCAGTAGGTATATACTGCTAGGATAACACCTGGGATGGTGCTGGATCGCTTGTTAGTTGATGTGTTGCTTGCTTGTGATTGTCTTCTATTGTTTGTTGTTGATTGATCATATGCATGGGTAGAATCCTATTGTCGTAGTTGATTCTTTCTAAACTTACCTATGCTGAACCGCAGATGCCTCCCCGTCGCCAACCCACTGAGATGGAGCAGCTCATGGCAGCTCGAGCGGTGACCCAAGTGATGACCCGTTCATGGTGAATCGAACAACAACAATGGAAACAATCAGCCTCGGGGAGATGCTCTCACCAGTTACGAGGTTAAGGCCAGCTAAGTTCTCTCTGCAACGGAACCAACGGTTGCTCTCGACTGATTCGTTCAGTCAACAAGGATCTAGTAATGGCCGGATGCACCGATGCTGAGAAGGTGAGGTTTGCCGCTCACCTCTGGAGGGACTAGCCGCTTCTTGGTGGGACACATTTCAGATCACCCACCGCTGGATACCGTGACTTGGGCTATGTTTGAGGAAGGTTTTAGGACAAACCACGTGTCTTCAGGAGTTGAGCCTGAAGAGGAAGGAGTTCATAACTTGCGCCAAACCAATCGCACGTGGTGAGTACATTGAGGAGTTCAACAACCTGTCCCGTTATGCACTGAGGATGTTGACACCGATGCCAAAAGGAGGAGAGATTCTGGATGGCCTCGGTGATGAGCTTTCAAGACAGCTACTTGTGGTTTCTTGCCCCACTTTCCAGGAGCTTATGGACAAGGCTAGGATCTTGGAGGAAGCGAGCGGTGGAGAACCGCAAGAGAAAGAGCAATACTCATCACTCTGGTTCTCACCACAAGTCTCGCACTTCATATGATGGATACTCCAAGCATGGAGGAAGTGACCATGGGAGCCATGACCGCCGCGATGGACATCGTCATGACAACCGTAGGAGCATCCACCACAACCACAAGGGAGGACACTCTCACCACTCTGGAGGACACGGTGGACATGACCGCAACCGTGATCGCAACTTCATGAAGAAGGATCTGAGTGAGGTGACGTGCTTCAAGTGCAAGAAGAAGGGACACTATGCAGACAACTGTCCGGAGAGGAAAGGACTGAAGCCAACCAACGGTGAGAAGGCCACAGTGAACCACATGAACGTGGAGGAGATTCCGGATGAGCTTGACCTTGTGATTAGTAAGTTCCCAATCAACACTTACCCTGCGCTTATACCTTTTGATACTGGTGCATCGCATTCATTCATATCAAGGGCATTTCTGGATAAGTATAAGTTACTGTTATCGCCATATTTTGGCCAAAGGAAGAGATGGGCCATAATCAAGATGGGCTTGGAAGATACATATTTGCAACGTGTTGTTGAATCGGCCTTGTGCGTGGATTTGGGCTAAATTGCCCGTGTATCTGTATCATGTAGTAGGTTCCGTTTCGGTTTAGGTAAGAGATAGAGTTGTAGAGTTATTCCAAAGATAGAAAGTCTCCGGACTATAAATATGTACCTAAGGTTATTGAGAAAAGGAGGACAATCACGTTCACAACAAACACAATCTCGGCGCATCGCCACCCCTTGTTTCTAGGGTTTCTTTCGGGTAATATGTCATGCCTAGATCGCATCTTGCGATCTAGGCGATTCTACTATCGTTATTTGGTGTTACTCGTCTTTGAAGCCTTGTTGATGGCGAGTAATACTATTATCATAGATTTGTTTAGGTTAGCATCGGTACTTTTCGCTATGATTGTTTGGTTATGCTACCTCTAGTTACCTCGCTACCTTTGCACCTTTTCCCGGGTGTAAGGGTAGCATCTTGCTTAATCTTTATTTCGTTGATTTGATGTTATAGTTATGCCTTGTTTTCCAAGGTTTAGTTTGATATCCACGTAGTCAGGCCTTGCAAACGGGTTGAACGATCCAGTAGTACGTGAGGATATGGTTTGCCAATTCGAGAGGAGTTGTTCCGGGAATTGACTTTACGTCGGTTGTTAGGCCTTCTCTAAGGTTAGTTTTCCATTATCTTTTGTATCTACCAGGCTCAATTACGTGTAGGACGTTCCAATTACGTGGTGAAAGCGTTAAACTGTCGTAGATCGATTTAACTTGTATTGATGAAGCAAAACCCCATGTTATCATAGATCTAATGCAGAACCATGGGACAATCGGCTCGAGGAGCCGATTCACGTGAAACACAGGGCAGTCACGGCTCGAATTTTACGTATACTTGTTTGCCATGCAGGAAACTGATCGAAGCAATCCATCACCTTCCTGACCAGATATAGGTCGGTGGCACGCCTGAACCAAGCAGGCGTGTCTGGGAGTTTTGCGGGCCGTTGCAGGGACCAGGGCCCACCAAATTAAGGAGCCTCCGCTCTTCGTGTTGCTCGTCGCTGCTCGCCGTGGGTTTTGACAGCAACACATTACAGCACGGTGGGACTTTCAACAGCATCTGCATCAACATCCGACGCTGAGATGGGGGACAGACCGGTCACGTACGACGATCTGCCTGAGGAGCACAAGGCGAAGTATGATGATATCAAAGCTCTCTTTGAAGCCGATCTCATCGGCTCTTTTGAGAGGACCCGTAAGCATGGCATCAGGTGGAAAGGTTTCTCACCCGAAGGTGCTCTTGATGAGGTGGATCTGTCTGTTCCTTCAGAGGAGCGCACCAGAGCTCTGCGACAGGAAGTCAACTACATGGTGGCTCATTCTCTTCACCGCCATTCTGAGCACAGTGAACGCTTTGCGGATCGCATTCGCGTAGTTCAGAGATCATGAAACATGAGTACTCTCCGGGGCCTACTCACGGGACTCACCAGGAGAAAGACCGCTCGAGCCAGGCCACGGTGCCATTCACACTTGCAGCTCGGAGCCACCAGGGCAGCGGCGTCGTCGTCTACAAGGTCGGAGGCGACCAGCGATTGCCGATTCTGTTTGATCCACCTAAAGAAATCCCACATGGATATGTGCACCTACGTCTTGGATCGCAATAACGACACGCACAACCAGATTGCAACGCAGGGATTTCTCTGCAGGAGTTCCTAGAGCGGGGCTTCGAGCGGTATTTACGAGCAGGGTGTCTGGATGGACGCCGACAAACAGGCGGCTAGCCAAGTATGCCACGAACGAGACATGAGAATTTAGCCCTGCAGCTCAAGCAGTGGAGCAAATCCGTACCATCTTGAGAGACCAGTCGGCTTCGTGCGAAGAGAAGGACAATCGGATATTCCAAGCCGTACTTAACGAGTTTGATCGATTCCGCCGCCCAAGTATCGGCTCCGAGTTCTCAAGGTTTAGCGGATCGGAAGGGTCGAGCTCGATCGAGCACGTGAGCCGATACCGCGCAGCTTAGGCATGATTTCAGCATCGGATCGATTGCGTGAGGTTCTTTGCGCAATCTCGAGACCAGCTTTTGGGTGGTACACCTCGCCGCCACCGATTCGATCCGCACTGAAGCAACTGGAAGAGCAGTTCCACATTCGATTATCATTCGGAAGCTCGGCATTGCGGACACTGCACAGTGCGGCAAAAGCGGGAGAAATCGGCAAAGTACATCCAGCGTTCATTGATCAAGAACCGATGTTACTCAGCTCGTTTAGCGAAAGAAGCGATCAATGGCGGTGTTGTCTCTCAAGACTGTCAAGGATCTGCTTTCAAGTAGAGTACAACTCATTGGCGCACATGGCCCGGTGACGATGTATGAACAGCGCCACCACGAGTTGTACCAAGACAAGTTCAAACGGTGATAGGCCTGGTCGACATGTAAGAAGAGGATCCTACACAAGACCAGGAGGTGGCCATGGCTGAATAGGCTCGGGGCGATCTGTATCCCAAATGGGTGAAACAAACAAGGGCCGCAAAGGTTCGACTTGATGTGAGCAAAGCCAGCAGATATTCGATTTATCTTTGAAGAAAACCCAATTGAAGTTACCTGAAGGCCATAAAATCCCTACGGCTCAAGAGATGAACGGGAGACCATATTGCAAATGGCATCACTCGTTCACCCACACCACCAATGACTGCAAAGAGCTACGTCGCCAGATCCAAACGGCCATAGAACAGGGCCGTCTGATCCTTGGGCAATTCGCCATGAAAGTAGACACCAACCCGTTTCCCGGCGTCAACATGGTAGAACACAGCCACTCCACGAGGCGTCAGTTGGATTTCTCGTTCGATGTCAACATGGCAGGGCATGTGTACCACCATGGAACATATAAGGAGGAAGGCGGTCGCTCTCGGGCCAAATAAAGAGAGGAGGCCGGTCCACGTGACCGGCCCCGGTACGATGACAGGCGGTATTTACCTGAGGAGCAGGTGAGAAGCGTGCGATATCAGAAGCCACACTCCACGCATATCCTTAACAAGTATGAGCGTCAGTATGACCGACGTCGCCGGCGCGATAGAGACGGTGAAGGATATGAGCACCTCGCTAGGGGAACGTCAAAAGAAAAGGAAGGCGTAGACAAACATTGGGATTGTCCTTTCTTCAAGTATTGCTGGGATGCGGGAATGAGCCGATTGCCTATAATCGATAACTGCCCGGAATGTGGACAGCAGAAGGAGGACACGGGGCCAGTTTCAGTGTTCAAGCGTCTAGGGCCTCTCCCACCTCAGAGCCGACACAGGGAGTCCGCTCGAGCAAAAGATCTCGAGGAGCCAATGGATGACAAAGAAGAAGACAGATATCACCGTCCAAGGTGGTGTCCCGATGGACTCAGACACACCCAAAAGCGTAGATTTCAGTGGCTGCGTAACTTGGAGGAAGCCGAAGCGCAGTACCTCCACGCTTTAAGGAAAGCACGGCCCGATCTGGCCGTTAAAATTCGGCAGACCTTGGAAACGGAAGATCGCCCGAAAAGGAAAGAGTGGCGCCCCAAACCGGTAAAAGCCGATGCAAAGACATCGGCTGGCACAAACATGGTGTTCATACTTCCGTCAGAGTTTTGCGCTCCAAGAACCAAAGAGCTGCCAGATGGCCACGGTTTGATCATGCCCACAGCCGGTTATCTTTGAAAAGCCACGTGAGAAGGGCTACAAACATCTGAAAGCCCTGTACCTGCGAGGTTACATCAATGGGCAGCCTGTCAGCAAGATGTTGGTTGACACCGGAGCGGCAGTAAATATAATGCCATACTCCATGCTACGGCGCCTGGGACGCTCCACTGCAGATCTGATCAAAACCAACGTCACGTTAAGCGACTTCAACGGCCAAACTTCAGAAACGCAAGGCGTACTGAACGTGGATCTGACCGTAGGCAGAAAAACCATCCCTACGTCATTCTTCGTCGTGGACAGCAAAAGCACCTACGCTGTCTTGCTAGGGAGAGATTGGATTCACGCTTAATCGCTGCATTCCATCCACGATGCACCAAAGGCTGATACGGGATGGAGATGAAGTGGAGGTCATTCATGCAGATGACTCGATCGAGATCTCCATAGCTGGCATGAGCATCTGGGAAGCAGAAGACCAAGAGCCGATCTCTGGAATCAGTCTAGACGGCTGTGAGCGCATTGAAGCTAATGTGTTGCCTGTCAAAACCCACCGGCGAGCAGCGACGAGCAACACGAAGAGCCGGAGGCTCCAAGCCTTTGGTGGGCCCGTCCCTCGCAACGGCCGCAAAACTCCGACACGCCCCGCTTGGTTCATAGGCGCCACCTGACCTATACCTGGTCATGAAGGTGATGGATTGCTTGATCAGTTTCTGCATGGTAAACAAGTATCGTAAAATTTGAGCCGTGACTGCTCCCGTGTTTCTCGTGAATCGGCTCCGAGCCGATTGTCCCATGGTTCGCATTAGATCTATGATAACATGGGGTTTTGCTTCATCAATACAAGTTAAATCGATCTATGACAGTTTAACGCTTTCACCACGTAATTGGAACGTCCTACGTAATTGAGCCGGTAGATACAAAGATAATGGAAAACTAACCCTAGAGAAGGCCTAACAACCGACGCGTAAAGTCAATTCCTAACAACTCCTCTCGAATTGGCAAACCATATCCTCACGTACTACTAGATCGTTCAACCCGTTTGCAAGGCCTGACTACGTGGATATCAAACTAAACCTTGGAAAACAAGGCATAACTATAACAGATCAAATCAACTGAAATAAAGATTAAGCAAGATGCTACCCTTACACCCGGGAAAAGGTGCAAAGGTAGCGAGGTAACTAGAGGTAGCATAACCAAACAATCATAGCGAAAAGTACCGATGCTAACCTAAACAAATCTATGATAATAGTATTACTCGCCATCAACAAGGCTTCAGTACGAGTAACACCAAATAACGATAGCAGATATCGCCTAGATCGCAAGATGCGATCTAGGCAACATGACACTTCGAAAGAAACCCTAGAAACAAGGGGTGGCGATGCGCCGAGAT
This sequence comes from Avena longiglumis, assembly GCA_030063025.1. NCBI lineage: Eukaryota > Viridiplantae > Streptophyta > Magnoliopsida > Poales > Poaceae > Avena > Avena longiglumis. The sequence continues at coordinate 414,352,730 of CP125975.1, read as the reverse complement.
TGTGTTTGTTGTGAACGTGATTGTCCTCCTTTTCTCAATAACCTTAGGTACATATTTATAGTCCGGAGACTTTCTATCTTTGGAATAACTCTACAACTCTATCTCTTACCTAAACCGAAACGGAACCTACTACAATATACAGATACACGGGCAATTTAGCCCAAATCCACGCACAAGGCCAATTCAACAACACGTTGCATATATGTATCTTCCAAGCCCATCTTGATTACGGCCCATCTCTTCCTTTGGCCAAAATATGGCGATAACACATGCCCCCCTGGTTTTGGCAATAATAATTCCAAAACCACTCTGTTGATGTTTTTTCTCCCCCCCTTTTTTTTTGTATCGGGTTACGCGTTGCAGAGCAGAATCGTCACGCCACCCCCTCATCATGATGCCCTGTCTTCTCAACTTCTCCATGATTGCATGATTTGACAATTTTGGCGCATTCTGATTCGGAAACCGCTATGGCATTGAACCACCTCCCACTATTCCCTTATTTAAATTCATCTCGAGCAGTTTGCAGCCCCATATTCCTCCAAGAGCCAAAAACCCTCTTCCTCCGAAAAACCCTCCCTCCGCCATGGCCTCCTCTTCTTCCGCCTTTCCTCCCAATCTTCCAACACGATTAGCGCATCGAGCCGCGGAGCACCCGCCAACGCGGCGTCGATGAACTCTCGCCCACAATGGTGGGACGAGAGGATTGAGGCTCGCCGCTGGTCGGGCAGAGTCCACGACCGGCGAGGAGGCCTGCAGTTCCTTGTTGACGGGCGGAGGCGGAGAGCACCGACGCCTGGTCTGGATGGCGTCAATCCTCCGACGAGGAGGAGGTCGAGGAAGACACCTCCTCCGAAGAGTACCCGCCGGTGAAGCGCTTCCGCGCCGGGTCCAGCGAGGACACCGAAGACGCCGACGAGGACGAGGAGGCCCCCGCTGGTATCTTCTTCAAAGAAGAAGAATAAGACGACGCCGGCTACCGATGACAGCGAACAAAACAACGGCGAAGACAGCGGCGACGACACCGGCCTCTAGATTAGGAAGTAGTAGTAGTAGTACTAGTAGTAGATTTCCTTTTGTAAGCAATCAGCTCCATTGTAAACAACCGTCTTTTGAATGAACAAAGATTGCTTTTTTCAACTCGAAGATTGCTTTTCCAACTCAATTTTGCCGATAGTCAAAATAGGTCGATGTTCCAGAAGCCGATAGTACTGTATCGGCTTTCACCACACTGCGCTCATACAGTGGCCTGACAGAGTAGAAAAGTCCACGATAGTACGTGGTATGGCCGATCCCTGCGATCGGCCACAAAAAATAAGAAGCAGTAATCTTACGACAAGCGGGTCATGCGAAATGGTGGAGATTCCGCCATTGTGAAACACAAATAAGTTGTAAACCTTCCTTGACTAATGCAATCAAAAGGGCGATTCAGCAATCGCAAATTATTTTTGTTATCCTCACCTACTGTTTGCCCCGTGTTTAGCATCGATTTAACAGTGATGTAAAGCTAGGGTATGGGTTTACATCCGTGATGAGCTAGAGGAGATCGACATCGGTCCCGGGATAAGCCGACCAACATTTATCGCCAAGAAGTTAGATCTGAGTGCGGGGTCCGATGATAGCTCTGTTGAAAGAATATCCAGACTGCTTCACCTGGGACTATACAGAGATGCCTGGATTAGACAGGAGCATCATTGAGCATCGACTCCCGCTTAAAAAGGATTTCGGCCATTCCAGCAGCGAGCACGACAGATGAAGGCCGAAATTTTGGCAGAAGTCAAGAAAGAGGTCGAGAAAATGTTGACAGCCAAGTTAATCAGGCCATGCAGGTATGCTGAGTGGATTTCTAGTATCGTACCTGTAGAGAAAAAGGACGGCCGCTGGCGTGTTGCCATAGATTTTCGGGATCTCAATAGAGCTACTCCAAAGGATGAGTATCCGGCGTGGTAGCGTAGACGTTAATCAACGCAGCGGCCGGTCATAAGATCTTGAGCTTCATGGATGGCAATGCCGGTTACAACCAAATTTTTATGGCTCCAGAAGACATACACAAGACTGCGTTCAGAGTCCCATGTTCGGTGGGGTTGTTTGAATATGTAGTCATGACATTTGGATCAAGAATGCCGCCACGCATAAAGAGCCATGAATTACATTTTCCATGATCATCGGCAAGTCGGTGGAAATTTACATCGATGACGTGGTGGTCAAGTCTGCTTCAGATACAAGGACACTTGGACGATCTGCGCCGTCTGGACCGAACAAGAAAATTCGGACTGGATGAATCCAAAGAAGTGTGCCTTCGAGGTGACGGTCAGTTCTTGGGTTTCTTGGTCCATGAACGCGGAATTGAGATTGGCCGAAAAGTCGAGGCAAAGGCGAACAATGAAGCCACCTACCACGAAGAAAGAACTGCGATCTCATCGGCAAGATCAACTTCGTCAAGATTCATCTCCAATCTGTCGGGAAGAATAGAGCCGTTCATGGGACGTGAAAACTAAATCGACGAATTCGGCCGGGGCGAGAACAACGAGCCTTCGACGAGATCAAAGAATATCCGAAGCGCCGGTGTTGGTTCCAGCCGGATAGGCCGTTCTACATTTACTTGTCAGTAGCTGACGCGTCCATCGCCTCGGTGGTGGTGCAAGTTTATGATGGTCTAGAGCGAGTCGTGTTTTACATAAGCAGAAGGATGCTGGATGTAGAGACAAGGTATCCTGAGATCGATAAGTTGTGCCTCTGCCTGTTTTTCACCTGCACCAAGCTGCACCACATCTTGCTCTCAGCGGAGATTATCATCATATGCAAATCAGATGTCATAAAGCACATGCTGTCGGCTCCTATGTTGAAAGGCTGACTCGGCAAATGGATGTTTGCGTTATCGGAATTTGACATCCGGTATCAACCCGCGAAAGCGGTTAAGGGTCAGGCATTGGCCAACCTTATTTCTGAAAGGATCAACACTAACATAGCAGCGCTGTCCATACGAGCGTGGGCTATGTTTTTCGATGGATCGGTTTGTGACGATGGTTGCGGCATCGGCATTCTACTCGTGTCGCCCCGGGGGGCAACATTTGCCTTCTCCATCAGGTTATCTACCCCTCGCACCAACAACGTCGCTGAGTATGAGGCGATACGCAAGGGAATGGAGTTGCTCATCGGGCTGGAGCGTAGTGGAAATTTTTGGAGACTCCAAGTTGGTGATTTCCCAACTCACGGAGGAATACAAGTGTGAGAGCGAGTCGCTCTTCCCATTATGGCTGCAATGCCGTGAGCTGATGACACAGTTCCGGTACATAAACTTCACCTGGATCCCGCGATCGCAGAATACCGAGGCGAATGATCTTGCACAAATGGCTTGAGCTACAAGGACGCGTGAGGGAGCTGATGTTCGTGCTGATGCACAGAGGCCAACGATCGAGAGCCGATATCTTCAATTACTTGAAGGATTGGCTGGGGGCACCTAAACGGATAAGGTACAAGGCAATGAAGTATGTGCTTATTGGGGACGACATGTTTTACAGGACTCGGAGGTTATTGCTCAAATGTCTGGGCCAACCGAGGCCAATCGGCTCCTACACGAGGTACACGGCGCTGTGGAACTCACCAATCGGCTCACAAGATGAAGTGGTTGATCAAAGCGATCGTGGTTTTATTGGCCCACCATGCTTGAGGACTGTTTCAAGTACTACAAAGGGTGTCAAGCATGTCGAAATTTGGGAAAATTCAGATGGCACCGTCAACAATGAACCCCATCATCAAACCTTGGCCATTCCGAGGTTGGGGCATGGATATGATTGGCAAGATCAATCCTCCATCAAGCAAAGGCCACATGTGGATTTTGGCCATTACTGATTATTTCACTAAATGGGTGGAAGCTGTCCCTATGAAGTCGGTGAACTCAAAGGATGTTATCAATTTTGTGAAAGAACATGTCATCCATAGATTCGGATTCCCAAACTATCACGACCGATGGAGGTTCGGTCTTCATTTCCCACGAGTTTAGAAAGTTACGTGAGGACACGGGATTAAGCTGATTCGATCATCTCCATACTATGCTCAAGCAAATGGGCAAGCTGAGCGTCAATCGAGCCTTATCAAGCTGATCAAGAGGAAAGTCGATGAGCACCCTAGGCGTTGGCACGAGGTTTTGTCAGAGGCTTTATGGGCTTATCGCATGTCATGCCATGGAGCGATAAAAACCTCGCCATACCGTCTAGTCTATGGACAAGAAGCCGTATTGCCCTGGGAAATTACGGCTGGATCGAGACGTGTCACTTTTCAGAACGATCTAACAACTGAAGAATATGCAACCCTAATGAGTGACAGTGTTGAGGAGTTAACTGAGCTCAGGCTGTGGTCGCTCGAGAAAATCAAAGAGAACAAGGCCAAGGTAGCTCGTGCATATAATAAGAAGGTGAGACCAAAGGAGTTCCACGTTGGCGATCTGGTATGGGAAGCTGTATTGCCATTGGGGACTAAGGATGCAGCATATGGTAAATGGTCTCCAAATTGGCACGGGCCATACAGGGTCGATCAAGTTTTAAGAGGAACGTACATGCTTGAGGAGCCGGGGCGTAAAATTCCGATGGCTGTCAACGGTCAACATCTCAAGAAATATTTCCCAAGCATGTGGGATGATGGGCATGAAATGTGGGGCCGATACATGAAATCGGCCAAATAAAAAAATATAGCCGATGCACTCATCGACTCTAGAGGTTCAAACTGTTAGCAGGTGCGGTTTACATGAACGAAGCTCATCAAGGAATGCCTCAAGGCGTGGAGGCGTCAAGACGGACACGATCCACCTCGGCGATCTCGGCTTCGTCATCTTCGTCCTTGCCCGTCACTAGCTGCTTGTTCAGGGCACGTATTTCTGCCAGATCGGTCTTCAGTTGAGCTTTGAGGCCTTCTGCTTCATCTTGGGAGCGGGCGATGGATGCTTCTTTGTCGCGAATGAGCTGTTTAGTCGCCCGGACCTTCTCTTCAAGATCTTCCAACTCCCTTTTTAAGGATGCGAGCTCGTGATCGTGAGGTGTCGGTTTGGCATCCAGATACGCCTTTTTCTCGTTGAGTTGCTGACATCTGTCTGCAATATTGGCCTTCAGCGGAAGTTGGGCGCGGCGCAGATTGATCCTTTCACGAGCTAACTTCACCCTTGACCCGTAGAAAGACAGAGTTACAACTGGCCAAAGCTTCACCTGCAATGCTACTAGGAGTTGGTCCTTGATTTCGGCAAGAACGCTCTTCACCTCCTCAGAACCCTCGATCAATTCCTCGATCGGGGAGGACAGCAAGGCTTTAAGACGCTGGAATTGAGGTAGAACAGCCATGGCTCGTGGTTCATCATTGGCAACAGAGGTAGTTGGTTCGATGGATTCAGGATCGAACGTCAGCAAGCCTGAAAGATCACAACCCTGGCGGCCCGAAAAAGCGTCAGTATGCGTCCAACATGTAAGGATGAGCCGAAAGAAGCTGACGTACCTCTCCTAAGATCGAGGGGATAGCAGATGACGAGACAATTGGCTTGTGTGTGGTTGCTGGGGGCTTGGCCAAAGTGGTAGCCGTTTCATCTGCACCTTCGGGGATTGCTAGATCCGGCTTGGCTAAAGGCATCGGCACTGCCCCGGCTTTCCCACTAGAAGCGTCAGTCGTCTGCATGGAAGGTGTTTAGCCGATGTAAATAATGATGAATCGGCAGATAAAAAGAAACAAGTGGTAAGAGCATGAAGGGCGATGATTTTCGAAACCTCCTGGCTCGACGAAGAAGTTTGCAGTCCCTTGCGAGCCCTCTTGGGACTCACGGTGGCCCTCGGGTGCTCGGTGATGGGTTCGAGAACCGACCGCTTCTGAAGCTGATGGTGGTAAATCTGGCTGGCTCGGTGTAATGGTCCTCTCAGAGTCTGTTGGGCCCAATTCTCCTCGATTGGTTTGAGTGTCCTCGCTGGAGGTATATTCGACAGAAGCCTGCAAGAGAAGTAGAGCTGGTAAGCACGAGCATGTCTGGAAGAACGGAAGAATGAAAGAGATCAGCCAAGGCATGGATCAGCGTACATGCGAACTTTATGGAGAGGGGCTCCGGCGCCTCAAGGTCTTCCTGGCAGCTACCTTCCTCACCATCGTTCTTGTTTTAGTTGGAACTCGAGAGGCAGCTGACTTAGAAGTTGCTTGGTTCCTGGAAGCCGATTGTGGTGATATCGGCTGTTACGCATCATGACCTTTTTCAAAGGTGGCGAGTTTTTGCAGAAAAGAACCCACGAGTGGCGGGAAGAACTCGAAGGGAGCCATCAACGTATGAGGTTCGGGACCATCTTGTTGCCGCAAAGAGAGAGTGGGTTAGTAGAAGAATCATTTGTGAGCTGCATCAAGAAAATGTACAAGTAGTGGTACTGTCCACGGGATATCATAATCGACATCAGCTGTTTCAGAACGGTCCCGAGCTCTCCAAGGCATGAGTCTTCCACATCGACCACCAGTTTTCAAAGCCATCGGTTGGCGTGGCGAAGGTGAGGTCGTTAGGAATTGGGATGGTCGAGCATCGAAGAAGGAATAACACCTTTGGTGGTGAGAGGATCAGGCGGTCGCTTCCTCTCGTAAGATGGTGGAGAAAGAAATGGGGAGGTACTTGTCCAAGGCCAAATTGCGAGCCACTACGACCGTGGTAGAATTCATACCCGTGCTTGATTATTCATTGGATGTACTCATGCCAACCGGAAGGAAACAGGACGGATCACGTGGAAAGAGCTGCCGAGTCTTTGGTGTCATCGGCAAAGTTGTCTAACTGAAGGAGATTGGATTTTCAAAATGTTCCGATTCTTCCATGTAAGGAAAGAAGATAGGATTGTCCGTGCCTTGAAAGAAAGTCTTGAACCACTTGGATGCTTCTGAGGATCGGTTTACTACGGCGATCTATACAAAGCTTGGCCGTAGATGGTGCATCGGATCTGTTTCCCTTTGACATCTGGAAAGGTGCAACTCGCCAAAAGGGGGAAGTTTGGGACGTGGTTTTGAAAATACAGCTGAGCCCATAACTGGATGAACCACCAAGGACCTCCTGTTTTGACTGCTATGCCAGAGAACAGTTTGACAGACATCAACTGGAGATATCGATAGACCTCTCCAAGGAACAGTTTGCCGATGCCAAGTTGAGTGCCTTTGGCAAGCTCGTAGGCTAAGGAGAGATAATTCTTGGTTGGAGCAAGGGAAGGGCCACAAAATATGAAATGTTCCAGCCAGAAGTTGAGAAAGGCTGTGTGTTCTTTCTCTGTGACAGGGCCTTTAGTTTTCATATGGCGTTGGAGGTAGGCACCCAGTCTGTTTTGGAAGACAGCTTGTAGGGGACCTTGGTCAGCTTAAAAGCGGAGGCTGGGTGATGTAACATCCGGACCAGAATCATCACCACGTCCTATGAGTTGGTGTCATGGGGCCGTGACCGAACATAAAGCAGTTCAGAGCGTCAGACCAGAAGTAGCCGATAGTTTTTAGAAGATTTTCATGTTTCTCAAGGGGAGACAATGACAAATGCAAGGCATCGGCTATTCCCGTGGTTTCTCATTGGGATTGGTAAGCTCTGGCTACCCTGCTGAACCAAGAGACCCAATGTTCAAGGGGATTAGGCCAGGCTCGCAAGCATTCGGACCAAGAGTTCAAATCTAGGTCTTGGCTTACGAAGGGGATTCTGTTTGCTTCGCAAGAGATCAGATGGGCAGGACTAGATTCTGTACGGGGGCCAAGACAGAGAGAATTTGGGAGAGAAGGGTGCGGCAGCAGAATGTCTGAAACCTAAAAAATTTAATGGTGGAATAAAGCATTAATTCAGGTGTTTGCCATTAATTCTAGCACCATGTTCGAGGCGAGGAGTAGGCGTACCTTGAGACCGAGACCCGCGGGTTGGTGTTGGATGATTCTGCCATCTAGTTTGCGGCGGAGATGGATCTATGCAGTTGGGGATCGAGGTCCTTGTCGCCTGTGAGCTCGATCTGGTCGGTGAGCAATTGGAGATCTGGGTCGCCTTTTTGAAGAGGGTCGAGCTACCGTTTGAAAGCTGAAAGTGGCTGCTCGATTTGTCTAAGTATGCGACCAAATTTGACCTTGTCAACGTTTTTGGGAAAGCCGATGTTTTACCATCGGCTCTTTGAGCTTTGACTTGGTTGTATGAGCGGTGTGGTGAAAGCCGATACTGACTATCGGCTTCGAACATCGACCTATTTTGACTATCGGCAAAATTGAGTTGGAAAAGCAATCTTGAGTTGAAAAAGCAATCTTTGTTCATTCAAAAGACGGTTGTTTACAATGGAGCTGATTGCTTACAAAGGAAATCTACTACTAGTACTACTACTACTAGTTCCTAATCTAGAGGCGGTGTCGCCCATTTGTCTTCGCCGTCGTTTTGTTCATTGTCATCGCTATTCTTGGCGTCGTCTTATTCTTCTTTGAAGATGCCAGGGGCCTCCTCGTCGTCGTCTTCGGTGTCCTCTTTGGACCCGGCGGCGAAGCGCTTCACCGGCGGGTACTCGTCGGAGGAGGTGTCTTCCTCCGACCCCTCCTCCTCGTCGGAGGATTCGACGCCATCCCAGGACCAGGCATCGTCAGTGCTCTCCGCCTCCAGTTCCCCGTCAACAAGGAACTGCAGGCCCTCCTCGCCGTCGGTCAGGGACTCGTCGTCCTCCGACCAAAGCGAGTTCAATCCTCTCGTCCCACCATTGTGGGGCGAGAGTCTCATCTGTGCCGTTGGCGGGTGCTCCGGCGTCGGCTCCCGGTCGCTAATCGTGTTGGAAGATTGGGAGGAAAGGGCGGAAGAAGAGGAGGCCATGGCGGAGGAAGAGGGTTTTTTCGGCGGAGGAAGAGGGTTTTTTGGCTACTGGAGGAATATGGGGCTGCAAACTGCTCAGATGAATTTAAATAAGGGGAATAGTGGGAGGTGGTTCAATTCCATAGCGGTTTCCCAGAATGCGGTGCCAAAATTGTCAAATCATGCACTGCGGAGAAGTTGAGAAGACAGGCCATCATGATGAGGGGGTGGCGTGACGATTCTGCTCTGCAACGCGTAACCCGATACAAAAAAAAGGGGGGGAGAAAAAACATCAACAGAGTGGTTTTGGAATTATTATTGCCAAAACCAGGGGGGCATGTGTTATCGCCATATTTTGGCCAAAGGAAGAGATGGGCCGTAATCAAGATGGGCTTGGAAGATACATATATGCAACGTGTTGTTGAATCGGCCTTGTGCGTGGATTTGGGCTAAATTGCCCGTGTATCTGTATATTGTAGTAGGTTCCGTTTCGGTTTAGGTAAGAGATAGAGTTGTAGAGTTATTCCAAAGATAGAAAGTCTCCGGACTATAAATATGTACCTAAGGTTATTGAGAAAAGGAGGACAATCACGTTCACAACAAACACAATCTCGATCGCCATACCCCTTGTTTCTAGGGTTTCTTTCGGGTAAGTGTCATGCTGCCTAGATCGCATCTTGCGATCTAGGCAGTATCTGCTTATGCGTTATTTGGTGTTACTCGTACTGAAGCCTTGTTGATGGCGAGTAATACTATTATCATAGATTTGTTTAGGTTAGCATCGGTACTTTTCGCTATGATTGTTTGGTTATGCTACCTCTAGTTACCTCGCTACCTTTGCACCTTTTCCCGGGTGTAAGGGTAGCATCTTGCTTAATCTTTATTTCAGTTGATTTGATCTGTTATAGTTATGCCTTGTTTTCCAAGGTTTAGTTTGATATCCACGTAGTCAGGCCTTGCAAACGGGTTGAACGATCCAGTAGTACGTGAGGATATGGTTTGCCAATTCGAGAGGAGTTGTTCCGGGAATTGACTTTACGTCGGTTGTTAGGCCTTCTCTAGGGTTAGTTTTCCATTATCTTTTGTATCTATCAGGCTCAATTACGTGTAGGACGTTCCAATTACGTGGTGAAAACGTTAAACTGTCGTAGATCGATTTAACTTGTATTGATGAAGCAAAACCCCATGTTATCATAGATCTAATGCAGAACCATGGGACAATCGGCTCCAGGAGCCGATTCATAGAAACCAGGGGAGCCGTCACGGCTCGAATTTTACGTATACTTGTTTACCATGCAGAAACTGATCAAGCAATCCATCACCTTCGACCAGGTATAGGTCAGGTGGCACGCCTATGAACCAAGACAGGGGCGTGTGCGGAGTTTTTGCGGCCGTTGCCGAGGACCAGGCCCACCAGCGATTCCGGAGCCTCCCGGCTCTTCGTGTTGCTCGTCGCTGCTCGCCGGTGGGTTTTGACAGGCAACAGTTACCTACTGAGTCTATGAAGAGGTCTATTAGAGTGAGTTCACCTGGAGGAGATATGATAGCTAGCGCGGGATGCCGCGACTTGACTGTGAGGATTGGAGCACACAACTTCATTGCACATCTAGTAGAAAGGGATTAGATGTCATTCTGGGTATGGATTGGATGTCTATGCATGGGGGACACATAAATTGTGCACAACGAGCTGTTTCACTCAAAACCCCGGATGGTAAGAGGATTAGATTCAAGTCGGCTGCACGACCGAGAAGGTGTAAGTTGAATTCTCTTAAGGGGGTTAGCATGGATACTGTGCCAGTGATTAGGGATTACCCCGACGTGTTTCCGGAAGAGCTGCCAGGATGCCACAGCGAGGATGTAGAGTTTATTATCGACGATGCCAACAGGACCAATAGCAAAGAAACCCTATAAGATGGATGTGGATGAGTGAAGGAGTTGAAGAAAGCAGTTGAAGGAACAAGCGGAAAAGGATTCATTCAGCCTAGTGCGTCATGGGGAGCACACTGCATTTGTGGAGAAGAAAGACAGCACCAAGAGATTAGTGGTAGACTATCGCTCGCTGAACGAAGTAACCATTAAGAACAAGTACCCTCTACCGAACATAAATGATTTGTTTGAACAACTGGAAGGAGCAAAGGTGTTCAGCAAGATTGATCTGCGATCAAGCTACTTCCAATTGAAGATCCGAGAGGAGGATGTACCGAAAACCGCCTTCACCACTAGGTATGGTTTATATGAGTATACAGTTATGTCTTTTGGACTAACGAATGCCCTGGCATACTTCATGACCATGATGAACAAGGTATTTATGGAGTATTTGGACAAGTTCGTGGTGGTGTTTATTGATGACATACTGATATATTCCAAGGATGATGCCGAGCATGAGAAACATCTGAGGATGATTATGGAGAAGCTGAGAGAACACAAGCTGTATGCCAAATTCAGTAAGTGTGAATTCTGGCTTAACACAGTTGGATTTCTTGGACATGTAGTGTCAGGAGAAGGAATTGCTGTTGATCCAAACAAAGTGATCGATGGCGAGTGGGAAGCACCCAAGAATGCTGGAGAGATTCAAGCTTTTGGGACTTCTTTGGATATTACAGAGGTTCATTGAAAACTTTTCCAAGATTGCTAAGCCGATGGTGAACTTCAAGAAGGAGAGGAAGTTTGAATGGTCGACGTATGTGAAGCCACTTCAGAACTGAGCGTCGACTAGTGACCGCGCCTGTTCTATGTTTACCAGATCTTCAGAAGGATTTACAAGTGTACTGCGATGCTTCTCGATAGGGACTTGGGAGTGTGCTGATGCAAGATGGGAGAGTAGTGTCATATGCCTCGCGACAACTCAAGCACCATGAGCGGAATTACCCCACACACGACTTGGAGTTAGCATCAGTGGTTCATGCGCTCAAGGTATGGAGGCATTACTTAATGGGAAAACACTGTGATGTGTACACCGACCACAAGAGCCTGAAGTACATATTCACCCAGAAGGAACTGAACATGAGACAACGGAGATGGTTGGAACTTATCAAGGATTGTGATATGAATTTGCAATACCACCCAGGAAAGGCTAATGTAGTAGCTGATGCTCTGAGCCGGAAGGTTTATGCCAATGGGTTGACAATTGGTGAATTGCCTGAGGATTTGTGCAAGCAATTCAGAGACCTTAGACTGGAAGTAGTGTCTGAAGGATACTTGGAAACAATGGAAGTCCAACCAACGCTACAGGACAGGATCATAAAGGCTCAGATAGGAGACAAGGAAATAGAGGAGATAAAGGAAAATATGAAGGGGAATCGGGAAAAGGATATTCGCGAGGATGAGCATGGTACCTTGTGGTATGGAGATTGTTTGTGTGTGCCCAGCGACCCGGAGATAAGGGAGTTGATTTTGCAGGAGGCTCATAACTCGTCGTAATCCATACATCCGGGCAACACAAAGATGTATATGGATTTGAAGAGCCGATTTTGGTGGAACAACATGAAGGGAGATATCGCCAAGCATATTGCCCTATGTGATGTATGTAGCCGAGTGAACACCGAAGCAGCGAGGACTGCTACAGCCATTACTGTGCTTGATTGGAAGTGGGATAGAGTGGGAATGGATTTTATCACAGGATTGCCCAGGACCAGGTCAGGATATGACTCTATTTGGGTGGTGGTCGACCATTTGACCAAGGTAGCCCACTTTATACCGGTGAAGACGACCTATACGAGTGCAAAGTTGGCCAAGATTTACATGGACAGGATTGTGTGCCTACACGGAGTTCCCAAGAGTATCGTATCTGATAGAGGCACCCAATTTACCTCACACTTCTGGCACCAGCTGCACAAGTCACTTGGTACTAGATTGGAGTTTAGCACAGCGTTTCACCCACAGACTGATGGACAGACCGAGAGGGTGAATAAGATTTTGGATGACATGCTGAGAGCTTGCGCCTTGGCTCATGGCTCTAGTTGGGATGACAATTTGTCGTATGCGGAGTTTTCCTACAACAACAGCTACCAAACCAGCATCAAGACGTCACCGTTCGATGTGTTATATGGGAAACGGTGCCGAACACCATTGCTATGGGATGGAGTAGGAGAAAGTCAGCTGTTTGGACCTGATTTGATCAAGGATGCTGAGGAGAAGGTCACCTTGATTAGAGATAGGCTGAAGGTAGCACAATCAAGGCAGAAGAGCTACGCTGACGCCAAGCGCAAGGAAGTGGTGTATGAGATAGGTGATAGAGCATACCTCAGAGTATCGCCGCTTCGTGGAATCAAGAGATTTGGAATTAAGGGTAAACTGGCACCTCGATTCATTGGACCGTATCGGGTCTTAGAACGCAAAGGAGAAGTTGCTTACCATTTGGAGTTGCCAGAGGCTCTGTCTGCTGTTCACAACGTGTTCCACGTGTCCCAGCTGAAGAAGTGCCATCCGGAGATGGTGGATACACCATTGAGAGACACCGTACCGCTAGAGGAGGTTCAGCTGGAGAATGACTTGACCTATGAGGAGAAACCGGTCAAGATTCTGGAGACAGCAGAAAGGACTACCCGTACCAAGACGATCAAGTTTTGCAAGGTACAGTGGAGCCACCACACCAAAGAGGAAGCAACTTGGGAGCGTGAGGATGACATCCGAGAGGACTACCCACACCTATTTGCTAGTCGCGCCGAATCTCGAGGACGAGATTCATCTTAAGGGGGTTAGTCTTGTCACATACCAAATTTTAGATTTGGTCTTGCATATCATTCATAGCATTGCATCATATCTTTCCATGCAAAATCGTCGAGTAGAAAGGTTTGGCGAAACGCTACATTCAAAACCCTATTCTAGTTTGCTACGAGGTTCCTACGGGGAGCTTTGGAGTGTCTTGCAACAACCACCCCTGTAGGTTCGAGTTTTCGCGCAAACTTCGACTGAAGGTTGTGCCCCTCGACGATACGAACCCGTAGGCGCGAGAATCGCTCCAATTGGAGTTCGTATGCAAAAGACTCGGACGTTTTAGTAAACCACCGGAAAACGGTCCGAAAATCTGGACCGATTTCCGAGTTCTTGTCCAACTCCGGACCGAATCAGTTTAGATTTCCGCGTGAGGCCCCCAAAAGGACCCACCTGGCCTCGTAACCCGCACCCACCTGCGCCGACCCCGCCGCCTCCACTCCTCCCGCCGCCGCCTCGAGGCCGCCAGCTCGCTCGCCGCGCCGGCCATCGCCGACCCCACCGCCAGGTGCGCCGCCCTCTCCACTCTCCGTTCCCGCCAGCCAGCGTCCCGATCACCGTTGTCGCCCTCCGCGAGCACGCCGCCGCTTCGTCGCCATCCCGCCGCAGCGCCGTCGCTGGCAGCCCGAAGCGCCAGAACAGCGCCGCCGCCATCGCCGCCTCCGCGCCCTCGGCCGCCAGCGCCCGCAATCTGCGCCGCCATCGCCGACCTCCGCGGCCGCGCCACTACCGCCGCCGCCCGCGCGACTCCCGCCAGCGCCGCCCGACCCGCTTTGCCGCTGCGCGCCCGCGCCGCCTCGCTGCGCTTACACACACGCACGCGATACCACATGCGATATGGCGTGTCGGCAGCAGCGTCTACCTGCGTGCGCATACACGCACGTACGCGCGCCGCGTTAATTTTCTTGACCCGCTCGTTGATCGTGTACGTCCGTGCAGGAAGAACCACGTCGCCGGATCCGATCGCCACCGCCGTCCGGAGTTCGCCGCACCTTCCGGAGTCCGATTCGCCATCCGTTTCCGGTAAGACAGCAGCCACCGTCAGATCTTAGATCAGCGGCCTAGATCGTTCGTTGACTAGTCAGACGCCCAGCCTTCGATCGGACGCTTGACCAGTCAAGCAGAACCGCGATTGGTAGGTCAATTTCGTTAATCCCTTTTGTTGGCAGATTTCGGTAGAATCTTGTAAATTGCGTAGAAAATCAACCGCTTGGCCAAAAATTGCAAATAAAATATGTGCGAGTTCAGTGAGTCGTGTAGAATCTCTCTGTAGCTTTGTTTCAGATTTTTACTGTCAGGTTTAGTACAGTTTAATCAAACTAGTTAGTGGCCTTTTCGGAGTAGTAAATTCGTAGAAAAAGATCCGTAGCTCCAAAAATCGCGTGTGATATGTCCCTGAACTCGTGTGAACGAGGGGAATCTCATCGTGAATTAAAAAGTTAGGCTTACAGTAAAAACTTCTGTAGTATTTGTCTAATGGCTTTCTGCAGTGTTTTAATTACTCGGGGAGTTTTATAATTCCTTTTTGAGTAATTCCAATTGGTACTGTTTCTAATCAGCGATGCCTATGCGGTAGAAATTTTCCAAGATTTTACGAACAGTATACTACCGGTAGTGAATTATTTAAGTTCTAGCTCTAGTTTGGAGCATTACTTTTGTCTATTAGTTTTCCTAGCGCCAAATCTATTTTTCCATGCATGTATTCGGTAGTATTATGGATTAGAATTATGTGGTGCAGATGTAGCACCAATTCACTTGTTGTTCTTGCATTCATGCATCATATTTGTTGCATATGTTGTGGATTGTTTGTTTATGAATGCAATTGTGTCGTGTAGATTGTGCTGAGTGCAACGCTTGTTCGTGTGAGGATTGTGCTCCAGACCGCTACAACCAAGGCAAGTAGATGCTACTTTGTTCATGTTATCGTCCTACTATTTTCAATGCATTGTTGTCTATTTTGTAGATGCATGTGTAGGATGATACTATCGCTATGCTATGTCCTATTATGTGGTAGGACCCTCTTTGTAGATGAACCACCGTTGGTAGATGTGCTTAGCCATGCTTTGTTGAACGAGGGCTGGGTTACATCATTTGATGCTTGTTTTCTCAAAGTATTGGTTTGTGAAAACTAAAACAACTTAATCAATGAACCCCCTGGGTGTGATGGTATTGATAAATTTTGGTGGTTTCATTGCGGAAAGGCACCCAGGTATCAAGAGAGAATGATTGGCTTCTTTATTGTGTAGCTTACGTGTACAACCATGTGCCAATAATGGAATGGGCGGTTGGTTGGACTTAGTAGGTTGTGGTAACTCGAACCCGCGTATCCAGAGATGTAGAATTTTGGTAGGTTGGACTGGTGCGCGTCGGGATTGAGGAGCTACTTCCCGAACAGTCTCTTCTTGGTCTTCACCCTATCATCACCCAAAATGAGAGTGATGGTACGAGCTGGGCTGGCCAAGTCACATGGGTAAAGTGTACTAACCTCTGTAGAGTGTATAATCTAATCGATTAGCCGTGTCCCCGGTTATGGACAACTGAGTTGCTAGATATTGATTCCATGACATGTTTCTCGCTCATTCTAATTTCATAATTGTTCTAATATTGTTGGGTTAACTTAATTGGGATCTTTTCAAATAAAATCAAAAATGTTTGTGAAAGTAGGATAAATGTATTTGCAAATGCAAGCCAGACACAGCTCCACTTGCCAAATATGCATGTAGATGTTAGTACTATTGTCTCCATTACTAGCTCTACTTGCCATACATTCCATGTATTGACCCTTCGGGGCTGCTACGTTTCATGTTGCAGGTTATTCCGATTCTGATTGATCGTTGTAGGCCACGGTACTCCACTCGGCACTTGTTCACTTGTGGGCAATTTGAAGATTGGAGGATTTACTTGCTTTTGTTGCTACCTGAATACTTTGAGCTAGCTTTATGCTAAGCTTTCATTGTAATAATGGTACTCTGGATCTTCGTAGATCATGATACACGGTTATTTTGCTATGATTATCTATCTTACTCTATTGTGGGCCAATGAACCGATCCAGGGATTGGCATGTCACATAGAGGCCACGGTCTTATCAGAACCGGGGTGTCACACTAGATAAAATGATTAGATCATGAGATGGTTTTATGATACTCACCACAAAAACTGATGATTATGGAATTGGGTGGTGATGTTGATCTTGCTGATTAGATCTTGTCCTTCACCTCTAATGTTTTTATTGTTTTGATGAGCTCCTGTGCTTGACCTTGAGCTAGCCTGCTCCTCTTAGCTCCTGGACTTAGCCTTGCCATCCACCTGATCCTTCCCCCTCCTTATGTCACCATCTGGTGATGTTTGGTTGATCTTTGCTGGTTTGGTTTGGCTACTGAGCTTGATGTGTATGAACAAGAAATGGTGTTGGGGTTGCTTCCCACGGCTGTACTAAGCAGTTTTGTTTGTATGGTCTGTTGTTGCTGTGCTGGCAGCACACACACATGCATTTTGGTGTGTGTCCTGCCTGTGTGCTTGTTGTGCACTTGTGGATATGCTCTGAATTTGAGATTAATTGTTATCTGGTTAATTTTTACCTGTCTGGTGAAACTTGCCTCTCCTTGCTGTCATTTGACTACTGGCTTAAAATTTTGAAAGATACATTCTTTCATATTGGTGAAACTTGCCCCTTTTTATAAATTACTCAATGATGAATCTTGATCAGTGCACTTCACTGACAAGTCTGAGAGTAAAACAATACTAACCCTAACTTTCTTTATTTTTTATTTAAGTTGTATTTGCAGGTACTAGACTTGGGAATTCAAGATTTTAGCTTAGGTTAATTTATAGAATAGTCATTTGTAATCTTCTTATTCTTTTGTAATTTTAGTTTTATTCTTTTGTAATCTTCATTTTATTATTTTTTAATCAAGATTATATTATTATCAATAAAGAAATATTCTTATTCATTATTTATTTGCTATGCTGAAGGTTGTGGATAATTTCATTCAGTTACATTATTGTAACTTATTTATTGAATGAAAATATGAAATAAATATTTATATTCTTAATTGTTTTCTTTAAATAAAGTTTGATTTAAATTGGTTAACTCTTAATTTAATCAAGATTCAAACATTATTCAAAAATCATTTAACTTATAATTCAAACACTCAAGTTTTAAATTCAAATTTCATTTTCCTAAAACACATAATTCCACAAAGATCATATCAAAGTCTATAATAATCATCCTTCAAGACTAAACCTAATCTTAAAGTATGAAAGAAACCTTGATCACTTTAGGTTTTTATTTGGCGAAAAATTGACCCCCATTTTCATAGATGAATGCATGCAATGTCTCAAATTCCCAAATCTACCCTTTGTTAGTTCCTAAATGCTGGGATGCTACAAGAAGCTAGCTGGGCGGATTGTGGCGCTGAGCAGATTCATCAGTCGCATGGGCGAGAATACCCTACCTTTTTACCAGCTGTTGTGCAAGGCGGACAAGTTCGATTTGACTCCAAAGCTCCCCTGTTGCTAGGTTCACCCCGTTCCCGAACCCTAGGGTTTGGGGAAAGTGTTGACGTCGCCACCGCGGTCCCTCCTGTGGTGGTGTGCTGTGTTCGTGTGCTGCTGTGGCCGCCGCCGTGGCTGGTGCAGGTTGCAGCGCCCTCTAGGGTGCTCCCTGTGCCGTCGCGGGCTCGTCGGCCAATCTGCTTCCTCTTCAATTCGTCAACGAGGACCCCGGGTAAGTTGCCTCTGTGGATTTTGGTTCATCCTTTCACCATGAATCTCTCTGTGTGTATCTAGTGGCTACTCTTGCCTAGTCACTATGTTCTGATTAGGGTTCATATCCTAATTAGGTTTCTTGTTATGATTAGGGTTCATAACCCTCTGTTGATCATATCCATGATGCTTTAGATCTAGTAGGGATCTTCCTTGAGCATGATGAATGGTTGTTTGCTATGAATCATTATGTGTAGTTGGCTTTGGTGATGCTAATGGCTTGTCAGATTTCTTCCAGTGGTAATTTACTATGATCCAATGTTAGTGTTTCTATGGAATCCTTAATTGGAAATGTTGTTGATCTAAGAACTTCCCACTGTCAAGATGTTTATACTGACAGTGATTCTATCAGTAAGTGCTTACTGCATTTATAATGGTTGGCTTGTATGAGAATATACATACTGAATATAATCATTACATGTTAATGATTTTCTATGGATGTATAGATGAGTTTGATGTTGATTCCTGGCATTTAGCTTTAGGAAGATGATATTTAGTGGTTTGCCCCTTTTGATTTGTGAAATCAAAGTAAAGATTGGGATTAGCTCATTAGAACTTGTCCTTGTGATACCATTATACACTGCCACACAAGTGATTGGGTCCTATTCCTGAGCTTAGCTCTGACAGTACTTATGATTAATACTGGCAAGATAAAATGAAAGCTTCTTTTAACTCTCCTGCCTATGATGTTGGTCTGAGGCTCTAGGATTTTAAGTCCTAATTAGTTGAGCAAATAGTTTGTTTGTAACTTGCAAGATTAGAGGTGCTACTCCCTCTGGAAGATGTGCCCTGGTCTGATAAGAAAAAATGAAGAATTATTTAAGTTGCATATGGTAACACCAAACTCTATGAGGCTGTTCTAAGAGATTGGTGCTTTTGGCTTAGTTTGATTTTTGATCTTTATACTTGAAATCTCTAGGATAGATTCACCTCACTTGGGTGATTATTGAGAGATTGTTTCATAAAACAACACATGCTTCTGTCTAGATAATATGATTAGATCATGTGATGGTTTTATGATACTCACCACAAAAACTGATGATTATGGAATTGGGTGGTGATGTTGATCTTGCTGATTAGATCCTGTCCTTCACCTCTAATGTTTTTATTATTTTGCTGAGCTCCTGTGCTTGACCTTGAGCTAGCCTGCTCCTCCTAGCTCCTGGACTTGGCCTCGCTTTCCACCTGATCCTTCCCCCTCCTTATGTAACCATCTGGTGATGTTTGGTTGATCTTTGCTGGTATGGTTTGGCTGCTGAGCTTGATGTGTATGAACAAGAAATGGTGTTGGGGTTGCTTCCCACGGTTGTACTAAGCAGTTTTGTTTGTATGTCCTGTTGTTGCCGTGTTGACAACACACACATGCATTTTGGTGTGTGTCCTGCCTATGTGCTTGAAGTGCACTTGTGGATATGCTCTGAATTTGAGATTAACTGTTATCTGGTTACTTTTTACCTAGTTGGTGAAACTTGCCCCTCCTTGCTGTCATTTGACTACTGGCTTAAAATTTTGAAAGATACATTCTTCCATATTGGTGAAACTTGCCCCTTTTTATAAATTATTCAACGATTAATCTTGATCAATGCACTTCACTAACAAGTTTGAGAGTAAAACAATACTAACCCTAACTTCCTTTATTTTTTATTTATGTTTGATTTGTAGGTACCCGACTTGGGAATTCAAGATTTTAGCTTATTTTTATTTATAGTATAGTCATTTGTAATCTTCTTATTCTTTTGTAATTTTAGTTTTATTCTTTTGTAATCTTCATTTTATTATTTTGTAATCAAGATTATATTATTATCAATAAAGAAATATTCTTATTCATTATTTATTTGCTATGCTGAAGGTTGTGGATAATTTCATTAAGTTACATTGTTGTAACTTATTTATTGAATGAAAATATGAAATAAATATTTATATTCTTAATTGTTTTCTTTAAATAAAGTTTTATTTAAATTGGTTAACTCTTAATTTAATCAAGATTCAAACATTATTCAAAAATCATTTAGCTTATAATTCAAACACTCAAGTTTTAAATTCAAATTTCATTTTCCCAAAACACATAATTCCACAAAGATCATACAAAGTCTATAACAATCATCCTCCAAGACTAAACCTAATCTCAAAGTATGAAAGAAACCTTGATCACTTTAGGTTTTTATTTGGCAAAAAATTTACCCCCATTTTTATAGATGAATGCATGCAATGTCTCAAATTCCTAAATCTACCCTTCGTTAGTTCCTAAATGCTGGGATGCTACAAGTAGCTAGCTGGGCGGATCGTGGCGCTGAGCAGATTCATCAGTCGCATGGGTGAGAAGACCCTACCTTTTTACCAGATGTTGTGCAAGGCGGACAAGTTCGAGTGAACACCCGAAGCAGACGACGCATTCAAAGACCTAAAGAGGCTGCTCTCTACCTCGCCTGTCCTAGTCACGCCAAAGGAACGAGAGCCTTTGCTACTATACATCGCAGCTACGCACCAGGTGGTAAGCACGGCACTCGTGGTCGAACGACCCGAGGACGGCAAGACCCACGTGGTCCAACGTCCAATCTACTACCTCAGCGAGGTACTAACTCCAACAAAACAGAGGTGCCCTCACTACCAGAAGCTCGCCTACGACATATTCATGACGGCTCGTCGGCTGAACCACTACTTCCAGGAGCATCAGATCATGGTAGTCAACGACGCCCCACTGTCCAACATCTTGAACAACCCCGAAGCCACGGGACGCGTAGCCCTGTGGGGCATCGAGCTGTCCCCTCTAGACATAATCTATGAGTGGTGCAAGGCCATAAAATCTCAGGTCCTGCCCAAATTTCTCATCCACTGGATGGAACTCCAGCTGCCGGACACTCCGGACATGTCGCAATCATGGATGATGCACTTCGACGGCTCCAAGCATGAGGCTGGAGCAGGAGCTGGCGTCATACTGACGTCCCCTCAGGGAGACAAGATGAAATACGTCTTTCGGATGAAGTTCCGCGCCTCCAACAACGAGGCCGAATACGAGGCCCTCATCCATGGCATTAGGATGTGGCGCAACACGCCTCGTCATCTACGATGACTCTAACCTTGTCGTCCAGCAGACGATGAATGAGTGCGACGCTCACATCACCAACATGATGGCGTACCGCGCGCTTTACAACTCACTCGAAGGATACTTTGACGGTTGTGAGCTTCAGCATGTCGGAAGGGAAGGAAATGAAGAAGCTAACAGGCTCGCCAACATCGGATCAACCTGTGCACGGGTGCTACCAGGTGTGTTCCTCGAACAAATCTGTGTACCCTCTATCAAGAGGAAATTCCCAAAGGGCTCAGTCGAATAAGCAGAGACTCGGGGGTTGTGCTACCTGAAGGACAGGAAGGACCTGAAAAGCTCGACACCGAGGTCGATCTGGTCAACCTGATGCAGGTCATGGCGGTTGAAGAGACATGGACACAGCTGTAACTTCAGTACCTGATAAACAAGGAACTGCCTGATGACCCGACAGATGCCCGACGCATATCTCGCCGGTCTAAGGAATTCACCATCCACAATGGCGAGATGTACAAGCGCGGCATTTTGGGTGTGCTCCAAAGGTGCGTCACCATCGGCGATGGCAAAACTATACTCCAAGACATCCACGAGGGCATCTGCGGCCATCATGCATGCATCCACGCCCTAGTCGCCAAAGCTCTATGAGCTGGATTCTACTGTCCAACAGCCATGAACTATGCCAAGGACATCGTCCAAAGGTGCAACGCTTGTCAGAGGTAAGCGGACAAGCCGCACGCACCAGGATCCGAGTTAAGGCCCATACCGCTAGCCTAGCCCTTCGCGCAATGGGGACTCAACATGATCGGCAAACTGCCAAAATCCTCAAAAGGAGGCCATGTCTTCCTCATGATCGTAGTCGACAAGTTCACCAAGTGGATCGAGGCCATGCATGTCACCAACCAAAGCGGCAAAACTGTCGTCAAGTTTTTCGAGTCCATTGTCTACAGGTTCGGCGTTCCACACAACATCATCACGGACAACGGCTCGAACTTCATTTCAAAGGAATTCCAAGATTTCTACGAGAACCTCGGCATCAACATATCATACGCCTCGTGGTGCACCCACAGACCAATGGACAGGTCGAAAAGGCCAACGACCTCGTAGGCAACATCATCAAGAAACGCCTGCTATGCCCACTCGAAAGGCTTGCGGGAGCCTGGGCAGAGGAGCTACCCTCCGTCCTATGGAGTCTGCGTACAATGCCGAACATCTCAACCGGCTTCATGCCCTTTTTCATGGTGCATGGAGCCGAAGTCGTTCTACCCGCCGAAGTATGCCATAAGTCCCCATGGTTCGTTGCTTACAGCGAAGCCCAATCATCGGAAGCACTCGAAGATGCCATCGACACACTCGACGAGTCACGTGATATCGCTGCAGCTCGCTCAACGGTCTATCAACAAAGCCTCTGCAACTACCACAGCCGTCGGCTGCGCCCAAGGTCCTTCGTCGAAGGAGGCCTTGTCCTACGACTCAAGCAAGAATGGACGAAGAAGCTCGAGTCACCTTGGGAAGGACCCTACATCGTCACAGAAGTCATCCTAGGTGGCGCCTACCACCTCATGGACATCACATAAGGAGTCGAATACTCCAACCCCTAGAACGTTGCACGTATGCCACGCTTCTACCCCTAGTTACCCTTCTCTTCCAATAAGGCTACTCAGCCGAACAATGTACCTCCTCATTACGCTATGAATAAAAACTAAGTTCCTTGGCCCAAATATCTTTTTCACCTTCCATTACTTCTCGCTAAATACGCTCGGGGCTACGCCTCACCTCACGACCTCGTCGACTGAGAACAATGCATACAACCTGAGTAGCTGACCATGTTAGGCTAACGAAAAGGACATGCACATAACAAAGCACCATGTGCTAGTACATATAAACTTTACAAAGGGCATTACGCGCCCACTTGAATAAATACACAATTTACATCATATGTTTTCTTTACAAGATTTACCTATTTTGGAGCATTACATTCGCCCGCTGCTCGAACAAATCTACAATCTCCTCAACATGCTGCGCCACAGCCGCATAATGACGACGCATGTCCCATAGGCTACCATTCGGTTGAAGGGGCGGCCCATTCGCCACCTCCGCAAGATCGACATCACAGCGATGCAACTGAACAAGCGACAAGGAAGCCTTTGCCCTAATAATCAGCTAATGTCGCACCAACTCTTTGACATGGCCTACGTCCCGAAATTTACCAAGAAGACCCAGGAAGGTAGAAGGCGAAGCGTCAAAGGGGAACATGACAGCCTACATAGCTGCCAATGACGACCTCGCTTGCCTCAGCACCCAAAGAACCTAGTTCACGCGATCTTGCACTGTCACAAGTACGATGGCTCAATCACGGTCCATCTAGAAGAAGCCACCAGCCTCCAGGTCTTGCTGTGTCAAACAATTCATCTGAATGGTGACACGCTCCTTCTCTTCCTTTAGAATGAGATTCACACCTGCGGAACGCACGTAATGAGCAAGCATATAGAACTACACCCGAAAGAACAGCAGTTCGTGAAGACTCACACTGCAGTTGCTCGCCCATCTGCCGCAACTCCCCCATCAAGAACTCCTCCCGGGCTGTGGCTCGCTCAGCTTTGGACTTCCACACATCCGCGTGGCCTCGGATGCTAAGGATATCCTTCTCCAAGCTGCGGACACGATTGCGTAGAAAAACCAACTGCGACGCATATACAAGGATGGCCGTGATACGTCAGAAACGTATCTATAATTTTTGATGTTCCATGCTTGTTTAGTCTCTACTTTGCTTTGCTTTGTCCACACTTTGAGGCGTTTTTATATGTTTTCTGGTACTAACCTATTAACAAGATGCCACAGTGCCAGTTGCCTGTTTTCTTCTGTTTTCTGTTCCAAAAAGGCAGAAACTCAATATTCTCGAAATTGGACGGGACAAAAACCAAAGTCAATATTTTGTCGTGGGGAACATTAAGCCGGAGTACGAGACGGAGGAGACCCACCAGGGGCCACACCCCCTGGCTGTGCGGGTGGGCCCATCCCGCGCCTGGGGGGTACAGCCACCCTGGTGGCCCTCCATCCTCGCCTCTTCACCTATAAGAAGCCCCCGACGCCTAAACCCTAATTACCCGATCAAAATTCCATGAAACGGTCTATAGTCGCCGCCATCGTCCCTAGATCAGGGGGATCTGAAGCTCTTCCCGGCACCCTGTCGGATGGGAGATCATCCCGGAGGCCTTCTTCTTCATTATGCTAGCCTCCGGTATGAAGCGTCAGTAGTTCCACCTTGGACTACGGGTCCATGTAGTAGCTAGATGGTTGTATCTACTCCTTGTGCTTTCATGTATAGATCTTGTGAACTTCGTTCATGATCAATATCTCATCTATTTGGAATCATGCATGTTGTGTTTGCGGGGATCCGATGGATATTGAGATTACTATGTCAGATTTATTAATGGTTTTGTCTTATTGATTCTATCACGTCTGTGTTGTTTGTGATCTTGCATGCTCTCTATTGTTAGTAGCTATCTTCTCCAAGTAGTTGCTAGTGACTCCATGAGGGGGTATTTATGCTCGATAGTGGGTTCATGCTTCTACTTAATCAAGGGAAGTGACAGAAATCTCTACGGTTGTAGATGTGTTGTTGCCACTAGGAAGAAAACAACGGTCTTTTGTTCATGGAACAAGTGGATTGTTTACCTTACACACTTTTCTTAAAGCAGTTGTCTGTTGCTTGCAACTTAATACTGGAAGGGGTTCGGATGATAACCCAAAGGTGGACTTCTAGTCATAGATGCAGTTGGATGGCGGTCTATGTATCTTGTTGTATTGCCCAATTGAATCTCATAGGATCTTTATATCTAGTATTGCATTGTTATGCCTTGCTCAGTCATGTCAATTGCCTGTAATTTGTTTACCCAGCATGACATGTTTTTTTATCTAAGGAGAACACCTCTAGTGAACTATTGACCCCGGTCCAATCTTTACCATTGATACATCTTCCTCCATTGTTACTGTTTACTTGTTGCAAACCATCATCACCTTCCACACCATACAGTTAATCCTTTGTTACAACAATCAGTGAGATTGACAACCTCACTGTTAGTTGGGGCAAAGTCTTGAGTTTGTGTTGTGCAGGTTTCCACGTTGCTTACAACACCTTTGAGACGTTTCCTTCCTCCTACTGGTTCGAAAACCTCAGTTTCTTACTGAGGGAAAACTTGCTGCTGTGCTGCATCATACCTTGCTCTTGGGGTTTGCCAACGGGGCATCAACACGCATCAGGTCATGGCTCAGGAGCATTCGTAGTGACAACCGGAAACTCACCCAAAGGACCCTAAAGGCAAATAAATCAAGCATGAACATCACAAGAATTTCTGACAGCAGCTCGAAAAACAAACTTATATACATCAATAAAGCCACCTCGTGTCATAGTTGGGTTTGTTCATCAGCAAAAGGTTACAAAAAGAAACAACAGAGGAAACTACATCATCTAAATTACAAAGGCCTAAGCTCCTGCATTCGGGGTGGCCTCAGAACCCGACTGCCTGCTCTTGACCTCTTGCTGCTACTTCGCCACGTAGTCAGCTAGGAGATCGATGAGCTTCGGCCCACAGCGCTTACAGCGAGAAGCAAGGAGGGCAAAAGCTACATCAGAGCCATATGCAGCCGTCGGCATCCGGGACGTGATGTGCGGCAGGTCCAGCTCAGCTCTGGATTCCATCGCCATGGCCAACCCCATGGAAGCGCCAAGCCCCTTTTGCTTGCGCTTGTACTCCGCCGAGGCCTCCTCCGACAAAGCATCTGTAAGGGCGTCGACATCGTCAAGGACAACGCCCTTGGCGAGGACCTCCTTGTAGAAGCGTGCAAGCACTTTCCTGGGCTTCTATAAGGAGCCCGCGACGATAGCACAACGATCTTCGACCGCAGCAGCGGCATCACCCAAAACATCTCCATGTTCCAGCGCTCCACAATCAAAAGTGATACCTGAAGCATCTGAAATAAACAAGGAGAAAGACCTGAATGAGAAAGGACGAGTTGCACTCGAAATAACACAAGACCCAAACAAGGCAAGGGAAACTCACTAGAAATAGCTTTGGCTGCAGCCATAAGCTCATCCGCCATCTCCTTCTCGCGGGTGGCCGCTGTGGCCATGAGATGCTGCTCACGATCTGCAGCCTCCTTCTGCAGGCGCTCCTTGTCTTTAGCAGCATCAGCTGCCCTCTTCTCCGCCTGGCTGAAGCTCTTTTCAAGAGTGTTCAGCCTTTGAAGCTCATCATTGTTTTCATATGAAAAACAATAAGACAATGGATCAATACCAAAAACAGGATGAAAAGTCACATACCTTGAAGCTGCTGCAGGTTAGCCTCTAGCACCAGATGCTGCTGGATAAGGAGGTTGGCGCCTTGCACAAAGGGCTATAGAGGAAGCAGAAACGCAATTCGATAAATAAAGGGATCGGGGCTCCCCCCAAAACGATCAACAAAGTCAAAACAAAAAGGGCCCGGGGGCTCCCCCCATGGAGTACGCAAAGTAACACTTATGTGTTTAGGTGAGGACTCTGAAGGTTTGTGAGCTACCTTCTGAGTCACGACCGCCCGAGCCTCTCGCTTAGAGGAGTTCGGGCCATCATCCTCAGAGTTGACCACCACCTGGAGAATAGAAGCCGTTGGCTTCGACTCTCCATAATCTCTTGAGTGTCCTCGTTAAGGGACTCCTCTAAGAGTCGCTTCAAGCAAAGATTAGATTCACATCACATCGAGACTACATAGAGAAAAAATAGAAAAACGACTCAGGCGAAATATCTTACAACTCGATGTCCGATAAGTTGAAGATGGGAGCCGCCTTCTCCTTCTTATTTTTGGCTGGTGGCTGCGGAGCCACTGCCCGAAGAGGCACGGCAGGAAAAGGTGCAGACGACGCACCATCATCCTCGCCATGCTGCTCGAAGAACGGCAGACTTCTTGGAGTTGGAGGGGTAGACGCATCTGAAGACTCGCTCCGGGTGCGCTTTTGAGTCCGCCCTTCACTCGCTTCAGGAGCATATGCAGTAGGCAACTGAGCCGAAGGAAGTTCGGACTCAGAGTCCACAACTTCATTGTTCGGCGCAAACGGAAACTTTTCAGGCAGAGGGGGCATCATACCCGCTACATTGAAATCCTTCAAATCAAAGACAGAAGATTAGCAACGCTACAGGTTGCAAAAAGCATTCGAAAAAGCACAACACGCAGGACACAATTCTACACCTAAGGAACTGCATTTGCAGCACTGAAGGGGGCGGTCAAGGGTTTCCCCCGGAGGTCCTCGTCGGCCTTGTTCTTCAGCAGAGGCCGAAGGGCTCTATCAAGATCACCCTGTGACAACTCCTCAGATGAGACCCTCATCGGGTCATTGCGGCCAGCATAGAGAAACATCGGATGCGCCCTCGCTCGGAACGGCTGCACCCGACGCTTGAGGAAGGTGCGGATGATGTCCACACCATTGACCTCTTTCCTAGCCACCATATGGAGCGCCTCCACGTGACGTTAGAGCTCCTCCACCTCCGCTGTTTTACTCTCCAAGACATGGTTCTTCCACGATCTCTTCGGGGTAATCTTCTGAGAGGAGTCGAAACGGGCGAGGCCAAAGTCTTGTCCGTCCACCTTGGTGTCGCGGATGTAAAACCACTTTTTCCACCAATACTAGACGGACTCGCACATAGAAAAGGAGAATAAAAGAATAGAGGATCGAATAGAAATGATGCAGCCGCCGAGCAGATAGACTCTGTCGGTGACAGACTGCCTCTTCACGGAATAGAGCTTCTAGAAGAGGCCAAAGTGCGGTTCGATATAGAGCCGGCACTTGCAAAGAGTGATGAAGCAGGCTATATGGAGGAGAGAATTGGGAGACAGATGATGCAGCTGAATCCCGTAAAAGAAGAGGAGTCCACGAAGAAAATCATGAACGGGAAGAGAGAAACCACGGATGACAAAGGCGTAAAACATGAGCCAAAACCCTTTGGGTGGGCGCGGAATTACCTCGTTGTCGGGGAGGATGGCGTCCTCCTTGTTCTGGGGAATCAGCCTAGAATTGCGCAGCTTACGCAAGTCCACGTCGCGCATCTCTATGCGCTTCCACCCACCGTCAGTGGTGCGGGCCGTTGTAGAGATCTTCTTGCCGGGGGCGGCAACGCTCGACCCATCTCCGACAACGGTCTTCTTGGTCTTGCCCATCTCGCAGAGGCGACGGTGGCGGTGTGCGTGCAAGAAGGAAGAGGGAAAACAACGAAGAATATCCAGAGCACAGTGAAAGGCAGCGAAGCTCGCGAGAATGGAGGAAATGGAGATTGACAAATGACACAGGGTAAAAGAAAACTATTGTTTACCCATGGTATAAAAGGACGAAGACGACACACAAGAGCCATTGTTCCAGAAGCCCTAGCGTGCACCTCAAATCTAACCCTACACGTGTCAACACTACACCGAACAGTCGCCAACACGCCGTCCACTACGTATGGAAATCAAGGAGATGTCGTAATTTTTGCCACGTCTACACGTGACTAGTCAACTTCAAGTCAGACGGTGGGACCCACGATCGTCTCGTCGCATCATCTCTACTGCCCCAGACGGTTGAGATTACCAATCGTCAGCATTGACGTCATGAAGGCTAAGTTAGCAACGGCTGAAAGTTTTCGGCTGATCAATCGAATACTTACTCGAATCTACGATTCGAGAAACTACTCGGGGGCTACTCCTATCAGGAGCGCTGGCCGTGCACCTAAGAAATTACTAAGGTATTACACCTTGCAACTATCTTCGAGTCCTACGTCGATTCTGCGACTCCACTACGGACTCGGGGGCTACTCCCATAGGGAGTGTCATTCGAGCATCTGAAAACATTGTGTCCTTCGGAACTATATTGTAAATGACTGAATAAAACTCTCTGCTCGAGTCTACGACTCGAACAGACACTCGGGGGCTACTCCCATACGGAGTGCTGGCCGTGCACCCTATGAATTTTT
Organism: Avena longiglumis; assembly: GCA_030063025.1. NCBI lineage: Eukaryota > Viridiplantae > Streptophyta > Magnoliopsida > Poales > Poaceae > Avena > Avena longiglumis. The sequence goes on along the minus strand of CP125975.1, from coordinate 414,323,450 downwards.
CGACTGCGATCCTTCAGATCGAATACGACAAAAAATCTTTTTGAAAACTTTGCCCAAACCAATTCTAAGTGAGAAGCAATCTCCTTGGCCACCCGAAACACCTCCGCGGTGACGAAAACTTCGGATGTTGTCTCTTCGACGCAAAGATAAGTCTTATAGATATCATATGATGGCCTGGTAACGCACCTGACTGTGCTCTGCCAGTAAACTTCCGTGTCAATAGGCACGATGAAAATCCTGACAGACGCGTTGGGTATATCACTTGAAAATCACTGGGATTCGACTCCTGTAAGTCCGCAACGGCCTGAGTCGAATCACACCAGCAATCATTCCGAATTCGAGTCCAGGGACTCGAGTTCGATGAAGATCGTGTTGTTTTGTCCTATGACAGTTAACTGGTCCTGATCAGTCAGGAGAGTCAGGCACACACATCAACAATCCCTTTGAACTAAACATTTTCTCTTTGTAAAATAGGTCCAACTACATAGCACCCGAAAGATTGAAGAGTCTCCAGACGAATCTACGATTCGACTGAACACTCGGGGTCTACTGACATGGTTATATCCCACGGGTACACGACATTGGTATACCTGGTCCAGCCCAAGGAAGACCCACGTCAAGACACGCGGCCCGTAAATATTTCGGGTGGTCCAAGCCCATGATATCTTCGGATCCTTGGAGGACAAGTCTAGAATAGATAGAATTTCAAAGGGTACCAATCCTAATCTATAACCGACTCAACCAAAGCCCGGGACCTGCCTATCTATATAAAGGCCAGGAGCGCACGACAAGAAGGATCTCAACTCACTGCATACACACCTCCATGCCAGATTGCATCTGCGCACCCCTGTAATCTTCGGTTTTGCCGTAATCAAGAGCAGACAAGCAGGAGTAGGGTTTTCCCTCCGAGGGCCTGAACCTGGGTAAACCACGTGTCCTGCGTTGCTTGTCTGTTAACCGTTCCGTGACTTCCAGCATCCCCATCTTCTCCAAAACTCAAGTCCATAACACTGGGCACTGATAAGATCGAACCTCGTCAGTTAGCCAGGCCCAATTTTTTAACCCATCTCGCTATTTCCTCGCACAAATCAGACTTAATCAATTCGGGAAAGAAGGGTGAGTCAACGATCCGGACCAGGCCGAGCCTGAGCTAGCCCGAGCTCATTGCGGTCCAGCAGCGGAGGCTTGACTCGGTCTAGCAGTGCCAGCGGGCCGAGCCCAGCTCGCCCCGAGCCCCGAAAACTTGGGCCGAACCCAATAGCTCAAGTTTGGTGTCCATATATAATGGTGCATGCTTAGTATGGAGGACGTGCGAGCGGGATGATTCGTTCAAAAAAAGTACCAGATAATTGTAAGCAAGAAGATTGCCGTTCTATAATGTAAGACATTTTCGCAAACTAAAATATTCTACATTATGCAACATATTAAGTAGATCTGAATATCCATAACAAAGAGGGGCCCAGAGCATCTACGATACAAGCTCTAAACAACCATATCATGTTCTCCTCTTTAGGGGCTTCTTTGATTTGAAGGAAATATGGAGGAAACGTGGAGAGTTAGGAAATTTTTCTAAGATGCTACTATTCACATGTTTAATTCATAGGAATTGCAGAAGGAAAAATAAGGGAATTTTTCCTACATATCTCGGTTTCAAGGCAAAAAGTAGAGGAACCAAAAAATTCACTCAGACCTCATGTTTTGATTCCTTTGCACAAGGAACGAGGCAAGGTTTACACCTGCCATCCTATCCCATTCCTGTGTCTTTTCAATTCCTTTGATTTTCGTATCCTCCAAATCAAAGAGGCCCTTAATAAAATTAGAAAAGGGTTTTGGAGACAAGCAGGGACACCGATACAACAGAAAAATAGATCATGTAACAGCTTGTCATATCTCCGGCATGCACGAAAACCAGAGACCAGTCACCATGGCATGACTAGATGCACTTTTATAAAGCGTTTGCGTGTCCACAGGTTGAGAGCCTGAGATGCTTCGTAAAGAATGATTGGATGATTGGTCTCTCCCCGACAAACATGTATTCCAGCTTTTAAATTTCGATTCGATGCGCACGAACACCAAGAAAAGCACCAGATCCTAGAAAGTTTCTAAGCCCTGATCATAGTGAGAGTATCATAATATATCATGCATATGATACTAGTGTATGATGCTATGTCTCTAGTGTATTGTATAGGTAGTAATATCATATTAGTGATATATTTATTGATTTGTAGAATCTCTATATAAAATATGGTATTATAAGATTTACTTGCCATTATGATTTCTAGTTTACGCGCTATAATACGGTATCTACCTATGATATTCTAACCATCTCTCTTTTTATTAATTGTGATGTCACATCATATTTTTGCCAAGTTGGCATGCATGATACTACCTATGTTCGGGATTATTAGGCTGGTCCTAGTGAGAGTATCATAGCTAGTATCATGCATGCCATGTTGTCAAAAATCTGATGTGGTACAACAATTAATGAAGAAAGAGATGGTTAGAGTATCGTATGTAGATATCGTATCATAGCACGTAAAACTAGAAAATCCTCATACAAATAAATCTTGTATACAATTTTGTATTGAGATTCTACAAATCATTAAATATAGTACTAGTATGATACTACCATATGATACCATGTACTATGAAGATAATATCATAAACTAGTATCATATACATGATACTAATAGTATGATACTACCACTATGACCAGCCTTAGTTCTAAGAGCTTTTTTATATTGTTTGAGATTATAAGGGCTATCTCATTTATTAGCATCTCTCCTACAATGCATGTTCTCCTTTTCCTCTCACTTCTCTCATGCATGTAGTATTATTGGTACATGCATAGAATAATAAGAAAGAGTTATGAAGTGTCTTGATATTAGCAACTTGGCCCTTATGAAGGACTAATAATCTGAAACATAGGTAGTATACCTTATGATACTACTAGGACCATGCCTAGTTGGCACTGCATATAGATGCATGTTACTACCTATGCTACTCCCACTATACTAGCCTAAGACTCTCAAAGCTTGCTCAGACTGAGCATGGACCAGAAAGTAGTGATCAGTAGTACTCCCTCTGTTAGGGATTATAAGGCCCATGGACCACTTTGATAGGATTAAGAAAATCAATAACTCGCCCTCTTAATTACTACATGCACCAATAGTTATACATGCATGAGAGAAGAGAAAGAAAAAGAAGACCATGCATTGGATGAGAGATGGTAATAAATAAAAAAGGACTTGTAATTCCTAACATTTTAAAAAAGCTCTTAGGCCTTATAGTCCCTAATGGAGGAAGTATTAATATATTATTGACAAACAATTATCAACCCCACTTGAGGTTGTAAGAGTAACTCTAGCAGATTCTGTAAAACCTGAACCTTAAAATCACGTATAAGGTGCATCGAGAATTTGGTTTTTGCCTCGGCCAAAACAGAATCCTTACTATGAACTGAGTAATTTAAAATTTTCTTCGCGGTAAAATTCAAAACCCAAATTTAACAACAAACATGGATTCCTTAACAGTAAATATAGATGATTAAAGTTCATACATAGGGATTAAGCAACTACTCATCGCATCGAGATTAACCCTAACCCTAAATCTACCAAAATGCGGCTCCATGATACCTCACCAAAGCCTACGGATGCGACGACATGCTCGACGAGCTTCAATCGCTATCGGAGCCGAGGTCGACGAAGATTGAGCGGCCATGCCATCCCCACTCCGATTGAGTCGGTTCTGTTAGATAGATCTCTTCCCGTTCGAGTCCAACGGCCGAACGGAGTCCCTTATTCGCGCCCTGATCGGGGGCGCCCCAACCTCAGCTAGTGGGTGGGCCCCTGTCGTCGCGCTATATAAAGAGATGGGGTACCGGCAGCACGCAACACGAGGTTAGTCGTTGTGCCATACGCCCCACCAATATCCCTACCGATCTAGGGCTAGCGCGAGCCGACGGGAAGAACCGCCACCACCGCACACCCACGCCGTCGCCCTGGGGCCATGGCCCCCAGCTCCGGCTCATGCATCCCCTCTGGCTCGTGTTCTTCGAGCCAAGGTGCAGGTAGTCTCTCTCCGATCTCTCTCTTTTCCTCTCTCTACTCTCTCAGATCGAACCTAAAGAGTGCTACTGTAATCATCTAGACTAGAAGATCCAAAAGGAAAATATAACATTGGTATCATAGCAATGGTTCTAGCCTAGATCTAGATTTCTTTCGGTAGAAAAGCAAAAAGAAAAAAAAGGAACCCTAGATCTAACCCCAAAAGTGCGCCTGCCCCTCTGGTCGTGTCGTTCCTCTCTATCACGACGCGCATCGGCAAGCCGAGGCGTCGGAAGAAGAACAACCGTCTTCGGAGGGCAAAGAAAATCAAAGCAAAGAAAAGAAACCCCAATTTTTTCCTCCCCAGATCCCACAAAGAAAAGCCCCGAAAATCCACAGAGAAAAGCCAAACAAAATCCCGAAACATCACCGGTCGCCGCCGTGCGCCGGCAAAGATCGTTTAGCTGCGCCGCTTGACGGTGGTGCGCCCACCCTCAGGTGGACGCACAACCGCCAAGGGGAGCAAGGGGACATCGCCGCCCGTCGCCATTTCTCCTCTCTGCGAGGTGGGGGAGGTGAATGGGATACAGATAAGTGGGAGAAGGGGCTCGTGTGGGAGGGAGGGGCTCACTGCCGGCGACGCTGCCGGGTAGCGCAGACGCCTCTCCAAATCCCCACAGCACCGCCAGAGAGGGTGGAGTAGGGGAGCTCGCGGGAGGGGAGGGGGAATGAGGGGATAGTTTTTACAGGGGCAGCGACCGCTAGTTTTGATGCGGCGAAATTCCCTCCCGGCCATCGGATCTAGGGTAGATGGTCTGGACAGCTCAGATTCGGCGGTGTCGCGGGGCTGGGCGGTGGCGGGCCAAGCGGGACAAGTGGCCAGGCCATGGGGCTCTAGTGGGCCGCTGGCGGCGTGAGCTTGCGCGCATGGGCGGAAGATAGCCGCTGCGGGCGGCTAGGCCATGGCTGTAGGCCTTACAAGCGGCCGTAGCGTCTGTGATTAAGCGCCAGTCATTGGGCTCGAGGAAAAGGCCCGATGGGCGTCTTGTCTGATTTTATTTTTTTATTTTTTATAGAGCTGGTTTAGCTGTTTTAATTGTTTTGCTTAGTTATTTAAGCATTTTTTCATATAGTTTTCTCTATTCAGTTTATTCTAATGAATATTTGTTTAGAGAATGCAATAGAGGTAGAATTTTTTCTATAAAGTTTAAAGTTTGATGACTGTTGTAATAATTGTTTCCGCTGCAAATAGTTGTTTTAAATTGCTAGAATGCAATAAAGTGTATTAAATTTTGTTTTAAAAGATGTGATAAAGTGATTTAAAGTTGATGATGCTTCATGTTATTAATTGACCAACGTTATTAATAAACATGATCATGATCCCTTTTATTATGTGTTAAAGGTGCATTTAATTTTATCTATACACAATGGTGATATAATTTTAAATGGCACAAACAATTGCATTCTTAATTTATACCAACGTTGGATTAATGCATACAGTTGTTTTTGGTTGTCTCACATATTTTATGGTTTTCAGGAGGTCTCAACCTCATGAGCTGCCTGAAGGATATTCCCCTTCTCAGAGGAGATAACTATTCTGAGTGGAGGAAAAAGGTAGACCTGGCCTTTGTATGCGCCGAGGTGGACTGGGTTGTTGATACCAAGCAGCCAGTCAAGCCTAAGGACCCAGTGAGGGATGATACTGAGGACAATGTTGCATGGGAAAAGAGAAAGAGAGACTATGCTCTAGTGGAGCTGGCATACTCAATAGATAACCAAAAGTGAGTCAATGCAAATAAAAAGTGCTTGGCCTTTGTCAAGAATACGATTGAGAACGCAATAGTAGGCTCAATCGAAGAGTGTGCCTCTGTTGGTGAGTACCTAGCAAAGATAAAGAGCCAGTTTACTGGCTCTTCAAAGATGTATGCAACCCAGCTACTAAAACAGTTGGTGACAGAAAAGTATACGTGAGGGCCACATGGCATTAGAGAGCACATCTTGAGGATGTCCAACATGGAGGCTAAGTTAAATCCCATGGATGCGGACCTCGAGCTCAAGCCTGCTCTACTGGTGCATCTTGCCATGGCCTCCCTTCCCCAACAGTTCGAGAACTTCATCATCAAATATAACATGTCCCCTGAAAAGTGGGACATTGAAAAGACCATATGGATGTGTTCTCAAGAGGAAGAAAGACTTAAGTCCATTCACGGTGGTTCTTTGAACTACGTGAAGGACAACAGGAAGAGGACCTTCACCAACAGCAACCATGGTGGCTCCCCTTCCAAGCCACATGGCAAGGGCCCCCTACAGCACCAGCATCATTATCAGAAGTCTCCCCCTAGGGACAAGGACCAGTGCCACCATTGCAAAAAGCCTGGTCACTTCAAAAAGGATTGCCCAATATGGCTCAAGTCCATAATGGAAAATAACGGTAAAGACATAGTTTCTTTTGTAAATGAATCCTTGTAAGAAAAGTTTTCTAAATCTACTTGGTGGATTGACTCTGGTGTAACTGTTCATGTTTCCAACTCTTTACAGGGATTCCATTCGACAAGGATTTTGCCAAGAAGAGAAAGACACATTGAGGTCACGAATGGGATTCAAGCAGAAGTGGAGGCTGTTGGCGACATTCCTCTGGAGCTAGCTGATGGCTTTACTCTTCTGCTTAAGGATGTTTTATTTGTTCCTTCCATCCATAGAAACTTAATAAGTGTGGCGTGCCTGGATAAAGACATGTATGAGTGTTATTTTGGACATGGAAAATGTGCCATTTGGTTGAAAGATACTTGTGTGGGTGTTGCTTCACTACATGACAAGCTTTATTTATTATCCTTGCATGAGAAAGTGTTTTCTGTGTGTGATGTGAGCGAACAAGTTCCCTTGTCGAACAAAGAACAAAACAAGAGAAAGCGAACTCTTGACTCATTGAAGTTATGGCACTGTAGATTAGGCCATATTTCGAGGGTAAGAATAGAAAGCCTCGTTAAAAATGACATTCTTCCTCCGTTAGAGTTCTCAGACATCGAGCAATGCATAGATTGCATCAAAGGAAAGTATGTAAAGCAAATTAAAAAGGGTGCAAACCTAAGTATAGCAACACTAGAAATCATCCCCACTGATATTTGTGGACCGTTTCCTGTGAAAATTGTGGATGGTTATGATTCATTCATAACATTCACGGATGATCACTCCCGGTATGGTTACATTTATCCAATTAAAGAAAGATCTGAAGCATTGGATAAATTTAAAATTTTCAAAGCTGAAGTTGAAAATCAGCATGATAAAAGAATTAAAATAGTCCGGTCTGACAGTGGGGAGAAGTACTATGGTCGGCATACTCCATATGGTCTAGTACCAGGGCCTTTTGCAAGGTTCCTACAAGAAAATGGAATAGTCGCCCAGTATTCTATGCCGGCGAACCTCAGCAAAATGGAGTAGCTGAAAGGCGTAACCGTACCCTTATGAATATGGTGCGCAGCATGATGAGCTATTCCACCCTCCCATCGAGATTGTGGATGGAGGCGCTTAAAACCGCCATTCACATTCTCAACAGAGTACCAAGTAAGTCGGTGCCCAAAACACCATACGAATTGTGGACAAGCAGAGTCCCCTCTCTGTACCACTTGACGGTCTGGGAGAGCCCAGCTGAGGCAAAAAATTTCAATCCAAACATTGCAAAGTTAGACCCCAAAACAGTGTATTGCCACTTCATTGGCTATCCAGATAAATCAAAAGGCTATCGTTTCTACTGTCCTGACAGATACACAAAGTTTGTAGAAACGAGACATGCAGTCTTCTTGGAGGACGAATTGATGAGGGGGAGCACGATAGCTCGGGAATTTGATCTTGAGGAGAAGAGGGTGCATGCACCTAATCCGATGACTCAAGAGCCATTTTTCTCGCTACCTATTGTGCCACCATCTACAACCCCTGAGGTTGTGGTGTCGGCACCTGTTGTGACTCCACACGTGACAACAATGGGAGAAGGTTTGGAACCTATCCATCAGGAGCCACCTGAACCCATTGTTGAGCACGAAGGGAGCCAGAACAGCCACATACTGAGAATGTGCCAGAACCTGAGGCACGAAATGAGCAAGAGTGTAATGAACTCAAAAGGTCTAAAAGAGAACGAAGACCAGCCATTTTTAAAGATATTTACAAAGTCTACAACACAGAAACAGTTCATATGGAGGGCGCTCCTACCTCATATGAAGAAGCCATGAGAAGCCCTCACTCAGCCAAGTGGGTGGAGGCAATGGAAGATGAAATGAAATCAATGAGTTCCAACAATGTTTAGGACTTAGAGGAAATTCCTAAAAGAGCCAAAACAGTAGGATGCAAATGGGTCTACAAAACAAAGTATGACTCCAATGGGAATGTATAAAATTACAAAGCAAGACTTGTGGCAAAAGGCTTTACGCAAAGAGAAGGGGTAGATTATAATGAGACATTTTCTCCGGTCGCATGTAAGGACTCCTTCAGAATCATAACGGCACTAGTTGCACATTTTGATTTAGAGTTACATCAAATGGATGTTAAGACGACATTTCTAAATGGAGATTTAGAAGAAAATATTTACATGAAACAACCCAAGGGTTTTTTCATGGAGGGGAAGGAACATATGGGATGCCGCCTAAAGAAATCCATTTATGGGTTCAAGGAAGCCTCTAGGAAGTGGTATTTAAAGTTCAATGATACAATTAAAAGATTTGGATTTAAAGAGAATGTTGAGGACAACTGCATTTATGCAAAGTTTAAAAGTGAGAAATATATTTTCCTAATTCTATATGTGGATGATATCTTGCTTGCTAGCAGTGATGTCAGTCTACTACTAGAAACAAAGAAGTTCTTGTCTTCAAATTTTGACATTAAAGACCTTGGTGAAGCTTCTTATGTTTTGGGCATAGAAATTCACCGAGATAGAAAGAATGGAGTGTTAGGACTATCACAGAAAGCATATTGTGAAAAGATTCTAAATAAATACAATATGCATGCGAGTAATGCAACACCTTCTCCCATAGTCAAGGGCGATAGTTTTGGAAAATCTCAATATCCAAAGAACCAATATGAGATCGATCAAATGAAGTCAGTACTGAGGTATAACATTAAGAGGTTGATAAATTAAAAACACTGAGGTATGACATTAAGAGGTGGAGAATCAGTTTATCTCGGCTGAAAGTGTTAATTCAAATGTGCAATCAGGCTATCCTGGTCATGGACAGTATTGAAGAGCATCGACCCCTATTTATCTCTGAATTGTTAAGATTCACTTGGATGAGTTATTGAAGGCTGAGTGCAATTATTGGCATAAGAGGTGCACCATTAGATGGATTAAACAGGGGGAAGATAATACTAAATTCTTTCATGCAATGGCTTCAGCAATATTTACAAGGAATAATATTGCCATGCTAAGGGATGAGAATGGCATTGAGTACACTGATCATGAGTCGATGGCAGGACTTCTTTGGAGTATCTACAAGGAGAAAATGGGTCATACTGATGGTATTTCCATGCAGTTTGATTTAGCTCAGCTTTTGGTCAAAGTGGATGGCCTGGATGATTTAACTCGGCCTTTTGAGAAAAAAGAAATGGATGAGGTGGCGGCGGCTATGCCCACGGATAAGGCACCAGGTCCAGATGGTTTTAATGGATTATTTTTGAAAAAGTGCTGGAACATTGTTCAGAAGGAATTCTATAATCTTGCTGAGGATTTCTACAATGGCACACTGAATTTGGAAAATATCAATGGTTCACATATCACCTTGGTGCCAAAAAAGCCAGTGCCTATTGAGGTGAATGACTTTCGGCCAATATCATTGACTAATGTCTGTCTAAAATTCCTAACGAAGATTGCTGCAAACCGATTACAAGACAGAATTTTAGAGTGCATTCATAAAAATCAGTATGGCTTTTTGAGAACTCGTACTATTCAGGATTGCTTGGCCTAGGCGTTTGAATATTTGTTCCTCTGTCATATCTCCAAAAAACCTATTGTTATTTTAAAACTGGACTTTGCTAAAGCCTTTGACACAGTGGAACATGAAGTTTATCTTACAAATTAAGAGGTTTAAAGGGTTCAATGATAAGTGGATTGGATGGATGAATTCAATTCTGTCTTCGGGGACTTCAGCAGTGCTTCTCAATGGCATTCCAGGAAAGCAATTTCACTGTAAACGTGGAGTTCGTCAGGGTGATCCACTTTCTCCATTATTATAGACTTTGGGATCAGATTTATTGCAATTTGCTGTCAATGATCTAGTTCAAACAGGGAGTTCGTCAGGGTGATCCACTTTCTCCATTATTATATACTTTGGGATCAGATTTATTGCAATCTGCTGTCAATGATCTAGTTCAAAGAGGGGAGATTAATTGTCCAATTGCAACTAATGATCAGGATTTCCCTATTATCCAATATGCAGACGATACACTGATGATTCTGCCTGCTAATTTGGAGCAACTAAGAGCACTTAAAGATTTATTGCACAAGTTCACATTGTCAACTGGGTTGAAAATCAACTTTAATAAATCACAGATGATACCAATTAATGTATCTGATGATTTCATGAAGATACTGGCTGAGGACTTTGGTTGTCAAGTGGGTACTATGCCTTTTACATATTTGGGATTGCCACTAGGTACGACTAAACCTACCATTACTGAACCACTGCCTTTGGTTTGCCGTCTAGAACGAAAACTGTCATCCAGTTCTAGTTTTCTATCACAAGGTGCAAGGCTACAACTCATTAATTCAGCACTCTTTTCGATGCCTCTACACTTTTTATGCACTCTACAATTACCTAAAGATCTCACGATACAGTTGGACAGGATCCTTAGGCAATGCCTTTGGCGAGATAAACCTGATGAACCAGATAAAGGAGGTCTGGGTGTGGTGGATTTTCAAAAAAAGAATGCTGCTCTTCTAATTAAGTTCTTAGACAAATTCTATAATCACAAGGACACTCCTTGGTTACAGCTTATTTGGAGTGCATATTATGAAAATAAAGTGCCACATGCAGAAAAACTTTGTGGGTCTTTCTGGTGGCGGGATGTGATTAAGCAAGTGGATAACTTTCGGGGAGTTGCTTCTGTAAAACATGGGAAGGGTGATACTTTCCTATTTTGGACAGATAATTGGTCCATACATGGAAGTGTGCAGCCAATTAAAAATCGCTTCCCTAGATTATTTTCTTTTGTGTTGAATGAAAATCTTTCAGCAGCTCAAGTGTTTTCCGTTGAGGAGATTCATGATCTATTCTACTTGACATTATCTGCTGGAGCTCATCAGGAGCTTATGGATCTCAAAGAAATCATGGTCCAGAACCCATTAAATGATCAACAGGTTGTCTGGTCTTATTGTTGGGGTGAGAGTTATACACCTAGCCAATTTTATAACTTGATCCATGCACATATTGAGGCACCCAATGTTTACTCCTGGCTTTGGAGATCGAGTTGTATGATTAAGAACAAAATGTTTGCTTGGCTCTTGCTTAGAGTTAGACTGAATACTTGCGATCTGCTGCAAAGGAGGCATTGGAATGTCACAGATAATACTCACTGTGTGCTATGCCCTGTCCGAGCTTATGAGGATAGGATTCACTTATTCTTTCAGTGCAACTTTAGTGTGAGAGTTTGGAACTATTTTCAAGTTACCTGGCAGTGTCATGATGACCTTCAGTATGTGGTAGCTCAGGCTAAACGGGATTTTGGTCAGCCTTTTTTCATGGAGGTGCTCGTTTTAGCCTGTTGGAATATATGGATCCTTCGGAATGGGAAGATTTTCAATCAAGAAAGGTCATCTCTTTTCTAAATGGAGATTTAATTTTATCATTGATATCATCTTACTACAATACAGGATTAAAGCCAAATATAAACCTTTGCTGATGTCTTGGATTGCTGCTCTACCGTAGGGATAGATCTTTTGGTTTTGTATAGTTTGTTGCCTGTATTAGGTAGGTTTTCCCCCATGTAATTATTTTTTCTACTGGTTGTATTTTGTTTTGAGTTTAATAAAATTGTTGTGGGGCTTTTGCCTCACAGTTCCAGGTCAAAAAAAAATGAAGTCAGTACCATATGCTTTTGCTATTGGAAGCTTACAGTATGCACAAGTGTGCACTCGCCCTGACTTAGCTTTTATCACCGGGATACTCGGTAGATATCAAGAGAATTTAGGCATAGAACACTGGAAGATGGTAAAGAAAGCTTTGCGTTATGTGCAAGGCATAAAAGGCCTCATGCTAACATATAAAAGATCTGATTCTCTAAAAATAAGAGGGTATTTAGATGCGGATTTTCTGGGAGATAAAGATGACAGAAAGTCCACGACAGGATATGTCTTTACTCTCGCAGGAGGTGCTATTTCGTGGAGAAGCGTCAAACAGTCGATAGTTGCATCATCTACGATGTATGCAGAATTTATAGCATGTTATGAGGCCATGGGACAGGCGTTATTCTATGCTCACAACAACAAGTCGAGTAATGCTACAAAGTCAATAGATATAAAGTATTATGTTGTGAAGGACAAAGTCCAGGATCAAACTATAAGTCTCGAGCATATAAGGACAAAGGATATACTTGCGGATCCGCTAACGAAAGGCTTACCACCCAATGTGTTTAAGGAACACATAGCCGGTATGGGATTAATGGAAAGCCTATGATTACTGGACTATAGAGGCCCAAAAGTAACAGGATTTGTTTCAAAATAGAAAAGTATGTAGTGGTTGTCTGATTCTATCGGCAATTGAGCTGAGACGATGAAACATGCTCTATGTATCTATCCGTGATGAAACGAGTAAAGTTAAAAGTTAAAAGTAAAGTCGAGATCAAGGGGAAGAATGTTAGATAGATCTCTCCCCGTTCGATCCCAACGACCGAAAGAAGTCCCTTATCCGCGCCTGATCGGGGGCGCCCCAACCTCATCTGGTGGGTGGCCCCTGTCACCGCGCTATATAAAGAGGTGGGGTACCGGCAGCACGCAACACGAGGTTAGTCGCTGTGTCGTACGCCCCACCGATATCCCTACCAATCTAGGGTTAACGCGAGTCGACGGGAAGCACCACCACCACCGCACACCCACGCCGTCGCCCTTTCCCCATGGCCACCAGCTCCGGCTCAGGCATCCCCTCTGGCTCGTGTTCTTCGAGCTAAGGCGCAGGTAGTCTCTCTCCGATCTCTCTCTTCTCCTCTATCTACTCTCTCAGACTGAACCTAAAGAGTGCTACTGTAGTCATCTAGAGTAGAAAATCCAAATGGCAAATATAATAGGTTCCTCGTGCGAGTGCGAGACAAAACGTCCACAACAGCATCATCCTACTAGTTGGCGCATGCAGCAGCGTGGGGGAGCAGCGCAGCTGAGCTGATGCATGCATGCATGGGGCTGATGCGAGTAGATGCACGCGAGGCATGCAATAATAACTTTTTTGGATATGGAACTTGCAACATTCCTCTTGTTTCTTGCAATCTTGCACTAATCTCCCGAACGACCCCAAAGCAAAACAGTCTGTTCACATTTTGGATAAAAGTGTTAAAAGAAACACAGAAAGAAAGTCGTATATGCCCTGAGTGTGGCCGCCTGCAGTTGTTCAGAATTCGGCGTTGCACGATCAGAATGATTCGCGAAAATCATATCAAAACTCAGGAAACCTGTGTCGCACGGTAGTCTATCACAAAAACATTCAACTAGATGCAAATCGTCCGAGACGCTAAGGTACATTCATGCATGATATGCAGTATTAATATCAAGTTACACCGTACCACATCTGAATGAAGTAGTAGTATCTCGATATTTCCTCGCTACGAATGACGACTCACGACAACCTTGCACTAGTAGAAAAAGAGTCATACGTCTATCCCAGTTTGGAGCATTACTCCCGGTTATAGTTAGATCCGAGACTAATGTCAGCATTAGTCCCGGTCCAACGGCTAGAACGCCAACAATCTTTAGTCCCGGGTCAAACGGGACCTCTAGTCTCGGTTCGTATCACCAACCGGGACTAAAAGTGGTGCCCTTGGTGTCAACCCGTTTAATCCCGGTTCGTATCACCAACCGGGACTAAAGATCACATCTTTAGTCCCGGTTCGTATTACCAACCCGGACTAAAGAAAGTGGGAATTTTTTTTCAAGTTCTGCGATGGCAGTAAAACGGGCACAAATCCGTCTGAAAATCGTCTTTTCTAGATTCAAAATTATGCCAAAAAATTATAAAAAATTTAAAAAAAAAAAATCCTTTGAACTGTAGTTATATTAAGTGATTTAGTTGTTACAAAAATTAACAAATATAAATTTCGACATAACTTACAAAAAAATGTTATGAAAAATTCAAATGGCCATAACTTTTGCATACTATGTAAAAAAATACAACCTATCAAAACATGCAGAAAAAATTAGCTCTTTGATTTCAACATCCTTAGGCCGTTTTGGATTCTTAAAATTCGAAAAGAAAAAAATTATTTCATAAATTAAATTATTTTAGTATTTTATGTTATATTTGAATTCCTCGCATTTTTCTGATAATTATGGATATATTATTTGTCAAATTTCGATTTACAGATTTGAAGATATTATTTATGCCATATTAAATGAATAAATGGCAAAAAATGAATAAAATATTAATTTATTTAGTTTTTACTTTCATTAGAATAAAATATTATTATTACTTATTTATTGTTGTTTATTAAAAATAGTTGTTCTTAATTTCAAAAAAATAAAAACGTGTCACATATTAATATGAGTTAATAGGATTGATATACTAGTCTTGACAACAAGTTATCATTGTCCTTCGCGCGGGCCGAGAGAGATGGAATAGAGAAGTTAAGCGTGCTGGGGGTGGAGTAGTGCTAGGATGGGTGACCGGTCGGAAAGTTTGACTGTAAGTACAATTTGAACTAAGATTAAGTATAATTAGTGTTAAAAATGAGAGATGTGGGAGACTAACGAGTCAAACAATTCAAAAGTTAAGAAAAAATTAAAAAAATAAAAAAAATTGGAAAAAAGTTCAAAAAAAGAACCTTTAGTCCGGGTTCGTATTACAACCGGGACTAAAGGTCCTGCGCGCTCGACGCTTCCCTTTAGTCCCGGTTTGTGACCGAACCGGGACTAAAGGATGGAGGCTTTAGTCCCGATTGTCCCGTCCCGGTTGGGCAACCGGGACTAAAGCCCCTTACCAACCGAGACACATGGCCCAGTTTGCACTAGTTGTCCCAGCACGTGGGGCACGTCGCCGCCATGGGGAACCAGTCGGAAACGCACCGGCGGTGGAACGCGTGCGAGCAGCCCGCCAGCACGACGGCGCTCTCTTGCTCCAGTCCATCGAGACAGATGGGGCAGTCTCTCTCCCCGATGTCGTTGATGTCAGCCACTCCTTGCACGCCATCAGGAGAGCCCGCTCGTCGTGTATCACCCGGAGTTGCACCTCCATCGCGAAGCTGAAGCTGAATCCGTCACCGCGGCGAGCCGCGTTGACTAGCACCGGAACGATGTCCCCGGGCACGACGGCGCCCCACTCGTCCTCCGTGAGGTGTCGCGCGCAGGGTGCCCAGCATCCCGCGCAGGGTGCCGCTGCAGGTGTCGGCGCTCCGGAGCGCGGCAATGTTGCCGATGGCGAACGTCGTCATGGTGCCACTGGTGGCGTGCTCCTGCTCCTGCTTGTCCTGTGGCGCCGCGTCGGCGAGCCTCCAGTATGCATACTTTCGGAGCACCGGCTTCGTGTTGATATATGCGTGAAAGAGCCTCACGCGTAGCGTTTACAGGAGAGATAAGATCATGGTTGTTACATCTGAAGAGATAAAGAGACAACGTGATCTTCTAGAGAATCGTATCTAAGGCAGCAAAACAACTTGGAGTACTAGTCCATAATTGTGTACAAGAAATATAACACCTTACAACATAAAATCTAATAGCTCCTCTTAATCACAACCTTCTGAAGGTTGAGATTACATTTGAACTCATTCAAATTTTTAACTACCAAAGCTTTTGTGAAACCATCTGCAACTTGATCTTTACTGGATATGAACTTGATCTCAAGCATTTTGTTAGCAACTCTTTCTCGAACAAAATGATAGTCTACTCAATGTGTTTAGTTCTTGCATGAAAAACAGGATTTGCTGATAAATATGTAGCTCCTAAGTTATCACACCATAAACAAGGTTTTACCTTCAGATGAACACCAAGTTCACCAAGCAAAGCATCAACTCATATTAATTCTGTCGTAGCATTCGCTAATGCTTTGTATTCAGCCTCTGTACTAGACCTTGACACTGTGGCCTGTTTTCTTGCACTCCATGACACCAAATTTGGTCCAATAAATATATCAAAGTCTCTAGTGGATCTTCTATCATCTAAACAGCCTGCCCAATCTGCATCTCAGAATTCACTCAACAAACTGGATGAAGACTTCTGAAAAGTAAGACCAACATGTATAGTACCCTGAACATATCTTCAAATTCTTTTTGCAGCTGTCCAATGAGCAGTTGTTGGAGCATGAAGATACTGACAAATTTTATTTACTGAGAAATAAATATCAGGCCTTGTGAGTGTCAAGTTTTGTAAAGCACCTACAATTCTTCTGTATTGTTTACTATCATCAGGACCAAGAGTAGTTCCCTCAGTCAAAGACAATTTTTCAGTGGAAGACAAGGGTGTGGGAGAGGATGTGCACTTTGTCATACCAAATTTCTTCAACAAGTCTGATATGCCCAATTTGCATCACCATTCTATATCATAATTTACCTTTATTCATTGATATTTGTCTTATTATGAGGTATTACTTATGGCTTTTCATCTGTTTATGCATGTTGGATGATTCTTGGAGGATGGACTGCCGGAGTCTGGATTCTGATGGAAAAGAAGGCGTTTCGGTTCAATTTCGCGAAGATCAGAAAATACCAGAAAAATATGGAAACGTATTATTTTACTAGAAGACGAAGGTTGTCAGAAGGAGGGACGAAGTGGGGGCTCAGGGGACCCACACCCCTAGGTGCGAGCCCACCTGACCCCATGCCTAGGGCAGATGTGGACCACCTGCCCGGCCTCCAACTCCGCCCCTTCGCCTATATCTTCCCTTCAAAACCCTAAGGCTCGGGGAGGGACCACAAATAGATTTTCGCCGCCTCTCGGGGGCGGAAAACACCGAGAGAGAAAGATCTCTCCGGTAGACAGATTTCTGCCAGGGGAATTCCTTCCCGAATAGGGGAAACCATCGCCATCAACATTGTCATCAAGCTAGGCTTCATCGGGATCATCATCATCATCCACACCATCATCTCCACCAACACCATCATCACCACTTCGTCCCGCTGTAACAATTGTGTTGGATATTACTTTAGTTCTTAGGGGAAACTTTCCCGGTGTTGATTACTATTATAGTTGATGCTTGTGAGTGGAACCATTGGATTATTGTTTATGTTTAGATTGTTATCCATTATCATATCATCTTTGATCTTGATCCATATGATGTCTTGTGAGTAGTTCGTTTAGTTCTTGAGGACATGGGAGAAGTCATGTTTTAGTAGTGAATTTGTGATGAGTTATTATTCAATGGTTCAGTATTTAAGTTGTGGTGCTATTATTCTAGTGGTGTCATGTGAATGTCGACTACATAATACTTCACCATTTATGGGCCTAGGGGAATGCATTGTATATTTGGCTACTAATTGCGGGGTTGCCGGAGTGACAGAAACCTGAACCCCCATTACGACACCTTTACACAAGAGAGCGTAGGATCTCAGAGTTTAAGGATGTGGTTAGATTTATATCTTAATTACTTTCCTATAGTTACGGATGTTTCCAGGGGTTTTAATCACAAGTATGTATTAGTCCTAGGAAGGGTGGTATGTTAGCACAGGTTCACCCACACAACACTTACAAACACCAGAGAAGACTACTCAGCTATTTGAAGCAAAAGCACTTGACAGAATTCTCATGTGTCCTTGAGAACGTTTGGTCCTTATAAGTATTTCCACCGGCTTGTCCTTTGCTAAGAAAGGATTGGGCCACTTTATCCGTTTGTTCGTTACTTTTGTTACTTGCTGCTTGTTCTGTTGCCTTGTCAGAAAACCACTAAAAATCTGTTTGCTAAGTATTCACAGGGATTTCCTGCTCCATACCACTGTTTAGCACCTTCTGCTCCTCGTTGGGATCGACACTCCTATTTATCGAAAGTACTACGATACACCTCCTATACTTGTGGGTCATCAAGACTATTTTCTAGCGTCATTGCCGGGGAGTCAAGCCCTATTGAAGAGCGGAACTGGTAAGGGAAACTTTCACTGTGAGTATTGCTCTTATTACTGCTTGTTACTTTGTTTCTAATATGGATAACCCATTTGGTTTTCTGTTTGGGAAAACTAATACCACTGCTAGGATTGTAGATGAACCACCTCCTATTGAGATAGATCCTTTTAAGATACTTACAAGTAGTGTTAATCGTGTTATGGATAATTATTATTTTGGGGATGGAACTATCCATCCTGGTGATCACTTGCTTTTTATCCATGAATTATGCTTGTTGTTTAAGTGTGCAGGTATCACAATTGAACAGGTGAAGAAGAAGTTACTCTCCATATCCTTGAAAGGGAGAGCTGAAGAATGGTATAAGCTGCTGAAGAATGGACAATCCATGGAATGGGAGCAGATGTCATCTCTCTTTTACTCTAAATTTTATCCTCCCAGTGAGATCCATAAGGATAGAAATCTTATATATAACTTTTGGCCTCTTGATGGAGAGAGTACAGCTCAAGCTTGGGGGAGATTGAAGTTACTAATGCTTAAATGTCCTATTCATGAACTCCGTAACAATATTATTCTCAATAACTTTTATGCTAGGCTTTCTTTTCATGATAAAGATTTACTAGATGCTTCTTGTGCTGGACCATTCACACGTATGAAGGAAGAAGCTAAATGGGATCTACTAGACCGTATTCAAGAGAACACTGAATCTTGGGAGAATTACAAAGGAAGAAAGTTAGGTATAAACTACGATTATGAATGCATCAAATCTTTTATGGGAACTGATAGCTTCCGTGATATTAGCAATGAGTTTGGTATTGATTCCCAAAGTATTGCCAGCTGTTTTAAGGCCTTTGCCTCTTACATTGAAATTACCAAGAAGAAGTGGAATAAGTACCATGCTC
Source organism: Avena longiglumis (assembly GCA_030063025.1). NCBI lineage: Eukaryota > Viridiplantae > Streptophyta > Magnoliopsida > Poales > Poaceae > Avena > Avena longiglumis. The sequence continues at coordinate 414,304,278 of CP125975.1, read as the reverse complement.
CTTATAAAGATGTTGTTAATCATGATCCCGTTAGAAGTACTCAAGTTTGTACTACTAATCATATTGTGCCTGAACCCCATGTGGAGAAAATGTCATTCCCAGCTAAGGTAAAGGAGTATTCTATGATTATTAGTGCAAATAACAAAGATATAATGAAAACTGTGTAGCCTGGTAAGCATTTCAGTGATAAACCTGTGGTAGCTATTGTGAAAGACACTGTCACTAGAAATATAGAGTATGAGCACATTGTCTTCTGTGAAGACGCTTCTAGTATTATCTCTCATCCTGGTAAGGCTAGAAAATCTAGTGTTCCTGTGCTTTTTGTTTAAATTGGTGATCATTGCTACTATGGTTTATGTGATATTGGTGCTAGTTCTAGTGCTATTCCTTATGAGCTTTATAGGGAAATTATGCATGAGATTGGTCCTTGTGAGCTTGAGGATATTGATGTGGTTATTCACCTTGCTAATAAGAAAACCATTTGCCCCATTGGCATTGTAAGAGATGTGGAGGTTCTCTATGGTAAGATTAAGTATCCTGCTGATTTTCTAGTGCTTAATTCAGCAGCTAGCAAAACTTGTCCTATCATTTTTGGTAGACCTTTCTTGAACACTTGTGGAGCTATTATTGATTGTAGGAAGGAAAAAGTTTTAACTAAGTTTGATAGAGATTCTTATGAGTTCAACTTTTCCAAATTTGCTAAAGCTCCTTATGAAAATAGCTTGCCTAATAAAGATTTCAGGATGGAACAACTTGCTTCTATTGATCCAGTCTATGACCTTGGACCTCATTTTGATAACTATAAGTATGCTTATTCCGATGATAAAGTTGTTTCCAGTGACAGTTATATTGTTAACTTTATTCAAAGTTCTACTAAAAGTTATTATGAGAGAGGGAAACACGGTTTTATGCATCTCAATGATGTTAAGTTTCCCCGTTTTATGCTGAAAGCTTTAAAGTTGCATCTGTTTTGTCTTCCCATGCTCGTGGCTTTTTGTTTCAATAATTTGTTTTCTCATGATACCCCCATGCATAGGAAGTGGGTTAGTCTCAAGTGTGTTCGTTATTTGCTTCTTGATGCTCTCTTTCATTCCAAATATATATCCCTTGTGAGCATCTTTGAAAGTTTCAAGCCTAACTTAAAGGCATTAAAGAAAAGTACTTGTTGGGACATAACCCAAGAGTTTTTTCAAGTCTTCGAAGTTATTACCTCTGTAATAACCGCTCCTTATCCTTTTTGTTTTGGTTTTTGTGTCAAGTTCAACTACTTTTGTGAAGTAGAGGAGTTGTGAAAAGTGGTTGTCCTGGGACAGATTTTTGTGCTGCATTGTAAAAATTCGTGAGGAAGCTAAGTACTTTGGATGGAGCTACATTTTTCTGAGCTTGTTCTCCAAGTTGTTACTTAACTTTCATCAGTTCTGCACTTTTTTTTTGAGAAATAGAAGGTCTTCGGGAAAATCAATTTTTACTTGCTGGTCTGTTTTGACAGATTTCTGCCATCATTTGCATTTGCCTCTTACAAAAGCTTTTGTTTCGATGGGTTTTCAGTTGAAGTGTGTACCAAATGTTTATTGTTTTTGCTTACACTAATGTTTTCATTGAGTTTGTGCAAAAGTTTTGTATGAAGGAAATGCTCAGGAGAAAGAAAGAAGGAATCTGCAGGGTTCGTCTTTGAATAGGTAAAAGTGGTGAAAACAGAAGGTTCGTGAAACCCCAATCTTTTTATATTTTTTATGTTTTTAATACATAAGGGAAGTTACGAGATGAAACTGAGGAGGAAACGGAGCCCGGGTGGAAAAACCCACCCCAGGAGCGGGCCCAACCTGGACGCACCTGGAGGGGGTGTGTCCCCCCCCCCCTCGAACTCCGTCTCCGCCTTGTTTCCGTGTCAAAACCTTCCTTATGCATTGAAATTCGTAATATATAACCCACCGGGTTCCCCGAGGTTCATGCATCATGTTCTCGTCGTGTTTTCATTTTGATTTGTTTCTGTCAGGAAATCTTCTCAAGTTTAGAGCACCATGGCCTCCGCCAACGACAAAGGCAAGAAGCCCGAGGAAGAAGAACCTCAAGTCCCCAAGGAGGAGGAGATTTCGGTAGGGTATGAAGGTGACATGGAGGAGGACAAGCACACTCAGCTACGTCACGCAAGCATTGGTTTGGTGGCACGACCTACCAAGCTTAAGAGGACAGCACGGATGTCTACAGGAGGGAAATCTCGATGTCATACTCTCTCTCCACGATCATCTCCTCCACGTAACAAGAGACCCTTCCATACACTTATACATGAATATCAATATCAACATGTGGCCAAAGGGAATTTGCCCTCGGTTTGGGATATGCGTCGTTCTAACAATGCAGAGAAGGATCATGCTAAGGATCAAGAGTGGGGAAACAATAACAAGAACTGCGATTCTCGGACTGACATGATCATGAACCATATAGAGCAAAACTCGGAGCTAATCCGTACTCTTACTTTTGATTCGAGGATTTGAAGAAACTTATTGAGGAGCTTATCAAGAGCACACCACCACCACCGAAGGAGTAATTCATCATCAGGTTTGGCATCCCCTTAGCTTGTTCCAAGCTTGGGAGAGTGCCACGGTATCACCACCATTATCTTTTGTCTTTTACCTTTTTAGTGGATTCAAATCTATGGTAGAGATGTTATCTTATAGTTTGGTTTGCATGTGGAAGTATCTCTCCTTTAGTTGATTATCTATGTATCCCTTGGTGTGAGTGCCTTTATTGGAATATTAATGAGAAGTCTCATCTTTTACTTTTTGCACTTCTTATTTTAGTTTGCAATCTCTATTATATGATGGATCTTGTTGTTCAGTATTGGCACCACTTTGGGATCATCAAGTGGATCTAAATTGGTTTTGGCAAACCAAGTTCTGGTCAGTGGCTTTAGTTTGAAAGAAAAAGAAAGAAATAAAAAGCTTACAGGTATTTTGTATCATTTGTTTTCTTTCTTGTTGGCTCATAAGCTTAGTATTCTTTATTTAAGATTCTTTTGTGTCTTCAAGTAATATTGCATGTTTGGATTTATTACTTGTATGTTTGCTTGTTTCTTTCAACTCTCTTGCTTGCTACCCAGCCTTGCTAGCCAAAAACCTGTTTTGAGAAGGCATACTTCTCATGTTTCCAAAATCCTTTAAACCCAAAACTTTTGCCACTTGTGTCCACCATATCTACCTAGTAGCTTTCACTATTCCAAGCAAATTATCAAGCTTCATCTACCTTTCAAATTAAAAAGTATTTTGTTATGTGAAAACTAGTTAGTAAAGCTCTCACGAACTTGATGGCACACCTTATTTCCTTGCCCCTAATAGACTTGAACCATTGTGAACATCGAATTTGTATATGCTTGCATCTATACGTTGGAATTAGCAGAACCGTGTTGTCATGGGGAATGTTTTTAACATTGCACTTGTACTTTGTACATAGTATATCGTGCTCTTTTGTCTATGGATGTCAACAGTGTGAAATAAAGAGGGAACTTGTAAGTCCATGGAGTTTGTATTTTGTGTTAGAGAAACGCCTGGGCCGCTAGCCTAAGCCATGCTTAATCATGGTGGAAACTTGTAGCATCACCATAGTGAGTCATCTATGAAGCATCCTCAATAAAAAGCTATACACACAGTAAATAAAAAGATCATTGAGATGCTCATTGCCTGCTTGCCTTGTCATTTTGGTTATGGGAAAGCTCTTGTACCATGTGCAAGGGGTACCCCATTGGCGGTTCTCAATGATATGCAAATACTTACAATGACAAGAACTTACCTGGGCCAAAGTTGAGTATGCATGAGGAGTGGCCCTCATATTCAAAGGACATGAGATTTCCAACTTATATTTTCTCAAGCATATACTCCATCTTTGTTCACTTCAACCTTAATCATCTCAAGATGCTTATGATAGGGGCAATGAGGGCTCAAAGCTAGTAAGTACCATAATCTTTTGGAAGCTCTTTATGACTTGTAAGAGAAGGGACCTTTCTCCTAGTTACCGGTTTGAGTCAGTAAACATAGTTCCTCTCCATCTCCAGCAAGCATTTGAGTTATTGTGTTTCAAGCATTCATATGGTGATTTATTCAATCATGTTCTTTATCTTCCTTGTTTGCACAAAACTCTTATCTATTGAGTATTACTTTGAAAGCCTTCACTTGTGAAAAACCTTTTTGAGCAAAGTGTGCTTCTGTTTTGAAACTTCTACAAAAAGCATTTTGTGAAACTGTTTGTCAGGTGTTCTCTGACCAAGAATAAGTTTGCCAATTCCAATTATGATTTATCTTTATGCATCTCTATTGTGACTGCTATACTTGGTTGCAAGCTAAGTTATATAATGGTGAGTTGCTTTCTTCTATGAGCTGTGTAATGGTAAGTGTGATGCTTCTTGTTCGTATTCTTTTATCGACGCTTCACTCCATAAACCTATGGACATGTTTACTGAGCTCAGTATTCGCTTGGGGACAAGCGCAGTCTAATCTTGGGGGAGTTGATACGCCCAATTTGCATCACCATTATATATCATAATTTACCTCTATTCATTGATATTTGTCTTATTATGAGGTATTACTTATGGATTTTCATCTGTTTATGCATGTTGGATGATTCTTGGAGGATGGACTGCCAGAGTCTGGATTCTGATGGAAAAGAAGGCGTTTCGGTGCAATTTCGCGAAGATCATAAAAATACCAGAAAATTTGGAAACGTATTATTTTACCAGAAGATGAAGGATGCTAGAATGAGGGATGAAGTGGGGCCTCGGGGGGACCACACCCCCTAGGTGTGGGCCCACCTGACCCCGCGCCTAGGGCAGGTGTGGCCCACCTGCCCGGCCTCCGACTCCACCCCTTCCCCTATATCTTCCCTTCTAAACCCCAAGGCTCGGGAGGGACCACAGGTAGATTTCTGCCGCCTCTGGGGGCGGAAAACACCGAAAGAGAAAGATCTCTCCGGTAGACAGATTTATGCCGGGGGAATTCCTTCTCGGAGAGGGGAGAACGTCGCCATCAACACCGTCATCAACCTAGGCTTCATTGGGATCATCATCATCATCCACACCATCATCTCCACCAGCACCATCATCACCACTCCGTCCCGCTGTAACAATTGTGTTGGATATTGCTTTAGTTCTTAGGGAAAACTTTCCAGGTGTTGATTACTATTGTAGTTGATGCTTGTGAGTGGAACCATTGGATTATTGTTTATATTCAGATTGTTATCCATTATCATATCATCTTTGATCTTGATCCATATGATGTCTTGCGAGTAGTTTGTTTAGTTCTTGAGGACATGGGAGAAGTCATGTTGTTAGTAGTGAATCTGTGATGAGTTATTATTCAATGGTTTAGTATTTATTGTGGTGCTATTCTTCTAGTGGTGTCATGTGAACGTCGAATACATGATACTTCACCATTTATGTGCCTAGGGGAATGTATTGTGTATTTCGCTACTAATTGCGGGGTTGCCGGAGTGACAAAAACTTGAACTTCCGTTAGGACACCTTTGCACAAGCGAGCGTAGGATCTCAGAGTTTAAGGCTGTGGTTAGATTTATAACTTAATTACATTCCTGTAGTTATGGATGTTTGCAGGGGGTTTAATCACAAGTATGTATTAGTACTAGGAAGGGCGGTATGTTAGCACAGGTTCACCCACACAACACTTACAAACACCAGAGAAGAGTACTCAGCTATTTGAAGCGAAAGCACTTGACAGAATTCTCATGTGTCCTCGAGAACGTTTGGTCCTTATAAGTATTTCCACTGTCTTGTCCTTTTCTAAGAAAGGATTGGGCCACTTGCTCCGTTTGTTTGTTACTTTTGTTACTTTCTCCTTGTTTTGTTGCCTTGTCAAAAAACCACTAAAAATCCGTTTGCTAAGTATTCACAGGGATTCCCTGCTCCATACCACTATTCAACACCTTCTGCTCCTTGTTGGGATCGACACTCCTATTTATCGAAAGTACTATGATACACCCCCTATACTTGTGGATCATCAAAGTCCATAGCATATTTTTCCTGGGTAAGAAGTAAACCATTCTGAGTTTTCTTTACCTAAATACCGAAAAAGAAGTGCAGATCTCCCAAGTTCTTAAGTGCAAATTCACTATTGAGATCGGCAAGAATAGCAGTGATAGCCTGATTTGATGAACTAGTGACTATGATATCATCAACATAGATTAGAACAAATATCATGACATTATTTTTATTGTAAAGAAAGAGTGAAGTATCTGCTTTGGAGGGAGCAAAACCAAGTTGTTGCAGCTTGGTGCTAAGCCTGGAATACCATGCTCGAGGAGCTTGCTTGAGTCCATAAAGAGCTTTGTCAAGTTTGCAAATATAATGCGGAGTAGCGAAAGACTCAAAACCCGGGGGGTTGTTTCATGTAGACCTCCTCATCCAAAACGCCGTGCAAAAACGTGTTCTTAACATCTAGCTGTCGCAGACTCCAGCCCCTGGAAACAGCAATAGACTGAACAATTCTGATAGTTGCTGCCTTGACAACAGGACTGAAGGTATCTTCATAATCTATTTCATATCTTTGCTTGAAGCCTTTTGCAACCAAGCGTGCCTTGTACCTGTCAATTATACCATCTACATGTTTCTTGATACGATACACCCATTTATAGTCAAGAAGATTTTTTGTAAAATCTGGAGGAACGAGATGCCATGTTTTATTTTGCATTAGAGCGTTATACTCTTCTTCCATTGCCTTTCGCCACCTGTCATCCTCAAGATCCTCCAACAGTGTACGAGGTTCACCTATAGATGTGAACAAACTGTATGGAACTGTACCGTCAGTATATATTTGGGTTGTCGTATACCTTTTTGCAACCTTGTTCTTGGTTCATGTAGAGGCACTGGAGGAATTGGTGACGTGATGCCCCCAACATCAGATCCTCTTGAGTTATTGTCGCTGTCAATAGAAGCATCAGTTGTTGGAGACAGAGGAGAAGCCAGATCCGTACATGAAGAGGGCCCCGAGCTGTTGTCATGGCGAGCAGGGTTCCTGATGGCGATCGTGATGATGTCGCGGGCGGGGATCGAGGCGGAGTCCTCGAGTGCGACCGATGCGGGGTCCTTGATCGTGACCCAGGCGGAGTCCACGAGTGAGACCGATCCCGACACGTGCCTGGCGAAGAGGCACAGTCGTGACGTGCCTGACGCGGGCCTGATGAAGAGCACAACCGAGGCGGGGTCCGCGAGGGGACCCAGGCGGGGTCTGCGAGCGTGACCGATGCTGGCGCGTGGTGAGTGGAGAACAAGATGAGGTACGTTCGTGCACCGAGACGGTGGGTCCATGCACGGAGACAGGCGTGGCAGGAGATCCCTCGGGATTGCGCCGGATCGGATCATCCTCGGAAGCAACGCTGTTTCCGTGAGCGTTTGGCGGGCAAAAAAACAGTGTTTTGTCCCGTTTCTGTACTATTATGCTCCAGATTTCTTGCTGTTTCTTGCTATTCCACGTGAGTACTTGCTCCATCATTATTTTCGGTATTACCAGCACCAAACTGCCATGGGTGTTCGGTATATTACCATGTAATCTAGATTAGATGACTCTAGTGCAAGTGGGAGACTGTTGGAGATATGCCCTAGAGGCAATAATAAATGTAGTTATTATTATATCTTTGTGTTTATGATAAATATTTACGTTCATGCTATAATAGTATTAACAAGGAAACATTAATACTTGTGTGATTTGTAAACTTAAATTGAAAGTCCCTGGTATAGCCTCTATACATCACTAGCTTGTTGGTTGATAAATGATTGTGGTTTCCCTATCATGAACATTGAGATGTTATCAACAACAAGATCATATCGTTAGGAGAATGATATGGTGGACATACTCCTATAGATAAGCGTAGCATAAAGATCAAGTCATTTCAATAGTTCAATTGCTATATGCTTTCTGATACATAGTAACCTAATTCCTTCGACCATGAGATCATGCATATCACCTTTACCGGATGGATGCTTTGATGACATCAAACACCACACACCGTGGCGGGTGGCTATAAAGGTGGCATTGAGTGTTCGGAAAGTATTGGTTGAGACACATGGATCAAGAGTGGGATTTGTCCATCCATATGACGGATAGATATACTCTGGGCCCTCTCGGTGGAATGTCATCCAATTAGCTTGCAAGCATGTGACTGGCTCACAAGGGATCACATATCACGGGAATGAGAAAAGAGTACTTATCGGTAACGAGGTTGAACTAGGTATGCAGAGATACCGACGATCATAACCTCGGATAAGTAAACTATCGTGAGACAAAGGGAAATTGGTATCGTATTTAAGTTGTTCATTCGATCGCAAAGTAATCGTAGAAATATGTGGGAGCCATATGAATTTCTAGATTCCTCTATTGGTTATTGTTCGGGGAAGTGTCTCGATCATGTCCGCATAATTCACGAACCGTAGGGAGACACACTTAAGGATTCGACGTTGTTTGAGTAGTTATGGTATGATAATAAAGAGACCGAATGTTGTTCGGAGTCTCGGATGGGATCCGGGATATCACGAGGAGATCCGGAATGGTCCGGAGAATAAGATTCATATAAGGAAAGTCTCGTTTCGGAGTTGGGGAATGATTCCGGTGTTTTCATCGGGAATGTTCTAGAAGGTTCCGGAATGTCCGGCACTCCGGGGGGAAGGGTACATGAATGTGTTATATCAAGTTGGTATGATTGCATCATGTACTAAGTGTCTTCGCTGTCCAAAATAAAGGGTTTATTCAAATCCTAGTTTGAAAAGTCAAACGGCTAGTTTGAAAGTCAAACGACAAGTTTTGGAAAGAGGAGGAGGAGTGGGAAACCGAGTTGGGGAGGGTTTCCCTCCTCCAACCGGCGGCGCACCACCCAAGCCGAGTTGGGGAGGGACTCCCCTCCCTCCCCTTGGCCGGCCGGCCCCTCCACCTATATAAGGAGGGGCAGGGCTCCCTCCTAGACACACAAGTTCCCTGCCCCAAACCCTAGCTTGGCGCCACCACCTCCTGCAGCTGCCGCCGCCTCCTAGGGTTGCCCTAGCCGCCGACTTGGGCTGCCCCAAGCCCTAGCCGCCGGCTCTAGCACCTCCTCCTTGGTGTGTCTAAACCCTAGATCGCCGAGGAGCTCTCTCATAATCCACCATACTCGCTCCGGCTTAAGGCGAAGCCCTGCGAGATCTCCCCTCTACTTCCGGTACCACGCCGTTGTGCTGCCGGAATCGCGAGGAGAGTGCTACAACCTCCGCTGCCTGCTGGAACAAGGGAGAGGAAGGTCTTCGTCGAGTACCGAACGTGTGACCGACTGCGGGAGCGCTGCCGGAACGCAGCGCCGGAAGGATCGTCTACGCGATCTTGAGATCGGGAAGAGTACGACTACATCACCCACGAGAATCTGCTCTCGTTAAACACTTTGGAATCTTCGAGGGTGAGTTATTCCATCGACTCGTTGCTACAATCTAGTAGATAGATCCTGGCTTGTTTGTTTGTATGTGATAGAAATTTTTTGTTTTCCTTGCTACGAAACCCTACAGTGGTATCAGAGCCGTGTCTATATGTAGATCTGTTGCACGAGTAGAACACAATGGTCATTGTGGGCGTTGATGCTTTTATTGTTGATTGCTTCTTGTGTACTTTGCATCTTGCGGTATGTTGGGATGAAGCGGCCCGGGCTAACCTTACATGACATCGTTCATGAGACTTGCTCCACGCTTGACATGCAACTTGTATTGCATAAGTGGCTTTGCGGGTGCCTGTTTCTCCTAGCAAAGTTAAGATCCAATTTACAACGGGTGATTAACAATACTAGTATCAATGTTGTGGTTCTTGTTCGTAAGTTAGAACGACACTTATTGAAAGCCCCAAACCACGTAAAATATGCAAAGAAAGTAGAGGCGTCTAACTTTGTTTTGCAGGGGTGTGCAGTGATGTGATATGGCCATGATTGTGATTATATTTGATGTATGCAATGATCCTTATTGTAAGTTGGCAACCGGTAGGAGCCATATGGTTGTCTTTAATTTCTGTAAAGACCCGCGTGTCTATTCAAATTAGTTGTAATAGTTGAAGCTGGTGGACGATAACCATGGAGAAGCGTCATTGACCTTGATGCAATGCCGGTGATGATGGAGATCATGTTCGTGCTTGAAGATGGAGATCGGAAGCACAAAGAAGAAAGGCCATATCATATCACATATTATGAATTGCATGTGATGTTAATCCTTTATGCATTTTGTATTGCTTAGTAGACGACGGTAGCATTATAAGATGATCCCTCATGCACATGAATTTCAAGTCATATAGTGTTCACCCTTAGTTAGCACCGTTGCTAAAGCTTGTTGTTTCGAAGCACCACGTGATGATCGGGTGTGTTAGATTCCGCAAGTGTATACGTGAGCAAGCCAGATTTGCTCATGCGGAAACTAAGGTTTGATCTTGACGAGCCTAGCATGTACAGACATGGTCTCGGAACACGGATCACCGAAAGGTAAAGCATGAATCATATAGTAGATATGATGAACATGTCGATTGTTCGCCATTGAAACTATATCAACTCTCGTGATGATCGGTGTTGATGTAGTGGATTTGGTTCGTGTGATCACTAAAACAATGTGAGGGATGTTGTTTTGAGTGGGAGTTCACCTAGTTTAATTTTATTAATTTGAACTCAATTTGTCATAAACTTAGTCTAAACTATTGCAAATATGTTGTAGATCAATGGCAGCCCCTACCATCAATTTTAATGCGTTCCTAGAGAAAGAAAAGTTGAAAAACAATGGAAGCAACTTCGCAGATTGGTTCCGCAATTTGAGGATTTTCCTCGCAGCTGGTAATTTGACCTATGTGCTGGATGCACCGCTAGGTGACCCACCTGCAGCTGATGCTTCCGATGAAGTAAAGAATGTTTACCTCGCTCGGAAGAATCAGTACTCCATAGTTCAGTGTGCTATCTTGTATGGTTTAGAATCGGAGCTTCAGAAAAGGTTTGAGAATTCAGACCCATATGATATTGTCGAGGATCTCAAATTGATTTTTGAGACTCATGCGGCAATTGAAAGCTATGAGGCTTCTGAAAAGTTCTTTAACTACAAGATGGAAGAGGGAAGCTCCGTCAATGAGCACGTGCTTAAGATGTCTGGGCACGCAAACAAACTTCAAAGCTTGGGTATAGTGATTCCTAATGCTTTGGGGATTTACCGTGTCCTCCAATCACTACCACCAAGTTACAAGAACTTTGTGATGAACTACAACATGCAGAACATGAACAAGCAGTTGCCAGAACTGTTTGCTATGTTAAAGTCTGCAGAAGTGGAGATCAAGAAAGAGCACCAAGTGTTGTTGGTCAATAAGACCACCAAATTCAAGAAAGGCAAGTCTAAGCAGAAGGGACACTTCAAGAAGGGTGGTAAGAAAGTTACCGCGTCGACGAAGAAGACCAAGGCTGGACCTATGCCTGATACTGAGTGCTTTTACTGCAAGGGAGAAGGTCACTGGAAGCGGAATTGCCCAAAGTACTTGGCGGATTTGAAGAACGGCAACATCAAGAAGAAAGGTATATCTGATATACATGTTATTGATGTGTATCTCACTAGTACTCGTAGTAGTGCCTGGGTATTTCATACTGGTTTGGTTGCTCATATTTGTAACTCGAAACAGGTGCTGCAGAATAAACGGAAGCTAGCGAAGAACGAGGTGACGATGCGCGTTGGAAACGGATCAAAGGTTGATGTGATCGCGGTCGGCACGCTACCCCTTCATCTACCATCGGGATTAGTTTTATACTTAAATAATTGTTATTTGGTGCCTGCGTTGAGCATGAACATTATATCGGGATCTTGTTTATTGCGAGACGGTTACTTGTTTAAATCCGAGAATAATGGTTGTTCGATTTATAAGAGTAATATGTTTTATGCACATGCACCTTTGATAGATGGTCTATTCTTGTTGAATCTCGATAGTGGAAATACACATATTAATAACATTGAGGCTAAACGTTTGAAATCGAGCGATAACTTGACCTATATGTGGCACTGTCATCTTGGTCACATTGGAGTGAAGCGTATGAAGAAACTCCATTCCGATGGACTTCTTGAATCACTTGATAGATGCGAAGCATGTCTGATGGGTAAAATGACTAAGACTCCATTTTCTGGTATGATGGAGCGAGCTACGGACTTATTGGAAATCATACATACCGATGTGTGTGGTCCAATGAGTGTAGCATCGCGCGGTGGTTATCGTTATGTTCTTACCTTCACGGATGACTTGAGTAGATATGGGTATATCTATTTCATGAAACATAAGTCTGAAACTTTTGAGAAGTTTAAGCAATTTCAAAGTGAGGTAGAGAATCAACGTAACAAGAAGATTAAATTTCTACGTTCTGATCGTGGAGGTGAATATCTAAGTTACGAGTTTGGCGAGCATTTGAAGAAATGCGGAATACTTTCAGATTGACACCGGAACACCACAGCGTAATGGTGTGTCCGAACGTCGTAATCGAACTCTCTTAGATATGGTCCGTTCTATGATGTCACTTACAGATTTACCGCTATCATTTTGGGGTTATGCATTAGAAACAGCTGCATTCACTTTAAATAGGGCACCGTCTAAATCCGTTGAAACGGCACCGTATGAATTATGGTTTGGGAAGAAACCTAGATTGTCGTTCCTTAAAGTTTGGTGATGCGAAGCCTATGTAAAGAAGTTACAGCCGGACAAGCTTGAACCCAAAGCGGAAAAATGCGTCTTCATAGGATACCCGAAGGAAACTATTGGGTATACCTTCTATCATAGATCCGAAGGCAAAATCTTTGTTGACAAGAATGGATCTTTTATAGAGAAGGAATTTCTCTCGAAAGAAGTGACTGGAAGGAAAGTAGAACTTGACGAGGTTGTCGAACCTTCTCTCGAAATTGCGAGTAGCGCAGCACCGGAAGAAGTTCTTGTGGTGCCTGCACCAATTAGAGAGGAAGCTAATGATGATGATCATGAAACTTTGGTTGAAGTTGCTACAGAGCCTCGCAGGTCAACGAGAACTCGTACCACTCCAGATTGGTATGATCCCGTTATGAGTGTCATGTTGGTGGATAACACCGATGACCCCGAGACATATGAGGAAGCAATGATGAGCCCAGATTCCAATAAATGGCAAGAAGCCATGAAATCCGAGATTGGATCCATGTACGAAAACCAAGTGTGGACTTTGGTGGACTTACCGGATGGCCGGAAGGCTGTCGAGAACAAATGGATTTTCAAGAAGAAAACATATGCTGATGGTAATGTTACTGTCTATAAAGCTCGACTTGTCGCAAAAGGGTTTCGACAAATTCAAGGAGTTAACTACGATGAGACTTTCTCACCAGTAGCGAAGCTAAAATCTGTGAGGATTATGTTAGCAATCGCTGCATATTATGATTATGAGATATGGCAGATGGATGTCAAAACAGCATTCCTCAATGGAGACATTGATGAAGAGTTGTATATGATGCAATCCAAAGGTTTTGTCGATCCTAAAGATGCTAACAAGGTATGCAAACTTCAACGGTCCATCTATGGATTGAAGCAAGCATCCCGAAGTTGGAATCAACGTTTTGATAAGGTGATCAAAAGTTTTGGTTTTATACAAACTTATGGAGAAGCTTGTATTTACAAGAAAGTGAGTGGGATCTCTGTAGCATTCTTAATACTATATGTAGATGACATATTGTTGATTGGGAATGATGTAGACCTTCTTAATAGTGTCAAGGAATATTTGAATAATAGTTTTTCAATGAAGGATCTTGGCGAAGCAGCTTACATATTAGGCATAAAGATTTATAGAGATAGATCAAAACGCCAAATATCATTGTCACAAAGTACATATTTGGACAAAGTTCTAAAGAGGTTTGGAATGGAAGATAGCAAGAAAGGGTTCTTGCCCATGTTGCCCAATACGACCTTGAGTAAAACTCAAAGTCCGACATCGGCAGAATATAGAGAAAGGATGAGTAAGACTCCCTATTCCTCAGCCATAGGATCTCTAATGTATGCCATGCTATGTACTAGACCCGACATTGCATATGCTGTTAGTTTGACTAGCAGATATCAAAGTGATCCAGGAGTGGATCATTGGACAGCGGTCAAAAACATCCTTAAGTACTTGAGAAGAACTAAGGATATGATTCTTTCTTATGGAGGTGATGAACAACTCGTTGTTAATGGTTACACCGATTCTAGTTGGAACACCAATCCGGATGATTCTAAATCACAATCTGGATACGTATTTATTTTGAATGGTGCAGCAGTTAGCTGGAGGAGTGCAAAGCAAAGCGTTGTGGCGAGATCTTCAACTGAATGGGAATACATGGCTGCTTCAGAGGCTTCACAAGAAGCGATATGGATGAAAGAGTTCATTACAGAGCTGGGTGTGGTTCCTAGTGCACTGGACCCAATGTCTATCTACTGTGATAACATGGGCGCCATAGCCAATGCGCAAGAACCAAGGTCACACAAGAAGCTGAAGCACATCAAGCTACGTTTTCACGCTATTCGATAACATATCCAAGATGGGGATATAAAGATTTGCAAAGTACACACAGATCTGAATGTGGTGGATCCGTTGACTAAACCTCTCCCGAGGGCAAAACATGACCAGCACCAAACTGCCATGGGTGTTCGGTATATTACCATGTAATCTAGATTAGATGACTCTAGTGCAAGTGGGAGACTGTTGGAGATATGCCCTAGAGGCAATAATAAATGTAGTTATTATTATTATATCTTTGTGTTTATGATAAATATTTACATTCATGCTATAATAGTATTAACAAGGAAACATTAATACTTGTGTGATTTGTAAACTTAAATTGAAAGTCCCTGGTATAGCCTCTATACATCACTAGCTTGTTGGTTGATAAATGATTGTGGTTTCCCTATCATGAACATTGAGATGTTATCAACAACAAGATCATATCGTTAGGAGAATGATATGGTGGACATACTCCTATAGATAAGCGTAGCATAAAGATCAAGTCATTTCAATAGTTCAATTGCTATATGCTTTCTGATACATAGTAACCTAATTCCTTCGACCATGAGATCATGCATATCACCTTTACCGGATGGATGCTTTGATGACATCAAACACCACACCCGTAACTGGGTGGCTATAAAGGTGGCATTGAGTGTTGGAAAGTATTGGTTGAGACACATGGATCAAGAGTGGGATTTGTCCATCCATATGACGGATAGATATACTCTGGGCCCTCTCGGTGGAATGTCATCCAATTAGCTTGCAAGCATGTGACTGGCTCACAAGGGATCACATATCACGGGAACGAGAAAAGAGTACTTATCGGTAACGAGGTTGAACTAGGTATGCAGAGATACCGACGATCATAACCTCGGATAAGTAAACTATCGTGAGACAAAGGGAAATTGGTATCGTATGTAAGTGGTTCATTCGATCGCAAAGTAATCATAGAAATATGTGGGAGCCATATGAATTTCCAGATTCCTCTATTGGTTATTGTTCGGGGAAGTGTCTCGATCATGTCCGCATAATTCATGAACCGTAGGGAGACACACTTAAGGATTCGACGTTGTTTGAGTAGTTATGGTATGATAAGAAAGAGACCGAATGTTGTTCGGAGTCTCGGATGGGATCCGGGATATCACGAGGAGATCCGGAATGGTCCGGAGAATAAGATTCATATAAGGAAAGTCTCGTTTCGGAGTTGGGGAATGATTCCGGTGTTTTCATCGGGAATGTTCAAGAAGGTTCCGGAATGTCCGGCACTCCGGGGGGAAGGGTACATGAATATGTTATATCAAGTTGGTATGATTGCATCATGTACTAAGTGTCTTCGCTGTCCAAAATAAAGGGTTTATTCAAATCCTAGTTTGAAAAGTCAAACGGCTAGTTTGAAAGTCAAACGGCAAGTTTTGGAAAGAGGAGGAGGAGTGGAACCGAGTTGGGAGGGTTTCCTCCTCCAACCGTGGCGCACCACCCAAGCCGAGTTGGGAGGGACTCCTCCCTGGCCGGGTCGGCCCTCCACCTATATAAGGAGGGGCAGGCTCCTGAACACACAAGTTCCTGCCCTAAACCCTAGCTTGGCGCCACCACCTCCTGCCGCCAGCCTCCTAGGGTTGCCCTAGCCGACTTGGGCTGCCCCAAGCCCTAGCCTCCGGCTCTAGCACCTCCTCCTTGGTGTGTCTAAACCCTAGATCGCCGAGGAGCTCTCTCATAATCCACCATACTCGCTCCGGCTTAAGACGAAGCCCTTGCGAGATTTCCCCTCTACTTCCGGTACCACGCCACAGTCTTTGGAATCGCGAGAGAGTGCTACAACCTCCGCTCTTTGGAACAAGGAGAGGAAGGTCTTCGAGCACCGAACGCAGGATCGCGGAGCTGCCGAATGCAGTAGGAAGGATCGTCTACGCGATCTTGAGATCGGGAAGAGTACGACTACATCACCCACGAGAATCTGCTCTCGTTAAACACTTTGGAATCTTCGAGGGTGAGTTATTCCATCGACTCGTTGCTACAATCTAGTAGATAGATCTTGGCTTGTTTGTTTGTATGCGATAGAAATTTTTTATTTTCCATGCTACGAAACCCTACAAATAAATCCAAGTGAATTTGCTAAAATCATCAATAAATCTTACATAATATGAATGTTTGCCAGAAGCACAGGTGCTGGACCCCATACATCAGAGAAAACTTGTTCCAAAAGAACAGTGGAAACACTAGTAGAGACATGATATGGCAGTTGATGGCTCTTAGATAGTTGACAAGAATAAATAATGTATGGATTTATTTCAGGAGAATAGGAGATATTATTTTTCCTAAGTACCTGTTAAACAATAAAAGATGAAGGGTGTCCTAAACGACGATGCCATGTAGAAGACGACGGCTTTCTTGTGACGAAGGCTTGCTTGTGAAACTCGGTAGAGGGAGACACTAGCGGGTACAGACCACCATGGCATGGTCCCTTATACAGAATCCTCCTTGTGGCCTGATCCTTGATCAAAAAGAAATATGGGTGAAACTCAAGAAACACATTGTTATCAAGTATAAGTTTATGAACAGACAGAAGATTCTTGGAAGCACTTGGAACATGAAGAATATCATTGAGATGTAAAGAAATATTGGGGGTGCATAGTGTTGAATGACCAATATGACTTATTTGCATACCGTTGCTGTTGGCCGTGTGGACGCGATCTCGTCCATTGTACTTGTCATGTGTAGTGAGTTTACTCAACTCTGACATGACGTGGTGAGTGGCACCTGAGTCGGGGTACTAGTTGGTGTCGACGCCATAGGATGCAACATGAGCACCCTTTGTATCTCCATCATCATCAGAGTCGTGGCGATCTTGATAACGCCACCAACACTCGTTGGCGGGGTGACCATATATCTTGCAGATTTGACACGTCACGTCAATGAAGGGTGTGGGGGCACGGCCACGGCGGTGCCCTCCATCATACCTCCGTCCTCCATCATCACGACGCCGGACACCGTCATCGCGGCGACATCCACCATCATCACAACGTGCATCACATCCATCAGCGCGGCGCCAATCACGGCGCCCATCGCGGCCTCTATCATCACGGCACCTCTAACCGCCGTCACGGCGATCTCCACCACCATGGTCACCACGGGATGTGCGTTCACCACGGGCGGGTGAGCTACCGGGATCACCATGAGGACGCGAGTCACGAATGTTGTTGCGAGAAGGGCGAGTGGCGATGTTGGCCGAGGAAGTAAAGCTGGTGTGTTGGCCTATTTATGACAACATTTCTTGGCGAAGATCGTGAGCACAAACTTGATTAAAAAGATCATAAAGAGTGGTACCGGGGTTTCCGTTGACGGAGGATACGAGGCCGTTGTAGCGTGCGTCGAGGCCGTTGAGGATGTAGCCCACCATCTCGTCTTCTTCAACAACTTAGCCCGCAGCAGCGAGCTCGAAGCTGAAGCCCTTCATCGTTGCGAAGAACTATGCGGCAGTCATCTAGTTTTTCTTGGTGTTGTTCAGCGCCCCTCTCGGATGGTTGATCTTCATGCGAGAGTGGGAGGAGAACATCTTGGTGAGGACGGACCACGCCTCGGCGGATGTGGCTAGGCCGACGACGTGGGGGATGATTTCCGGCGACAACGAGTTCACGAGGAACCCAAGCACTGTTTAATTCCCCGAGAGCCATGCCGCATAGGCAGGGTTGGGGATTGTGATCTTCTTCTGATTCTCATCTTCAGCCTCCAGCTTCTTCTCCGACGCGGCGTCAGTCCCATCGAGTAGGCCGAGGACCTGAGCACCACAAAGAGGAGGATAGACAAGGGTCTTCCAAAAAAGGAAGTTGGCCCGGGTCAGCTTGACGGAAGGGGGGATCCGAGCGCAGTGGAGATCACCGTCGATGAAGAGGACGAGGACGTCATGGCCACCAGGAAGACACAGATCGTGGTTTTGGGATTTTTTGTCGAGGCTTTTGGGGTCGTAGGTGTTGTTTGTCGAGGATTTTGGGGTCGTAGATTTTTTGTCGAGTCTTTGGGGTTTCTGGGTCGTGGTTTTCTTGGGAAGTAGCGGTGGCAGCAAGGAGCGGCGGCGGCAGCAGATCGGGAGTTTGTCGTGTCTTTTCTTGGATGGGTTTTTGGCAGCTAGGTCATGGAAAAGGAAAGCTCTGATACCATATTGATCTACTTGGTTTGGCAGGGAACGATGCATACTTTCGGAGCACCGGCTTCGTGTTGATATATGCGTGAAAGAGCCTCACGTGTAGCGTTTACAAGAGAGATAAGATCATGGTTGTTACATCTGAAGAGATAAAGAGACAACGTGATCTTCTAGAGAATCTTATCTAAGCCAGCCAAACAACTTGGAGTACTACTCTATAATTGTGTACAAGAAATATGACACCTTACAACATAAAATCTAATAGAAGGAACGCTCCACGAAGCTGGCCACGCGCACCTCGAATCGGCCGGCCGGCGCCGGTTCTCCGAGAAGCAGACCGAGAAGTTACGGATAAACGATATCCTCAACATTCATTTTGCTACTCATGTGGATGTGTTCTGTTCCTTGGGCCCAAGAGTTTCTTATCACATAGTGTACTCATGATTTTTTTTCTTCTAGTTAGTCTATAGTTTTTTTGGTCATCGGGGTGCTAATTTTGATTTTCACATGTACTCATATTTGACCTGCGGTCAGTAAAGTTTTGTTCATTCTTATCCAAAGTAAAATGTTGTTCCATGTTCCTCCGCAGCTAATATTTTTTTAAGTTTAGTTTTTATTTTTATTTCATGTTTCAGTTTTTTATTCATTCTAAAAGTATGTTTCCTTTGAAGAGTTGATGTCTTCCATTTGTGCTAAATTTTTGTTTCCATGTGTAGTTTTGATTTTTCCACGAATCGATTTTTTTGTGTTATAGTCTTAGTTTTTTGTTCTAATAGTAGTTGAGATTTTTAGTTCATGCGTGTAAACTTCTCCCGTAGGATCCAACTTTTTATTTCTCTTACCTCTGTTTTGTTCCACCAGTTCTAATTTTTTTATATTGTTGTTACTCACATCGTATGATTCGTTCCTTGGATGCCAATAGTTTATTCCACTTAGCCTTTTTCCCTTTGCAGTCTTGATTTGTTCTATGTCCTCTATACTTTTATGGTCCCCATTTTCTACTTTTTTTTATGAGCGTATATGCAATTTACTCATTTATTGCTATAGTTTTCGTCCCAACTGATGTGTGCTTTCTCCCATTCAATTTAAATTTTGTTCGATTTGAAGATGAGATTCGTTCCTCGAACGTTACAATGTTCTTCCAATCGCAATTGTTTCGATTTGTGTTCCGTGTGCGTTAAAACTTTGACCAATGTAAAATTTTGTTCCTACTTGCGGCACAATTCTTTTCATGGGAACTAAATTTTGTTATAGTTAGCGCAAAATTGTGCACCATGATAGTGTTGGTTTTTCATTCCTCGTGTGGTGAAACTTTGTTCCGCTTGGTCTACAGTTTTGTTCCTCTTTGTGGTGCGGTTTGTCCCATTGCTCCAAAATTATTGCCTAGTTAATTTTTTATGTGTGACGTATATCCAACTCAATTATAGTCCTCTTTGTGGTGCGGTTTGTCCCATTGCTCCAAAATTATTGCCTAGTTAATTTTTTATGTGTGACGTATATCCAACTCAATTATAGTCCCACATCGCTAAGTTATTAGCGAGAGAAACATCTGTTTAAATAGCAGTCCTCGCTCATGTTCTTTTTTTTAAGATTTCATCCTCGCTCATAACAGAAAAGTGGGCACTCACAAAAACGAGAATTACTCACTCGTTTTTCTAAAAACACGGTTAAACAAAACTCAATCATAATATTAAAATTCACGGTGGCATACCTCCCTCCCAACCCCGTGCGGCCACCGGGCCGCACCGGGCAGATCCCCTCCCTCCCGGCCACCCCTCCCCCACCTCGCGCCACCCCTCCCGCTGCCACCGGATAATAATAGTGTTGTCCCAGACAATTTGGGTTTTGATATCCCCAAAATTCTTGTCGTTCTGTAATTTTCAAATGAATCTTCCAATAGCGTCCGTTGGACAAACAACATCGATAAATCCTTCCCTGTTTAGCCAATGAGCTTCAAACCTGAATCTCCTGCTTTTTGGAGATTCAAAAACCGTTGACAAGAGGAGAGGGCAGTGATCGGACAAGGCTGGAAATAACGTGCCCCATTATATCCAGCCGAGCCTAAAACTCGATCTAATCCGCTGAGAGTTGGTGTTCTGCTTTGTCGTTTGTCCAAGTGAAGGCCCTCCCATTTAGCATGATGCCGTTTAACATCAGATCGTCATCGACGACCTTCCTAAATTTTCTCATCAACCTTCCCAAGCATTGCATTATTACTACTAGATAAATAGAGAAGTTTTCGATCTCTGTCTCTTGGTGGTCTGTAGGATCGGGAGCATGTGCCTCTGGTAAAATTTCTTCATTCAAAGGGTGAGCTAGCTCTTTTAATTTTGCCATAGATGATATATACTCCCTTCATTTTAAAATATAAGATGTTTTAGATTTGTGAAGAAAATAAATCTAGATCTTTTTTAGTGTGTAGATTTATCCCAAAATTAAGTGAACCCACATACTAAAACAAGTCTAGATTTAGTACCTCAAGCTTTGTTTGCCGACACCTTTTTTCCTTGGATCAACACAGCAGAGTGTGGTTGATCGACACGTGGGCATGTTTGTAGACTCCATGTCATGTTTATTCTTCTCGCCGCTTTGACCCGTGCCTCCCATCCTTTATTATCTCCTCTCCTCTCCTCTTCTGACCCGCACGACAGAATGGATCCTTCAGCTAGCCATAGCGAGCGAGCACGAGGTGAGAGCAGCAGATCAGTGCCAACGGCGGAGGAGGAGGACCCGTTGCCGCAGCTCCCACTCGCAATGCTGCTCGAAATCGTCCAGCGCTCCGACCTGTGCACCCTCGTCCGCTGCGCCGCCACCCACAATCTCCTGCGCTCCGCCATCCTCGCGACGCCGGCCTTGCGCCGCCGGATCCGCGTCGACCCCGACAACCTCCTCGGCTTCTCCTTCTGGCAGCACACCGGGGGCCGCCGCGCCATCGACACCCCTCCTCTGCTAGGCCTCCAGCGCCTCGTCCGCCTGGACGACGACGCCATCACGGGTTTCAGCCCCGTGGCGTGGCGCCACGGCCTCCTCGTAGTCCGCCGGTTTCCCGGCGGCAGCTACGACCTACGCGTGTGCAATGCTCTCACCGGCAACGTCACCGATTCCCTTCCCCCCATCTCCCTCCCCGTCGAGCCCTCCCCCTCTCTCTGTCGCATGCGCTGGCGATGCCCACAGTCGTTCAGTTTCGTGCTGCTCACCACCACCGGCCGCTCTTTCGAGCTCCTGGCCACCAACATGGGGATGCAGACACAGCTCTTCTCTTCCGACCGCTGGGAATGGGGCCCCGTCCGAGACACCTCCTTTCCCCAGCATCACCACCCCGCAGATCTCCTCTACCAATACTTCTCACGCCCCGCTGTCATCGGCCGCCGAACTATATACTGGCTTTGCTCCGCGTCTCCATCTTCCTGCGAACCGCCTCCCGTCCCCGGCACGACCACCTTGAGATCCTGTCCTTGGACGTGGGCGCCGCGGAGGCGACCTTGACGGAGGTCCCGCCTTACTGCACCTCGGACATGGTCTTCAGACCGGGGCCTCAATTCAACACTCGTGCCCTCCTGGCCGCGGTGCGCGGGGGCCAGCTCTGCGTGTTCGTCTTGGAGAAATACGGGATATCGGCGTGCACAATCGTGCAAGGCTTGGAGCCGCCGACGTGGAGCAGACAGTTCGTCATAACCAGGCCGGAGTTGGAGGCAAGGGCGGCGCTCGCCCCACGCGACTTCACCCAGCTTCGTCTGCACGCGTACGGGGAGAGGAGCGGCTCCATGATCCTGGAGCTGTCGCCCTGCGTCTTCCTCCGGCTGGACATCGGA
Source organism: Avena longiglumis (assembly GCA_030063025.1). Classification (NCBI taxonomy): domain Eukaryota; kingdom Viridiplantae; phylum Streptophyta; class Magnoliopsida; order Poales; family Poaceae; genus Avena; species Avena longiglumis. Next base: position 414,281,823 of record CP125975.1, on the reverse strand, counting down.
GAAGACTTCAGTGTGGCGCGCGTTCTCGGGCTTGGGACCCAAGATAGCCAAGCCAGGAATGCCATATTCCTGGCCTTGCATGAGCAATGAGATTCATACATATGCTCTCTTTGCATTGCTCCAGGACATGAAATCCTTCCCCTCAAGGTACACACACTCCTCTCTGTCTCGTCTTTTTTCTCGGTCGGTCGTCAGGCTTAGACCTTCATGGACAGTCATTTTTACTTGATGCGTCGGTTGCTCCAGCTTCATACTACTTTGTTGCTGAACTATGTGACGCTTATGGGCTTGTGAAGCCCAGATAAGCAAGTGAACCGTACTACCGCTAATCATTAGCCCAGTTATTGTTCTGAATTTGTAGCCCAGATCGGTTGTGAACTTATTGAATTTCGTAGATTACTAATCATTTCCATATAAGGTTGTGCAATTGTCTTTTTTATAGAACTAGCATGCTGACCTGTGATCTTTTATCCCGTTGCAACTGACTTTTTGTTAGAACTAGCACAGTGGCCCGTGCACATGCGCGGGCGACACCTTGATGGTTTATTCAAATTTCTTATACGCATTCATAAAGGTGAAAAGATTATAGACAACTGAATAAAAACATTTAACTAAATCTTATATGATGGCATGTTAGAATTCTTGATATTTTTTATTCAACTTTATGTTTAACATTATAACTCTTGGAATTTATCTAAGTTATATGTATGCCTGAAATTACTATTGTATTGGTCTTGTATTATTGGTCTATGTTTAAATGACAGATATATAGTTATTTATATCTACCTAAATTTCACGGAATGTTTAAATAATATTTGAAACCTCAAGACCATATGAATATTAACTTTTGGTATTTTAATAATATTATGTATAGTGCATATAACTTATTTATCACATTTCCTTGATATGGCCTAGTAAAATTCCTTAGCCAATTGACTTAGTAGCGGTACGGCACAAATTTAAAATTCCTTACCCAATTGACTTAGCACTGGTAGGGTGTAACAGGACACCATCCTAATTCACCGTACCACACCCCTTTTTAGAAAGAAGTTGAAAAAATATTCCCTTTGTTAATTACCCTGCTCCACTTCTACATTTTGTGTCCACCGCTGGTCTCCAATTGGGTTGTCTCAGCTCCAAGGATCCACCAATTTCAGATCGCCAACATTCTCCGAATGGAGTCTAAAAAAGAGCATCAGGAGGACATTTGGGCCAAAAATGGTCATGCGCCTTCGGTCTATGCATGTTGGGGCTTGTGGTTGATGTCTAACGGTTGTCTACTTGGATAAGATGGACGGCCTAGAGGATGGTGTTCTTTCTTAATCAACGAGGATATAGTTATGAATTGGGACCAACCCTTTTTCACTTTTTATTCTGCAATATTTGGTTTTACAATTTAAGTATGAAGACAGTGTCATGTGATATGAAATGATGGTCTTTACTTTCTTCTCCCTTTTATCTTTATTTGATCCATGATTAGTCACAAATTCAAATAGTGCTCCGGGTTTAGTTTTTTACATCCGTAGAAAATTAGCGGACATTATTTTGATTGGTCATATCATTTCTAAAAAGATACCTTTATATGAGTCATGCATAGTCACATGTTTGACTGCCTACCCGCAGGATTTCAATATAATAGAGATTTAAGTTTCATATTTCCGATAGTTGCAATTTGGTTGTAATTATTTCTTCCTTTCAATTAGTTTTGGATTTGGGTTCTTATTATTTCAAAAACAAACTCGCTGTAGGGGGCTTCCCTACCGCATTTCTTTCAAAAACAATAGTTTTGGTTTTATCTGCAAGGCAAAGTACACATGTGTAAGTAGGTCACATGCCACTAATTTTACATTGAGTAGCCTGGTAGTTGTGTTATGATTTTATAATGAGCAACCTGATGGTGGTCTGATGAAAATATTTTTCACATATCACACAACATAAATCAGACCACCATCAAATCGGGCTGCTATTAGCATGCTCGTGCAGTTCAAAAGTTTCAGCGATGGGCCATTTGAATCCCTTTGCAACCTAACTTACTGGCAAAATATGTAATGTATGGTTGTGTTCGTTAATTGCAAGTATTTTCATACCCCTCCACCTTTTCAGTCTTGGGAACGATATCGGCAGTGCTAGGTCCCCAACCATATACATATCTAAAAAATATTGATTATTATTTAAGTTAATTAGTTATTAGCTTTAATTTTTATCATTAAGATGTTATAACTGCTACATGATTATGTATCTGTGTACCAGAAAAATCAAGTGAATTTTAAATAATATGTGTAGATCTATTTTAAATTTTCCATTTGTCCTATTGCAGATGACACCGATCTCTACAGTTATAATTAGCATGAAAGGTGTATTAATTAAAGAAATGAATATGAGAAACGTTCCAATTCCAATTTAGTACATATTAAGTTTTTTAATATGTGAGTGTTCTCATAATTTAGATGCATGCAGTATTTTACTTCTAATATAACATAGCTGTCTAAAAAAACTTATAATATTGTGATTAGTATTGTGTATTGTCCAAATAGTTAGATGGTATGGTGTATCCAAATAATAATAGTTTCGCAAACCTAGATTCGGTATACCTATCATCTAAAAAAACTATAAGATTAGCACATCCCATATTCTTCAAAGCATGTAATCATGGATTTAACATTTAGCTATATAGCTAATTACATCAAATCGTGATACATGTTTATGATAAATTTATAGAGTGGCAGACCATATCCATCCTGCAATATTGTGTATAATAATTTTGGAAGCATAAATTATTTATTTAATTTAATTCAAAGATATAGTAGAAAACCGAAAAATTCTTTGTCTTCGTATTTTTTGATAGGTTAGTAGCATCATCAAGTAAAAAATGATATCTCAAAAAAGATCAAGTAAAAAATGCGGTATATAAAAAGTTGTTCTTTTGTCATACGTAACAACCATGTATTTGGTGTCCATGGGATGGTGTGGAAATGGTAAAGAGAGGGAGTTAGTCACAACCTTAAGTAGAAATGGTTGGAGACAATGAGCGGTATGCTAATTTAACCCCATCATAGAAATACCTTGGAAAACACAACAAATGTACCTGGTTCCTCGATCAATGTGATTTTCCGAATAAGCGCCTCCGGTATGATGCAATAGTATGCTTTGACCATGCACGATTAAATTTTATGCCTAGGTTTAGTGTTTATGTGCACAAAATGGGTAATGAAAAAGAAAGTTCTCTATGTATTATTATGACTCCAAAAGATCAGCCACATAATTTAACCGACACAAAAACATGATGGAGGTTTGTCGTACCTTAAAAAGAATTGGTGTGTATTTATTCACCATATTGTATGTCCTCATTCTATCTTCATAGTTGTCCATTGTCTGTAGTTTCTACTTGTGCATGAATCTAAGAATGGTACATATATAGTTACTTACTCTAGCAATCTAAGAATGGTACATATATAGTTACTTACTCCAATCTCATGCATGTTTTAAGATTGATTCTTGCTGATTTTTTAGGTGAATAGTTGATATGTTGGATTCATTCTGGTCAATAGGACAGTGACTTTTACATAAAATCATATTTTAAAATTCGATTGTTTACCTATGTGGATAATCTACATTAATAAGAAATGTTTATCAATGTTTAATCTACTGTCAAAGGTATGACCATAAATAAATTCAAAGCAAATAGTCCAAAGATCTGATTCTTCTTGACCATCTTCATGAACTATAAAAAAACTGATTTTAGGAAAATTCTTCAATGGACAAAACCTATCAATCTCCCAAACTTTAAAGATCTTGGGTATGCAAGATAGATTGTTCATTAAAATTTGGCTCAAAAGTTCTGACAAGTTTGTTTCCGTTAGATAGTAGATCATACTTACTTTATGGAGAAATAGTAATATGAGGTACGCATACTGAATATGGAAAAGTAAGCACATCATATGAACATGATGGTCTGGTTAACTTATATTGGTGCCAATAAGTTCATCATATTATATTTGATTGTGTCCCAAAGTATTAAAACTTTTTACATGATGATTGTGTATGCTTCGTTTCTATTAGTCAAAGCATTGAACAATTTAGGTATCATATAGGTTGAGGCTTGAACATAACATGTCTATTAGTTGTCGATTATAATTGACACTATGCTACAATATCATAGAACCATCTATTAGGTTACTTTTCATATGAGAAACAATACATGTTGCATATTCCTAACATGGTATCAGAGCTAGGTTAGACCGTTTTCCTACTGCAACATCGTCACAGCCGCCACCGTCCCTGTCGTCGTCGTTTTTCCGACGTCGCCGCCGCCGGCGTGCCGCTGTCTCCGGCCATCTCTCTGGCCGTTCATTTGTCTGTTGCGGGTCGTCTGCCCGTCGCCGGCCACGTCACGTCCACCGCCGCCTGCTGGCTCCCGTACGCCACCGCCCGGCGGGATCTGATCTGCAACGCCCCGCCTCTACATCTCGCGCAGGATCGATTCCCGATCGATCTGATCTGCAACGCCCCGCCTCTACATCTTGCGCAGGATCGATTCCCAATCGATCTGCCCTTCCGATTGATTCCCTGTTGCAAGCTGATGCATCAAGATTCCCTGGATCGACTCACCAAGACGCTTCTTGCCGCTGCCTGTCGGCCCGCCGACGCCCGACGCCGACGCTTCGCTGCCCGCCCGTCCGGCCCGGCCCTGCCCACGTGGATCCCTCCCGCCCGCCTGGATCCCGCCTGCGTGGATCGCGACCACCGCCGCTCCTGCCGGAGTTCGGTCGCCGTTGACTGCCGCCGCCACCGGGAATTGGTCCCCGGAGGTCTGAATTGGCCGTCCTCGGTTGTTAGGCGGCGTCTTGCAGGCTTGCTGGCCGGAATTCTGCTGCCATCTGCCCGCGGGCGTGCATTGACTGAGATCTACAGAGAGAGAGAGAGAGAGAGATGTCTTCTGCATCGGGCTATGTTGTGATTCCTCGCTGCCCGGTGATCTTTGATGGCGCGAATTATCCTGATTTCGCTGCCTTTATGCGCGGCCTCCGTCTAAGGGGTGTGCTCTCTGGCGAGGTCCCCTGTCCGCCATGCCCCCCTGCTCCTGTGGCTCCTCTTCCGCCGACGCCGATTGCTCTCGGCGCTGATGCTTCTCAGGAGGCCAAGGATGCTGCTCAGAGTGCCGATGATAGTGCTGTTGCTGCTTATGACCTGAAGTTCAAGCAGTACTCTGCCTCGCTCGAGTCCTGTCGCCACGCTCTGACTGCCTACACTCAGTGGGTCGATGAGGATGCCCGTGCTGCTGTTGTTCTCACCTCCAGTGTTCTGCCCCAATATGCTGCTGAGTTCATGAGTCTCCCTATTGTTGCCGCTCAGTGGGCACATCTTCGTCAGTGCTATCAGCCGTCTGGGGATGCTCTTTACCTATCTGTGGTTTGCCAGGAGCATGCTCTTCAGCAGGGTGATTCCACTATTGATGAGTTCTATACTCAGAGTGCTGCTATCTGGCATCAGCTTGATTCTCTTCGTACTGCTGTTTGTGGCACATGCTCGTGCTGCCAGATTGTGCGCTCGAATTTGGAGTTTCACCGCATCTATGAGTTTCTGTCTCGGCTCCGCCAGGAGTTTGAGCCCCGGAGTGCTCAGCTGAATGCTCGTGGTCGTGTTCCACTCTCTGAGGTGTTGTCTGAGCTTCGGGCTGAGGAGACCCGTCTCCGTGGTGCTGGTATTCTTGCGGCTCCGTTTGCGCTTGCTACTCATGGTCCTCCTATGCCGTCTGCTCCCTCGACTTAGCCGCGGTCCTCTGTATCGCTGACGATACTACCCACTCCTCCAGGTCAGAGTCAGATTCAGCATCAGCAGTCTCAGGGTCCGAGTCAGCACCAGCAGGCTCGTGGTCAGGGTCGATGTGGTTCTCTTCGTCACTGCTCTTACTGCAACAGGGATGGCCACACTTGAGCCACCTATTATACACGGATCCCGATTTCGCCAAAGACCGTGCTCGTGGGCGGGCTCCTTCCGGGTCTTTAGCAGTTGCTCTCTCTGATCAGGACATTATCAGGAGTCTTCGCGGTCTGCTTGCTGCTACAGGCTCTTCTTCGACGGGCACTGCTGGTTCTGTGACTGATTCTTCAGGCACTGCGCGACCACCACCTTCTACACAGTCAGGTACGTCTCCGTGGTATCTGGATTCTGGAGCTTCTTTTCATATGACCTCCGAGTCTTCTTTGCTGTTCGCTCTTCGTTCTCTCCCTTCTCCTATCCATGTATTCACGGCTGATGGTACCTCTCTTCCTGTTTCTAGTCGAGGCACCCTTTCTACTTCTTCTTTTTCTGTTCCTGATATTTCTCATGTCCCTCTTCTTAAGATGAATCTGTTCTCTGCTATCCAGCTTACTGACTCTGGTTGTCGTGTCATTCTTGATGCTGATTCTTGTTTTGTCTAGGACCGTCGCACACAGGCCCTGGTTGGAGCTGGCCCTCGCAGCCGTGACTCTTCGGGACTTTGGGAGTTAGACTGGCTTCGTGTTCCTTCCGCTGCCATTTCATCTGCCAGTTCTTCTCCAGTCGTCGCCTCTGCTACCATCTCCTTTTAGCAGTGACGTCATCGTCTTGGTCACCTTTGTAACCCTCGCTTGTCGTCATTAGTTCATCGTGGTCTTCTGGGGTATGTCTCGGGAGATGGGTCTTTACATTGTCAGGGCTGTAGGTTGGGTAAACAGATTCAGCTTCCCTATCCTACTAGCACGTCTGTATCTCAACGACCTTTTGATTTAGTTCATTCCGATGTTTGGGATCCGGCTCCTTTCGCTTCGAAAGGGGGCCATCGCTACTATATTTTATTCATCGATGATTTTTCTCGGTACACTTGGTTGTTTTTTATGCGCTCTCGCAGTGAAGTGCTCTCCATATATCGGTGTTTTGCGGCCATGGTCCATACTCAATATTCTACCCCCATTCGTGTGTTTCGTGCTGATTCTGCTGGTGAGTATATCTCCCAGATGTTGCGAGTTCTTACTGACAAGGGCACCCTTGCTCAGTTCTCCTGTCCTGGCGCACATGCCCAGAATGGCATTGCTAAGCGTAAGCATCGTCATCTTCTTGAGATCACTCGTTCCATGATGATTGCTTCTTCTCTTCCGCCGCATTTCTGGGCTAAGTCTATCGCTACGTCGGCTTACCTCATCAATATTCAGCCTTCTGTCGCTCTGCAGGGTGGTATCCCTCTTGAGCGCCTATCTGGACAGTCTCCAGACTACTCCATGCTTCGCTTGTTTGGTTGTGTGTGCTATGTTCTCCTTGCTCCTCGCGACCGCACCAAACTGACCGCTCAGTCTGTTGAGTGTGTCTTCCTTGGATACAGTGATGAGCATAAGGGCTATCGCTGTTGGGACCCCGTTGGTCGTCGGATGCGTATCTCTCGTGATGTTACTTTTGATGAGACGCGTCCTTTCTATCCTCGTCCCACCGCTGGTACCTACCCGGTGGAAGATAACTCTTTTCTTCTCTTTCCTGACACACCTCCTTCTACTCCTATTGTGTCTTCTTCAGGATCTCCTTCCCCTGATGTATCTTCTTCGACACCGTCCTCCTCTGCTCCGTCTAGTTCTCCTAGTTCTCCTCGTTCTCCGGAGTCTTCCTCTACTATTCCTTCTTCTTCATCGTCGTCTCCTGAGTCGTCTTCATCTGATGAGCTTCCCTCTACTCGTCCTGTTCGTCGGCGTCGTGCCACCAACCGTTACTCTCCTAGTCAGTATGGTCTTTCTGTTGCCTCCGAGCCGACTTCTTATCGGGATGCTGAGCATCATCCTGAATGGCAGCTGGCCATGGCTGAGGAGATTGCTACGCTTGAGCACATTGGCACCTAGGATCTTGTTTCTCCCCCTCCCGGTGTCCGTCCTATCACGTGTAAGTGGGTCTATAAGATTAAGACCTGCTCTGATGGATCTCTTGAGCTCTATAAAGCGCGTCTTGTGGCTCGTGGTTTTCAGCAGGAGCATGGTCGTGACTATGATGAGACCTTTGCTCCTGTCGCTCATATGACCACTGTGCGTACTCTTCTTGCTGTTGCTTCTGTTTGTCACTGGTCTGTGTCCCAGCTTGATGTTCAGAACGCCTTTCTTAATGGTGAGTTGAGTGAGGAGGTTTATATGCAACCTCCTCCTAGGTATTCTGTTCCCGAGGGGATGGTTTGTCGTCTTCGAAGTTCTCTTTATGGTCTCAAACAGGCCCCTCATGCCTGGTTTGAGCGCTTTTCTTATGTAGTGACTGCTGCTGGTTTCTCCCCTAGTGCTCATGATCCAGCGCTGTTTGTTCACACTTCTTCTCGTGGACGCACTCTTCTTCTTCTCTATGTTGATGATATGATCATTACTGGTGATGATCCTGAGTATATCGCCTTTGTTAAGGCTCGTCTTCGTGATCAGTTTCTTATGACTGATCTTGGTCCCATTCGTACTTTCTTGGGATTGAGGTTTCCTCCACTTCTGATGGCTTTTACATCTCCCAGGAAAAGTATATTCAGGATCTTCTTGCTCGTGCTGCTCTTGGGGATGAGCGCACTGTTGAGACTCCTATGGAGCTTAATGTTAGCTTCAACCTACTGATGGTGATCCTCTTCCTGATCCGACGTGTTATTATCATCTTGTTGGGAGTCTTGTTTATCTTACTGTCACTCGTCCTGACATCTCTTATCATGTTCATATTCTGAGTCAGTTTGTTTCTGCTCCTACCACTGTTCACTATAGTCATCTTCTCCGTGTTCTTCGTTATCTTCGTGGTACGATCACTCGTTGCCTTTTCTTTCCTCGTTCCATATCCCTCCAGCTCCAGTGCTATTCGGACGCTACGTGGGCGAGTGATCCTTCGGATCGCCGTTCACTTTCTGCTTACTGTGTGTTTTTTGGTGGTTCGCTCATTGCTTGGAAGACGAAGAAACAGACAGCGGTTTCCCGTTCGAGCGTTGAGGCTGAGTTGCGTGCTATGGCTTTGTTGACTGCTGAGGTGACCTAGTTACGGTGGTTACTTGTGGATTTTGGGGTCTCTATTACCACACCCACTCTGGTTTTGTCTGACAGTACATGTGCTATTAGTGTTGCACGTGATCCGGTCAAGCATGAGCTTACCAAGCATATTGGTGTTGATGCTTTTTATACACGTGCTCAGGTGCAGGCTCAGGTTGTTGCGCTTCAGTATGTGCCTTCAGATTTACAGTTGACGGTTCTTCACGAAGGCACGGACCCGAGTGCAGCATGATTTCTTACTCTCCAAACTCAGTATTGTGGATCCACCATGAGTTTGAGAAGGTGTTAGATGTATAAATTTGTATTGTATTTTTTTCCATATGTTAGGGGGCTACCTGCAAATTCGCACTTGTATCTGTATTATATATTATGGTCTTTGACCCCCGGAGAAATACATGTTGCATATTTTTGACAGTGTGCATAAGCAAGAAGTAGGTATACTTACGGGATACATGGGCACTTTGAGAGAATCGATCAAGCACCATGCCACCGCTGCTTCAAGCTGCCGTTGACGCTGTATTCAGGTGCGAGCCACCTGCAGGAGCCGGCCGGTGTGTCTTCAGTCCTTTGTGCCTGTCTTCTTCCTTTCCGTTGAGTCCGACGACGAGACCTAGATACTACAGGAGGAGGAGGAGGCCGGGACTGTCATGTTGACGGCGAGGATAATTACGATCGAGAAGAGTTTTTTCTCCTGTTTTTTCTTCGCGGGTTATGTTCGCATGAAATTTTCAAGAGAAGACCGTGCTTTTGTTGGACAGCTGCACTTTTTGACATATGTGTGCGTGTACACGTGACATGTTAATTAAATTGTCCCTAGTTTCACCATGCCATACATGTTCCCTAGTTTCACCATGCCGGTATTTTCTGATTAACGTGGAATTTTCTAGCTATTTATCTTGTTTCTGGTTAACCCTTATCTTACTTTTAGTATATAATAAAAGATAATAGGTGTAGGTACCGATTGTTCCACTAGATGAACGACTCGTGTCCTTTACTTTTTTAGTGAGCGTGCACCAACCTATGTATCTATCTATTTACTATATACTAGAAATATAAGAGGTTATTTAAGGCATCACGTTGATCCACATATACTACATTATCTCGTCCATTAATCATGTCATGTGTCCTAATTATAATGGCCCGGATTTAATATGCATAAAAAAAAATAACACGAGTCAATATGGCACGATAGGAACATAGAGTTACGTTGCATCGGACAGAGGCAACAACGTTTGACATCATCATTGATATCATCAAGTGGTTTTTAATCTGTTTGTATATAGGGGTATGAAATGGACCTACATGTAGCTGCAGGAGTTCGACGCCTCCGCTAGGACGGTAGTGGGGAATGGAGCGATGATCCTTTTCTGGGCGGACGGATGGCTTGACAGACAGTTGACGAGATAGCGCCAGCCCAACACGTGATTGTTCCGAAACGCGCTTGTAAGAGCCGCACCGTCAAGAGGCGCTCCTTCAATGCCGGTGGATCACGGACATCAAGGGCCCGCTGAGTTCATTGGCCCTCTGCCAGTACGTCCATCTCTGGATCAGAGTAAGGGACTTTGACCTATTGGAGGGGGAGGATACCCTCCTTGGAGATGGACACCGGATGCGTAGTACTCCTCCAAGTCTTGTTACAACGTTTCTTCGAAAGGGTCATCCTCTCGAGCTCTTGGAGGCCGAACTGGCGTATCTGGGCCTCGCCATGGGTCAAGTTCTTCGTATGGCTCGCTTGCCAGGACCGGTCCTGGACGCCTGAGAGGCTGACCCGACTGGGGCTCCCACACCCCCCGCGCTGCCCCTTTGTGTGACTAGTCGACCGAGACCATGAGGAACCTACTTGTCGGCTGCCCATTCTCGAGATCAGCGTGGCACGAGGTACTGTCCTAGAACAGATCCACGGCTTCCCCTCCGGAGGATGAGGTGGACTTCATTGACTGGTGGTTGAAAGTGTGCCGCTCTACCCCCTGAGCTATGCGTAAGGGCACTTTATCGCTTGTGATGCTGGCTACGTGGTGGATTTGGAAGCACCACAACATTATAGTCTTTGACAACATCTCACCGAGCTTGGGCGGTCTTCTGGACACGATTCATTTGGTCCTGGGTTGTTGCTGAGGCTAAGGGTTTGCATGTTCTAATCCCGAACGCCTAGATCTAGTATTGTGTTGAGTTGCACCAGGTGTCCGCTTGTCACGAGCGTGGAAATATTTGTAAAAATACTCTTTTTCTATCAATATACCGAAACGCAAGCTTTGAGTTTTCGCAAAAAAGAAATGGACCTACTCAAACACGAAAGGAAATACGGTGTATGTCAGCACTAGTAGAAAAACGACCTTTCGTTTGGATATGCTCTAGCCTCTAGTCCCGGCCTAGTCTGAAACCGGGACTAGTGTTAGCACTAGTCCCGTTTCGTCACCTTTGCAATGGCTAGGAGGCAGGAACAAACTAGTCCCGGTTCGTTGGACATCTCTAGTCCCGGCTCGTAATACTAGCCGGGACTAGAGCTCTAGAGGGACCAAGGGGAACATATAGTCTCGGGTGGTTATAGAAACCCGGACTAGAGATCATTATGTAGTCCAGGTTCTTGGCACCATCCGGGACTATATATTTCCCCTATATATTCCTTCCTTCGAACCTGCACAAACCCATGACCATTTCCTCCAAGATAGCTCAAGTTCATCCTCATTTTTTGTCCAAAGTTTGTCAAGATTTGGTGGCATCTATCAATCCAAGCTTCTAAAAAGGTTAGCAACTTCAATCCTTCATCTCTTATTGTTAGTTTAGCTCAATGATCTAGAAGTAGAGAGGGATTTCATGCTTAGAAGTAGAGGGAATTTCAGATGTGTAATTTTAAGCAAATTTTGATTATACAAAAAGTTACTGAAAGTTGAGATGTGTATTCTTAGAGTTTCGGAGCTCAAAATTGAATAAGGTTTTCACTGCTTGAGCAATAATTAAAAAGTCAACAATTTTTTATGTTAACAGTTTTGTCCAATTCAAAATTTGATGCATGTAAAATTATATATATATATATAGCGTACACACTAAATTTTTAGATTTGTAAAAGTAAATGTAGTAAAAATGATCCAAAAAAATTATATGATAATTTTTTTTAATTATACTGCAGATGATCCGGGAATGGATGTATGACGCTTCCCAAATGTCTGATGCATTCATTAAAGGCGTGCATTCTTTCCTCATTTTGGCTGAGACAAACAAGCGGAATGGTTTTATGTGTTGTACGTGCCGTGTCTGTTGGAATGAGAAGAATTACTCTTCCTCAAAAACTTTTCACATCCACCTGATTCAGCCAGGTTTCATGTCCGGCTATATTTGTTGGACAAAGCACGGAGAAAGCGGGGTTATGATGAAAGACAACAAAAAAGAAAAGAACGACGATAACCATCCAATGTTTTCTGAATACGGTAGTACTGTGATACGTCGTAAATGTATCTATAATTTTTGATGTTCCATGCTTGTTTAGTATCCACTTTGCTATGTTTTGTCTACACTTTGAGGTATTTTTATACACTATCTGGAACTAACCTATTGACAAGATGCCACAGTGCCAGTTCCTATTTTCTGTTGTTTTTGGTTTCAGAAAAGCTAAAAAATGAATATTCTCGAAATTGAACGGAACAAAAAGCCATTATGCCTATTTTTCCCGAAGCAACACGGAAACACAAAGCAGAGACGGAGGGTGAAAGTACAAAGGAAGTCGCCTAGAGGGGGTTGAATAGGCTTTTAAAATTATTACGGTTTAGGCTCAAGTAAATGCGGAATAAAACTAACATTTAATTTATTGAGCACAAAACCTAGCCACTAAGTTCACCTAAGTGCACCAACAACCTATGCTAAGCAATACAAGCAACAAGGTGATAGCAAGATATAAATACTTCAAGCAAGATGGCTATCACAATGTAAAGTGCATAAGTAAAGGGCTCGGTTGAGAGATAACCGATGGACGTGGAGACGAAGATTTGTTTCCCGAAGTTCACTTCCAAAGAAGCTACGTCTCCATTGGAGAGGTGCGATGGCGCAATGCTCTCCGAACGCCACAAATGGCCCACCTCGAGGTGTGGTGGCTTGATGCTCACCCAATGCCACACAAGGCCTCACCCCGGATGCAGAAGCACGCAACTCACGCCGCCTATTCTCCCGAGTGCACACCACAAAAGGCGGGCACTCGCTCCACTATGGGACGCTTGAGGGCGGTCACCGAACCCGTACAAGATTGGGGCTAACTCCACAACTCAATTGGAGGCTCCCAACAACAAAGCCAAAAAAGGCTACAATGCCACAAAAGGCCAACAAAGCCACAAGAGGCTACAAGACCACAAAAGGTCAACAATCTAACCACACAATCGTCTAGGGTTCCAAGGAACCCAAGAGAAACAAGCCCACAAGCTTGAACTTGCCGAATCTCTGAGGAGAACTCAAACCTATGCACCAAATGCAAGGGCAAGTACTTCTCTCCCAAATTCCAACAACGCTACAAAAGCTATTGGGGGAATAAGGGAGGAAGAACACAAGAGGAGAACACAAAACTCTCCAAGATCTAGATCCCAATGATTCCTTCACAAAGAAGGGATTTAGCTTGGGGGATTGTAGATCTAGATATCCCCTCTCAAATCCCTCAAAAAGATGCAAGAATCATAGTAAGGGAAAGGGGAGAGGGAAAGCTTCTTCAAGGTTAACAATGGAGGAGAGAGAAAGCCAAGAACCAAGAAAAGAGCTGTTACCCACGAAGGGGAAGAGGAGCCCCTTTTAAAGGGCTCCCAGATATGCCTGTTATGGGCATTCGCGACCACAGCCGGAACTTCCGGTGGGGAGGCCAGAAGTTTCAGTGGCACACAAACAACGGTCAACAACGCGAAGCGAGAAACTGAAAACGCGAGTCCTGGTCGGAAATTCCGCTGGTTCACCGGAACTTCCGGTGGGAGCGATACTTCCGGTGGAAGTTCCGACAGAAGTTCCGTCAAATAGACACAACCAGAACAGAAGGTTACTGAATTGTGAGCGGAACAAGAGCCGGAAATTCAACCGGAACTTTCGGCGGCAACTAGGCCTGAGCAGAACTTCCGGTCCCTGGCCGGAACTTCCGGTGGGAGCGGAACTTCCGATGGAAATTCCGACTGAAGTTCCGTCAAATAGCACATCCAAAACAGAAGGTTACTGAACGTGAGCGGAAGAAGACCCGGAACTTACGGCGGCAAAATGCCCTAGCGGAACTTCTGATGAGAAGCCGGAACTTCCGGTCAGGGAAATTCCAGAAAACAGAAAACCAGAAATGCAATAACTTTTGCATCCGAACTCCAAACGAGATGAAACCAATTTTGTTGGAAATATAACGACGAATAGAATCCAACAAAAAGATGTGGAGCCAGAAAACTCACAAGATAAAAAACCGCAATAAGATATGCAAGTGAAATCCTTAGATGATGAACTAGAGCTTGTTATGATGATGACCACAAGCTCCAGATCCTCTCATGGATAAGAACCAAATAATCAACCAAGAAAGATGATGCTATGAATGCAAAGGTTTGAGCTCTCTCTGAACGATGCAAATGAGACACCCGCTTGAGAGCCCCTCTTGATAGAACGGCTATCTTTCCTAAACCTGGTCTCCCAACTAACAACACGAGACCGGCAAAAGAAAAGCCCTATTAAGAACATACCTTTGCCTTGAGCATCCCACTTGAACTTGATGTAGACAGTCTTGTTCTTCTATAGAGGGAACACCTTTCTTGGATGCTCTTGCTTGATGAAGATGAAGACTTGATTGCTCCCCCATACTCCATGGGGAAACCTCTTCTTTGAACTTGTCTTCATCATTATATGAGCATGAGGATGGGAAGCTTCAAGCATGAGATCTTCTAGAGATGGCGCATCTTGAGCTTGCCCTTCTTCATCCCTTCTTGAGGTTGATCCATCTTGATGCAACTCTTTGCACATGTCTTGATCAACTCAAGCTCCTTCTTTCTTCATGATTCCAATGGGCACAAAGCCCTTGGACATTTCTTCATCTTCCAACCTTGAGACCAACACATGGCCCAAGCGATGCCAATGGACTAACCTACAAGTGAAACTCAATTTACACATTAGTCCATAGAGATTGTCATTAATTACCAAAACCACACATGGGGGCATGCATGCCCTTTCAGAGGGGGACATTGTGTTGGAATTATGCCCTAGAGGCAATAATAAAGATGTTATTATTATAATTCTTCTTCATGATAAAGTTTATATTCCATGCTAGAATTGTATTAAGCGGAAACTTTGATACTTGTGTGGTTTATGAACAACACCGAGTCCTTAGTATGCCTCTATGGACTAGCTCATTGATTAATGATGGTTAAGGTTTCCTAACCATAGACATGAGTTGTCAATTAATAATGAGATCATGTCATTGGGAGAATGATATGATGGATAGACCCAAATCAAGCAGAGCAATTAGATCGTGTCATCGTGTTCATCTTTGCGAAGCTTTTTCTTATGTCAAATATTGTATTCCTTAGACCATGAGATAATGCAACTCCCTGGTATCGGAAGAAAGCTTTGAGGTCATCAAACGTCATCCTATGAGAGGGTGATCATAAAGGTGTCTCTCAGGCGATCGGAAAGTACTTGTTGGGTTGTATATATCGAGATGGGATTTGTCCCTCCCAAGTCGGAGAGATATACTTCGGGCCCACTCGGTAATCTATATCAACACCGCTTGCAAGCACGTGGTTAAGGAGTTAATCACAAAGTGATATCGGATTACGGAACGAGTAAAGTACTTGCTGTGAACGAGATTGAACTAGGTATGCCGATACCGACGATCGAATCTCAGGCAAGTAAAATATCGCGTGGCGAAGGGAATATATATGGTATTAATTGAATCCTGGCATCGTGGTTCATCCGATATGATCATCGATGAGTATGTGGGAGTCAATATGGGTTTCCAGACCCCGCTGTTGATTATTGATAGAAGATCATGTCTGCATATTCTCGAACCCATAGGGTCACACACTTAACGTGTCTCGACGCTAGGATAGAATGGATAATTGGTTTATGAGTTTTTGTTTGGAGTCTCGTATGAGATCCAGGACGTCACGAGAGGTTCCGGAATGGTCCGGAGAATAAGATTCATATAAGGGAAAGCAGTTTTTGGATTTTGAATTGTTTTGATTGTTCTAGATTGTACTAAGCTTCTAGAACCTTCCAGAGTGGGACCAACGTGGCCCCACTTGTTGGGAGGAGCGTGGGCCTACGAGAGAGTGCCCTGGCCGCATTGGGCCAGGGTCACAAGGCCCCATAGGCCCAGCCGGCCAAAACCCTAGGGAAACCCTAGGGAAACCTTCTAGAAGGAGGGGGAAAACTTGCCCCCACTCCAACCCTTGGGGCCGCCGCCCTAGGGCTTGGAGGAGGGGCCAAGGGGGCCTGCCAGCTCCTTATATATCGAGGGCAGCGGCGCAGCCCTCCTCCCCCACTCCTTCAACCCTAGCCGCCATACTGCTGCCCTCCAGATCTCTCTCTCTCCCGACTGCGCGTAGGCGAAGCCCTGCCGCAGAAACTCTCCACCTTTGCACCATGCCGTCGTGTTGTAGATCCAATCTATCTCTCCACCCCACTTGCTGGACCGAAGAAGGAGGAGACATCGAGGTGCCGTACGTGTGCATCTCTCGGAGGCATCGCCATTTGCGGTGTTGGATCGGATCGGATATCGAGGAGGAGAAGCTAGTACGACTACATCAACCACGTTCCGTTGAACGTTCCGCTGTGCGAATCTTCAAGGGTATGAAGATCTCATCTATTCCTCCTCGTTGTTTGCATCTCCTAGATTAGATCTTGGCTTTCCTGTTCGCATCCGTAGAATTTTTTTAATTTACTATGCTACGAAACCCTTCAGTGGTATCAGAGCTAGATCTATGCGTAGATGTGTTTCACGAGTAGAACTCAACATGATTGTTGCGGGCGTTGATGTTTTTTGTTGCAAGCCTCTTGTTTGTGTACTTATTATGACGCGGGATAGTGAGATCGAAGCGGTCCAGGCCAACTTTACGCGACCTCGTCATGTAGACCGGCTCACTTGACGCGTGTGGCTTGTTCCACATGCGGCCGTGGATGCCGCCTCTCACTATAGTTGTCATGGGATTTACACCGGATGTTGGCAACCATAATATCACCGTTGTGGCTTTCTGTAGGTAAGAATCGTTCTTAGCTTGTTACTCCCATAAGCCACGTAAAACATGCAACAACACAGTAGAGGCGTCTAACTTGTTTTTGCAGGGAGTGTTTCTGTGATATGGTATGGCCCAAGATGTGATGTGTATGTTGTATGCAATGATCATGTTTTTTAATGTTTCACGACTTGCATGTCGATGAGTACACAACCGGCAGGAGCCATATGGTTGTCTTTATAATTGTGTATGACCTGTGTGTCAACTTCTTATACGCCATGCAATAGCTTTACTTTATCGCTAAGTAGTTAGCCATAGTTGCAGTTGCTATTCATGGTGGAGGCAATCATGGTGGAGTGATGGAGATCATGCTGGCACGCACAAGATGGAGATCATTGCGCGGAGATTGGCTATACCATGTCACATAAAATTATATGCATGTGATGTTTATCCTTTTATGTATCTTATTATGCTTAGATCGCGACGGTAGCTGTAACATCCCAAAAATACCAAACTTAGATCATCAAACACTAATCATCAAGATTAGGGTTAACAAAAACTTTTCTAAGTAAACCCATGAATGCATGTATATGTGTATGCATGGATTTTGAATTTCTTTAAAAACCACCTTGTTTGTGTGATCCATTGCTTTTAAAATGTTTCTTAGGTGAAATGAACATCATCTAAAACATTTCCCACACTTTTCCTAAAGACAAGTAAATCAAAACAAAGATATTAAGTGAATGGTCATTTTGACCAATTTAACTCCCATGCCTACTTTGGCTGTCTCAAACTTTCAAAACCTAACAGAAACTTTTCTGGATCTTTGCACCCCTTGAATGTACTCATAACAAGGTATCAAGGCCCACTTTGTGATCATCCAGAAACTTTCAAATGCATAGTTTAAATGACAATTCAAAATTGAATCTTCTTCATATGGGAAGATCCCACTTTTCCAAAACCCACTCAAACAAGCTCAACTTTCAAAACCCAAGCATCTGCAGACTCACCAGCACCAATCTAGCAAACCCACCAAAAATCATTTCAAAATTCAAAACTTGATTTCATGCGGCCATTTCATCAAACAGGTTGCAGACATAAATCAAACAAAACATCAAACACTATAGTGTGCAGTGTTTTGAGCCTGACTTGTTCCCTAGTTAGCTCACACACAACTCAGTAGATCATCTAGAAAGTTTAGCCCAACACTAGCACCCCTGTGAGCTTGCCATTGCCATTATTGGTGAACAGCCGAGCACCTCAATGCCACCCCATTGTGGACAGCAAGCTAGGAGCAGCAGGAATCCTAGCCAGCATGTCTGGGAGGCAGCCCACCGTCCATCGCCACTGCCTGTCCCAGCCGCGAGCGTTGCTAAGCCATGGACCACGCGCACAAGCCACGCCCAGACCATGCCGAGCGTGCGCCAGAGCACCATCCTCGACCAGCATCCACAGACCACGCGCCGCCCTCACCGCGTGCACACACGATCACCACCGACCCAGGAGACCGCCAGACATCCATGTTTGCCGCCCCGTGCCATACAGCCACCGCCCGCCGTCGAAGACGCCGCCTCTGCCGCGCAGAGCACCGCCCGTTCTAGACCAAACCACACCGCCCCATGCCTCGCGACCATGTCGTTGAGCATCGCCAGGAGACACAGCACCGTCCCCTACCTTTGCCCATGCCTATAACATCAGAACGCCGCTTCGACGAGCTCACCGGCGCCTGACGGTCCCTCGCTCGACTATAAATAGAGACCACCCCATACGATTTCTTTACACCATCTCACTCCTCTCCCACCGACCGTGCCACACCATCCTCGAGCAAGCCGAGCACCAGCTCGCCGAATTTCACCGAGCCCGCCTGGAGAAGAAGGAGCCAGATTGAGCCGCCTGGAGAAGCCACTGCACCAGGAGGTTCGCCGTCGTCGACTTTGTCGTTCGCCCGCCTCGCCGACCCTCGCCCATACCCCGGTGAGCCCCCAGCACCCCTCACTGGCCACGCTAGGTTTCGTTCTCGCCGGAGTTGTCTCGCGTCGATGATGACCCTCAGCCGTTGGATTAGAACTAGATCAAACGATCCACGTTGCCCCATATTGCTTCGCCCAGCCCCGTGTCACTGACGAGTGGGGACACCCACTTAAGCAGCCCGTGGGAGCACTGCGCTTAGCAGGCCGGCCCGTTAGAATTTCTCGCGCAGCCCAGCAATTCAAATTAAAACTTTTTCTATTTCATTTCAAACACACTTCAGCACCCAACTTCAAAAATCAACCCAGATCGATTCAGTGCACCAAATTGGATTAAACCAATTTTTTTGGAAAGGTCTGTGAATGCTTAATACAAGCCCGTTGGATTCAAGTCATTTGGATCTGTAGATCACCCATAGTAAAAATAACAAGGCATAAGCTTTTCTGCATTCAAACATTTTTCATATTTAAACCATAAAGGCTTTTGAGTTGATTCCAACTCTCAAAAATCACATTTAACCATACCTTTCAGAATATATAAAAATATATAGGTTTACTTGCAGAAATATTGTTCAAGGAATAAAAGAATGCTACATAAGCATTTCTAGCCACTTTAATTAATTAAAATAAAAGGGTAAAATCTTATTAAATTGTGACACCACTTTAAATCACATTCCCATGGACTAAAATATGTGGTGATGACATGTGTCAAAATGATCCCATGTTTAGTTTGGAGAATATTAAATCTTAAGTAGTTTTTCAATGAGTAGAAATTAATTTTCTAAAAATAAGAAGTTTTAAACCAATCTTTAACCTTGTAATGTTAGAGATGATGCTAGATCATCCATAGGACCCTTGTGTGTGGTGATTGCAAGTAGTTAAGTATGGTTTGGTGATTGTGTACCTCGTATTTATTCATAGACGCTAGTACCGACCAAGGATACTACAAGGAGGAAGGAGGATACTACGAAGAGGAAGCCGAGGAGAACTTCAACCACTGCACTGCACAAGGCAAGCTAACACTTGCAAGATACTATAACTATGCAAGTTGATATTATATCAAGGCAAGCTAGTAACTATGCAAGCTTATATTGACATTTGTGCAAGCTAACACTTGCAAGATACCTTACTGATGCCACAAACCCATACCTATGAGATGACTACTCTATTCCTTAAGCATATGTGATCATACCCATTTGATAAACCAATCCTAGTTTTATGGCAAGCTTATTACTTTATTTCTTTATCAAAGCTTACCTAGATGTTACCTAAGAGTTTGGTAGATACCAGACAGTGTGCTGAAGGTTGCATAAAGAGCATAAAATTTGGCCTAAGCTAGAAACCTTGATATCAGCCTAAGATATAAGGTTGGACTTAGTGAAACTCCACTAGTTACCACCCCTCATCATTACTACCCCCACCTGTAGATGCTAGTGCTAAGCTTAAAACTTGATCAACTTTTAGATGGAAATACTTGGTGGAAAAATGATTATGAAAACCTTGGAATGATGGATCATTCTATTGAAATGTTTTGGACATGTGTTTCCAAACACTTGATGATTCTCGTGATAAAGATGTTGAGGCATGAGCCTTAGCCCTTTATAAAACTGATGGTTGTCTAGATGCGATACCATTCCAATTTTTGCGTACAACCACAATACCCGAATATTGGGTAGGTCTTGACTGGAAACTTATATCCCTTAGTATTAGTTCCCTCACGACCAAGGTCTGAGCTGAGGCTACCTTGTGAAGATTGTCCACCTGTGCAGTACCCAAGATGACAGTGGTCATGGTTGGGAGTCCAAACTCACAGGAGAGGTGCTTATACTAGGGCGTGTAATTGAAAGGTTAGGATTGATTATCCGCATACTGAGTATGGTGAATTCAGGATTTGTTCCTGACGGATGTATCGAATGTTGTGGTGAAAGTGTACAATCTCTGCAGAGTGTCAAACTATTCGAATAGCTGCGTCGGTTATGGACAGTTGGAGTGGTGTAACTACCTCGGTGAATTACGCTCCTAGTTACAAGCCTGAATGAGCGGAAATGGTTGAAATAGTACGATGGGGCCCAAATGCCACTCACAGGTAGACCTTTCGGCCGTCCCAACCACTTCCAAACATCGGGACAAGAACGGGCGGCGTAATCGGCAGGCGAAGGGATCAACTACATACACAAATGAGTATGTATGCAAGCCACCATACAACAAAGACATCGAGACATTCCATCTAAAAGAAATAGAAATATTGCAACGCCATACGGCAAGATCCAAAATCCTAAATAGATATAATAGTTTAGGATAGCTCCTCATACATCAAACATCGAGTATCAAAGTGAAGGCAAACAAGATCCGAGTACGGATAAGAAGCAAATCAGCATAAGATGCCCCATAAATAAACACATCCCGCCATAGATCTCACGGATCCTGCTCCCAAATCTCTACACGAATGATCGTTGCCCACATCGTCTGCCTCCTCCACCCAAGATCCATCTTGTGAGTGTACATTCATCCGAATCAAACAATTTATCGTGTGACACCCTAGGGTACTCAGAAGTCTTTATGCCTCTAAAGGGGACACAACCTGGGTGACGAATTGCAGCAAAAGATAAACCCTAACAATTCTATAGATATCCTAACCATCCGCCTAACCAAAGATGACGGATGTCCGTGAATTAATGACAACAGATTATAAAGAATATCAAGATCCATCCTCCTCGCTACCAACGAGGAAGCTGAACAACCCCCCAGCCGTTGGCAGTTTTATTAACCATTCCATGAGTGTTGCACTATTTACTAGTCAATTACTTAGTCAAATTAAAGCGGTACTTTAGTTATGCTTGTCTATGATCGAGAAACCGTGCTCCAAGTCGTCCATAACCGCGGACACGGCTTTGAAAGTTTACCGCAGGGTGCACAAATAGCAACACACACTCGATCAACCTCGAAAACCAAATCAAAACCCAACGAGGCCTTCATGACAAAGTAATCACAGGATTCAAATATTTGGGGCCACCCCATTGAGTACACCATAGTTAACGGTTAGCCGAGACGGACTCAAGGTTTGCGCCATATCAAACGATGGGAACCCAAAATGTGACCGGCTTGTTGATACCGCAAAACACTCACGACCTAAATAAGACAGGTGCACCTCGCACAATTTTAAATAAAGCAGTAAAGCATGGCATAAGTACAGGATAGTAAATAAAACCTCAAACTAATTGTGGCCCCAAGAAATAAGAATGAATCAAGCTCTGGCTCAGGGGGGTCCCATAATCCTCCCGTATGTGGATAGCGCGAATATTCAAGGAACAGGAATCAAGTACTCGGGGTCCTACGGGACACAAGTGAGCATGAAAAACCAAATAGCAGATATTGCTCACCGGTGCCACTTTCATTAGTTATCCCATACTACTCAGGTTAAGTTGTTTAGGTACCTCGTTATCCATCAGACACTCACATACCCTACACATGTTTCTACGACTCGCATGGCTCAAACAACTCTGTAGTAATGGCTCATGGGATGGAGGAACAAGCTTGTGGGTTTAAAAGTAAAGGCTATGCAAGATTTGGGATTCAGTTTAATGCAATCGCGACTCAATGATGCAAGAACAAGATAGAGGCAATAGGTACTATATGTATGCAAGCATGTGGTAGTGCTTGCTGGCAGCTTGAAGCGAGAGAAGGATCTGGGTAGTGCTCCTGGGTTTCTTGATATATCCCCTGCTCAGCGTCTATTCGAAGAAGAACCAAACAAACAAGGGCCAACATAAATAAAGTGCACAAGCATAAGAATAAAATGCGACAAGCAAACAATCATGCCATGATGAATGATGCACAATTTGCATGGCAATAAAGTAGCATGGCATGGGTGAGGTGTAGATTACAAGAAATAAACATTTTATGGGGTTTTAATCATATTTTATACTCAAATAAGTTGCTGTAATCTTTATATTTATATGATGCATGCTGCAAAACAGAACAAGGAATGCATAAACAGAAAGGTCTCGTCGAGCTGATCATTTTAGACATATCATTTGCTAAATTTGGAGTTATAAAACAAAAGTTATTAATTTATTAAGAAAAGGGCATTTTATTGTAATTTTAATCAACTTGGAAAATAAAGTGTTCTAAATATATTTTGGATAGCATATTTGAATTCCTCACATTTTTCTGATTTCAAAACATATATCATTTGTATTATTTGGAATTATATTTCAAAAGTTATTTGAAAACAGATTTAAATTTAAATTTGAAATAATTTTAAAAGATTTGTATTAAACAGAAAAGAGCAGAAACTTTTGTTACTCAGGGAGATTCTACCCACAGAGAGTGACAGGTGGGCCGCAGTGCTGACTGGGCATAGGACTGGTGGGGTGGAGGACCGCGGGTCAAGGTTAACAGAAGGTGGGTGCCTTTTTACAAAAAGCCATGAAGAGATGGTCTGCGGGTTGAGTTAAATGAAAGCGGAGGGTCTGAATGGAAAACCTACCGGGAGGGTTGGAGGTTTGGATCTGACGAACGAAACTGGATTTTTGCGAAAAATGGCTAGCTGGAACGAGTTTTGGAGAGACGATGGCGAGCAAACCACCAGGATTTTTGGGACGCCGTAAAAACCATAGTTGTAGAAGGGACATAGTCCTGCGACTTTCGTGTTTAGGTTTTCTCCAGCGGAGGACTCTACGAGCCGGGAATCAACGAAGAACAGAGGCCAGAAACAGGTGTTGCCTGAGTGTGGAACTCCTTCAGTTTTGCAGCGAGATATGCTGATCTTCTAGAGACGTTTTCGAGCAGATCTGGGGATGATTTTGGACGCGGTTTGATCCTAAGCAGAGAGAGGACATCCTAGTTCGTTTATCGCCAAGGAATACTCGTCGGTGGGGATGCAGGTTCGCCGCAGCACGCGATTCTGAGAGGATGTGCGATGTCTGCGTCTTTGTCGTCTTGTGCTGCCGCTTCATCTTGGCGGCGAAGCGGGCTGGTGACACAGATGAAGGCGAGGTCAGGGAGAGGAGGTGGGAGCTCACCTAGCACTCGCCGGCGAGCCGAGCAAGCCGGAGTGGGACACGGAGAGGCGAAGGAGTGGGGTGCACCACGTCAGGAACGGCGGCGGGGCTTGAAGCTGTAGGGGCAGCCTCGAGCTGGAGCCTCCATGCCTGGTTCCTCTGAAGCCTGCCACTGCACACGCGGAGCAGAGAAAACACTTCGGCCTCAGAGCAGGAAACAGGTCGTGGGGGGAGGGAACGGAGCCAGGAACTCACCAGGAAGACGACGGTGTTGTCTGATTGGGTGGAGGCGAACGAAGCCACCTGGAATCTGGCCGGAAGAGGACAGTCGAAGGAGGAGAACGAGGACCATAACAACGATTGACGCCGCCTTGGGCTCCATGGTGTGGTTCAGGAGGAAGAGGGAGTTGATGCGGAGTCAGAACCACGAACATCTCGGCTTGAGGTTGCCGGAGGCAGTGGCGCGGTGGTGGTAGCGTTCGGAAGCTTGCAGAGAGGAAAAAAAGGAGAGGGAGAGGATGATCTGGTGGCGGCGAAGGGAAGAGGGGGAGCTAGGGTTCCTGGGAGATGGTCCTTGGCGCTATTTATCGTCCTCGGTAGGCGCGCTTGTCCGCCCATCTCCTGGACAGCGACAGGCAGAGCCACCGATGCTCTCTCCTGCACAGGAAGACGACGGCAGCGTCGCACGCCTGAAGCGGTAAGGCTAGAGCTAGCGGGAGCATCAGGCCTGCCCAAGATAAGGGGGTCTGGGTGGGCTTTGGTTGGGCCAAAAGGGAAGACCTTTCCTTTTAGTTATTATGTGTTTCACTTAGGTATTTTTATTTATTTCTTTTTATAAGAAACCATCTTAGACTCATTTGAAATTTTGTAGGGATTTTATATATGGAGCTGGAAGCCTTTTAAAATAGAGAATAGAGGGAGATAGGGGGTAGGCTCGGGTGGATGCTAGGGTTTGGAGAGAGGGGGTATGGTGATGGTGGGGTAGGTGATTAGGGAGGATCTTAGATAGGGGATAAGAGAGAGAGGGTGATGGCTCAGGGTTTTAGATTCTTGCATGCCCCAAACTAGATCTAGCAAGAATAGGTGGAAAAAGTGTAGGGTTTGGGTTTTAGAAAAGATCCACTTGATCATGCATATATGGAGGTGAAAAGGGAGGGGAATATAAGGAATAGAGAGAGATGAGGGGGTGAGGTATATTGTTTTGTCAAGCTCAAGCAAGATCAAGCAAGACCTAGACAAAGGAGTAGAAGATATAAAAGATGGTGAGGAAAGTTGGAGTAGCTCATGGTGGTGGTGTTTTTAGCCAGACCAACTAGATCAAGCCAAAAGGAGGGAGAGAGAGATGGGAGATGATCCACTCAAGAATTCAAATAGAATCCAAAAGACTAGAATGTGTAGGTTCTTGCATGGCCCATGCAAGATAATTAATGCCATGTTTTAATCTTGTGAAAACAAAATAATTATTCATGGCATTTATACATATGCATTCCAAAATATGGGGTAAGGGCCAAGCTAAGGAAGTGAAAGGATGCCCCATGTGGAGTAGATGGAGATGACCATATTTGAATAAAATGGGACATGCTAGTGTGTATATGCCACTAGGCATTTAGTAAGCCCAAAAATATCCCAACATGATAATAACCCCAAAACAACCCATATGGAAGCTAGAAAAAGGTTCCACTCACAAGGCATGCAAAGGTGGCCATGTGGCTCTCATATACCCATAATGTGAAAACAACATGGTGCAAATATGGGAGCATGTGGAATTGTAAGTAGAGCCATCCAAACTCTCATGAGCTAGAGGTAAAACCCAATAAAGTGCAAAGCTCATATTTAGTTGGATGGTGGAATTATAAGGTGGTGGCAGAGAAAGGTGATGGAGTTGAATAAAAGATATGCCCCCAACTCAACTTGGGCATTTAAACAATATATCAAGAACCAAATACAATATCAAGAGGCAAATACAATTAACAATGCATATGGGAGAGGAACCAAACCAAAAAGGGTTTTATATGATGCTCAAATGCAAGGTGGCATGATGACATGAGCATGATATAATGATGATGCAACAATTTTATATATGAAGTAGCATTTATATAGACTAGGCTAGTAGCATTGCAATTGTTAGACAATTGGGATGCTACAAGTGGCCATACTGTTCCCCCGTCAGACCTTTTCAAAATGACTTGTGAAATGAATTGAGACTTTGACTTGACCACAACAGAGTTGTGACCTGAATTACAAGATCCCACTTAGGAGTTATAAAATTGTGACTAGCTTTGGAACTTAGTAGAGATAAATCTGGCTTTTGCAAAACAACCCTAGAGCCTAGTGTCCTATTATCCAAACAAACCCTTACCTGTTAGTATTAGTTTGCGAGTACTTAAAGAGTACTCATGGCTTTGTCCCTGTCTATTCCCATGGCCAGACTATGAAGAGGAGTACCTGGAAGATGGACCCCAGGAAGGTTACGACAACTAGGATCATCTCCCATCGTCAGCATTGCCTGTGACCCCGAAGATGGAGCTTCGCCTACGCTACCGTTATTATTACGTATTCCGCTGCTGATGTTGTATTAAGAACTGGATCATGAGATCCCTATTTGTGTAAGAACTTATGTATCTTTTGTAATGGATGAAGTACTATGGTATCCAATTCTGTTATGTCTCGCAAAAATGGTAATCCTGGGATTGCGATGTATGGCATAACAGGCATCTAGGATTGAAAAATCCGGGTGTTGACAAGTTGGTATCAGAGCCTTCCTGACCATAGGAGACCCTAGTTAGATGGGACGTTGAACCAAAAACTTAGTTTCAAAACCAAAGAACAAAAATATTTACGAAAAATTATTCTCATTCTTACCTCCTTAATTCTTTAATAAAACTTCATGTTCCTCAAAAACTCTTGCAAAATAGATAAAATTTTGACACACTTGATCACTCTGCTAATCTACTCATCCTCTATTTTTATAGATGGACGTGAAGTACAGCAAGTTTTACCAGCTAGGGAATGGTGGAGACCTTATCTTTGAGAGGGATCTGGATCAGCTTTCAGAACTTCTAGAGCGTCCGCACCCCGAGTTCTTCGGAGCTCAGCTCAATGATCAAGGAGGAGAAGATCTGCAGTGGCTAATTGTTGCAAGTCTCCGAGGAAATATTGAACCTCCCACTGCAGAGGGAATTCAGTTTACCTTGAGGGAAAACAACTGGCTCGATGGACTTGCCAGAGCAATGCAGGAAGCTCTTTCCCGTCTGTGTGGGCAGAGCATCAATCATATCAAGGGTACTCGCTTTGAGTTTTGCCCAAGGCGTGATGCAAATGGCCAACCACTGGAAGTACCATACCACCCCGAGCTGAAGACTCAATTGGACCACCTTAGCTTCATGATGTATGATCGTCAGCAGGAGTTGGACAATTGCCGTGACTATTGCAACCACAAGTCTGCCATCATCAAGACGAAGGATCGGACCATCGCCATGCTAGCAAAGGATCGCAAATCTCGCCGCCGTCAGCTTGACAAGAAGGAGCGCATTATTGACCGTCTTCGCCATCGCATCTCATCTCTGGAAGAGACCATCCACGAGAGAGACATGTAGTTAGAGGAAAGGGAGAATGCCGGAGAGGATCTTCGTGGAGACCCTTACTCCTATCTCAGCGATGACGATGATTTTCTGGAGGATCAGGCCATGGACTTCTTCACCGATGAGGATGATTTCGCCTTCATCGATGATGCAGAAGATGATGAAGCCACAGACTCCGAGGAGTAGTAGCAATGAGCACTAGCGTAGTGAGTAGTAGTCGGTCCCACTGTATCGTAGTTTCCAGAATGGTTCTTAAAACCATCTGTTTTTCTTTGTTGTGGTGTGTGTTGTACTGTGTGCTATGAGTGAATGAATGAAAAAGCAAGTTGCTAGAAAAACCTGAGTCAAGCTCAAAACTTTTCAAAACCCAAAACCTTAGCAATTTCCTCTTTTCATAATCTATATCAATCTTCGATGCCACGTGGAGGAAGTGGTTCAGCCTCGACCCGATGTTGCAGATTCGCAAATGTTGACCTCGACCGCTGTCGAAAGAGCGGAACGTCAAGCCAACCTAGCCACTCTGCAATAGATAGCCCAGCTAGCCCACAACAACCAAGGCCATGGAAATCAGACAACCACGGATCTAAGCTCAAGAATTTCCAATACCAACCCACCCGTTTCACCAAGTCAAGAACCCTAGACGCCGATGATTGGCTGCAAACCATGGAAAATAACTTAGAAGTAGCAGGAGTGGAAGCCAACGAGAAAGTCCTATTCGCCACCCATTATCTAGCCGGAGATGCCAGGGCATGGTGGAACAGTGTTCGTGCCATGACCGAAGGCCAGATAATGACCTGGGAGGAATTCCAGGTCAAGTTTAGCAGAACCCATGTGCCACCAGGTTTGATCAAGAGAATGAGAGACGAGTTCAGAGAGCTAAAGCAAGGAAGGATGATTGTAGTGGAATACCGTGACAAATTTTTGTCATTAGCTATGTATGCCCCGGACGAGATAGACACCGAAGCCAAGAAGAAAGAAAGATTCCTGAATGGTCTACATGACGAGATGCAGACGGTGTTAGTCAATATCCCCTTTGTTGATATTGAAGCCCTTGTCGACTCTGCTATCCAGATGGAAGGAAAGATCAAACAGGCCAATGAGAACCGCAAGCGTCGCATGATGCATCAACCAGGAACCCATCAGACCCCAAAGTATCGCCCCAACCCATCTCCAGGATTTGCCCCAAGAACCAACAGACCCCCTATGACCCGTCCAACCTATCCCAACCGTGGAAACCCTAGAACCGTAGGAAATCACAGCAACCTCGGCAACTCTAGAAATTTCACCCGTGCCCCACCCAAGTTCAACACCAACAATGCTACCGCCAACCCCAACACTGCCCCGAGGACTGGAAGCAATGTTGTGCCTATCGCAGCCAAGGAAAAGTCACAAGTGACCTGTTATGACTGTGGAAATAAAGGCCACTATTCCAACGAGTGCCCCAACAAGAAGAATGCTACAGCCCCCAACACCAATGTCCCAGCTCAGCAGCAGCGTCGTGTTCAGCCAGGAAGAAGATTTGCCCCAGGAAATTCACTCAACCGCAATGGCCATCTTTTTATCATGCATGCTGAAGAAGCTCAGGAAGCGCCAGACGTCGTGCTGGGTATGTTTTCTGTTAATTTAGTACTTGCAAGAGTGTTGTTTGATTCTGGTGCATCGCATTCATTTGTTACCGAATAATTTGCCTG
Organism: Avena longiglumis; assembly: GCA_030063025.1. Taxonomy (NCBI): domain Eukaryota; kingdom Viridiplantae; phylum Streptophyta; class Magnoliopsida; order Poales; family Poaceae; genus Avena; species Avena longiglumis. The sequence goes on along the minus strand of CP125975.1, from coordinate 414,252,417 downwards.
CACTAGTAAAATTCAACCAACCAAATTGAAGCATGTGATGATTGTACAAATTCCCGGATCAACCACCAAGGCTAGGCAAATTTGCAAAGCCGTCCCTATCCGAATCCATGGCATAGATTTTTATGCTAATCTAATAGTACTCAGAACTAAAGGTTTGGAAGTAGTACTAGGAATGGATTGGATGTCCAAACATAAAGGATTGATTGACTGTGCCAAGAAAGCCATTACCATGACCAAGATCACGGAATATCGACGAGCATATATCTGAAACCTTACCTCGCCAATTCAAGTGTAACAAGAGTATAGACCAAACTACCATTGACCAAGTTCGGATAGTCTGCGAATACCCCGATGTATTTCCAGATGTTTTGCCCGGTATGCCCCCAGATTGGGATATCGAGTTTATCATTGAACTAATCCCCGGAACAGGACCCATAGCCCAGAGACCCTATAGTATGAACCCGTCGGAACTAGAAGAACTGAAGAAGCAACTGGATTCCATGTTGAAAATCGGATTGATTCAACCAAGTGCGTCCCCATGGAGATCACCTGTCTTGTTTGTGGACAAGAAGGATGGAGGTAACCGTTTGTGTATGGATTATCGAAAGTTGAATGATGTCACCATCAAGAACAAGTACCCCTTGCCCAAGATAGAGGATTTGTTTGATCAGTTGACCGGAGCCCGGGTGTTTTCTAAGATTGATCTTAGAACTGGCTATCATCAACTCAAAATTCGTGCAGAGGATATTCCCAAGACTGCCTTTACCACCAGATATGGATTGTATGAGTATACAGTCATGTATTTTGGATTAACCAATGCCCCCACTTATTTCATGAACCTCATGAATAAGATTTTTATGGACTTCCTGGATAAGTTTGTCGTTGTTTTCATCGATGACATTCTGATTTATTCCAAATCAGAAGAAGAACATGAGCTACACCTAAGGACCATTCTTGGAACCCTTAGAGAGCATCAGTTGTATGCAAAGTTTAGCAAATGTGAATTCTGGTTACAGGAAGTAGGATTCCTCGGTCACATTGTATCACCGAGGAATTGTCGTTGACCGCCAAGGTGAAAGACGAGAAGATTGGCAAGCCCCAACCACTCAAACCCAAGTTCGTGCTTTTCTCGGATTGGCGGATATTACCGCAAATTCGAGAAGGATTCTAGTATCGCTGCACCCATGACCCAATTGCTGAAGAAAGACAAGAAGTTTGAATGGACCGACAAATGTGAAGCGAGTTTTCAAGAACTCAAAAAAGGAGATTGATTTCCCCCAATCAATCATGCTGGATATCACGAAGCCCTTCGATGTGTATTGTGACGCATCCAAGATTGGTCTCGGATGTGTTCTAATGCAAGAAGGCAAAGTTATATCTTATCTATCGCGACAATTGAAGCAACATGAACAAAATTACCCAACCCATGACCTCGAACTCGCAGCCGTAGTTCTAGCCCTGAAGACATGGAGACATTACCTGATGGGAAACCATTGTGAGATTTATTCGGATCACAAGAGCCTAAAGTATATATTCACTTAGAAGGAGTTGAATATGAGGCAGAGAAGATGGATTGAGCTAATCAAGGATTACGACCTGGACATTCACTATCACCCTGGAAAAGCCAATGTGGTAGCTGATGCCCTTAGCAGATTGCCGTGCCGTTTGAACTCCATGATTTTGAAGGAGCAACCAAGTTTGCACAAAGAGATGGAAGATTTTCGAATGGAATTAGTAAGTGAAGGATTTTTGGCTAGCATAGAACTTTAGCCCACTTTGATCAGTCAGATTAAAGAGGCGCAGAAAGGAAATGCTAGTATCGACGGAATCAAGCGTCGTATCGGTACAGGCAAAGTACCCGGATTTACCGAGGACGAAGAAGGAGTTTTGTGGTACAAAGGACGCCTTAGTGTACCATCAGATTCTGAGTTGAAAGAAGTTATCTTAAAGGAGGCTCATGATACTCTTTATTCTATCCATCCCGGAGGAACTAAGATGTATCAAGATTTAAAAGAGCAATTTTGGTGGCATAAGATGAAGAGAGAAATCGGAAGCTATATCGCCAAGTGTGATATATGTCAGCGAGTCAAGGCAGGACATCAAAGACCCGCTGGATTGTTGCAACCTTTGCAAATTCCAGAATGGAAATGGGATTCTGTAGGAATGGACTTTATCACTGGACTACCTACTTCTAGTAGGGGAAATGACTCTATTTGGGTCATAGTGGACAGATTGTCCAAAGTCGCCCATTTCTTGCCCGTCAAAACTACCTATCAGAGTTCAAAGCTAGAAGAGTTGTACATCGCTAGAATCGTTAGTTTGCACGGAGTCCCCAAGAACATTGTATCGGATCGAGGAACTCAGTTTACCTCGAGATTCTGGAAGAAAGTCCAAGAAGGTTTAGGAACCCGCCTAGATTTCAGTACCGCGTATCACCCTCAGACCGATGGACAAACGGAGCGAGTAAACCAAATACTCAAAGATATGCTTAGAGCATGTGTGTTAGAATATGGATCCAAGTGGGAAGACTGTCTGCCGTTTGCATAATTTTCTTAAAACAATAGTTACCAAGCCAGTTTGCAAATGGCCCCATTTGAATTTATGTACGGAAGAAAGTGTCGCACCCCCTTGAACTGGTCGGAAGTAGGAGAGAGTCAGATCTTCGGACCCGACATCCTACGAGAAGCAGAAGAGAAGGTTCACAAGATTCGTGAGCACCTCAAGACAGCCCAATCCCGACAGAAGAGTTACGCCGACAAGAGACGTCGAGACCTCGCCTTCAACATCGAAGATTTTGTTTATCTAAAAGTGTCGCCATTGAAGGGAATGCAACGTTTCCAACTCAAAGGAATGTTAGCCCCCAGATATATCGGACCTTTCAAAATTCTGAACCGTCGAGGAGAAGTATAATATCAATTGGAACTACCTGAAGAGATGTCAGCTGTGCACAATGTGTTCCATATCTCGTTACTTCGCAAGTGTCTCGAAGTCCCCGAGAAGACCGAAGTGTTCAAAAATATCGATCACCGGACCATAGAGATCAACGATGACCTAACCTATCCCGAAGTACCCATCCGTATTTTGGAAGAAGCCTTTCTAACTACCAGAACCCGAAGCATCAAGTTTCTCAAGATTCAGTGGAGCAACCACACAGAAGAGGAAGCTACACGAACGCGAAGATCACATCAGACGGAGTTTCGGATCTCTTCAAATCCTAGGTAATCTTTTCGTCCTTTTTCAAATCTCGGGACGAGATTTTGTTTAAGGTGGGAAGGTTTGTAACATCCCAAAAATACCAAACTTAGATCATCAAACACTAATCATCAAGATTAGGGTTAACAAAAACTTTTCTAAGTAAACCCATGAATGCATGTATATGTGTATGCATGGATTTTGAATTTCTTTAAAAACCACCTTGTTTGTGTGATCCATTTCTTGTAAAATGTTTATTAGGTGAAATGAACATCATCTAAAACATTTCCCACACTTTTCCTAAAGACAAGTAAATCAAAACAAAGATATTAAATGAATGGTCATTTTGACCAATTTAACTCCCATGCCTACTTTGGCTATCTCAAACTTTCAAAACCTAACAGAAACTTTTCTGGATCTTTGCACCCCTTGAATGTACTCATAACAAGGTATCAAGGCCCACTTTGTGATCATCCAGAAACTTTCAAATGCATAGTTTAAATGACAATTCAAAATTGAATCTTCTTCATATGGGAAGATCCCACTTTTCCAAAACCCACTCAAACAAGCTCAACTTTCAAAACCCAAGCATCTGCAGACTCACCAGCACCAATCTAGCAAACCCACCAAAAATCATTTCAAAATTCAAAACTTGATTTCATGCGGCCATTTCATCAAACAGGTTGCAGACACAAATCAAACAAAACATCAAACACTATAGTGTGCAGTGTTTTGAGCCTAACTTGTTCCCTAGTTAGCTCACACACAACTCAGTAGATCATCTAGAAAGTTTAGCCCAACACTAGCACCCCTGTGAGCTTGCCATTGCCATTAATGGTGAACAGCCGAGCACCTCAATGCCACCCCATTGTGGACAGCAAGCTAGGAGCAGCAGCAAGCCTAGCCAGCATGTCTGGGAGGCAGCCCACCGTCCATCGCCACTGCCTGTCCCAGCCGCGAGCGTTGCCAAGCCCTGGACCACGCGCACAAGCCGCGCCCAGACCATGCCGAGCGTGCGCCAGAGCGCCACCCTCGACCAGCATCCACAGACCGCGCGCCGCCCTCACCGCGTGCACACACGATCACCACCGACCCAGGAGACCGCCAGACATCCCCGTTTGCCGCCCCGTGCCATACAGCCACCGCCCGCCGTCGAAGACGCCGCCTCTGCCGCGTAGAGCACCGCCCGTTCCAGACCAAACCAAACCGCCCCATGCCTCAAGACCATGTCGTTGAGCATCGCCAGGAGACACAGCACCGTCCCCTACCTTTGCCCATGCCTATAGCCGCCTGTAACGTCGCCCCCGACGATCTCACCGTGCGCCCCGACGGTCCCCTCGCTCGACTATAAATAGAGACCACCTCCGCATGATTTCTTCACACCATCTCACTCCCCTATCCCCACTGACCGTTCCACACCATCCTTAGAGAAAGCCGAGCACCACCTCGCCGGAATTTCACCGGAGCCCGCCGCCTCTGGAGAAGAAGGGAGCCAGCGATTGGAGCCGCCCCAGGAGAAGCCACCGGTACCAGGAGGTTCGCCGTCGTCGACTTCATCGTTCGCCTGCCTCGCCGACCCTCGCCCGTACCCCGGTGAGCCCCCAGCACCCCTCACTGGCCGCGCTAGTTTTCGTTCTCGCCGGAGTTGTCTCGCGTCGACGATGACCCTCAGCCGTTGGATTAGAACTAGATCAAACTATCCACGTTTCCCCATACCGCTTCGCCCAGCCCCGTGTCACTGACGAGTGGGGACACCCACTTAAGAAGCCCGCGGGAGCACTACGCTTAGCAGGCCGTCCCGTTAGAATTTCCCGCGCAGCCCAGCAATTCAAATTAAAACTTTTTCTATTTCATTTCAAACACACTTCAGCACCCAACTTCAAAAATCAACCCAGATCGATTCAGTGCACCAAATTGGATTAAACCAATTTTGTTGGAAAGGTTTGTGAATGCTTAATCCAAGCCCGTTGGATTCAAGTCATTTGGATCTGTAGATCACCCATAGTAAAAATAACAAGGCAGAAGCTTTTCTGCATTCAAACATTTTTCAAATTTAAACCATAAAGGCTTTTGAGTTGATTCCAACTCTCAAAAATCACATTTAACCATACCTTTCAGAATATATAAAAATATATAGGTTTACTTGCAGAAATATTGTTCAAGGAATAAAAGAATGCTACATAAGCATTTCTAGCCACTTTAATTAATTAAAATAAAAGGGTAAAACCTTATTAAATTGTGACACCACTTTAAATCACATTCCCATGGACTACAATATGTGGTGATGACATGTGTCAAAATGATCCCATGTTTAGTTTGGAGAATATTAAATCTTAAGTAGTTTTTCAATGAGTAGAAATTACTTTTCTAAAAATAAGAAGTTTTAAACCAAGCTTTAACCTTGTAATGTTAGAGATGATGCTAGATCATCCATAGGACCCTTGTGTGTGGTGATTGCAAGTAGTTAAGTATGGTTTGGTGATTGTGTACCTCGTATTTATTCATAGACGCTAGTACCGACCAAGGATACTACGAGGAGGAAGGAGGATACTACGAAGAGGAAGCCGAGGAGAACTTCAACCACTGCTCTGCACAAGGCAAGCTAACACTTGCAAGATACTATAACTATGCAAGCTGATATTATACCAAGGCAAGCTAGTAACTATGCAAGCTTATATTGACATTTGTGCAAACTAACACTTGCAAGATACCTTACTGATGCCACAAACCCATACCTATGAGATGACTACTCTATGCCTTAAGCATATGTGATCATACCCATTTGATAAACCAATCCTAGTTTTATGGCAAGCTTCTTACTTTATTTCTTTATCAAAGCTTACCTAGATGTTACCTAAGAGTTTGGTAGATACCAGACAGTGTGCTGAAGGTTGCATAAAGAGCATAAAAATTTGCCCTAATCTAGAAACCTTGATATCAGCCTAAGATATAAGGTTGGACTTAGTGAAACTCCACTAGTTACCACCCCTCATCATTACTACCCCCACCTGTAGATGCTAGTGCTAAGCTTAAAACTTGATCAACTTTTAGATGGGAATACTTGGTGGAAAAATGATTATGAAAACCTTGGAATGATGGATCATTCTATTGAAATGTTTTGGACATGTGTTTCCAAACACTTGATGATTCTCGTGATAAAGATGTTGAGGCATGAGCCTTAGCCCTTTATAAAACTGATGGTTGTCTGTATGCGATACCATTCCAATTTTTGCGTACAACCACAATACCCGAATATTGGGTAGGGATTGACTGCGTACAACCACAATACCCGAATATATCCCTTAGTATTAGTTCCCTCACGACCAAGGTCTGAGCTGAGGCTACCTTGTGAAGATTGTCCACCTGTGCAGTACCCAAGATGACAGTGGTCATGGTTGGGAGGCCAAACTCACAGGAGAGGTGCTTATACTAGGGCGTGTAATTGAAAGGTTAGGATTGACTATCCGCATACTGAGTATGGTGAATTCAGGATTTGTTCCTGACGGATGTATCGAATGTTGTGGTGAAAGTGTACAATCTCTGCAGAGTGTCAAACTATTCAAATAGCCGCGTCCGCGGTTATGGACAGTTGGAGTGGCCATACTGTTCCCCCGTCAGACCTTTTCAAAATGACTTGTGAAATGAATTGAGACTTTGACTTGACCACAACAGAGTTGTGACCTGAATTACAAGATCCCACTTAGGAGTTATAAAATTGTGACTAGCTTTGGAACTTAGTAGAGATAAATCTGGCTTTTGCAAAACAACCCTAGAGCCTAGTGTCCTATTATCCAAACAAATCCTTACCTGTTAGTATTAGTTTGCGAGTACTTAAAGAGTACTCATGGCTTTATCCCTGGCTATTCCCATGGCCAGACTATGAAGAGGAGTACCTGGAAGATGGACCCCAGGAAGGTTACGACAACTAGGATCATCTCCCATCGTCAGCATTGCCTGTGACCCCGAAGATGGAGCTTCTCCTACGCTACCGTTATTATTACGTATTCCGCTGCTGATGTTGTATTAAGAACTGGATCATGAGATCCCTATTTGTGTAAGAACTTATGTATCTTTTGTAATGGATGAAGTACTATGGTATCCAATTCTGTTATGTCTCGCAAAAATGGTAATCCTGGGATTGCGATGTATGGCATAACAGGCATCTAGGATTGAAAAATCCGGGTGTTGACAGTAGCATTATAAGATGATTCCTCACTTAATGATCAAGATAAAACTGTGTTCTCCCCATGTATGCACCGTTGTGAAAGTTCGTCGTGTTCAAGCATCACGTGATGATCGGGTGCTATAAACTCAACGTTTACATACAATGGATGCAAGCCAGTTTTGCACACGCGGAAATACTTGGGTTTGACTTGACGAGCCTAGCATGTACAGACATGTCCTCGGAACACACGAACCGAAAGGTTAAGAATGAGTCATATGAATGATATGATCGACACTTTGTTGTCCACCATTGAAACCACATCTCTTCTCGTGAAGATCGGATTAGGTGTGGTGAATTTGGATCGTGTTCCCTAAACAACTTGAGGGATGTTTCATTTAGTGGGAGTTCATCTAGTAATATGATTAAGTTGAACTAGTTATCATGAACATAGTCTAAATTGTACTTGAAAATTTTGTAGATCAAATGGCTAAGTCCAACTTCAACTTCAACGTTCTTGCTGAGAAAGAAAAGCTTAAGAACAATGGGTCTAACTTCACCAACTGGTTCCGCAATCTGAGAATCATTCTCTCTAGCGGACAAGAGGACTATGTCCTTGAGAAAGCGCTAGGTGACGCCCCTGCTGTAGATGTGACGGCTTATGAGAAAGCTGTTTATCAATCGCGCAAGGATGATTATGGTGTGATTAAGAGCACCATGTTGTTTGCTATGGAATCGGACCTTCAAAACCGTTTTGAGGAGTTCTCCGGGCCCTTTGAGATTCTTGAGGAACTGAAAACTATGTTTCAGACTCAGGCCCGTTCTGAGAGATATGAGATCTCTGAGAAATTCTTTAACTGCAAGATGGAGGAGGGGAGTTCCGTTAGTTAGCACGCCATTAAGATGTCGGGCTACACTCAACGCCTTGAGCAACTGGACTGCAAGATTCCAGAGGAGCTCAAGATTGACAGAGTTCTGCAATCACTCCCTCCTAGCTACAAAGGTTTTGTAGTTACTCATAATCAGATTGGTTCCACTGATACGATCACCGAGCTCTTCGCTAAGCTGAAAGCTGCGGAGGTGGACATCAAGAAAGATAATCATGTGTTGATGGTCAAAAAGCCCCCCAGCTTTAATAAAGGTAAGGGTGCAAAGAAGCCCTTCAAGAAGGGCAGCGGCAAGCACGTTGCCCCTGCAGAGAAGAAGCTCAAGTCTGGACCTAAGCCGGACACTGAGTGCTTCTATTGCAAGGACAATGGTCACTGGAAGCGCAACTGTCCGAAGTACTTAGCGAACAAGAAGGCTGGCACCATCAAAGGTATATTTGATATACATGTTATTGATGTTTTCATTACTATCCCTTGTTGTAGTGCCTGGGTATTTGATACTAGTTCAGTTGCTTATATTTGTAACTCGAAACAGGAGCTACGAAATAGACGGCGGCTAGCGAGGGATGAGGTGACGATGTGCCTTGGCAACGGATCAAGAGTTGATGTGATGGCCGTCGGCACGCTCTCCTTATTTTTACCTTCGGGATTAGTTTTAAACCTCAATAAATGTTATTATGTGCCTGCGTTGAGCATGAACATCATATCTGGATCGTGTTTATTGCAAGACGGTTATTCATTTAAATCGGAGAATAATGGTTGTTCTATTTATATGAGTAACATCTTTTATGGTCATGCACCTGCTGTGAATGGTTTATTTCTTCTGAATCTCGAAAGAGATGAAACACACATCCATAACATTGAGGCTAAGAGATGCAAGGTAGATAGTGATAATACTACTTATTTGTGGCACTGCCGTCTAGGTCATATTGGTGTAAAACGCATGAAGAAACTCCATTCTGATGGACTTTTGGAGTCTCTTGATTTTGAATCATTTGACACGTGCGAGCCGTGCCTCATGGGCAAGATGATCAAAACCCTGTTCTCCGGAATGATGGAGCGAGCAACGGACTTGTTGGAAATCATACATACCGATGTATGCGGACCGATGAGTGTTTCGACGCGCGGTGGATATCGCTATTTTCTCACTTTTACTGATGACTTAAGTAGATATGGGTATATCTATTTAATGAAACATAAATCTGAAACATTTGAAAAGTTCAAAGAATTTCAGAACAAAGTGGAAAACCATCGTAACAGGAAAATTAAATTTCTACGATCCGATCGTGGAGGTGAATATTTGAGTTATGATTTTCTCACGCATCTTAAAGCAAGCGGAATCGTTTCGCAACTCACGCCACCCGGAACACCAAAGCGCAATGGTGTGGCTGAACGCCGGAATCGAACTTTATTGGATATGGTGCGATCGATGATGTCTCTTACAGATTTGCCGTTATCATTTTGGGGTTATGCATTAGAAACCGCTGCATTCACTTTAAATAGGGCACCATCTAAATCCGTTAAGACGACACCGTATGAACTGTGGTTTGGTGCTAAACCTAAGTTGTCGTTTCTTAAAGTTTGGGGATGCGAAGCTTACATCAAGTTGATGCCGGACAAGCTCGAACCCAAAGCGGAGAAATGCGTCTTCATAGGATACCCTAAGGTAACGATTGGGTATACTTTCTATCACAGATCCGAAGGCAAAGTATTTGTCTCAAAGAACGGATCCTTTCTTGAGAAGGAGTTTCTCTCGAAAGAAGTGAGTGGGAGGAAAGTAGAGCTAGACGAGGTTGTTGAACCTTCTCTTGAGTTGGAGTGTAGCGCAGCACCTGAAATTGTTCCAGTGCCGTCTGCACCAACAATATAGGAAGATAATGACAAGGATCATGAAGCTTCGGACGATGCAGAAGCGTCAAGTGAAGGAGTTTGGATCAGGAATTTCATCACTGAGCTTGGCGTGGTTCCAAGTGCATTGGACCCACTAGAGATATTGTGTGACAACACTGGCGCCATAGCACTCGCTAAGGAACCAAGATATCATCCAAAGACCAAGCATATCAAGCGCAAGTTTCATATAATCCGAGATTATATAGCAGATGGAGATCTGAAGATTAGCAAAGTACATATAGATCTGAATGTCGCAGACCCGTTGACTAAACCTCTTCCACGAGCAAAACATGATCAACACCTTAGTGCCATGGGTGTTAGATTGTTGCCAGATGTAAACTAGATTATTGACTCTAGTGAAAGTGGGAGACTGTTGGAATTATGCCCTAGAGGCAATAATAAAGATGTTATTATTATAATTATTGTTCATGATAAAGTTTATATTCCATGATAGAATTGTATTAAGCGGAAACTTTGATACTTGTGTGGTTTATGAACAACACCGTGTCCCTAGTATGCCTCTATGGACTAACTCGTTGATTAATGATGGTTAAGGTTTCCTAACCATAGACATGAGTTGTTAATTAATAATGAGATCATGTCATTGGGAGAATGATATGATGGACAAACCCAAATCAAGCAGAACAATTAGATCGTGTCATCGTGTTCATCTTTGCGAAGCTTTTTCTTATGTCAAATATTGTATTCCTTAGACCATGAGATAATGCAACTCCCTGGTATCGGAAGAAAGCTTTGAGGTCATCAAACGTCATCCTATGAGAGGGTGATCATAAAGGTGTCTCAGGTGATCGGAAAGTACTTGTTGGGTTGTATGTATCGAGATGGGATTTGTCCCTCCCAAGTCGGAGAGATATACTTCGGGCCCACTCGGTAATCGATATCAACACCGCTTGCAAGCATGTGATTAAGGAGTTAATCACAAAGTGATATCGGATTACAGAACGAGTAAAGTACTTGCTGTGAACGAGATTGAACTAGGTATGCCGATACCGACGATCGAATCTCGGGCAAGTAAAATATCGCGTGACGAAGGGAATATATATGGGATTAATTGAATCCTGGCATCGTGGTTCATCCGATATGATCATCGATGAGTATGTGGGAGTCAATATGGGTTTCCAGACCCCGCTGTTGATTATTGATAGAAGATCATGTCTGCATATTCTCGAACCCGTAGGGTCACACACTTAACGTGTCTTGACACTAGGATAGAATGGATATTTGGTTTATGAGTTTTTGTTCGGAGTCTCGGATGAGATCCAGGATGTCACGAGAGGTTCCGGAATGGTCCGGAGAATAATATTTATATAAGGGAAAGCAGTTTTTGGATTTCAGAATTGTTTTGGGTTGTTTGGTATTGTACCGGATGCTTCTAGAACCTTCCGGAGTGGGACCAACGTGGACCCACTTGTCGGGAGGGGGCGTGGGCCTACGAGGGAGTGCCCTGGCCACATTGGGCCAGGGGCACAAGGCCCCATAGGCCCAGCCGGCCAAAACCCTAGGGAAACCTTCTAGAAGAGGGGGAAAACTTGCCCCCACTCCAACCCTTGGGGCCGCCGCCCTAGGGCTTGGAGGAGGGGCCAAGGGATCCGGCCAGCGCCCTATATATAGAGGGCAGGGGCGCAACCCTCCTCCCCCACCTCTTCAACTCTAGCCGCCATACTGCTGCCCTCCAGATCTCTCTCTCTCTCTCTCTCTCTCTCTCTCTCTCTCTCTCTCTCTCTCTCTCTCTCTCTCTCGACTGCGCGTAGGCGAAGCCCTGCCGTAGAAACTCTCCACCTTTGCACCACGCCGTCGTGTTGTAGATCCAATCTATCTCTCCACCCCACTTGCTGGACCGAGGAAGGAGGAGACGTCGAGGTGCCGTATGTGTGCATCTCTCGGAGGCATCGCCACTTGCGGTGTTGGATCGGATCGGATCTCGAGGAGGATAAGCTAGTACGACTACATCAACCACGTTCTGTTGAACGTTACGCTGTGCGAATCTTCAAGGGTATACAGATCTCATCTATTCCCCCTCGTTGTTTGCATCTCCTAGATTATATCTTGGCTTTCCCGTTCGCATCCATAGAATTTTTTTGATTTACTATGCTGCGAAACCCTTCACATTGATACGTTGGAAACGTATCTATAATTTTTGATGCTCCATGCTTGTTTAGTATCTACTTTGCTTTACGTGTCTACACTTTGAGGTGCTTTTTACATGTTTTCTGGTACTAACCTATTAACAAGCTGCAACAATGCCAGATGCCTGTTTTCTCGGAATTGGACGGGACAAACGTCAAAGTCAATTACTTTCCGTGGGGAACAAGAAGTCCAGAGGAGAGCCGGAGGGGCTGGCCAGGGGGTCCAGACCCACCCCAAGCGCGGGTTCAGGTGGACCCACGCCTGGCTAGGGTTTGGTGGCCCTGGTCGCCTCCCGGACTCGCCCCTTCGCCTATAAGAAGCCCCCGATGCAGAAACTCTCAGTACCCGATCAAAAATCCACGAAATTGTCTGTAGCCGCCGCCACCATCATCCCTAGACCGGGGGGTCTGAAGCTCTTCCCGGCACCCTGCCGGAGGGGAGATCATCCTAGAAGCCTTCTCTCTGGTATGATTTGTGAGTAGTTCCACCTTGGACTATGGGTCCATGTAGTAGCTAGATGGTTGTATCTCCTCCTTGTGCTTTCATGTATAGATCTTGTGAGCTCTGTTCATGATCAAGATCTAATTTATTTGTATCATGCATGTTGTGTTTGCGGGGATCCGATGGATATTGAGATTATTATGTTGGTTTGATTAATGGTTTTATCTTTATGATTCTATCATGTCTTTGTTGTTTGTGATCTTGCATGCTCTCCGTTGCTAGTGGTTATCTTGGCCAAGTAGTTGCTAGTGACTCCAAGAAGGAGTATTTATGCTCGATAGTGGGTTCATGCCTCTAGTTTCCAAGGAAGTGACAGAAATCTCTTTGATTGTAGATGTGTTGTTGATACTAGGGAGAAAACAGCGGTCTCTTGTTCATGGAACATGTGGACTGTTTACCTTACACACTTTGCTTAAAGCAGTTGTCTGTTGCTTGCAACTTAATACTGGAGGGGGTTCGGATGATAACCTAAAGGTGGACTTCTAGTCATAGATGCAGTTGGATTACGGTCTATGTATATTGTTGTATTGCCCAATCAACCTCATAGGATCTTTCTAGCTAGTAATTGCATTGTTATGCCTTGCTCAGTTCTTGTCAATTGCCTCGCTGTAATTTGTTTACCCTTCATGCCATGTTGTTTATCTAAGGAGAGCACCTCTAGTGAACTATGGACCCCGGTCCAATCTTTACCATCAATACATTCTTTCACTGTTACTTGTTTACTTGCGGCAAACCATTATCTTCCACATCATACGTTTAATCCTTTGTTACAGCAAACCGGTGAGCTTGACAACCTCATTGATTCGTTGGGGCAAAGTCTTGAGTTTGTGTTGTGCATGTGTCCACGTTGCCAGCAACACCTATGTGACGTTTCCTTCCTCCTACTGGTTCGATAACCTCGGTTTCTTACTGAGGGAAACTTGCTGTTGTGCTTCTTCATACCTTGCTCTTGGGGTTTCCAACGAAGCATTCCACTACAAGTATTGGGCGCCATCAGACACCAGAGCGGCCACACCCTAGGGTGGCGCGGGCCCACCCTGGTGGCGCCACCAGGGTGTGTGGGCCCCCTGGATGCCTCCTCGCCTCACCTCTTTGCCTATAAGAAGCCTCCCGACTCAGAAACCCAAAATCATTTGGGGGAAAATCACGAAAACCTCCGCAGCGCCGCCGCCACCGAAGGGGAGATTCAGGGGACAAAATTCTCTGTTCTGGCACCCTGCCGGGACGAGGAAGTGCCCCCAAAGCCATCTCCATCGATCTCCACCACCATCTCCATCGCCGTTGCTGATTCCCATGATGAGGAGGGACTAGTTCATCCTTGGGGATAAGGGCTCTACCGGTAGCTATGTGTTCACCCCTCTCTCTATGCATGATCATATTGTGGTCATGATCTTTGTAATCAAGTAGATCTACTCTGCTACTTAAGCACTTTAATGGATCTATGCTTTTTCCCACGTGTGTAAAAGTGACAACGTGCGTACCGTGGTGGCACTTAGGCTAGAGAGTACATAATTACTTATCATGAGTATATTTGGAGTTGGATGTCTCTATGAAATTGTGGTGTTTGAAGGAACCATCTAGCGCTCAAGGTGACAGTGTGGGGTTATCTAGATGGGGATTGCGAACTTTAAGGAGTGCTTTTGTAGCCCTACCGTGGATTAGAGTTGTTCAACCGGAGAGTAGTTCAGGGTAGAATCATGAAGAGAATATATTTATTGAGAGTGTCCACTAGTGAAAGTATGATTGCTAGGCCTTATTTCTAAGCATTGAAACACCATTTACAACTAGATCTATTACATGTTTGCTTGTTGCCATCTTTGTTTCAGATTGCCTTTAGTTTCTTCCTCCCGTCAAGCTCTTTTCTGGAACCGTTGTGTTATAATCATCCATACCACTTGTATTTCATTATCTCTTCGCCGAACTAGTGCGCCTATACACCTGACAAGTGTATTGGGTGTGTTGGGGACACAAGATACTTCTTGTATTTTGATTGTAGGGTTGATTGAGAGGGATACCTTTGACCACCTCCTTCCTGAGTTCGATAAACCTTGGGTAATCCACTTAAAGGAAACTTGCTACTGTTCTATAAACCTCTGCACTTGGAGGCCCAACAACTATCTACAAGAATTGAAATGAGTAGACATCGAGCTCTTTTCTGGCGCCATTGCAGGGAGGTAAGGTAAAAGATACTCACATCCTGGTGTGTGAGTGCTCGAAGTTATTTCCTTTAGATTCTGCAATTTTGTATTCTTGTTTCTTGTTTTCACTAGTTAGGCTTAATGGAAAACAACAACAAAATTAGAGAGATTTATAGTGTTTATCTTGAGTTAGGACATGAAGTGTTTGAAGAGAAAATTTAAAAACCTATGGAACTTTATTTGCATGCTAATATCAATGTTATTAGTATGAATTCTTTGAACACCATTATTGCTAATGCTATGGAAAAGTCTAATCTTGGGGAAGCTAGTTTTTATAAAAATGATCTTTTTAGTTCCCCAGCTTTGGAAGATTGCCATTTTATTGCTTATGATGATACCAAACCTCCTGTATATGATGATTAAAATGATGAATATGATATTTTCAGTACACCTACTATTGAGTAGGAAGTTAATTGTGATTACAATATGCCTCCTATATTTTATGATTATGGTGATGAGAATGATAATGATAGCTATTTTTTTGAATTTGCTCCCACTACAATTAATAAGAATGACTATGCTTATGTGGAGAGTAATAATTATTATATGCATGTGGCTCATGATAAGAATGTGTTATGTGATAGTTATATTGTTAATTTTATTCATGTTGCTACTAAAAGTTATTATGAGAGAGGGAAACATGGTTTTATGTTCTCAACAATATTAAGTTTCCCCTCTTTATGTTGAATTTTTTGAATTGCACTTGTTTTGCTTTTCTATGCTTGTTGCTTTGTGCTTTCATGAGTTGTTTCTTTACAAGTTTATTTTGCATAGGAAGTGGGTTAGACTTAAATGTGTTTTTAATCTGCTTCTTGATGCTCTCTTTTACTTCAACTCATATTTCTTATGTGAGCATCTTCTCAAACTATCAAGTCTAACTTAAAGGCGTTAAAGAAAATTACTTATTGGGAGATAGCCCAAATTTTGTTAGGTTTTTCTTTTGTTGAGTCTTGGAAGTTATTACTTATGTAATAACCTCTCCTTATCCTTTTTTTGTGGTTTTTGTGCCAAGAATAACCTCTAATGAGAGAGAAGTAAGATTTGGGGAAGTGCTGTCCCGAAACAGATTTTTGTGCTTCACTGTAAAAATTCATGAAAAATCTCTGTAAGTCGTATTGAGATGTAATTTTATGAATAAATCTCCTAGGTTGTTAGCTAACTTTAGTTAGTTCAACACTTCTTTATTTGAGAAACAGAAGGTCTTCAAAAAATCGGTTTTTACCCGGTGGTCTGTTTTGACAGATTTCTGCCATTATTTGCATTTTCCTCTTATCGATTCCTTTTTTAGGTCTTTTTGGTAAATTGAGATTTTTAAGGGAATTGCTTCAGTAGTTTGTGTTTTAATGGAAGTTTTATTTGTGTTGAAACTAAACCCAAGGGCCTATTACTTTTGAATGCACTAATGTTGCTAATGAAGATTGTGTGAAGTTTTGTATGAAGGAAAATTTTAGGTGTAAGGGAAGAATGATGTAATAAGATGAAGAATGGACAAAATCTCAAGCTTGGGGATTCCACCCGTGTCACCACAAGGAAATATTCAAGAGGTACAAGCGTCAAAGCTTGGGGATGCCCAAGGCATCCCCTTCTTCATCAATAAAAATATCATGTCTCTTTCTAGACACTTTGTTTTTATTGCTTCATGCACTGTTGTGTTGTTCTTGAAGCGTCTTTGTTTTGGTTTTTAGTTTTATATTGCTTTGTTTGCTGCAATAAGTTGGTCGGATCCCAGCACGCTTCTTTTGTAGAGAGACACACTATGTTTTCATTGCTTAGAACACTCTAGTTTTCATTCTTATTGTTTTGTCAGTGTTCTCTTTTGCTAGCACTGTGTTTAGCCTTAGTTTTCTTGTTCTTTCAGCTTAGAACTTTTTAGTTCTTCTTTGTGGATTTGTGAGACAAGCTCACTGATATTTATTGATTATTATCTTTGTGATTTGTTTAAAATAAGTCGATTGGTGTTGGAAAAGAGTAGAAAGCTTCATGCTTATAGTGGTACAAAAGGGAGCTTGTCTTGACTGTGGTTTAGACTTTATCATGTCATGCTAGATGTTGATTTTACCTTATGCTTAGTGATTATTTCTGTAGCATGACTTGTTCCAAACAATTGAGATTGCTTAATGTGCCTTGAAAGAATCATGTGTTGTTTTAGCATACAAAAGCATAACATTGTGATTATTATCCTTTGATGCTTTGTTTGGATTGACTTGGCACATGCTCACACCATGTTATGACTATAAACCAGTCACCTTAGCCTCTATGATCATTTAGTTTTTGACTTATGGTACCACTTCATGCTTTGATTGATAATTTTTTGTCGCTTTGCATGATTATGGCCATTATTGCTCTCTTATTTGGTCCCTCTCAGTCTTTTGCTAGCCTCCACTTGTATTGAGTAAGCTCTATCGTGCATCCAACTCCCAAGAAACCAAATTATTCCAAAGAGTCCACTATAAATTCCTATGCATGGTCTGTTACACAATTCCAAGTATATTCTTGTTTTATCTATCTTCCAAATTAAAACTGTTATGTGAAAATTAGTGATTAAAGCTCTCACAAACTTGATGTCACACTTTATTTTTCTTGCCCCTAATAAACTTGAACCATTATGTCATGTATGTTGTATATGCTTGCACTTATAAGTTGGAAATTAGCAGAACCGTGCTGTTACGAGGAACGTTTTCAACACTTGTAAATATCTACCCAGTTGATATCATGCTCTATTGTTTATGGATGTCGGCAGTGTGAAATAAAAGGAGAGCATGTAAGTTCATGAAGTTATGTATGTGTGTTAGAGAAACGTCTGGACCGCTAGCCTAAGCCATGCCTAATCATGGTAGAAACTTGCAGCATCACCATAGTGAGCAATCCATGAAGCATCCTCACAGAAAATATAGAAAAAAAGAGAAAAAAATATATGCACCATTCTCATGGTAAATAAAAGGATTGCTGATATGCTCACTGTCTATTGCCTTGTCATTTTGATATGGGATAGCTCCTGTGTCATGGGGCAAGGGGTAACCTATTGGCGGTTCTCTATGATACACATATACTTACAATGATAAGAACTTACCGATGACTAAATCTGAGTAGCATGTGGAACGGCCCTCGTACTCAAGGGACATGAGATTGCCAACTTATGATTTGTCAAACATATAATCCATATTTGTTTCACTTTAACCTTAATCACTTCAAGATGCTTATGATAGGGGCAATAAGAGCTGAAAGCTAACAAGTACCATAATTTTTGGAAGCTCTTTATGAAACTTGAAATCCCTGCTTCCCTATGAAGGGCCTTTCTTCCACTTTTATATTGAGTCCCCACCTTCTATCTTTATGCACCAATTAAGAGAGCATAGTTGTCATTCTTAGTTCTATGTGCATTGTTCCAAAACTTATTGATTGATTCATAATGTTGACATTGCTTGTTCTTGAACTACTTGTATCTAGTCACCCTTATGAACTTTGAAGGTGTTCAATGCATTTATGTTTTGCTACTCCATGAGAGACAAGCTGAATACCACTATGCTATGTTTTCTGTATGTGAAACAAACAAACGTCTTTCAATGCATTATTATTCATGATCTTTGTTTGTATCCTTTCATGTTGCAACATAGTTACTATGTCTTATTGTTAGAACTACATCTTTCATGCTCATGTTTAGAGTACTTTGATCCCAACTTTCAATGCTTTACAAATTCTTTGATCAAGATTGTGATGGTGCATGTCACCTCAAAAATTATTCTTTTTATCACTTACCTACTCGAGGACGAGCAACAGTTAAGCTTGGGGATGCTTGATATGTCGTAAACGTATCTATAATTTTTGATGTTCCATGCTTGTTTAGTATACACTTTGCTATGTTTTGTCTACACTTTGAGGTATTTTTATACACTTTCTGTAACTAACCTATTGGCAAGATGTCATGCAGCCTCACTTTTACTGCTTTTTGGTTTCAGAAAAGCTAAAAAATGAATATTCTCGGAATTGGACGGGACAAAAGCCAATATGCCTATTTTTCCCGAAGCAACACGGAAACACAAAGCAGAGACAGAGGGGGACACTGTGGCATCCCGCAAAACCACTACTAGAAAATCGCGTTGTTTTTGTGCATTGCATCATCGTGACCGCATGCTCATGTCATCATGCCACATTGCATTTGAGCATCGTCATCATCATGCATATTATTTTGCCTAAAAACTATTTGCGAAAGACTATTGATTTCTGGAACTAGCCCTCCTATTTCAAATTAAACCCCGGATGTTTCCAGATATTTTGTTTGTCTAAAAACTGTTTACAAAAGTTTATTGCGAATTAAATAAAAGTTATATTAATTTAGGGGGCAGCCGAACCGGGCCGATCCGACCCAGTCGACCACCCCCGTACAAAAACCAATCGGTCCAACCTAAACCCTTTGCTACCCAACCTAGTCTACCCACCCCTTCAGCCACCTCACCCCACCCTATAGCAACTCGCCACGTCACCCTGCCCCAACCCCCAGCCAACCATGCTCTGCCACCTCATTCCCACCCCCTCTCTCACCCCACAGCCCACACCCCACCCACACACGCACGCAACACACGACGCACACACGCACGCTGCAGCCCCTCGCCCCGTCCTGGGACCCACCACCTGGCCCCACCACCTGTCGGCCACCCCCCTGGCCGCGTGTCCCGCTCTCCCCCTGGCCCGTCTTCCTCCTCCCGCCCGCTCTCTCTCACCACCGCGCCTCGCTCCGGCGGCTCAGCCGGCTCACACGTCCCCACGCGACCGCCCCTTCTCCCTACCTCTGCTCATACACTTGCAGCTCGGGCTCGCCCCTCCTCTCCCGCCGGCATCCACCCTCGCCTCCCCACCTCGCCAGCGCCCATCTCCGTCGGCACCGCGTCGCCGACCCCGCCACCACCTAGCCTTGCATCCCCGGCGTCCGTCGCCGGCCATGTTGCCGCCGCCCTTCCTCTCCAGGCTGCCGCGCCGCTCGCCCACCTCGCCCTGCTTCGCTTTCTCCGCTCCACCGCCATCGCCCGTGAGCCAGCCCGCCGACCTCGCGCCGCCTGACCGTTCCTTTCCTGCGCCGCGCCGCCTCCACCTCGCCCTCCCCTCGCGGCCGCTGCCTCGGCTCTCGTCCGCTCCACCGTCGACTTCCGACCTCGCCTAACCGCTCGACCGCCTCTCGCGGCCTCCTTTCTCTGCTTTCGTCGCTGACGACCTCGGCCTCGCCCTCGTCGCTGCTTCGCCAGCGACCTCGCCTCGGCCGCCACCGTCGGTCGCCTCGCCGCTTCCTCCTCGACGCCAAGAGCTCCTCGCCCAAGCCGCGTCCTGAGCCGAGCGCCGCCAAGGCGGAGCCGCCGCCGCCCGCCTCGATCATCTTGCCTCCGTCGCGGCGCTCGTGGGCTGGCCGCCCGCTTCCTCCCGTAGCCGGCCGCCATCGCCCCACCGCATGCGCAGCGTCCACCGCGAGGACTCCTCTTCGCTCGCCTGCCTCAGAACCTTCGTCCGGGCCCACTTCACCGTCAACCGCTTGAGCGCCGTCTGCTTGGTGCTCTTGGATGAGGCCCCGATGGATGTGTTCATGTTCACCGCGAGTCCTTTGCAACATCTAAGGCGAACACTCTTGTGTCGTTTCTACCAAATCGATGCCAAACTCTGTTGTGCACCGACAAGTTCTACCTCTCGGATCGCCTTCCCGGAACCCAAGACCACCGAGGCCGTCCCAATCCCGTCATCGACAACCGTCACTGAACATCTTCGACATGGGACGTCAAGGCCTCCGTCATGAAACTGACAAGATCAGCCACACGGAGCCGAAGACCGCGGAACGCCAAGATCTTCTCCTCGGAACACCATGACCGCCGACAACATGGCCCGACCACCGCGGATGCGACAAGATCTACTCCGCTATCCGAGAACGTTTCCGTCGAACCCCCGGAACCCTGAGACCGACCCCGAACCCCGGAACCCCAAGTTCGTCGAGACCCCCTAATGTGTGAACCTTCTCCCGAGCCCCTATTTTATAAATGCTAAATATAAAACCTGTTGCATAATAATCATTCATCTCGCATACATATTCGTGTGGTTTGGGGGCCTTATGCCGGTTCACCTTATAAATAAATATGGGGCCCATATGCGGGCAAATCTAGTCTTATATTGGCCTCATTTAAATTGGTGTAGCGAACCCGGTACTATCTTCTGCCATGTTATGACAACATTTAATTTGCGGGGTAGATAAATAACTTGAACCGTTTAATTAAATGTCGGGACCCCGGTTCCACTTAATATGACCTAATCGCATTGCAACCTTGCCATGTCATGCATCATACATGCATCATGCCGATCTTCTGCCGTTGTATTAAATATTGCATCCGGTGTTTATTCTAGTGTTTTGTTTCTTCGCGGATAAGGCCGTTGAGTTGATGCGAGTGTCGGCCCGATCTTCGGTTGAACCTTCGGCAATGTTTTCCAGGCGAGCATCTCCCCCTTTCTACCTATCTTACTTTTATAGTATTTATTCCCTCCTGTTGATCTATTGCTATCTGTGTTGCGTTGCTCTAGTTTTCGTACCCGTGATATCCCTCGCAGCCTTATATTGCCTTGGACACCTCCCATTACCTGTTGTTTGGTAGATAGTTGGACTTGCGCGTCGTAGTCGCTTGCTCAAGTGCTGTTGCGTGTCGTCAAGTGCCACAGTTGTTGGTGTATTGCCGCATGTTGATATTGGAGATGATCATGGCTTTACTTACCGTTCACTTTATTTACTGTTTAACCACTAAAATTGGAGTAAGTAAGTAGAGGCATCGGTGGGTGATAGATAATATTTGGTTTCCGAACGCCCACTTGTGTCCCGTAGGACCCCGAGTACTTGATACTTGTTCCTTGATTTATCGCGCTATCCACATCCGGGAGGATTATGGGACCCCAGAGCCGAGCTTGATTCATCTTATTTCTTGGGGCCACAAACTAGTTTGAGGTTTTATTTACTATCCTTACTTATGCCATGCTACTACATATTTACGATTGTGCGAGCACACTGCATCGCTTAGGATCGGGACACGTTTTCGCGGTGTCGACAAGCCCAGTTTTGGGTTCCCAGTCGTTCACAGCCGTCCACCCAAACCTCGGGTCCGTCTCGAAGTCAGCTAACTTCGTTGCGGGTGTACTCCAAGGGGTGGCCCCCTGAAATATTTCTGAATCCTGTGATTGCTTTGTCGTGAAGGCCTCGTTGGGTTTTGATTTGGTTTTTCCGAGGTTGATCGAGCGTGTGTTGCTATTGGTGCACCCCGGCCGGGTAAAACTTTCTGAAAGCCGTGTCATGTTATGGACGACTTGGAGCACGATTCGACCATAGACAACTATAACTAAAGTAGTGCTATAAATTTGACTTTATAATGACTAGTAATCAGCTTCACTATAATGGAATGGCTAAATAATACTGCCCACAATTGCTTATTTGGAGTGTCGCTTGCGACCATTGTACCTGACTAGTAAGTATTGCAACTACAACGGAATGGCTAAATATAAGTACCAACAACTGCTGGGTTTTGGGTTATCTCATGCTAATTGTATTTGACTAGTAAGTGTTGCAACTACAATGAAATGGTTAAATAAAAGTGCCCACTGCTTATTTTATCAGGATGACTATCTATACTTGACTAGTAATTGCTGCAACGATAACGGACTAAATAAAAATGCCAACGGTGTGAGTTCCTCGGTTGACTTCCTCGATTGGTCTCGAGGGGGAAACGCCAGGATGGGTTTGTTTGATGGTAGAATCAGGTTGGTTCCGGATAGGTCTTTCTTATCCCTATCTGACAGCCGCCAGTTGTATCGAGTCTCTATAGGTTGTTCAGTGCATGCTGCCGCTGATCCACCATACCTATGTGGCGAGGACCGCGAATTCTAGCCTCATGTGTCTTGGCCTCAAGATCTTGACGCTCCTCTTTTCCTTTGCCCTTTGTCGGCACCCTTTTGTTTAAGCAGGTTTGAGCTCGGCGTCATTAGCGAGTTACCCTTCCTTTCTGGGCGGGGTTATGGACGCCATTGGTTATTCTTGTGGCTCTTAGCCCCATTTGCATCTTGTCCGTAGCTGGACGCACTCTCGTTTTCAAGGTGATTTGGATCTTTGTATATTATATCTGTATTCTTGACTCATGGAGTCGTGTTGTATATATATCGGTTCTGTGGGTCCCATCGAGGACTGTTGTGTAATGTTATTACTTCGTTTTCCACCCGCACGAAAGTGCCTGGTGGGCACCTTTGAATCGTTTCTATGCAGGTTTGGCGGGTTTCGCTAAAACTTGCATAGGTCCGATTCTGAGGGTGTTACAGAGTGGTATCAGAGCTCAGCAGTTGCGATACCCCACAAGTCCAGCCTGTAGGATAACCTAGCTAACGGCCGAAGTAGAGTGTCAAAACTATTTCTGCAAAATCTGTTGGATAGTTCTGATTAGGTCTGATTTTACTCCTTACCCCTTTGCTATTCTCCTCTTATCTCGACGTGTTTTGAATCTTCTCTCTTATCTTTTCTTCGAGTCCAGGAATTTCTCGCGGATGGGTTCCGTCGTACCTTCAGGTTTTCGCTTCCTCTTTTGGTAACAGTGTTGCTACATCCGGTCTTCATGCTATCCGAGGAACCCTTCGTCTGGAGGACTTCTCTTTGTTCCTTCTCGTGCCTTTCGGTGTTTTCCGACGCGACGACATCATCTACGACAGATCCGATGCAGAGTCTGCATCCCTCCGTTGTTCCGAACCTCGCTTGTCGAGATCTTCAGTCTGATTCCGAGAACGGTTGCACGCTTTTCCACTGAAGGTGCGGAGTAATAGTTTGGGTGCGTGATGGACTGGCCCCCATGCCGACTACCCCTTCTATTCGCTTTTGTACATTGAAGTGGACGAGAATGCATCTGTTCCCTCTTTCCATCGAAGCTAGAGGTGGCTTTATTTGTTGATACCTCTACCTTCGACCTTTTGTTTCCGGAGTGTTCTCTCGACGTTCACGGACAACGACCTCTTGTTAGTGGTGTCGCGAGGATCTACATGGAGGGAGAAGACGCAGATCGCCGACCTTCCTTCCGGTACCATGAGGCGGATCTCGAGGGCGAGATCCATTGTTAGTGGTGTCGAATTGTGGCATCCCGCAAAACCACTACTAGAAAATCGCGTTGTTTTTGTGCATTGCATCATCGTGACCGCATGCTCATGTCATCATGCCACATTGCATTTGAGCATCGTCATCATCATGCATATTATTTTGCCTAAAAACTATTTGCGAAAGACTATTGATTTCTGGAACTAGCCCTCCTATTTCAAATTAAACCCCGGATGTTTCCGGATATTTTGTTTGTCTAAAAACTGTTTACAAAAGTTTATTGCGAATTAAATAAAAGTTATATTAATTTAGGGGGCAGCCGAACCGGGCCGATCCGACCCAGTCGACCACCCCCGTACAAAAACCAATCGGTCCAACCTAAACCCTTTGCTACCCAACCTAGTCTACCCACCCTTCACCACCTCACCCCACCCTATAGCAACTCGCACGTCACCTGCCCCAACCCCGACCAACCATGCTCGCCACCTCATTCCCACCCCTCTCTCACCCCACACCCACCGCAACACACGACGCAACACACGCCTGCTGCAGCCCCTCGCCCCACTGGGACCCACCACCTGCCCCACCACTGTCGGCCAGCCCCAGCGTGTCCCGCTCTCCTGCCCGTCTTCCTCCTCCTCACCTCTCTCTCACCACTCACGCTCACTGGATCGCCCTCCTGCCCAGCCGCTGGCTCTCGCCTCCTCCTCCCTTGGCGCCCATCTCGCCGCCTCGCGCCCTCCTTCTCCCTCTGCGTCCGCTTTCTGCCCGTGTACCGCGTCGCCACCACTGGCCTTGCATCCCCGGCGTCCGTCATGCTCGTCGCCCGCGCCATGCCCGCCTCCTCTCCGGTAGCCGCTGGCCGCCCTCCGCCCACCTCCTCGTCCAGCGTTTCCCCCTCTCCGCTCCACCGCCATCGCCCGGCGAGCCCGCCTTGGCCTCACGCCGCTGACCGTTCCTTTCCTCGCCGGTGCCGCCTCCTCGCCCTCCCTCCTCATGGCGCCCGCCTCAGCTCCACTGTCGCCTTCTCGACCTCGCCTAACTGGCTGGCGACCTCGGCTGCCGCCTTTCCTGTGCTCGCCACCACCGTCAGGTCGCCTCGCCGCTTCCCTCCTCGGCCAAGAGCTCCTCCGCCCCGCGCGTCCCTGAGCCGAGCCGCCGCCAGGGCCGGAGCCGTCCCCGGCCGCCCGCCTCAGTCATCTTGCCTCCGTCGCCGGCGCTCGTGGCCGTGGCCGCCCCGCTTCCTCCCGTAGCCTGCCGGTCGCCATCGCCCCCACCGCATGCGCAGAAGCGTCCACCACCACGGGGACTCCTCTGCTTCGCTCCAGCTGCCCTGTAACCTTCGTCCGCGGGCCCACTTCACCGTCAACCGCCGCTGTGAGCGTTGTCTGGCTTGGTGCTCTTGGATGAGGCCCCTGATGGATGTGTTCATGTTCAGCTGCGAGTCCTTTGCAACATCTAAGGCAGACACTCTTGTGTCGTTCTCGGCCAAATCAGATGCCAAACTCTGTTGTGCACCGACAAGTTCTACCTCTCGGATCGCCTTCCCGGAACCCAAGACCACCGAGGCCGTCCCAATCCCGTCATCGACAACCGTCACTGAACATCTTCGACATGGGACGTCAAGGCCTCCGTCATGAAACTAACAAGATCAGCCACACGGGCAAGAAGGCGGAACGCCAAGATCTTCTCCTCGGAACGCCATGACCGCTGACAACATGGCCCGACCACCGCGGATGAGACAAGATCTACTCCGCTATCCGAGAACGTTTCCGTCGAACCCCCGGAACCCTGAGACCGACCCCGAACCCCGGAACCCCAAGTTCGTCGAGACCCCCTAATGTGTGAACCTTCTCCCGAGCCCCTATTTTATAAATGCTAAATATAAAACCTGTTGCATAATAATCATTCATCTCGCATACATATTCGTGTGGTTTGGGGGCCTTATGCCGATTCACCTTATAATTAAATATGGGGCCCATATGCGGGCAAATCTAGTCTTATATTGGCCTCATTTAAATTGGTGTAGCGAACCCGGTACTATCTTCTGCCATGTTATGACAACATTTAATTTGCGGGGTAGATAAATAACTTGAACCGTTTAATTAAATGTCGGGACCCCGGTTCCACTTAATATGACCTAATCGCATCGCAACCTTGCCATGTCATGCATCATACATGCATCATGCCGATCTTCTGCCGTTGTATTAAATATTGCATCCGGTGTTTATTCTAGTGTTTTGTTTCTTCGCGGATAAGGTCGTTGAGTTGATGCGAGTGTCGGCCCGATCTTCGGTTGAACCTTCGGAAATGTTTTCCAGGCGAGCATCTCCCCCTTTCTACCTATCTTACTTTTATAGTATTTATTCCCTCCTGTTGATCTATTGCTATCTGTGTTGCGTTGCTCTAGTTTTCGTGCGTGATATCCCTCAGCCTTATATTGCCTTGGACACCTCCATTACCGTTGTTTGGTAGATAGTTGGACTTAGCGTCGTGATCGTTTGCTCAAGTCTTTGTGCGTGTCGGCAAGTGCCACAGTTGTTGGTGTATTGCCGCATGTTGATATTGGAGATGATCATGGCTTTACTTACCGTTCACTTTATTTACTGTTTAACCACTAAAATTGGAGTAAGTAAGCAGAGGCATCGGTGGGTGATAGATAATATTTGGTTTTCGAACGCCCACTTGTGTCCCGTAGGACCCCGAGTACTTGATACCTGTTCCTTGATTTATCGCGCTATCCACATCCGGAGGATTATGGGACCCCCCGAGCGAGCTTGATTCATCTTATTTCTTGGGGCCACAAACTAGTTTGAGGTTTTATTTACTATCCTGCTTATGCCATGCTACTCAGTATTTACGATTGTGCGAGGAGCACCTTTGTCTTTGTTAGGATCGGGACACGTTTTGGCGGTGTCGACAAGCCCGATTTGGGTTCCGATCGTTCACAACCGTCCACCCAAACCTCGGGTCCGTCTCAAGTCATTAGCTTCGTTGGTGTACTCAAGGGTGGCCCTGAAATATTTCTGAATCCTGTGATTGCTTTGTCGTGAAGGCCTCGTTGGGTTTTGATTTGGTTTTTCCGAGGTTGATCGAGCGTGTGTTGCTATTGGTGCACCCCGGCCGGGTAAAACTTTCTGAAAGCCGTGTCCGCGGTTATGGACGACTTGGAGCACAGTATCTCGACCATAGACAACTATAACTAAAGTAGTGCTATAAATTTGACTTTATAATGACTAGTAATCAGCTTCACTATAATGGAATGGCTAAATAATACTGCCCACAATTGCTTATTTGGAGTGTCGCTTGCGACCATTGTACCTGACTAGTAAGTATTGCAACTACAACGGAATGGCTAAATATAAGTACCAACAACTGCTGGGTTTTGGGTTATCTCATGCTAATTGTATTTGACTAGTAAGTGTTGCAACTACAATGAAATGGTTAAATAAAAGTGCCCACTGCTTATTTTATCAGGATGACTATCTATACTTGACTAGTAATTGCTGCAACGATAACGGAATAAATAAAGATGTCAACGGTGTGAGTTCCTCAGTTGACTTCCTCGATTGGTCTCGAGGGGGAAACGCCAGGATGGGTTTGTTTGATGGTAGAATCAGGTTGGTTCCGGATAGGTCTTTCTTATCCCTCTCTGACAGCCGTCAGTTGTATCGAGTCTCTATAGGTTGTTCAGTGCATGCTGCCGCTGCCGCTTCAGTCCACCATACCTATGTAGGCGAGGACCGCCGAATTCTAGCCTCGCGTGTCTTGGCCTCAAGATCGACTCTCCTCTTTTCCTTTGCCCTTTGTCGGCACCCTTTTGTTTAAGCAGGTTTGAGCTCGGCGTCGTTAGCGAGGTTACCCTTACGGCTTGGCCAGGCGGGGTTATGGCGCCATTGGTTATTCTTCGTGGCTCTTAGCCCCATTTGCATCTTGTCCGTATGGGCGCTCGTTTTCAAGGTGATTTGGATCTTTGTATATTATATCATATTCTTGACTCATGGAGTCGTGTTGTATATATATACTCGTGGGTCCCATCGAGGACTGTTGTGTAATGTTATTACTTCGTTTTCCACCCGCACGAAAGTGCCTGGTGGGCACCTTTGAATCGTTTCTATGCAGGTTTGGCGGGTTTCGCTAAAACTTGCATAGGTCCGATTCTGAGGGTGTTACAGACACCAGGGCGGCCACACACTAGGGTGGCACAGGCCCACCCTGGTAGCACCACTAGGGGGTGTGGGCCCCCTGGCTGCCTCCTCGCCTCACCTCTTCGCCTATAAGAAGCCTCCCGACTCGGAAACCCAAAATCATCTGGGGGAAAGCCACGAAAACCTCTGTAGCGCTGCCGCCACCGAAGGGGAGATTCGGGGGACAAAAGTCTCTGTTCCGTCACCCCGCCGAGACGGGAAAGTGCCCCCGGAGCCATCTCCATCGATCTCCACCACTAGCTCCATCGCCGTTGCTGATTCCCATGATGATGAGGGAGTAGTTCTTCCTCGGGGCTAAGGGCTCTACCGGTAGCTATGTGTTCATCTCTCTCTATGCGTGATCATATTGTGGTTATGAGCTTTGTAATCAAGTAGATCTACTCTGCTACTCAAGCGCTTTAATAGATCTCTGCTTTTCTCCACGTGTGTAAAAGTGACAGCGTGCGTACCGTGGTGGCACTTAGGCTAGAGAGTACATAATTACTTATCATGAGTATATTTGGAGTTGGATGTCTCTATGAAATTGTGGTGTTTGAAGGAACCATCTAGCGCTCAAGGTGACAGTGTGGGGTTATCTAGATGGGGATTGCGAACTTTAAGGAGTGCTTTTGTAGCCCTACCGTGAATTAGAGTTGTTCAACCGGAGAGTAGTTCAGGGTAGAATCATGAAGAGAATATATTTATTGAGAGTGTCCACTAGTGAAAGTATGATTGCTAGGCCTTATTTCTAAGCATTGAAACACCGTTTACAACTAGATCTGTTACATGTTTGCTTGTTGCCATCTTTGTTTCAGATTGCCTTTAGTTTCTTCCTCCCGCCAAGCTCTTTTCTAGCAACGTTGTCTTATAATCATCCATACCACTTGTATTTTATTATCTCTTCGCCGAACTAGTGCACCTATACACCCTACAAGTGTATTGAGTGTGTTGGGGACACAAGAGATTTCTTGTATTTTAATTACAGGATTGCTTGAGAGGGATAACTTTGACCACTTCCTCCCTAAGTTCGATAAACCTTGGGTAATCTACTTAAGGGAAACTTTCTGTTGTTCTATAAACCTCTGCACTTGGAGGCCTAACAATTATCTATAAAAATAGAAGTGTGTAGACATCATACTTCACTAGAATACAATAAACAAGAAGAAGGTGAAGAACGGGCATTAGATGAGACCGCTGATGATCTTCGTTAGGCCATTCTTGATGCACAGAGCGAATGCAAAAATGAAAACGAGAAGAAGAAGTTGGAGCGTATGTTAGAGGATCACAAAAAATTGTTGTACCCAAATTGCGAAGATGGCAACACAAAGCTCGGTATCACACTGGAATTACTGCAATGAAAGACAGAGAATGACTTATCAGACAAGGGATTTGAGAAGCTACTGAAAATTTGAAAAAAAAGCTTCCAAAGGATAACGAATTGCCTGTCAGTACATACGAGACAAAGAAGGTTGTCTGCCCTCTAGGACTTTATATTTTGAATGTAAAATTAAGTATAAACTTTGTCAGTTTTTAGCGCAAACGATTTATGTTTGAATACGCAAAAAAAAACCTCGCGCATGCCGGACAAACAGACCGCGCCGCTGGACGCGGTTGGCCAGACAGGCCGATCTCCACCCCAAATCGACTACGGCCGGACCCAAACAGACAGAAATGAATCATTTGGGATGATCGGATAGGTCGCCCACACTGAATTTTATCTTTTTAACATAAGCCACACAAAATGTCATTTTTGTGAAACGGACTTTATGTGAATCTAAAATGTGAAGATGTACGCGCAAGTATTTTCTTTTGACATTTTAAAATTTCTAAAATAAAATTCAAATAAAAGGAGCATATTAGCCGTGTCCAGTTTTTCATAGCAACACGCAGTGTGTGAAAAGAAAAACCAAATCTAGAAAACGATTTTGAAGAAACATATTGAAAAAACAAATTCTTTTGAAAGAAAATATACTAATCCCTTCGTCCTAAAAAGGATATTACTCCCTCCGATCCATATTACTTAGCGACAAGTAATATGAATCGGAGGGAGTACATGTTTTCTCTAAATTTAATTTATCTAGAGACTATTTAATACTCCCTCTAATTTATATTAATACTCTTAATTTTATCCAAATTTATATATATCTAGTTTAGTATTTAGACTAAATAAATTTATCAAATCTTTTTGAGCATTGAGGAAGTAGATATATACTCCCTCCGTTTTAAAATATAAGATGTTTTAGCTTTATGAAGCAAATGTATTTAGGTTTCTTTTAATAGATAGGTTCACTCAGATTTAAAGTGCTACTACTAAATGAAGTCTAGATTTTTTTTTCACAAACCTAATACTCCCTCTGTCCAAGAATAGATGTCTTACTTTTTATGAATCTATATACTAAACAGTGTCTAAATTTATCTAAAATTTGACAAATTTGAAACGTCTATTTTTGGATGGAGGGAGTACACCAGATGGAGGGCTCAAGGGCGTATCTTCAGCGCAAAAGAGAACTTCACCCAGCCTTCCTGTCCCTCTGCCATGGGGCTCGCCATGGCGGCCTCCTCCCTCTCCTTCCTCCCCGCGCAACCCCTCCGTCTCCACCGTCCAAACGCCGCGCCAACAGCCCCCAGACCCCCCACCGTCCGGTGCGCCGCGAAGACGGCTGCGGAAGTGCCGGCGCCGGCCCTGAGGCCCCTGCCGCCGCCGAAGCTGGTCCGCTGCCCTGCGCTGGACCGGCAGGCGGCGCGGGCGAGCAGGCTCCGCTTCGCCCGCAAGCTCCTCACCCTGCTCCTCTCCAAGCCGCGGGGTTTCCTCCCGCTCCGCGTCCTCCACCGCTGCCGCCGCTTCCTCGGCCTCCCACGCCGTCGCCCACTGGTCCCCTTTGTGCTCCGCTACCCGACCCTCTTCCGCCTCTTCCAGGCCCCTACCTCCAGCCCCCTCTCTCCCTCCCTCTCCACCCTCGCCGTTGGGCTCACCCCCGCCGCCCGCGCGCTCGCCGCCGACCTCGCTGCCCTCCGTGGGGCCGAGCTCGCGCCCACCCTCGCGGCCAAGCTCCACCGCCTCCTCCTCATGACTCCCCGGCACAGCCTCCTGGTGTCCAAGGTCGCTCACATCGCCCCCGACCTCGGCCTCGCCATGGATTTCCGCGCCACGCTCTGCCCCCGCCACCCGGACATCTTCACCTTCGCGAACACCTCCCACGGCCACGCGCTCCAGCTCGTCGACCCCCCGCCGCCGTCCCCCGCGCCGCTCTCTCCGCCCCTCCGCCCCGCCGCCCGGCCCGACGACCGCCTCATCGACCGGCCGCGGAGGTTCCCTCACCTCCCGCTGCGCCGCGGGCTCAACCTCCGCCGCGCCCACCGCGACTACCTCCTGCGGTTCCACAGCCTGCCCGAGGTCTCCCCCTTCGAGCCATTGCCTGAAGACGCGAGCACGGAGATGGCGGAGCGGCGTGCGTGCGCGGTGGTACGGGAGGTATTGGCGATGACGGTGGAGAAGCGGACGCTGGTGGACCACCTCACGCACTTCCGCAGGGACTTTGGCCTGCCCAACCGGCTGCGTGCGCTGCTCGTGCGGCACCCGGAGCTGTTCTACGTGAGCATCAAGGGCGTGCGGCATTCGGTGTTCCTCGTGGAGGCGTTCGACGATGACGGGAGGCTTCTGGTGGAGGATGAGATGCTGGTCGGGAGGGACCGGCTGGAGGAGCTTGTCAGGGAGGGCAAGCGGATTAGGCGAGCTGAAAAGAACGGTCTGTTTGCGGTAGATGGCGACAGTGATGAGGATGATGAGGAATATGGCAATGTAATGGAGGGTTCGTTAGAGGTCGATGGTGATTTCGGGGATTTGTTTGAAGATGGTGTCAATGGGGAGGACTGGAATGAGGTGGGCAACGGAGGCGGAGTCGAGGAGGGCGATGAAGATGATCCTGAATTGAATGCCATGGAGGAGCTTTGGGTGAAGAAAGCTGTGGCAGAGGGGCTGGTTGACAGTGGCAGCGAGCATGATGTTTGGTGAGGAGGGTTGAGCTCCTAGGATTTTGCCCAAGCTGGGTGGCACTCTTCTCAATTATCTACAGTAGTCAGAGCTTTGATGGTGAAGGTGAATGGTATGTTCTTATTACTTGTGATACTGATCCATCAAAATGTAGGAACTTCCATCTTTAGATATCTGAACCTTCTAGCCTAGCTTATACTGACCTGATTAAGAATGATAAGTATGAGTATATAAGACCGCTATCACCACAATTGTGCCAGTTTCTCATTAAAATTTGGTTCCAAACTAAGATCCTCACATTGTTGTCCTCTGTTAATTCTCTCATTCTCCTTATAAGCCATGCTTTCTTTTTCCTCATTTTGAGTCTGCCTATACCTAAATGATGAACTCTCAAAGGATATGTTCCTACTACTTTGCAGGGGAACGCAACTACCCTTGTAGCAAATTTTCAAAACATTTTGGAATGGTTTTTGCAGGATGCAAAGTTGCCGTGAACAGTAAAAACTAGAAGCAGCTAGTCTTCCAAGCGTGTTTGGTCTTACAGATATGGACCGTGCTATTTAGGAACCCTATGTATATAGTAGTACTAGGTGACGGTGGCTCTACTTAACTCGCCTTTTCTCTCTAGGGACATAACTATGTGCTGGCCAGGTGCATCGTCTTGACATTTATACAAAGTTCACATGAGCAATAAATTTTGTCCTTTAGGGAAGATAATAAAGCTAAAAAATCCATCATTCGTTTGAAGTAGCGATGCAGCTCACATAGCCACATACCTACCCAAGGACCAAGTTCATTGCCAAGGAATTTGTAGCTATTGACGAACGGCATGGCAAAGGAACACCTACCAGATAAATCTCTATAAGAAGCAAGGCTTCCTATTTAAGCATATGATTACTAACTTCTTTTTCATTTCACTCCTATGCCTTAGGATTATATAATCCATAGTTGTGCATTATTTGTTGTGTCAATGCACAATAAGGATATGAATTTTCCATGCATGGACATAGAAGGCATCGGGAGTTACTGATGGACCGCCATGACTACGACACGAACTCCCCAACTCACAATTCTACTTCCATGCCTCTCCCTCCTACTCCACCTTCTCAGCTCTCCCTGCCCGTCACCAGTATGCAGACCATCAATCCTTCTTGATGCTGCAATCAGACCATCGATCCTTCTTGATGCTGCAATCTCGTACGCCACTCTCGGGGTCATCACAAGGAAACACTGACCTACTCAGCTCTTGCTTTGCTCAGATGGAATGTGGATATGAAAAGACCGGTTCACGGTTAGGATGGTCGAAAAAGGGGGAGATAAAGCTGGTGCTTTGGTCGCTCCATGGTTTTGGAAGAGCAACACAGACAACTTCAGGACATCCATAGATATGGCGTATTGGCGATGCATATGGTAGGCCTTACGCGTGTGACACCTTTGATTGGTGCGTGTTGTAGAGCCTCTTGATTTTCTTAATTTTAGCCGGCTTGCTGGATATCTCATAGTTGAACGGGTTGGTTTTCCTTCTTACTGGGAGTTTGAGTATGTTTTTATGACTTTCTACTACAAATGAAGAGACAGAGCACCTGCTAGTTATCGTAAAGACCAATATATTTATGTAGTTGTATGTTTGTTCATTTGTCTAATGTTCGCAAGACATGCTCAGCATTTTGTACATGCAGAGGATCTACTGTAATTCGAACCACTCAGTGCTTACTGCCTGATAACGTATCAAGTGCACGTATACCGAGCGTGTATTTACTATGACATCAATTTTCAAATTGAAATTTGATTCACACATAAAAGAGAATTTTGGTGCTTACAATGGTAATGGGCCAGAATTATTGCTCAATTTGAATCTGTATGTTTTTTCGTTTCACGAGACATAAACTGAATTTAAATTCTAAATTATGTATCATAGGCTTCATGGCCGAACCTAAGGTTTTTGTACAACATTAATGAGGTTATTTTGGAGCACCGCAAAGCTAGAAGCACCCAATATGTTTTCCCCTAAAGTGCAGGAGATTCTGCCCATGCTGAAAGCATTCTTGTCAGCTATCTAGTGTAGCCAGAAGTGTGAGTACATAACTTCAGAGCTTTGGTAATGCAGTTGAAGCTGAAGATAAGGTATCTTGTTGTTACTTGTGATGCTCAACCAGAAATTGCACTTCTAATTAAGAAACCTACTTGCCTAGCTTGTAATTCAGAAATATGAAACCTTTACAGAAGACTGTTATCACTACAAGCATGCTAGTTTCTTGTTAAAATTTTAGTTCCAAATTAAGATCCTTGCATTTTCCTTGTCCTTAGAAGTTGTGTTTTCTTTTCCTCATTATGATTTTTCCTATACATTAATGAAGAACTCTCAAAAGTTAAGTTCATAATATTTACAATGGAATGGAACATGTCTTGTAACACATTTTTCAAAAAGAAATATTTTGGCTTGGTTTGGCAGGATATAGAGTTGTCGCTGAAAAGTAAAAACTAGAAGCAGTTTGTCTTCCAAGTGTTGTGGGTCTTATAGATATGGACTGTGCTATTTGGGTAACAGTTTGTATATAGTACTAGGCGACGTTGGCTCTGTTTAACTCGTCTTTTGTCTCTAGGGACTTAACTATGAGTGGGCTAGGTGCATTGTCTTGATATTGGGACAGAGTTCACATGAGCAGTAAATTTGTTCCTTCTTGAAGATAATAAAGCTAAGTCATCACTTGTTTGAATTAGTGATAGAGCTCACATAGCCACATACCTACCCAAGGACCAAGTTTCCGCATGACCAGTGACTTCATGCCACTGCCTACCAAATAAATCTTTTATAAGGAGCAAAGCTTCCTAAGCAAAATATGACTAACTTCTTTCTCATTTCACTCTTATGCCTTAGAATTATATAGTCCATAGTTGTGCATTATTTGTTGTGTTAATGCACACTAAGGATATGAATTTGCAATGCATGGGCATATAAGGCATCGGGAGTTACTGATGGATTGCCATGACTACAACACAAATCCCCCAACTCATGATGCTACCGCCATGCCTCTCCCTCCTACCCCACCTTCTCAGCTCTCCCTCCCCTTCACCAGTCTTGACGTGCCACAGGTCAAGAGGCCGCCGTCTTAGTCGCTTGTTTAAGCACAACACAATCGGTGGAGAAGACTACCCGCCTGAAATTTACGTTGTAGTTCAGACTATTTACTGGACAGCTGTAGTATCACCGCCTGAAGTTCAGATTGCAATGCTTCAGCAGCTGCAGGAATTCGCCCACACGCCGTGAAAATAGGGTCTCCAGTGAGTGCATTATCGTCCGATAGCCCCCCAGCCCCCAGGTCTCGTCTCCTCTTGGAAGATGCCATCTATGCCCACTTCAATTGCACCAGTTGGTGGGGTTTTCCAGCGCCGATCCTGACGGCCACCTGGTTTTTCTTGAGATGGTTTCTCCATTCTTTGGCGCAGGATCATGAACTGAAATTCATACATGGCGAAGTGTCTCTTCTGATGGTTGGTTTTTGTTGTACTTCCACCACCACCTGCTCTCATCTGAAGGCAGGGCCAGGATCTGTTCCAGAAGTTCACCTGGGAGGTGCAAGCACATGATCTAGATCTAGTCTCCTCCAGGTTCAGAGCTTGCCACCATGCCTTCACTTCCTTGCACCAGAGGAACAGGTGTCCACAGTCCTCAAAGTATACAGACGACGCCCCTGATATCAACTATCAAGCTCAACTCCTCATCTGGCGATGATCATGCGTAGCGGACGGCTATTATGGTTTGATTCTAGATAAAGCGTTGCACTTGGGGGCATCCCATACCGTCGCCGGCCTCAAGCTCCAGTCCAAGGAGGATGACCCATACTGCCGTCGACCTCGAAAGCAACATAGAGCTGAAGGCCATCACAAACTCAAGATCCAGTTGTCGCGCCGGTAGCTGTTGCCCCTATTTGCACTTTCCTGTGTCAACGTCAGATTAGGGTATCTGCTGCCATGACAGTCCACCCATACAACGTGCCTGGCACCAGGTTTTTAAATCAAAGACGATAAGAATGATATATCAGTTTTCAGGCTCTATGGATACATATGTAATATATCATTTTGTATACTGAAATTAGTATCTGAAACTTCATATATTAGCAATTTCATGCATGATGTTCAGAT
Source organism: Avena longiglumis (assembly GCA_030063025.1). Lineage (NCBI taxonomy): Eukaryota > Viridiplantae > Streptophyta > Magnoliopsida > Poales > Poaceae > Avena > Avena longiglumis. The sequence continues at coordinate 414,216,036 of CP125975.1, read as the reverse complement.
GATGTGTTTTTTCATGTTAGAGCAAGGATTTTGTTAGTATTTCGTACTATATTGTTTTTAATTGACTAGTTAATAAACTTGGAATCATATATTTGTCATGCTCTAGCACTAACATCGTTCATTTTCTTGTACTGACAAGGAATGTTTTGAACAAGAAAAATGTTTCAGCTACTACATATTGTCAGATAGATATATCACCTGATATATGGCATCGAAAACACATGAGCCAAACCAGTAGGAACACAACGTCTGATATTTTGAACTTTGCCTGGCACACAACCACTGTCACCAGATTGCATACCCATGAATAACATGAGTCAAACCAGTGTTTGTGGTGTAAACCCATCACAAGGTGAAACCTTTGTGAAGGTATGTGTTTCCTACTTATGTGTTGTATCCCTTTAATTTCTTCAATACACATTCTTCCTCTGATTCTCAAAGTTGGTAACTGTAATAGTACTCGGTGGGCATTCTTCCACTAGGTAGATCTGATGATTTATATAGAGGTAAAAAGTTCATTTTTAGTGAGCTGATTCCAGCAAATCAGTCAGTTACTTAAAGTTCTATATGGAATATCTTGACCACAAGTATTAGGTTACCAGTGACCGCATTTTTATGGCCTTGTATCCCCACAAACTCTTACCAGTTTATCCATCTTGTTGTGCATAATTCTTCTCGGTAAACTGGCTAATTCCTTAACTTACTGTTTTGACAGGTTTACAAATCAGGGTCCCCTGGAAGATCGCTCGATATCGCTAAATTCAGCAGCTACTACGAGTTGTATAGCGAGCTCGAGCGTCTATTTGGCCTTGAAGGCCAACTGGAGGTGGACCCTGTAAGATCAGGCTGGCAGCTTGTATTCATCAACCGAGAAAATGATATTCTTCTCGTTGGCGACTCATGGTAGTAAGGGGGCCTAGCATAATGCATACAATATGTTGGTAGACTGAATCCCTGCTCATGCATAGTGAATAGCGTATGGTGCATAAAGATACTCTCGCCATAGGAGCAGCAGCAGATGATCCGCAACGGAGAAGGCCTTCTGTCTGCACCTGCAGCAAGGATGATGCAGGGCGATACCTGTGATGATTATTCTGTGAGCCACGACTTGCAGAATCTCACAGGCAGCATTGCCTCTGTACCTCCTGTTGACTACTGAAACGGAAATTGGAATCCGAAGCTAAACCAGCAATCTAGGACTGCAGGATCACTGTACCGCGGCGCATTCGCTGTGTTGTTTCACCCAGTCTTCTCTTCACTAGTAACTACTTAGTCAATAATGTAGTTTGATGATGCATCGCATCATTCTGATCATGGAATAGTATGTCTGTATGGTTGCTGCTTCAGCTCTGTAATAGCCTAAGATCTGAATGGGCGGGCAAGAACCACTGTCAAGAATGGTGTCAGTTATTATAGAAGTGACCTTATTCTGTACCAATATGTATAATCTAGAACTGAATATTCGATGTAAGACAACTTTCTATCTTTTGAAACCAGATGTGCATATACTCACTCTGTCCGGAAATAAATGACTTGAATTTATCCAGATTTTCATTTATCTAGACGTGTTTTAATGTTTAGTTTATAGATACATTTAAATTTAGACAAAGCTAACTCACTTATTTCTGATGGACGGAGTAATATTTTTTGCATTGTTGTCTTTCAAAATGGTTATTCATAAGTAAGAACAATACATAGACTATGGTCGGTCTTTCAAAACTTTAGCTTCGAAACATGTTAGCTTTCATAGCTTCAAAATGTTTAGCATCACATAATCAAAAACCGAATGCCAGAAATGTGTAATACTGATTGAGGGGAGGGGGCATATGCCCCTCCCATTTGACTTTTGCCTTATGTCGAAGGTCGGTGGTTGGACAACCATGGGTAGGAAGCCCGGTGGATTATAAGAACAACTAGATAGAACCTCAATTTGTTCTCTTTAGCTTGTTTAGTGTGTTTTATGTTTAAAACCATGGCACCATCTTAAGTTACCGTTATCCAACCACCGACCTTTCTAGTCGATGGGGAAAAAATCTAAGTAATGCTAGAAGCAATTTGACACATTCTAGTGTGTCAGACCTTGGACCGAACAATGTTTGGTAGATATACAATGCGAAGATAGGAACGAAAGTGACTGTAACATCCCAGCATTAGATCTTAGAAATAAGTTGAACCCAGAAGTGTGTATTGCATTCATGCATAGAAAATCCGAATAATTTTCGTTTTTGCACAAAACTTGTCAAAGTGATTGAAGCTTCTCTCAACTTGATGGAATTGAAGTAGATCATCAAGTTGATTGCGACAAATTTCAATATGACCTTTGTTAAAACCTTGTTTTGGGTAAAGGATATTTGATCTAAGGGTAGATTAAATGTAATGAAAGTTAAACCCTATTACATTACTTAATGATTTATATTTAAGTAATCATATCCTAGTATTCATTAAATAACCCATGAATATCAAGTTATAAATATAACTTAAGTAATAAGAATGTAACAACTAAATCTTGATCTATCTTAATCCCATCTACATATACCATGAGTATCATGGTAATACCTGACCTTAACCCTTTAGTTGTATTGAGTAGGTAGGAAATCAAGTCAAGATCATTCACCATATATCTTTCTTTCCATATCAACTCCTGCCCTTATCCTAGCATTCACTTCAAATCCTTTAGAAAAGAAGGTAAGAAGAGGTTAGAGGTAATGCTAGTTTTAAATATCATCTATAGGAGGGGAGTGTTGGAAGAGAATAAGATCAATGCGATAATTGATGGAGTTAACACACTCCTGAAATGATAGAAGAGTTATTTGGAATATATATTTGTATGGCCACAAACAAGATTACAATGATGAATATTGAAGATATTTAATAGGAGTAATCATATTGGATCAAGTATGTATAGTCAATGAATCATATCTCTTAGTCCAATAGAGATAAACAGAAGATAGTTATAATACAATTGTAATGTTGTATGAATAAAAGCCTTGATTAGTCAACTAGAAACCTAAACCATAAAGGATCAAAGGATTATAATGATCATGCTTTAGTCACCAAGATTGAATGCTTATATCATGTATAAGTGACATTGGTGAGTAGAACATGATTGAACCCTAGTATAGATATGTTATTCTAGGTTAGCCATGACAAGTTACCATGATACGATGTAAATTTTGTATATAAGATACTGAAGTAAAGTAGATATAAGATAGTATGATTAAGCTGATGTTAAAGCAACATTGGATTAAAGAAGAAGTATTTCCCTCTTTGGAAATACTAAGCACTTGAGGTGAAGTACGATTTGATGTATACATCTATTGAAGTAATATTAGTGAAGGGTGATAAAGGAAGTATATGAATGGAGTTAGAAGTAACTACTTAGTGGATCAGAGGTTATCATTACCAGAGTAGTTTGATATAACCCAACTATAGAGGTGAGCAGATTATGAAATTTTTTAGTGTCAAGCTCATTGAATTTATAAATGGATTAAGAAGAATAAAAGGTGGATAAGAATATTCTTGTGAAGTAAATCTCATCATGTTAGCACATGATGATGGATATGAAGGAGTAGTATATCTAGGAAAGGGATTCTTTAATTAGAAGTCTAGGATTGTGAATTATGGAAGATAGGAGTTCTTGGTAAACACTCAACTTTAAATCTTTAACCAAACATAATATCCATTTCATATATTTGATCAATCATCTTTTTTCCATAATGCTGTAGAGGAATATTTTCCTAAAGTAAATCAATTAAGCACATCTTTGTCATTCCCAATCACCATAACCATATGTGCTTAGGAGTATCTTTATCAACTCTTTCTCATAAGTCATTCTAAAGAATCACCCCACTGTTTGTAAAAGGTAATATCATTCTGATCACAAACATGAGGGCAATATGTATTCACCTATAGTGTTCATCCACATTCAGAAAATAATACACTTATTTTGAATCTCCTAAAAATCCTGGTAGATATTTATAACTCAAAACCCTAACTTCTATTTCAATCATGACTGTAAATATATAAGTAAGGTCATAACCAAGATTATTAAAACAATATTCACCTATTAGTGGAATTAGGATAATAGAAGTTACCATATTAAGAACTTTAATAATTAAAACATTTTATATAATGATTGCTATATAATAATAATATGGATATATTATTTACATATCTTTAACTATCTTAAGCCATTCTAATTACATTCATTAAGAGGAAATAATAAAAATCATTCTATAAGAGTATAGTATAATTAACAAATCCCTAAAACCCTAATTCTTATTTATTCTATTCAATATATAACTTCTGATATAATTATGAGCATTGGAAAATATCAACATGGTTAGAGTAAACAATTTGAATAAATATCTTTGAAATATTGGGATACTGTACAAAATTTATGGCATTTAAATCATTAAAGAAATTCAAATTTAAAACAAAGTTTTAAAACAGAAAATAGAAAAAAAATGCATCATAGCAGTTCCTAGCCCGAAGCCCATTCTCTCTTTGATATATTTGTCGCTCGCGTGCTGCAGCAGCAGGTCTCTCGCTCACTTCAATGTGGCCCAACAGCAGCCCATTCCAGCCCAGTACCCCTTCGCTCTTTCTATTCGTCGTCGTCTCCATCGACAGATGCGGGAAGCAGCTCGCTGTCGAGCTCCGCCGCGTCGACGAGCGTCAAGATGCGCGTCGTTGCTCTAGAAGCTCTATAAGAAGGTCACAGCGTCGCGTGGAGAAACCCTGCACGCCACCCCTTCCTCTATCCCTTTCTTCCTCTCAAATTTCTTGCGGCAACCGAAACCCTAGCCACCACCGTCGTCAGTAGAGTTCACCTCGGAGGCCGTGGGGTGGTCGAGAGGAAGCGCCAGCGTGCGTAGATCATCTGTGAGGAACGCAGCATCAAGGGAAGCTCGTAGGCGATCGAATTTTGCCGTTCCCTTTCATCGGCCTTCGTCGGAATTCTCGTCAGAGATTCCACATCCGACCGCATCGGGCCTCAACGATCATCGTACGAGAATCAGGGTAAGCTAGCGCATCTCCACAACCTATTATACCATGCTATCGATGATTATATGCCCAGTTCCGTTGAGTGCCGCCGCTCACCGTTGTTAGCTGTCGTTGCAACCGAGGCTCCGGTGACCGTTCCTTAGCGGCGTTACCATCAGTAGGATCGTCTCAGTCTCCTCGTTCGTAAACACATCGTAGCATGTCCGTGTAGGCAGGGTAGCGCCTCCGCCGGATGGTCGCCGGCGTCGGTTAACCACCACCGTGTGAAAGCCAGTCAAACCCTGGCGGGCTCTGCCTCGCTGAGGTGGCGTGCGACGTGGCCACAGGGCCTAGTAGTCAGTGACTGAGGCTAGAATCAACCCCAGTGAGAGGTAACCATTCTCCACGATGACGTCAACGTGACACCATCATTGCATCACCCCAGCCCAGTCAACGAAATTCGGCTTGGTCCACTGCCGAGGTGTCATCCAACGTGGACAATGCCCCACATGTCAGTGACTAGGGTAGGTTATGTCTGGGTAAGAAAAGTAATTCCCTGTTTGTAATATTATTTAGAATTTAATTAGAAAATGATTCAATCTTAAAAATTTAATAACTTTTGTTTTATAATTCAGAAAAATATGTATAATATATGAAAATTTTCAGAAAAATAAAATCTATACCATTAAAATATTATCAAACATTATTATGTCAACAATTTAAATAATTATTACTTAATAAAGATTTTATAAATATTAATACTTTGAAAATTCATATTTTAATATTGATAAATATTTAAAATATAAATAAAATACCAAAAATCTTAGAAAAATAAGAACTATAATTTAAAACTATAATGATGCATTATTAATTCCCTTAATTAAACATTTATCATTTATTAAGTATTTATAAAGTAATAAATCTTATAAAAATCATATCTTATTATTTATAAATCATAAAAATAAATGTAATATACCAAAATGATCACAAAAATAATGTTTACATGTTAAAAATATAACATTTCACTTTTAGAGTAAATAACAACTTAATACCCTAATAAATTGAATTTAAATCTAATTTCCTTAATCAATAATTCATATAAGGGTAAATAAAAATTGCTAATATTTATAAAAATAGCTAATGGAGTCTAATAAATAGAATTAGTCTTAAATAAAGATTGTATGAAGTCAAAATGGTTCAACACATTTTAAATACAATCTTATTGAACTATCATTCAACCATGAGTATAGATTATTTTCTAAAAAGATCCTTATCAAATATAAAATCTTCAAAAATAATTTGTGACTAAATAAAACCTTTCCCCTTACTTCAACCCCAAGTTATAAACATACAAAAACACTATATTGAATACATAAGTAATTAAGTAATATTATTTCCTTGTCCACAAACTATTACCACTCAGTTATAAAAAGATAAATGATTCTATTCCATTATAAAATTAAGAAACCACTACTCAAATAGAGGCAATGCCATTCTTAAGTAACCTTAAGGAAACATTATAAAGTGAACAAGGTACAAATAACATAAGCAATATACCTTAAGTCCATCTATGTCTTTAAAGTTAACTTTAGTCTACAATACTTTTAAATACTGTGCTAAAGACTTTGTTATAGGTTTTATAGTTAACTTTGGTCTGTTATAATTAAGTTATAAAGCCTTTAAAGTCCAGACTATTCAAGCAAACATAAACAACATCAATCACATTCTATCAACTATATTCTAAAAACTATCAGAATAGCTTAAACCTTAATAAAGAAATCTTTTCTTCAAAAGTTATTCATTTTGCCACTTCCGTCCACATATGACAATTAATCATAATCACATCACTTTATGCTTTACTTATATACTTAGGATTGTTAACACTTAACTTCTTTATAAGTGACATTACTTGTAAAGTAAAAAAATTGAAGATGAACAATTATAGTATAAGCAATCTTGAGTAATATTTCACATTTCTGTGTATCTCATTTTTTATGATATTATAATTACATATTGTTTCACACACACTCACAAGCCTTAATAAGAAGCACAAGTATGAAACTTATCTAAAAGGACAACACATTCTAACGTAACCATTTCCAGTATTCAAACCCTAGAACAACGTTATCCCCCAGATTCGAGTTTACGAAATTGCATTACATTACTTATGCATAATAACATCTTGCTTCTTTAAACATTAGTCCTTATCTAACCAATGATGCTGATTTCAGGTATTGGACCTTATGTTGTCTCGAAGACCGTGAGTGCATAATCTTGCAATCACAAAAGGCAAGTTCACACTTGCTCATGTCCTTTGATTATTTTCTGTAAAGTATTTTGCAAATCCAGTGTTGTCATCACCTGCATTTGAAAACACTATTTTCATAATAAATGATTATAGGTTATTTACCATGAGGTAATAACCTACTATGAAAGTTTCGGTGGTAAAGGAACATATTATCTAGGACTTAACAACCAATATCGCCAGTGATTCTTGCGCCGTATATAACGCGTTAACCATGAGATTTGGAATGGGACGGAGAAGCCAGCTGTATCCTTTTCCTCTCGTATGGAGGCAAGACGACCTTAACGTGACGCTGTGATTCCTTGTGTGGATCCAACATATGGGTGGACACCCTTACGCCCCACACTTTTGGTGTCTAGATTATCTATGAATGGTGTTTAGGGATATAGTCCATTTAAATGGTACTCGTCCGGGCATCACCAGGTCATGGAGTCTTCGGGAACTCATCAGGGTTTTAGCCTGCCTGAAAGGGGGCTTAACAGAGGTGAGCCGGCCCCGAAGGATCGTGCAGACATATGAGGTCGCGGAGAGGGCAGTGATTGGCTTGGATCTTAGTCTGGGCCTCACACCAAGGAAGTGTGAACGAACCTGCAATTCGGAAGTGCAACAAAGCTAAGATCTCTCATGGGAAAAGTAACGTACCTCTGCAGAGTGTAAGAACTGCAACTTGTTACTCCCTGTTCCAGGAAGGAGCTACGAACGCGGCGGGAAAGGAACTCCATGAAATTTCTGGTAAACCCGTGAAGGCTAACGGACATAGATTTTCAGAATAAAAGCAACCTTTGAAGAAATGTTTACGAAAACTTGCATGGCCTACGACCTATGGTTTGTGGCTATAGATATAGTGCATCAAACACTCCTTTTCTAGTGAACTTGCTGAGTACGCTCGTACTCAACGTATCTTCTTAACCCTTGCTAGATTCTGAAGCCAGTACAGACGACGTCTACATCACAATATGCTCCAGGAATCATCACCAGAAGCTAAAGCTCTTCAATGAAGTCAAGAAAGTTAACCTATACACCAACTCAAGTGAAGACGAAGTTACTAATTAGATAGGAATATAATCTCTAGCCATAGAACCTATTTCTGTAGTGTATTGCGATAGTAGCAATGCCAGACCATTAGTTAAAATACTAGTCTTATTAGTATGATAGTTTTTGAGTTATTTATTTCTGATTCTTCTTTGTAAGAAGTTTCTTTCTCTCTCTTAAACGTAGAGTGTTCTCTGGATCTTGTGTAAAGATTTGAGTTGTAACCTATAGTCATGTATTGGACCTGCTGTGTTTCTGTTGTACCACTATGAGGGATGTAATACTAGCGAATGGTGTTTCATTGGTGTTATGTTAACGACTATAGTGTACTACATCATGCAGTGGTATGCTGGGTCACCGCAGTTGGTATCAGAGCATATGCTTTGACATTAGGATTAAAACCCTTTTAGGAAGATCTGTAGGTTGGATAGTGACTATAGGAGCCATCTTATCTAAACCAAATGATCTTATGACTGGTGATGAGTACCCACTTGAGGATAAACCTTGTCACAAAATGCTTAAGTCATAATTCTTAGGAGTAATTGTTTTATCTTTTCTCATTATAGTGCTATTTAGGGTCTTCCGAAGGAGACATAACCCACCAAGATACTGTAGGAAAGTAAATTGGCCGCAGCAGATTAGGATCAAGTGCAAGACATCAATTGAAGTAGTTCTAATAGTATAACTTAACCCTAGAATTTAAGTAAGAGCAGTAAGATCTTATTGTTAGTTGATAACCAAAATCAACATGATGAATATCATTAGGATAAATGTTGATGTGATAAATAGTAATCATGTGGAATTCATTTGAGAATTCTACGTGATGAAGTGAAATTAGGTTATGGATTAATAATAGTATAGTGAGAAGTAAATTTATCATAGTTAGATTAGCTCTTGAATCGTGTAAATAGGTAAAACATAACAAGATTGTCGTGGTGGTGGCACGACATATGCCATAGGTAGGCTTAAGTTGGGGGCCGAATGGGTGCTTGTGGTCACCGGGGAGGGAGTGCACGGTCGATCCATGCACGGAGAACAAGAAGAACTCTCCACACTTAGCGATTTTATTGACAACCTAGGATTACAAGTGCTCCTTGAGCTATATGAACTAGAGTTCGGTGCACTAGTTCCCTACTTGGTCCAACCTCCTTCTACTATAGCTATGCCCTTCCTTATATAGGCAGTGCTAGCTAGCTTGTACCCCTTTGGGTTCTAGGGTTTACTGTTTGGATCTTGGTCCCTATAATGTGGCCCGGGTCATGGGCTTGCCCTAAGCCCAATGGCCCAGCCCACAAAGGTTGAAAGCTAACGGTCTTTTGGTACGCTACCTCCTGTTCCTTTTGGCGTCACGCTGTAACTTTGTACGTCAGCGTATGCTTTGGGCGTCACCCGACTCCTTTTGTGTCACCCGGCGCCACGCGTCTTATTAGACTCGGTCCTTCCTCGGTAGACTCGGCTCATTGGTTCCTGCAAGAATAACAAATTTGTCTTATGCGGGCCGACATAGTTCATGTGTTGGCCGCACACGCTTCTTTTTCCTGGCCGTCCTTACCCGGCCTGGTTCTTTCTTCACTCGGAGCTTACCCATCTACGCTATGTTTTATCCCTTGTGACCCTACCGGGGGTTATCCCCCCGACAAAGATCATGGTGAGATTAGCTCTGAAACCATGATGAGAATATAATTATGACAAGAAATTAGTAAATTAGCCTGAAGTAGAAGTAATGAAATAACATGGTAGAACTATGATAGAAGACATAGGTGTTAGAAATTTACAATAATATTTGGTTTAAGTTAGCAAATAGAATCTGATTAGTCATTTGGAGTAATCATGTGAGGATAGTTTACCAATAAAGAAAGGTTGGTTATAGTTAGTCATACTAAGAGTGAGACAAAGGTTAGTCGAAACCAAATTGAGACCACGTTGCTTAAAAATTATCCTATTGCAGTTGAGCAATTTGGGTAAACTATGAGGCAAAGCATAGTTGAGCCTATGTGCTAAGTATCACGAGGTAAACCTATATGAGGAGGTGTCATATCCTACACAACTAAGCCTGAATGCTTGAGATACTATACTCAACTACTATATTCCGGGCTTAGAATATTGTGTGTTATATGTACCACATTTGGATTCATTTGTTTTTCTTGGATCTTCTTGATTGACTAGATATGTACATGAAGTTTGACTTGGTGTGCAAATGCATGTTACAACATCCAATTACTACTTTATGTTATAGACCTAGATAGGAATGGGAATTCGTGTAAGGGAGTGACGAGTTCCAAAGACCAAGATGAAGGATTCCAGGAAGAGTGAAGCTAAGTACAAGGAGTATCAAAACAATTTAAAGCATGAATCAAGTTCAGGTTATTCTTAGCCATATATATACGAAAGAAGTTTAGTGTAGAAAATACTTGGAGCAACAAGAAGTAATAAACTTTAAGTTCACCCAAAGTAGGTGGTGTTACTAATAAGTTGATGGAATAGTAGTATCTAGCTCATGGAAGAATCATGAATTAGTATAAAGAAGAAGCCTTGGAACCAAAATGGTATTCAAGCTCTAACAATTCAGAGAGAATGCCATAAGTATGTTGGAATCTGTAGGGTAATACCTACAACCTAGGATGATCCGCAGCTGTTATTTGATCCACAGTTGGTAGCTTGTCCGCAGCCGGTGTTGGTTGACATAGTTAACCAGATCATCTTAATGGTTGCATAAAGAGCATAAAACTTGGCCTAAGTTAATTAAGACACAAATGAGTATAAAATTTAAGCGGCCGTCTTTCGAGACTCTTCGCGAAGTCAGATCCATCAAAGTGAAAATGACCAAGTAGTAAGTAAAACTAATAATGATGAAAGATTCGCTTCGGAGATCCACAATTGTGTGGATACACCGTACAATCTTCCATAAGACCCTAACTAGGTAGAGTATAAGCTGGATAGAGACCAATATTCTAATTATAAAGCCAATAAATACTATGTAGAGAGTTTGAAGACTATTAGTAAACCCTAAGGGGGAGAGTAAACAGTAAACAGAAGTATGGTTATCCGAATTCCAAGTAAAGGTTGGAGAAGAAAAGACCGAAACTTAAATTCAAGATAGTAGTACTCAAACCTTAAGGCAATTATTAAATGTAGTTGCAGAAGTACTTAAGGTGATAATAAAAAAGATTGTCTAAAATCCTGATAAGGTAAAAGTTTGAAGGTGATAGAATAGACTAATTCCAATAGACTCATTCTAATAAAAAAACTATTAAATGATACTTAAGAGGGAACAAAGCACATCCAAATTGGATACGTTTACAGGAACAAGAAATTCCAATGGGTATGGAATAAATGTGTTCAAAACCAATGTTTAGAAGGATCACCAGTATAAATCATAAAATGACAATCCAAAAATTTAGTCTTTTGGCCACAACTATTGTGTTATAACAATTAAAACCCGGTTTTAGGGAGACTTCCTATACCTTACACAGTATAGTAAGAAAGTTCGATGATTAAATAAAAGGAGTTGGATTAGGATACCTAATTTGGTTAAGGAACTAAAGAAGAGACCCTAGATTAAGGAGTTTATAATAAGGACATATCCTTAAAGGTGGATAGTAAAAGGAACCTTGGAGTGTTGAAGAAAACAAGTTGGAGATTGCGAAGAATGGTGAGAAAGCAAAGAAAAATATATGGATATGGAATGCTACAATTATTCCAATTAAGGTTACCATGGAGTTGAGAAATGCCGTAACCAACACAAGTCAATTCCTTACTCCGAAACGTGAGAGTTTTCGAACTTTGGGGACGAAGTTTATTTTAAGGGGGAGAGTCTGTAACATCCCAGCATTAGAGCTTAGAAATAAGCTGAACCCAGAAGTGTGCATTGCATTCATGCATAGAAAATCTGAATAATTTTCGCGCTTTTGAATAAAACTTGTCAAAGTGATTGAAGCTTCTCTCAACTTGATGGAATTGAAGTAGATCATCAAGTTGATTGCGATAAGTTTCAATATGACCTTTGTTAAAACCTTGTTTTGGGTAAAGGATATTTGATATAAGGGTAGATTAAATGTAATGAAAGTTAAACCCTAGTACATTACTTAATGATTTATATTTGATCCTTAAGTAATCATATCCTAGTATTCATTACATAACCCATGAATACCAAGTTATAAATATAACTTATGTAATAATAATTTAACAACTAAATCTTGATCTATCTTAATCCCATCTACTTATACCATGAGTATCATGGTAATACCCGACCTTAACCCTTTAGTTATATTGAGTAGGAAGGAAATCAAGTCAAGATCATTCACCATATATCTTTCTTTCCATATCAACTCCTGCCCTTATTGAAAGGACATTTATTGTCATAATCACATTTGGTGTTCGTTAACAACAAGTAGATCATTTTACAGTTTATCACTGTCCACAGGTTGGTATTATGATAAGTGAAAAGTACCCTCACACTTGGGAAAGTTTCCTGCAAGAATAAAAGTGTTCTGGAAATTCCAAACCGGAGTCTCCGGTCTCCCTAAACCGGAGTCTCTAGTGTGGTCCGGAGTTTTCGGATTTGTCCCGGTGGAGGCTTCAGAATCTTGGCTGGGACATTATGATTGGGGGTCCGAAGCAAGGTCCGGAGGGTACTCCGGAATCTCCGGTCCTGGCTCTGTCGAGAGTCTCCGGTGTTAGAGGACCGGAGTCTCCGGCCAAGTTGGGTCATGGCTGGTCCAGGACATTCAGATAGGCGATCCGGAGGCTAGTCCGGAGATAGACCGGAATCTCCAGTGTAGACCGGAGTCCCCGGTGTACAGACCAGAGTCTCCGGTCTGACTTTCCTCCAACGGTCAGAAAACGGTTCATGGAGGGAGCTGCCTATAAAAAGGGACCCTTATCTTCTTCCTCAAGTTTCTCGAGCTGCTCAAGAACACCAACTCCATTAGATCCACCAAAGCTACAAGATCTCTCCATCCAACCATCCAAAGTCATTGATCTTTGGAGGATCGAAGGAGGAGGCTTTGATCTGTAGCTTCACCAAGAGATATCTTCATTTCCCCCTCATTCACTTGAGGGACCCCAAGCTCTAGTGTTTCTTTGGAAACCCTAACTTTGATTTGGTTCTTACAATCTTGTCTTTGATTTGCCTTGACATCTTGCTTGTATTTGGGAGCCTCCAATTCAGTTGTGGATGTGTGCCCCGAACTTGTTGTAAAGGTGCCGGCTTCCACCTCGAAGGTTGCCGATATAGTGGAAGGTGGATCGAACCCGTTGGGGTGAGATTCATCGGATAACAAGGGAGGCCTCTCGTGGCGTTGGTGGTTTGAAACCACCCCCTCTCCAAACATAGACGTACTTCCCCTCAAAAGGAAGGAACTACGGGAAACAAATCCTTGTGTCTCCGTGTCCACCACTTTGGTTACTTCTATCCTTTACCACACTTTACTTACTTGTTCTAGCTTAGTGTTGTGTTAGCAGCTACTTATTTGTCATATAGGTAAATTCACCCTAGTTGCATTATCTAGAGAATTTACCTTTTTGTCAAACCCTAATTTGAAAAATAAGAAAATTTTAAGTAGCACCTATTCACCCCCCTCTAGGTGCCCATACGATCCTTTCAATTGGTATTAGAGCCTCGGATCTTTATTTGGGCTTTATCGCCTAAGAGAATATGGGTAGCCGCGAAGGGGATGGTGAGCCCACCACGGTGACCATGGAAGATCTCAAAAACCTGGAAACAAGATTGAGATCTTCCTTGGTCAACGAAGTCAAGAAGATGCTTGAGCAACTTCTTAAAGACAAAGATGGCTCATTATCCCCCTCTCCTCAAGAGGATCCTCCATCTGTTTTACCTAAAGGGAATACTCCGGTTTCCCCCGAGGATATGATGGTAAGGGGTAAACAAGACAACACTAATTCCTCCACACAAAATGATGGGGGGAAGGGTGAGAACCGTGATTATGGTACTCTCCCGACCCTCCAATCCCTCACCCTCATGTATATAATAGAGGTGACCCACCTAAGCTTGAAGAATCTGCTACTTTTGGTCAATGGCAATCACTAATGAGAACTCATATGCGCAGCTCTTGCATTGAACTATGGAACATCATTGAGCATTGACTCTTTACTGGGGATCCAAACAACTTGACAAGAAGAGAGGTTGTCAATAGTGAACTCAATGACACTGCCTTGCATATGATTCAACAAGGATTGGGTACAAAGTATTATCCACACATTGAGCACTTTAGCATTACCAAGGAAGCTTGTGATGCCCTCACTGTATTGTTTGTTGGAAATGAGAGTATGAGGAGGAACCGGTATGATGCACTAAGCAATGAAGCCGAAGGCTTCTACATGATGGAAGGTGAAGATCATGAAGACATGTACCGAAGGCTCAAGACCACCTCCACCGCTTTTAGAAACATGGGCGCCTCACATGTGGATGATGCGTGGATAAAAAGGAAATATGTGAGTGCACTCATGCCTTTTGAGCCCACCGACTTGAAGAGCCTACAAGGAAGACACAACTACTGTCTCATGACCTCCAATGAAGTTATGCAGGAGATGTCCGCTTTCAAAGTTGCCGCCAAGAATGCCAAAGATGCCCGTGCTCGTGCCCTTGGTATGAGCAACATTGTCAATGTTGCTTTGAAGGCCAAAGTTGTGGACCATGGGGATGAAGAGGATCGTGATGAAGGCCTCTCCATGGACCACTCCGATGAAGTTAAGATTGCTCATAGTCAATATATGGCCTTCTATGCAAAGAACTTTTGGAAGAACCCCGCCAAGTCCAAGATGGAAATGCAATGAAGAAGCAACCCAAATGGGAAAAGAGAAAATACTACTAGATTGAGAACTTGCTTCAATTGTGGTGACCGCTATCACTTTGTGGCAAGTTGACCCTATGAGAAGAGAGAAGGTCATGGGGGTAAGCTTGTGTCGAAGAAGACTCTCAAAGCACCTTACAAGAAACCCTTCATCAAGAAGAATCCCATCAACAAGAAGTCGGGAGAAATTGTCTTGATCACTCATGAAGAATACTCCTCCGACAATGATGATGATGAAGATGAGGAAGAGGAAACTTCTAATGGTGTGGCGGCTCTAGCCACTACTTCTACTCCGACATTCTCACTCTTCGATTCTCCAAATGAGAATTCTCCCATCAAGAACGTCACTTGCCTTATGGAAAGAGGAACGGAGGTATCCTCATCATCTCACTCCACTCCCTTAACTAATGATGAAATTGATGATGAGATGTCTCTTGATGTTAAAAGGGAATTAATTGCTTTCGATGAGTTTATGACTAACCTACAAGGGGATGCTAAGATAAATTTTGGTAACATCTTAGATCAACTTTCCCACACACAAGAGCTCCTAGATGTAAGATGTAAACTTGGGCATGAACACATGATTGAGCTAGAGGCTTTAAACAATGCTCTAGAAGAAGAACAAGAGACTAGGATGTCACTTGAATTAAAACTTGAAGGGCTTGATGAGGCCAATGGCATTATTGTTAATAAACTCATCAAAGAGTGTGATCATGCTATTGCTAAATACAAAAGGGATAAAAAGGACAAGATTGAGTTTGGTATGGTTCATGAAAAACTTGCCGAGGACTTTAGTTTGCTTAACAAGGCTCACAAGGCTCACAAGGCTTTGGAAAGTGAACGCTTGTCACTCACAAAGTCCCATGAAATGCTTCAAACTCAATTGGACAATATTCCTTCACCTAGTAACTTCATTCCATCTAGTAGTACAACTATTCTTGAAGAAAATGCTAGGTTGAAGGGGGAGCTAGCCAAGGCCACATTTCCACAAGGCAACAAGTCCATTGATGATCTTTTGAGTAAGCAAAGGCCTAGTGGTGAAAAAGGGGCATTGGTTTTGTCTCCAAAACCAAGAAGAAGAACAATAATAATAAGAAGAAGGCCAAGCCCGCACAAGAGACCAACACGGCCATTGTGGATAGTAAGAACACAAGTGGTAAAACTATGTCTCATGATGACTTTGCGGGAAGTGCTAACCCTCACTATGTTCTAATGCATGATTATTATGGTGGTATATATGCACAATATGTTGGTCCATATGATGGTTATATTGCTTGGTCTATTTGGGTTCCCAAGACCCTTGTTGATAACAAAAGAGGACCCATTGAAAGATGGGTAACTAAAAATTAGCTCGATCTTTTGTAGACTTATGATTCCGGAGGGTCAAAGTGGGTGCTTGATAGTGGTTGCACGAGTCATATGACCAAAAGCTCGTCTATTGTCAAGGACTTAAAGCCAAATGATGATCAAATAACCGTGACATATGCCGACAAGTCAAAGTCTAAGGTAATGGTTTTCGGAAAGGTAGTGGTTGCTCATGACATTACACTCGTGAACTTCATGCTTGTTGAGACACTTGGATATAATTTACTTTTAGTCCATGCTCTTGGAAAGATGGGCTTTTCCATCTTTATTGATCTTGATATTGTGGTCCTCTTGTGGTGCAAGTCTCTCAAGGTCGCTTTCGTTGGGTACGTCGACCATGACTTGTACGTGGTGGACTTTTCGGGGCAAGCCACTACAAGTCCGATGTGCTTATTAGAAAAGGCCGATGTGGGTTGGTTATGGAATCACCGACTAGCCCATGTCAATATGAGAACTTTGCAAAGTCTCCACAAGGAGGGCCATATTGTTGGACTAAAAGAAAATGTTTCCTTTGCCATAGATCGTGTTTGCAGGGCATGTGTTCTAGGGAAGAGGCATGATGCTCCTCACAAGCCTAAGAACCGCATCAAGTCTACCAAGATCTTGGAGCTCCTCCATGTGGACCTTTTTGGTACCCCATCTCATGCAAGTCTTGGTGGGAAGAAATATTGTTTGGTGATCGTTGATGACTTTTGAAGATACTCGTGGGTATATTTCTTCAAGTTAAAGAGTGATACCCAAAAGACCTTCATCGACTTCATAAACATGGTCCAACATCAATACAATCTTCCCGTGTTGATCATAAGAAGTGACAACGACACCGAGTTCAAGAACTACACCTTGAATGATTTCCTTAGTGATGAGGGGATAAAACATCAATATTACGCTGCATACACCCCTCAACAAAATTGTGTGGCCGAAAGGAAGAACCGGACTCTTATTGGGATGGCTAGGACCATGTTGGCGGAGTTTAAATCTCCATACAACTTTTGGGCCGAAGCCATCTCCACCGCTTGCCATGCTTCAAACTGGCTCTACCTACGCAAATAAATCAACAAGACTCCATATGAAATACTTACCGGTAACAAGCCCAACATATCTTACTTCCGGGTGTTCGGTTGTAAGTGTTTCTATCTCATAAAAGGTGTTCGTTTGTCCAAATTCGAGTCTAAAGCATTAGAGGGTATTTTTGTTGGCTATGGTCTCGAATCTCACACTTATAGAATCTATGATAAGATCTCCGGAGCCGTCATAGAATCTTGTAGTGTGACCTTTGAAGAATATGATGGTCCCTAATGGGGGCGTGTTGATGCTTGTGATGCAGATGGTGAAATGCCCCAGGATGCCATAGGAAGAATGGGTGTGGGGTATATCCGCCCCATTGAGGAAACCCTTATGGCGGATCGAGAAGAACTATGCTCCACTCAAGTGGAGCCCTAATCTTCACAACATCAAAAAGCTCCATCCACCGAGGAGGGCAATGACTCAAGCCAAAGACAAGATGTGGACCCTCAACATGATGATCATAGTGACAACTCTAGTCAAGGGGAGCTTGATTCATTCTCCAGGATGTCAAGTGGTGCCAAGGCAATTACTCAAGTAAGATCCGTACAAACTGCCTTGAGACATGCTCAAATCGATGCTAGAAGGGTACTTGATCAAGAACAAGGTCAATCTTTGCCCCTTAATGAAGAGAATGGTACCGGGGATGATCAAGGTCAAGTGGATGGTCAAGATGAGGACCAAAGTGATGAAGAGGGTCCCCCTAGGAACAATGAGGAGATCCACACTCGTCGTGAAGCTAGAAAGGAGAAGATGTATGAATTAAGAGACCACTCTCTCCAAAATGTGGTTGGTGATCTTAGGAGAGGCATTACCACAAGAGCACAATTGAACATGTTTAGTGAACACCAAGCACACATCTCCATGATTGAACCAAAGAAAGTGTGGGAAGCTCTTGAGGATTCGGATTGGCTGGAAGCTATGCACAAAGAGCTCAACAACTTTGAGATAAACAAAGTATGGAAGTTAGTTGAGAATCCAAAGGATTGCCGCAATGTTATTGGCACAAAGTGGATATTCAAGAACAAGCAAGATGAGCATGGAATTATAATAAGTAACAAGGCTAGATTGGTTGCACAAGGGTTCTCTCAAATTGAAGGCATTTACTATGGAGAGACTTATGCACCCGTGGCTCGCCTTGAGTCCATCCGTAGCCTTCTTGCTTATGCGGCACATCATAACTTTAAGTCGCTGGATGCAGAAAGTGTATTTCTTTATGGTCCATTAAATGAGTTGGTATATGTTAAGCAACCCCCGGGATTTGAGGATCCCATCTTTCCAAACCATGTCTACAAACTTGATAAGGCGCTCTATGGGCTCAAGCAAGCCCCACGCACGTGGTATGAGCACCTTAGAGAGTTGTTGTTTGACCGTGGTTTTGAGGTTGGGAAAATCGATCCCACTCTTTTTACTAAGAAGGTCAATGGGGAGCTTTTTGTATGCCAAATATATGTTGATGATATTATCTTTGGCTCATCTAACAAAGCTTTTAATGATGAATTCTCAAAGCTTATGACTGGTAGGTTCCGAATGTCTTTGATGGGGGAGTTGAGAGTATTTCTTGGTTTTGAGATCAAGCAAGTTAGAGGAGGGAAATTCTTCAACCAAGCCAAGTACACTCAAGATATGCTCAAGAGATTCAATATGCAAGATCTAAATGGAGCTCCCACTCCCATGGCTACAAAGACTAATCTAGAACAAAATCCAAATGGTAAAACTGTGGATCAAAAGGTATACCGGTCTATGATTGGTTCTTTGCTTTACCTTTGTGCATCTAGACCTGATATTGTGTTGAGTGTAGGTGTGTGTGCAAGATATCAAGCGGCTCCTAAAGAAAGCCATTTAATGGCGGTCAAGAGAATCTTTTGATATTTAGTTCATACCCCATTTTATGGTCTTTGGTACCCTCGAGGCTCAACATTTGCTCTTTGTGGATACTCAGATTCGTATTGGGCGGGTGATAAGGATGATAGAAAATCAACATTCGGGGCTTGCCAATTCCTTGGTAGGTCCTTGGTATGTTGGTCTTCTAAGAAGCAAAATTGTATATCTCTCTCCACCGCCGAAGTCGACTATGTAGCTGCTGCTAGTGCTTGCACCCAATTGCTATGGATGAGGCAAACTTTAAAGGAATACGGGGTCCATTGTGACAAAGTTCCTCTTCTATGCGACAATGAAAGTTCTATCAAGATTGCCTACAACCCGGTGGATCACACGAGGACAAAGCATATTGAGATTCACCATCACTTCATTAGAGATCATGTTGCTCGAGGTGATATTGATCTATACTATGTGTCAACCAAAGATCAACTTACCGACATCTTCACAAAGCCACTTAATGAAGGAAGGTTTTGCTATTTGAGGAATGAACTAAATATTGTAGATTCAAGGAGCTTGACTTGATTATCTTGCATTCTCACCTATGTCTTGACCCATATTTGGTATGGGTGTAGGCATGGATATAAGGGGAGTGTGGTCCTAATTGATTGGACTATCCCTTCCCCCATTATGTCCAAAGCAATCAAAATCATTCCTATTAATATCATTTTGTGATATGTGTGCTTAAATGATGAGTTTCGGTAATGGACCCAAGATATATCTTCATGGTGCCAAGTCGAGTATACTCAAATATGGTGGCCAAGGCCACCGCCCTCTCTTATTAGAGAGGTATGTGCTTACTCGTGTTTGTCATTTGCTTGATCCGTGTTGTTTTGAGCCTTCCTGAACATTTTTATGGATTTCTATGGCTCTTATTGGTTCTTCACAGTTTGATATCTCAACCCAAGCCTATTTCCTGTCTTTAACCTATCTATCTCCCATATGTGTCCCCAAACACCTATCCTAGAGTTTTTGGTTGAGGAGAACCAGAGTCTCCGTTGCACATGCACCGGAGTCTCCGGTCTAGATAGTTTCTGCCACTTATAGAAAGGGGACGGGGTGAACTGGTACAACAGTTCCTCATTCTTCACCTTGCCCCCCTCCTCCTAACCCGTCGCCTCACCTTCCAAAACTCTTCCCCGGAGGTCAAGAATCCCCCGGGATCCGCCGTGCCGCCGGCCAACCTTCCCCTCTCCTCCATTGGGTCATTCCCACCAGAGGAATTGATCCCATGGACAGATCTGGTACCTCTCCTCCTCTATTTCTCCTAGGGTTCATCTCTAGATGTGTTTTTGAGGATTGGTGTTGATTTGTCCATTGGAATCACTTGTTTGCGTGCACTCTAGTACTTTAGCCTTGTTGCATTACTCGATCTACTAGATTCACCCCCACCAGCTTCTCCCCATCTCATGCCCGAGCCTCACGACCGGAGATTCCGGACTTAGGTCCAGAGACTCTGGTCCAGGCCGAAGACTCCGGTCCCCAGGACCGGAGACTCCGGTCTGAGCCGGAGACTACGGTATGAGGTGCGGAGACTCCGGTGTTGGGTGAATCAAACCAGACTAGAAATGCATCAAAGCTCTTGTACTGCATTGTTGGGACACATATACTCATCTCCATGCTATCTCCCTCATTGCTGTTCACAGGTGATGGTTCTAGTCGTCCTTGTTGTACCAAGGCCAAGTCACAAAGTGGCACTCCTCGCTATGATGAAGAACAGGGTCAGTTTATCATGCCTCCGTCCAACCATAAACATCAGGCATGTGATGCAGCTTACTTGAAGAGGGATCAGGAGAGGTCTAAACGAGAGGACCGTGCCAAGAAGTCCAAATATGACAACCTTCAGTCCTTGGCCAAAATGTCAAAAGAGGAGTACCGTGAACTGAGAAAGACTGATTTTTATGAGCTGCCTCGTACCAGCGAAGAACCTCATTTCTGGAGGAAGGAACAATTAGTTTTCATGAAGGATGTGTATGGTGTGCTCACCAAATCACCTGTATGCCCTCAGAAGTTCATGAGTGTTGAGAAGATGCGCCTCAGCCCCTACTTCAACGATGCTTTGTGGATCTGTGAAAAGCTGGGACTGTATAACTTGATGGAGCTGCGTGAAGACTACACTATCTACCTTGTACATCAGTTCTATGCCACTGTTGTGTTTGGGTCTGATCAAGACAGGACAATGGTTTGAATGTCTGGCACCACTCGCTGCACAGCTACATTCCATGACTTTGCCAACGTCATCTTTGAGACCTTTCATGGAGTATCCACTCCCGTTGGGCTGCGTATGCACTCTGGAGCTCTGGGTGAGAACAAGATGAAGCTGGCACCTCTGTATGGCAGCGAGGGTGTTGTGTGTGTGTGTGGGGGGGGGGGGGGGGCCAAGGGACTCAAGACTCTCTACAACCTAATGTTGAGGATTTTCCGTCATACCATTGCACCAAGTGTTGGGAATGACGATGCTATTAGGGGTGGGCTTGTCAACCTTCTGTACCACACCCACCAGATCTACAATGCTGGTCCAGAGGCAGATGCTGAACCTATTGATGTGATGGATTTCATTTTTTAGGAGATGTTCCATGCTATTCTTTACAAGAAGTCTCCTCCATATGCACCTTTGGTTATGAGGCTCATCAACTCCAAGGAGCATAATTCTCCTCTTGGCATAGCACCTCATCTTACTGAGTACACCTTGGTCTCACTACAGTATAAGGGGTGTGGGGCCTGCTCCAAGGTGTCGCTATGGGGATGATGATGAGGAGATTGAGACTGAGAGGGCTCCCTATCCACCTAGAGTTTGGAGGAAGAATGCCTCCAATGCACCTATGCCTTCCATGACCAGGGACTATGTTCATGAGAAGGTCAAGAAGGCCTCTTTCCAGGAAAGGACTTTGTGCTACATGAATGTTGACATCCGCAAACAGCAGCATGCATCCTACCAAAGCAACCGTCGCATTGAGAAGCTCCTCAAGGATATCAAGGAACAAGGTGAAGGGGATAATGAGGAAGGTGAGGATGAATACAATGATGAGCATGGGGCTCATCAGTCCACAGAGTCTGACCACACACTCTCATTTGGGGCATGGAATGCCCAACAGGATAGCGTGGTGGATTGGAAGACCTTTGCTGATGTCACCTCAGGTTTCGGGTACCAGGGTACCTCCTCTTCCCGCCCTCACGGCAAAGGGCCTGCAGTCCCTGAGGATGATGATGACTATGGTGAGGGTGGTGATGACCAGGATGAGGAAGAGGAGGACTAGGATGACGAGGACTACTGAGTTGCTGGGGCGCTAGCTTAGGTCTTTTCCCTTTTGGGTGTTCCGATGAAGACATTATCATCGTTTTGCATGGGTTTGGGCTTTGTATTTTCTACTATCTGCTTTCATTTGCCATATTCGAACTTGTGTGTTATTTGCCGTTCATGTGCGTGACTATGTGCTTGTGTGCACTATCTATTGTAACTCATGTGAGATTTATGTGTGCTATTGTTGATACTATCTACCTTGCATGATTTACTTATTTACCTTATTGCACATAGTTAGGGGGAGCCCCATATATTTATTCCATGCAAAATCACTTATTGTCATCGAACACCAAAAAGGGGGAGATTGAAAGGACATTTATTGTCATAATCACTTTTGGTGTTCATTAACAACAAGTAAATCATTTTACAGTTTGTCACTGCCACAGGTTGGTATTATGATAAGTGAAAAGTACCCTCACACTTGGGAAAGTTTCCTGCAAGAATGATAGTGTTCTGGAAATTCCAGACCGGAGTCTCCAGTCTCCCTAGACCGGAGTCTCCTGTGTGGTCTGGAGTTTCCGGATTTGTCCCAGGTGGAGGCTTCAGAATCTTGGCTGGGACATTCTGATTGGGGGTCCGGAGCAAGGTCCGGAGGGTACTCCGGAATCTACAGTCCTGGCTCTGTCCGGAGTCTCCGGTGTTGGAGGACCAGAGTCTCCGGCCAAGTTGGGTCATGGCTGGTCCAGGACATTCAGATAGGCAGTCCGGAGGCTCTTCCGGAGATAGACCGGAATCTCCGGTGTAGACCGGAGTCTCCGGTGTACAGACCGGAGTCTCTCGTCTGACTTTCCTCCAACGGTCAGAAAACGGTTCGTGGAGGGAGCTGCCTATAAAAAGGGACCCTTATCTTCTTCCTCTAGTTGCTCGAGCTGCTCAAGAACACCAACTCCATTAGAGCCACCAAATCTACAAGATCTCTCCATCCAACCATCCAAAGTCATTGATCTTTGGAGGATCGAAGGAGGAGGCCTTGATCTACAGCTTCACCAAGAGAGATCTTCATTTCCCCCTCATTCACTTGAGGGCCCCCAAGCTCTAGTGTTTCTTTGGAAACCCTAACTTTGATTTGGTTCTTACAAGCTTGTCTTTGATTTGTCTTGACAGCTTGCTTGTATTTGGGAGCCTCCAATTCAGTTGTGGATGTGTGCCCCGAACTTGTTGTAAAGGTGTCGGCTTCCACCTTGAAGGTTGCCGATATAGTGGAAGGTGGATTGAACCCGTTCGGGTGAGATTCATCCGAGAACAAGGGAGGCCTCTCGTGGCGTTGGTGGTTTGAAACCACCCCATCTCCAAACGTAGACGTACATCCCCTCAAAAGGAAGGAACTACGGGAAATAAATCCTTGTGTCTCCGCGTCCACCACTTTGGTTACTTCTATCCTTTACTGCACTTTACTTACTTGTTCTAGCTTAGTGTTGTGTTAGCAGCTACTTATTTGTCATATAGGCAAATTCACCCTAGTTGCATTATCTAGAGAATTTACCTTATTGTCAAACCCTAATTTGAAAAGGAAGAAAATTTGAAGTAGCACCTATTCACCCCCTTATAGGTGCCCATACGATCCTTTCATTTATCCTAGCATTCACTTCAAATCCTTTAGAAAAGAAGGTAAGAAGAGGTTAGGGTAATGCTAGTTTTAAATATCATCTATAGGAGGGGAGTGTTGGAAGATAATAAGATCAATGTGATAATTGATGGGGTTAACACACTCCTGAAATGATAGAAGAGTTATCTGGAATATATATTTTTATGGTCACAAAGAAGATTACAATGATGAATATTGAAGATAGTTAATAGGAGTAATCATATTGGATCAAGAATGTATAGTCAATGAATCATATCTCTTAGTCCAATAGAGATAAACAGAAGATAGTTATAATACTACTGTAATGTTGTATGAATGAAAGCCTTGATTAGCCAACTAGAAACCTAAACCATAAAGGATCAAAGGATTATAATGATCATGCTTTAGTCACCAAGATTGAATGCTTATATCATGTATAAGTGACATTGGTCAGTAGAACATGATTGAACCCTAGTATAGATATGTTATTCTGGGTTAGACATGAGAATTTACCATGATATGATGTAAAGTTTGTATATAAGATACTGAAGTAAAGTAGATATAAGATAGTATGATTAAGCTGATGTTAAAGCAACATTGGATTAAAGAAGAAGTATTTTCCTCTTTGGAAATACTAAGCACTTGAGGTGAAGTAGGATTTTATGTATACATCTATTGAAGTAATATTAGTGAAGGGTGATAAAGGAAGTATATGAATGGAGTTAGAAGTAACTACTTAGTGGATTAGAGGTTATCATTATCAGAGTAGTTTGATATAACCCAATTATAGAGGTGAGCAGATTATGAAAAGTTTTAGTGTCAGGCTCATTGAATTTATAAATGGATTAATAAGAATAGAAGGTGGATAAGAATATTCTTGTGAAGTAAATCTCATCATGTTAGCACATGATGATGGATATGAAGGAGTAGTATATCTAGGAAAGGAATTCTTTAATTAGAAGTCTAGGATTGTGAATTATGGAAGATAGGAATTCTTGGTAAACACTCAACTTTAAATCTTTAACCAAACATAATATCCATTTAATATATTTGATCAATCATCTTTTTTCCATAATGCTTTAGAGGAATATTTTCCTATAGTAAATCACTTAAGCACATCTTTGTCATTCCCAATCACCATAACCATATGTGCTTAGGAGTATCTTTATGAACTCTTTCTCATAAGTCATTCTAAAGAATCACCCCACTGTTTGTAAAAGGTAATATCATTCTGATCACAAACATGAGGGCAATATGTATTCACCTATAGTGTTCATCCATATTCAGAAAATAATACACTTATTTCGAATCTCCTAAAAATCCTGGTAGATATTTATAACTCAAAACCCTAACTTCTATTTCAATCATGACTGTTAATATATAAGTAAGGTCATAACCAAGATTATTAAAACAATATTCACCTATTAGTGGAATTAGGATAATAGAATTTACCATATTAAGAACTTTAATAATTAAAACATTTTATATAATGATTGCTATATAATAATAATATGGATATATTATTTACATATCTAACTATCTTAAACCATTCTAATTACATTCATTAATAGGAAATAATAAAATTATTCTATAAGAGTATAGTATAATTAACAAATCCCTAAAACCCTAATTCTTATTTATTCTATTCAATAAATAACTTCTGATATAATTATGAGCATTGGAAAATACCAACATGGTTAGAGCAAACAATTTGAATAAATATGTTTGAAATATTGGGATACTGTACAAAATTTATGGCATTTAAATCATTAAGGAAATTCAAATTGAAAACAAAGTTTTAAAACAGAAAATAGATAAAAATGCATCACAGTAGTTCCTAGCCCGAAGTCCATTCTCTCTTTGATCTATTTGTCGCTCGCGTGCTGCAGCAGCAGGTCTCTCGCTCACTTCAACGTGGCCCAATAGCATCCCATTTTGGCCCAGTAACCCTTAGCTCTTTCTATTCATCGTCATCTCCGTTGACGGATGCGGGAAGTAGCTCGATGTCGAGATCCGTCACGCCGACGAGCGTCAAGATGCGCGCTGCCGCTCTAGAAGCTCTATAAGAAGGTCACAGCGTCGCGTGGAGAAACCCTGCATGCACCCCTTCCTCTATCCCTTTCTTCCTCTCAAATTTCTTGCGGCAACCGAAACCCTAGCCACCACCGTCGTCAGTAAAGTTCATCGCGGAGGCCGTGGGGTGGTCGAGAGGAAGCGCCAGCGTGCGTAGATCATTTGTGAGGAACACAACATCAAGGGGAGCTCGTAGGCAATCGAATTTTGCCATTCCCTTTCATCGGCCTTCGTCGGAATTCTCGTCAGCCATATCCGACCACATCGGGCCTCAACGATCATCGTACGAGAATCAGGGTAAGCTAGCGCATCTCCACAACCTATTATACCATGCTATCGATGATTATATGCCCAGTTCCGTTGAGTGCCGCCGCTCGCTGTCATTAGCCGCCGTTGCAACTGAGGCTCCGGTGACCGTTCCTTAGCGGCGTTACCATTAGTAGGATCGTCTCAGTCTCCTCGTTCGCAAACACATCGTAGCATGTCCGTGTAGGCAGGGTAGCGCCTCCGCCGGATGGTCGCCGGCGTCGGTTGACCACCACCGTGTGAAATCCAGTCAAACCCTGGCAGGCTCTGACTCGCTAAGGTGGCGTGCGACGTGGCCACAAGGCCCAGTAGTCAGTGACTGGGGCTAGAATCAGCCCCTGTGAGAGGTAACCATTCTCCATGATGACATCTACGTGACGCCATCATTGCATCACCCGAGCCCAGTCAACGAAATTCGGCGTCTTGGTCCACTACCTAGGTGTCATCCAACGTGGCCAATGCCCCACATGTCAGTGACTAGGGTAGGTTAAGTCTGGGTAAGAAAAGTAATTCCCTGTTTGTAATATTATTTAGAATTTAATTATAAAATGATTCAATCTTAAAAATTTAATAACTTTTGTTTTATAATTCAGAAAAATATGTATAATATATGAAAAATTTCAGAAAAATAAAATCTATAAAATTAAACTATTATCAAACATTATTATATCAACAATTTAAATAATTATTACTTAATAAAGATTTTATAAGTATTAATACTTTGAAAATTCATATTTAATATTGATAAATATTTAAAATATAAATAAAATACCAAAAATCTTAGAAAAATAAGAACTACAATTTAAAACTACAATGATGCATTATTAATTCCCTTAATTAAACATTTATTATTTATTAAGTATTTATAAAGTAATAAATCTTATAAAAATCATATCTTATTATTTATAAATCATAAAAATAAATGTAATATACCAAAATGATCACAAAAATAATGTTTACATGTTAAAAATATAACATTTCACTTTTAGAGTAAATAACAACTTAATACCCTAATAAATTGCATTTAAATCTAGTTTCCTTAATCAATAATTCATATAAGGGTAAATAAAAATTGCTAATATTTCTAAAAATAGCTAATGGAGTCTAATAAATAGTATTAGTCTTAAATAAAGATTGTATGAAGTCAAAATGGTTCAACACATTTTAAATACAATCTTATTGAACTATCATTCAACCATGAGTATAGATTATTTTCTAAAAAGATACTTATCAAATATAAAATCTTCAAAAATAATTTGTTACTAAATAAAACCTTTTCCCTTACTTCAACCCCAAGTTATAAACATACCAAAACACTATATTGAATCCATAAGTAATTAAGTAATATTATTTGCTTGTCCAAAAACTATAACCACTCAGTTATAAAAAGATAAATGATTCTATTCCATTATAAAATTAAGAAACAACTACTCAAATAGAGGTAATGCCATTCTTAAGTAACCTTAAGGAAACATTATAAAGTGAACAAGGTACAAATAACATAAGCAATATACCTTAAGTCCATCTATGTCTTTAAAGTTAACTTAGTCTACAATACTTTTAAATACTATGCTAAAGACTTTGTTATATGTTTTATAGTTAACTTTGGTATGTTATAATTAAGTTATAAAGCATCTCAAGTCCAGACTATTCAAGCAAACATAAACAACATCAATCACATTCTATCAACTATATTCTAAAAACTATTAGAATTGCTTAAACCTTAATAAAGAAATCTTTTCTTCAAAATTTATTCGTTTTGCCACTTCCGTCCACATATGACAATTAATCATAATCACATCACTTTATGCTTTACTTATATACTTAGGATTGTTAACACTTAAGTTATTTATAAGTGACATTACTTGTAAAGTACAATTTTTGAAGATGAACAATTATAGTATAAGAAATCTTGAGTAACATTTCACATTTTTGTGTATCTCATTTTTTATGATATTATAATTACATATTGTTTCACACACACTCACAAGCCTTAATAAGAAGCACAAGTATGAAACTTATCTAAAAGGACAACACATTCTAACGTAACCATTTCCAGTATCCAAACCCTAGAACAACGTTATCCCCGGGATTCGAGTTTACGAAATTGTATTACATTACTTATGCATAATAGCATCTTGCTTCTTTAAACATTAGTCCTTAGCGGACCAATGATGCTGATTTTCAGATATTGGATCTTATATTGTCTCGAAGACCGTGAGTGCATAATCTTGCAATCACAAAAGGTAAGTTCACACTTGCTCATGTCCTTTGATTATTTTCTGTAAAGTATTTTACAAATCCAGTGTTGTCATCACCTGCATTTGAAAACACTATTTTCATAATAAATGATTATAGGTTATTTACCATGATGTAATAACCTACTATGAAAGTTCCGGTGGTAAAGGAACATATTATCTAGGACTTAACAACCAATGTCGCCAGTGATTCTTGCACCGTATATAACGTGTTAACCATGAGATTTGGAATGGGACGGAGAAGTCAGCTGTATCCTTTTCCTCTCATATGGAGGCAAGACGACCTTAACGTGACGTTGTGATTCCTTGTGTGGATCCAACATATGGGTGGGCACCCTTACGCCCCACACTTTTGGTGTCTAGATTATCTATGAATGGTGTTTAGGGATATAGTCCATTTAAATGGTACTCGTTCGGGCATCACCAGGTCATAGATTCTTTGGAAACTCATCAGGGTCTTAGCCTGCCCGAAAGGGGGTTTAACGGAGGTGAGCCGGCCCCAAAGGATCGTGCAAACATATGAGGTCGCAGAGAGGGCAATGATTGGCTTGGATCTTAGTCTGGGCCTCACACCAAGGAAGTGTGAACGAGCCTGCAATTCGGATGTGCAACAAAGCTAAGATCTCTCATGGGAAAAGTAACGCACCTCTGCAGAGTGTAAGAACTGTAACTTGTTACTCCCTGTTCTGGGAAGGAGCTGCGAACATGGCGGGAAAGGAACTCCATGAAAGTTTTGGTAAACCCGTGAAGGCTGACGGACATAGCTTTTCAGAATAAAAGCAACCTTTAAAGAAATGTTTATGAAAACTTGCATGGCCTACGACCTATGGTTTGTGGCTATAGATATAATGCATCAAGCACTCCTTTTCTAGTGAACTTGCTAAGTACGCTCATACTCAACATATCTTCTTAACCCTTGCTAGATTATGAAGCCAGTACAGACGACGTCTACATCACAATATGCTCCAGGAATCATCACCAGAAGCTAAAGCTCTTCAATGAAGTCAAGAAAGTCAACCTATGCACCAACTCAAGTGAAGACGAAGTTAATGATTAGATAGGAATATAATCTCTAGCCATAGAACCTATTTCTGTAGTGTATTGCGATAGCAGCAATGCCAGACCATTAGTTAAAATACTAGTCTTATTAGTATGCTAGTTTTTGAGTTATTTATTTCTGATTCTTCTTTGTAAGAAGTTTCTTTCTCTCTCTTAAACCTAGAGTGTTCTCTAGATCTTGTGTAAAGAGTTGAGTTGTAACCTATAGTCATGTCTTGGACCTAATGTGTTTCTGTTGTACCACTCTGAGGGATGTAATACTAGTGAACGGTGTTTCATTGGTGTTATGTCAACGACTATAGTGTACTATATCATGAAGTGGTATGTTGGGTCACCGCAGTGACTCCAACGGATCTGTCAACCTATTGTCTTCTATTACTTCCATGGTAAGGTGAGGCATATTGCGTCCAAGTAGTCGGCATGCAACCATAGTCACCTTGCATGAGGACATCAAAAGGTATCAGGACCGTCTCCATCTTGACAGCATTTGCCGACAACACCTTATCCCCAAACGGGTGTCCCATTATAAGCATCGTCTTCAGGCACTTGTAGCCTAAGAGTATGTAATGTAGGCCCAGATCATTGTCTCCAGTGAGAGCGAGTGAAAGCACCTCAACATGATAAACATGTGCACCAATTGATTTGAATCCAACATATGTGAGAAGAGCAGCGATAGGAGGCGCCTAAGGCCCTTGCATGATTCTCCAATGGCACTGAAACCAACATCAAAAGGTTGTTGTGTAATGTAACCTAGAGAACAACACTCAAGTATGGCCAAGCAAAAGAAAGTCAAGGTGGGTACTATTTGCAATCGGAATAACTACTCATTGGTCATCCTACTGAAGAAGTAGATAACTCTCGTTGTGATAACTGAAAACATGAGCAGGGAGGACATGCATCTCTTCTAGTTTATTGCAAGTTGATGCCACAATACATAGACGATGGTCCTCAATCAGGCCACTCACCTGAAAATCACAACTTGAACTTTTCAAATTCTGAAGTTTTGGTATTTGGAACAAAGGGTTGTGTAATATTGATTTGGGGGAGGGGCACATGCCCCCTACCCCTTGGCTTTCCACTATGTCAAACTTGGCAAGCCATGAGTGAGACAAACATTGTTATTTTAGAAGCATACAATGCGATGATTGACATTTACGAAAACAAATTGAATATTCCAAACCAAAGTCTAGACATTTCAAATTTATGACACCATCAATTTAGTTTTCATCACAAAACGGTGGTCAATTCTTGGCGTTGGGTGTCAAATATTATGCTCATTTTCTAGGACTTGACCTATAAATTGCAGTTTTTACTAAAGAGAACACTAGATGCTCCATAGTGCAAAAAAATATTTAGCATCTATAACAACCCATAATAAGAAAGGGGATGCCCAAGTGGTCGCTTCTGGTACAAGTTATCTAGCAGCACAATACACTAAATTACATTACAAGATTAAAATGATGCCATGATTTTTATACATAAAATAATTACACAAGATAAAGAGAAAAAAATCGAGGTTCTATCTAGTAGTTATTGTAATATGCCGAGCTTCCAACAAGTATACAACCATCGACCTTTATAATTAATGGAAAAAACTATGTTATGATAGAAGCAATCTGGATGCAGTATGATGTGTTAGAATTTGGATGGGCCTCGGGTAGAAACAATGTGAAGACATGGCAGTCAAAGGAAAGTGCCTCCAGTGGGTTTGTTTGTCCAGGATCATCCTTTTACCTCCACATCAAGACAAGGCATCTTGTGTCCAAGAAGTTAGCATCCAACCATGGTCACCTTGCACGAGGACATACATAGGTATCATATCATCGCCACCTTGGCAACATTTGATGGCAACGCCTTATCCCAAATGGATGTTCCTTGATCTGTAGCCTCTTTAGGCTCTTGTGGCCTAAGAGGATGTAATGCATGCCTAGATAGTTGTCACCAGTAAAGGTGAGTGAAAGCAACTCAACATGATCATCATCTGCACCAATTGATTTGAATCCAACATCCGTGAGATAAGCAGTGATAGAGTAGCGTCGAAGGCCCTTGCATGATGCCACAATGGCGTTGAAACCAGGATCAAAAGGCTGGCATGTGATATAATTCGGAGAATGACGCTCAAGGATGACCAAGCGGAATGAAGTCAAGGTGGGTCGATTCATTGAAATCGAATAAGGGCCACATTCATCATCCAGCTGCAGAAGTATAGAACTATGTAGATAACTTGTTCACCGTCATAATCAAAATGATGATAAGTGAGAACACGTAACTTTTCCTGTTTACCACAAGTTAATTCCACAACAGATAGACCATGATCCTCAATCATGTCATTCACCTAAAAATCACAATTTGAACTTTTAAATTCTAAATTTTAACTATTTAGAACAAAGTTTTATGTGACATTGATTCAAAACATGTCAGCTTTCATAGCTTCAAAATGTTTAGCATCACATAATCAAAAACTGAATGCCAGAAATGTGTAATACTGATCGAGGGGAGGGGCATATGCCCCTACCATTTGAATTTTTCCTTATGTCGAAGGTCGGTGGTTGCACAACCATAGGTAGGAAGCCTGGTGGATTATAAGAATAACTAGATAGAACCTCAATTTCTTCTCTTTAGCTTGTTTAGTGTGTTTTATGTTTAAAACCATGGCACCATCTTAAGCTACCGTTATCCAACCACCGACCTTTCTAGTTGATGGGGAAAAATCTAAGTAATGCTAGAAGCAATCTGACACATTCTAGTGTGTCAGACCTTGGACCGAACAATGTTTGGTAGACATACAATGCGAAGACATGAAAATCAAACAGAAGTGACTCCAACGGATCTGTCTACCTATTGTCGTCTATTACTTCCACAGTAAGGCGAGGCACCTTGCGTCCAAGTAGTCGGCATGCAACCATAGTCACCTTGCATGAGGACATCAAAAGGTATCGGGATAGTCTCCATCTTGACAGCATTTTCCAACAACACCTTATCCCCAAATGGGTGCCCAATTATCAGCAGTGTCTTCAGGCACTTGTAGCCTAAGATTCTGTAATGTAGGACCAGATCATTGTCGCCAGTGAGAGCGAGTGAAAGCACCTCAACACGATAAACATCTGCACCAATTGATTTGAATCCAACATATGTGATAAGAGAAGCGATAGGAGCCGCCTAAGGCCCTTGCATGATTCTCCAATTGCACTGAAACCAACATCAAAAGGTTGTCATGTGATGTAACCTAGAGAACAATGCTCAAGTATGTCCAAGCGAAAGAAATTCAAGGTGGGTGCTCTTTGCAATCGGAATAACTACTCATTGGTCATCCAACTAAAGAAGTAGAGAACAATCTAGATAACTCTCGTTGTGATAATTCAAAACATGAGCAGGGAGGACATGCATCTCTTCTAGTTTATTGCAAGTTAATACCACAATACATAGACCATGGTCTTCAATCAGGCCATTCACCTGAAAATCACCACTTGAACTTTTCAAATTCTGAAGTTTTGGTATTTGGAACAAAGGGTTGTGTAATATTGATTCAGGGAGGGGAACATGCCCCCCCCCTTGGCTTTCCACTATGTCAAACTTGGCAAGCCATGAGTGAGACAAATATTGTAAATTTAGAAGCATACAATGCAATGATTGACATTTATGAAAACAAACTGAATATCCCAAACCAAAGTCTAGACATTTCAAATTTATGACACTGTCGATTTAGTTTTCATCACAAAATGGTGGTCGATTCTTGGCGTTGGGTGTCAAAGATTATGCTCAGTTTCTAGAACTTGACCTATAAATTACAGATTTTACTAAAGAGAACACTAGAGCTCCATAGTGCAAAAAAATATTTAGCATCTATAACAACCCATAATAAGAAAGGGGATGCCCAAGAGGCCGCTTTAGGTACAATTTATCTAGCAGCACAATACACTAAATTACATTAAAAGATTAAAATGGTGCCATGATTTTTATACATAAAGAACTACACAAGACAAAGAGAACAAATCGAGGTTCTATCTAGTAATTCTTGTAACATGTTGAGCTTCCAACAAGTATACAACCATCGAGCTTTATAATTAAAGGGAAAAACTATGTTATGCTAGGAGCAATCTGGACGCAGTCTGGTGTGTTAGAATTTGTATGGGCCTAGGGTAGAAACAATGTGAAGACATGGAAATCAAAGGAAAGTGCCTCCAGTGGGTTTGTTTGTCCAGGATCATCTATTACCTCCACAGCAAGACAAGACATCTTGTGTCCAAGCAGTTAGCATGCAACTATGGTCACCTTTGATACGTTGCAAACATATCTATAATTTTTTATGCTCCATGCTTTTTTTACACCAATTGCCTTATGTTTTGCTTGAACTTCGTAGCATTTTTATGCATTTTCTGGAACTAACCTATTAACAAGATGCCACAGTGCCAGTTCCTGTTTTCTGCTATTTTTCTATTCCAGGTTTTTACCAAAGGAAATATTCTCGGAATTAGACGAAACAAAAGCCAAACCTCCTATTTTCCCCGACACGAAGACAGAGTCCAAAGCAGATATGGAGGAGGGAACCGAGGCGGAAACACCATTGTAACACCCTAGTTTTAGTAAATCTATAATTAGGGTTTGTTTATGCATTCATGAGCATCATCCTTTTTGAAGTGCATGCAAGAAAATAAGGACAAAACCCTAAAACCCTATTTCTCCCCTCTCTTTGAAATCCCTTCAAAGTGGTTTCGAATATTTTGAAAAGTACCAAAATTGTGGAGCCAAAATGGATCACAAGGGCCTTGCAATATCTTCAGATATTTTATAAAGTCTGGTATTTTTGAAATGATCCAAAATAGTATTCAAATGAAATACAAAGAGAAATGGAAAAAGGTTTCTAAAAAAAACAGAGCAGCTGCCAGGTCAGCCCATCTCCCTGTCCCCTCTCTCCACGTCTCCTCGCGTAGCAGCCAACGCAGCCGTGACCCAGGATCAGCCCAACAGGCCCGTACCGCTTCGGTCTGTCCCGCTCGTCGTCTTCGTTGACGACGGCGAACAGCTCGCTGTCGACGGCCCTGCCATCCGCACGCGCAGCAATTCGCGCGGCCGTTGTTCCACGTCCGTAAGGGGATAAGAAGGCCACCGAGTCCCTCCGTCTCCCCTCTAGTCTTATCCCCTCCCCTGACCTGTCTTTCTCTCATTCCACACCCCGAGCAAAACCCTAGCGCCACAGACCTCACTGGTCGGCGCCGTTACCGGCCACCCCGAGGCCCTCTGAGCAGCCCAGGAGCTCCGTCTCGTCACGCAGGCTAGCTTCCCTGAAGGAATTGATCCCGGGCACCGTGAATCGAAGCCACGGTCTTCGTCTTCTCCGACGCCGTTCGTCGTCGTAGCCGCTTCTTCCGGCCCCCTCATGCCTCGTCGTTGCCTCCATTCACATCGTGGTGAGCTTCTGGTCGTCATGGACCTCCCCATCATCTCCCTCTCTCTTTGGTTCGTGCTCGCGATGATCACCACCTTGCATTGTCGTAGAGCCTTGTCGAATCCACTGCTCCGGTGACCCTTTTTGAGCGGCGCCGCCACCAATAGGAAGCCCGCGTCGCGGTGCACCTAACGCCAGCACCCTCGCTCGACCGTGCGTGCCCAAACGCCGTCCCCATCACTGATCTGAGAGCAACCACGGTGATGACGTCACGCCTGCGTCCCTAGGACGTCAGCACGCAGGGTCAAAGCAGTCAAACCTCAGGTGGGTCCCCCTTTGCAGCGTGGCTGCCGATGTGGCACCGGGGCCCTCTGTTAATCTCACTGGCTAGGGTGCCTTCGGTACAAAAAGTAGTTTCCTATTTTCTTTAAATCTAGAAATAGTTTAATAATCTCAGGAAAAGGATAAATCTTGTAAATTCAATAACTAAATCATATTAAATCAGAAAAAATATGTATAATATATCAACATGTTTAGAAAAATGAGATCTATCTTTTAGAGCTATAATCATGCATTGTTAATCAACTTCAATGACAAGTTTAGTTAGAAGAACATAGTAACCCTCATAGGTGATTTCGGAGTTTCCCCGAGTTAGGGTTTATACCCCTCGGAACCCTGACAAAATGGTCAAGCATGCCTTTGTAGAGGTCCCAACCTTTAATAAGGTAGAGATCCCTATGTTTACAATGCTAGTCCCTGGATCAATAGCTAGAATCCACAGTTAAGATGTAATATCAAGAAACAAAGGTCATAATACAACTTTATAACCAGGAGTAAAATAATTCATTACATCTTACATAGCTCATTTGGCTATCTCAATACAATGCAGCAGAATATATTATAGCATTGAGTCCTTCATCTTCAAAGTGCCACAGACAATCATGTTGGTTGTAGACTTGTAATCCTAATCAACACACTTCACTAACATCAAACAAACCTGCAACATAATAAGTTACAGCCACAAGGGTCAATACATTTGAATTGTATTGGCAAGTGATACTAGGGTAGTATAGTGGAGTCTATCATCTATATGCATTTGGCTAGGTGGAGCTTAGGCTTGCTTTGCTCAAAATAGATTTTCCTTATCATTTGAAAACACTAAGTTTTTCTTTATCAAAATCACCCAAGGCATCTCCAATAGAAATTGGTGATCCTTCAACCCTTGTTCAACCACAAGTTTTTAACTTAGAAATTGGGATGAGGAGATTCTTGATAGTTTCCATATCTTGATGCTCAAATTGTCCTTTACCGGGGACATGGCTAAGTACTTAGATTTTTACACTCTGCGGAGGTGGTGCACTTTCCCCACAAGACTTGGTTTCACCAAGACAAGATCTTTCAGAAGCCTTCCCTTAGACCAGAATGGACGCGCTCCAACCTATCATCCCCTACCACCAACTTTCCATTTGGCTAAGTTATTGCAACCTATATGATCCAGGCAGAGCCCATAATGCCAAGTGGCTGCACTTGAAGCTTCTCAACATTTGACATCTCAAATCTCTTTGTTCCTGGGTGGCATTCCACAAGTGAGATACCAAGTTTTCCCAGATATCTTTGGACTGGTGATGCCCAAGTTTTCCCGATATCTTTGGACTTGCGTAACCACTCAACACAAACCATTCTTTCCATTCCACCCAGGTGATTCATTCACTTAGTTGTTTTATTAAACAAAACACAAGTCTTTGACTTAGAAATATTCCATAGCATGAATATAATCCACCCTTGTTTTCTACTAGCTAAGCTGAGCATGATAGTAGTAGGAATATTAACTTAGGAAAATTTTACTAAGGTTTCATCTACTAGGATTTCCCATGGCATAGTTTATACTTAGGAAAATTCCATGCAAGTCCTACTTAGAAATATCATTAATGCATAGTGAAAATAATGGTACAAAAGTATGTAGCACCACTTGCCTTTTTGGTAGATAATATAAGTTCACTCCTTGATCTTGCAATAGTCACACTCTTAAAATTCCACTACAATTCAATCAAGCAAGCAAATATTCAATCTACCATTCAAGCAATCATCACATAGAATAGTAAAAACAAAGCAATGCATGCAAACATGCCAAAGATTTTTTTATTTGGAAAAGTGGTTTCTAATAGGCTATAAACATTATAAAACACCTATTGGTCATTTATAAAAGTGGCAAAACCATTGAATATCAAGTTTGTGAAAAAGGCCATTTAAATCATTCTTTTTGTTTTGCTAGAAATGGTTCAAACCAAAGTAATATTTTCTAGTGTTTGACAAATACATTTTTAAACACAAATGTTAGTGTTTTATGGTTAAGTGTTTAATATTAAAATCATTTGCAAAAGGTTTTACCTATAAACCATTTTTATACCAAAACAATATTTTATGTTGTTGGAAATGCCTTTAGCAAAGTAATAATTTTTATAGGGTTCACCAAATATATTTTTAAATCATAAAACTTGGTGTTTAGGGTCAGAGAGTTTAAATGAAATTATTTTCCAAAGGTTTTACTCAAAAAGCATTTTTAACACATAAACAATATTTTTATTTGACTAGAAATGTTTTAATTCAAAGATTTATTCTTTAACTTCACAAAATATGTTTTTGAATCACAAATTGGTTTGTATGGTCAGTAGGTTCAGAACAATCCATTTTCCAAAGATGTTACCATAAAAATATTGCTAGAATAATTTTTATATTCAAAATATGCCTACACAAGTTTCTGCAAATACAACCAATTTAACAGAAGCAATTTACTAAACAAAGTGCATAGTTTTAAAAGTACTTGTTTTTCTGATTCCATTGATATAAAATTTACAAAATTTGGACGTGTGGATTTAAAGTTATATAATTTTCAAAATCAAACATCTAATAGATTGTATTCTGTTTTTAAAACAAATCACAGGCCACGCGTCACGTTCTGATTCGTCCATACCGCTTCGCATGGATCGCGTGCTGAGGATCGTTGGATCTAATTAGATCTGAGCGGCTTAGATCACTGCGTACCTCTTCGGTTAAGTTCTAATCTCGCACACACGATTCAGATCTAACGGTTGCAGCGTGTGTGACCTAAGATGGGCGGCGTTGGCGGCGGCGTGTGGCGGCGGCACGCTCAGACGATGCACTAGCCGGCGATTTAGGAAGCAAGGGAGGGAGAGGAGTATCTCACCAGAATCGCAACGACGAGAGGATGCTCAACGATGCCGCGGTTGTCAAAGGGGCGCTCGGGTTCGTCCTGAATCGCTCCCCGGAGTTGCGTTCGGGCTCGGGCATGGTCAGACGTTGTCGGAGACGATGCTACGGGGCATGCGAAGACACGAGGTGAGTACGGTTAGATGCGCAGGTTTGCGGAGAGTGCACGCGTGTGAAAGAGGGGGAGAGGGGCGGTCAGGATTACCGGGGGGAGGTCAACGGAGCGGAGGAAAACGGCGGCGGTGCTCAGACGTGGTCGTTGCCGAGTATATGGGGGCGCGCGCGGGCAAATGGGGGAGTACTGGGAGGTTCGTAGGTCGAGGGGGCGAGGGGCGATGGTGGCTGGCCGGAATTGGAAGAAAACCTCGTCGGAGCAGTGGGCGGTCTTTGGTCAAATCAGAGCGGCCTCGTGGCGGAGAGGGTGGGGTGAGTGAGGGGAATGAGAGAGGAGAGGCAGGCGTTTAAGTACGCGTGGTCGGGCGCAGGGTTTACTCCGACAATGAAGCGAATTAACGCGAGAAGTTATGGCCAGAAACGGCCGGCGAGGTCAGCGGCGGGTGAGGAAGACGATTGACGAGTGGGGCCGCTTCGTCAGCGTGAGAGAGAAAGAAAAGGGTGGGGTCCAGTGGTCAGCGAGGTTCGATTGCGAGTAAAAGAAAACGGTTCGGGGAGAGAGGTGGGCTGCTGCTGGGCTAGACTAGGCCTGCTGGGCCTGGTCTGGCTGGTTCCATTTTTTTAACTAAAACCTTTTCCTTTTTCCATTTTCATTTCTGTTTTGAATTTGTTTAAACATTTCAAACAACCATTTGAATTCAAAACCTTCCAAACTTTTTAGTAAGTTTTATTTATTGAAAAGGGTGTTAAATACTTCACTTTGAATTATAATTTAAAATACTTTAATAAGTTTTAATGTTCATTTAAATTGGGAAATGTCTTTACTTAATAAAAATGGATATTAATAAATCCTCATGATTATATTTAAATAATCCTTTACTCTTTTTATTTAACAAAAATCTTTCGTTTCATTTGTTTGGTCAAGATTTAACTTGGCTTTTTTTAAATAGTCCTTATTTATTATTTCTTTCTTTATCTTATAAAATCCATATCTTTTTATTTAAAGATCCAAACTTGGTGATTCCAATTTGTAAAATCTTATTTGATATTTATTTATCCTTTTAAATCTCTTTAGGATTATTTGCTCACCATTTGGTATGGATTTTTAGATAGGTTCTTTATTAGCTTTGGAAATTCAATTTCCTTATCTTACTAAAGTCATAAGATTTTATCTATGTCTCCAAATTAAGTGAAACTAATTTCTATGGTTTTATAATATTCCTATTTGTCATTTTGATCATTTATAAATGTTTGTTGACAAATTTTATATGGATCAAATCCATGGTCTTAGAGATATCTTAGAAATCTCCCATTAGGGTTTTAGGGATTTGGTTTATTTTCCAAGTGTTTTAATTTCAAGATGCATTTATGAAGAATGCAATTCACTTGATTTGAATTTAGTTGGATTCAAACATTATTCAAAGTTTGTTCAAGATGGGATTTTAAATTTCCATTTAGAAACAAAATTTTTCTTTTCACCCTAAATTTCAACAATTATTTATTTTGTTTATTTATTTTTCACATTTCAAAATTTGGAAAATTTTGGGATGTGATAGCCTTAGGGTTATATTTTAATACAATTTAACTTGTCATATCATCATCCTTATTTGAGCATTGCATTGATGCCATGTGTTGATTGTTTCCCTTTCTTTCCACTGTTTGGTTCTTCTTCGATAGAATACGGTATCGAGATCGAGATTGAAGACCGAGGTCAACACCGTCGAAGATCGAAGATTGATGAATAATACTTGACCAACTGTAACCAAGTCAAGTTCAAGATGTCTGAAGATCTGCTTATCTATTATAAACTGGCAAAGGCAAGCATAGCCCCCCATGATATAATCCTATGTTTTTGAAAGTATTTCAATTCTTTCCATGCTGCATACGATTCTACCATGGTATTTTATCGATAGATAGAGTATTCTATCTGTTGCATTACTCCCTTTGAGCTTATATTACCTGATCCACTACTCCTAGCATAACTAGGTTTGGCATGTGTGCACTGCTAGAGCTTATATCTATGTCCTGCTTAGCCATGCATAGCTGTAAGTGTTGGTTCATCCGGATGATGTATCATATGCAGATAATCCAGTATGACAAGAGATCGAGGTATATTGATGATGTGAGATCAGTGGTAAAGGTTAAACATGCTAAGGCTTGCATGGGAGGCCATGGTGGGATGTGGTTTTTGTAGTCCCATGCTCACCACCACTAGGACCTGAGTTCTTGCCTTTGGAACTAAGACGAGCGTACAACCACATAGGGCCTGGAAAACCTCACGAGCAACTAACTTTCCTGGTAGATTCCATGAGTCACATAGTTCAGGCGTGCCATTCGACGTGCATTCTAGATCTTCTCGAAGGCGGTGAAGGAGGTGCATTCATAACAGGTAGGGAAGCATGGACCGGTTTGCTTGGGGTCGATGGAGCCCCTGGTAAAAACCAACCTCGCCTCACATCTCTAGGGACCGGATTCGGGACTTGACTCGTTACGACGGAACAATCCTTAGGGCGTGACTCATGGTCTTGGCGAAAGCAAGGTAAAGGTCGTGTCTAACCACCCTTTTTCGGCCTTCCAAGGAAGAGGGCTATTACTAGTGGCATTAATAGAAGGTTATTACGTGTGGGTAAAGTTGTACACCCCTGCAGGGTTAAATATTTTCGAAAAGCCGTGTCCATGGTTATGAACGCTTGGTGGCCAAATTCTAAGACCATAGAGAACATGAACCTAAGAATAAAATTTGGCAAATCAACGTGTGCTTAAGGATGCTTCCTCATGGGTACGAGGGGTGATCCTAGTTGGTAGATGATGATGATTTGGTGGATATCAAAGATGATGATCAATATTTTGGAGATGTCGCTCTCTTATCCCCTTTTAAAATACTATGATTAGACGAGCTTCTTCTCCCTCTTGATTTATAAACAAAGATGGCTTTATGAAAAACAGCCCCACCAGCCATAAGTCTTGCGGAGTACACCATGTACTCACCCTTGCTTTGTTGATACTTTTGGAAGAGTAAGTGTTCCCTAAAGATCATTTTGGTACGACATCGACATCGACGAGTAGCTTGGGGTTCCCGGCCGGCAGCCTGGAATCTATGGGTTGGGACGTCATCGTTTTGATTCAGGCCTCTTAGGCCATTTATTAAGTTTGTTATACTTAATAGCATAATTTTCCTTCCGTTGTTTGATGTTTGTGGTCAGTGATCTTTGCTTGTAATATTTTGGTTCTTTGCTCAGCTATGAGCTTGCTGTAATAATTTTCTGTCGTAGGGTCACTAATGTGTTATCGATTCTTCACTAGATATCCTCGAGCTCCAGGTTAAGCTTTTGTCAGAAAAAGGTCTGGGATTTGTTTAGTCCTGATCCCAGGGGTGACGAGGATCGATCTCGTCAATGCCCATTGTTATGAGCTTGGGTTTTGGAGAAGATGGGGGTGCTGGAGATCGCGGAACGGTTAACAGAAAAGCAACCCGGAGGGAAAACCCTACTCCTGCTTTCCTGCTCTTGATTACGGCGGAACCGAAAGTTACAGGGGTGCACAGATGCAATCTGGCGTGGAGGTGTGTATGCGGTGGTATGATAGGTGCCCTCCTCGTTGTGCCCTCCTAGCCTTTATATAGAGGTAGGCAGGTCCTGGGCACAGATCGAGTCGGTTACAGGTTTTAGGGTTTTCCCCTTTGAATATTCTATCTAATCTAGTCTTGCTCTCCAAGGATCCGAAGATGTCATGGGCTTGGGCCACCCGAAAATCTTCATGGGCCGCATGTATTTTTATGGGCCTTCCTTGGGCTGGACCAGGTATGCTGATGTCGTGTACCCG
The DNA here is from genome assembly GCA_030063025.1 of Avena longiglumis. Taxonomy (NCBI): domain Eukaryota; kingdom Viridiplantae; phylum Streptophyta; class Magnoliopsida; order Poales; family Poaceae; genus Avena; species Avena longiglumis. Next base: position 414,173,485 of record CP125975.1, on the reverse strand, counting down.
TAGGGTATAACCATGTCAGTAGCCCCCGAGTGTTCAGTCGAATCATAGATTCAGCTAAGGACTCTTCAATCTTTCGGGTGCAGCTATTTCTGTTCATCAGAGAATGATTTTAGTATGTTTGGATTGTCGATGCGTATGCCTGACTCTCCTGACGGACAAAACAACACGATCTTCTTCAGATCGAGTCCCTCGACTCGAACCCGGAACAGATGCTGGCGTAATTCGACTCAGGCCGTTGAGGTCTTATAGGAGTCGAATCCCAGTAGTTTTATAATGATGTACCCAACGCGTCTATCGAGATTTTCATCGCGCCTGTTAGCACGGATTTTCACTAGCAGATCGCAGTCATGTGCGTTGCCAGTCCATCAGATGATATATGTAGGTCTTATCTTTGCGTCGCAGACACAACATCCGAAATTTTATCACCGTGGAGGTGTTTCGGGTGGACAAGGAGGATGTTAATCACTTAGCGTTGATTGGGGCAAAGTTCCCAACAAATTTTTGCATTCTGATCTAAAGGATCACATTCGAATAATTCATAGGGTGCGCGACCAGCGCTCCCTATGGGAGTAGCCCCCGAGTGTCTGTTCGAGTCGTAGACTCGAGCAGAGACTTTAATTCAGCCGTTGTTTGCTTCAGGTCCGTAGGACACAATTTTTTCGGATGCTTGAATCAATCCTTCCTATGGGAGTAGCCCCCGAGTTTGTAGTGGAGTCGCAGACTCAATGTAGGACTCGAAGAAATAGATCATTGGCGTACTACGCTATTCATGCTTCGGGTGCGCGGCCATCTCTCCTGATAGGAGTAGCCCCCGAGTAGTTGCTCGAATTGTAGATTCAAGTGAGTACTTTAGCTGTTTAGCCAAAAATTTGTAACTATTGCTAGTATAGCTTTGATGACGTTAGTGCTGACGATCGGTGACCTCAAGAATCTGCGGCGCCAGAGGTGACGTGACTGGATAAACGTGGGTCCCACTTTATGACTTGGAGTTGACTGGTCGCGACGTGGCGATAATTACGGCGTCTCCTCGGTTTCCATGCGTAGTGGACGGCGTGCAAGCGGCGGTTCGCTGCCGTGTTGACACGTGGACAGTTGGATTTGATGCTGGCGCTAGGGATTCCCGATGAACGGTACCTGTTCATCGTCTTCGTCCTTATAACTGTGGGGAATTTTTTTGTTTGTTTTCACCGCAGCCACTTGCTTTCTATTACGTCCATTTTCTTTAGCTTTTCTTGCCGCACGCTGGAAGTTCTCCGATCATTCCCCTCATCCTTCCTGCGCTCGCACCGCCACCGTCGTCGCACTGCCATGGTGAAACCAAAGAAGGCCTCCACCAGTGCTGCCGCTGGCGGCAAGAAGGGCACCACCGCCACTCGTGTCACCGATGGTGGGTGGCAGCGCACGGAGACGCGTGAGGGCGACCTGCGCAAGCTTCGTGAGCGGGGTTTAATCCCACATGACAAGGAGGCCGTCAAGGTCCCCGGCGACAAGGTATTTCCCCGTCCTCCTGCAGGGTTTCAGGTGATGTTCATCGCCTTCATTATCTGCGGCCTTTCTTTCCCAGTCCACGACTTCCTTCGTGGACTGTTGTTCTTCTATAGCATTCAACTCCACCATCTTTCCCCCAATTCTCTTCTTCACATCGCTTGTTTTGTTGCGTTTTGCGAGTGCTGGCTCGGCATTGAGCCGCACTTTGGCCTCTTCCGGAAGCTCTATTCCGTGAAGAGGCAATCCGGCTCCGACGGAGTTTATCCGATTGGCGGCTGTGTCATTTCTCTTTGATCTACTGCTCTTTTCTTCTCTTTTTCTATGTCCGAGTCCGTCCAGAACTGGCGGAGGAAGTGGTTTTATATCCGCGACTCTACAGTGGACGGGCAAAACTTTGGCCTTGCCCCTTTCGACGTCACCCAGAAAATCCAGCCGAAGAGATCCTGGAAGGACCATATCCTGGAGGGTGAGGTGGAGGAGATAGAGGAGCTCTATCATCGGGTGGAGGGCCTCTAGGTGATTTCAGAGAAGGAGGTGAACGATGTGGATATCATCCGCACCTTCCTAAAACGTCGGGTGCAGCCGCTCCAGGCTAGGGTGCACCCGATGTTCCTTTATTCTGGCCGCCACGACCCGACGAGAGTTGCGGCTGAGGAGCTCTCCAAAGGGGACCTCGACAGAGTCCTTCAGTAGCTGCTGAAGTACAAAACTGACAAGGACCTTCCGGGGAAGTCGCGGACCCCTCCGTTCAGTGCCTCTTGGCCCGTTCCGCAGGTGTAGATCTGGGACGTGCGCATAACGCTTTCTTTGAGTGTGTTTTCTTTGCGGTTATTTTTTCTGAACTTTCTCTTCGTTGTCACAGGTTTTGGTATCAGAGCAGTACCGAACGTAGGAAAACCTTTCTATTGGTCGAGGTTGAGTCTAGTACTTGTGAAAACTATTTTAAAGATGAAAAGTATTTGCGAAAACTCAAGTATGATTATTTTTATCCTTATCTAATTTCGCTCTAACTCTGGGTCATCTTATCTTGTGTTGACTTGGAAAAGTTTTGATATCTCTTCTAGTATTTCAAAGCTTAGGTGCCTTCTGGGCATGTAGTTTCTCAACCAGCTAACTTAGTGTTGAGTTCTCTAGAGTTGTGTGTGTTGTGTAACCCTTGTTCCCTTTGCTATGTTTCATCTGAGATATTCCTTTCTATCATGATCTATCTATCTTTTGGACCCATAATGTTATATCGTTGGTTCCACAGTGTTCTGTTCTAGGCTTCAAGGTTCCCTTTCGGCCCGTATGCCTCCTTTTTGTTTGTTTGGTACTTCAGAAGAGGTTTCTTATTTTGGAAGTTACCTCGTGATTATTACCTTGCAATGTACGCTATGTCACTCAAGTAGTAGTTACTTACTTTCTTTGGGTTTTAACCCTTGGATTTGAACCGAAGATCCCCGATTGTGCTGGATTCTAGTGTTGTGAATCTTGTACCTAAAGATGATCTTTAAACCAAGATCCAGTCCTTTTACCCCTATCGTTAATGTTCATACATTATCTTAGGATGGCGGGTACTACAATTCTAGCCTTCAAGCTTGTGGGCCTTGTTGCAGTTGAGTTGTGACAGTTAAGGACTTCCCCTACCACTAGCTATGGCAGATGTTCTTTAATGTAACCAAATGGATCACGACAAGAGTACTCCTCTTTAGTCTCGTATCTGTATTCGTGACTCTGCCACACCTTACCACTTCTCTGCATTAGTTTTTGGAAGGTTGTTGACTTATGCTTCCACATCTCGGGATTCTATCCTGAGCATGTTCTTCCTCCCTTGTTGTTTTCCGACCTTTGTTACCAATTGGTATCCAAGTAGTAAATGTGCATTGGTGTCTTCAAATGCAAGATACTCTTGTGGTCCAGCATGACAAACCATTTTGGGATGTCAGGAGAAACAAACTCCAGTACCTCGTCATATCTAGGACCAGGTCAAAGTGTTGTAGTCCGTAGATTAAGAGGCATTGAGTGTATTTCATATGTTCTACCTTAAAGTATCACACCCTTTTATACTAAGAGGTCATGCTGAGTTTCATGACCTTCTTAACGGCGTGATTCTTTCACACATATTTACCTACCCTTACTCGAGCTTTCACGCTCGTGAATGATGCATGTAATGTGGTCATCTGAGATTCTTAGCAACTATTATTGTTTTGAACTCTAAGGACATTTGAGTCATTCTTAGCGTGATTAGTTAACCCTATCACTAAGCGAAGAACGATCGTGCTACCAAGTCCCCTATTCTGGTGCACTCTCCTCATTCAAAGAGTTAGGTTTGTGCCGAAGCTCTGGGACTATGTCTACTAGCCTTACTAAGCAAGTTCTCTCTTGAACTAAGTGACATATTGGTGGTTCGTGATATTCTAGATGTCTACTAGAAGTATCGCCATGTTGCCACATGACCGTGTTGTACAGTTCTTGAGCAAGTAAGTATTTGAACTTCCCCTTTCTCCAAGGATCCGTACTGGATACCCCTGAACTAGTTGGTTGAGCTTAAACAACAACTTTGGAGAGTTGTAAGACAAAAGTTCTAGATGACCCAGTTCCTTCGTAAAGGGATGTCTAGTTTCGTCCGCGCTGAAGAAAGATAGTATTTTATTCGTGGATATGTTATCTTACCCCATATGTGATTTACTTTGGGTTATCGTTAAATCAAACTCAGTTCAAAGGATTATCTTGATGATGTTTCTACTTGTGATGTTTCACTTGAGTACATCCTCATGTCCTTTGGTCTGAACAATACGTTTGCTGCGTTCAAGCAACATATGAGTCCATCTTTTGGAGTGTCTTGATAAGTTTGTTATTGAGCCCATCAATGACATCCTTACCCTCCCTCTGTTAGACTAAATTCATATGGAACAATTGGCAATAATGTTGGAAACTTCTGAGAACCATCTTCACGTTATCTCAAAGTATGCGTTCTGGATATTAGAAGTAACCTTCTCCGGTTCACGTGCAAATGTTGAAATATGTCGCCATGAACTTGAGCAGAGTTATCTATCTTTCCTTAAGGACACATGTGTGTTTGATTGTTGATGACCCACAAGTATAGGGGGTGTATCGTAGTACATTTGATAAATAGGAGTGTCGATCCCAACGAGGAGCAGAAGGTGCTGAACTGTGGTATGGAGCAGGAAATCCCTGTGAATACTTAGCAAACGGATTTTTAGTGGTTTTCTAACAAGGCAACAAAACAAAGAGCAAGTAATAGAAGTAACGAACAAACGGAGCAAGTGGCCCAATCCTTTCTTAGCAAAGGACAAGCCGGTGGAAATACTTATAAGGACCAAAAGTTCTCGAGGACACATGGGAATTCTGTCAAGTGCTTTCGCTTCAAATAGCTGAGTACTCTTCTCTAGTGTTTGTAAGTGTTGTGTGGGTGAACCTGTGCTAACATACCGCCCTTCCTTGGACTAATACATACTTGTGATTAAACCCCCTGCAAACATCCGTAACTATAGGAAAGTAATTAAGATATAAATCTAACCACAGCCTTAAACTCTGAGATCCTACGCTCCCTTGTGCAAAGGTGTCCTAACGGGGGTTCAGGTTTCTGTCACTCTAGCAACCCCACGATTAGTAGACAAATACGCAATGCATTCCCCTAGGCCCATAAATGGTGAAGTATCATGTAGTCGACGTTCACATGACACCACTAGAAGAATATCACCACAACTTAAATACTAAACCATTGAATAATAACTCATCACAGATTCACTACTAACAGCATGACTTCTCCCATGTACTTCAAGAACTAAACGAACTACTCACAAGACATCATATGGATCAAGATCAAAGATGATATGATAATGGATAAAAATCTGAACATAAAAAATAATCCAATGGTTCCACTCACAAGCATCAACTACAATAGTAATCAACACCGGGAAAGTTTCCCCTCAGAACTAGAGCAATATCCAACACAATTGTTACAACAGGACGGAGTGGTGGTGCTAGTGGATATGATGGTGTGGATGATGATGATAATGATGATCCCGATGAAGCCTAGCTTGATGACAGTGTTGATGGCGATGGTTTCCCCTCTCCGGGAAGGAATTCCCCTGGCAGAAATCTGTCTGCCGGAGAGATCTTTCTCTCTCGGTGTTTTCCTCCCCCAGAGGCGGCGGAAATCTATCTGTGGTCACTCCCTGGGCCTTACGGTTACGAAGGGAAGATATAGGCGAAGGGGAGGAGTCGGAGGCCGGGCAGGTGGGCCACACCTGCCCTAGGCGCGGGGTCAGGTGGGCCCGCGCCTAGGGGTGTGTGGGCCCCCTGAGGCCCAACTCCGTCCCACCTTCTGGCTTCCTTCGTCTTCTGGTAAAATAATATGTTTCCATATTTTTCTGGTATTTTTCTTATCTTTGCGAAATTGCACCAAAACGCCTTCTTTTCCATCCGAATCCAGACTCCGGCAGTCCATCCTCCAGGAATCATCCAACATGCATAAACAGATGAAAAGCCATAAGTAATACCTCATAATAAGACAAATATCAATGAATAGAGGTAAATTATGATATAGAAAGGTGATGCAAATTGGGCGTATCAACTCCCCCAAGCTTAGACTTCGCTTGTCCCCAAGCGAATCTCGAGCTCGAAACATGTCCACATGTTTATGGAGTGAAGTGTCGATAAAAGAATACGAACAAGAAGCATCACACTTACCATTGCACAACTCATAGAAGAAAGCAACTCACCATTATATAACTTATCTTGCAGCTAAGTACAACAATCACAATAGAGGTGCATAAAGATAAATCATAATTGGAATTGTCAAACTTGTTCTTGGTCAGAGAACACCTGGCAAACAGTTTCACAAAGGCTTTTTGTAGAGGTTTCAAAACAGGAGCACTTCTTTGCTCAAAAAGGTTTTTCAAAAGTGGAGGCTTTCAAAGTAATAATCAATAGATAAGAGTTTTTTGAAAACAAGGAAGATGAAAAACATGATTGAATAAATCACCATACGAAAGCTTGAAACAAAACAACTCAAAAGCTTGCTAGAGACAGAGACGAAATAGGTTTACTGACTCAACTGGAAGTGTAAGAAAGGTCCCTTCTTAGAGGGTAGCAGGGATTATAAGTCATAAAGAGCTTCCAAAAGATTATGGTACTTACTAGCTTTGAGCCCTCATTGCCCCTATCATAAGCATCTTGAGATGATTAAGGTTAAAATGAACAAAGATGAAGTATATGCTTGATGAAATATAAGTTGGCAATCTCATGTCCCTTGAATATGAGGGCTACTCCTCATGCATACTCAACTTTGGGTCCAGGTAAGTTCTTGTCATTGTAAGTATTTGCATATCATTGAGAACCGCCAACGGGGTACCCCTTGCACATGGTACTTGAGCTTTCCCATAACCAAAGTGACAAGGCAAGCAGACAATGAGCATCTTAGCAATCTTTTTATTTACTATGTGTATAGCTTTTTATTGAGGATGCTTCATAGATGACTCACTATGGTGATGCTACAAGTTTCCACCATGATTAAGCATGGATTAGTCTAGCGGCCCAGGCGTTTCTCTAACACAGAATACAAACTCCATGGACTTACAAGTTCCCTCTTTATTTCACAATGTTGACATCCATAGACAAAATAGCATGATATTAACTGTGTACAGAGGAAAGTGCAATGTTGAAAATGTTCCCCGTGACAACACGGTTCTGCTAATTCCAACATATAGATGCAAGCATATACAACTTTAATGTTCACAATGGTTCAAGTTTATTAGGGGCAAGTAAATAAAGTGTTCCATCAAGTTCGTGAGAGCTTTACTAACTAGTTTTCACATAACAAAATACTTTTTAATTCGAAAGGTAGATGAAGCTTGAGAATTTTCCTGGAATAGCAAAAGCTACTAGTTAGATATGGTGGACACAAATGGCAAAGGTTTTGGGTTCAAAGGATTTTGGAAACATAAGAAGTATGCCTTGTCAAAACAGGTTTTTGGCTAGCAAGGCTGGGTAACAAGCAAGAGAGTTGAATGAAACAAGCAAACATACAAGTAATAAAGCCAAACATGCAATCTTCCTTGAAGACACAAAAGAATCTTAAATAAAGAATACTAAGCTTATGAGCCAACAAGAAAGAAAACAAATGATACCAAATACCTGTAAGTTTTTCTTTCTTTCTTTTTCTTTCAAACCAATGCCACTGACCAGAACTTGGTTTGCCAAAACCAATTTAGATCCACTTGATGATCCCAAAGTGGTGCCAATACTGAACAAAAGTATCCATCACATAATGGAGATTGCAAACTAAAAATAAGAAGTGCAAAAAGTAAAAGATGAGACTTCTCATTAATATTCCAATAAAGGCACTCACACCAAGGGATACATAGAACTAAATGAGAGATACTTCCACATGCAAACCAAACTATAAGATTACCCCTCTATCACAGATATGAATCCACTAAAAAGGTAAAAGATAAAAGATAGTGGTGGTGATACCGCGACACTCCCCCAAGCTTGGAACAAGCCAAGGGGATGCCAAACCTGATGACGAATTACTCTTTTGGTGGTGGTGTTCTCTTGATAAGGTCTTCAACAAGTTTCTTCAAATCCTCCATATCGGAGGCTAGAGTACGAATTAACTCAGAATTATGCTCAATGCAGCCCACGATCAACTCGAACCGAGGATCCCAGTCCTTGTTATACTTTCTCCATTTTTCCAAATTAGAGCGTTTCTTCCCTGCACGGTTACAACAAAGGGTACTAGAAGGAAGTGTGCGTGGAGCGAGGATATGACGCGGAGTTCTCCCTCCTGTAGACATCCGTGCTGTCCTCTTAAGCTTGGTAGGTTGTGCCACGAAACCAATGCTTGCGACGGTAGCGCGGGTGTTTGGTTGCTTGTCCTCCTCCATGTCTCCTTCATAACCTACCGGAATCTCCTCCTCCTTGGAAACTTGAGGTTCTTCTTCTTCGGGCTCCTTCCCTTTATCGTTGGTGGAGGCCATGGTGCTCTAAACTTGAGAAGATTTCTTGACAGAAACAGATCGAAACAAAAACACGACGAGAACATGATGCACAAACCTCGGGGGATCTGGGGGGGGGGGGGGGGGTTATATATTACGAAGTTTCAATGCATAAGGAAGTTTTTTACACGGAAACGAGGTGGAGACGGAGTTCGAGGGTGGCAAACCCCCTCCAGGCGTGACCAGGCTGAGCCCGCGCCTAGGGTGGGTTTGTCCACCCCGGGCTCCGTTTCCTCTTCAGTTTCGTCTCGTAACTTCCCTTATGTATTAAAAACATCAAAAATATAAAAAGATTGGAGTTTCATGAACCTTCTATTTTCACCACTTTTACCTATTCAAAGGCGAACTCTGTAGTTTCTGGTGTTCGGTTTCTGATAAATTTTTCTGGAGTCACCATTTGAATTACATCCACATCTTCATTATAAAAATCTCCAGAAATATAATGTTTTAATCTTTGACCATTAACCACATGTGTTGTGTCATCCTTCAGAGAAGAAATTTTGATGGCACCTGAACGGTACACTTCCTTGATAACAAAAGTTCCTTCCCATTTGGAGAGTAGTTTTCCTGCAAAAAATCTGAGATGAGACCTATACAAAAGAACTTTCTCACCCACATGGAACTCCCTTTTGAGAATTCTCCTATCATGACATCTTTTTACTTTTTCCTTAAAGAGCCTAGCATTTTCGTAAGCTTCACCTTCTCCACTCATCTAGATTACTTAAGTCGAGCGGTATTTTCTCACCAGCAAGTCTAAAGTCTCTATTCAACTCCTTCACTGCCCAATAAGCTTTATGTTCTAATTCTAAAGGCAGGTGACAAGCCTTCCCATAGACCATTTTGTAAGGAGACATCCCCATAGGATTTTTATAAGCAGTTCTATAAGCCCACAAAGCGTCATTCAACTTTTTAGCCCAATTTTTCCTAGATCTATTGACAGTCTTCTGCAAGATAGATTTGATTTCCCTATTGGAAAGTTCTTCTTGCCCACTAGTTTGGGGGTGATAATCTGAAGCTATTCCGTGGTTTACATCATACTTAGCGAGAGTTTTCCTAAAACTCTCATGAATAAAATGAGAGCCTCCATCAGTCATGAGATATCTAGGCACACCGAACCTAGGAAAAATAACATCTTTGAGCATTTTCAAAGAGGTCTTACCATCAACACAGCTTGTAGGTATGGCTTCTACCTACTTTGTAACATAATCAACAACAACAAGAATATGAGTATACCCTTTTGAAGGAGGAAAAGGCCCCATAAAGTCAAATCCCCAACAATCAAAAGGTTCAATAACAAGAGAATAATTCATAGGCATTTCATTGCGTCTAGAGATGTTACCTACTCATTGGCATTCGTCACATGATAAGATAAACTTCCTTGCATCTTTAAAAAGGGTAGGCCAATAAAATCCAGATTGTAACACTTTTTGTGCGGTCCTATCCCCAGCATGATGCCCTCCATAGGCACTTCCATGACATTTTCTCAATATCTCTTGTTGTTCAAATTCTGGAACACATCTTCTCATAATGTCATCTACTCCTTCTTTATATAGGTGTGGGTCATCCCAAAATTAATGCCTTAGATCATAAAAGAATTTGCTTATTTTCTAGGCTATAAAGGTTGGAGGCAAATACTTGGAAAAAGTAAAGTTAGCATAATCAGCATACCAAGGATTCTCATGTGGACTTACTCTTATTGCAGCTAACCGCTCATTTGGAAAACTATCATTAACAGGCAAAGGGTCAAAAGAAATGTTTTCCAAACGAGATAAATTATCAGCAATAGGATTATCAGCACCTTTCCTATCCACAATATGTAGATCAAACTCTTGCAAAAGCAACACCCACCTTATAAGCCTAGGCTTAGTGTCCTTATTTGTCATAAGGTACTTAATAGCTGCATGGTCAGTATGAATAGTAACCTTAGAATCAACAATATAAGGTCTAAACTTATCACAAGCAAATATTACAACTAAGAACTCTTTTTCAGTAGTAGCATAATTCTTTTGAGCAGCATCTAGAGTCTTGCTAGCATAATGAATAACATTCAGCTTGTTGTCAACACGTTGTCCAAGGACAACACCCACAGCAAAGTCACTAGCATCACACATGATTTCAAAAGGTAAACTCCAATCAGGTGGTTGGACTATAGGAGCAGTTGTTAAAGCTTTCTTCAAAGTTTCAAAAGCTTCCTTACAATCATCATCAAAAACAAAAGGTACATCTTTTTGAATAAGATTAGTAAGGGGATTTGAAATTTTGGAGAAATCTTTAATAAACCTCCTATAGAAACCAGCGTGACCAAGGATACTACGAATACCTTTGATATCTCTTGGACAAGGCATCTTCTCAATTGCTTCAATTTTGGCTCTATCAAGTTCAATGCCTCTTTCAGAGATCTTGTGTCCAAGACCAATACCTTCATTAACCATAAAATGACATTTCTTCCAATTAAGAACAATATTGGTTTCTTCACATCTCTACAAAACTTTATCAAGGTTGTGTAAACAGTTATCAAAAGAAGTTTCATAGATGGAGAAGTCGTCCATGAAGACCTCCACAATTTCTTCACAAAAACCATGAAAAATAGCAGACATACATCTCTGAAAGGTAGCAGGAGCATTACATAAACCAAAAGGCATACTCCTATAAGCATAAGTACCATAAGGACAAGTGAAAGTAGTTTTCTCTTGGTCTTGAGCTTTCACAACAATTTGAGAAAACCCAAAATAACCATCGAGAAAACAAAAGTGAGTCTTTTTGGACAACCTCTCAAGCATTTGATCAATAAAGGGAAAATGATAATGATCTTTCTTAGTAACTTTATTAATCTTTCTAAAATTAATGCACATTCTATACCCAACCACTACTCTTTGGGGTATAAGCTCATTATTTTCATTAGGCTCTATAGTTATTCCCCCTTTCTTGGGGACACAATGAACATGGCTAACCCATTGGCTATCAGCAATTGGGTAAATAATACCAGCATCAAGGAGTTTTAATACCTCATTTCTTACCACATCGTTCATCTTAGGATTTAGACGGCGTTGGTGCTCAACAACTGGTTTTGCATCAGGCTCAATATTAATAGCATGCTGACATATAGTGGGAGAAATTCCTTTTAAATCATCAAGAGTATAACCCATAGCTCCTCTGTGCTTCTTCAATACCTCCAATAACCTTTCTTCTTCCTTCCCTGAAAGTTTAGGACTAATAATAACAGGATATATCTTCTTATCATCAAGATAAACATATTTAAGATCATCAGGTAAAGGTTTTAATTCGAAAACAGGGTCCCCTTTGGGTGGAGGTGTGGTACCCAAATCTTCCACAGGAAAATTATGCTTAAGTAACTCAGGCTGACGAAGGAAAACCTCATCAATCTCATTTCTTTCCTTCATAAAGGCATCACTTTCATGATCTTCCATGAACTGCTGTGAAGCATTGTTAGGAGCAAGAGAAATAGCAGACAATTGTTTAACCCTGAAATCCTCATCAGGTAATTCATTTTCATAAGGAGTTTTGGCAAATTTGGAAAATTAAACTCATAAGATTATCCAGCAAACTTAGTCAAAACTTTTTCCTTCCTACAATCTATGATAGCCCCACAAGTATTAAGGAAGGGTCTACCAAAGATGATAGGATAGGTTTTACTAGCTTCTTTACCAAGTACTAGAAAATCAGCAGGATATTTAATCTTACCACAAAGGACCTCCACATATCTTACAATACCAATGGGGCAAACTTGCTCTCTATTAGCAAGGTGAATAACCACATCAATGTCGCCAAGCTCACAAGGACCAATCTCATGCATAATTTCCCTATAAAGCTCATAAGGAATAGCACTAGAACTAGCACCAATATCACATAAACCATAGTAGTTATGACTACCAATTTTAACAGAAAGCACAGGACACTAGCCTTTCTAACCTTCTTAGGATGAGAAATAACATTAGTAGCGTCTTCACAGAAGACAATATGCTCATCTTCTATGTTTCTAGTGACAACATCCTTCACAATAGCTACCACAGGCTCGATATCAATAAGCTCATCGGACCCTACAGTTTTCTTTGCGCTTTTTCTAATCACATTGGACATAATAGAGTGTTCCCTTACCTTGGAGGGAAAATGGATCTTCTCAACATAAGGTTCAGGCAAAATAGGATCAACAGTACAAACCTCTATAATGGCAGGAATGTGGGTAACAATGTCTTTATAAGGAGCATGGTACTTGTCCCACTCTTTCTTAGGAATCTCAATATAAGAGGCAAAAGCATTAAAACATTTTGCAAGGACTTGAGGATCAAGGACAAACTTATTGCTAATATCACGGAAGCTATCAGTTCCCATAAAAGATTTAATGCATTCATAATCATAGCTTATACCTGACTTTCTTCCTTTGTCGTTCTCCCAAGCCTCAGTATTATCTTGAATAGGGTTTAAGAGATCCCATTTAGCTTCTTCCTTCATACTTGTGAATGATCCAACACAAGAAGCATCTAGTAAATCTTTATCATGACGAGAAAGCCTAGCATAAAAGTTATTGAGAATAATATTGTTAGGGAGTTCATGAATAGGACATTTAAGCATTAGTAGCTTCAATCTCCCCCAAGCTTGAGCTATACTCTCTCCATCAAGAGGCCAAAAGATATATATAAGACTTCTATCCTTATGGATTTCACTGGGTGGATAAAATTTATAGTAAAGAGAGATGCCATCTCCTCCCATTCCATGGATTGTCCATTCTTCAGTAGCTTATACCATGCCTCAGCTCTCCCTTTCAAGGAGATGGAGAGCAACTTCTTCACCTGTTCAGTTGTGATACCTGCACACTTAAACAACCTTCATAATTCATGGATAAAAAGCAAGTGATCACCGGGATGGATACTTCCATCCCCAAAATAATAATTATCCATGACACGATTAACAATACTTGTAGGTATATTAAAAGGATCTATCTGATGGCGCCTAGTACTTGTCGTGGGACTCTTCGTTGGAAACCCCAAGAGCAAGGTATGAAGCAGCACAATAGCAAGTTTCCCATAGTAAGAAACCGAGGTTATAGAACCAGTAGGAGGAAGGAAATGTCACACAGGTGTTGCAAGCAACGCGGAAACCTGCACAACATAAACTCAAGACTTTGCCCCAACGAATCAATGAGGTTGTCAAGCTCACCGGTTTGCTATAACAAAGGATTAAATGTATGGTGTGGAAGGTAATGGTTTGCAGCAAGTAAACAGGTAACAATGAAAGATGTATCAATGGTAAAGATTAGACCGGGGTCCATAGTTCACTAGAGGTGCTCTCCTTAAATAAACAACATGGCATGAATGGTAAACAAATTACAGCGGGGCAATTGACAGGAACTGAGCAAGGCATAACAGTGCAATTACTAGTCAGAAAGATCCTATGAGGCTGATTGGGCAATACAACAATATACATAGACCGCCATCCAACTGCATCTATGACTAGAAGTCCACCTTCAGGTTATCATCCGAACCCCCTCCAGTATTAAGTTGCAAGCAACAGACAACTGCTTTAAGCAAAGTGTGTAAGGTAAACAGTCCACATGTTCCATGAACAAGAGACCCAGCACATCTACAACCTAAGATATTTCTGTCACTTCCCTTGGAAACTAGATGCATGAACCCACTATCGAGCATAAATACCCCCTCTTGGAGTCACTAGCAACTACTTGGCCAAGATAGCTACTAACAACGGAGAGCATGCAAGATCACAAACAACACAGACATGATAGAATCATAAAGATAAAACCATTAATCAAACCAACATAATAATCTCAATATCCATCGGATCCCCACAAATACAACATGCATGATTACAAATAGATTAGATCTTGATCATGAACGGAGCTCACAAGATCTATACATGAAAGCACAAAGGAGGAGATACAACCATACTACATGGAGCCATAGTACAAGGTGGAACTACTCACTCATCATACCGGAGAGAAGGCCTCTGGGATGATCTCCCCTCTGGCAGGGTGCCGGGAAGAACTTTAGATCCCCCCGATCTAGGGACGATGGTGGCGGCGGCTACAAACGGTTTCATGGGTTTATGATCGGGTACTCAGGGTTTCTGCATCGGGGGCTTCTTATAGGCGAAGGGGCGATACCGAGGCCACCAAACCCTAGCCAAGCGTGGGCCCACCTACCCCCGCGCCTGGGGTGGGTCTGGCCCCCCTGGCTGGCCCATCCGTCTCTCCTCTGGACTTCTTGTTCCCCACGGAAAGTAATTGACTTTGATGTTTGTCCTGTCGAATTCCGAGAATATTTCTTTACTAACTTTTCTGAAACCAAAAATAGCAGAAAACAGGCATCTGGCACTGTTGCAACTTGTTAATAGGTTAGTACCAGAAAACATGTAAAAAGCACCTCAAAGTGTGGACAAGTAAAGCAAAGTAGATACAAAACAAGCATGGAGCATCAAAAATTATAGATACGTTTCCAACATATCAACATCCCCAAGCTTAACTCCTGCTCATCCTCGAGTAGGTAAGTGATAAACAGAATAATTTTTAAGGTGACATGCATCCTCACAATAAAGATCCAACCATTTGCAAGCATTGAAAACTGAGATCAAAGAACTCTAAACATGTGCATGAAAGATGGAGTTCTATCAATAGGACATAGTAACTATGCATGCAACATGACAAGCTACAAACAAAGATCATGAATAACATGCATTGAAAAACGTTTGTTTGTTTCACATACAGAAAACATAGCATAGTGACAATCAGCTTGTCCCTAATAGAGTAGCAATATAATGCATAAGACACCTGCAAAGTTCACAGGGGTGACTAGAAACAAGTAGCACAAGAGCAAGTAATAACACAATATGCATCAATTCATAAGCTTTGGAACATTGCACACATAATGACAACCATGCTCTCTTAATGGTGCCTAAAGGTAGAAGGTGGAGACTCGATAATGGTGGAACAAAGGCCTTTTTGTAAAGGAAGCAGGGATTACAAGTTTCAAAAAGAGCTTCCAAAAATTATGGTACTTGTTAGCTTTCAACCCTCATTGCCCCTATCATAAGCATCTTGAAGTGGTTAAGGTTAAAGTGGAAAAGCTGGAGTATATGCTTGACGAAGTATAAGTTGGCAATCTCATGCCCCTTGAATACGAGGGCTACACCTCATGCATACTCAACTTTGGGTCCAGGTAACTTCTTGTCACTATAAGTATTTGCATATCATTGAGAACCGCCAATGGGGTACCCCTTGCACATGGTATAGGAGCTTTCCCATAACCAAAATAACAAGGAAAGCAGACAATGAGCATCTCAACAATTCTTCTTATGTACCATGGGAATATGCTAATTTTTTCTCTCTTTCTTCTTTTCTCAATGTGTCTTTTTTATAAGAAGAATGCTTCATAGATGTCACTATGGTGATGCTGCAAGTTTCCACCATGATTAGGCATGGCTTAGGCTAGCGGCCCAGGCGTTTCTCTAACACAGGATACAAACTCCATGGAGTTACAAGTCCCCTCTCTATTTCACATCGGTGACATCCATAGACAAAAGAACATGATATCAATTGAGTACAACAAGGTACAAGTGCAATGTTGAAAACATTCCCCTTGACAACACGGTTCTGCTAATTCCAACTTATAAGTGCAAGCATATACAACAAATTTGTCACAATGGTTCAAATTTATTAGGGGCAAAGAATAAAGTGTGCCATCAAGTTCGTGAGGGATTTAATCACTAAGTTTTCACATAACAAAATAGTTTTTAATTGGAAGATAGCTGAAAACAAGAATATACTTGGAATGATGTAACACACCATGCATAGGAATTTATAGTGGACACTTTGGAATAACTTGTTTCTTGGGAGTTGGAGGCATGAGTAGAACTTACTCATACAAGTGGAGGCTAGCAAAAGACCGGGAGCAACCAACTAAGAGAGTAATAATGGCCATAATCATGCAATGCAACAAAGCATATTAATCAAAGCAAAGAGTGGTACTACAAGTCAAGTACTAAATGATCATAGAGGCTAATGGTGACTTGTCATAGTCATAACATGGTGTGAGCATGTGCCAAGTCATCCCAAGCAAAACATCAAAGGAGAATACCATAATACTATGCTTTTGCATGCTAAAACAACGCATAATTTCTTCAAGGCACATTAAGCAATCCCAATTGTTTGGAACAAGACATGCTACAACAATAATCACCATATGCTAAAACAACACCTAGCATGTCATGCTAAAGTCTAAGTCACAGTCAATGCATGCTCCTTTTGCACTTCAAGCAAGAACTTAGTACTCCTTTCCAAACACCAAGCAAACTTATTTAAAAAGCAACACAGCGAGAACGGGGGTCCAAACTACTTTAGAAAACTAAACAAACTAAGCAAAGCAAACGAAAACTAAAACTCTCCAAGAACAACACAACTGTGCATGAAACAATAAAAACGAAGTGTCTAGACAGACCTGAGCTTTTTATTGATGAAGAAGGGGATGCCTTGGGCATCCCCAAGCTTTGACGCTTGTAACTCTTGGATATTTCTTGGGGTGACACCATGTGTGGCATCCCCAAGCTTGATATTTTGTCCATTCTTCATCTCATTGCATCATTCTCCCTCTACACCTGAAATTATTCCTTCATACAAAACTTCACACAATCTTCATTAGCAACATTAGCTTATTCAAAAGATATTAGACCACTGGAAAAGATTTGGAACAACAAGGCTTTTCACTAAAAACACAAGATACTGTAGTAACTCCTTCAAAAAGGTCAATTTACCTGAAGAGAACTCAAAAAGGAATCAATAAGATGCAAATGCAAATAATGGCAGAAATCTGTCAAAACATACCACCAGGTAGAAAATATTTTTTTCAAACATATTATGTTGCTCAAATCAAAAAGTGTTGAACTAACGAAAGTTAGATAACATACGGGGGGATTTATTCATAAATTTTGAGCTCAATCTGAGTGACAGAGCCTCATCACGATTTTTTTTTGGTGGAGGACAGAAATCAGTTTCGGGACAGCAACTCCCCAAATCTTAATTCCCTCTCATTAGAGGTCATTCTTGGCACAAAAAGCAAAAAAAAAAGGATAAGAAGAGGTTATTACCGAAGTAATAACTTCCAAGACTCAAGGAAACTCTTGGGTTATCTCCCAATAAGTACTTTTCTTTAACGCCTTTAAGTTAGGCACAAGAAGCAAGAAGAATCAAGTATTTTCAAGTGAGGAAGCATTAACATTCATACTTGCAAAATCTTCAATTATGAAAGGTATCTCATCCAAATGGGTTTTGGAGGATCCTTTCTCATATCTCTTCGGTCTACTACCTTCATGAAAAATATTTTCAGGGGCAATCCAATCAAAGTTCTTTTCAAAGGCTTTATGCATTCCAGCAAGCTTAAAGGGTATGGGTATATTGAATTCCTCTCTAAGCTTAGTTTTATTAGAAATACCCACAACATCTACACTTGAACCTAGCATATTGAAATGTTCAAAAACCTTTTTGGCCTCCCTAGCAACATCATGGAATTCTTTTTGATAAAGTTTCAAAGATGAATTCCCTTTTTTCAACATTCTTATCTTCTTTTAGTTTTAGGAACAAGAATTGTATGAAGGGGTTAAGGCTAACAAACCTAGCCTCCAACATATGCACTAAAGAAGCTGCAGCAATCTCGTAATTAGGAGCAAGCTCTGCTATAGATTTATCCTCATGCTTGTTAACATAATTAAAGAATTCTTCAATATTATCATTCCCAATTATGGAGCCACTACCTATTGCAAGATTTTTCAGAGCGAACTGGGGGAGAAACATGGTGAGCTAGAGCAAGGTGGCAACTAGAGTAGGAACTAATTTTTTTGTGTTTTTGAATAAGGCAAGCAAACCAAACTAGACTATTTTTTTGTTTTTTGAAAAGAGGCAAACAAAACCAAGCAAAAGAAACAAAGCAAACTAAAAACAAAGTAAAGAGAAAGGAAGTGAAGGACTCCCCTAGTGAAGACGTCCTTAGCCTCCCCGGCAACGGCGCCAGAAAATAGCTTGATGGCGCCCAGTACTTGTCGTGGGACGCTTCGTTGGAAACCCCAAGAGCAAGGTATGAAGCAGCACAACAGCAAGTTTACCTCAGTAAGAAACCAAGGTTATCGAACCAGTAGGAGGAAGGAAACGTCACACATGTGTTGCAAGCAACGCAGAGACCTGCACAACACAAACACAAGACTTTTCCCCAACGAATCCATGAGGTTGTCAAGCTCACCATTTTGCTGTAACAAAGGATTAAACGTATGGTGTGGAAGGTAATGGTTTGCAGCAAGTAAACATGTAACAGTGAAAGATGTATCAATGGTAAAGATTGGACCGGGGTCCATAGTTCACTAGAGGTGCTCTCCTTAAATAAACAACATGGCGTGAAGGGTAAACAAATTACAGCGGGGCAATTGACAGGAACTGAGCAAGGCATAACAATGCAATTACTAGTCAGAAAGATCCTATGAGGCTGATTGGGCAATACAACAATATACATAGACCACCATCCAACTGCATCTATGACTAGAAGTCCACCTTCAGGTTATCATCCGAACCCCCTCCAGTATTAAGTTTCAAGCACCAGACAACTGTTTTAAGCAAAGTGTCACATCCCAAGATTTTCCAAATCTTGTAATGTGAAAAATAAATAAATAATTGTTGAAATTTAGGGTGAAAAGAAACTTTTGTTTCTAAATGGAAACTTAAAATTCCATCTTGAACAAACTTTGGTTAATGTTTGAATCCAACTAAATTCAAATCAAGTGAAATACATTCTTCATAAATGCATCTAGAAATTTAAACATTTGGAAAATAAACCAAAACTCTAAAACCCTAATAGAAGGAAAACATTTCCAAGCTATCTCCAAGCCTATGGATTTGATCCATATAAAAATTTGTCAAACAAACATTTCAAAATGATCAAGAATGACAAATAGAAATATTAAAAAACCATATGAATTGGTTTCACTTAATTTGGAGCCACAAATAAAATCTTATGAACTTAATAAGATAAGGAAATTGAATTTCCAAAGCTAATAAAGCACCTATCTAGAAATCCATACCAAATGGTGAGCAAATAATCCTAAATATATTTAAAAGGACAAATAAATAGTAAATAAGATTTTGCAAATTGGAATCACCAAGTTTGGATCTATAAATAAAAAGATATGGATTTTATAAGATAGAGAAAGAAATATTAAATGAGGAATATTTAAAGACTAAATTAAATCTTGGCCAAATCCATAAGCAAATGGAATGAATATAATCCAAACCCAAATAAAATAAATGGATAAATAATTTTCCAAAATAAAATAAAGTGGCATTAACCAAATTTCATTTCCATTTGAATAAAGACAAAATCCCTATTAGAAATGATTAATTAAATCATGGGAAATGATATTTGGAATTTACCCAAGTGGAATAAAAGTGGTTCAATTAAACTTAAATAAGATCAAAGAAATCTTCCAAATAAAATTTATGGAATTAAAACCATATTTAATTTCATTGGAATAAAGACAAATACCCAATTTTTAATGATTAACAAATCATATTAAAAATATTCCAAATAATTCAAAGTGCATTATTTGACACCCTATTAAATGAATAAAACTTACTTAAAAGGTTTATGTGAAAAATTGAAATCAAATAAGGACTAAAAATATATTTGATATTAATTGAATTCAAAGCAAAGGCCTTGTTTTAAATAATTATTATACCCTAAAAAGAATAAATAAATTATTCTAAATTTGACTCTAAAATGAACTATTAAACAGTATTTGAATATACATAAAGTTTGGTTGAATTTTGAAATTCAAAAGTTGTTTGAATTGATTAATCAAAATCAAAACAGAATATTAGAAATAGAAAAGGAAAAACAATCAGTACAAAAAAATGAAAAGGAGCAGCCCAGCCCAGCTAAGCCCATCTCGCCCAGCAGCCCACACTCACCCCCTCTCCCCGAAATGTTTTTCTCACCACGGACCTGACCCACTCAGTCGCCGACTAGCAGGCCCCACTCTCCCTCTCTCTCTCTCTCTCTCTCTCTCTCTCTCTCTCTCTCTCTCTCTCTCTCTCTCTCTCTCTCTCTCTCTCTCTCTCTCGCTGACGCTGAGCCTCACCTGCCAGCTCACCATCCTCCCCGCCGCGACCTCTTCTTCCACCAACCCCGCTGCCGTTGCTGCACTGATTTCTCTGCTTAAATCTGCCTTAATGCCGCGATTATTCCTCGCCGTGACCACGCAGTATTAAACGCCCGCTCCTCCTGTTTCATTTCCCCCAGACATTGCCTCCCCACTGCCCCTAGGCTGCTCGAATTGGTCCACACACCGCCGCGGTCTCCGACGCACTTCGGTGACGATTCCGGCCAGCCTCTATCGCCCCTCGCCTCCTCGACCACACGAGCGTTCTCTCCGTCACCAGGCGCACCTAACGATGCGTAGCTCGTTCGCTTCGACGACGCCAACGCGCCACCGCCTTCAGCATCAACTCCGGCGACTTCCCTGGTAACACTCTGACCGCCCCTATTCTCCTCCTTCACACGCGTGCACTCGCCACTCTCACACGCATCTAACCATGCTCCCCTTTTTCTCTGGCGTGCTCTGTAGCCTCGCCATCAATGACGTCTGAGCGCAACCGACGGTGACAACGACTCCGGCGAGCAATTGTCGACCACCCCGTGCGCCCCTCGAGTAGCCGACCCCACCTTGAGCTTCAGCAAGTCTCTGCGAGCCTGGTAAGCCTCGCCAACCTCTCCCTCGCTTCCTACTTCGCCGGCGACACCACTGACAGAGCGCGCGCCGCCACCTGCCGCCGCCAGCGCCGCCAATTGATGGTTGTTTGATCGCCAGCCATAGGATATAGATCCAACGCACACGAAAGAAACTAAGCGAAGAGGTATCTTTTGATCTGTGCTGCACGATTCAGTTAGATCCAAGGCCTCACAGCACGCGATCCACGCGAACCGTTTTTGTCCAATGAAAAACAACCACGTGGCCCAGTCTGTTTATAAAAACCAGAAATTAATCTATTAGATGACCAAACTTGTAAATTGCATAACTTTCAAACCACACGTCCAAATTTTGCAAATTTTATATCAATGGAATCATCAAGACAAATCCTACCCAACCATGCCCTTTGTTTAGTAAATTGCTTCTGGTAAAAAGATTGTTTTTGCAGAAACTTGTGTAGGCATATTTAGAATATAAATTTGTTCTAAAATTATTTTTGACATAAAACCTCTGGCAAATGGATTGTTTTGAACCTACTGACCTTAGAAACCAACTCATGGATTTGAAAATGTATTTGGTAAAGCTAAAGAGTACATCTTTGATTTAAAGCATTTCTAGTCAAATAAAAATAATGTTTATTTATTAAAAATGCTTTTGGAGAAAAACCTTTGGGAAATGTTCTGATTTAAACTCTCTGACCCTAAACACAAAGTTTTATGATTTGAAAACATATTATGAGAACCCTATAAAAACTATTACTTTACTAAAGACATTTTCAACCAAATAAAATATTGATTTGGTTTAAAAATGGTTTATGAGTAAAATCCTTTGCAAATGGTTTTGCCACCTTTATAAAATGACCAATAGGTGTTTTCAAATGTTTATAACCCATTAGAAACCACTTTTTCAAATAAAACCATCTTTAGCATGCTTGCATGTATTACTTTGATTCTATTATTTTATGTGATGTTTTGCTTGAATGGTAGATTGAAATATTGCTTGCTTGATTGAATTGTAGTGGAATTTGAAGAGTGTGAATATTTCAAGATCAAGGAGTGAACTTATATTCTCCACCAAAAAGGCAAGTGATGCTTCATACTTTTGTCCCATTATTTTCACTATGCATTAGTGATATTTCTAAGTAGGACTTGCATGGAATTTTTGCTAAGTATAAACTATGCCATGGGAAATCTTAGTAGATGAAACCTTAGTAGAAATTTCCTAAGTTAAGATTCCTACTACTATCATGCTTAGCTTAGCTAGTAGAAAACAAGGGTGGATTATATTCATGCTATGGTATATTTCTAAGTCAAGGACTTATGATTTGTTTAATAAAACAACTAAGTGAATGAATCACCTGGGTGGAATGGAAGGAATGGTTTGTGTTGAGTGGTTACACAAGGCCCATTTCTATGGTTTACCTTGTGTATCTCACTTGTGGATGGCCACCCAGGAACAAAGAGATTTGGGATGTCAAATGTTGAGAAGCTTCAAGTGCAGCCACTTGGCATTATGGGCTCTTCCTGGATCATATAGGTTGCAATAACTTAGCCAAATGGACAGTTGGTGGTAGGGGTTTGATAGGTTGGAGAGCATCCATTCTGGTCTAAGGGAAGGCTTCTGAAAGATCTTGTCTTGGTGAAACCAAGTCTTGTGGGGAAAGTGCACCACTTGTGCAGAGTGAAAAATCTGAGTACTTAGCCATGTCCCTGGTAAAGGAAATTTTGAGCATCAAGACATGGAAGCTATCAAGAATCTCCTCATCCCAATTTCTAAGTTAAAATCTTGTGGTTGAACAAGGGTTGAAGGATCACCAATTTCTATTGGGAGATTCCTTGGGTGATTTTTGTCAAGCAAAAAAAAACTTAGTGTTTACAAATGATAAGGAAAATCTATTTTGAGCAAAGCAAGCCCAAGCTCCACTTAGCCAAATGCATATAGATGATAGACTCCACTATACTACCATAGTATCACTTGCCAATACAATTCAAATGTATTGACCCTTGTGGCTGTATCTTATTATGTTGCAGGTTTGTTTGATGTTAGTGAAGTTTAAATGATTAGGATTACAAGTCTACAACCAACATGTCTGCCAGTGGCACTTTGAAGATGAAGGACCCCATGCTATTGTTATATTCTGCTGCATTGTAATGAGATAGCCAAATGAGCTATGTAAGATGTAATAAATTATGTTATTCCTGGTTATAAAGTTGTACTATGACCTTTGTTTCTTGATATTACATCTTAAATGTGGATGCTAGCTATTGATCCAGGGACTAGCATTGTAAACACAGGGATCTCTACCTTATTAAAGGTTGGGAACCTTACACAAAGTGTGTAAGGTAAATAGTCCACATGTTCCATGAACAAGAGACCGTTGTTTTCTCCCTAGTAGCAACAACACATCTACAACCGAAGAGATTTCTGTCACTTCCCTTGGAAACTAGAGGCATGAACCCGCTATCGAGCATAAATACCCCCTCTTGGAGTCACTAGCAACTACTTGGCCAAGATAGCTACTAACAACGGAGAGCATGCAAGATTACAAACAACACAAACATGATAGAATCATAAAGATAAAACCATTAAGCAAACCAACATAATAATCTCAATATCCCGGATCCCCGCAAAGACAACATGCATGATTATAAATAGATTAGATCTTGATCATGAACGGAGCTCACAAGATCTATACATGAAAGCACAAAGGAGGGGATACAACCATCTAGCTACTACATGGACCCATAGTCCAAGGTGGAACTACTCACGCATCATACCGGACAGAAGGCCTACGAGATGATCTCCCCTCAGGCAGGGTGTCGGGAAGAACTTCAGATCCCCCCGATCTAGGGATGATGGTGGCGGCGGCTACAAACGGTTTAGTGGATTTCTGATCGGGTACTCAGGGTTTCTGCATTGGGGGCTTATTATAGGCGAAGGGGAGAGACCGAGAGGCGGCCAGGGCCACCAAACCCTAGCCAGGCACGGGCCCACCTGCCCCCGCGCCTGGGGTGAGTCTGCCCCCCCCTCCCTGTTTGGCCCCTCCGGCTCTCCTCTGGACTTCTTGTTCCCCACGGAAAGTAATTGACTTTGATGTTTGTCCCGTCCAATTCCGAGAATATTTCTTTACTAACTTTCCTGGAACCAAAAACAATAGAAAACAGGCATCTCACACTATTGCAACTTGTTAATAGGTTAGTACCAGAAAACATGTAAAAAGCACCTCAAAGTGTGGACAAGTAAAGCAAAGTAGATACAAAACAAACATGGAGCATCAAAAATTATAGATACATTTCCAATGTATCACTATCTCAATAGGAGGTGGTTCATCTACTACCACATACGTGGTAGTAGTTTTCCCAAACATAAAACCAAGTGGGTTATCCATATTGGAAACAAAGTAATGAGCAGTAACAAAAGAAATACTCACATTAAAAGTTTCCCTTACCAGTTCCAATCTTCAATAGCGCTTCACTCCCCGGCAACGGCGCCAGAAAATAGTCTTGATGACCCAATAGGGGGTGTATCATATTACTTTCGATAAATAGGAGTGTCTATCCCAACGAGGAGCAGAAGGTGCTGAACAGTGGTATGGAGCAGGAAATCCCTGTGAATACTTAGCAAAAGGATTTTTAGTGGTTTTTTTACAAGGCAACAAAACAAAGAGCAAGTAACCGAAGTAACGAACAAACGGAGCAAGTGGCCCAATCCTTTCTTAGCAAAGGACAAGACAGTGGAAATACTTATAAGGACCAAACGTTCTCGAGGACACATGAGAATTCTGTCAAGTGCTTTCGCTTCAAATAGCTAAGTACTCTTCTCTGGTGTCTGTAAGTATTGTGTGGGTGAACCTATGCTAACATACCGCCCTTCCTAGGACTAATACATACTTGTGATTAAAACCCCTGCAAACATCCGTAACTACAGGAAAGTAATTAAGATATAAATCTAACCACATCCTTAAACTCTGAGATCCTACGCTCCCTTGTGCAAAGGTGTCCTAACGGGGGTTCAGGTTTCTATCACTCTGCAACCCCACGATTAGTATCCAAATACACAATGCATTCCCCTAGGCCCATAAATGGTGAAATATCATGTAGTCTACGTTCACATTACACCACTAGAAGAATAGCACCACAACTTAAATACTAAACCAATGAATAATAACTCATCAAAGATTCACTACTAACAACATGACTTCTCCCATGTCCTCAAGAACTAAACGAACTACTCACAAGACATCATATGGATCAAGATCAAAGATGATATGATAATGGATAACAATATGAACATAAACAATAATCCAATGGTTCCACTCACAAGCATCAACTACAATAGTAATCAACACCGGGAAATTTTCCCTAAGAACTAAAGCAATATCCAACACAATTGTTACAGTGGGAAGGAGTGGTGGTGCTGGTGGAGATGATGGTGTGGATGATGATGATGATGATCCCGATGAAGCCTATCTTGATGAAGGTGTTGATGGCGACGGTCTCCCCTCTCCGGGAAGGAATTCCTCCGGCAGAAATCTATCTGCCGAAGATATCTTTCTCTCTCGGTGTTTTCCGCCCCCAGAGGCAGTGGAAATCTATCTGTGGTCGCTCCCCGAGCCTTAGGGTTTCGAAGGTAATATATAGGCGAAGGGGCGGAGTCGGAGGCCGGGCAAGTGTGCCACACCTGCCCTAGGCGCGGGGTCAGGTGGGCCCGTGCCTAGGGGGGTGTGGGCCCCCTGAGGCCCAACTCCGTCCCTCCTTCTGGCTTCCTTCGTCTTCTGGTAAAATAATATGTTTCCATATTTTTCTGGTATTCTTCTGATCTTTGCAAAATTGCACCGAAATGCCTTATTTTCCATCAGAATTCAGACTCCGACAGTCCATCCTCCAGGGATCATCCAGCATGCATAAACAGATGAAAATCCATAAGCAATACCTCATAATAAGACAAATATCAATGAATAGAGGTAAATTATGATATAGAAAGGTGATACAAATTGGGCGTATCAATTGTCCGTACTTTATGTGTGTGCAGTTGTCTTTTGACAAGTTGGTAATACATGGGTCTAGCAATCTAGCTCATCTTTTGGAGCTTTACACTATAGTCCCTATCTCGAGAATCTAGTGACTTTAACTTTGTTGTAAATCTTGCAAACTATCTATTCAAACATGCTGAGTCTGAAGTATCATTCCACCTAACCAAAGTTGAATATCAAGCAGTAATGATGGTTGGCGTTCCTCAAGGTTTAGACATAGGTCTCTTTGTAAATCTGGCAAGATTGATGTAATGGTTGACACCCTTAGCGAGAAAGACCTTTTGACATATTCTCTTGATTCAGCAATAACAACTATTCTTCATTAGGCTTCTTCTATATTTTATTATAGGAGTTGTTCTTATGGTTTATGATACGTCCATTTCGCATCACTATTATATATCATAATTTACTGCTATTCATTGATATATTTCATATTAAGAGGTGATACTTATGTTGTTTCATCTACTTTTGCATGTTGGATGAATTTTGGAGGATGAACTGCCGGAGTCAGGATTCTAATGGGAAAAGCGGTGTTTATCTGCAATTTTTGCGAAGATCAGAAAATACCAGAAAATACACGGAAAATCCTATTTTTTCAGAAGACGAAGGAAGCAAGAAGGGGAGGCTCAGATGGGCCATAGGGGGCCCACACCCCCTACGCAGGCCACCCTGGGTCGCGCCACCAGGGGTGTGGACGCCCTGGCCCACCTCCTGCTCCGCCCTTTCGCCTATATCTTCTCCTCGAAACCCTAATACATGGGGAGCAACCACAGAAGGATTCCATCGCCTCTGCGGGGCGGAAACTACAAAGAGTGAAAGAGCTCTCCGGTAGACAGATTTCTACCGGGGAAATTCCATCCTGAAGAGGGGAGATCAATGCTGTCATAAAGCTAGACTTCATAAGGATCAACATCATCATCATCCTCACCACCATCTCCACCAGCACCATCATCACCACTCCATCCCGCTGTAACAATTGTGTTGAATCTTGCATAGTTCTTGGGGGAAACTTTCCCAGTGTTAATTACTTTTGTAGTTGATGCTTGAGAGTGGAACCATTGAACTATTGTCTATGTTCATATTGTTATTCATCATTATATCATCTCTAATCTTGATCCATATGATGTCTCGTGAGTAGTTTGTTTAGTTCTTGAGGGCATGGGAGAATTCATGTTGTTAGTAGTGGAATTGTGTTGAGGTATTATTCAATGGTTTGATATTTAAGTTGTGGTGCTATTCTTCTAGTAGTGTCATGTGAATGTCAACAACATGATACTTCACCATTTATGGGCCTAGGAGAATGCATTGTGTATTTGGATACTAATTGTGGGGTTGCCGGAGTGACAGAAACCTGAACCCCCGTTAGGAAACCTTTGCACAAGGGAGTGTAGGATCTCAGAGTTTAATGTTGTGGTTAGGTTTTTATCTTAATTACTTTCTTGTAGTTGAGGATGCTTGCAAGGGGTTCAACCACAAGAATGTACTAGTCCAAGTAAGGTGGGTACATTAGCATAGGTTCAACCACACAACACTTATCCAACCAAAGAAGATTAATCAACTATATAAAGCGAAAGCACTTGACAGTATTCCCATGTGTCCTCGAGAACGTTTGGTCCTCATAAGTATTACAACCAGCTTGTCCTTTGCTAAGAAAGGATTGGGCCACTTGCTGCATTTATTTGTTGTCTTTATTTACTTGCACTTTATTTCTTTGCTTTATCAAAAAACCCTAAAAATCCATTTGCTAAGTATTTATAGAGAATTCCTACTCCAAACCACTAGTCAACACTTCTTTCATTTCTCCTCCTCGTTGGGATCGACACTCCTATGGTGGAAATAAAATGTTGTTTTGGAGACTCAGATGATATCCTTGATATCACAAGGAGCTTCCGAATGGTCCAATGGTAGAGAATGATATATCGAACTTCCTATTTTAGGGTTTCGAGAAAGTTCAAAGTATTTCTATGCGATAGAATCTTCTAGAATATTCCCAAAGGGTCCATGGTGGGGGCACCCCAGACCTAGTGGGATAGGGCGCCATGGCCACAAGTCTCAAGTGGCCAACGACCACTAGGTCGAACCCTAATTTAGGGAAGAGAGGCGTGTGGTGGGAGGGACTCTCTCCTCCTAAGCCGTTGTCGGCCCAAACTTGGTGGGTGGCAAGCCTCCTCCCCCGGCCTTCTATATAAGGAGGGGAAGGGTTCAGCGCACCCATTTCCCTTGGCGTCTCTCTCTCTCCTTCCCCAAAATAGGTCAGGTGAAGCCCTGCAAAATTTCTCTCCACCATAGTAAGCACTACCGTTGTGCTGCCCAATTCTCGTGGAGATCTTCTCAAGCTCTCGTGGGATCAATAAGGAGGAGATGACGCCGAAGAAAAACGTGTGGATACCACGGAGGTGTCGTCCGTTCGTTACACAAATCTAGAAGGTCAAGATCTTCATTTTTATGTACCAATGCAATAGAACGACTACATCATCCATAATATCTAGATCATTAGATTAGATCTATTCTACTTGTTACTTTCATCTAGTAGATTAGATCTTGTGGGTTCTATTTTGCTATTTCATACGAATTTTTTTGTTTTTCATGTAACGAATCCATCAAAAGTATGTTTATCTTGACCTTCCCGGTTGTCCAAAACTTGATAGGACCGGACCTATGTCCACAACATTGCGTGCTACGACTACTCCTGAAAAACATATCGAATTTGATCATCAATATTACATTTGTGCCATATCTAGAGTTTCGAAGTGAAAGACTGGATATTGAAGTTGATTAGCACTGTAGGATCATAGGGTAGTCCTTCATCGCATAATAGACTAGTCAATAAAATAAAATATATTATGTGCACATGTTAAGAAAAATATACAAGCATATGCCCATTTGTAAACTTAACTACAAATCTATGAATACATTTTTCTTTTTACACGGTTATATGCATCCATGGTTTGTTTCTGGCTTAATTTTCTATTTAAATTGGACAAGTGTGTTTCACTTAGAGTCACCTTAATATGTTTCTTCTTCTTTAGATTTTTTTCTAGCTATATGTATAATTAATAGTGTTGGTGATAACATGAGCCTAAACATTAAGAATATCCACAAATTGTGGTTGATAAACCAATCATATGCAAGTCAATTATTTTGACATGTCATGTTTTCCTTGTTCAATCCCGATGAGCATGAGTAGCATCTTAATTTTCTAAGTTTGACAAAGTGCAAACCATCATGTCTGGTGTCGTGGTATTGCCGACGAGTACGCCATGGAGGGGTCCTCATAGTGTGTGTTTAGAGACGTGGGGAAAGGTGGACGGTTGACTGGTACGAGGTAACACAGCTTACCCAGGTTCATATCCCACAATGGTGGAGGAATCCTACTCCTGCTATAAATCACTATAATGGCAATACGCCGAGTTACTGGGATTGGTTCGTTGTGCGAGGTGCGTCGTAGTCGACACTAGGTTGTTTGAGATTGTGCCCTAAAGGCTCCCATAGGCCCGACTTATATAGTCGCCAGGTCCTAGGGTTACAGGAAAAAGTCCTAGCCAGACAGGGTACAGAGTCCTACACTGCTTACAACTAGTCTTAGCGTGTCTTGTACTCTAAGGCTCTAGGTACGTCGGTGACTCCTTCGTAGCCTTCCTTTATCCGACATAAGCCTCCCTTCTGGATCCATCTAACTGGGCCGCCCAACAGGCCATGGGCCATGCTACCCACTGTGGGCCACCCGGGTTATCCGGATAGGAGACATGCTATGACGATACCCATATAGCATATCCCCAAAAGTAGCCCCCGGTGAACTCCGAGATCTTGGGTCGTCTTGCCTCTTCAGGGTGAATGCTCCGTCTATATGGGTGTTGGAAAATCGTCAAGCAATATCTTGCAGTCCTCCCAAAGAACCCTGCAAGGTTTTCTCCGTCTTTAATTTGTACGTCGGAGAATTGATGAATCTTCTATCATACTCTTTCGTAGCCGGACTGGATCCGTACATGCCGAAATATTTCGATGTGATGGTTCATCTGCCAACGACAGCTAGGGCGACGTAGACGTAGGTCAGCAACGCCTCGTAACTCGCACATGGAGAGAACACAATCATGTCCATTTTTCCCGCGCGAGCGATACGAACCGTTGGCGGCGATGGTTGGTAACATGGCGAAATTTCCGCGCACGCTCCCGCACACGTCGCCCACACGTCAACCATTCGATCGTTTTGCACGAATCTTGGCGCCAGAGGTTATAAATTGTAACAGCGGTGGAATTTTTACTTTTCACCTCATTCTCCTCCTGCGTCATCTTCTTCCTCCAGCGAGCGCCCCTCGAGCTCTCCACGCATTCTGCAAAAAACCCTAGCCCTTCAACCTTCGCAATCACCACCTCAATCTCCCCAATGGCTAGCAGCAGCTCTGCCCCCTCTATGGTGGCGTCAGGCGATGCCGCGGCGAAGCCAGCAAGCACCGTCCTCGTGCCCCAGAGGGCCTGGTGATCCCCAAGTCTGTGGTGGTCGAATCCACCGACGGCGACCACAATCCAGCAGCGCTGGAGCTGCTAGAGGAGGAAAATGACTCCCATAAGGGGGACTGGCATGGTTCGGACATCACGGACCGCAACATCAAGGAATTGCTCGTCGAGGGTTACCTCCCTGCGACGGAGGGGCTCGTCTAGCGGTCGGCGCCGTCCAGCAAGGTCACCCCTTCTCCGCAAGCCGGAGAGAAGGTGTACCCCAAAGCCCAACTGGTACGCGGCGTTTCCCTGCCCATCTCCAATTTCTTCCTAGCTGTCCTCAACCATTACCGAGTATAGCCTCAGAACCTCTCCCCTAATAGCATCCTCGCACTTAGCAACTACGCGGCGCTCTGTGAGGGTTACTTAGGGATTAGGCCTAGGCTAGATCTCTTTATTTATTTTTTCACCGTCAAGCGGGAAGCCGGAGCAGGCAAGGACGAGCTCAGGAACTGTGGCACGATTAGTTTTAAGATCCGGCCTGGCCGGCGGTTCCCCTACATCGTCGGCCATGAGTCTTATAAGAACTGGCAACGTACGTACTTCTACGGCCCAGATATCCCTCTGGCTGGCCGAGAAGCAACGTATCCGGATTTCATCGATGGAGTTGTGTAGCACCCCGGTTAAATCCACTACTAGAAACCGTTGTTGTTTTTATTATGTGCATCATCATGCATTTATTCGCCTAAAACAATTTCCCAAAAGCCTATTTTGTTTTCTAGAAATTCCCCTCTTTGTTCAAATCGAAACCCTAGATCCGTTCGGATCTTTTATCTGTGTAAAACCTTTTGGCAAATGTTTTATTTTAAAAGAAAAGAAAATAAATAATATAAATATTTTGTTAGAGGAAGGCAGTCCATCCGGGCAGGCCCAAAGGCCCAACTAGACAGACCACCTACTACCCCATATATAAAACCCTAACCCTAGATCTCTATACCAAACCCTAAACCTAATTCCCAAACCACCCAACACCCCTGCCGCCGCCACCCACCTATCTACCAGACCCACTCGACTCAACCCAACACCCACCACAGCTCGCTGGCACGCACCCGCGCGCGCAGCAACCCGACCCTGCCTCTCTCTCTCTCTCGTACCGCAGGCGCCCACCGCGTGGGTCCCACCCGACCCAGACCGAACCCACGCTTTCCACAATCTCGCGTCCTCCCGCAGACCTCGCTCTCTCTGTTCTTCGCGAGAACCCCACCTCGGCATCGATCCCAGCCCCCTCCTGTCGTCGCCTCTGCTTCGCCACACATGCGCTGCGCCGCCCAACGTCCCCATCGCCTTGCGCCTGCGCCCCTCCTCTACCGTCCCGTGTTGGCGCCCTCCCCATCGACCTTGCAGCATCGCCGCCACGTCGGCCGGACGCCCAGCGCCGCCAACCGTCCTTCTCCCATCCTCCGCCTAGTGAGGTCGTCGCCAGGAGGCCACCTCCCTCGATCTCGCCGGTACTCCTCTTCCCCCTGCGAGCAGCCGCGCGCCTCCTCTGCTATGGCACCGGCGCGGGTCAACGCGCCCTGCAGCTCGACCTCCTCGCGAGCACCCTCTTCGACGCGGCCCGCCTCCTCCTCGCCAAGCTCTGCCCCGAGCCAACGATGCCCCTGCGGCTGCGCGACGCCGTCCCCGCGGCCCCGAGCACTTCCCCCGCCGTCTTGCGTCCTCTCACCGGGCCTCCTCCTTCCCTTGACCGACCGCTGTCGCTGCTTCCCCTTGTCTCTGGCTCGACGCCGAAGGTCCTGCACCCTCCGACCTCATCGTCAAGCGCGCCATGGCCATCGTCGTGGTCTGTCATGCAGCGGCTGCCCTCCTGCGCCCTCTTCCTCCCTTGGCCTGACGCTTTGGCCGCCCTGTGCTCGTCCCGTATCGGCTTGCTGTTGGCAGGTACTGTAGCCGTTGTACCAGGGCATCCCTGTGTTTTTCAGTCCTACTTGCTCTACTGGTGATCACATCCACGTTTGTCTCTTGCTATCTGGGGTGAAGCGCTTGGGAGATGAGAGGATGTGGAGATATGGTTGTGTCCTTAAGTTGGCACAATGTCAACCGAATAATATCAGACTGCCGTGAAGGTTGCCCTCTCTGGCTTTCGACAAGATCTCCAATGTTGGGACACAAGCACGAGTATCCAGTGTTGTTTCAAGTTTGCCACCGAGCTTGATATCGAAGACGGAACCTGAAGAATGTACCCGAAGATCGCCTACCCGGAATGCCATGTACTCCATCTCAGACGCCGAGACCCCCGACCCCGAAGACCGATCCCCCGAACCCTCGGAATCCTAAGATCGCCATTCGATGTGTGACCCCTATCCGAGACCCCTCATATTTTTATAATATATGATATTGATCTTGTTGCATATTAAATGAACATGTTGCATACATATTGTGGGTGTTTGGGGGTATCTAGATGATTCACCTAAATTAAATATGGAGGCCATATGCGGACAAATCTAGTCTAATATTGGTCTCATTTAAATTTATGTAGTGAACCGATGACATGTTTTGACTTGTTAAGACAACAATTAAATTGCGGGGTATCTAAACAATATGAACCATCTATTTAATTGTCGGGAACCCGGTTCCGTTTAATTTTGCCTAATTGCATCGCATGCTTGCCATGTCATACATCATACATGCATCATGCCCCATCTTCTGTCGTAGTATTAAATATTGCATCCGGTGTTTCTGCTAGTGCTTTGCTTCTTCACGGATTAGGCCGATGAGTTGATGCGAGAGTCGACCCGATCTTCGGATGAACCTTCGGCAATGTTTTCACGCGAGCATTCTTCCCCTTTCTACCTATTTTACCTTTCTAGTATTTATTTCTTCCTTTTGATCTATTGCTATCTGTGTTGCGATGCTCTAGTTTTCGTACCCGTGATATCCCTTGCAGCCTTATATTGCCTTGGACTCATCCTATTACCTGTTGTTTGGTAGATAGTTGGACTTGCGCGTCGTAGTCGCTTGCTCAAGTGCTGTTGCGTGTCGACAAGTACCACAGTTGTTGAAGTAGTGCCGCATGTTTAATGTTGAAGATGATCATGGCTTTAATTATCGTTTAATAACTAAAATTGAAGTAGGTAAATGCAGAGGCACCGGTGGGTAATAGACAATATTTGGTTTTTAACCGCTCAATGGTGTCCCGTAGGACCCCGAGTTCTTGACACCTGTTCCGAGATCAAGCGCGCTAACCACAGGTGGGGTGTGTGGGCACCCCCATCGATTAGTACCTGATTTCAAAGTACTGTACCGGGGGTCACAAGTAGTTTGGGGCTTTATTACTATCATGTACTTATGCCATGCTTCTTGCTTTATTACGATTGGCGTGGGCTGTACTATTTTGGAACCAATGTGGAATGTTTTCGCGGTATCGACAAGCCCAGTCACACTTTCGGGTTCCCAGTCGTTTACAGCCATTGTCACAAACCTCTGGGTCTGTCTCGGAGCCGGCCGACTTTGTTGCGGGAAGCTTAGTGGGGTGGAACCCATGTGCTTGCTTTGGGTCTGGGAAACGTCGTGTCCGAAACCCCATCGACATACCGTTGGGTGTATGTTTTGTGATCTTGTACCTACCTGATCTGACAACAAGGGTGTAGGTGCGTGTGGAAACTTTGGTGCACCACTGCAGGGTTAAATCTTTTTGAGAAGCCGTGTCCGCGGTTATGGACGACTTGGAGCACAGTTCTCGATCATAGACAACTATAACTAAAATTTACTGTTATAATTTGACTTGTATCTGATATGACTAGTAATCGGCTTCACTACAACGGAATGGATAAATAAAAGTACCAAAAACTGCTGGGTTTGGGATATCTCATCCTAACTGTATCTGACTAGTAAGTGTTGCAACTACAATGGAATGGTTAAATAAAAGTGCCCACTGCTTATTATATCAGGACGACTATCTATACCTGACTAGTAATTGCTGCAACGATAACTGAATAAATAAAACTGCCAACTGTGTGAGTTCCTCGGTTGACTTCCTCGTTTGGTCTCGAGGGGGAAATACCAGGATGGGTATGTTTGGTGGTAGAATCAGGTTGGTTCCGAATAGGTCTTTCTTATCCCTCTCTGATAGCCGACAGTTATCTCGAGTCTCTATAGGTTGGTTAGTGCATGCTGCGCTGCCGCTTCAGTCCACCATACCTATGTAGGCGAGGACCGCCGAATTCTAGTCTCGCCGTGTCGGCCTCGATCTTGACCGCTCTCTTTTTCCTTTGCCCTTTGTCGGCACCCCTTTTGTTTAAGCAGGTTTTGAGATCGACGTCGTTAGCAGGGTTACCCTTCCGGCTTGGCCTGGGCAGGGTTATGGACGCCATTGGTTATTCTTCAGGGCTCTTAGCTCAATTTGCATCTTGTCCGTACTCGGACGCTGTATCGTTTTCAAGGTGATTTGGATCTTTGTACTGTATATCTGTATTCTTGACTCGTTGAGTCGTTGCTGTATATATGTTTTGTGGGTTCCATCGAGGACTATTGTGTAATGATATTACTTCGTTTTCCACCCGCACGAAAGTGCCTGGTGGGCACCTTTGAATCGTTTCTATGCGGGTTTGGCGGGAAGCGCTAAAACTTGCATAGGGCCGATTCTGAGGGTGTTACAAGCTGCCACCGAAGCCTCGACATGGAGATCCCAGGCCTCCCTTCCCTCGGACATCGATGCTTCCTGCGCTATAAGGCGGATAGAGTGGTTCGTAGAGCCAGGTCTGACCGGATTGGACCTGGCCATGTGCTGGTTCGTCAGGCGGATTCAGCCTCTACAGCACCGCTCGAAGTTGATGCATGAGTATACCAAGGAGAGGAAGGATAGCCTCCGCATCTCCGAGGACAACTTCTCCAGCGACTCCGTCAAGCTCCGCCTCAAGGACATCGTCAAGGTGAAGGATAGGAGGCATGGTTTCACCATCACCTACGACATGTTCGAGGAGGGCAAGTGCCCAAAGGTACATGTTTGTTTTCCGTGTATGACATATACTCCAGTTCTTCCGTCTAGCCATTACCATCTCATCTAACACTTTGGGTTTTCACTTAACATCTCAGCAGTCTAGAGGAGTATAGCATGGCTATCCAAATCTATGACCCAAAGATGAAGTAAGTCACCGTCGTGTCCGACGACGATGTCCCGCTGGCGCGAAAGCGAAAGAGCTCCACCTCTGACGCTGCCGACGGAGGCAAGAAGAAGACGGAGGGTGGAGCCTCCAAGAAGACTACTGCCGCCCTGGAGGCAGAGAAAATAAAGGTTACCGGGATCCCCTTTGCCAAAGCACCCCCCTCTTGTGTAAGCTTCTTTCTCTCTGAGATTGTACATTGCTTCTCTTATTCCTGTACTTATACTTTTTGCACGTTTTAGGAAGAAGGCCACTACCAGTTTGAAGAAGACCTCCAAAACTTTGGGGGCTTCTAGGAATATCAAGGATATGTTGCATCGTGACTTGTATCCCCCACGCATCTCCCGCCATCGCCCCTATCACTCCTAGCATCCATCCTACGCCTGCTCCGACAAGCTCACGGGCCAAAGATGCATCTGGCCCTTCCGCCATGGAAATGGACTCAGGTGCCTCCACGGAGCTTGCCGTTGTCGGCGAACAGGCAATGCAAGAGAGTGCCGCAACCCAAATGCTGAAGCTCCGGCTAAGGATGTCATCGATAGCGGTAAGGCGGTGGTGGAGAGTGGTACGTCTGCCGAAGGCGGCGCCTCCGCACCCAGAAAAACCATAGAATTCCCGAAGATAGTCTACCCGATACTTATGCCGAGTAGCTCCGCCTTGGTTCTTGGTGCAGCGCCGACATCTCCAACATGCGGTCTTGAGGAGCTTCTCCAGCAAGCAGAAATCTTGCAAGGAAATAGCATTTCCTTTGGCAAGTTGCTTGCTGAGATCGCTACCAACCTCAAGATCATTGCACTTGTAAGTTTTATTTGCCTTTTGCATTTTATATGAGTATCCCACTGTAGCCCCCGAGGATTTAGACGGAAAACCATAGGTCTTTGCATCTAAATTCTCTAAGAGTGACTATGTTAGAAAACTTATCACTATAGCCCCCAAGCATATAGTTTGAATGAATTATTCCGACTAGATGCTTTTAGAGTAGCATACGCAGTGTTTGTAAATTTCAATATTGTAGCCCCCAAGCTTCTAGTTGTAACTGAATTAGCTCCGACTAGATGCTTAAAGAGAGACTAAGCATATAACTGAGTTAAAAACTTTATTTTGTAGCCCCCAAGCTTCTAGTTGGAAACTGAATTAGTTCCGACTAGATTCTTAAAGAAAGACCAAGCACATTGCTAAGTTAAAAACTCTCACTGTAGCCCCCAAACCTCTAGGTGGATATTTATCCGGCTAGATGCTCCAAGTAGACTAAGCCGCGCTAATTTTTCTTTCCACAGAATGAGAATGCTCGGAGAGGCGTGGCCAACGGGAAGTACCAGAAGATGCGTGCGGACTTGGAAGCCAAAAAGGGTAAAACTGCCTTCTTGAAGGAACAAATCACCAAGAGCAAGTGTATGTTTTTCCTTTCTTTTTCGTATTCCGACTTGGTCTTGTGCCAACATTCTCCGAGTACTCACTATGCACTGTTCTTTCTCCGACTTGCAGAAGCCATTTCCAAGGCTAAGGATATTGTTGAACAATCCAAGCATATTCAGCAGCTGGATAGTGAAAACAAGATCCTTAAGAAGGAGAGGAAGGATATGCTGAAGATGCATGAGGACTCCATGAAAGTCTTGCAAGAGTCCGCCAACAAAGAGATGAACCGCCTGAAGGAGGAGATCGTGATGCTAAAAGAGCAGAAGAAAGCTGCCGATGAGCAGAATCAGCGCAATCTTGACGCATACAAGATCCTCCGACAAGAACAGGATTCTCTGGCCAAAACTCTTCAGCGGGCCGAGATTAGCATATTCAGTAGGTGATTCTCCGCCTTGTACTTCTGTAAGCTCGATACTCTGAACTTTTTGTGTTATTGAACTCATGCGTTCCTTTGTAGGAAATTTGAAGCTCCTGTTGGGTTAACCCAGTCGCCTCCTCCGCCAAAAGAATGCATGGTCCTTGCTGGCAACTTTATTAATACCGCCATCAAGCAGACCAAGGAGATATCCAAGCCCCTCCAGATTAACATCAAAGAGGTGGATTCCATGGCGAAGTTCTCGGAGATATTGCGCCAAGCCCCCGAGCTTATCGTAAGCTAGAAAGCTTCATGTACCCGGGCCGGCGCGAGGATGGCGCTGTCAATGGTCAAGGCGCACTACGAAAATGCCGACATCGACACGGTGACCTCCGGTATCCCTGACATGGACGATGAAGGCCAAAAGATAGATCACAAGGCTATCTTGGCGTCGCTCGCGGGTTTTGACACCAGAGTCGCCGAGATGGTTGACCCTAACATCTTCGTGCCCATGAAAACCATTGACGGCAACACCCAAAACTCCTCTGAGCCCCTCAACACCGCCGACTTCGAGAAGGATGACTCTCCTGCTACTGATGATGCTTCATCCAAGTCTCCTGCCCTAGAGGAATGAAAAACAAAAAATATGTAATATTTGTTTCCTCTAGAAGTTGTATGCGGAAAAATATACTTGTTAACTTAAGGAGGAAAACAATGGTTGTTATTTCCTGCTACTCAAGAACTAGTTCCAGCATGTATATATTTTTTAAGCAAGTGCTGGCTTATCCATTACTTTGGTTTTTATGCTTGAATTTTCGTGAGTCGGAAGACTCATTGTCGGAACTTATGTGCTCAGGTGATGATGCCCAATGGCACCGTCAATAATCTAATCACAAAATCGCCGACAATAAGTGCCAAAAGTCACTACTCCAGAATCCACATAAAAACAACAAAGAACGTGTAGACCAGAAAACTTAAGCTAACGCCCATAGGCGGAATTTTCACAAGTGCAATTGCAAAACTTGCGCATAAAGATTTTATACGATCCAAAAATGAACACTAAAGGAGGTAAAAGACTCAGAAATAGGAGTGAACCAGAGAGCTTTATTTCATTGATCATATAAGAGGTACGCAATAGGTAAAAATGCTAAGTGTAGAAAGGACATAGTTGTGCTATGTTCCATGGCCGATCAAGCTCCGGGTAGTCATCATCTGGGTCACGTCGCTTACGCTTATGATCCTTGTTGGGTGTATCCTTCAGTTCACGATTGTCAACGAGGTAGTAAGACCCATTGAGTAGCATCTTGCTTATGATGAACGGTCCTTCCCATGGCGGGGATAACTTGTGTGACTTCTTATGCTTAAGGCGGAGCACCAGGTCCCCCTCTTTAAATGAGCGATGCCGAACGCATCGACTATGGTAGCTGCGTAGCTTCTGCTGGTAGATGGCGGATCTTTGGCATGCCAATACGCGCTCCTCCTCGAGAATGTCCACATCTAGGCGTCTGGATTCTTCAGCATCATCTTCGTCGTAAGCGGCCACTCTTGGTGCATCGTGAAGGATGTCGGAAGGCAGGATGGCTTCTGCTCCATATACCATGAAGTAAGGGGTGTAGCCGGTGGATCTGTTGGGTGTAGTTCGTAAACTCCACAGCACAGATGGCAATTCTTCCGCCCAGGCTCCACCTGCTCTATGTAGCGGTGCCACAAGACGTGGCTTGATTCCCTGCAGAATTAATCCATTGGCTCGCTCAACCTGACCATTGGAATGTGGATGTGTGTAGAGGTCCCAACCTTTAATAAGGTAGAGATACCTGTGTTTACAATGCTAGTCCCTGGATCAATAGCTAGCATCCACAGTTAAGATGTAATATCAAGAAACAAAGGTCATAATACAACTTTGTATCCAGGAATAAAATAATTCATTACATCTTACATAGCTCATTTGGCTATCACTTTACAATGCAGCAGAATATCTATATAGCATGGGTTCCTTCATCTTCAAAATGCCACAGGCAATCATGTTGGTTGTAGACTTGTAATCCTAATCAACTTACTTCACAAACATCAAACAAACCTGCAACATAATAGGTTACAGCCACAAGGGTCAATACATTTGAATTGTATTGGCAAGTGATACTATGGTAGTATAGTGGAGTCTATCATCTATATACATTTGGCTAAGTGGAGCTTAGGCTTGCTTTGCTCAAAAATAGATTTCCTTATCATTTGAAAATACTAAGTTTTTGCTTGACAAAGTCACCCAAGGCATCCCCCAATAGAAATTGGTGATCCTTCAACCCTTGTTCAGCCACAAGTTTTTAACTTAGAAATTGGGATGAGGAGATTCTTGATAGCTTCCATGTCTTGATGCTCAAATTGTCCTTTACCAGGGACATGGCTAAGTACTTAGATTTTTTACACTCTGCAGAGGTGGTGCACTTTCCCCACAAGACTTGATTTTCACCAAGACAAGATCTTTAAGAAGCCTTCCCTTAAACCAGAATGGACGCGTTCCAACATATCATTCTCCTACCACCAACTGTCCATTTGGTTAAGTTATTGCAACCTATATGATCCAGGCAGAGCCCATAATGCCAAGTGGCTGCACTTGAAGCTTCTCAACATTTGACATCTCAAATCTCTTTGTTCCTGGGTGGCCATCCACAAGTGAGATACACAAGGTAAACCATAGAAATGGGCCTTGTGTAACCACTCAACACAAACCATTCCTTCCATTCCACCCAGGTGATTCATTCACTTAGTTGTTTTATTAAACAAAACACAAGTCTTTGACTTAGAAATATTCCATAGTATGAATATATTCCACCCTTGTTTTCTACTAGCTAAGCTAAGCATGATAGTAGTAGGAATCTTAACTTAGGAAATTTCTACTAAGGTTTGATCTACTAGGATTTCCCATGGCATAGTTTACACTTACCAAAATTCTATGCAAGTCCTACTTAGAAATATCACTAATGCATAGTGAAAATAATAGGACAAAGTATGAAGCATCACTTGCCTTTTTGGTAGAGAATATAAGTTCACTCCTTGATCTTGCAATGATCACACTCTTCAAAATCCACTATAATACAATCAAGCAAGGCACAAATTTCAATCTACCATTCAAGCAATTCACCACATAAAATAATAGAAACAAAACAATGCTTGCAAGCATGCCAAAGATTGTTTTATTTACAAAAGTGGTTTATAATAGGTTATAAACATTATAAAACACCTATTGGTCATTTCATATAAGTGGCAAAATCATTTGCAAAAGATTTTACTTATAAATCATTTTTAAACCAAATCAATATTTTATGTAGTTGAGAATGCCTTTAGCAATGAAATAATCTTTATAGGGTTCACCAAATACATTTTAATTCTAAAACTTGGTGTTTGGGGTCAGAGAGTTTAATTCAAATCATTTCCCAAAGATTTTTCTCCAAAAAGTATTTTAACAAATAAACAACATTTTTATTTGACTAGAAATGCTTTAATTCAAAGATTTATTCTCTTGCTCCACTAAATATATTTTTGAATGCACAAGTTGGTTTCTATGGTCAGTAGGTTCAAAACAATCCATTGGCCAAAGGTTTTACCATAAAATATTTTTAGAACAAATTTTATATCCAAAATATGCCTACACAAGTTTCTGCAAAAACAATCAATTTAACAGAAGCAATTTACTAAACAAAGTGCATGATTGGAAAGTACTTGTCTTGCTGATTCCATTGATATAAAATTTGTAAAATTTAGACGTGTAGATTAAAAGTTATGAATTTTACAAATTTGAACATCAAATAGATCAATTCTGTTTTTATAACAATAGACAGGGCCACGCATCGTGTTTTGATTCGTCGGTACCGGTTCGGGTGGATCAAGCGATGCGAGGCGTTGGATCTAATCTGCAACGTACGATTCAGATCGAAACGTACCTCTTCGTTTATGTTCTATCGTGTGCATTGGATCTAAATCCTACGGCGCATAAGCACTGACCATTTACTAGCGGCGCTGGCGGCGGCAACTGCCGGCGGCGCGCTCGGCAAGCGAGGTTGCCGGTGATACAGGGGCTAGAGAGAGAGGGGGGTATCTCACCAGATTCGCAACTATGAGAGGATGCTCCACGTGCTTGCTGTTTGTCGAGGGGCGCACTGGGTTGCTGTCAATCTCTCGCCGGGGTTCAAGACGGCGTCGGGTGCGGTCTATCATCGTCGGGGGCAACGCTACGGTGCGCGCTGAGACGAAATAAGGTTGTTGTTAGATGCGCACAGTGCTGGGGATCATACGCGTGTCAACGAGAGTGAAGGGGATGGACGGAAGCAACCTAGGGAGTTCGCCGGAGAAGGAGCAGATAGTGGCGATGCTCAGACGAAGACGGATTCGACGATACAGGGCACGCGCAAGCGAGGGGAAGGCACTGGCAGGTGCAGGAGATGCTGCCGAGAAAGCTCGTGTGCTTTGGAGGCAATGGGGCTGGAGGTGGTGGCCGGAATTTGAACGTGAGCTCGCCGGAGACAGTGGGGTTCGGGCTTGCGATTCAAGCAGCCTGGTGGCGGTGAGGAGTTGGCGTCCAAGGGGAAAAGTAGAGGGAAGAGAGGCGCTTATGAGGGCGAGGTCGCGGGGATATTTAATCGCGGCGTTTACTACGAATTTACGCCGGCAATCAATCGGCAGTAAACGGCCGGGGAGGGCGTGGTCAACGGCGGGTGAGGACGATGCTTGCGTGGCGTGGGCCTGCGTCGTCAGCGAAGGAGAGAGGGTGCGTGTGGGGTCAGGCGGTCAGTGGGTGAGTGGGTTTAATCAGTGGTGCGAAACGTTTTCCTGCGGGAGGGGGAGATGGGCTAGCTGGGCTTAGTGGGCTGGGGTTAGCTGGGCTGGGTTCGTTTCATTTTTTTGTACAGGTTGTTTTTCCTTTTTCTTTTTCTGTTTATCTTTTTTGATTTCTATTCAAACAAATCAAGCACTAATTGAATTCAAATTTCCACCAAACTTTGAGTATATTCAAATTTAGAATACTTCTTTTATTCTTTTTAGGGTCTTTTATTTATTTTATAAATGGACATTTGTCTTTATTTCAAATAGGTTTTAATGTGTTTTAAAACTTTATTTGAAATCCATATTTTTACCAAAATTCAGTAGGTTTTATTTATTTATTAGGGTGTCAAATAATTCACTTTGAATTATTTGGAAATTTTTTAATATGATTTATTAATCATTTAAATTGGGTATTTGTCTTTATTCCAATGAAATTAAATATGGGTTTAGTTCCATAAATTTTTATTTGGAAGATTTCTTTGATTCCATTTAAGTTAATTAAATAACTTTTATTCCACTTGGGTAAATTCCAAATTCTATTTTCCCATGATTTAATTAATCATTTCTATTAGGGATTTTGTCTTTATTAAAATAGAAATAGAATTTGGTTAATGCCCTTTTATTTTTATTTGAAAATTCTCTATCCTTTTATTTGGATTTGGATTATAATTATTCCATTTGCTTATGGATTGGGCCAAGATTT
Source organism: Avena longiglumis (assembly GCA_030063025.1). NCBI lineage: Eukaryota > Viridiplantae > Streptophyta > Magnoliopsida > Poales > Poaceae > Avena > Avena longiglumis. The sequence continues at coordinate 414,130,317 of CP125975.1, read as the reverse complement.
AATTTGGTCTTTAAATATTCCTCATTTAATATTTCTTTCTTTATCTTATAAAATCCATATCTTTTTATTTATAGATCCAAACTTGGTGATTCCAATTTGTAAAATCTTATTTGATATTTATTTATCCTTTTTAAATATCTTTAGGATTAATTGCTCACCATTTGGTATGGAGTTTTAGATAGGTGCTTTATTAGCTTTGGAAATTCAATTTCCTTATCTTATTAAATTCATAAGATTTTATCTATGGCTCCAAATTAAGTGAAACCAATTTCTATGGTTTTATAATATTTATATTTGTCATTATTGATCATTTATAAATGTTTGTTGACAAAATTTTATATGGATCAAAACCATGGTCTTAGAGATATCTTGGAAATGTTTTCTTCCATTAGGGTTTGAGGGTTTTGGTTTATTTTCCAAGTGTTTAAATTTCAAGATGCATTTATGAAGAAGGCATTTCACTTGATTTGAATTTTGTTGGATTCAACCATTATTCAAAGTTTTTTAAAAAAGGGTTTTAATGTTTCCATTTAGAAACAAAAAGTTTCTTTTCACCCTAAATTTCAACAATTATTTATTTTGTTTATTTATTTTTCACATTACAAAATTTGGAAAATTTTGGGATGTGACAATGTGCCATAGATGCAAGGTCAAGTCGGATGCCTTTATCCCAACAATAAGCCTCCACTTCTCCGAGTGACAAGTTGCTGCCGTTGTCGGTGATAATGCTATGTGCGAGACCAAATCTCACCACTAGATCCTAGACAAACCTAAGGGCAGTTGCCCCATCGAGCTTTCTAATGGGTTTAGCTTCTATCCATTTGGTGAATTTGTCAACTACTACTAGTAGATGCGTAAACCCACATGGTGTCGTCTGCAACGGACCAACCATGTCCAGCCACCAGACTGCAAACGGCCAAGTTATTGGTATTGTTCGCAATTCTTCAGCAGGAACATGTGGTTGTCGGGCATAGTACTGGCATACCATGCATGTCTCAACCAGCTTGTCGGCGTCCGTCTTCGCGGTCAGCCAGTAGAATACTTGCTGGAAAGCTTTAGCGACCAACGATCGGGGAGCGGCGTGATGCCCGCAATCTCCGAGATGGCTTTCACGTAGGATTTCAATACCTTCTTGCTGGGAAACACACTTAAGGTATACGCCAGTAGTGCTTCTTTTGTAGAGTTGTCCATTGATTATGGTATAGCCCTTTGCTCGACATACTATTTGCCGTCTTTCAACCTTGTCGTCGGGCAAAGTTCCGTGTTCGAGATACTCCATGAATAGTTTTGTCCAAGCCGGAGGGACTTTTGCCACCATGTGAATGAAAGATTCAACTCTCTCCGGGTTGTCGATGTCCGCTCCCTTCACGGATGGTGTCCGTAGATGCTCCAGGAAAACTCCAGGAGGAATTCGTTTGTGCCCTGATCCAAGCTTAGACAGCAGATCAGCCGCCTCATTTTGCTCCCTAGGTACATACTTGACCTCGTATCCCAAGAAGCTCTTAGATATCTCATCCACTTCGTCTCGATATGCCTCCATCATAGGGTTCTGCGCGTTCCAGGTGCCAGCCACCTTCTGGGCAACCAAGTCGGAATCTCCACGGCAAACTATGTGCTTGATGCCAATATCCTTGGCTACATGTAGTCCGTAAATGAGTGCTTCATACTCTGCCATGTTGTTCGTAGCCTCGAAGTGGATCTACAGAACATAGTGTAGCTTGTCCCCAGTTGGTGACTGTAGCAATACACCAGCCCCCGAGCCATTGAGTAGCTTTGATCCGTCAAAGTGCATCACCCAGTATTCTGGCTCCAACATTGGGGTAGCATCTGGCATCTCCGTCCAATCTACGATAAAATCCGCCAAGGCTTGTGACTTGATAGCGTCGCATCGCTTGTAGGTGATCTCGAAGGTGGCAAGTTCAATGCCCCACTTTGCGACCCTGCCTATAGCGTCATTGTTGTTGATAATGTCGAACAGTGGAGTCTTGCTCACAACTGCGATAGGGTGCTTCTGGAAATAGTGCCTCAGCTTCCGAGAAGCAAGGAATACTCCATAAGCTATCTTTTGGTAGTACGGGTAACGCTGCTTGGACTCCATCAAGACCTCGCTTACATAGTAAACTGTCGTTGAACTCCGTGCTCATAGCCTGGTTCCTTCCACTTTACCACGACGGCGATGACGATTACCCAGTTGGTGGCCGCCATGTAAATTAACATGGGCTCCCCAGGCTCGGGTGCTGCAAGGATAGGTGTTGAGGAAAGTATCTCCTTGAGCTGCTTCAATGATGTATCTGCCTCATCGGTCCACGTGAATTTGTCCGCCTTATTCAGAAACTTGTACAGCATTAGAGCCTTCTCTCCAAGTCGGCTGACGAACCGACTAACTGCTGCAACACAACCTGCTAGCCGTTGTATGTCCTTTAGGCATGTCGGATGGTTTATGTTTAAGATGGCCTTGATTTTATCCGGGTTGACCTCGATTTCATGCTGGGAAACGATGAAGCCCAAAAATTTGTCGGCTGGAACCCCGAAGACGCACTTCTTAGGGTTAAGTATCATGTTGTATTTCCGGAGATTATCAAAGGTTTCTTTTAAGTAGGATATTAAATCATTTGATTTTTTAGACATCACCGCTATATCGTCCACATAGGCGTGAACGTTCCGACCAATCTGATCGTGTAGGCAATGTTGCATTGTCCGCTGGTACGTAGCACCTATGTTTTTTAGCCCAAAGGGCATCGTGACATAGCAACAGGGTGTAGTGAACGAAGTGGACAATTGATCCGACTTCCTCATCTTGATCTGGTGGTATCCTGAATATGCATCGAGAAAACACAAAAGCTCCGAGCCAGCCGTCAAGTCAATGACTTGGTCAATGCGAGGCAAAGCAGACGGATCTTTGGGACATGCCTTGTTCAAGCCGGTGTAATCAACGCACATTCTTAATTCTTTGGTTCCGTTTTTGGGGACAAGTACAGGATTGGCCACCCATTGGGTGTGAAGGACTTCTCGGATAAAACTAGCCTTAAGTAACCTAGCTATCTCTTTGCCTATGGTGCATCCCTTCTCATCTCCAAAGCATCATAGAGGTTGTTTCACTGGTTTAGATTTTGGATCAATGTTCAAGCTATGCTCGGCAAGTTCCCTAGGTACACCTTTCATGTCGGCAAGTTGCCAGGCAAAGATGTACCTATTCTCATGGAGGAACTCGATGAGCACGCTTTCCTATGTAGGGTCTAGGTTCATCCCAATGGCGATGGTCTTGGAGGCATCGCCTACCACAAGTTCCACCAGATTGGTCTCGATGCCGACTTTGAATGCTGGGGTGGAGTCAGAAATATATTTCTTCGATGCGAGCATCTCCGAGGCATCGAACTTTCTCTGGATCTCCTTGAATTCTTCGCTGTAGAGGACAGCTTCTGCGTAGGCTGCTTCTCCAATCTCGCAGTCCCTTGCTTTGTTAAAGCTTCCGGATACGGTGATGACACCCTTTGGTCCGGGTATCTTGAGCTTGTTGTAGACAAAGCATGGCTTGGACATGAAGGTGTGGAATATTTCACGGCCGAATATGACATGGTACACGCTCTTGAAGGGGACCACCTCAAAGGTCATGCGTTCTTGGAGGTAATTATTAACATCACCAAAAGCGACCTAAAGTGTGATGCACCCAAGGGACCGAGCCTCCCGACCAGGAACTACGCCATGGAAGATGGTGTTGTTCCGCCTTAGGTTTGCCTCCGTCAAGTTCATCTTCTGCAATGTATCCAGGTACATTATGTTGATGCTGCTTCCACTATCCACCATACATTTGGTGAACTCATTGCCGTCAATCAGGGGGTTGATGACCATGGCATATTGGTTCTCCGTAGGGATGACGTCTGGGCGATCCTTCCTGTCCCAAGTAATTGGAATCTCCGCCCAGCGCAGGAACTAGGGAACTGGGGGTAGAGTGGCCATCAGTATCCTCATGGAGGTCTTCTGTTGTCGGACGGTGGGGGTGCCAAGAAAAGTGTGGAAAACTGCCACCTTCTTCTCGAAGGGGTTCCTGCCTTTGTCGTCGCTCTTGGCGGCGTGCTTGGGGTCAATGTCCTCGTCCATGTCACTTGAATCCTTGGACTCCTCCTACTTCTTCTTCCCCTTTCCCTTGCCTCGTGGTCTGTTCTTCCAACTTTGCTTGTAGCCGACTCCGGGTCCTCCTTGAGGTCGTTGACGAATTTGCAGTGGCGATTGGTGTGGGTGGCCTTGCCGTTGGCGTTGAGGTGTACGAGGCATGGAATATCGTGGTACTCCTCGTAGGTTTGGGGAACGCGGAGCGCTGCCGAGGTAGTTTCACTTCCTCGCTGCTGCCCACGACCTGCTCCTCGTCCTCGGCCACGCTGTCCGCCATCACCTTGTCCTGCAAAAGTCATAGCGACCATGTCGGAGGTTTGCTTTTCTTCTCGTGCAGTCTTTTGCTTGGTGTTGTTGTTCCTCCGAGCTTGAGTTGGAATGGCCGTTGCCGGCAGAGAGTCGCGAGCATCGTCGTCGGCAGCCGCGAACTCACTGGCCAACTGAATCATCTGGTTCAAGTCTAGCTGGTGATTGTCCTGCAAGCGCTTCAGCTTATGTCGGAGCAACGTGCCCCTTTCCAACCCATCGATGAAGGCGGCCATGATGTTTTGGGCGTGCACTCCTGTGCAGAAATTCTTCATATCCAGCCAGCGGGAGAGGTAGGCGCGATATGTCTCGTCTTTCTCTTGCATGCACCGTTGTAGATCGCCAACAGTGCAGGGACGTTTGTACGTACCCTCGAAGTTCTTGGTGAACGCTTCTTGCATGTCCAACTAATTGCGGATGGACCTTTTTGGCAAGTCATCAATCCATTGAAGGGTCGTGCCCACCAACATCAATGGGAGGTACTTGACGGCGACGTTGGGGTTACCCCCGGCGATCTCCACCGTGTTGCCGTAGTCCTGCAACCATGTAGCTGGCTTGGCAGTGCCGTCATAGGGCTTAATGAACTTGTCAATACGGAAACCTTTGGGTAAGTTGCGGACCGTATCATAGGTCCAAAGCAACATGGTCCCAGGTATGGTCCTTCCCGGGCCTCGTGGATCTTGTCCAGACGCGAACGTTCATCGTATGGCTCCGGGCTTCTTTTCTTCTTCTTGCCATCGGGGGATGGGCTGCGTGAACGACGCGGGCCTCCTCTGCCATGGTGGATGCTAGGTGGCGACGGAGGAGGAGGTGGCGGTGGGTTAGCCTTCTTGCTGTTACCCTCCTGCGACGGCTCACGCTTGCACGGTTGCTTGTCGGACGCAGAGGATCATGGCGCTATCTGCTCTTATGTCCTTGGTTGCGCTCTCCGTCATGTCGAGTTTGCTCCGTGTTGTTGCGGATGACGATGCCGCTCTGCCTTGGCGAAGGCATATCCGTACGACGGTGAGCCTTGGTGTCTTCGCGATGTTGGGGGAGCAGGGCGGTGGCGATGGGCAATGAGGTTGGGACTTACCTCCATGGTCGGAGGATATGGGGATAGCATCCTTCCTGTTGCGCGCATCCCTCTGTCTTCGTTCTAATGAAGCCGTCTGAGACCCGACATCAAGAGGAGATCTGTCCCTTGGCGGTTTATGCTAGCAAAATGCTGGGTCAGACTCAAGCCTCTGAGATGTGGCCTTTTCCTGTTGTTTCACCTCCTTGGCCACCAGGTCATAGACCTAGTTCACCGCTTTGGGTGATCTATCCTGCTCGAGAAGGGTCTTGCCGATGGCGAGGTTGAGGATAGGAGTGGGCATCACCTGCCTGCCTTCATTATCAATGTATGTATTGGCCTATGCCGGCTTTGAGGGAGCCCATCATAGGTTTTGCCACACACCAGGATCGTTGATGACGCGGTCCGGAGCTTTCTTGGCCTTCTGCTGCTGCAGCAGAGTCTTGTACTCGGCCTCCATTGCTCTAGCTTTCTCTATTGACTTATGCGCGTTGGCCAGATCTCGATCTAGCTTTGCGCCTTGCTCCATGATGTCATGCGCTTCCTCCAGCAGCTGCTGGTGCTTCTCGTCAAGCTGGACTACATTGCGAATATGAGCCACAGTCATAGGCTCGACGAGGAGATTACCGTACATCAATCTATCAACTGGAGTGACTTGGGCAGCAACGGACGTAGATGCCGGAGGCGGCGGGTTTGCGGTGTTGTTGTTGCTCGGGCCGGTGTCGAGTTCCTGTGGCTATTGCACTAGGTTAGGCAGAGGGGGCATGTCCTTTGCGCGATCATTGTCGGCAGCAACAGGTGGTCCCTTCCCCTTGTCCAGCTCTCTAGGCTGAGCTCTTTTGGGTTGATCTTCATCCATCGTCGTCCCAATGGTGATGAATACCTCTCGGGACGTGACGACATTGTTGGCCTACTCATCATGCTTGTAATCCTCCTCCATCTCCTGCATGACAGAGTCTAGCTCCTCTGGACTGAAGTCTATCTCCTCCGAATCTACGCTGAAGTCAGCGTAGAGCGCGTCAATCACGGAGTCAGAGGGTGTCGAGGCTTCCTCGATGACGGGCGTGGAGGTGCAACAACAGCAACAATGACTGGAGGCGGTGGCGCAGCTGCGGCGATGGCGGTAGGAGGCGGTGGTGGCGGTGGCTGAAGCGGTGGTGCTCCGTCAATGAGCGCAAGAGATGTCTGAGCTGCCTCCGCGTAGTTGTTGACGGTGTTCACCATGCTTTCGAAGGTGAGGCGTCCTGAAGCCTGCTACCGCCTTAGCGAATGCCGGAGAAGCGTACCTTGGTCCAATCCTTCCACAAAGTGATACATAGCATCATCATTGGGGTAATGCACCAGATCGGCCCGTATACGGAGCCACCTGGCAAGGTAATCGCGGGGGGTTTTGCCCTCTCTTTGAACGCAACGCGCCAGATAGAAGATGGTAACCACGCCGGCGAACTTGGATCTCTGTTGTCCAGACACGCGGCCGAAGCCGACGGACTTGTAGTGACCTTCCACCGTTATATCCTGCACAGGGGCGGTTTGGATGGGCCTTGAATTTTTCCGATCTTTGTCGGCAAACTCCGAGGAGAGATCCGACATTGATCCTTCTGCGAACATATCCTGCCCGTAGGCGGTCCGTGCGGGTCTTGATGCTCCTCTGACTCCCAGGGAACTAGTGACCGAGTCGGTTTCGCCGATGAAGAGGTGGATATCTCCGATGGGGACGATCGAGCACCGTGTAGGATTCGTCTTCGCCAGGATCCAGAACTCATCGGGAGGGACGATCGGAACGTTTCCAGAGAAGAGAACATGACCGATGGCTACGGTTTCGCCGATTCCCGCAAAGATCTTGGTCCTCGCCCGCTGAAGATCCTGAAGCACCTCTTGCCCCACGGTGGGCACCAACTGTTGTGGTATTGCCGACGAGTACGCCATGGAGGGGTCCTCACAGTGCGTGTTTAGAGACGTGGGGGAAGGCGGACGGTTGACGGGTACGAGGTAACACAGCTTACCCAGGTTCAGATCCCACAACGGTGGCGGAATCCTACTCCTGCTATAAATCACTATAATGGCAATACGCTGAGTTACAGGGATTGGTTCGCTGTGCGAGGTGCATCATAGTCGACACTAGGTTGTCTGAGATTGTTCCCTAAAGGCTCCCATAGGCCTGACTTATATAGTCTCCAGGTACTAGGGTTACAGGAAAAAGTCCTAGACGGACAGGTTACAGAGTCCTACACTGCTTACAACTAGTCTCAGCGTGTCTTGCACTCCAAGGCTCCGGGTACGTCGGTGACTCCTCCGTAGCCTTCCTTTATCTGGCATGGGCCTCCCTTCTGGATCCATCTAACTGGGCCGCCCAGCATGCCATGCGCCATGCTACCAACTGTGGGTCATCCGGGTTATCCAGATATGAGACATGCTATGAGGATACTCATATAGCATATCCCCAACATCTGGCATTGCAAATAGAAGCTATTGACCTTCCTAAAGTTCAGTTGTAGTCATTATGGTGGTTTTTGTACTGTTGGTGCTTATCTTGGGTGCATGTTTATTACTTGGCAAATAACTCTAGTAATGACATCTAATACTTTTTTGGTGACTTAGAAGGAAACTAGTCTAGAATTTAGACCCATTCGGAACACAAAATTCTCATAAAATTTGAAAAGGAAATATTTGAAAATCTACAAGTTTCAAAGGAGGTTTATGTACAAGTACAATTTTGGGATTCTTGGCGGTTTATTTTGTATCAGCTATTTGTCTTTTCAATTTTGAGTTATCATAAGGTTAATCTGACAGCTAATTAAGTCTGAGACCAAACTGGTTTATGACAGAACAACAAGGAAGCCAGATTAACTCCATAAGGGAACTGACCAATGTATGATTTTTTCATTGATAACATGAGATTCATTACATGTTTCCAGAAATACTCAAAAGTTAAAAATGAGATGTTCAGATGAGATATATCATAGGTTCTAGGATCTGTTAGCACTAATCTCGATATTTTGTATATGCATGTTTCATTTTAGTTTTTCATGTAGTTAAGGTGTTTATGTAGCATGTTGTAGTCCGGCAAGGTGTACGTGTGAAGCCGACGAGTTTCGGCCGAGGCATGCAAGCCGAGATACTTGTGGTGATGTGCGATGCGGTGAGCATGTCGAGATGCCGACGACGTGAAGCTGAAGTACAAGTGCTGAGGGCAACAAGTTGCATGAAGACCATCCGAGTGAATTGGTCACGCAAGTTTAGTAGTGCATGGAGTTTCTAGAGTGTATGTGCATGTGCATGTGTCTGTGTGGCCGGGTCAGTTTGGATCGTGGAGCGATTCTAGGATAAGATCAAGTCAAGTTAGTTGAGATAGTGGCCGCATGGTGCGTATATGGCTAGTGGGGTTAGTCCCTCGCGGTTGTGTGTCGCCTATTTAAAGCAATGTACTTTGTTTGTTAATTAATAAGATATGAGTAAAAATGCAGTTTTTGTGATCACCAAGGAAGTGTTCGCCAAAGCTTGTTCTTCTTCCTTGGCTAGTGTACTTGGGCGTGTGTGTTCTTGTGAGAGAAGGAAAAGAGAGATTAAGAATTCAGAGGTAGAAGAAGGGAGCTGAGCGATTCAACTCCAATAGGATCGTTATCAAACAGGTTTGGAGACTAGTGTTATGTTTTCTTCAGATATGGAAACTGATCTTCAAGAATTCATATGATGAAGATAGTCGACAATTTCTCCAACATGATCAAGACCCTGGGGCCTGCCCCGGGCTCCCCTAATGCTGGAGAATGACTGAAAAGCCTGCTAGGCTGCCACCCCTAGGAGAACAAAACCTGCCTGTGCGCCAGCCTGATGGTGATCTGCCACGTTATTCTGATGCAAAGAAGATGGCAGAACTTGGCAACTGGACGGCACAACCTTTGTTGAAATCTTGAGCACAGTAAACTTCTTTTCTATATACTTTCTTTGGTACATATTAATGGTCTTAACTTTGTCTAGATACGAATGCATCTGCATGTTGAAGCCATTAATATGGACCAGAGAAAGTACTACAATTTTTTCGAGGATGTGAACCAAATAATTGGTCGGGTGCATGTCAAAACTTCTCCAACAATGTTTATATATCTTTCTAGCATAGTTCAGAATAAATATCATGGGTTCATGAAATAACAAAATCATCGGTATCAATATATATATGGCCAATTCTATCCTCGAAGTTGTCTTCAAAATCCATGTCGAGTAATATTTTTTGTATTGCTTCGTAAACATATTCATAGAACCGACGAACAGGACATAGATTGGGTAGCTCTATAGAGAAAGTTTTTTTAATGTTTTGAGACACATGGAGGTTGACCGTTTAACGGTTACTCCTGAGGTTTCTATTGTTTCTGACTCTTCACAGATAGAGGAGGAGGAGTTGCATGCCACAGTAATAGGTCAACCCCTCTCTCATTTAGTTGGTGAAGTGTTAGAGGTGGGATTTCATGAGACTGGGCTTGGCTCTTTGTATGAGCTTAAATCATTAGTCGAAAATCAAACAGCCAGAAGTCTCAAAATAGGCCCCATGTATCCAAATCTCCTATTGTTTCTCAATGAATGACATGTTTTCAAATAGCAGAGGTCTTCACGACTTGGCTAAACATTTGTTCTTTGTTGATTGTGTGAGAGATTATAAGTTGGATTTTTTGGGTATTTCTGAGACTGGTAGACGTGATTTATCACAAGCCTTACTCAATCACCTTTCTGGTGGAGTGGACTTTACATGCATATCTCGTCCGTCGCGTGGTAGATCCGGAGGGGTCCTAGTAGGCGTCCGAGATGAGACTATGAAAGTCTTAGCTAGTTCGGTTGGATATTATTTTTATAAAACTCTATATATGTAACAAGGCTAATGATTTCACATGGTCTCTAGTCGATGTTTATGGAGCTTCCCAGGATGTTTACAAATCTGGCTTTTTACATGATTTGGTAAATATGGCAAAGGACAATCTATATCCTATACTTATAGGTAGCAATTTCAATTTGCTAAGATTTCCTCATGAGAAAAGTCGGGGCCTTTTTGACAAAAAATGTCTTTTCATATTTAATATTGGCATAGACAGCTTGTACTTAAAAGAGGTTACCATGTTAGGAAGACAATTTACTTAGGCTAATAGTCTTTTAGAGCCAACTTATAAAAAACTAGGTAGAGTCCTTATGGATACCGAGTGGGAGGAGAAGTTTCCTATGGTAATTGTTCGCGCTTTAAAGCATATTAAGGTTTTGTCGTATCATGCTCCTTTACTTTTATCTGTTGGAATACCACCACGCAAGTGTAAGCATAAGTTCAAATTTGAACTTGGCTGGATGACTCGTGATGGTTTCTATGAGATAGTTAAGGCTACTTGGGAAAAACCGGTTAGTGGTCATGCCTATATAGCGACGGAATAATAAAATGTGTGTTTTACATAAATTTCTTCGGGGTTGGGCTATACATACTGTTGGAATCCTTAAAAAACAGAAAATACGCCTTTCATCTATTATTTATGACTTAGAAGCTTCTGCGGAAGTCAGGCCGCTATCTGCACAAGAGATTGAGCTTAAAAGTCAATCGAATGCACGTATAGACTGATTATTGTGAGAGGAAGAACTCAAATGGTACCAATGCTCTAAAGCGAAATTCATTCTGGAAGGAAATGTAAATACAAGATACTTCCATGTTGTTGCCAATGACAAGCATAAGAAAAATGTATTCACGCTCTAAATCATGATAAGGGTATGATTGAGGGACAGGAGCAACTAAAGTTTTATATTACAAGTTATGATAAAACCTTGTTTGGGGCACCTTCAGAAAACTCCTTTTTTGGATCAGTCCCAAACAGCGGATATCCCACAAGTTTCTGTCGAGAAAAAACAACTTCCTAACTGGCTCGTACATAGAGGAGGAGGCTTAGAAAGCTGTTATTCAAATGGAACATAACAAAACGCTAGGGTCAAATGGTTTTCCGGTGAAATTTTACCAAATATTATGTAAAGTCATGAAGGAGGACCCAATGAATTTTTTGGGGTTTTTCAGGTCAGTCAACTGGATTTTTTTAGACTAAATTTTGGCAACATAATTTTACTACATAAGGTTAATAATCCAGAACGTATACAATAGTATCGTCGAATCTGCCTTATTAACGTTAGTTTTAATTTTTTTACAAAAGTTGCCACGATAAGACTAAACTTAGTGGCTGACCATGTTGTCCGTCCTTCTTAAACTGCATTCATGCAAGGAAGAAATATCCTATACGGTATAGTAATCCTACATAAAACAATCCATAAACTATACTTAAAAAACTAAATTGTGTACTATTTAAGATTGACTGAGAAGGTGTATGACAAAGTTAATTGGTCTTTACTACAGCAAACACTCCGTATGAAAGGTTTTTCAGAAGAGTGGCATGCTCACATACATTATTTTGTGTCTAGAGGTAGTGTTACCATAAAAGTAAATGACGACACTGATAATTATTTCTATACCAAGAAAGGACTAAGACAGGGGGGATCCACTATCGCCTATACTATTTAATAGTGGTTGATATGTTGGTTGTCCTTATCGAGAAAGCCAAGGTTGATGGCCAAATTGAAGGATTAGTTCTCATCTTGTTGACAATGGACTCTCTATTCTTCAATATGCTGATGATACAATCTTATTTATGGAACACGATCTGAAAAGGCTAAGAATCTGAAATTAATTCTTTCAGCATTCGAGCAACTATCTGTTTTGAAAATTAACTTTCATAAAAGTGATTTATATTGTTTTGGCGAGGTTCAAAACGAGGCCCACCTATATGTTTATTTATTCGGCTATGGTCAGGGGCAATTTCCAATCAATTATCTAGGAATACCAATACACTATCAGTGTCTCACAATTCCTGAATGGAAACTCGTAGAGGAAAGAATTTAAAAACGTCTTAATAGTTTGAAAGGTAAATTTCTATCCTTTGGGAGAAGACTCGTACTCATAAATTCAGTACTCACTAACATGGTACTGTATATGATCTTGTTTTTCCAGTTACCAAAAGGTGTCTTGAATAAGATGGATTATTTATGATCAAGATTCTTTTGGCAAGGGGATAGTAAAAAAATAAATATCGACTGGCCAAATGGAATGTGGTTTTCCGATGGTGAACTTGCATACATGATTTGCAAGTCCAAAACACCATGTTTCTAGGTAAATGGATTTTCAAGCTACTTACAGAAGATGGTGTCTGACAAACCTTTCTATAAAAAAAATATGTTGGCTCTAAAGCTGTGTCTCAAGTGGTTTGGAAACCCGGTGATTCACACTTCTGGGTTGTACTAATGGCGTCCAAAAACATTTCTTCTGTTTTGATGTTTTTAATATTAAGGATGGATCGCAGATTAGATTCTGGGAAGATAAGTGGATTGGCCAAACTTCTCTTCACGAACAATATCCAGCTTTATATTCGATTGTTAGGCACAAAGGGTATACACATTTTATAGTATTAGAAGCTAATCCTCCTAATATGTCTTTCAGAATAAGTATCATAGGTCCTAGACTGGTATCTTGAAACAATCTTTTATTACGATTATCCACGATACAACTATCATATGGTGTGTATGAGTTCGAATGGAAATTACAAGAGAATCGTAAATTTCAATTGACTCAATGTATAGAGTCTTGATCCAACCTAATATTTCAGTCGACGATAATAGTAAAATTTGGAAGATGAAAATACCTCTAAAAACGAAGATATTCGCTTGATATCTATGAAAGGGAGAAATTCTTACAAAAGATAATCTTATTAAGAGGAATTGACTTGGAAGTACACAATGCGTGTTTTTTTTCATGATGAGACAATCCAGCATTTATTCTTCCAGTGTAAATTTTGTCGTGCTATAGGGTCAATCATCCAAGTAGCCGCTGGTTTATCTCCCTCACAGTCGGTGGCCAATGTATTTGGTAATTGGTTGCATGGGATTAAGGATAAATACATGACTTTGTTTAGGGTGAAGCGTTTGTCATTATATGGTCGCTTTGGCTATGTAGAAATAACAAGATTTTTAATAACATTGTGTCTTCTTCTCTGCAGGTTATTTATCGGTCCATGACTACTCTATGATCATGGACTACTCTTCGACATATAGAGTTTCACGAATTGTTTGCAGAGAGGTGTATGCGATTAGAGAATACAGCGAGGGATATTTTATGCCAACATGGATGGACGCATAATTTGCGTATTGATCTGCCATAGCTCAAGACTGTTTATTTTGTTACAGTTATTTGTAATTTTGATATCTTTACTTTTTTTAGTAGTCGTGTGGTTTGATTGGTTGTGTCCATTCTAGTTATGCAGAGGACAGGTGTAAACATTATGTGAGTAATAAAAACGCCCATTTCTAAAAAAAGTTTGCTTGCTAGTTTAACTTGCACAAAATTTATAGTTGGAAATGGTTTTCATTCACTTTTCATGAGCTAAGTGTCTTTGTAAGGAATGAAAGATCTTTTGGAATGTATGTATCTAATAGAACTTTTGAGGCATTTTGAAAACCATTTAATGTTAACATTTACTTCACCACTTTATAGAACTTAGCTCCGAAGTCACTAACTTTTTAGGTAACTTGACTCCATTTTTTTGTCCATCAAAACATGTCATGTGAACTAGTTATGTGCGTACACTAGTATGGATTGGGTCTTCGCACACGGTAGAAATGGCCCTTCGTACATGAGGATTCAAACTGTCGCTATGCAAGGGTATGCAATGACTCTCTATTACGCAAACAGTTTTCGAACTCGTGTGCGAATGAACATACCATAGCCTAAAATCGACCATATGTGAAAGTGTCCTGTTTGGCACATGTATAAATTTAATCTAATTGTCTATTTTTTTTTGAAACAATGCAAAAGATTTTAGTGTGCTAACGGTGACGTGTACCAACAACCCATGTAGTATTCACAGTTGTACCAGCAACTCACGTATCATTTCATCAAAATACAGTAGCAAATTTTAAATATATTTGATTATGTATATCATACACCACATGTATACATGCATTTCTATATACATTGGATTGCTAGCTATACATATGAACTTGTAGCTATACAAATGCATTTATACAAACGAGGTTTTGTTGGTTAGGTCTTTGTCTCCACAATCTGCCATAGTCTTTCCAAGACTCTTGCTCAAAGCCTTTGTTGAACTTATAATGTTGTGTTAAAAAAACTGGGAAGGATTATGAAGTAGGTTCAGTAACCATACATATTGCATTGCGTCTGCCATATCACCCATTGCCCTCCACCATCCATGCATGTCTATTCTTTTGGCAACAAACAATTACTAGGAAAATACATTGTGTCCAACAATTAAGGGGTCGCCACAATCATGGGTCATATTTATTGGCATGCATAAAGGGAGATGTTTCCATGCAAAATCACAACATGCAGGTCTTTAAGGCTGGTCATAGTGCTAAGTAACTAAGACTAGTAACTAGCACATGCTACTAGTTGATGTTACTACCTTCATAATGGGTGATCATGTGTATGGTGTCATGCAAGACTGATACGTTGAAAACGTATCTATAGTTTTTTATGCTCCATGCTTGTTTAGTATCTACTTCGCTTTACTTGTCCACACTTTGAGGTGTTTTTACATGTTTTCTGATACTAACCTATTAACAAGTTGCAACAGTGTCAGATGCATGTTTGCTGTTGTTTTTGGTTTCAGAAAAGTTAGTAAAGAAATATTCTCGGAATTGGACGGGACAAAGGACAAAGTCAATTACTTTCCATGGGGCACAAGAAGTCGAGAGGAGAGCCGGAGGAGCCAGCCAGGGGGGCAGACCCACCCCAGGCACGGGTGGGCCCAGCCTGCGCCTGGCTAGGGTTTGGTGGCCCTGGCCGCCTCCTCGGTCTCCCCCTTCGCCTATAAGAAGCCTCCGATGGAGAAACCCTGAGGACCCGATCAAATATCAACGAAACCGTCTGTAGCCGCCGCCACCATCGTCCCTAGATCGGGGGATCTGAAGTTCTTCCCGGCACCCTGCTGGAGGGGAGATCATCCCGGAGGCCTTCTCTCTGATATTGTGCGTGAGTGGTTCCACCTTAGACTATGGGTCCATGTAGTAGCTAGATGGTTGTATCTCCTCCTTTGTGCTTTCATGTATAGATATTGTGAGCTCTGTTCATGATCAAGATCTAATCTATTTGTAATCATGCATGTTGTGTTTGCAGGAATCCGATGGATATTGAGATTATTATGTTGGTTTGATTAATGGTTTTGTCTTTATGATTCTATCATGTTTGTGTTGTTTGTGATCTTGCATGCTCTCCGTTGTTAGTAGCTATCTTGGCCAAGTAGTTGCTAGTGACTCCAAGAGGGGTATTTATGCTCGATAGTGGGTTCATGCCTCTAGTTTCCAAGGGAAGTGACAATAATCTCTTCGGTTGTAGATGTGTTGTTGCTACTAGGGAGAAAACAGCGATCTCTTATTCATGGAACATGTGGACTGTTTACCTTACACAATTTGCTTAAAGCAGTTGTCTGTTGCTTACAACTTAATACTGGAGGGGGTTCGGATGATAACCTGAAGGTGGACTTCTAGTCATAGATGCAGTTGGATGGCGGTCTATGTATCTTGTTGTATTGCCCAATCTGATCACAAAGGATCTTTCTAACTAGTAATTGCATTGTTATGCCTTGCTCAGTTCCTGTCAATTGCTCTGCTGTAATTTGTTTATCCTTCATGCCATGTTGTTTATCTAAGGAGAGCACCTCTAGTGAACTATGGACCCCGGTCCAATCTTTACCATTGATACATCTTCCACTGTTACTTGTTTACTTGCTGCAAACCATTACCTTCCACACCATACGTTTAATCCTTTGTTACAGCAAATCGGTGAGCTTGACAACCTCACTGTTCGTTGGGGAAAAGTCTTGAGTTTGTGTTGTGCAGGTCTTCGTGTTGCTTGCAACACCTGTGTGACGTTTCCTTCCTCCTTCTAGTTCGATAACCTCGGTCTCAACTGAGGGAAAACTTGCTGCTTGCTGCTTCACACCTTGCTCTTGGGGTTCCCAACAGGCTATGCGTAGACAGCTGTTAAGCTTTTCTGGCGCCGTTGCCGGGGACTAAAGAAATAAGCTCCCTCGTCAACAAGGCGTCATCAACAAGTTTTCTGGCGCCATTGCCGAGGAGGCTAAGGACGTATTCACTAGGAGAGTCCTCCACTTCCTTTCTATTTACTTTGTTTTTAGTTTGCTTAGTTTCTTTTGCTTGGTTTTGTTTGCCTCTTTACAAAAACTCCAAAA
The DNA here is from genome assembly GCA_030063025.1 of Avena longiglumis. Classification (NCBI taxonomy): domain Eukaryota; kingdom Viridiplantae; phylum Streptophyta; class Magnoliopsida; order Poales; family Poaceae; genus Avena; species Avena longiglumis. The sequence goes on along the minus strand of CP125975.1, from coordinate 414,113,577 downwards.
AAATTAGTTTAGTTTGGTTTGCTTTCTCTTATAAAAAACACACAAAAAATTGGTGCCTACTCTAGTTGGTGGTCTGTTATTGCCTTGCTTGGTCATGCTTTCTATCAATGGATGGTTTCTTTAAAACTAGTTCTTATTGGAAAGGTGGGTTCACAGAAGAACAAAAGTATTATTATAAGGAACACCGTTTATCACAAAAAGGGAAACAACTATGGGAACAAATTGATAGGTTGAATACTATTGCTAGAGGCATGTGCTCTATTTATAATGTTACTTATTGCTTTGATAAAGCTTGCTGCTACAGGAGGTATATACCCTTTCAATGTGAGTATAATGATAATGTTACTCCCTCCAGCCCATATTAATTGACTTGAATTTGTCAAATTTTGGATGAACCTATATACTAAATAGTGTCTATATTCATCCAAATTTTGACAAATCTAAGTCAATTAATATGGGTCGAAGGGAGTACCATATCTTCTTATGTTAAAGGAAATTATGATTTTGATGATGTGAAACAAATTGAAGAATTTATTGCCTTCAAGGGTGCATTTGAACTTGCCAGTTTTCTTGAAAATACTGATGATGCACCTTATGAATGTGAGGTTTATGAGATACTTAAATTCTGTTTTGATAATTACAGGGAAGAAAATGGATATATTTTTGAATATTTTAATAGACGTTTTCCATAAATGAAAGAGACTAATGCCTTGCAGGAGCCTATGGAATAATAAATTGTTGAAACTGGAAGCTCATTAGATGAAAAAGAGGGGGAGAGTGATGAACAAAAGGAGGAAGAATGGATTATTTACCCATGCCTACCTTCTAATAAGAGTAACTATTTATCCCATACATTATTTGATTGTCCCTCATGCTTACCAAAGGAGGATGAATGTTATGTTCCTGTGGATCCTTTTGAAATATATACTTTGGATAAAACCTATGGAGGTTTTAATCCCACTATTTTTGAGCTTGATAGAAATTGTGTGTTTGTAGATCATGAAAAGTACTTGTTGGAAGATAACCCAAGAGTTTCCTTGAGTCTCGAAAGTTATTACTTCAGTAATGACCTCTCCTTATTCTTTTGTTTGATTTCTATGCCAAGAATGACCTCTAATGAGAGGGAAGTAAGATTTGGGGAGTTGCTGTCCCGAAACAGATTTCTATCCTCCACCAAAAAAATTAGTGAGGAGGCTCTGTAACTCGGATTGAGCTCAAAATTTACGAATAAATCCCCCAGTATGTTAGTTAATTTTGTTAGTTCAACACTTTTTGATTTGAGCAACAAAAGATGTTCGAAAAAAATCGGTTTGTACCTACTGGTCTGTTTTGACAGATTTCTGTCATTATTTGCATTTGCTTCTTATTGATTCCTTTTTGAGTTCTCTTCAAGTAAATATAGCTTTTTGAAGGATTTACTATAGTAGCTTGTGTTTTTAGTGAAAATACTTGCTATTCCAAAGCTTTGCCAGTGGATAAATATCTTTTGAATAAGCTAATATTGCTAATGAAGATTGTGTGAAGTTTTGTATGAAGGAAAAAATTTCAGGTGTGGAGAGAGAATGATGCAATGAGATGAAGAATCGACAAAAGCTAAAGCTTGGGGATGCCACCATGGTGTCACACCAATAAATATCCAAGAGGTACAAGCGTCAAAGCTTGGGGATGCCCAAGTCATCCCCTTCTTCATCCATAAAAAGCTCAGGTATGTCTAGACACTTCATTTTTATTGCTTTATGCACAGTTGTGTTGTTCTTGGAGCGTCTTAGTTTTCATTTGATTTGCTTAGTTTGTTTAGTTTGATTCAGTAGTTTTGACCCCTGCTCTCGCTGTGTTGTTTTGCAAATAAGTTTGCTTGGTGTTGGAAAGGAGTAGTAAGTTCTTGCTTGAAGTGCAAGAGGAGCTTGCATTGACTGTGACTTAGACTTTAGCATGACATGCTAGGTGTTGTTTTAGCATTATGCTTAGTTATTTTTGTTGTAGCATGTCTCGTTCCAAACAATTGGGATTGCTTAGTGTGCCTTAAAGAAATTATGCGTTGTTTTAGCATGCAAAAGATGATATTGTGGTATTCTCCTTTGATGTTTTGCTTGGGTTGACTTGGCACATGTTCACACCATGTTATGACTCTCACAAGTCACCATTAGCATCTATGATAATTTAGTCCTTGACTTGTAGTACCACTCTTTGCTTTGATTAGTATGCTTTGTTGCATTGCATAATTATGACCATTATTACTCTCTTAGTTGGTTGCTCCTAGTCTTTTGCTAGCCTCCACTTGTATGAGTAAGTTCTACTCATGCTTTTAACTCCCAACAAACCAAGTTATTCCAAAGTGTCCACTATAGATTCCTATGCATGGTGTGTTACACCATTCCAAGTATATTCTTGTTTTCAACTATCTTCCAATTAAAAACTATTTTGTTATGTGTAAACTTAGTGATTAAATCCCTCGTGAACTTGATGGCACACTTTATTCTTTGCCCCTAATAAACTTGAACCATTGAGGCAAGTTTGTGTACATGCTTGCACTTATAAGTTGGTATTAGCAGAACCGTGCTGTCACGGGGAACGTTTTCAACATTGCACGTGTACCTTGTTGTACTCAGTTGATATCATGTTCTTTTGTCTATGGATGTCACCGGTGTGAAATAAAGAGGGAACTTGTAAGTCCATGGAGTTTGTATCCTATGTTAGAGAAACGCCTGGGCCGCTAGCCTAAGCCATGCCTAATCATGGTGGAAACTTGCAGCATCACCATAGTAACATCTATGAAGCATTCTTCTTATAAAAAAAGAGACACATTGAGAAAAGAGGAAAGAGAGAAAAAAGCACCATATTCCCATGGTACATAAGAAGAATTGCTGAGATGCTCATTGCCTGCTTGCCTTGTCATTTTGGTTATGGGAAAGCTCCTGTACCATGTGCAAGGGGTACCCCGTTGGCGGTTCTCAATGATATGCAAATACTTATAGTGACAAGAACTTACCTGGACCCAAAGTTGAGTATGCATGAGGTGTGGCCCTCGTATTCAAGGGACTTGAGATTACCAACTTATACTTCATCAATCATATACTCCATCTTTGCCACTTTAATCTTAACCACTTCAAGATGCTTATGATAGGGGCAATGAGGGCTGAAAGCTAACAAGTACCATAATTTTTGGAAGATCTTTTTGAAACTTGTAATCCCTGCTTCCTTTTACAAAAAGGCCTTTCTTCCCCCACTATTGAGTCTCCACCTTCTACCTTTAGGCACCATTAAGAGAGCATAGTTGTCATTCTGTGTGCAGTGTTCCAAAGCTTATTAATTGATGCATATTGTGTTATTACTTGTTCTTGTGTTGCTTGTTTCTAGTCACCCTTGTGAACTTTGCAGGTGTCCTATGCATCTATTTGCTACTCTATGAGCGACAATTTGATTGCCACTATGCTATGTTTTCTACATGTGAAACAAACAAACGTTTTTCAATTCATACTATTCATGATTTTTGTTTGTAGCTTGTCATGTTACATGCATAGTTACTATGTCCTATTGTTAGAACTCCATCTTTCATGCACATGTTTAGAGTTCTTTGTTCCCATCTTTCAATGCTTGCAAGTGGTTGGATCTTTATTGGGAGGGTGCATGTCACCTCAAAAATTATTCTTTTTATCACTTACCTACTCGAGGACGAGCATGAGTTAAGCTTGGAGATGTTGATACGTTGGAATCGTATCTATAATTTTTGATGCTCCATGCTTGTTTAGTATCTACTTTGCTTTACTTGTCCACACTTTGAGGTGCTTTTTACATGTTTTCTGGTACTAACCTATTAACAAGTTGCAACAGTGCCAGATGCCTGTTTTCTGCTGTTTTTGGTTTCAGAAAAGTTAGTAAAGATATATATTCTCGGAATTGGACGGGACAAAGGACAAAGTCAATTACTTTCCGTGGGGAAAAAGAAGTCCAGAGGAGAGCCGGAGGGGCCAGCCAGGGGGGCAGACCCACCCCAGGCGCGGGTGGGCCCAGCCCCGCACCTGGCTAGGGTTTGGTGGCCTTGGCCACCTCCTCGTTCTCTCCCTTTACCTATAAGAAGCCCCTGATGCAGAAAGCCTTTATCGAGTTAGATACGAAATTATCCATCTTTGAAACAGGTATTAAGGTCGTCGATCTTTTAGCTCCTTATCGATGTGGAGGAAAAATAGGACTCTTTGGGGGGGCTGGAGTAGGTAAAACAGTACTCATCATGGAATTAATCAATAACATTGCCCCTCAGGACCCGATCAAATATCCATGAAACCGTCTGTAGCCGCTGCCACCATCGTCCCTAGATCGGGGGGATCTGAAGTTCTTCCCGGCACCCTGCTGGAGGGGAGATCATCCCGGAGACCTTCTCTCCGGTATGATGCATGAGTAGTTCCACCTTGGACTATGGGTCCATGTAGTATCTAGATGGTTGTATCTCCTCCTTTGTGCTTTTATGTATAGATCTTGTGATCTCCGTTCATGATCAAGATCTAATATATTTGTAATCATGCATGTTGTGTTTGCGGGGATCCGATGGATATTGAGATTATTATGTTGGTTTGATTAACGGTTTTGTCTTTATGATTCTATCATGTCTGTTTTGTTTGTGATATTGCATGCTCTCCGTTGTTAGTAGCTATCTTGGCCAAGTAGTTGCTAGTGACTCCAAGAGGGGGTATTTATGCTCGATAGTGGGTTCATGCCTCTAGTTTCCAAGGGAAGTGACAATAATCTCTTCGGTTGTAGATGTGATGTTGCTACTATGGAGAAAACAACGGTCTCTTGTTCATGGAACATGTGGATTGTTTACCTTACACACTTTGCTTAAAGCAGTTGTCTGTTGCTTACAACTTAATACTGGAGGGGGTTCGGATGATAACCTGAAGGTGGACTTCTAGTCATAGATGCAGTTGGATGGCGGTCTATGTATCTTGTTGTATTGCCCAATCTGATCTCATAGGATCTTTCTAACTAGTAATTGCATTGTTATGCCTTGCTCAGTTCCTGTCAATTGCTCTGCTGTAATTTGTTTATCCTTCATGCCATGTTGTTTATCTAAGGAGAGCACCTCTAGTGAACTATGAACCCCGGTCCAATCTTTACCATTGATACATCTTCCAGTGTTACTTGTTTACTTGATGCAAACCATTACCTTCCCCACCATACGTTTAATCCTTTGTTATAGCAAACCGGTGAGCTTGACAACCTCACTGTTCGTTGGGGCAAAGTCTTGAGTTTGTGTTGTGCAGGTCTTCGCGTTGCTTGCAACACCTATGTGACGTTTCCTTCCTCCTTCTAGTTTTATAACCTCGATCTCAACTGAGATAAAACTTGATGCTTGTTACTTCACACCTTGCTCTTGGGGTTCCCAACAGACTGTGCATAGACAGTCGTCAAGATTTTTTGGCGCCGTTGTCGGGGACTAAAGAAAGAAGCTCCCTCGTCAACAAGGCGTCATCAAATACCTAATTAATTAGGTTGTAGACTCATGTGGTCTTGTTATATGTGATGTTATGGTAAATAGCTAAGTTACTACCTTCCTCTTTTTTTTCATTAACTATCATGCCATGTCACCAATTTGCCTAGTAGGCATTGCATGTACATGCATGTTACTAGCTAACACTAGTAGAAAAGGGGGCTTCGGTTCAGTCCAGAGTCTAACACTAGTCCCGATTTGCTATGGCCGGGACTAGTATGAGAACTAGTCCCGGTTCGTACCATTTTAAGCCGCTAGGAGGCCGAGAAAAATCTAGTCCCAGGTCATTCCGGACCTTTAGTCCCGGGTCATGATACGTTCCGGGACTAAAGAATTGCGGACACGGGCAACACCCTTTAGTCTCGGGTCGTGATATTGAAGGGTTTCGCGGCATAGTAAATCAAAATTTTCTACGGATGCGAACAGAGGGAAAGCCAAGATCTATTCTAGGAGATGCAAACAACGAGAGAGATTGGATTAGATCTTCATACCCTTGAAGATTCGCACAACGGAACGCTCGGTTAACGGGTGATGTGATTTCGCTTCTCCTCCTCGCGATCCGATCCGATCTAGCACCACAAGTGGCGGTGCCTCCGTGAGATGCACACGTGCAGCACCTCGACGTCTCCTCCTTCCTCGGACCAGCAAGTATGGTGGAGAGACGGATTGGATCTACAACACGACGGCGTGGTGTATATGGTGGAGAATTTCTGCAGCAGGGCTTCGCCTACAAACAGTCGGGAGGGAGAGAGGAGGGCAGCAGGGCGGCTAGGGTTGGAGGGGAAGGTGTGGGGGTGGTGCGCCCCCAGCCCTCTTTATATAGAGGGGTGGGGCGGCAACCCTAGCCCCCTCCCCCAAGCCAAGGCCGGCGGCCAAGGAGGAGGAGTGGGGGGCAAGGAAACCCCCCCTTCTAGAAGCTCTATCTAGGGTTTAAACCCTCTTGGCCGGCTAGGACCTATGGTGCCTTGTGCCCCTGGACCAATGCGGCCAGGGCACTCCCTCATAGGCCCATGCCCCCTCCCAGAAGGTGTGTCCACGTTGGTCCCCTTCCAGAAGGTTCTAGAAGCTTCCGGTACAATACCGATTAACCCGGAACAATTCCGAACTCCAAAAACTGCACTGCCTTATATGAATCTTGTTCTCCGGACCACTCCGGAACCTCTCGTGATGTCTCGGATCCCATCCGAGACTTCGAACAAAAACTCATAAACCAATTATCCAATCTATCCTAGAGTCGAGACACGTTAAGTGTGTGACCCTGCGGGTTCGAGAAAATGCAGACATGATCTTCTATCAATAATCAACAGCGGGGTCTGGAAACCCATATTGACTCCCACACATTCATCGATGATCATATCGAATGAACCACGATGTCAGGATTCAATCAATCTCATATATATATTCCCTTCGTCTCGCGATATTTTACTTGCCCGAGATTCGATCGTCGGTACCGTCATACCTAGTTCAATCTCATTTACAGCAAGTACTTTACTCGTTCTGTAATCTGATATCACTTTGTGATTAACTCTTTAACCACATGCTTGCAAGCGGTGTTAATATCGATTACCGAGTTGGCCCGAAGTATATCTCTCCGACTTGGGAGGGACAAATCCCATCTCGATACATACAACCCAACAGATACTTTCCGATCACCTGAGAGACACCTTTATGATCACCCTCTCATAGGATGACGTTTGATGACCTCAAAGCTTTCTTCCGATACCAGGGAGTTGTATTATCTCATGGTCTAAGGAATACAATATTTGACATAAGAAAAGCTTCGCAAAGACGAACACGATGACACGATCTAATTGCTTCGCTTAGTTTGGGTCTGTCCATCATATCATTCTCCCAATGATATGATCTCATTATTAATCGACAACTCATGTCCATGGCTAGGAAACCTTGACCATCATTAATCAATGAGCTAGTCCATAGAGGCGTACTAGGGACACGGTGTTGTTCATAAACCACACAAGTATTAAAGTTTCTGCTTAATATAATTCTAGCATGGAATATAAACATTATCATGAACAAGAATTATAATAATAACATCTTTATTATTGCCTCTAGGGCATAATTCCAACAGTCTCCCACTTGCACTAGAGTCAATAATCTAGTTTACATTTGGCAACAATCTCACACCCATGGCAATCGAGGTGCGATCATGTTTTACATGTGGAAGAGGTTTAGTCAATGGATCTGCGACATCAGATCTCAGATGTACTTTGCTAATCTTCGATCTCCATCTCGCTATATAATCTCGGATTATATGAAACTTGCAGTTGATATGCTTGGTCTTTGGATGATATCTTGGTTCCTTAGCGAGTGCTATGGCGCCGTTGTTGTCACACAATATCTCCGTGGGTCCAACGCACTTGGAACCACGCCAAGCTCGATGATGAAGTTCCCGATCCAAACTCCTTCACTTGACGCTTCGATCAGCCATGTATTCCGCTTTCATCAGTAGATCACGCGATCACGCTTTGCTTGCGCCTTCTCCACAGCTCCTCCATTCAAAATATACACGTATCCTGTCTGAGATTTAGAATCATCCTTGTCGGTGTCAAAACTAGCGTCGACGTAACCTTTTATGACGAGCTGTTCATCACTCCCATAGACTAAGAACATTTCTTTAGTCCTATTTAGATACTTTAGGATGTTCTTCACGGCTGTCCAGTGTTCCACTCCTGGATCACTTTGATATCTGCTCGTCAAACTAAGAGTGTTGGACACATCCGGTCTAGTACACAGCATGGCATACATGATAGAACCTATGGCCGAGGCATAAGGCACTTTGCTCATAGCTTCCCTATCATTTACCGTAGCTGGACACTGAGCCTTGCTCAATATCTTACCTGACAACATAGGCACCGAACCTTTCTTTGCCTTATCCATTCTGAACCTTTTCAGAACTTTGTCTAGGTATGTACTCTGGCTTAAAGCTATCAGGCGTCTTTGTCTATCTCTATAGATTTTGATGCCCAATATATAAGCAGCTTCACCTAGGTCTTTCATTGAAAAACACTTGTTCAAATAACTCTTCACATCGTTAAGCATGTTGATGTCATTTCCGATAATCAATATGTCATCCACATATAGTATCAGAAACATCACCGAGCTCCCACTCACTTTCTTGTAGATGCAAGCTTCGTAGCAATTTGGAACAAATCCAAAGCTCTTGATCACTTGATCAAAAGGAAGGTTCCAACTCCGAGATGCTTGCTTCAGTCCATAAATGGAACGCTGAAGTTTGCATACTTTATCAGCATCCTTAGGATTGACAAAACCTTCGGGTTGTATCATATACAACTCTTCATCAATGTTGCCATTGAGGAAAGCAGTCTTGACATCCATCTGCCATATTTCATAATCATTAAACGCAGCAATTGCTAATAAAATCTGAATGGACTTAAACATCGCTACGGGAGAGAAAGTCTCATCGTAGTCAACACCTTGAACTTGTCGAAAACCTTTCGCGACAAGCCGTGCTTTATAGACGGTAACATTACCATCCGCGTCCGTTTTCTTCTTGAAGATCCAGTTGCACTCAACGGCCTTTCGGTCGCTAGGAAGGTCCACCAAAGTCAATACTTGGTTTTCGCTCATGGATCCCAATTCGGATTTCATGGCTTCTAGCCATTTCTCAGAGTCTAGGCTCATCATCGCTTCCTCATAGTTCGTAGGTTCACTGTCTTCTACTAACAAGACAGTCAAGACAGGGTTGCCGCACCACTCAGGAGGGGCACGCGACCTTGTCGACCTGCGACGTTCAGTAGCAGCATCGTCCGAAGCTTCATGATCCTTGTCATTAGCTTCCTCTATTGTTGGTGCAAAGTGACACCGAACAATTTCAGGTGCTGCACTACTCTCCAATTCAAGAGAAGGTTCAATAACCTCGTCTAGCTCTACTTTCCTCCCACTCACTTCTTTCGAGAGAAACTCCTTCTCAAGAAAGGAAGCGTTCTTTGCGACAAACACTTTGCCTTCGGTTCTGCGATAGAAGGTATACCCAATAGTTTCCTTAGGGTATCCTATGAAGACGCATTTCTCCGCTTTGGGTTCGAGCTTGTACGGCATCAACTTCTTGACGAAGCGCAGATCCCCAAACTTTAAGAAACGACAACTTAGGTTTAGCACCAAACCACAGTTCATACGGTGTCGTCTCAACGGATTTAGATGGAGCCCTATTTAAAGTGAATGCAGCGGTTTCTAATGCATAACCCCAAAATGATAATGGCAAATCAATAAGAGACATCATTGATCGGACCATATCTAATAGGGTTCGATTCCGGCGTTCAGACACACCATTGCGCTGTGGTGTTCCGGGTGGCGTGAGTTGCAAAACAATTCCGCTTGCTTTAAGATGCGTGATAAAATCATAACTCAAATATTCGCCCCCACGATCGGATCGTAGAAACTTAATCTTTCTGGTACGATGCTTCTTCACTTCATTCTGAAATTCCTTGAACTTTTCAAATGTTTCAGATTTATGTTTCATTAAATAGATATACCCATATCTACTTAAGTCATCGGTAAAAGTGAGAAAATAGCGATATCCACCGCACGTCGAAACACTCATCGGTCCGCATACATCGGTATGTATGATTTCCAACAAGTCCGTTGCTCGCTCCATCATACCGGAGAACGGGGTTTTGATCATCTTGCCCATGAGGCATGGTTCGCATGTGTCAAATGATTCAAAATCAAGAGACTCCAAAATTCCATCAGAATGGAGTTTCTTCATGCTCTTTACACCAATATGACCTAGACAGCGATTACCACAAATAAGTAGTATTATCACTATCTACTTTGCATCTCTTAGCCTCAATGTTATGGATGTGTGTTTCATCCCTTTAGAGATTTAGAAGAAATAAACCATTCACAATAGGTGCATGACCATAAAAGATGTTACTCATATAAATAGAACAACCATTATTCTCCGATTTAAATGAATAACCGTCTTGCAATAAACAAGATCCAGAAATAATGTTCATGCTCAACGCAGGCACATAATAACATTTATTGAGGTTTAAAACTAATCCCGAAGGTAAAACTAAGGAGAGCGTGCCGACGGCCATCACATCAACTCTTGATCCGTTGCCAACACGCATCATCACCTCATCCCTCGCAAGCCGCCGTCTATTCCGTAGCTCCTGTTTCGAGTTACAAATATTAGCAATTGAACCAGTATCAAATACCCAGGCACTACAACGAGGGCTAGTAAGTAAAACATCAATAACATGTATATTAAATATACCTTTGATGGTGCCAGCCTTCTTGTCCGCTAAGTACTTCGGACAGTTGCGCTTCCAGTGACCCTTGTCCTTGCAATAGAAGCACCGATTGTCGGCTTAGGACCGGACTTGAGCTTCTTCTCGGCGAGGCGATGCGCTTTCCACCGCCCTTCTTGAAGGGCTTCTTTGCTCCCACCTTTCTTAAAGGTGGGCTTGTTGACCATCAACACATGATTATCCTTTTGATGTCCACTTCCGCGCCTTGACTTTGCGAAGAGCTCGATGATCGTATCGATGGAACCAATCGATTATGAGTCACTACAAAACTTTTGTAGCCGGGAGGAGTGATTGCAGAACCTGTCAATCTTGAGATCCTCTGAATCGTGCATTCCAGTTGCTCAAGCGTTGAGTGTAGCCCGTCATCTTAATGGCGTGCTCACTAACGGAACTCCTTCCTCCATCTTGCGGTTAAAGAACTTCGGAGATCTCATATCTCTCAGAACGGGCCTGAGTCTGAAACATGGTTTTCAGCTCTTCGAGAATCTCAAAGGGCCTAGGATAGTCTTCAAAACGATTTTGAAGTTCCGGTTCCATAGCAAACAACATGGTGCTCTTAATCACACCGTAATCATCTTTCTTGGCCGATAGACAGCTTTCTCATCGGTAGTAGCGATTGCAAGAGGGCCACCTAACGCTTTCCCAAGGACATAGTCCTTTTGACCGCCAGAGAGAATGATTCTTAGATTGCGGAACCAATTGGTGAAGTTAGACCCATTGTTTTTAAGCTTTTCCTTCTCAGCAAAAACATTGAAGTTGAAGTTGGACTTAGCCATTTGATCTACAATATTTGCAAGTACAAATTAGACTATGTTCATGATAACTAGTTCAACTTTTAATCAAATTACTAGATGAACTCCCACTAAATTCAACATCCCTCAAGTTGTTTAGTGAACATGATCCAAATTCACCACACCTAATCCGATCATCACGAGAAGAGATGTGGTTTCAATGGTGGACAACGAAGTGTCGATCATATCATTCATATGACTCATGCTTAACCTTTCGGTTCATGTGTTCCGAGGCCATGTCTGTACATGCTAGGCTCGTCAAGTTAGACCCAAGTATTTCTGCGTGTGCAAAACTGGCTTGCACCCGTTGTATGTGAGCGTAGAGTCTATAGCACCCGATCATCACGTGATGCTTGGACACGACGAACTTTCGCAACGGTGCATACTAGGGGAGAACACAGTTTTTATCTTGATCTTTAAGTGAGGAATCAACTTATAATGCTACCGTCGCGATCTAAGCAAAATAAGATACATAAAGGATAAACATCACATGCATATAACTTTATGTGACATGGTATAGCCAATCTTCGCGCAATGATCTCCATCTTGTGCGTGCCGGCATGATCTCCATCACTCCACCATGATTGCCTCCACCACGAATAGCAACTACAACTATTGCTAACTACTTAGCGATAAAGTGAAACTATTACATGGCGCATAAGAAGTTGACACACAGGTCATACACAATTATAAAGACAACCATATGGCTCCTGCCGGTTGTGTACTCATCGACATGCAAGTCGTGAAACATTACACATGATCATCGCATACATTATACACATCACATCTTGGGCCATACCATATCACAGAAAACACTCCCTGCAAAAACAAGTTAGACGCCTTTACTTTGTTGTTGCATGTTTTACGTGGCTTATGGGAGTAGATGCTAAGAACGATTCTTACCTACGGAAAGCCACAACGGTGATATTATGGTTGCCAAAATCCGGTGTTAATCCCATGACAACTATAGTGAGAGAAACTGACATCCACCAGCCGCATGTGTGGAACAAGCCACCGCGTCAAGTGCGGAGCGGTCTCATGACGACGTCGCGTAAGGTTGGCCTGGACCGCTTCAATCTCACTATCCCGTGTCATAAGAAGAACACAAACAAGAGGCTTGCAACAGAAAACATCAACGCCCGCAACAACCATGTTGCGTTCTACTCGTGAAACACATCTACGCATAGATCTAGCTCTGATACCACTGAAGGGTTTCGCGGCATAGTAAATCAAAATTTTCTACGGATGCGAACAGAGGGAAAGCCAAGATCTAATCTAGGAGATGCAAACAACGAGAGAGATTGGATTAGATCTTCATACCCTTGAAGATTCGCATAGCGGAACGTTCGTCGGAACGTGGGTGATGTAGTCGTACTCGCTTCTCCTCCTCGCGATCCGATCCGATCTAGCACCACAAGTGGCGGTGCCTCCGTGAGATGCACACGTGCAGCACCTCGACATCTCCTCCTTCCTCGGACCAGAAAGTATGGTGGAGAGACGGATTGGATCTACAACACGACGGCGTGGTGTATATGGTGGAGAATTTCTGCAGCAGGGTTACGCCTACAAACAGTCGGGAGGGAGAGAGGAGGGCAGCAGGGCGGCTAGGGTTGGAGGGGAAGGTGTGTGGGGGGTGGTGCGCCCCCAGAACTCTTTATATAGAGGGGTGGGGCGGCAACCCTAGCCCCCTCCCCCAAGCCAAGGCCGGCGGCCAAGGAGGAGGAGTGGGGGGCAAGGAACCCCCCCCTTCTAGAAGCTCTATCTAGGGTTTAAACCCTCTTGGCCGGCTGGGCCCTATGGGGCCTTGTGCCCCTGGCCCAATGCGGCCAGGGCACTACCTCATAGGCCCATGCCCCCTCCCGGAATGTGTGGCCACGTTGGTCCCCTTCCGGAAGGTTCTAGAAGCTTAAGACAATACCGATTAACCGGAACAATTCGAACTCCAAAAACTGCACGCCTTATATGAATCTTATTCTCCGGACCACTGGGACCTCTCGTGATGTCCCGGATCCCATCCGAGACTCGAACAAAAACTCATAAACCAATTATCCAATCTATCCTAGCGTCGAGACATGTTAAGTGTGTGACCTGCGGGTTCGGGAATATGCGACATGATCTTCTATCAATAATCAACAGTGCAGAAACCCATATTGACTCCACACATTCATCGATGATCATATCGAATGAACCACGATGCCGATTCAATCAATCCCATATATATATTCCCTTCGTCTCGCGATATTTTACTTGCCGAGATTCGATCGTCGGTGCACGTCATACCTAGTTCAATCTCGTTCACAGCAAGTACTTTACTCGTTCGTAATCCAATATCACTTTGTGATTAACTCTTTAACCACATGCTTGCAAGCGGTGTTGATATCGACACCGAGTGGGCCAAGTATATCTCTCCGACTTGGGAGGGACAAATCCCATCTCGATACATACAACCCAATGAGATACTTTCCGATCACGAGAGACACCTTTATGATCACCCTCTCATAGGATGACGTTTGATGACCTCAAAGCTTTCTTCCGATACCAGGGAGTTGTATTATCTCATGGTCTAAGGAATACAATATTTGACATAAGAAAAGCTTCGCAAAGACGAACACGATGACACGATCTAATTGCTTCGCTTAGTTTGGGTTTGTCCATCATATCATTCTCCCAATGATATGATCTCATTATTAATCGACAACTCATGTCCATGGCTAGGAAACCTTAACCATCATTAATCAATGAGCTAGTCCATAGAGGCGTACTAGGGACACGGTGTTGTTCATAAACCACACAAGTATTAAAGTTTCCGCTTAATACAATTCTAGCATGGAATATAAACATTATCATGAACAAGAATTATAATAATAACATCTTTATTATTGCCTCTAGGGCATAATTCCAACAGATATGACCCGGGACTAAAGGGGTGCGGACGCGGGCAATTTAAAATGGCTATAACTTTTGCGAATGATGTAAAAAAACGTAGAACCTATCAAAATATGCAGAAATTTTTTTGAGTTCGATTTCAACAGTCTTAGGCCATTTGGGATTCTTTTAGATTTTTAAAATTCGAAAAGGAAAAAATGTTATTTAAAAAAATTTAGCAATTTTTTGCCATATTTGGATTCCTCACATTTTTCTGATAATATTGGATATATTATTTGTTGAATTTTGATTTATAGATTTAAAAATATTATTTATGCCATATTAAATGAATAAATGGCAAAAAATAAATAAAATATTATTTTATTTAGTTTTTTACTTTCATTAGATTAAAATATTATTATTACTTATTTATTGTTGTTTAATTAAATAGTTGTTTGTAATTTCAAAAAGTAAAGATGTATGACATATTGATATGGGCTAATAGATTGATATGATAGTGTTGACAATAAGGTACAAATGGGCTTCGCGCAAGAACATCATGATGAAACAGAGAAGTTAAGCGTGCTGGGGGTGGAGTAATGCTAGGATGGATGGACAACCAAGAAGTTTGACCATAAGTATAATTTGACCTAAGATTAAGTATAATTAGTGTTAAAAATGTTCCAAGTGAGAGGATTAACGAGTCAAACAATTCAAAAGTTCAAGAAAAAAATTCGAAAACAAATTTTGAAAAATAAATTTAAAAGAATGAAAAGAAAATTCTAGTCCGAGCCGTATTATGACCCGGGACTAAAGATCCTCCGTCCCCAACGCTGCAAAACGGTCATGTGGTGTCCTCTAGTCCCGGGTTGTAGCAAACCGGGACTAAAGGTCCTTATTCCATTAAACGGCCATATGGATTTCACAGTCCCGATGTAAAACTGAGACTATAGGCTCTTACAACCCGAGACTATAGGCCCTTTTTCCACTAGATATTTTCTTGGAAAATCAAACCGATAGGATGGTGCCCCGTAAATCAAGGGCGATCAATGAAATCACACCAAAATATGGCAATAGTCATACTGTACTGTCGCTAAAACCATACTAAGCAGTGTGATATGAATGATCTACAAGTACTAGGAAGTGAACAATTTTCTCGGTAGCAATTCATGCACAAGTAGTAGAAAATAGCAATGCAAAAGCAGAATGTTATTGGATCAATATATTGGTATAAACTTTGTTCTTCCGTAGCAACGCATGGATATTTAGTTTGTTTATATAAAAATAAAGTAGTAAATCGGTGATATGATTGAACCAAATAGATCAATTACCAGTTTTTAGCATAGATACTTACTCTTTCGTTAGCACGAGAGGATAATACATTTGACAAGAGAAACACTCAAGCCTATCGTGATCATACCATGCTATATGAAAGAGTAATACTTGACCCTCTAATACCTCACAACAGCCATGCCGCTACAAGACAATCTTTTCTCTTGGTTACGTCTTTGTCAATTTATTCTTAACAGATACTAAGAACATTACATAAGATCTGTAACCGACTCTTCTTATATAGTGTCTTCAAAGTAATATCTGTACTAGAAAATTTTGGATTTGCTGGTGAATCTTGATCATCTCTCCTATAAAATCAGACTAATTCACAAGAAACTTGGCATTTAAGTGGAATGCTAATGTCAACCTTGATCATCTAGGACCAATTCCCTGGAATGCTAATGTCAACCTCACAACTTAGCATTTAAGTGGAATGCTAATGTCGGAGCACTCCGAGTCGGTGTGGTTGGGTCCAGGGAGAGAAGAAAATGGGTGCCACGGCTCTCCTGCGGACGGTGGGCGAGGCGGGGAACCACGACGCCAGGCATGGCTGTGTGCCGGCCCTACTGGCGAAAGCAACACCTCCTGCCGCCGCCCTAAATATTGTGGGAGCGGGTGTGAGGTCTGGTCATGGTGTAGATCTGCAATGGTGATGGCCGTCGTGCCTACATATAGCGAGAAAAGAGCAGGAAGCCTGGGTAGGAAGCCGTGGAAAAGACGAAAAAAGCATGGCTGGCGGGAAAACACGTTGGTGAGCAATTTTGCCGCCGCATGGCCAGCGACGGGACGATGCTCGGGAGACGAGACGCCTATCTCACTACCAGGGTTCGGCCTGGGGCACAGGATGACAAGACGGGCCACGCCGGCGCAAAAAAATTGAAGGGCCAACTAGGTGTGATTTGAGCATCGGTATCCTTCATAGCCCTTTAGAAAGACTTTAGGATCCCGGGTGAAGATGCTTTAACAAAGTGGATCAAGGGGAAGAGAAGAGACATGCAGGCTATACCGAGTTGGCTGGTTGGGAGTTACTTCAGTTAAAAGGTACCCAAATTAAAGATGACCGTCCGACTGCCCGGAAGAACTGACCGGAGTAATTTTTGTGCACGCGAATAATTGGTTGAACATGTCAAAACCAATGTGTAGTGACGTAGGTTGTTGAGAAGCGAAGAGAACATGAAAGAAATAGCTGATGTGGCAGATTGCTGGTGTGGATAGACTGCATGTTAACACAAATAGATCAGTGGGATAATCTTTTTGATAAATAGATTAGTGACTTATATTTATATGTATCTAGATATAAAACATGTTTAGATACATGCAAATCTAGACAAATACAAGTCACTTGTTTCAAGATGGAGAGAATATTAAATAGTGTTTAAAAACATTTAAATTTAGACAAATCCACGACATCGTTTTTGAGACAGAGAAAGTACTGTACATTTCTGACGCTGAATGAGTACACAATTTCTATTTGGTAAAGAATCAACGGCCAAGCTTCTCTTGGCTTAGAAATAAGTACTACATCATAAAAGATTAGAATTAGAGACCCAATATTTAAGGTGTGCCACATAATAATGTGGGTATTTTCACAACCTTTTCTTTACAATTTGATATTTTGGCTACTCCCTCCGACCATATTAATTGACATGAATTTGTAAAAATTTAGATAAATCTATATACTAAATAGTGTTTAGATTTATCTAAATTTAAACTAATGTGAGTCGATTAATATGGATCGGATGAAATACAAAATTGATGACAGCCTGGTAAGAAAAATGGCTCCATTTGTTATATTCACGGCTAACTCCTGTCAGAGCCTGTGGATCACATGAATGAGGAATGAAGTACTACCAAAAAGTGTAGGAATGGTCGTCGTCGTTATAATCATGCAGATTGTACATTGTGCTCAAGCGACCAAGAACTTGTTAGTTCTCAGTCGATCCCGGTGAGTTGATTTTTTTTTTTTTGAGAGGATCCGGTGAGTTGATAGTACGTTTTGACTTGGAGCCTTAAGATTGTACGTGCTCTCCCACTCTGGCCCATGGGCCTTTGTTTTCTAGGCTACTAGCTCAATGATAACACAAACGACGATCAATTAGAAGAGTTTCACGAATTTCTTTGCAAAAGAGATTTTTTAAAAGATGGTAAAGAAAAATGAAATAATTATATTTACATGCAATTTTACTATTCCTTCCATTTGAAAATAAGTATCGTAGATTTGCCTAAATATGCATATATCTACACACTAAACCGGTTAGATACATACGTATCTAAACAAATATGGGACACGTATTTTCGAGCGGAGAAAGTAGTGCATATATAATTTGTAGGAAAAATCATTTTCAATCGGTCAAAATAAACAAAACCGATTAATAAATAAAGGGTGCTATTAATTCTCATATGACCAAGAATTAGGTCAATTCTCGGTTTACAAATCTCAGTTAACTCTAAAAGATCTTAATTACAATCTACTTGCAACGCCCATCTAGCAGAAAGCACGATGCAAATTCAACTGCCAGAGACATATTTTCTCGGTTGCAACTTATTTGTAGCTGTAAAAAACTCAGCTACAACTAAAAATGACCAGTTACAGTCTACTTGTAACTCCCAACTAACATGAACCACAATACAAATACAACGATTTTATCAGCTGCAACTTACTTATAATTCCCAACTAACATAAATCACAATACAAATCTAATGAATAGTAACTTTTTTACCCGTCACAGCCTACTTGCAACTCCCATTTAACATGAATTACGATACAATACAAATCTAGCGAGAGTAATATTTTTTATCAGTTGCAGCTTACTTGCAACCTGCTTACAACTCCAACTAACATGAATCACGATACAAAATCCAACAAATAGCAACATTTTTATTAGTTGCGGTCTATTTGCAACTCTCAACTAACATTAATAACGATACAAATTCAATAGATAATAACATTTTTTATCAGTTACAACCTGCTTGCAAATAGAAAAAAAATAGTTACGAACCAGCTGCAACTAAGAAAAATCTCATCTAGTATATCATGATGTATATTCAAGGGCTAGAAACATTTGGTTATCACTTGCAACCTACTTTCAACTCAAAGAGCTCAGTTATAACTCAGGTGCAACTACAAAATCTCAGTTGCAACCTACTTGCAACTGGCATCCAGCATGAATCACGACGCAAAACCATGGCAGAAAATGCTAGTTTCATTTTTATGGGAAAACTTAATCACAAAAGGTAATATAAAATTATTTAGAAATAAAAATAAGAAAATGAAAAGTGGAAATATAAAAGGGAAAAGAAAAAAGAAAAATAAAGATGAAAATAAATAAAACTGAAAACACAAAGAAAAAACATAAAAATGAAAAAATAATAAAATAATTATTTTGAATACCTTCATTTTTTAACCGATGGAACACTAAAGAAACAATTTTTGAAAGAGTCAACATAGTTGTACGATTAGGCGTGTGCACATACCAACATGCAAGCGGTTTAAAAAAGACAGAAAAAATCTTCCACATGAATCTGACATTAATTATACCGGCATGGAACAAAAGTACTAGGTCAGCAGCCCACAATAGCACGCGGAAACAACAGGCCGGCAGCCCACGCGCACACAGCAACAGCAGCAGCGCAGTCTCAGCCTGGAAATTGTCAAAGTAATCTACACAAATCTTTGGCACACAAATCCGATGGTAATCAAGGCGACTGAGATTTAGCTAGTTCTCAGGCGCCTGAGAACTAGCAAAACCGAAAACCTGTGATGATTTCTACACAAACTGCATGTCATTCTCTGAAGATCATGTCCCCGGGTTGGTACTGAGATTTGCAGGACTCTTTGGGCAGAATGCATCACAGGAACCAGCTGCAGCACCGGAAGCCAGACATCAAGCATCCAGGCTTCTGATCTGCTCCACCTTCGCGCCAACCGGGCTGCCTGCCAGTTCGTCCCCACCTCAACTCTCACCTGCTTGCCCTCGACCTTGTGGCTCAGGGTAAGCAGTCTCTTTGTCAGATAATTCCTCACCTGCGGCTTCATTTGATCACGTGAACTAGCTTCAGCACCCAAAGCGGGACAACACACATCCAGGCTGTGGATCTGCTATGCTCCCGCGCCAACCAAGCTGCCTGGAGGTTCCTCCTGACCTTGCCCTCCACTGTGTGACTCAGGGTTAACAGCCTCTTTGTCAGAGTGTTCTCCGCCTGCGCCTTCATTTGATCAACCTGCACCTGAAATGTATTTTGCTCAATTACATTCTGCAAAGAGAGAGTACATGCTATAATAAAGAGTGAATTCCACTTTTTACCCCCTAGTTATGCATTTGTGACACTAATTATCCCATCGAGTGAAAAAATGTCTGGATTACCCCTTTTATAACTTTTGAACCCTCATTTTCCGATGTGTGTCTATTGGGCAAGGTGTAAGGTGTTGACCGAAGTTTAAATTTATCAAGACGGTGATGAGGAAATGAAAATATGGATACAAGAAGTATGAACATGATTGTTGATCATGCCCTCTAATGTTACACATTTTACCACGTCACCCTGGCTTAACATGCCAGCTCTATGTAACAGAAATAAGCAAAGTGCTAAATTGGGATAAAAATGAGTTCAAAGGCTCTTAAATGAGATATTTCGATTTTAGTTCCACTAAATGGGGTAATTAGTGTCGCAAATGCACAATTAGGGGGTAAAAAGTGGAATTCACTCTATAATAAACAATGCAGTCCGTGATGCGGATTAGTGTTTTTGTCCTATGTTTTGGGTCGTAATATCAAATTCTCACTCAAGGTTAAGGTTTGGTGGTGATTCTAGATTGTTACTAGACAGCTGGGATTTGTTTCACAGGTTGAGATTTGAAAATACACTCTGAATGATGCAGCTAGTTCAGAATTTCAGATGGAAGCTGAGCAACTGTAAGTAAATTGACCTCTGTGGGTCTTATATTGGCTTCCAATTTGGGTTTCTGGCAGCTCTCTCATTCCGGTATCTTCACCTCCTTGCTCTGATATCTAAGCCATTATGACGAAAACAACATAATAAGATCCAAAAATGCAACAAAAAAAAGCCTTCCTTCAGAAGTACACATGAATACTTTGAAGAAAAGGAATATCTTTGCATCATGAACAAATAATTTTTAAGTGCATTTTTTTGGTCAAAAGTATACAGGAAAGGAAGAAGACTACTGTTCATAAAAAATAAAAAGAGGAAATTCTCTCATGCCTTGATGCAAGTAAACACTTCTTTGACTCTGTCCAGGTCATGCTTTGAACTCCTTTTGTGGGCTTCGTCTTTGCTGGCAACCGTGCTCTTCTCTGGCAAGGCGTGGATGAGATCATATTTGCTGGAGGATGAAATGCTCATCTTGCCCAACTTGCAGACCAAGTGCGGCGATCTCCCATCAGATCCTGATCTACAGCTCCCTCTCCAACACTGAAGGATGGGTTGAGGAAAGGCGTGGAAGCACTGGCAGGGTACTGCTCAACTTTGCTCAAGGCTGGCGACCGCTGTATCATCTCCGTGCCGACGTCCCTCATGGACACCGGAAACTTTCATGGTATAGGCTCATGTTTTCAAGTAGGTCATGTGGTTATGGAAGTCCATTATTACCCAGTATCCAAAAAATTGATTGTGTTGCTGCCAGCAGGATCAATGACTGTCTCAATAGGCACATGTGTGAACTTCCGGGGTCTACTATTGCTCATACTGTTGTACGTCATGACCATTAAGAACTCAAGAAACATACACTTGTCAATATCTGCATTGCTACCCCGGGGGTCATCTTCTGTCTCCCTATACGCCCAGTCAAGTATGTTCATTGTAGCATCGTCAAAGACAACAGAATCTTCTCTAAGCATCTCAGCCCACACAAGAGCCCGCCTTCCAAAACCTTGCTTACAGAAATGAGAGAAGAAAACATTAAGTGTGACGATATTGGGTTGAAAAGCCATCTTAATCAGTTTGCCAGTGAGAATCATAGCTCGATCCAAGACATCGTTGCAAATGCCATCCATCAATGTGTTGTATGTAACTGAATTAGGTGTGCAACCAACTGCAACAAGTTCATCCAGTGCTCTTGCTGCCCGATTCATTGAATGGTTGTTACAAAGGCTATGAATCCAAATATTATATGTGAAAACATCTGGATCACAACCATCTGCAAGCATCTTATTCATGAAAATCATGGCACCACTCATATCCTGGGCCTGGCAATATGCATTGATAATTGTATTGTACGTCACTACATCAGGAGTTAAGCCACCGCTACGCATGTCCAAGAAACGATTATTTACTATATCCAACCTTCCTTCTCTGCAAAAACCATCAATTAGAATGTTGCTTGTGAAAACATCGGGAACAAGACCACTCTGCCTCATCTTCTGCTCTAAATTCAATGCATCAGCCACATAGCCGACCCTACAAAAAGCAGATATGAGAGAGTTGTAAGTAATATTGTTCGGAACAAGTCCTCTTCTTGTCATCTCAACAAATGCCCGATAAGCCTCATTTACATGATCTAGCCTGCAGAGACCACTGATATATGCAGAGAAGGCAATAAAATCAGGCTGCACGCCAACTTTCACCATATCATCCCAGCATTTCAAGGCACCTTCTACATCACCAGATCTGAAGCATGAATCCATGTAAACGGTAAATGAGGTACCCACACAATATCCCTTACTAACCATATGTTCTAGCAGGAGTTGTGCATCATCTAGTCTTCTTTGGTTGCACAGTCCCATTATCAAGTAATTCAAAGTAGATGACAATGGTGCAAAGCCTATTTCTTTCATAATTCTATATAACTCAAGGGCTTCTTCTATGAATCCCTCCTTGCTATATGCAGCAATCAAAGCATTAAATCCTGCAACAGTCACTGGAACACCCTGCTCAATTGCACTACACACAAGCTGCTGGGCATCATCCAACCGGCCA
This sequence comes from Avena longiglumis, assembly GCA_030063025.1. Taxonomy (NCBI): domain Eukaryota; kingdom Viridiplantae; phylum Streptophyta; class Magnoliopsida; order Poales; family Poaceae; genus Avena; species Avena longiglumis. The sequence goes on along the minus strand of CP125975.1, from coordinate 414,090,877 downwards.
TCCCAACAAAGCCTACAGACCACCATATCTACACTATCTGCTGATATCTGTGAACCCTCCTCCTGCTCATGCGATAACTGCACAGCCTTCCCAAACTTGTAAGCTCCGGCAGAAAGAATGTTGAAGGTCCAGCAATCCGGCAGCAATCCCCTTGCCTTCATCTCCCTGCAGGCCGCATTAGCCTCATCCATCCTTCCAGCCTTTGCATACCCATCAATTAAAACATTAAAAGTGATTGTATTTGCTTCGATTCCCGCATTCACCATCTCATCAAACAGCCTCCTCGCCTCCACCATATTCCCACCATGGCAAAGCGCGTTTACCAGTATATTATACGTCACGACCGTCGGCTCACACCCTGACTTGTGCATCATTTCGTCAAACAGCTTGAAAGCATCCCCTGCCTGCCCAAACATACAGTGACCCTTGATCAGGATGTTATAGCTGCACGCATCCGGGATAATGCGGAACCTCCACATGACGCTGAGCAATCCCGCGGCGATGTGGACGAGCCCTCGGTGGCAGAACCCAAGGATCATAGCATTGAAGATGGGCAGGTTCGGGAGCGGGCCCCTCGCTGTCATTTCCACGAACACCTTCCACGCGGCCCGGACCTCACCCCCACAGAAGAGCAGACGCAGCAGGGTCGCGAGCTGGAAGAGGCTGGGCGTCTTTCCGCATCCGCGTACGCGCGAGAGCACGACGAGAGCCTCGGACGGCATGCCGGCGGCAAGGAAGGCATTGAGCGCGGGGCGGAGGGCGGCGTACGGATCGCCAAGGGAGGCGCACCAGGCGAGGAGGTGTGGGGAGGCGGCCGGGAGGAGGGCCGCGAGGAGGATTGAGGCGAAGGTGCGCAGCGGCGGGGACAGGGCGGCGAGTTGGGTGGCGGCGGCGAAGCGAGCGGGGAGCGTCGGGGGCGACGGGGATGTGGGTGCGAGGGCGTGGAGAGCAAGGTGGCATTGCAGGGAGGTCTTGAGGAAGCGCACGAGGTCGAGGAGGGCGTCTCGGCGGATGGGGGCGGGGAGGGAGAGGTGCCGGGAGGATGAGTCGGAGGGGAGGAACTGCGCCGTGGCGTCGTAGGAGGAGGAGGAGCAGCGATGGGAGGAAGAGGAGGAGGCCGTGGCCGCGGTGGTTGTAGTGGAGATGTGGTAGGGGAATAAGAGATTCCTCCGCCGGGATGGTTTCGCCGCCGCGGCGAGGCGGCGCATCGGGCGCCGGCGGCGGAGGGGAGAGAGTGGGAGAGAGGGAAACTGCGGACGGGCGGGCGGCAATGGAAACTGTGGTACTTGTTGACTATGATGCCAACTACTGTGCCCCGTTGGATTCTTGACGGGCCGACCAGATCAACCCAAGCCTTTTTGTTGTTTCAAAACATGTAATTTTCTTTTATATAAATAAACATGTAAAATTTTCTTCCGTGGATGAAAAAGATCTATGTATGTTGGTTGATACATGTTGTCACTTGCAATATTCATTCAAACATATGAAATTTTCTGCCATGTGTCTCGTCAGTCCTCTTCTACTGGTTGTGTTTTTTTGGTTGAACTGGAATTAAATTTTCCCTTAACCAGAATGCTCAGCAATATCGCTGGCCACCTCAACAGATACAAAGTCTGGTGCTGTATCAACACATCCAACACAATCGTCCTCTATTTTAGACTTAAATTGGGCTAAAGAATGAGCTACTTTATTACAACCACGTCTACAAAACGTAAAGCTAGATGAATCAAAGGAAACAATACATTTACTTCTTGCTTCTCGAATCAACACTCCGACCTACCTCCGAGAGATCGTGACCGCTACTCCCTCCGTTTTAAAATATAATATGTTTAAATTTGTAAAGCAAATATATCTAGGCTATTTTTAATATGTAGGTTCACTCATGTTTAGAATGAATCTACACAGTAAAGATACATTTTATTCACAAACCTAAAACATCTTATATTTTGAAACAAAGGGAGTAGAAGAAAGAGCGCCCACCAGCACTTGGCAGTCCGATTTGAAGAACACTCTCGATAGACCCAGTGCTTCGGCTCCCTCAATTGCAGCAATACAGGCTTCCGCTTCAGCTTGGAAAGCACTGAGCAGGTGTCTCAGTTTGCCTGGCACTGCAGCAATGAACTCACTGTTCTCATCTCTAACCACAAAACCCCAAGATCCTTCCTTCAGCATCTCCCAGAAAGCCGCATCAAAATTAACTTTCACCTGATTCATGCTCGACTTCTTCCAAGTATCACACAAGGGGAGGCTTCCGTGGCTCCGTCCTTTGCTTTAAAAGAAACCTCCATTCCTGCTTTAAACGGGAAAGAATGTTTCTAAATAATATGGCATAGTTGCGGCGCCGATAGCTCCATTTCACTGGCGTTTATTTTATTTCGATTCGTCCACCAATACCACAAGAGTATGCAGGCCATCAGTTTTCTCTCCTTCGGTAGTTTCAGAATAATACTCATCATTTACATTGCATTAGTGGCTGCTACACATTCCAGCCTTACATCCTCCAACAGCAGCTCACGCCATATTGGCTTTACTTTCTTACACTTGTAGAGAAGATGTCCACCATCCTCATCCATCCTATAGCAGATCGGACACCTTGTATCCAGCTCAACATGTTTCCGTTGAATATTCATTCTTGTTGGGAGGCTATTGTGGCTTAATCTACATAAGAAAATGCGAACTTTCCCCGGCAGGTCCAGACTCTAGATTTTGCTCCATAAGGGTGATCGGACAAGAGGTGCTTCCGACGTAGATACATCCTTATCAAGCCGACAGTCCCTGATCTTAACACCCAATTTATATTGACTTTACCGAGAATATGCCTTTCTTATCCAGGTGCCAAGCCACCATATCCTCCATGCCATGTCGAATTGGGATAGGCAGAATCCCTTTGATATCTTCAGCACAGAAAAGGTTGCGGATCGTATCCTAATCCCATTGACCAGTGATTGGATTTAACAGATCACACACGTATATCTTCCTCGATCTCATTCGGTGTCCTAACTCGTCTGGTCTTCCCACCTGGTATCCATGGGTCACGAAACACATCAATGTTCTCCCCGTCCCCCACTCGTCAAATAATTCCCTCCTTGAGTAGTTCCATCCCTCTGAGAATACTCCGCTAGGTATAGGAGATCCCTGGCTTGGGTTGCACATGTAGAATGGAAGTATCCGGGAAATACACGGCCTTGAGCACAGTGCAACAAAGAGAGTCGGGGTTTTGTAGTAGCCGCCAACTCTGTCTTGCAAGCATCGCCATATTGAAAATATGCAGATCCCTAAATCCCATACCCCCATCTTGCTTAGATTTCATCAAGCTATCCCACCCTATCCAATGACATTTTTGTAGGGGTTCGTAGCATGGAAAACAAAAATTTTCTATCGCATACAAACAAACAAGCCAAGATCTATCTACTAGATTGTAGCAACGAGTCGATGGTATAACTTACCCTCGAAGATTCCAAAGCGTTTAACGAGAGCGGATTCTCGTGGGTGATGTAGTCGTACTCTTCCCGATCTCAAGATCGTGTAGACGATCCTTCCAAATACCACGTTAAGCGGCCTCCCGATCGGTCACACGTTCGGTACTCGACGAAGACCTTCCTCTCCCTTGTTCCAAAGTGATGGAGGTTGTAGCACTCTCCTCGCGATTCCCGGAAGACAACGGCGTGGTACCTAAGTAGAGGGAGATCCCGCAGGCTTCGCCTAAGCCGGTGCAGTATGGTGGAGCTTATGAGAGAGAGGATTAGTGGCCTAGTAATTAGACACACCAATTAGAGGGCTCTAAACCAATTAGAAGGCTCTAAACTGTTGGCTAAAGCAATTAGAAGCTCTAAACCAAACAATCTAAACCGGAGATCTAGAGTAGAAAGTATTGTGTCTATGGAGGAGCCCCTCCTTTTATGGGAGGGGGTCCTTGGCCAGGAGGGAGGGAGTCCCTCCCCAACTCGGCCTAGGGTGGCGCCGCCTGGAGGAGTCCAACTCCTCCTCCAGTTGGTTCCAACTCCTCTTGCTTGTTTCCCACAGTTTCTTGTTTTGGCGTTTGACTTTCAAACCGGACATTTGACTTTTCTGTTTTAGGATTCAATTTAATCCTTTATTTGGGACAATAACACATAGTACATGATGCAATCATTCAATGAGCAATGACACATTCATGTACCCTTCCCCGAGTCTTGGGACAATCCGAACCTTCTAGAACATTCCGATGAAAACACCTAATCATTCCCGAACTCCAAACGGGACTTTCCTTATATGAATCTTATTCTCCGGACCATTCCGGATCACCTCGTGATATCCGGATCCCATCCGAGACTCGAACAACATTCGTCTCTTTCTCATAATACCATAACTACTCAAACAACGTCGAATCCTTAAGTGTGTCTCCCTACGGTTCGTGAATTATGCGGACATGATCGAGACACTTCTCGAACAATAACCAATAGAGGAATCTGGAAATTCATATGGCTCTACATATTTCAACGATTACTTTACGATCGAATGAACCACTTACATACGATACCAATTTCCCTTTGTCTCACGATATGTTACTTACCCAAGGTTATGATCGTCGGTATCTCTGCATACCTAGTTCAACCTTGTTCTTGATAAGTACTCTTTTCTCGTTCCGTGATATGTGATCCCTTGTGACCAAGTCACATGCTTGCAAGCTAATTGGATGACATTCCACCGAGAGGGCCCAGAGTATATCTATCCGTCATGTGGATGGACAAATCCCACTCTTGATCCATGTGTCTCAACCAATACCTTCCGAACACTCAATGCCACTTTTATAACCACCGAGTTACGGTGTGGTGTTTGATGTCATCAAAGCATCCATCCAGCAAAGGTGATATGCATGATCTCATGGTCGAAGGAATTAGGTTACTATGTATCAGAAAGCATATAGCAATTGAACTAATGAAATGACTTGATCTTTATGCTACGCTTATCTATAGGAGTATGTCCACCATATCATTCTCCTAACGATATGATCTTGTTGTTGATAACATCTCAATGTTCATGATAGGGAAACCACAATCATTAATCAACCAACAAGCTAGTGAATTATAGAGGCTATACTAGGGACTTCAAATTAAGTTTACAAAACACACAAGTATCAATGTTTCCTTGTTAATACTATTATAGCATGAATGTAAACATTTATCATAAACACAAAGATATAATAATAACTATATTTATTATTGCCTCTAGGGCATATCTCCAACAGCCTCCCACTTGCACTAGAGTCATCTAATCTAGATTACATGGTAATATACCAACACCCATGGCGGTTTGGTGTTGGTCATGTTTTGCCCTGGAGAGGTTTAGTCAACGGATCCGCCACATTCGATCTGTGTGTACTTTGCAAATCTTTATATCCCCATCCCGGATATGTTCTCGAATAGCGTGAAAACGCAGCTTGATATGCTTCACTTCTTGTGTGACCTTGGTTCTTGCGCATTGGCTATGGCGCCCATGTTATCACAAAGATAGACATTGGGTCCACAGACTTGGAACCACACCCAGCTGTAATGAACTCTTTCATCCATATCGCTTCTTGTGAAGCCTCCGGCAGCCATGTATTCCGATTCAGTTGAAGATCTCGCCACAACGCTTTGCTTTGCACTCCTCCAGCTAACTGCTGCACCATTCAAAATAAATACGTATCCGGATTGTGATTTAGAATCATCTGGATCGGTGTTCCAACTAGCATCGGTGTAACCATTAACAACGAGCTGTTCATCACCTCCATAAGAAAGAACCATATCCTTAGTTCTTCTCAAGTACTTAAGGATGTTTTTGACCGCTCCAATGATCCACTCCTGGATCACTTTGATATCTGCTAGTTAAACTAACAGCATATGCAATGTCGGGTCTAGTACATAGCATGGCATACATTAGAGATCCTATGGCTGAGGCATAGGGAGTCTTACTCATCCTTTCTCTATCTTCTGCCGATGTCGGACTTTGAGTTTTACTCAAGGTCGTATTGGGCAACATGGGCAAGAACCCTTTCTTGCTTTCCTCCATTCCAAATCTCTTTAGAACTTTGTCCAAATATGTACTCTGTGACAATGATATTTGGCGTTTCGATCTATCTCTATAAATCTTTATGCCTAATATGTAAGCTTCGCCAAGATCCTTCATTGAAAAACTATTATTCAAATATTCCTTGACACTATTAAGAAGGTCTACATCTTTCTCAATCAACAATATGTCATCCACATACAGGATTAAGAATGCTACAGAGCTCCCACTCACTTTCTTGTAAATACAAGCTTCTCCATAAGTTTGTATAAAACCAAAACTTTTGATTACCTTATCAAACGTTGATTCCAACTTCGGATGCTTGCTTCAATCCATAGATGGACCGTTGAAGTTTGCATGCCTTGTTAGCACCTTTAGGATCGACAAAACCTTTGGGTTGCATCATATACAACTCTTCATCAATGTCTCCATTGAGGAATGTTTTGACATCCATCCGCCATATCTCATAATCATAATATGCGGCGACTAACATAATCCTCACAGACTTTAGCTTCGCATCGTGAGAAAGTCTCATCGTAGTCAACTCCTTGAATTTGTCGAAACCCTTTTGCGACAAGTCGAGCTTTATAGACGAACATTACCATCAAGATCTGCTTTCTTCTTGAAAATCCATTTGTTCTCGACAGCCTTCCGCCATCCGGTAAGTCCACCAAAGTCCATACTTGGTTTTCGTACATGGATCCAATCTCGGATTTCATGGCTTCTTGCCATTTATTGGAATCGGGCTCATCATCGCTTCCTCATATGTCTCGGGTCATCGGTGTTGTCCACCACCATGACATTCATAACGGAATCATACCAACTGGAGTGGTACGAGTTCTCGTTGACCTCCGAGGCTCAGAGCAACTTCAACCAAGTTTCATGATCATCATCATTAGCTTCCTCCTTATTGGCAGTGCACCACAGAACTTCTTCCGGTCTTGCGCTACTCGCAATTTCGAGAGAAGGTTCAACAACCTCGTCAAGTTCTACTTTCCTCCCAAATACTTCTTCGAGAGAAATTCTTCTCTAGAAAGGATCCATTCTTAGCAACGAATGTTTTGCCTTGGATCTATGATAGAAGGTATACCCAATAGTTTCCTTCGGGTATCCTATGAAGACGATTTTTCCGCTTTGGGTTCAAGCTTGTCCTATCAGAACTTCTTTACATAGGCTTCAAGATCCCCAAACTTTAAGGAACGACAATTTAGGTTTCTTCCCAAACCATAATTCATACGGTGTCGTTTCAACGGATTTAGACGGTGCCCTATTTAAAGTGAATGCGTCGTTTCTAATGCATAACCCCAAAATGATAGCGGTAACTGTAAGTGACATCATAGAACGAACCATATCTAAGAGAGTTCGATTCACGTTCGGACACACCATTACTGTTGTGGTGTTCCCGGTGTCAATTGTGAAAGTATTCCGCACTTCTTTAAATGCTCGCCAAACTCGTAACTTAGATATTCACCTCCACGATCAGAACGTAGAAATTTAATCTTCTTGTTACGTTGATTCTCTACCTCACTTTGAAACTCCTTAAACTTCTCGAAAGTTTCGGACTTATGTTTCATGAAATAGATATACCCATATCTACTCAAGTCATCTGTGAAGGTAAGAACATAACGATAACCACCGCGCGATGCTACACTCATTGGACCACACACATCGGTATGTATGATTTCCAATAAGTCCGTAGCTCGCTCCATCATACCGTAAAATGGAGTCTTAGTCATTTTTCCCATCGACATGCTTCGCATCTTTCAAGTGATTCAAAATCAAGTGATTCAAGAAGTCCATCGAATGGAGTTTCTTCATACGTTTCACTCCGATGTGACCAAGACGACAAAGGCCACATATAGGTCGAATTATCGCTGATTTCAAACGCTTAGCCTCAATGTTGTTGATATGTGTATTTCCACCATCGAGATTCAATAAGAATAGACCATCTATCAAAGGTGCATGTGCGTAAAACATATTACTCATATAAATCGAACAACCATTATTCTCGACTTAAACAAGTAACCGCCTCGCAATAAACAAGATCCCGAGATAATGTTCATGCTCAACGCAGCACTAAATAACAATTATTTAAGTATAAAACTAATCCCGATGGTAGATGAAGGGGTAGCGTGTTGACCGCGATCACATCAACCTTTGATCCGCTTCCACGCGCATCGTCACCTCGTTCTTCGCTAGCTTCCGCTTATTCTGCAAAGACCTGCTTCGAGTTACAAATATGAGCAACCGAACCAAGATCAAATACCCAGCACTACTACGAGTACTAGTGAGATACACATCAATAACATGTATATCGATATACCTTTCTTCTTGATGTTGCCGTTCTTCAGATCCGCCAAGTACTTTGGGCAATTCCGCTCAAAGGACCTTCTCCCTTGCAGAAAAGCACTCGGTTTCGTGCTTAGGTCCAGCCTTGGTCTTCTTCGGCGTGGTAGCTTTCTTACCACCCTTCTTGAAGTGTCCTTTGCTTAGACTTGCCTTTCTTGAATTTGGTGGTCTTATTGACCAACAACACTTGGTGCTCTTTCTTGATCTCCACTTCGCAGATTTCAACATGGCAAAGAGTTCGCAACGTCTTGTTCATGTTCTCGCATGTTGTAGTTCATCACAAAGTTCTTGTAACTTGGTGGTAGTGATTGGAGGACACGGTAAATCCCCAAAGCATTAGGAATCACAATACCCAAGCTTTGAAGTTTGTTTGCATGCCTGCACATCTTAAGCACATGCTCACCGACGAGCTGCCCTCTTCCATCTTGCAGTTAAAGAACTTTTCGTAAGCCTCATAGCTTTCAATTGCCGCATGAGTCTCAAAAATCAATTTGAGATCCTCGACAATATCATATGGGTCCGACTCTTCAAACCTTTTCTCAAGCTCCGATTCTAAACCATACAAGATAGCACATCGAACTATGGAGTACCGATTCTTCCGAGCGAGGTAAACGCGTTCTTTACTTCATCGGAGCATCACCGCAGTGGGTCACCCAAATGTGCATCCAAAGACATAGGTCAAATTACCACCGTGAGGACAATCCTCAAATTGCGGAACCAATCCGCCGGTTGCTTCCATTGTTTTTCAACTTTTCTTTCTCTAGGAACGCATTAAAATTGATGGTAGGGCTGCCATTGATCTACAACATATTTGCAATAGTTTAGACTAAGTTTATGACAAATTGAGTTCAAATTAATTAATGAAATTAAACTAGGTGAACTCCCACTCAAAACAATATCCTCACATTGTTTTAGTGATCACATCGAACCAAATCCACTACATCAACACCGATCATCACGAGAGTTGATATAGTTTCAATGGCGAACAATCATCATGTTCATCATATCTACTATACGATTCATGCTTTACCTTTCGTAATCCGTGTTCCGAGACCATGTCTCACATGCTAGGCTCGTCAAGATCAAACCTTAGTTTCGCATGAGCAAATCTGGCTTGCTCACGTTATACACTTGCGTAATCTAGAACACCCGATCATCACGTGGTGCTCAAACAACAAGCTTTAGCAACGGTGCTAACTAAGGGTGAACACTTTATGATTTGAAATTGATGTGCATGAGGGATCATCTTATAATGCTACCGTCTACTAAGCAATACAAGATGCATAAAGGATTAACATCACATGCAATTCAATATATATGTGATATGATATGGCCTTTCTTCTTCGTGCTTCGATCTCCATATTCAAGCACGAATATGATCTCCATTATCACCGCATTGCATCAAGGTCAATGACGCTTCTCCATGGTTGTCGCCCACCGCTTCAACTATTACAACTACTTTGAATAGACACGTGTCTTAATGTAAATTAAAGACAACCATATATTCTCGCCGTTGTCGACTTACAATAAGGAACATTGCATACATCAAATATAATCACAATCATGGCCATATCACATCATCAGACACCCCCGCAAAACAAAGTTAGACGCTTCTACTTTCTTTGCATATTTTACGTGGTTTGGGGCTTTCAATAAGTGTCGTTCTAACTTACGAACAAGAACCACAACATTGATACTAGCATTGTTGATCACCCGTTGTAAATTGGATCTTAACTATGCTAGGAGAAACATGCACATAAAGCCACTTATGCAATACAAGTTACATGTCAAGCGTGGAGCAAGTCTCATGAACGATGTCATGTAAGGTTAGCCCGGCCGCTTCATCCCAACATACCGCAAGATGCAAAGTACACAAAAGCAATCTACAATAAAAGCATCAACGCCCACAATGACCATTGTGTTCTACTCGGCAATGATCTACATATAGACACGGCTCGATACCCTTTGTTGGGGTTCGTAGCATGGAAAACAAAAATTTTCTATCGCATACAAACAAACAAGCCAAGATCTATCTACTAGATTGTAGCAACGAGTCGATGGTATAACTTACCCTCGAAGATTCCAAAGCGTTTAACGAGAGCGGATTCTCGTGGGTGATGTAGTCGTACTCTTCCCGATCTCAAGATCGTAGACGATCCTTCCAAATACACGTTCCCAAGCGCTCCCGCAATCGGTCACACGTTCGTACTGACGAAGACCTTCCTCTCCCTTGTTCCAAAGAAAATGGAGGTTGTAGCACTCTCCTCGCGATTCCGAAGACAACGGGCGTGGTACCTAAGTAGAGGGAGATCCCAGGCTTCGCCTTAAGCCGGTGCAGTATGGTGGAGCTTATGAGAGAGAGGATTAGTGGCCTAGTAATTAGACACACCAATTAGAGGGCTCTAAACCAATTAGAAGGCTCTAAACTGTTGGCTAAAGCAATTAGAAGCTCTAAACCAAAACAGCTCTAAACCGGAGATCTAGAGTAGAAAGTATTGTGTCTATGGAGGAGCCCTGCCTCCTTTTATGGGAGGGGGTCCTTGGCCAGGAGGGAGGAGTCCTCCCCAACTCGGCCTAGGGTGGCGCCGCCGAGGAGTCCAACTCCTCCGTGTTGGTTCCAACTCCTCTTGCTTGTTTCCCAGTTTCTTGTTTTGGCGCTTGACTTTCAAACCGGACATTTGACTTTTCTGTTTTAGGATTCAATTTAATCCTTTATTTGGGACAGCAATAACACATAGTACATGATGCAATCATTCAATGAGCAATGACACATTCATGTACCCTTCCCCGAGTCTTGGACAATCCGGAACCTTCTAGAACATTCCCGATGAAAACACTAATCATTCCCGAACTCCGAAACGGACTTTCCTTATATGAATCTTATTCTCGACCATTCCGGATCACCTCGTGATATCCGGATCCCATCCGAGACCGAACAACATTCGGTCTCTTTCTCATAATACCATAACTACTCAAACAACGTCAATCCTTAAGTGTGTCTCCCTACGGTTCGTGAATTATGCGGACATGATCGAGACACTTCTCCAACAATAACCAATAGAGGAATCTGGAAATTCATATGGCTCCCACATATTTCAACGATTACTTTGATCGAATGAACCACTTACATACGATACCAATTTCCTTTGTCTCACGATATGTTACTTACCCAAGGTTATGATCGGTATCTCTGCATACCTAGTTCAACCTTGTTACGATAAGTACTCTTTTCTCGTTCCGTGATATGTGATCCCTTGTGACCAAGTCACATGCTTGCAAGCTAATTGGATGACATTCCACCGAGAGGGCCCAGAGTATATCTATCCGTCATGTGGATGGACAAATCCCACTCTTGATCCATGTGTCTCAACCAATACCTTCCGAACACTCAATGCCACTTTTATAACCACCCGCCACGGTGTGGTGTTTGATGTCATCAAAGCATCCATCCAGAAAGGTGATATGCATGATCTCATGGTCGAAGGAATTAGGTTACTATGTATCAGAAAGCATATAGCAATTGAACTAATGAAATGACTTGATCTTTATGCTACGCTTATCTATAGGAGTATGTCCACCATATCATTCTCCTAACGATATGATCTTGTTGTTGATAACATCTCAATGTTCATGATAGGGAAACCACAATCATTAATCAACCAACAAGCTAGTGAATTATAGAGGCTATACTAGGGACTTCAAATTAAGTTTACAAAACACACAAGTATCAATGTTTCCTTGTTAATACTATTATAGCATGAATGTAAACATTTATCATAAACACAAAGATATAATAATAACTATATTTATTATTGCCTCTAGGGCATATCTCCAACAATTTTTTTCTATCATCCTGCTGACTCCACCAGTATTGACAAATCATCTTGCTTATATCATCACAAAGGGCTTTTGTTAGATCAAAGCACGACATCGCGTAGGTATGGCTTGATCTACAACTTTAATCAAAATTTCCTTTCCTGCCTTCGACAAAAGTCTCTCCTTCTACCCCTGAATTTTCTGCCATATCCTTTCTTTAAGATATTCAAACTCCTTTCGTTTTGATGCTCCCAAATGCACCAGAAGCCCAAGATACCTCTGGTTAAAGGATTCTCGAGGGATACCAAGGACCCCAAGTACCTTATGTTTGGCTCGCTGGCCCGTACCTCTACTAAATATTACTGACGATTTATCCTTATTAATCATTTGCCTATACTGTAACTCATACAAGGCAAGAATTTACTAGAGCTTCATGGCATTACGTGTTAGCTCTCACTACTATCACAGAGTCATCAGCAAAAATAGGTGATTGATCTTTGGAGCACCCGGGCAAAGTTGAATCCCTTGCAACAATCCATCCTCCTCCGCTGCTTTAAGCAAAGCCAACAGGCCCTCCGCACACAGGATAAAAAAATATGGTGATAGAGGGTCTCCCTGCTTGATCCCTCTCTCGTCGGTAAAGGGATTCTCGAGCTTTCCATTTACCTTCGCCTGGTAGGAGACAGATCATACACAACTAATAACAAGCTTAACCCAAGGTTTCACAAACCCCATTTTATTCATAATCATCTCCAGGAAGCACCACTCCACCCTATCGTAGGCTTTACTCATGTCGAGTTTCACCGCCACCAATCCATCTCTTTCACCCTTCCTCTTGTGCATCATATGAGTGATCTCATAAGCGAGGAGAACATTGTTTGTAGTCTATTTGCCAACACTTTTGAAATTAATTTGTATAAAACATTGCAGAGGCTTATTGGGCGGAATTGTGCCACCCTCTCTGGATTATTAAGCACAATCGTAGTAACATTCCAACCTGAGGGCATACTTCCACCATTCAGCACTACCAACACCTCCTCTTGAACTTTTGGTCCAATCATAACCCAAAATTTCTTATAGAAAATAGCAGGCATACCGTCTGGACCTGGGGCTTTGAGATCGCCTATAGAGTCCAAAGCATCCTTCACCTCATCACCCTTAAACTCTCTTGTCAACAAATTATTCATACCATTTGTTACTGTGTTTGGCACATGACACAACAACTCAGCATTTTCAGGTCGCACATGACACAACAACTCAGCATTTTCAGGTCCTGCAGAAGACATGAACAAACTTTTGTAGTGATTAGAAATAAAAAGCCCTAACTCCTCTCCCCCGCTACACCTCCTCCTTCTCTTCTCAATTTTTTAATCCCATTCAACCTCTTCCTTTCCAAATAAAAGGCATGGATATATGTGGTATTTTGACCCCCAAACTCTAGCCAGTTCGCATGTGCACATTGCTGCCGGTACAAATTATGTTGGTCCTCAAGGCGACTTAATTTGAACCGCAGTACGTGCTCTCTGTTTACCCCATCTTGTGTAATGGGCTCCCTCCGACACCTTTCCAAATCTTTCTTCGCAATTTTCATACGCTTCTTAAGGGAGCCCAAAACCTCCTTATCCCACCTCCATAGTTTTCTGCCAATCTCTGCAAGTGCCCCACTAACTCCGTCTCCTTCATGCTTGAACGTTGAGCCAATCTTCTTCCACTATGTGTGCACAATCCTCCTCCTGCAGCCACGCCGCCTCAAACCGAAAACTAGGAGTAGTATGGCCTCCCCTTTGTGTAGCTTCCAAGTTCAACTATGCAATTATCGGCCTATGATCTGAATGTCGTGGATCCCCATTGATGATTTTATAGAGTGGAAACATACACCTCCAGTCCACATTCGCAACTGCTCTGTCCTGCCTTTCACGAGTGTACCCCTCTGCACTATGCCAATTATTCTGCCATGTGAAAGCATCACCGACAAAGCCAAGATCAGAAAGGTCCGCATCCTCCAACGCCTGCCTAAAGGCATCCATGCACCCATGGGCCCGAGATGGCCCTCCTTCCTTCTCATGCGAGAAAAAAACCTCATTGAAATCCCCCATACAAAGCCAAGGTAGATCCGACTGTCCACTAAGGGTATGGATCAACCTCCACATATTATCCTTCAGGCCAACCCTTGATTCACCATACATCCCTGTAAACCTCCATTTATTCCCCGTCTGCCCGACTATAGCAACATCAATGGGGTACCTTCCCTTCCACCTTAGATTGACCTCCACACCTTTTCAAGAGAAAAGAGCCAACCCACCTCTATGCCCCCACACAATCCACGACTATCATGTTGGGCATATTCAAACTCCAACGAAACCTCTCCATCATTTTTGTTTTTGACAAGAAGAGGATGTCGGGATCTTCTACCTTATGGAGATCAAGAAGGCCTCGATGAAGGGAATATGCCCCGAGAGAAAATAATAAAGTTGTTATGTATATTCCAAGTATATGATAGATGTTTATTTTGCATGCTATAATTGTATTAATACGGAAATGTTAATACATGTGTGTTTAATAAACAAATGGGAAGTTCCTAGTTATGCCTCTCTTATAAACTAGCTCGTTGATTAACAAGATGATCAAGGTTTCCTGGTCATGGACATTGGATGTTGTTAATAACGAGGTCACAACATTATTGAAATGGTGTGATGAACATTCATCTGAAGTATAGCATTACGATCAAAGTCATTGTGTTTATATTGCTATAACATCATACAAAGTAATCATAATCCTTAGACCATGAGATCATGTCAATCACTAACACTAAAAGAGTATCTTGATAACATCAAACGTCACACTGTAACAGAGCGACTATAAAGATGGGTTCAGTACTACAAATGTGTTATGTAGAGGCTCATGGATCAAGACTGGAATTTTTCCACCCCGATGACAGAGAGATATACTCTGGGCCCTCTCGGTGATATCACATTACTTATCTTGCAAGCAAGTGATTTGATCACTAGAATTTTATATCATGGGAACGAGAAAAGATTACATGTCGATAATGAGATAAAACTAGGTATGGAGATACCGATGATCGAATCTCGGACATGTAATATATAGCGAGACAAAGGGATTAAGTTACTAGCGTAAAAGGTTCTCACGATCACAAGAAGTCATCGTTGAATGTGTGTGAGTCAGTATGGATCTCTAGGTCCCGCTTCTAATTATTGATCTGAGAGGGGTCTCGATCATGTCCGCATTATTCGTGAACCATAGGGTGAAACACTTAAGAGACACCGGCACCATTTGGAACAAATATGTTCTAGATGAAAAGAATTACAAATCGCAGGAATTATTTCACTAGACACAAGAATTGTTTCGGGTGAATTTTTGAAATTGTTTCTGCATGTGAAATAGAATACTAGCAAGGGGATTTATGTGAATGTTTGTTAATTAATGTAATTGACAACATTCTGAATAAATAAATAAAAGGAGTTTTATTTAAATAGATATTACATTATATTTGGTGGAAATTTAATGGGATTTTTGAGTGGGATTTTGAGTGGAGAAATGAAGGGTCATTTTGTGAGTGGGAGCTCCACCCACTTAAATGGAGGATGGGGTGGGGGCAGACCCCATGGCACCGGCCATGCCCCTTGGGGTGCCCCTCCTCCTCCTATAAAAAGGCCCCCTCTACCTCTCTCATACTCACACCTCCTCGTGAAGGATCTCTCTCCCCCTCTAGTTTATCCCCCATGGTCTCGGACTAGCAAGATACATGTTCCCGGTGGCTTTTCATTTGGAAAGAGTTGTTGCTTTCGCTTCATCGCTGCAGCGAGGTGATACGTCAGAAACGTATCTATAATTTTTGATGTTCCATGCTTGTTTAGTATCTACTTTGCTTTGCTTTGTCTACACTTTGAGGTGTTTTTATATGTTTTCTGGTACTAACCTATTAACAAGATGCCACAGTGCCAGTTGCCTGTTTTCTTCTGTTTTTGGTTCCAGAAAGGCAGAAAATCAATATTCTCGGAATTGGACAGGACAAAAGCCAAAGTCAATATTTTACCGTGGGGAACGTGGAGCCAGAATACAAGACGGAGGGGAGCCACCAGGGGGCCACACCCCTGGCCGCGTGATACGACCAATTTGCATCACCTTTCTATATCATAATTTACCTCTATTCATTGATATTTGTCTTATTATGAGGTATTACTTATGGCTTTTCATATGTTTATGCATGTTGGATGATTCTTGGAGGATGAACTGCCGAGTCTGGATTCTGATGGAAAAGAAGGCGTTTCGGTGCAATTTCGCGAAGATCAGAAAAATACCAGAAAAATATGGAAACATATTATTTTACCAAAAGACGAAGGAAGCCAGAAGGAGGAGCGAAGAGGGGCCACGGGGGCCCCACACCCCCTAGGCGCGGGCCCACCAGACCCCGCGCCTAGGGAAGGTGTGGCCCACCTGCTCGTCCTCTGACTCCGCCCCTTCGCCTATATCTTCCCTACGAAACCCTAAGCCTAGGGGAGCGACCACGGATATATTTCCGCCGCCTCTGGGGGCGGAAAACACACAGAGAGAAAGATCTCTCCGGCGGACAGATTTCTGCCAGGGGAAAATTCCTTCCCGAAGAGGGGAGACCGTCGCCATCAACACCGTCATCAAGTTAGGCTTCATTGGGATCATCATCATCATCCACACCATCATCTCCACCAGCAGCATCATCACCACTCCGTCCTGTTGTAATAATTGTGTTGGATATTGCTTTAGTTCTTAGGGGAAACTTTCCCGGTGTTAATTACTATTGTAGTTGATGCTTGTGAGTGGAACCATTGGATTATTGTTTATGTTCAGATTGTTATACATTACCATATCATCTTTGATCTTGATCCATATGATGTCTTGTGAGTAATTCATTGTGTTCTTGAGGAGATGGGAGAAGTCATGTTGTTAGTAGTGAATCTGTGATGAGTTATTATTCAATGGTTTAGTATTTAAGTTCTTGTGCTATTATTCTAGTGGTGTCATGTGAACATCGACTACATGACACTTCACCATTTATGGGCCTAGGGGAATGCATTGTGTAGTTGGCTACTAATTGTGGGGTTGCCGGAGTGACAGAAACCTGAACCCCCGTTAGGACACCTTTGCACAAGGGAGCATAGGATCTCAAAGTTTAAGGCTGTGATTAGATTTATATCTTAATTAATTTCCTGTAGTTGCGGATGTTTGCAGGGGGTTTAATCACAAGTATGTATTAGTCCAAGTACGGTCGGTACATTAGCACATGTTCACCCACACAACACTTACAACACCAGAGAAGAGTACTCAGCTATTTGAAGCGAAAGGACTTGACAGAATTCCCATGTGTCCTCAAGAACGTTTGGTCCTTATAAGTATTTCCACCGGCTTGTCCTTTGCTAAGAAAGGATTGGGCCACTTGCTCTGTTTGTTCGTTACCTTTGTTACTTGTTCCTTGTTTTGTTGCCTTGTCAGAAAACCACTAAAAATCCGTTTTCTAAGTATTCACAGGGATTTCCTGCTCCACACCACTGTTCAGCACCTTCTGCTCCTCATTGGGATCGACACTCCTATTTATCGAAAGTACTATGATACACCCCCTATACTTGTGGGTCATCAAGATTATTTTCTGGCGCCGTTGCCAGGGAGTGAAGCACTATTGAAGAGTGGAACTGGTAAGGGAAACTTTTACTGTGAGTATTGCTCTTGTTACTGCTTGTTACTTTGTTTCCAATATGGATAACCCACTTGGTTTTATGTTTGGTAAAACTACTATCACTGCTAGGGTAGTAGATGAACCACCACCCGTTGAGATATATACTTTTAAGATACCTACAAGTATTGTTAATCGTGTTATGGATAATTATTATTTTGGGGATGGAACTATCTGTCCCGGTGATCACTTGCTTTTTATCCATGAATTATGCGGGTTGTTTAAGTGTGCAGGTATCACAACTGAACAGGTGAAGAATAAGTTACTCTCCATATCCTTGAAAGGGAGAGCTGAAGAATGGTATAAGCTGCTGAAGAATGGACAATCCATGGAATGGGAGGAGATGGCATCTCTCTTTTACTCTAAATTTTATCCTCCCAGTGATATTTATAAGGATAAAAATCTTATATATAACTTTTGGCCTCTTGATGGATAGAGTACAACTCAAGCTTGGGGGAGATTGAAGTTACTAATGCTTAAGTGTCCTATTCATGAACTCCCTAACAATATTATTCTCAATAACTTTTATGCTAGGCTTCCTCTTCATGATAAAGATTTACTAGATGCTTCTTGTGCTGGATCATTCATACATATGAAGGAAGAAGCTAAATGATATCTCTTAGACCGTATTGAAGAGAACACTGAAGCTTGGGAGAATTACAAAGGAAGAAAGTCTGGTATAAACTATAATTATGAATGCATTAAATCTTTTATGGGAACTGATAACTTCCGTGATATTAGCAATGAGTTTGGTCTTGATCCCCAAGTGCTTGCAAAATGTTTTAAGGCCTTTGCCTCTTATATTGAGATTCCCAAGAAAGAGTGGGACAAATACCATGCTCCTTATAAAGACATTGTTACCCATGTTCCTGCCAGCATAGAGGTTTGTACTGTTGATCCTATTTTGCCTGAACCTTATGTTGAGAAAACTCCTTTTCCTTCCAAGGTAAGGGAGCATTCTATTATGGCTAATGTGGTTAGCAAAAGCGCAAAGAAAACTGTAGGGTCCGATGAGCTTATTGATATTGAACCTGTGGTAGCTATTATGAAAGATCTTGTCACTAGAAATATAGAGGATGAGCATATTGTCTTCTGTGAAGACGCTACTAATATTGTTTCTCATCCTAAGAAAGTTAGAAAATCTAGTGTTCCTGTGCTTTCTGTTAGAATTGGTAGTCATAGCTATTATGGTTTATGTGATATTTGTGCTAGTTCTAGCAATATTCCTTATGAGATTTACATGTAAATTATGCATGAGATTGGTCCTTGTGAGCTTGAGGACATTGATGTGGTTATTCACCTTGCTAATAGAGAGCAAGTTTTCCCCATTGGAATTGTAAGAGATGTGGAGGTCCTTTGTGGTAAGATTAAATATCCTGCTGATTTTCTAGTACTTGGTAAAGAAGCTAGTAAAACCTACCCTATTATATTTGGTAGACCCTTTCTGAATACTTGTGGGGCTATCATATATTGTAGGAAGGAATTTTTTTTGACTAAGTTTGCTGGAGAGACTTATGAGTTTAATTTTTCCAAATTTGCCAAAACTCCTTATGAAAATGAACTGGCTGATGGGGATTTCAGGGTTGAACAACTTTCTGCTATTTCTCTTGCTCCTAACAATGCCTTGCAGCAATTTATGGAAGATCATGAAAGTGATGTCTTCCTGAAGGAAAGAAATGAGATTAACGAGGCTTTTCTTCATTAGCCTGAGTTACTTAAGCATAATCTACATGTGAAAGATTTGGGTACCACACTACCACCTAACGGGGATCCTGTTTTTGAATTAAAACCTTTACCTGATGATATTAAATATGCTTATCTTGATGATAATAAAATATATCCTGTTATTATTAGTTCTAAACTTTCAATAAAGGAAGAAGAAAGGTTATTAGAGATATTGAAGAAACACCGAGGAGCTATGGGCTATACTCTTGATGATTTAAAGGGGATTTCTCCTACTATATGTCAGCATGGTATTAATATAGAGCCTGATGCAAAACCAGTTGTTGAGCACCAACACCGTCTAAATCCTAAGATGAAGGACGTGGTAAGAAATGAGGTATTAAAACTCCTTGATGTTGGTATTATTTATCCTATTGCTGATAGTAAATGGGTTAGCCCTGTTCATTGTGTTCCCAAGAAAGGGGGAATAACTGTTGTGCCTAATGAGGATAATGAGCTTATACCCCAAAGAGTAGTGGTTGGGTATAGAATGTGCATTGATTTTAGAAAGATTAATAAAGTTACTAAGAAAGATCACTATCATTTGCCCTTTATTGATCAAATGCTTGAGAGGTTGTCCAAAAAGACTCACTTTTGCTTTGTTGATGGTTATTCTGGGTTTTCTCAAATTGATGCGAAAGCACAGGACCAAGAGAAAACTACTTTCACTTGTCCTTATTGTACTTATGCTTATAGGTGTATGACTTTTGGTTTATGTAATGCCCCTGCTACCTTTCAGAGATGTATGTCTGCTATCTTTCATGGTTTTTGTGAGGAAATTGTGGAGGTTTTCATGGACGATTTTTCCGTCTATGAACTTCTTTTGATAACTGTTTGCACAACCTTGATAAAGTTTTGCAGAGATGTGAAGAAACCAACCTTGTTCTTAATTGGGAGAAATGCCATTTTATGGTAAACGAAGGGATTGTTCTTGGACACAAGATCTCTGAAAGAGGAATTGAAGTTGACAGAGCCAAAATTGAACCAATTGAGAAGATGCCTTTTCCTAGGGATATCAAAGGTATTCATAGTATCCTTGGTCATGCTGGTTTCTATAGGAGGTTTATTAAAGATTTCTCCAAAATTTCAAAGCCCCTTACTAATCTTCTTCAAAAAGATGTACCTTTTGTTTTTGATGATGATTGTAAGGAAGGTTTGGAAACTTTGAAGAAAGATTTGACAACTACTCCTATTGTCCAACCACCTGATTGGAATTTACCTTTTGAAATTATGTGTGATGCTAGTGATTTTGCTGTGGGTGCTGTCCTTAGACAACGTGTTGATAAGAAGTTGAATGTTATTCATTATGCTATCAAGACTCTTGATGCTGCTCAAAGGAATTATGCTACTACTGAAAAAGAGTTCTTAGCTGTAATCTTTGCTTGTGATAAGTTTAGACCTTATATTGTTGATTCTAAGGTTACTATTCATACTGATCATGCTGCTATTAAGTATCTTATGACAAAGAAGGACGCTATGCCTAGGCTTATAAGGTAGGTGTAGCTTTTGCAAGAGTTTGATCTGCATATTGTGGATAGGAAAGGTGCTGATAATTTATCTCTTTTGGAAAACATTTCTTTTGACCCATTGCCTGTTAATGATAGTTTTCCAAATGAGCAGTTAGCTGCAATAAGGGTAAGTCCACATGAAAGTCCTTGGTATGCTGATTATGCTAACTTTATTGTTTCCAAGTATTTGCCTCCAACCTTTATAGCTCAGCAAACAAGGAAATTCTTTTATGATTTAAGGCATTACTTTTGGGATGACCCACACTTATATAAAGAAGGAGTAGATGGAATTATGTGAAGATGTGTTCCAGAATTTGAACAAAAGAGGTATTGAGAAAATGTCATGGCAGTGCTTATGGAGGACATCATGTTGGGGATAGGACCACACAAAAGGTTTTACAATCTGGATTTTATTGGCCTACCCTTTTTAAAGATGCAAGGAAGTTTGTCTTATCATGTGATGAATGCCAATGAGTAGGTAACATCTCTAGACGCAATGAAATGCCTATGAATTATTATCTTGTTATTGAACCTTTTGATTGTTGGGGATTTGAATTTATGGGGCCTTTTCCTCCTTCAAAGGAGTATACTCATATTCTTGTTGTTGTTGACTATGTTACAAAGTGGGTGGAAGCCATACCTATAAACAGTGCTGATGGTAAGACCTCTTTGAAAATGCTTAAAGATGTCATTTTTCCTAGGTTTGGTGTGCCTAGATATCTCATGATTGATGGAGGCTCTCATTTTATTCATGGGGGTTTTAGAAAAACTCTTGCTAAGTATGATGTAAACCACATAATTGCTTCAGCTTATCACCCCTAAACTAGTGGGCAAGTAGAACTTTCCAATAGGGAAATGATACGCCCAATTTGCATCACCATTCTATATCACAACTTACCTCTATTCATTGATATTTTTCTAATTATGAGGTATTACTTATGGATTTTCATCTGTTTATGCATGTTGGATGATTCTTGGAGGATGGACTGCTGGAGTCTGGATTCTGATGGAAAAGAAGGCGTTTTGGTGCAATTTCGCAAAGATCAGAAAAATACTAGAAAAATATGGGAACATATTATTTTACTAGAAGACGAAGGAAGCCAGAAGGAGGGACGAAGAAGGGCCTCAGGGGGCCCACACCCCCTAGGCGCGGGCCCACCTAACCCCGCTCCTAGGGCAGGTGTGGCCCACCTGACCGGCCTCTGACTCCGCCCCTTCGCCCATATCTTCCCTTCAAAACCCTAAGGCTCGGGGCGACCATAGATAGATTTCCGTCGCCTCTGGGGGGCGGAAAACACCAAGAGAGAAAGATCTCTCCAGAGACAGATTTCTGCCAGAGGAATTCCTTCCCGGAGAGAGGAGACCATCGCCATCAACACCGTCATCAAGCTAGGCTTCATCGGGATCATCATCATCATCCACACCATCATCTCCACTCTGTCCCGCTATACCAATTGTGTTGGATATTGCTTTAGTTCTTAGGGGAAACTTTCTCGGTGTTGATTACTATTGTAGTTGATGCTTGTGAGTGGAACCATTGGATTATTTTTTATGTTCAAATTGTTATCCATTACCATACCATCTTTGATCTTGATCAATATGATGTCTTGTGAGTAGTTCGTTTAGTTCTTGAGGACATGGGAGAAGTCATGTTGTTAGTAGTGAATCAGTGATGAGTTATTATTCAATGGTTTAGTATTTAAGTTGTGGTTCTATTATTCTAGTGGTGTCATGTGAACGTAGACTACATGATACTTCACCATTTATGGGCCTAGGGGAATGAATTGTGTATTTGGCTACTAATTGTGGGGTTGCCGGAGTGACAGAAACCTGAACCCCCATTAGGACACCTTTGCACAAGGGAGTGTAGGATCTCAGATTTTAAGGCTACGGTTAGATTTATATCTTAATTACTTTATTGTAGTTACGGATGTTTGCAGGGGGTTTAATCACAAGTATGTATTAATCCTAGGAAGGGCGGTATGTTAGCACAGGCTCACCTACACAACACTTACAACACCAAATAAGAGTACTCAGCTATTTGAAGCGAAAGCACTTGACAGAATTCCCATGTGTCCTCGAGAACATTTGGTCCTTATAAGTATTTCCACCGGCTTGTCCTTTGCTAATAAAGGATTGGGTCACTTTCTCCGTTTGTTCGTTACTTCTGTTACTTGCTCTTTGTTTTGTTGCCTTGTCATAAAACCACTAAAAATCCGTTTGCTAAGTATTCACAGGGATTTCCTGCTCCATACCACTATTCAGCACCTTCTGCTCCTCGTTGGGATCGACACTCCTATTTATCGAAAGTACTACGATACACCCCCTATACTTGTGGGTCATCAAGACTACTTTCTGGCGCCGTTGCCGGGGAGTGAACCGCTGTTGAAGAGTGGAACTGGTAAGGGAAACTTTCACTGTGAGTATTGCTCTTGTTACTGCTTGTTACTTTGTTTCCAATATGGATAGCCCACTTGGTTTTCTGTTTGGGGAAACTACTAGCACTGCTAGGGTAGTAGATGAACCACCACCTGTTGAGATAGATCCTTTTAAGATACCTACAAGTATTGTTAATCGTGTTATGGATAATTATTATTTGGGGATGGAACTGTCCATCCCGGTGATCACTTGCTTTTTATCCATGAATCATTCGGGTTGTTTAAGTGTGTAGGTATCACAACTGAACATGTGAAGAAGAAGTTACTCTCCATATCCTTGAAAGGGAGAGCTGAAGAATGGTATAAGCTGCTGAAGAATGGACAATCCATGGAATGGGAGGAGATGGCATCTCTCTTTTACTCTAAATTTTATCCTCCAAGTGAGATTCATAAGGATAGAAATCTTATATACAACTTTTGGCCTCTTGATGGAGAGAGTACAACTCAAGCTTGGGGGAGATTGAAGTTACTAATGCTTAAATGTCCTATTCATGAACTCCCTAACAATATTATTCTCAATAACTTTTATGCTAGGCTTTCTCTTCATGATAAAGATTTAATAGATGCTTCTTGTGCTGGATCATTCACACGTATGAAGGAAGAAGCTAAATGGGGTCTTCTAGACCGTATTCAAGAGAACACTGAAGCTTGGGAGAATGAAAAAGGAAGAAAGTCAGGTATAAACTATGATTATGAATGCATTAAATCTTGTATGGGAACTGATGACTTTCGTGATATTAGTAATGAGTTTGGTCTTGATTCCCAAAGTATTGCCAACTGTTTTAAGGCCTTTGCCTCTTACATAGAAATTCCCAAGAAGAAGTGGAACAAGTACCATGCTCCTTATAAAGATGTTGTTAGTCATACTTCCGTTAGAAGTACTCAAGTTTGTACTACTAATCATATTGTGCCTGAACCCCATGTTGAGAAAATGCCTTTCCCAGCTAAGGTAAAGGAGTATTCTATGATTATTAGTGCAAATAACAAAGATACAATAAAAACTGTGGAGCCTGGTAAGCATTTGAGTGATGAACCTGTGGTAGTTATTGTGAAAGACACTGTCACTAGAAATATATAGGATGAGCACATTGTCTTCTATGAAGACGCTTCTAATATTATCTCTCATCCTAGTACGGCTAGAAAAGCTAGTGTTCCTGTGCTATCCGTTAAAATTGGTGATCGTTGCTACTATGGTTTATGTGATATTGGTGCTAGTTCTAGTGCTATTCCTTATGAGATTTACAGGGAAATTATGCATGAGATTGGTCCTTGTGAGATTGAGGACATTGATGTGGTTATCCACCTTGCTAATAAGGAAACCATTTGCCCCATTGGTATTGTAAGAGATGTGGAGGTTCTATGTGGTAATATTAAGTATCCTGCTGATTTTCTAGTGCTTAATTCAGCAGCTAGCAAAACTTTTCCTATAATTTTTGGTAGGCCTTTCTTGAACACTTGTGGAGCTATTATTGATTGTAAGAAGGAAAAAGTTTTAAATAAGTTTGATGGAGATTCTTATGAGTTTCACTTTTCCAAATTTGCTAAATCTCCTTGTGAAAATAGCTTGCCTAATAAAGATTTCAGGATGGAACAACTTGCTTCTATTGATCCGGTTTATGACCTTGGATCTCTTTTTGATGACTGTAAGTATGCTTATTCTGATGATAAAGTTATTGCCAGTGATAGTTATATTGTCAAATTTATTCAAAGTGCTACTGAAAGTTATTTTGAGAGAGGGAAACATAGTTTTATGCATCTCAATGATGTTAAGTTTCCCCGTTTTATGTTGAAAGCTTTAAAGTTGCATCTGTTTTTTCTTCCTATGCTTGTGGCCTTTTGTTTCAACAATTTGTTTTCTCATGATACCCCCATGCATAGGAAGTGGGTTAGGCTCAAGTGTGTTGGTTATTTGCTTCTTGATGCTCTCTTTTGTTTCAGATATATATCTCCTTTGTGAGCATCTTTGGAAGTTTCAAGCCTACCTTAAAGGCATTAAAGAAAAGTACTTGTTGGGAGATAACCCAAGAGTTTGGTCGAGTCTTGGAAGTTATTACATCAGTAATAACCGCTCCTTATCCTTTTTGTTTTGGTTTTTGTGTCAAGTTCAACTACTTTTGTGAAGTAGAGGAGTTGTGAAAAGTGGCTGTCCTGTGACAGATTTGTGTGCTGGATTGTAAAAATTCGCGAGGAATCTCAGTACTTCAGATAGAGCTGCATTTTTCTAAGATTGTTCTCCAAGTTGTTACCCAACTTTCATGAGTTCTGCACTTTTTGATTTGAGCAACAGAAGGTCTTCGGAAAAATCAATCTTTACCTGCTGGTCTGTTTTGACAGATTTCTGCCATCATTTGCATTTGCCTCTTACAAAAGCTTTTGTTTTGATGTGTTTTCAGTTGAAGTGTTTACCAAAGGTTTATTGTTTTTGCTTATACTAATGTTGTCATTGAGTATGTGCAAAAGTTTTGTATGAAGGAAATTCGCAAGAGAAAGAGAGAAGGAATTTGCAGAGTTCGTCTTTGAATAGGTAAAAGTGGTGAAAATAGAAGGTTCGTGAAACCCCAATCTTTTTATATTTTTGATGTTTTTAATACATAAGGGAAGTTACGAGACGAAACTAAAGAGGAAACGGATCCCGGGGTGGACAAACCCACCCCAGGCACGGGCCTAGCCTGGTCGCGCCTGAGGGGGGTGTTCCCCCCTCAAACTCCGTCTCTGCCTCGTTTTCGTGTCAAAAACTTCCTTATGCATTGGTACTTCATAATATATAACCCCCCGGATCCCCCGAGGTTCATGCATCATGTTCTCATCGTGTTTTTGTTTTAATCTGTTTTTGTCAGGAAATCTTCTCAAGTTTAGAGCACCATGGCCTCCGCCAACGACAAAGGCAAGAATCCCATGGAGATAGAGTTGGAAGAACAAACCGCCGCAGGAACAAGGGGAAGGAAACCTACTTTTATAGGAGCAATTAATACTGCGGATGCTTTTCTCGTCACATGCAGGGAATCATTTCTTTTGGTACAGAACTCATATACTGCCCTGAGGCAGCAGAAGCCCTTCGAACCACCAACGAGTTTTGTGATAAGTACCATGCTTTGAGGATGAAGGTGGATACGCTTCAAGAGGAAAATAATAGGCTCCGTAAGATGCTGGAAGATTTCCTGACCCATGACAAGGGAACACCACCACCACCGAAGGAGTAATTCGTCATCAGGTTTGGCATCCCCTTGGCTTGTTCCAAGCTTGGGGGAGTGCCGCGGTATCACCACCATTATCTTTTATCTTTTACCTTTTTAGTGGATTCATATCTGTGGTAGAGAGGTTATCTTATAGTTTGGTTTGCATGTGGAAGTATCTCCCCTTTAGTTGATTATCTACGTATCCCTTTGTGTGAGTGCCTTTATTGAATATTAATGAGAAGTCTCATCTTTTACCTTTTGCAATTCTTATTTTAGTTTGCAATCTCTATTATATGATGGATCTTGTTGATCAGTATTGGCACCACTTTGGGATCATCAAGTGGATCTAAATTGGTTTTGGCAAACCGAGTTCTGGTTAGTGGAATTAGTTTGGAAGAAAAAGAAAGAAAGAAAAAGCTTACATGTATTTGGTATCATTTGTTTTCTTTCTTGTTGGCTCATAAGCTTAGTATTATTTATTTAAGATTCTTTTGTGTCTTCAAGGAAGATTGCATGTTTGTCTTTATTACTTGTATGTTTGCTTGTTTCTTTCAACTCTCTTGCTTGCTACCCAGCCTTGCTAGCCAAAAACCTATTTTGAGAAGGCATACTTCTCATGTTTCCAAAATCCTTTCAACCAAAACTTTTGCCACTTGTGTCCACCATATCTACCTAGTAGCTTTTTCTATTCCAAGAAAATTCTCAAGCTTCATCTACCTTTCGAATTAAAAAATATTTTGTTATAAGAAAACTAGTTAGTAAAGCTCTCACGAACTTGATGTCACACTTTATTTCCTTTCCCCTAATAGATTTGGACCATTGTGAACATCTAAGTTGTATATGCTTGCATCTATATGTTGGAATTAGCAGAACCATGCTGTCACGGGGAACGTTTTCAACATTGCACTTGTACTCTGTACACAGTTGATATCGTGCTCTTTTGTCTATGGATGTCAACAGTGTGAAATAAAGAGGGAACTTGTAAGTCTATGGAGTTTATATTCTGTGTTAGAGAAATGCCTGGGCCGCTAGCCTAAGCCATGATTAATCATGGTGGAAACTTGCAGCATCACCATAGTGAGTCATCTATGAAGCATCCTCAATAAAAAGCTATACACATAGTAAATAAAAAGATCGCTGAGATGCTCATTGTCTGCTTGCCTTGTCATTTTGGTTATGGGAAAGCTCCTGTACCATGTGCAAGGGGTACCCTGTTGGCGGTTCTCAAGGATATGCAAATACTTACAATGACAAGAACTTACCTGGGCCTAAAGTTGAGTATGCATGAGGAGTGGCCCTCATATTCAAGGGACATGATATTGCCAACTTATATTTCGTCAAGCATATACTCCATCTTTGTTCACTTTAACCTTAATCATCTCAAGATGCTTATGATAGGGGCAATGAGGGCTCAAAGCTAGTAAGTACCATAATCTTTTGGAAGCTCTTTATGAATTGTAATCCCTGCTATCCTCTAAGAAGGGACCTTTCTCCTAGTTATCAGTTGAGTCAGTAAACCTACTTCCTCTCTATCTCCAGCAAGCATTTGAGTTGTTGTGTTTCAAGCATTCATATTGTGATTTATTCAATCATGTTCTTTATCTTCCTTGTTTGCACAAAACTCTTATATATTGAGTATTACTTTGAAAGCCTTCACTTGTGAAAAACCTTTTGAGCAAAGAGTGCTCCTGTTTTGAAACTTCTACAAAAATATTTAGTGAAACTGTTTGCCAGGTGTTCTCTGACCAAGAACAAGTTTGCCAATTCCAATTATGATTTATATTTATGCATCTCTATTGTTACTGTTGTACTTGGTTGCAAGCTAAATTATATAATGGGGAGTTGCTCTCTTCCATGAGTTGTGCAATGGTAAGTGTGATGATTCTTGTTCGTATTCTTTTATCGACACTTCACTCCATAAATCTGTGGACATGTTTACTAAGCTCAGTTTTCACTTGGGGACAAGCAAAGTATACGCTTGGGGAGTTGATACGCCCAATTTGCATCACCATTCTATATATTCTTTGATATTTGTCTTATTATGAGGTATTACTTATGGCTTTGCATCCATTTATGCATGTTGGATGATTCTTGGAGGATGGACTGCCGGAGTCTGGATTCTGATGGAAAAGAAGGCGTTTCGGTGAAATTTCACAAAGATCAGAAAAATACCAGAAAAATATGGAAACATATTATTTTACCAGAAGACGAAGGAAGCCAGAAGGAGGGACAAATAAGGGCCTCAGGGGGCCCACGCCCCTAGACGCGGGCCTACCTGACCCCGCGCCTAGGGCAGGTGTGGCCCACCTGTCCGGACTCCGACTCCGCCCCTTCGCATATATCTTCCCGTCGAAACCCTAAGGCTCGGGGGGCGACCACAGATAGATTTCCGCCGCCTTTGGGGCGGAAAACACCGAGAGAGAAAGATCTCTCCGGCAGACAGATTTCTGCTGGGGGAATTACTTCCCGGAGAGGGGAGACCGTCACTATCAACACCGTCATCAAGCTAGGCTTCATCAGGATCATCATCCATACCATCATCTCCACTCCGTCTCGCTGTAACAATTGTTTTGGATATTGCTTTAGTTCTCAGGGGGAAACTTTCCCGGTGTTGATTACTATTGTAGTTGTTGCTTATGAGTGGAACCTTTGGATTATTGTTTATGTTCAGATTGTTATCCATTACCATACCATCTTTGATCTTGATCCATATGATGTCTTGTGAGTAGTTCGTTTAGTTCTTGAGGACATGGGAGAAGTCATGTTGTTAGTAGTGAATCTGTGATGAGTTATTATTCAATGGTTTAGTATTTAGTTGTGGTGCTATTCTTCTAGTGGTGTCATGTGAAGATCGACTACATGATACTTCACCATTTATGGGTCTAGGGGAATGCATTGTGTATTTGGCTACTAATTGTGGGGTTGTCAGAGTGACAGAAACCTGAACCCCCGTTAGGACACCTTTGCACAAGGGAGCATAGGATCTCAGAGTTTAAGGATGTGGTTAGATTTATATCTTAATTACTTTCCTGTAGTTACGGTTGTTTGCAGGGGGTTTAATCACAAGTATGTATTAGTCCTAGGAAGGGCGGTATGTTAGCACAGGTTCACCCACACAACACTTACAACACCAAAGAAGAGTACTCAGCTATTTGAAGCGAAAGCACTTGACAGAATTCCCATGTGTCCTCAAGAACGTTTGGTCGTTATAAGTATTTCCACCGGCTTGTCCTTTGCTAAGAAAGGATTGGGCCACTTGCTCCATTTGTTCGTTACTTCTGTTACTTGCTCTTTGTTTTGTTGCCTTGTCAAAAAACCACTAAAAATCCGTTTGCTAAGTATTCACAGGGATTTCCTGCTCAATACCACTGTTTAGCACCTTCTGCTCCTCGTTGGGATCGACACTCCTATTTATCAAAAGTACTACGATACACCCCCTATACTTGTGGGTCATCAGGAAATTAAATCTATCTTGCAGAAGACTATCAATAGATCTAGGAAAATTTGGGCTAAAAAGTTGAATGACGCTTTGTGGGCTTATAGAACTGCTTATAAAAATCCTATGGGGATGTCTCCTTACAAAATGGTCTATGGGAAAGCTTGTCACTTGCCTTTAGAATTAGAACACAAAGCTTATTGGGCAGTGAAAGAGTTGAATAGAGATTTTAGACTTGCTGGTGAGAAAAGACTGCTCGATTTAAGTAATCTAGATGAGTGAAGAGGGAAAGCTTACAAAAATGCTAGGCTCTTTAAGGAAAGAGTAAAAAAGATGGAATGATAGGAGAATTCTAAAAAGGGATTTCCATGTTGGTGAGAAAGTTCTTTTGTATAGGTCTCGTCTCAGATTTTTTGCACAGAAACTACTCTCCAAATGGGAAGGACCTTTTGTTATCAAGGAAGTGTACCGTTCAGGTGCCATAAAAATTTCTTCTCTGAAGGATGACACAACACATGTGGTTAATTGTCAAAGACTAAAACATTATATTTCTTTAGATTCTTATAATGAAGATGTGGGTGTTATTCAAATGGTGACTCTAGAAGAATTTATCAGAAGACAAACACCAGGAACTGCAGATTTCGTCCTTGAATAGGTAAAAGTGGTGAAAAACAGAAGGTTCGTGAAACTCCAATCTTTTTATATTTTTGATGTTTTAATACATAAAGGAAGTTACGAGACGAAACTGAAGAGGAAATGGATCCCGGGGTGGACAAACCGACGCCAGGCGCGGACCCAGCCTGGCCGCGCCTGAGGGGGGTGTTCCGCCCTCGAACTCCGTCCCCGCCTCGTTTCAGTGTCAAAATATTCCTTATGCATGGAAACTTCGTAATATATAACCCCCCGGGTTCCCCGAGGTTCTTGCACCGTGTTCTCGTCGTGTTTTAGTTTCGATCTGTTTCTGTCAGGAAAATTCTTAGATTCAGAGCCTCAATGTCTTCCTCTGGATCACCCGCGGAGGGTTCCTCTGCGGATGTCCTCAACCCGTACATGTATGAGTTGAGGATTCATCCCAAAGAGTTGATCCTCAAGGAGGGGAAGGTACAGATGAAAGAAGTTTAAGGCCCTAAAGGAGAAGGCAGTTGTAACATCCCAAAAATACTAAACTTGGAACATCAAACTCTAATCATCAAGATTGGGGTTAACAAAAACTTTTCTAATTAAAATTATGAATGCATGCATATGTGTATGCATTGATTTTGAAATTCTTTTAAACCACCTTGTTTGATTGTGTCATTGCTTGTAAAATGTTTCTTAGGTGAAATAAACATCATCTAAAACATTTCCCACACTTTTCCTAAAGACAAGTAAATCAAAACACATATATTAAATGAATGGTCACTTTGACCAATTTAACTCTCATGCCTACTTTGGCTGTCTCAAACTTTCAGAACCTAATGGAAACTTTTATGGATATTTGCACCCCTTGAATATACTCATAACAAAGTATCAAGGCCCACTTTGTGATCATCCAGAAACTTTCAAATGCATAGTTTAAATGACAATTCAAAATTGAATCTTTATCATATGGGAAGATCCCACTTTTTCAAAAACCACTCAAACAAGCTCAACTTTCAAAACCCAAGCATCTGTAGACTCACCAGCACCAATCTAGCAAAACCACCAAAAACTTTTCAAAATTAAAAACTTGATTTCATGCGGCCATTTCATCAAACAGGTTGCAGACACAAATCAAACAAACATCAAACACTATTGTGAGCAGTGATTCTTGCCTAACTGGTTCCCCATTTAGCTCACAACCAGCTTAGTAGATCATCTAGGAAGATTAACCAAGCACTAGCACCACTATGAGCTTGCCATTTCCATCAATGGTGAACAGCCAAGCACACCCTTGCCACCCCATAGTCGAAAGCAAGCTAGGAGCAGCAGCAAGCCTAGCCAACATGTCTGGGAGGCAGCCCACCGTTCTCCGCCACTCCCTGTCCACTGCTCAAGCCTTGCCAAGCCCTGGACCATGCACATGAACCGCGCCCAGACCGCCAGAGACCATGCCGAGCGTGCGCCAGAGCACCACCCTCGACCGAAGCCCACAGACCACGCGCCGCCCTCGCCGAGTGCATACACAATCCCCACCGACCCAGGAGACCTCCAGACATCCCCGTTCGCCGCCCCGCGACGTATAGCCACCACTCGCCGTCGAAGACGCCGCCTCTGCCGCGCAGAGCATCTCCCATTCCAGACCAAGCCGCACCGCCCCATGCCTCGAAACCATGTCGTTGAGCTTTGCCAGGAGACACCACACCGTCCCCTACCCTTGCCCATGCCAATAGCCGCCTATAACATCGTCCCCGACGAGCTCATCGTGCGCCCCGACGGTCCCCTCGCTTGACTATAAATAGAGGCCACCCCCGCTCGATTTCTTCACACCATCTCACTCCCCTCTCCTCACTGATCGTGCCACACCGTTCTCAGAGCAAGGCGAGCACCACCCCGCCAGAATTTCACCGGAGCCCGCCGCCTCTGGAGAAGAAGGGAGCCATCGATTTCGTCCACCCCAGGAGCTGTCGCGACCACCCCTGAGTTCGCCGTCGTCGACTTCGCTGCCTCGCCGACCCTCGCCAAGACCCGGTGAGCTCCCAGAGCCCCCACTGGCGCTAGTTTTCGTTCTCGCGGTGTTGTCTCGCGTCGATGATGACTCGGGCCGTTGGATTAGAATCGATCGAGCGACCACCGTTGCCATACCGCTTCGCCTAGCCCCGTGTCACTGACGAGTGGGGACACCCACTTAAGCAGCCCGCGGGAGCACCGCGCTTAGCAGGCCGGCCCATTAACTTTTCCCGCGCAGCCCAGTGATTTGAATTAAATCTTTTATATTTTAATTCAAACACACTTCTGTACCCAACTTCAAAAATCAACCCAGATCGATTCTGTACACCAATTTGAATGAAACCAATTTTTTTGGAAAGGTTCAGAATGCTGAATCCAAGCCCGTTGGATTCAAGTCATTTGGATCTATAGATCATCCTTAGTAAAAATAACAAGGCGAAGCTTTTTGCATTAAAACATTTTCAAATATAAACCATAATAGCTTTTGAGTTGATTCCAACTCTCAAAAATCACATTTAACCATACCTTTCATAATATATAAAAATATATAGGTTTACTTGCAGAAATAATGTTCAAGTAATAAAAGAATGCTACATAGGCATTTCTAGCCACTTTAATTAATTAGAATAAAAGGGTAAAACCTTATTAAATTGTGACACCACTTTAAATCACATTCCCATGTACTACAATATGTGGTGATGACATGTGTCAATATGATCCCATGTTTGGTTTGGAGAATATTAAATCTTAAGTAGTTTTTCAATGAGTAGAAATTACTTTTCTAAAAATAAAAGGAATTAAATCAAGCCTTAACCTTGTAATGTTAGAGATGATGCTAGATCATCTATAGGACCCTTGTGTGTGATGATTGCAAGTAGTTAAGTATTGTTTGGTGATTGTGTACCTCATATTTATTCATAGACGCTAGTACCGACCAAGCATACGAGGAGGAAGAAGGATACTACGAAGAAGAAGCCGAGGAGAACTTCAACCACTGCTCTGCCCAAGGCAAGCCTTACTAATAAAGTTGACCTATGCAAGCTAACACTTGCAATTTAGCAAGCTTATACTGATTTGGTGCAAGCACATACTTGCTTGTTACTATGCCTACTATATGCCTTAAGCATATGTGATCATACCCACGTGATAAACCAATCCTAGTTTTATTTGCAAGCTTCTTACTTTATTTCTTTATCAAAGCTTTAACTTAGAGTTGACTTAAGTGACTTGTAGATACTAGAAAAATTCTGAAGGTTGCATAAAGAGCATAATTTGGCCTAAGTTAGAAACCTTGATATCATCCTAAGATATAAGGTTGTACTTAGTTGAAACTCCACTGGTTCACCACCCCTCATTAGTACTACCCCCACCTGTAGATGCTAGTGCTAAGCATAAAACTTGATCAACTTTAGATGGGTTTACTTGGTGGAAAAATGGTTATGAAAACCTTGGAATGATGGATCATTCTATTGAAATGTTTTGGACATGTGTTTCCGAACACTTGATGATTTTGGTGATGAAAACGTTGAGGCATGAGCCTTAGCCCTTTATAAAACTGATGGTTGTCTGGATGCGATACCATTCCAATTTTATTGTACAACCACAATACCCGAATATTGGGTAGGGCTTGACTGGGAACTTATATACCTTAGTATTAGTTCCCTCATGGCCAAGGTCTGAGCTGAGGCTACCTTGTGAAGATTGTCCACCTGTGCAGTACCCAAGATTACAGTTGGTCATGGTTGGGAGGCCAAACTCACAGGAGAGGTGCTTATACTAGAGTGTGTAATCGAAAGTTTAGGATTGATTATCCGCATACTGAGTATGGTGAATTCAGGATTTGTTCCTGACGGATGTATCGAATGTTGTGGTGAAAGTGTACAATCTCTGCAGAGTGTCAAACTATTCGAATAGCCGCGTCCACGGTTATGGACAGTTGGAGTGGCCATACTGTTCCCCCGTCAGATTTTTGAAAATGACTTGTGAAATGAATTGAGACTTTGACTTGACCACAACAGAGTTGTGACCTGAGTTACAAGATCCCACCTAGGAGTTATAAAATTGTGACTAGCTTCGGAACTTAGTAGAGATAAATCTGGCTTTTGCAAAACAACCCTAGAGCCTAGTGTCATATTATCCAAAAAACCCTTTACCTGTTAGTTTTAGCTTGCGAGTACTTAAAGAGTACTCATGGCTTTGTCCCTGGCTATTCCCATGGCCAGACTATGAAGAGGAGTACCTGGAGGATGGACCCCAGGAAGGTTACGACAACTAGGATCATCTCCCATCGTCAGCATTGCCTGTGACCCCGAAGATGGAGCTTCGCCTACGCTATCGTTATTAATACGTATTCCGCTGCTTGAAGTTGTATTAAGAACTGGATCGTGAGATACCTATTTGTGTAAGAACTTATGTATCGTTTGTAATGGATGATGTACTATGGTATCCAATTCTGTTATGTCTCGCAAAAATGGTAATCCTGGGATTGCGACGTATGGCATAACAGGCATCTGGGATTAAAAATCCGGGTGTTGAAAAGTTGGTATTAGAGCCATCCTGACCATAGGAGACCCTAGTTAGACTGACGTTTGAACCAAAAAAAAAACTTAGTTTCAAAACCAAAGAAAACAAATATTTACAAAAACTTATTCTAATTCTTATCCCTTTTATTCTTTCATAAAAATTCATGTTCCTCAAAAACTCTTGCAAAATACATAAAATTTTGACACACTTGATCACCCTGCTAATCTACTCATCCTCTATTCTTATAGATGGACGTGAATTACAGCAAGTTTTACCAACTGGGGAATGGAGGAGTCCTTATCTTTGAGAGGGATTTGGACCAGCTTTCGGAACTTCTGGAGCGTCCGCACCCCGAGTTCTTCGGAGCTCAGCTCAATGATCAAGGAGGAGAAGATTTGTAGTGGATAATTGTTGCAAGTCTCCGAGGAAAGATTGAACCTCCCACTGCAGAGGGAATTCAGTTTACCTTGAGGGAAAACAACTGGCTCGATGGACTTGCCAGAGCAATGCAGGAAGCTCTTTCCCGTCTGTGTGGGCAGAGCATCAATCAGATCAAGGGTACTCGCTTTGAGTTTTGCCCAAGGCGTGATGCAAATGGACAACCACTGGAAGCCCCATACCACCCCGAGCTGAAGACTCAATTGGACCACCTTAGCTTCATGATGTACGATCGTCAGCAGGAGTTGGACAACTGCCGTGACTACTGTAACCACAAGTCTGCCATCATCAAGACAAAGGATCAGACCATCGCCATGCTAGAAAGGGATCACAAGTCTCGCCGCCGTCAGCTCGACAAGAAGGAGCGCATTATTGCCCGTCTTCGCCACCGCATCTCATCTTTGGATGAGACCATCCGAGAGAGACATGCAGTTGGAGGAAAGGGAGAATGCCAGAGAGGATCTTCGTGTAGACCCTTACTCCTATCTCAGCGATGAAGATGATTTTCTGGAGGATTAGGCCATGGACTTCTTCACCGATGAGGATGATTTCACCTTCATCGATGATGATGAACATGATGAAGCCATAGACTCCGAGGAGTAGTAGCACTTGAGCACTAGTGTAGTGAGTAGTATTCGGTCCCACTATATCGTAGTTCTCAGAATGGTTCTTAAAACCATTTGTTTTTATTTTTTGTGGTGTGTGTTGTACTGTGTGCTATGAATGAATGAATGAAAAAGAAAGTTGCTAGAAAAATCTGAGTCAAACCTTTAAAACTTTTCAAGTCCTCGAAACCTTAGAAATTTCCCTCTTTTCTCATGATCTATCTAAATCTTCAGATGCCACGTGGAGGAAGTGGTTCAGCCCCAGACCCGATGTTGCAGATCCTGCAAATGTTGACTTCTGACCGCGAAGCTGAAAGAGCGGAACGTCAAGCCAACCTAGCCACTCTGCAACAGATAGCCCAGGTAGCCCACAACAACCAAGGCCACGGAAATCAGGACAACCATGGATCTAAGCTCAAGAATTTCCAGAATACCAACCCACCTGTTTTCACTAAGTCAGAAGAACCCCTAGACGCCGATGATTGGCTGCAAACCATGGAAAATAACCTAGAAGTCGCCGGAGTGGAAGCCAACGAGAAAGTTATGTTTGCCACCCATTATCTAGCCGGAGATGCCAGGGCATGGTGGAACAGCGTTCCCGCAATGACCGGAGGCCAGATGATGACCTGGGAGGAATTCAAGGTCAAGTTCAGCAGAACCCATGTGCCATCGGGTTTGATCAAGAGAATGAGAGACGAGTTTAGAGAGCTGAAGCAAGGAAGGATGACTGTAGTGGAATACCGTGATTTTTTTTTGTCATTAGATAGGTATGCCCCGGGCGAGATAGACTCGGAAGCCAAGAAGAAGGAGAGGTTCCTGAATGGTCTGCATGACGAGATGCAGACGGTGTTAGTCAATATTCCCTTTGCGGATATTGAAGCCCTTGTCGACTCTGCCATCCAGATGGAAGGAAAGATCAACCAAGCCAATGAGAACCGCAAGCGTCGTATGATGCATCAGCCAGGAACCCATCAGACCCCAAAGTATCGCCCCAACCCATCTCCAGGATTTGCCCCAAGAACCAACAGACCCCCGATGACCCGTCCGACCTACCCCAACCGTGGAAACCCTAGACCCGGAGGAAATCACAACAACCCCGGCAACTCTAGCAATTTCACCCGTGCCCCACCCAAATTCAACAACAACAATGCTACCGCCAACACCAACACTGCCCCTAGGACTGGAAGCAATGTTGTGCCTGTTGCAGCAAAGGACAAGTCGCAAGTGACTTGTTATGACTGTGGAAATAAAGGCCACTATTCCAACGAGTGCCCCAACAAGAAGAATGCTACAGCCCCCAATGCTAATGTCCCAGCTCAGCAGCAGCGTCGTGTTCAGTCAGGGAGAAGATTTGCCCCAGGAAATTCACTCAACCGCAATGGCCGTCTTTTTATCATGCATGCTGAAGAAGCTCAGGAAGCGCCAGACGTCGTGCTGGGTATGTTTTCTGTTAATTCAGTACTTGCAAGAGTGTTGTTTGATTCTGGTGTATCGCATTCATTTGTCACCGAAGAATTTGCATGCACTAGTAAAATTCAACCAACCAAACTGAAGCATGTTATGATTGTTCAAATTCCTGGATCAACCACCAAGGCTAGGAAAATTTGCAAAGCCGTCCCTATCCGAATCCATGGCATAGACTTTTATGCTAATCTGATAGTACTCGGAACTAAAGGTTTGGAAGTAGTACTAGGAATGGATTGTATGTCCAAACATAAAGGATTGATTGACTGTGCCAAGAAAGCCATCACCATGACCAATACAGCCGGAATATCAGTCGAACATATATCTGAAACCTTACCTCGCCAATTCAAATGCAACAAGAGTATAGCCCAACCTACCATTGACCAAGTCCGGATAGTCTGTGAATACCCCGATGTATTTCTAGATGTTTTGCCCGATATGCCCCCAAATCGGGATATCGAGTTTATCATTGAACTAATCCCCGGAACCGGACCCATAGCCTAGAGACCCTATAGTATGAATCCGTCAGAGCTCGCAGAACTGAAGAAGCAACTGGATTCCATGCTAGAAATTGTATTTATTCAACCAAGTGCGTCCCCATGGAGATCACATGTCTTGTTTGTGGAGAAGAAGGATGGAGGTAACCGTTTGTGTACGGATTATCGGAAGTTTAATGATGTCACCATCAAGAACAAGTACCCCTTGCCCAAGATAGAAGATTTGTTTGATCAGTTGACCGGTGCCAAGGTGTTTTCTAAGATTGATCTTAGAACTGGCTATCATCAACTCAAGATTCGTGCAGAGGATATTCCAAAGACTGCCTTTACCACCAGATATGGATTGTATGAGTATACAGTCATGTCTTTCGGATTAACCAATGCCCCCGCTTATTTCATGAACCTCATGAATAAGATTTTTATGGACTTCCTGGATAAGTTTGTCGTTGTTTTCATCGATGACATTCTGATTTATTCCAAATCAGAAGAAGAACATGAGCTACACCTAAGGACCATTCTTGGAACCCTTAGAGAGCATCAGCTGTATGCAAAGTTTAGCAAATGTGAATTCTGGTTACAGGAAGTAGGATTCCTCGGTCACATTGTATCAGCCGGAGGAATTGCCGTTGACCCTGCCAAAGTGAAAGATGTAGAAGATTGGCAAGCCCCAACCACTCAAACCCAAGTTCGTGCATTTCTCGGATTTGCGGGATATTACCGAAAATTCGTAGAAGGATTCTCTAGTATCGCTAGACCCATGACCCAATTGCTGAAGAAGGACAAGAAGTTTGAATGGACCGACAAATGTGAAGCGAGTTTTCAAGAACTCAAGAGGAGATTGATATCAGCCCCAATCTTAATCATGCCGGATATCACGAAGCCCTTCGATGTGTATTGTGACGCATCCAAGATTGGTCTCGGATGTGTGCTAATGCAAGAAGGAAAAGTTATATCTTACCTATCTCGACAATTGAAGCAACATGAGCAAAACTACCCAACCCATGACCTCGAACTCGCAGCCGTAGTTCTAGCCCTGAAGACATGGAGACATTACCTGATGGGAAACCGTTGTGAGATTTATTCGGACCACAAGAGCCTAAAGTATATATTCACTCAGAAGGAGCTGAATATGAGGCAGAGAAGATGGATTGAGCTAATCAAGGATTATGACCTGGACATTCACTATCACCCTGGTAAAGCCAACGTAGTAGATGATGCCCTTAGCAGATTGCCGTGCCGCTTGAACTCCATGATTTTGAAGGAGCAACAAAGTTTGCACAAGGATATGGAAGATTTTCGAATGGAATTAGTAAGTGAAGGATTTTTGGCTAGCATAGAACTCCAGCCCACTTTGATCAGTCAGATTAAGGAGGCGCAGAAGGAAAATGCTAGTATCGACAGAATCAAGCGTCGTATTGGTACAGGCAAAATACCTGGATTCACCGAGGACGAAGAAGGAGTGTTGTGGTACAAAGGACGCCTTTGTGTACCAGCAGATTTTGAATTGAAAGAAGTTATTTTGAAGGAGGCTCATGATACTCTTTATTCTATCCATCCCGGAGGAACTAAGATGTATCAAGATTTAAAAGAGCAATTTTGGTGGCATAAGATGAAGAGAGAAATCGGAAGCTATATCGCCAAGTGTGATTTATGTCAGCGAGTCAAGGCAGGACATCAAAGACCCGCTGGATTGTTGCAACCATTGCAGATTCCGGAATGGAAATGGGATTCTGTAGGAATGGACTTTATCACTGGACTACCTACTTATAGTAGGGGAAATGACTCTATCTGGGTAATAGTGGACAGATTGTCCAAAGTCGCCCATTTCTTGCCCGTCAAAACCACATATCAGAGTTCGAAGCTAGCGGAGTTATACATCGCTATAATCGTCAGTTTGCACGGAGTCCCTAAGAACATAGTATCGGATCGAGGAACTCAGTTTACCTCGAGATTCTGGAAGAAAGTCCAAGAAGGTTTAGGAACCCGCCTAGATTTCAGCACCGCATATCACCCTCAGACCGATGGACAAACGGAGCGAGTAAACCAAATACTCGAAGATATGCTAAGAGCATGTGTGTTAGAATATGGATCCAAGTGAGAAGATTGTCTGTCGTTTGCAGAATTTTCATACAACAACAGTTATCAAGCCAGTTTGCAAATGGCCCCCTTTGAATTCATGTACGGAATAAAGTGTCGCACCCCTTTGAACTGGTCGTAAGTAGGAGAGAGTTAGATTTTTGGACCCAACATCCTACGAGAAGCAAAAGAGAAGGTTCACAAGATTCGTGAGCACCTCAAGACCGCCCAATCCCGACAGAAGAGTTACGCCGACAAGATATGTAGAGACCTCGCCTTCAACATAGGAGATTTTGTTTATCTGAAAGTGTCGCCATTGAAGGGAATGCAGCACTTCCAACTCAAAGGAAAGTTAGCCCCCAGATATATCGGACCTTTCCAGATTCTGAACCGTCGAGGAGAAGTATCGTACCAATTGGAGCTACCTGAACAGATGTCAGCCGTGCACAATGTGTTCCATATCTCGTTACTTCGCAAGTGTCTCGAAGTCCCCGAGAAGACCGAAGTATTCAAGAATATCGACCATCGGACCATAGAAATCAACGATGACCTGACCTATCCCGAAGTACCCATCCGCATTTTGGAAGAAGCTTTTCGAACTACCCGAACCCGAAGCATCAAGTTTCTCAAGATTCAGTGGAGCAACCACACAGAAGAGGAAGCTAACTGGGAATGCGAAGATCACATCAGGACGGAGTTTCCCGATCTCTTCAAATCCTAGGTAATCTTTTCGTCCTTTTTCAAATCTCGGGACGAGATTTTGTTTAAGGGGGGAAGGTTTGTAACATCCCAAAAATACTAAACTTGGAACATCAAACTCTAATCATCAAGATTGGGGTTAACAAAAACTTTTCTAATTAAAATTATGAATGCATGCATATGTGTATGCATTGATTTTGAAATTCTTTTAAACCACCTTGTTTGATTGTGTCATTTCTTGTAAAATGTTTCTTAGGTGAAATAAACATCATCTAAAACATTTCCCACACTTTTCCTAAAGACAAGTAAATCAAAACACATATATTAAATGAATGGTCACTTTGACCAATTTAACTCTCATGCCTACTTTGGCTGTCTCAAACTTTCAGAACCTAATGGAAACTTTTCTGGATCTTTGCACCCCTTGAATATACTCATAACAAAGTATAAATGCCCACTTTGTGATCATCCAGAAACTTTCAAATGCATAGTTTAAATGACAATTCAAAATTGAATCTTTATCATATGGGAAGATCCCACTTTTTCAAAAACCACTCAAACAAGCTCAACTTTCAAAACCCAAGCATCTGCAGACTCACCAGCACCAATCTAGCAAACCCACCAAAAAACTTTTCAAAATTCAAAACTTGATTTCATGCGGCCATTTCATCAAACAGGTTGCAGACACAAATCAAACAAACATCAAACACTATTGTGAGCAGTGATTCTTGCCTAACTGGTTCCCCATTTAGCTCACAACCAGCTCAGTAGATCATCTAGGAAGATTAACCAAGCACTAGCACCACTGTGAGCTTGCCATTGCCATCAATGGTGAACAGCCGAGCACACCCTTGCCACCCCATAGTCGCCGACAAGCTAGGAGCAGCAGAGAAGCCTAGCCAACATGTCCGGGAGGCAGCCCACCGCACCGCCACTCCTCCCATCGCTTCGAGCCTTGCCAAGCCGACCACGCACGAATCGCGCCCGAACGCCAGAGACCATGCCGAGCGTGCCAGAGCACCACCTCGACCGAAGCCCCGCAGCCAGCGCTTCGCCGCGTGCATACACAATCCCCACCGACCGAGACCGCCAGACATCCCCGTCACGCCCGTGGACGATAGCCACCACTCGCCGTCGAAGACGCCGCCTTTGCCGCGCAGAGCATCGCCCATTCCAGACCAAGCCGCACCGCCCCATGCCTCGAAACCATGTCGTTGAGCATCGCCAGGAGACACCACACCGTCCCCTACCCTTGCCCATGCCAATAGACGCCTCTAACATCGCCCCCGACGAGCTCACCGTGCGCCCCGACGGTCCCCTCGCTCGACTATAAATAGAGGCCACCCCCGCTCGATTTCTTCACACCATCTCACTCCCCTCTCCTCATTGATCGTGCCACACCATTCTCAGAGAAAGGCGAGCACCACAACGTCAGAATTTCACCGGAGCCCGCCGCCTCTGGAGAAGAAGGGAGCCATCGATTTCGTCCACCCTGTGAGCCGCGACCACCCGAAGTTTGCCGTCGACTTTCTCTGCTCCTCGCCAACCCTCGCCAGTACCCCGGTGAGCCCCCAGCACCCCCACTGGCCGCGCTAGGTTTCGTTCTCGCCGGCGTTGTCTCGCGTCGACGATGACTCCCAGCCGTTGGATTAGAATCAGATCGAAAGACCCATGTTGCCCCATACCGCTTCGCCCAGCCCCGTGTCACTGACGAGTGGGGACACCCACTTAAGCAGCCCGCGGGAGCACCGCACTTAGCAGGCCGGCCCGTTAACTTTTCCTGCGCAGCCCAGTGATTTGAATTAAATCTTTTCTATTTTAATTCAAACACACTTCTGTACCCAACTTCAAAAATCAACCCAGATCGATTCAGTGCACCAATTTGAATGAAACCAATTTTGTTGGAAAGGCCTGTGAATGCTGAATCCAAGCCCGTTGGATTCAAGTCATTTGGATCTATAGATCATCCTTAGTAAAAATAACAAGGCAGAAGCTTTTTTGCATTAAAACATTTTTCAAATATAAACCATAATAGCTTTTGAGTTGATTCCAACTCTCAAAAATCACATTTAACCATACCTTTCATAATATATAAAAATATATAGGTTTACTTGCAGAAATAATGTTCAAGTAATAAAAGAATGCTACATAGGCATTTC
Source organism: Avena longiglumis (assembly GCA_030063025.1). Taxonomy (NCBI): domain Eukaryota; kingdom Viridiplantae; phylum Streptophyta; class Magnoliopsida; order Poales; family Poaceae; genus Avena; species Avena longiglumis. The sequence goes on along the minus strand of CP125975.1, from coordinate 414,047,588 downwards.
TAGCCACTTTAATTAATTAGAATAAAAGGGTAAAACCTTATTAAATTGTGACACCACTTTAAATCACATTCCCATGTACTACAATATGTGGTGATGACATGTGTCAATATGATCCCATGTTTGGTTTGGAGAATATTAAATCTTAAGTAGTTTTTCAATGAGTAGAAATTACTTTTCTAAAAATAAAAGGAATTAAATCAAGCCTTAACCTTGTAATGTTAGAGATGATGCTAGATCATCTATAGGACCCTTGTGTGTGATGATTGCAAGTAGTTAAGTATTGTTTGGTGATTGTGTACCTCGTATTTATTCATAGACGCTAGTACCGACCAAGGATACGAGGAGGAAGAAGGATACTACGAAGAAGAAGCCGATGAGAACTTCAACCATTGCTCTGCCCAAGGCAAGCCTTACTAATCAAGTTGACCTATGCAAGCTAACGCTTGCAATTTAGCAAATTTATACTGATTTGGTGCAAGCAAATACTTGCTTGTTACTATGCCTACTATATGCCTTAAGCATATGTGATCATACCCACTTGATAAACCAATCCTAGTTTTATTTGCAAGCTTCTTACTTTATCTATTTATCAAAGCTTTAACTTAGAGTTGACTTAAGTGACTTGTAGATACTAGAAAAATTCTGAAGGTTGCATAAAGAGCATAAAATTTGGCCTAAGTTAGAAACCTTGATATCATCCTAAGATATAAGGTTGTACTTAGTTGAAACTCCACTGGTTCACCACCCCTCATTAGTACTACCCCCACCTGTAGATGCTAGTGCTAAGCATAAAACTTGATCAACTTTAGATGGGTTTACTTGGTGGAAAAATGGTTATGAAAACCTTGGAATGATGGATCATTCTATTGAAATTTTTTGGACATGTATTTCCGAACACTTGATGATTTTGGTGATGAAAACGTTGAGGCATGAGCCTTAGCCCTTTATAAAACTGATGGTTGTCTAGATGCGATACCATTCCAATTTTATTGTACAACCACAATACCCGAATATTGGGTAGGGCTTGACTGGAAACTTATATAACTTAGTATTAGTTCCCTCACGGCCAAGGTCTGAGCTGAGGCTACCTTGTGAAGATTGTCCACCTGTGCAGTACCCAAGATGAAAGTTGGTCATGATTGGGAGGCCAAACTCACAGGAGAGGTGCTTATACTAGAGTGTGTAATCGAAAGGTTAGGATTGATTATCCGCATACCGAGTATGGTGAATTCAGGATTTGTTCCTGACGGATGTATCGAATGTTGTGGTGAAAGTGTACAATCTCTGCAGAGTGTCAAACTATTCGAATAGTCGCGTCTGCGGTTATGGACAGTTGGAGTGGCCATACTGTTCCCCCGTCAGACTTTTAAAAATGACTTGTGAAATGAATTGAGACTTTGACTTGACCACAACATAGTTGTGACCTGAGTTACAAGATCCCACCTAGGAGTTATAAAATTGTGACTAGCTTCGGAACTTAGTAGAGATAAATCTGGCTTTTGCAAAACAACCCTAGAGCCTAGTGTCCTATTATCCAAAAACCCCTTTACCTGTTAGTTTTAGCTTGCGAGTACTTAAAGAGTACTCATGGCTTTGTCCCTGGCTATTCCCATGGCCAGACTATGAAGAGGAGTACCTGGAGGATGGACCCCAGGAAGGTTACGACAACTAGGATCATCTCCCATCGTCAGCATTGCCTGTGACCCCGAAGATGGAGCCTCGCCTACGCTATCGTTATTATTACGTATTCCGCTGCTTGAAGTTGTATTAAGAACTGGATCGTGAGATCCCTATTTGTGTAAGAACTTATGTATTGTAATGGATGATGTACTATGGTAACCAATTCTGTTATGTCTCGCAAAAATGGTAATCCTGGGATTGCGATGTATGGCATAATAGGCTTCAAATCCAGGTGTTGACAGCAGTCTGGAAGACATGATGGAAGTATTGGAACAGGAAGTTTTCAGGTACAAGAAGATGGCAGAATGTGAAGTGGATGTTATTCACAAGATAAGTTCAGAACTCATCACCAAGCATGAGGGAGAAGTAGCTGAGCTCTTAGAAGATATCTTTTCACTCCGTCAGACCACCAACCAATTGTAAGCACAACTCTATGACATACAAAACCAAAACTGTGAGTATGAGGCTAGATTTGAACGTATAAGCTCTGCTGCTAGTTTCAGGATTATAGAGACAGGGACACCCTTTTTGGATGGGGAACCATTGCCTTGGAAGTTTTATGATGACAAGACAACACCACCACCACCAAAGGAATAATTCATCATCAGGTTTGGCATCCCCTTGGCTTGTTCCAAGCTTGGGGGGGTGCCATGGTATCACCACCATTATCTTTTATCTTTTACCTTTTTAGTGGATTCTTATCTGTGGTAGAGGGGTTATTTTATAGTTTGGTTTTCATGTGGAAGTATCTCTCCTTTAGTTGATTATCTATGTATCCCTTGGTGTGAGTGCCTTTATTGAATATTAATGAGAAGTCTCATCTTTTACTTTTTGCACTTCTTATTTTAGTTTGGAATCTCTATTATATGATGGATCTTGTTGATCAGTATTGGCACCACTTTGGGATCATCAAGTGGATCTAAATTGGTTTTGGCAAACCGAGTTCTGGTCAGTAGCATTACTAAGAAAGAGAAAAAGAAAGAAAAAGCTTACAGGTATTTTGTATCATTTGTTTTCTTTCTTGTTGGCTCATAAGCTTAGTATTATTTATTTAAGATTCTTTTGTGTCTTCAAGGAAGATTGCATGCTTGGCTTTATTACTTGTATGTTTTCTTGTTTCTTTCAACTCTCTTGCTTGCTACCCAGCCTTGCTAGCCAAAAAACCTGTTTTGAGAAGGCATACTTCTCATGTTTCCAAAATCCTTTAAACCAAACTTTTGCCATTTGTGTCCACCATATCTACATAGTAGGATTGTTGCTATTCCAAGCAAATTCTCAAGCTTCATCTACCTTTCGAATTAAAAAGTATTTTGTTATGTGAAAAATAGTTAGTAAAGCTCTCACGAACTTGATGGCCACTTTATTTCTTGCCCCTAATAGACCTAAACCATTGTGCCATCTAAGTTGTATATGCTTGCATCTATATGTTGGAATTAGCAGAACTGTGTTGTCACGGGGAACGTTTTCAACATTGCACTTGTACTCTGTACATAGTTTATATCGTGCTCTTTAGTCTATGGATGTCAACAGTGTGAAATAAAGAGGGAACTTGTAAGTCCAGGGAGTTTATATTATGTGTTAGAGAAACGCCTGGGCCGCTAGCCTAAGCCATGCTTAATCATGGTGGAAACTTGCAGCATCACCATAGTGAGTCATCTATGAAGCATCCTCAATAAAAAGCTATACAGATAGTAAATAAAAAGATCACTGAGATGCTCATTGTCTGCTTGCCTTGTCATTTTGGTTATGGGAAAGCTCCTGTACCATGTGCAAGGGGTACCCATTGGCGGTTCTCAAGGATATGCAAATACTTACAATGACAAGAACTTACCTGGGCCCAAAGTTGAGTATGCATGAGGAGTGGCCCTCATATTCAAGGGACATGAGATTGCCAACTTATATTTCGTCAAGCATATACTCCATCTTTGTTCACTTTAACCTTAATCATCTCAAGATGCTTATGATAGGGGCAATGAGGGCTCAAAGCTAGTAAGTACCATAATCTTTTGGAAGCTCTTTATGACTTGTAATCCCTGCTACCCTCTAAGAAGGGACCTTTCTCCTAGTTACTAGTTGAGTCAGTAAACCTACTTCCTCTCTATCTCCAGCAAGCATTTGAGTTGTTGTGTTTCAAGCAATCATATTGTGATTTATTCAATCATGTTCTTTATCTTCCTTGTTTGCACAAAACTCTTATATATTGAGTATTACTTTGAAAGCCTTCACTTGTGAAAAACCTTTTGAGCAAAGAGTGCTCCTGTTTTGAAACTTCTACAAAAAGATTTTGTGAAACTGTTTGCCGGGTGTTCTCTGACCAAGAACAAGTTTGCCAATTACAATTATGATTTATCTTTATGCATCTCTATTGTGACTGCTGTACTTGGTTGCAAGCTAAGTTATATAATGGTGAGTTGCTTTCTTCTATGAGTTGTGCAAGGGTAAGTGTGATGCTTCTTGTTCGTATTCGTTTATCGACACTTCACTCCATAAACCTGTGGACATGTTTACCGAGCTCAGTTTTATCTTGGGGACAAGCGAAGTCTAAGCTTGGGGGAGTTGATACGACCAATTTGCATCACCTTTCTATATCATAATTTACCTCTATTCATTGATATTTGTCTTATTATGAGGTATTACTTATGGCTTTTCATCTGTTTATGCATGTTGGATGATTCTTGGAGGATGAACTGCCGGAGTCTGGATTCTGATGGAAAAGAAGGCGTTTCGGTGCAATTTCGTGAAGATCAGAAAAATACCACAAAAATATGGAAACATATTATTTTACCAGAAGACGAAGGAAGCCAGAAGGAGGAGCGAAGAGGGGCCACAGGGGGCCCACACCCCTTTGGCGCAGGCCCACCTAACCCCGCACCTAGGATAGGTGTGGCCCACCTGCCCGGCCTCTGACTCCTCCCCTTCACCTATATCTTCCATACAAAACCCTAAGCCTAGGGGAGCGACCACAGATAGATTTCCGCCGCCTCTAGGGGGTGGAAAATACCGAGAGAGAAAGATCTCTCCGGCAGACAGATTTATGTCGGGGGAATTCCTTCCCGGAGAGGGGAGACCGTCACTGTTGTGGTATTGCCGACGAGTACGCCATGGAGGGGTCCTCACAATGCGTGTTTAGATACGCGGGGGAAGGCGGTCGGTTGACGGGTACGAGGTAACACAACTTACCCAGGTTCAGATCCCACGACGGTGGCGGAATCCTACTCCTGCTATAAATCACTATAAGGGCGATACGCCGAGTTACAGGGATTGGTTCGCTATGAAAGGTGTATGCTAATCGCTACTTGGTCGTCTGAACTTGTGCCCTAAAGGCTCCCATAGACCCGACTTATATAGTCGCCAGGTCCTAGGGTTATAGGGAAAAGTCCCAGCCGGACAGGTGAAAGAGTCCTACACCGTCTATTACTAGTCTTGCGTGTCGTGTACTCCAAGGCTCCGGGTATGTCGGTGACTCCATCGTAGCCTTCCTTTATCCGTCTTGGGCCTCCCTTCTGGATCCATCTAACTGGGCCGCCCAGCAGGCCATGGGCCATGCTACCAACTGTTGGCCACCCGGGTTATCCGGATAGGAGACATGCTATGAGGATACCCATATAGCATATCCCCAACAGTAGCCCCAGAGAACTTCGAGATCTTGCGCCGTCTTGCCTCTTCATGTGGAATGCTCCGTCTAGATGGATGTCGGCAAATCGTCAAACAATATCTTGTAGTCCTCCCAAAGAACCCTACAAGGTTTTCTCTGTCTTCAATTTGTAAGTCGGAGAATTGCTGAATCTTCCATCGTACTCTTCCGTAGCCGGACTGGGTCCGTCCATGCCGAAATCTTCCAATGTGATGGTTCATCTGCCTATGTTAGCTAGGGCGACGTAGATCTAGGTCAACAACGCCTCGTAACTCACACATGCATAGAACGCAATCATGTCCACTTTCCCCACGTGAGCGATACGAACCGTTGGCGGCGACAGTTGGGACGTGGCGAAATTTTCGCGCACGTCCGCACACACGTTGTCTACGCGGCAACTGTCCGATCAGGCTGCACGAATCTCGATGTTGGAGATCATAAATAGTAATCGCGGTGAAAAATTTACTTTTCACTTCATTCTCTCCTCGCATCATCTTCTTCCTTCAGCGAGCGCCCCCTCGAGCTCTCCGCGCAACTTTACGAAAAACCCTAACTTCCAATCTCGCCAGTCACCTCCAAACACACGCAATGGCCAGCAGCAGCTCTTCTCCCTCGATGGCGGCCTCAGGCAAAGCCGGCGAGCTCCGTCGTCGTGTTTCCATAGGGCTTGGTCATCCTCGTCTCTGCGGTGGTCGAGACCACCGGCGGCGACCACAATCCAGCAGCGCTGGATCTGCTAGAGGAGGACAATGACTCCCACAAAGGTGATTGGCATGGTTCGGACATCACGGACCGCGACATCAAGGAGTTGATCATCGAGGGCTACCTCCCCGCGATGGAGGGGCTCACCTAGCGGGCGGCGCCGACCGGCGAGGTCACACCTTCTCCCCAAGCCAGAGAAAAGGTGTACCTCAAAGCACAGATGGTACGCGGCGTCTCCCTGCCCATCTCTAACTTCTTCCTTGCCGTCTTGAACCATTACCGGGTCCAGCCCCAAAACCTTTCTCCCAATAGTATCCTAGCGCTTAGCAATTACGCGGCGCTTTGCGAGGGTTACCTAGGGATTAAGCCTAGGCTAGACCTCTTCATCTATTTCTTCACCATCAAGCGCGAAGCCGGAGCCAGCAAGGATGAACTTAGAAATTGTGGCACTATTAGTTTCAAGATCCGACCTGGCTGGCGCTTCCCCGACATCGTCGTCCACGAGTCCTGCAAGAACTGGTAGCGTACTTACTTCTATGGCCCAGATATCCCTCTGGCCGGCCGAGAAGTAACATACCCGGACTTCGTCGATGGATCCGCTGCCGAAACTTCGACATGGAGATCCCAGGCCTACCTTCCCTCCGACATCGATGCTTCCCGCGCAATAAGGCGGATAGAATGGTTCGTAGAGACGGGTTTGACCGGCTTGGACCTAGCCATGTGCTGGTTCATCAGGCGAATCCAGCCTCTGCAGCACCGCTCGAAGCTGATGCAAGAGTATACCAACGATAGAAGGGATAGCCTCCGCATCTCCGTGGACAACTTCTCGAGCGACTCCGTCAAGCTTCACCTCAAGGCCATCGTCAAGGTGAAGGACAAGAAGCGTGGCTTCACCATCACCTACGACATGTTTGTAGAGAGCAAGTGCCCAAAGGTAACTGTTTATTTTCCGTGTATGACATATACTCCAGTTCTTCCGTCTAGACATTGCCATCTCATCTAACACAGAGGTTCTTCACCTTAACAGCTTAGCGACATAGACGAGGATAGCATGGCTCCTCAAATCTATGATCCAAAGATGAAGGAAGTCACCGTCGTGTCCGACGAAGATGATCCATTGGCGCGAAAGTGGAAGAGCTCCACCTCTGACGTTGCCGACGGAGGCAAGAAGAAGAAGACGGAGGGTGAAGCCTCCAAAAGGACTACCGCCGCCCTAGAGGCGGAGAAAAGAAAGATTACTAGGATCCCATTTGCCAAAGCACTCCCTCTTGTGTAAGCTTCTTTCTCTCTGACATTGTCCATTGATCTGTCTTGCTCCTGTACTTATGCATTTTGCACGTTTCAGGAAGAAAGCCACGACCAGCTTGAAGAAGACCTCCAAAACTTCGGGAGCTTCTAGAACCATCAAGGACATGATGCATCACGACGCATCTCCCGCCATCGCCCCTTTCACTCCCACCGTCAAGCCCTCGTCCGCTCCGACAAGCTCTCAAACCAAGGAAGCCGCTGGCCCTTCCACCATGGAAGTGGACTCAGGTGCCTCTACCGAGCTTGCTGTTGTCGGCGAACAGGCGACACAGGAGAGTGCTGCACACCAAATGGCTGAAGCTCCAACTAAGGATGCCATCGGTTGCGGTAAGGCGGTGGTGGAAAGTTGTACTTCTGCCAAAGGCGGCGCCCCCGCACCCAAGAAAACCATAGAGTATCTGAAGATAGTCTATCCGGTACTTACACCGGGTAGCACTGCTCTGGTTCTTGGCGCGGCACCGACATCTCCAACGTGCAGTCTGGAGGAGCTTCTCCGGCAAGCAGAGATCTTGCAAGGAAACAGTTTATCCTTCGGCAAGCTGCTGGTTGAGAGTGCTACTAACCTCAAGATCATTGCACTTGTAAGTTTTATTTGCCTTTTGCTTTTCATATGAATATCCCACTATAGCCCCCGAGGATTTAGACGGAAAACCATAGGTATTTGCGTCTGAATGCTCTAAGAGTGACTAAAGTAGAAAACTTCTCACTGTAGCCCCCAAGCATATAGTTGGAATGAATTATTCCGACTAGATGCTTTAAGAGTAGCATGCGCAGTGTTTATAAATTTCAATACTGTAGCCCCCAAGCCTCTAGTTGTAACTGAATTAGTTCCGACTAGATGCTTAAAGAAAAAGCTAAGCATACATCCGAGTTAAAAACTTTATACTGTATCCCCCAAGCTTCTAATCGAGAACTTAATTAGTTCCGACTAGATGCTTAAAGAAATACTAAGCATGTTACTAAGTTAAAAACTCTCGCTGTAGCCCCCGAGCGTCTAGGTGGAAACTTTCCGGCTAGATGCTCCAAGTAGACCAAACAACGTTTAATTCTTCTTTTTTCCATAGAACGAGAATGCTCGGAGGGGCATGGCCAACGACAAGTACCAGAAGATGCGCGCGGACCTGGAAGCCGAAAAGGGTAAAACTGCCTTCTTGAAGGAACATATCATCAAGAGCAAGCGTATGTTTTTACTTTCGTTTTCGTATTCCGACTTAAACTTGTGTATTCTCCGAGTACACTCTGTGTACTTTGCTTTCTTCGACTTGCAGAAACCATTGCCAAGGCTAAGGACATTGTCGAGCAATCCAAGCACATTCAAGAGCTGGATAGCGAGAACAAGATCCTTAAGCAGGATAGGAAGGACATGCTGAAGATGCATGAAGAATCGATGAAAGCCCTGCAGGACTCCGCCACCGAGGATATGAACCGCTTGAAGGAGGAGATCTCGATCTTAAGAGATCAGAAGAAAGCTGCTGACGAGCAGAATCAACGCCATCATGAGGCGTAGAAGCTCCTCCAACAAGAATGGGACTCCTTGGCGGATACCCTCTGGCAAGCTGAGGCTAGCATCTTCAGTAAGTGATTCTCTGTCTTGGATTTATGTAGTCTAGATACTCTGAATTTTTGAACTCATGTGCTCCCTTGTCGGAAATTTGCAGCTCCTATGGGTTTAACCCGGTCGCCTCCTCCGGCAAAGGAATGCATGGTTCTTGCCGGCAACTTCATCAACACCGCCATCGCGCAAGCCAAAGAGATTGCCAAGCCCCTCCAGATCAACATCAAGGCATCGAACTCTATGGCGAAGTTCTCAGAGATCCTGCGCCGAGCCCCCGAGCGTATCACAAGTTGGAAAGCTTCATGTGCACGGGCCGGTGCAAGGATGGCGCTGTCCATGATGAAGGCACATTACGAGGATGCCGACATAGACACGGTAACCTCTGTCATTCCCGACGTAGATGACGATGGCAAGGAGATAAACAATGAGTCCATATTGTCGTCACTCGCTGGTTATGACACCAGAGTTGCCGAGTTAGTCGACGTCAATGTCTTCGTGCTGATGAATACCATTGATGGCGGCAACCAAAGCTCCTCCGAGTCTCTTCACACTGCCGACTTAGAGGGTGATTCTCCTGCTGCCGATGATGCTGCTTCCAAGTCGCCTGTATCAAAGGAATGAAAAACAACTTGTAATATTTGTTTCATTTTTATGTGTATGCGGAAAAAAACTATGTATTAACTTAAGGCGGAAAACAATGATGTGTGTCTTGCTACTTAAGAACTAGTTCCAGCATGTATATATTTTTAAGCAAGTGCTGGCTTATCCATTACTTTGGTTCTTATGCTTGAATTTTCGTGAGTCGGAAGACTCGTTGTCGGAACCATGCGCTCAGGTGATGATGCCCAATGGCACCGTCAATAACCTAAGCAAAAATTCGCCGACAATAAGTGCCAAAAGTCACTACTCTAGAATCCACATAAAAACGACAAAGAACGTGTAGACCAGAAAACTTAAGCTAACGCCCGTAGGCGGAATTTTCACAAGTGCAATCGCAAAGCTTGTGCATAAAGGTTTTATATGATCCAAATATGAACACTAAAGGAGGTAAAAGACTCAAAAATATGAGTGAACCAGAGAGCTTTATTTCATTGATCATATAAGAGGTACACAATTAGGTAAAAAATGCTAAGTGTAAAAAGGACGTAGCTGTGCTATGTTCCATGGCCGATCAAGCTCTGGGTAGTCATCATCCGGGTCACGTCGCTTACGCTTATGATCCTCGTTGGGTCTATCCTTCAGTTCACGATTGTCAACGAGGTAGTAAGACCCATTGAGTAGCGCCTTGCTTATGATGAATGGTCCTTCCCATGGCGGGGAAATTTGTGTGACTTCTTCTGCTTAAGTCGGAGCACCAAATCCCCCTCTTTAAAAGAGAGATGTCGAACGCGGCGACTATGGTAGCTGCATAGCTTCTGCTGGTAGATGGCAGATCTTTGGCATGCCAAAACGCGCTCCTCCTCAAGAAGGTCCACATCTAGGCATCTGGATTCTTCAGCGTCATCTTCGTCGTAGGCGGCGACTCTTGGTGCATCGTGAAGTATGCCGGAAGGTAGGATGGATTCTGCTCCATATACCATGAATTAAGGGGTGTAGCCGGTGGATCTGTTGGGTGTAGTTCGTAAACTCCACAGCACAGATGGAAATTCTTCCACCCAGGCTCCAGCTACTCTATGTAGCGGTGCCTCAAGACGTGGCTTGATTCCCTGCAGAATTAATCCATTGGCTAGCTCAACCTGGCCATTGGATTGTGGATGTGCCACATATGCAAGGTCAAGTCGGATGCCCTTCTCCCAATAATAAGCCTCCACTTCTCCGAGTGACAAGTTGCTACCGTTGTCGGTGATAATGCTATGTGGGAGACCAAATCTCACCACTAGATCCCGAACAAACCTGAGGGCAGTTGCCCCATCAAGCTTTCTAATGGGTTTAGCTTCTATCCATTTAGTGAATTTATCAACTGATACTAGCAGATGTGTAAATCCACATGGTGCCATTTGTAACGGTCCCACCATGTCTAGCCCCCAGACTGCAAACGACCAAGTTATTGGTATTGTTCGCAATTCTTCAGCAGGAACATGTGGTTTTCGGGCATAATACTGGCATCCCATGCATGTCTCAACCAGCTTGTCAGCATCCGCCTTCGTGTTCAGCCAGTAGAATCCTTGTTGGAAGGCTTTCGCGACCAACGATCAAGGAGCGGCATGATGCCCGCAATCTTCGAGATGGATTTCGTGCAGGATTTCAATACCTTCTAGCTGGGAAACACACTTTAGGTATACACTAGTAGTGCTCCTTTTGTAGAGTTGTCCATTGATTATGGTATAACCATTTGCTCGTCGTACTATTTGCCGTCTTTTGACCTCGTCGTCGGGCAAAGTTCCGTGTTCGAGATATTCCATGAACGGTTTTGTCTAAGCCGAAAGGACCTTTGCCACCATGTGGACGAAATAATCAACTCTATTCGGGTTTTCGATGTCGGCTCCCTTCACGGATGGTGTTCGTAGATGCTCTAGGAAAACTCCTGGTGGAATTCGTTTGCGCCCTGATCCAAGCTTAGATAGCAGACCAACCGCCTCGTTTTGCTCCCTAGGTACATACTTGAATTCGTAGCCCAAGAAGCTCTTGGCTATCTCGTCCACTTCATCTCGATATGCCGCCATCATAGGGTTCTGCACATTCCAGGTGCCAGCCACCTTCTGGGCAACCAAGTCGGAATCTCCACAGCAAACTATGCGCTTGATGCCAATATCCTTGGCTATGCGTAGTCCGTGAATGAGTGCTTCATACTCCGCCATGTTGTTCATAGCCTCGAAGTGGATTTGCAGAACATAGTGTAGCTTGTCACAAGTTGGTGACTGTAGCAAACACCAGCCCCCGAGCCGTTGAGCAACTTTGATCCGTCAAAGTGCATCACCCAATACTCTGGTTCCGGCAACGGAGTAGCATCCGACATCTCCGTCCAATCTGCGATAAAATCCGCCAAGGCTTGTGACTTGATAGCGTCGCGTTTCTTGTAGGTGATCTCGAAGGCGGCAAGTTCAGTGCCCCACTTCGCAACCCTTCCCGTAGCGTTGCTGTTGTTGATAATGTCGGACAGTGGAGTCTTGCTCACCACTGTGATTGGGTGCTCCTGAAAGTAATGCCCCATCTTCCGAGAAGCAAGGAATACTCCATAAGCTATCTTCTGGTAGTGCGGGTAACACTGCTTGGACTCCATGAAGACCTCGCTCACATAGTAAACTGGTCATTGAACTCCGTGCTCATAGCCTGGTTCCTTCCGCTCTACCACGACGATGATGCTGATTACCCGGTTGGTTGCCGCCATATAGATTAACAGGGGCTCTCCAGGATCGGGTGCTGCAAGGATGGGAGCTGAGGAAAGAATCTCCTTGAGCTGCTTCTATGCTGCATCTGCTTCGTACGTCCACGTGAATTTTTCCGCCTTCTTCAGCAACTTGTATAGCGGCAGAGCCTTCTCTCCAAGTCAGCTGACGAACCGGCTAACTGCTGCCACACAACCTGTTAGTCATTGAATGTCCTTTAGGAATGTCAGACGGTTTATGTTTAAGATGGCCTTGATTTTCTTCGGGTTGACCTCGATTCCACGCTGGGAAACGATGAAGCCCAACAATTTGCTGGCTGGAACCCCGAAGACGCACTTGTTAGGGTTAAGCATCATGTTGTATTTCCAAAGATTATCAAAGGTTTCTTTTAAGTCGGAGATTAAGTCATTTGACTTTTTAGACATCACCGCTATATCGTCCACGTAGGCGTGGATGTTCCGACCAATTTGATCGTGAAGGCAACGTTGCATTGTTCGCTGGTACGTAGCACCTGTGTTTTCAGCCCAAAGGGCATCATAACATAGAAAAATGTGCTGTATGGAGTAGTGAACGAAGTGGCCAATTGGTCCGACTTCCTCATCTTGATCTGGTGGTATCCTGAGTATGCATCGAGAAAACACAAAAGTTCCGAGCCATCTGTCGAGTCAATGACTTGGTCAATGCGAGGCAAAGCAAACGAATCTTTGGGGCATGCTTTGTTCAAGCCGGTGTAATCAACGCACATTCTTAATTCTTTGGTTCCCTTTTTGGGGACAAGTACAAGATTGGCCACCCATCGGGTGTGAAGGACTTCTCGGATAAATCTAGCCTTAAGTAACCTAGCTATATCTTTGCCAATGGCACGTATCTTCTCGTCTCCTAAGCGTCGTAGAGGTTGTTTCACTGGTTTGCATTTTGGATCAATGTTTAAGCTGTGCTTGGCAAGTTCCCTAGGTACACCTTTCATGTCGACAGGTTGCCAGGAAAAGATGTCCCTGTTATCACGGAGGAACTCGACGAGCGCGCTTTCCTATTTGGGATCCAGGTTCGTCCCAATGGCGGTGGTCTTGGAGGCATCGCCTACCACAAGTTCCACCAGCTTAGTCTCGATGGCGGCCTTGAATGCAGGAGCGGAGTCGGAGATCTGCTTATTTGACTCGGGCATCTCTGAGTCATCGAACTTGCTCTGGATCTCTTTGAATTCTTCGCTGTAGAGGACAGCTTCCGCGAAGGCTGCTTCATTAATCTTGCAGTCCCTTGCCTTGGTAAAGCTTCCGGATACGATGATGACACCGTTTGGTCCGGGTATCTTGAGTTTGCTGTAGACGAAGCATGGCTTGGCCATGAAGGTGTGGAATATGTCGCGGCCGAATATGACGTGGTACACGTTCTTGAAGGGGACCACCTCAAAGGTCATGCGCTCTTGGCGGTAATTATTAACATCGCCAAAGGCAACCTGAAGTGTGATGCACCCAAGGGACCAAGCCTCCCGACCAGGAACTGCACCGTGGAAGATGGTGTTGGTCCGCCTTAGGTTTGCCTCCGTCAAGTTCATCTTCTGCAGTGTATCTAGGTACATGATGTTGATGCTGCTTACACTATCCACCATACATTTGGTGAACTCCACGCCGTCAATCAAGGGGTTGATGACCATGGCGTATTGGTTCTCAGTAGTGATGAGGTCTGGGTGATCCTTCATGTCCCAAGTAATTGGAACTTCCGACCAGCGCAGGTATTGGGGAACTGGGGGTAGAGTGGCCATCAGTATCCTCATAGAGGTCTTCTGTTGTCGGACGGTGGGGGTCCCAAGGAAAGTGTGGTAGACTGGCGCCTTCTTCACGAAGGGGTTCTTGACCTTGTCGTCGCTCTTGGCGACGTGCTTGGGGTCAACATCCTCGTCCATGTCACTTGAATCCTTGGACTCCTCCTCCTTCTTCTTCCCCTTAACCTTGCCTCGCGGTCTGTTCTTCCGAGTTTGCTTGTAGCCGGACCCCGGGTCTTCCTTGAGGTCGTTGACGAACTTGCAGTGCCGATTGGTATGGGTGTCCTTGCCGTTGACATCGAGGTGTACGAGGCACGACATATCGCGGTACTCTTCATAGGTTTGGGGAACGCGAGCGGTGCCGAGGTAGTCTCACTTCCTCGCTGCTGCCCACGACCAGCTCCCCGTCCTCGGCCATGTTGTCCACCATCACCTCATCCTACAAAGGTCATGGCGACCATGTAGGGAGTTTTCTTTTCTTCTGGAGCGGTTTTCCGCTTTTTGCTGTTGTTCCTCCGAGCTTGAGTTGGAAAGGCTGTTGCCGGCAGAGAGCCGCGAGCATCGTCATTGGCAGCTGCGAACTCACTAGCCAACTGAATCATCTGGTTCAAGTCAAGCTGGTGATTGTCCTGCAAGCGCTTCATCTTATGTCGGAGCAACATGCCCCTTTCCAACCCATCAATGAAGGCGGCCATGGCGGTTTGAGCGTGCACTCCTGCGCAGGAATTTTTCATATCCAGCCAGCGGGAGAGGTAGGCGTGAGATGTCTCGTCTTTCTGTTGCACGCACCGCTGTTGATCGCCAATAGTCCAGGGATGCTTAACGTACCCTCGAAGTTCTTGGTGAATGCTTCTTGCATGTCCAACCAATTGCATATGGATTTCTCCGGCAAGTCATCAATCCATTGACGGGTTGTGCCCGCTAACATCAATGGGAGGTACTTGACGGCGACATTGGGGTTACCCCCGGCGATCTCCACCGCGTTGCCGTAATCCTGCAACCATGTAGCTGATTTGGCGGTGCCTTCATAGGGCTTGATGGTCTTGTCAATCCGAAAACCTTTGGGGTAATTTGCAGACCGTATCATAGGTCCAAAGCAACGTGGTCCCAAGTATGGTCCTTCCCGGGCCTCGTGGATCTTATCAATCCGCGAACAAGCGTCGTATGGCTCCGGGTTTCTTTTCTTCTTGTCAACAGGGGATGGGCTGCATGAACGACGCGGGCCTCCTCCGCCATGGTGACTGCTAGGTGGCGACAGAGGCCGAGGTGGCGGTGGGTTAGCCTTCTTGCTATTGCCCTCCTGCGATGCCTCACGCTTGCCGCGATTGCTTGCCGGACGCAGAGGGTCATGGCGCGACCTGCTTTTATGTCCCTGGTTGCGCTCTCCATCATGACGGGTTTGGTCCGTGTTGTCGTGGATGACGATGCCGATCTACCTTGGCGGGGGCATATCCGTATGATGGTGAGCCTTGGGGTCATCGATGTCGGGGGGAGCAGGGTGGTGGCGATGGGCGACGAGGTCGGACCTTTTCTCCGTGGTCGGAGGATATGTGGATAGCATCCTTCCTGTTGCGCGCATCCCTCCGTCTTTGTTATGATGAACCCGTCCGCGACCCGACATCAAGAGGAGATCTGTCCCTTGGCGGCTTATGCTGGCTAGACTAGCAAAACACTGGGTCAGACTCAAGCCTCTGGGAGGTGGCCTTTTCCTGCTGTTTTACTGCCTTGGCCACTAGGTCATAGACCTGTTCCACTGCCTCGGGCGATCTATCCTACTCCAAAAGGGTCTTGGAGACGGCGAGGTTGAGGAGGGGAGTGGGCATCACCTGTCCGCCTTCACTGTCAATGTATGGCTTGGCTTGTGCCGGCTTCAGGGGAGCCCATCCTAGGTTTCGTCGTACACCAGGATCATTGATGACGCGAGCCGTAGCTTTCTTAGCCTTCTTCTGCTGCAGCAGAGTCTTGTACTCGGCCTCCATTGCTCTAGCTTTTTCTATGGATTTCTGCGTGTTGACCAGATCTCGATCTAGCTTAGCGCCTTGCTCCGCGATGGCCTGGGCTTCCTCCAGCAGCTGCTGGTGCTTCTCGTCAAGCTGAGTCACGTTCCGGATATGAGCTATGGTCAGTGGCTCAACGAGGAGATTGCCGTACATAACTCTATCAGCTGGAGTAACTTGGGCACCAGCAGACATAGATGCCGGAGGCGGCAAGTTTGCGGTGTTGTTGTTTCTTAGGCCGATGCCGAGTTCCTGCGACTGCTGTGGCAGATTATGCGGAGGGGCATGACCTTTGCGCAATCATCGTCGGCAACAACAAGTGGTCCCTTCCCCTTGTCCAGCGCTGTAGGCGGAGCTTGTCCGGGTTGATCTTCATCTAGCGCCATCCCAATGGTGACGAACACCTCTCGAGATGTGACGGCGTTGTTGGCTTGCTCGTTGCGCATATACTCCTCCTCCATCTCCTGCATGGCGGAGTCTAGTTCCTCTGGACTGAAATCTATCTCCTTTGAATCTGCACTGAAGTTGGTGTATAGCGCGTCAATCACAGAGTCGGAGGGTGCTAGGACTTCCTCGATGACGGGGGGTGGAGGTGCAACAGGGGCGGCGATGACTGGAGGTGGTGGTGCAGCTGCGGCGATGGCGGCTGGAGGTGGTGGAGGCGGCTGCTGAGGTGGCGGCGCTCCGCCAATGAGCGCGAGATCCGCCTGAGCTGCTCCTTTGGCCTCCGCTTAGCAATTGACGGTGTTCACCATGCTTTCGAAGGTGAGACGCCCTGAAGCCTGCTGCCGCCTTAGAGAATGCCGGAGGAGCATTCCTTGGTCCAGTCCTTCCACAAAGTGATACATAGCATCATCATTGGGGTAGTGGGCCAGATCGGTTCGTATACGGAGCCACCTGGCCAGGTAATCGCGGGGGTTTTCGCCCTCTCTCTGAAAGCAACGCACCAGATCGAAGATGGTAACCACGCCGACGAACTTGGATCTCTGCTGTCCAGACGCGCAGACGAAGCCGGTGGACTTGCAGCGATCTTCCACCATTATATCCTGCACAGGGGCGGTTTGGGTGGGCCTTGAATTTTTTCGATCTTTGCCGTCAAACTCTGAAGAGAGATCTGACATCGATCCTTCTGTGAATGTATCCTGCCCGTAGGCGGTCCGTGCGGGTCTTGATGCTCCTCCGACTCCTAGGGAACTAGTGCCTGAGTCGGTTTCGCCAATGAATAGGTGGATGTCTTCGATAGGAACGATCGAGCACCACGTAGGGTTCGTCTTCGCCGGGATCCAGAACTCGTCAGGAGGGACAATCGAAACGTTGCCGGAGAAGAGAATGCGACCAATGTCTACGGTTTCGCCGATTCCTGCGAAGATCTTGGTCCTCGCCCGCTGAAGAGCCTGAAGCGCCTCTTTCCCCACGATGGGCGCCAACTGTCGTGGTATTGCCGACGAGTACGCCATGGAGGGGTCCTCACAGTTCGTGTTTAGAGACGTGGGGGAAGAAGGACGGTTGATGGGTACGAGGTAACACAGCTTACCCAGGTTCAGATCCCACGACGGTGGCGAAATCCTACTCCTGCTATAAATCACTATAAGGGCGATACACCGAGTTACAGGGATTGGTTCGCTATGCGAGGTGTATGGTAATCGCTACTTGGTCGTCTGAACTTGTTCCCTAAAGGCTCCCATAGGCCTGAATTATATAGTTGCCAGGTCCTAGGGTTACAGGGAAAATTCCTAGCCGGACAGGTTACAGAGTCCTACACCGTCTATTACTAGTCTTGCGTGTCGTGTAATCCAAGGCTCCGGGTATGTCGGTGACTCCACCGTAGCCTTCCTTTATCCGGCATGGACCTCCCTTATGGATCCATCTAAATGGGCCACCTAGTAGGCCATGGGCCATGCTACCAACTGTGGGCCACCCGGGTTATCCGGATAGGAGACATGCTATGAGGATACCCATATAGCATATCCCCAACAGTCACCATCAACACCGTCATCAAGCTAGGATTCATCGGGATCATCATCATCATCCACATCATCATCTCCACCAGCACCATCATCACCACTCCGTCCTGCTGTAACAATTGTGTTGGATATTGCTTTAGTTCTTAGGGGAAACTTTCCCGGTGTTAATTACTATTTTAGTTGATGCTTGTGAGTGGAACCATTGGATTATTGTTTATGTTCAGATAGTTATCCATTACCATATCATCTTTGATCTTGATCCATATGATGTCTTGTGAGTAGTTCATTGTGTTCTTGAGAAAATGGGAGAAGTCATGTTGTTAGTAGTGAATCTGTGATGAGTTATTATTTAATGGTTTAGTATTTAAGTTGTGATGCTATTCTTCTAGTGGTGTCATGTGAACATCGACTACATGACACTTCACCATTTATGGGCCTAGGGGAATGCATTGTGTATTTGGCTACTAATTGTGGGGTTACCAGAATGACAGAAACCTGAACCCCCGTTACGACACCTTTGCACAATGGAGCGTAGGATCTCAGAGTTTAAGGCTGTGGTTAGATTTATATCTTAATTACTTTCCTATAGTTACGAATGTTTGCAGGGGTTTAATCACAAGTATGTATTAGTCCAAGTATGGTCGGCACATTAGCACAGGTTCACCCACACAACACTTACAACACCAGAGAAGAGTACTTAGCTATTTGAAGCGAAAGCACTTGACAGAATTCCCATGTGTCCTCGAGAACGTTTGGTCCTTATAAGTATTTCCACCAGCTTGTCCTTTGCTAAGAAAGGATTGGGCCACTTGCTCCATTTGTTCGTTACCTTTGTTACTTGTTCCTTGTTTTGTTGCCTTGTCAGAAAACCACTAAAAATCCGTTTGCTAAGTATTCACAGGGATTTCCTGCTCCACACCACTGTTCAGTACCTTCCGATCCTCGTTGGGATCGACACTCCTATTTATCAAAAGTACTACGATACACCCCCTACACTTGTGGGTCATCACCACACAGCTAGGCCCAGCACGCGCCTGGGGGGTGCGGCCGCCCTGGCTACCCCCTGCCTCGCCTCTTCGCCTATAAAGACCCCCGATACAGAAACCCTAAGTACCCGATCAATATTCCACGAAACCGTCTATAGCCGCCGCTACCATCGTCCCTAGATTGGGGGGATCTGTAGATCTTCCCGGCACCCTGCCGGAGGGGAGATCATCTCGGAGGCCTTCTTCTTCATCATGTCAGCCTACGGAATGAAGTGTGAGTAGTTACACCTTGGACTACGGGTCCATGTAGTAGCTAGATGGTTGTATCTCCTCCTTTGTTCTACCATGTTTAGATCTTGTAAGCTCCGTTCATGATAAAGATCATCTATTTATAATCATGCATGTTGTGTTTGAGGGGATCCGATGGATACTGAGATTACTATGTCAGATTGGATAATGGTTTTATCTTATTTATTCTATCATGTCTGTGTTGTTTGTGATCTTGCATGCTCTCCGTTTCTAGTAGCTATATTGGCCAAGTAGATGCTAGTGACTCCAAGAGGGGGTATTTATGCTCGATAGTGGGTTCATGCCTCTATTTAATCTAAGGGAAGTGAAAAAAATCTCTAAGGTTGTAGATGTGTTGTTGCCACTAGGGAGAAAACAACGGTCTCTTGTTCATGGAACAAGTGGATTGTTTACCTTACACAATTTGCTTAAAGCAGTTATCCGTTGCTTGCAACTTAATACTAGAGGGGGTTCGGATGATAACCTGAAGGTGGATTACTAGTCATAGATGTAGTTGGATGGCGGTCTATGTATCTTGTTGTATTTCCCAATCGAATCTCATAGGATCATGAATGTCTAGTATTGCATTGTTATCCTTGCTCAGTCCTGTAAATTGCTCTGCTATAATTTTTTTACCCAACATGCCATGTTTGTTTATCTTAAGTAGAACACCTCTAATGAACTATGGACCCCGGTCCAATCTTTACCATTGATACATCTTCCACTATTACTATTTACTTTCTGCAAACCACTATTACCTTCCACACCATACAGTTAATCCTTTGTTTTCGGCAAACCGGTGAGATTGACAACCTCGCTGTTTGTTGGGGCAAAGTCTTGAGTTTGTGTTGTGCAGGTTTCCAAGTTGCTAGCAACACCTTTGAGTCGTTTCCTTCCTCATACTGGTTCGATAACCTTGGTTTTTTAATGAGGTAAAACTTGCTGTTGTGCTCATCATACCTTCCTCTTGGGGTCTTCCAACGAAGCTTCCACGCACCATCAAGACTTTTCTGGCATCATTGCCAGGGAGGCTAAGGACGTCTTCACAAGGGGAGTCCTTCACAACATTTCTCTTTACTTTGTTTTTGTTTTGCTTAGTTTCTTTTTCTTGGTTTTGTTTGCCTCTTTTTATCAAAAACTCCAAAGAAATAGTTTAGTTTGGTTTGCTTTCTCTTATCAAAAACACAAAAAAATTATCTCGTACTCTAGTTGTCACCTTGCTCTAGCTCACCATGTTGATCCCCAAGTTCACCCTGAAAGACCTTCCAATAGGTAGTGTCTCCATAATTGGGAAAGAAAATATTGAAGAATTATTTAATCATGTTAGCAAACATGATGATATTGAGGATAGATCCATAGCAGAACTTGCTCCTAATTATGAAATCGCTGCAACTTCTTTAGTTCATATGTTGGAGGCTAGGTTTGTTAACCTTAACCCCATGATGCAAATTTTGTTTCTTAAACTAAAAGAAAAAGAGGATGCTGAAAAGAGAGATTTTATCCTAGAAAATTTACTGAAAGAGTTCAATGATGTTAATAAGGAAGCCAAAAAGTTTTTTGAATGTTTTAATATGCTAGGATCATGTGTAGATGTCATGGGTACTTTATATAAAACCAAACCTGGAGAGGAAATTAAGATACCCATACCTTTTAAACTTGTAGGAATGCATGAAGCCTTAGAAAAGAATTTTGATTGGATTGTTCCTGAAAACCCTTTTGATGAAAGTAGTGAACCAAGGAGAGATAAGAAGGGATCCTCTAAAAATCATTTGGATGAGATACCTTTCCTAGTTGAAGAGATTGCAAGTATTGATCTTAATGCTTCTTCATTTGAAAATACTTAATTCTTGTTTCTTGTGCCTAACTTAAAGGCGTTAAAGAAAAGTACTTATTGGGATATAACCCAAAAGTTTTCTTGAGTCTTGGAAGTTATTACTTCAGTAATGACCTCTCTTTATCCTCTTTTGTTTGCTTTTTGTGCCAAGAATAACCTCTAATGAGAGGGAAGTAAGATTTGGGGAGTTGCTATCCCAAAATAGATTTTTGTGCTCCACCATAAATATTCGTGTAAAATCTCTGTAAGACGGATTGAGCTTATATTTTCTGAATAAATCCCTCAGTATGTTAGATAACTTTCGTTAGTTCAACATGTTTTTATTTGAGCAACATAAGGTCTTCGAAAAAATCGGTTTCTACCTGCTGGTCCGTTTTGACAGATTTCTGCCATTATTTGTATTTGCTTCTTATTGATTCCTTTTTGGGTTCTTTTTGGGAAATTGAGATTTTTAAGGGAATTTCTACAGTAGCTTGTGTTTTTAGTGAAAGTTTTCTGTTATAAATCTAAACCCAAAGGTCTATTATATTTTGAATACACTAACGTTGTTAATGAAGATTGTGTGAAGTTTTGTATGAAGGAAAATTTTCAGGTGTAGAGAAAGAATGATGTAATGAGATGAAGAATGGACAAAATCTCAAGATTGGGGATTCCACCCTGTTTCACCCCAAGAAATATTCAAGAGGTACAAGCGTCAAAGATTGGGGATGCCCAAGGCATCCCCTTCTTCATCAATAAATATCTCAGGTCTTTCGAGACACTTCATTTTTATTGTTTCATGCACAGTTGTATTGTTCTTAGAGCGTCTTAGTTTTCATTTGGTTTGCTTAGTTTGCTTGAATAAAGTAGTTTGTACCCCCTTTCTCGCTGTGTTGTTTCAAATAAGTTGATTGGTGTTGGAGAGGAGTAGTAAGTTCTTGCTTAAATAGTACAAGAGGAGCTTGCTTTGACCATGACTTAGACTTTAACATGTCATGCTAGGTGTTGTTTTGACCTTATGCTTAGTGATTATTGCTGTAGCATGACTTGTTCCAAACAATTGGGCTTTCTTAATGTGCCTTGAAGGAATCATGCGTTGTTTTAGCATAGAAAAGCATAGTATTGTGGTATTCTTCTTTTATGCTTTGTTTGGGTTGACTTGGCACATGCTCACACCATGTTATGACTATGAACAAGTCACCATGGCCTCTATGATCAATTGTTCCTTGACTTGTAGTACCACTTTATGCTTTGATTAGTAAAGTTTTATCGCTCTGCATGATTATGGCCATTATTGCTCTCTTAGTTGGTCGCTCTCAGTCTTTTCCTAGCCTCCACTTGTATGAGTAAGCTCTACTCATGCATCCAACTCCCAAGAATCCAAGTTATTCCAAATTGTCCACTATAAATTCCTATGCATGGTGTGTTCCAAGTATATTCTTGTTTTCATCTATATTCTAGTTAAAAAGTCTTTTTGTTATGTGAAAACTTAGTGATTAAATATCTCATGGACTTGATGGCTGTAGTGACCTCGGATCAAGTAAGATCCTAAGTCCCTGTGATTAACATGCTAGTCCCTGGATCAATAGCTAGCACTCACAGTCGATGAAATATCATGTAAAACACAAGTCTTTATTACATGAATCGAATAATCCAGAGTTTACATTATTACAACAGAAGCGATATAAATACAACTTGGAGTCCCATCAATGCCACATGCAGGTTGAGTGAAGACCCGCGATCCTAGCGCACCTTTCAACGATCTCCGAAATTCTGCACATGAAACGTGCAACCAACAAGTTGGGTCAATACTTTCAATGTATTGGCAAATTACACCAAGGAAGGAAAGACTAACTCTACATGCAAGGCTAGTTTAGGCTCTGGAGTTCTTTTGCATAAAGCTAATTTTCTCTAAGTATGGAGAAAAGAGAGAGAGAGTTTTACCCTACTTTGTAAACATTTGCTTAGATAAAATAAGGTCGAGTGGCACACGAGGATATTACGCACCAAGTGTCCAAACAACCAAACACTTGGATATTACGCACCAAGTGACACTTGGATATTACACACCAAGTTTCCCAAAATCCCACCCATTGGCGATATTACGCACGCCATGGGGTTTTCAAAACTTTGTTTTAGAAAAGAGAGAGGAAGATCCTTCAGAGGCTCCATCCTTCAGATGCTCAATGTTGTTCTGTTTCCATGAACACGGCTGATCGATCAGATTGCAATACTCTCGAGAGTTTGTGCACTTTACCCACAATCCACGATCAAGTCCTTTTACAGACCAGACCATGGCGAGGCTTTCCCTTAGTAGCCCCTCTACCTTCTGGATCCAACCGTGCCAAGAACCTTCAAATGTTGGTACCCAGGTGAGGTTTCCCACTAAGTACTAGGCCAATACAGAGCCCATAATGTATCGTGGTTGCACTGGAAGCTTCTGAATTCTGAAACATGGCAGACTTCTTTGATTCCTGGGCGGCCGTCCTCCACCAAAATCTCACTCGTTGTCCCGACAACCATTCCGCCCAGAAGAAAACTTATTTTTATTTTGAAGTGAATTTGAGAAGAAAAGTTTGCTCTAGAGAGCCTTTATACTTAGAAAAATTCATTGTCTTTCGAACCCCCCAACGGTACTTTGTATATATAGCATAGCAAGCAGTACTTAGCAAAAACAGGGGTAACCTATTAGGAGTGGAAAAATCCTAAGTATACAGCTACTCATGGCATACTACAAAATCATCGCACTTGCAAAAATAATACTAAGGAAAAAATTCTACTAGAACATCCTACACATGCATACTACAGAATTTTGAAGATCACATGCATATAATTAAAACTAGGACAAAATTATGAACAAGTGGTGTAACTTGCCTTATGTTGATAATATGAGTGTTGATTGTATTTCTCCGCAGCAATCGCACTCTCCGAACAATCTAATACGAGGACAAGGTAGTTCCAATCAAAACAATTGCAAACATAACAAACACAACAAGGATGATTGAAAACATGCATGATGATTTAACATGACACAATGGTTATAATTAGTTTTATGAACATTAATATATCATATGATGCATGTATGAGTTCATTTAATGCAATAGGGTACTTGTTATTAATAATTACTTGCCAATATAAGGGTTTTGATAGTTCTGTTGTAACGCCTGTTCTAACAGTAGAATTAAATTTTTTTCTTGGGTTTACTGGATAGAGGACGTTAATACGAACCAGTAGGCGTTTGATTCACCCTAATCGGAGTTATAGATCTTTTTATATGATTTAAATAGTGTTTAATGGGTTTTAAATAATTCATACAGTTTCTGTTGCCTAAAAATCAAACAAAAATTATATCTGTAATCTCCATGGAATTGTGATTTCAGGGACATACTATTTGTAATTTTCTGAATAGTATTTATTTTATTATGAATTTATTACTCTAAATAAGCCATTAAACCATTTATTTAATTGCTGCGAAACCTTATAGTATTTTACTGAACCATTTGCAGATTGATGATCTACATGGAACCAGCTTTCTATCGGTATATTATTTATATTTTTGTGACAAGCAATTAATTTACTATGAATTTAATGATTTATAAAGCCACTAAGACTAATTAAATTGCTACGGTTTAAATAATCTGCAAAGGCTTGATCCAACCAGATATTATTAAAGTACATTACAGTAGCTTCAATTTGATATATTGTTCATATTTTTCGGAGTTACAGATAATATCTTATGAATTTATTAACCTCAAAGACTATTAAAACTAATTAAATTACTGCAGTAACTACGTACAATAAAAGTTGGATCTATTCTGATAATATGATTCTACGTAAAATTATCTTCAATTTGGTATATTATACGCAATTTTTGGACATGGTATGAATTTCTAATGAATTTTATAAGTTAGATCTATAATATGCAAATTTAAATTTGAACGGAATATTCCAGGAAATATTCCGCTGCCTGGACAGGTTGACTTTGCATGCTGACTGGGACTAGATGTTGACCTTACGTTGACGTGGCGTTGATGAGGAAGATGACCGGTATGACGACATGGCACGCACCGGTTTGATTGGATCTCGACCGTCTGGATAGGATCCGGTGGCTAGATGAAGAGATTGACCCGATTTTGGCTCAGAATAGACAAGAAATAGATCTGCGTTAGAGATACAAATCCGTAGGTCAAATCAAAAAACTCAGAACATCAAAGTTGTAGGGAATCATTATTCCTACCTTCTCACCAAAGGAATTTGGATTTGAAGAAACGAGCGCGAGTAGATCTTGGATTTACACCGTAAGATCTGAAATATTGCGATGCGAAATTCTCCGTCTGTGGTGGATGAAAAGAGGTGAGGTTTGTCGGGATTGAAAGATTTCGACGCGATCTTCAACTTTCGTTTTTTGACCGAAGGCAAACGACGAAGTCTATATGGGTTAAAAAGCGAAATAAGATTCGGGAAAATGTAAATTCAGGATTTCGAGAATAGAAACTCGTACAGCCGTGGCTCCACGAGTTTATATGGAGATTTAGGATGGTTTAGAGATAGGCCTTGGAGTAGGGAACAAGTAGAAACAAACGGAAGTCGATTCGGAGTTGTAGATAAAAAGTTATAAGAGTTTGAGTAGAGATAAGTCTAAAAAATAGATTTTTGCACGGAAATTAAAGCACTAGGATCGATCGTTCTCTGTACACGGTTACTCTGGCTGGTTCGGTCGATCCTTGCTGGGCTGGCCAGTTAGATTTTTTTTCTTTTTCTTTTTCTATTTACTTGTTTTCCTTATATCTTTTGCATACGAACTCCAAATGATATGATTCTTGTTTCTAAATTTTTCTAAAATCGAATAGATCATTATAGGATCAAATTTTAAATCTTTTTACTAGTTTGGAAGTAGTGGGTTTATAAATTCTTGTATATTTCATTTTATTTATATCTTTATGTGTTTGTATTTATTCCATAACTTTTTCATACTATCTCCAAATGAGCTCAATTTTGTTTCTAAAATTTTGTAGTATTAATTGGATCTCTTTAGGCTATGATTTAGCAATAATTTATGCCTTAGCAACAATGGGTTTTAATAAGTCAATTTAATTACCCTTAGGAACATTTGGGCGAATCAACTATAGGATTTAGATACCAGGATTTGGATTTAGTTTGTGAGAACTTTGCATGGATGAAATGCATATGAATGCTTCATGATTTTAATTTTGAAATCTTGCACACAAATTCTACAATCCATAATCAATCCATGCCCTTTTGCCTATATGGCTACTTAGGTCTTAACAAAAGAATATAAGATTTTGAATTCAAGGTTGAGAGGATTTTCTATTCAAAAAGTTTCTTCTCTTTGAGAATTTTCAACAAAATCAAACAATCAATCAATCTTATTTATTTGTTTCACATTCCAAAATTAGGAGAATTTTGGGATGTGACAATGGCACACTTTATTTTTCTCGCCCCTAATAAACTTGAACATTGTGTCATCTATGTTGTATATGCTTGCACTTATACATTGGAATTAGCAGAACCATGCTATCATGGGGAACGCTTTCAACATTACACTTGTACTTTGTACACAGTTGATATCATGCTCTTTTGTCTATGGATGTCATTGGTGTGAAATAAAAGGGGAGCTTCTAAGTCCATGGAGTTATGTATGTGTGTTGGAGAAACACCTGGGCCCCTAGCCTAACCCATGCCTAATCATGGTGGAAACTTGCAACATCACCATAATGACATCTATGAAGATTTCTTCTTATAAAAAAAGAGAGGAACATTTAAAAGAGTAAAGAGAGAAAAAGGCATCATTTTACCATGGTAAATAAGAAGATTGCTGAGATGCTCATTGTATGCTTGCCTTGTCATTTTGATTATGGGATAAGTCTTGTATCATGTGCAAGGGGTACCCCGTTGGCGGTTCTCTATGATACACATGTACATACTATGACAAGAACTTACTATTGGAGATATGCCCTAGAATCAATAATAAAAGTGGTTATTATTATATCATTGTGTTTATGATAAATGTTTACATTCATGCTATAATAGTATTAACCGGAAACATTAATACTTCTATGATTTGTAAACTAAATTAGAGTCCCTATTAAAGCCTCTTTATAATACTAGCTTGTTGATTAATAGATGATCGTGGTTTCTCGATCATGAACATTGAGATGTTATTAATAACAAGATCATATCATTAGGAGAATGGTATGATGGACATACTCCTATAGATAAGCGTAGCATTAAGATCAAGTCATTTCAATAGTTCGTTCGCTATAAGCTTTCTGATACATATTAAACTAATTCCTTCAAACATGAGATCATGTTAATCACCATCACCGGAAGGATGCTTTGATGACATCAAACACCACACCGTAACTGGGTGGCTATAAAGGTGGCATTGAGTGTTTGGAAAGTATGGGTTGAGGCACATGGATCAAGAGTGGGATTTGTCCATCCATATGATGGATAGATATACTCTGGGCCCTCTCGGTGGAATGTCATCCAATTATCTTGCAAGCATGTGACTGGCTCACAAGGGATTACATATCACGGGAACGAGAAAAGAGTACTTATCGGTAACGAGGTTGAACTAGGTATGCAGAGATACCGACGATCAAAACCTCGGATAAGTAAACTATCGTGAGACAAAGGGAAATTGGTATCGTATGTAAGTGGTTCATTCGACCGCAAAGTAATCGTAGAAATATGTGGGAGCCATATGAATTTCCAGATTCCTCTATTGATTATTGATCAGAGAAGTGTCTCGATCATGTCCGCATAATTCACGAACCGTAGGGAGACACACTTAAGGATTCGATGTTGTTTAGTAGATATGGAATGTTAGTAGGGATACCAAATGTTGTTCGGAGTCTCGGATGGGATCCGGGATACCACGAGGAGATCCGGAATGGTCCGGAGAATAAGATTCATATAAGGAAAGTCCTATTTCGGAGTTCGAGAAAGTTTCCGATGTTTTCATCGGAGAGGTTCTAGAAGGGTCTAGAAGGTTCACCGGTACAAAAGGAGAATGGTCCATGAATGTTTCATGGGTAAGTGGAATGATTGGATCATATCCTAGGTCACATGGTGTGTGCATTTGTAAGAGAGAATTAAAGCTCTAAATTGAAAGTCAAACGGGAGTTTGAAAAGTCAAACTGGAACAATGGTTTCCTAGTGGGAGAAGAAACAAGTCCTTTTCTCAATCCAACTTGGGTTTGAGTTTGGATTCAAACCCACCCCTCCCAAGGCTGCCCCTCTCATAAATAAAGGGTTAGGGATGCCCCAAAGCACACAAGCACTAGCCCTCTCCCTTTGCCTTGCCGCCCGCTGGCCAGCGCCGCCTTGGCCAGCCCGCCGCCGCCTCTTTGCCGGTTCATCGCCTCCGCCCTAGCCGCCGCCGACACCTCCTCCTCCTCCCAGTCATCTAAACCCTAGATCTCCAGGAAACCCTAATCCACCATAACTCGCACCGACTTAGGCGAAGCCCTGCGGGATCTTCCCTCTACTTCCGACACCACGCCGTCGTGCTACCGGAATCACGAGGGGAGAACTGCAACCTCCACTGCCTGCTGGAACAAGGGAGGAAGGTCTTCATCGAGTACCGAACGTGTGACCGACTGCGGAAGCGCTGCCGGAACGCATCGCCGGAAGGATCATCTACGCGATCTTGAGATCGGAAGTGTACGACTACATCACCCACGAGAATCTTCTCTCATTAACCGCTTTGGAATCTTCGAGGGTGAGTGCTTCTATCGACTCGTTGCTACAATCTAGTAGATAGATCTTGGCTTGTTTGTGTGCATGCGGTAGAATTTTTTTGTTTTCCATGCTTCGAACCCCTATAGTGGTATCAGAGCCGTGTCTATATGTAGATCTGTTGCACGAGTAGAACACAATGGCCATTGTGGGCGGTGGTGCTTTCATTATCAATTGCTTTTTGTGTACTTTGCATCTTGCGGTATGATGGGATGAAGCGGCCTGGGCTAACCTTACATGATATCGTTCATGAGACTTGCTCCACGCTTAACATGCAACTTGTATTGCATAAGTGGCTTTATGGTGTCTCTCTCCCATCATAGTATAGATTCAATTTACAACGGGCACTTGATAGTTCAAACATCAACGTTGTGGTTCTTGTTCGTAAGTTAGATCGACACTTATTGAAAGCCCCAAACCACGTAAAATATGCAAAGAAAATTAGAGGCGTCTAACTTTGTTTTGCAGGGGTGTGCTGTGATGTGATATGGCCATGATTGTGATTATATATGATGTATGCAATGTTCCTTATTGTAAGTTGGCAACCGGCAGGAGCCATATGGTTGTCTTTTAAATTCCGTTGATACATGCGTGTCTATTCAAAGTAGTTGTAATAGTTGAAGCTGGTGGACGACAACCATGAAACGCCTCCATTCACCTTGACGCTATACCGGTGATGATGGAGATCATGTTCATGCTTGAAGATGGAGATCGGAAGCACAAGAAGAAAGGCCATATCATATCACATATTATGAATTCATGTGATGTTAATCCTTTTATGCATCTTGTATTGCTTAGTTCATGACGGTAGCATTATAAGATGATCCCTCAAGCACAAAAATTTCAAGTTTTATAGTGTTCATCCTTAGTAAGCACCATTGCTAAAGATCGTTGTTTCGAAGCACCACGTGATGATAGGGTGTGTTAGATTCTGCGAGTGTATACAACGTGAGCAAGCCAGATTTGCTCATGCGGAAGCTAAGGTTTGATCTTGACGAGCCTAGCATGTACATACATGGTCTCGGAACACGGATCACCGAAAGGTAAAGCATGAATCATATAGTAGATATGATGAACATGTTGATTGTTCACCATTGAAGCTACATCAACTCTCGTGATGATCGGTTTTTGATGTGGTGGACTTGGTTCGTGTGATCACTAAAACAATTTGAGGGATATTGTTTTGAGTGGGAGTTCACCTAGATTAATTTAACTATTAATTAGAACTCAATTTGTCATAAACTTAGTCTAAACTATTGCAAATATGTTGTAGATCAATGGCGCCCCCTACCATCAATTTTAATGCGTTCCTAGAGAAAGAAAAGTTGAAAAACAATGGAAGCAACTTCGCGGATTGGTTCTGCAATTTGAGGATTATCCTCAATGCTGGTAATTTGACCTATGTGTTGGATGCACCGCTGGGTGACCCGCCTGCAGCTAATGCTACCGATGAGGTAAAGAATGTTTTCCTCGCTCAGAAGAATCAGTAGTCCATAGTCCAGTGTGCTATCTTGTATGGTTTGGAATCGGAGCTTTAGAAAAGGTTTGAGAACCATGACCCATATGATATTGTCCGTGAACTCAAAATGATATTTGAGGCTCACGCGGCAGTTGAGAGTTATGAGGCTTCTGAAAAGTTCTTTAACTACAAGATGGAAGAGGGCAGCTCCGTCAGTGAGCACGTGCTTAAGATGTCTAGGCACGCAAGCAATCTTCAAAGCTTGGGAATAGTGATTCCTAATGCTTTGGGGATTCACCGTGTCCTCCAATCACTACCACCAAGTTATAAGAACTTTGTGATGAACTACAATATGCAAAACATGGACAAGACGTTGCCAGAACTCTTCTCCATGTTGAAATCTGCAGAAGTGGAGATCAAGAAAGAGCACCAAGTGTTGTTGGTCAATAAGACCACCAAATTCAAGAAGCAAGGCAAGTCTAAGAAAAAGGGAAACTTCAAGAAGGGCGGTAAGAAATTTACCGCGCCGACGAAGAAGACCAAGGCTGGGCCTAAGCCTGATACTGAGTGCTTTTACTGCAAGGGAGAAGGTCACTGTAAGCGGAATTGCCCAAAGTACTTGGCGGATTTGAAGAACGACAACATCAAGAAGAAAGGTATATCTGATATACATGTTATTGATGTGTATCTAACTAGTACTCGTAGTAGTGCTTGGGTATTTGATACCGGTTCAGTTGCTCATATTTGAAACTCGAAACAGGTACTGCAGAATAAACGGAAGCTAGCAAAGAACAAGGTGACGATGCGCGTTGGAAATGGATCAAAGGTTGATGTGATCGCGGTCGACACGCTACCTCTTCATCTACCATCAGGATTAGTTTTATACTTAAATAATTGTTATTTGGTGCCTGCGTTGAGCATGAACATTATATCTGGATCATGTTTATTGCGAGACGGTTACTTGTTTAAGACCGAGAATAATGGTTGTTCGATTTAAATGAGTAATATGTTTTATGCACATGCACCTTTGATAGATGGTCTATTCTTATTGAATCTCGATTGTGGAAATACACACATTAATAACATTGAAGCTAAATGTTTGAAATTGAGCGATAACTCGACCTATATGTGGAATTGTCGTCTTGGTCATATTGGAGTGAAGCGTATGAAGAAACTCCATTCCGATGGACTTATTGAATCACTTGATTTAGAATCACTTGAAAGATGCGAAGCATGTCTGATGGGTAAAATGACTAAGACTCCATTTTGTGGTATGATGGAGCGAGCTACGGACTTGTTGGAAATCATACATACCGATGTGTGTGGCCCAATGAGTGTAGCATCGCGCGATGGTTATCGATATGTTCTTACCTTCACGGATGACTTGAGTAGATATGGGTATATCTATTTCATGAAACATAAGTCCGAAACTTTTGAGAAGTTTAAGGAATTTCAAAGTGAGGAAGAGAATCAACGTAACAAGAAGATTAAATTTCTACGATCTGATCGTGGAGGTGAATATCTAAGTTACGAGTTTAGCGAGCATTTGAAGAAATGCAGAATACTTTCACAATTGACACCGCCACGAACACCACAACGTAATGGTGTGTCCGAACGTCATAATCGAACTCTCTTAGATATGGTTCGTTCTATGATTTCACTTATAGATTTACCGCTATAGTTTTGGGGTTATGCATTAGAAACAGCCACATTCACTTTAAATAGGGCACCATCTAAATCCGTTGAAACGACACCATATGAATTGTGGTTTGGGAAGAAACCTAAATTGTTGTTCCTTAAAATTTGGGGTTGCAAAGCTTAGGTAAAGAAGTTACAGCCAGACAAGCTTGAACCCAAAGCAGAAAAATGTGTCTTCATAGGATACTCGAAGGAAACTATTGGGTATACCTTCTATCATAGATCCGAGGGCAAAATCTTCGTTGCCAAGAATGGATCCTTTCTAGAGAAGGAGTTTCTCTCGAAAGAAGTAACTGGAAGGAAAGTAGAACTCGACGAGGTTGTTGAACCTTTTCTCGAACTTGCGAGTAGCGCAGCACCAGAAGTAGTTCATGTGGTGCCTGCACCGATAAGAGAGGAAGCTAATGATGTTGATCATGAAAATTCAGTTGAAGTTACTACGGAACCTCGCAGGTCAACGAGAACTCGTACCACTCCTGATTGGTATGATACCGTTATGAGTGTCATGTTGGTGGACAACACCGATGACCCTGCGACATATGAGGAAGCGATGATGAACCCAGATTCCAAGAAATGGCAAGAAGCCATGAAATCCGAGATTGGATACATGTAAGAAAACCAAGTATGGACTTTGGTGAACTTACCGGATGGCCGGAAGGCTGTCCGAAACAAATGGATTTTCAAGAAGAAAACAGATGCTGATGGTAATGTTACTGTCTATAAAGCTCGACTTGTCGCAAAAGGGTTTCGACAAATTCAAGGAGTTGACTACGATGAGACTTTCTCACCAGTAGCAAAGCTAAAGCCTGTAAGGATTATGTTAGCAATCGCTGCATATTATGATTATGAGATATGGCAGATGGATGTTAAAACGGCGTTCCTCAATGGAGACATTGATGAAGAGTTGTATATGATGCAACCCAAAGGTTTTGTCGATCCTAAAGATGCTAACAAGGTATGCAAACTTCAACGGTCCATATATGGATTGAAGCAAGCATCCCGAAGTTGGAATCAACGTTTTGATAAAGTAATCAAAAGTTTTGGTTTTAACAAACTTATGGAGAAGCTTGTATTTACAAGAAAGTGAGTGGGAGCTTTGTAGCATTCTTCATACTATATGTAGATGACATATTGTTGATTGGGAATGATGTAGACCTTATTAATAGTGTCAAGGATTATTTGAATAATAGTTTTTCAATGAAGGATCTTGGCGAAGCAGCTTACATATTAGGCATTAAGATTTATAGAGATAGATCGAGACGCCTAATATCATTGTCATAGAGTAAATATTTGGACAAAGTTCTAAAGAGGTTTGGAATGGAAGATAGCAAGAAAGGGTTCTTGCCCATGTTGCCCAATACGACCTTGAGTAAAACTCAAAGTCCTGCAACGACAGAAGATAGAGAAAGGATGAGTAAGACTCCCTATGCCTCAGCCATAGGATCTCTAATGTATGCTATGCTATGTACTAGACCTGACATTGCATATGCTGTTAGTTTGACTAGCAGATATCAAAGTGATCCAGGAGTGGATCATTGGACAGCGGTCAAAAACATCCTTAAGTACTTGAGAAGAACTAAGGATATGGTTCTTTCTTATGGAGGTGATGAACAACTCGTTGTTAATGGTTACACCAATGCTAGTTGCAACACCGATCCGGATGATTCTAAATCTCAATCTGGATACGTATTTACTTTGAATGGTGCAGCAGTTAGCTGGAGGAGTGCAAAGCAAAGCGTTGTGGCGAGATCTTCAACTGAATCGGAATACATAGCTGCTTCGGAGGCTTCACAAGAGGCGATATGGATGAAGGAGTTCATTACAGAGCTCGGTGTGGTTCCAAGTGCGCTGGACCCAATGTCTATCTACTGTGATAACATGGGAGCCATAGCCATTGCGCAAGAACCAAGGTCACACAAGAAGCTAAAGAACATCAAGCTACGTTTTCACGCTATTCGAGAGCATGTCCAAGATGGTAACATTAAGATTTGCAAAGTACACACAGATCTGAATGTGGCGGATCCGTTGACTAAACCTCTCCCGAGGGCAAAACATGACCATCACCAAACCGCCATGGGTGTTCGGTATATTACCATGTAATATAGATTAGTTGACTCTAGTGCAAGTGGGAGACTGTTGGAGATATGCCCTAGAGGCAATAATAAAAGTGGTTATTATTATATCTTTGTGTTTATGATAAATGTTTACATTCATGCTATAATAGTATTAACCGGAAACATTAATACTTGTGTGATTTTGTTGCCTGCCAAAACTCACCGGCGAGCAGCGACGAGCAACACGAAGAGCCGGAGGCTCCTGTAATCGCTGGTGGGCTCGTCCCCTCGGCGACGCAAAACTCCGCACACGCCCCGGCTTGGTTCGAGATGCCACTGACCTATACCTGGTCGAAGGTGAGAGATTGTTCATTGATTTCTGCATGGTAAATAAGTATCGTAAAATTCGAGCGTGACTGCTCCTGTGTTTCCAGTAAATCGGCTCCTAGAGCCGATTGCCCCATGGTTCGCATTAGATTTACGATAACATGGGGTTTTGCTTGATCACTACAAGTTAAATCGATCTCTGACGCTTTAATGTTTTCACCACGAATCGAACGTCCTACACGTAATTGAGCCCGGTATGTACAAAGATGAAGAATATTAACCCTATAGGAGGCCTAATAACCAACGTAAAGTCAATTCTGGAACAACTTCTAGAACGAATAAGCCACTTCTACGTACTCTTTGGATCGCTCAACCCGCTTGTAAGGCCCGACTACGTAGATATCAAACTAAACCTTGGCGAGCAAGGCACAACCATAACAGATCGAATCAGCTAAATAAAGATCAAGCAAGGTGCTACCCTTGCACTTGGGAAAAAGGTGCAAAGGTAGCGAGATAACTAGAGGTAGCATAACTTCGACGATAATAGTGGAAAAACACCGATGCTAGCCTCAAACGATCTATGATAATAGTATTACTCGCCATCAACAACGCTTCAAAGACGAGTAAAACCAGTAACGATAGAGATCGCCTAGATCGCAAGATGCGATCTAGGCAGCATGACACTTACCCGAAAGAAACCCTAGAAACAAGGGGTGGCGATGCGCCGAGATTGTGTTTGTTGTGAACGTGGTTGTCCTCCTTTTTCGATAACCTTAGGTACATATTTATAGTCCGTAGACTCTCTACTTTTGGAATAACTCTACAACTCTATCTTTACCTAAACTGAAACGGAACCTAAACTGAAACGAAACCTACTATGATACAAGATACACGGGCAGTCTAGCCCAATTCTACGTACTAGGCCGATCCAACAACACGTTGAATATACGCATCTTCCAAGCCCATCTTGATCACGACCCATCTCCTTCGTTGGCCAAAATATGGCGATAACACATGCCCCCCTGGTTTTGGCAATGGTAATTCCAAAACCACTCTGTGTTTTTTTTCCTCTTCTCCTCTTTTTTTTTATCGGGCTGCGCGTTGACAGAATGCGTGGCAGAACAGAATCGTCACGCTACCCCTTCATCATGACGCCCTGTCTTCTCAACTCCTCCGCAGTGCATGATTTGACGATTTTGGCAGCGTAATCTGGGAAACCGCTATGGCATTGAACCGTCTCTCCACTATTCCCCTTATTTAAATTCGTCTGAGCAGTTCGCAGTCCCCATCTTCTTCCAGTAGCCAAAAAACCCTTCTTCCTCCGCCGAAAAAACCCTCTTTCTCGCCATGGCCTCCTCTGCTTCCTCTGGCCTGTCCTCCCACGCCCAACAGATCATGACCGAGCCGACGCTGTAACACCGCCATCAGGCGTAAGATTTCTTCCCACGATGGTGGGACGAAAGGATCGATTTCCGTCTGTCGAGGACGATGCGCCCCGATCGACGGTGAAGAGAGCCTACGCTGACGGGAACCGAGGCGAAGAGCAGTGACGACGCCTGGTCGTGGGACGGCGTCGAGTCCTCCGAAGAAGAGGAGGAAGAGGAGGACACCTCCTCCGAGGAGTACCAGCCGGTGAAGTACTTCCGCACCGGGTCCAGCGAAGACGACGACGACGAGGACGAGGAGGCTCCTGCTGGCTTCTTCAGCAGCAGCAGCGAAGACGACGCCGGTAGCAGCGCTGAGGATAGCGCACAAAACGGCGGCGACGGCAGCGACGACGACCTCGGCCTAGACTAGGAACCAGTAGTAGTAGCCGTAGTAGTAGTAGGCCCCCTTTTGTAATCCATCAGTCGCTTGTAAGCAATCTGCTTTTGAATGAATGAATGAAAAATCCGTTTCTCGCAGATTGTCTTTCCGCCCCAATTTTGTCGATAACACAAATAAGTCGATGCTCTAGGAGCCGATAGCAACGTATCGGCTTTCACCTTGTTACGTTCTCACAGCCAACCAAGCTATAACTCAACGAGCCGATGCACATCAACTTTCCCGAAATCGTTGACAAGGTCAACTCAGCCGCATATTTAGGCAAACCTAAATGGTCACTTCTTAGTCCCAAACGGTAACCTGCGACTCTCTTCAAAAAGGGCGACCTAGATCCCCAACTGTCCACCGACCAGATCGAGCTCACAGCAACAAGAACCCTCAATCCTCAATCTGCACAGATCCATCTCCGCCGGCAAACCAGATGGCAGAATCGTCCAACACCAATCCAGAGGTCTCCGGTCTGAAGGTACGCCTACCCCTTGCAGTCTGAACGCAATGTGAGAATTTTAATGGCGAACACCTGAATTAATGCCTTTATTCCACCATTAAACTTTCTAGGTTTCAGACATTTTGCTGCCGCATCCTTCTCTCCCAAATTCTCTCTGTCTCGGCCCTCGTATAGATTCTAATCCTGCCCATCTGATTTCTTGCGAAGCAAATAGAATCCCCCTCGTAAGCCAAGACCTAGATCTGAACTCTTGGGCTGACTGCTTGCGAGCCTGGCCTAGTCCCCCCGAACATTGGGTCTCCTGGTTCAGTAGAGTAGCTAGAGCTTACCAATCCCAATGGGAAACTACAGGGATAGCCGATGCCTTGCACCTATCATTGTACCCTCTTGAAAAACATGAGAATCTTCTCAAAACCATTGGCTATTTCTGGTCTGATGCTCTGAACTGCTTTATGTTCGGCCATGGCCCTATGTCACCAACCTTGCTAGACGTGGTGATGATCACTGGTCTGGATGTTACATCACCCAGCCCCTCTGCCTTTAAACTGACCAAAGTCCCTTACAAGCTGTCTTCTAAAGATGCAAACTGGGTGCCTACCTCCAACGCCACATGAAAACAAAGGGCCCTGTCTCAGAGAAAGAACATACAGCCTTCCTCAACTTCTGGCTGGAGCACTTCATATTCTGTGGCCCTTCCCTGGCTCCCACCAAGAACTATCTTTCCTTAGCCCACGCTCTTATGGACAGTGCTGCTATGTTAGTGTTGATCCTTTCAGCGATAAGATCGGCCAGCGCCTGTCCCTTAACTGCTTTCGCGGGTTGATACCGGATGTCAAACTCTGATAATGCAAACATCCATTTGCCCAGTCGGCCTTTTAACATAGGAGCCGACAGCATGTGCTTTATGACGTCTGATTTGCATATGATGATGATCTCTGCTGATAGCAAAATGTGGCGCAGCTTGGTGCAGGTGAAAAACAGGCAGAGGCACAACTTATCGATATCGGGATACCTTGTCTCCGCCCAAAGATCCTTCGCTTATGTAAAAATACTCGCCCAGCCCATCATAAACTTGCACCACCACCGAGGCGATGGACGGTCACCATCGACAAGTAAATGTAGAACGCCTATCAGCCGTGGTGGAACTAACACCGCGGCTTTGTCGATATTCTTTGATCTCGTCAAGGCTCGTTGTTGTTCGCCCCAGGAATTCCTCGCCGATTTGATTTTACTAGTCCCATGAACGGCTCTATTCTTCCCGACAGATTGAGATGAATCTTCCGACGGTTGATCTTGCCGATGAGAGATGCAGTTCTTTCTTTGTAGTGGGTGGCTTTATTGTTCGTGACCGCCTCGACTTTTCAGGCCGATCTCAATTCGCGTTCATGGACCAAAAACCCAAGAACCGACCGTCACCCGAAGGCACACTTCTTTGGATTCATCCGTAGGTCAATTTTCTTGTTTGGTCCAGACGCCGTAGATCGCCTAAGTGTCCTTGCTTGAAGCGCACTTGACCACCACGTCATCGATGTAGATTTCCACCAGCTTGCCGATCAGATCATGAAAAATATAATTCATGGCTCTTTGGTACGTGGCGCCGGCATTCTTCAGTCCAAACGTCATGACTACATACTCGAACAACCCCACCGAACCTGGGACTCTGAATGCAGTCTTGTGTATGTCTTCTGGAGCCATAAAAATTTGGTTGTAACCGGCATTGCCATCCATGAAGCTCAAGATCTTATGACCAGCCGCTGCGTTGATTAACGTTTCTGCCACCGGCATCGGATACTCATCCTTTGGGGTAGCTCTGTTGAGATCCCGAAAATCTATGGCAACACGCCACCGGCCATCCTTCTTCTCTACAGGCACGATACTAGAAATCCACTCAGCATACCTGCATGGCCTGATTAACTTGGCTGTCAACATTTTCTCGACCTCTTTCTTGACTTCTTCCAGAATTTCGGCCTTCATTTGTCGTGCTCGCTGCTGAAATGGCCGAAATCCTTTTTTAAGCGGGAGTCGATGCTCAATGATGCTCCTGTCTAACCCAGGCATCTCTGTGTAGTCCCAGGCGAAGCAGTCTGGATATTGCTTCAACAGGGCTATCATCGGGCCCCGCAGATTCGGATCTAACTTTCTGCTGATAAATGTTGGTCGTGGCTTATCCCCAGGACCAATGTCGATCTCTTCTAGCTCATCAGCGGATGTAAACCCATACCCTAGCTTTCCGTCACCTGTTAAATCGACGCTAAACACAGGGCAAACAGTAGGTGAGGATAACAAAAATAATTTGGGCCGATTGCTTGAATCGGCCCCCTTTTTGCTTGCATTAGTCAAGGACGGTTTACACCTTATTGTTTTACAGTGGCAGAGCATCTCTCTGCTACGACTACATGAGCTGCTTGTCGTATGATCGCTGCATTTTATTTTTTGTGGCCGATCGTAGGGATCGGCCGTACCACGGATGATCGTGGGATTTTCTACTCTGTAAGGCCAGTGGATAAGACCAGCCTCACCCCGTTTTTTGTAGCTTCAATACGCTCACAGCCATCTAGACTGATTCCAGAGATCGGCTCTTGGTCTTCTGCTTCCCAGACGGTCATGCCAGCTATGGAGATCTCGATAGAATCATCCGCGTGGATGACCTCCACTTCATCTCCATCCCACTGGATTAGGCACTGGTGCATTGTGGATGGAATGCAGCAATTAGCGTGAATCCAGTCTCTACCTAGCAAGACAGCGTAGGTACTTTTGCTGTTCACGACGAAAAATGACGTGGGTACGGTTTTCCTGCCCACTGTCAGGTCCACGTTCAGTACGCCTTGCGTTTCTGAAGACTGACCGTTGAAGTCGCTTAACGTGACGTTGGTTTTGATCAGATCTGCAGTGGAGCGTCCCAAACGTCGTAGCATGGAGTACGGCATGATATTGACTGCCGCTCCGGTGTCCACCAACATCTTGTCGAGGTTGCCCATTGATGTAACCTCGTGAGTACAGTGGCTTTCAGATGTTTGTAACCCTTCTCACGTGGCTTCTCAAAGATAACCGCCGTGGACCGCATCAAACTGCGCCACCGGTAGCTCATTGGTTCTTGGCGCAGAATTACGGCGAACGAACACCATGTTTGTGCGGCCGATGTCTGCGCATCGGCTTTTTGCTGGTTTGGGGCGCCATTCTTTCCTTGTCGGGCGGTCTTCCGTTTCCAGTGCCTAATTTTGGCCAGATCGGTCGTGCTTTCTTTAAAGCGTGGAATCTGCGCTTGACTTCCTCAAGTTACGAGTCAGCTGCACTCTGCGCTTTTGGGTGTGTCTGAGTTCGTCGGGACACCACCTTGGACGGTGATATCTGTCTTCTTCTTTGTCATCCCTTGGCTTCTCGAGGTCTTCTGCTCGAGCGGACTCCCTGTAACGGCTCTGGGGTGGAAGAGGCCCTAGACGTTTGAACACTGACACTGGCCTCGTGTCCTCCTTCTGCTGACCGCATTCCGGGCAGTTGTCGACTGTAGGCAATCGGCTCATTCCCGCGTCCCAGCAATACTTGAAGAAAGGACAATCCCAATGCTTGTCTGCGCCTTCCTTTTCTTTAGACGGTCCCTTAGCGAGGTGCTCATATCTTTCGTCGTCTCTGTCGCGCCGGCGACGTTGGTCATACTGGCGCTCATACTTGTTAAGGAGATGCGTGGAATGTGGCTTCTGATATCGCACTCTCCTCACTTGTTCCTCTGTTAAGTACCGCCTGTCATTGTGGCTGGGCCGGTCGCGTGGACTAGCCTCCTCTCTTTCTTTGCCCCGAGAGCGACCACCTTCCTGCTTGTACGTGTCATGGTGGTACCCAGACCCTGCCATATTAACACCGAACGAAAAATCCAGTTGACGCCTCGCGGAGCGACTGAGTTCTACCATGTTGACGCCGGGAAATGGGTTCGTGTCCACTTTCATGGCGAACTGCCCAAGGATCAGACGGCCTTGTTCTATCGCCATTTGGATTTGGCGGCGAAGCTCTTTGCACTCATTGGTGGTGTGGGTGAACGAGTGATGCCACTTGCAGTATGGTCTCCCGTTCATTTCCTGAGCCGTAGGGATTTTGTGGCCTTCGGGTAACCTCAGCTGCTTCTCCTTCAGCAGCAAATCGAATATCTGCTCGGCTTTGCTCACATCGAAGTCGAACCCTTTTGCAGGCCCTTGCTGTTTCACCCATTTGCGACTCAGATCGCCCCGAGCCCATTCAGCTCGGCCACTTCACAGTCTGTGTAGGATCATCTTCTTCGCATCGACCAGGCCTATCGGACGTTTGAATTTGTCTTGGTACAACTTCGGTGGCGCTGTTCATACATCGTCGATTTGGGCCATGTGCGTAATGAGTTGTACTCCACTTGAAAGCCAGGTCCTTGATGGGTGCTAAGAGACCCAACACGCCAGCTCGCTTCCTTCTCGATTAAACGAGCTGAGTAACATCGGTTCTTGACGGTCTGGTTACCGGATGTACTTTCGGTTTCTCCCGCTTCTGCGCACTGCAGTCGCAATGCCAGCCTCGGTAGCTTCAATGGTGCGGATGTGGAACTGCTCTTCCGCTTGCTTCGGTATGAATCGAATCAGGTGGCAATGAGGTATACCACCCAAAGGCTGGTCTGTCGGAGATTGCGCAAAAATCTTACGCATCCGATCCGATACCGAAATCATGCCTAGTTGTGCCTGTATCGGCTTATGTTCGATCGAGCTTGACCCTCGACCGCTGAACCTTGAGAACTCGGGGAGCTTATACTTGGATGGCGCAGAATCGATCAAACTTCGTTGGGGTACGGCTTTGAATAGCCGATTGTCCTTCTCTTGACGCTGGTTTACTGGTCCCTCAGGATGGTACCGATTTGCTCCACTGTTTGAGCTGTAGGGGCTCGATTCTCATTACTTGTTCCAGTGGCATACTTGGCTAGCCAGCCTGTTTGTCAGCGTCCATCCCAGACATCGCTGCTCCAGACACGCCTGCCCCTGAAGATCCTGCCCCAGGAACTCCTGCCGCAGAAACTCCTGCGGTTGCAATCTGTTTGGTGCGTGTCAGGTTATTGCAGTCCGGCACGTAGGCGCATATATACCCGTGTGGGATTTCCTTAGGTGGCTCAAACAGGAATTGGCAATCGCCTGGGTCGCCTCCAGCCTTGTAGACGACGTAAGCTGCTGCTCCTGGCGGCTCTGGAGCCGCAAGTGTGAATGGCAGCTGTGGCCTGGTCTGGAGCGGTCTTTCTCCCTGGTGAGTCCCTAAAGTAGGCCCCGACGGAGAGTACTGATGTTTCATGATCTCCTGAACAACGCGAACCGCGACCCGCTCGAAAGCGTTCACCAGGCTCTCAGAATGGCGGTGCAGAGAATGAGCCACCATGTAGTTGACTTCCTGTCGTAGAGCTCTAGTGCGCTCCTCCAAGGAATGCATGATCTACCTCATCAAGAGCACCCTCGGGGGAGAACCCCCTCCACTTGATGCCATGCTTACGGGTCCTCTCAAAAGAGCCGATGAGATCGGCTTCGAAGAGATTCCTGATCTCATCATACTTCGCCTTGTGCTCTTCAGGAAGCTCGTCGTACGTGACTGGTCTGTTCTCCATCGCAGCGTCGGATGTCGATGTAGATGTTGTTGAATGTCCCACCGGGCGTGCCAGAATGTGTTGCCTGCCAAAACTCACCGGCGAGCAGCGACGAGCAACACGAAGAGCCAGGAGGCTCCCAGAACTGCTGGTGGGCCCTGGTCCCTCGGGCGACGGCCCGCAAAACTCCGGCACACGTCCAGGCTTGGTTCGAGGGCGTGCCACCTGACCTATACCTGGTCAGGAAGGTGAGAGATTGCTCCGATTGATTTCCTGCATGGTAAACAAGTATACGTAAAATTTGAGCCGTGACCGGCTCCTGTGTTTCCACAGAATCGGCTCCTAGAGCCGAT
This sequence comes from Avena longiglumis, assembly GCA_030063025.1. Classification (NCBI taxonomy): domain Eukaryota; kingdom Viridiplantae; phylum Streptophyta; class Magnoliopsida; order Poales; family Poaceae; genus Avena; species Avena longiglumis. The sequence goes on along the minus strand of CP125975.1, from coordinate 414,005,068 downwards.
TGCCCCATGGTTCTGCATTAGATTTACGATAACATGGGGTTTTGCTTGATCACTACAAGTTAAATCGATCTCTGACGGTTTAATGTTTTCACCACGTAATCGAACGTCCTACACGTAATTGAGCCTGGTATGTACAAAAGATGAAGAATATTAACCCTAGAGGCCTAATAACCAACGTAAAGTCAATTACGGAACAACTTCTCTAGAACGAATAAGCCACTTCTCTCGTACTCTTGGATCGTTCAACCCGCTTGTAAGGCCGACTACGTAGATATCAAACTAAACCTTGGCGAGCAAGGCACAACCATAACGGTCGAATCATAAATAAAGATCAAGCAAGGTGCTACCCTTGCACTTGGGAAAAAGGTGCAAAGGTAGCGAGATAACTAGAGGTAGCATAACCCGGCGATAATAGTGGAAAACACCGATGCTAGCCTCAAACGATCTATGATAATAGTATTACTCGCCATCAACAACGCTTGACGCAGTAAAACCGTGTAACGATAGATATCGCCTAGATCGCAAGATGCGATCTAGGCATGACATATTCTACGAAGAAACCCTAGAAACAAGGGGTGGCGATGCGCCGAGATTGTGTTTGTTGTGAACGTGGTTGTCCTCCTTTTTCGATAACCTTAGGTACATATTTATAGTCCGTAGACTCTCTACTTTTGGAATAACTCTACAACTCTATCTTTACCTAAACTGAAACGGAACCTAAACTGAAACGAAACCTACTATGATACAAGATACACGGGCAGTCTAGCCCAATTCTACGTACTAGGCCGATCCAACAACACGTTGAATATACGCATCTTCCAAGCCCATCTTGATCACGGCCCATCTCCTTCGTTGGCCAAAATATGGCGATAACAGATTTGTAAACTAAATTAGAGTCCCTAGTAAAGCCTCTTTATAATACTAGCTTGTTGATTAATAGATGATCGTGGTTTCTCGATCATGAACATTGAGATGTTATTAATTACAAGATCATATCATTAGGAGAATGGTATGATGGACATACTCCTATAGATAAGCGTAGCATTAAGATCAAGTCATTTCAATAGTTCGTTTGCTATAAGCTTTCTGATACATATTAACCTAATTCCTTCGACCATGAGATCATGTTAATCACCATCACCGGAAGGATGCTTTGATGACATGAAACACCACACCGTAACTGGGTGGCTATAAAGTTGGCATTGAGTGTTCGGAAAGTATGGGTTGAGGCACATGGATCAAGAGTGGGATTTGTCCATCCATATGACATATAGATATACTCTGGGCCCTCTCGGTGGAATGTCATCCAATTAGCTTGCAAGCATGTGACTGGCTCACAAGGGATCACATATCACGGGAACGATAAAATAGTACTTATCGGTAACGAGTTTGAACTAGGTATGCAGAGATACCGACGATCAAAACCTCGGATAAGTAAACTATCGTGAGACAAAGGGAAATTGGTATCGTATGTAAGTGGTTCATTCGATCGCAAAGTAATCGTAGAAATATGTGGGAGACATATGAATTTCCAGATTCCTCTATTGGTTATTGATCGGAGAAGTGTCTCGATCATGTCCGCATAATTCACAAACCGTAGGGAGACACACTTAAGGATTCGATGTTGTTTAGTAGATATGGAATGTTAGTAGGGATACCGAATGTTGTTCGGAGTCTCAGATGGGATCCGGGATATCACGAGGAGATCCGGAATGGTCCGTAGAATAAGATTCATATAAGGAAAGTCCTATTTCGGAGTTTGGGAAAGTTTCCGATGTTTTCATCGGAGAGGTTCTAGAAGGGTCTAGAAGGTTCACCGATCCGGAAGGAGAATGTTCCATGAATGTGTCATGGGTAAGTGGAATGATTGGATCATATCCTAGGTCAAATGGTGTGTGCATTTGTAAGAGAGAATTAAAGCTCTAAATTGAAAGTCAAACTGGAACAATGGTTTCCTAGTGTGAGAAGAAACAGGTCCTTCTCTCAATCCAACTTGGGTTTGGGTTTGGATTCAAACCCACCCCTCCCAAGGCTGCCCCCGTCTCATAAATAGAGGGGGAGGTCTGCCCCAAAGCACACAAGCCCTAGCCCCACTCCCCAAGACACGAAGCCCGCCGCTTGCCACCGCAGCCACAGCAGCCTGCCTCGCCACACGCCTTTGCTCATCGCCGCCGCCCTATCCGCCGCCGACACCTGCTCCTCCTCCCGGTAATCTAAACCCTAGATCTTCGGGGAAACCCTAATCCACCATAACTTGCACCGGCTTAGGCAAAGCCCTGCGAGATCTTCCCTCTACTTCCGACACCATGTCATCGTGCTGCCGGAATCACGAGGGGAGAACTACAACCTCCGCTACCTGCTGGAACAAGGGAGAGGAAGGTCTTCATCGAGTACCGAATGTGTGACCGATCATGAAGCTTCGGAGCATGGCCGGAAGGATCGTCTACGCGATCTTGAGATCGGCAAGTGTATGACTACATCACCCACGAGAATCTGCTCTCATTAACCGCTTTGGAATCTTCGAGGGTGAGTGATTCTATTGACTCGTTGCTACAATCTAGTAGATAGATCTTGGCTTGTTTGTGTGCATGCGGTGGAATTTTTTTGTTTTACATGCTACGAACCCCTACACTTACAGGTGACTAAAGCTGAGTAGCATGAGGAGCGGCCCTCATATTCAAGGGACATGAGATTGCCAACTTATAATTTACCAAGCATATACTCCATAGTTTTTTCACTTTAACCTTAATCACTTCAAGATGCTTATGATAGGGGCAATGAGAGCTGAAAGCTAACAAGTACCATAATTTTTGGAAGCTCTTTCTAAAACTTGAAATCCCTGCTTCCCTTATGAAGGGCCTTTCTTCCACTATTATATTGAGTGTCCACCTTCTATCCTGAGGCACCAGTTAAGAGAGCATGGTTACCATTCTTAGTTCTATGTCCATTGTCCCAAAACTTATTGATTGATGCATATTGTTGATATTACTTGTTCTTGTGCTATTTGTATCTAGTCACACTTATGAACTTTGAAGGTGTCGTATGCATCTATTTGCTACTTGATGAGGGACAAGCTGAATGCCACTATACTATGTTTTTTGTTTGTGAAACAAACAAACGTTTTTCAATGCATGTTATTCATGATCTTTGTTTGTAACCTTTCATGCTGCATGCATAGTTACTTTGTCGTACTATTAGAACTCCATCTTTCATGCTCATGTTTAGAGTTCTTTGATCCCAGCTTTCAATGCTTGCAAATTGTTTGATCTTGATTTTGATGGTGCATGTCACCTAAAAAATTATTCTTTTATCACTTACCTACTCGAGGACGAGCATGAGTTAAGCTTGGGGATGCTTGATACATCGGAAACGTATCTATAATTTTTTATGTTCCATGCTTTTTTAGTATCTACTTTGCTTTGCTTTGTCTACACTTTGAGGTGTTTTTATATGTTTTCTGGTACTAACCTATTAACAAGATGCCATAGTGCCTGTTGCCTGTTTTCTTCTGTTTTTGGTTCCAGAAAGGCAGAAAATCAATATTCTCGGAATTGGACGGGACAAAAGCCAAAGTCAATATTTTACCGTGGGGAAAACGGACCCAAAATACGAGACTGAGGGGAGCCACCAGGGGGCCACACCCCCTGGCCGCACGGCTGGTCCCAGCCCGCGCCTGGGGGGTGCGGCCGCCCTGGCTGCCCCCTGCCTCGCCTCTTCACCTATAAAGACCCCACTATACAAAAACCCTAAGTACCCCATCAATATTCCACGAAACCGTCTGTAGTGGCCGCCACCCTCGTCCCTAGATCGGGGGGATCTGAAGCTCTTCCCGGCACCTGCCAGAGGGGAGATCATCCCGGAGGCCTTCTTCTTCATCATGCCAGCCTCCGGTATGAAGTGTGAGTAGTTCCACCTTGGACTACGGGTCCATGTAGTAGCTAGATGGTTGTATCTCCTCCTTTGTGCTACCATGTTTAGATCTTCTGAGCTCCATTCATGATCAAGATCATCTATTTGTAATCATGCATGTTGTGTTTGCGAGGATCTGATGGATATTGAGATTACTATGTCAGATTGATTAATGGTTTTGTCTTATTGATTCTATCATGTCTATGTTGTTTGTGATCTTGCATGCTCTCCGTTTCTAGTAGCTATCTTGGCCAAGTATATGCTAGTGACTCCAAGAGGGGGTATTTATGCTCGATAGTGGGTTCATGCCTCTATTTAATCTAAGGGAAGTGACAGAAATCTCTAAGGTTGTAGATGTGATGTTGCCACTAGGGAGAAAACAACGGTCTCTTGTTCATGGAACAAGTGGATTGTTTACCTTACACACTTTGCTTAAAGAAGTTATCCGTTGCTTGCAACTTAATACTGGAGGGGGTTTGGATGATAACCTGAAGGTGGATTACTAGTCATATATGCAGTTGGATGGCAGTCCATGTATCTTGTTGTATTGCCCAATCGAATCTCATAGGATCATGAATGTCTAGTATTGCATTGTTATGCCTTGCTCAGTCCTGTCAATTGCCCTGCTGTAATTTGTTTACCTAGCATGCCATGTTTTTTGATCTTAAGGAGAACACCTCTAGTGAACTATGGACCCCGGTCCAATCTTTACCATTGATACATCTTCCACTGTTACTGTTTACTTTCTGCAAACCACTATTACCTTCCACACCATACAATTAATCCTTTCTTTTCAGCAAACCAGTGAGATTGAAAACCTCATTGTTCGTTGGGGCAAAGTCTTGAGTTTGTGTTGTGCAGGTTTCCAAGTTTCTAGCAACATCTTTGCGTCATTTCCTTCCTCCTATGTAACACCCTCAGAATCGGTCCTATGCAAGTTTTAGCAAAATTCGCCAAACCCGCATAGAAACGATTCAAAGGTGCCCACCAGGCACTTTCGTGCGGGTGGAAAACGAAGTAATAACATTACACAACAGTCCTCGATGGGACCCATGACAGATATATATATAATGACTCAAAGAGTCAAGAATACAGATATAATATACAAGATCCAATTCACCTTGAAATCGATATAGCGTCCAGCTACGGACAAGATGCAAATGGGGCTAAGAGCCCTGAAGAATAACCAATGGCGTCCATAACCCTGCCCAGGCCAAACCGGAAGGGTAACCCTGCTAACGGCGTCGATCTCAAAACCTGCTTAACAAAAGGGGTGCCGACAAAGGGCAAAGCAGAAAACAAAGAAGGAGCGTCAGTACTGAGGCCAGTACACGGCGAGGCTAGAATTCGGCGGTCCTCGCCTACATAGGTATGGTGGATCGAGCGGCAAGAGCATGCACTAAACCTCCTATAGAGACTCGATACAATGGCGGTTATCGGTGAGTGGTAAGAATGACCTAACCGGATCCAACCTGAAACTATCACCAAACAAACCCATCCTGGTGTTTCCCCCTCGAGACCAAACGAGGAAGTCAACCGAGGAACTCACACAGTTGGCAGTTTTATTTATTCAGTTATAGTTGCGGCACTTTACTAGTCGAGTTTAGATAATCGTCCTGATAAAATAAACAGTGGGCACTTTTAGTTAACCATTCCGTGATAGTTGCAACAATTACTAATCGTGCAGATAGCATGAGATAAACCCGAAACCCAAAGCTTGTTGATACTTTTATTCAGCCAATTCATTGTCGTTGCAATACTTACTAGTCCTATACCATTGTCGCAAGCGACAACCAAACAAGCAATTGTGGGCAGTATTAATTAGCCATTCCGTTGTAGTGGAGCTGATTACTAGTCATTATAAGTCAAATTTATAACAGTAAACTTTAGTTATGCTTGTCTATGATCGAGATCATGCTCCAAGTCGTCCATATCCGCGACACGGCTTTCGAAAGTTTTACCCGGCGGGTGCACCAATAGCAACACACGCTCGATCAACCTCGGAAAAACCAAATCAAAACCCAACGAGGCTTTCACGACTGAACAATCACAGGATTCAGAAATATTTCAGGGGCCACCCTTGAGTACACCAAGAAGTAAGCTAGCTCAGACGGACCCCAAAGTTTGTGGGCGCGGTAACGACAGATGCCCCAAACGGGACCTGTCGATACCACGTAAACGGGTCACGGCCCTAACAAGATGCAGTGTACCCCGCAATCGTAAATCAAATAAAGCATGGCATAAGTACAGGATAGTAAATAAAACCCCAAACTAGTTTGTGGCCCCAAGAAATAAGACTGAATCAAGCTCTGGCTCAGGGGGGTCCCATATACCTCCCGGATGTGGATAGCGCGCAAAATCAAGGAACAGGTATCAAGTACTCGGGGTCTTACGGGACACAAGTGGGCGTTCGGAAACCAAATATTATCTATCACCCACCGATGCCTCTGCTTAATCAATTTTAGTTGTTAAACAGAAATTAAAGTGACGAAAAGTAAAACTAGAACCATCTCCAACATCAACATGCGACAATACATCAGCAACTGTGGCATATGGCGACACACATCAGCACTTGAGCAAGCAACTACGACGCGCAAGTCCAACTATCTACCAACCAATTAAATAGGGTGTGTCCAAGGCAATATAGGGCTGCAAGGGATTTCACGGGTACGGAAACTAGAGCATCGCAACACAGATAGCAATAGATCAACAGGAAGGAGTAAATTACTATAAAGTAAGATAGGTAGAAAGGGGAAGATGCTCGCCTGAAAACATTGTCGAAAGGTTCAACCAAGATCGGGCGAAGCTCACATCAACTCAACGGCCTTATCCATGAAGAAGCAAAACACTAGAAGAAACACCGGATGCACTATTTAATAAAACGGCAAAAGATCGGCATGATGCATGTATGATGGATGGCATGGCAAAGGTGCGATGCAATTAGGTCAAGTTAAGTGGAACCGGGGTCCCGACAATTAGTTAAATGGTTCAAGTTATTGGGCTCCCCGCGATTTAAATGTTGTTTAACAATGAAAGATTGTAGTATGGATTCGCTACTCAAGTTTAAATGAGGCCAATATGAGACTAGATTTGCCCGCATATGGGCCCCATATTTAATTATTCGGTGAATCGGCATAAGGCCCCCAAACCACAGATATGCATGCGAGATGACAGTTCAATATGCGATCAAGTTGTTGTTATGCATTTATAAAATAGGTATCGAGGGGAGAGGGTCACACATTGAGGGGTCTCGACGATCTTGGGTTCCGGGGTTCGGGGTCGGTCTCAGGGTTCAGGGTTCGGCGAGGTCGGTCTCGGCGGAAACGTTCTCGGGCTCCGGAATCGTTCTCTCGTTCTCGGCATCGGGGCAGATCTTGCGTTCCGGGAAGAAGTACTCGGCGTTTCGTGACGATCTTGTTGATTCCATGTCGGAGGTCTTGGTGCTTCGGATCGGTCTGCAGATCGGGGCATCGGGATCTTGGGTTCGCGTCCGTGTGGAGATCTTGCCATTCCGTGTAGGCGTCCTCGGGGTCGGGGAAGATCTTGGGGTTCGGCATCCGAAGAGGAAGGCGACAGCACCGGGGTTCGATGTTTCGGGCAGCAGATCTTGGGTCAATGTCGGGGCGCATTGGATCCTACCGGGTCGGACTAGTCGTCGATGTCGAACTTGAGTGGATCGGGTACAGGGTCTTCGGATCCGTGCAGTAGAGCTTGGCGTGCCGAGGGTCTCGGTGGGATCGGTCTTCGAGGGTGCAGGACGAAGATCTTGTCAACCCGAGGGGTTCGGCTCGCCGTGTCGGGGAGAAGATCTCCAAGGGTGCCGGCTTCAATTGTCGATGACGGACTTGACACGGCGTCGATCGTGGTTAAACATCTTGGCCAAACAAATGGTGGCTTCGCGAAGACCTTGTCGATGAGGAAGTCCTTGTGGTGCTGCTTTGGAACCTCGGAGCTAGGCGATTACACGGGGAGCTTGCGTCGGTGTTACACGTTACGGCAGGTCCATGTCCCTTAGAAACATAGCATCGAACACCATGCGAACGGGACAACCAAGAACAGAAACGGAAACTGTCTGCTGCCGATTGAAGTTGCACCAGAAACAGAGCGGCTCGGCCGGTCGTGGACGCCATCCGGCGGTCACCGGCGTGGCGGTGGCTCGGCCCGGAAGCTCCAGAGGTTGCAGCGGCAAGGTAAGGCAGCCGACGCTGCGGGGCCTGGCCGCACGCGAGGGGCACGACGCTGCCGCGCGCGATGGAGAGCGGATGAAGGCGATGGCGCCGGAGGGAGGAGCGGCCGAGGCGCGGATGACGGGCGGCGCCGGAGCTGGCGCGCGGGCGGGCGAGGTTGGCGCCGAGGGACACGGAGGCGGGCACGAGGCAGGCGGGCGATCGCGCGGCGGCTCGCGCGGAGGCTGCCGGCGGCTGCTCGCATGCGGGAGGGGCGGCCGCGGACGGTGGCGTGGGCGTCGAGCGGCGGCGGACTCGGCGACGGACGCGAGGTCGGTGGAGAGGCGCGTCGCGGCGCGACGGGCGCCAAGGCCGCTGAGGACACAGGCGGCGCTGCTGGGACGAGGATGGCGAGCTCGAGACGGGGAGGGGAGCCGCGGTGCTGGGGTCGGGGGCTGGGCGACGGAGGCGGCCTGAGCGTGGGGAGGCGAAGGCGCGGAGGCGGCCGGGGTCTGCGGCGGCGTCGCCGGAGCTCGCAGACGGAGGTGAGCCGCGGCGGAGGACGGCGGTGGCGAGGAGGGGGATGGACGGTGGCAGGGTGCGGGGAGGGTCGAGCGCGCTTGGCGGGCGGCGTCGAGGTCACCGGGCGGCGGCGGGCCCTGCGGCGGCAGGGACGGGAGAGGCAGCGAGCCGGGAAGGTAGAGGAGAGGCGGCGGGGCTGCTCGTGGGCGTGAGGAGGAGGGGCAGGGTGTGCTGGGTGGGCAGCGGTGTGGGTCAGGCGGGGCAGGCGTGGGCAGGGACGTGGTGGAGGCTGGGGCGGGACCCGCGTGCAGGAGCTGTGGGCCGGCCGGGGCTTGGCAGCGTCTGCAGCGTGTGGAGGTTAGGTGGGGCAGGGAGTTGTGTGGTGAGAGAGGGAGAGAGAGGGGGCTGGCCACGTGGCGGGTTCTGAGTGGGTGAGGGAGAGGGAGGCAGTGAGGTGGCAGCCTAGGATAGGTGGGGGTGATGTGGATGGAGGGGGTGGGTAGAGTTCTGGGTAGACTTAGGATTTATCTGGGGCTGGTTAGGTGGGGCGTTTTAAAAACCTGGGGCGGTCGTTCGGGTCATTCGGCCCGTTCGACTGCCCCACCAAAACAATATAAAACTTTTATTTAATTTAAAAGCAACTTTCGCAGACCGATAGCAACAAACAAAAATATTCCGGAGACCGGGGTTTTGCATGGGAATAAAGATGGGGCGTTTGGAAAACAAATCGGGGTTTTCGCGAAATAGTTTTGGACAAACAACATGATGATGACGATGCAATGCACAAATTCAACGCGATTTTCTAGTAGTGGTTTTGCGGGATGCCACAATTCGACACCACTAACAATGGATCTCGCCCTCGAGATCCGCCTCATGGTACCGGAAGGAAGGTCGGCGTCTTCGTTTTCTTGCTTCGTGTAGATCCTCGCGACACCACTAACAAGGGTCGTTGTCCGTGATCGTCGAGAGAACTCTCCGGTAACAAAAGGTCGAAGGTAGAGGTATCAACAAATAAAGCCACCCCTAACTTCCGTGGACGGAGTAAAATTGCTGGATCCACTGATTCGATGTACAAGAGCGAATGATAAGAGTAGTGGTATGGTAGCTACTCCATCCCGCACTCGAACCATTACTCTGCACACAAATAGGCGGATCATGCAACCAACTGTCGGAATCAGACTGAAGATCTCGACAAGCGAGGTTCGGAACAACGGAGTGTTGCAGACTCTGCATCGGATCTGGCGTGGATGAGGTCGTCGCGTCGGAAAACACCGGAAGGCACAAACAAGGAACAAAGAAGGGTACCACCGTAGGCGAATTCATCAGGCAGCTTGAACACCGGAGGTATAACACCGTTACCAAAGGAGGAAGCGAAACCCTAAGGTACGACGGAAACCCAACCACGAGAATTCCTGGACTCGAAGAAAGAGAAGAGAGCGGATTCAAAACGCGTAAAGATAAGAGGGGAACAGCAGAGGGGTAAGGAGTAAAAATCAGACCTAGTCAGAACTATCCAACCGATTTTGCAAAATAGTTTTGACACTCTACATTCGGCCGTTAGCTAGGTTATCCTACAGGCTGGACTTGTGGGGTATCGCAACTGCTGAGCTCTGATACCACTCTGTAACACCCTCAGAATCGGTCCTTATTTATTCAGTTATAGTTGCGGCACTTTACTAGTCGAGTTTAGATAATCGTCCTGATAAAATAAACAGTGGGCACTTTTAGTTAACCATTCCGTGATAGTTGCAACAATTACTAATCAGGTACAGATAGCATGAGATAAACCCGAAACCCAGCAGTTGTTGATACTTTTATTCAGCCAATTCATTGTAGTTGCAATACTTACTAGTCATATACAATTGTCGCAAGCGACAACCAAACAAGCAATTGTGGGCAGTATTAATTAGCCATTCCGTTGTAGTGGAGCTGATTACTAGTCATTATAAGTCAAATTTATAACAGTAAACTTTAGTTATGCTTGTCTATGATCGAGATACTGTGCTCCAAGTCGTCCATATCCGCGGACACGGCTTTCAGAAAGTTTTACCCGGCCGGGGTGCACCAATAGCAACACACGCTCGATCAACCTCGGAAAAACCAAATCAAAACCCAACGAGGCTTTCACGACTGAACAATCACAGGATTCAGAAATATTTCAGGGGGCCACCCCTTGGAGTACACCCGCAACGAAGTAAGCTAGCTCCGAGACGGACCCCAAAGTTTGTGGGGCGGTAACGCAAGATGCCCCCAAACGGGGACTGTCGATACCACGTAAACGGGTCACGGGCCCTAAACAGTACAGTGTGCGGTACCCCGCACAATCGTAAATAAAGCAGTAAAGCATGGCATAAGTACAGGATAGTAAATAAAACCCCAAACTAGTTTGTGGCCCCAAGAAATAAGACTGAATCAAGCTCTGGCTCAGGGGGGTCCCATATACCTCCCGGATGTGGATAGCGCGCAAAATCAAGGAACAGGTATCAAGTACTCGGGGTCTTACGGGACACAAGTGGGCGTTCGGAAACCAAATATTATCTATCACCCACCGATGCCTCTGCTTAATCAATTTTAGTTGTTAAACAGAAATTAAAGTGACGAAAAGTAAAACTAGAACCATCTCCAACATCAACATGCGACAATACATCAGCAACTGTGGCATATGGCGACACACCTCAGCACTTGAGCAAGCAACTACGACGCGCAAGTCCAACTATCTACCAACCAACAGGTAAATAGGGTGTGTCCAAGGCAATATAGGGCTGCAAGGGATTTCACGGGTACGGAAACTAGAGCATCGCAACACAGATAGCAATAGATCAACAGGAAGGAGTAAATTACTATAAAGTAAGATAGGTAGAAAGGGGAAGATGCTCGCCTGAAAACATTGTCGAAGGGTTCAACCGAAGATCGGGGCGAAGCTCACATCAACTCAACGGCCTTATCCGCGAAGAAGCAAAACACTAGAAGAAACACCGGATGCACTATTTAATAAAACGGCAAAAGATCGGCATGATGCATGTATGATGGATGGCATGGCAAAGGTGCGATGCAATTAGGTCAAGTTAAGTGGAACCGGGGTCCCGACAATTAGTTAAATGGTTCAAGTTATTGGGCTCCCCGCGATTTAAATGTTGTTTAACAATGAAAGATTGTAGTATGGATTCGCTACTCAAGTTTAAATGAGGCCAATATGAGACTAGATTTGCCCGCATATGGGCCCCATATTTAATTATTCGGTGAATCGGCATAAGGCCCCCAAACCACAGATATGCATGCGAGATGACAGTTCAATATGCGATCAAGTTGTTGTTATGCATTTATAAAATAGGTATCGAGGGGAGAGGGTCACACATTGAGGGGTCTCGACGATCTTGGGTTCCGGGGTTCGGGGTCGGTCTCAGGGTTCAGGGTTCGGCGAGGTCGGTCTCGGCGGAAACGTTCTCGGGCTCCGGAATCGTTCTCTCGTTCTCGGCATCGGGGCAGATCTTGCGTTCCGGGAAGAAGTACTCGGCGTTTCGTGACGATCTTGTTGATTCCATGTCGGAGGTCTTGGTGCTTCGGATCGGTCTGCAGATCGGGGTATCGGGATCTTGGGTTCGCGTCCGTGTGGAGATCTTGTCGTTCCGTGTAGGCGTCCTCGGGGTCGGGGAGGATCTTGGGGTTCGGCATCCGAAGAGGAAGGCGACAGCACCGGGGTTCGATGTTTCGGGCAGCAGATCTTGGGTCAATGTCGGGGCGCATTGGATCCTACTGGTCGGACTAGTCGATGTCGAACTTGAGTGGATCGGCATGTGGTCTTCGGATCCGCAAGAGAGCTTGGCGTCGAGGGTCTCGGTGGGATCGGTCTTGAGGTGCAGGCGAAGATCTTGTCAACCCGAGGGGTTCGCCGTGTCGGGAGAAGATCTCCAAGGGTGCCGGCTTCAATTGTCGATGACGGACTTGACACGGCGTCGATCGTGGTTAAACATCTTGGCCAAACAAATGGTGGCTTCGCGAAGACCTTGTCGATGAGGAAGTCCTTGTGGTGCTGCTTTGGAACCTCGGAGCTAGGCGATTACACGGGGAGCTTGCGTCGGTGTTACACGTTACGGCAGGTCCATGTCCCTTAGAAACATAGCATCGAACACCATGCGAACGGGACAACCAAGAACAGAAACGGAAAACCGCTCACGCCGATTGAAGTTGCACCAGAAACAGAGCGGCTCGGCCGGTCGTGGACGCGGTCACTGGCGGTCGCTGGCGAGCGTGGCAGGGCTCGGCCCGGAAGCTCCAGAGGTTGCAGCGGCAAGGTAAGGCAGCCGACGCTGCGGGGCCTGGCCGCACGCGAGGGGCACGACGCTGCCGCGCGCGATGGAGAGCGGATGAAGGCGATGGCGCCGGAGGGGGAGCGACGGCCGGGAGGCGCGGATGACGGGCGGGCGCTGACGCGAAGGCCAGGTTGGCCGGAGGGACACGGAGGCGGGCACACGAGGCAAAGGGGCCGGGCGCATCTCGGCGGGCTCGCTGTGCCGGCTAGCTAAGGCGGCTGCTGCGGAGGAGGCGGCCGCGACGGTGGCGTGGACGGTCTGCGGCGGACTCGGCGACGGACGCGAGGTCGGTGGAGAGGCGCGTCGCGACGGGGCGCCATGGGCCGCTGGAGGACCTGGCGGCGCGCTGGGACGAGGATGGCGAGCTCGAGACGGGAGGGAGCCGCGGTGCTGGGGTCGGCTGGGCGGCGAGGCGGCCTGGCGTGGGAGGCGGCGCGGAGGCGGCCGGGTTCTGTGGCGTCGCCGAGCTCGCAGACGGAGGCGAGCCATGCGGAGGACGGCGGTGGCGAGAGGATGGACGGTGGCAGGGTGGGGGGAGGTCGAGCGGGCGGGCGGCGTCGAGGTCACCGGCGCGGTGGGGCTCAAGGCGGACGGACGGGAGAGGCAGCGAGCGGGAAGGTAGAGAGGCGGCGGCGGGGAGGCTGCTCGTGGGGCGTGAGGGAGGCGGGGGAGGGTGTGTGGGGTGGGCGGTGTGGGTCAGGCGGGGCCAGGCGCGTGGGCAGGGACGTGGTGGAGGCTGGGGCGGGACCCGCGTGCAGGGAGCCAGGGGGGGCGCGGCCAGGCTGGGGCTTGGCAGCGTGCTGCACGCGTGTGTGGAGGTTAGGTGGGGGCAGGGAGTTGTGTGGCTGAGAGAGGGGAGAGAAAAGAGAGGGAGAGAGAGGGGGCTGGCCACGTGGCGGGTTCTGAGTGGGTGAGGGAGAGGGAGGCAGTGAGGTGGCAGCCTAGGATAGGTGGGGGTGATGTGGATGGAGGGGGTGGGTGGAGTTCTGGGTAGACTTAGGATTTATCTGGGGCTGGTTAGGTGGGGCGTTTTAAAAACCTGGGGCGGTCGTTCGGGTCATTCGGCCCGTTCGACTGCCCCACCAAAACAATATAAATCTTTTATTTAATTTAAAAGCAACTTTCGCAGACCGATAGCAACAAACAAAAATATTCCGGAGACCGGGGTTTTGCATGGGAATAAAGATGGGGCGTTCGGAAAACAAATCGGGGTTTTCGCGAAATAGTTTTGGACAAACAACATGATGATGACGATGCAATGCACAAATTCAACGCGATTTTCTAGTAGTGGTTTTGCGGGATGCCACATCCTACTGGTTCGATAACCTTGGTTTCTTACTGAGGTAAAACTTGTTGTTGTCCTCATCATACCTTCCTCTTGGGGTCTCCCAACAAAGTTTCCATGCACCGTCATGAGGAGGCGGAGGTTGCTCGGTGTCTTGAACGTGTGTGCGAGCACGGATGCGCCGCTGATTTGCAGCGCTAGGACTTCTTCTCTATCTTGAGATCGACAAGCATTCGTCTACATCATCCACGAGTACAACCTTGATAAAATTTATCGGTCTACAAGGGTATGTTCTCTATGGATGTATATCCACCCGTTGCTTATATCTAGTAGATAGATCTTGGTACTTAGTTGTTCCCATCGTAGGAATTTTTTTGTTTTCTATGTTGCGAATCCTATAATGGTATCAGAGCCGGATCTATGCGTAGATGATTTGCACGGGTAGTACACATATGAGTATGTGGGTGATGATGATCATGTTATTGCTTCTTGTTTGTACTTTGGATATTGGTGGCATAGTGGGATGAACCGGCCTAGAGAAACTTTACATGTCCTCGCACATGAGACATGTTCCACACTTGACATGCAACTAGTTTTGCATAAGTGGCTAGTGGGTATCTGTCTCTCCTACTATATTCAATATCTAATTTACAACGAGTTGTTAAATTTAGTTATCCTTGTTGTGGTTCCATGTTTGTAGGTAAGAACGGTTCTATCTTCGAAAGCCCTAATCCACGTAAAACTTGCAATGGATAAATTAGAAGCATCTAGTATAGATTGTTATTGGGCTAGTGTCATGATATGGTAATGTTGTAAGTATATGTATAGTTGATACTCTTACAACAAACCTAACGTGTAAGTTCCATAGACCTTGGCCTTACACACAAAGGAATGATAAAGATCATACCACGATGCACATGATGGTGATCAAGTGCAAGAACCATATCATTTCACTTTTCACATATGATGTTGTTGCATCTTATATTGCTTGTTTGGAGTTTTATTAGCATTTTAAGACGATCTATCATTTAGATATCAAGATAAAAATGTGTTCTCCCTTAAGTATGCACCGATTATGTTTCGCCGCTTCAAGACATCACATGATGATCAGGTGTTCTTGAATCAACGATCATATTTTGTGTGTAAGATGGTTTTACACACGCTAAATACTAAGGTTCTTACTTGGAGAGCCTACTATGTACAGACATGGCCTCGGAACACGAACCAAAAGGTTAAGCATGAGTCATATATTTGATATGATGCCCATATAGATGCTCACCTTTGAAGCTACACCGACTCACATGATGATCAGACTTGGTGTAGTGGAATTGGTTCATGTAATCACAAAAAAGACATGAGATATGTTGTTTTTTAGTGGGAGTTCATTCATAATTTGGATTAGTTGAACTCGATCTATCATAAATTTAGTCTAAACTTTACAAATTCTGTTGTAGATGGCACCACCTGCTTTTAATTTCAATGTGTTCATGGAGAAAGAGAAACTTGCGATGAATGGTAGCAACTTTACCAACTGGTTCATGAATTTGAGGTTTTTCCTCAATGATGCACAAAAGCAATATGTGCTAGATGGTCCAATAGGTGACGCTCCTACAAGCACTGCATCTCAGTATGAGCGTAATGTGTATGACACAAAGCATGATGACTACACTCTTGTGAAATATGCGATCCTTCTGTCAATGGAACCTAAACTCCAAGAATGCTTTGAACTAGCAGCGTTGATGCTATGGTGAAGGAACTCAAAACCATGTTTGAGAGCCAAATCCACGCTAAGAGATATATGATCTCTAGCGAGTTCTTTAGTGTAAAGATGAAGGAACACAGTTATGTGAACGATCATGTCATGTTGATGATGGGATATATTCAACGTCTTAAGGCACTGGGGTATGATATCCCAGTTGACCTTGCGACGGATAGAGTTCTGCAGTCGCTCCCACCCACCTACAAAGAGTTTGTGCTGGATTACAAGAAAAGTGGTGCAATTGGATTGCTCACCGAACTTGCTGCCATCTTGGTAGCTATTGAAGTAGACATAAAGAATAGGCATCAGGAGTTGATGGTCGATAAGATTGCATCCTCTGAAGAAAAGGACGAGCCCAAAGGGAAATTCAAGATGGTCAGCAAATTTGTTGCGCCTGAGAAAAAGGTTAAGGGAGGTCCTAAGCCTGACGCTGAATGTTTTTATTGCAAAGAGTCTGGTCAGTGGAAACGGAACTGCCCAAATATTTGGCAGATATAAAGGTCGGCAAGGCAAACAAAGGTATATATGAAATACATGTTATTGATGTGTACTTGACTAGTACTCGCATTATCACCTGAGGATTTGATACCGGATTGGTTGCTAATATTTGTAACTTGGATCAGGGGCTACGGAACAAGCGACCGCTAGCAAGGGGTGAGGTTAAGATGCGTGTCGGCAATGGATCAAGTGTTGATGTGATCGCCCTCGGAACGCTGCCTCTCCACTTACCATCAGGATTAGTTATAAACCTAAATAATTGTTATTTGGTGCCTGCACTGAGCATGAACATTGTATCCGGATCGTGTTTGATGCGAAGTGGTTATTCATTTAAATCTGAAAACAATGGTTATTCGATTTATATGAATGGTATATTTTATGGTCATGCACCTATGATGAATGGTTTATTTCTGTTGGATCTCGATAATAGTGTTACACACATTCATAATGTTGATGTAAAAGGATTAAACTTAATGATGATATATCTGCATATATGTTGCACTGCCGTCTAGGTCATATTGGTGTTAAACGCATGAAGAAACTCCATTTAGATGGACTATTGGAATCACTTGATTTCGAATCATTTGATACATGTGAGCCATGCCTTAAGGGCAAGATGACTAGAACGTTGTTTTCCGGTTCAATGGAACGGGCAACAGATTTATTGGAAATCATACATTATGATGTATGTGGTCCAATGAGTGTGTCGGCGCGAGGTGGATCGTTATTTTGTTACTCTCACGGATGATTTGAGTAGATACGGGTATATCTACTTGATAAAACACAAGTCTGGAACTTGTGAAAAGTTCAAGGAATTTCAGAATGAAGTGGAAAATCATCATAATAGAAAGATCAAATTTCTACGGTCTAACCGTGGAGGTGAGTATCTAAGTTACGAGTTTAGCACACACATGAAAGAGCGTGGAATAGTTTCACAACTCACACCTTCCAGAACACCACAGTGTAATGGTGTGTCGGAACGTCGTAATCGTACTTTATTAGATATGGTTCGATCTATTATGTCTCTGACTGACTTGCCACTGTCATTTTGGGGTTATGCACTAGAAACCGCTACATTCACTTCAAATCGGGCACCATCTAAATCCGTTGAAAAGACACCATATTAATTGTGGTTTGGAAAGAAACCTAAGCTGTCATTTCTTAAAGTTTGGGGTTGCGATGTTTATATGAAGAAACTTCAGCCTGATAAACTCGAACCCAAAGCGGAAAAATGCGTCTTCATAGGATACCCTAAGGAAACTATCTATCACAGATCCGAGGGCAAGGTTTTCGTTGCCAAGAATGGATCCTTTCTAGAAAAAGAGTTTCTCGCAAAAGGTGTGTGTGTGTAGTAGGAAGGTAGAATTCGAAGAGGTTACTGAACCTTCTCTTCATAGTATGGCGAGTAGCGTAGCGCCGGAAGTTGTTCCGGAGCTGACTTCACCGAATGAAGAGGGAACTAATAATAATGATCAAGAAACTCCGAAAGATAATACTACCGAACCTCGTAGGTCAAGCAGGATGCGTGCAGCTCCTAAACTATACGGAAATCATGTTATGAATTTCATGGTTGATTAAATAGATGACCCTGCGACGTATGAAGAAGCGATGATGAGCCCGGATTCCAACAAATGGCTAGATGCCATGAAATCCGAGATGGAATCCATCTATGAAAACCAGGTTTGGACCTTGGTGGACTTACCTCACGATCGAAAGACCGTGGAGAACAAATGGATTTTCAAAAGAAAAGCTGATGCTGATGGTAACATGTAGAGGTCCCAACCTTTAATAAAGTAGAGATCCCTGTGTTTACAATGCTAGTCCCTGGATCAATAGCTAGCATCCACAGTTAAGATGTAATATCAAGAAACAAAGGTCATAATATAACGTTATAACCAGGAATAACATAATTTTATTACATCTTACATAGCTCATTTGGCTATTACATTACATTGCAGCAGAATATCTATAAGCATGGGGTCCTTCATCTTCAAGGTGCCACAGGAAAACATGTTGGTTGTAGACTTTGTAATCCTAATCAATCAAATTCACTAATATCAATCAAACCTGCAACATTACAAGTTACAGCCACAAGGGTCAATACATTTGAATTGTATTGGCAAGTTTCACTACTATGTAGAATATAAGTGGATCCTATCATTACATGCATATTTGGCTAGGTAGGGTTTTAGGCTCATTTGCAGAAAGCAATAATTTATCCTATCTTTTCAAAATGGTTTTGTTCTTTTGTCAAATCTTTATGAACTCCTTGGTAAATCCCCAAGTGTTTCAAGTCTTTGTCAAAATCTCTTGAGCTCCTTGGTACCCCCAAGTGCTTCAAGTTTTTATCAAAATCTCTTGAGCTCCTTGGTAAATCCCCAAGTGCTTCAAGTTTTTATCCAAATCTCTTGAGCTCCTTGGTAAATCCCCAAGTGCTTCAAGCCTTTTGTTGTCACTTAAAAGTTTTTCTTTTAGAAATTGGAATGTCGAGATTTCCCATAGCTTCAGGCTTTTAGTTGCTCAGTATTGTCCATAACCGGGGACACGGCTAAGTACTTAGAATTTTTATCTTCTACAGAAGTTGTACACTTTACCCACATGACACAATCTCATCTTGATGCCACCAGTGGCCGCTGGATAAGTACTCACCAAGATGGAGTACTGGCAGATTGAGAATGTGACAAAGTCTTTCCATAGGAGTCCTCCCAATACACAATGCTAGCTTGTCTACTAGGCACCAATGTAGGGTTTCAAGCTCCCTTACACAAATCTAGTTAACCTGAAGATGCCAATGCATGGGTCTTCCACTATGTAGTTGACTAAGCCAAAGCCCATTTAGCATGTGGCTATACACGGAAGCCACTGTACGAGAAACATGTTCAATCTCTAAGTCCCTGGGTGGTTTTCTTCTAGTGCACAATAAAAATAGATTGCCATATAAACATGGTTCCTTTTGTTGCCACCTTGTCCAAAATCTTGAGTATCCTTATCCACCCAGGTGGTTCATTGAGTACTTGTTTTATTATATAAAACATAAGTCTTTTCAATACTTCATATAATCATAACATGTATCCCATCCCAATATATAGCTAGGCTAAGCATACTACAACTACATTGTTTTCACTAAGGAATATATAGGGGTATCCTATTAGGATCTAGCATAGCATAAAGTATAGAAATCCTTCTCATGCATGTTTCAAAAATCCACTAAGTATAGTGAAAATAGTAGGACTTGGATGATAGTGTCACTTGCCTTTTTGGAAGGGAATGTTGGTTCACTTCTTGATCTTGCTAATATCACACTCTTCTAGCTTCACTACAATTCAATCAAGCAAACACAAATTCAACTAGCATTCCAAACCACAATCAAACAAACAAAACATCACACATATCATAATAGAAACCAAGTCATGCATGCAAGCATGCAAAAGATAGTTTTATTTGCAAAGGTGGTTTCTACTAGGATCTACACATTGTAAGCCTCAAAGTGGCCATTTTCTAAAGTGGCAAAGTCATTTGCAAAAGGGTTTTATCTATAAACCATTTTTAAATCAAATCATCATTTCATGTGATTGAAATTGTTTTTTTTAGCAAAGCAACAATTTTACATTGTTCACCAAATGAGTTGTTAGTTCACAAAACTTGGTTTTTAGGGTCAGTAGGTTTGAATCAAAACATTTTCCAAAGCTTTTTCTCAAAAGTCATTTCCATAACAAAATCAGTATTTTTATTTGACTAGAAATGGGCTAAATCAAGTTTTTATTCCTAAACTCCACAAAATACATTTTTAAATCCTTGGGTTGGTTCCTAGGGTCAGTAGGTTCACCACAAACCAATTTGCAAAGATTTTAACCCTAAAATCATTTTGGAATAATTTTTATAACCTAAACAAGCATACAAATGTTTCTGCAAAAACAAACATTTTACCAGAAGCTTTTTACTAAACAAATTGCATGGTTGGCTAGGGCTTGTTCCACTGATTCCATTGATATAAAGTTTGTATTTTTTGGACGTGTGGATCAAAAGTTACAAGGTTTTCAAATTTGCATAAAAGTCTGATTTCAAATTCTGTTTTAAACCAAAGGTTGGCCACGCGGCGACTTCCTATTCGTCGGTACCGGTTCACACGGATTGCGTTCTGTGGTTCGTTGGATCTAAACAGATCGCACGGTTTAGATCGCGTACCCCTTCAGCGTTTAAGTGTTCTATCGCGTGCGTACGATTAAAATCCAACGACTCACAGCTACTGGACATAAACCGGCGGCGCTAGCGGTGGTGAACGGCGGCAGAGCGGTCAGACGATGACGCTGCGGCGGCTACAGGAAGCAAAGAAGGAAACAAGGATGCTCACCGTTCTCGCGAGGTCGAGGTGAATCTCGAGGTGGTTCTGGTCTGGCGAGGGGCGCACTAGAGCAGGATTAATCGCTCCCCGGAGCTTGAAGCGGCGTCGGGTTCGTCTGGTGGTCGTCGAGGGCGGCGCTGCGGTTCGCCCTGAGGGAAAACAAGGGCATGGTCAGATGCGGCCGAGGGTGGCGAGTGCAGGAGCATGAACGAGAGGGCGTGGGGCGGTCTGTCTTACCAGGGAAAACTCGCCAGAGAGAGAGGAAGACGCGGCGGCGCTCAGAGGTTGTCGAAGTCGAGGTTCTGGGGCGCCCGCGGGTGAACGGATTGTTGGAATTATGCCCTAGAGGCAATAATAAAGATGTTATTATTATAATTCTTGTTCATGATAATGTCTATATTCCATGCTAGAATTGTATTAAGCGGAAACTTTAATACTTGTGTGGTTTGTGAACAACACCGTGTCCCTAGTACGCCTCTATGGACTAGCTCATTGATTAATGATGGTTAAGGTTTCCTAACCATGGACATGAGTTGTCGATTAATAATGAGATCATATCATTGGGAGAATGATATGATGGACAGACCCAAACTAAGCGAAGCAATTAGATCGTGTCATCGTGTTCATCTTTGCGAAGCTTTTCTTATGTCAAATATTGTATTCCTTAGACCATGAGATAATACAACTCCCTGGTATCGGAAGAAAGCTTTGAGGTCATCAAACGTCATCCTATGAGAGGGTGATCATAAAGGTGTCTCTCAGGTGATCGGAAAGTATCTGTTGGGTTGTATGTATCGAGATGGGATTTGTCCCTCCCAAGTCGGAGAGATATAGTTCAGGCCCACTCGGTAATCTATATCAACACCGCTTGAAAGCATGTGGTTAAGGATTTAATCACAAAGTGATATCGGATTATGGAACGAGTAAAGTACTTGCTGTGAACGAGATTGAACTAGGTATGACGGTACCGACGATCGAATCTCGGGCAAGTAAAATATCGCGAGACGAAGGGAATATATATGGGATTGATTGAATCCTGGCATCATGGTTCATCCGATATGATCATCGATGAATGTGTGGGAGTCAATATGGGTTTCCAGACCCCGCTGTTGATTATTGATAGAAGATCATGTCTGCATATTCTCGAACCCGCAGGGTCACACACTTAACGTGTCTCGACGCTAGGATAGATTGGATAATTGGTTTATGAGTTTTTGTTCGTAGTCTCGGATGGGATCCGGGACATCACAAGAGGTCCCGAAATGGTCCGGAGAATAAGATTCATATAAGGCAGTGCAGTTTTTGGAGTTCAGAATTGTTTCGGGTTAATCGGTATTGTATCGGAAGCTTCTAGAACCTTCCGGAACGGGACCAACGTGGCCCCACCTTCCGGGAGGGGGCATGGGCCTATGAGGGAGTGCCCTGGCCGTATTGGGCCAGGGGAACAAGGCCCCATAGGGCCCAACCGGCCAACTAGGGTAAAACCCTAATTGGAGCTTCTAGAAGGGTGGGGGGGTTCCTTGCCCCCCACTCCTCCTCCTTGGCCGCCAGTTTTGGCTTGGGGGAGGGGCTAGGGTTGCCGCCCCACCCCTCTATATAAAGAGGGCTGGGGGCGCACCCCCCCCCACACTTTCCCCTCCAAAGCTAGCCGCCCTGCTGCCCTCCTCTCTCTCTCCCTCCCGACTGCGTGTAGGCGAAGCCCTGCTGCAGAAACTCTCCACCAATTGCACTGCGCCGTCGCGTTGTAGATCCAATCCATATCTCCACCATACTTGCTGGACCGAGGAAGGAGGAGACGTCGAGGTGCTGCACGTGTGCATCTCACGGAGGCACCGCCACTTTTGGTGCTAGATCGGATCAGATCGCGAGGAGGAGAAGCGAGTACGACTACATCACCCACGTTCGATTTAACGTTCACTGTCTTGAATCTTCAAGGGTATGAAGATCTAATCCAATCTCTCTTGTTGTTTGAATCTCCTAGATTATATCTTGGCTTCCCTCTGTTCGCATCCATAGAAAATTTTGATTTACTATGCCGCGAAACCCTTCAGTGGTATCAGAGCTAGATCTATGCGCAGATGTGTTTCACGAGTAGAATGCAACATGGTTATTGAGGGCGTTGATGTTTTCTGTTGCAAGCCTCTTGTTTGTGTTCTTCTTATGACGCGGGATAGTGAGATTGAAGCGGTCCAGGCCAACCTTAAGCGACGTCGTTCGCGAGACCGGCTCCGCACTTGACGTGTGGCTTGTTCCACACATGCAGCTGGTGGATGCCAGTTTCTCTCACTATAGTTGTCATGGGATTAACACCGGAGTTTGCCAACCATAATATCACCGTTTTGGATTTCCGTAGGTAAGAATCGTTCTTAGCATCTACTCCCATAAGCCACGTAAAACATGCAACAACAAAGTAGAGGCGTCTAACTTGTTTTTGCAGGGAGTGTTTTCTGTGATATGGTATGGCCCAAGATATGATGTGTATAATGTATGCGATGATCATGTTTTGTAATGTTTCACGACTTGCATGTCGATGAGTACACAACCGGCAGGAGCCATATGGTTGTATTTATAATTGTGTATGACCTGTGTGTCAACTTCTTATACGCCATGTAATAGTTTCACTTTATCGCTAAGTAGTTAGCAATAGTTGTAGTTGCTATTCGTGGTGGAGGCAATCATGGTGGAGTGATGGAGATCATGCCGGAACGCACAAGATGGAGATCATTGCGCGAAGATTGGCTATACCATGTCACATAAAGTTATATGCATGTGATGTTTATCCTTTTATGTATCTTATTTTGCTTAGATCGCGACGGTAGCATTATAAGATGATTCCTCACTTAAAGATCAAGATAAAAAACTGTGTTCTCCCCAAGTATGCACCGTTGCGAAAGTTCGTCGTGTCCAAGCATCACGTGATGATCGAGTGCTATAGACTCTACGCTCACATACAACGGGTGCAAGCCAGTTTTGCACACGCGGAAATACTTGGGTCTAACTTAACGAGCCTAGCATGTACAGACATGGCCTCGGAACACATGAACCGAAAGGTTAAGCATGAGTCATATGAATGATATGATCGACACTTCGTTGTCCAACATTAAAACCACATCTCTTCTCGTGAAGATCGGATTAGGTGTGGTGAATTTGGATAGTGTTCACTAAACAACTTGAGGGATGTTGAATTTAGTGGGAGTTCATCTAGTAATTTTATTAAAAGTTGAACTAGTTATCATGAACATAGTCTAATTTGTACTTGCAAATATTGTAGATCAAATGGCTAAGTCCAACTTCAACTTCAACGTTTTTGCTGAGAAGGAAAAGCTTAAAAACAATGGGTCTAACTTCACCAACTGGTTCCGCAATCTGAGAATCATTCTCTCTGGCTCAAAGGACTATGTCCTTGAGAATGCGTTAGGTGACGCCTCGCCATCGCTACCGATGAGAAAGCTGTCTCATCGCCAAGAAAGATGATTATGGTGTGATTAAGAGCACCATGTTGTTTTCTATGGAATCGGACCTTCAAAATCGTTTTGAAGACTATCTCGGGCCCTTTGAGATTCTCGAGGAGCTGAAAACTATGTTTCAGACTCAAGCCCGTTCTGAGAGATTTGAGATCTCTGAGAAGTTCTTTAACTGCAAGATGGAGGAAGGGAGTTCCGTTAGTGAGAACGCCATTAAGATGTCGGGCTACACTCAACGCCTTGAGGAACTGTACTGCAAGATTCCAGAGGAGCTCAAGATTGACAGGGTTCTGCAATCACTCCCTCCCAGCTAAAAAAGTTTTGTAGTGACTCACAATCAGATTGGTTCCACTGATACGATCACCAAGCTCTTCGCAAAGCTGAAGGCTGCGGAGGTGGACATCAAAAAGGATAATCATGTGTTGATGGTCAACAAGCCCCCCCACCTTCAAGAAAGGTAAGGGTGCAAAGAAGCCCTTCAAGAAGGGCGGCGGCAAGCGCACTGCCCCTGCTGAGAAGAAGCTCAAGTCTGGTGCTAAGCCGGACACTGAGTGCTTCTATTGCAAGGACAAGGGTCACCGAAGCAATCGTCCAAGTACTTAGCGGACAAGAAGGCTGGCACCATCAAAGGTATATTTGATATACATGTTATTGATGTTTTCCTTACTAGCCCTCGTTGTAGTGTCTGGGTATTTGATACTGGTTTAGTTGCTAATATTTGTAACTCGAAACAGGAGCTACGGAATAGACGGCGGCTTGCGAGGGATGAGGTGACGATGTGCGTTGGCAACAGATCAAGAGTTGATGTGATGGCCGTCGGCACACTCTCCTTAGTTTTACCTTCGGGATTAGTTTTAAACCTTAATAAATGTTATTATGTGCCTGCGTTGAGCATGAACATTATTTCTGGATCGTGTTTATTGCAAGACGGTTATTCATTTAAATCGGAGAATAATGGTTGTTCTATTTATATGAGTAACATCTTTTATGTTCATGCACCTATTGTGAATGGTTTATTTCTTCTAAATCTCGAAAGGGATGAAACACACATCCATAACATTGAGGCTAAGAGATGCAAAGTAGATAGTGATAATACTACTTATTTGTGGCACTGTCGTCTAGGTCATATTGGTGTAAAGCGCATGAAGAAACTCCATTCTGATGGACTTTTGGAGTATCTTGATTTTGAATCATTTGACACATGCGAACCATGCCTCATGGGCAAGATGATCAAAACCCCGTTCTCCGGTATGATGGAGCGAGCAACGGACTTGTTGGAAATCATACATACCGATGTATGCGGACCGATGAGTGTTTCGACGCGCGGTGGATATCGCTATTTTCTCACTTTTACCGATGACTTAAGTAGATATGTGTATATCTATTTAATGAAACATAAATCTGAAACATTTGAAAAGTTCAAGGAATTTCAGAATGAAGTGGAGAACCATCGTAACAGAAAGATTAAGTTTCTACGATCCGATCGTGGAGGTGAATATTTGAGTTATGATTTTCTCACGCATCTTAAAGCAAGCGGAATCGTTTCGCAACTCACGCCACCCGGAACACCACAGCGCAATGGTGTGTCTGAACGCCGGAACCGAACCCTATTAGATATGGTCCGATCGATGATGTCTCTTACTGATTTGCCGTTATCATTTTGGGGTTATACATTAGAAACCGTTGCATTCACTTTAAATAGGGCTCCATCTAAATCCGTTGAGACGACACCGTATGAACTGTGGTTTGGTGCTAAACCTAAGTTGTCGTTTCTTAAAGTTTGGGGATGTGAAGCTTACGTCAAGAAGTTGATGCCGGACAAGCTCGAACCCAAAGCGGAGAAATGCGTCTTCATAGGATAAACTAAGGAAACTATTGGGTATACCTTCTATCACAGAACCGAAGGCAAAGTATTTGTCGCAAAGAACGGTTCCTTTCTTGAGAAGGAATTTCTCTCGAAAGAAGTGAGTGGGAGGAAAGTAGAGCTAGACGAGGTTGTTGAACCTTCTCTTGAATTGGAGAGTAGAACAGCACCTGAAATTGTTCCAGTGCCGCCTGCACCAACAATAGAGGAAGCTAATGACAAGGATCATGAAGCTTCAGACGATGTCACATCGAACGTCGCAGGTCGACAAGGTCGCGTGCCCCTCCTAAGTGGTACGACAACCCTGTCTTGACTGTCTTGTTGGTAGAAGACAGTGAACCTACGAACTATGAGGAAGCGATGATGAGCCCAGACTCTGAGAAATGGCTAGAAGCCATGAAATCCGAATTGGGATCCATGAGCGAAAACCAAGTATGGACTTTGGTGGACCCTCCTAGCGACCGAAAGGCCGTTGAGTGCAAATGGATTTTCAAAAATAAAACGGACGCGGATGGTAATGTTACCGTCTATAAAGAACGGCTTGTCGCGAAAGGTTTTCGACAAGTTCAAGGTGTTGACTACGATGAGACTTTCTCTCCCGTAGCGATGTTTAAGTCCATTCGGATTTTATTAGCAATTGCTGCATTTCATGATTATGAAATATGGCAGATGGATGTCAAGATCGCTTCCTCAATGGAAACATTGATGAAGAGTTGTATATGATGCAACCCGAAGGTTTTGTCGATCCTAAGGATGCTGATAAAGTATGCAAACTTCAGCGTTCCATTTATGGACTGAAGCAAGCATCTCGGAGTTGGAACCTTCGTTTTGATCAAGTGATCAAGAGCTTTGGATTTGTTCCGAATTGCTACGAAGCTTGTATCTACAAGAAAGTGAGTGGGAGCTCAGTGACATTTCTGGTACTATATGTGGATGACATATTGATTACTGGAAATGGAATTAACATGCTTAACGATGTGAAGAGTTATTTGAACAAGTGTTTTTCAATGAATGACCTAGGTGAAGCTGCTTATATATTGGGCATCAAAATCTATAGAGATAGACAAAGATGCCTGATAGCTTTAAGCCAGAGTACATACCTAGACAAAGTTCTGAAAAGGTTCAGAATGGATAAGGCAAAGAAAGGTTCAAAGGCCTATGTTGTCGGGTAAGATATTGAGCAAGGCTCAGTGTCCAGCTATGGTAAATGATAGGGAAGCTATGAGCAAAGTGCCTTATGCCTCGGCCATAGGTGCCATCATGTATGCCATGCGGGTTACTAGACCGGATGGGTCCAATGCTCTTAGTTTGACGAAAGGGTATCAAAGTGATCCAGGAGTGGAACACTGGACAGCCGTGAAGAACATCCTAAAGTACCTAAATAGGACTAAAGAAATGTTCTTAGTCTATGGGGGTGATGAACAGCTCGTCGTAAAAGGTTAAGTCGACGCTAGTTTCGACACCGACAAGGATGATTCTAAATCTTAGACAGGATACATTTATATTTTGAATGGAGGAGCTGTGAGCTGGAGAAGCTGCAAGCAAAGCGTGATCGCGGGATCTACAGTAGAAGCGGAATACATGGCTGCTGCAGAAGTGTCAAGTGAAGGAGTTTGGATCAGGAACTTCATCACTGAGCTTGGCGTGGTTCCAAGTGCATTGGACCCACTGGAGATATTGTGTGACAACACTGGCGCCATAGCACTCGCTAAGGAACCAAGATATCATCCAAAGACCAAGCATATCAACCGCACGTTTCATATAATCCGAGATTATATAGAAGATGGAGATCTGAAGATTAGCAAAGTACATACAGATCTGAATGTCGCAGATCCATTGACTAAACCTCTTCCACGTGTAAAACATGATCAGCACCTCAGTGCCATGGGTGTGAGATTGTTGCCAAATGTAAACTAGATTATTGACTCTAGTGCAAGTTGGAGACTGTTGGAATTATGCCCTAGAGGAAATAATAAAGATGTTGTTATTATAATTCTTGTTCATGATCATGTTTATATTCCATGCTAGAATTGTATTAAGCGGAAACTTTAATACTTGTGTGGTTTGTGAACAACACCGTGTCCCTAGTACGCCTCTATGGACTAGCTCATTGATTAATGATGGTTAAGGTTTCCTAACCATGGACATGAGTTGTCGATTAATAATGAGATCATATCATTGGGAGAATGATATGATGGACATACCCAAACTAAGCGAAGCAATTAGATCGTGTCATCGTGTTCATCTTTGCGAAGCTTTTCTTATGTCAAATATTGTATTCCTTAGACCATGAGATAATACAACTCCCTGGTATCGGAAGAAAGCTTTGAGGTCATCAAACGTCATCCTATGAGAGGGTGATCATAAAGGTGTCTCTCAGGTGATCGGAAAGTATCTGTTTGGTTGTATGTATCGAGATGGGATTTGTCCCTCCCAAGTCGGAGAGATATACTTCGGTCCCACTCGGTAATCGATATCAACACCGCTTGCAAGCATGTGGTTAAGGAGTTAATCACAAAGTGATATCGGATTACGGAACGAGTAAAGTACTTGCTGTGAACGAGATTGAACTAGGTATGACGGTATCGACGATCGAATCTCGGGCAAGTAAAATATCGCGAGACAAAGGGAATATATATATGGGATTGATTGAATCCTGGCATCGTGGTTCATCCGATATGATCATCGATGAATGTGTGGGAGTCACTATGGGTTTCCAGACCCCGCTGTTGATTATTGATAGAAGATCATGTCTGCATATTCTCGAACCCGCAGGGTCACACACTTAACGTGTCTCGACGCTAGGATAGATTGGATAATTGGTTTATGAGTTTTTGTTCGGAGTCTCGGATGGGATCCGGGACATCACGAGAGGTCCCGGAATGGTCCGGAGAATAAGATTCATATAAGGCAGTGCAGTTTTTGGAGTTCGGAATTGTTTCGGGTTAATCGGTATTGTACCGAAAGCTTCTAGAACCTTCCGGAAGGGGACCAACGTGGCCCCACCTTCCGGGAGGGGGCATGGGCCTATGAGGGAGTGCCCTGGCCGCATTGGGCCAGGGGCACAAGGCCCCATAGGGCCCAACCGGCCAACTAGGGTAAAACCCTAATTGGAGCTTCTAGAAGGGAGGGTTTCCTTGCCCCCCACTCCTCCTCCTTGGACGCCGGTTTTGGCTTGGGGGAGGGGCTAGGGTTGCC
Source organism: Avena longiglumis (assembly GCA_030063025.1). Taxonomy (NCBI): domain Eukaryota; kingdom Viridiplantae; phylum Streptophyta; class Magnoliopsida; order Poales; family Poaceae; genus Avena; species Avena longiglumis. The sequence goes on along the minus strand of CP125975.1, from coordinate 413,975,751 downwards.
GCCCCACCCCTCTATATAAAGAGGGCTGGGGGTGCACCACCCCCCCACACTTTCCCCTCCAAAGCTAGACGCCCTGCTGCCCTCCTCTCTCTCTCCCTCCCTACTGCGTGTAGGCGAAGCCCTGCTGCAGAAACTCTCCACCAATTGCACTGCGCCGTCGCGTTGTAGATCCAATCCATCTCTCCACCATACTTGCTGGACCGAGGAAGGAGGAGACGTCGAGGTGTTGCACGTGTGCATCTCACGGAGGCACCACCACTTGTGGTGCTAGATCGGATCGGATCGCGAGGAGGAGAAGCGAGTACGACTACATCACCCACGTTCCGACGAACGTTCCGCTGTGCGAATCTTCAAGGGTATGAAGATCTAATCCAATCTCTCTTGTTGTTTGCATCTACTAGATTAGATCTTGGCTTCCCTCTGTTCGCATCCGTAGAAAATTTTGATTTACTATGTCGCGAAACCCTTCACGGATGACACGGGCAGGTGCGCAAGGATCTGGGGAATGTGTCCGTGTGCTTGGGAAGGCAAGGGGTGGCGCGGGGGTAACCAGAATTTGCTCGCGAGTTCGTCGGAGCAGTGGTAAAGCAAATGGAATCGGGGGCAGCCTGGTGGCTCCGGTGGTGCGGGGTCTGGAGGGAAAGAGAGGTATGACGCGTGCGATTAAATGGGCATGGTCACGGGGTGGAGTAATGCGGTCTTTAACGCGAATTGATCGCGGCGCATCGACTACAACGGGCGGCGTCTGCGAGGAAGAAGAGAGTGAGTCGGTGGGGTCAGGCGCCGAGAAAGGGAGAGGAAAAGAGGTCCACCAGTCATGCAAGTGCGGGAAAGAGTGCAAAATGATTCGCGTGGGAGGTAGTCATTTGAAATGGGTCATTGGGCACCTTAGTTGGGTCGAGTCCGTTTTCATATTTTTTCCTGTTCTGATTGTTTTTCTTTTTCTATATCTATTTTCTATTTTGAAATTCAAACAATCAATCAAACATTCAAATCAATTCAAAACTTCTCCAAACTTTGCCTTGAGTTTTGGTTCTAATTAGCAGCAATATTCCATGTCCCAAAATAATATAATAATTTTATTTTAGGGTCCATTTATAATTAAATAAAATGGACATTAGTTAATAAATCAAATGGGTTTTAATTTAATTAAAATCTCCATTTGAAATCTAATTATTTTCAAAATCAAATCAGTAGGTTTTATTTGGAAATAAAGAATACTTGGAAATCTTATTAAAATAAAATAATAAGTTTTGATGTTTTAATTAGAATAGTAAAACCTTTATTTTTAATAAACTTGGATATTATATCCTTATTATTTTATTTTAAATAAACCTTTACTATTTTTATCAAATAGAAATATTTTATTTCAAAGGCTTGGCCAAGTTTTAATTTGGCTCTATAAAATAATCCTTATTTATATTTCTACCTTTTTATTTGAAAGTCAAATCTTTTATTAAAAGATCCAAAATAGTATTTCCAAATATTTTTAGCTTTATTGTTTATTTATCTTTTTAAATCCCTTTAGGATTTTATTTGATCCAAATAGGTTTGAAGGTTTCCAATTGGATTCAAAAAGTTTCTTCTCACCCTGAAAATCAACAAAGTTTTATTTTATTCATTTATTTTTCATATTACAAGATTTGGAAAATCTTGGGATGTGACAGGCTACCACCCTTAAAATAAATCTCGTCCCGAGATTTGGGAAGGCTAGGGTTACAAGTAGGCTCAAAGCATCTAGGGTACTACCACCCTTGAAAATTTTCCAACTAAATTACATGTTGGCTTGCTTGGGATCTTGGGGAAACTTCTCTGGGAAAACATCTGCATAGTGTCCTTTGTTTCCACACTTGACTCATGGGCCAAGGCTGAGATCCTTCATAGGCTTGTTTATCTTGTTCTTCATGTTTTCTGGACAATTGCTTGCATAATGTCCTGGTTCTTTGCAATTGAAACATATGATAACTTTGAGTTCTTCACGTGTTTCTTGTGGACAAGTTGTTGCATAATGGCCTAGCTCTTTGCAGTTGTTGCACCATACTTGGCCAATCTCCTTATACTTCTGTTTCTCTGGACATTCACTGGAATAGTGTCCCATTTATTTGCAATGATGACAATGCACATGGCTTTTGTCCTTCTTTTTCTTTTTGGGCTTCTCCAAAGCTAGGAGTGCATCTAGTTCATGTTGTTCATATGTTATCTGGTAGGTAGGAATGTCTACATGTTTCTTGGACCTTCTATTGCTCTTTGGATAATTCATATGCTTCTTCTTTGGTCCTTTGAATTGGGTTGTATTGTGTGGAGGTATAAGTGGAGCTTTTCCTTTGTCCTCATTATTCTTGGTAGACTTAGATCCTTCTTGATAGTTTGCAATCATTTGTTGCACTCCACCTTGTTTCCTTTGTTCAACTATGGAATAGATGGGGCATTAGATAGGGACATGGTTGTTTCCTTCACATAGGTAGCAAGTAGCTTGAGAGGTGGGACATTGGCCAACAGGATGTTTCTCTTCACAGTTAGGGCATTGATCTCCATGCTCCTTGGAGGTGTGATCCTTGTCTCCACAAATATTGCAAGCTTTGGCTCCTTTTAGAATGACATCTTTGTCATCCTTGAAGTTGCTTTCCATGTTGAGCATTTGATCTGTCACCTTATGCAACATTTGGGCTTGGTCTTCCAAAAACTTTTGCAGGGTTGGATCTTCCCCACTGGTGTTGGCTATAAACTGAGCTGTCATTTGGTTCAAATGGTTTTGGGTTGCTATGAGTTCCTCCATGTTATCCTCTTGGTTGGTGTTGTTGGTGTTATCAACCTTGATGTTGGAGTCTCTTGGAGTATTCATCTGTTTGGGTTGAATTGAGATTAGAATAGGCAAAACATTTCTAAATAAGGATTATAATCACATTCATCACAATTCACACAAGCAATGTGCAAACAATCACAAGCCAAACATTTCACTCAAACAACAAGTTTCAAGCATATTTTTAGGCATCCAAAAATATTTTTGCTACACCACATAAGTTGGTGGGTTTGTCTTAAATAAAATATGGTGGTCCATCTATATGGTTGTCACATCCCAAGATTTTCCAAATCTTGTTATGTGAAAATAAATGAATAAAATAAAACTTTGTTTGATTTTCAGAGCCAGAAGAAACTTTTTGAATTCAATTGGAACTTCAAACCCATTTGAATTAAATAAAACCTAAAGGGATTCATAAAGTTAAACATTTATTAAAGGAAATTAAAATGTTTTGGAATTACTATTTTGGGATCTTTTAAATAAAAGATTTGGTTTTCAAAAGAAAAGGTGGATTCATAAATAAGGATTATTTTATATAGCCAAATTAAACCTTGACCAATATTTTGAAATAAATGTTTTGTTCTGATAAAAATAGTAAAGGTTTGTTTAAATAAAGTAATAAGGATTTAATGTCCAAAACTTTATTAATAAAGGTTTTATTATTTCTAAACCATAAAAACTTGTTTATATTATTTAAAATAAGTTTTCCAAATATTTGATATTCACAAATAAAACCTACTAAAGTGTTTTGGCTTTATTTTAGATTTTAAAATAAATATCTCAATAAAATAAATTCTATTTTGATTTAATAAGGAAAGTCTATTGTATCTAATTAATAATGGACTCTAAAATAAAAGGTTATTTTAGACAAGTTTTCCAAATATTCTTTATTTTCAAATTTACTGATTTGGTTTTGAAAGTATTTGGATTTCTAATGGAGATTTTATTAAATAAATCAAACCCAATTTGATTAAATAACTTTGGTCTATTTTATTTAATTATTAAATAAGATCCTAACAAGAATAAAATATTATTTTATTTTGGAATTTAGGTTTATGCTGATAAGCAGGACCAAGTTAAAATTATGAAGTATGGTGTTGTTTGAATTGATTTGAACCATGTTTGTTTGATAGAAATTTCAAAACAGAATTCAGAAATAGAAAAAGAAAAGGATACAGAATAAAAAAAATGGAAGTGGAACTGACCCAACCCAGCAGCCCAGGAAGCCCACCAACCAGCCCAACTTCTTTCCCCCGAAGGAAAACGTTTTGCACCTAGATTCTGACCCGCTAAGTCCCTGACCAGTGGACCCTTCCCCTTGTTTCTTTTCCCACTGACCAACCGACCTCACCCGATAACCGCTTTTCTTTACATGGAAAGAACCCACTCGATCCATGCATACTGGATCCACTTCTCCTTCCCTCTTCGCTAACGACGACCCCACGCAGCAGCTCATCGTCTTCAACCCCGCGATGACCACGCCTCTCATCGCTGCGTTCTTGTCTTCAATCCCGCGATCAATTCGCAGTGATTACGCCTTAAACCTCGCAGCAATCACGCCCATTTAAGCTGCGTCTTCGCCCATTTCCCCCTGAACACTCTCTCTGCCTCAGGCCGACGACTGCGCCAAGACACCGCCTCTCGTCCGATGATGTTCGGTGGCGATTCCGCGAAACCAGACCTCCTTGCCTCATTGACCAAGCACACACTCCCCACCCGAGCTTTCGCGTGCCTTCCATTCAACGCGGGTGCCTCAGAACCTCGACTTCGACGACGACTGCAGCGCGCGCCGTCTCGCGTCTCAATCAAACTTCCCGAAGCCTCGATCGCCTAGCTCTTCCATGGATGCTCACGTCATCTCCAGCTCCATCTGTGTCTAACCCACCCTCTGCATTGCTTCGGCGAACCTTGTAGCCTCGCCCCTGACAGCGGCTGACCGCAACCGAGAATCAGAGCATCTCCGGCGAGGAATTCACGACACCTGGCGCCTTGCCTTCTCGCGGGTACCTTGAGCTTCACCACGATCCCGCGATTCTGGTGAGCATCTCCTTATTCTACCGCTTCCTATTTCACGGCGCCACCGTCTGTCGCCGCCACGGCCGCCGCTGGTCTATGGTCAAGCACCCCATAGCCGTCCGATCAAGATCTGACACTCACGATAGTCTCACTTAACAGCGAAAGGGTACGCGCCCTGTGCCGTGCGATCTGCTTAGATCCGACGGTCTGCACCGTGATCCACCCCGAACCGGTACCGGCGAATTAGAACATGACGCGTGGTATCAGACGATCTGAAATAGAATTTGAAATCAGAATTTGATGCCATTTTCAAACCTCTGTAACTTTCAAACCACACGTCCAAATTTGGCAAACTTTATGTCGTTGGATTCAGAACAATCCCTAACCAACCACGCCCTTAGTTTAGCAAATAGTATATGTTAGCTTGTTTGAATTTGCAGAAACATTTGTGTACTTGTTTGGATTAGAAAAATTGTTTAAAAATGATTTTTGGATTAAAACCTTTGCAAAATGGTTTGTTGTGACCTTACTGACCCTAGGAACCAACCCTTGGTGTTAAAAATGATTTTGGTAAGATTTAGGTTGAATTACTTGATTTAGTCATTTCTAGCCAAAAGAAAATAAGGATTTTGGTTATGAAAATGTTTTTATAAAGAAAACTTTGGGAAAATGGTTTAGACCAAACCTACTGACCCAAAACACCAAGTTTTGCAATAGCAACCCATTTGGTGAAAAACATAAAATTTTACTTTGATAAAAATATTTTTCACCACATGAAATGATGTTTGGATTTAAAAAAAATGGTTTATGGACTCAAAGCCTTTTGCAAATGACTTTGCCATTTTGGTAAATGACCAATGTGGACCTTAACAAGTTTATAAGCCTAGTGGAGACCTTCCTTGTGAATAAAACCATCTTAAGCATGTTCCCAAGCATGACTTAGAATCCATTGCTTTCTGTGTGTGAAATGTTGTTTGAATATTGGTTTGGAATGCTACTTGATACTATGCTTGTTTGATTGATTGTAGTGAAACTATCAAAGTGTGAGACTAGCAAGATCAAGGAGTAAACCCTCATTCCCTACCAAAAAGGCAAGTTACACTATCATACAAAAGTCCTACTATTTTCATTATACTTAGTGGATTTTTGAAAACATGCATGAAAAGAATTTCTATACTTATGCTATGCTAAAATCCTAATAGGATTCCCTATCCATTCCTTAGAGAAAACAATGTAGTTGTCACATGCTTAGCCATGCTATATTTTGAAAAGAGATACATGTTGAGATTTTACAAAAGTTGATAAAAGGACTTGTGTTTTACATAATAAAACAAGGACTCAATGAACCCCCTAGGTGGAGGATACTTTAAGCTTTGGAGAAGGTGGCAACAAAAGGAACCATGTTTATGGGAATCACTTTGTGTTGTGCTCCAAAAGAAAACCACCTAGGAAACTTAGAGATTGAACATGCTTCTCCAATTATGGCTTTCGTGTGCAACCACATGCTATTATGGCTCTGGCTTAGTCAACTACATTAGGAAGACCCATACATTGTCTTTAGTTACCGGACATGGGGATCTGGAATGCTTCATGGGGGCTGAAGACAAGCTAGCAATGATGTATGGGAGGACCTTTTGGAAAGACTTCGTCACATTCTCAGTCTGCCAGTACTCCATCTTGGTGAGCACTAATCCAGTAGGGCACTGGTGGCAAAAGGATGGGATTGTGACGTGTGGGTAAAGTATACTCCTTCTACAGAAGTTAATAAAATCTAAGTACTTAGCCGTGTCCCCGGTCATGGACAATACTGAGCAACTAAAGTTTGAACTATGGGAGATCTCGACATTCTAACTTCTAAAATAAAACTTGATGCCCTTGTGTGTCAACCAAGGAATTCAAAGAGATTTTGTTAAAGCATGTTGTACTTGGGGTTACCAAGGAACTTATGAGATTTTAAAGCTTGTTGCACTTGGGGTTACCAAGTGGCTCAAGATATTTTGACAAGGACTTGAATAGTTGAGTTTCTACCAAGGAGTTCAATGGATTCTTGGAAAAGAGATTTGACAAAAAGAACAAAACCATTTTCGAAAAGATAGGATAAAATATTGCTTTGTGCAAACAAGCCTTAAACTCTACTTAGCCAAATATGCATGTATTGATAGGATCCACTCATATTACACATAGAAGTGATACTTGCCAATACAATTCAAATGTATTGACCCTTGTGGCTGTAACTTGTAATGTTGCAGGTTGATTAATTTTAGTGAAGATTGTTTGATTAGGATTACAAAGTCTACAACCAACATCTGCCTGTGGCACTTTGAAGATGAAGACCCCATGACTATAGTTATTCCGCTGCAATGTATTGTAATATCCCAATGAGCTACATATGATGTAATAAAATTATGTTATTCCTGGTTATAAAGTTATGTTATGACCTTTGTATCTTGATATTACATCTTAACTGTGGATGCTAGCTATTGATCCAGGGACTAGCATTGTAAAACACAGGAGGAATCTACCTTATTAAAGGTTGGGACCCCTACAGATGGTATCAGAGCATTGTGTTGCCTGTAGGATTTTGTAACCCTAGGATTGGACAAAAACCCTTAGAAGAATAGGAGTTATGTTTTGTTCCAAAACTTATTTACAAAACAAACTTGTAAACTCTTTCCTCAACCACTTTGATTTCAACTCTACATCTCATCTATTTCAAACTTGATGGAAAACCTACCCATGGCCCAAGACTACACCATGTGTAAAGAATGACTTCAACTTCTTCAACTCTAATGACTTCAACATCTTCAGCATATTCACCAAGGACCTCCAACTTGGATGACACCAAGGACTACAAGTGAGACAAGGAAGTCTTGCTCAAGATTTGGAGACTAAGGGAATGCAAAATAAGAAGGAGCCATCAACAACTTTGAAGTCTTGTAACCAACAGTTTTTATCAAGGAAACCATGATCTCATACAAGAAGAATCATAAAGGATGGAAGGATTACAAGTGAACCATATAGATGGACCACCATGTTTTAGCTAAAACAAAACCACCAACTTATGTGGTGTAACAAAAATATTTTGTTACCTAAGTATGTGCTTGAACTTTGTTGTTTGAGTGCAAAGTTGTTTGTGAATGTTTGGTTTGTGATTGCATGCACATTGCTTGTGTGAATTGTGATGTGAGTGATTAGAAATAATTCCTTAGAAACATCTTGCCTATTCTAATCTCCCTTCAACCCAAAACAGATGACTACTCCAAGAGACTCCAACAACAAGGTTGATGACATCAACACCAACCAAGAGGACATCATGAAAGAGCTCATAGCAACCCAGAACCAGTTGAACCAACTGACAACTCAGTTCATAGCCAACAATAGTGATAAAGATCCAGCACTCCAAAAGTTTTTGGAGGAACAATCCCAACTGATGCTTAAGGTGACTAATCAAATGATCAGCATGGAAGAAAACTATCCCAAAAGAATTTATGACAACAAGGATGACAAGAATATTGTTCTAGATGGAGCCCCAGCTTGCATTATTTGTGGAGACAAGGATCATACTTCCAAAGAGCATGAAGGACAATGCCCCAATTTTGAAGAAGAACATCCTATTGGACAATGTCCTACCTCTCAAGCTACTTGCTACCTATGTGAAGTAAGTGATCATATTCCTAACCAATGTCCCATCTACTCCATGGTGGAACAAAGGAAACAAGAAGGATCCAAGTATGCCAAGAATGTTGATGCCAAAGGAAAAGGACCACTTATACATCCAAACAAGACAACCCACTTCAAAGGATCAAAGAAACCCAAGAAACCAAGACAGGACATGCACCTTGTGCAATGCCGTAAATGTAAGGAAATGGGACACTATTCCAGTGAGTGCCCAGAGAACAAGAAGAATAAGGGAATTGACCAAGTGGTGTGCAACAACTGCAAAGAACCAGGCCATTATGTAGCAACTTGTCCACAAGAACAATGCAAAGAACTCCAAGATATCCATTGTTTCAACTGCAAGAATCCAGGACACTATGCAAGCAATTGTCCAGAAAAGATGAAGAACAAGATGAACAAGCCTATGGAGAAACTCAACCTTGGCCCATGAGTCAAGTATGGAAATAAGAGTTACTATGCAAAAGTTTGCCTAGAGAAGTTTTTCCAGGATCCCAAGAAGGACAATATGTAATTCTTTGTTTGAAAATTTTTAAGGGTGGTAGTACTCTAGTTGTTTTGAACATGCTTGTAACCCTAACCTTCCCAAATCTCGGGACGAGATTTATTTTAAGGGTGGTAGCCTGTCACATCCCAAGATTTTCCAAATCTTGTTATGTGAAAATAAATGAATAAAATAAAACTTTGTTTGATTTTCAGAGCCAGAAGAAACTTTTTGAATTCAATTGGAACTTCAAACCCATTTGAATTAAATAAAACCTAAAGGGATTCATAAAGTTAAACATTTATTAAAGGAAATTAAAATGTTTTGGAATTACTATTTTGGGATCTTTTAAATAAAAGATTTGGTTTTCAAAAGAAAAGGTGGATTCATAAATAAGGATTATTTTATATAGCCAAATTAAACCTTGACCAATATTTTGAAATAAATGTTTTGTTCTGATAAAAATAGTAAAGGTTTGTTTAAATAAAGTAATAAGGATTTAATGTCCAAAATTTTATTAATAAAGGTTTTATTATTTCTAAACCATAAAAACTTGTTTATACTATTTAAAATAAGTTTTCCAAATATTTGATATTCACAAATAAAACCTACTAAAGTGTTTTGGCTTTATTTTAGATTTTAAAATAAATATCTCAATAAAATAAATTCTATTTTGATTTAATAAGGAAAGTCTATTGTATCTAATTAATAATGGACTCTAAAATAAAAGGTTATTTTAGACAAGTTTTCCAAATATTCTTTATTTCCAAATTTACTGATTTGGTTTTGAAAGTATTTGTATTTCTAATGGAGATTTTATTAAATAAATCAAACCCAGTTTGATTAAATAACTTTGGTCTATTTTATTTAATTATTAAATAAGATCCTAACAAGAATAAAATATTATTTTATTTTGGAATTTAGGTTTATGCTGATAAGCAGGACCAAGTTCAAATTATGAAGTATGGTGTTGTTTGAATTGATTTGAACCATGTTTGTTTGATTGAAATTTCAAAACAGAATTTAGAAATAGAAAAAGAAAAGGATACAGAATAAAAAAATGGAAGTGGAACTGACCCAACCCAGCAGCCCAGGAAGCCCACCAACTAGCCCAACTTCTTTCCCCCGAAGGAAAACGTTTTGCACCTAGATTCTGACTCGCTAAGTCCCTGACCAGTGGACCCTTCCCCTTGTTTCTTTTCCCACTGACCAACCGACCCCACCTGAGCGAACCGTTTTTCTTTACCGCGGAAAGAACCCACTCAGTCACAGACAGCCTGGACCCACTTCTCCTTCCCCTCTTTCGCTGACGAGACGACCCCACGCAGCCAGCTCATCGTCTTCAACCCCGCGATGACCACGCCCTCTCCTCGCTGCCGTTGCTGTCTTCAATCCCCGCGATCAATTCGCAGTAATTCCGTGCCTTAAACCTCGCAGCGATCACGCCCATTTAAGCGCCTGCGTCTTCTCTTCCATTTCCCCCAGACCACTCCCTCTCTCTGCCCCCAGGCTGGACGAATTGCGCCGCACACCGCCCTCTGTCCGATGATGTTCCGGTGACGATTCCGGCGAAACCAGACCTCCCCTTGCCTCATTGACCAAGCACACACACTCCCCAGCCCCTGGAGCTTCTGCCCGTGCCTTCCGTTCAACCGCGGGTGCCCTGTAACCTCGACTTCGACGACGACCTGCAGCGCCGCCGTCTGTCTCGTCTCCGTCAAACTTCCCCGGTAAGCCTCGACTGCCCCTAGCTTTTCCATGGATGCTCACGTCATCTCCAGCTCCATCTGTGTCTAACACACCCTCTGCCTTGCTTCGGTGAACCCTGTAGCCTCGCCCCTGACAGCGTCTGACCGCAACCGAGAATCAGAGCATCTCCGGCGAGGAATTCCAACGACACCCGTGCGCCCCTTGCCTTCTCGCGGGTACCTTGAGCTTCACCACGATCCCGCGATTCTGGTGAGCATCTCCTTATTATACCGCGCTTCCTATTTCACCGGCGCCGCTGGTCTATGGTCAAGCACCCCATAGCCGTCCGATCAAGATCTGACACTCACGATAGTCTCACTTAACAGCGAAAGGGTACGCGCCCTGTGCCGTGCGATCTGCTTAGATCCGATGGTCTGCACCGTGATCCACCCCGAACCGGTACCAGCGAATTAGAACATGACTTGTGGTATCAGACGATCTGAAATAGAATTTGAAATCAGAATTTGATGCCATTTTCAAACCTCTGTAACTTTCAAACCACACGTCCAAATTTGGAAAACTTTATGTCGTTGGATTCAGGAGAACAAGCCCTAACCAACCATGCCCTTAGTTTAGCAAATAGTATCTATTAGCTTGTTTGAATTTGCAGAAACATTTGTGTACTTGTTTGGATTAGAAAAATTGTTTAAAAATGATTTTTGGATTAAAACCTTTGCAAAATGGTCTGTTGTGACCTTACTGACCCTAGGAACCAACCCTTGGTGTTAAAAGTGATTTTGGTAAGATTTAGGTTGAATTACTTGATTTGTCATTTCTAGCCAAAAGAAAATAAGGATTTTGGTTATGAAAATGTTTTTATAAAGAAAACTTTGGGAAAATGGTTTAGACCAAACCTACTGACCCAAAACACCAAGTTTTGCAATAGCAACCCATTTGGTGAAAAACATAAAATTTTACTTTGATAAAAATATTTTTCACCACATGAAATGATGTTTGGATTTTAAAAAAAATGGTTTATGGACTCAAAGCCTTTTGCAAATGACTTTGCCATTTTGGTAAATGACCAATGTGGACCTTACCAAGTTTATAAGCCTAGTGGAGACCTTCCTTGTGAATAAAACCATCTTAAGCATGTTCCCAAGCATGACTTAGAATCCATTGCTTTCTGTGTGTGAAATGTTGTTTGAATATTGGTTTGGAATGCTACTTGATACTATGCTTGATTGATTGATTGTAGTGAAACTAGCAAAGTGTGAGACTAGCAAGATCAAGGAGTAAACCCTCATTCCCTACCAAAAAGGCAAGTTACACTATCATACAAAAGTCCTACTATTTTCATTATACTTAGTGGATTTTTGAAAACATGCATGAAAAGAATTTCTATACTTATGCTATGCTAAAATCCTAATAGGATTCCCTATCCATTCCTTAGAGAAAACAATGTAGTTGTCACATGCTTAGCCATGCTATATTTTGAAAAGAGATACATGTTGAGATTTTACAAAAGTTGATAAAAGGACTTGTGTTTTACATAATAAAACAAGGACTCAATGAACCCCCTAGGTGGAGGATACTTTAAGCTTTGGAGAAGGTGGCAACAAAAGGAACCATGTTTATGGGAATCACTTTGTGTTGTGCTCCAAAAGAAAACCACCTAGGAAACTTAGAGATTGAACATGCTTCTCCAATTGTGGCTTTCGTGTGCAACCACATGCTATTATGGCTCTGGCTTAGTCAACTACATTAGGAAGATCCATACATTGTCTTTAGTTACCGGACATGGGGATCTGGAATGCTTCATGGGGGCTGAAGACAAGCTAGCAATGATGTATGGGAGGACCTTTTGGAAAGACTTCGTCACATTCTCAGTCTGCCAGTACTCCATCTTGGTGAGCACTAATCCAGTAGGCCACTGGTGGCAAAAGGATGGGATTGTGACGTGTGGGTAAAGTATACTCCTTCTACAGAAGTTAATAAAATCTAAGTACTTAGCCGTGTCCCCGGTCATGGACAATACTGAGCAACTAAAGTTTGAACTATGGGAGATCTCGACATTCTAACTTCTAAAATAAAACTTGATGCCCTTGTGTGTCAACCAAGGAATTCAAAGAGATTTTGTTAAAGCATGTTGTACTTGGGGTTACCAAGGAACTCATGAGATTTTAAAGCTTGTTGCACTTGGGGTTACCAAGTGGCTCAAGAGATTTTGACAAGGACTTGAATAGTTGAGTTTCTACCAAGGAGTTCAATGGATTCTTGGAAAAGAGATTTGACAAAAAGAACAAAACCATTTTCGAAAAGATAGGATAAAATATTGCTTTGTGAAAACAAGCCTTAAACTCTACTTAGCCAAATATGCATGTATTGATAGGATCCACTCATATTACACACATAAGTGATACTTGCCAATACAATTCAAATGTATTGACCCTTGTGGCTGTAACTTGTAATGTTGCAGGTTGATTGATTTTAGTGAAGATTGTTTGATTAGGATTACAAAGTCTACAACCAACATCTGCCTGTGGCACTTTGAAGATGAAGACCCCATGACTATAGTTATTCCGCTGCAATGTATTGTAATAGCCCAATGAGCTACATATGATGTAATAAAATTATGTTATTCCTGGTTATAAAGTTATGTTATGAACTTTGTATCTTGATATTACATCTTAACTGTGGATGCTAGCTATTGATCCAGGGACTAGCATTGTAAAACACAGGAGGAATCTACCTTATTAAAGGTTGGGACCCCTACAATGGTTCACTTGTGATCTTTCCATCCTTATTGGTTGATTCTTCTTGCATGAGATCATGGTTTCCTTGGGGAAAACTCTTGGTCACAAAACTTCAAAGGTGATGATGGTTCCTTCTACGTTGTGTTTCCTTAGGCTCCAAATCTTTGAGCAAGATTTCTTGTCTCACTTGTCCTTAGTGATATCCAAGGTTGAAGTCCTTGGTGATTATGCTGAGGATGTTGAAGTCATTAGAGTTGAAGATGTTGAAGTCATTAGAGTTGAAGATGTCCTTTGCACATGGTGAAGTCTTTGGCCATGGGGTAGGTTTTTCCATCAAGTTGAAAATAGAAGAGATGTAGAATCAAAACCAAAATGGTTAAGGAAATAGTTTACAAGGTTGTTTGTAAATAAGTTTTGGAACAAATACAACTCCTATTTTTCTAAGGGTTTTTGTCCAATCCTAGGTTTACAAATCCTACAGGCAACACAATGCTCTGATGGTAACATGTAGAGGTCCCAACCTTTAATAAGGTAGAGATCCCTGTGTTTACAATGCTAGTCCCTGGATCAATAGCTAGCATCCACAGTTAAGATGTAATATCAAGAAACAAAGGTCATAATATAACGTTATAACTAGGAATAACATAATTTTATTACATCTTACATAGCTCATTTGGCTATTACATTACATTGCAGTAGAATATCTATAAGCATGGGGTCCTTCATCTTCAAGGTGCCACAGGCAAACATGTTGGTTGTAGACTTTGTAATCCTAATCAATCAACTTCACTAATATCAATCAAACCTGCAACATTACAAGTTACAGCCACAAGGGTCAATACATTTGAATTGTATTGGCAAGTTTCACTACTATGTAGAATATAAGTGGATCCTATCATTACATGCATATTTATCTAGGTAGGGTTTTAGGCTCATTTGCAGAAAGCAATAATTTATCCTATCTTTTCAAAATGGTTTTGTTCTTTTGTAAAATCTTTCTGAACTCCTTGGTAAATCCCCAAGTGTTTCAAGTCTTTGTCAAAATCTCTTGAACTCCTTGGTACCCCCAAGTGCTTCCAGTTTTTATCAAAATCTCTTGAGATCCTTGGTAAATCCCCAAGTGCTTCAAGTTTTTATCCAAATCTCTTGAGCTCCTTGGTAAATCCCCAAGTGCTTCAAGCCTTTTGTTGTCACTTAAATTTTTTTCTTTTAGAAATTGGAATGTCGAGATTTCCCATAGCTTCAGGCCTTTAGTTGCTCAGTATTGTCCATAACCGGGTACACGGCTAAGTACTTAGAATTTTTATCTTCTGCAGAAGTTGTACACTTTACCCATATGACACAATCTCATCTTGATGCCACCAGTTGCCGCTGGATAAGTACTCACCAAGATGGAGTACTGGCAGATTGAGAATGTGACAAAGTCTTTCCATAGGAGTCCTCCCAATACACAATGCTAGCTTGTCTACCAGGCACCAATGTAGGGTTTCAAGCTCCCTTACACAAATCTATTTAACCTGAAGATGCCAATGCATGGGTCTTCCACTATGTAGTTGGCTAAGCCAGAGCCCATTTAGCATGTGGCTGTACACGGAAGCCACTGTACGAGAAACATGTTCAATCTCTAAGTCCCTGGGTGGTTTTCTTCTAGTGCACAACAAAAAGAGATTGCCATATAAACATGGTTCCTTTTGTTGCCACCTTGTCCAAAAGCTTGAGTATCCTTGTCCACCCAGGTGATTCATTGAGTACTTGTTTTATTATATAAAACATAAGTCTTTTCAATACTTCATATAATCATAACATGTATCCCATCCCAATATATAGCTGGACTAAGCATACTACAACTACATTGTTTTCACTAAGGAATATATAGGGGTATCCTATTAGGATTTAGCATAGCATAAAGTATATAAATCCTTCTCATGCATGTTTCAAAAATCCACTAAGTATAATGAAAATAGTAGGACTTGGATGATAGTGTCACTTGCCTTTTTGGAAGGGAATGTTGGTTCACTTCTTGATCTTGCTAATATCACACTCTTCTAGCTTCACTACAATTCAATCAAGCAAACACAAATTCAACTAGCATTCCAAACCACAATCAAACAAACAAAACATCACACATATCATAATAGAAACCAAGTCATGCATGCAAGCATGCAAAAGATAGTTTTATTTGCAAAGGTGGTTTCTACTAGGATCTACACATTGTAAGGCTCAAAGTGGCCATTTTATAAAGTGGCAAAGTCATTTGCAAAAGGGTTTTATCTATAAACCATTTTTAAATCAAATCATCATTTCATGTGATTGAAATTGTTTTTTTAACAAATCAATAATTTTACATTGTTCACCAAATGAGTTGTTAGTTCACAAAACTTGGTTTTTAGGGTCAGTAGGTTTGAATCAAAACATTTTCCAAAGGTTTTTCTCAAAAGTCATTTCCATAACAAAATCAGTATTTTTATTTGACCTGAAATGGGCTAAATCAAGTTTTTATTCCTAAACTCCACAAAATACATTTTTAAATCCTTGGGTTGGTTCCTAGGGTCAGTAGGTTCACCACAAACCAATTTGCAAAGATTTTAACCCTAAAAACATTTCGGAATAATTTTTATAACCTAAACAAGCATACAAATGTTTTTGCAAAAACAAACATTTTACCAGAAGCTTTTTACTAAACAAATTGCATGGTTGGCTAGGGATTGTTCCACTGATTCCGTTGATATAAAGTTTGTAATTTTTGGACGTGTGGATCAAAAGTTACAAGGTTTTCAAATTTGCATAAAAGTCTGATTTCAAATTCTGTTTTAAACCAAAGGTTGGCCACGCGGCGACTTCCTATTCGTCGGTACCGGTTCGCGCGGATTGCGTTCTGTGGTTCGTTGGATCTAAACAGATCGCACGGTTTAGATCGCGTACCCCTTCAGCGTTTAAGTGTTCTATCGCGTGCGTACGATTAAAATCCAACGACTCACAGCTACTGGACATAAACCGGCGGCGCTAGCGGTGGTGAACGGCGGCGGCGCGGTTAGACGATGACGCTGCAGCGGCTACAGGAAGCAAAGAAGTAAACGAGGATGCTCACCGTGCTCGCGAGGTCAAGGTGAAGCTCGAGGTGGTTCTGGTCCGGCGAGGGGCGCACTGGAGCGGGATTAATCGCTCGCCGGAGCTTGAAGCGGCGTCGGGTTCTTCTGGTGGTCGTCGAGGGCGGCACTGCGGTTCGCCCCGAGGGAAAACAAGGGCATGGTCAGATGCGGCCGAGGGTGGAGAATGCAGGAGCATGAACGAGGGCGAAGGTCTGTCTTACCGTGGAAAACTCACGGAGAGAGAGGCGTACGCGGCCTTCGAGAGGTTGTCGAAGTTGAGGTTCTGGGGCGCCCGCGGGTGAACGGATGACACGGGCAGGTGCGCAAGGATCTGGGGAATGTGTCCGTGTGCTTGGGGAGGCAAGGGGTGGGGCGGGGTCGCCGGAATTTGCTCGCGAGTTCGTCGGAGAAGTGGTAAAGCAAATGGAATCGGGGGCAGCCTGGTGGCTCCAGTGGTGCGGGGTCTGGGGGGAAAGAGTGTAGGGGTTCGTAGCATGGAAAACAAAAATTTTCTATCGCGTACAAACAAACAAGCCAAGATCTATCTACTAGATTGTAGCAACGAGTCGATGGAATAACTTACCCTCGAAGATTCCAAAGCGGTTAACGAGAGCAGATTCTCGTGGGTGATGTAGTCGTACACTTCCGATCTCAAGATCGCGTAGACGATCCTTCCGGCGCTGTGTTCCGGCAGCGCTTCCGTAGTCGGTCACACGTTCTGTACTCGACGAAGACCTTCCTCTCCCTTGTTCCAGCAGGCAGCGGAGGTTGTAGCACTCTCCTCGCGATTCCGGCAGCACAACGGCGTGGTACCGGAAGTAGAGGGGAGATCCCGCAGGGCTTCGCCTTAAGCCGGAGCGAGTATGTTGGAGTATGAGAGAGAGCTATTAGTGTTCTAGGGTTTAGACACACCAATTAGAAGACTCTAAACCGCAGGCTAAAGCAATTAGAAGCTCTAAACCAAAACGGCTCTAAACCGGAGATTAGAGGATAGGAACTTGTGTGTCTAGAGGAGGAGGCCCTGCCCCTCCTTTTCTAGGTGGGAGGGGCGGCCAAGGGGAGGGGAGTCCCTCCCCAAGTCGGCCCTGGTTGGCGCGCCGGCTTGGAGGGACTCCTCCCCCAAGTCGGTTCCAACCACCTCTTGCTTGTTTCCCACAGTTTCCTGTTTTCCACAGTTTCCTGTTTTAGCCGTTTGACTTTCAAACTGGCAGTTTGACTTTTCAGTTTTGGAACAGCAAGAACACTTAGTACATGATGCAATCATTCAATATGTAATGACACATTCATGTACCCTCCCCCCCGGAGTGCCGGACAATCCGGAACCTTCTAGAACATTCCCGATGAAAACACCGGAATCATTCCCGAACTCCGAAACGGGACTTTCCTTATATGAATCTTATTCTCCGGATCACCTCGTGATATCCCGGATCCCATCCGAGACTCCGAACAACATTCGGTCTCTTTCTCATAATACCATAACTACTCAAAACAACGTCGAATCCTTAAGTGTGTCTCCCTACGGTTCGTGAATTATGCGGACATGATCGAGACACTTCTCCGAACAATAACCAATAGAGGAATCTGGAAATTCATATGGCTCCCACATATTTCTACGATTACTTTGCGATCGAATGAACCACTTACATACGATACCAATTTCCCTTTGTCTCACGATAGTTTACTTATCCGAGGTTATGATCGTCGGTATCTCTGCATACCTAGTTCAACCTCGTTACCGATAAGTACTCTTTTCTCGTTCCCGTGATATGTGATCCCTTGTGAGCTACCATGCTTGCAAGCTAATTGGATGACATTCCACCGAGAGGGCCCAGAGTATATCTATCCGTCATATGGATGGACAAATCCCACTCTTGATCCATGTGTTTCAACCAATACTTTCTGAACACTCAATGCCACCTTTATAGCCACCATGTTACGGTGTGGTGTTTGATGACATCAAAGCATCCATCCAGTAAAGGTGATATGCATGATCTCATGGTCGAAGGAATTAGGTTACTATGTATCAGAAAGCTTATAGCAATTGAACTATTGAAATGACTTGATCTTTATGCTACGCTTATCTATAGGAGTATGTCCATCACATCATTCTCCTAATGATATGATCCTGTTGTTAATAACATCTCTATGTTCATGATCAGGAAACCATGATCATATATTAACCAACAAGCTAGTTTAACAAGAGGCTTTACTAGGGACTCTTATTTTAGTTTACAAATCACACAAGTATTAATGTTTCCTAATACAATTATAGCATGGTATGTAAACATTTATCATAAGTGTGAAGATATGATAATAACCACTTTATTATTGCCTCTTGGGCATATCTCCAACAGTCTCCCACTTGCACTAGAGTCAATAATCTAGTTTCAAACCTTTGTGTATTCAACACCTATGGCTTTCCGGTGTTGTATGTACACGATTGCTAGTGGTCAACTGATCTCCGGATCTGACACTTCTAGGTCCGTGTGTAATTGCATGTCTTTGCGTCTCTACGCATCACTCATTCTCTAATGAGATGGCTTTGTATAAATTTGGTCTTTCGGTGTGACCTTTAGCTCTTTGGGGTTAAAACATGTTGATAATATTTTCGCACAATATATCTTCATAGTATTATCCCACTGTGAACTACACCTAGTTTGATAACAAACTACTTGACAAAAATGCCCTCTTTTGCTGCTAAAATAGCAGTCATATACTTAGCCTTTTGTTGTAGTATCTGTCACAATGTCTTAACTTTGGAACTCATCCAAATCCATTATGGAACTCACTTTCCATTATATTGTGCCAGCCTTAGTTTAGATTGAGATAAACTTAATTTGTACTTTGTGACAAAGCTAGTATCAATGTAGTACTTTTACAATGAACTAACCATCTATTTGTCACTTCTACAAATAATATACTCTTAGTTCTTCCAAAAGATCATAAGAATATCCTTACTATTGTCCAATGATCATCTTTAATCATTACGGTATATGCTCACAACATTTAGAGCATAGGACATATCTGGATTTGTACATATCACAGTATGATTGATATAAATACTCTTTGTGATTTCATACATCAAGTATCAATCTATACTTGATTATTTGTTTCACTTTACCAAATGTCAATACACTTGAATATATCATCAACATTGAACTCATTCAATCATTTCTGTGCGACAAGAACCTCTCTTGTAGTTTCTATATTGAACTCATTCAATATATTGTCTATGTACTTCTGGCACAACCATATTAGCGTCTATTGATGCCAAATATTTGGGTTTTGCCTAAGTCTTTCATCGGGATGAAATTCTTAATATGTGTTAATAAAAGATACATTATTTCCAATCAACAATATGTCTTCCACATAATGTATTAGAAACATGTCTTAGCGCTCCCACTTAATTTCTTGCAAATTCAAGCATCTTCATCGTCTCTGATGAATTTAAACTCTTTTAACAATTTCATCATTGTGAAGATTCCAACTCCGCGATGCTCACTTCATCCATTGAAGTTTGCATATGATTTTAGCATCCTTTGAATTAACAAAACCCTATGGACCGTGTCATGCACACGTCCTAGGTAACGATTCTATTAGAAGAACTTGTTTTGTTTATTCAACTACCATATAACAAATTATATGTAGTGGTTGCTACATTAATCCGTCTAGACTAAATATCGCTCTGAAAGATCAGATCTTGTCATAGTCAACCTTTGAACATTGTTGTGAACTCTTTCCCAACATGTCGAATATTTCATAGATGTGCAACATCCATGTCTATTTATTTATAGATCCAAACACAACTGTAAGGTCTTACACCTTTCTCGAGGGTCCTTCAAGTTCAAAACTTGATTTCTCATGAATGGAACTATCACGGATTTTATGGCTTCAAGCCATTTGACGGAGTCAGGGCCCATCATCACTTCTTTGCATGTAGTCCGTTCATTATTCTCAAATAATGATTCAACCCTCAAATCTTGGTATTTGATTGTTTACTCGACCTACTTGTTTCAATAGGAACTTAGATCTCCGTGACCACAACCTTTGAAGCACGTGAGCCATGAGCATTGTTGTTGCCTCCGAAACACTTTTCGGCGCTGCGCAACTCTGCACATATAGCTAAGGTTCTTTTAACCTTATCAAAGTTCTATTGTCCTCCCACTTAACTTTTCATGAAAAATTCCTTCCCAAAGAAACTTGACGTTCTAAGCGACAAACACTTTTGTCTCTGGTGTTATGGAGGAATACTTAACAGTTACACAAAGACAGGTTCATCCGACTTTGGTTGCACACATCTTTCTTATGCATAGCAAACCAATGTTTAAGAAAGGACAACTTGGGTTTTATCCCAAACCATAACTTTATATGGTGTCATTTCAACGGATTATGATGGAGCTCTTTTCAGTGGAAAAACGGTAATCTCTAAAGCTTTTAATATTTAAAATATAATGGCAGTTTTTATGAATTATACCTTTGATCTTACCATGTCAAACAAGGTTTAATTACATATCTCGAACGCTCCATACCCTTATGGTGTTTCGGGAAATGCAAATCCACGGAACGATTCCTTAAATCTTAGGTATTATGCTAAACTCTGTAACTCAAATATCTTCCTTTATGATCTTTATCATAAACTGTTTATATTCTTGTTACAATGATTTTGCACTTCATTTTGAAAAACCTTGAACTTTTCAAATATTTCACACTTCATCCTTATTAAGTAAATATTCATATATTCACTCAAATTTTCGGAGAAAGCACATGAAGTTGAAATCCATCGCTCTTGACTATACATAATGGACTTCATACAACAATATGTACAAGTTCCAATAAGCTAGTCTATCATTCCCTTTTGGCCTATGAACGAAGTTTTTTAATTATCTCTAGGAAAGTTTCATAAGCGTCATTTGATCAAAATCAAATAGACTCCAAAATTCCATCCATATGGATTTTCTTCATGTTTTCTTTCCAATATAATTTAAACGGCGATGTCACTTCCTAAGTGATCTTTCAATCAATTTGTCTTTCGACATCTTTAGCACTAGTTTTATGGATGTGATATTTCCAACGAGATTTGCAAATCATCCATCTTTTATAGATTACGGCAATTATTTGAACAACCCTTTTGTTCTCATAATACCTGATAAAACAAATCTTGAAGGCAAGCTTTGATGTTTAACGAGCAACACAATAACCCTTTATTTTGTTCTCGATGAACATCATCACATATTCTTTTGCTAGTTACTTAGGCCATTGTAGTTCATGAATTGTGTTGTTTCGTATGACGATTCACACCAACAAATTCAGTATCAAATACTTAAGAACCACATTGTTTAATAAGCAAAGAATATAGCCATAACATGTATATCATCTATATACTTAAACTGAACAATTCTAGTCTTTTCTTTTCTGCCATATACTTATGAGATTCTATTTCAGTATTTCCTTTTCTGTTTGAAAGAATCTATCAACATCAATTAGTGGAGTCATACATATGACACATAGTCCAAAGCGTGTATAGTTAAATACCAATGTCTTTGGACTTGCACTTTGAAGTAGATCACCATCATCAAATGTTTGGTTTTCTTTCAAATTCCTTTCTTTAGTAATCTCTTGGTGTAGTAAATATTTTACCTACATCAAATATTCACCCTTATCATGGAATTATCCATGATCAAGCTACTATTAGCTTGTAACGGTGAATCGTGAGTATAATGTTGCTCTCCCAAAAACTTTTGGAGGTTTAGAACAACTAGTGTCTCCAACCTTTTGCAAATTCTCATCAAATATGAGAACATGACTTTAGCCATATTATACTCTATCATGTTGCAACCAAAACTTCGTTTCAGATATCACAATATCTTCCACAAATCATGGTTTCTGAAACAACTCTTTCAGATCCTAGATAACCTTGATATTAAGACAATCCTTTGAATATCAAGAATCATGGAAACAAACATGATACTTATACACTAACACTTGGAATTGTTACTCTTGATTTAATACTAATTATTAAACTTCATGGAGTAACCGAACTTCTTGAAAGTTTGCAATAGGACTTTTAAACTTTAGATTAACACTTCAAAACAATACGATACCTCAGAAAGTAACTAACTAGAATTCTATAGTTCTATTATCTCAATTATAACTAAGCGCAAGGTGGTAAACGGATGCCAATGACTACAACAACTATGCAATTTTACTTTGATTTAGTTTATGATAAATTGAGTTCTAATTAATAATTAAATTAATCTAGGTGAACTCCCACTCAAAACAATATCCCTCACATTGTTTTAGTGATCACACGAACCAAATCCACCACATCAAAACCGATCATCACGAGAGTTGATATAGCTTCAATGGCGAACAATCAACATGTTCATCATATCTACTATATGACTCATGCTCTACCTTTCGTAATCCGTGTTCCCGAGGCCATGTCTCATACATGCTAGGCTCACAAGATCAAACCTTAGTTTCGCATGAGCAAATCTGGCTTGCTCACGTTGTATACACTTGTAGAATCTAACACACCCGATCATCACGTGGTGCTTGAAACAACTAGCTTTAGCAACGTGCTAACTAAGGGTGAACACTTTATGACTTGAAATTCATGTGCATGAGGGATCATCTTATAATGCTACCGTCGTCTACTAAGCAATACAAGATGCATAAAGGATTAACATCACATGCAATTCATAATATGTGATATGATATGGCCTTTCTTCTTTGTGCTTCCGATCTCCATCTTCTAGCACGAACATGATCTCCATCATTACCGCATTGCATCAAGGTCAATGACGCTGCTCCATGGTTGTCGCCCACGCTTCAACTATTACAACTACTTTGAATAGACACGCGGGTCTTATGAAATTAAAGACAACTATATGGCTCACGGTTGCCGACTTACAATAAGGAACATTGCATACATCATATATAATCACAATCATGGCCATATCACATCATCAGACACCCGCAAAACAAAGTTAGACGCCTCTAATTTCCTTTGCATGTTTTACGTGGTTTGGGGCTTTCAATAAGTGTCGTTCTAACTTACGAACAAGAACCACAACATTGATACTAGTATTGTCAATCACCCGTTGTAAATTGAATCTTAACTATGCTAGGAGAAACAGGCACCAAGAAGCCACTTATGCAATACAAGTTGCATGTCAAGCGTGGAGCAAGTCTCATGAACGATGTCATGTAAGGTTAGCCCGGGCTGCTTCATCCCAACATACCGCAAGATGCAAAGTACCCAAGAAGCAATCGACAATAAAAGCATCAACGCCCACAATGACCATTGTGTTCTACTCGTGCAACAGACCTACATATAGACACGGCTCTGATACCACTGTAGGGGTTCGTAGCATGGAAAAAAAAATTTCTATCGCATACAAACAAACAAGCCAAGATCTATCTACTAGATTGTAGCAACGAGTCAATGGAATAACTTACCCTCGAAGATTCCAAAGCGGTTAACGAGAGCAGATTCTCGTGGGTGATGTAGTCGTACACTTCCGATCTCAAGATCGCATAGACGATCCTTACGGCGCTGCGTTCTGGCAGCGCTTCCGTAATCGGTCACACGTTCGGTACTCGACGAAGACCTTCCTCTCCCTTGTTCCAGTAGGCAGCGGAGGTTGTAGCACTCTCCTCGCGATTCCGGCAGCACAACGGCGTGGTACCGGAAGTAGAGGGGAGATCCCAGGCTTCAAGCCGAGCGAGTATGGTGGAGTATGAGAGAGAGCTATTAGTGGTCTAGGGTTTAGACACACCAATTAGAAGACTCTAAACCGTAGGCTAAAGCAATTAGAAGCTCTAAACCAAAACGGCTCTAAACCGGAGATTAGAGGATAGGAACTTGTGTGTCTAGAGGAGGAGGCCCTGCCCCTCCTTTTATAGGTGGGAGGGGCGGCCAAGGGGAGGGGAGTCCCTCCCCAAGTCGGCCTTGGGTGGCGCACCGGCTTGGAGGGACTCCTCCCCCAAGTCGGTTCCAACCACCTCTTGCTTGTTTCCCACAGTTTCCTGTTTTAGCCGTTTGACTTTCAAACTGGCAGTTTGACTTTTCAGTTTTGGAACAGCAAGAACACTTAGTACATGATGCAATCATTCAATATGTAATGACACATTCATGTACCCTCCCCCCCCCGGAGTGCCGGACAATCCGGAACCTTCTAGAACATTCCCGATGAAAACACCGGAATCATTTCCGAACTCAAACGGACTTTCCTTATATGAATCTTATTCTCGGACCATTCCGGATCACCTCGTGATATCCGGATCCCATCCGAGACTCAACAACATTCGGTCTCTTTATCATAATACCATAACTACTCAAAACAACGTCAATCCTTAAGTGTGTCTCCCTACGGTTCGTGAATTATGCGGACATGATCGAGATACTTCTCCAACAATAACCAATAGAGGAATCTGGAAATTCATATGGCTCCACATATTTCTACGATTACTTTGCGATCGAATGAACCACTTACATACGATACCAATTTCCCTTTGTCTCACGATAGTTTACTTATCCGAGGTTATGATCGTCGGTATCTCGCATACCTAGTTCAACCTCGTTCGATAAGTACTCTTTCTCGTTCCCGTGATATGTGATCCCTTGTGAGCCAGTCACATGCTTGCAAGCTAATTGGATGACATTCCACCGAGAGGGCCCAGAGTATATCTATCCGTCATATGGATGGACAAATCCCACTCTTGATCCATGTGTTTCAACCAATACTTTCTGAACACTCAATGCCACCTTTATAGCCACACTGTTACGGTGTGGTGTTTGATGACATCAAAGCATCCATCCGGAAAAGGTGATATGCATGATCTCATGGTCGAAGGAATTAGGTTACTATGTATCAGAAAGCTTATAGCAATTGAACTATTGAAATGACTTGATCTTTATGCTACGCTTATCTATAGGAGTATGTCCATCACATCATTCTCCTAATGATATGATCCTGTTGTTAATAACATCTCTATGTTCATGATCAGGAAACCATGATCATATATTAACCAACAAGCTAGTTTAACAAGAGGCTTTACTAGGGACTCTTATTTTAGTTTACAAATCACACAAGTATTAATGTTTCCGGTTAATACAATTATAGCATGGTATGTAAACATTTATCATAAGTGTGAAGATATGATAATAACCACTTTATTATTGCCTCTTGGGCATATCTCCAACAAAGAGAGGTATGACGCGTGCGGTTAAATGGGCGTGGTCGCGGGGTGGAGTAATGCGGTCTTTAACGCGAATTGATCGACGGCGTTACTGACTGCAACGGCAGGGCGACGTATGCACGAGGAAGAAGAGAGTGAGCTGGCGGTGGGGTCTGGGCGTCAGCGAGAAAGGGAGAGGGAAAAGAGGGTCCACCAGTCAGCGTCTGCGCGGGTGCGGGAAAGAGTGCAAAATGATTCGCGCGTGGGGAGGTAGCTGGGCTGAAATGGGCTGCTGGGCCTGCTTAGTTGGGTCGAGTCCGTTTTCATATTTTTTCCTGTTCTGATTGTTTTTCTTTTTCTATATCTATTTTCTGTTTTGAAATTCAAACAACCAATCAAACATTCAAATCAATTCAAAACTTCTCCAAACTTTGCCTTGAGTTTTGGTTCTGATTAGCAGCAATATTCCATGTCCCAAAATAATATAATAATTTTATTTTAGGGTCCATTTATAATTAAATAAAATGGACATTAGTTAATAAATCAAATGGGTTTTAATTTAATTAAAATCTCCATTTGAAATCTAATTATTTTTAAAATCAAATCAGTAGGTTTTATTTGGAAATAAAGAATACTTGGAAAGCTTATTAAAATAAAATAATAAGTTTTGATGTTTTAATTAGAATAGTAAAACCTTTATTTTTAATAAACTTGGATATTATATCCTTATTATTTTATTTTAAATAAACCTTTATTATTTTTATCAAATATAAATATTTTATTTCAAAGGCTTGGCCAAGTTTTAATTTGGCTCTATAAAATAATCCTTATTTATATTTCTACCTTTTTATTTGAAAGTGAAATCTTTTATTAAAAGATCCAAAATAGTATTTCCAAATATTTTTAGCTTTATTGTTTATTTATCTTTTTAAATCCCTTTAGGATTTTATTTGATCCAAATAGGTTTGAAGGTTTCCAATTGGATTCAAAAAGTTTCTTCTCACCCTGAAAATCAACAAAGTTTTATTTTATTCATTTATTTTTCATATTACAAGATTTGGAAAATCTTGGGATGTGACATAACATAACTGTCTATAAAGCTCGACTTGTCACAAAGGGGTTTCGATAAATTCAAGGAGTTGAATACGATGAGACATTTTCTCCCATAGTGATGCTAAAGTCAGTTAGGATTATGTTAGCAATTGCTGCATATTTTGACTATGAGATATGGCAGATGGATGTCAAAACTGTGTTCCTCAATGACAACATTGAAGAAGAGTTGTATATGATACAACCAAAGGGTTTTGTTGATCCTAAGGATGCTGACAAGGTATGCAAGCTTCAGCAATCCATCTATGGACTGAAGCAAGCATCCCGGAGTTGGAATCTCCACTTTGATGAGGTGATCAAAGAGTTTGGATTTGTCCAAACTTATGGAGAGTCTTGTATTTACAAGAAAGTGAGTGGGAGTAATGTGGAATTTCTAATATTATATGTGGATGACATATTACTGATCGGAAATGATGTAGATCTTTTAAACAGTGTTAGAAGTTATCTAAACAGCAAATTTTCAATGAAGAACCTAGGTGAAGCGTCATACATATTAGGAATAAAGATCTATAGATATAGATCAAGACGCCTAATAGGGCTATCAAAAAGTACATACCTTGATAAGATTTTAAAGAAGTTTAAAATGGACGAAAGTAAGAAGGGGTTCTTACCTATGTTGCAAGGCAAGACATTGAGTAAGACTCAAAGTCCGGCTACGGCAGAAGAAAGAGAGATAATGGACAAGGTCCCCTATGCTTCAGCCATAGGCTCTATAATGTACGCCATGCTATGTACAAGACCGGATGTGGCATATGCTATTAGTTTGACTAGTAGATACCAATATGATCTAGGTTCGGAACACTGGATAACAGTCAAGAATATCCTTAAGTACTTAAGAAGAACTAAGGAAATGTTTCTCGTGTAGGGAGGTGAAGAAGAGCTCGTCGCTAAATGTTATGTCGACGATAGCTTCGACACCGATCCGGATGACTCTAAGTCTCAATACGGATACATATTTCTCATGAACGGAGGAGCGGTTAGTTGGAGGAGTTCCAAACAACCTGTGGTGGTGGGATCAATAACGGAGGCCGAATATGTTGCTACTTCAGAAGCGGCTCAGGAAGCAGTTTGGATGGAGGATTTCATAACCGAACTAGGTGTGGTTCCTAGCGTGTTGGACCCAATGGTGATCTATTGCGACAACAATGGAGCCATAGAGAATGCCAAGGAACCAAGGTCTCATAATAATTCCAAGAATATTAAGCGTCGGTTTCACTCCATCAGCGAACATGTCAAGGATGGAGATATAAAGATTTGTAAAGTACACACAGATCTCAATATAGCAGATCCGTTGACTAAACCTCTCCCTAGGGAAAAACATGATCAACACCAGAACTCCATGGGTGTTAGATTTATCACTATGTAACTAGATTATTGTCTCTAGTGCAAGTGGGAGACTGAAGGGAATATGCCCTGAGAGGCAATAATAAAGTTGTTATTATGTATATTCCAAGTATATGATTGATGTTTATTTTGCATGCTATAATTGTATTAATACAGAAATGTTAATACATGTGTGTTTAATAAACAAATGGAAAGTTCCTAGTTATGCCTCTCTTATAAACTAGCTCATTGATTAGCAAGATGATCAAGGTTTCCTGATCATGGACATTGGATGTTGTTAATAACGAGGTCACAACATTATTGGAATGGTGTGATGAACATTCTTCCGAAGTATAGCATTACGATCAAACTCATTGTGTTTATATTGCTATAACATCATACGAAGTAATCATAATCCTTAGACCATGAGATCATTTAATCACTAACACTAGAAGAGTATCTTGATAACATCAAACGTCACACTGTAACAGGGTGACTATAAAGATGGGTTCAGTACTACGAAGGTGTTATGCAGAGGCTCATGGATCAAGAGTGGAATTTTTCCATCCCGATGACGGAGAGATATACTCTGGGCCCTCTCGGTGATATCACATTAGTTATCTTGCAAGCAAGTGATTTGATCACTAGAATGTTATATCACGAGAACAAGAAAAGAGTACATGTTGGTAACAAGATAAAACTAGGTATGGAGATACTAATGATCGAATATTGGAATGTAATATATTGCAAGACAAAGGGATTAAGTTACTAGAGTAAAAGGTTCCCATGATCACAAAAAGTCATCATTGAATGTGTGGGAGTCAGTATGGATCTCCAAGTCCCGCTTCTGATTATTGATCCGAGAGGGGTCTCGATCATGTCCGCATTATTCATGAACCGTAGGGTGGCACACTTAACAGACACCGACACCATTTGCAACAAATATGTTCTATACGAAAAGAATTACAAAGCGCAGGAATTATTTCACTCGACACCGGAATTGTTTCGGGTGAAATAGCTGAAATTTTTTCTACATGTGAAATAGAATACTAGCAAGGGGTTTTATTTGAATGTTTGTTAATTAATGTAATTGACAAAATTCTGAATAAATAAATAAAAGGAGTTTTATTTAAAGAGAGATTATATTAAATTTGGTGGAAATTTAATGGGATTTTTTAGTGCAATTTTGAGTGGAGAAATGAAGGTTCATTTTGTGAGTGGGAGCTCCACCCACTTGAATGGAGGAAGGGGTGGGGGCAGCCCCCATGGAGCCGTCCATGCCCCTTGGGGTGCCCCCCTCCTCCTATAAAAGGCCCCCTCTCCCTCTCTCATACTCACACCTCCTCGTGAAGGATATCTCTCCACTCTAGTTTATCCCCCATGGTCTCGGACTAGCGACATACATATTCCCGGTGGATTTTTGTTTGGAAAGAGTTGTTGCTTCTGCTGCATCGCTGGATCAAGGAGGCGGAGGTTGCTCGGTGGCTTAAATGTGTGTGTGAGCATGGATGCGCCGCTGATTTGCGGCGCTAGGACTTCTTCTCGATCTTGAGATCGGCAAGCGTCCGTCTACATCATCGATGAGTACAACCTTGTTAAACTTTGTCGTTCTATAAGGGTATGTTCTCTATGGATGTATATCCAGCCGTTGCTTGTATCTACTAGATAGATCTTGGTAATTAGTTGTTCCCATCGTAGGAAAAATTTTGTTTTCTATGTTGCGAACCCTACACTCGAACTGCCGGCTGGTTCCCAAGCCCACGACAGTTATGGGATATAGCTCTCATTGCTCCTCACAGGGATGTGAATGCAGCCCTACGCAGAAAGATATGGCAGATGCCTCTATTGGCGTGTTATTGACGCCTCGTTGGGAGACCCCAAGAGGAAGGTGTGATGAGCACAACAACAAGTTTCCCCTCAGTAAGAAACCGAGGTTATCGAACCAGTAGGAGGAAGGAAACAACTCAAAGGTGTTGCTAGCAACTTGGAGACATGCAAAACACAAACTCAAGACTTTGCCCCAACGAACAGTGAGGTTGTCAATCTCACTGGTTTGCTGTAACAAAGGATTAACTGTATGTTGTGGAAGGTAATTGTAAGATCCCACCTTTATAAAGGAAAAGGATCCCTGTGATTGCAATGCTAGTACCTGGATCATTGCTAGCATCCACAGTTTAAGATGAAGTATACAGATACAAAGGTCATTATTACAGGCATTCCAGAGACAAACATAGTCTTTACAAATCCAAGGCCACATGCCTAATACAAGAGTTTGAATAAGTAAATAAATAAAAGTCTTCATCTTCATGTGCCACAGGCAAACATGTTGAGTGTAGACTCATGACACCTAATCCTCATCAGAGTAACCTGCAACATCACAAGTTACAGCCACAGTGGGTCAATACTTTGGAATAGTATTGGCAAGTGATACCTTAGTAAAATTTTAAGCGGACTAGATACTATATGCAATTTGGCTAAGTGTAGCTTGGCTTGCTTTGCTCAAAATAGGTTTTGCCTATTAGTTGAAACACCAAGTTTTTCTTTGTTAAAACTTTTCCCAAGGAACCACCAATAGATATTGAGGTCCTTCACCCTTGTTCACCCACAAGTTTTTACTTAGAAATTGGGATGAGGAGATTCTTGATAGCTTCCATGTCTTGATGCTCAAGTTGTCCTTTTCCAGGGACATGGCTAAGTACTTAGATTTTTCCATCTGCAGAGGCTGTGCACTTTCCCCACCAGACTTGGTGTCACCAAGACATGACCTTTCAGAAGCCTTCCCTTAGACCAAATGGACGCGTTCCAACCTATCATCCCACTACCACCAACTGTCCAAATGGCTAAGTTCTAGCAACTTATGTGATCCAGGCAGAGCCCATATTGCCAAGTGGCTGCACTAGAAGCTTCTTAACACTTGGCCTCTAAAATCTCTTTGTTCCTGGGTGGCTTACCACAAGTGAGATACACAAGGTAAACCATAGAAATGGGCCTTGTGTAACCACTCAACATAAACCTTTCCTTCCATTCCACCCAGGTGTTTCATTAACTTAGTTGTTTTATTAGGCAAAACACAAGTCCAAAGACTTAGAAATATTTTTATCATAGCATGTATATTTCACCAACCCTCGTTTTCTACTAGCTAGGCTAAGCATGGCATAGATATTAACTTAACTTAGAGATTCCTTAGCAATTCTACAACTACTAGGATTTCCCAACATGGCATCTAAGCAAAATAATTACATGCAAGACTTAGCAAAATATTTCTAGTGCTTAGTATAAAACATGGGATAGAAATATTCATGAAGTACCACTTGCCTTGGTAGTTTGGAGAGTAGTTACACTCTTCACAATCACAATCACTAGTACCAAAATCTACACAAAGAATTGTAGTAACAAATTACACGCAAAACATATACAATCAAAAATATATGCATGCATGCAAGATGATATGTGATGATTTTTAAAACTCAACAAAGCAAGAATACAGTACTGATTCACTAACAAGTTAAAAACTTGCCAAACAACCATTATTTAAACCCTAAATTATTTCATAAACATTTCATATACTCAATTTTGTCCTACACAAGTTTCTACAAATAAAACCTTTTTAACAGAAGCAAAACATTAAACACATTGCATATTGAGAAAGAGCTTGCTCTCTTGATTCCAACGATATAAAATTTGTCAAATTCTAACGTGGGGATCAAAAGTTATAGCCAAAACAATTTTGAATATCTAATAGATTCAAATTCTGTCTTTTAAATCTAACTGCTGCCACGTGTCTGTTTCTAATTGGCCCATAACGTTTCGCGTTGGATCGCGCTTCTGGGCCGTTGGATCTACTTAACCCGCACGGCTCAGATCTATTCGTAACGGTTCATTAAGTGAACTAATTCTACGCGTTGGATCTAGATCTGACGGCTACGAATTAAGCGACCAAAACTGAGCGGCGCTAGCGGCGGCTACTGGCAGCGGCGAGGCGCTATAGGTCGTCCTAGGGTCGTCGGAGGGGAATACCAGAACCGTGGCGACGTGCTGATGCTCAACCTGGCGGCGGCTTGGGCGGCGTCGTGTTCGAGTAGACGGCGACGTTGACGACGCTCCTGGTCTCCCTAGCACAAACAAGCGGCACCAGATGATGCACAAGACAGTGGCGAACAACTTCGTGTGAGTCAGAGGCGAAGGGGCGCAAAGGGCTTACGGAATTTGGTCGTCGGAGTCGAGGTTGTCGTCGGGAGCTTGCGGTGTTGAACGGAATCGACGACCTGGGGTAGTATAAAGGGAACCATCGGTGTCAGTAGTTGCGCAAGAAAGTGGCGAGGCTGTCTGCAAGAACTAGAGGGCGAGGGGCGCACGGAACTCACCGGAATCGGTCGCCGGAGTGCTCTCTGACTACGGCGGTGCGAGGTTGAATGCGGGCAACCTGGGGGCGCTTTGTGCTCGGAGTTTGGGGGGAAATGGAGAGGGGGCAGAGGGGGTTTAAGTAGGCCAGGCGGGGGCAAAGATCGCGCGCGGTATCAAGGGAATTTAAGCGAGGAATCAACGCTGCAGTGAAGGGCGGAGGAAACGGTCGGCGACGTGGTCGTGGCGCGATTTGGGGAAGAAGGGGTGAGCTGGCGAGGTCCACCGGTCAGCGAGTGAAACAGAGAGGGGGTGGGGTCCTGGCGTCAGTCTCTCAGCGGGTTCGTCTGCGAGTGAGGAGAGAGGGGGAATCCGGGTGGGCTTAGTGAGCTGCGTCTGTTGCTGGGCTCAATTGCTGGCGCCGGCCCTCTTCTCTTTCTTATCTCTTTTTCTTTTTCTAAATCGATTTTCTGGAATGATTTTCAATCAAATTCAAAGGCATTTGAATTTCAAACCTTTTCTGGATTTTTGTAAAGTGTAATCATCATACTTTTGGGCACAAAACCATGTGGTCTCTCTGTACTTGCTTTGTCCCTTTGAATAAACAAAATAAACAGTGTTATGGCACTTGATTTGGAAATGTTTTGAAGATGGTTTTGAAACCATATTTGTTTTGTAAATTTTTGTCAAAACTCCACATTCAATATAAACAACAAGGAAGCAAACAAGACTTGGTTAAAACACTTATGCTCTCAATTGAGAGTAGTAAATGATTAATGTTTGCTCACATAAAATAATAGCACTAAGTGCTTCTGTTTTCTTGAAATGAGTTGAAAAATGATCCCTAAATTATATGCATGCATGTATGATATGCAATCTTTGGAATCATGATTTTAGGGATGTTACAGTAATGGTGGTTTGCAACAAGTAAACAGTAACAATGGAAGGTATATCAATGGTAAAGATTGGACCGGGGTCCATAGTTCACTAGAGGTGTTCTCCTTAAGATAAACAAACATGGCATGTTGGGTAAACAAATTACAGCAGGGCAATTGATAGGACTGAGCAAGGCATAACAATGCAATACTAGACATTCATGATCCTATGAGATTCGATGGGGCAATACAACAAGATACATAGACCGCCATCCAACTACATCTATGACTAGAAATCCACCTTCATATCATCCTAACCCCCTCCAGTATTAAGTTGCAAGCAACAGATAACTGCTTTAAGCAAAGTGTGTAAGGTAAACAATCCAATTGTTCCATGAACAAGAGACCGTTGTTTTATCCCTAGTGGCAACAACACATCTACAACCTTAGAGATTTCTGTCACTTCCCTTAGATTAAATAGAGGCATCAACCCACTATCTAGAATAAATACCCCCTCTTGGAGTCACTAGCATCTACTTGGCCAAGATAGCTACTAGAAACGGAGAGCATGCAAGATCATAAACAACACA
The DNA here is from genome assembly GCA_030063025.1 of Avena longiglumis. Taxonomy (NCBI): domain Eukaryota; kingdom Viridiplantae; phylum Streptophyta; class Magnoliopsida; order Poales; family Poaceae; genus Avena; species Avena longiglumis. The sequence continues at coordinate 413,941,820 of CP125975.1, read as the reverse complement.
GACATGATACAATCAATAAGACAAAACCATTAATCAATCTGACATAGGAATCTCAATATACATCGGATCCCTGCAAACACAACATGCATGATTATAAATAGATGATCTTGATCATGAACGGAGCTCACAAGATCTAAACATGATAGAACAAAGGAGGAGATACAACCATCTAGCTACTACATGGACCCGTAGTCCAAGGTGGAACTACTCACGCTTCATACCGGAGGATGGCATGATGAAGAAGAAGGCCTCCGAGATGATCTCCCCTCCGGCAGGGTGCCGGGAAGATCTTCAGATCCCCTCGATCTAGGGACGATGGTGGCGGCGGCTACAGACGGTTTCATGGAATATTGATCAGGTGCTTAGGGTTTATGCATCAGGGGGTCTTTATAGGTGAAGAGACGAGGCAGGGGCGGCCAGGGTGGTCACACCCCTAGGCGTGGCTAACCCTAGCTCGCACCGCCAGGGGGTGTGGCCCCTGGTGCCTCCCCTCTGTCTCGTACTCTGGCTCCGTGTTCCCCACGGTAAAATATTGACTTTGGCTTTTGTCCCGTCCAATTCCAAGAATATCGATTTTCTGCCTTTCTGGAACCAAAAACAGAAGAAAAAAGGCAACTGGCACTATGGCATCTTGTTAATAGGTTAGTACCAGAAAACATATAAAAACACCTCAAAGTTTAGACAAAGCAAAGCAAAGTAGATACGAATCAAGGATGGAACATCAAAAATTATAGATACGTTTCCGACGTATCAAGCATCCTAAAGCTTAACTCCTGCTCGTCCTCGAGTAGGTAAGTGATAAAAAGAATAATTTTTGAGGTGACATGCACCATCAAAATCAAGATCAAACCATTTGCAAGCATTGAAAGCTGGGATCAAAGAACTCTAAACATGAGCATGAAAGATGGAGTTCTAACAGTAAGACAAAGTAACTATGCATGCAACATGAAATGTTACAAACAAAGATCATGAATAACATGCATTGAAAAACGTTTGTTTGTTTCACATACAAAAAACATGGCATAGTGGCATTCAGCTTGTCCCTCATGGAGTAGCAAAAAGATGCATAGGACACCTTCAAAGTTCATAAGAGTGACTAGATACAAATAGCACAAGAACAAATAATATCAACAATATGCATCAATCAATAAGTTTTGGGACAATGCACATAGAACTAAGAATGGCAACTATGCTCTCTTAACTGGTGCGTAAGAGTAGACGGTGGAGACTCAATATAATGGTGGAAGAAAGTCCCTTCATAAGGTAAGTAGGGATTTCCATTCTCAAAAAGAGCTTCCAAAAATTATGGTACTTGTTAGCTTTCAGCTCTCAATGCCCCTATCATAAGCATCTTGAAGCGATTAAGGTTAAAGTGAACAAACTATGGAGTATATGATTGACAAAGTATAAGTTGGCAATCTCATGTCCCTTGAATACGAGGGCAGATCCTCATGCTACTCAACTTTAGTCACCTATAAGTTCTTGTCATAGTAAGTACATGTGTATCATAGAGAACCGCCAATGGTCTACCCCTTTCACATGATACAGGAGCTATCCCATAATCAAAATGACAAGGCAAGCAGACAATGAGCATCTCAACAATCTTCTTATTTACCATGGGAATATGGTGCTTTTTTCTCTCTTTAATATTTTCAATATGTCTCTTTTTTAATAAGAAGAAAGCTTCATAGATGTCATTATGGTGATGCTGCAAGTTTCCACCATGATTAGGCATGGCTTAGGCTAGTTATCTAACACACATACATAACTCCATGGACTTACAAGCTCCCCTTTTATTTCACACCGGCGACATCCATAGACAAAAGAGCATGATATCAACAGTGTACAAAGTATAAGTGCAATGTTGAAAGTGTTCCCCATGACAACACGGTTCTGCTAATTCCAACGTATAAGTTCAAGCATATACAACATAGATGACACAATGGTTCAAGTTTATTAGGGGCAAGAAAAATAAAGTGTTCCATCAAGTTTGTGAGAGCTTTAATCACTAAGTTTTCACATAACAAAATACTTTTTAATTGTAAGATAGATGAAAACAAGAATATACTTGGAATGGTGTAACACACCATGCATATGAATTTATAGTGGACACTTTGGAATAACTTGGTTCCTTGGGAGTTGGATGCATGAGTAGAGCTTACTCATACAAGTAGAGGCTAGCAAAAGACTGGGAGCGACCAACTAAGAGAGAAATAATGGCCATAATCATGCAGAGCGACAAAACATTACTAATCAAAGCATAAAGTGGTACTACAAGTCAAGGAATAAATTATCAAAGAGGCTATGGTGACTTTTTCATAGTCATAATATGGTGTGAGCATGTGCCAAGTCAACCCAAACAAAGCATCAAAGGAGAATACCACAATACTATGCTTTTGTATGCTAAAACAACGCATGATTCCTTCAAGGCACACTAAGCAACCCCAATTATTTATAACAAGTCATGATACATTAATAATCACTAAGCATAAGGTCAAAACAACACCTATCATGACATGCTAAAGTCTAAGTCACATTCAAAGCAAGCTCCTATTGTACTAGTCAAGCAAGGAATTTTTACTCCTCTCCAACACCAATCAGCTTATTTGAAACAACACATCGAGAACGGGGATCCAAACTACTTTATTTAAGCAAACTAAGAAAACTAAAATGAAAATTAAGACGCTCCAAGAACAACACAACAGTGCATTAAACAATAAAAACAAAGTGTCTAGAAAGACCTGAGCTTTTTATTGATGAAGAAGGGGATGCCTTGGGCATCCCTAAGCTTTGACGCTTGTACCTCTTGAATATTTCTTGGGGTGACACGGGGTGGCATCCCCAAGCTTGATATTTTGTCCATTCTTCATCTCATTACAACATTCTCTCTCTACACCTGAAAATTTTCCTTCATACAAAACTTCACACAGTCTTCATTAGCAACATTAGTGTATTCAAAAGATAATAGACCTTTGGGTTTAGCTTTAGAATAGCAAAACTTTCACTAAAAATACAAGCTATTGTAAAAATTTCCTCAAAAAGATCAATTTCCCAAAAAGAACCCAAAAAAGAATCAATAAGAAGTAAATGCAAATAATGGCAGAAATCTGTCAAAACAGACCAACAGGTAGAAACCGATTTTTTCGAAGACCTTCTGTTGCTCAAATTAAAAAGTGTTGAACTAACGAAAGTTACATAACATACTGGGGGTTTATTTATAAAATTACAACTCAATCCGACTTACAAAGATTCCTCACGAATTTTTACAATGCAGCACAAAAATCTGTCCAAGGACAGCCACTCCCCAAATCTTACTTCCCTCTCATTAGAGGTTATTCTTGGCACAAAAAGCAAACAAAAAGGATAAGGAGAGGTCATTAGTTAAGTAATAACTTCCAATACTCAATAAAACTCTTGGGTTATCTCCCAACAAGTACTTTTCTTTAACGCCTTTAAGTTAGGCACAAGAAACAAGAATCAAGTATTTTCAAATGAAGAATTAAGATCAATACTTGCAATCTCTTAAACTAGGAAAGGTATCTCATCCAAATGAGTTTTGAAGGATCCCTTCTCATCTCGCCTTGGTTCACTACTTTCATCGAAAGGATTTTCAGGAACAATCCAATCAAAATTATTTTCTAAGGCTTCATGCACTTCTACAAGTTTAAAAGGTATGGGTATCTTAATTTCCTCCCTGGGCTTGGTTTTATCTGAGGTACCCATAACATCTACACATGAGCCTAGCATATTAAAACGTTCAAAGACCTTCTTGGCTTCCTTAGCAACATCATTGAACTCTTTTCGTAGAGTTTCTAGGATAAAATCTCTCTTTGCAGGATCCTCTTCTTCTTTTAGTTTGAGAAACAAAATTTGCATCATGGGGTTAAGGTTAACAAACCTAACCTCCAACATATGAACTAAAGAAGCTGCAGCAGTTTCATAATTACGAGCAAGTTATGCTACAGATCTATCCTCAATATCCTCATGTTTGCTAGCATGATTAAAGAATTCTTCAATATTTTCTTTCCCAATTATAGAGCCACTACCTAATGAAAGGTCCTTCAGGGTGAACTTGGTAATCAACATGTTGAGCTAGAGCAAGGTGAAAACTAGAGTAGGAACTAAATTTTTTGTTGTTTTTGATAAGAGGAAGCAAACCAAACTAAACTATTTTTTGGAGTTTTTGATAAAAGGAGGAAAACAAAACCAAGCAAAAGAAACTAAGCAAACCAAAAACAAAGTAAATATAAAGGTTGTGAAGGACTCCCCTTTTGAACATGTCCTTATCCTTCCCGGCAACAGCGCTAGAAAAGCTTGTTGGCATGTTATTGACGACTCGTTGGGAGACCCCAAGAGCAAGGTGTGATGACCACAGCAGCAAGTTTTCCCTCAGTAAGAAACCGAGGTTATCGAACTAGTAGGAGGAAGGAAAGGACTCAAAGGTGTTGCTAGCAACTTGGAGACCTACACAACACAAACTCAAGACTTTGCCCCAACGAACAGTGAGGTTGTCAATTGATAAGTCCAATTTGCATAACCATTCTATATCATAATTTGCCTCTATTGATTGATATATTTCTTATTAAGAGGTGTTACTTATGTCTTTTCATCTGTTTTTGTATGTTGGATGATTCTTGGAGGATGAACTACCGGAGTGAGGATTCTGATGGAAAAAAGAGGTGTTTTGATGCAATTTCGCGAAGATCAGAAAATACCAGAAAAATATAGACGAAGGAAGCCAGAAGGGGAGGCGGAGATGGGCCACAGGGGGCCCACACAACCCCTAGGCGCAGCCCCCTGGGCCACGCTTGGAGGAGGTGTGGCCCACCTAGCTGGCCTTCGACTCCGCCCTCTCGCCTATATCTTCCTCTCAAAACCCTAAAACAGGGGGAGCAACCACATAAAGATCCTGCCGCCTCTGCGGGGCGGAAAACACCGAGAGAGAAAGAGCTCTCCGGCAGACAAATTTTTGCCGGGGAAATTCCTTCCCGGAGAGGGGAGATCGTCGCCATCAACACCATCATCAAGCTAGACTTAATCGGATCATCATAATTATCATCCACACCATCATCTCTACCAACACCAACATCACCACTCCATCCCGCTGTAACAATTGTGTTGAATACTTGCATAGATCTGAGGGGAAACTTTCCCGGTGTTGATTACTATTGTAGTTGATGCTTGTGAGTGGAACCACTAGATTATTGTTTATGTTCAGATTGTTATTCATCACCATATCATCTTTGATCTTGATACATATGATGTCTTGTGAGTAGTTCGTCTAGTTCTTGAGGACATGGGATAAGTCATGTTTTTAGTAGTGGATTTGTGTTGAGATATTATTCAATAGTTTAGTATTTAAGTTGTGGTGCTATTCTTCTAGTGGTGTCATGTGAACGTCGACTACATGATACTTCACCATTTATGGGCCTAGGGGAATTCATTGTGTATTTGACTACTAATTGTGGGGTAGCCGGAGTGACAGAAACCTGAACCCCCGTTAGGACACCATTGCACAAGGGAGCATAGGATCTCAAAGTTTAAGGCTATGGTTAGGTTTATATCTTAATTACTTTCCTGTAGTTGCGGATGCTTGCAGGGGGTTTAATAACAAGTATGTATTAGTCCAAGTAAGGTCGGTACATTAGCACAGGTTCACCCGCACAACACTTACAACACCAAAGAAGACTACTTAGCTATCTAAAGCGAAAGCACTTGACAAAATTCCCATGTGTCCTCGAGAATATTTGGTCCTTATAAGTATTTCCACCGGCTTGTCCTTTGCTAAGAAAGGATTGGGCCACTTGCTGCAGTTGTTCGTTGTATTTATTTCTTACACTTTGTTTTGTTGCTCTATCAGAAAAACCCTAAAAATCTATTTGCTAAGTATTTACATAGATTTCCTGCTCCATACCACTAGTCAACACCTTCTTCTCCTCGTTGGGATCGACACTCATATTTATCGAAAGTACTACGATACACCCTCTATAGTTGTGGGTCATCAAGACTATTTTCTGGCGCCATTGCCGGGGAGTGAAGCGCTATTGAAGAGTGGAACTGGTAAAGGGAACTTCTACTGTGAGTATTGCTTTTTGTTTTTGTTTGTTACTTTGTTTCCAATATGGATAACCCACTTGGTTTTCTGTTTGGGAAAACTACTACCACTGTTAGGGTAGTAGATGAACCACCACCTATTGAGATAGATCCTTTTAAGATACCTACAAGTATTGTTGATCGTGTTATGGATAATTATTATTTAGGGGATGGAACTGTTCATCTTGGTGATCACTTGCTTTTTATCCATGAATTATGCGGGTTGTTTAAGTATGCAGGTATCACAACTGAATAGGTGAAGAAGAAATTACTTTCTATATCCTTGAAAGGGAGAGCTGAATAATGGTATAAGCTGCTGAAGAATGGACAAGCCATGGAATGGGAGGAAATAGTGCCTCTCTTTTATTCTAAATTCTATCCTCCCAGTGAAATTCATAAGGATAGGAATCTGATATATAACTTTTGGCCTCGTGATGGAGAGAGTACATCTCAAGCTTGGGGGAGATTGAAGTTACTAATGCTTAAATGTCCTATTCATGAACTCCCTAACAATATTATTATCAATAACTTTTATGCTAGGCTTTCTCTTCATGATAAAGATTTACTAGATGCTTCTTGTCCTGGAACATTCACACGTATGAAGGAAGAAGCTAAATGGGATCTTCTAGACCGTATTCAAGAGAACACTGAATCTTGGGAGAATGACAAAGGAAGAAAGTCAGGTATAAACTATGATTATGAATGCATTAAATCTTTTATGGAAACTGATGACTTTTGTGATATTAGTAATGAGTATGGTCTTGATTCTCAAGTTCTTGCAAAGTGTTTCAAGGCCTTTTCCTCTTATATTGAAATTCCAAAAAAGGAGTGGGACAAGTACCATGATCCTTATAAAGACATTGTCACCCATGTTCCTGCTAGCATAGAAGTTTGTACTGTTGATCCTATTTTGCTTGAACCTTATGTTGAGAAAATCCCTTTTCCTGCTAAGGTGAAGGAACATTCTATCATAGCTAATGTGGTTAGCGAAAGTACAAAGAAAAATGTGGAACCCGATGAGCAAATAAATATTGAACCTATGGTTGCTATTGTGAAAGATCTTGTTACTAGAAAGATAGAGGATGGGAATATTGTCTTCTGTGAAGACTCTTCTAATATTGTAGGCAAATTATGCATGATCATTGCTATTATGGTTTATGTGATTCCTATGCTTTCTGTGAGAATTGGTGATCATTGCTATTATGGTTTATGTGATATTGGTGCTAGTTCTAGTGCTATTACTTATGAGCTTTACAGGGAAATTATGCATGAAATTGGTCCTTCTGAGCTTGAGGACATTGATGTGGTTATTCACCTTGCTAATAGAGAGATAGTCTGTCCCATTGGCATTGTAAGAGATGTGGAGGTTCTTTGTGGTAAGATTAAATATCCTGCTGATTTTCTAGTACTTGGTTCTGAAGCTACTAAAACCTATCCTATTATCTTTGGTAGACCCTTCTTGAATACTTGTGGGGCTATCATAGATTGTAGGAAGGAAAAAGTTTTGAATAATTTTGATGGAGAGTCTTATGAGTTTAATTTTTCCAAATTTTCTAAAGCTCCTTGTGAAAACAGCTTGCCTAATAAAGATTTCAGGATGGAACAACTTGCTTCTATTGATCCAGTTTATGACCTTGGTCCTCTTTTGATGACTATAAGTATGCTCATCCTGATGATAAAGTTGTTGCTGGTGACAGTTATATTGTCAACTTTATTCAAAGTGCTACTGAAAGTTATTATGAGAGAGGGGAACATGGTTTTATGCATCTCAATAATGTTAAGTTTCCCCGTTTTATGTTGAAAGCTTTGAAGTTGCATTTGCTTTGTCTTCCTATGCTAGTGGCTTTTTGTTTCAACAATTTGTTTTCTCATGATACCCCCATGCATAGGAAGTGGGTTAGACTCCAATGTGTTGGTTATTTGTTTCTTGATGCTCTCTTTCACTTCAAATATATATCTCCTATGCGAGCATCTTTGAAACTATCAAGCCTAACTTAAAGGCATTAAAGAAAAGTACTTCTTGGGAGATAACCCAATAGTTTTGTCAAGTCTTGGAAGTTATTACCTCAGTAATAAACGCTCCTTATCCTTTTTGTTTTGGTTTTTGAGTCAAGTTCAACTACTTTTGAGAAGTAGAGGAGTTGTGAAAAGTGGTTGTCCTAGGACAGATTTTTGTGCTGCATTGTAAAAATTCTTGAGGGAGCTCAGTACTTCGGATGGAGCTGTATTTTTCTGTGTTTGTTCTCCAAGTTGTTACCCAACTTTCATTAGTTTTGCACTTTTTTATTTGAGCAACAGAAGGTTTTCGAAAAAATCAATATTTACCTGCTGGTCTGTTTTGAAAGATTCCTGCCATCATTTGCATTTGCCTCCTATATCGATTCCCTTCCAGATTATTTTGGGTTTTTGGAAAGGATTGATATAGTAGATTTTTTTTTGATAGATTTCAGTTGAAGTGTGAACCTTAAGTTTTATTGTTTTTTCTTACACTAATGTTGCCATTGAAGTTTGTGTATTGCCTTGTGAAAAAAGCAATTTCCAGGAGAAGGAGAAAGGAGTCTGCAGAGTTCGTCTTTGAATAGGTAAAAGTGGTGAAAACATAAGGTTCGTGAAAGCCCAATATTTTTATATTTTTGATGTTTTTATTACATACGGAAGCCTACGAAACAAAATAGAGGAGGAAACGGAGGCCGGGGTGGACACACCCACCCCAGGCGCGGCCCCTAGCTGGCCACGCCTAGAGGGGGTGTGAGCCCCCCGAGCTTCGTCTCCGCCTCGTTTTCGTGCTAGTACCTTCCTTATGCATTGAAACTTCGTAATATATAACCCCATAGATCCCCCGAGGTTCGTATATCGTGTTCTTGTCGTGTTTTTGTTTCGATATGTTTCTGTCAGGAAATCTTCTCAAGTTTAGAGCATCATGGTCTCGGCCAACGACAAAGGCAAGAAGACCGAGGAAGATGATCCTCACAATCCCAAAGAGGAGGAGATTTTGGTAGGGGATGAAGAAGACATGGAGGAGGACGAGCATTCGGACACCCGCGCTACCGTCGCAAGCATTGGAGTGGTGAAACCTACCAAGCTTAAGAGGACAACACGGATGTCTACAGGAGGGAAACCTCCACGCCTTGTCTCTGTTCCACGGTCACCTCCTCCACATACCAAGAATCCCTTCCATACTCTTATACATGAGCAACCATACCAACATGTGCCCAAAGGGAACTTTCCCTCGGTTTGGGATCTGCATCGCTCTAACCATGCAGGGAAGGAACACACTAAGAAGGAAGAGTGGGGAAAGAATAGCAAGGACTAGGACTCTCGGTCTGATATGATCATGAACCGCATTGAGAAAAAATCGGAGTTGATTCGTACTCTGACCTTTGAGATTGAAGATTTGAGGAAACTGATTGAGGAGCTTATCGAGAGAACACCACCACCACCAAAGGAGTAATTCGTCATCAGTTTTGGCATCCCCTTGGCTTGTTCCAAGCTTGGGGGAGTGCCGCGGTATCACATCATTATCTTTTACCTTTTTAGTGGATTCCTATCTTTGGTAGAGAATTTATCTTATAGGTTGGTTTGCATTGTGGAAGTATCTCTCCTTTAGTTGATTATCTATGTATCCCTTGGTGTGAGTGCAATGAGAAATTTCATCTATTACGTTTTGCACTTCTTATTTTAGTTTGCAATCTCTATTATATGATTGATCTTGTTGATCAGTATTGGTATCACTTTGGGAGCATCAAGTAGATCTAAATTGGTTTTGGCAAACCGAGCTCTGGTCAGTAGCAACACTTTTTGAGGTTTGAAAGGAAAAGAGAAAAAGCTTACAGGTATTTTGTATCATTTATTTTATTTCTTGATTGGCCCATAAGCTTAGTATTCTTTATTTAAGATCTTTTGTGTCTTCAAGGAAGATTGCATGTTTGGCTTTATCACTTGTAGGTTTACTTGTTTCCTTCAACTCTTTTCCTTGCTACCTAGCCTTGCTAGCCAAAAACCTGTTTTGAGAAGGCATACTTCTCATGTTTCCAACCCCTTTGAACCAAACCTGTGCCATTTGTGTCCACCATATCTACCTATTATCACTATTGCTAGTCCAAGAAAATTCTCAAGTTTCATCTATATTTCGAATTAAAAACTATTTTGTTATGAGAAAACTAGTTAGTAAAGCTCTCACGAACTTGATGGCACACCTTATTTCCTTGCCCCTAATAAACTTGAACCATTGTGTCATCGAAGTTGTATATGCTTGCATCTATACGTTGGGATTAGAAGAACCGTGCTGTCACATGGAACGCTTTCAACACTTATGGATACATATCCAGTTGATATCATGCTCTTTTGTTTGAGGATGTCGTCGGTGTGAAATAAAAGGGGAGCTTGTAAGTACATGGAGTTATGTTTGTGTGTTAGAGAAATGCCTGGGCCGCTAGCCTAAGCCATTCCTAATCATGGTGGAAACTTGCAGCATCACCATAGTGAGCAATCTGTGAAGCATCCTCAATAAAAATCTATGCAAATAGAAAATAAAAAGATCGCTGAGATGCTCATTGTCTTCTTGACTTGTCATTTTGATTATGGGATAGATCTTGTATCATGTGCAAGGGGTACCCCGTTGGTGGCTCTTTATGATACACATGTACTTACAATTACAAGAACTTACCGGTAACGTAAGTTGAGTAGCATGAGGAGCGGCCCTCGTACTCAAGGGACATGAGATTGCCAACTTATATTTCATCAAGCAAATACTCCATCCTTGTTCACTTTAACCTTAATCACTTCAAGATGCTTATGATAGGGGCAATGAGGGCTCAAAGCTAGTAAGTACCATAATCTTTTGGAAGCTCTTTATGACTTGAAATCCTTGCTTCCCTCTATGAAGGGACCTTTCTCCTATTTCTAAGTTGAGTCAGTAAACCTTTTTACTCTCTATATCTAGCAAGCATTTGAGTTGTTGTGTTTCAGGCATTCATATGATGATTTATTCAATCATGTTCTCTATCTTCCTTATTTGCACAAGACTCTTATCTATTGAGTATTAATTTGAAAGCCATCATTGTGAAAAACCTTTTATGTTTGAGCAAAGAGTACTCTTGTTGTGAAACTTCTTCAAAAGCTTTTTGTGAAACTGTTTGCCAGTTGTTCTCTGACCAGGAACAAAGTTTGCCAATTATAATTATGATTTATCTTTATGCATCTCTATTGTGACTCTTGTACTTGTTGCAAGCTAAGTGATATAATGGTGAGTTGCCTTCTTCTATGAGTTGTGTAATGGTAAGTGTGATGCTTCTTGTACGTATTCTTTTATCGACACTTCACTCCATAAACCTGTGGATATGTTTAATGAGCTCAGTTTTCGCTTGGGGACAAGCGAAGGTCCAAGCTTGGGGGAGTTGATACATCCAATTTGCATCACCATTCTATATCATAATTTGCCTCTATTCATTGATATATTTCTTATTAAGAGGTGTTACTTATGTCTTTTCATCTGTTTTTTTTTTGCATGTTGGATGATTCTTGGAGGATGAACTGCCGGAGTCGGGATTCTGATGGAAAAAAGAGGTGTTTTGATGCAATTTCGCGAAGATCGGAAAATATTGGAAAATAATATTTTCCCAGAAGAGGGAGGAAGCCATAAGGGGAGGCGGGGATGGGCCACAGGGGGCCCACACCCTCCTTGGCGCGGGCCCCCTGGGCCACGCCTGGAGGAGGTGTGGCCCACCTGGCTGGCCTCCGACTCTGCCCTCTCGCCTATATCTTCCTCTCGGAACCCTAAAACAGGGGGAGCAAACACAGAAAGATTCCGCCACCTCTGCGGGGCGGAAAACACCGAGAGAGAAAGAGCTCTCCGGCAGACAGATTTCTGCCGGGGAAATTCCTTCCCGGAGAGGTGAGATCGTCGCCATCAACACTGTCATCAAGATAGACTTCATCGGGATCATCATCATCCACACCATCATCTCTACCAGCACCATCATCACCACTCCATCCCGCTGTAAAAATTGTGTTGAATACTTGCATAGATCTGAGGGGAAACATTCCCGGTGTTGATTACTATTGTATTTGATGCTTGTGAGTGGAACCATTGGATTATTTTTTATGTTCAGATTGTTATTAATCACCATATCATCTTTGATCTTGATCCATATGATGTCTTGTGAGTAGTTCGTCTAGTTCTTGAGGACATGGGAGAAGTCATGTTGTTAGTAGTGGATTTGTGTTGAGATATCATTCAATGTTTTAGTATTTAAGTTGTTGTGCTATTCTTCTAGTGGTGTCATGTGAACATCGATGACATGATACTTAACCATTTATGGGCCTAGGGGAATGCATTGTGTATTTGGATACTAATTGTGGGGTTGCCGGAGTGACAGAAACCTGAACCCCCGTTAGGACACCATTGCACAAGGGAGCATAGGATCTCAGAGTTTAAGGCTGTGGTTAGGTTTATATCTTAATTACTTTCTTGTAGTTACAGATGCTTGCAAGGGGTTTAATCACAAGTATGTATTAGTCCAATTAAGGTCGGTACATTAGCACAGGTTCACCCGCACAACACTTACAACATCAAAGAAGACTACTTAGCTATCTGAAGCGAAAGCACTTAACAGAATTCCCATGTGTCCTCGAGAACGTTTGGTCCTTATAAGTATTTCCACCGTCTTGTCCTTTGCTAAGAAAGGATTGGGCCACTTGCTGCAGTTGTTCGTTGTCTTTATTTCTTGCACTTTGTTTTGTTGCTTTATCATAAAACCCCTTGTGCTCCTCATTGGGATCGACACTCCTATTTATCGAAAGTACTATGATACACCCCCTAAACTTGTGGGTCATCATCAATCGCACCGGTTTGCTGTAACAAAGGATTAACTATATGGTGTGGAAGGTAATGTTGGTTTGCAACAAGTAAACAGTAACAGTGGAAGGTATATCAATGGTAAAGATTGGACCGGGGTCCATAGTTCACTAGAGGTGTTATCCTTAAGATAAACAAGCATGTCATGCTGGGTAAACAAATTACAACAGGGCAATTGACATGACTGAGCAAGGCATAACAATGCAATACTAGACATTCATGATCCTATGAGATTCGATTGGGCAATACAACAAGATACATAGACTGCCATCCAACTACATCTATGACTAGAAATCCACCTTCAGGTTATCATCTGAACCCCCTCCAGTATTAAGTTGCAAGTAACAGATAATTGCTTTAAGCAAAGTGTGTAAGGTAAACAATCCACTTGTTCCATGAACAAGAGACTGTTGTTTTCTACCTAGTGGAAACAACACATCTACAACCTTAGATATTTATATCACTTCCCTTAGATTAAATAGAGGCATGAACCCACTATCTAGCATAAATACCCCCTCTTGGAGTCACTAGCATCTACTTGGCCAAGATATCTAAAAGAAACGGAGAGCATGCAAGATCACAAACAACATAGACATGATAGAATCAATAAGACAAAACCATTAATCAATCTGAGATAGTAATCTCAATATCCATCGGATCCCCGCAAACACAACATGCATGATTACAAATAGATGATCTTGATCATGAATGGAGCTCATAAGATCTAAACATGATAGCACAAAGGAGGATATACAACCATCTAGCTACTACATGTACCCGTAGTCCAAGGTGGAACTACTCACGCTTCATACTGGAGGCTGGCATGATGAATAAGAAGGCCTACGGGATGATCTCCCCTCCGGCAGGGTGCCGGAAAGAGCTTCAGACCCCCCCGATATAGGGACGATGGTGGCGGCGGCTATAGACGGTTTCATGGAATATTTATTGGGTGCTTAGGGTTTATGCATTAGGGGGTCTTTATAGGCGAAGAGGCGAGGTAGGGGGGCGGCCAGGGTGGTCACCCCCAGGCGCGGCTAACCCTAGCCCGCGCCGCTAGGGGGTGTGGCCCCCTGGTGCGTCCCCTCCGTCTCGTACTCTGGCTCTGTGTTCCCCAAGGTAAAATATTGACTTTGGCTTTTGTCCCATCCAATTCCGAGAATATTGATTTTTTGCCTTTCTAGAACCAAAAATAGAAGAAAACTTGCAACTGGCACTGTGGAATCTTGTTAATAGGTTAGTACCAGAAAACATATAAAAACAACTCAAAGTGTATTCAAAGCAAAGCAAAGTAGATACTAAACAAGCTTGGAACATCAAAAATTATAGATACGTTTCCGACGTATCGGCCTCACCCATGGCAACCTTACCCATTCCTCATTTCCCCTTCTTCTCACCACCCTGCACCTCCTTCCCCTTCCAGGGATCGCTTCACACCCACCTCAACCCCTACCACCTCTGAGCACAGATCCTCCCCTCCCCCAATCTTCACTTCTCTGAGCTTCTTTGATCTATTAAAAGTCCCCATGTCTTCTTCTTTTCCTGAGCCGACCCCACCTCTCCCAAAACCCCTTCCACCTCCAGCGCATCAACCTATTCAGTATGATCGACATACCTTTCCCCGGGATGCCATGCAAAGTGAAATTCTCGGGACAATCATGCTGAGCCGAAATAGTTTCACGCACCTGAGGCCCAAGACCATCCTGGTTTTCTTTTCCTAGCTCCCCTACCTTCGAGAAATCCAGCTTTTTCTTTGCTAACTCGCTAGCTGCCACAGGTGCTGGTAGTTTTAGTGGACTAGAAACCTCCTGCTCTGCAACCACCATTCCCGCAGGCAAAGGACTCGAGGTCCCCTTATTTTCAGCTTCCAACCCCTGCTTCTTCCAAGATTCACTATCACTCTGAGAGTGAAGCTATCTACCACCAGAGCCAGACCCTGATATCAAACACCTCCCTTCAGACCACCTCTGATAACCATAATCATAGCTCTTTTGTTGAATATCAGCCTTAAGCCACTTTCCATACAGTTGTTTCCCGCCTCTCGCCATCTTGGTAGAACAAGATCTATCCCCATGTCCAATAATACCACAAGTATAGCAGAGGTCCGGCAAGAATTCATACTCGAAAGGAAACCACTTAGGCATCATCTTCTCACCTAACTGCAATGTTATCCCTCTCATAATAGGTTTTGTGATGTCCATTCTGATATGAATGTGCAGAAATTTACCGATCGCCTAGTTGTCCTCCCCCACATCCACATCTAGAAAATCTCCAATCACAACACCAATCTCCTCACCCTTCACCTTTTTCATCACTCCCAAAGGTAGCTTGAGAACCCTAATAAAAATTGGTACTGAACTGAATTCATACTCTTTAGGAGATTTCACCAGATCAATCTCCTGCATCACAAGCAGCTCCTTCCCAACCATCCAAGTGTTGGAATTATGCCCTAGAGGCAATAATAAAGATGTTATTGTTATAATTCTTGTTCATGATAAAGTTTATATTCCATGCTAGAATTGTATTAAGAAGAAACTTTGATACTTGTGTGGTTTATGAACAACACCGTGTCCCTAGTACGCCTCTATGGACTAGCTCATTGATTAATGATGGTTAAGGTTTCCTAACCATAGACATGAGTTGTCGATTAATAATGAGATCATGTCATTAGGAGAATGATATGATGGACAGACCCAAATTAAGCATAGCAATTAGATCGTGTCATCGTGTTCATCTTTGCGAAGCTTTTTCCTATGTCAAATATTGTATTCCTTAGACCATGAGATAATGCAACTCCCTGGTATCGGAAGAAAGCTTTGAGGTCATCAAACGTCATCCTATGTGAGGGTGATCATAAAGGTGTCTCTCAGGTGATCAAAAAGTACTTGTTGGGTTGTATGTATCGAGATGAAATTTGTCCCTCCCGAGTCGGAGAGATATACTTCGGGCCCACTCGGTAATCGATATCAATACCGCTTGCAAGCACGTGGTGTTAAGGAGTTAATCACAAAGTGATATCGGATTACAGAACGAGTAAAGTACTTGCCGTGAACGAGATTGAACTAGGTATGCCAATACCAACGATCGAATCTCGGGCAAGTAAAATATCGCGTGACGAAGGGAATACATATATGGGATTAATTGAATCCTGGCATCGTGGTTCATCCGATATGATCATCGATGAATATGTGGGAGTCAATATGGGTTTCCATATCCCGCTGTTGATTATTGATAAAAGATCATGTCTGCATATTCTCGAACCCGTAGGGTCACATACTTAACATGCCTCGACGCTAGGATAGAATGGATAATTGGTTTATGAGTTTTTGTTCGGAGTCTCGGATGAGATCTAGGACATCACGAGAGGTTCCGGAATGGTCCGGAGAATAAGATTCATATAAAGGAAAGCATTTTTTGGATTTCGGAATCGTTTCGGAGTATTCGGTATTGTACTGGAAGGTTCTAGAAGCTTCCGGAGTGGGACGAACGTGGACCCACTTGTCGGAGGTCTGCGTGGGCCTAAGAGGGAGTGCCCTGGCCGCTTTGGGCCAGGGGCACAAGGCCCCATAGGCCCAGCCGGCCAAACCCTAGGAACCCTTCTAGAAGGAGGGGGAAACTTGCCCCCCACTCCAACCCTTGGGGCCACCGCCCTAGGGACAAGGGGGCCGGCCAACCCCCTATATAAGGTGGGAAGGGGCGCACCCATCCCCCCCACTCCTTCAACCCTAGTCGCCATCCTGCTGCCCTCCACCTCTCTCTCTCCCGACTGCGCATAGGTGAAGCCCTGCTGCAGAAACTCTCCACCATAGCACCACGCCGTCGTGCTGCAGATCCAATCCATCTCTCCACCCCACTTGATGGACCAAGGAAGGAGGAAACGTCATGGCACCGTACGTGTGAATCTCTCCGAGGCGCCGTCACTTGCGGCGTTGGATCGGATCGGATCGCGAGGAGGAGAAGGCTAGTTCGACTACATCACCCACGTTCTGTTGAACGTTTCCGCTGTGCGATTTCTTCAAGGGTATGAAGATCTCATCTATCTCTCTCGTTTATTGCATCTCCTAGATTAGATCTTGGCTTTCTTGTTTGCATCTGTAGAATTTTTTTGATTTACTATGCTGCGAAACCCTTCTGTGGTATCAGAGCTAGATCTCTGCGTAAATGTGTTTCAAGAGTAGAACGCAACATGCTTGTTGCGGGCGTTGATGTTTTCTATTGCAAGCCTCTTGTTGTGTATTTCTTATGGCACGGCGTAGTGAGATCGAAGCGGTCCAGTCCAACTTTACGCGACCTCGTTCGCGAGACCGGCTCCACACTTGACGTGTGGCTTGTTCCACACATGCGGCTGGTGGATGCCAGTTTCTCTCACTATAGTAGTTATGGGATTTACACCGGATGTTGGCAACCATAATATCACCGTTGTGGCTTTCCGTAGGTAAGAATCGTTCTTAGCTTGTTACTCCCATAAGCCACGTAAAACATGCAACAACAAAGTAGAGGCGTCTAACTTGTTTTTGCAGGGAGTGTTTTGTGATATGGTATGGCCCAAGACATGATGTGTATGATGTATGTGATGATCATGTTTTGTAATATTTCACGACTTGCATGTCGATGAGTACACAACCAGCAGGAGACATATGGTTGTCTTTATAATTGTGTATGACCTGTGTGTCAACTTCTTATATGCCATGTAATAGCTTTACTTTATCGCTAAGTAGTTAGCAATAGTTGTAGTTGCTATTTGTGGTGGAGGCAATCATGGTGGAGTGATGGAGATCAAGCTGGTGCGCACAAGATGGAGATCATTGCGCGGAGATTGGCTATACCATGTCACATAAAATTATATGCATGTGATGTTTATCCTTTTATGTATCTTATTGTGCTTAGATCGCGACGGTAGCATTATAAGATGATTCCTCACTTAAAGATCAAGATAAAATTGTGTTCTCCCCATGTATGCACCGTTGCGAAAGTTCTTCGTGTTCAAGCACCTCGTGATGATCAGGTGCTATAAACTCTACGTTCACATACAACGGGTGCAAGCCAGTTTTGCACACGCGGAAATACTTGGGTTTGACTTGACGAGCCTAGCATGTACAAGCATGGCCTTGGAACACACGAACCGAAAGGTTAAGCATTATTCATATGAATGATATGATCGACACTTTGTTGTCAACCATTGAAACCACATCTCTTCTCGTGAAGATCGGATTAGGTGTGGTAAATTTGGATCGTGTTCACTAAACAACTTGAGGGATGTTGAATTTAGTGGGAGTTCATCTAGTAATTTGATTAAGTTGAACTAGTTATCATGGACATAGTCTAAATTGTATTTGAAAATTTTGTAGATCAAATGGCTAAGTCCAACTTCAAATTCAATGTTTTTGCTGAGAAAGAAAAGCTTAAGAACAATGGGTCTAACTTCACCAAATGGTTCCGCAATATTAGAATCATTCTCGCTGGCGGACAAAAGGACTATGTCCTTGAGAAAGCGCTAGGTGACGCCCCTGCTATAGATGGCTGATGAAAAAGTTGTTTATCAGTCGCGCAAAGATGATTATGGAGTGATTAAGAGTACCATGTTGTTTGCTATGGAATCGGACCTTCAAAATCGTTTTGAGGAGTTCGCCGGGCCCTTTGAGATACTTGAGGAACGAAACCATTTTTCGACTCAGCCCATTCCGAGAGATATGAGATCTCGAGAAGTTCTTTAAGCGCAAGATGGAGGAAGGAGTTCCGTTAGTGAGCACGCCATTAAGATGTCGGGCTACACTCAACGTCTTGAGCAACCTGCATGCAAGATTCGGAAGAGCTCAAGATTGTGAGTTCTGCAATCACTCCCTCCTAGCTACAAAGGTTTTGTAGTTACTCACAATCAAATTGGTTCCACTGATACGATCACTGAGCTCTTCGCTAAGATGAAAGCTGCGGAGGTGGACATCAAGAAAGATAATCATGTGTTGATGGTCAACAAGACCCCTAGCTTTAAGAAAGGTAAGGGTGCAAAGAAATCCTTCAAGAAAGGCAGCGGCAAGCGCGTTGCCCCTGCTGAGAAGAAGCTCAAGTCTGGACCTAAGCCGGACACTGAGTGCTTCTATTGCAAGGACAAGGGTCACTAGAAGCGCAACTATCCGAAGTACTTAGCGGACAAGAAGGCTGGCACCATTAAAGGTATATTTGATATACATGTTATTGATGTTTACCTTACTAGCGCTCGTTTTAGTGCCTGGGTATTTGATACTGGTTCGGTTGCTAATATTTGTAACTCGAAACAGGAGCTACGGAATAGACGGCGGCTAGCAAGAGATGAGGTGACGATGCGCGTTGGCAATGGATCAAAAGTTGATGTGATGGTCGTCGGCACGCTCTCCTTAGTTTTACCTTCGGGATTAGTTTTAAACCTTAATAATTGTTATTATGTGCCTGCGTTGAGCATGAACATCATATCTGGATCGTGTTTATTGCAAGATGGTTATTCATTTAAATCGGAGAATAATGGTTGTCCTATTTATATGAATAACATCTTTTATGGTCATGCACCTGTTGTGAATGGTTTATTTCTTCTGAATCTCGAAAGCAATGAAACGCACATCGATAACATTGAGGCTAAGAGATGCAAAGTAGATACTGATAATTCAACTTATTTGTGGCACTGCCGTCTAGGTCATATTGGTGTAAAACACATAAAGAAACTCCATTCTGATGGACTTTTGGAGTCTCTTGATTTTGAATCATTTGACACGTGCGAGCCGTGCCTCATGGGCAAGATGATCAAAACCCCGTTCTCCGGAATAATGGAGCGAGCAACGGACTTGTTGGAAATCATACATACCGATGTATGCTGACCAATGAGTGTTTAGACGCGCGGTGGATATCGCTATTTTCTCGCTTTTACTGATGACTTAAGTAGATATGGGTATATCTATTTAATGAAACATAAATATGAAACGTTTGAAAAGTTCAAAGAATTTCAGGACGAAGTGGAAAACCATCGTAACAGGAAAATTAAATTTCTACGATCCGATCGTGGAGGTGAATATTTGAGTTATGATTTTCTCACGCATCTTAAAAGCAAGCGGAATCGTTTCGCAACTCATGCCACTCGGAACACCACAGCGCAATGGTGTGTCTGAACGCCCGAATCGAACTCTATTAGATATGGTGCGATCGATGATGTCTCTTATAGATTTGCCTTCGTCATTTTGGGGTTATGCATTAGAAACGGCTGCATTCACTTTAAATAGGGCACCATCTAAATCCGTTGAGACGACACCGTATGAACTATGTTTTGGTGCTAAACCTAAGTTGTCGTTTCTTAAAGTTTGGGGATGCGAAGCTTACATCAATAAGTTGATGCCGGACAAGCTTGAACCCAAAGCGGAGAAATGCGTCTTCATAGGATACCCTAAGGAAATGATTGGGTATACCTTCTACCACAGATCCGAAGGCAAAGTGTTTGTTGCAAAGAACGGATCCTTTCTTGAGAAGGAGTTTCTCTCGAAAGAAGTGAGTGGGAGGAAGGTAGAGCTAGACGAGGTTATTGAACCTTCTCTCGAGTTGGAGAGTAGCATAGCACCTAAAATTGTTACAGTGTCGTCTGCACCAACAAGAGAGGAAGCTAATGACGAGGATCGTGAAATTTCGAACGATGCTAATACTGAACTTCGCAGGTCGACAAGGTCACGTGCCACTCCTGAATAGTACGGCAACCATGGCTTAACCGTCTTGTTGATAGACAAAGTGAACCTGCGAACTATGAGGAAGCAATGATGAGCCCAGACTCTGAGAAATGGCTAGAGGCCATGAAATCCGAATTGGGATCCATGAGCGAAAACCAAGTATGGACTTTGGTGGACCCTCCTAGCGACCGTAAGGCCGTTGAGTGCAAATGGATTTTCAAGAAGAAAGCGGACGCGGATGGTAATGTTACTGTCTATAAAGCACGGCTTGTCGCAAAAGGGTTTCGGCAAGTTCAAGGTGTTGACTACAATGAGACTTTCTCTCCCATAGCGATGTTTAAGTCCATTCGGATTTTATTAGCAATTGCTGCATTTCATGATTATGAAATATGGCAGATGGATGTCAAGACTGCGTTCCTCAATGGCAACATTGATGAAGAGTTGTATATGATGCAGCCTGAAGGTTTTGTCGATCCTAAGGATGCTAATAAGGTGTGCAAACTTCAGCGTTCCATTTATGGACTGAAGCAAGCATCTCGGAGTTGGAACCTTCGTTTTGATCAAGTGATCAAAAGCTTTGGATTTGTTCCAAATTGCTACGAAGCTTGTATCTACAAGAAAGTGAGTGGGAGCTCAGTGACATTTTTAGTACTATATGTAGATGACATATTGATTATTGGAAATGACATTGATATGCTTAACGATGTGAAGAGTTACTTGAACAAATGTTTTTCAATGAAAGACCTAGGAGAAGCTGCTTATATATTAGGCATCAAAATCTATAGAGATAGACAAAAACGCCTAATAGCTTTAAGCCAAAGTACATACCTAGACAAAGTTCTGAAAAGGTTCAGAATGGATAAAGCAAAGAAAGGTTCATTGCCCATGTTGTCAGGTAAGATATTGAGCAAGGCTCAGTGTCCAGCTATGGTAAACGATAGAGAAACTATGAGCAAGGTGCCTTATGCCTCGGCCATAGGTTCTATCATGTATGCCATGATGTGTACTAGACCGGATGTGTCCAATGCCGTCACATCCCAAGATTTTCCAAATCTTGTTATGTGAAAAATAATTGAATAAAATAAAACTTTGTTGATTTTCAGGGTGAGAAGAAACTTTTTGAATCCAATTGGAAACCTTCAAACCTATTTGGATCAAATAAAATCCTAAAGGGATTTAAAAAGATAAATAAACAATAAACTTAAAAATATTTAAAATTACTATTTTTGAATCTTTTAATAAAAAGGATTTGGTTTTCAAAAGAAAAGGCGGATTTATAAATAAAGATTATTTTATAGAGCCAAATTAAACCTTGGCCAATATTTTCAAATAAAATGTTTTGTTTTGATTAAAGGAGTAAAAGTCTATTTAAACAAAATAATGAGGATTTATTAAATTCCATTTTTACTAAAAATAAAGGCTTTTCCCATTTTAAATAAACACTAAAACTTAATAAATTATTTTAAATAAGTTTTCCAAATATTTTAAGTTCTCATTTAAAACCTACTGAAGTGTTTTTGGTTTTATTTTAGATTTCAAAATAAAGATTTTAATAAATCCTATTTGAATTAAATGAATAAGGTCTATTTATTTAATTATTAATGGACCCTGAAATAAAAAGGTTATCTTATTTTAAACAAGTTTTTCAAGTATCTTATATTTTCAAATAAAACCTACTGATTTGGTTTTGATAATATTTAGTTTTCAAATGGAGATTTTATTAAATAAATCAAATCCTCTTTTATTTAATTACTAAGGTCCATTTTATTTAATTAATAAATGGATCCTAAAAAGATTAAAAATATTATTTTTGTTTTGGACTTTGGTTTATGTTGTTAAACAGAACCAAAACTCAATACAAGTGTGGTGAATGTTTGAATTGTTTTGAATGTTTGACTTGTTGTTTGAAATTCAAAACAAAAAATCAAAAGAGAAAAATAAAAAGATTCAGAACAAAAAAAATAGAGCAAAGAAGACCCAGCCCAACTAGGCCCAGCAAGCCCACCTATTTCCCCCTCCCCGAGACGTTTTCTCACACGCGAAACGACCCACACAGACGCTGGCAGATGGACCCCATTTCCCTTTCCCCTCTCTCGCTGCCAGACGGCCCCACGCCACGTCATCTTCTTCGGTTGAATTCGCCTTAATGTGGCGTTAATCTCTCGTCGTGACCACGCGGTATTAATCGCCTCGCCCTCCTCCTCATTTCCCCTCATACTCCACGCTCTGAACGCCACTAGGCTGCGACAATTCCTCTCCACACCGCCCACTGTCCGACGACGCTCCGGCGAGGATTCCGGCAGCCCCACGCCACCCCTTACCTCCTCGAGCACGCAGTTGTGATCCCCATCTCCTGGCGGACCTTTCCGCATCGCCAGCTTCGCGCTACCGAGCCTCGGCGATTCGACTCAAGCCGCCACCGTCTGGTTTAACTCCGGCGAGTGCCCCAGGTAGTTTCCGTCCGCCCCTTCCCCTCTCGTTGATGCTCTCGCACGCTCCTCTCTCCCGCGCATCTAACACTGCTCTCCGTTTGCCTTAGCGCACTGAGTAAGTTCATCTTCGACAGCACCAGAGCACGCCCGTCGCCAGAACGAACTCCGGCGAAAGAATAAGGACAACCCCGTGCGCCCCCTGCCCAGCGACAACCACGTTGAGCATCAGCAAGCTTCGGCGATTCTGGTGAGCTATCCCACTGTTCCTCTAGCTCCCTGTATCGCCGGTGCCATCATCGTCTGAGCGCACGCCGCCACCTGCCGCCGCCAGCGCCGCCACTAGATGGCTAACGTGATGTGCACCGTAGGATGTAGATCCAAGCGCTACGATAGATCCACTGATCGAAAGGGTACGAATAGCTCTGTGCCGCACGATCTGACTTGATCCAACGCACCAGAGTGCTCGATCCAACCAAAGCGGTATGGACGAATCAGAACACGCCGCGTGGCACAGATCGATTTAAAACAGAATTTGTAATCTGATTTAGATGCAGATTTGAAAACCTTATAACTTTTGATCCACACGTCCAAAAATTACAAACTTTATATCAATGGAATCAGTGTAACAAGCCCTAGCCAACCATGCCATTTGTTTAGAAAAAAGCTTCTGGAAAAATGTTTGTTTTTGCAGAAACATTTGTATGCTTGTTTAGATTATAAAAATTGTTCAAAAATGATTTTGGGGATAAAATCTTTGGCAAATGGTGTGATTTGAACCTACTGACCATAGGAAACACTTTGTGGTTTAAAAAATATATTTGGTGATGCAAAAGAATGATTCTTTGATTTAAAACCATTTCTAGTCAAATAAAAATATAGTTTATTTATTAAAAATGGTTTTGGAAGAAAACTTTTGGGAAATGTTTTGTTTTAAACTCTCTGACCCTAAACACAAAGTTTTATGGTTTGAAAACATATTTTGTGAACCCTATATATTAATGCCTTAGTAAAAACATTTCTACACCACATAAAATGATACTTTGTTTATAAAATGGTTTATAAAGTGAAATCTTTTGCAAATGACTTTGCCACTTTACAAAATGACCATTAGGTGCTTTCAAAATGTTTATGACCCATTAGGAACCACTTTTTCAAATAAAACAATCCTTGGCATGCTTGCATGCATTATCTTGGTTCTATGATTTTATGTGATGTTTTGCTTGATTGGTAGATTGAGATTGTGCCTTGCTTGATTGATTTGTAGTGACTTGAAGAGTGTGATTGTTGCAAGGACAAGGAGTGAACTTATACTCTACCAAAAAGGCAAGTGATGCTTCATACTTTTGTCCCATTACTTTCACTATGCATTAGTGATTTTTCTAAGTAAAACTTGCATGGAATTTTGCTAAGTATAAACCTTGCTATAGGAAAACCTAGTAGATGAAACCTTAGTAGAAATTTTCCTAAGTTAAGATTCCTACTACTATTAAGCTTAGCTTAGCTAATAGAAAACAAGGGAGGAATATATATCCATACTATGGAAAATTTCTAAGTCTGATGACTTGTGTTTTTGTTTAATAAAACAACTAAGTTAATGAATCACCTGGGTGGAATGGGACTTGAATGGTGGTTTTTGGTTGAGTGGTTACACAAGGCCCATGTTTATGGTTTACCTTGTGTATCACACTTGTGGATGGCCACCCAGGAACAAAGAGATTTGAGATGTCAAATGTTGAGAAGCTTCAAGTGCAGCCACTTGGCATTATGGGCTCTGCCTGGATCATATAGGTTGCAAGAACTTAGCCATATGGACAGTTCGTGGTAGAGTTTGATAGGTTGGAACGCGTCCATTTTTGGTCTAAGGGAAGGCTTCTGAAAGATCTTGTCTTGGTGAAACCAAGTCTTGTGGGGAAAGTGCACTACCTCTGCATAGTGTAAAATCTAAGTACTTAGCCATGTCCCTGGTAAAGGACAATTTGAGCATCAAGACATGGAAGCAATCAAGAATCTCATCATCCAAATTTCTAAGTTAAAAACTTGTGGTTGAACAAGGGTTAAAGGATCTTCAACCTTTGATTGGGAGAAATATTTTTTTATCAAGCAAAAACTTAGTGTTTTCAAATGTTAAGGAAAAATCTATTTTGAGCAATGCAAGCCTCAACTCCACTTATCCAATTGCATATAGATGATAGACTCCACCATACTACCATAGTATCACTTGCCAATACAATTCAAATGTATTGACCCTTGTGGCTATAACTTGTATGTTGCAGGTTTGATTGATTTAGTGAAGTGTGTTGAATAGGATTACAAAGTCTACAACCAACATGTCTGCCTGTGGCACCTTGAAGATGAAGGACCCCATGCTTATAGATATTCTGCTGCAATGTAATGTAATAGCCAAATGAGCTATGTAAGATGTAATAAAATTATGTTATTCCTGGTTATAAAGTTGTATTATGACCTTTGTTTCTTGATATTACATCTTAACTGTGGATGCTAGCTATTGATCCAGGGACTAGCATTGTAAACACAGTGGACTCTACCTTATTAAAGGTTGGGACTCTTACAAATGCTCTTAGTTTGACGAGCAGATACCAAAGTGATCCAGGAGTGGAACACTGGACAGCCGTAAAGAACATCCTAAAGTATTTAAATAGGACTAAAGAAATGTTCTTGGTCTATGGAGGTGATGAGCAACTCGTCGTAGAAGGTTACGTCGACGCTAGTTTCGACACCGACCCCGATGATTCTAAATCTCAGACAGGACACGGTTATATTTTGAATGGAGGAGCTGTGAGCTGAAGAAGCTGCAAGCAAAGCGTGATCGCGGGATCTACAGTAGAATCGGAATACATGGCTGCTTCAAAAGCGTCAAGTGAAGGAGTTTGGATCAGGAACTTCATCACTGAGCTTGGTGTGGTTCCAAGTGCCTTGGACCCACTGAAGATATTGTGCGACAACACTGGCGCCATAGCACTGGCTAAGGAACCAAGATATCATCCAAAGACCAAGCACATCAACCGCCGTTTTCGTATAATTCGAGATTATATAACAGATGGAGATCTGAATATTAGCAAAGTACATACAGATCTGAATGTCGCAGATCCGTTGACTAAACCTCTTCCACGAGCAAAACATGATCAGCACCTTAATGCCATGGGTGTTAGATTGTTGCCAGATGTAAACTAGATTATTGACTCTAGTGCAAGTGGGAGACTGTTGGAATTATGCCCTAGAGGCAATAATAAAGATGTTATTGTTATAATTCTTGTTCATTATAAAGTTTATATTCCATGATAGAATTGTATTAAGCGGAAACTTTGATACTTGTGTGGTTTATGAACAACACTGTGTCCCTAGTACGCCTCTATGCACTAGCTCATTGATTAATGATGGTTAAGGTTTCCTAACCATAGACATGAGTTGTCGATTAATAATGAGATCGTGTCATTAGGAGAATGACATGATGGATAAACCCAAATTAAGCAGAGCAATTAGATCGTGTCATCGTGTTCATATTTGCAAAGCTTTTTCCTATGTCAAATATTGTATTCCTTAGACCATGAGATAATGCAAATCCCTGGTATCGGAAGAAAGCTTTGAGGTCATCAAACGTCATCCTATGTGAGGGTGATCATAAAGGTGTCTCTCAGATGATCGGAAAGTACTTGTTGGGTTGTATGTATCGAGATGGAATTTGTCCCTCCCGAGTCGGAGAGATATACTTCGGGCCCACTCGGTAATCGATATCAACACCGCTTGCAAGCACGTGGTTAAGGAGTTAATCACAAAGTGATATCGGATTACGGAACGAGTAAAGTACTTGCCGTGAACGAGATTGAACTACGTATGCCGATACCAACGATCGAATCTCGGGCAAGTAAAATATCGCGTGACGAAGGGAATACATATATGGGATTAATTGAATCCTGGCATCGTGGTTCATCCGATATGATCATCGATGAATATGTGGGAGTCAATATGGGTTTCCAGATCCCGCTGTTGATTATTGATAAAAGATCATGTCTGCATATTCTCGAACCCGTAGGGTCACATACTTAACATGCTCGACGCTAGGATAGAATGGATAATTGGTTTATGAGTTTTTGTTCGGAGTCTCAGATGAGATCCAGGACATCACAAGAGGTTCCGGAATGGTCCGGAGAATAAGATTCATATAAAGGAAAGCAGTTTTGGGATTTCGGAATCGTTTCGGAGTATTCGGTATTGTACCGGAAGGTTCTAGAAGCTTCCGGAGTGGGACCAACGTGTCCCCACTTGTCGGAGGTCTGCGTGGGCCTAAGAGGGAGTGGCCTGGCCGCTTTGGTCCAGGGGCACAAGGCCCCATAGGACTAGCCGGCCAAACCCTAGGGGAAACCCTAGGGACCCTTCTAGAAGGAGGGGGAAACTTGCCCCCCACTCCAACCCTTGGGGTCGCCGCCCTAGGGCTTGGAGGAGGGGGCAAGGGGGCCGGCCAGCCCCCTATATAAGGTCGGCAGGGGCGCACCCCTCCCCCCACTCCTTCAACCCTAGCCGCCATCCTGCTGCCCTCCACCTCTCTCTCTCCCGATCGCAGAGGCGAAGCCCCGCCTTGAAACTCTCCACCATAGCACCACGCCGTCGTGCTGCAGATCCAATCCATCTCTCCACCCCACTTGCTGGACCAAGGAAGGAGGAGACATCGCGGCACCGTACGTGTGCATCTCTTGGAGGCGCCGTCACTTGCGGCATTGGATCGGATCGGATCGCGAGGAGGAGAAGGCTAGTTCGACTACATTACCCACGTTCTGTTGAACGTTTCCGCTGTGCAATTTCTTCAAGGGTATGAAGATCTCATCTATCTATCTCATTGATTGCATCTCCTAGATTAGATCTTGGCTTTCTTGTTCGCATCCGTAGAATTTTTTTGATTTACTATGCTGCGAAACCCTTCACCAAGGCCCCTCATAGATGGCCTTTTGTTTCCCGGAAGCTTACAAAAAGGTGAAGAGAAAAATATTGTCACCCAACTCCTTACATTTTATTCCCTTCAAAGGACACCAGATCCTCCCCAGAGCCACCCGCATCCCCTCCAGGTATGGAGGTTTTTCTAACAACAGTTTCCCCACGGCATGTAGGAATCCTTCATGCTCCACCGACCGAACGCTCATCCCAATCCACAGACCCCTGCTCTCCGTCACCGACAGGCTCATATTCTTTATCAAACCCCGACTTTCTCCATCACAGCTCTCTGATCGAAGGTCATGAGCCAGGCCTCGAACCCTAACTAGGTGGTGATATTTTACAATAGCACGCCCTGGGAGCACACGAAGGCTATGGTGGAAAAGGTGAGCGATGGAGATTGGAGCGACTCTGATGAACCGATCTCAACTCCCATCCCTCTGATCACCAAGAGCGAGGAAGCAACGAGCAGCCCCGGCCCAGATCCCAATCGCCAACCGAATCGACCGTAAATTATGGAGCACCAACTGTCACCACTGGGACGGACCTTATGGTGAATTAATTCTTCTACGGGTTGTGTTGGTGGTGGAGTTTAGCTCGGTTCTTTGGGGTTGTGTGTCCGTCTTCATCGGGTTTTTGCATGGTTATCCTCTAATCAATTTTGTTGTTGTAGGGTTTTTGGCCTAGTTGTCCTTATAAACCGATAAATGTAAGTACTCCCTCCATCCTAAAATAGATGTCTTAGGTTTTTTAAAATTTGAACTAAATAGTGTCTAGATTCATCCTAATTTTGACAAATTTAAGACATCTATTTTGGATGGAGGGAGTATTATTCTTAATAATTTTGGAGGAACGCCAACCCTCTCGACAAGGTTCCTTAGAAAAATGTCATATGGCATGGCCGATAATTAGAAGCAGCGAGCAAGCACCTTCATATGCCTCTCCTAGCAGTCTCTCAGCCTCTTTAACACTAGAGTCATCTTCTTAGTCATATATGTGCCTCTCATATAATTCCCTTAGTTTTCATGGTCTTCTGGGGTTGTCTCTAGAGATCTACTGGAGCTAAACCCAAATCTCAGCTATGAGTGGAATAAAAACTGTAACTGAAGCGTTATGTTGTGTAAAACACCGGCAAACCTCGGTGACTGAACTTCTAGATTTCAAGTTTCTCTCTTTAGCATGGTCCATTAACTCAAAAGATCATTTTACTTGATTTTTACAATCTAGTACTTGAACAGTTCCATTAACTCAAAAGTATCACCATTAATGAATTTTTTTTACACTACTCGCACTCATTTTTTGTTTATAAATTTTCTTTATCGCCATCAAGAGCGTTGGTAGTCCTAACTCACAAAAGTATTCTAGGCAACTTGGTCAAGAGAATGCCAAGCACTAGCTTTTGTTATTACTACTCCCTCTGCCCCAAAATAAGTGACACGATTTTATCTATGCACGGGTGTATCTAGACACATTTAACTATCTAGACGATACATGTATATCTAAACAACCGCGGCACTTATTTTAGGACTAAGAGAATATACTATTTGTGTCTCATAATCGTTTATCATGCTTTATGGTGGAAATTGTGCTCCCTATATAAGCATATTTATAATATGGAAGACTAAACATGCCATACTGAACTCCCATGAAAAATAATTCTTACACTTGCAACTCGACAAACCTATAGCACTGCACTTTATTACAAATGGTCGTATTAACATAAGGCTTCGTATAATGGCCGGTTTGACTTTTTTTTAGAAAAGAGCATATATTAATATCAGAAGATATCAACTACACCCATCCTCTGCAATAACGCATTGCCCTAGCGGCCACACAGATGCACACAACCAAAAAAAGGAAGAAGAATTTCAAAAAAGAAAAGTCCCACTACAGTGACTCATTCATTGAAACAACAGTACTACCACCACCAAGACAGCACCAGAAGTCCAGCTTCTCCAAAAACGACGCCTTTAAGAAGGGAACAGTGCACAAACACCGTCATCGCCTGATCAAAGATCTAGGTTTTCATCCTGAAGGAAGTCCACACTTTCAAAACAATACCTTCAACAAGGCCATTGCCAGACACAACCAATTAAGGCCAGACCTTGGGTTTTCACCCTGAGAGGTATGACCATGAACCTCTCCTGTGCAGTCGCCCACTTACATGCCACTGCTCCATTTCACAAGTCACCTAGCCAATTCCTCTTCACCACCCAGATTCGAACCACCATTGTCTGTCCTCAGATCTCGGTATCAATGACTTTCTCTGTCAGCACCATGGAATGAGAACATGTGCCATGATAATAACAGCCAACAAAGCTTCAAAGCACACCCTCTGAAACCAAACGGTCAGGGTAAAACATGGGTGCGTATGACTGAATTCAATCCTTCCAACAAACTCACGGCACGATAGCACTTATGGAGTTCACCGACAGAGCCTTCCGGAACATGACATAGAAACCAGATCAATGGAGACCAACATCCGGCAGATCATAGTCTTGGCTTGAGAGGGCTCTAGGACCACCTCCTTTATTGAAACCGAGCCAGCAGCCCCCATGCCACCCGCCAGAAACTAACAGGATCCGCCTCAAGACGGCAAGACCACCCGGCCGACCATTCCGACGGAGAAGGAGGCCACCACCACCATGCTGGGGGCAGATGCCCCAAGCACCCTAGTGTCATGGACAAGGCCCAGGTCGCCTAGGTGTCGGCGTCGAGGCCAACGGACGGGACAGATCGCGGCTAGGCCCAGATCCCCGCCTCCGCCTGCCGTCATCTGGACCGAGAATCACCGGCCGTCGCTCGCCACAACACCACCTCCAAACCAGCCGGGACGGACGCTGCCGCCTTCCCGCCAGATCGCGATCAGGGACGCCGCCACCACCGCCACGTCCCCAGGTCCTTGCCTGGCGACGATCCGGGTGACATCGGCGGGGAGGAGAGACCACGAGAGGGAGGGCTCGGCGGGGGGATACTACTTTGCGGCCTAAAATTTTGCAGTCGAAGGCAACACGGGGCCCGAGTTGCGTGTAATCACCGCGATTCGAAAATTTCGAGGGGTAATTACCGAGAGGGGCATTTCGAGTGAATGGTGGCCAAACCAAATATTTTCAAATCTTAGTTGTTATGTTAGGATATTCTGTTACATTAGTACCTGTCATGCCCCTGTTGTGCCCCTTCTAAGTCATCGTCCACGTGTCGCATGGGCAAATCCATTTCTGTACTTTCCTAACCCCCGACACTGAATCCGACGGCGGCGGCCCTTTTTCTCCCTCTCCCTACACTGAATCCGGTTTGGCGGCGGCGACGGTCGTTTTTCTGTACATTCCCCGCCCCCTCCCCCTCCCACCCACCCACACTGAATCCGGAGGCGACATGTCAAGCGAGGCCAAGGTGGTAGCTATGTCGGGGACTAATTCGGCTTCGTCGGAGCCAGTGTCTCGGGCACAACGCCAGACAAGCGAAGCAGCGGTGGGGTCTGCAGCCCAGGTTAGCGAGGAGGTCAGCCAGAAGTTTGCTAATAGGGTACCTACAAGAGATGGGTTGAAGAGAAAATCTAGGCCGGCGGCGGAGTGTTCGGCTGCAGTGCGGGGTCGTGCAACCTAGATCTCGAAGAAAATCACCTGGGAGAAGAGCGAGAGGTGAATTTTTCTTATCTGTGCCTTGTCTTGCAAATAGATTAGTTACTGCAAAGTAGTGTCGAATGAACTGAAAGGTCCCCTTTTTAATAAAATTAGGAACAACTTCGTTGCAGCGGACCTATATGAGTACACGGTTCATGTCCGCCAGTACACTGCAAAACTAGATTTTGGTTGTGAGAGGGTTGTGAGAGGGTTGTGAGAGGGTTGTGTTCAGGCAGGATGTGCGTCTGCTTGTCAACTACAAAGAGGTTGTGTCTGTTTCACAGCTGATAGATATGCTTCATTCTAGAATTCCTTGGGGATCCAGACAGAGGGAAAAATTGGTGTGGTGTAACATGAGTGATACCTATGATATAACATTCCAGTGATAAAATCACTTGCTTGCAAGCTAACTAATGTGATATCACCGAGAGGGCCCAGAGTATATCTCTTTGTCATCGGGATGGCAAATTCCACTATTGATCCATGAGCCTCAACATAATACCTTCATAGCACTGAACCCATATTTATAATCACCCTGTTACGATGTGACGTTTGATGTTATCAAGATACTCTTCCGGTGTTAGTGATTGACATGATCTCATGGTCTAAGGACTAAGATTACTTCGCATGATGTTATAGCAATATAAACATAATGACCTTGATCATAATGTTGTACTTTGAATGAATGTTCATCACATCATTCCAACAATGCTGTGACCTCGTTATTAACAACATCCAATGTCCATAATCAGGAAACCTTTGATCATCTTGTTAATCAACGAGCTAGTTTATAAGAGAGGCATAACTAGGAACTTTCTTTTTGTTTATTAAACACACATGTATTAACGTTTCCATATTAATACAATAATAACATGCAAAATAAACATTTATCATAAATAAGAAATCCGATAATAACCACTTTATTATTGCCTCTCAGGCATATTCCCTTCAAGATAAACAAAGAAATAAGGAGTTGCTCCAAGATTGCTTAATTGCACGATATGTATAAATTACAAAAGCAGTGGAGCATGAACTGAGATTCCTGCCCCCACCCCCTACTCTGAATCTGAATTGGGCATTGTTGTTGGCTCCCCGTTCTCCTTGTTTGGACGCTTGGGCACGGTGAGACCTCGGCCCATGTCCTCCTTCATCTGTCTCAATGCATCCAGGCAACAGTCCATGTCATTGTAGGCTTCGATGCCAGCCTTTGCTTCGATGATGTGTTCTCTGTGTGTCTCGGTGGCATCGTCCAGCAGGAGGACACATCTATCTTGGCGATTCTTCTTGTCACGCAAGATCTTCGTAATTAAGTTGATGGCCAGGTCTTGTTTGGACAAGTTGTGTGCGATCAACTTTTGTAGCTTGTCGACCACCCTATGCAGCTCGTCGCGCTCTGCTTTGAGCCACCTGATGGTAAGTGGAAAATCAAGCGTGATCTCCTTCTACAGAGACAAATGACTTCGAAGGAGATAATTAGCCTGGGTTAGGGAGCGTTCACCCTGCAGTTGGTTGTCTATCTTGGCATTGATCGCGGGCACCTTGTCATGGCAATCGGCCTTCGCTTGCTGCATCTTTCATGTTATTTAAAATAGGCACTCTATAATTGTACTGCATGTTCCAGGGAAGCACAATATTCAAGTCACAAAAACCCCAAATGTGTCTACAAAGATTGAGCATGGTCCCTACTTGGAGGCTACTTGCGGGCAGACATGATAATATTTCCATATTTAGAATCTCAAAAATAAAACCAAATGCATGTCGGGATTTCATACCTCGGTGAGCCGGGGAACATTGCCGAATGGGTCCTGCGCTGTCGCCGCCATCGCGCTGGTTTTAGGATCCACGACCATCCTGGAATATGTAGCAGAGTAAGAGGAAGAAGGAGGAGAAGAAGAAGAAGATTGTACCAGGAGGAGCCCTGGACTGCTGCAACATTCAGCACCGCTGCCGCCATTATGCTGCTTTCAGGGTTCACAACCGCCCTGGAATATGTAGCATAGTACTGGGAGGAGCCCTGGCCTACTACAACATGCAGCACCGCCGCCGCCATCGTGCTGCTTTCAGGGTCCACGGCCGACCTGGAATATGTAGCATAGTAATAAGAAGAGAAGAAGAAGACTGTACCGGGAGGAGCCCTGGCCTGCTGCAACATGCAGCGCCGCCGCCGCCATCGTGCTGCTTTCAGGGTCCACAGCCGCCTTGGAATATGTAGCATATTAATAATAATAATAATAATAATAAGAAGAAGAAGAAGAAGAAGAAGACATGGAAGAAGAAGAAGACTGTATCGGGAGGAGCCCTGGCCTGCTGCAACATGCAGCGCCGCCACCGCCATCGTGCTGCTTTCATGGTCCACGGCCGCCCTGGAATATGTAGCATAGTAATAAGAAGAAGAATAAGAAGTAGACATAGAAGAAAAGAAGATCAGACCGAGGAGCCCTACTTCTTTGCAACATGCAACGCCATCGTCTTTGCTTCGTGGTCCAACCGCCTGGAATATGTAGCATAGTAATAAGAAGAAGAATAAGAAGTAGACATAGAAGAAGACTATACCGGGAGGATCCCTGTCCTGCTACAACATGCAGCACCGCCACCACTGCCATCATGCTGCTTTCAAGGTCCATGGCTGCCCTGGAATATGCAGCATCATAATAAGAAGAAGAATAAGAAGTAGACATAGAAGAAGAAGAAAACAGATAAGAAGAACAAGACTGTACCGAGAGCGGTAGGAGCCCCAGCATGCTGGAACATTCAGCGCCATTGCTAGGAGAGATTGGGTTTCTGTGCGAGAGGGGACTGAGCAGCTGGTTGAGAAGTAAGTCCAAGGCGGCGATTTCTCTCCATTCTCTCCATGTGCATGGTCGATCTGCCTCTGCCTCTGCCTCTCCTGCGGGGAGCCATGGCTAATGCAGATGGAGGAAGGTGGGGGCAGGAGGAAGAAGAAAGTGATGTGCAGGGGAGAATGGTCAAAGAGTCCAGTCCGTGGGATAGTCTTATAAAAGACCACAGTCTACTCCGGTGCTATCTCAACCTACATCCACTGTTCATTAGTTAATTGATGGCCTATGTTGCTTCCTTCTCAAAGAAGCATGACTGGCAGAACCAGTGAATAAAACCCCAAATTCCACATAATGGGACTCGATTGGACTGGCTTTAATGAGATGGACGGTTCAGCGGGGGCTTCGGTGTGCGCCACCTAGTTTCCCGTGGATATGGGTGGGACTACGAGGGAGGAAGTAATTACGGGCTGCACGTCCAGCATGCGTGCATGCTCAAGGGGTTGTCACAACGAGCCTAACTACTGCATGGACAGAACATTATGGAGCGTTCAACTCCACGTCGACATGCACGCACTGGACACTTTCTGATGCTGTCACACGGCGCATTTTGTGGTTTGTTATGTGACAACACTCCTAGTGCGTAGATATTTTACGATGTAGGACAATTTTTACGTGACTAGACTATGATATGCTCCTGGAGCCCTAGGATCGGCACCCAACTCTGCGTACCTGCCATCGCATATTTACAAACAACTTCCTCGTGCGGCATGGAATCGTGTCGTGGTAGTGGCAGATCCTTCCCGGTGGCTGACCGTCCTGCGTCACCTGCTCGTCGCGGCATCATTTGTGCACGCTGGCACCCATCTGTGGCACCACGAAGTGTCTATCCGCGCCTGGATCCATCGACATCGGCGCTCAAGGACACCATGACGTCGAAGCTTGTCATACCCGCCACACCCGAGAAGCGCGTTGCATCGGCAGCCAAGACGGTGGAGCGCCGAAGGAAAGCATGCGAGACCACCATGAAGAAGGGCAGGAGGAATAGAGGAGCCAGCGATGAAGACGACTCCGACTCGGGCAAGGAGGAGGCGTTCATGGAGAATTTGGAGCCAGAAGCGGAGGAGAGTGACGTCGACCCGTGGGACTACGAGGAGGAGGAGGAATCCAACCAGGAGAGGGCGCGTATATACGAGGAGGGAGTTGCCGAAGAGTCATCGGAGGACACCGCCGCCGCCACCGACAACGACGACGAGAAATTTTCTGTTATTAGTATTGTTATTATTACATATTTAACTGCCACGTCCTGCATTGTAATTGTTGTAACTACCATGTCGTGTGTAATAATACTAGGATGTTGCTACTATAACAATTTCGTGTGGCCGTTGGATCAAAGAGGATCAACGGTTGGCTGGCACGATCCGTTTGACAACTGTCTGACCAATCAGGGCGTGTTGCTTTCTGCGTGAGCTATAGTAAGGGCTTTTCTGAGTATTCATGACTAGCATAGAGGGAAAATCTGAGTAAACATGGCTTCCAACCCTAGATCCCCCCTCGCTTCCAGAACATGGAACCACTCCATGGATTGAGCCCAAACCCGGCACCTAGCTCCCTCTCGGCATCGCAAGCGAATTTTCCAACAAGAGATTTCTTGGTGCTTTGGATAAATCTCCACTTCCATTTTCTGGACCCAAAAAACCGGCGTTTTCCCAAAGGAGGTGCAAGATTAGGGCGCGAGGCAATTTCCACGCATGCTACACCATGGTGCATGGCCATTCCCGGGAGGTGGGTATTTATCTCGTGTTGCGGGTATGTAGTGTATTTTTCTGAGTTACGGCCCGATAAATGCGGTTTCTAACTGTATGTACCCTATAAGACACTCTCAATTTTTGGGGGAAAATGGTTTGGGGTGCCCCATGGGGTACCTAGGCTGGATGCATGCCTGGGTCCAAGATTGCACCGACTGTCGCGTTGCCGCGCCCGCCTGCGGGTTTCGCCGTTTTCTTGGGTAGCACCAAACAAACTCTAAAAAAACATGAAAACGGCTCATGGAGCCCTTTCATGTGACCCACTACCATCATAAATATCATAGGCAGGGCATACCAGTTTATCTGGCACCCAAGGCACCACCAGGATGTCTATCGACTGTGAGTAAACATGGCTTACAACCCTAGATCCCCCTCGCTACCTAGAACATGGAACCACTCCATGGATTGAGCCCAAACCCGGCACCTAGCTCCCTCTCAGCATCGCAAGCGACTTCTCCAACTAGAGAATTCATCATGCTTTTGTAAACATGGCTTCCAACCCTAGATCCCCCCCCCCCCTCGTTGCCCAGAACATGGAACCACTCCATGGATTGAGCCCAAACCCGGCACCTAGCTCCCACTCGGCATCGAAAGCAACTTCTCCAACTAGAGATTGTGTGCTGCTTTGGAGAAATCTCCACTTTCCATTTCCAGACCCGGAAAACCGGCGTTTTCCCAAAGGAGGAGCAAGATTAGGACGCGCCCAAGGAAATTTCTACGCATGCTACACCATGGTGCATGGCCATTCCCAGGAGGTGGGTATTTATGGTGCGGGCATGTACTGTATTTTTTTCGAGTTATGGCCCGGTAAATGTGGTTTTTAACTGTATGTACCCTATAAGACACTCTCAATTCTCGGGGAAAATGGTCTGGGGTTCCCATGGGGTACCTAGGTTGGATGCATGCCTGGGTCCAAGATTGCATCGACCGTCGTGTTGCCGCGCCCGCCAGCGGGTTTTGCCGTTTTCTTGGGCACCACCAAACAAAATCTAAAAAAACAAAAAAAACATGAAAACGGATCCTGGAGCCCTTGCATGTGACTCACTTCCCTTATAAATATCATAGGCAGGGCATACCAGGTCATCTGGCACCCAAGGCACCACCAGGATGTCTATCGAGTGTGAGTATATATGGCTTCCAACCCTAGATCCCCCTCCCTCGCTGCCCAGAACATGGAACCACTCCATGGATTGAGCCCAAACCCGGCACCTAGCGCCCTCTCGGCATCGCAAGCGACTTCTCCAACTAGAGATTTCGTGGTGCTTTCGACAAATCTCCACTATCCATTTTCTGGACCCGGAAAACCGGCGTTTTCCCAAAGGAGGTGCAAGATTAGGGCACGCCCATGGGCCCGAGGAAATTTCCACGCATGCTACACCATGGTGCATGGCCATTCCCGGGAGGTGGATATTTATCTCGTGGTGCAGGCATGTACTGTATTTTTTCCGAGTTACGGCCCGGTAAATGCGGTTTCTAACTGTATGTACCTTATAAGACACTCTCAATTTTCAGGGAAAAATGTTTTGGGGTGCCCCATAGGGCACCTAGGCTGGATGCATGCCTGGGTCCAAGATTGCACCGACCGTCGCCTTGCCGCTCCCGCCGGCGGGTTTCGCTGTTTTCTTGGATAGCACCAAAAAAAATCTAAAAAACAAAAAAACGTGAAAATGGTTCCTGGAGCCCTTGCATGTGACCCACTGCCCTCATAAATATCATATGCAGGGCATACCAGGTCATCTGGCACCCAAGGAACCACCAGGATTTCTATTGAGTGTTAGTAAACATGGCTTCCAACCCTAGATCCCCCACCTCGCTGCCCAGAACATGGAACCACTCCATGGATTGAGACCAAACTCGACACCTAGCTCCCACTCGGCATCGCAAGCGACTTCTCCAACTAGAGATTTTGTGCTGCTTTGGAGAAATCTCCACTTTCCATTTTCTGGACCCGAAAACCGGCGTTTTCCCAAAGGAGGTGCAAGATTAGGGCACACCCATGGTCCCGAGGCAATTTCCACGCATGCTACACCATGGTGCATGGCCATTCCCAAGAGGTGGGTATTTATCTCATGGTGCGGGCATGTACTGTATTTTTCCGAGTTACTGCCAGCTAAATGTGGATTCTAACTTTATGTACCCTATAAGACACTCTCAATTTTTGGCGAAAAATGGTTTGGGGTGCCCCATGGAGTACCTAGGCTGGATGCATGCCTAGGTCCAAGATTGAACCGACCGTCGCGTTTCCACGCCCGCTGGCGGGTTTCGCTGTTTTCTTGGGCAGCACCAAATAAAATCTAAAAAAACAAAAAAATACATGAAAATGGCTCCTAGAACCCTTGCATGTGACTCAGTGTCCTCATAAATATCATAGGCAGGGCATACCAGGTCATCTGGCACCCAAGGCACCACCAGGATGTCTATCGAGTGTGAGTAAATATGGCTTCCAACCCTAGATCCCCCCCCCCCCTCGCTGCCTAGAACATGGAACCACTCCGTGGATTGAGCCCAAACCCGGCACCTGGATCCCTCTCCGCATCGCAAGCGACTTCTCCAACAAGAGATTTCGTGGTGCTTTGGAGAAATCTCCACTTTCCATTTTCTGGATCCGAAAACCCGGCGTTTTCCCAAAGGAGGTGCAAGATTAGGGCGCACCCATGGGCCCGAGGCAATTTCCACTCATGCTACACCATGGTGCATGGCCATTCCCAGGAGGTGGGTATTTATCTCGTGGTGCGGGCATGTAGTTTATTTTTTCTGAGTTACGACCCGGTAAATGCGGTTTCTAACTTTATGTACCCTATAAGACACTCTCAATTTTTGGGAAAAAATGGTTTGGGTGCCCCATGGGGTACCTAGGCTGGATGCATGCCTGGGTCCAAGATTGCATCGACCGTCGCGTTGCCGCTCCCACCTGCGGGTTTCACCATTTTCTTGGGCAGCACCAAACAAAATCTAAAAAAACCAGAAAAATGTGAAAACGGCTCCTGGAGTCCTTGCATGTGACCCACTGCCCTAATAAATATCATAGGCAGGGCATACCAGGTCATGTGGCATCAAAGGCACCACCAGGATGTCTATCGAGAGTGAGTGAACATGGCTTCCAACCCTAGACCCCCCTCGCTGCCCAGAACATGGAACCACTCCATGGATTGAGCCCAAACCCAGCACCTAGCTCCCACTCGGCATCGCAAGCGACTTCTCCAACTAGAGATTTTGTGGTGCTTTGGAGAAATCTCCACTTTCCATTTTCTGGTCCCGCAAACCGGCGTTTTCCCAAAGGAGGTGCAAGATTAGGGCACGCCCATGGGCCCGAGGCAATTTCCACGCATGCTACACCATGGTGCATGGCCATTCCCAGGAGGTGGGTATTTATCTCGTGGTGCAGGCATGTACTGTATTTTTTTCCGAGTTACGGCACGCTAAATGTGGTTCCTAACTGTATGTACCCTATAAGACACTCTCAATTTTCGGGGAAAAATGGTTTGGGGTGCCCCATGGGGTACCTAGGCTGGATGCATGCCTAGGTCCAAGATTGCACCGACCGTCGCGTTGCCGCGCCCGCCGGCGGGTTTTGCCGTTTTCTTGGGCAGAACCAAAAAAAATCTAAAAAAACAAAAAAACATGAAAACGGCTCCTGGAACCCTTGCATGTGACTCACTGCCCTCATAAATATCATAGGCAGGGCATACCAGGTCATCTGGCACCCATGGCACCACCAAGATGTCTATCGAGTGTGAGTAAACATGGCTTCCAACCCTAGATCCCCCCTCGCTGCCTAGAACATGGAAGCACTCCATGGATTGA
This sequence comes from Avena longiglumis, assembly GCA_030063025.1. NCBI lineage: Eukaryota > Viridiplantae > Streptophyta > Magnoliopsida > Poales > Poaceae > Avena > Avena longiglumis. Next base: position 413,901,807 of record CP125975.1, on the reverse strand, counting down.
GCTCAAACCCGGCACCTAGCTCCCTCTCGGCATCGCAAGCGACTTCTCCAACTAGAGATTTCGTGGTGCTTTGGAGAAATCTCCACTTTCCATTTTATGGACCCAAAAAAACCGGCGTTTTCCCAAAGGAGGTGCAAGATTAGGGCACGCCCATGGGCCCGAGGCAATTTACACTCATGCTACACCATGGTGCATGGCCATTCCTAGGAGGTGGGTATTTATCGGGCATGTACTGTATTTTTTCCGAGTTACGGCCCTGTAAATGCGGTTCCTAACTGTATGTACCCTATAAGACACTCTCAATTTTTGGGGAAAAATGGTATGGGGTGCCCCATGGGGTACCAAGGCTGGATGCATGCCTAGGTCCAAGATTGCACCGACCATCACGTTGCCGCGCCCACTGGCAGGTTTCGCCGTTTTCTTGGGCAGCACCAAACAAAATCTAAGACAAAACAAAACGTGAAAACGGCTCTTGGAGCCCTTGCATGTGACCCACTGCCCTCATAAATATCATAGGCAGGGCATACCAGGTCATCTGGCACCCAAGGCACCACCAGGATGTCTATCGAGTGTGAGTAAACATGGCTTCCAACCCTAGATCCCCCCTCGCTGCCCAGAACATGGAACCACTCCATGGATTGAGCCCAAACCCGGCACCTAGCTCCCTCTCGGAATTGCAAGCGACTTCTCCAACTAGAGATTTCATGGTGCTTTGGAGAAATCTCCACTTTCCATTTTCTGGACCCGAAAATCCGGAGTTTTTCCAAATGAGGTGCAAGATTAGGGCCTTCTAGACCCCCCCCCCCCCAGGGCTAGGTTGATTCTGCGTCCCAATTGTTAGGCACTGTTGTATTGGGGAGAATGGATGATAAGGGTCATGCTTTGCAATAGCGATCCACAAGTAGGCATTTCTGCGTCCCTATTGGCCTTGGCGACCACCAGCGGGCCTACCTCCTTGACTTTATAAACGTGACCATATGGCCGAAGATCAAACCACGTTCGTTCCCTTCAACTCGCGTCAGCACTAGCGTCGAATCCTACCTGAAGAAACGGCCTATTTCCATGGAGAGTCCCCGTCTCAGCTTGCATAAGACCGAGATGTTCACCCAGTACGACATACTCGCGTCGCCGCTTGCGAGGCTACCGGTCGGCTATGAGCTCAGCTACGCCGGGGTGCCTGTGGCGCCGCTCCTGTGTGGCATTGCGATGTCGAGGCAGATCGAGGAGCGTCGCCGCCAGCTGCCGAAACAGAAGAGGGCAATGGACAGATATGCGCGCACCAGCGCGTACTGGCCAAGGTGCTTCAAGAAGGAGCAGGAGGCGTTGATTTAGATTCGCAGAGCTCGCCGTTCGGAGATACACCTGGATCTGCGCAACCCCGAAGGAAGGCAGCGCTTCTGGACAGTGCCTGGGTGTATGCCCTCCACCGTTATCGATGTTGCGCGCCATGCAACACTCATGAAGAGGAACGCCGTCGGGCTCGTCCTCATCGATTCAGACTCGGAAGAGGCGGACGGCGACATGGAGGACGTCGTGCACGACGAAGACAGCAGGAGTGGCATAGTCGATTAGGGTTACTTGAGCCTAAATTTAATCTATGTACGGTAGCTTTAATTACCTGTTCAGTTAGAATTGCCAAGTTGTAAGAGCGTGTACATCGTTGTTTGTGTCTAGCCTTTTTCCTCTTATAGAGCATCAATACCCCTGACGTTGCCAATGCGACGTCGCTAACAAAGACGAGGCGATGCTGATGGGATGGTATGCTGTCTCTGCTCCCAGCACTTGATGGCACATTCATAATTTTGGTGTGCGTTAGACGAGAAGGAGACGCGCGTATCTGTAAAATATCTGCTCCCCGCTTGCTAGTCCAGTTGGCGTCCTCGATACAGCTGCGCTCTGCAGAAGACCGACGAGGCAACACGCAAACACCCCTCGATCAAAGAGCCTCCCATCTTCTCCATCTACTGCACACTTCATTCTCGCCTGCAGAATCGGTTCTTGTAGGCCGCCATCACTCTCCTCCAAGAAACCCCAACAATAATGAATCCACCATCGCCCCCAGTTCATCCGGACTCAATAGCGGATTCGATGCACAAGATTCAGTATGGTGGCTAGAGCAAGTTCGGGGACGATGACTTCGGAGAAATAGCTATGCATATGGACACTACTAGCGCCGTCAGGCTGGCCGCATGCTCCAAGGAGTTGCATCGCCAAGTCGCTGGTGGAAAAGGTAGCAGATGCCCCAACGACGGTTGTGGGACATTGGTCGCCTTCCATGACTTCCTCAACCACAAGATGGCGTGCCCGAACGGTCCATGCTACTTCCCTGAGCCTGGCTACAAGTTCGCCGCCCCGCCCACAGTGCTCCTCGCCCACCTCGAAAAATCCCACTCGATGGAAGTGCACAGTTTCCACTACGGTGTGGAACACAGGTACATCTCTCAGCCTTTGCTGGCACTGGGCTCATGGAGAGTAGAGACCGTCGGATCCAGGGACGATGGTACAGTGTTCGCCATGCGATTTGACATGCTCCACTCTAGCCTCGCCATATCCGTCGAGTGCGTCAGGTCGGCGACATGCAAGTTTCCGCGGTACATGGTGGAGTTGCACTTATATAAACCTTCAATGATGGAAGGGAACCAGGAGGAGTTCACCGAATATAGCCTGTTTTTTTAGCCGAAGAGCAGCGCGTCGCCGGCTGCCGCCAGGATGACTAAAGATTTATAGAATTTTCTAATTAATAAACATGATAGGTTCATCCTGGATTACTCATTCTGCATCCACAAGGTGGTAGATGACAGATATGATGGTCTTGATTCTGATGATTTGCCTTTCAAATTTGGGATTAGATATTGATGTTGATTCTAGTCGACCAAAGTTTTAAGAGATGACACAAGAACTGGTTCTATATGTACTGCTATTGTGTTTCAGTGTCTGTATTGTTGAATAGTTCACTTTGAATCCATCATACACACATTTCTTCTAATGAGAGGATGACATTTGGGTCCAGATGCGTGATTAAACGACAGCACAATCAAGTTCAGAACAAGGTAGGGTAGCTGACAAGTGGGGTCACATTCAGGTCCCCCATGGTGTGGGGCCGGCTTGTTGGGAATGCGTTTTGGGGGATGTGGTGTGGGACCATGTGGGGCGCGTATGGTAGTTACGTGCGCCCTGTCGCCTAAATTGGAAGATTTCTTTTTTGTTATTTTTATGATTGGCCTTTTTAAGAGCGCATTTTTCCCTTTATGTCGCTAACAATTGTTATTTTTGCCCAAAAAGGCAGCGCATCTAGAGCAGCTTCTCTCTTCATTCATGGTTCCTTTTGGCCCTCGTATTTTCCCAATCTGGCAGCAAATCTAACCAGCACCATAAATATATAGATGAACAGGGCAGATGTAGATAAAGCCGCTAATAAAGGATTATATAGTACGATACTTAAACCAGGTTAAACAGTTAGGTTGCTCAGCAGCAGCTTACAAGTTCAACACATACAACAAAACAAAAGAAGCTGATTTACAGCAGCAGTAGCATCAGCACAGGATCAGTGGCCCCTCATGGCCTGCGCTAGGAGGGCCTCTGCCTCCTCCCTGTGGAGCTTCCTCCACTTCATGCTGCCAGTCCCTTGACCTTGGGTGCCTTGGGCTTGATCGGGGGCATGCGACCCTCCTCGATGGCCACCTTCTGGAGGTTGCGGAGGTGAAAACCGAGCTCCTTGTGCTGGGCTCTGAAGGTGTTGGCGTTCTTTGACGGGCCGCAGGTCTTCACGTCCTCGGCATTCATCACGAGGGAGTTGAAGTTGGTGGCGAGGCTCCTGGTGCAGAAGGGGAACCTGTAGATGTCACCGGCGAAGAAGCCGTTGAACTGGCCGGACTTTAGCTTCCTCAGCACCTGACGAGTCTTGGTGTCCATGGACTCGTCGTATCTACAGACGTCGCTGCTATCCACCTATTACAAAAAACATTATCATGCAATAAGGACATGATTGAGATACCGTGATTATCGGGATTGATTACTTGCATAAATTAACCGATTGAGATCCCCTGATTATTCCCCAGTCCCCAAATCTCAAACCAAATCGATTACTGATCCCAACTAAATATCGGTGCTAGTACTGATCCCAACTACAGATCAGTGCTAGTACTGATCCCAACTACAGATCGGTGCTAGTACTGATCTCAACTAGGGGCATTCATCAAAATACAAGATCTAACACAAGAGGATTAGCTACTGTAAAAATACCTAGCATCCACCAATTAGCCGAGCCCTAATAACACACGATCTAGCATCCAACGATGGGAACGGGGGGAAAATAGAGGAAGGGGAGAAAACCCTAGTTACCTCGAACCATGGGTCGGCTAAGCTGGTGTCGAAGGGGTTATCTGGCCTGATGTAATCGTTCTCCCCGTAGGGGTCCTAGCCGTGAGGGCCTATACGGGGACGGGGGCCTCCTCGTCGGGTGGCTACGGCTGAAGAAGGGATGGGGGTCTGGACGGGGATGGTGGCTACCTTCAATGCCTCGACAGGGGATAGTGCGGGTACGGGGGCCTCCTCGCCGGTCGCCTTGGAGGGGACAATGGCCACTGCGCCGTTCTTATCCATCACCGGCGTGGTTGGGGTTTTCTTGGGGGTTTGCAGAAGGTGATGGGAAAGTGGAGATGGTTGCGTGAATGAGTGAGACTGAGGAGGCCTCTATAAAGGTGAAGGGAGGAGACGTTTCGTTGCACCACCGTGCACCGCATAACCGCGTGCTCTACTGCACCATGCACGGTCACACGCGTCCGCTACCGCCTCGTGCACCGCAACATGTGTACCGTGCGTCACATTTTCTCCTTCGTGTCTAACTTTGGCCACTTAGTTGTGCTCAGTTATACCCTCGAGTGTAGCACTGGCAGTTTGGTTGTACTCAATTTTGCCCTCTAGTACTAACACTTCCTTGTGCAATATACTCACTTTTACCCTCTGGTGGCTGGTCAACAGAGAGTCAACGAATGGGTTTTAGCTAGCTAACTGAGTCATTGTATGAACAACAAATTCAAAAATATCAAAACATAGTGGCGTCTACCTAGGGAGTCTTATTATGTGACCTGCCACCATAATAAATGTATATAAATCAAGTTTTAACCTAAATCACCACTTCTCAAATCACCTACTATCTATGAAGGTTCATGGCTTTCTACTCAAGCCTCTCCCCAAAACATCCCTCCTCAAAACATAATTTGTCTGAATGAGGCAATAATTGTCAAACAGATGTATATTTGAATTTCATGGCTTACATTAAGAGTTGTATAATTTTTCAATTTGAAAGTGTTTAAGAGTAGTGTCAATTATAAACACTCTTTTACATTAAGAGTTGTATAATTTTTCAATTTGAAAGTGTTCAAGAGTAGTGTCAATTATAAACACTCTTTTACATTAAGAGTTGTATAATTTTTTTAAATTTGAAAGTGTTCAAGAATTGTTTCAATTATAAACACTCTTGTACATTAAGAGTTGTATAATTTTTTTAATTTGAAAGTGTTCAAGAGTACTGTCAATTATAAACACTCTTTTACATTAAGAGTTGTATAATTTTTTCAATTTGAAAGTGTTCAAGAGTTGTGTCAATTATAAACACTCTTTTACATTAAGAGTTGTATGGTTTTTTTAGATTTTAAAGTGTTCAAAAGTTGTGTCAATTATAAACACTCTTTTACATTAAGAGTTGTATAATTTTTTAAAATTTGAAAGTGTTCAAGAGTTGTGTCAATTATAAACACTCTTTTACATTAAGAGTTGTATATTATTTTTAATTTGAAAGTGTTCAAGAGTTGTGTAAATTATAAACACTCTTGTACATTAAGAGTTGTATAATTTTTTAAATTTAGAAGTGAATCGCTAGCCGTGCGAGAGTTGTGTCAATTATAGTTTCAGACCGTGCAAGAGTTTCATAATTATAAACACTCTTGCAAACCAACTGAATCCCCACTGCTCCTGGGGAATTTACAATAGATTTTAGGGAGATTTTATCTATCTCTAAGAGTTATGGAGGTTGAAACCCCCCATTGGGAAGTAAAATCCAGAGAGATATTGTTCACAACCACAAATTACGCTAGCACTGGATCAATCCTATTCGAAAAACAAGGCAGTTAGTTGAGCATCAGCGATTCGCGTTCAAATACTGCGAATAATCAACCCACAAAAGGGAAATGATGCTTACCTAGATGGAATCCATGCGTTAGATCCCTGCGATTCCACCCAATCTTCTCTGTGCTCGACGGGGATGGACGGTGCACCAGCCGGCGTTGCATACAGTTCCGCGAAAGGGATAGATCTAGCAAGGGCGGGAGCAAAGCCAGAGGTGGAGTGGGCTCCACGGCTAGGGGGAGGGTGTGGCTCTGGGGCCAAGGACGACATAAGGTAGGAGGGCACAATGGCGGGGCAGCGGAGCGGTGGTGTGGGAGCTGTTCTAGGCTCGGCGGGAAGCGAATGCTTTGGATGAGCGAGAATGGCCGGTCCGACGTGTCTCCATGCGGCCCCACTCTTCACGACGTATGCAAGACCCGTCCCAACGCGGCCCCACCCTTCACCACGTATGCAGGACCCATCCCAACGCGGCCCCACCAGTCAGGCATGTAACGGTCGAGGCCTCGTAACGTAACGCTCAACGCCTGACCCGCCCTAACGCGGCCCCACCAGTCAGCATGTAACGGTCAAGCCTTTGACCTGACGGCATCCCTCTGTCCGAGCGCCTGCAAGCGCCCACGGGGGTTTCTTAACATGGCGAGGGGAAAAGTGAGGAAAATTTAAGCGGCTGGGGAAAAGTGAGTACAACTAACGAACCAAGGGCACGAACATAAAAATCCCTATTGTTTATGGGTAATCAATTTAAAAATTAATGTACAATCTAACGACCTCGAATCAGGTCGACACCACACATCACATACCCTTTACAAGTACCAGATATAAATAAATTTCAATGAAAATTCAAGAAACAATGTTATTGTGCCACCTCCTCTCTGCTCCTCTTATTACTGTTCAATCCCGCGCTGCACTAAACAACAGTTGATGAGGACAGAAACAAAAATGATCAAAATACCAAGTAAAACTAGTTTCAAGCTTACCTTTCGTTCGGAGAATCATACATAGATGAGATTGACAGGGATTTATTGTTTCTCCTGCAGTTAGCCGAAAGATCCTCAAGAACATCCTCAATCACCCCAGCAACTTCTTCATATTCAAACTCAACTCCATTATTATCGTTTCCCTTCCGCTCCCGCTTACCCTTTTGTTTCTTTTCGCCCCCTATCCCCGCCGGCATGTCCACGTCCTCAGCCAATTGTTGCTTACCAATGTTTCCCTCCACATGCGCATCATTGTTTTCCTTCACATGCAGCACTTCCTCCACGTCATCTCGCCGCGCTTCCTCCAGTTCTGCCTGAGAAGCCTCATCTTGTTCATGTGTAATGTGAACGGAGATAAGGTCAGCATCTCCTAAATCACGTGGAACTGGGTTTTTTCATAGCCTATTGATATAGCCCAACCCTCCACACTGTTTGCACTTCTGCTTCCTTGCTCCTAGTCTCGAACCTTTTGCGGTGAAGGCTTAGGTCCTTTCCTTTCTAGGCCTCCTAGGTGGCCTCCTAAGAAGTTTGAACCCTGGATCGACTACCTCCCAATCATTTTCATCAGCAATAGATGGTACGTTTTCTGCATAAGTTGCAGCAAACTTGTCCACGGAGAAATAGTTATGAACATAGCTCTCTATTTCAGCACCTCTACCTCTCAGCTTTAAGATGAAGTGCAGTGAATGGTGGCATGGCAGACCAGTAACCTGCCACTTCCTACATGAACAAGTCTTGTTACCAATTTCTACAGTAAACCTCCGTTCAGTTCCGTGCTTGTCTTGTGCATAAACCTCAGCCAATGTATTGGAACTTCTGACCATCCTCGTCTTTATTGCTCTCATTTCCCTGGTTCTTGCATTCAGTAATAAAACCACCTCTGGATTATTTTATAGCCTACAAATTTTCTCGCACAAATTCTCTGCCTAAAATCTATCTTCACCATTATACACTGTCTTATTGCCTCTAACAAAATAACAATTGCAAGTGACTTCATGCTCCTAATCTTAGCATTGAACCTTTCTATCAGATTATTGCAAACAAAATCCACATTGCTTAACTCACCAAACTTGCTTCTAGCCCATAACTTTTTTATGATGTTCTTTGAGGTATTCTTTCAGCTTCGGCATGTAAGTAGCATGCGTGCTTGGGGTGTATGTGTATGCTGATTGCCACAAGTTGTCTTCAAAGGTATTTCCTTTGAACTTCTTCGTGAATCTAGTAGCGAGGTGCCGCATGTATTCCCTATGCTCAACCCCAGGAAACACAGCATCAACAGCATTCTGAAGCCCCTTGCATGCACCAGTGTGTATCACCAATCCTTCAGGGTGACCAATTACTGCACGTAGTCTCTGCATGAACCATGTCCAACTTTCAGTCGATTCACCCTCAAGAACAGCATAGGATACGGGAAAAGCCAGTTATGTGCGTCCACAGCACAAGCGGTAGCAAGCTGTCCCCTAAACTTCCCTGTTAAAGAAGTTACATCTGTTGCCAAGTATGGCCTGCAGCTGTCTAGGAAGCCCTTCCAGCATGCCTTCAAGCAGACAAAACATCTCCTGAAGCATTTCTTATCCGCCTGCTTATACTTGACCCCCCTTGAGACCTTTTCTCTTCCTTTCACAACCTCGTAATCTATGTCAACAACACTACCAGGTGATGTCTTCTCTACCTCAGCTTTGAAACTATACAACATTTGAAAACTGTCAGTCCACTTGCCCTAAATGAAGTTTAGAGCCATCTCCTTCCCATCAAAGACTCTATGGTAAGGAATCAGAACGTTAAACTTTTCACTAAGCTTAGTTCTGAGTTCAGTAGGTCAAATGCTATGATCCTGCCTCACCGAGTCAAGTACCTTAGCAGCAATCCACTTGGTTGTCGTCGGTCTAACTTTATCACTTAAAGAAGTATTAGGGCAGTTGTGTTTCTTCGTGTTTACCTTGATATGCATTCAATGGGAATAAAAATAAATTAGAGGACTCAATATCAGAACAAATATGAGAAAGACCGAAACAAAATATAGCTATTGCAACCTGAAATGGGTGTCCACACCGCATTGGAGATGCATGCAATCTCCATTTACACACCTTACTTTCCCTATAATGCACCCTAAATCTCTTGTGGTCGCTCTTTTCAACGACAAATTCGAACCCAAGTCTTATTGCATAGGTAGCAATGGCATATCTGCATTCCTCCATAGTATCAAAGACAGTCCCCTCATCAATTGTAGGGTTGTCCCTGTCAAAGTGTATCACTGGTCTGTTCTCGTCTTCGTCATCGTATTTTCATCCCATTTCCCCATCCTCACATTACTCTTCCTCATCAGTCCCATAGTCAGGATCGTGGTTCGAATCAACCAAATATTCCCTACACGCCATCCTATCAGGGTCAGCAGCCACATCTGGATATGCTTTCTCATCATCATCATATTTGAGCACAAAATCACCCTGACCGCCACACATGTCGATTTCTTCATGCTCAATGAAAGGATGGTCGGTCGCGCTCGGTATCGAAAACAGAGCCTGCTCTGTTCGCATTCCAAACGGCCCGGTATCATTCAGGACAGTCTCTTCCCTAGTATCATTGTTAACGATGTGCACAAACATCAGCACAGTCCCCATGCCGAGGTGTTTACTCCACATCATGGCCAGAGCCTCCTCAGTTCTAATGTCGCAAAAAGTCTGCGAATTTGTGTTGTAGTACCTAATTACGAATTCATCATGCTGGCCGATGGAAAACTTGCAAAGTTGCATGTGCAAGTCACTTAGAGTTATGTCCTCCGCGTCTACTGTCAGCCGATAATCAAATCCACTCGTAATTGTGATTCTACCGTCGGACAAGGTTTTAGTCTGACACCCATGCCAAATCTTCAAAAGAAATCTGGATGAAGCAGACGTCCTACAGTCACCAACACAGATCCTCTCCATCAACACGGGACTAGAAACGCTAATTGGGAGACGCAGAGATGGAATTGCAGTTCTTACCCTTCAGGGAGGATGTATGGCATGTTCAATGGGCTCCAAAGCACCAAAGCTTTGCACCTCGCGTCCTCTTCCCCTGTTTCATGCTCCTCCATGTTCTCCAGCCTTGAAGGGTCCATATCCTTGCTCTCCGTCCAGGAAGGACCCATCTCCGTGTTCTCCGGCCATGCAGGATCCATTTCCGTGCGGGATCCAGATAGCCACCGTCGTTGCGCGAGAACCTAGCGCTCGCCAAACGATTTTCGTTCCCAGATGCGCCTAGGCGGCGACAGAGGCAAGGATACAGGGCAAGGGGGAAAGGCAGGGCGGGCGGGTAGGGTGGGTAGGGGATGACGGGAGGACGATAGTCCAGGGGGAGGACGAGAGTGTTGCCGGAGGGGATGGAGTGGCGGTGTGCAAGACCAGAGCGGTGGAGCGGAGCGAAGCTGCGAGCGAGCGACAAAATATGGAAAATCACATAATAATGGGGAGCGCTAATCCTCGAACCTGGGATGTGCGCCGCCGATGGTCGAGGTTGCGGGTCCCACCAGTCAGTAAAATGCCACGTCCACTTTCTCTGTTTCTGATGGTGTTGTTACAATTCTACGATCGTAGTGACATTGGCAAAATTTCTGGACAGAACTAAGGACACACTCGTAAATATACTTAAAATGGAACCCTGACCTGGTACATTGCTCGATCCGGTTGCTAGCCACGAACTGTATTTTTAATATCTTAGCACTCTTATGCTGAGAAAGGGAAATAAAAATTCAGCAGTTAGTCGAACTAGTTTCGAATAAATAAGATACACTCTTAGGAAGCTTAGCTATGGCCCTGCCTAAGCAGAAGCCGCTGCTGCCCCGGCTGCCGCCGCCCCGACCGCCGCAGAAGATTGGCTATTTGGCCCCTCTGAGGCAGGCCATGCGACCGTACTACAAGGACGGTCTTCCATTGCCTTCCGAGACGGTTGATTTTGCAGAATGTGTTGCATCTACGACAGCGGAGGAGGCAACGGCGGATGTCGTGGCAGCGTCGAGAAGGGCCAAAGAGCGTCGTGGAGAATGCGCGCAGCGGCATTTTCGTGTGCTCTGCGCATGAGAAAGAAGGTACGTTCCAAAGCGTTCCTGCGAGCTTGCCACCGAGGAAACAAACCCCCGAACACGGCGATGCCAAGGTCAAAAAATTCTCGCCTCCATGCCTCGGTGCGGGCGACCTTACCGTGGGGCAATCTGGGCGCATGCCATCAGCGGCAAATACGATCCATCATGCGCAGCATCGGTGGCAACACCGCGACAGCGTGCATCCATCTACACTCAGCTTGTTGGAGTGTTCGACAGCTGGAGACGATGATGGGCAACAGCTTAGCGCCGGAATTCAGGTTCAGATTCACAGGGACCTACGATCCCTGCCACGAGAAGCTGGAGTTCACCTTTGAAGAAATCGTTGTTGCGGCGCGACTGTTCGTACTGAACCGGGACTGGTTCAAGCGCGTCAACTAGTGCATGAACATTGCAGATCTCTTGAAGTTTGGTGGAAAGGTAAAAGATCAGTTGTGGTTGAACGATCGCTGAACTTATGTTGTCTCAAGGCAATTGGCTACCCAACTTTTATGATGGGGATCTGCAGTTTCTTCAGTGTAGAACAGTTAAGTTCAGAAACTAGCTCTGTAGAATGTCTTTTGTAGAGTCAATAGCCCCCTTTTGCGCAGCTATCCCATACTTTAGTATGGAACTAGTTCGGAAGTAACCAAATACTATCAAGATGTATATATTTATTCAATTACTACCGATGATTGAATTCAGTTTACTATCATACTTATTCGAGGCAGACAAGATTCAGATAGAATTTTATGAACTGATCTTGGATGGTTTATTCATGCAAGATTCAGACATCATTTAGACATATACTACAAAATCATTAGCCACACATACTACGAATTCAGTAGCCACACATTACAAATTCAGTAGCCACACATACTACAGCAGTTCAAACTATTACATGAGGCGTACTACATGCTCGACTCTCAAGTCAGCAATCTTTCAGATTCACTAAACGTCTTTCTTCACTCGAGGGAAATAAGAACCACCAGCCTGTCCACGCCTGGTCCCTCCATCGAAACCGTGCGCTCCGTCGCGGAACGGTGGTGGTCCTATGCCATCGATCCTTCCAGGCCAACACTGCAGGCGACGAGGACGCTTTCTGGCCGCTTCGTCGGGGTCCTGAATGCCATGTACCGGATCCAGAACCTCCTGTACGTGGATGATCACCGGGTGCTTCCAGCAAAACTGTCCTCTTGCCCTGCTTGGAATCTCCACATTGTACATCTTAGGAACGGTGTCTGGATCTTTCAGCCATGGCTTTACCTCGATGATCCATCTGTCGCTCGGTGGCACAATATCCACCAGCTCGCCACCAAGGCTACTAACGACCTGCTTAAGGGCCTCTAGTTCCCAAGCATACAAAGGGAGGTCGTCAAAGCACAGTTTAGAGAAGAACTGAAGCTGCCCCAAGCGATCGTCCCACCCACATGCGTGATGCCAATGCAGGAAGCTCATTTTCTCCCCACAGCACTCGAAAGAATGGGAAGAATGCAGAATGTGCTTGCTGTCTGAGCCGTGGGTGAACCGGACGAAGAAACCGAATGGCGGCGTGGATACCTCAATATTGACCACTTTTCGTCTGATCCCAAAACGATACCTGAAAGCCAACAGCAAGTCTGCCGACGACACGGCGGGACGTGTGCCCAGCATGGTGGCCATGAGAGCGTTGTCGTTGAACTCCTCTGCCAGGGCTACCATGCCTGGGGTTTGCGACAGCATGCAACCGTCCGAGGCCGGTCGCCGTTCCGGATTGCCCGGCCGGACGCGCTCCGCCGTGAAAGAAGGTCTAGGCAGCGGCGAGAGGCTAGGCTAGGGACGCAAAGCTCCGACACGCCGACTAGAAAAACGAGGCGAGGAAGACGGTGCGAGCTTCGATTAAGAGCGTGGGAGGTTGACCGGCCATGGCGGGGACGCATGGAGAGCAACGGCAAGCTCCGATCTGGAGACCAGTAGCCGGAGCTAAGTAAGGTAATGGAGAGGGGAATAATAGGGAAGAAGAGCATAGAAGAAGATCTAGTCCTTGCAGGGGTAAACAAGTCCACGACTGTAAAGGATAATAAGAAATACTGACGGGTCAATGCAAGAAGAGTTGACCTAACGGCAGGATTTGAGCTCAACCGTGTTTTGACTGGTTCAAACGATCGTTTGGCCGTTATATTTGTATTTACCCTCATTTGGCCCCTCTCGACAATTGGCGAAGCTACTACAGCCCTTCCGCGAGATTACACGCAACTTGGATCCCGCGTTGCCTTGGCGTTTGAAATTTCGGGGCGCATGTTAAAATTCTCCTCGGCGGGGAGGGGAGGCCGCCCCGCGTGGCGCGGTGATACGTTGTAAACGTATCTATAATTTTTGATGCTCCATGCTTGTTTAGCATCTACTTTGATTTACTTGTCCACACTTTGAAGTGCTTTTTACATGTTTTTTGGTACTAACCTATTAACAAGTTGCAACAGTGTCAGATGCCTGTTTTCTGCTGTTTTTAGTTTCAGAAAATTTAGTAAAGAAATATTATCAGAATTGGACGGGACGAAGGACAAAGTCAATAACTTTTCGTGGGGAACAAGAAGTCCAGAGGAGAGACGAGGAGGCCGGCCAGGGGGGCAGACCCACCCTAGGCGCGGGTGGGCCCTACCCCGCGCCTAGGTAGGGTTTGCCTGCCCTGGCGGCCGCCTCGGTCTCCCTCTTCGCCTATAAGAAGCCCCCAATGCAGAAACTCTCAGTACCCGATCAGAAATACATGAAACCGTCTATAGCCGCCGCCACCATCGTCCCTAGATCGGGGGATCTGAAGTTCTTCCCAGCACCCTGCCAGAGGGGAGATCATCCTGGAGGCCTTCTCTCCGGTATGATGCGTGAGTAGTTCCACCTTGGACTATGGGTCCATGTAGTAGCTATATGGTTGTATCTCCTCCTTTGTGCTTTCATGTATAGATCTTGTGAGCTCCGTTCATGATCAAGATCTAATCTATTTATAATCATGCATGTTGTGTTTGCGGGGATCCGATGGATATTGAGATTATTATGTTGGTTTGATTAATGGTTTTGTCTTTATGATTCTATCATGTCTGTGTTATTTGTGATCTTGCATGCTCTCCGTTGCTAGTGGTTATCTTGGCCAAGTAGTTGATAGTGACTCCAAGAGAGAGTATTTATGCTCGATAGTGGGTTCATGCCTCTAGTTTCCAAGGGAAGTGACAATAATCTCTTCGGTTGTAGATGTGTTGTTGCTACTAGGGAGAAAACAACGGTCTCTTGTTCATGGAACATGTGGACTGTTTACTTTACACACTTTGCTTAAAGCAGTTGTCTGTTGCTTGCAACTTAATACTGGAGGGGGTTCGGATGATAACCTGAAGGTGCACTTCTAGTCATAGATGCAGTTGGATTACGGTCTATGTATATTGTTGTATTGACCAATCAATCTCATAGGATCTTTCTGGCTAGTAATTGCATTATTATGCCTTCCTTAGTTCTTTTCAATTGCCTCGCTGTAATTTGTTTACCCTTCATGCCATGTTGTTTATCTAAGGAGAGCACCTCTAGTGAACTATGGACCCCGATCCAATCTTTACCATTGATACATCTTCCATTGTTACTTGTTTACTTGCTGCAAACCATTACCTTCCACACCATACGTTTAATCCTTTGTTACAGCAAATCGGTGAGCTTGACAACCTCACTGATTCGTTGGGGCAAAGTCTTGAGTTTGTGTTGTGCAGGTCTCCACGTTGTTTGCAACACCTGTGTGACATTTCCTTCCTCCTTCAGGTTCGATAACCTCGGTCTCTACTGAGGGAAGACTTGTTGCTTGTTGCTTCACACCTTGCTCTTGGGGTTTCCAATGAAGCGCTTCCACGTCAAACACCAGGCGCCATCAAGCTTTCTAGTGTCGTTACTAGGGACTCTACTTCAACCTCTTCCACCTCGTCAAGCGCTATCACGCGGCGCCACCGCGCGGGTGCGGGAGGAGGAGGGATTTGAGGAGAACTCAAGTACATCAGGTCGTTTTAGCCGTCGCCACGTTCCCAGGTCTTTGCCTAGCGACGATCCGGACGGCGGCGGCGGGAAGGAGAGACCACGGGAGGGAGGGCTCGACGGGAAAGGAAGGCCGCCCGGCGCGGCGCGGCGCCACCGCGCGGGTGCGGGAGGAGGAGGGGTTTGAGGAGAACTCAAGTAGATCAGGCCGGTTTGACATACCGGTAATTCCTCCTTCTCAAGCACCTCCGTGATGAAGCACTCCATGAAATTCGAAGGTCATTCAAATATTGATAGACCTCCACTTGACAAGCCCAATAAAAGAGAAGTGAAGGTTGTCAATCAAATCAGGAAAGAAAAAAAAGCAGATCATCGACATTTCAAAGTAGTAGGCACTCTCAACGAGTCGGATATCCGGTGTAAGATGACCATTGCATCATCTGGTGCTTATGTACGGTTAGTTCTAGATGAACTATGATGCAACATCTAGCATCAGGGCAGTTTGTTGTTGTGGAAATCATATGTTGTATGGAACTTACTCTTTGACCAACTGTGTCCTACTTTTCATTGAGTTTGTCAAGTGGAGATCCATCAATACTTGAACCATTTTCAATTATTAAATCGCATTTAAAAACCATATACAGTGCAATATTCATTTAACATTATTGTTTGTTTTAGGTCCCAACATTTTTGCAATGTGATTTCAAAACCCACAACTTTGATTGGATGAATTGTACACTCCATCATGTAAGCACTTGAAAGATAAGCAATGAGATATTTGATACACTGAATTATTTGGTATCATTTATTATCCTTTATTTTGATATAGTTGTACATATAATGTAGCATTAGATAAGTTCAATGATTTTTATATCCCTGGTAACATTTTTTAAATGAAATCATTTAAATATAAAATTAACGGTGGTTTGTAACTAGAGTAACACAAATAGAAAGTAGAGAGAAAAGAGAAACGATCTTCGGGGTTAAGCGCGTAAGCCCACTGATGCGCGGAAACTATCATGGCACATGGAATTACAAGAAAAAAATATCTTAGTTATAAAATTAATCAAATCCTAATAAAATATAACTAAGGACAATAAATAGTTGAATCCGATGAAAGATTTTCTTTTGTAATAAAAATAAAATTTATATATAAAAATAAATAAATAGGTTTCGTTCCAGGGTCACTGGTGTCTTCGTTCCATGTGCCAGGTTTCAACACTAATGCTACAACCAAAATGGCGAGTTCTAGTTTCAAATCAAGGCCCAACTTAAATTTGTGAAACTTAGCCCCCAGTCTGAAGGCCCAAGCACATGCATACCATTGACAGGATTTTTTAATGTCAAATGCCACCCAAATAGAACTCGCCACTTGGCAATCAAAGAAGATATGCTAAGCGGACTGATTATGCTCGTGGGGAAAAAGTCTCCAAATATGATTATAAAGATAATCTGAAGCTGCTATCTAAATCTGATTTCAAAATCTTGACCATTCTTCCGTTCTGCCAGAAATTATGGTTGATGTTGGAATATCAGGCACAATTTCTACGATTAATTCTATAATATTAAACTTGACAAAACCAGTATTAGCATACTAGATGTACTAAACAACTGGATGAACGGAAACGAGTAGCAGCTAAATATGTACTCGCCGAACATGATGAATAACCAAATAGGAGCACGTCACATGTACTGTTTGCTTGTCGCAACAGTAACTTTGGGGAAGACTGATCGAAGCATACGTTGGCGAAGACGATGATAGGCAGCACCGCCCTTGGATGGAAGACGGCCTGTGATGGAGAACTCGAGCAGTCGCGCAGATCGCTTCCCAAAAACCCTATTCGCTCTCTCCCATACAGGATCACAAAGGTGAGTGGTTTCAGAGACCTTCTCTCCCATCCGCCGGTGCACGCCGACAAGCGGGATGGAGTAGACTACGGTGACGGCGCAAGCAGAGAGGAGGCAAAACCCTAGATTGGTTTTCGGTGTGTTGTGGCGGTAGCCGCGCAGGACTTTATATAGAGTGGCTCAGAAAAACCTAACGGAGGCGAACATGGGCAGAGTCCACGTTGCGCATGTTCGGATCAGTTACAGTACCCACGATCCGGGAGCTACTCGAATAAGCTAACTGTTTGACACGTCTGTTAAAACCTCACAATTTTTCTAAGCAGCAAAATAAAGCTTGGCTCAGAGGGGGCGGGCAGGCAAGCGGCGTCCGCGTCGCGTGCGCGTCGTGACGAGAAGAGCGGGCGGGCGGGCAAGCGGCGTCGTCGAAAGAGGAGCGCACGTGTATCTCTCTTATTGTCACTCACTTACAAAGTGGTGCAACACTCCACCTTATATATAAGGTGGTGCAATTCTACTTCAACTTCTCATGTGGGACTAAAATTTAGCTCTCACTCCACTCCCATGTGAGCTGCCACAATCATGGACCCAAACACATGTGAGCTGCCAAAAACATGGGCTTTGAGATTTAGGGAAAATCTAAGATATACATGAGATTATTTGGTTTAACCCATTATTTTTAACAATCCCCCACTAGATATCAAATGCCCATTTAAATATTTGCCAATCATTGCTACTTGTTTATATATTAGTTTTGCAGCAGAGACTATTAAGTTGAACTTCTGCCTAGAATCTTGAACTACATCTATCAACAACTTGAACAATAGACGAAACTTAAATTGCAAGTTTGGTGCCAATAGATTTCACTCAAAATCATAACTAGTATCTGGCTACCAGTAGCATACCCACGGGTTGGAGCATATGCGTCATGCTCCCTGGTCTCTTCATGAGTTTACTAGAGATCACCCAAGTCTCATAGACCACGACGTTTACAGTCGAGCTCATATAGGTGCGTTCTTTCAAGAATGCCCTGTAGGACAGCATCTTTGCTAGTTAAAGCCAACATAAACAAATTAAGGCATGTTTTCAACCTGCCTTATAGATTATGAGTTATGCATCTTCACATAGAGAGGGTTACAAAATATTTTCTTCAGTCAAATCACTAGCCTGTTCTTCTCAGGTCCTAATTCACGGGATCTCCGATCACATATGTTGGGTTACCACTAGGTGTGACATCCATGGGTCTCAACCCCATATCCCTCGATGCACTTTCTATCACATTTCGTGATAGTACCTTTGTAAAGGGATCTGCCAGGTTTTTGTCTATTTGAATATACGTAAAGTTATTACTCTAGAGTTTCTTAATTTTCTAACAGATTTCAAACGTCTCTTCAAATGTCTTGATGACTTCGCGTTATCCTTAGAATTGTTCACTTTGATAATAACATTTTGGTTGTCACAATTTAAAAGGATTACCGACACAGGTTTTTCAACCACAAGCAAGTCAATAAAAATCTCACGCAACCATTCTAACTCAACAGTGGCTTTGTCTAAAGCAGTAAGCTCTGCTTCTATAGTTGACCTCGTCAATATGGTCTGTCTACGGGATCTTCATGACACTGCACCACCTCCAAGGGTAAACACATACCCGCTCGTGGCGTATAGTTCACCAACGTCAGATATCCAATTCGAATCACTATATCCTTCAAGCACAGTAGAGTGCCCTGAATAGTGAATCCCATAGCTCATTGTACCACATAGATAGTGCATGACCCTTTCAAGTGCATTCCAATGATCAATACATGGGTTATACATGAACCTACTCAACTTGCTCACGGCAAAAGATATATCGGGTCTTGTAGCGCTAGCTAAGTACAAGAGAGAACCAATAACTTGTGAATATTTTAGCTGATATGTTGGTTCCTTCTTATTCTTCCGTAATGTCAAGCTGGGATCATAAGGTGTTGCAGAAGTCTTTCCATCAATAAAGCCATATCGGATCAAAACCTCCTCAACATAATGAGATTGCGTTAAAGTAATCCCATTCTCGTTCTTAATAAGCTTGATGTTTAGAATCACATCAGCCTCTCCCAGATCTTTCATATCAAAACTCTTTGACATTAAAGACTTGACACCATTTATCACTTTCATGTTTGTACCAAAGATCAGAATGACATCCACGTGCAAACATAATATAACACTATCGCCCCCACCATGGCGATAGTAAACACACCTATCAGCCTCATTAATGATAAAGCCAGGATAAAGTAGAGTTCTGTCAAACTTCTCATGCCATTGCTTAGATGATTGTTTCAGGCCATATAAAGATTTTAATAACTTGCACACCTTTGTCTCTTCACCTTTTACAAGAAACCCATCCGACTGATCCATATAGATTTCCTCTTCCAACTCTCCATTAAGGAAAGCTATCTTCACGTCCATTTGATGAACAAGAAGACCATAAGAGGCAGCCAGAGATAGTAGTAATCGAATGGTGGTCAGTCTAGCGACAAGTGAATAGGTATCAAAGTAATCTTCTCCTTCTTTCTGTGTGTAGCCCTTAGCTACAAGCCGCGCCTTATACTTATCAATAATACGATCATGCCTTAGCTTCTTCTTGAACACCCACTGACATACTACAGGTGTTATATGTTGATCCAAATTCTACAAAGTATAGGCCAACTTCTGACGAGTGGAGCGAGGCCCGTCACCGGAGCCTTGGGCCGGGCATACGGTACGGATCGTTGAATACCTAGGTTTCCACCGCTATATAAACCTCTTGTAAGCCGCCGGTTCGGATGAGTTGCATCTGTGAAATCCCCGGCGTTTGTAAACACTCCTCGATATAGTGAAGTTTTGCTGGCTGGCGCCCGTGGTTTTTTCCTCTCTTTGTTGGAGAGGTTTTTCCATGTTAAATCTGTGTACCCTTGCTGTGATTTCATTTTCGTTCTTCGTTATTTACTTGTCGCGATTATAACAACAGGTTTACAACCATAGGGTCGTTCTGATAATTTCCAAGTTCCGTTAGAAATAATCGTGTCCATCTCATTTTGGATAGCTTCTTCCCAATCATCTACATCAGGAGATTCATATGCCTCAGCAATGGATCTGGGAGTATCATCCACAAGGTACACGATAAAATCATTTGAAGGGTTTCGCAGCATAGTAAATCAAAAAAATTCTACGGATGCGAACGGGAAAGCCAAGATCTAATATAGGAGATGCAATCAAGAAGAGGGATAGATGAGATCTTCATACCCTTGAAGAAATCGCACAGCGGAACGTTCAACGGAACATGGTTGATGTAGTCGTACTAGCCTTCTCCTCCTCGCGATCCGATCCGATCCAACGCCGCAAGTGGCGACGCCTCCGAGAGATGCACACGTACGGCACCGCGACGTCTCCTCCTTCCTTGGTCCATCAAGTGGGGTGGAGAGATAGATTGGATCTACAGCACGACGGCTTGGTGCAAAGGTGGAGAGTTTCTGCGGCAGGGCTTCGCCTACGCGCATTCGGGAGAGAGAGAGATCTGGAGGGCAGCAGGTAGGCGGCTAGGGTTCAAGGAGGGGTGGAGGAGCGCCCCTGCCCTCTATATATAGGGGGCTGGTTGGCCCCCTTGGACCCTCCTCCAAGCCCTAGGGCGGCGGCCCCAAGGGTTGGAGTGGGGGGCAAGTTTTCCCCCTCCTTCTAGAAGGTTTCCCTAGGGTTTCCCCTATGGTTTGTCCGGCTGGGACTATGGGGCCTTGTGCCCCTGGCCCAATGCGTCCAGGGCACTCCCTCGTAGGCCCACACACCCCTTCGACAAGTGGGGCCACGTTGGTCCCACTTCGGAAGCTTCTAGAACCTTCCGGTACAATACCGAACATTCTGAAACGATTCCGAAACCCAAAAATTTCTTTCCTTTATATGAATCTTATTCTCTGGACCATTCCGGAACCTCTCGTGATGTCCTGGATCTCATCCGAGACTCCAAACAAATACTCATAAACCAATTATCCATTCTATCCTAGCGTCGAGGCACGTTAAGTGTGTGACCCTATGGGTTCGAGAATATTCAGACATGATCTTCTATCAATAATCATCAGCGGGGTCTGGAAACCCATATTGACTCCCACATATTCATCGATGATCCTATCGGATGAACCACGATGTTAGGATTCAATTAATCCCATATTTATATTCCCTTTGTCACGCGATATTTTACTTGCCCGAGATTTGATCGTTGGTATCGGCATAACTAGTTCAATCTCGTTCACAGCAAGTACTTTACTCGTTCTGTAATCCGATATCACTTTGTGATTAACTCCTTAACCACGTGCTTGCAAGAGGTGTTGATATCGATTACCGAGTGGGCCCGAAGTATATCTCTCCGACTTGGGAGGGACAAATCCCATCTCGATACATACAACCCAACAAGTACTTTTCGATCACCTGAGAGACACCTTTATGATCACCCTCTCATAGGATGACGTTTGATGACCTCAAAGCTTTCTTCCGATACCAGGGAGTTGCATTATCTCATGGTCTAAGGAATAAAATATTTGACATAAGAAAAAGCTTCGCAAAGATGAACACGATGACACGATCTAATTGCTCTACTTGATTTGGTTTTGTCCATCATATCATTCTCCCAATGACATGCTCTCATTATTAATCGACAACTCATGTCTATGGTTAGGAAACCTTAACCATCATTAATCAATGAGCTAGTCCATAGAGGTGTACTAGGGACACGGTGTTTGTTCATACCACACAAGTATCAAAGTTTTCGCTTAATACAATTTTAGCATGGAATATAAACTTTATCATGAACAAGAATTATAACAATTGTAGGGGTTTCGTAGCATGGAAAACAAAAAATTTCTATCGCATACAAACAAACAAGCCAAGATCTATCTACTAGATTGTAGCAACGAGTCGATGGAATAACTTACCCTCGAAGATTCCAAAGTGTTTAACGAGAGCGGATTCTCGTGGGTGATGTAGTCGTACTCTTCCCGATCTCAAGATCGTGTAGACGATCCTTCCGGCCATGCTCCTTAAGCGCTTCCATGATCGGTCACATCGTTATTTTCGACGAAGACCTTCCTCTCCCTTGTTCCAGCAGGCAGCGGAGGTTGTAGCACTCTCCTCGCGATTCCTGCAGCACAACGGCGTGGTACCGGAAGTAGAGGGAAGATCCCGCAGGGCTTCGCCTTAAGCCGGAGCGAGTATGGTGGAGTATGAGAGAGCTATTAGTGGTCTAGGGTTTAGACACACCAATTAGAAGGCTCTAAACCGAAGGCTAGTGCAATTAGAAGCTCTAAACCAAAACGGCTCTAAACCGGAGATTAGAGGATAGGAACTTGTGTGTCTAGAGGAGGAGGCCCTGCCCCTCCTTTTATAGGTGGGAGGGGCGGCCAAGGGGAGGGAGTCCCTCCCCAAGTTGGCCTTGGGTGGCGCGCCGGCTTGGAGAGGAGGGACTCCTCCCCCAAGTCAGTTTTTCCTCCTCTTGCTTGTTTCCCACAGTTTCCTGTTTTAGCCGTTTGACTTTCAAACTGGCCATTTGACTTTTCTGTTTTAGGATTCAATTTAATCCTTTATTTGGAACAGCAAGAACACTTAGTAAATGATGAAATCATTCCAATATGTAATGACACATTCATGTACCCTCCCGGTCTTGGGACAATCCAGAACCTTCTAGAACATTCCCGATGAAAACACCGGAATCATTCCCGAACTCCGAAACGGGACTTTCCTAATATGAATCTTATTCTCCGGACCATTCCGGATCACCTCGTGATATCCCGGATCCCATCCGAGACTCCAAACAACATTCGGTCTCTTTCTCATAATACCATAACTACTCAAACAACGTCGAATCCTTAAGTGCGTCTTCCTACGGTTCGTGAATTATGCGGACATGATCGAGACACTTCTCCGAACAATAACCAATAGAGGAATCTGGAAATTCATATGGCTCCCACATATTTCTACGATTACTTTGCGATCGAATGAACCACTTACATACGATACCAATTTCCCTTTGTCTCACGATAGTTTACTTATCCGAGGTTATGATCGTCGGTATCTCTGCATACCTAGTTCAACCTCGTTCGATAAGTACTCTTTTCTCGTTCGTGATATGTGATCCCTTGTGAGCAGTCACAAGCTTGCAAGCTAATTGGATGACATTCCACCGAGAGGGCCCAGTATATCTATCCGTCATATGGATGGACAAATCCCACTCTTGATCCATGTGTTTCAACCAATACTTTCCGAACACTCAATGCCACCTTTATAGCCACCCGATTCACGGTGTGGTGTTTGATGTCATCAAAGCATCCATCCGTAAAGGTGATATGCATGATCTCATGGTCGAAGGAATTAGGTTACTATGTATCAGAAAGCATATAGCAATTGAACTATTGAAATGACTTGATCTTTATGCTACGCTTATCTATAGGAGTATGTCCACCATATCATTCTCCTAACGATATGATCTTGTTGTTGATAACATCTCAATGTTCATGATAGGGAAACCACAATCATTAATCAACCAACAAGCTAGTGAAGTATAGAGGCTATACTAGGGACTTCAAATTAAGTTTACAAATCACACAAGTATTAATGTTTCCGTGTTAATACTATTATAGCATGAATGTAAACATTTATCATAAACACAAAGATATAATAATAACTACATTTATTATTGCCTCTAGGGCATATCTCCAACAGTCTCCCACTTGCACAAGAGTCATCTAATCTAGATTACATGGTAATATACTGAACACCCATGGCAGTTTGGTGTTGGTCATGTTTTGCCCTCGGGAGAGGTTTAGTCAACGGATCCGCCACATTCAGATCTGTGTGTACTTTGCAAATCTTTATATCCCCATCCTGGATATGTTCTCGAATAGCGTGAAAACGCAGCTTGATATGCTTCAGCTTCTTGTATGACCTTGGTTCTTGCGCATTGGCTATGGCGCCCATGTTATCACAGTAGATAGACATTGGGTCCAGCGCACTACGAACCACACCCAGCTCTATAATGAACTCTTTCATCCATATCGCTTCTTGTGAAGCCTCCGGGCGACCATGTATTCCGATTCAGTTGAAGATCTCGCCACAACGCTTTGCTTTGCACTCCTCCAGCTAACTGCTGCACCATTCAAAATAAATACGTATCCAGATTGTGATTTAGAATCATCCGGATCGGTGTTCCCACTAGCATCGGTGTAACCATTAACAACGAGTTGTTCATCACCTCCATAAGAAAGAACCATATCCTTAGTCCTTCTCAAGTACTTAAGGATGTTTTGATCATTGTCCAATGATCCTCCGGATCACTTTGATATCTGCTAGTTAAACTAACATCATATGCAATGTCGGGTCTAGTACATAGCATGGCATACATTAGAGATCCTATGGCTGAGGCATAGGGAGTCTTACTCATCCTTTCTCTATCTTCTGCCGATGTCGGACTTTGAGTTTTACTCAAGGTCGTATTGGGCAACATGGGCAAGAACCCTTTCTTGCTTTCCTCTTTAGAACTTTGTCCAAATATGTACTCTGTGACAATGATATTTGGCGTTTCGATCTATCTCTATAAATCTTTATGCCTAATATTTAAGCTGCTTCGCCAAGATCCTTCATTGAAAAACTATTATTCAAATATTCCTTGACACTATTAAGAAGGTCTACATCATTCCCAATCAACAATATGTCATCCACATATAGTATTAAGAATGCTAGAGAGCTCCCACTCACTTTCTTGTAAATACAAGCTTCTCCATAAGTTTGTATAAAACCAAAACTTTTGATCACCTTATCAAAACGTTGATTCCAACTTCGGGATGCTTGCTTCAATCCATAGATGGACCGTTGAAGTTTGCATACCTTGTTAGCATCTTTAGGATCGACAAAACCTTTGGGTTGCATCATATACAAGTTGTAGCATCCCAGTTGTCTAACACCTGTAATGCTACATGTTATGATAATAAAAAGGGCCACTTCCAACATATAATTGTTGCATCTTTATCATATCATGCTCATGTCATCATGTCACCCTGCATTTGAGCATCATATAAAACCCTTTCTTGTTTGGTTCTTATCTCATGTGCATGATTAATTGTAGTTGCCTTTGGATATTGTATTTGGTTCTTAATATATTGTTAAATGCCCAAGTTGAGTTGAGGGCATCTCTCTTATTGACTCCACCACCTTTTCTTTCACCACCTTATAATTCCACCATCCAATTAATATGAGCTTGGCATTTTAATTTGGTTTATCTCTAGCTCATGTGGGTTGGTTGGTTTCCACCCATAATCTTTTGCTTGGCTTTTGCCCACCTTTTGGGAATGCAAGGATTAATGCCACATGAAATAATGTTGTTTTCACAACATAACCACATGGCAAATATTGTTGCATGGGCCATGCAAGTGCCACCTTTTTCTTGGCTTTGGGAATGTTTTAGCTTTGTTTGCATGGATCATCTTTTCTTGTTTTAAATCTTGTTTTGGGCTTGTAGTTTCTTCACCATATCATCTATCTCTATCTCCCTTAGCTAAACCTCTATCCCCATGCTCCATGCACACACATGTGCTCATGAGGCATGCACAAACCTAAAACCTACCTCTTCTCTTGGACCTTGCTTGGTCATTATTTGGATCATGCATGGACCAAAGAAAAACCCCTTCATCACATGATCACCTCTCTCTCTCTCTTTTTCTTGCCTTGATCTTGTTAGGGCTTGTTTGGAGCATGCATGATCAAGTTAAGTACCACCTCTTTCTTACCCATCTTAGCTAAAACCCTAAAATCTACCCCATGCCCCCTCCCCATCCTAGCTAAACAAAACCCTAATCTACCCCTCTCCTTAACCCCACCTATCTCTAACCGAACCCTCTAGCTAAACCCTAGCTCGCCCCTCTCTTCCATGCAGGCCCCACCCCAGCAACCCTCTACCATCTACCCACCCCACACGTCCAAGGACCCCCCAAACCTAACCCTAGCCCGAGCCGGCCCCCTCTCCCCTCCCCTCTTTTCTCTCCCTGGCCTAAGGGTCCTCTAGCCTTACCTGCCCACGAACTTCCCTAGGCCACCGCCAGCCTCCTCTCTCCTCCCAGCCCGCGCCACCACCCTGGCCCCATGTGCAGCACGTGAGCGGTGAAAAGGTGGCACCGAGGCCACCTTCCCCTCCCCCACGCAATCCCCCTCCTGGCCGTCCTTATCTACACCCCAGCACCCTTCTGCTCTCCCCAGATCTGCCAGGGCTGCGCCCTCTTCTCCCCTTCCTCCCCTAGCCGTCCTTCTCACCTCGCCATACACCGCCAAACTACAACCTGCCCCCATCTATCTAGCCGGTGGCGTGCACGCTGCGCACGTCGAGGAAGCCCCGGAGGACCCCTGCACCGCCCCGTTCGCGTCGCCAAGGAGGAGAAGCCCCCAGGAGACGGGACCACGCCGCGCACCGCAGAACCCTAGCGTCCCCAGAGCTCCTACCTCGCCGCCGATCAAACGCGCCCCTGCCCGAACCGACTGCACCAGCACACTCGCGGTGAGCGCCCCCGCCTCCCAGACATCCTCTCCCGCTCTGTCGCTTCCTGGACGCGGCGGACCTTCCGTCGAACGGTCTCTGTGCGCCGGCGTCGTGTTTGTTTCTGCGAGCTCCCAGTCACGAGCACCATATCTAGCGCGCGCCCCCCTCTCCATCACCTACCCCAGCCTAGCCCAGTGGTAGCCGCGTCTGCGCGCGCGCCCCAGGTCCCTGGATCGAACCCCCTCTGCGCCGCGTGCGACGCGCGAGCGTCCGTCGCACACGCTCTGCGCAGCCCAGTGGAAGAAAAACAGTAGCTATGTCCACTTTGCGAATAACCCCCTCCCCAAACCTTTTTGTCAACCCGCGGTCCCCGAAACCCCACCTGTCAGTGGCTTGGCGTTTTTATAAAAAGGCTCCTGAAGTTTTCAGTTTTCAACCCGCGGTCCCCCTCCCTCTTAGACGCTGGCGTGTGGGTCAGTGTGTGCCTGGCCCCACGTGTCTGTGACAGGGGTTAGGTTAGCCTGGGTGTAAAACGTTGTGCAGATTCTGTTTAATTACAAAACTATTTAAATCTAATTCAAATTCAAATTTCAAATCAGATTTTAAATAACTTTAAAACTATAAATCCAAATAATGCAAATGTTATATGTTTTTGAATCAGAAAAATGCCAGGATTTCAAATATGACATTCAAATTGCCTTTTGCACAATTAAAATTCCAAGTTGTTTTAAATTACCCAATTGCCACTAGAATTTAAATAATTAATAACTTTTGTTTTCTAATTCCAAATTTTGCAAATGATATGTCTAAAATGATCAGCTCGACGAGACCTTTCTGTTTAAGC
The DNA here is from genome assembly GCA_030063025.1 of Avena longiglumis. NCBI lineage: Eukaryota > Viridiplantae > Streptophyta > Magnoliopsida > Poales > Poaceae > Avena > Avena longiglumis. Next base: position 413,874,457 of record CP125975.1, on the reverse strand, counting down.
TACCCATAACTTCAAATGCAGCATGCATCATATAAAAATATAGGGTACAGCAACTGTTATGGCAACAAATGTGATTCCAAAACCCCATTAAAATGTTGTTACTTGTCTTCCACACCTCACCATGCCATGTTACCTTATTGCCATGTAAATTTTGCATCATTCATCATGGCATGATTGTTTGCTTGACGCATCTTATTCATATGCTTGTGCTCTATATTCATGTTGGCCTTGTTTGTTTGGTTTTTCTCGGATAGACACTGAGCAGGGGTTATATCAAGAGAACCAGGAGCACTACCCAGATCCGTCCCTCGCTTCAACTGAGTTATCAGGAAAGCACTTCCACATGCTTGCATACATACAGTACCTATTGCCTCTATCTTATTCTTGCATCATTGAGTCGCGATTGCATTAAATTGAATCCCAAGTATGCATAGCCTTTACTTTCAAACTCCACCAAGCTTGTTCCTCCATCCCATGAGCCATTACTATAGGAGTTGTTTGAGCCATGCGAGTCGTAGAACAGCATGTGTAGGGTATGTGAGCGTCTGTTGGATAATGAGGTACCTAAACAACTTAACCTGAGTAGTTCTGGGATAACTAAAGAAAGTGGCACCGGTGAGCAACATCTGCTATTTGGTTTTTCCTGCTCACTTGTGTCCCATAAGACCCCGAGTACTTGATTCCTGTTCCTTGATTTTATCGCGCTATCCACATCCGGGAGGTATATGGGACCCCCCTGAGCCAGAGCTTGATTCCGTCTTATTTCTTGGGGCCACAAACTAGTTTGAGGTTTTATCTACTATCCTGCATTATGCCATGCTGTTTATCTACGTTTGTGCGAGGAGCACCTGTCTTGCTTAGGTAAGCGGAATGTTTTTCGTATCGACACCCCAGTTTTCGGTTCCGATCGCCATGACCATTGTCGCAAACCTTGAGTCCGTCTCGAGCTTGCTTACTTGCTATGGAGACTCCAAGGGTGGCCCCTGAAATATTTCTCAATCCTGTGATTGTTCATGTGAAAGCCTCGTTGGGTTTTGATTTGGTTTTTCCGAGGTTGATCGGCGTGTGTTGCTATTGGTGCACCCGGCCGGTAAAACTTCTCAAAGCCGTGTCCGCGGATATGGACGACTTGGAGCACAGTTTCTCGATCATAGACAAGCATAACTAAAGTACCGCTTTAATCTGACTAAGTAATTTGACTAGTAAATAGTGCAACACTCATGGAATGGTTAATAAAATTGCCAACGGATGGGGTTTGTTCGTCCGCTTCCTCGTTGGTAAGGAGGAGGAGGATGGATCGATGAGATTACCATTATGACTGTTGTTCTTAATTCACGGACATCCGCCTATCATTGGTTAGGCGGATGGTTAGCGTTATCTGTAGAACTGCTAGGGTTTACCTTTCGGCAATTGCCACCCTGTTGTGTCCCTTTAGAGGCATTAAGACTTGCTGAGTACCCTTAGGGTCTCACACGATAAATTATTGGTTCAGATGGACGGTACCCTCAGACGGATCTTTGGGTGGAAGAAGCCGAGGACATGGGCAACGATCGCTCGTGTAGAGATTCCGAACGGGGATCCGTGAGACCTGTAGTTGGGATGTGCTTATTTCTATGGCATCTTATGCCGATTTGCTTCTTATCCGTACTCGGATTTTGTTTGCCGCTTCCGCATGATACTCTGATGTGTGTTGTATGAGGAAGTATCCTAAATTATAGATCTATCTAGGTTATTTGAATCTTGCCGTATGGCGTTGCTATATTTCCTTTCTTTCTAGATGGTATGGCTCTGATGTACTCTTGTATGGTGGCTTGCGTACATACCCACTTGTGTACGTAGTTGATCCCTTCGCCGACACGCCCGCCTGAGTCCCGTTGAGAGGGTAGTGGTTGGGACGTCGAAAGGACTACCAAGGAGTGGCTTTTGGGGCCCCACCACTATTTCAACCACTACCACTCATCCGTGCTTGTATCTAGGAGCGTAATTCACCGAGGTAGTTACAATTGGTATCAGAGCCATCCCGACCTTCAGGGTTTCAGCCAAACGGTCGTTGTCAGTCTAGCAAATATTTTGGTAGTTAAGTATATTAGGGAAAACAAAACGCGAGAGTAGGACTGCTTCCACTTTTCTTCTTACCTCCCACCCACCCTTTTCTGGTAAGGAAGTGCAACGTTTTCAATCCTCTTCTAAAAATTCAAACTAGGATTCACGTGTTCTGGGTTTCCGTAGTACCATAGGTTGTGTGTGTGTGTGTAATCCCTTGTCTATCTGTTGCATCCAAGTTGTTATCTTATCGCCTTTGGTTATCAAGCTGGTACATTCCATACCGATGTGCTTTTGCAAACTGACGCAATCTATTTTCCTCTTTGTATCCGACGCTATCTTGTTTGGGGTGTTCGTTCCGTAGTTACCAATCTTAGGTTTCGTCGTGAGAAGAAGGGGTTAGGATATGTGTTCCACTTGTTCATGTGCGGAGTAATGATTTGAGTGCGGGATGGAGTCGCGACCATACCACTACTTTTATCATTCGCTTTTGTATATTGAATCGGTAGAGTCACTAATCTTGATTCGTTAAGCAATTTTGCGCATCTATTGGTATTCTAATGCGAAATTTGTGGAAAATTTTCTTTGATATATTTGTGTACCACACCTTTTCACCGTGGTGCGATATGCTTAATATCTTTTAGGTGCTATGAACTTTGTTGATATTTTAATATCATCTCAGAAATTGTATCCTTTAATCTTGGTTAATTCCATCTTGGTACTATTTTGGATTATTATCATTCTCCATTATAGTAATCGACTTGAGTTTTATATCAATGACAGATGGCTCCACCACGCCGGATCAAGAGGACATACCTCGGGCTCGCTCATGTCAAACATCGCTAATGCTTTGGCAGCTATGCAAGAGAACCAGCGGCGCTTTGAGGAGAGTGTCAGAAGAAACGAGTTTGCTCCACTTCCTCCACCTCCCAAGCGCGGAGACATCAAGAGCTTCCTCAAGTTCAACCCTCGTCAGTTTGATGTTTCTGACCGACCTCTTGACGCGGATGATTGGCTGCGTGAGATCTCAAGGCTGCTCGAGACTGCTGATGTTCCAGAACAGGAGTGGGTCAAGTGTGCTACTCACCTTCTCAAGGGAGATGCAGCTCTTTGGTGGGAGAACTACTTGAAGGCAAGCTGCACTGGGTTCCAGCCAACTTGGGAGAGGTTCACTGCAGCTTTCAAGGAGCAGTTTCTCTCAGAGATTGTGATGGAAAGGATGAAGGAGGCTTTCCTCAACCTGAAGCAGGGAAATGATAACGTCAACACCTACATCAGGAACTTCATGAACCTATCTCGCTATGGTGGTGATGAGGTATCTGATGACAAGAAGAAGGTAAAAGGTTCGTGCAAGGGCTCAATGTGTCGATCAAGTATGCAATCACGCATGCAAGACCGCAACCTTCCTGAACTACAAAGACACAAGACCGCAAGAGGAGGCAAGCGGCAAGTGTTCGAGGAGTCCAAGAAACACAACAGGATGCATCAAGCTCGCGCTATGGCAGCTCCTTCTAAGCGGCGTGTCCGGGTTCCTAACACCCCACCGTCGCCTCCGGCTCCACCAAGACCTGAAGCTTGGCGTCAAGGCCACCAAACTTCACCACTGCGGCTCCTGTGGGCTACAACCACCACTACCACAGGCGCTGGCGGAGTCCTCAGCTACTCGCCCACGCCCATAGTGCTCGCTTCACGTGTGGAGATCTGGACATCTCAGTGGAACTGCCCAATGAAGAACAAAGCTCTCCTCCACCCCGCCAAGATCTGCAACAAGCTCTCCTTCGGTTCGTGCACCACCGCCTCGGGCTCTCAACATCAACACCAAGCCCGGTCTGCGGTTGTTCGTGCTAATCGCTAACGCCGCTCAAGCTGAGCATGCACCTGGAGTTGTGATGGGTATGCTTTCCGTTAACTCAGTCCCTGCACGAGTTCTCTTTGATTCTGGTGCATCGCATTCTTTTGTTTCTATAAAGTTTGCAAGTGAGAATGGGTTAGCGTCAGATCCTCTTCCAAAGAAGTTAATGGTTCTTTCTCCTGGAGCAAATATGATGGCAACTAAGATCAGCCATGGCAACCAAGTTCAGATTGGTGGTTCTTCATTCTTGACTTCTTTGATTGTTCTGGGCAGCTCTGACATTGATGTCATCTTGGGCATGGATTGGTTGACAGCAAATGCAGCTGTGATTGATTGTGCTGAACGCTCAGTGTCTCTGAAGATCCCTGAAGGCCATATAGTCTTTTCTCCAAGTCTGACTCCTGCTGTCCAGCTCTTTTCCTTGGCGACTCTGAATGATGATGCTATGGAAGCTATTCAGAGGGTACCAGTGGTCTGTGAGTTCCCAGATGTCTTTCCTGAAGAGTTGCCAGGTATGCCTCCGGATCGCGAGGTTGAATTCGTGATTGAGCTTGAACCTGGAACGGCTCCGATCTCCAAGCGGCCATACAAAATGGGTCCTTCTGAGTTGGCTGAACTCAAAAGACAACTTGATGAACAAGAGAAGTTGGGTTTCATTCAACATAGCACTTCTTCTTGGGGTAGTCCAACAATCTTTGTGAAGAAGCGTGACAAAACCGATAGGCTATGTGTTGACTACAGGGCTCTCAATGCTAAAACCATCAAGAACAAATATCCTCTCCCACGGATAAATGATCTTTTTGACCAGCTAGCAGGAGCTGTGGTGTTCTCTAAGCTGGATTTGAGAAGTGGTTATCACCAAATCAAAATTCGCAAAGAAGATGTGCCCAAAACAGCTTTCACCACCCGCTATGGCCTGTATGAGTACACGGTCATGTCTTTCGGTCTCACCAACGCACCTGCTACCTTCTCGAGGCTGATGAACTCCGTTTTCATGGAGTACCTGGACAAGTTTGTGGTGGTATATCTGGATGACATTCTGGTCTATTCCAAGTCTAAGGAGGAGCATGAAGAACACCTGTGGTGTGTCCTGAACAAGCTTCGTGAGAACCGCTTGTATGCAAAGTTCTCTAAGTGTGAGTTTTGGCTGCCTGAAGTAACATACTTGGGTCATGTTATCTCTGCCAAGGGCATTGCAGTCAATCCGGAAACCGTGAAGACAATAGTTGAATGGCTACCTCCTGCTAATGTCAAGGAAGTGCGGAGTTTTCTCGGCTTGGCTAGCTATTGCCGTCGCTTTGTTCAGAACTTCTCGAAGATAGCAAAGCCTCTTACCGATCTCCTCAAGAAAGGCAAGAAGTACCTGTGGACTCCTGCATGTCAAGAAAGTTTTGAGACACTCAAAGAGAAGCTCACTTCCACACCAGTCTTGGTTCCTCCGGATACATCTAAGCCTTTCCAGATATTCTGCGACGCCTCTTTGCAAGGATTGGGTGCGGTCCTTATGCAAGAGAAACAGGTGGTTGCTTATGCCTCTCGTCAGTTGAAGACGCATGAGATCAACTATCCCACACATGACCTCGAGCTAGCAGCAGTTGTCTTTGCTTTGAAGCTATGGAGGCACTACTTGCTTGGTAACCGTTGTGAGATCTTCTCGGACCACAAGAGTTTGAAGTATATCTTCACTCACCGATCTCAACCTTGGCAGAGGAGATGGATTGAAGCAATCAATGACTTTGATGTGACCATCAACTACACTCCGTGCAAAGCAAACGTCATGGCGGATGCGCTTAGCCGTAAAGCTTATGTCAACAACCTCATGGTAGAAGAGCAACCTCTCTTATGCGAGGAATTCCACCGAACCTCGAAATTGTGGAACAAGGGCATCTCCGAACCTTCCGGCTACTCCTCTCTTGGAAGAACAGATTCGCTCGTCGACTTGGTGATCCGCACACCAAAAGCTCATCTCTAAGCTTGACCTTCCGAAGTATGAGTCCTTCCATGTTGATGATCAAGGCACGCTCTTCTTTGAACACCGGATGTTTGTTCCAAACTACCCGGGTCTGAGAGACCAAGTTCTCAAGGAGGCACATGATTCGATTCTTTCTATCCATCCCGGCAGACAAAGATGTACATGGACTTGAAAACACAATCTTGGTGTCACAGGTTGAAAAGGTATTGTGCTAAGTACGTCTCGAATGTGATGTCGCAGAGTCAAGGCTGTCCATCGAAACCATTTGGTCTTCTACAGCCATTGAAACCTCCGAATGGAAATGGGAGAAAGTAGAGATGGACTTCATCACTGGCTTTCCAAGGTCGCAGAAGGGCAACAATGCAATTTTTGTTGTCATCGACGTGCTTTCTAAAGTGGCTCATTTCTTCCCGATCAAAGAAACAATTTCGGAATTCAGGCTGAGCTCTATATCAACAATTGTCTCTGTATGGGGTTCCACTTGAAATCATTTCGACCGTGGGAGCATCTTCACCTCAAAGTTCGGGAGAGTTTCCAAAAGCTTTGGGAACAAAGTTGAACTTCAAAGATCGCTACCACCCTCACGCAAGGACAAGTGGAAAGAATCAATCGATTCGGAGGATATGCTTGAAGGCGTCATCTCGTTTGGCATGAAGTGGGAAGAATGCCTTCCATATGCTGAATTCTCCTACAACAACAGCTTCCAGAAGAGTCTGAAGATGGCACCATTCGAGGCTCTCTATGGTCGCAAGTGCAGAACTCCGATTGGTTGGTCAGGTGCAGGAGAAAGAATCTGGTTTGGCCCTGACATTGTAACTCAGGCAGAGGAGAAGGTGCATATCATTCTGGAGAACCTGAAGATTGCTCAGAGTCGTCAGAAGAGCAACTATGACAGGAAACACACGGATATGGTATATGTCCCTGGTGATCTCGTGTACCTTCGTGTCACTCCCATGAGAGGAACACACCGCTTCGGTATCAAAGGAAAGTTGGCTCCTAGATACATCGGTCCTTTCAAGATACGTGGTAGAAGAGGAGAAGTTGCTTATGCACTGTAGCTTCCAGAAAAACTCAAAGTCCATGATGTTTTCCACATCTCTCAGCTCAAGAAGTGCTTCAAAGATCCCGGCAGGACCGTGGACCATGAGCTAATCGACCTCCAAGAAGATCTGTCTTATCAAGAACACCCCACCAAAATCCTTGAGACCGCAGAACGAAGGACTCGCAACAAGTCCATAAAGTTCTGCAAGGTGCAGTGGTCACACCATTCTGTTGATGAAGCAACATGGGAGCGTGAAGAGGAACTCCGTGCCAACCATCCTTCTCTCTTTGTATCTTCTTCTTCTTCCTAGAATCTCGGGGCGAGATTCCTGTTTAGTGGGGGAGAGTTGTAGCATCCCAGTTGTCTAACACCTGTAATGCTACATGTTATGATAATAAAAAGGGCCACTTCCAACATATAATTGTTGCATCTTTATCATATCATGCTCATGTCATCATGTCACCCTGCAATTGAGCATCATATAAAACCCTTTCTTGTTTGGTTCTTATCTCATGTGCATGATTAATTGTAGTTGCCTTTGGATATTGTATTTGGTTCTTAATATATTGTTAAATGCCCAAGTTGAGTTGAGGGCATCTCTCTTATTGACTCCACCACCTTTTCTTTCACCACCTTATAATTCCACCATCCAATTAATATGAGCTTGGCATTTTAATTTGGTTTATCTCTAGCTCATGTGGGTTGGTTGGTTTCCACCCATAATCTTTTGCTTGGCTTTTGCCCACCTTTTGGGAATGCAAGGATTAATGCCACATGAAATAATGTTGTTTTCACAACATAACCACATGGCAAATATTGTTGCATGGGCCATGCAAGTGCCACCTTTTTCTTGGCTTTGGGAATGTTTTAGCTTTGTTTGCATGGATCATCTTTTCTTGTTTTAAAACTTGTTTTGGGCTTGTAGTTTCTTCACCATATCATCTATCTCTATCTCCCTTAGCTAAACCTCTATCCCCATGCTCCATGCACACACATGTGCTCATGAGGCATGCACAAACCTAAAACCCACCTCTTCTCTTGGACCTTGCTTGGTCATTATTTGGATCATGCATGGACCAAAGAAAAACCCCTTCATCACATGATCACCTCTCTCTCCCTCTCTCTCTTTTTCTTGCCTTGATCTTGTTAGGGCTTGTTTGGAGCATGCATGATCAAGTTAAGTACCACCTCTTTCTTACCCATCTTAGCTAAAACCCTAAAATCTACCCCATGCCCCCTCCCCATCCTAGCTAAACAAAACCCTAATCTACCCATCTCTCCTTAACCCCACCTATCTCTAACCGAACCCCTCTAGCTAAACCCTAGCTCGCCCCTCTCGTCCATGCAGGCCCCACCCCAGCAACCCTCTACCATCTACCCACCCCACACGTCCAAGGACCCCCCCAAACCTAACCCTAGCCCGAGCCGGCCCCCTCTCCCCTCCCCTCTTTTTCTCTCCCTGGCCTAAGGGTCCCTCTAGCCTTACCGCCGAGCTTCCCAGGGCCACCTGACCTCCCTCTCTCTCCTCCCAGCTCTGCCGCCACCCGGCCCCATCTGGTGCACGTGAGCAGGAAAAGGTGGCACCGAGGCCACCTTCCTCCCCACGCAAGCCCCCTCCTGGCCGTCCTTATCTACACCCCAGCACCCTTCTGCTCTCCCCAGATCTGCCAGGGATGCGCCCTCTTCTCCCCTTCCTCCCCTAGCCGTCCTTCTCACCTCGCCATACACCGCCACACTACAACCTGCCCCCATCTATCTAGCCGGTGGCGTGCACGCTGCGCACGTCGAGGAAGCCCCGGAGGACCCCTGCACCGCCCCGTTCGCGTCGCCAAGGAGGAGAAGCCCCCAGGAGACGGGACCACGCCGCGCACCGCAGAACCCTAGCGTCCCCAGAGCTCCTACCTCGCCGCCGATCAAACGCGCCCCTGCCCGAACCGCGCACAGCACACTCGCGGTGGCGCCCGCCTCCAGACATCCTCTCTGCCGCTTCACGGGCCAGCGGACCTTCCGTCGAACGGTCTCTGTGCGCCGGCGTCGTGTTTGTTTCTGCGAGCTCCCAGTCACGAGCACCATATCTAGCGCGCGCCCCCCTCTCCATCACCTACCCCAGCCTAGCCCAGTGGTAGTCGCGTCTGTCGCCCAGTCCTGGATCGAACCCCATTGCCGCGCGCGTGCAGCGAGCGTCCGTCGCCTGCGCTCTGCAGCCCAGTGGAAGAAAACAGTAGCTATGTCCACTTTGCGAATAACCCCCCTCCCAAACCTTTTGTCAACCCATGTCCCGAAACCCACATCGGTGGCTTGGCGTTTTATAAAAGGCTCCTGAAGTTTTCAGTTTTCAACCCGCGGTCCCCCTCCCTCTTAGCCGCTGGCGTGTGGGTCAGTGTGTGCCCGGCCCCACGTGTCTGTGACAGGGGTTAGGTTAGCCTGGGTGTAAAACGTTGTGCAGATTCTGTTTAATTACAAAACTATTTAAATCTAATTCAAATTCAAATTTCAAATCAGATTTTAAATAACTTTAAAACTATAAATCCAAATAATGCAAATGTTATATGTTTTTGAATCAGAAAAATGCCAGGATTTCAAATATGACATTCAAATTGCCTTTTGCACAATTAAAATTCCAAGTTGTTTTAAATTACCCAATTGCCACTAGAATTTAAATAATTAATAACTTTTGTTTTCTAATTCCAAATTTTGCAAATGATATGTCTAAAATGATCAGCTCGACGAGACCTTTCTGTTTAAGCTACCCATAACTTCAAATGCAGCATGCATCATATAAAAATATAGGGTACAGCAACTGTTATGGCAACAAATGTGATTCCAAAACCCCATTAAAATGTTGTTACTTGTCTTCCACACCTCACCATGCCATGCTACCTTATTGCCATGTAAATTTTGCATCATTCATCATGGCATGATTGTTTGCTTGACGCATCTTATTCATATGCTTGTGCTCTATATTCATGTTGGCCTTGTTTGTTTGGTTTTTCTCGGATAGACACCTTGCGTGGGTTATATCAAGAGAACCGGAGCACTACCAGATCGTCCTCGCTTCAAGCGAGTTATCGGCAAGCACTTCCACATGCTTGCATACATACAGTACCTATTGCCTCTATCTTATTCTTGCATCATTGAGTCGCGATTGCATTAAATTGAATCCCAAGTATGCATAGCCTTTACTTTCAAACTCCACCAAGCTTGTTCCTCCATCCCATGAGCCATTACTATAGGAGTTGTTTGAGCCATGCGAGTCGTAGAACAGCATGTGTAGGGTATGTGAGCGTCTGTTGGATAATGAGGTACCTAAACAACTTAACCTGAGTAGTTCTGGGATAACTAAAGAAAGTGGCACCGGTGAGCAACATCTGCTATTTGGTTTTTCCTGCTCACTTGTGTCCCGTAAGACCCCGAGTACTTGATTCATGTTCCTTGATTTTATCGCGCTATCCACATCCGGGAGGTATATGGGACCCCCCTGAGCCAGAGCTTGATTCCGTCTTATTTCTTGGGGCCACAAACTAGTTTGAGGTTTTATCTACTATCCTGTACTTATGCCATGCTACTGTTTATCTACGTTTGTGCGAGGAGCACCCTGTACTGTTTAGGTAAGCGGAATGTTTTCGCGGTATCGACACCCCGAGTTTTCGGGTTCCCAGTCGCTTACAGCCATTGTCGCAAACCTTGAGTCCGTCTCGGAGCTTGCTTACTTCGCGGGGAGACTCAAGGGTGGCCCCTGAAATATTTCTGAATCCTGTGATTGTTCATCGTGAAGGCCTCGTTGGGTTTTGATTTGGTTTTTAGGTTGATCGGCGTGTGTTGCTATTGGTGCACCCGGGGTAAAACTTTCTAAAGCCGTGTCCGCGGATATGGACGACTTGGAGCAGTTTCGATCATAGACAAGCATAACTAAAGTACCGCTTTAATCGACTAAGTAATTTGACTAGTAAATAGTGCAACACTCATGGAATGGTTAATAAAATTGCCAACGGATGGGGTTTGTTCGTCCGCTTCCTTGTTGGTAGCGAGGAGGAGGATGGATCGATGAGATTACCATTATGACTGTTGTTCTTAATTCACGGACATCCGTCTATCATTGGTTAGGCGGATGTTTAGCGTTATCTGTAGAACTGCTAGGGTTTACCTTTCGCTGCAATTCGTCACCCAGTTGTGTCCCCTTTAGAGGCATTAAGACTTCTTTGGTACCCTTAGGGTCTCACACGATAAATTATTGGTTCGGATGGACGGTACCCTCACGGAGACGGATCTTGGGTGGAAGAAGCCGAGGACATGGGCAGCGATCGTTCGGTGTAGAGATTCCGGAGCGGGATACGTGAGACCTGTAGTTGGGATGTGCTTATTTCTATGGCATCTTATGCCGATTTGCTTCTTATCCGTACTCGGATTTTGTTTGCCGCTTCCGCATGATACTCTGATGTGTGTTGTATAAGGAAGTATCCTAACTTATAGATCTATCTAGGTTATTTGAATCTTGCCGTATGGCGTTGCTATATTTCCTTTCTTTCTAGATGGTATGGCTCTGATGTACTCTTGTATGGTGGCTTGCGTACATACCCACTTGTGTACGTAGTTGATCCCTTCGCCTGCCGATTACGCCGCCCGTACAGGTCCCGTTGAGAGGGTAGTGGTTGGGACGTCTGAAAGGACTACCAGTGAGTGGCTTTTGGGGCCCCACCGTACTATTTCAACCACTACCACTCATCCAGGCTTGTATCTAGGAGCGTAATTCACCGAGGTAGTTACAAAACTCTTCATCAATATCTCCATTGAGGAATGCTGTTTTGACATCCATCTGCCATATCTCATAATCATAATATGCAGCGATTGCTAACATAATCCTCACAGACTTTAGCTTCGCTACTGGTGAGAAAGTCTCATCGTAGTCAACTCCTTGAATTTGTCGAAACCCTTTTGCGACAAGTCGAGCTTTATAGACAGTAACATTACCATCAGCATCTGTTTTCTTCTTGAAAATCCATTTGTTCTCGACAGCCTTTCGGCCATCCGGTAAGTCCACCAAAGTCCATCCTTGGTTTTCGTACATGGATCCAATCTCGGTTCATGGCTTCCGCCATTTATTGGAATCTGGGCTCATCATCGCTTCCTCATATGTCTCGGGGTCATCGGTGTTGTCCACCAACATGACACTCATAACGGGATCATACCAATGCAGGTGGTACGAGTTCGTTGACCTCCGAGGCTCTGCAGTAACTTCAACCAAGTTTCATGATCACCATCATTAGCTTCCTCTCTTATTGGTGCAGCACCACAGAACTTCTTCCGGTCTGCGCTACTCGCAATTCGAGAGAAGGTTCGACAACCTCGTCGAGTTCTACTTTCCTTCCATCACTTCTTTCGAGAAATTCCTTCTCTAGAAAGGATCCATTCTTAACAACGAAGATTTTGCCTTGGATCTATGATAGAAGGTATACCCAATAGTTTCCTTGGTATCCTATGAAGACGCATTTTTCCGCTTTGGGTTCAAGCTTGTCCTTGTAACATCTTTACATAGGCTTCATCCCCAAACTTTAAGGAGCGACAATCTAGGTTTCTTCCCAAACCATAATTCATACGGTGTCGTTTCAGCGGATTTAGACGGTGCCCTATTTAAAGTGAATGCGGTGTTTCTAATGCATAACCCCAAAATGATAGCGGTAAATCAGTAAGTTACATCATAGAGCGAACCATATCTAAGAGAGTTCGATTCTGACGTTCGGACACACCATTACGCTGTGGTGTTCCCGGCGATGTCAACTATGAAAGTATTCCGCATTTCTTCAAATGCTCGCCAAACTCGTAACTTAGATATTCACCTCCACGATCAGAACGTAGAAATTTAATCTTCTTGTTACGTTGATTCTCTACCTCACTTTGAAACTCCTTAAACTTCTCGAAAGTTTCGGATTTATGTTTCATGAAATAGATATACCCATATCTACTCAAATCATCCGTGAAGGTAAGAACATAACAATAACCACCGCGCGATGCTACACTCATTGGACCACACACATCGGTATGTATGATTTCCAATAAGTCCGTAGCTCGCTCCATCATACCAGAAAATGGATTCTTAGTCATTTTTCCCATCAGACATGCTTCGCATCTTTCAAGTGATTCAAAATCAAGTGATTCAAGAAGTCCATCGGAATGGAGTTTCTTCATACGCTTCACTCCAATGTGACCAAGACGACAGTGCCACATATAGGTCGAATTATCGCTTGATTTCAAACGTTTAGCCTCAATGTTGTTGATATGTGTATTTCCACTATCGAGATTCAATAAGAATAGACCATCTATCAAAGGTGCATGTGCATAAAACATATTACTCATATAAATCGAACAACCATTATTCTCTGACTTAAACAAGTAACCATCTCGCAATAAACAAGATCCCGATATAATGTTCATGCTCAACACAGGCACTAAATAACAATTATTTAAGTATAAAACTAATCCCGATGGTAGATGAAGGGGTAGCGTGCCGACCGCGATCACATCAACCTTTGATCCGTTTCCCACGCGCATCGTCACCTCGTTCTTCGCTAGCTTCCGTTTATTCTGCAAACTTTGTTTGAGTTACAAAATGAGCAACCGAACCGATTATCAAATACCCGAGCACTACTACAGTACTAGTGAGATACACATCAATAACATGTATATCGGATATACCTTTCTTCTTGATGTTGCCGTTCTTGATCCGCCAAGTACTTTGGGCAATTCCGCTTCGAGGACCTTCTCCCTTGCGGTAAAAGCACTCGATGTCAGGCTTGGGTCCAGGCTTGGTCTTCTTCGTCGGCGTGGTAACTTTCTTACCACCCTTCTTGAAGTGTCCCTTTTGCTTAGACTTGCCTTTCTTGATTTTGGTGGTCTTATTGACCAACAACACTTGGTGCTCTTTCTTGATCTCCACTTCTGCAGATTTCAACATGGCAAAGAGTTCTGGCAACGTCTTGTTCATGTTCTGCATGTTGTAGTTCATCACAAAGTTCTTGTAACTTGGTGGTAGTGATTGGAGGACACGGTAAATCCCCAAAGCATTAGGAATCACTATACCCAAGCTTTGAAGTTTGTTTGCGTGCCCAGACATCTTAAGCACATGCTCATTGACGGAGCTGCCCTCTTCCATCTTGCAGTTAAAGAACTTTTCAGAAGCCTCATAGCTTTCAATTGCCATGAGTCTCAAAAATCAATTTGAGATCCTCGACAATATCATATGGGTCGACTCTTCAAACCTTTCTCACTCCGATTCCAAACCATACAAGATAGCACATTGAACTATGGAGTACTGATTCTTCCGGCGAGGTAAACATTCTTTACTTCATCGGGAGCATCACCGCAGTGGGTCACCAATGTGCATCCGAGACATAGGTCAAATTACCAAATGAGGACAATCCTCAAATTGCGGAACCAATCCGCTGAGTTGCTTCCATTGTTTTTCAACTTTTCTTTCTCTAGGAACGCATTAAAATTGATGGTAGGGGCTGCCATTGATCTACAACATATTTGCAATAGTTTAGACTAAGTTTATGACAAATTGAGTTCAAATTAATTAATGAAATTAAACTAGGTGAACTCCCACTCAAAACAACATCCCTCACATTGTTTTAGTGATCACGAACCAAATCCACTACATCAACACCGATCATCACGAGAGTTGATATAGTTTCAATGGCGAACAATCGTCATGTTCATCATGTCTACTATATGATTCATGCTTTACCTTTCGGTGATCCGTGTTCCGAGACCATGTCTGTACATGCTAGGCTCGTCAAGATCAAACCTTATTTGCCGCATGAGCAAATCTGGCTTGCTCACGTTGTATACACTTGCGAATCTAACACACCGATCATCACGTGGTGCTTGAAACAACAAGCTTTTAGCGGTGCTAACTAAGGGTGAACACTTTATGATTTGATATTCATGTGCATGAGGGATCATCTTATAATGCTACCGTAAATCTACTAAGCAATACAAGATGCATAAAGGATTAACATCACATGCAATTCAATAATATGTGATATGATATGGCCTTTCTTCTTTGTGCTTCCGATCTCCATCTTCAAGCACGAACATGATCTCCATCATCACCGGCATTGCATCAAGGTCAATGACGCTTCTCCATGGTTGTCGTCCACCGGCTTCAACTATTACAACTTCTTTGAATAGACACGCGGGTCTTAACATAAATTAAAGACAACCATATGGCTCCGGATTTGCCAACTTACAATAAGGAACATTGCATACATCAAATATAATCACAATCATGGCCATATCACATCATCACACCCTTCAAAACAAAGTTAGACGCCTCTACTTTCTTTGCATATTTTACGTGGTTTGGGGCTTTCAATAAGTGTCGTTCTAACTACGAACAAGAACCACAACATTGATACTAGCATTGTTGATCACCGTTGTAAATTGGATCTTAACTATGCTAGGAGAAAGCACCCATAAAGCCACTTATGCAATACAAGTTGCATGTCAAGCGTGGAGCAAGTCTCATGAACGATGTCATGTAAGGTTAGCCCGCCGCTTCATCCCAACATACCGCAAGATGCAAAGTACACAAGAAGCAATCGACAATAAAAGCATCAACTCCCACAATGACCATTGTGTTCTACTCGTCTGCAATGATCTACATATAGACACGGCTCACGATACCCCGTAGGGGTTTCGTAGCATGGAAAACAAAAATTTCTATCGCATACAAACAAGCAAGCCAAGATCTATCTACTAGATTGTAGCAACGAGTCGATGGAATAACACTTACCCTCGAAGATTCCAAAGTGTTTAACGAGAGCGGATTCTCGTGGGTGATGTAGTCGTACTCTTCCCGATCTCAAGATCGTGTAGACGATCCTTCCCAGTTAGTTCGCAGCGCTTCCTTGATCGGTCACGTTCGGTTTCGAAGACCTTCCTCTCCCTTGTTCCAGCGGCAGCGGAGGTTGTAGCACTCTCCTCGCGATTCCGGCGGACTGGCGTGGTCTGGAAGTAGAGGGAGATCCTTGAGCTTCGCCTTAAGCCGGAGCGAGTATGGTGGAGTATGAGAGAGAGCTATTAGTGGTCTAGGGTTTAGACACACCAATTAGAAGGCTCTAAACCGAAGGCTAGTGCAATTAGAAGCTCTAAACCAAAACGGCTCTAAACCGGAGATTAGAGGATAGGAACTTGTGTGTCTAGAGGAGGAGGCCCTGCCCCTCCTTTTATAGGTGGGAGGGGCGGCCAAGGGGAGGGAGTCCCTCCCCAAGTCGGCCTTGGGTGGCGCGCCGGCTTGGAGAGGAGGGACTCCTCCCCCAAGTCGGTTTTGCCTCCTCTTGCTTGTTTCCCACAGTTTCCTGTTTTAGCCGTTTGACTTTCAAACTGGCCATTTGACTTTTCTGTTTTAGGATTCAATTTAATCCTTTATTTGGAACAGAAAGAACACTTAGTACATGATGCAATCATTCCAATATGTAATGACACATTCATGTACCCCTTCCCCCCCGGAGTGCCGGACAATCCGGAACCTTCTAGAACATTCCCGATGAAAACACCGGAATCATTTCCGAACTCCGAAACGGGACTTTCCTTATATGAATCTTATTCTCCGGACCATTCCGGATCACCTCGTGATATCCCGGATCCCATCCGAGACTCCGAACAACATTCGGTATCTTTCTCATAATACCATAACTACTCAAACAACGTCGAATCCTTAAGTGTGTCTCCCTACGGTTCGTGAATTATGCGGACATGATCGAGACACTTTTCCGAACAATAACCAATAGAGGAATCTGGAAATTCATATGGCTCCCACATATTTCTACGATTACTTTGCGATCGAATGAACCACTTACATACGATACCAATTTCCCTTTGTCTCACGATAGTTTACTTATCCGAGGTTATGATCGTCGGTATCTCTGCATACCTAGTTCAACCTCGTTACCGATAAGTACTCTTTTCTCGTTCCCGTGATATGTGATCCCTTATGAGCCAGTCACAAGCTTGCAAGCTAATTGGATGACATTCCACCGAGAGGGCCCAGAGTATATCTATCCGTCATATGGATGGACAAATCCCACTCTTGATCCATTTGTTTCAACCAATACTTTCCGAACACTCAATGCCACCTTTATATCCACCCAGTTACGGTGTGGTGTTTGATGTCATCAAAGCATCCATCCGGTAAAGGTGATATGCATGATATCATGGTCGCAGGAATTAGGTTACTATGTCTCAGAAAGCATATAGCAATTGAACTATTGAAATGACTTGATCTTTATGCTACGCTTATCTATAGGAGTATGTCCACCATATCATTCTCCTAACGATATGATCTTGTTGTTGATAACATCTCAATGTTCATGATAGGGAAACCACAATCATTAATCAACCAACAAGCTAGTGAAGTATAGAGGCTATACTAGGGACTTCAAATTAAGTTTACAAATCACACAAGTATTAATGTTTCCGTGTTAATACTATTATAGCATGAATGTAAACATTTATCATAAACACAAAGATATAATAATAACTACATTTATTATTGCCTCTAGGGCATATCTCCAACAACAATAACATCTTTATTATTGCCTCTAGGGCATAATTCCAACAGTCTCCCACTTGCACTAGAGTCAATAATCTAGTTTACATCTGGCAACAATCTAACACCCATGGCATTGAGGTGCTGATCATGTTTTGCTCGTGGAAGAGGTTTAGTCAACGGATCTGCGACATTCAGATCCGTATGTACTTTGTTAATCTTCATATCTCCATCTGTTATATAATCTCGA
Organism: Avena longiglumis; assembly: GCA_030063025.1. NCBI lineage: Eukaryota > Viridiplantae > Streptophyta > Magnoliopsida > Poales > Poaceae > Avena > Avena longiglumis. Next base: position 413,856,752 of record CP125975.1, on the reverse strand, counting down.
ATTATATGAAATCGGCGGTTGATGTGCTTGGTCTTTGGATGATATCTTGGTTCCTTAGCCAATGCTATGGCGCCAGTGTTGTCGCACAATATCTCTAGTGGGTCCAAGGCACTTGGAACCACACCAAGCTCAGTGATGAAGTTCCTGATCCAAACTCCTTCACTTGACGCTTCTGCAGCAGCCATGTATTCCGATTCTACTGTAGATCCCGCGATCATGCTTTGATTGCAGCTTCTCCAGCTCGCAGCTCCTCCATTCAAAATATAAACGTATCCTGTCTGAGATTTAGAATCATCCGGGTCGGTGTCAAAACTAGCATCGACGTAACCTTTTACGACGAGCTGCTCGTCACCTCCATAGACCAAGAACATTTCTTTAGTCCTATTTAAATACTTTAGGATGTTCTTTACGGTTGTCCAGTGTTCCACTCCTGGATCACTTTGGTATCTGCTCGTCAAACTAAGAGCATTGGACACATCCGGTCTAGTACACAGCATGGAATACATGATAGAACCTATGGCCGAGGCATAAGGCACTTTTCTCATGGTTTCTCTATCGTTTACCGTAGCTGGACACTGAGCCTTGCTCAATATCTTACCTGACAACATGGGCACTGAACCTTTCTTTGCCTTATCCATTCTGAACCTCTTCAGAACTTTGTCTAGGTATGTACTTTGGCTTAATGCTATTATGCGTCTTTGTCTATCTCTATAGATTTTGATGCCTAATATATAAGCAGCTTCTCCTAGGTCTTTCATTGAAAAAAAATTGTTCAAATAACTCTTCACATCGTTAAGCATATCAATGTCATTTCCAATAATCAATATGTCATCCACATATAGTACTAAAAATGTCACTCAGCTCCCACTCACTTTCTTGTAGATACAAGCTTCGTAGCAATTTGGAACAAATCCAAAGCTCTTGATCACTTGATCAAAACGAAGGTTCCACCTCCGAGATGCTTGCTTCAGTCCATAAATGGAACGCTAAAGTTTGCACACCTTATTAGCATCCTTAGGATCGACAAAACCTTCAGGCTGCATCATATACAACTCTTCATCAATGTTGCCATTGAGGAACGCAGTCTTGACATCCATCTGCCATATTTCATAATCATGAAACGCAGCAATTGCTAATAAAATCCGAATGGACTTAAACATCGCTACGGGAGAGAAAGTCTTATCGTAGTCAACACCTTGAACTTGTCGAAAACCTTTCGTGACAAGTCGAGCTTTATAGACAGTAACATTACCATCCGCTTCCGTTTTCTTCTTGAAAATCCATTTGCACTCAACGGCCTTACGTTCGCTAGGAGGGTCCACCAAAGTCCATACTTGGTTTTCGCTCATGAATCGCAATTCGGATTTCATGGCCTCTAGCCATTTCTCAGAGTCTGGGCTCATCATTGCTTCCTCATAGTTCGCAGGTTCACTGTTGTCTACTAACAAGACAGTTAAGATAGGGTTGTCGTACCACTCAAGAGGGGCACGTGACCTTGTCGACCTGTGACGTTCAGCAGTTGCATCATCCGAAGTTTCATGATCCTCATCATTAGCTTCCTTTCTTGTTGGTGCAGACGGCACTGGAACAATTTCAGGTGCTGCGCTACTCTCCAACTCGAGAGAAGGTTCAATAACCTCGTCTAGCTCTACCTTCCTCCCACTCACTTCTTTCGAGAGAAACTCCTTCTCAAGAAAGGATCCGTTCTTTGCGACAAACACTTTGCCTTCGGATCTGTGATAGAAGGTATACCCAATCGTTTCCTTAGGGTATCCTATGAAGACGCATTTCTCCTCTTTAGGTTCGAGCTTGTCCGGCATCAACTTCTTGACGTAAGCTTCGCATCCCCAAACTTTAAGAAACGACAACTTAGGTTTAGCACCAAAGCACAATTCATACGGTGTCGTCTCAACGGATTTAGATGGTGCCCTATTTAAAGTGAATGCAGCGGTTTCTAATGCATAACCCCAAAATGATAATGGCAAATCTGTAAGAGACATCATCGATCGCATTGTATCTAATAGAGTTTGATTCCGGCGTTCAGACACACCATTGTGCTGTGGTGTTCCGGGTGGCATGATTTGCGAAACGATTCCGCTTGCTTTAAGATGTGTGAGAAAATCATAACTCAAATATTCACCTCCACGATCGGATCGTAGAAATTTAATTTTCCTGTTACGATGGTTTTCCACTTCGTTCTGAAAATCTTCGTTTTGGATATCTTTGAACTTTTCAAACGTTTCAGATTTATGTTTCATTAAATAGATATACCCATATCTACTTAAGTCATCAGTAAAAGTGAGAAAGTAGAGATATCCACCGCGCGTCGAAACACTCATTGGTCCGCATACATCGGTATGTATGATTTCCAACAAGTCCGTTGCTCACTCCATTATTCCGGAGAACGGGGTTTTGATCATCTTGCCCATGAGGCATGGTTCGCACGTGTCAAATGATTCAAAATCAAGAGACTCCAAAAGTCCATCCGAATGGAGTTTCTTCATGCGCTTTACACCAATATGAACTAGACGGCAGTGTCACAAATAAGTTGAATTATCACTATCTACTTTGCATCTCTTAGCCTCAATGTTATGGATGTGTGTTTCATTGCTTTCGAGATTCAGAAGAAATAAACCATTCATAGCAGGTGCATGACCATAAAAGATGTTACTCATATAAATAGAACAACCATTATTCTCCGATTTAAATGAATAACCGTCTTGCAATAAACATGATCCAGATATGATGTTCATGCTCAACGCAGGCACATAATAACATTTATTAAGGTTTAAAACTAATCCCGAAGGTAAAACTAAGGAGAGCGTGCCGACGGCCATCACATCAACTCTTGATCCGTTGCCAACGCGCATCGTCACCTCATCCCTTGCTAGCCGCTGTCTATTCCGTAGCTCCTGTTTCGAGTTACAAATATTAGCAACTGAACCAGTATCAAATACCCAGGCACTATAACGAGCGCTAGTAAGGAAAACATCAATAACATGTATATCAAATATACCTTTGATGGTGCCAGCCTTCTTGTCCGCTAAGTACTTCGGACAGTTGCGCTTCCAGTGACCCTTGTCCTTGCAATAGAAGCACTCAGTGTCCGGCTTAGGTCCAGACTTGATCTTCTTCTCAGCAGGGGAAATGCGCTTGCCGATGCCTTTCTTGAAGGGCTTCTTTGCACCCTTACCTTTCTTAAAGCTGGGGGGGCTTATTGACCATCAACACATGATTATCTTTCTTGATGTCCACCTCCGCAGCTTTCAGCTTAGCGAAGAGCTCAGTGATCGTATCAGTGGAACCAATCTGATTATGAGTAACTACAAAACCTTTGTAGCTAGGAGGGAGTGATTGCAGAACTCTGTCAATCTTGAGCTCTTCTGGAATCTTGCAGTCCAGTTGCTCAAGACGTTGAGTGTAGCCCGACATCTTAATGGCGTGCTCACTAACGGAACTCCCTTCCTCCATCTTGCAGTTAAAGAATTTCTTAGAGATCTCATATCTCTCAGAACGGGCCTGAATCTGAAACATGGTTTTCGGTTCCTCAAGAATCTCAAAGGGACCGGCGAACTCCTCAAAACAATTTTGAAAGTCCGATTCCATAGCAAACAACATGGTGCTCTTAATCACACAATAATCATCTTTGCGCGACTGATAAACAGCTTTTTCATCAGCCGGCACATCTATAGCAGGGGCGTCACCTAGCGCTTTCTCAAGGACATAGTCCTTTTGTCCTCCAGCGAGAATGATTCTCAGATTGCGGAACCAGTTGGTGAAGTTATACCCATTGTTCTTAAGCTTTTCTTTCTCAGCAAAAACGTTGAAGTTGAAGTTGGACTTAGCCATTTGATCTACAAAGTTTGCAAGTACAATTTAGACTATGTTCATGATAACTAGTTCAACTTAATAAAATTACTAGATGCACTCCCACTAAATTCAACATCCTCAAGTTGTTTAGTGAACACGATCCAAATTCACCACACCTAATCCGATCTTCACGAGAAGAGATGTGGTTTCAATGGTGGACAACAAAGTGTCGATCATATCATTCATATGACTCATGCTTAACCTTTCGGTTCATGTGTTCCGAGGCCATGTCTGTACATGCTAGGCTCGTCAAGTCAAACCCAAGTATTTCCGCGTGTGCAAAACTGGCTTGCACCTTTTGTATGTGAACATAGAGTTTATAGCACCCGATCATCACGAGATTCTTGAACACGACGAACTTTCGCAACGGTGCATACATGGGGAGAACACAATTTTATCTTGATCTTTAAGTGAAGAATCATCTTATAATGATACCGTCGCGATCTAAGCATAATAAGATACATAAAAGGATAAACATCACATGCATATAATTTTATGTGACATGGTATAGCCAATCTCCACGCAATGATCTCAATCTTGTGCGTGCCAGCATGATCTCCATCACTCCACCATGATTTCCTCCACCACGAATAGCAACTACAACTATTGCTAACTACTTAGCGATAAATTAAAGCTATTACATGGCGTATAAGAAGTTGACACACAGGCCATACACAATTATAAAGACAACCATATGGCTCCTTCCGGTTGTGTACTCATCAACATGCAAGCCGTGAAACATTACAAAACATGATCATTGCATACAATATACACATCATATCTTGGGCCATACCATATCACAGAAACACTCCCTTCAAAAACAAGTAAGACGCCTCTACTTTGTTGTTGCATGTTTTACGTGGCTTATGGGAGTAACAAGCTAAGAACGATTCTTACCTACGGAAAGCCACAACGGTGATATTATGGTTGCCAACATCCGGTGTAAATCCCATGACAACTATATTGAGAGAAATTGGCATCCACCAGCCGCATGTGTGGAACAAGCCACACGTCAAGTGCGGAGCCGGTCTCGCGAATGAGGTCGCGTAAAGTTAGCCTGGACCGCTTTGATCTCACTATCCCGCGTCATAATAAGTACACAACAAGAGGCTTGCAACAAAAAACATCAACGCCCGCAACAAGCATGTTGCGTTCTACTCGTGAAACACATCTACGCATAGATCTAGCTCTGATACCACTGAAGGGTTTCGCAGCATAGTAAATCAAAAAAATTCTACGGATGCGAACGGGAAAGCCAAGATCTAATCTAGGAGATGCAATCAACGAGAGGGATATATGAGATATCCATACCCTTGAAGAAATCGCACAGCGGAACATTCAACAGAACGTGGTTGATGTAGTCGTACTAGCCTTCTCCTCCTCGCGATCCGATCTGATCCAACGCCGCAAGTGGCGACGCCTCCGAGAGATGCACACGTACGGCACCACGACGTATCCTCCTTCCTTGGTCCAGCAAGTGGGGTGGAGATATAGATTGGATCTACAGCACGACGGCGTGGTGCAAAGGTGGAGATTTTCTGCGGCAGGGCTTCGCCTACGCGCATTCGGGAGAGAGAGAGAGATCTGGAGGGCAGCAGGTAGGCGGCTAGGGTTCAAGGAGGGGTGGAGGAGGGCTGCACCCCTGCCCTCTATATATAGGGGGCTTGCCTGCCCCCTTGTCCCCTCCTCCAAGCCCTAGGGCGGCGGCCCAAAGGGTTGGAGTGGGGGCAAGTTTCCCCCCTCCTTCTAGAAGGTTTCCCTAGGGTTTCCCCTAGGGTTTGGCCGGCTGGGCCTATGGGTCCTTGTGCCCCTGGCCTAATGCGGCCAGGGCACTCCCTCGTAGGCCCACGCACACCTCCGACAAGTGGGGCCACGTTGGTCCCACTCCGGAAGCTTCTAGAACCTTCCGGTACAATACCGAACATTCCGAAAAGATTCCGAAACCCAAAAACTGCTTTCCTTTATATGAATCTTATTCTCTGGACCATTCTGGAACCTCTCGTGATGTCATGTATCTCATCCGAGACTCCGAACAAAAACTCATAAACCAATTATCCATTCTATCCTAGCGTCGAGGCACGTTAAGTGTGTGACCCTACGGGTTCGAGAATATGCAGACATGATCTTCTATCAATAATCAACAGCGGGGTCTGGAAACCCATATTGACTCCCACATATTCATCGATGGTCATATCGGATGAACCACGATGCCAGGATTCAATTAATCCCATATTTATATTCCCTTCGTCACGCGATATTTTACTTGCCCGAGATTCGATCGTTGGTATCGGCATAACTAGTTCAATCTCGTTCACAGCAAATACTTTACTCGGTCCGTAATCTGATATCACTTTGTGATTAACTCCTTAACCACGTGCTTGCAAGTGGTGTTGATATCGATTACCGAGTGGGCCCGAAGTATATTTCTCCGACTTGGGAGGGACAAATCCCATCTCGATACATACAACCCAACAAGTACTTTCCGATCACCTGAGAGACACCTTTATGATCACCCTCTCATAGGATGATGTTTGATGACCTCAAAGCTTTCTTCCGATACCAGGGAGTTGCATTATCTCATGGTCTAAGGAATACAATAGTTGACATAAGAAAAAGCTTCGCAAAGATGAACACGATGACACGATCTAATTGCTCTACTTGATTTGGGTATGTCCATCATATCATTCTCCGAATGACATGATCTCATTATTAATCGACAACTCATGTCTATGGTTAAGAAACCTTAACCATCATTAATCAATGAACTAGTCCATAGAGGCGTACTAGGGACACGGTGTTTGTTCATAAACCACACAAGTATCAAAGTTTCCGCTTAATACAATTCTAGCATGGAATATAAACTTTATCATGAACAATAATTATAACAATAACATCTTTATTATTGCCTCTAGGGCATAATTCCAACATCATTACCAAAGTAATTTGGAATCCTCTGTCTCGTACTCCTCATGAGAGGTTCATCGTCATCCTTCTCAAGGACTTCCTCATGTGGTTGTTCAATATTCTCAATATATGCACTAGATTCAGGAAGTATTTCAGAAGAAATCCTACCAATGTTATGCATATATTTCATAGGAAACATATTCTCAAAGAATGTTGCATCACGAGATTCCATTATAGTATCAACACGCATATCAGGTACCTCAGATTTAACCACTATAAATCTATAGCCTACACTTCGTGGAGCATATCCTATAAAGATACAATCCACTGTCTTGGGTTCGAGCTTGCGTTTCTTGGGGATCAGTATGTTGACCTTCGCCAAACACTCCCAAGTGCGCAGGTACGAAAGTGATGGTTTTTTCCCAGTCCACTCCTCATAAGGGATCTTTTCTTTATTCTTGTTAGGAACTCTATTCAGGACATGACATGAAGTTAACAAAGCCTCCCCCCACATGCCTTTGATAAACCAGCAGTGGCTAACATGGAATTCACCAAGTCAGTCGGCGTGTGGTTTTTTCTCTCGGCAACCCCGTTTGATTGGGGCGAGTAGGGAGACGTTCTCTCATGAATAATTATGTGTTCCTCACAGATTTCATCAAATATTTTGGGAAAATACTCACCCCCATGATCCGACCTAAGACGCTTGATCTTTCTCTCTAGTTGATTCTCAACTTAGGCCTTATAAATTTTAAAGTAGTCTAAAGCCTCATCTTTAGTTTGCAACAAGTAAACATAGCAGAATTTAGTAGCATCATCAATCAACGTCATGAAATATCTCTTTTCACCTTTTGTGAACACACCATTCATCTCGCATAGATCAGAATGTATGAGTTCTAGAGGTGTCAAGTTTCTCTCCTCGGCAACCTTGTGAGGCTTTCGAGGTTGCTTTGATTGCACACAAATATGGCACTTAGAACCTTGGCAATAGTGAAATTCGGAATTACACTCATACTGGACATTCGAGACATCAATCCAAAATTAATGTGACATAAACGAGAATGCCAAAAACTGGTATCATCATTAACACCATCAAAAATATGATTCACGGATTTATTATAAATCCCTGAAAGTGAAAAATGGAACAGGCCTCCAAACTCATAACCTTTACCAATAAATTGTCCATGTTTCGAAACAACGACTTTATTAGACTCTAAAACAACCTTAAACCCATCTCTGCATTGAATGGAGCCACTAACAAGATTCTTGTTCATAGTAGGGACATGCTGCACATTCCTCGGCTGCACGATCTTTCCGGAAGTAAACTTCAGATCCACCATGCCAACACCATGAACAGAAGCATGTGATCCATTCTCCATTAGGACGGATGAATCCCGAGCGACCTGATAAGAAGTGAACATAGAGATATCAGCACACACATAAACATTAGCACCCGTATCAATCCACCAACAAGGAGATTGAAATACTGAAAGAACAGTAAATAAATTACCATACACATCAGTATTGCTAGCAGTCACGTCGTGACAGTCTTGGCCTTTTTCCCTCTACAGCCTACGCAATCTGGACAGTCCTTGGAAAAGTGGCCGGGCACTCCACAAGTGAAACAAGTCAGATCACTCTTGTCCCTGTCCGGCTTCTTCTTCTTAAAGGTTGTAGTCTTTACAGGCTTGTTAAAGGAGGACTTGAAGTTCCCTTTGTTTTTGCCTAAGGATTTTCCTTTCTGCACATAGTTGGCAGTAGCATAACCCTCTTCTTTCTCGGTAGTGTCATTAGCCCGAGCCTTCTCCTCAACGTCAAGGGACGCTATCAGATTTTCAACTGATATCTCTTGTCTCTTGTGTTTGAGAGTTGTGGCAAACTTTCTCCATAAAGGAGGCAACTTAGCAATAATGCAACCCACCACAAATTTGTCGGGTAAGGCACACTTAAGGAGTTCGAGCTCTTTGCCAAAGAACTATATCTCATGAGCTTGTTGAACCACAGGAAGGTCCTTTGTCATCTTAAAATCATGAAATCTCTTCATGATTACAATTCACTATCAGCATCTACGGCACCAAACTTTGCGCCAGTGCGTCCCAGAGCTCCTTCCCGTATTGTATGTGTATAAACACATCACACAGACGGTCGACAAGAATGCTCAGAATGCATCCCAAAGACATTATTGGCTTTCTCAAACTTCTTCTAATCCTCGTCAGATATAGTTCCTTCAGGTTTGCCTTTACTAATCTAGAACACTTTCATCGTGGTCAGCCAAAGCTCGGCCCTGTACTGCCACCTCAGTGCATCGGTAAAACTAGCCATTATTAACTTAAGAAATTGCTAACAATAAAGTTTTTGGATTGTTGGAATATTAGGCACAATTTCCATGATTAATTCTAGAATATTAAACATGAAAAAACCAGCTACTAGCTCATGTAACTCGAGCATACTAGATGTACTAAATAACAGGATGAACGGAAACAAGTAGCAGCTAAACATGTACTCGCAGAACATGATGAATAACCAAACAGGAGCACGTCGCACGTACCGTTCGCTTGTCGTAGCAGTAACTTTGGGGAAGACTGATCGAAGCAGACGGCAGCGAAGATGGCGATAGGCAACACCGCCCGACTTGAATGGAAGATGGCCCATTGTGGCATCCCGCAAAACCACTACTAGAAAATCGCGTTGAATTTGTGCATTGCATCGTCATCATCATGCATTGTTTGCCAAAACTATTTTCGCAACACCCGTTTTGTTTTCTAAAATGCCCAGTCTTTTATTCAAACGCCAAACACCGGGTCTCCAGAATTATTTTTGTAGTTGCTATCGGTTTGCAAATAGTGTTTCTAAAACAAATAAAATTTATATTTATTTTTGCGGGGCAGTCGAACGGGCCGATTAACCCGAACGACCACCCCTGTTTATTTTAAAACGGTCCACCCTGCAACCGCCCCTAAATCCTACACCTACCCATCTTCCTACCCAACTCTCCCCTCCACCTCACTCTGGCCAACCAGAGCTTGCCACCTCAACCTCTCTCTCCCCTCAGCCAACCCCCTTCTGCCACCTAGACCCACCCCTGGACCCCACTGTCCCAGCCCATCCACTCTCCCTCACAGCCACACCCTCCCCCGGATCCCACCTTCCCTGGACCTGGTCCACCCTCGCCCCCCACCTCAGCACGCTGGTCCCGCCTCAGCCTCCACCACGCCGCTCCCCAAGCCCCGCCTCCCTGCGCCACTTTCCCTCCTCCCGGCGCCCCGGCGCCACCGCCTCTTCTCCTCGCGAGCCCGCACTGCCCCCTGCCCCCTCCGCCCGCGCCCCGCCCGCCCGCCGCGCCTCGCCCGGCGTCGACCTCGCCACCGACACCGCATCGTCGCTGGCCGCTCGGCGTTCGGCGTGGCCCACGTCGAGCTTCGGCCCTCCCTGGTCGCCCTGCTGTTGCCGCAGCAAGCCCCTTGGCGCCCTCACAGTGATGTAGACAGGGTCCTGCGGTGGTGTTGATGTTGCAAGTTGGTGGCTCGGCATGTACTTCGTCCGGTGAACGATAGCTGCGAGCCGGACTAGTACCCCGTTAAACCGCCCGAACTTTCGGTGCTAAGTCCACGTTCGCCATCGGCAAGAGAAGTCTCGAGACCCCAAGATCTCCATCCGGGACTCCAAGGACTTCCTCACGGACCATCAAGCGTCAAGATCGTCTTCCCGTAGCCGGGAACCCCGAAGCCGATCCCGGTGATTCGAAGGCCACACCAAGACCTTCCTGGAGACCGAAGACCGTACCAACCGGTGGCGCTCGTCGAACCACCCTAAGATCTCCGCCTCGGAAAACCAAGGCCGTCGATGTAGGACGACAAGGCCTTCTCCACGGTTTCCAAGACACCGACATCGAAACGACAAGACCGTCACACGGACGCCGAGACCCCTGAACCCTGAGTCCCCGAACCGAAGGTCGAGCTGAAGCGCCAGAACCTGAACCTGCAGAATGCCAAGATCGCCGAGAACGCCGAGTGCTTCACCCCGGACACCGAGACCCCGGCGCGACAAGTGCTTCGTCCCGAACGCCATGACCGACAACTTGACCCGAAGACCCTGGATGCGCCAAGACCCTAACCCCCGGAGTCCGAGAACGATCCCGCCGAGGCCGTCGAACCCTGGACCCTGAGACCGACCCCGAACCCCGGAACCCTAACAAGATCGCCGAACCCTAAATGTGTGACTCTTTTCCTCGATACCCTATTTTTATAAATGATATCAATTGTTGCATAATTAATTGGCATCTCGCATGCATATCATGTGGTTTGGGGGCCTTATGCCGATTCACCTAATAATTAAATATGGGGCCCATATGCGGGCAAATCTAGTCTCATATCGGCCTCATTTAAACTTGTGTAGCGAACCAATACTATAATCTTGCCTTGTTAAAACAACATTTAATTGCGGGGGTTCTAAATAACTTGAACCATTTAATTAATTGACGGGACCCGGTTCCACTTAACATGACCTAATTGCATCGCACCTTTGCCATGTCATTCATTATACATGCATCATGCCGATCTTTTGCCGTAGTATTAAATATTGCATCCGGTGTTCCTTCTAGTGTTTTGCTTCTTCGCGGATAAGGCCGTTGAGTTGATGTGAGCTCCGTCCCGATCTTCGGATGAACCCTTCAACAATGTTTTCAGGCGAGCATCTCCCCCTTTCTACCTATCTTACTTTATAGTGCTTTACTCCTTCCTGTTGATCTACTGCTATCTGTGTTGTGATGCTTTAGTTTCCGTACCTGTGATATACCGTGCAGCCCTATATTGCCTTGGACACATCCTATTACCTGTTGTTTGGTAGATAGTTGGACTTGCGCGTCGTAGTTGCTTGCTCAAGTGCTGTTGTGTGTCGTCATATGCCCCAATTGCTGATGTATTGCCGCAAGTTGATGTTGGAGATGATCCTAGTTTTACTTATCGTCACTTTAATTTCTGTTTAACAACTAAAATTGAAATAAGCAGAGGCATCGGTGGGTGATAGAAAATATTTGGTTTCCGAACGCCCACTTGTGTCCCGTAAGACCCCGAGTACTTGATACCTGTTCCTTGATTTTTGCGCGCTATCCACATCCGGGAGGTATATGGGACCCCCACAGCGAGCTTGATTCATTCTTATTTCTTGGGGCCACAAACTAGTTTGAGGTTTTATTTACGATCCTGTACTTATGCCATGCTACTTTAGATTTAATTTGTGCGAGGAGCACACTGTCTTGCTTAGGATCGGGACACGATTCATGTGTCGACAAGCCCAGCCACACTTTCGGGTTCCCATCGTTCACACCGTCTACCCAAACCTTGAGCCTCGAGTCACCGGCTTCGCTATGGGATCTACTTAAGGTGGCCCCAAATAATTCGAATCTGTGATTGTTCAATGTGAAAGCCTCGTTGGGTTTTGATTTGGTTTTTCCGAGGTTGATCGGCGTGTGTTGCTATTGGTGCACCCGCCGGGTAAAACTTTCAAAGCCGTGTCGCGGATATGGACGACTTGGAGCACGATTCTCGATCATAGACAAGCATAACTAAAGTTTATTGCTATAAATTTGACTTATAATGACTAGTAATCAGCTTCACTATAACGGAATGGCTAATAATACTGCCCACAATTGCTTGTTTGGATTGTCGCTTGCGACCATTGTACCTGACTAGTAAGTATGGCAACTACAACGGAATTGGCTGAATAAAAGTACCAACAACTGCTGGGTCATGGGTTATCTCATGTTAACTATAACTGATTAGTAAGTGCTGCCACTATAACGGAATGGTTAACTAAAAGTGCCCACTGCTTAATTTATCAGGACGATTATCTATATCTGACTAGTAAAGTGCCACGACTATAACTGAATAAGTAAAACTGCCAACTGTGTGAGTTCCTCGGTTGACTTCCTCGTTTGGTCTCGAGGGGGAAACACCAGGATGGGTTTGTTTGGTGCTAGCTTCAGGTTGGATCCGGTTATGTCATTCTCATCCCTCTCTGATATCCTTGATTGTATCGAGTCTCTATAGGTTGTTTAGTGCATCTTTGCCGCTTGATCCACCATACCTATGTAGGCGAGGACCGCCAAACTCTAGCCTCGCCACATCGGCCTCGATCTTGACGCTCCTCTTTTCTTTTGCCTTTTGCCCACCCCTTTTGTTTAAGTAGGTTTTGAGATCGACGTTAGCGGGGTTACCCTTCCGGCTTGGCCAGGCAGGGTTATGGACGCCATTGGTTATTCTTCGTGGCTCTTAGCCCCATTTGCTTCTTGTCCGTAGTCGGACGCTCTACCGCTTTTCAAGGTGATTTGGATCTTGTATATTATATCTCGTATTCTTGACTCTGGAGTCGTTATATATATATCTGTTCTGTGGGTCCCATCGAGGACTGTTGTGTAATGTTATTACTTCGTTTTCCACCCGCACGAAAGTGCCTGGTGGGCACCTTTGAATCGCTTCTATGCGGGTTTGGCGAATTTTGCTCAAACTTGCATAGGTTCGATTCTGAGGGTGTTACAGAGTGGTATCAGAGCTCAGCAGTTACGATACCCCACAAGTCCAGCCTGTAGGATAACCTAGCTAACGGCCGAAGTAGAGTGTCAAAACTATTTTTGCAAAATCGGTTGGATAGTTCTGATTAGGTCTGATTTGACTCCTTACCCCTCTGCTGATCCCCTCTTATCTCGACGTGTTTTGAAACCGTTCTCTTCTCTTTCTTCGAGTCCAGGAATTCTCGTGGTTGGGTTTCCGTCGTACCTTTAGGGTTTCGCTTCCTCCTTTGGTAACAGTGTTCTCCCATCCGGTGTTCAAGCTGCCTGATGAATCCGTCTACGGTGTTGCCACTCTTCATTCCTTGTTTGTGCCTTCCGGTGTTCTCAGACGCGACGACATCATCTAGGCCAGATCCGATGCAGAGTCTGCATCACTCCGTTGTTCCGAACCTCGCTTGTCGAGATCTTCAGTCTGATTCCGAGAGTTGGTTGCATAATCCGCCTATTCGTGTGCAGAGTAATGGTTTGGGTGCGCGATGGACTGATCACCATCCGACTACTCTTATCATTCGCTCTTGTACATCGGATCGGTGGGTCCAGCAGCTTTACTCCGTTCACGGAAGTTAGGGGTGGCTTTATTTGTTGATACCTCTACCTTCGACCTGTTGTTCCCGGAGTGTTCTCGCGACGGTCCGGACAACGATCTTTGTTGGTGGTGTCGCCGTTTCCCAGTTGAAGAAGGAACCCTCGTTAGTGGTGTCGCGAGGATCTACACGAAGCGAGAAGACGCAGATCGCCGACCTTCCTTCCGGTACCATGAGGCGGATCTCGAGGGCGAGATCCCTTGTTAGTGGTGTCGAATTGTGGCATCCCGCAAAACCACTACTAGAAAATCGCGTTGAATTTGTGCATTGCATCGTCATCATCATGCATTGTTTGCCAAAACTATTTTCGCAACACCCGTTTTGTTTTCTAAAACGCCCAGTCTTTTATTCAAACGCCAAACACCGGGTCTCCAGAATTATTTTTGTCGTTGCTATCGGTTTGCAAATGGTGTTTCTAAAACAAATAAAATTTATATTTATTTTTGCGGGGCAGTCGAACGGGCCGATTGACCCGAACGACCACCCATGTTTATTTTAAAACGGTCCACCCTGCAACCGCCCCTAAATCCTACACCTACCCATCTTCCTACCCAACTCTCCCCTCCACCTCACTCTGGCCAACCAGAGCTTGCCACCTCAACCTCTCTCTCCCCTCAGCCAACCCCCTTCTGCCACCTAGACCCACCCCTGGACCCCACTGTCCCAGCCCATCCACTCTCCCTCACAGCCACACCCTCCCCCGGATCCCACCTTCCCTGGACCTGGTCCACCCCCTGCCCCAGCCCCCACTCCCTGCACGCGGGTCCCGCCCCAGCCCTCCACCACGTCGCTCCCCCCAAGCCCCGCCTCCCCCAGTCAACTTTCCCCTGGCTCCCTCACCCGCGGGCCCCGCCACCTGCCCCTGTTCTTCTCCCTCGCGAGCCCGCACCTGGCTCTCTCTCTCCATGGCCGCCCGCCTCCTCCTACCTAGCGCGCCGCGCCTTCCCTCCCCGCCACCACCCTCGCCCGAGCCAGCCCTCGCCGGCCGCTTCCACCGTCCGCCCGCCCGGCCGCGTTCGCGGCCTCCCCTCGCCACTTGTAACCTCGCGCCTCGCTGCCTCCCTCCCGCGCTCAGCGCCGCCTGCGTCGCGTCGCCGTTCAAGCTCGCGCCTCCGCCGTCCGTCGCCGCCACGCCGTGAACCCCTTGAACCGCCTGCGCTCCTCCGTCGTCGCCGCGACCACCTCCTGAGCTCGCCGTCCCCGCTGCGACCGCTCGTCGCGCCGCCGCCTCGCCCGTCCCGTCGTCCCCGCCGTCTATGCCGCGGCCCTCGGTGGCGCCTCGGCGGCGTCGACCTCGCCAGCGCCACCGACACCGCATCGCCGCCTTGCCGCTGGCCGCTCGGCGTCGCCCGCGTTCTGCGCGTCGCTGGCGCGTCGAGCTCGGCCCTCCACAGTCGCCTGGCGCTGCGTGTGCCACGCAACAAGCCCGCGGGCGCCCTCCTGGTGATGTAGACAGGGTCCTGCGGTGGTGTTGATGCTGCAAGTTGGTGGCTCGGCATGTACTTCGTCCGGTGAACGATAGCTGCGAGCCGGACTAGTACCCCGTTAAACCGCCCGAACTTTCGGTGCTAAGTCCACGTTCGCCATTGGCAAGAGAAGTCTCGAGACCCCAAGATCTCCATCCGGGACTCCAAGGACTTCCTCACGGACCATCAAGCGTCAAGATCGTCTTCCCGTAGCCGGGAACCCCGAAGCCGATCCCGGTGATTCGAAGGCCACACCAAGACCTTCCTGGAGACCGAAGACCGTACCAACCGGTGGCGCTCGTCGAACCACCCTAAGATCTGCCTCGGAAAACCAAGGCCGTCGATGTAGCGACAAGGCCTTCTCCAGTTTCAAGACACCGACATCGAAACGACAAGACCATCACCGGACGCCGAGACCCACAGACCTGAGTCCCGAATCAAGGTCGAGTGAAGCCAGAACCTGAACCTGCAGAATGCCAAGATCGCCGAGAATGCCGAGTGCTTCATCCCGGACACCGAGACCCCGGCGCGACAAGTTCTTCGTCCCGAACGCCATGACCGACAACTTGACCCGAAGATCCTGGATGCGCCAAGACCCTAACCCCCGGAGTCCGAGAACGATCCCGCCGAGGCCGTCGAACCCTGGACCCTGAGACCGACCCCGAACCCCGGAACCCTAACAAGATCGCCGAACCCTAAATGTGTG
The DNA here is from genome assembly GCA_030063025.1 of Avena longiglumis. Lineage (NCBI taxonomy): Eukaryota > Viridiplantae > Streptophyta > Magnoliopsida > Poales > Poaceae > Avena > Avena longiglumis. The sequence continues at coordinate 413,840,657 of CP125975.1, read as the reverse complement.
ACTCTTTTCCTCGATACCCTATTTTTATAAATGATATCAATTGTTGCATAATTAATTGGCATCTCGCATGCATATCATGTGGTTTGGGGGCCTTATGCCGATTCACCTAATAATTAAATATGGGGCCCATATGCGGGCAAATCTAGTCTCATATCGGCCTCATTTAAACTTGTGTAGCGAACCAATACTATAATCTTGCCTTGTTAAAACAACATTTAATTGCGGGGGTTCTAAATAACTTGAACCATTTAATTAATTGACGGGACCCGGTTCCACTTAACATGACCTAATTGCATCGCACCTTTGCCATGTCATTCATTATACATGCATCATGCCGATCTTTTGCCGTAGTATTAAATATTGCATCCGGTGTTCCTTCTAGTGTTTTGCTTCTTCGCGGATAAGGCCGTTGAGTTGATGTGAGCTCCGTCCCGATCTTCGGATGAACCCTTCAACAATGTTTTCAGGCGAGCATCTCCCCCTTTCTACCTATCTTACTTTATAGTGCTTTACTCCTTCCTGTTGATCTACTGCTATCTGTGTTGTGATGCTTTAGTTTCCGTACCTGTGATATACCGTGCAGCCCTATATTGCCTTGGACACATCCTATTACCGTTGTTTGGTAGATAGTTGGACTTATGCGTCGTAGTTGCTTGCTCAAGTCTTGTTGTGTGTCGTCATATGCCCCAATTGCGATGTATTGCATAAGTTGATGTTGGAGATGATCCTAGTTTTACTTATCGTCACTTTAATTTCTGTTTAACAACTAAAATTGAAATAAGCGAGAGGCATCGGTGGGTGATAGAAAATATTTGGTTTCGAGCCCACTTGTGTCCGTAAGACCCGAGTACTTGATACTGTTCCTTGATTTTTATGCGCTATCCACATCCGGAGGTATATGGGACCCCACGAGCGAGCTTGATTCATTCTTATTTCTTGGGGCCACAAACTAGTTTGAGGTTTTATTTACGATCCTGTACTTATGCCATGCTACTTTACGTATTTAATTTGTGCGAGGAGCACCTTGTCTTGTTAGGATCGGGACACGATTCATGGTGTCGACAAGCCCAGCCACACTTTCGGGTTCCCGATCGTTCTGACCGTCTACCCAAACCTTGAGCCCGTCTCGAGTCACGGCTTGGCCGTTGCGGGATCTACTTAAGTGGCCCCGAAATAATTCTGAATCCTGTGATTGTTCGGTTGAAAGCCTCGTTGGGTTTTGATTTGGTTTTCCGAGGTTGATCGGCGTGTGTTGCTATTGGTGCACCGGCGGGTAAAACTTTCGAAAGTCGTGTCGCGGATATGGACGACTTGGAGCACGATATCTAGATCATAGACAAGCATAACTAAAGTTTATTGCTATAAATTTGACTTATAATGACTAGTAATCAGCTTCACTATAACGGAATGGCTAATAATACTGCCCACAATCGCTTGTTTGGAGTGTCGCTTGCGACCATTGTACCTGACTAGTAAGTATTGCAACTTCTAGCGGAATTGGTGAATAAAAGTACCAACAACCTTTGGGTTATGGGTTATCTCATGTTAATCAGAATCGATTAGTAAGTCTGCCACTATAACGGAATGGTTAACTAAAAGTGCCCACTGCTTACTTTATCGGGCGATTATCTAAATCGACTAGTAAAGTGCCACAACTATAATTGAATAAGTAAAAGCCGCTGTGAGTTCCTCGGTTGACTTCCTCGTTTGGTCTCGAGAAACACCGAGATGGGTTTGTTTCGCTAGCTTCGAGTTGGATCCGGTTAGGTCATTCTCATCCTCTCGATATCCGGTTGTATCGAGTCTCTATAGGTTGTTTAGTGCATCTTTGCCGCTTGATCCACCATACCTATGTAGGCGAGGGCGAACTCTAGCCTCGCCGTGTCTTGGCCTCGATCGACGCTCCTCTTTTTCTTTTGCCCTTTGTCGGCACCCCTTTTGTTTAAGCGGGTTTTGAGATCGGCCGTTAGCGGGGTTACCCTTCCGCTTGGCACTGGCGGCAGGTTATGGGCATTGGTTATTCTTGGGGCTCTTAGCCCCATTTGCTTCTTGTCGTGATCGGACGCTCTACCGTTTTCAAGGTGATTTGGATCTTGTATATTATATCTGTATTCTTGACTCCTGGAGTCGCTGTTATATATATATCTGTTCTGTGGGTCCCATCGAGGACTGTTGTGTAATGTTATTACTTCGTTTTCCACCCGCACGAAAGTGCCTGGTGGGCACCTTTGAATCGCTTCTATGCGGGTTTGGCGAATTTTGCTCAAACTTGCATAGGTTCGATTCTGAGGGTGTTACACCCATGATGGAGAACTCGAGCGGTCGCGCGGAGCGCTTCCCAAAAACTTATTCGCCATCTCTCGTACATGATCATAAATGCGAGTGGTTCCGGAGACCTGCTCTCCCGTCCGCCGGTACATGCCGGCAAGCGGGATGGAGTAGACTGTGGTGGCGGCGCAAGCAGAGAGGAGGCAAAACCCTAGATTGGTTTTTGGTGTGTTGTGACGGTAGCCGCGTAGAAATTTATATAGAGTGGCTCAGGAAACCCTAATGAGGCGAATGTGGGCAGAGTCCACGTTGCGCACGCCGCAATCCGCAACGGCGCGCGCGTCGTGACGAGTCGAGCGGGCAGGCGAGCGGCGACATCGTCGGAGGAGGAGCGCGCGTGTATCTCTTTTATTGCCACTCACTTACAAAGTGGTGCAACACTCCACCTTATAAGGTGGTGCAATTCTCTTTCAACTTCCCATGTGAGACTAAACTTTAGCTCTCATCCCACTCCCATGTGAGCTGCCACAATCATGAGCTCAAACACATGTGAGCTAACACAAACTTGGGCTTTTGAGATTTAGGAAAAATCTAAAATATACATGGGCCTATTTGGTTTAGCCCATTAAATAGTTGATGCATTGTCAAGCCATAGATCTTTTCTTAGCGAAAGATTTGAACTGTCAATTTATTTCCATGGCTCTATGTCAGCCACCATGCATCACGATGTAGGTTAATTTGTTAAGTACTCCCTTCGTCTCAAAATAACTGATTTAAGTTTGTCTAGATTTAAATGTATTTAAACGTATTTTAGAGGATAAATATATTTAAATCTAGACAAACCTAAATTAGTTATTTTTGGACGAAGGGAGTATGTTATTAAGAACAAACCATCGTGACTCTGGCATGACAAAGTGCAGGCTACCAACTTTGGGTGTCACCAAATATCTATGGGGATCTTAGAGATTTTGGCTTTAGGCGTCTAAAGTTCATAATTTTTTCAGAATTAAAAGCCTTTCATGTTCCCCGCAATAAAATAAAACCTTTCCTGTTCCATCGTGAACTTTGCATAATCACTTTAAATACTTCCCCGATCCATATTAATTGACTTTGATTAGTTAAAATTTGAATGAATCTATATACTAAATAGTCATTTAAATCTAAACAAATTTGAGTCAATTAATATGGACCAGAGGAAGTATATTATTTGTTTCACAGGTCAAGGTTATATCATCACTCTCTGAATGACTGAATGACACAACAAGTTCAGAATTTCAAACGGTCGGCAAGAAACTGTAACTAAACTGACCTCCGCATGTCTCGTGAATCTCGGCTTCAGTATTGGATTTCTGACCTATGTGTTCATCACGCGTAAGTCAAAGAATGTTGTCCTACTTGTAGGATTTGACCTGTCAATTTGCCTAGCTCTATGTCTGCTTAGCATGATTCATGGACGAAATAATTAATTTGTTGATTATGTTAGACCAAATCATGACTCCATGCGTGCCAAGGGCAGGGTGGTGATGAGGGTGTCATTAGCACCCTATGTCCCTACTATTTGTCCCAGGCCTGTGGTGGTATCAATAGTGTTGGACTACTTCTTAGCTTAGCTTAGCCGCCTATTCATTATTTGTAAACTACTACTACAACTCCAGTGAGGATCTCTGAATTTTCAACTGTAGTAATTTATAAGGAGGGTTGGTGAAGAACCAACACCCTGTTCAAAACACTAGAATTTCATAAGAATTTGAAAACAATAAACTGTGGCGGCGAGAAACTAGTGAGCTCATAGGTTCCACAAGATTTCTTTGTCTAAATATTGTGGCGGGGTTCTTGGAGGTTTATCTTTATGTCAGCAAAGGTTTTCTTTTACATTTTGAGCGATCATCATCAGCCTAATTAGACAGCAGGCCAAAATGTCAGGCCCAGACCAAAATGGCCTTTGGCAGAGCAGCATTTAGTCATGTTTTGCCTGTTTCTAGAAATACTATCATGTTAAAAATGAGATGACTTCAATGTCAACATGCTAGGCCTACTAGCTCAGGTCACAGCCATTCAGATTGTACAGACTAGAGAGCAGAGCAAGCAATACCTATAGCACATTGGTTCAAATAAACCTGTCATGGTTTCATGTACAAATTCAATAGCATTGATCAGATGATGCGCTGAACATGTTTCCCCCAGGAGGAAGCTTGCATATAGACATCTTCAGTCAGGCTGCATTTTACAAAGGCACTGAACTTGTTTTGTTCATCTTGTTCATCAGTTCATCAGAGGAACCAGCTGCAGCATCGGAACCGGGACGGCACGCGACCGGTCTTCCGGATCCGCTCCACCTGACGCGCCAGCCTGACCGCCCGCCGGTTCCGCCTCGCCTCCACCCTCGCCTGCTTGCCCTCCACCTTGTGCCCCAAGCTGGACAGCCTCTTCGTCAGATTGTTCTTCGCTCGCGCCTTCATTTGATCAGCCTGCACCTGAAATGATTTTTTTGCTTTGTCGATCAGTGGGTGATCAGAAGTTGATAACATCCAGCTGGGATTTGCTTCACAGTTTTGTCTGAATAATGCAAAAAGTTCAGAAGTTCAGATGTAAGCTGACCTCTGCATGCCTCATCTTGGCTTCGAATTTGGATTTCTGGCAGTTCTCCCATTCCTGTATCTTTACCTCCTTCCTCTGATATCTGAGCAATCAACCAAAACAACATGAGATAAGAATCAGAAATTGCACAGAAAAATAAAACATACTACTGTAGTAGAATTTTTAGATTCAGAAGATTTTGCTCATGCCTTGATGCAAGTTTGCACTTCTGAGACTCTGCCCATGCCGCAGCTCGAGCCTCGAACTCCTCCTTCTTGGCGTCATCGTCTCTACAGCCGGCGCGGGCGCTCTTCTCCGGCGACGTCAGGATGCGGTCGTCCTTGCTGGCCCACGACGCGATGCTCATCTTGCCCAGCTGCAGCCCGAGCGCGGCGATCTCCCGGCGCGTCCTGACCTGCAGCTCCCTCTCCGACGCGGACGGCGACGCCGGCACCGAGCAGAGCGGGCTCAGCGACGGCGTGGCGGCACCGGCCGGGGTGCCGCTTCTCGACTGCTCCTGGCTGGCGGCCGGCGTCATCTCCGTGCCCACGTCCCTCATCGACACCGACGACGACGGCGACCGCGCGGCCGCAGCCGCCGAGGCGCTGCGGAGCTTCGTGTGGCGAAGCTGCTTGCTCGCCGGCCCGGTCACTGACGACAGCGAAGACGAGGTTGACGGCGACTGCGAGTGCGTGAGCTCGGTTAGCGCGCTTGCCTTCCTCGCGTCCGACGACGGCTGTGCCGCAGACTCCGGCGCGACGCGCACGCTGCCGCCGCCGCTTTGGTGGCCGTGCGCGGCTGCGGCGGCAGCCGCCTTCTTGGAGAAGATGGGGTTGGAGTGCACGACGTGGCGCCCCGCGATCCACTTCTCCGCGTCGTTCCACTTGGACGGCACCTGCCTGAAGAAGAAGGGCCCCAGCCCGGCCCTCTCCTCCATCTGGAACTCGAAGCTGCCGCCATTGCCGTTGCTCACGTGGCCAGAAGCCCTGCCACGGCTGGCGTCGGAGCGCGAGCGGGAAGAGACCGAGCGGTCCTTGGGGTACTCCGAGCAGCCTTCGTCGAGCTCCTGCGGCAAGAGGCTGCTCTTGGGGTGGTCGTCGTCTTCGGTGCCGGTACCGCCCACGTCGAGCCTCGATGGCGACCTGATCGCCGCGTCATCCTTGCTGCCGCCTCCATTGCCATGGGATCCCATTCCTAGTAGCTTCATCCTCAGCTTCGTCGGAGACATGACCCCCATCTGCATCCCAGAAAAAAAGGAAGAACTGCTAAATCAGGATTCAATGGCACTAACCACCTGAACATTAATCAGTCGAAGAAATTCAGAGCAGAAGTAAATGTAGTAGCATCAATTTAAGTAAAATTGTGAATCAATTTGAGTCTGCAAAAAAATCAGGTGCCTTGATTTCTGCAGAGGGGAGAGGGGTTGACTGCTCAGCAGCTCCTGCCATTGGAGAGTGGCGACGTGAGCACTGAGCAGAGCAGAGTGAACCTCACTCCCACCAACATCATTTCACTCACTCACTGGCTGTGAAGAGTGAGCTGAGCATCCATGGATTATGGGAGCAAGGTAGGGGCCAGGGCCAAGAAAGATAACAAAACAATTTTTTTAAAAAAAGGTGTCCTGGTACCCACCTATGGAACAACAAATCCAATCAAAAGCCCCATAAATGGGCGCGCTACAGTGGTCGATGTTGGAAAGAGCTTTGACCCACACACTAGTACTGGTTGCTAGCCCATGAACAGAAACAATTGGGACCCAGGAAAAGAAAACCCTCTGAAAATGGTCGAAAAAACAATAGTAGATCGTAGGGAGAAGCATACATTCAACATTGCCCTCATGGCAATGGAAGAATAGCGACGGAGAAGAGGACTGATGTTTTGGATGAAACCAGAATGCTAGTGCATGATGCATATAAGGGAGATTAACAGCTAGCTAGCACCGTGATGAACATAGAGACTGACCGAACAAGAAGATTACCTGAACTTTGTGTATCCTCTCGTACTCCATGCCCCCCTATCTCTATGCTCCTCTGCTAGAGGTAGAGAGAGAAAGCAAAGGCAAGAGAAGGAGAGGCTACTGCTGGTACCAAGTTGTTTTTTAGAGAGGGAGAGCAACAGGTGTTGGTTGCTGAAGCAGCAAGTCCGTCCACTTGCTGTGGCCAAGGAAGGAGAGGGAATATATAAACAGAGGAGGGAGGCACGTGGCGCTCGGCCGTGGGGCGAGACGGCAGAGGAGGCTGGGGGAGTGCGGGATGCCTGCTGCCTGGCCGTGCGATCGACACGTCGCCCGATCGGACGGACGCTGTCGGGACAAGGGCGCGTGCACGACCAAGCACAAGACCTCGTGCGCAACAGACACGAGCCTACACCTACACGGCGACGGCGGCCTCGCTCTCTTGTCGAAATCGCTGTGCACGCGCACGGTCCACACTCGCACCAACACTGTTTCATCAACGCGCAAAAATCCAAACCGATGAAGAACGACACACACACACACAACGGATGTCTACACGTGAGCTGCACTATAGCTCGACTCGTCTGGGTTCACGTTCGTTAAGACTTGGATTTAAATTCGTTAAAAATAACGGAATAGAAAATAAATATCGGCTTGGTTCGTTAGATGTTCACAAGCACCCATGAGCTGGTCGTTAAGAAAATACACTCCGATTTAGATAGAGGCATAGTACATATGAAGACATATAATTAAAAGCGAAAGTCACAACACATCAGTACTAGCATGGAGGTCGCCTTGGACGAGATCTTCTTTCGCTTATCCACGTGAATTGGCCTAAGTATAGGGATGCCTGGAGTGGAAGAGCAGTTGAGCAAGACGGCAGGGCGCGTCGGCAGCCAGCGCCACGATCTGCAAATCCCTAGAGATTCAGATCCGAGAAGCGGATGGGATTGGGATATGGTATGGGGAGTCGACGAGACGACAAATACTGAAAGAGCCGGCTCCGAGGTTGGGTAGGGTAAGGTCCTTTGGACTTTTGTCGGTCGCTCCTTTGGACTTTGCTTCGGTCTTCCTCAATGGGCTTGATGTTTGCCTCGTTCATCTTAGATGGGCTGTGAGATTGGGCATTAGCAACATAAGTTGGCCAACACTTGGTTGTTACCGAGCTTAGCGAGTAGTTCACGAACATCATCAACTTGATTGTTTATCTCGTTAAGGATAACAAGTAAAACCTGCAGCTCAACTCGGTTCGTTAAGAAAACGAGTCGATCTCGAACGAGCCAAACAACCGAGTGTTCATTAAACTTGTTGAGTTTCGAGTTTTATGTCCAGCCCTATCTACATGGTTCTCCACGATGTCGTCTACGAATTGTAAAATGTGTCATGGAGCACTAAGTTTTTTCTTTTACTAGCCTCTCCTATATAAATAAGCACTTTATGCTTAAAGAAAAATCAGTTTTTTACTAAGCATTACAACGACCTATGCCAACTTCCGGAACCTATTCACTCATGTTCACGGAACGCCAGAAAAAACTACTCTCCTCTGCTCCCTCTCTTCCCCCTATTTTGAGAGTCGAGGAAGGAGGGGCGCTTGGCGTGTCCCTGGTAGCGTTAGGTTTGGCTTCTTGCCAGTAGTTTGGAGCTAGGTGGCGGATCTATGCAGTCGGATACGAAGCCTTCTTGGGTTTTGTGCATGTTTCTCTGCTCTCCAGCTGGCCGTGGAGGCAAGGGGATGGAGGATTTCAGAGCGGAGAAGAGGACCATCGTATCCACAAATATGGCCTGCTTGCCTCCTCTCTTCAGGGGTATCGCTCTACTTCGCGATCTTCTTTCGGACGACCGTAGCAGTGAGGGAAGGAAGAGAAGAAGCAGTGGCACAACTGAAGGGAATGAGGTTGGCCTTCTACCTTGCCGCATCGGCGCGACGGCAGACAGTTGTAGATGGAATGCGGCGCTGAGATCCCATGGTGGAAGACGGTGTTGGTTCTTCTTGACGCGAGCCCTTAGTTCCGTACGTGCTTCCACGGCCACCCTGCAGTGGATGCGATTCAGGCTTTGATTCTTCCGCTGGCTGGCCGAGGTGGCGAGGGGTGGAAGAATGTCTGCGTATCTTTCTCGGCTTCTTTAGGGGGGGTTCGAGTTCCTACTGTTGCTTCGGTTTCTAAGAGCTCCCAAACGGGCGTTGTAGTGCGCCATTGCTAGCTATGGCGGATGGATCCACTCCGAGCTCGGGTGTGAAGGCGGCCCAAGTTTCTCCTTCCTCAAGGCCACAGTGTCGATGCGGAGGATATTTCTTGACCTCGGCAAGGGGCCAACAGATGGCGTCGCCCCAAGTGGCATGTTCCCAGATGGAAGCGCTAGCTACCAAGCCTCGAGGTCTTCCAGCAGATGTCGTGGAGAATACCAGGGCCTTGATTGTCTTTCTGACTTTTTTCCTAGGGTCTTTCTTGTAGAAGTGTTAACCTTATCCGTTATACCCTCTTTTTCGAGGGGCTTTGATGTAAACTTGTACCCACCACTTTATAAATGAATCTTACAGGGCTGTCGGGTCTTTTCTCGTTAAAGAACTCATGTTCTTGCATGAACAGAAAAACATTAAAGAAACCAAACTTGACCCAAAACACCTAAAACAAGACCGAGTGGATCCAGAGCTCCATGAAGATGCCCTCAAGAGGGTAACGACGCAATGCACCACTGCTGGCGAGGCAACGACATTCAAGGGTTTTCACCCGGAGCCCTAGTGCGAAGAAGGTAACCACAACGTTGCCCCCAAGAGGGTTACAAAACCCACAAATGTCGTCGTTGTTGGCACCGAGGCGTCAAGCTTTCGCCCGAAAAACCTTCGCACCTCTCCCAAACATGGGCCGCACACTGACCCCGAGTTAGGCCTCCGACATGCGATCTTGGAGCTGCCAAAGTCAAAGCGCCGCCAACACCAGGATCTCCCGTCGTTCCCTCCTCGCCATACAAATTACCGAAGAGAGAATCCATCACCACCGCCAAGTCGTTCACCGTAGAGACGCACGTGGAGTCCACCTGTAACATCCTGAAGAATAAGAAGGGAAAAGGTCGATGTTGAATTTGTGCATTGTATCTCATGCATATTATAAATTGAGGGGGAATTTAAAATTTTGTGTTTTGAGTGCTAAGTCATTGAGATTTGAGTCTAATGTTGAGTCTGACTTAGGTTAACACTAGTATTTGAAATTCAAATTTAAAATGTGACCTTGATTGTATTCAAGTAAAAGGGAAAGAAGAATCTAAAATAGATATTATATATACGCATATAATTGATTTTAGAATGGAGTTTTGGACTAGTCAAACTTAAGATCAAGTATAAGAAATACAAAAACTTTAAGAAAAAATTCAAGTAAAAGGAACACAAATTAATATTCGAATGAACCCTTTATTCATTTCAAATGGAGATAAGGTTGGATATTACAGAAAATCAAAAGTAAATTACAAAGAAACCTAAATAGAAACTAAAGGGAAACACTAGAACCTACAACATAATAAATACATCTTCATATTCTTCTCATCTCTATCTTCTCATCTTCAACTCTTGATTATTCTTGTATTGAGTCAAAACCTACAAGAAAACAACACATCAAAGAAATTTTTGTTATGGTTAGAATGTTAGATTCACGGATGTGAATTCATTTTATGTAGAATTCAAAACCAGAGTCCGGAAACTAGGCTTGAACCATGTGCGTGAGGTTCAGGGCAAACAAAGATAACATCAGCCAATGGAAGAGTCAATCTCATAATGAAAACCTGAATACAACAATATTATAAAATGCTCGTCTTGCATAAGTATTGGGCACCACACCGGAAACATAGAACTAGGTCAGGTCACCAAGAACTAGTAGACCATCTAGAAACTCCAAATTGAAGTGCAAAAACCAAACCATTAAATCATCACTATATATAGATCGAAATTAAACTCTTTGACCAAAGGAAATCACCTCAAGCTGCTGAAATCTTAAAAAACACAAAAACTCTAAAATCTAAATGGATGAACACCAGACAATTCATCCATTCAAACTAAAGAGCACCATCTACTGAACTTAACTAACCATAGGAAATTTGATCAAATCACAATAAGTATAAACTCAACAGATATGATAAACTCTAGAAATTACACTTGTTACTGGACAAGACAAAACTTAACCGACATGCCCAAATAGGCATATGTAGTTACACTGTATTTGCACATAAGAACAAAGTTCTCATATGCCAAAATTAGAAAATTCACTAAAGCCAAAAGCATTATGGGCTTGACAACCGAAAGCAGGAGTGCCACCTACACATAGGATAAGTAAGAGAGACGGTTACACACATAACCAAGCACGTGATTCTCCTAAATGCATGGGTGTCCCTAAGACACTATAAATATTTGGGCAGACCCCAAATATTGCAACTCACCGGTCTAACTCAGACAAAAAAACACACATACAACTTACAGAGAGATCGAGTAGAGAGTGGAAGCTAGAAGAGGAATCAAGAACTTGACGAACACCTCAAGAACAGGAAGAATAAGGAAAAGGAGCAGCTATGGATCTTCAACAAGCACACTTAGGAACCTACAAAGGTTTTTATCTTAGAACTCTCTAAGAATAGATAGAAAAATAGTTATAGGAAAATTGCTAGGTAGGGATCATCTGGATCCAGGGAAGGGTATAATTGTACCAGTAATCCTAGTGATTTGCACCAGAAGATCACGTCACATATTGATCTAGATTCTGGGAGGCAAGCACAAGAATAAATCCTTGATCGGAATTTGTGTACACTCAGTTAAGAGGCATAACAAGTAATGACCAGGATTTTCACCCAGTGCACAACCCAGCTAAATCATTAACCAATGTTTTGTCAAGAACACATCAACTTAAAGGAAATTTTCCTTTAACCACAATCTCCACTAGGGAGAAGCTCAATTGAGAACCACTCAGTAGAGATTGCAGCTAGAGGAAAAAGATTAATACTACGAAGAACCCGATCTCTCAGGAGGCATTGCAGGATTTCAAACTGAGGAGGAAGACATAGAATTAGGAGAGTAGTTCTACATGCTTAGGATTGTTGGGCTGAGCAACCTAGATCTATACCCAATAATTATATCTCTATATTTTAGATCTATACTCAGCAACCTAGAACAAGCTTAGAAGTACCGTTGTTCCAGAAGATAGTATTTTTTATATTTGTTTGTAGTTGTAAATTCTCAATGGACCGAGGAGGAACTCGAAGCTTGTATTTATGTTGTGTTGTTATCATGGAATAAATAATTAGTTGGACCCGTAACGGTTTTGTTGTACCACTCTAGGAGGTGTAATATTTGCAGAGGGAAATTTTGCTGAATGCCAGCGACTAGTACACTACAACATGCAATGGTGTACAAGGCCACCACACCACCTCCCGAAGCCACCGTTAAAGGATCGTATGGGCACCTAGAGGGGGGTGAATAGGTGCTACTTCAAATTTTCTTCTTTTTGAAATTAAGGTTTGACAATAAGGTAAATTCTCTAGATAATGCAACTACGGTGAATTTACCTATATGACAATTATGCAAGGGCTACCACAACACAAAGTAGTAAAAAGTAAGTAAGGTGCAGTAAAGGATAGAAGTAACCGAAAAGTGGACGCGAAGACACAAGGATTTGTTTTCCGTAGTTCCTTCCTTTTGAGGGGAAGTACGTCTACGTTTGGAGAGGGGGTGGTTTCAAACCACCAACGCCACGAGAGGCCTCCCTTGTTCTCCGATGAATCTCACCCCAACGGGATCGATTCACCTTCCACTATATCGGCAACCTTCAAGGTGGAAGCCAGCACCATTACAAGTTTGGGGCACACATCCACAACTTAATCGAAGGCTCCCAAATACAAGCAAGCTGTCAAAGCAATCAAAGACAACATGTAAGAACCAAAGCAAGAACTAGGGTTTCCAAGAAAACACTAGAGCAAAGGGGCCCTCAATGAAATGAGGGGGGAATGAAGATCTCTTTTGGTGAAGTAGTAGATCGGGGCCTCCTCCTTCGATTCCCCAAAGATCAAGGACTTTGGGTGGTGGAATGAGGAGATCTTGAAGATTGGGTGGCTCCAATGGACTCCAATGGTGGTATTTGAATTAAATGAGCTGAGCGATTTGTCCCAAGGTAGGTGGAGGGGTATTTATACCCCTCCACGAAATATGGCCGTTGGAGTCATTAATGCACCGGTAGTACTGGTCCTCAAGCGGTAGTACCGCTTGCCGGTCAAGTACCGGACCAGGTACCGGAGATGCTTCAGTTCGTCTAGCCTGCTTCAGATTTGGGCGGTATCACCCTTGCGGTACTACCCCCAAGCGGTAGTACCGTCAGATGACGGTACTACCGGTGCAGGCGGTAGTACTGGTACCGCTTGGTACTGGCCAAACGGAGAGGAGTGGATGTTCTTGAGCGGCCCGATACAAATGCGGCCGTGTCAGGCGGTAGTACCGCTTGTCGCAAGCGGTACTACCGGTTGGACCGGTAGTGCTGCTCCGTGGTACCGGGTGGTACTGACTAGAACACACCCTTATCAGTTTTGCACGGTGCCAAACGGCTAATCGAACCGGTGTCAAGCGGTAGTACCTGTCGTAGTTCCGGTACTACCGGTTGGCACAATGGTTTTTCGCAAAGTGTATTGATATGCCAATATTTGTGCCACCCCTTATCAAACCTATGATACACTTAGCACACGGTTAAACCAATAAGTGTGTTGCTATCAAACATCAAAATTAGAGGGATAGGAAAATGCTCTTTCAATCTCCCCCTTTTTGGTGTTTGATGACAATACACTTTTGCAAGATGATTAAAATAGGAAGCATACGAGATTTGTAAAATAGAGACGGGGCTCACCCTATATGTGTAGATACAAACCTCCCCCTCTATTTTACAAACCCAACATGGGTGCACAAATATTGATACTAGCATTTGAAATCATACCTTTGCATAATAACATGTGATGAGAAATATATAGACAATAGATAACGCATATCATCACAAGATGGGTCCAATGAAATAAACCACTTAGTCTCATAAGATGGATCCAAGACATAACCACATAGTTTCACACATAAAAACATAGTCTCATACATAACTAGAGGGAAATCGAAGTTCACAAGCAATAAAAGGATCAAGATAAGAACGAGCTTGTGACTTCCCATGCAACACCCGTGCCTAAAGTGCAACTTCTCCCCCTTTGGCATCAATACGCCAAAAAGGGACAAGTGCAAGACTACCGTCCCAACGGTCACTCATCATCCTCCTCCTCCTCCTCATCCTCAAGGTCCTCCTCGTAAGGGGGTGGGGCGCGGTGTGAGGAAGAGACATCATCGTCCCAAATGTCGTGCTGAGAGATCCACTGATCTTCTGGAGTGATGTTGGTCTCGGGCCCCTCGGAGACGGTCAAACCCTGAGCAGCCATCATGTCCTTCTGCCGAGCACTGGCTTTCTTGGCATACACATGCGCCTCATACATGCGCTTTTGGTTGTCAACCTGGAAGCAAAAGATCTTCTTGAGCTTGACCTCCATCCTTTTGGCCCAAGAGGGCTTAGAATTCTTGCGACGGGAGGCAACATAGTCAGTGTCATGCCCACTGTCAGCATCCTCAGAGTCATCCTCTTCTTCCTCACCCGCCGCAACGCGAGGTTTAGCATGTGTCTTGATCTTGAGTACCTTTGGCCTGTGCACAATGAGAGAGCGAGTGGAGAGTGTCCTAGCAATGACGGGGCACTTTGACACAATGAGGGCCATAATATAAGGAGCAAATGGCGGAACCCTCCGAGAGTGTGCAGAAGCAACCATCTCATTCTATATGAAGTCTGACACATCAAGAGGAGTGCCGGAGTCTCGGTTGAGGAAGGTGTTGAACAGCAAGTCCACAGAGAACCCATGTATCTCATCCTTGTTGCCCGCACGAGGAGCAACAGTCTCATGGAAAATTCGATGGAGAATGTCATATGTGGGGAGAAGATCCTTGATCTTGCCAGCAATCCCACGGCCCCGAATATACAAAGGTGTAAGGACATCCTTTTTGGAGGGATGATCCCGCATGTGACATCGAAAACCACAAGGAACGTACCGGTCGTGATCTTCATACCCCAAGATTGCAACAAACTCCGCAAGTGTAGCTTCCTTGACAGCACCTTGAGTCATCCAGGTAATCTTCCGAGTGCGGCCAGTGTGGAAATGTGTAGTGGCATAAAACTAGCAAATAAGGAGGGGATCATAGTCATACTGGAACTCCATAATGGGGAACAAGCCAAGGTGAGAGCAGATTTCCTTAGCTTCAGCAAAGTAGTCAAGATTCTTGTCAATGTGCCCCATGTCAATCAACTGCTGAGGCACCACCATCTGTATATTGGTCAAAAGAACCTCATGATAAACACGCTCTTGGAAATAATCATAGAAGATACTGTCTTCCCTGGCCTCGCTCCGGTTGCGGGAGTATGCATTTTCAATCCGGAGAGCCCTAAACTCGACTCGAGATGTCTCGGCTTTCCTTGGCCCGGATGGCCCAGTATGAGACTTTTGGCGCCCGGTGGAAGGGGCGAGAGGAGGCTGCCATGCCCAGCAGAGCGCTTGGTAACCCCTTCACGACCCCCACGACCACCTCGAGTGGCAGGCAACTTGGAACGGTGTCTTGGTTGTGGCATAACCTCTTCCTCAGACTCCGTCTCTTCCTCAACAATCTCACGGCTAGTCTTGGAACGCTTGCGTGCACCCCGAGAACCACCTGCATATGTGAAAGCACGAGGGAGGATAGCAAGGGGGTAAGGGCACAAGAATCAAGGAGCAAACAAGAGAGTCAAATATGAAGCAGAAAAAGGCGGTCAGTTTGGGCCGGTACTAGGACTGACGGCCGTAATCATGCTTTAGCGGTAGTACCGGAAAAATTTCCGGTACTACCGGTTGAGCGGCACAAGTTCGTCAGATCTGATGGAAACGGACCAAATTGACAACATTAAACTGTAAATAGATGATTCTACTCGGTAACAAGGGAAGCATATGGCAGTACAACCTTTCAATATGTCAATTTCTCCACAAATCTAAGCCAAAACCTAGATCTAAGGAGAAAATAAAACGGAGAGAGAAAGGGCGGTTATACCGGGATCCATGGCGGTGGAAAGAGGTGGGAGCCCGCCAAGAGGCCGAATCCAAGGGGGATCCGGGGAGAGGAGGGCGTGGCAGGGCTCCGACGGCTTCAAGGTCTCCGGCGGCGGCGCGGGTATTAGTGGGGGCGTGGGGATGAATGAGGCACTAAGGGGTGCCTCCCCACGCGTGTCCAATATATACTAGGAAAACACCGACCGGTAGTACCGGTTGCTGAAGCGGTAGTACCGCTCGTAAGCGGTAGTACCGGTTCCCCAACCGGTAGTACCGGTGACCGGTAGTACCGGACATGTGGGCGGTAGTACCGTTCCTGGAGCAGTTCTTCCAGGAGATGACCTGGGAACTACCCAGGTCCGGTAGTACCGCTCCCACATCCGGTAGTATCGGTCCCATCTGATTCCAAATGCCAGGAAACAAAGGTGATTCTTGTGCAGATAGAGAGAGGGGTTTCGTGAGGGAGTAAGGAGGCTTGGGTTAAGACAAGTGAGCTGGGAAGCACATGCACTCTAAAAATCGAGGAAAAAAGAGGTTCAAAACCAAACTAGAGTGCATGAGACTAAGAACGATGAAGGCAATTCACAAGATGACAATCATGAGTAAAAATCTAATCAAAGATGACAAACACGAGTACGCACATCAACCTCTCGATTGAGAGGGGGCGGTGGCCTAGGCCACCATATTTGAGTATACTCGGCTTGGCACCACGAAGATATATCTTGGGTCCATTACCGAAACTCATCATTAAGCTCACATATCGCAAAATGATATTAAGAGGAATGATTTTGTTTACTTTGTGCATAATGGGGGGAGGGATGGTCCAATCAATTAGGAGCGCACTCCCCCTATGTCCATGCCTACACCTAAACCAAATATAGGTCGAGTATTAGGTGAGAGTGCAAGATAATCAAGTCAAGCTCCTTGAATCTACGATATTTAGTTCATTCCTCAAGTAGCAAAACCTTTCTTCATCAAGTGGCTTCGTGAAGATATCGGCAAGTTGATCTTTGGTAGAAACATAGGATAGATCAATATCACCTCGAGCAACATGATCTCTAATAAAGTGGTGACGAATCTCAATATGCTTTGTCCTTGTGTGATCCACCGGGTTGTATGCAATTTTGATGGCACTTTCATTGTCACATAGAAGAGGCACTTTGTCACAATGGACACCGTATTCCTTTAAAGTTTGCCTCATCCATAGCAATTGAGTGCAAGCACTAGCGTCAGCAACATACTCGGCTTCGGCGGTTGAGAGAGATATACAATTTTGCTTCTTAGAAGACCAACATACCAAGGACCTACCAAGGAATTGGCAAGCCCCGGATGTAGATTTTCTATCATCCTTGTCCCCCGCCCAATCCGAATCCGTGTATCCACAAAGAGCAAATGTTGATCCTTGAGGATACCAAAGACCATAAAATGGGGTATGAACTAAATATCGAAAGATTCTCTTGACCGCCATTAAATGGCTTTCTTTAGGAGCCGCTTGATATCTTGCACACACACCTACACTCAACACAATATCGGGTCTATATGCACAAAGGTAAAGCAAAGAACCAATCATAGACCGGTATACCTTTTGATCCACATCTTTACCATTTGGATTTTGTTCTAGATGAGTCTTTGTAGCCATGGGAGTAGGAGCTCCATTCAAATATTGCATTTTGAATCTCTTGAGCATATCTTGAGTATACTTGGCTTGGTTGAATAATGTTCCTCCTCTAACTTGCTTGATCTCAAAGCAAAGAAATACTTTCAACTCCCCCATCAAAGACATCCGGAACCTACTAGTCATAAGCTTTGAGAATTCATCATTAAAAGCTTTGTTAGATGAGCCAAAGATAATATCATCAACATATATTTGGCATACAAAAATCTCCCCATTGACCCTCTTAGTAAAAAGAGTGGGATCGATTTTCCCAACCTCAAAGCGACGGTCAAACAATAACTCTCTAAGGTGCTCATACCACGTGCGTGGGGATTGCTTGAGCCCATAGAGCGCCTTATCAAGTTTGTAGACATGGTTTGGGAAGTTGGGGTCCTCAAATCCCGGGGGTTGCTTAACATATACCAATTCATTTAAAGGACCATAAAGGAATGCACTTTCTACATCCATTTGTTGCAACTTAAAGTTATGATGTGCCGCATAAGCAAGAAGGATACGGATGGACTCAAGGCGAGCCACGGGTGCATAAGTCTCTCCATAATCAATGCCTTCAATTTGAGAATACCCTTGTGCAACCAATCTAGCCTTGTTCCTTACTATAATTCCATGCTCAT
The DNA here is from genome assembly GCA_030063025.1 of Avena longiglumis. Lineage (NCBI taxonomy): Eukaryota > Viridiplantae > Streptophyta > Magnoliopsida > Poales > Poaceae > Avena > Avena longiglumis. Next base: position 413,822,452 of record CP125975.1, on the reverse strand, counting down.
CTTGCTTGTTCTTGAATATCCACTTTGTTCCAATAACATTGCGGCAATTCTTTGGCTTCTAACTAACTTCCACACTTTTTTTCTATCAAAGTTGTTGAGCTCTTTGTGCATAGCTTCTAACCAATCCGAATCTTCAAGAGCTTCCCACACTTTCTTTGGTTCAATCATGGAGATGTGTGCTTGGTGTTCACTGAACCTCTTCAATTGTGCTCTTGTGGAAATACCTTTCCTTAGATCTCCAACAACATTTTGGAGGGTGTGCTCTCTTATTTCCAACATTCTTTCCTTTCTAGCTTCACGACGAGCGTGGATCTCCGCATTGTTTCTTGGAGGACCCTCTTCATCATTTTGATCCTCGTCTTGACCAACATCTTAACCTTGATCATTATTAGAATCTTCCTCTACATTGGGAGGCAAGGATTGACCTTGGTCTTGATCAAGTGCTCTTCTGGCATCAATTTGAGCTTGTCTCAAAACAGTTTGGATGGATCTTCCTTGACAAATTGACTTGGCACCACTTGACAACCCATCGAATGGACCAAGCTCCCTTTGACTAGAGTTCACACATTTATCACTATGTTGAGGGTCCACATCTTGTCTTTGGCTTGAGTCAATGTCCTCTTCGGTGGATGGAGCATGTTGAGGTTGTGAAGATGAGGGCTCCACTCGAGTGGAGCATAGTTCTTCTCGATCCGCCATAAGGGGTTCCTCAATGGGGAGGATATATCCCACACCCATTCTTCCTATGGCATCTTGAGGCATTTCATCATCTGCATCACAAGCATCAACACGCCCCCCTTGGGGACCATCATATTCTTCAAAGGTCACACTATAAGATTCTATGACGGCTCCGGAGAGCTTGTCATAGATTCTATAAGTGTGAGATTCGAGACCATAGCCAACAAAAATACCCTCTAATGCTTTAGACTCGAATTTAGACAAACGAACACCATTGATGAGATAGAAACACTTACAACCGAACACCCGGAAATAAGATATGTTGGGCTTGTTATCGGTAAGTATCTCATATGGAGTCTTGTTGATTTTCTTGTGGAGGTAGAGTCGGTTTGAAGCATGGCAAGCGGTGGAGATGGCTTCGGCCCAAAAGTTGTATGGAGATTTAAACTCCGCCAACATGGTCCTAGCCATCTCAATAAGAGTCCGGTTCTTCCTTTCGGCCACACCATTTTGTTGAGGGGTGTATGCAGCGGAATATTGATGTTTAATCCCCTCATCACTAAGGAAATCATTCAAGGTGTAGTTCTTGAACTCGGTGCCGTTGTCACTTCTTATAATCAATACGGGAACATTGTATTGCTGTTGAACCAAGTTGATGAAGTCGATAAAAGTCTTTTGAGTCTCACTCTTCAACTTGAAGAAATAAACCCAAGAGTATCTTGAAAAATCGTCAATAACCAAACAATATTTCTTCCCACCAAGACTTGCATGGGATGGAGGACCAAATAGGTCCACATGGAGGAGTTCCAAGATATTGTTAGACTTGATTTGAATCTTGGGCTTGTGAGGAGCGTCATGCATCTTCCCTATAACACATGCCCTGCAAACACGATCTTTGGCAAAGGAAACGTTTTCTTTTAGTCCCACAATATGGCCCTCTTTATGGAGACTTTGCAAAGTTTTCATATTGACATGGGCTAGTCGGCGGTGCCATAGCCAACCCACATCGGTCTTTCCGAATAAGCACATCGGACCTGCAGTGTCTTGCCCCGAAAAGTCCACCACATACAAGTCATTTTCGACGTACCCAACGAAAGCGACCTTGAGAGACTTGCTCCACATGAGGACCACAATATCATCATCAACAAAGACGGCAAAGCCCATCTTTCCAAGAGCACGGACTGAAAGTAAATTGTATCCAAGGGTTTCAACAAGCATGACGTTCACGAGTGTAATGTCGTAAGCCACCACTACCTTGCCGAAACCCATTACCTTAGACTTTGAATTGTCGGCATATGCGACGGTGATTTGATCATCATTTGGCTCCAAGTCCTTGACAATAGACGAGCTTCCGGTCATATGACTTGTGCAACCACTATCGAGCACCCATTTTGACCCTCCGGAAGCATAAGTCTACAAAAGATCAAGCTAGTTTTTAGGTACCCATTTTTCAATGGGTCCTCTTTTGTTAGCAACAAGGGTCTTGGGAACCCAAATAGACCAAGCAATATAACCATCATAAGGGCCAACATATTATGCATACACATCACCATAATAATCAAGCATTAGAACATAGTGAGGGTTAGCACTTCCCGCAAAATCATCATGAGACATAGTTTTACCACTTGTGGTCTTACTTTCCACAATGGTCTTGTTGGTCTCTTGTGTGGGATTGTCCTTCTTCTTCTTATTGTTCTTCTTCTTGGCTTTGGAAACAAAACCAATGCCCTCTTTATCACTACTACGCCTTTGCTTGCTCAAAAGATCATCAATGGACTTGTTGCCTTATGGAAATGTGGCCTTAGCAAGCTCCCCCTTCAACCTAGCATTCTCTTCAAGAATAGTTGTGCTACTAGATGGAATGAAGTTACTAGGTGAAGGAATATTATTAATTGAGTTTGAAGTGTTTCATGGGACTTTGTGAGTGACAAGAGTTCACTCTCCAAGGCCTTGTGAGCCTTGTTAAGCAAACTAAAGTCCTCGGCAAGTTTTTCATGAACCACACCAAACTCAACTTTGTCCTTTTTAGCCCTTTTGTATTTAGCAATAGCATGATCACGCTCTTTGATGAGTTTGTTAACAATAATGTCATTTGCCTCATCAAGCCCTTCAACTTTTAATTCAAGTGACAACCTAGTTTCTTGTTCTTCTTCTAGAGCATTGTTTAAAGCCTCTAGCTCAATCATATGTTCATGCCCAAGTTTACATCTTACATCTAGAAGCTCTTGAGTATGTGATAGTTGATCTAAGATGTTTCAAAAATGTAGCTTAGCATCACCTTCTAGGTTAGTAATAAACTCATCAAAGGCAATTAATTCATTTTTAACATCAAGAGACATCTCATCATCAATTTCATCATTATCTAAGTGAGTAGAGCGGGATGATGAAGATACCTCCATTCCTCTTGCCATAAGGCAAGTGGCGTTCTTGGTGGAAGAGTTCTCATTTGGAGAATCGAAGAGTGAGAATGTCAGAGTAGAGGTGGTGGCAAGAGCAGCCACACCATGAGAAGTTTCCTCTTCGTCATCTTCATCATCTTCATTGTCGGAGGAGTACTCTTCATGAGTGATCAAGACAATTTCTCCCGGCTTCTTGTTGATGGGATTCTTTTTGATGAAAGGTTTCTTGTACGGTCCCTTGAGAGTCTTCTTCAACACAAGCTTACCACCATGATCTTCTCTCTTCTCATAGGGGCAACTAGCCACAAAGTGGTAGCGGTCACCACAATTGAAGCAAGTTCTCAACCTTGTGGTATTCTCTCTTTTCCCATTTGGATTGCTTCTCCGTTCCATTTCCATCTTGGCCTTGGCGGGGTTCTTCCAAAAGTTCTTTGCATAGAAAGCCATATATTGACCATGAGCAATCTTGACTTCATCGGGATGGTCCATGGAAAGCCCTTCATCACTATCATCTTCATCCCCATGGTCCACAACTTTGTCCTTCAAAGCAACAATGACAACATTTCTCATACCAAGGGCACGATCACGGGCATCTTTGGCATTCTTAGCGGCAACCTTGAAAGCAGCCATCTCTTGCATAACTTCATTTGAGGTCATGAGATGGTAGTTGTGTCTTCCTTGTAGGCTCTTCAAGTCGGTGGGCTCAAAAGGCATGAGTGCACTCACATATTTCCTTTTATCCATGCATCATCTACATGTGAGGCACCCACATTCCTAAAAGCAGTGGCGGTGGTCTTGAGCCTTCGGTACATGTCTTCGTGATCTTCACCTTCTTTCATGTAGAAGCCTTCGGCTTCATTGCTTAGAGCATCATATCGGTTCCTCCTCATACTCTCATTTCCAATAAACAACACAGTGAGAGCATCCCAAGCTTCCTTGGCAATGCTAAAGTGCTCAATGTGTGGATAATCCTTTGTCCCCAAACCTTGTTGAATCATATGCAGAGCAGTGGCATTGAGTTGACTATTAACAATCTCTCTTCTTGTCAAGTTGTTTGGATCCCCAATAAAGAGTCCATGCTCGATGATGTTCCATAGTTCAATGCAAGAGCTGCGCATATGAGTCCTCATTAGTGATTGCCATTGAGCAAAAGTAGCAGATTCTTCAAGCTTAGGTGGGTCACCTCTATCGTATACATGAGGGTGAGGGATTGGAGGGCCGGGAGAGTACCATGAGTCACGGTGCTCAGCCTTCCCACCATCATTGTGTGTGGAGGAATTAACGTTGTCAAGTTTACCCCCCACCACCATACCCTCGGGGGATACCAATGTATTCCCTTTAGGTAAAATGGATGGTTGATCCTCTTGAGGAGATGGAGGTGATAAGCTTTCTTTGTCTTTAAGAAGTTGCTCGAGCATCTTCTTGACTTCGTTGACCAAGGAAGAGCTCAATCTTGTTTCCAAGTTTTTTAGATCTTCCATGGTCATCGGTGTCGGCTCACTACCACCATCCCCTTCGTTGCTACCCATATTCTCTTAGGCGATAAAGCCTGAATAAAGAGCCGAGGCTCTGATACCAATTGAAAGGATCGTATGGGAACCTAGAGGGGGGGGGTGAATAGGTGCTACTTCAAATTTTCTTCTTTTTCAAATTAAGGTTTGATAATAAGGTAAATTCTCTAGATAATGCAACTACGGTGAATTTACCTATATGACAATTATGCAAGGGCTACCACAACACAAAGTAGTAACAAGTAAGTAAGGTGCGGTAAAGGATAGAAGTAACCGAAAAGTGGACGGGAGACACAAGGATTTGTTTCCCGTAGTTCCTTCCTTTTGAGGGGAAGTACGTCTACGTTTGGAGAGGGGGTGGTTTCAAACCACCAACGCCACGAGAGGCCTCCCTTGTTCTCCGATGAATCTCACCCCAACGGGATCGATTCACCTTCCACTATATCGGCAACCTTCAAGGTGGAAGCCAGCACCATTACAAGTTTGGGGCACACATCCACAACTTAATCGAAGGCTCCCAAATACAAGCAAGCTGTCAAAGCAATCAAAGACAACTTGTAAGAACCAAAGCAAGAACTAGGGTTTCCAAGAAAACACTAGAGCAAAGGGGCCCTCAATGAAATGAGGGGGGAATGAAGATCTCTTTTGGTGAAGTAGTAGATCGGGGCCTCCTCCTTCGATTCCCCAAAGATCAAGGACTTTGGGTGGTGGAATGAGGAGATCTTGAAGATTGGGTGGCCTAATGGACTCCAATGGTGGTATTTGACTTAAATGAGCTGAGCGATTTGTCCCAAGGTAGGTGGGGGGGTATTTATACCCTCCACGAAATATGGTCGTTGGAGTCATTAATGCACCGGTAGTACCGGTCCTCAAGCGGTAGTACCGCTTGCAAGCGGTACTACCGGTCAAGTACTGGACCAGGTACCGGAGATGCTTCATTGCCTAGCTCTGCTTGATTGGGCGGTATCACCCTTGCGGTACTACCCCCAAGCGGTAGTACCGGTCGTATGACGCGGTACTACCGGTCTGGGCGGTAGTACCGGTACCAAGTACCGCTTGGTACTGGCCAAAACGGAGAGGAGTGGATGTTCTTCAGAACGGCCCGGTACAGCCGAGCGGTACGACCGTGTCAGGCGGTAGTACCGCTTGTCGCAAGCGGTACTACCGGTTGGACCGGTAGTGCCGCTCCGTGGTACCGGGTGGTACTGACTAGAACACACCCTTATCAGTTTTGCACGGTGCCAAACGGTACTGGAACCGGTAGTACCGGTGTCAAGCGGTAGTACCGGTCGTAGTTCCGGTACTACCGGTTGGCACAATGGTTTTTCGCATAGTGTATTGATATGCCAATATTTGTGCCACCCCTTATCAAACCTGTGTTACACTTAGCACGCGGTTAAACCGATAAGTGTATTGTTATCAAACATCAAAATCAGAGGGATAGAAAAATGCTCTTTCACACCGCCTCGGCATCCAAGATCTCCTACTTGTGATGCGACATACTACGCGTTGGAAATCCACCAGGGGGATGAGGGAGGTCTGGGTCAGCCAACTAGCTCACGGACAGCGGGACCTTAACAGACATGACACAACAGCTGCTCAAGCCCGCATACCTAATAGAGTGCGATTACTAGAGAGTGCCAGATCTAGACCCTTGGCCTGGATCCGACACCCTAGACACACCATGACCGGGGGATGGGTTCCCATGAGCTACGAACCCCCATGGAACCCATTCCGGGCCAGCTCCGCCATCCACTATCCATGCACCTATATGTCGTCCCGGTCCTAGCCACCTCCAGCGCCAGTGATGGGCGTCGTCCTCGCACCACATCGTGACACCTGCTCGAGATGTCTGCACCTCCATTGATCCGCTAGCGAAACTGGGTTGGTGCCCTCAGCCATTCGCCGACTAACAAGCCAACTAGGGCATGCCTGACCCAGATCGGGCCCATAGGGGCCTAGATCTGGGCCTGCTGGCTCCCAACGACCCAGCTGTCCCCGCCCCCGCACGCCACCTCCGCCGACTCCTTGGAGTCGCACCACCTCCATCCTCAGTTGTCGAGTTTTGCTTTGAGGTCAATTCTTGAAAAAGATAATCGGAGTGGAAACAACTTTAGCTACTGGTATGCATTTAAAGAAATCAACAGTGCAATATAAAATTGTCAAAAAAAAACAGTGCAATATAAATCGTGCTTGTAGAGAATATATGTAGCAATATAAATCGTGCTTGTAGAGAATATATGTACATGTATGCGTCTAACTTATTCGAAACTTTCTGAAACTTATAAATACGATCGTTTCCATGAACACCCATGCCCATGCCCATGCCCATGCCCATGCGGCCATTTAGACCTCCCGAGAGGCAGCCAAAAGACCGGTCTTGGGTTCCGCCATGCTTCGTCGTCTCGTCGTTCTGCTCCCAAAGGTTTCCAACACGGAATGCTTTTGAGAAGCTTTCCCTGCAGTATCAGACTCCACATGACCAGCCAATGAGCCAAACAAAAACTTTACTACTGTACTACTGCAAGAGTGCAAGTTCCTCCCGTTCGTGCGTGCGAGTTCTGCACCGGCCTATCGCCGCTTGTTACGTGCGCACGACCACTGTTTGTACGTGACGGCCCTGGGGAATTTCTTGGCCTCGCGGGTCGTGCGTGTCCGGCCAGCATGGCCCTGCCTACCTATATATGTTCTGCTAGCTCTAGCTACGAATACTTTGATCAAGATTTCAAATCGAGTTCTTGGCTAGTACTACCTCCGGTCTAAAAAATAAGGTTTATAATTTTTTTAAAGTAAAACAATGTAAACATTGACCAAGAGTTTAGAAAAAATTATCAACATCTACCATACCAAATCGGTGTCATTGGAGACCTACGTTTTTTATATTATGTCTCTACATTTTTATAGTTCTCAATAGATTTATCTATAAGCTTGGTCTAACTTCACGTTGTTTGTTTTCAAGAAAAAACTATACGACTTATCTTACGGAACGAAGGTAGTATAGATATATAACGGGATCTCTGCTCTCGTGTTCAAACACACCAACTCAAATTGTAGAACCCTTTGAATTGTGTAGCATTGGCAGTAAGCCTGTGCAAAAAGTGAGACCGCTTAAACCGTTTAAATCAGCCAAAAATTCTCTAGTTCAATCTCATTTATAAATCCAATCTAAACTTTGAAACTAGTGTAAAATTTTGAACTAGCCCAAACCGATCAAACCAGCTAAACCGGGTTTGCACAGGGTTAATTGGCAGGCACATGAATCTCGCATGTTTGCTAGATGAAAGCAGAGGATTTTGGACACATGAAAATTAATCACAAGAATAGTCATCGAACACATGTAAACTGTCTCAAACTGCCTTAATAAGAATTATTAATTATAGTCCTACTCCCTCCCAAGTATTCATCATTGGATATGTGCGAAGACACACCTTTGGAGGAATTATTACTATATTTGCCTTCTAGAACTTGTCACCCATTTCGGCAATCGATGCCAATGGGGGAGAAGTTTTAGAGGGGTTAAGGGAAGTTGGTTGATGCATTGAGTTTGTTCTTAAGCATTTGCCTTTCATGCTCTTGCATCTTTATTGTTGCTTAGCATGTGTTATATATAGATGAAACTCCACCAATGATAATGATTGGCAATATATGCAATGAAATTCAAGTTTATCACACATGCATAGATTGTGGGGGAGTTTGCTCTATATATGGTGGTGGTACCAATATCACATACTTTTGTAGTATTTGATATTGGTATTACCATCTTATTCATTAAAATTCCTTATATAAACCCTCTTAAAGGGATTGTCATCAATTACCAAAATGGGGGAGATTGAAAGAACATGTGGGCCCCCATGTGTGGTTTTGGTAATTAATGACAACCTTTATGGACTAATGTGTGTATTAAGTTATACTTGTAGGAATTATCCATTGGCATCGCTTGGAGCTTGTGTCGGTTTCAAGGTCGATGAAATGAGAAGAAGATATGTTGTGCAAGCTCAAAATGCGCAATCTTTAGAAGATCTCATGTTTGATGCTTGCCATCCTCGGTGATCATGGATCGATGATGAGGAATCAAGAAAGGCGTTCCATCTTGAGAAGGTAAAGATCGTCTACATCGAGCTCAAGTGGAATGATCAAGGCAAAGGTATAATCTTGATAGGTTTTCCATTTTGCTAGTCTTATATTGTTAGTGGAAGACCGGGTTTAGGATAGATAACCGTACTTTCACGAGGGGCTCTCGAATGAGTAACTCGATCACATCATTCGGAGAGAGCTCAAACCTTTGCATACTTGCATCATCGTATTTGGTTGTTATTTTGTCTTATCCATGTGAGTATATAGAGCTTGTGGTAATCTCCATAACAAGCTCTTATTCATCAAAATCGGATCCCTCTTTTATATCTTATTGCGATTTTGATCTATGCGGTTTTTCGGTTTCTCACCAAGTGGGGTATCTCACATTATTATACTTGATACATTCTCACTTGGTGATAACAATATTTTCACCATTTATAGGGAAGCTCATGTCGTCCTCTTTCCAATGCAATTGGAATCGGGTCGATCGGAGTTACCAATCAAAAGTTATAGCCGTTTGAATATCTGCTGGTCTCCTAGGTACCAAAATGCGGTAGTACCGCATTTTAGTACCTAGCAAGGCAGAAGGTTTTGGAAAGTTGCCAAAATCCACTGCCGGGCTAGGTACCAAAAAGCGGTAGTACCGCATTTTACTACCTAGCGCGGCAGAAAGTTTTTTACTTTGTCATTTGGATCTATCCTCCCTTGCTGTACTATGATGTTTCTTTGCATGATCTTGTAGAGGTTGTTGTCCTCTTCGAAACGAGCCCAAGATCATCGAAATCGGAGTCCGGATGCAAAAGTTATGGTTGTTTTCGTTCTGTGATGACCGGTAGTACCGGACCAGGATCCGGTAGTACCAGGGTCCGGTAGTACCGCATTTTGGTACCGGGGAGCGCAGAGAAAAAATGCGTTTGGAGCCCCAGGAACCCCAGGAAATGTCCGGTAGTGCCGGGAAAGTCCGGTAGTACCGGGAAAATGTCCGGTAGTACCAGGAATCGCGTTTTTGGGCTGCAACGGTTGGATTTTGGAGGGACCTATATAAGGGGCCTTCTTTCCCAATGGTTCCTCAACCATTCTTGCAAGTTTTCCCCTCCATTGTTGACCTTCTTTGAGCTTGCTTTCTCTCAATCCCTCCGATGATTCTTGCATATTCTTGAGGGATTTGAAAAAGGAGATCTAGATCTACAATCCCACCAATCAATCTCTCCTCTAAGTGAGGGGAACATATTGGGATCTAGATCTTGGAGTCTTTTGTGGATTTCCTCCATTGTTCTTCCTCTCTTATTCCCCCATAAGCTTTTGTAGCTTTTGTGGAATTTGGGAGAGAAGGATTTGAACACCTTTGTGGTGTTCTTGCCATTTGCATTTGGTGCATCGGTTTGTGTTCTCCTCGGAGGATTTGGTTTGAGTTACTCTTTGGAGCTTGTCCCTCTTGGGTTCTTCGAACCCTAGACGGTTTTGTGGCCTTGGTGGCATTTGTTGAGGCCTTTTGTGGCGTTTGTTGGGAGCCTCCAATTAAGTTGTGGAGAAGTGCCCCAACCTTGTGAGAGGTTCCAGTTGCCACCGACAAGTGCACCGATAGTGGAAGCGTGGATCGATCCCGTTGGGGTGAGATTCACCGGAGAATAAGGGAGGCCTTTTGTGGCGTTGGTGGTTTGATACCACCCCCTCTCCAAACGAGACGTACTCCACGTTGGGAGGAACTCGGTAAAATATCGGTGTCCCCGCGTGCCTCGGTTATCTCTATACCCGAGCTCTTTACTTATGCACTTTACATTATGATAGCCTTCGTGCTTGAAGTAATATATATCTTGCTATCACTTTGTTGCTTGTATTGCTTAGCATAAGTTGTTGGTGCACATAGGTGAACCTTAGTTGTTCAAGGTTGTACTTAACAAAGTAAACACTAGTTTTATTCCGCCTTTGTTGAGCCACTCTAGGAAAATATTTTATCGCCTATTCAACCCCCCCTCTAGGCGACATCTGTATCCTTTCAATTGGTATCATAGACCGGTCTCTCATTTTAGGCTTCACCGCCTTGAGAGTAAAGATGTCGGCTAGAGGATTAGTGCACAATGACATGTTCACATTCAATGGCACAAATTATGATCTACGGAAAAATCGCATGCTCATTCATTTTCGGGACATGGACCCAAATTTGGAGCGTATTGTAGATATAGGTTTTTCTCCTCCTATGGATTTCAAAAATCTATCTTGTGAGGATGAGAAAAACTTATATCTCGAGGCTCAAGCTTCTAATGTGCTTGTTAATGCTTTGAGCTATGTAGTTACATATTCAATCATTCATTTTTGGAGCGCTCATGAGTTATGGACAAAACTTCAAGATAAATATGTTGTGTCCAACATTATTGAGGATGATTGTGTTGCTTCCACTTCTGATCGAGATCAGTTCTCACCCTCTACCACTTCACCAACATGTGACTTTTCACAAGGTAATGATATGGTGAGTGGTGATAGAAATTGCAATATGAATAATGTGCTCACTATTTGTAATCCCTCATATCTATCTAGTTGCAATGATCTATCTTTGGACCTTAACACTTCTAGCACTCAAAATTCCTTACATGCTTGTGTTAATAGTCCTTGCATATCATGTAGAAATGACTTGAATAAATCTCATGATGATATGCTCATGTTGTCTTGTTGCCACGATAAAAATGCTTCTATTTCCTCTAGTGCTTGTGTTGCTAACCATGTAGAGGAAAATGAAGAACCTATGGGCCTAAACATGGTCTTGAATGAAGCCACAAATGTAATCTCATCTTCACCTTCTTCCGGTACCCACTTATGCCTTATGGCTAGGGATTCAAAGGTAACTCCTACTTTGGAACCTATTACCTCTTGTGATGAGGAGGATGTGGATAATGTGGAAGAAGATATTGATATTGATGATTTATATGAAAAGGGTGAGATTGTTTACCGTGCCCTTGTTAAAAAGGATATTGCTTGCTCTAACTTTGTTGAAATCTTGGACTTTGCTATTAAGAGCAAAGAACATATTGATAAGTTAGAAACACAAAATGAGGTGCATGATAACAACTTTGATAAAATGGGTAGTCTTGAGCGTGAGTATGCTAATGAAGTTGCACAACTAAAGTACTCCCTTGAAGAAGAACAAACCACCAAAGAATCTCTTGAGGAGACTTTTACTCTAGAATTATCTAGAGTAAAGGAATACCATGATAGAGAACTTGCGGTGGCAAAACTCCTTCAAGATTAAATATGATGAACTTAAAGGTGCTTATGCTAAAATCCTTGAGGATTTTGAGCACCTCAAAAATGGCTCTAGGGTCATCAAGGGTGAGCTCATCAAACTCAACGAGTCACATGAGCAACTTAAAGCTTCATATTCAAAAGATCTTACCAAGTTGCCCTCACCTCTTGCTAATAATGATGATGCTTGTGCTACTAACTCCATTTATTGTGAAGCATCTATTTTGAAGGAGAATGTTGAGCTAAAATCTCAACTTTCTTTGCTAACGAGCAACTATGGGAAATTAGAAGAAAGTCATGTTAAGCTCTCGAACTCGCATGAGGATCTTCTAGTATCCCATGGTAGGCTAAAGTTAGCTCATGAGGCCATTGTGTCAAAGGTAACATCGAGTGGGCCTCATGTGGACATTAGCACTATATCTACTCCAAATGTTATATTGCCATGTGCTAGTCCTTGTAATTCATCCTCTCACAACCATGCTATATCTCGTGATGAATTACATTTCGTGCCTTGTTGCTCTAACAATGTAGCATCTACTTCCTCTAGTACTTTTGTTGAAACTAACCATGTAGAGGAAATAAAAGAGATCAAGTCACTTCTTTGAGAAATGACTTGAAAAAGGGTCATCAAGGGAATGCCGCACTCAACAAAATCTTGAGTGTGCAAAAATCCCCCAATGACAAAAGTGGGCTTGGATTCAACTCCAATGTCAAGAACAAGTCCACTATCAAGTTGAAGCACAAGGACAACAAGAATAATGGCCAAGATCAAGTCAATAATCCGGCCAACATTGTTTGCTTCAAGTGCAAGGAAGAAGGGCACCATGTTAGATCTTGCCCATTGAAGAAAAATCCTATTATTGTGAAGCAACAAGGGAAGAGGCCTCAAGCTCCACCTCAAGTCATTAATGGGCCACTTCCTAAGAGGACTACTCGAGCTCTTCCTCGAGTTGTAGCTTTACCTAAGAAGAAAGATGGCAAGAGTAGAACTTGCTACATATGCCGTGAGAAGGGGCATATTTATTCCTCATGCACTATCGGTATCTCCTCATCCAACCCTATCATTATTGATGATGCTTATTCTCTTTGTAAGGATGAGGTTGGCAATATGTTTGCCAAATTTGTTGGTGCTCAATGTGGGTTCAAGAAAAGAACCATTTGGGTTGCCAAGCCTATTGTGACTAACCTCTTAGGACCCAACTTGGTTGGGGACCAACAAGCCAAAACTTGATCAATAGGTGTTGTTGGAGGGCATTGGAGTTTTGAATACTTTATGAAGAATTGAGGGATCTTCATCAATTATTATTGTCAAGCCAAGCCATTTGGATTATCTTGATTATATTATATTTCCAATGTTCCTCCTTGCGGTAACATATGCTAAACTCTTTACATTGAAAGTTACTCGCCCCCTTTGCATGTGTTGGTTTTGTATCTTCCATGCTTTTGTACATGTTGTGTTATCCACTTAATTATCTTGAGGTATCAAGCATATTTGTGTATGATTAGGTGGCACACCATGTATGTGTGCTTCTTATGTTTGAGCCTTGCTTGGTTATATTTGGTATCTTATTTGGCTCTTGTGAGAAATTAATGGATTATCCCATTTTGGGGGAGTGTTATGCTTGGGCATTCCACAATCCTAAAATTGTGTGTACATGAGGAATACCACCTAGTATTTATATTGGATTATTGTCTAGTCTCTATGTGGTATAATTCTCATGAGAAATTTAAGTTTTATAATGTCCATTAATTATCTCTATTTGTATTATTTTGCCTCACGTTGGTTTTATGGTAGTATCACATTATGGGGGAGTCATATGCTTAGTGCTTATTACAATCCTAGAAAATGTGAAAATTCGAGGTTGTGTCACTTAAAATTAATACTCCTAAGTGACACATGTGCTCATACAAGTTCCAATTTGCTTGAATGCCCGTATTGCTCATAATTTGGATCTTGTTTGTGAGAGTGCTTCTTGGTATGTGTTTCCTCATATTTAGATATATATATCCGCATAGAAACCATTTGTTTCAAGTTACTCTAATCACTAGTGATTGTGTGACAATTGGAAGCTACCAAGAATCTTGTTCGAAGCATCAAACTTAATTCTTATACTTTGTTATATGCTTCTTTATGTGAATATGATCTTGGATATACGTATGAACTATCTAGGGAAGATTGTTCTCAATTCTTCTTGTCCTTGGACAATTAGTACCAAATTTATGGTAGACTTTATTGATCATATTCACTTTGGCCTTTGATATTGTCCTATCTTTGGACAAGTAAATATTTTGTGTGCTCCCATGTATTCCTTGCTACTTTTGGATCCTTTTACTTTTCTTGGTATCCTCTTGTGTTTTATTTATTGTAGGTACTAGTGATGATCCCATTTGTGTGCATTTTGCATTCAAAAGGAAAATCCTATATAATGCACTATCCATGGGGGAGCTCTCCTATATTATTTAGAACACTCGTATTTATGCTTCTTTGTTTGATCCATATCGGGTTTTATGTGCTTGGAACCTCAATCTTTTCGTTTTGGTATTTGTGCCATTATGAGAAGTTTGGAGAGTTTGGTTTCTTGTTGGAACCTTGCTATTTTTTGGAGTTGGTTTTGTCTCACTCCTTGTTTCATGATTTGACCATTTTAGAATGAGATAAATCCTTGAGCATTTTTATTTCTATCTATATTTTTCTCTTTTGGCTTTAGCTTAGTTCATTTGTTGAACTTGTGACCTTTCATGTGTTGGATTGGTTCTTTGATACAATTTGGAAATCGTTTGTCATGTCACACTCTTGTGTGTGCAATCTCGATTTACTTGGTTTTTTTTGTTCAAATTGTATCTCCGTTTTGGTTCTTGAAAGCTTTATGCATGCATATTTACTATATGTTTATATTATGACATTCTTGCTTTCTTTGATCCAATATATAGGGCAAACTCCACCAAATCCGATCGGCTAAGTTGTGCATGAAATTCAAATTCATATCAATATGCACATAATTATGTGGAGTCTCACCTATGTATTGTAGTTGCACTAACTACTTTGGACCCAATAAGTTTGGGGACCATTTTTGTACTTAAATATGTTATAGGTACATTGGAGATATATTGGATGCTTGTCTCTCAATCTTGAATAAGTGGTGCGTTAATGAAAATTGGAGGCAAGCTATAGGATGATCAATGAATTCATATCCTCTACATCCTACCAATTATATCTCGGTAACAAGTATCTCTTTCTCATGCATATTTATCTTGCTTCCAACTTTTTGTAGGTTGCATCTTGGCATGAATTGTTGTAGTTGTATTTGTGTGGTTCGAGACTTGGTTTTAAGAGAACTCTCTATTGTAAATGTGTATAAGTTGAGATGAGTGCATTTATTTGGGACTATACAAAATCATGCATATGATCCACCAATCCCAAATATGTCAATCTATCAATTTTATTGCCCATCCTTTCCTCAACTTCTCTGATGTGCAATAGTGAGATTTTGCTAGTTTTAGTGATACTTGTTGCCTTTCTCCATATATTCCAACTTTCTCCTTTTTTTCCTTGGTTATAGTTGTAATATATGTAGTGTGATGGTGTTTGAAGTTCATTAATGTACAATAAGATAGATTTGAGCCTTTGGCCATGCTTTGAAGCAAAAATCTTATTGGTATATATTATGACTTCATTTTTGCTTTTCATATGCCTTCTTGTATATCTTCTTTATGTGTGCATATTTCTTTGTTGGCATATGTCTCTGTGATGTTTTCCACTTATAGACATATACACTTATGAGAAGATAATTTTAGTTGATTTTTAATCCTTGGAGACCACCTTTCTATTCCTTTTGATTCTTCAGTGGCTTCCAAATTTAATTTCCTATGAGTGTTAGTTCCTCTTGTTTGCATATTTGGGCACTCATATTTGTTCTCTCATGCCTTGCATTGTTGAATAAACTTGGATGAGTGAGGATTCCATGATTATGCACCTTGTTCCCAAATACAATTATCATAATTAGTGCATTATCTTTGGGGAGCTCATCTAATTCATTTAATAATGCTCATTTGTCTTATTTATTATTTATTGTGCCTTAAATGTTTATGGAGAAGTGAGGATTCCATATTTGTGCATTTTTGTATTGAAATACAACGATTCTAAAGTGTGCACAAATCTTGGGGAACTTCTCTATTTTATTTAAGCATTTATTTGATCTTTAATTTGATGTGTTTTAAATGTTTATGGAGGAGTG